>CP149048.1:10000000-12779166 GCA_038024825.1 Polylopha cassiicola
ACTCACAAAAGACAATTTTTGTAATAAGTCTCAACCTGTTGCGTTTTTTTCATTAAAAATGTTCCCAATGTACTGACACTATGTAAACACGTAAAGTTACTCTCATACACCGTTTCACTTCAAATTTGCTTATAATTAGTTTGGAACCTTCACTGACAGAATACACAGCCAATTATACGATCTGTCAGACATATCCGTGTAGACCTTTCTTTGAGGGCATACTTTTATGCATTTATTTATTTGTTTTTTTATCAGCATCAAAAAAAAACCTTTTCATTAATCTCATTATTGTGAAACTAATAGACTTAATAGAGCGATCAGACATAACTTATTTTCACACGAAGGAGACCCTTAAGTTTTCAGTAGCGTCTCGTGTGCCTTGATTACCTACGCGCTTGTGAAAACTTGCCGAGTGACACCTGGGCAGGTACCAGGTGAGAATGGTAACTAAATAATAGTTAATAATAGTTACTTAACTTATTTTCACATTGCTGATTTTTATATACCTATATCATGTATATTATTATTAAGGAATAGATATAAGTGTCAGACCCTTTTGAATGACCAGAGCTTTAGTCAGACGCTTTAAAGCTACCCAAAAAATGGATCTCAAAGATGGATGAACATAAGCATATCGTGTTTAGCCTCATTCGACTCGGTATGACGAGCACTTTCTAAACACATGATGATGGTAGTGCCGATGATGAATCCTGAAGACTACTACGGATCTCGAAGTTGGATGAGCATAGGCATATCGTATTTGGGCTTATTTTTAGTTATTTAAACTAATAATAAAATATAATGCGAAAACATTTTTTTTTTATTATACAGTTCATATAATCCAGTTCATTTTTAAAATGCATTTCATCTGTTATTTAAAAAAAATAGAAAACATACTACCTAAATCACTCTGAAAGTGTATTTAGGATCAGCAAACAATGTGTCACCTTAATTGCGAGAACTGGCCAAAATCGTGATAATTAGGTAAGTACATGCGAAAATAAATTTACGGCAATTTTCCTCATGATTCAAATGAAAACATTTCATAAAATAGGTAGGCGATTAAAATTTTGTTCTGTAATATTCACTTCGCTTGTTCCGTTGCGAGATATCCAGCCAACTGAGATATTTCAATTGTCCACAGCAGTTACAGATATTTATTATTGAATATATTACGAGTAACCTACCGAAATAGTCATTATTATGATTTAATAAAGTAAAGTTAGGTGGGATTACCTCTAATAAATTTATGATATAACTGGATATAATTTCTGATGCCTTCGCGGTTATTAGGTACTCATTAGAATGGAACAACTAAAACGGATGTAAGTATTTTTATTTAAATACTAGCGGTCCCGGCAGACTTCGTCCCGCCCGGCAAAAAAATGTTAAGGGTGGGCAAGACATCACTAAGGGTTATAAAAAATAGATGTTGGCCGATTCTCAGACCTACTCAATAAGCTCACAAAATTTCATGAGAATCGGTCAAGCCGTTTCGGAGGAGTACGGTAACTAACATTGTGACATGGAAATTTTATATATTAGAAGAAAGATTATTACAATGTAAATATCACTTTAGCGTTAAACTATCATCATCTGGGTCGTGCTAGGAATATCTTAGCAAATAAAATACGCGAGTCAAATCCGTTATAATTGTTTCATTGATATATTCTTTTTGTGTTTGTTATTGTCAAGGTCAAGGTCAAGGCTTGTTATAGAAGAAAATTAAAAGAAGCTGATTTTATTGACTGACATACGAACACAGAGTCTAAACTACAAGGATTAGAAACTTGAAATATTGTATATGGGTTCATTTTATATCGTAGGTAAGCACTAAGAAAGATTCTTTGAAAACTAATCCTCTAAGGGGTTAAAACGGCCTCGTTAAATACTAATCCTCTAAGGGGTTAAAACGGCCTCGTTTTAACCCCTTAGAGGATTAGTTTGCTTGTAGTGTGCAAACAAAGTCGCGGCCATATTATGCTAGTATATAATAAGACCTAGTTAGGTATATAGAAAAATACGACCGAGTTTATTTACATTACACGTATACTTGTTCATAAGTGGTACTAATTAAAACAAGTTAAGAATAGAGTATGTACTTGTACATTATGTATTATTATTAGATGATGCAACGAAAACTGAAAGTTTCATCACAATAATATTTATTGACCGAATAGAGAGGCTGAATCAGTGCGAGTACCAATTCATTCAAGTGTTCCATGTTTTGTTATTTATAGTCTAATCAAAGTTTGGATGAAATAAAATCTTTAATAAAAAAATATTTTATAATACAGTCACTAATGATACTTTTACCACGACAGCAATAATATTAGGTAGGTATATGTTTTGAAATAAAACTATGAATGGATATAACTCGCGTATTTTATATCATTTGCTGACGTTTCATATTCAGTACAGTTTCCATAATATTCACTTAATCGTTTGACTATTGTCAGTTTAGTCGTGCTACGATTATGGAAACTAAAGAATCCGAAACGTCGGCAAATAAAATACGCAAGTAAAATCCGTTCATAATTATTTCATTCCAATGTGTTATAACTGCGAGGGTATCAGAATTTTGATATTATTAATTTCAGTCAAGATCGTCGTCTTAATTAATTAAATGCCGTCTGACGAAGCATTTCGGCACCAACTGAGGAAATACAGAATCTGAACGCAGATTCCATTCTATTCTAGATTTACGCGATATATTCGTTCAGAAATAATAAATAAATTATTGATGTCCTCGTATTTACCGAGTATTATTGTAGGCAATACGCATAGTATTTTTTTTTGATAGTACTTGTTTTGAAATGATAACTTACTTATTTTTTCCATTAACTAGAGAAGTCGCAAAGCAGGAGTTACCGAGTTCAGTTAGCAAACTGAAATAGCTGAGTTTTTTCTTGTTCCTGCAAAAATAAACTTATCTTACAAAGTGATTTTCCGCTGTATTTTACCTTATGAAGTTATAATAAATTTTAAATAGTTTCTAGTAAATATGATTTGCATTTTCGGGCTTTTTTTGTTCACTTTAATATTTATGAAGCTTAATATTCAGCACCTTAATTTTACTATTAAGTATCAGTATTAAAATTGTCAAAAACAAGAAGAGTTACGTTCATGCATTAAGTGTATTATTATAACCCTTCTTTGACCGGACTATTTCTGATACAAGTGCCAATTCATCAATATGAAACGCATCACAACAGTGACAAGACGAAAAATGATTTATATTTCATGTCTTGAGTAATTTAAAACAAACTATGGAAAATAGACATCAAAATCATAGAAAATGTTTAAGCCTTCTGCCACAACTTTATCGGTGTGTTAAAAATACGTCTTTTAGCCAAAAATTAATAAATAATTATAATAATATCTCGGGTTGTATCGTCAATAGCCAATACAATATAACGTAATTGTTGTTGTTATTTTTAGTGCTGTGAATTTACTGTAACAATTAAATAAACTTAAAAACATATCTTTTAAAATTATAATACCTACCTGAGATTTGTCTATTTTTTTTTTAGAATTGAATTGGCGTACAATGGATCAAGAGAAGACTTGGATCCCTATGTACCTTCAAACCACAGACCACTTGCATCAAACACATCGTAAGTCTTACTTTTGAATATGTATGCAAATTAGGAATTATCCAACCCATATTGTGAGAAAGCAATAGGTGATAAGAGATAAGTAGGCCTGTGATAGTTTTGATGGTATATGTACAAAGATAATAGCCTAAACACCGTGCAAAATAACTCACACACACAATACCTACACAATCACTGCGTAATTTCGCATCTCTTTTTTATTAAGTATTTTTTTTTTGTATATATGTATACATATTTTAAATTACTTGTAAACATTGTACCACTCACAATTTGCCTAATCCTAATTATGTAACATTTTTCGATTTGAACTTAAATAATTTTAATTCTTAAATATTATAATAACTTTAAATATATTGTTTCTTGCTTACTGTATAAACTTATTGCATGCTGAGTTTACCATTAAGTAGTTTCTACACTCTTTTAATTATTGTTTTATAATTTTTAACTATGTAGGATTTAGTGTAAGTAACTGTTGGTGAACCAAATAAATAAATAAATAAAGACAAGAGTAGAAAAACAAGATCATAAGCCTTTACACGCGGCTCCGTGCTCCCAATTACACTATAGATGGGCGTCACACTTGAATCACTTGAGTTTTCCTACTCTTGTCTTTATACAAATATCATTATCACTAAAAACTAATGGTTTTGAACCATCTATTATTATCGTAGTAAATATTTATGTGACGGTTTCTTTACCACTTCCGACACTAACATCTAGCAGATCTTTGACATGTCCTTGTGATTAATATTACAGTATTGCAAAAGCCTTTATCTTATATAATTTTGCTTCTATTTTTGCATTAGAGAAGATCTTAATCAATGTTATGTGGCTTATATATTAAAATATGCTTCCAATTTTTTTTTTTTCAATGTACGTACATAATTGTCTCAAAAAAGTCATTCTACAGAGTTTCTTGCGGCGTTTCTTAAGGTAGATTAGTAGTAAGGTAGTTTGCACAATTGTATAAATCACTATAGCGTTAGGTTAGGCTATCTTCAGTTCAATCGTGCTACGTTTAGGGTAACTGTTAAATTTTTGAAACGTTATTTTAATGGACAAAGCTTCACGAGATTGTACAGTAAGCCTTTAGCCCTATTGAAATTTTGCCAAATCTATTATGGATTCTAAATATATATTTTGTTGCAGAACGTTAGGTGCGCTGGCGCATCTCCTCAAAGCATCTTTAGGTTCAGGGGTACTAGCAATGCCACTTGCGTTCAAAAATGCCGGTCTGGTTGTCGGTTCAATAGGCACAGCCCTGATTGGCCTAATTTGTGCACACGCTATCCATGTCTTGGTAAGTTTAAATTTTTGTTTTTTGTTATACCTACAAGCTTTTTAATTCATCTAACTGAATCATTTTCATCTCTATAAGTAGGTACATATTATGACTTACTTCCCAGAAAAGGACCTTTTTACTTACAGAATGAACGTACCTTTAGATAAATATTATTCTATACTAGCGGCCCCGGCAGACGTCGTCCTGCCCGTCCGATTGTTTCGTCAAAGATCTGTCAAAGTCTTCTGTCACTTCTTCATAAGGCTTCATATTTTCCCCGTTTTTTACACATTTTCCACTGTTTCTTCGCTCCTATTGGTCGCAGCGTGATGTTATATAGCCTAAAGCCTTCCTCGATAAATGGTCTATCCAACAAAAGAAGAATTTTTGCATTCAAACCAGTAGTTCCTGAGATTAGCGCGTTCAAACAAACAAACAAACAAACAAACAAACAAACAAACTCTTCAGCTTTATAATATTAGTATAGATAATTGGGTAAGGCCGCGGAAATGGGCAATAAGTAACATAGAAGTAACGCAGAATTGTAACGTAGAAAGCAACATTTAGAAATTGTAAGGACGAATCTATAATAGTATAAAAAAATACTGTTTTAGAGTACTTCACTTTATATAAAGTTATTTCAAAATAGGCACTGAACCTAAAATATAACTGTGACTACTGTTGACATTAATTAATTTTATAGGTTTTTAAAAAAATATTTGTCGTTCACTTCATGTTTTTTGACCCAGATTCTGTTGTCTTTCCTTTTATTTTAGACTATTTTCCATCAACGCATGCTAATCTTCCGATTCCATCTTCAATCCCTGGTAATTATTTTAAGCAAAGTATTAAAACCATTATCCTCTTTTTTGTGTTTGGGAGGTTAATTATAACAATGTGGACAAATCTTTAGGTCACCTCTATTATACTTATCGGTAAAGAGTAACGTAGAGGCAACGCGAAGGTAACGCGAAGGCACACTTTAATAATTTATAATTCAAAAACTATAGTAAATTAATTAGAAAACTCTACATCAATGTGTACTTAAGTATTGCCCGCATATTTTTTTAAATTGTAATTAATTAAGTATTACCTTTTTACCTTTCAAATTTCCCAAAAACTGACGTAACGAAGAACTGCACACGACTATTTCCGGTACCTTTTTTGACTATAAATGCGACAAAATAGCTTCTTTCGTTTTTCTTTTTGCTTTCGTTTAAATTTTCGAGTGAGTATTTTTCAATTCTCTGACTTAATTTTAAATCTGAGTTGTCTAAAGTCTGATATTGGTAACGAAGGATGAGTAACGTAGAATATCTCGATTTTAGTTCAAAAAATATAATGGTCTACAAATCTTATTTAAAATAGTATAAATATTATTTAACATAATAATTACAATCGTTAATCTATCATACTTTTGATATCAAGTAAGAGCTAAACGAAATATGCATAAGAAAAGCGTACATCTCCACTTGAAGTGGTCAGGGTACCCTTGGGACAACGCCATTTTTGAGCTAATATTTTAGAAAACAATTTCTATTTTTTTTGTATGACTTTTTAGATTTATTTTGTTAGCACATTTGCGACCTACTTTGAGTTCAAGAATACAGTAAAAAAAGATTTATTACGATAACTTTAATATTGAATTTTTTATGAGGTCGTAAAGTCTAGGACAACTTTTTTTTTGAAATATTGCATTTTTGGCGGCCTTACCCAATTATGAAAATAATATAAGTACCTGTCCATTGTTAACCAGAGTATGTTTTATGTTTAGATTTCAAACATGTCATTTTGAGGGTTCCGTCCTTAATTAAATTTATTCCCATTTTGCGTATTATCACAGCAAAATGAGCAAGAATGAATGCGTTCGAGCATATTCACAAGGAATTTAATTTTTGTTAGTCGTAACAAGAAAATTATGTTGTAAAGTACCTAAAATTAATTAGTTAAATCAAGTATACAATCAAACGGTTTCCGCTAAAAGCATTTATTTCTCTTAAGCATAAAACAGTTCTCCTAATTATTTTATGGTTCAGAACATTTCCGGAATTGTACATAACAAATACACAAACATCAAAATCGCATTACTACGTATACAAATAATACTTATATAATATTATGTGAATATCGTACGAGATGGTCTGCTTTTACGCATCAACAACATATTATAAACTAAGTAGGAGACTTAACCTTCTTAGGACTGCGGGCCTTCTAGGGGTAGGTAATATTAATAGTAATTTGAAAGACAACTGTGTTGCTTGACATAATATTATTAAAATGTATATTCTCGATTCTCTAAGCTGTTAACATTCTTAAAAAATAAAGCGGATTTTAATAACTAGGGCGATAAGAAATAATAATTAAAATGCAACGAACGCTAAAGAAAATGATCTGAGGCACTAACGAATTCAAATTAAAATAAAATAGATTTTCTTAGATTAAACATTTAACGTAAAATTAAAAATTATTTTAATTATTTTCAACGGAAAATAACCTTTTAGGCAGTATATCTATAATTCATAAAGAATACGAATTACCATGAATTTACGTTTTAATATTTTTCAATGATTAGTTAATTTCATTTTACCTTATCTTCAGTTTTTTGTATCGGCATTCCGCTCCCTGTTTGGACATTTAACTAGTTTATTATTATATTATCATTTATCGGACAGCGAGGACTTCTTATAGTCTAAATGACAGAAACATTACTATTTTTGTTTAATATTGGATAATACGCAGCGCCTTAAGCGGCAAATGATTGCACAAATGAACAAAAATCTATAGGTAGCTACGACGGTTGCCACAACTAACACGATTTCGGTTTGTTTGGATAAAGTCGGAGGCATGTCGACGTGATCACTCTACAGGGTCTATATTAAAACGCATAAAATAATGTTTTTTTTATTATTATGCATTTTAAGCGGTATGCCATTTTATGATAAGGCATATTGTATGTTATGTATAATATTGTTATGCCAAGTCTGATATGCGTTTTCAATATATGACAATTAATGTTATGCTATATAAGGGGCACCCCACTCTACGTGTACGGGTGAAATCTCGTTTGTACGGGTGCGGTGGTGTGGCAAGTCGAGCGCACCGCACCGGTCCGTCGATTCGACGCACCATATTCGAACATGTGTTAATAATTATAGGTTTCGGTTTTAGATGGCCAGTTGCTTGTTTTCGACGTGGTAATACAACATTAAACGCGAACTAAAATATATAGTTACCTAACTAGCCTACTTAGGTACTACTACTATAGAGATAGATTTAAAATTAACCATAAGGTATAAATGGCATTGTGCAAACAACTCTTACCAATTCATCTTTGACCGTCTTTTTAATAAGCTACCTAAACATAATTTAATCGATTCGGTATTTTCTAAGCATGTTTGGAATGTATTGATAAAATTTTATAGGAATTTTGGGTAGGCTAACATCGCACAAGAAGATGAACTTATTCCAAATATGCTATAGTTTCAAAACAATTTGATCGTTGTGGTTTGATATATATTTCTTACTTAATAAACTTTGAATTTATTAAGATATTAAGATTACATATAGCAAAAGAATAATTTGTATGGACATTAATTCAAACATTTTACAATAGTAACGGATTTGATTCGCATTACACAGGTTAGATTATCGTCAGTTCAGTTTGCTAGAATAAAGTATGGGTATTAATTAGAATTAAGTTTTCGAAACGTTAGTATAAAATGAATATAATATCTACTTACGCGAGTTAAATTTATAGCTATAAATTTTAAGACGAACTTATCTCATAAATAGTTAAATTATTTTTACTGTTTAAAATAACGTAAGCTACAGTTTGTTGCTAGCAGATACCACTAAATAATGCTGTGCATATCTTTCTGTGCGATATAAGTATTAAGTGAAATGGCTTCTTACAAAGGTTCATAAATATATTTATTTTGTATAAAAATATACCTATAAACTTTACCAAGCGTGTTAAAATCGCCATTAACATTTTTTTTAATTTGACAATTTAGTAATCAAATTATAATACTACTGACGAAAGAAGAGAATTAAAACTGTAACCAAAAGAAACGTATCAACTTGTTTAAATTATGTAACGCTACGGAAACGCCGTTGATGCCTGAGTGTTAATGTGCGAAAAAAAAACAATGACCGAAAGCAATTAGAAAGTCATTTTGTCATCAAACTCAATGCAGTCGCCGTCGTAATACAATCCCATCGTTAATTATGTACTACAATAATTACAGGAAATTATGAAATAATATTATTACGGAACTCTGCGTTAGTTCAAAGAAAAGGTACTTACGCACAGTTTTGCAAACGTGACATAGAAACTGGGTCGTTCTTTTTAACCGACAATGAACCCACGTCTTTCTGTTGGTTGGTTCATTGATTATTATGGTTTCGCTCTTTTGCGTTTGATGCTTCGGTGTACGATTTATAAAAAAAATGCGTTTACTTATATAGGTACTACTGCAAGGGCGTGCATTCCATATAGGCACAATGTCACTAATGTATGAAGTGCCTACCCTGGCGCCATACTTACGTTCTCCCCACTTCATGCGCCTAGGTACTAGGTACATTGTAATTTACCTAAGTTTCCATTTCGACAAATATACTTTTTAAAATGTGTAGTGGACTTTTTCAACGTAGACCATTTTTCGATTTACTACTAAACTGTCACGGCATTGTAAAAAATACAAACGTATAAAAAATACTGGTTTAAGAATTGAAATTTATAAATTAAAAAATATCGACGTTTATTTAAACATTATAAAACCGTGTAAACATCAGTGCTCCAATAACATGCTTAATTAAAGCGAAGGGCAGGTTAATGTCAATAGAAAAAAAAAGAACGTCCCTTTCACGTTGTACCAAACAATCAGAATATTTCGTAATATTTATTAAGTAATTAAAGTTGCTGTATACATGTTTTTTTATTAATTCTTATAATTTTATTATAAGTAACCTAATATTATCTGCTAAGCTTCATCACCAGCAGGCCATAATAAACTACCTTAACAGATAAATATACGTACTTCTAGCTTTCTTTTTTAAGCATACTTAGATAATTGATCTATACTAATATAATAAAGAGGAAAGGTTTGTTTGTTTGGATTGAATAGGCTCCAAAACGACTGGACCGATTTGAAAAATTATTTCACTGTTGTGAAGCTACACTATTCCCGAGTGACATAGTCTATAAAAAAAAAGAGATCCATGCGAAGCCGGGGCGGACAGCTAGTATTTTATATATAAAGAAATACCTATATAAAACGTCACCGAAAACAATACGCTATTAGGTATGACGGAAGTTGAAGGAGCAAATTTGAGAAGAACGTTCTTGTCAAAAAACATTTGAATAAAGTTGTAAACATCGGTCGAAAGATAATAAAACTTTTTTCAAAGTAACAATTTTTACTTTAAGAGGTATATTTCCTTTACAGCAAATGCGAAAAAGAGCGAAATCAAAGTCGTTCATTACTGAAATATGGAAAAACAAAAACAAATTTGTTTTTGATTGTTTTTTAAATAAGAGCTGTTTTCAAAAGTAGGCTTGACTCCTGTTTAATTAAAATGAAAGCAAAATCAGCCTCATTCCATTAAATATAATCACTCATCAATTAAATATAATTTAATAATGGCCCGGAGATATTAACAATCGACTCGAGTTCATATTATAATGAGAGATCATAAAATACCTTTCTTAATCAAACGGTCAAATAAAAATTTAACACAGACTTCACAAAACAATTAAAACTTATATTAATAAGAAATGGAACAGATGGCATTACTAAGCTAAGTTTTATTAAGTCTAAAGTCATACATAATAATTAAAATATAAATATAACTCTTATCTGTCAATTACCTCTTTACACTTAAGCGATAAAAGTTGGTATGGAAATAGCTTCATTTAAATAAGATTGAAATCACTATGAAAGTATGATAACAATACGCTTCCTGAAGAACCAATTATCATTTGCTATTCCTTTATCAGGTGACTACGTCGCAGCAGCTATGTGTAGAGCTTAAGAAACCAGCTCTTGGATACGCAGATACGTGTGACTTGGTCTTCCAGAATGGACCAAAACCAGTTAGAAAATTTGCAGCCTTTGCCAGGTAACAGTGATTTTGAATAGATTAGTCCGCCTAGCACGTATTACCTATCGCGCGAGAATGCATTTGTCACTAACATATTTATGTAACGGGTGATTGTATCGGAGAATTAAATTTAAGAGTAAGAGCATGGCAGCTTTATTATATAAATAATTAAACACAACATATTATAGTACTAGAAATTTAAGATTAAATATGAAAAAAACAATGGTCGTTACTATTAAACAGTTGATACCACTTGTACGCGAAACCATTTATATTTAATTGAATAACTTTAAAAAAAGTTAGACACGTTGCACTCAAAAACAAGATTTTTTCACTGAATGTCATTCCTGCTTGACTGTACTTAGTTCAAATATTTTAGTAATAGAAATAGAAGCATCTAACGTAAGTATGTGTCTGTTGTATGGGAGATCTGACTAAATATTTAATTTGCTTTAGTTTATTGTTCTTATATTGCATTACATGACTGCTAACGACATCTACCAAAGGTTTCATAAACCATTCACGTAGTCCATCCACTATCACTCGGCGTGTGTACCTACTTATTAAATTACGTTTTAAAAATTTTACTTTTTAATTTGATTACAGAGAATTGGCGGATTGGGCACTTGCTGTGACGCATATGGGAGCTTGCTGTGTGTATGTTGTAGTGGTCGCTGAATCATTTAAGCAGGTAAATTGTACTTTGGTATTAAACAACTATATCGATTTAACTGAAGTGTTTTACTTTATTCGCTGACGTTTTGAAAACTTAATAGGACAACAGTAACTGAGCTAACGATAGTTTAACGCCAAAGTAAGACATTTATAAAATAAAACACGCCAGTAAATCAATTATAGTTGTTTCATCCCAATGTGTTATAACCGCGAAAGCCTCTAAAATTATTTTTGAAAAAAAGGAGTTACGCATTAGTTACCATTTACCTAATAATTTCTGATGCTTTAATGGTTATTACGCATTCGAATCTTTTTATTTTTTTAAACAAATTTACAGCGAATTAGTGGATATGACATACATAGTTTTTTTATGGTGAATGTTCGATAACGTTTGAAAATTCTTCAGTGTTAGTCCGACCTCAGCTCCATCCTCTACCAATATAGTAATTGTTAATTTCTCGAAATGCCAGCTTGAAATCAGTATAAGAAGAATAGAAGGTTCACTTCTGATTATTACATTCCAAAGTGTCAACTGAGAAATCATTATTATAATAGGTATTTAATTAAATGCTGAACCATTTAGGTCTAGACTGCATCCGTCACCATGATAAATACTTTCTTGAAGCATAGGTAAATGTTGAACTTTTATTATTTTGATAAGATTACATAAATTAATATTAGGTTTATTAGGTAATTCAATGATAATTATACCTAGTTTGTGAAGTGTAAGTTTGCTTATAAAACATGTATGATTTACACGAAATCGTAACATGCAAGAAAAAAATGTGTTTCCGTTTCTAAAGAATGTCACTTTAAATCCTATAGGTATAATACTTTAAATAATTTATCCGTTAGTCATCGCTTACATAGACATGTAAGTTACTATACTTGTAGTCTTCGCTTAATCAGTATTAAACTTAGGAATTATTTCATTTGTATCCAGCACCTGTAATATTTCGATAATCAGTTTTATAAAGATTTCGTCTACCACTGATAATTTTGAAATAGCATATCTTAGATACAGTTAGATATATATTCTTCTAGTTTCCGCGACTTTTTCTGCACGATGAGTAATTTACACAATATCGTTTCTTTAAAATTCATTGAGTAGTTTTTAAGTGAAAGAATAACACACATATATCCAGATCCTTACAAACTTTCACATTTAGAATATAAATAAGTAGGTATGGAGCATAATAGATATTTAAGCTATCAAAAATAATACTACAATTAGTTCTTCTCGTAATAGAGCTTAAAGTACGTTTAATCTTTACTCATGAACAGTGTGAAATAGTGAGACATTTTAAAACCACTAATTCATCATGTTTATAAACTTTTCTTTCAGGTATCAGATCAGTACGGCGGTCCTTCTTGGTCAGTGACAGTGTACTGTGGTCTCACTCTAGTAGTGTTGGTACCACTATGTCAAATTAACAAATTGAAATACCTGGTTCCTTTCTCCGCCATTGCCAACTTCGTCTGGCTGGGGTCAATCTGCATCTCCATCTACTACTGCCTACGGGACCCACCTAGTTTGTCTGAAAGGAATTTGGCAACGTCTATCACTGGAATACCTAATTTTATAAGGTAATCTCATGAATATAGATCATATTTGGCTTTACGTATTCCTTACATTAACGTTGAATAATTAAGTACTTATTATGGACCAAGATCCTAGACACTTACGTAATTTTAGAATAGATGATATTTTTAGGAATGATAGTATAAAATACCTAGACATAGAAAGGAATTGTTACTCGCTAAGCTGAAAACGGGCTGTTTTACAGGTAGGTAGTTACCAAAGGTGGAAAAAAATCATGCTAAGTTTTTTCCCACGGAAGAAGAGATAATAAATATTCTATATCATTTTCCTAGTTCAAAGCTCCACCAATTTTCAGCCAAATCGGTTTAGCCGATCTTAAGTTTTAAATAGTTTAACTAAAACTGCTTTCTTTGTATCTACTCAACAATAGTTGATCCATTTAAAAGTTTTATTTGATAATAGGAAATATTTTAATAGACTGAATCAGATATACTTTTGAAGTTATAAGTAATTAAATTGTCAGTAGGGATTGTGCGGCGGAAAACGTTTTATTAAATTTAATAGTCTTATAATTTATGATAGTCTCTTGATTATAAGATATTTGAGTAATAACGCCATAATATGATGTTCAATGTTAATATTTGGAATAATCAAAGAGAAAATTAATTACATTACCTATAATTAATCTTTAAATAAATATTTCATGTTAAATTTATTAGGAAATTGTTGAAATAAAACGAAACACTTTAGATTATTATAAATTATTTCACTATTTTACTTGATTATTTAACCATTAAGTTTAACTACGTTTTTGAAATAAAGATATGTACATTAGAATCAATCAACTGTAACGGATTTACCTCACAATAGTTAATTTATGCGTGGAATAAAACATAAATAAATACATCTTCGGGCCTAGACAAGGTGCCAACGTTCAACGTTAACGCTGAACGTTGGCACCAACATGTATGGGATTTGACAGCCTAAACGACTGTCAAGTACGTCAGATAAGTTCGCGGATGTCAAAGTCGTTTCGTTTAACGTTAACGTTGAACGTTGGCACCTTGTCTACGCCCCCTTATCAGAAAACAGGATAACAGTAAAATTTTGTAATTACATATATTATAATATGTTACTGGCTGATGTTTTGGACTTTAGCATAAGACTATTGTCAGCTCAGTCGTGCTACGATTATGGAATTTGTAAAGGCTCCGAAACGTCAGCCAATAAAATAAAATACGCGAGTTACATCCGTTTAAAGTTGTTTCATTCCAAGGTACTTACCTACTTTACATAATGTAAAATCTCTTTAGTATTTGACTAACGACAGCTCGACTAAGCTTTCGAAACGATAGCAAATAATATAAAATACGAGTACGAGTTAAATCCGTTCTAGTTGTTTCATGTGTAATAGCCGCGGAAGTAGGTATCAGAAGGAAGAGACATAATAATATTATAAGAGTCGTAATAATATATTTGTAAGAAAGATGGAGGGGCGCAAAAGTCACGAAGTTCTGAAGTAATAAGGTGATGTTTTGTAAACATCAATTACAGCACAAGCCATTCTTAATCACTTACAGCATAGACTTGTTTAATAATTCTTAATTCTATTCAACTTTACAGCACAAGCCTCTTTGCTATGGAAGGTATTGGAGTTGTGATGCCTATTGAGAATGAGATGATAAAACCACAGCAGTTCCTGGGCTGTCCAGGAGTTCTGAACGTTGCTATGGTAACCGTCTCTGTACTTTATGGCTGTGTTGGGTTTGCCGGTTATGTTCAGTATGGAGAAGAAGTCAGAGGTAGCTTGACGTTGAACCTCCCGAAAGATGAGATGTAAGTGTGTTTATGTTAAATATTGTAGAATAAAAATTATATTTTTAGTATTCTTCAGGTTGTATAAACCAATCCGTTAGCCCGATGGATAACTTATATAATTTATAATATTCATTTCAGATATCCATCTGGATGTATGTTTAGTCCTCTTTCACGCAGAAACTTTATAGTAATATAACTTATACATCGGAATAACTTTAGTAATTTAATTTATTTAGTTTTCGAATATAGCTCGGTTGGACTGCCGAGATGTGTCTTCTATACTTCTAAAAACGAAAGCATTTTCGAATAAAACGCAGTTTATTAAGCCAAATGAGCTGACGATACGCTGTCGATCGGAAAAATTAATAGTTCTCGTACGGGAACTTCAAAAAACAGAATAAAATACGCGAGTTAAATCCGTTATAATATTATTATTTTATTAATAAATATGTAATTACCGCGCTGGTTCCAATGGAGCTCATTAGCCGCAGTTTTAAAACTGCATAAAGGATTCATAGTAATTACCCGTAAACAATAACTAGACATTAGCATTTTAAAAGCGTAGAACTTATTCTAATTTATATGCGTATTTGTTTTCAGTCTGGCGCAGGTGGCCAAGATCTTGGTAGCATGTGTGATGTTGTTGACTTTTGCTCTTATTTTCTACGTGCCATTTGATGTGGTGTGGAGACGGTTGCAAAACAAAGTTCCTACCAGGTCGCATCCGTGGGCCATTGCTGGCGTAAGGCTAATTGGTACTCTATTAATTGGTAAGATACCTAATAAATAAGCATACAATATTAATTAACTAGTGTCGTGTAGCTAATTAATTGAAATATGATCAAAGTAGAACCGAAGCTTAAGCATTTCCAATCGGTAATTTGTTTTAAAAGCTAACAGTGTAGGTACCATATTTATATAAATATAGGTACCATGTTTTATAAGAATATTAATAAGCCGTTTCTTCGTAAAAAATCTTATTGATTACGTTATAAATGGTAAGGTAGGTAAATAAAAGATGTTTGGCTATGTGTGTTGTAAGTTTATTTCTGGTTAAGTATCTAAAAAAGCAATCCTTTTAAAATACTTACTGATCTCTATTTTTTTACTGAGAACTAACTTTTAATTGTAGTTCGGAAAACGAAATGTCAGCTTTATTAAAATAATAAAAGCACTCAAATATAGGTATTTGTGTACTTTGATTGTTTTAAGATGCAAATAATGTTAACCAATAAGGGGTGCAAAATTTCTCTTTAATTTTTTTTTGAAAATTTCTCTCCAAGCTATTCATTACAATTCTCAGAATTTTAAAAAGGAAAATATTCCGTCATTTCCGTCTACGATACAGAAGTAGTAGTATAGTCACATAGGTACCTACTCATTACGGTATTTCGCTGGGTACGTTTGTCTTTGCCTTTGAGTTTGCGTTTCGTTAGCTATAAGAAAATTAAAATGAACCTTATTCCTTCATTTCAGTCGGCATAGCCAGCGCAGTGCCGCGACTGGAATTGTTCATGGAGCTAGTAGGGGCGGTGTGCCTCTCCGTCATGGGTCTGATGCTGCCAGTAGTGTCGGAAACCGTCTGGCGATGGGGCAAGGACTTAGGACCTTGCTATATTGTCCTTATCAAGAACAGTATTATTGTTATCTTCGCTGTGATAGCCATGGTTTCTGGAGTCGCGTACTCCATCATATCCATGTTGGAAACATTGTGATTATTTAGACTAAGCAAATGATGTATATAATTATATTGCAATTTTAAATAATAACTTTATCTTTTGATGACGCTTGTGAATTTTAAATATTATTGAACTCGGATAAAAATACGCAAGTATTTAATTTCCACTGAAATATTGTTTTATTTTTATACCTACGCCAATTCTTAAAATCGCTAACATAAGAATAGAACAATGATGACATTTCTCCTGAGCCATTTGAAACAAAGGAGTCTTCATTTAAGACTACCTGAAAATATGTGAAAGCGGAATTTTCCAACAAAGCAACAGGCACAAGTTAGAAGAACGTAGGTACAGAATAAATATTACAGAATCAGATATTAATTAAGTTATCACTATTATTTAGACGATAAAATAAAAAACCGAGATTCGTTTTAACATTTTATTAAAAATTGTACTTTGTGTAAATACATAGGTATATAAATATGCATGATTTTATTCCACGAATTTCTATGTAGCATCAAAATAAGTGAGTATAAACTTCTCTTTTAACGAGATGGAATATAAATAGCAAAGGTAAAATTTCAAAAGCTTTTATATTAAAGATATGCTAGGATAATTATTAATTCCGTTTTAGCAACATGGATGTCGTCGACGCCCTTTTTTGTTATTTTACAAATGCACCTCTATAATAATAAATATATATCTGTTTTACAGTTTGATTCAAGGTGTCAAGAAATAAATCTGTTAAGAAGGCAAAACAGAAAAGTCTCTGCTAGCGGTCAGGCAGTCGGTAGGGTTATCTACTTAACCAAATTGGATCTGGCAACCAAGCCGAAAACAACCCGAAGATTGACGTGTTTGAACAATATTCAAATTTTTTAAAAGCTTCCTCGTGTTTAATGTCAGAAAAGTTTCAATGAGTAAATTACAATTTTGAGTAAATTACACGTTCCAAATCGTAAATCTCTTTTATACGACAAAAATTAAAAGTTCAAGGATTAAAATGCTGTTATAAATTTAATCAGAAGTAGATGTCCCGGCGATAACAAATCGAACACCTAGATCTAAAGCGAACTAAACCGAAAACCTTAAGTTTTGAGTTAGGCACCTACCTAAAAGTAAAATTGTTTTTAAAAAGCTAGTTCTTCTAGCTTCATATAAAAACATAAATCACTCTAAGAAATAACTTCGGTTATTACGAAACCTTAAAAAGAGCTCTCTATACGAGCATTCGAATTTGGTAGTTGGGATAGGTTAGAATAGTTAAATTTAATATGTAATATAAATTACACGTGTCAAGTAATTATCAGAATATAGTCTCCGTTTCCGATAGTCGTAACACTTTAATTAAGTTTAATTGCTTACTTATTATAGTTGTAAGAGTATGTAACTAACTAGGCACAACCTGATTGTCATTTCCAAACATCTTGATGATCTATAAGTGAAGTCAATTTAAAGTTAAGAAACAATAGCGGCGTTATGAATCGCGATAGGTGTACCACCACGACACACTACACGACGCCACCTGGGATCATCTCGCCGGCGGGGTCGAAGACATGTACCCACGCCCGGCAGGAGTTAGACTTCCCCGCAGGTACCTTCTGTTCCGGGCTGATCAGCAATGCATTACACCAAAAACCTAAACAAAATATTGCTACTCCACATCTGAAGAGAAAAGTTATTTGTTTTACTTTTTTAAATATTTCTGTTCTTACCTCCTTTACCAATTTTCAACCGACGAAAAAAACGGAGGAGGTTCTCAATTCGACGCATATATATATATATATATATATATATTTATGTATGACCACGCATAACTTTTTACAGGGTGGTTCGATTTTGATAATTCTTTTTTTATTGGAAAGGGTATACTTCGAAATTGGTCCCATTTTAATTTTGATTAAATTTTCACACACCGATTTTATCGTTTGACCATGGGTAACTTTTTACAGAGTAGTCCGATTTTGATAATTCTTTTTTTATTGGATAGGGCATACCTCAAAGTTAATCCCATAAAAATTTGGAAAAAAGAAACCTACCCCAAGGGTGGGAAAAAGGGGGTTAATAGCAAAAACAAGGTAGGTAGCTATTTTAAAAATAATTAAAAATTAAGCATGTAATAATTTGTATACATTATGGCCACAGAAAATTATAAAATAATAACTTTTTAATAAAAAAATTTAACCGCCGAAAAAAACTAAAAGGCAACAAAAAACAATAGCACACTGAAAAGAGAAAAATAATATTTTTGTCTTTTATAACGACTATTATTTCGGTTGTAATGTCTGTTATTTTTGAAGTCGGTGCCAGCTAATGCAGCAACTCTTCACTCTCAACTCTTCACTAAGGTGCTCAAGTTTGTTTGAGGCTGGCACCGACTTCAAAAATAACAGACTTTACAACCGAAATAATAGTCGTTATAAAAGACAAAAATATTATTTTTCTCTTTTCAGTGCGCTATTGTTTTTTGTTTTTTTTCGGCGGTTAAATTTTTTTATTATTACAATACATGAAACGTTATAAATTAATCATACCCAAGCTAATTTATAATGAACTTGTACCTACGTGTTAATAAGTTTTTTAATGTTACCTACGTTACGTGAAACGGTAGGACAGACCTGTATATTTTTAAAGGACTACTTTACTCTTTTTAACTTTACCGATTTGGTAATCATCCGAACCGAATATGTTGCTCCAGTTTATCTGAGACAATGACATTTTGTACACTTAACAGAAGATCTGTTTAGAATAGTAATACACAATAACTTCGAATTAGGTATGTTATATTTATATAACAAATAACAGCATGTACTGTATACCTCATAATTTCTGATGCCTTTGGGGTGATCACACATTCGATTTGAAACGTTAGCAAAAAAATTAAATACCTACTTTAATTAAATACGCTATCCATCTTTCATTACAACATAATATAAACATACCTACTTACTTAAATCTGAATTAAAGCTAGTACATGACTATTAAGAAGCGTTCGCAATGTAATGTTTTGGTAAGGTATCCATATTCTCGCGCACGTTATTTTATTCTTCTATTTAGACTACATTTCTGATGTGTATGGAAGAATCGATAGACGTTATTGCAAATCTTTTAATAGCGACTGACAAAACAGTGACATTACCTGTCACATACATCACTATTTCTACCACTGATAGTATAAATAAACAAAAAGTATTATTTTATCCATTCACAAAATATACTCAGAAGGTATGAATGCAGCTTAGTATCTGTCAATTTATAACACCGCCTGTCAAATGTGGAGCCATAGAAATACGGAAGAAAACAATTGTAACGGGTATAACACACGTAGGTACGTATATAATTTTGTTCTGACGTTTCGACATTGTATAGTTCGCTTATTCGTTCCCGTTATAATTTAATATTCCGATATGTAATAACCGCGAATGCATCAGAAATTATTATCATAAAGGTAAGTTTATTTAAGGCATATTTTCACACCCCTGGTAACATATATGTACCATATTATTTTATTGCCTAACCACTCCTATTATTTATGTAGTTAATTTAGATTACGTATTATCTACTTCTCATACGAATCTATAATCCTCTAGACATAACTAGAGAGCCCGGGGATCTTTAACCAATTCCGCTAATCTGATATATAAATACCTACCAGCAATACCACGCTGATAAATCCGCTTATTTGTTTGGTTTCTCTTAATACAACTCAACGATTATGATTAAGTACTTTTGATTATGATAGGCCTATAATTGTACTACGTTTTCTTATGTTGTGTAATTCAGCAAACCATTTGTGCTCACGCGTAATTAACACGCTTGTGTTAGGCTAGGACGACTTGGTTGCCTAGTTAAATGCTAATCGATAACAGAGAAGGAACGATAATACGCCAAAATTGTACCGATTCGACGACGACTAACGTTTAAGTCGTGAAATTTAATAGATAGGTACTAGCGGTCCCGGCAGACTTCGTCCCGCCCGGCAAAGAATCGATTTGACAGCTGTCATTATATTTTTTTTTTCCGCTAGAACGGGATACGAAGTATCCTATGTCCTTCTCCTGGTTCTGAGCTACATCCCCAGCAATTTTCAGCCAAATCGGTTCAGCCGTTCTTGAGTTATAAATGGAGTAACTAACACGACTTTCTTTTATATAATAGAGAGAAGAGATATATATAATATATATAGATATCTATAGATAGATAGATAGGTACGAAGCTGAACAGTTTCCTTATCGTGGTTTTCTAATTTTAAAACCATTAATTGTAAGTATCTCGGTACCAGTCGTACCTATGTGAGTAGTCAGATACTAGGGCAGCATTTTTGTAAGTACCTATCATAAGAAGGTAAGTATGTACGATTGAGAGATACACCTCAAAAAATAGAAGTGAACCAATTTCATAAGCTTCATACCATGAAAAAGAAAACAGTTGATTAAAAATAAAATAATGTTTGTATTTTCTGTGGAATCCATAATAAATTATTTTGTCGTAATATTTTGATCACCAAAATCACTAACACGCATCAAATAGGAATCACCGACACATCTGTCAGCATGACATATTATGTTCCCCAAGGCCTGCGTTACTCGCAATACCAAATAATAACAATGTAACTCCGTAAATTGTGGAATGGGATTTCAGGCTTTATTGAATTGTAAGAGACAATAGACGTAAGAGTCGAAATCCCGTGTTAGCTATGTAACCTTATGAGTGTGAGGAACGAAATAGAGGACATTATCGGAAGCTCATTAGACCGTACCGCGGGTAATTGTAGGCATTTTGTTATCATGACCGATCAAAAAGTATGTACCTAACTATCTGCCTACATGATATTATCGTCATGAATCGTAATTGGTATTTTACGAACAAATGTCCATTCTAATACCTGACCCTCAATCTCACTGACAAAATAATAATATTAGGTATGTTATAGACCTACATATTTTGCAAACAAACGTGAAGTTGGCTTTTGTTACTAGTAACAATAAAAACAAGCTTCATATTATTTGTTAATCTATACTAATATTATAAAGAGGAAAGGTTTATTTGTTTGTTTGTTTGGATTAAATAGACTCCAGACGCCTGGACCGATTTTAAAAATTATTTCACTGTTGGGTAAAATAATTTTTAAAACTAAAATCGATGATCTTAATAATCACTGTATGATGATAAAGTCGTGGGTATAATTTGATGGTAAGTTCACGCTCATTTAGTAATTTTCTATTCCAGGTAAAAACAATCTACCCAAAATAAATCGCTCGTCCAAACCATAAATCACTGAAACAGAATAAATTGTAAACTACAAAACTAGGTAAAACACTAAAGCAGAACAGTGAACATTGCGCAGACGAAGTCGCAGGCAGAAGCTTGTTACCTAATTACAACTATGAAAATTTCATAGCGGTTTGCCATATTATTATCAGAGTATGTTCATATATTTTTTTTAATCTATAAATATTACTTTCGTCTGATTAACACAACAGTGAACGACGACCTTGCTTCGAATCTTAAACCATTAAAGCTACGTTCATAACAAATCGAAAACCCTTAAATATTTCCTAACTTTTATACCTTTACCTATTTGATCTTATAAAGTAAGTACCTACCTGATACGTATTGGTTACAAGACCCTTTTACTATTAATAAAATTATCTTATTCCCAGGAAATAACCACCTTCCTAAGTATCTATTATATAAATGCATTCGTAGTACTGGTTATTTCTGAACGTTTAATCTTTATCTTCTTGGAATGAAATACCTAATTATAGCGAATTTAGGTAACTCGCCTGTTAATTCAACTTAACAAGTAATTTGGTACTTACTAGATTTCGGGGTAAAAAATAACAAAAATTTAAAAATAAAGTAAAAGAAAGAAGCTTTTTAAAAACAAGCTTTAGAAATAAAATGTTAAAAATAAATTAACTCCCGTTTTAATTATAGTCCCAATTTTATAAACAAAAGCGGTAACATTATAAGAGCAAGAGGAAAAAGAAGATGGTTAATGTTCTTATTTATATCAATAGAATGTACCTAAGACGATTTTGTTTATAAAATTGGGTCTGTGATAAAACCGAGAATCAATTTATTACTAATCATTTTTATAAAAGTTTTTTTTTAAGTTATTATTGCTAAATTGAGAAGTTTACATTTTTACTAATATTTGTGAGACGAAAGTCTTGCTAGCAAGATAATTGAATTTTCGTTATAAATTAATCAAAAAATGAATTGTCAATCTGCAATGAATTGATCCTTGATTTATACTTCGTTAATCCAATCCAATATTGCGCAAGGTTATTTTCCTAAATTTTCTGCTAAATAAAACACAAGGAAATGAAACGCGTCACATGATGTTGCTCATTAAATATTGCTTCAAGTTAATTATTCTCTGTGCTGAGATTATACTTACGTATTCATCAATAATGTGACTACATAAAATTCATTGTTATTATTGGTATATATATAATATATATATAATTATACAATCATTTATTCTCAAAGCAGGTACTTATATTTATTTTTTAAAACTTCTTGCATACGAAGTACAATGAATATGTACATGCAGACATAATGCCTTAAGCCATAGATCCAAAGTATAGGTAATATAGAAAATACAATTATAGGTGTGTGTTACAAGCCAGTATGTTCAGAAATGAAATTGCGTATTGTTGGTGCTGCGATGTCGGCAAAGACGCTTGGGGAGAGGGGCTGAGCGCAGCCTCGACCAAACGAAACTATACCAACAGCTAAGCCGTCTTGTATTGCTGCTCCACCAGAATCACCCTGTAGTTACAAGACAAAATTAACTGCAAACTGTATAAGTTATCAATATTATAATTTAGAAGCCAGCTTAAAATATTTGAAATCCTAATGAGACTTTATATCATGGCAGAATTTAATACAAACTAAAAAATAATTTCTGATGCCTTCGCGGTTATTATACTTTGGAATGAAACAACTGTGGACTTTGGCTTAAGAATATTGTCAGCTCAGTCGTGGGCCATCCGGCCAGCTAATGGGCCTTCACTGCAAAACCGGACGGGTGGCGAGACTCCTGAAAGGAGACTCTTAAGCCTTGAACGTCAGCCAATAAAATAAAATACGCGAGTTAAATTCGTCTACAATTGTTTCATTCCAACAAATTAAGGACTTAAGGCAGTATGTGGAAGACATATTGGATATAACCCTAGTAAATAGGTAACCTTTAATGGCGCGCCTATAGTGTACCAAATAATCGTTTTTCTCAACTTATCTATATATTCCTAACTACGATTGATCATCTTAAGAACCGGCCGGCTAGGTCTTAGGGCAAATCCATCACAAAACGCGTATGGTAAAAAATTAGGTACCTACTTAGGTTCCTAAACCATGCCGGATTCCACTTTCACTTCGCCATTAAGGTACCTAGTTGAACCAAATTACTAATTAATTTAAAGACTATTGGGCTATTGTCACATGAAGAGTTCCGTACTATAACAAATTGCGATTGGACAGAACCCCTCACGTTATGAGAGTCGTATGATTAGGTAGGTACCTGACAAGTTCCTTGACCGCCTAGGAAGAAATTGCCTCCACACCACATGTTTCTTGTTAGCACGGTAGGATATACAAGAAGACATTCCGTGTAGTATACTACAGGGATTTCTACGTCCATCAACCGTTCTGGTATGGTAGAGGCACCTTGCTAAAACATAATAATACACAGTGACATTACGTGTTGATAAATACTTACAAGCCGGTATTATAAGCGCAAGTCGCAAGCCAGCTAAGGGAGCACTTATATACCTATGTTTATCGACCAACACGGATACGATGTTTTTCAACACATTTGCGAAGCTTCTATAATCAAGTTAACAAGATCCCTGTAGGACAAGCAAAAAAAATGTAACTATCGACTTAAGTTGATGTAATGATGTTATACCTTAGGTAGGTAACCTTTACCTTGATATTGACACATACAAGGTAACAAACAGGTGACGTGGATGGAAAGTTTGTATGACCGTTATTTAAATTTATTTTTCCTGTAGCTTGTGTGGCTTGACAAAGTCATCAAAAAAATGCATTAAATATGGACTATGGTATAGGTACTTTATTTTAAACAATTTTTAAAATAAGGGACTCAGAATTTTTAACAAATAATGTTTGTAATTACACATCAATATTTTTATTGGCTAGACTTAATAACGGCACCGTTTAATACAACACCCTACTTAGGGATTATACTCATATTTTTATGTGTTTCTAGTTTCTATTGCAACGACTAGCCCCGCGCCGCCCGCATCCACCACAAACCAGTACATATTATTATAACTAATTGACTTACCTTAGTACGTCCCCAACCACTGACCATGAATCTTGTTCCTCCCCTCATAGGCCTACCCAATTTAGGCAAATCTATTGGTTGAGTAGTGTCAGAAAAGCTTATGGGGTCAACTGTTCTCATTACAGCTACATCCTTGTCAAACGCAGGATTGTCATATTCTGGATGAGGAATAACTTCGGCTATCGGTATAATGGTACCGTTTTTTCTTGATGCGCTTCCGGCACGAAGAACCACTGTTGTTGGATCTACACTAAAATCATTAAACAAATCCACCTATTATTTTGATTTGCATCAATCCGTGCTTTCATGGCATTTATTTTTCAACTAATTGCCCACTTATTAGTAATTAAGCTCATGTCAAGTATAAACAACGTACCTGTGGACTGTAATGTAAATAACTATAACATTTAAAAAAAGCGAGTGGTTTTTTTCACTATTTATTACCAACTGACTAACGACAATTTCGAATGTAAAACAAAACACAGATCAGATATAATTATTCTAAACATACAACACATAAAAAGTATAAAACTATAAAAACTAGTACCTACTAGGTACCTGGTAAGTATAAATTAACTTTTTATTTTATTAGGTATATCAATGTTACCTATCTAATATTGTTATGTACTGCAGATTATTGTGCAATCTTTACACAATATCTTTAATCTTTATATTAACTGTTCAAAAGATGTGGGTTTCTAGGTATGTTGGATAAAGGTATATATGTATACTTACGGGATCTAGAAAACTTGTGTGCCACCTGTGAATGATCAGGTGTTTTCTACTTGACCGATCTTGCGTCCCATAATATCATAAGACATAAACAATAAAATGAAAGTGTAAAAATACGTACTCTTGGGCACAATGAGCAGCCGTCAGGATGTAGTTCTCGCTAACGATGAACCCTCCACAGAAGTACGAATTGTTCACGATAAAGGAAACCTGGTAAGGGTGGTCTTCTATGAATGCCTCCTGTCCTCCCACTATACGGTCGTCCTTGTGTTCTAAATCCGGAGTTTCAAAGAACTCGCCTATAATGGGCAAATGCTCTGGAGAAATGAACGCTAAAAAAAAAGATAATTAGAAACTATAGACATTCTGTTATGAATGTTTGTTAAAAAGGTATTGACAAAGTAGAGATAACCATAACTTGACGTTGCCTTTCCAAGAATACAATTTCAATTAACACTAAAGGATAAATGATATTTGTACCAAGATGAGAATCCCTACTAATATTATAAATGCGTTAGTAACTCTGTCTGTCTGTCTGTCTGTCTGTTGCTCTTTCACGCCTAAACGGCTGAACGGATTTTGATGAAATTTGGTATGGTAATAGATGATAACCTAGAAATGGACATAGGCTATAAATAATCACGCCATTGTTCTTAGGGGGTAGGCAGTAGGCAGATAACTAAATTGAGATAGTGATTTTTAGTCGTTTTGGTTGGGAGTTTTGCTCTATTGCTCTATATATTGCTCTTTGCTCTATATATTATAAATGCGGAAGTAACTCTGTCTGTCTGTCTGTCTGTCTGTTACGCTTTCACGCTAAAACTACTGGACCGATTTAAATGAAATTTGGTACAAAGAAAGTCTGGAGCTTCAGAAAGGACATAGGCTACTTTTTAACCGGCTGCAAAAAAGGACGAGTTCCACGCGGACGAAGTCGCGGGCAGAAGCTAGTATAATATAATATCGCATTTCAATTGATAATTCGTAGTTAATAATATAATTCTGCTAATTACAAATCAATATATCTAAATTAATTTGCGTTATTTTATAAATAATATTATTTTCCCTTTAATGTGAGTGGGGGAATATTCATTTACAATAACAATATCAGTCAGCTATGTTTATCACGTACACATTTTAGTAGGTACCTACACTAACCAACGCTAACAAAAAAATCACTCTTAGTAAATTAACTATTTATCTGTAAACGTGTTACTACGTAAATTAAAATTTAAATATTGATAACAAAGTTACTTAATTTGTATATTTTACTAATAAATTAATATATATAATTCGAAATACTCAAAATTTATCATCACAATGACATGAATTTAAAATAGGTACTCGAAATTACAATGACATGAATTCAAATTTAAATATGCAGACTTAGAAATAAGTGCAGAAAAAAATATTTCGAAATTTCACACTTAGGTATCTAGTAAAGATGCATACTTACCTCATTTGGAATGAAACAATTAGGTATAACTGATTTAACTCGCTTATTTTATTTTATTTGCTAACGTATTAAAAACTTTAAAGTAGGAAGGTGTATTCGTAGCACGACTAAGCTTATTTTGTGAAATATTTATGTTTCATTCTACACAAAAACGAACTATTTAGGTCATTAAGATTAAGATAGTTGTAGGTATATTTAAAAAAAGACACTTACCAAATGTTGAACATATTTGAAATCCTAGGAAAAGTACCCAAGTAAATCCGTGCATGATGAGTTGTAATAACCTTTAGTATAACACTAAATGACGACGTTTCAATTAAAACAACCTATTTTATATTATCGGTACTTAATTTAAATACTGTATACGTATTACCCACATATCATGCTAATTGACAATGTCATATCCCAATGATAGAGCAAAAGTACCTAGTAGGATTATACACTTGTCATAAGTAGGTACAACTATCACCAATTTATATATATAAGTACTTATATATAATATATATATATGGGCAGGATGACTTTATCTTTGCCCATCAAGTAGCTTACCTACAAAAAATATTGGACGCGTATTTTGTTATTGTGACGTCACGTTATAGTATAAATTGCACCATATCGTGAAGTCACGAGCCCCCACTCCTGAAATTTAGAAGCGCTTATCGTTTTCATTTTTGTTTGTTTAAGTAAAGATAGAACACGTGTTCAATACTTAATAATCTAATTGACGAAATAAAGTCCAATACTTTCAGATAATTTATTTGAAACAATTCAAATAAGTACATTAAAATCAAACTTTGTGAAATCATAGGTAATATATTATCCAATTGAAACGCCGCGTGAGATGAAACTCTCCATTTTCATTGGAAGACAATTTCAAAACTTAGGGGTTGAAAAGCCTTGCCATCAATTCTAATATATAAAATTCTCGTGTCGCGGAGTTTTTCGCCAAACTCCTCCGCCTAGTAACCTAGTACCTAGAGAACCGTGTAGGTAATAACATTTTTATATATTTCTAGCATCGGCAGATGCTATTAATAAAATAGTCGAGCTACAAGACAATCTTAATTGTCAATCTTTATTGCATGATCGATGCGATCAAAATAAATCGTTAGGTAACTGTAAACGATATGTGTGAATACTCCACAATAGATAAATCTTAATGAAACGTTTGCTTGCACGAATAACACGATATTTGTCATACTAATCTAGTTATCTAGTTATTAACCACTAACATTGAGTAGCTACTTATGACGATGCACTTAAAATTTCAGATACTTACCTAGCTTAATCAATTTCTTATACCGTCGCGATTATTACACATTGGAATGAAACAACTATAACGTATTTAACTCACGTGGGTATTTTATTTAGTTTGCTGACGTTTGAAAACTTTACAGTTTCCATATTCGTAGCACGATTGAGCTGACGATAATCTAACGCTAAACAATCGTTAGGTCAGTCGTGCTACGAAAAAGAGATTTGTTGTTATAGTTTTTGCATTACAATCTCATAATTCATAGACTTTTTCTCCTAATTCTGAACTTGTAAAAAGAGCTGCTTATAAAAATTAAAAAACTATTTTAAAATCTTAAAAAACAAGTTATTTAGTAACTGTATTTTGTCAGTTTTCCACTTCACCATCAGAATGTTACGCACTTACTAATCAAAGTTTATTTATTTACGTACTTTACGACTCTCGAAAATAAATTTTAAATTAAACTTGCCTATTCCTAACAGGTTATAATCTGTACCCCCTTGTTTTGTTTGTTAGCAAATTAAAAAAGTTTCAATGCCGACGCTTTGTAATATTTATTATTTCACTGGATAATAATATTAACCTATAGTAATTATGGTAATTAAATAATGACATGTGTATCCCGTCCTAGAAATAACATCCTCTGACATCTAAGTAGAATTTTCTGCTCGCTAGTTAATGTCAGACAGTGGGTGGTGAATGTTAAAATCCTTTCTTAGTGTTACCACGTACTAGACACGTACTAGACTTATAAAAAGGAACCCATATGCATAATTTCAAGTTTCTAACCTAATGGTTATTTTATGGTTATATATATAAACTAGCGCCCGCCGCGGCTTTACACGGATCCCTATTTTTCTTAGAAATATAGGTTATATAGCCACGGAAGCTACGCTATATCTCACGTTATAGCGTAGCTTCCCAACAATTAATGGGTTTTTAAATTGGTCCAGTAGTTTTGGAGCCTATTCAATACAAACAAAGAAACAAATCTTTCTTCTATATGATATTAGTGTAGACACGAATTGCTGTTCATAATAAAGGATATAAAATGACATTGGATAAAAAGATTTCGAATTACGTAAATGGAAATCCATGGGTGATTTATTTTAGCATGAACGATTCTACGTTTGGTAATAAGTTATATGGGCTTTGGAAGACTGGCATAGTAATAATATTATAATATATTATATACTGTATTATTATTATCCCGTTACACGAACGTTTTGCTTTTAAAATAAATGCATACGTAAATAAACTTTTTTATTTCCTCCTAGCGATTTATATATATAGTAATCAATTAAACATAAATTATTGTAGTGCTTAATTTGTTACCCCTTAATGACCTAAAATGCTGAAAATAATTTGTGTAAGGTCAAGGCATCTAATTCCGTCTACGGGGCTATTCCGTCACGTACACGTTTTTGGTGAATCTAAGCACAGTTCGCCGCTGCCGGCTCAGTTGGTAAAGCAGTAGGGTTTTCTTATTCAAACTAAAAAACACCCATGATGCTGTGCAATAAAGGAAGAAAAATATCTGCTTTCAAAGTTCAGTTGCGTTTCGAAGTCGAAGTGCGAGTATAGTACTATGCAGTTTGATCGAAGATAAATATGAAATAGTAAGACTTCTAGGCTTGTTTGTAGGATTATTACAACGTCTATGATATGCATAAACGTGTCTGCCTGTTCGTGATGCGTAAAACTCCGATAGTTTTTAGTAATTCACCATGAAAAATTATCAACTTCAAAATAGTCTAGTGGGAAATTCCGTCTATTTTTTAAGGGGCAAAGCCGTCATATGCCGGTATTTCCCGATTCCAGACATCGTCAACATTTTTTTAGTGTATTACATTTTAAAGTAGGTATACTTGTCAATCTGGCAATAATAAGCTTAGCTGTGACGAAATATATGAGTAGGTAATTCAATAGAACGTAGTACGAAAATACTCCGGACTGCAAAATGCATAAATCCTTACTTTATGAAATAATATATATAAAAAATATATATATTAGTAATTTTTTAAAAGGTTGAGCTCATCTGATTGGCAAAACATGCCGGAATAGCCCCAAAAAATTGTGTTTGCGGATAACTCCTATTGTAAATCTTATATCTAAGGTCTAATAACACATATTTGATTGAAATCGACGTGTCTTCATTTTCCGCTAGCTAAGACTTGAAAAAACTGCGTAGTTCTAGGGAAACTGCTTGCATGACGGAATAGCCCCACTCAGGCGGGAAACTCCGTCTACCTGACTATTTTTTAAAAAATGTATATAATAAATTAAGCAACCTAGATACAGGGAATATCATACTATTATTTGATTGCCAAGTAAATTGTTGGTCTAATACATACGCGCCATGGGTAAATAGTTAAAAATAAACGTCTCAAAATTTTAACCAAAGTTGATCTAGCTCAAAAATATGCCGGAATTAGAAGCCTTGACCTTAACAGTTTTTTCGTGTGTGTTTATTGAATCTATGGGCTTAGATCCTCCCGGACAATGCCATTGGAACGCATACGGTATTCCTGGACCTGAAAGCGGGTGTTGTGGTATCCCCGTTGCTAGAGATATCAAAAGTAAGTTAACTACGTTATCTATTGTGAGGTATAGTACATTACGCACCGAGGCCAGTAAAATAAAAAATGTCTCAGATCACATGAAATTGTCGTCCGAGGCGAAGCCGAGGTTGACAAAAATGTGATCTTAGGCTTTATTATTTTACTGGCCGAGGTCAGTATACTAATATTTCTGTTCGACGAAGCCAGAAAGCGGAAATTTCACTTAGCGCAGCGGCCACAAAGTTGGCGCTTTCCGGCCGGAGGACAGAAAAGTATATTTTAATGTGTTATCGGAGCTCGACATAGGAATAATAATACTTACGCAAAATTCGCGGGTGGATATTTCTAAGAGTGGTAAAATGACCGAAAAAGATTCTTTCTTTTTATTTAGCCCGGGATTTTTTGGGATTAATAATAATACATAATCCACATAAACATGGCCGGGAACAAATTCTTTTTGTAATAGCTATCTGAGGAATGTATCAATAACGGTGATCGTTACTCCCACACGTAAGAAATAGGTACCTGCTTGATTGTTGATGAATATTTTATAAAGATTAAAGATATTCTTCTAAAATTAGATGACACTACCAATGAAGATTCAAACGAAGAAGTATATAATGAGAAGACTTATGAGAAACTGGCAAAACCCGACCATCTGAAGCATCGTACACTTTTTGAAAGAAATGCTGATTCAAATACATTGCCGCAGAAGTTTATAGCAGGTACGTGACTTTAATAAAAAAGCTAAAATAATTCATCCTTTAACAAATGATTCCCCTGAGACAGCCAAATATGTTTTTATACTTTATATGACCTTTTATTTCTTCAATTAGTTTTACTTTATACAATATAGAGCATATATCAAAATCCCACAATTAAAATGATGCAAACGGGTCAGTTATTTTTTTTGGAAATTTGTCTTAAGGGTTGGGGAATAGAGTTGAAAATTGGTGTTATAATATAATAAGAGCGATGAAGTTCGTTATAAATTGACTGATTTCTAGGTGGGCCAGATCCAGTCAACGTCGGTTTGAACTGGTATCCTTGGGTAGTACGGCTTCATATAGAGAGTCAACATGGTTGGAAAAAAATATGGTCATCTTCAAGCACCTACTGCGCCGGCTCACTCATCAGTCCCCTATTTGTTTTAACTGCTGCACACTGTTTATTCATGAATGTAGTGCACTTCGAAGAGTAAGTTATTTATTTCTTTTTTATAAGTAGTGTAGTAGTAGGTGTTAGATTAATACGACAAAAAATGTTTGTATAGCCATTAGGGTTTTGATCGATAGGTATAATTAGAAAAATGAAATGGAAACTATTTTGATACGAATGTCTTGAGTATTCTCAAAATACAATTATCATTCGATAATACATAAAAGCGACATTATCACTTAAAAACAGTATATTATCGAGGTCTAAAAATAGTACCTACATCGTAATATTCTTGCGTTTTTCCTGTTTTGAGGAATCACTTTGAACTAATACCTATATCAACTTTAATTGTTCGCACACTTAAAATTCCTCTTGTTGTATGACATTATTATTTCGAGCATCCTCACTCAATTGGAATTTTTACCGTATCTTTATTAAAAAAATGTGTCAAAGCAATTATTTTTTCATATTTACAGTATTAAAATTTACTTGGGTGACTACGATACTACAACCTATCCCTTGGATTGTGACAATGACAAATGTTCGATGAATATTATGAGGCATCCGAAAAGAATAATCATACACCCGGAGTATAACATTGACACACTTGAAAATGACATTGCTCTACTGCTACTTAATGCAGCTGCGCCATATACAGGTAATCTTGATTTTAATAGCTCCCATCTGTTCACTTTACGCAACGGAAAATGAAATGCAAAAGGTTATGAGTCCACTTGCACAACTATACTTACGTATACCTTTCTTTATTAATATCCCAAATAGAACTAGTAATTTCTAGGGTTCCATACTTCAGAAGGAAAAACGGAACCCTTATGGCATCACTTCCATCTGTCAGTCTGTCTGTCAAATCCCTTTTTGTTAGAAACGCGTTAAGGTATTAGGCTGAAATTTATATTAAATAAATACTCATGTCTACTGCCCCTTAAGGCTCTGAAAACAACTTTTTAAACCAACGCAATCGAAAAATACAGCAGTTTATGTCGCCAATTGCCGCAAATCTTCGGCACTCGCAAGTAGTACCTAGTCGAAAATAAAACGAAACCTACAAGATACTTCCCGTGAACTCAGAAACTTGAAATTTGGTACGAAGCATCATCTTATAACACAGATAAAGAAAAATTACGAAAACCACACATTTTTATTTACATCATACAATAAAAATATTTTTGTACGATCCCTTGATGAGCGAGTCCTACCCGCACTTGATCGGTTTTTCTTTTACATCTTGATTCATTGTTCTAATATAAGTTATAATAATTTAATATTTTATTCTTCTTTAAAAATAATACTTACCTAGCTAGAGAGTTTCTTGCGAGTGTCGACTTAGGTGTCGACTTAGGTGGCTACGAATATTATGGAAACGTCAGCAAATAAAGTAAAATACGCGAGTTAAATCTATGCATCTATATATATAAATAAAAATAAACCTAACTGTATGTACCTGCGCGCATAACTTCGTAACGACTGCACCAAATTAGATATTTCTAAAAATCTAGAACATATTTATTAAAAAAAATATGGTGGTACCTAGTTCGCCGGTTCAGCTCGTCCGTTATAATTGTTTCATTCCAATATAATAACCGCGAAGACATCAATTATCTACTATGCTTATTATTTTTACAGAATCCATTCGCCCGATTTGCTTGCCACCTTTCGACATCGACGCTCTCAATCTTCAACACTTACCTCTTATCGTGGCAGGATGGGGCACGACGCCTACTGCATATTCCTCTAATGTACTACTAGCTACTGAAGTATCTCTGATTCCCCATTCGCAGTGTGCTGATAAAGATCCCATACTAGTCGAAATGCCAGATGGGCACCTATGTGCTGGTACTGAAACCATGAAAGATGCGTGTAAAGGCGATTCAGGAGGGCCTCTCGTAATGGCCGTTAATGGCATTTATTATTTGGTCGGTATCACCAGTTACGGCCCGCCGAAATGTGGGTTTTCGCCAGCAGGTGCCTACACTAATGTCTATAAGTACTTAGACTGGATTGATCAAAATGTAATATAGTTATGCAATAATATGCAAAGAATTAAATTTTTATATTAACAACAAGCTACTAACGTATCGTAGCTAGTATCAAATATGGTCTAGTAGGTTGACCATATTTAATTTTGATAGTTACCTACATCTATACCTATATCCCTACTAATATTATAAATGCGTTAGTAACTCTGTCTGTCTGTCTGTCTGTCTGTTGCTCTTTCACGCCTAAACGGCTGAACGGATTTTGATGAAATTTGGTATGGTAATAGATGATAACCTAGAAATGGACATCCCTACTAATATTATAAATGCGTTAGTAACTCTGTCTGTCTGTCTGTCTGTCTGTTGCTCTTTCACGCCTAAACGGCTGAACGGATTTTGATGAAATTTGGTATGGTAATAGATGATAATCTAGAAATGGACATAGGCTATAAATAATCACGCCATCGTTCTTAGGGGGTAGGCAGTAGGCAGATAACTAAATTGAGATAGTGATTTTTAGTCGTTTTGGTTGGGACTTTTGCTCTTTCACGTCTAAACGGCTTAACGGATTTTGGTGAAATTTGGTATGGTAATAGATGATAACCTAGAAATGGACATAGGCTATAAATAATTACGCCATCGTTCTTAGGGGGTAGGCAGTAGGCAGATAACTAAATTGAATTAGATATTTACTAACGCAGAGAATCCCTACTATAATATTATAAATGCGTTAGTAACTCTGTCTGTCTGTCTGTCTGTCTGTCTGTTACGCTTTCACGCTAAAACTACTGGACCGATTTAAATGAAATTTGGTACAAAGAAAGTCTAGAGTCTGAGAAAGGACATAGGCTACTTTTTAACCGACTGCAAAAAAAGGAGGAGTTCCACGTGGACGAAGTCGCGGGCAGAAGCTAGTATTATATATAAATGTATTGCTGTTCGATAGTCTCGCTAAATCTCGAGAATGGCTGTAATATATTTGTAGAAATTCAGAGAAGGTTCAACCATTAGATGATTCGAAAAAAATACGAGTTTCTTTTTTCATACTATATTTATATATACCTAACTAGTTTACAAATGTGACATACATCAGTGTTTCATTTAAACTCTGTCTACTACGTATAGTACCTATGTAATGGGAATTTACATTAATTAAATTAACTGTACCAACCAGTTGTTATATTCTAACTACTACCTACATAGTTTGTTTTGTTTCTATTGAACATGTTGTTACATTGTATACGCCTCTTGCGTATCGCTAGTGGCGCCGCGATGCGGCAAATTCTGACAACACTTGGGTGGTGAGTGCGGTCAGCTGTTCGGTTAACAAAGTTGAAAAGTGCACTTAAAAATATTAAAAAGTGCCCGTAAATAATTAAAAAATGGGTAGTAAGAGGTACTGCTGTGTTGTGGGATGTACTAATTCCCAACCTCGAAATCGAGAATTAAAATTTTACTTGTTTCCGAGGCAGAACTGGGAAATTAAAAAACGAAATGACTGGATAAAAGCTGTTAGAAGAGTGTAAGTAATTATTATGATATTTTAATGAGTGTCTATCATTTAATAGAAATACGTTTCATTAAATGTTCCATTTCATCGTACATTCATTTCAATATAAGCAATTTTCTCTAAAGACCGTTTTATTCTTAGATTTTTTATAAAACAAACCTAACCTAAAATTTACAATATAATTTTCAAATAAATGATATTATTATGGTTTCTGAGTAAATGGTTTTGATGAAATGAAACATTTTAATACCAGGAATGTATTAAATACATACAAACTCCGGTTTTTCTAATTTTCTGTTTGTTTGTTGCAGTACATTAGATAACAAGCCGTGGCAGCCGAGTAAAAACACTCGAATCTGCAGTGCTCATTTTGTTGGAGGCAAGCAGTCAAATAAATAAAATAAGAAGAAATAATAAATATTTAAATGAATAAAATGATTATCGGTTAAATATTTCAGAACAATACTTATACCTTCGATATATTTTATATATATCTTTGATAAAGAAATATATCTTAATTTTCCATATCTATTTTGGATGTATGGTTAATATTTGCTGAAAATATATTTGTTTAGGGTATTATTCAACTATTAATTCATTTTAAATACCTTAACTCTCACGTCATACGGTGGATTATTTACTTTTGTCTGTGTGAGAACTTTCCCGCGGATAATTTGTTCTCCACCATAATTAATTTCGACAACCTCCTGAACATGGTGGCTTTCGAATAGTTTGTGCCCTATTCCTATAATTTTTAATTAATTTAGCATCATATTCATAGTAGTGCGATAATCTTATCATAAATAAATAAATACGTAGTAAAAATTATACACAATCAATCTGAAAAATATATTTCCTGGCTTGTGTATTTACTTGCCTTTTGACACAGATTTCCCACGAAAAAAGTCTGCATAAATATTCTGAAATACACATTTAATAATAGTCTGGCTCATTATATCCATTTAATTAATTTTTATCGAGTTAAAATAAACAAACTTGTAAAACTTCCAGCAACTTTTATGCGGATCATATGTTCATTTGAACTTGACAAGTGGGCAAGTGTTGCCGCTGCTTGCCGACAGTTGGCGCTGCAGTCGATTTGCCAGATACGCAAGAGGCCTATATTATTATAGGGATACTAACTTCTTATTAGATGTGGATAATTTATTATTTCAAATAAATATGTACTTGCATAGTACATTCTATAAATAAAAAATGTTTTATTTTCTACAACTTCATTAAGTACTTTTGTCTAATGATATATTTGCTTTTTATTATATTTCCAAAATTATACTAAAAAAACCGGAAACGTCGATTCCCTTCGATTTCCTTCCTTCGATTTTTTTTAAATAATTAGTGAGACTATTTTTTTTTTTTCAGTTTTGAATCTGTAAACTGTAGGATATATACGAATTATATCAGGTCAGTTACACCATTTATAACTCAATAATGCCCGGACAAATTTATATAAAATTTAGAATGGAGGTACGTAGCTGACACCCTGAGTATAATAGGGTATTTTTTTAGTGTATTTTCTTTTGCTGAACAGAACAACATCTTCAGGAACCGCTAGTTAATAATAAAAAAACTATCTTATTATGACTATTATATTTCACTTAATTAAAGTAAAGATTTGATGAACTTAAAATTATCGTAAAAAAATACCTATTAAGCTATAAAAACAACAGGGGATAATTTTCTCATGACAGTGTTGGTAATAAACAACATTATCTTTTTACACTTAACACATTTTTATCATACACACACTGTACCTACTTATACGTATATGCATTATTATTTATAATATTGCCTACTTGCAATTATCAGTGGAATTTACGTACCTAGTAGGAAAATAAGTAATTACAATTATATAAATAAGACTTAGATGAGTATACCTATATAGTTCATTAACAAGCTCAGTTCTCTTCCGGAAGCCCGTTTGTGATACATGATTTTCTGATACATATTTTCATTATGATTTACAACAATATTATAACGAAAATAAAAATGAAAATTGTATTCTTACTTGCTATAAATGTGACAGTTAGATTAGCTTATGCACGCGTGCAATCACCTCTCAAAGAACAAACAAGCGTTAAAACGACGGAAAAAAATGAATGCTCAATGAAGGGTCTCCCTAATCCCGAGTCAGAATGTTGTGGTCGTCATTTCGATTATGGTAAGTAAGTAGTATATTATAATTTTAAATATGATGTTTATTTACATTCATATTTTTTAATTCCTTATAACCATGCATGTTAAATTGTCAACCACGACACTGTAATACAATGCAATTTAGATTTTTTTATATGATCACTAGCGGCCCGCCCGCGACTTCGTCCGCGTGGAACTCCTCCTTTTTTGCAGTCGGTTAAAAGTAGCCTATGTCCTTTCTCAGGCTCCAGACTTTCTTTGTACCAAATTTCATTAAAATCGGTCCAGTAGTTTTAGCGTGAAAGCGTAACAGACAGACAGACAGAGTTACTATCGCATTTATAATATTAGTAAGGAAGTAAGGATTTCTGCTTATTAATTAGATACCGATAAAGGTACGTTAATTTTTATGAAAGTAGGTAATTAAGGATTACGATTACACTGAATACCTTATTTCTTAATTGACCGTAATACTTTAATTCACGTAACAAACATAAATTTAGGCTATATTTAAAACATAATTTGATCTTAATAATTAAGAAGGCACTTTTTATTAGCTTTATTTCATCACCAAAAAATACTTGAAGGTCACGTGCGCTGTTGAGGCTATACGCCTCCTAAACTCATAGGGGTTTAAAACTAATGTGTAACTATTGTACCTACAACATTATAACGGTAGCGACCGATTACTATCCCTTTTTTACCAGCAGAGCCTCTCACACTGAATCGTTCTCACTGTTAATTTAGTACTAGGTAGGAGGAGTGATCAATTGTGAAATATTCTTATTACAGATGATTTTGAAGACGATGTAGACGATGGGGAAACAGAAGTCAATGATATAACATCTGAAGACGAGATGTCTAATATAATTAATAACTTCAATAGTTTTAGTACGTATTTTGATACAGATACCACAAACACCGACAATGAATCGACAACAACTAAGTACGATAATATACCACTGCCTGCTTCTGAAATAACGATAGAATCTGACGACATTTATTTTGAGAGTGACGTAAATAAGGATACTGAAGGTTCACTCAATGAAACTAGTATAGCTAGAAAGCGTACACCAAAAGCGGAATCCGATATTCTACCGGATAAATTCATATCAGGTAAATACGAGTATCGTTTTAATATGTCATCCCATCTTAACTAAAGACGCAGGTGCGTAAAATGAAGTGTTTGGATTAGATCCATTTATTTCTCAATAATCAAACATTATAATTACATTTTGTGTCAAATTACATTCACTGATACCGAGATCGCCAATAGAATAAAAAATCAGTTTAAATGTTTATCTATAGATACTTACTTAATATTTTGATTTAAACACAATTATCATAGGTGGATCATCTACCCATCTGAACCAGTTTCCCTGGTTAGTTTATATAAAAATTTATGAGGAAGGAAGTTGGAACCAGTGTGGAGGTACTTTGATTGCTCCCCACTTTGTCCTTACTGCCGCTCACTGTGTCAACATACCTAAAATAAGGAATAGACAGTAAGTTGAAAAATACATTAACTTCTTAAAAAGTAGACAGAAGTGCATCCAGCCCTCAAAAAAGTTTGTGGCTACATTTACCTGAAAATCTGACAAGTGCGAGTCGGTTATGAACAACTTTTGAATTTGATTTTTTCCCGGGCTTCATTTGTCCATGAAAGGAAATCACATCGGCTTTCATTCAATCAAACAGCTAAACAGTTTTTATTAAATTCCAAAATAAATTCGACGAATTTTTTTCAAACAGTATAACGTCACAAGTAGGTAAACTTTTATATTATGTTACAGCGTAAAAATATATTTAGGAGAATATGATCTGGATACCTATCCGTTCGACTGCGTGAATGATAAATGTTCTAAAAACATCAAAGTCTATCCAAATAATATCAAAGTTCACGAAAATTATAACGATATAACTTTCGAGAACGACATCGCCCTTCTTCGACTCCGGAAAGCAGCCCCCTTTACAGGTAAGTAATCAGAAATTATTTGTTAAGTACATGTTTATTAAAGTAGATACTCGAATCGTATTATAATACACCTATATTCCTTGAAATATTTTTTTTGTCAACTAGATACCTACTATCCACTCAAGCTTGATATAAACTGACCAAGTCATCAATCTTTTCAGAAAAACGAATTTCACTCGGCTAATTGTATGCTCACTGTCAGCTCCATATCATTATTTTCATTATCCTAAGGATAGACAGCGATAACATTACAGATATTACTCAATTTCTTATGCTTTCGCGGTTATCACACATTGGAATACAGTTTGTCTGCTACGAATATAGGATTATTCAGTCCAATCATAGGTACGTAGAAATATTTTTTTTGTTAATTTCAGATTCAATTCGTCCAATTTGTCTACCCCCATTTAACATAGAGAACCATTTTGAAGAAGGAACACTCTTGACCGTTGCTGGTTGGGGTGCATCAGAAAAAGAATGGGATGTTTATATCAAGCGGTCAGTACAAATAAAGTTTGTGCCCCGAGCTAAGTGCGTAGAGATGCGGTCTGACTTGCCCAAAGATCATATCTGTGCTGGAGACGAGTCCGGTAAGGACACCTGTGAAGGCGATTCTGGTGGACCCCTTATGATATCACATGAAGGAAAATACTACGTTGCTGGCCTTACGAGCTTCGGACCAGACGTGCCTTGTGGTGAAAGCAAGATCGGATTCTATACCAGCGTATATAAATACTTCGATTGGATTAAAAACAACACAGCTGGTTATTGAACATGACAATATTTATTATTATAATATAAATAATAAATATCTTTGGATAATTTACACCAATCAATTTGGTCCCAAACTAATCAATCAAAACTTTTACTATTAGACAACGTACAAACATACACAAATACACACAAAATATCCAAGACTCAGGTGCAAATGCCAGTGATCATCATTCTAATATCTGCAACTAATAGGAGTCAAGCCCACAAACTTTGGTACTATACCTATTATAATACCTACTTATTCCTACTAACTTAATTGAAGAATTTCATTATACCAGGATAATGGAATTAAATGCATAATATACATACGTATATTTCTATTTTGTAATTCAGAGTAGGTATATTACATTCAATACACTCAGCTTTAATAACGTTGATTGTCATTTGTTCCGTAATTGACAATAATATCCATTGACAGATTGATCTTGATGAGAATTTTGGGGCGCTTTCACAAAAATAAAAAATATTTCCCTTTTATTTCTTGTTTCACGAGTTTATGTTGAGACTAGTGATAATTTTGTTAGAATTAGCTAAGATCTAGAGGAATAAAAATAGTGTTAATTATTCAACGGTATAATTTGAAGTAAGTAGTCAAATCTTAAAATAAATAAATAATAAATATCTTTGGACAATTCACACCAATTATCTAGTCCCATTTTAAGCAAAGCTTGTGTTATGGGTACTAGACAACAGATAAATATACATAAATACATATAAGACATCCAAGACTCAGGTACAGATGCCAGTGCTCATCACATTGACATCTGCCCCTAGCGGGATTCGAACCCGGAACCCGCAACCTCCGGTTTCGTAGTCAGGGCCTCTGACCACTAGACCAACAGGCCGTCAAATAGAACATAAACATAAAATTAGGGAAAGTTATATAGGTACTTTTGATTTAAAGTAGTATTACAATATTAAAACAAATTTAACTTATCTAACGCTAATAGGGTAGAAAGAAGAGTGAACGGGATTGTCAAGAAATGACAAAATCACTAGAATTATTTGAATTCCATACATTTTTATTTTATTAGTGTTACGGAATGTAGAAGTCACTTTCCTGAGCCACCCGTTCTTACATGCTGTTTCTATTTTTTTTTTTCTGTCAGTGACTGTATACAGTTGGCCCTGGGGCCGTTACTGCTCCACCGGACAAAATGGGGAGCGCTCCGAGGTGCGCTCACCCTAAAACTGTTTCTACCTACTAAATAAGAATATATAAGGTTTGAGCAATAAAACGTGACTGGATTTGTATTCCATCCTAGTGTTAGTATTAAACTTTTTAAGGCTGTATCATATAGGGCATGTGCAGAGAAAGCTTGAGAATGGGCTTGTGTACAAAAAGGATTTTCAAAGTCCGTCAGTGTCGTGTCTTTAACAAAAAATATTAAACGTGATTTTTTTCCTTTTCCGTCCGTTTTGTGAAAACAGTCCACAATTACCCTTTGAGTAGAATTATGTGTGTTTGTACATTAATTTAGTACATTGTATTTTATACGGTAGACAATTATCAATGACATTGGCGTGACCAGTGCGGAACTGAACCTCGGATCGCGTAGTTATCTCTAAGGTGGAAATAACCATTTTGTGCAGTTAAAGTAAAATTTTACCCAATATAACATAACTAAGTAATTATGGCTTAGAAAACTTGTCAATATTAGGTTATGAGTGACTGTGATATCCGGTTTATACAATTTCAAAAAATAAATTAAAATCAGTAGGTAACACACCCGTCTCGACGTATTCAGCTTTGTTAGTTAAAATCGCCTTTACCAATCCACGTCAACAGTTCCTATTATTGAAATGGCTTAAGCCTTATTGCAATAAGCACTTTAATTTTAAAAATATCTCATGAATTCATTATATAAATAAATCATCCCCTGATACAGTAATTGCAGCCAACTGCACCTAAATAAATGCCTGTTTAGGTTATTCTATTCTACTATTCATCAATTTGCTGAAGAGTGAGTCAATATCGTAATTGTTATGGAACTTACAACTGCAAAATTAGTGACAACATAATATTGACCGTTTAGTTATAAATAGGCATCAAAACAAAAGGGTTATTATCCTCCTGCCGCCCAGCACATTTTGGTCAAAGATGGGATAGCAGCCCACATCCCTTCTTATAGGTTTACATGGTTCCGGCCCACGACTTTCGGCAGACGAAAACTTGAGTTATCGTTGTCGTATGAATGTATTGTTTTTATGGTATCATAAGTGATATGGATAAAAGGCTTTGAGACTAAAAAAACACCGAAATTCGATGTCTTTTTTATAGGTATCTGGGTTATAACAATAAAAAATATGAAAATATGAAAATCTATATTTCTGTGTTTATTCCGATATCTTATATGCCTACGTGTTGGTCTTTTACGCTACTATAGTGCATTTTTATTAAATTGCAATAAAAGTAACGCATTTTATATATTTTCTTAAAATATATATTTTTTTTACTACGTCTGCCACTTGTTACCATTAATTTTGGCCATATACTGGTAATTTTCCGTTCATGACATTCAAATTCTATGACTAGAGTATGTCTTTATTACCGGAAACGGAATGGAACATTAATAAAATGGAAAATGAGCTGACAATTAGGCACCAAACTTGACCATATCGAAGTTTTGGCTAAAAACGGGGTAACCGCCCATAGACCTTTATAAAATCCCATAGAGTCATAACAACTAATTCGAGTGGAACACTAATTTATCATTATGATTAGGTTATAATGGGTGTGAATTGTGAAAACAAAACAATAGAAACACTTTTCTTTTACAAATTGTTAATAAACATAGCAAAAAGTTCAGTAATCAAAACAAGAATAGCGGTTATAACCCGTAGACCTATTAAAAACTTTGAATACCTGGGTGCTCATATGCCTTTTAATAGGTCATCCGATTATTAGTTGTTGTATTTATAATGATATTAACTGAATGAATAAAATAAATATGCTGAAACAAAGATGAACATCTTAGGCAACACTCACACCAAAAACTCATACGCAATCTGCCGAGATAGCAAAGAAAATCACAGATTTACTTACCCCTTCCTCGACCTCTCGACATTGTTTTGAATATTACGCCAAAACTAACAGATGATGTTTAACAGACTGACATCTAGCGTGAACGTTAAATAGGACGTATGTGTTTTAAAATCATTTAAATGTAATATGCGGTAAATTTAAAGTTCTATGACAAGTCAAAGTTGAAGACCTTTTAAAAGGACGTTGGGCGTCAAGCTGTAAAAATCAGCAACACGCTTGGGCCGGAACCACTACTCAGCTGAAGACCTTTAAATAGGTCATTGGGCGGCAGGAGGTTATGGAGGCTATTTCAGGCCTCTGTGAATTTCCGGTCGTATTATGATTTCCGACTAAATTTACTCCATGTTTCTCAAATACATTTCGGCATGAACAAACTTTACCTGTTTACTAAGATTGTAAAGTGAATTACTGGATATTGAAGTGAATTTCCTTTTATTGGAATGAAACAGCTGTAACGGATTTAACGCGCGTATTTAATTTTATTTACTTACTGACGTTTCGAAAATTACAGTTCCCATATTCCCACTTTAACGTTTAAGTAAATTGTCAGCACAGTGAACTTCACTTTAGCTTTACATTATCGCCAGCTGAGTTGTGCTACGAATACGGGAATTGTATAGTTTCTAAACGTCACCAAAAAAAATAAGCGAGTTAAATTATAGTTTAATTCCAATGTGTAATAAACGTGGAGGTATCAGAAACACTAAGTACCTAGTCGATTTACCAGAAAATAAGTAAAGGCAAAAGGACATGATAGACATAAAATTGAAATTACACCGTATCATTGCCATATTATGTTGCATGCAAGTCACCTGCTGTGTCAATATCAATTTAATCAAGGTCGTTATATCCGTTCATTTAGAAAAATAACGAGGAAAATTACACCGCATAATACCTTAGTAATCGCTTTAGATGGCAGTTAGAACGTCTTATCTCGAGAGAAACTTTTAGAAATCAACACGTAAATAAATAATCTATATTCGGAAAAGCTTTCTGTTTTCACAGCCAGATAATGTTTTGATTAAAAATAACCCAGTCAATTTACAATCTAAACAGTCGTGAGAGACAAAATTAGAATAGTTTGTGCAACAAGTTTTTCTGGGGAGTTTGATACCTACTATTAAAAAATTGCGTTTTTAACCAGTGCAGTGTGAAATTGTGAAAGTGTAAAAAAATTACGATGATTGGAAAACACTCGAGGCTATTTTTCGCAATATCGCTAGGTGTTTTGATTCTCTCAGTTATTTTAGTTTCATGGGGTATACCGAAAATAGCGAACCGGCAAATACAAAAGGTAAGTAATTGAAAAAATATCTATAAATAAAATATGATAGTAAAAAATATACATTTTATATCTTTTTATATATTTGGACAAATCACTTAAGTAGTCTTAAAAGTTTTTTTTTAATGATGTTATTAATAATAATAATATAGGTAATGTATAAATAAGTAATCTAAAAGAAAAAATAAGTATCTACCTATTTTGTTTATTATAGCTATGTACACTTGGGATAAAATAACTTATTTGCTTTGGAATTAGAAAACCTATCTTAGTCCCATATGAGATTATTTACCTATTTAACTAAATTAGATCTCAAATGAATATTCATAACATTTATAAAAGAGCATCTGAGATCTAATTTATATAAACCTGTAAGTATTGCAAAAAATATAGATTCTAGTACAGAATATTGTAGCAGGGGAAAAACTTAGTAGGTATCAGCTTTAAAGTCTAACCCGTCGGACTACATTCTAGTACCTAAACCAGAATATAATTTAATGGAAGGTTTGCATTTTTGTACATAGGTGCATGCAGTAAGTATATTTATATATATAGATACATTATTAATTATGTCAGGTGAATGAAAGATAATTGTTTACCTAATTGTGGAGGTTCTGAATACTTATTGTGGAGGTTCCCTACAAGGTGATCCGATTACCTGCGAGCCTATGATGAATTGTGGAGACATCTTGTCATGAACTCATGTCGATGTCGTCTTATTCTCGCGGTTGTGATTTGTCAAAAATCGGTAACGTTGTCGAAAGCGAGAAATCTTGTCATGTCGAAGTCATCTCGTATTTCTTCATGTCGACAACGAAACAATATCGACACGACAAACCTTCTCCTTGTCGACAACGTTCTCAATTATTATGTCGACAAGACAATTCATCATAGGTTCGCTGGTGAAGGTCAAATACAATACAATCGATGTGGAGAGCCTTGGGGGAGACCTACGTCCTGCAATCTATGTCTTATTATTAAATTATATATACATAATATAATACTATAAAAGGAGAAGTTCCCAATGATATAGAAGCACGAAGACGAACAGCATTAACGCTTAAAGGGGGATGCAAGTTTGCATCAAAAAAACATAAGTTAGCACTGATTTTGATAAAACTCTTAATAATCTTAAAAACATTTCGAGACTTAATTGCGTACCTACTTACTCCTGATCTGGTCTACGCAACCCCTATAAGTAGCCTATAAGCAGTTATTAATTTTGACGATGTAGCTAGACTATTTTATTTTTGAATAAAACATACGGTATAAATTATCGTATCTAACTCGCGTATTTTAGTGTTAGACTATCGACACGCCAGCATATAAAATACGAGAGTTAAATTCGTTATAGTTATTTTATTCCAATGTGTAACCGCTAAAGCATTAAGTGTTTTTGACTTACTTATGGCATTAAATGAATTCCAGAGTGTGCAAATAGACAATTCGTCGCGAATGTTTGATAAATGGCAAAAACTTCCTATGCCGCTGACATTCAAGATCTATGTATTTAATGTAACTAATGCAGAAGAAATCAATGAAGGGAAAAAGCCAAAATTGGTTGAAGTGGGCCCTTACGTTTATAAGTAAGTATTTAGTAGCTCGATAAATTATCCGATATATCTATATATTATCCAATTTCATTTACCGAGAAAATCAAGAGCCGTGTGATTATAATCATAAAACTTTTTGTAAACATGTCTAATAAGGAAATACTCACCAAAGTGACATAATTCATAATACTTAAAATTAAAAAATATGGTAGTAGGCGCAAAACCACCTCCGTCTTTCATTATAATATTGTATTTTTACTACCATTCAAAATAAAGTGACGAAATATCAACATCAACAATTTTACTTCGTTGTGTAGTTTTTGAGAATCAACAGATTTAATATAGGTAAACGAGTTAGATACAGTTGCTTAATACGTAAGGACTGCGAAAGTTTACCATTATTATAACGGTAACAGCGTGGTTATAGAATGAATATTCAACAGTGATCATATTATGTTGATAGGTTTGATTGATCAATTCGAAATTAAAATAACGGAAATAGCAAGGTATTCGTTTATCGATAATTGACAGATATCCATTAGGATACCTACCTAATCTAAATTTAATAATTGTCCCCTGAAAAAAGTTATGGGATACAATGTATATCTAAAAATAGAATCTAAGCCGCACAGGATTATTTGAGCATCAAGCACAAACGGGTCCCACAATGTATCTTCTATCTATTAAATTATAGATTAAGCTGATTAAGTACTACCTACATAAAGTTATAAATGAAACGTCGTAAGATATCTATAAGCTTGCAAATATGAATAGTTACCTATAAATAGCTACCGGGGACTACAATATACCAATAGGTACTAGCTATGTTCGCATATTTATACAGGTACCTATAATATCAAAAATAAACTTATGAGGCATATATAAGCATTCTCCCACTACTCGCGCTTGATAATAGCCAGATCGCATCCCTCGCCACGAAAACCTACCTACTGAGGTAATTAATGTAAATTTTAATAGAAATAGTTTAGAAAACAAACTACTTATTACTTAATATTATAGGATGTTATAGGAAAGACACATTCTAAATTAGAGTTAACCGTGTCAAAAAAATAAAGAACTTAGGTCCCTACCTACTTGACATACTTTCATATCGAGTGAAGGACGTCTATATTATTAACTGACTGATATCGAATAAGATCAAATTCGGATCATGTCAATGTCAAACGGCTAGAGACCTAGATCAAAGGTCAAATAAGTATTCAATTTATATTTAATGAAAAATATTTCATGAGTGATATTGATATGGGACAGATACAATCTTTTTAATCAAACCTAGAGCATTGATGACTCCGATTACACCGATATGTATCAAATTGAATGCAAATAAAATTGTAGGCGTCTCACCGGGCACGTTGTTAGGAAGTCCAGTACCTTCCACTTTTGTATGTGAATATTTAATGGCTATTCCTCTCGGGACAATATTTGACGGCAATAAGCGAGTATATAAATTTGACATGTGACATTTCAATGCAAATGCAGAAAGACTGCCAATTCTTTACAAGTACCGATACTGTCAAAACGAAACAAAAGGGCGTTGCAAGAAATGAAATGACAGTTCCTTACGAATAATGTAGCGGTTTTTAAATATATTGGCCAAAAAAATAGGTGCTAAAATAAATCACACTTTTCAGCTGAACATTATCATGAATATAAATAAAATGAATATAGTTTTAGAACTTAAGCTTTCCATATACGACATTTTTGTACAGTGTATATTTATTTCAGGCAATATAGAGAACGCACTGTCCTTGGATACGATATTAAAAACGATACTATCGAGTACATGTTGAAAAAAACATTTTACTTCGACCAGGAGGAGACAGGCATTCTATCGGAAGATGACGAGGTTATTGTCATCAACTTTACATATATGGTAATAATTTATTTACTTACATTTTAATAGAAGGGTAGATCTTCGAACGTTTAAAACGCCGTCATTGTCGTCTGAGACTAAATTTAAGAACAGAATCAACAAGTACTTACCTAAATAAAAACTTGAGTAAAGTTATCTCCTGGATGTAGGTACGGCATGATTCCTTAAATTGAATTAGAAACCTTAGGCAGTACCAGAGGCGTAGCTACGGCCGTATTTGCCGTATCAATTATACAGGGCCCCCAAAGTGTGTAAGGAAAAAAAATAAAAACTTTCTTTTTCTGAAAAATCTTTACCCCCATATAAGGGCCTCCAAAAAAATTTTTTATACGGGGCCCCGACAAGGCACGCTACGCCACTGGGCTGTACCTACCGGTCTGTACCTACAAATATTATAGTTCTAAAGTAGTCATTGTATGTATCAATTTATAATATCAATTACAACAATAACGTTTAGTACTCGTATATACCAGAAAGTTATTAGAAAATACACTAGATATTATCCCAAATTGTTTATATAACATATTATTAATCTTTATTTTGAACTACAACCTTTTTAACCCCCGACGCAAAAACGACGGGGTGTTATAAGTTTGACGTGTCTGTGTGTGTGTGTGTGTGTGTGTGTGTGTGTGTGTCTGTCTGTGGCATCATAGCTCCCAAACGCATGAACCGATTTTGATTCTGTTTTTTTTGTTTGAAAGGTGTATATGTCGGGAGTGTTCTTAGCTATGTTTTATAAAAATCGGCTTAGTAGTTTAATAATTAGGGGGGGTTAAAGAGGGGATGTAAAAATAAATGTCTACAAATATACTCGAGTGGGGTACCCAATGAAAGAGGGTGACGAGTACATTACAAAATTGAAATCATAATGAAAATCGGTTGAGTCGTTCAAAAAATATTAGGAGTGAAAGTGGGGATGGAAAACCAAATGTCTACAAATATACCCGAGTGGGATATCAAATGAAAGAGGATCGCGTGTACATTACAAAATTGAAATCATAATCAAAATCGGTTAAGTAGTTCAAAAATTATGGGGAGTAATAGTGTAAATGATAAGCCCAATGTCGACAAATATACCCGAGTGGGGTATCAAATGTAATAGGATAACATGTACATTACGAAATTCCATGTGAAATGGAAATTAGTTAAAAATAATAATATACAGTAGGTACCTACGTACCTACTTACAAAAAGTATGAAATAAAAAAATAAATTAAAAATTTGGAAAAACCCCCGACATAAAAACTAAAAGGCCCTCTAAAAAGTATAACAATAATAAAATCTTAATATTAGTTACCTAAGTATTAATATTTCTACAAAGAAAACGTCATGTCGGGGGGACCGTAGGTTTAGGTAGATTGTAAATATTAGGTAAGTAAGTACACCTAAATGAAAAGCGGTCCCTCCGACATGACGTTTTCTTTGTAGAAATATTAATACTTAGGTAACTAATATTAAGATTTTATTATTGTTATACTTTTTAGAGGGCCTTTTAGTTTTTATGTCGGGGGTTTTTTAAATTTTTTCATAATAGGAACTCATCACGGTCAATGCCTTTCCAATTACTGTTAACTATAACAAAACTCATAACAATTCATCCAACGAAGCAGACAAAAGGCTCGTGAACGCTACACGAAATGATTCTGCAAAAAATCGACTTTTATTATATTACAGGCAGCCCTTTTATCCGTTCAAGAAATGATGCCCGGTCTCGTTGGAATGGTCAACCAGGCTATGGGGGAGTTCTTCACCAATTTAACTGACCCCTTCCTCAGAGTGAAAGTGAAGGATTTATTCTTCGATGGGATTTACCTTAATTGTGTTGGCGGAAATTCCGCTTTGAGTAAGTACTTAAGTGAGAAAATTTGATTAATGGTGCTCAGTGTGGTCGTTTCGAATACCTTTTGGGTATTATGAAATATCTAGATTGCTATTTTTGAAAGATAGTAGGTACTTAACTTACCGACAATAATTTTTAGTTAATTTTTTTTTTGTTATTTATTTTAAGCGTTACCTTTCAATTATTTAACGATTACATTATAAGAAAAGAAAACCTATAAGCGTACTTGATTAGATAGTAGGTTACAGCCATACTCATTAAAAAAATCTAGAACTTTATCATGTAGATTAAACTACAGATTCTCATTCACACTTAACCGGAGAACATTTACTTAGGTATATGAAAACTTAAAATAGGTACTTAGATACTACTTGATTTTAAATACTTACCATAGGTTTTAATCAAAAGATTTGTATTACAGATATATTCAATGTAGAGTTAAGGCTTTGATCACGTATCTGGTAGGTTACTTTGATATTAATAACAAAACACGTAGACTGCTCCATTAGGTATGACCCTCACAATAGCCTAGGCGTCTCAACCCTCTTACTTTACTTTAACTGTCGACCCTTCATTAATCCTTAATAAAGAACTAATATACTTTGAAATTCCATATAAATTGATTACCCGTAGGTAAATCGTAGTATTTCGTCTCTAATTCCTTCCCTATAAATCTAGTAGAATTATTTGTAACTGAACTATAAGGTTAAATTGGTTATGTCCATTATAAAGGGAAGTTTGACAACACGGCCTAAAGTGGTTAATTAAATTTCCGACTCATTTCTCCGTTTATACAATTCGATTAAGTACCTACCTACGTAGTTCAATACACATTTCTAATTAATAAAACAAAGTTGTATCGACTTCCTAATTTTTTAGTTAGACAATAATAACGATAAGTACCTACCTAAACGACCCTGTCCGCTTTTGGAAAATATATGTAACGGGATTTTATGAAAATAGTCAATATTTTCCAAGTTGAATAAACTTTATGGCTGTTTAAGTTATTTTAGTCAAATAAAATGTATGAAAATTAAAAAAGAATCCGCTTTTGATCTTTTCGACAAAGAAGAACAAGTACCTACTGTCGGAGTAAAAGTACTGTCGCAGTAAAAGTAATGTCGGATTTTATTTTAATTTTAATTTTAAAATTAGAAATAACCATTGTAAAAAGTGGCATTAAAGAACATTGATAGGTACCTACGTAGTTACATCATATTGATTTGCCCATAATTTGACATACTTAGGTAGGTAAGTATTTGTTTATTTTTTTTCAGGTTTAGTTTGCGGTAAAGTGAAAGCTGATAATCCACCCACAATGAGAGTCAGTGAAGACGGCAATGGATTTTATTTCTCAATGTTTTCACATGTAAGTTCATTTTCAACATTTTATTAACCAACATTATTCGAATTCCTCAAAACTAATAGTAGGTTAGTATCTGAAAAATATATAATGACAAGTGAAAATCTTTAATAGCAACCGATAGAAGCGAATTCAAATTTGTTCGTCAGTTTTCGTTCAATTTAATATTCGTTTCGTTCGGTTGCTATTATCGATTGATACCTTCTACAATGAGCACTTAGGTATGTAGGTACGAGGTATGTACGAAACTCATGCTCATACTGTAAGGGCTAAGCGTGATTTTGTTAAATAATACGCACCTTTAGGTACCTACTATAAAAGTTTAACACGTCGAAATATTTTGTTGCTCCATTTAAGACTAAGTCTGCATATTTAAATATAAATGGTGACATTTTGTATTGTCACACTCTTCTAGTAAAGGGGACGTAGACAGTGTGATATATTACCATACCGCACGTTTGCCGGAACAACGTGACATATTGTAATATTTTACCGCGCGAATTCAAATATAATGTGCAGAATTAGAGTCTTAAATAGAGTAATGAAATATGTCGATATATTTTATTAAAAAAGTCATAACTCATTAGCTGAATAGAACAGAGACGGGGCCATACGAGATGGTGCGCGGCGTTAGGAATTTACAGGATGTAGGACACATAGTGTCGTATAAAGGAAAGAAGATGATGAAACAATGGGGGGACCCATACTGTGGACGACTTAATGGTTCTGATGGGTCCGTGTTCCCTCCTATTAATGAGGCAGCACCACCAAAGAGGCTGTACACATTTGAACCAGATATATGCAGGTACAATAAACTGATATTATTATATTTTTTTCTAAATTCACACACATGTAACTGGTTGCTAATTATTTTACGCCACTGAGAAACAATATAAGTGACTTACCTTACTTCTTGAATTACCTATTCAATTGCTAATAATTTCATTTAGATCTCTATACGCAAGTCTAGTCGGCAGAAGCAGTATCTTCAATATGAACGCTTTCTACTACGAGATATCAGAAGCTGCACTAGCCTCAAAAAGCGCAAATCCCGAGAACAGGTGTTTCTGCAAAAAGTAAGTATTTACAAAAAAAAGGCTCGTAACAGCTTCATGCTTTGAAATTCTTTTGTGTGAGTGTTCAATCTCTGCACTTAATGGACTCGCGCAGGTATTTAGACTAGCTTTCTTTCATCGTCCAGGCCTTTAAGAGTTGAGTTCATGTAGAATGACATTTTCAAGTAAACCCATTACGGAGGAAAAAGGCTCTTACAAACACGCTCATACCGTTTTTCTCGTGTAATTTTAAGAGGATAATACATTTCCAAATGTGCGAAATGGTCGCTGCATCGTAAGAAAGCTTGAGAATTAGATTAGTTTAGATTTATTTATTTACAAAATTTACAAAATGTATGTGCACTTAATGTGTTATTGAAAAAAATGTTTGGCAAGTGTAAACAATATTTTACGTAGGTAGGTATGCAAAGAATCTGTTCATGTAGTTAACAAGACAAAGCCTGTCGGGATATTAAATTAAATTGGGAAAGGGTTCAGGTATGTCGAAACTTTTAGTTCAATTAAATTTTTAACTACATTTTAGATACTAGGAAAAACGATAAAATGTTCGGATTCCGTTATTATTTTATTTTTATACAATGTAAGTACAGTTTTTAACTGAAATATACCTACAGGTAAATTTACTAAACTTCGCTTTAATTATTCTGGTTCGAAACCAAACAAAGCTCAATTAGTGACGACCGTACACACTATAAGACACTATCGTTATAAACAGAAAGCATAAGATTTTATCCCGCAACCTAGTACAGCGTTCCATTCACAAAATAATTATAATTAACATTTAGAGTTCACATTTAAACTTCCAAAGTAGGTACTCATGAAGTAAGCTATCCAATTAACTAAAATCGATTTATTCTTCAGAAATTGGAGTGCAAACCATGACGGCTGTCTCCTGATGGGTATTCTAAACTTGGAACCGTGCCAGGGTGCTCCGGCCCTCGCCTCCTTACCGCACTTCTATCTGGCTTCCGATGAACTACTGGAATACTTCGACGGAGGGATTGCTCCTGATAAGGCCAAACACAACACATTCGTCTACTTAGATCCGGTAAGAGAATAATAAACATTGCTCAGGATGACAACCCTTTGTCATCTTTAAATTTCGGCGACCCGGACAAGCCGCGTGAAATCTTGAAGCCCAGAACCCGGACATCAACATAGACCAGGGTCGATAGATTTGAGAAAAAAAGGTATTAAAATTACATTTTTAAGCCCGGACGCCAATGAAAGTCCGACTCGTTCCACGGACGCCCTGTAAACTAGGACAAATCCTGGGAAACCTAGACAGATGGCTGAGATGGCAAACCTACCTAAACATAAAAACAAATAGGTAGGTACCAAATTTACTCGCATGGGGGTAAATTACCAGCAATTACATTTGGGAAGTGAAACAAGGAGAACCGTACTAAACACGACCTGACGATAACTAAGTTTGATTTAAGTACCTACCTAATTGTTATGCGTAATTCGGGTGTACAATTGTCGCTCATCTTACGAGTAAGTAGGTACCTAATTATGGCGTTTACTTTCATTTAACAACTAAGAAAATATTAGTAGGTAAGTAGGTACTCGTATTGTAACCTAAATTCATATTTTTATTTCTAAAACAATGCTTTTGAAATAATTTAATCCTCAAAAATATTTCAAAAATGTCTCTAAAACTAAATCGGTCTCCGGACTTGACAATAACAAAGCAGATTTAAAAATCCTTCAAATTGTTTAAACGTCTATCAAGAGCTCTTTGATTTATTTAATGAACTTTTCATATTCCATTGTTAAGTCAAATAAGCGATTTCTTTTAAAGGAAAAAATATTCCCCGTAAACATTGCGACTTTCAGTGAGTTTCCCCTTGCGAAATTTAAACATAAGTACCTACCTACCTGTGGAAAACAGATCATAATTTATATTCAATACCATTTTATAAGGAAAGTAAGGTAAGTATTTAGGTATGCAAAACTGATTCAAATAAAAAATTTAGATACCTGACTAACAGGTGAGTGACATTATTATTAGTCATTTACAATGCATCGCATTGTATGCAAATAGGTACCTGAAGAGATTAATCCTGAGATTGATCATCTTGTATAAATATATGTACCTAAGTACCTACTTATACATACAATTAAACAAAATAGAAACATTAAACGCAGGCCTATTACCTACTTAAAAGAAGATTCCAGACAAGTTATAGAGTTATTTAGCAGGTAGGTACGTAGTTAAAGTTACAGATATAGGTAACTAGGTTCCTAAATTAAATCAATTTTTAACTTTCTAACAATTCTGAGAGAGATAACACATTTACAAACTTATACCTACGAAGTTTTTTAAGTAGATTGCCAAAAAATATTGGATGGCAAAGATAAGCGCTTCCAAAGTTCAGGAGTGGGGGATCGTGAAGTCTCGTTAAATTGTACCTACTGTAAACTGATGTCACTAGCCCCCACTCCCGAACTTTAGAAACGCTTATATTTGGCATTGTTTATTTGTTTGAGTAAAAAAAAGCTGGCGAATAATTTTTAATGATCTAACTGACAGACTACGTTTTACCCAGTCGTCATCCCTATTATGTAAAGGCAAAATTTAAGAAGCGTACCTACTGTATATTATTCTTTAGGTGACGGGGGTGTTGTTGAAAGGAGTGCGACGGCTGCAGTTTAACATCGAACTGAGACAGATGAAAACAGTTCCTCAACTGGAGAAAGTTCCCACTGGGGTGTTCCCCCTGCTATGGATCGAAGAGGTGAGAAAGCAAGCGTCTATGAAAGAGATAATATATGTAACCTAGTAACCTACACGTGTTTCCGACTAGACCAATAAATATTGGACTTGACATAATACCTTGACCCTAGTTCACATACTGTTGAAATAAATCTCAATACACTCTTAAACTGTAGTATGTTGATACTACAGTTTAAGAGATACAAGAGGAAATCGATTCAAATTTTACCATAATAATTTCTATCCGTAACGTTGTAAGTAGAAGAAGACCTTACGTGATATTTAACGTAGGTACCTACGCATGTTTGGAATAAAACCTTCGTGGGTATATAGGTACACTGGATTGAAATAACTACAAACGGATTTAAATCGCGTATTTTACTGTTTGACGTTACGAAAACTACAGTTCCAATACGTATTCGTAGCTGACTGTTAGTATTTAGTAGCAAATAAAATAAAATACGCGAGTTAAATCCGTTATAAGCGCATGTTTTCCAACTACAACAAATAAAAAGGTATCTGGTTAAATAAAGGAATTATTTACAGGGCGCAGAACTGCCACCGGAAATTCAAGATGAGCTTCGTCAATCACACACACTGTTAGGCTACGTGAACGTGTCTCGATGGGTGATCATTTCTGCAGCAGTATTTTTGACGCTGATAAGCGCCTTCTCCGTTGCTCGGTCCGGCGCCCTCTGCGCGCGTCACACTAACACCGTCAGTTTCGTCCTGTCGCCCAATAGCCAAGTGAATAAATTGCACTGAGTGATCCTTTTGTTTTAATTCGCCTTTTGTACACTTCCTTCTTTTTAGTTTTGGGCAATCCTTATCCTTACTAATATTATACACTAGCTGTGCCCGCGACTTCGTCCGCGTGGAATTTAAGTGCTGGGACATAAGTATGGATAATTAAAGATTTTTTTCTAATATGAGTTACTTACTCTTTATTACATAAGCTATCTGCCAGTGAAAGTCCCGTCCAAATCAGTCCAGCTGTTCCATAGATTAGCCGGAACACACAGATAGACAGACAAATAATATAAACAATATAATATAGGTATGTATTTAATATTTCAAATGTAAATTATAAAATGTCTTCATAAACCACATTAACAGTTTTTCCTTCTGGGGCTAATATGAAAAGGTTATCCGCATTACTAACCCGCGAGCAAGCCACGTATAGTTGGCCGTGTGAAAAACAATTCGACCTGAGATCAACTCCAACAGCCTTTAGCGTCTGCCCCTGAGACAGATTCGACTTTCTTCTGGGCATTTTTAAAATCAAAGCAAATACATACAATAATACATATATTTATTTCAATAATTCTACGTAGGCAATATTTTTTTAGATTATATCCGATATTTTTCAACCAATTCACAAAGCAAGTTCAGAGTCCGTATTTTCATATCCAAGTATAACATCAAAATCATCAACTAACCGAATCGCAAGACAAACGTAGAGAAACAACCAGTTTGTATTTATAATTTTCAGAGAAAAAGCTATAGCGCGTTTTAAATGCCTTGAGGCGCCATCTGTTACTATATTGTGTAACTATAAAATCTCCTATAGAAAAATTACCTTTAAACTTTAAAAGACGATAACTTTTTTATTTGACATCCGATTTCGATGAAACAAAGCCTATATGTTGCTCAAGGAAGAGCTTAATCTATTAGTGAAAGCCGCGTCAAAATCTGTTTAGTAGTTTTCAAGATTAGCGAATACATACAGACAGACAGACAGACAGACAGACAGACAGAAAAGAAAATCTAAAAAATCATTTTTGTGTTCTGTTACTATTTTATTATTGCCCACACCCATTTTTTGTTAAAAATTTCAATTGTACAGACACGCGGTTTCTACTGTTTTATTATATGTATAGATATAGATGTATAGATATAGATGCGAAAGTAACTCTGTCTGTCTGTCTGTTACGCTTTCACGCTAAAACTACTGGACCGATTTAAATGAAATTTGGTACAAAGAAAGTCTGGAGCCTGAGAAAGGACATAGGCTACTTTTTAACCGACTGCCAAAAAGGAGGATTTCCACGCGGACGAAGTCGCGGGCGGAAGCTAATAAAGTATAAATAAGTAAATGAACATACCTACGTTACGATGTCGATGATACCACGTTACAACCGCCGTCAGTCCCTTGCCCAGCGGGACTATGATGAATTGTCGAGTCGAAATTTTATCGACATTTTGTGAACTTTATCGATAAGGAAGAGGTTGTCGTGTCGATATTGTTTCGTTGTCGACATGAAGAAATAAGACGACATCAACATGACAAGATTTCTCGTAGTCGACAACGTTACCGATTTTTACAGATCACTGATCAATAGTAAGTAGGGACTTCAAATTAGTTACGATAAATTACCCCGTCAATAGATTCGAATATAGGTAGATTTTTGAAATGAAACGACTATAACGGATTTAACTCGCGTAATTTTATTTCTGCTTTACCGTTCCCACATTCGTTAGATATAGCGTTACACTATCGTCAGCCTAGTCGTTCTACAAAACAAACAAAAAAAAAACAAATATGGGAACCGTAAAGTTTTCGAAACGTGAGCATATGAAATAAAACACGCGAGTTTTCCGTTATAGTAGTTTTATTCCAATGTGTAATATCCGCGAAGGCATCAGAAATTATAGACAGATTAGATTAGTGGCCAGGTAAATAGATTGCGTGTCTAGCGTCATTTTAGAATCACATCTAATTAAATCATCCTTGGCTTTGATCGTGACCGTTTAATTGTCACTTCATGTCATGATGACGATCACTAACGTTACGACCGAGAATATAACGACCATCCTAAGAAAGTAGTTCTAACTTCCTTATATACCTAATCCAGGAATATTAGTCAAATAAGGACACGAATCTCGAAATGAGTAATGAAAATCTTTTAATATTATCGAATAACACGTAGTGTAAGTAATGACTTTACTTACGTACCTAATATTTCACTTAATTGTCTTGAAAGACAGCGTAAATAAAAAACAAGATAATTAAAAAAAAACTTTATTTAATCAGAATCTGAGAATGTGCCTCGGCCACTGGAGTGATCTTCGTCTACTTCCATCTCCCTCTCTTGCTTTGCAACGATCTCACCAACCGTTTTAATACAACGGATAGTGTATTTATTGAAGTCACATCTAAAACAAGACATTATCTCATTAAATATTTAATATCTATCAAATCTCACACACACGTAACATATTATTCAGTTTATATTCTGATTAAATAGTGTCATTCACTGGGTTTCATAAGGTTTATAGGTACCTAGAGCTAAAGGTAGGTAGGATTAACGGCCTGGTCTAGGTAGACTACATGCCCATGCAAAAAAAATTGGTACCTACATGTGAAATGAAACAACGTGTAATACGCTTAGAAGGCTGTTACTATATCATAAAATAAATCTGAGCGCTATGTCATCATTTCTAAACGGAAGCATTCATTTTTTTCAAAGTCAAATAAATTGTAAGTTACTGAACAAAAGAACAAAACTTCTACCCCTCTTTCAGACCTCAACACTTACTATGTCGCTATGTATAATAAGTAGGTAGGTACGAAAGTTCAAAGACACAATCATTTTTTCCTAAGAGAAATATTCTCAACAGAAAATGTCACCCATGTCTTTCATCCTTAGGATTCCCGTAAGTACCTGCTTATTATATTTCAATCCTATCTACATAACGTGGAAGAAAATATTTCCGTCTAAGAAGGTATGATGTTACCAACGAAACATAATATCAAAAAATATAATAAACATATCCTAGAATTGAATAATAGGTAGGAACACAATACAAATAGAGTTTTTCTTATACGATATCAATATTTACGTATATAATATAGGTACCTAATATATAAAACTCTCGTGTTGTGGTGTTTGTTGACAAACTCCTCCGAAACTGCTGGACAGATTTTTTATGAAATTTCGTGTGCATATCGGGTAGGTCTGAGAATGAACCAACATCAATTTTCCAATGTCTTTTTATTTAATTTCTGGTAATTTTTTCATATTTTTTACTCTTCTACTAATGTGTAAGATTTTTAAAAATCTAGAAAATGCAGCAAGAAGTTTGCTGGGTCAGCTAGTTATACCTATAGTATATACTGTATATATAAATTACAGAGTGAAATTAGTAGGTGTTTGTGGATTTATTAAAAACGCCGAGGTAAAGGTAAATTCAGTCTGTCATGTAGGTACAACATAAACGAAACGATGATAATAGGTTAATACTACAATATCTCGTAAAAGCTTTGAAATACACACAATGCAATGATTAAAATCCATTTCAAACGCGACAACTGTCGGTGACAAGCTACAGTTGTGATTACATTATGAAATCGACGAGAATCTGCGCCCATTGTCTTCTTATTAACAACACATGATATCCGAAATGTTGCGTCGATTAAATAGGAGCCCGATAAAAACCCGTCGAACTGTTGTACTCAGAGAAGAGGAAACAAAACCCCAGATCGAGAGTAGAATAACTCTAATATGTTTCTAATACCTATACATTATGTTATGTTAATTTATATACTACGCGTAAGTATTTGTAGTAACAATTTTTAGTTACCTACGATGTTAACTCTTTTAAGTTTTTCGCAGGACTTCCAAGAATATTTTTACTTAATTCTGTAGAGATATAACGAATCATGAAAGCTATTATGTGATTCAGTTTATTTTATGACAAAGTAAATATTTTGGGCTAAAATAAATACCTATAATAATTATAAACAAACTAACTACATTGCTTAGTAATATTGTATATAATATTGACACAATATAGTATTATACACAATATTACTAAGCAATGTACTTAGTTAATATTTATATTGTGTTGAGTAGCAACGAAACGCGCCAGTCGGTTTATTTTAACAGGAGACTGTCTAAAAGCGGAAAGATTACAGCTGTTTCTTATCTAAGATTCTGTCATATTGTGCAACTGCCACCTTCTTGCGTGTCAAATCTCCATGATAAACGTAATCGATCAAAATAAATGTGATACGTCTCGATAAGGATCCTCTGCCTGCGATATGATAATTCGGGCATGAAATAGGTACCTATATATATTCTGAACCAATTTATCGTTACATCATACATGTAGTAGAACATTTTCCTTTTTTAAGATTGTACCTACCGTTAAAAATATCGAAGTATTTAACATAAATGGTTAAAAAATAAAAAAATATATATATATTTTAAATTATAAAGACTACTAAAACTCTGTAGGTATTTTCTTTTTTGGTGATTGAGAATTACCGGATGGATAACACGTAAAACATTTGTCACGTGAGAGAGCATTTACCTGACTACATTAAAATGTACTGTTATTATTGCATTTACGATACAACACATCTCGATGTATTTGAAGAAATAAAATTCAAAGAAAATAAACAGAAGAATTCGCTTACATATTTATACTTTCCTGATATCTTTATTGACGTTACGCCCTTTTGTACCTTTGACACATTGAAACGACTAATTATTAAATAACAAATGTATAATTCCGACATTCAACGATTAAATAGGCCTGTATCACCTATATGATATGTTATATTTATTTATTCGTACTTTGACAATCAGCAAAACTTCCAGTCACTCATAATATAAGGAGCATCATATCTTTAGAAAATTAATTTAAAATAGTCTGTCCAGGATCTTTTTAGCCAACCCATTTTTAATATCATTTCTAATATAATTATTTATTATAAAATACGAGTAGGTAAGGTAAAAGCACTAATGCTCGACATTGAACTAAAGGATGACAATTTCGAAAAAAACCGTTTGAAATAAGAATAATACTTAGTTAGATTACATCACTATGGGTTTAAAAGATGCCTAGTGTTATCTATGATACGTGGCCAAAAACTTTCGTACACTTTCTTTAGCAAATTTTCAAAATTGCGTCAGTTTTAAATAAACATGTAAGCAGGTTGTCAAGTGCGCGGTAATTCTTACGTTTTTTCTTAAGGGAACCAGTTTTTGTCAGATATGATTTTGTTTTCTATTTTAAAGATTATTGCTTCTTTTTGTTTAAATATCGTAAGTATATGAAGTTATTGATAAACTAAGAAGGTTGATGTTTTATTCCGGCTAGTTTTTATAATATTTTAAAGGGGTGTCTACAATTAGTACCAAAAAATGATATAAACCTAAAAGACGACATGTGTGTCTTCTTTTGGGGTCACAACAAATTTACCTATGTTTCATTCTATTTTTTTCAGTTCGGTGAAGGTCGATATAGGTTCGGGTTCCCTTAGATCCTAGCTACGCCCTTGTTACGAATGCTGTTCCTGGAAGCCTGCGGAAGCCATGTTAAGTATATTAAGATCAGAGAACTAAAGTTTCCACGTATTTGTATATCGAATAAAGTAATTCAGTGAAACTTCAAGTGTGTTGTGTAATTTAATTGGAATACTCGCTACTCTACTCTGAATGACTACGAGAGAAATAAACCTTATTTTCGATAAACCATTTCTGGGAACAAATTCCAATAGATAAACTGAATAGATTCTATACTGTGGAACTGAATTTCTAGAGTAGCTCTATTTAATTAAGTTGAAGCTTTATCAATACGCAAAGCATTGTGTCAGCCAAGATTGAAAGAGAAGTCGCGAGCCCAGAGCTATGTTTAAGTATATTTAAGTATTCTGCGAACTATTTCGTACTTACAGGTGACTTGTGACCCCAAAATATACATCGCATCATATACCTCAGTCCTCCTACAATCTGACATTTCAAAAATCTATTTTAATTCAAAGTTATTAAGGCACATGAAATTTAAATTTTACCACAGACTAACTAGTAAAAGCTAACTTGTATCAAAAACATAAACTTCTGGGTGACCTAGATCATTGTATGATTAGTGATGAGTAATTTATAAAAAAGGAAAAAATCAAACATCAGTAAATTGTTACTCATAGATGATTTATAACATCAGTAAATTGTTACTCATAGATGATTTATAAGATCTTTTGTGTGTTCTACTGTCAGAGTAAATTTTCTCCCCGAATAATTAAGTTGCAATTTGGTAGGTGCACACCAATATAACGTGTTTCTGTGACCCACGGGATTGGGCGTAGCAAATGTCTCAATTTATTTGCATCAGTTCCGTCCTTATGTATGCCTAAATCTTTAAAACTACGCAACAGATTTTGGAGCGGGATACTACTACTCTATCTATCGAAAGATAATCATCGAAAGATAGATAGAGTAGTAGTAGATTCAAGAGGAAGGTTTATAACACCTTTGTGAAGCCGGGGTGGGTCACTAGTATTACATAAAAGTGCTCAGTGGATCGACCATTCACTAACCCCTATCCCCACACACACACGCCCATATGGACGACATCAGAACATCAAAGAAAATGAGGAAAAAACGATGTTAGAATTATATGTAGAGCACTTGGCTCAGGACTCGTGTCAATGACCCCTTATTATAAATATACGTTTTTGGCGAGATATCTCCTAACGAAAATAGATCGGGTGAACATTAAATTTACTATCCACAGGTAAGTATAGGAATTATTGGCTTAGACCCGACTTTCAGGGTAATCCCAATTTTAGAGATCACAACACAACATTATTACATATCATATTTTACTTTTCTGTACAAATAAACGAGATATATTTACTGCACAAAATAATTATCTGAAATAGTATAAAAATAAACACTTTTTCAGTAAATGCCGTATTATTTTGTAAGTGGGCGTTCTGACAATAATTGACAAATCATTACTAGGTAGGTTTTTTTGTTGTACTTACTTAAAGAAATAAGTTTTGCGACCAGAGCAGAGGCTTCATAACAAAATCGTATTTCCGTATAGAAAAAAAAGTTGAGTATCGCTACTGATCCTTCTAAATCACGTCACAGATTTTGATGCGAACGGAGTTTTAGAATTCCGTAGTAAACTAACAAAGAACTTTTACTATTTCGACAAATCGGTTTCTTTGGCTTTTCGCGGATTAGCAAAAGAAGCCATGGTTATACATAATATAATACACATGCAAGTTTAGAAATAAAGAAAACTAAGTTTAAAGATTTCAAAATTTTTAAATAAAGTTAATTTTTCACATTCAATACTTGTTCAAAAATATTCGTGATTCAATACCTGAGTAGGTAATTATTGGAGACTGCCTAATGAACGTCGAAAAAGGACAGTCGCCACAGTAACTCTTAAGGTTACTGTGCGAGCGTGAGGGCACTATTACTACGCGCGTGCTACAGAGACAAATAGAAAAGGGGCAACGTAAGTTTTTCGCTGTGCTCGGCGACCGTTCTTTACCAATTTAATTAATACAATTAATTTAATTGTTATATTGTTCCCTTCTATTTATTTTGTAGTTACATAGTTACAAATACACTATTTTAGTCAATGCGACAATCCTGCCAACATTAAAACCGAATAGTTCGCTATAAAAGGACAAAAGGAACTCCCGACCTATTTCATAGGTCGTAAATGTTTTATGGACCATAAAGTTTTTGCAGCACTTTCCGACTTAAAGGACTCTTGTGGGTCTATTAAGTCGTCTTAATTGAATATATTGGAGTATAGTAAATAAATCATTTATTTCTTACACAGCTGCATAGCATAATGTACCATAATTTCTTATGAAATTAAATTTTCACGTGTCATTATTCAAAAATACATCTTACAACTATAAATCACTATTAAATAAGACACTACGTAACACTAAACAATACTTAAGCAATTACATGTACAATATCTATCACTAAACATTACTTAGCCTTGTGATAATTAGTGCTAGGTAGTGTACCAAGTGTAAATAAGTACACTATATTTCACTATATAATAATACGTACTTGTTTACACTGATTACACTATCTATCACTAAACATTACTTAGCCTGTAATGTTTAGTGATAGGTAGTGTCCTTGGTGTAAATAAGTACACATCCTTACACATTAAGAGTCTAGGTAATATTTAGTGAGTGTACTTATTTTACAAAGTAAGCCATCCAATTATCAAGTACTTATCACACTGCCCAATGTCCGTACTTATAACACTTAACACCTGCCCTTACTTACAACTTTCGCAATTAAATGTAGTCTATGTCCTTTCTCTGGTTCTAGACAATCTGGACCGAATTTCTTCAAATCGTAATAGCGTGAAAGCGAGACAGAGATAATTATGCATTTATGATATTAGTTAGGATTAGTATGAATTATTCTACTTACAGGAGCTGGATGCAAGCAGTCCAAGATAGAGCAAAGTGGCGTGCAATTGGAGAGGCCTATGTCCAGCAGTGGACTGCGATGGGCTGATGATGATGATGATTCTACTTACATTTTACTCAGCTGACTGTATTTAGTGGCCAGCGCTTTTTCCAAAGCCAGCAGCGCACTTGGCGGGGGTTTAGACTCGCCGGCCAGGGCCGCACGTGTCCAGAAAGACAGGTGTTCCAAATGTGGACTCTCTTCGATCAATCGAGCGATCGAGTTGATCAATCGATCGACATATTCCGCGTCGAGGGAAGTTACCGTCAGCTCAACTGCGAGAGAGAAATAATAATCGAATAAACACAATACAGTTTATTCTATATATTTTAATGTTACGCAGGATGTAAAGTAACTAAGGAACTATTGTAAATAAACAATGGCCAAGTTTAAAACAAACCGACTGGCTATCGTTTTATAAACCGATGGCCGTTTGTACAATAAATATTTCTGAACGTGTTTTATTTTTCTGGATTGTCAGAAAAATTGATAGAAAAGTCACAAAAGCAGAAAGTTCAACATTACCTTCTGCTTGTGCTTCTATTTTTCACCGATTCGATTTCCGTTTGGTTCTACAATAGAATACAATACACTAGGAGATTAGATTCCAAATGGATTCGAACTTTACTGAAAGGTTAAATTTTCATTTCAAACTTTAATAATGAAATCTAAACAAAATATGTTTTAAATGACAATTTCTGGTGAATTTTCAGTTATTGCACATTGGAGCTCAGTGGCTATCTATACTAATATTATAAAGCTGAAGAGTTTGTTTGTTTGAACGCGCTAATCTCAGGAACTACTGGTTCGAATTCAAAAACTCTTTTTTTGTTGGATAGACCATTTATCGAGGAAGGCTTTAGGCTATATAACATCACGCTGCGACCGATAGGAGCGAATAAACAGTGGAAAATGTGTAAAAAACGGGGAAAATATGAAGCCACACTGTCACTTAATGACAGTTAGAAGACTTTGACAGATCTTTGACGAAACAATCGGACGGGCAGGACGACGTCTGCCGGGGCCGCTAGTGAATATATAATATTACTAGCTTCTGCCCGCGACTTCGTCCGCGCGGAACTCCTCCTTTTTTTGAAGTCGGTTAAAAAGTAGCCTATGTCCTTTCTCAGGCTCCAGACTTTCTTTGTACCAAATTTCATTTAAATCGGTCCAGTAGTTTTAGCGTGAAAGCGTAACAGACAGATAGACAGACCAACAGAGTTACCTTCGCATTTATAAAATTAGTTAGGATGTTAACTGTAAATTAAGAATAAAATAGAAATAAGTACCTACGAGAGTTAAATCCATTACAATTGTTATTTCCGTTAATTACTTAATATATTGTCGCTCAAAAAACTCACTATTGATACCATTATAATATAATTAATGATAATAAAAAATATTATGAAATGTAGCTGTTAATTCCTGAAAACCTAATATATAGTAATATTCGAATTAAAATCTATAATCCATGGTGACAATTTAAACAACAACTTACTGTTTATTAATTTATTATACAATTAATACTTACTGGGTTTTCACAAGCTTATTAGATATCACTTTGTAAGTCTAAGTTTCTTTATGGCGACGTGACGTCACACAACCACTAGATCCTATTTTAGCGCCAAAATTTAAATTAAAAGAACATGGATTTCGTAAGCTCTTATAAAGACCAGAAGATACCGTTTCCGAAAAAACCTCACTCGAGAAGAAAAAGCAACAATTTCAATGAGGTATATCGGTTGTTACTGATAAATAAACGACAATAAACTTACTGTCTGGGCACGGCACGGCCTCCACACACTGCCTTATAAGAGAATGTTCGTTTAGTTGTAGGGCGGCCGTGATCGCTGGGCCCCATGCTTTTTCAGATAAACGCTGCTTTACCGTAAATGGGGTTGAATCTACTTCCAATCGAAAAGGCCTGAAACAAAATAATTCAATCGTATTCTAATGTACATTTAAAATGGCTGTACAATTCAACAGAGTATGGAAACTGTAAAACATCTGAAACGTCAGCAAATATAATAAAATAAAATTACGCGAGTTAAATCCGTTAATAGTTGTTTCATTCCAATGTGTAATATCCGTGAAGGCATCGGAAATATTCATCATTTATTGTTCAATTGAGATAAGAAAAAAATACCTACGTGTCTAATAATTTGTGGTAATCTAATCGATTGTCAAAGAAAATAAAACAGTCTTTCGTTTTAATTCAATGAGTAGAAAAGCGAGAAAGCATTAGTGATTATTAAAATTTAACTAGTTTGTTGAAAAGTTTCTTAATGATTATTTACCTGAATGTGCCATCGATGCCTGCATTCTGACTGTAGATAAGTAGACCTTCAGTAGCAGCTACGGCAAAATTTTCACCAGTCGGCGAAAACCTAAGACCGAGGACGCGTACCTAAAAAGAAGTGCTATTATATAAAACAAAGAAATTTTATTTTTTTGTTTTTCATTCAATTCAATTCAAAAACAGTATATTTTGAAAGGAAGGTGGAACGAAACCCGGGTTCCCTTATGTAACATGCAACAATTTACCCTCTCGGCCAGACATAGAATCCGGCCTTCTTTCCTTGTCTGTACTTCTTGATTTTAATCATTGTTTTTTTTATTGAAATCACTTGTTTAAAATCACGATTTAAATAATAGCAACCCTGTAATATACCGTAATACTCACTTCCGGTTTAACCCTCCGATCCGCCATGTCGCCTTCTCTGACACCCGGCAACCTAATATTGACGTCGCCCCCTTCTAATTCAGAGCGATCTTCTATCAAAGCCATATTGCCGAACTCTGTCAAAAACCGACGATTTACGAAATCCTGCCAAAGACGAAATATAAATATAAGCACACCTAATATAAAAACAAAAGTAATATCAAAGAGGGGTGTGATTGTGATAAAAAAAGCATGAAAACATTAAATTTTAGTTTGTTTATTTCAGCGAGCTAAATTAAGATATATAGACATATTTTTGTAATATTTAGTTCCGATTTCCGTCTATAAACAGTTTTAGGTACTTACATTTACAGCATCTAATGACTTATTCTGCGTGATCACATATTTCCTTATAAGTATCGATTCCTTGACGCTGTACAGGCAAACGTGTTTAGAATTGCCAGCTCCTAGAATACAACTACCGTCCGCGGAGTAGCATATTGTTGTAAAAGCTCTGTCAACAAAACATAAATATCATTACATTAATAAAAATAGTCGTTGTTTTCAGACATTAACCAATGTCTCTCAATACAATTTTGTTGAATTGGAAGTGCTTGTACATAATATAAATATAATAATATGGTAAGAGTAGATTATGTATTCCCTGCATCGTTTTGTGCACACTTGCCCCTTTTTAATACCCGTCAATAATAATAACATACGAAGGCTTTTTTAATAAAGTCATATAATAGGTATAACAACAAGTTTTTTCTTTCCCCATAAAGTAGTTTACCAAAAAATACTCGACCCGTATATTTCTTTTCACAATCGAACAATAAATAGCGAAGATAAACGCTTGTAAAGTTCGGGAGTGGGGGTTCGTACCGTTACGTAATTATATAAATTTGTACCATATCGTGGCTTCACGAGCCACTCACGCTATCTAAGTTTGTGTCATTATTAAGTGATGAAGTATATTATTAAGTTAGCAACAGGCAAACCGCAACTAAAATCTTCATCTAACAATGCGGTCTTCTACTCTAATATTATAAATGCGAAAGTAACTCTGTCTGTCTGTTACGCTTTCACGCTAAAACTACTGGACCGATTTAAATGAAATTTGGTACAAAGAAAGTCTGGAGCCTGAGAATAGTCTGACCGACTGCAAAAAAGTTCCACGCAGACGAAGTCGCGGGTAGAAGCTAGTTTATTTATATTACACACATATTATTTTCTAAGTTTGTGTGATATTTCTATTTTCTATAAGTAGGTAGTTTAAAAGGCAAATCGCAACAAAAAACTTCATAGATTTTTTTTACTTCTATTCTAAATGCAAAATTTAAAATGGTGCAGTAGTAAACTATCAAGTCCTTTTTGTCTTTTCGAAGTTTAATTCTGCTATTATTACTTTGTTTTCAGCAGGGTTTCAGCTGTAACCAGGTCGCGGTCGCCTCTCCCGGATCCTAGATCAACTCGTCCTTCGATACTCCCCGTTTGGTCGCAAGTCGTAGAATCGAAGAATGTTATGTTACCATCCAAAGTCGATACTGCTATCTGTCAAAAAGGGTAATTATGAAAAGGTCAGCAAAAATGACAATCACTAATTTATATACTAGTTGTCTTTATCTGACTGTGTAATATCCATAGTAAAAGCTTGTTTAGTCTGGGACTAGATCTGATAGTGAATTGATCAAACATATAAAATAATATACCAAGTCTCTATCATCATCATCATCATTATTTGTAATTTAAATATAAGGTAGTTTGCATAACTGTATAAATCACTTTAGCGTTAGACTATTGTCAGCTCAGTCGTGCTACGATTATGGAAACTGTAAAGATCTGACACTGGCTTTAATACATTAATAATGTACCAAGTCTCTATCATCAACATCATTATTATCATTTCAATCTCCAAGGTCCTCTTGAAATCATTGCACTTTGTAACACCTTGGAACGACGTGTCTTCCAGTTCATATGACTCCTATTATTTTATTTTAAACTTAATGGTGACTCAAGATAAAGTAAATTTTTCCTTACCTCTTCTCCGTCAGGTCTGAAAACAACTTGCAAGGCGTCAGAATTCAGCTGGATCGCTTCACTGTCGGTACTATCTTCGATACAATTCCATAATCTGACTGTTTTGTCCCAACTAGCTGAAGCAAGTCGTGAACTTGATAGAGCTGGATTGAAGGCTAGCGATGACACTGGGGCCTCATGACCACCTAGGACCTAAAGTAAATACTTTATAGACTGTGTCACAATAAAATTAATTATAAAAACAATAATTATAATTAAAATAAGAAAGGCCTTCGTAAAAGAAGTCTTTGAAATTTAGCTAAGTACCAATAAAAAATTGTTGTAAGTAACTTGAAAGAAACTTTATGAAATCAAACCACCAACAATTTGTGAAAAATGGATAAAACAACTAGACCACACAATGAAAAAATCTATAGCCGCGGCAATAGTACATTACGCACCGAGGCCAGTAAAATAAAAAATGTCTCAGATCACATGTAATTGTCGTCCGAGGCAAAGCCGAGGTTGACAAAAATGTGATCTGAGGCTTTTTTATTTTACTGGCCGAGGTCAGTATACTATTTTTCTGTTCGACGAAGCCAGAAAGCGGCAATTTCATTTAGCGCAGCGGCCACAAAGTTGGCGCTTTCCGGCCGGAGGACGGAAAAGTATGATTAAAACCTTCTTACTTGGGTACCAGAGTTTTATTCAATTAAATTCCCTGTTGTTACTTATCTTGCTCTATTTCGCAATGATTTTTAACGGTGATTCCGTGAGTTCTAAAGTTCCTTTAAGGTATTTTATAAGCTCGAATAAAAATATAGAAATTAACTTCAACAACATGTCCTTTATCTGTTCAAAGTACTTCGAAGTCACAAATTGAATGTAGGTAATGTGTTTGATAGAAGTACTATCAACTGTGCTGGCGATGTTACACCTTTAAGGCAATAATCGCTTGAACGACCCTGGTACCTGGCGGCTGTGTGTGAAGCAACAAGTGCAAGCAATTTTTTTCTAAAATGGCATACCCCGAAAGCATCCGCTAGTACATAGCTATAATTTCCTTATAGTATAAGGGGAACAGTACTAAAACATAAGTCCAAACGCATAGAAAGTTTTTTACTTACATCCAAGAGTTTTCCAAACTTGATAGACCACAGGAATATCTCAAAAACATCTTGCCCGCCCGCCGCACACAGTTCCCCACTGGAGTCTAACGCCACGCAACTGAATTGAACCAGGCTCGGTGACGTCAGCGTTCTGAAGTTGCGGTATCTGGAACACAAATTAAACTATAATACGAATTAAGACTTAAAGTCGAACGTAAGGAAAGAAATATGGACTTTATATGGTAAACAATAAGATTATTGGATAGGGTAAGCAAAATAGGTACTTCGGATAATAGTATAACAAATCTTTCCTCTTCATTTTATTATTATTATTATATATTATTATAATGTAGAAACGGTATAGTGTTGAGATGACAGCTTATGGAAGAAAAAGATATACTGAATCGACCCCACATAAAAGTATAGACTTTTTAATCAAACTTGAAAAAACATTACCTAGTCAAATCATAGCATCTCACGGTCCCATCAAGCGAGGAAGTGACGAAAAACCTCTTGTTTGCGCTAAATACGATCCCGGTGACCGTAGACTTGTGCTCCGCGAAGGTGACAAAGCAAAATCCCGTGTTCGTATTCCACACTTTGACTGTACCGTCGTAACTGCCAGTGACAATGTACAATCCGTCGGGTGAGTAAGCTAGGCAAGTCATGTCTGAGGAGTGGCCTTGCTGCTTCATTACATATTGCTCGCCTGCAAATATAACATTCAAAATACAGATAAAAAAATCGGAAATTAATTTAGAAAAAACACTGACGAAGCTTAAACGACAATAACGAACAAAAGTAAAAATATTAGGCGTAACATGACTAAAGAAAACGTAACAAAAGTCCCAAGTAGGTAACTTATAAATAAGCTACTTGCAACTTGATAGGTAAGTCCTTGTTAGCATTTAACCAACATTAATAGCTCGGCCAATAACTATTTTCATAGTTTAAACGCTGTCTTTGTTTTTTAGAAAAGTTGCAAAGTAATTTAAAATGATTTTGCGGATATAACAAATATAAAAGATTTAACGTCGTGCATGTCTCGCGTATACATTAATTTATGCTGACGTTTCAAAAACTTCACAGTTCCCATATTCGTAACAGACTAAGCTGACGATAACCTGAAAATATCTTTGATGAAATATTACAAAGTTGCAAATTGCATACCTAGTCAGGATTGAGATCTAGTGAAAAGGGTCCTCAAAATTATTAAGTACTATGATAAATATTTCAGGACTTACTTTGCCACTCCCATACAAGCAGCTGGCCGATGTTAGGACAGCCGAACGCGATCCAGTCCCCGGGTGCGGAAATAGCGACACTGCTAATTCTATGTTCAGAAATACTGAGTGTGTGGATTAGATTCACGTCAGGCATTTCGTGAAGAAAGAATATTCCGTTTGTGAAGCCTGTCAACAGAATAAAATTTTAATTATATTATAAATACTGGAAATAGCACTAAACGTACATAATATTGCATTACTTTAAGGACAATATACATAATGGTCAGAAAAAAAAACACCGCTAAAATGTTGAAAATTGAAAAATGGCTATATTTGAATGCTCAAATAAGAAAAAAAACTTAACTGTTTTACGCCCAAAATGCTAAACCAATTTTTATGAATTACAATATAGATACAGATATATTATGATTGAATAAGCTACATTTTATCAATAAGCATTTCTTATCTCAAACTATTTGTGTTAAGGTTCAATAATAAATATATAGAAATAAAGCAAGTTGAATAAGAACTTCTAACAAAAAATTGGCAAAAATGAACTTGTTACAATCTAATTAAGTAAGTAGTTTGTATTTTCTTTACCTGTGACTAGCATTTTGGTCTCTTTGTGATATTGAGCCGCAGACAGCTTCACTTTGTGGTGCGCGCTACGGATCGCGTCGCCGATGTAATGCCTGCCCAGTTTCTTGTATAACAACTTTTCAGCTTCATCTTTTACTTGATCTTTTTCATCATCTAGGTTTTCGTCACTTTCCTGAGAAAGATAAATGTATCGTTATTAAGAGTTTAATTTAAATCGTTTTTTTTTATATAATACTATAATATATTAGAAGTCTCCTATATCCACATACCTGATCATCATCCTTTTCTATGGCATCTTTCTTATCAATATCATCTTCATCATCACTCTTTTCTGCAATTTTCCTCCTTTTTCTATGTGATATTTGCACCTCTGATGTCACCAAATCATCCGCATCAATGCTTGCCTCCCACATACAGACCTGACCATTCCTACTTACAGTAATAAGATCTAAACTTTTTTTCTCAAAGAATACACCGATAATCCTATCGGTATGACCACTTAAAGAATACATATTTATGTTGTCTAAATAATCAACTGTGTATATCTTCGTTGTAGTGTCTTTGGAACCGACAGCAAGAAGTCTAGAGCATGTAGACCAATCTAAGCATGTGACGTCATCACGGGATTTTTTGAACACGCGCTTCAATTGAAAAGATCGGAACTCTCCCGTGAAATGACAGGGGGCTGTCATTATGAACACTGAAACATAAGAAAAAAGGTCTTGTAACTCATTGTTCTTTTATTCATATACATAACATGTAATTATTATAAAGTTTTGTTTTATACCTGTGTCCGCACAACAAGCAGCAAAGTACTTGCCGTCTGGACTAAACTTGACTGCATTCACTTGTTGTTTGAATTTGTATTTGTGTATCACTGTACAAGTCAAAAGACTTATCATCTGAGCCTCACCCTCTGAAAGGAACAATTTACATAAGTAATTGTCATAAAAGCATCAGTCAAGATAAACTAATAGGTACCTAGTTAATTAAACTGTTAAATACAAAAAAAATTGTTTGATGCATGCATTTATTACAATATTTCAATTAATATTTTTACAAAAAACAAAAATTACAGTAATAAATTATGTTGATGGAAGTTCAATTGATCATAGTAAAAATTTCAATGGTTGATGATCACATTCCAATATGTAATCAAAGATAAATACTTACTTTCATTAATTGCCAATAATGTTGATCCATTGGGGGATATATCCAAAGCTGTGTAATTAAAGTTACTTTCAATTGGCAGAGTGTTACTTTTATTCCTGAAAAAAACAACAGATATTTTTGTAACTTCTGTACTTCTAAGCAAAATTCAATGTCACAATAACTTATGATAACATTTTGATTTTAGAATTAAGTAATATTAATACCTAATCAATACAAATATCACAATCCAATTCAAATTGTTATAATTATACACTCAATTTTGAGGTATGGAAGGTTTGCATTGAAAGAGTTACATAGCTAGGATTTCTCAATAGTTGTGCTATATGAAATGTCATACATAGTTAGTTTCTAAGGTAGCTAGGTAAATTAATTAGGTACTTACTGTACAAGGTTATAAATTGTTATTTTGTTGCCAACTGGACTGATCACACAATTACCATTATTGGTAAATAATATGTCCCCCTTGTGGTACACAGTACCCAGCAGGTTTTGAAACTGTAATATATAATGAAAAAAAAAAATTTACAAACTTATTAAACAGAGACTTGTAAATGAATATTAAAGAGTTACTTATAACATGATTAAATATAAGAACAAATGAAATAAATGAATAGTACATATATTATGATCACAGAAGGAATAATATTAGAATTTAATAAATATGGTTTAAGATTGAAACAATATTAATTTAATGGTAAATAATTAATGATCATTCATGTCATTAAATAGGTAGTATAGTCCACAAATATAATACTCAGAAATCTTGATCTACCTTTTTAGGTAGGTGCCTATCTAATTAGAATAGCGGGATGAAACTATGGCTTATTAAGATGCTAACAATTACTACAATTTATGATATTCTCGTAGACTTAATGCAACGTTGCGTTTAGCAATAATCAAGCAATAAAAAGTAACTCAAACTTATTGCAGACAAATTGACAAACAGAAAAGAATATCGCACAAACCTTGTAATTAAACTTCATTGTACAATACCGCTCTATTTATCTCTTAATTACAATAACGATCGCGTTAAATAGCCTTAATACCGATTTGATAAATACCGCATGTTTTTATCCACACTTTTTGACAAATGGACATGCTTGCTTGACATTTGTTATGACAGCTGTCAGCTGTCATAGGCACGTGTTTGGTGTGGATGATGAAATACCCAATATTCTACCATTACACCGATTCAATAAGTTATATACATGAAGAATAATTATAAAATATACACTTTTAATTATTTATTTAGTTAAATTAAACTTTTGGTCAAGGAAGTTTACAGGAGAAACATACTAAAAAGCTATCCAAATATAATTTTGGAAAATGTTATGGTCTTATGAGATATCAAATTGTTATCAATTTAATTGTTTTTAGTCTTTTTTATTTTATGATGACGGGTTAATAGTAAATAAAATATTATTAACTTAAAGTTAAATCTGAATAAATTTTCAAACTACTGAATAGTAGAAATGAAAATTATGGCAGCTTCAAGAATAGTCAATACATATTTTTATAATTATTAATTTAACTTTAGAGACTGTATTTTGTAAAGTCAGAAATAAATAACAATTTACATATTTAATGATCTTTAGGCAGCTATTTATTGATGCCTTTCTTTTACAAAATGTATTGCTTAAAGATATGCAATTGATGAAATGTACATGCGCAGAAGGAAATTGCTGGCCAGCGCTCCACATCAATGATCTACGTCAGAACGCTGCGAAATCTTTAGCTCAGGATTGGTCGCGCATTTAGGAAGTGACGTGCGAACGCCAATCAGAACTTGGGGCATATCGAGCACTGCCTTGAACATCAATCGTCATATGACCCATTCTATCGAGTCGGCAAGGCTTGAGCCATATTTGTCTGTGCTAAAGTAGTTCCGTGGAGTGAGTGTGTGCAGATAGTCATCACAGTTTTTGGGACCTGTAAATACTCCCACACTTCAAATTCAAAATGGCAGATTCACCAATCTATGGACCTTTCTTCGGAGTTATGGGGGCGGCGTCCGCTATCATCTTTAGCGGTAAGAGATTTGTCTAACTTGCATTGAAATGGCTGTCTGGATTCGTTTATCGATCTGCCGAAATAAGCAATTCTCTTTTCTTGGTACAGTGTCAAACACTGCATATCCAAACTCGTTCTCACGAAATGAACGAGGATGTTAGGTAAATCATAAGGAGTTTAAAATATGAATGTGATGTTATTTTAGGCGTCCTAATTATAGGTATAGCCGCACCTTGTCCCATACGATAGACAGACATACGGAAATATGTATGACGAAAATGTCTCGGGCTAGATGTTATGACTGGAACGAGTTTTTATAACGAGGACGCATTCCTGATAATATTGCATTAAAAATGATTCATTGCTCCATCATGTGATTGACAACTAAGTTGTGCCATGTTGGTAGCCCTACATATAACCAAATCTAACAAAGACTCCCTAAAATACGTTTGCCGTGAGTAAGACCGAGATCGTTAGGGAATCGTAATATATTTATGTGCTTCCTAAGATGGTTTTTAGTATAATAAATAACTAACACTTAATTTCAGCAAGTAAAGAATGCAAATGCATTGGAACTGACATTCTTCTTTTGTACGACTCATTTTTATGGAGATATCGGGTCGTAAGCACTTTCGCGCGTGCATATTGAATAGGTATTATTACCTGAATTCTAATTACTCGTTTTTAGAGGGAATCGGTACTGTTCGAGTCACATGTCACAGGATGAACTAAAAAGTATGATCATAGTCACGTGACTTAACTTAAGGGCATCATGTGATCTGTCATAAGTTTGAGCTTAATTATCTCCTTAAGGATTAGCTATTGTACTTTTCAAACATTTATAGATTATCCTAAATGAATTCCTGCATGTTTTCTGAACATTTTTAGAAATTAGATTTTTTTAGTTTATTGTAAGGAGAAGGATCATGTGATTGATCCTGTGACTAGAGGCTGTGACTAACTTTTCAGGATGATTGTATGGAATGACTTAACTTTATTCTAACAAGACTTTATTTTACCAAAATTCATCATTGAACATTTATGGAGCTTTTAAAGTACATACTATTTATTAAATACCACACTTGAAATGATACTGTGAACTTCGGTAGCGCTGTAAGTTCAATAATTATTTATGAAATGACTCATTTAGTACATACCATACATAGGTCATTTAGTACCTACCTACACAATTATATTTCTAAATACCCATATATTTCTGCTACCTACAGGAGAGTACAGTACACTAATAATAAAGACAATGATATAAGTTTTTAATTTTTATTTTGCATATTCCAGCGCTGGGAGCTGCCTATGGTACCGCTAAGTCCGGTACCGGTATTGCCGCCATGTCGGTGATGCGGCCTGAGCTCATCATGAAGTCCATCATTCCCGTTGTCATGGCGGGTATCATTGCCATTTACGGGTTGGTCGTGGCTGTCCTGATTGCTGGCTCCCTGGAGTCATCAACCAATGGATACACCTTATACAAGTAAGAATATGGTTTTCTATTATGTGTTAACTATTTAGATAGTGGTACTAGTCTACTCCTTACATATATTATTGATTTATCTATGCCCACCAATCATTTTTAATCACTTGATCATACTTTATAGATTACTAAGTACTTAAATGTAGTAGGTATGTATTTTGTGGCCAGGCCAGTCTCATATTAATAACTATGTCAGTGCGCTTCTAAAAATAATGTAATGCTTCAATTGTGTAATTGCTCTATACCACAAAAGAGCTTTTGAAAAGCAGTTATGAAATTTTGTAGTACATTGATTGGATTTTAGATAAGAATTACTTGGGTCACATGATTTTTACATTGGGCTTTAAAACACTTTGTTTTTTATAGAAAAACCCTACAGTTTTATAGATCCATTACCTAGTTAAACTTTAAATAGATAACAAAGTGTGCTACAATACAATTCCTTTGGTTTATATAACCAACTTATATATATAAGACAAATTTTATTTTCTGTTTGTCTTGGCTCAAGTATTATCATTTAAAGTAATGGTATCAAACAATAGACCTTGGTCCAATTTCTATTCATAAATCATAGTAAATAAGAATTCTCATTCTTAAAAAGTTTCATCGCTAGGTACATAGTTAGCATGTCTATCCCAGATCTAGTAAGACTGTCTTAGATCTTTAAAACTATGCAAGAGAGTTTAATGTGATATTTTAATAGATAAAGAGTTATTTAAGAGGAATACTCATATGTATAATTCATTAATAATATATTATAGTTTAAAAAAAAATGTCCATAGGGCTCTAGAAATCATCATTTGACAAAGTTAAAGATCTGTTAATATCTTTCAGATTACACATAATATATTACTTACTATTGGCAAGCATATATCTTAATATATATAAATCTCGTGTCACAATGTTTGTCCTCAATGGACTCCTAAACCACTTAACCGATTATAATAAAATTCGCACACCATGTGCAGTTCGATCCAACTTGAGAGATAGGATAGTTTAAATCTCAAATTATAAGAAAAAAAAAACTTGATTATAGGGCGGTACGAAGTTCGCCGGGTCAGCTAGTATATATTATATATATATAATAAAAATATTCAAGTACTTGTTACATTAATGATGTATTGAAAATTGAATATTATGGCAGATAAGCATAATTAAAATTTATTTATAATTTAAAGTCCATTAGTGCAACTGCCATTCATTCCTAACTATAGTCAAGATTAAAATCAGTTTGAAATATACACAAGTTACAAATTTATGCCCTAATAACAATGACCTTCGAACATATTTATTATACTTTGCAAATTTCACTCATGAGTGAAGCTCATTTCAGAGGATATTCCCTCCATTAACCTTGTCATTGATAAATAATAGAATGACATGATGCAAGGTCAGGCAAATAAATGACAAGGAGGGAATCTTACTTATCATAGGTAGTTATCTAACATTTTATTAAACAGATTTTTTATCATATAAAAACATACCTTTCATTGTTGGATTAACTAATTATGATATTGCTTTATAACATTAGTATCTACCTAACCTAATAATTGAATTGAGCAGTTAAAGACCTAAATAGGTATAATAATATATTAGTGAAGACATCAAATTCATTGTGTGTTAGGTATGTCTGTGGAATTTTTCAATAACTCCCACTCAAATAGATCTTTCCTCACGAAAGATTAAACAATCACCTGAAATAGTATGTGCATTATTAATATTAATAATTATATAAATATAATTATATTAATAGAAATAACACAGCCCATAAATTGTGCATAGATTTCTCTAGAAATAAGTAGAGGATAAGATGTAATTCATAAATGTGGATTGGTGATATCTACCCAGTTACAAAGTGTGTGACAGTGAATTTTGCTATATTTGAACTTGCTACCTTTTCTAGTCCATTTGATATACCACTAATCTACTCAGTCATAAAATCCTGGTGTAAATATGGTCATTGAGTAAATTGTTATTAGTCAAATTAAATATTTACTATGTTCAGAACTTTAGATAGATACAAATAAGGAAACATAGTGGTATTATAGAAGCATTATTATTGTTAAAAAAAATTACTTGATACAACCAACATGATTTTCTGCTTTATAGAAAAATAGTTTTAAGTTTTTAAATATTATTTAGAATGAAAATGTCCACCTGACCTTTATTGCTTTCATTACCTTGTGCGGCTGTCATTAGTCCATTTTTATTTAATGAGTAGCATCACTTTCATAAAAAAAATCTATTCAACACTTAAAAGCAGACATAAGGTATACACGCCCCTTTTATTACAGTCATATATTTATCACAATGAGTCATTTACCTCTACAAATAAAATACAAGAATTTAATTTATTATATTGTCTTTTATTTCTTTAAGTTGCAAGTAGGTGTGCAGAATGCTCGTAGAACCTATGATATACTGTAGGTTCGGTAGAAAAAAGTTTCATAGGGTTTGTCTTTTTCTAAGATTAACCAAATGTCATATTATGTAACATGTGAACTTAAAATCATTACCTAGTTCATAAGTAATATTTAAATGAATGCTAATGAGAATTTTTCTCTCTTTGCAGAGGTTTCATCCATCTTGGAGCTGGTCTGGCTGTCGGTTTCTCTGGTCTAGCCGCCGGGTTCGCCATTGGTATCGTCGGTGACGCCGGTGTCCGTGGTACAGCGCAACAGCCCAGATTATTCGTCGGAATGATCCTTATCCTCATTTTCGCCGAAGTGTTGGGTCTATACGGTCTCATTGTCGCCATCTACCTTTACACGAAAATGTAAATCTGCAAACACTCCTCTCCCGTCGCCCGTGCTTCGAGACTCTATGCTAGGAACTGCTCAGAACGCGCACATGAATATCGTCGCCGGTAGGGTTGCGAACCGCATAGAGCCCCGGAGCACGCATTGTATAATAACACTTGTTGAGTACGTCATACGTATCCGCATAGGTCCGGCCGTCGCGGCCTCGGTGCTGCGGCCGCGGCGCGCCTCGTGCCGCGGAGTAACTTTTCTATCCTCATTTTAAAACGATCAGTGTTCGAATTTTAATCATGAAGCTGCTACCGTGCGATGACAGCGTATTTATTTTAATTTATTTGCCGCCGGCTCACATTTCATTTTCGGTGACAGGAGAATTTAGTTCCACCTCTACATATCAACTATTATTTGCGCGTTCCAACTTCCATTCGCGAACGGTTCACAACATCTGACGATATCACTTTTTAGATTATTTTAGCATTAAGGCGAAACTAATGTACAGTTAGAATAGAAATTTAAGTCCAAACAATTTATCTTAAAATAATTTATAAACCGTTGAAACCCCCGAGGTACTGTGTACCGCAACTTTGCTGAGAATGTTAAGGTTAAACCTGGCTTAAGTATTACATGCTGCATAGCTTTCAGTGTTATAGTGGGTGTATGTATTCTTATCTTATATTGTTGAGTCTGTATATCGTTTTCTCTCAAGTGACCACTGAGAATTTTATTCAAAAGCGAGTCACAAATATTGTATTGCCAGGAATCAGTAAATAAACATGATTTGTACATTCCATATTATTTTGTTTCTACTTGATTGTTTTATGTGTTTTATTTTCCTTTTCGATTTTCTGTTAGCGAACGAGTGAAAAGTATCTATCTTGACAGTAGAAATGTCGTATAATCAAATCAAATTTTAGGAAATTTAAATATTCTTCTGACGACTATTTATGTGAAAAATATTTCAAATATAATACTTATTCTGTATACCTTATAGTCAAAATGATGTTTGAATGATATAAATTGGTAAGTAAATACGATTAGGTGAAATTGTATTTTATTTTAGGTTTCATGTTAGAGAATGTTATAATCTTTGGTGTTATTGAATGAATTGTGTTAATAAAATATTTTGAAAACAACTACTGTAAATTATGAATCAAGTGTTTCTGTTGAATCCGGTTTATTCTGAAATTAGAAACTGCCAAAAATCGATACAAAAGCAATTGGATAGCTGCTGTCTTGTGAATGGTTGACCTACATTTGGAGGTCATTGCTTGCAAGTACCTACCTAACTACTCTTTATTTCATTTTAGTTTTTTGGAATGTTAGGTATATACAGTGATAATCACATAATACGCAAAGTAAAGTGACGAATTACATTTACATAATTAACTTAGTAGGTACCTATGCCATTAGCTGATCCGAATGCAAATATTTTGGACATCTTTTATTATAAATAAAGATCCTAAAAAGTAACTTTAGATTCGGCGAGACCATAATTGCTAAGAAACTACAGAAAAGCTTTAATTCTTCGAAGTCGGTTATAAAACTGGTTGCACAATATAAACTTGTATACCTACTTACTAAAAAAACAACTTATATAATACAAATATAACTGCAATGCTGTACTCATACGGTAGGGTTGCCATAAGTGTAAGGACTCGGACCGGGACATTTCAAGAAAAACTAGAAAAGGAAAAAAAAAACGGAACTTGACTAATCACGTTAATTTAGATACAAAAAATTCAACCGCACTGATTGTATCGTATGACCAGACGTAACTTTTTACAGAGTAGTCCGATTTTGATAATTATTTTTTTATTGGATAGGGCATACCTCAAACTTGATCCCATAAAAAATTGGAAAAAAGGAACCTACCGTAAGGGTGGAAAAATAGGGGTAATTTATTGTTCACTAAAAGTTGATAGCAAAAACAAGGTACTACTAATAATTTGTATAAATTATGTCCAAAGAATCTTATAAAATAATAACTTTTCAATACAAACATTAAACTGTCGAAAAAAACTAAAAGGCAACAAAGAACAATACTTAACGCACTGAAAAGAAAAAAAATATATATACATTTTTCTATGTAGTGCGCTATTGTTTTTTGTTGCCTTTAAGTTTTTTTTCGGCGGTTTTTTTTTTTATTTACATAATAATATTCGATTTTTTTTTAATTTTAACGCTTCTTAGGTCGAGTTTTCTCAAGAAGTCAGGTATCAACTGAATGTATAAAATCGATATAAAATATCAATGCATTAGAAAAATCGATCTTGTATCAAACATCTCTAAGTCACATAGTGGGCTTGATAGCATGCCATTGATACGCTCTTGCTCTGTCAACGCTAAGAGTCTGCGATCTCGAAATGCGTTGACACTGTTAACGTAAATTCGTGAAACGTGAACGAACAATTGTCAGCGCTTACGTCGTTCTATCCACGTACGGCTAATCGTACGCTAGTTAGAGCGCGTTTATTGGAGGTATATTACTGTTTACCAAGTCCAGCCCTCTATTAAATAACTATAATTTTTAAACCGGGACATTTTGCTTATCGGCCGGGACGCCGGGACACCATGCTTCAAACCGGGACATGTCCCGGCGTACCGGGACGTATGGCAACCCTATCATACGGTCATACCAATAGTAATTAAATATTAACAAAAAATAATGGAATTACAATTACCTAACATAAAACATGTTGCTCCAGTCAGAAGTTGGACTAACTATGCTTATGCCCGGGCTACACGAGGCTAGTTTTTGAAGCTAGGACAGCAAGTTAATTTTTTACAAAGCGAATGACGCCTGATTTGTTTGATATTCTGTTGAGTCCTCAAAAACTCGTCACGTGGTTCCTGTTTACTAGCCTACTGCTAACTAGCTTCGCCGGTCACATGAAGCTATAACAAGCCAGGATAGTAAAATCAGTCTACTAGCCTGAAAATAGACCACCATCCTATTAAAAACTATCCTGGCTTGTAAACTAGCTTACTATCTTACAAATGAAGATAGTTCCGTCTACACGAAGCTAGAGGTACTAGCTTGCTAGCTTACTAACACTAGCTTGCTATCCTAGCTTGAAAAACTAGCCTCGTGTAGCCCGGGCATTACTTCGTGTATTAAAATTGTGTAAGTAGGTACCTACACTGTTATTACTATTAGATATCACAATTTTAATAAACATAAATTAAGGATGTTGTTATAGAATATTATAGATGTGGGGTCGTTCAAGTATTACGTAAGCAGATTTATTACAATTATTATCTAAAAAAAAATTTAAATCTAGATTAGGAAATGATCCTCCGACGCGAAGTTTTCCTTAGGTATGGAAATATTAATATTATGTAGGTAAGTAGTTAGGTATCTACGTATTATTATTATTTTTAGGATTTCTGTGTCGAGAATTTGCAAAATTCTTTTCAGTACATACAAAAAAGTCTAATATAACATAAAACAGTGGCACAGTTTAATTTCAGTTTGGAAGATATACCTAATTACTAAGTATTTTCTTAAAATGCTACATAAATTATTGTATGTTTGCAAAAGCTAACAGAATGAACATCACGCAAAGGATATCAGAGTTAAGTAAGTAGATCTTCGACGTATGAATTACGGTGTTTCAAATAAGTTCGTTTATTGCTGAGCAGTTTTAATTCAAGAAAAGGGCAAGCCTCGCTCTCCATGCAGCCGCATTGCTAGACCCGCCGTGGGACTACCTATGGACACTGCCTTCACTTCAGACCTGGGTCCAGTAGGTAGGTATGGGCTAAGACAAGTAAGCAGTATACCTACTTCCCCCCCTAGTCTCATCCACTGTGCTCTCTTGAAAGAGAGACCTCCCTATATCGAGTTATTCGTCATCGCCCTACAATAACTCTCAAAGAGAAAATATTGACCGATCTGTGAAACATTAAAAATACCTTAACCCTAGGTTTCCCTAGTAATTGTCTCGTGGAGTAAACCTTAAGCAGCATTTAATTTATTTTAAACTGTGTTAACACGGAAAAAAATAAATAATAATAATATGCCTAGATAAGTAGTGTTTTCTACTTGATTTCTATGAGATTTTTTTTAATATAAACAAATAACATATTAAAAATTATTATGATATAAGTAGCTTTGCTGTAGGATACTTTGCAAATGCTAAACGAACACGTCAGATGGGCAGGATTTTTCTTAGCGTTTGACATTTGTTTCTGACAGATGTATTGAAGTTGAGTTGGCTGCTGGCTGCTAAGTATTCTTAACATAATATTCCCAGGATATTTCAATAAAACCAATATGAAGTATAAAGGACTGCTATGCTTAATGATAATTTTAACTTATTACGAAGGCGAAGCGCAGTCGCGAGCTAAAGGGGTATGTTTTATACTTCTTGTTTGATATTCGCCGGTTCGACTTGCTCATTTTTCATTTAATTTTCAGTTAGAAGAAAAGATCCAGCAGTTAACTGATATGACGGCTAAGAAGTCTATTATACCTTTAAATGTTAACAAGTTTAAAGATTATGTAAAATCGCCGCCGAGGGATTACTCTTTCATCGTAATGTTCACGGCAATGGCCCCTGCTCGTCGCTGTGCGATCTGCCAGCACGTTTACGATGAATATTTCATCGTGGCTAATTCCTTCAGATTCTCGCCATCTTACAACAATAAGCTGTTCTTCGGTATTGTCGATTTTGATGAAGGCTCTGATATTTTCCAAATGGTAAGTTGAGTTGTATTACTGATAATAGTTCCTATTAAATACCTACTGGCGCTCAGTAGGTAAATATTCGATTATTGCAAATAATTTAATTTGGACCAGATCAATTTATTTTAGTTTGCATCTGGCAAACAATTATAAGTTCTTATTTAAAGTAACTACTTATTTATTTTTAAATCTCTTCACAACAGTGGATACATTAATACATATGTTTTTATTTTTAGTGACTTTTATTATCAATTTTAATATAAAAACTTAATCAAATTATTTAAATCAGCCTACTAAAAATTTAAAATGGCAATGTGTAGGTACTTGTTTTTGGCACCTTTTTTATTATATTTCTGAAAAATATATTTTATTTAAATTATAGCTTCGTCTGAACACTGCCCCAGTTATCATGCACTTCCCAGCCAAGGGTAAGCCCAAACCAGCCGATTCTATGGACTTCGAGCGAGCTGGCATACATGCTGAAGCCATTGCTAAGTGGATTCAAGACAGAACTGATGTGCAGGTGTGGTTACAATCTAACAACATTTACTTTATATTTTGATAGGAGTTTACCACATACATATCTATGTATTATATTTTATTGTGTGAACATTTCTATTATGCTAGGTGCCAATTTTGCTGATGTAAGTAATCATCATTAGATTGTTTTTATTTACCTACAAGCACAAATTATTTTTATTGTGGCATTTTATTAAATGAAAGTAAGAATAAAGGAAAATCACTAGTATTCCTATTGCTGATGCTTTCATTTCACATTACAGATCCGGGTATTCCGTCCACCAAACTACTCTGGTGCTGTTGCATTTACCATGCTCTTTGTACTAGTAGGAGGGTTCCTGTACTTGCGCAGGAACAATCTGGAATTTCTGTACAATAAGCAAATGTGGGCTGTTGCTGCTGTCTTCTTCTGTTTCGCAATGGTCTCGGGGCAGATGTGGAATCAGATAAGAGGACCTCCATTCTTCCATAGAAATAAGAATGGTCCTGTGTATATAAATGGTGGATCACATGGGCAGTTTGTCCTAGAAAGCTACATTGTGGCAATATTGAGTATCCTTTTTTAAAATAAAGTGAAGTATAAAGTAATAAAATTGAGATAGTGTTATGAGATATGAACATGCATGTTGTAGAATCAGAATCCATCAATTTTAATATTATTAATAGAAAATCTTTTTTCACAAAAGTTAAATAACAACATAACCTTCGGATTTACAACAAAAAAGAAGGTTGTATAATTGTAATAATTATATTGTTCCAAAAAGTTTCAAAAAGAAATATTTATACTTACTCTTTGTTTTTTGTTAAGAAATAAGAACAAATATAATTTTCACCTAATCATGGTGAAATAATAGCATCAGCTATTTCATTGTTAGTTACCTGCTAAAAATATCTACACTTTTAATGTAAATATTAAGATTTTAAAAAGAAACTTATCTACAAACATTTTGAATATATTCTTCTAGATCTAAATCAGTTATCATAATTCTCCTTAACTTTTGTACTAGATGGAGCTGTAGTTGTAGGTATGATCCTGATGATAGAAGCAGCAGGTGGAGTGAAGAATACAGAAACATCGCGCAGTCAAGCAGAAGGAAAGAGACGTCGATTCCAGTCGGTTGTGGGACTTGTGCTTGTATGCGTGTTTTTCTCACTACTTTTATCTGTGTTTAGAGCAAAGACACAGGGTTATCCTTATAGGTTGGTATTTTAAATTTTATGTGATGAACCCGATAAAAATAGGTAGAACATGTTTCAATAGGTTGGAGAGAGAGGTTCTCGCTTCATTCTATTACCTATCTTGATTATTTTTAATTTGCTTTATATTTCAAAACAGGATCAAAAATTAAAGCTAACTGGTGAAATTGTCGCCTAAGATTTGCACATTGCTTTATAATTTGATTATAGCTAAAGCTATATCAAATAAAATAATTTAATATTTTTACCGCTGAAATAAGATTTTTTAATGTATAGTTTCAAACACTTAAGTTAGAAACATTTCAATTTTATGCACCCATACCTAATTGTTTAGCCAGTTTAAAAAAAGCTTCAGTTTAGCTTGTTGTTACATTTCTAAAAGAAGATGATGAAGTCATGTACCTATAGTAAATTACTTCAGTGGTTTAGCAGCCTTGTAACCAATAAGTCATGTTTTTAACTACGTAGAATTTATATATTAAGTAACTAGAGTTTATGTTCTCAGTTTTGGCACAACTCATTGATTTCTTTATATTATATTTTTTTAATAATATCTGATACCTTCGCGGTTTTTATACATTGGAATTGAACAACTTGAAACTGATTTAATTCGCGTATTTTATTTTATTGGCTGACATTTCGGAGCCTTTACAGATTCCATAATCGTAGCACGAGTCGTGCTGAGTCGTGCGTTTTAAGTGGTTCCTTTCCAATTCTTCATATTATTTTCAAACTTCAGTAATTATAAAGCTTCAGTGAGTGTTTCTTTTTTCGTTATTACTTGTTTAATAGGTCCTCTGCCTTTAAAATGAATTTGATCTAAGTTCCAACATAATTATGATTATTTTCCTTATTTTTTTTATTACTACTAATATATATTTTTTCTTTTGTTTCAGTTTCCTATTCAAATAAGAAAATCCTTAATTAATATACATAAATAGGTATATAAAAAATGCAATAATGTGTGAGTGCAACTTGAAATTTATTTGACATTTTTTTCTTAAAGTATGTGTAATATCTCTGGTCTGACGATAAAAAAAACAAAAATAAAAATACTGTAATACACTGTTTTATTCCAAAAACTTAATTATTATTGTAGTCATGTGAATAAGGAAAATTATTTATAATAATATGTATAAATGTATATATGTACCTACATAGTTATTTCTTATCAATCAGTCTGCATTTCAGTTCAGGTTTGTACTACATTTTAACAATAATAATTGAAAATGAGTACATTTATATTTTTAGTGCAACTATGTGGAGTATATGAAATTAAATTTAAAATTTTCTTAGTCCTAACAGAAAAAACTTAAACTATTTACAAAACAAATTCAGACTTGAAACCTAGACATAAAGTACAAATTACAACACTTGCCTACTACATTCAAGATACTTGTGCTAAGTACATACCTAAGTCAAATAAGATACCTAAATCGTGAACGCTTGTAGGCTAGGTAGGTATATCAAAACAACTTTCACCTCGTAATAAGAGTTTTAGCATTGAAGTTTTTTTTTACTTATATGTATTACAAAAAAGTTGACTAAGTAGCTATATAAATATATAATATTCAGTTAATACGAAATTAATATATTGAGGCATTTCACCCCAACTGATTTAATTTCAAAAAAGAGAAAATTTTATATTTCATATCTCATAACTTTTCATACTAATATCTAGTTACCATTATAATTACAAACCAGCTGCATTCAGCTTCCTTCCCGATTACTAGGCCGAGAAGTTGTTAATATAAATAATATATTTTTATATTTGTCATCATTAATTCATTACTTTTTTTTAATTATTGAAATTCAACCTCTTTTCTTTTATGAATAACTAGCGGATTGCCCCTGCTTCACGGGTGCTATAAACCTTTCTCTAGAATCAGTCTATCTATTAATAATAAACTGCATCAAAATCATTTGAATAGTTTAAAACATTTAAGCATATATAGGGACGGATATACAGCGACGGAAACTTTGTTTTATACTATGTAGTGAAACCTCTATAATAAGTAGGGAACAATAGCTTTTCTTTCTCTAGGATAAGTCTTAAAGGTCTTCTTATACCAATCATCAGCCTGAATTGCAGTCTGGATCTGAAATGAATATTACTGTAATATTAAGTAACTCAAATTTCCACACTTAATTTATTAATCTAACTATTACTAAAAGCTAGTCAAGTGTGAAATTCACTCTCATGCAAAGGCTTCCAGATGTCAAAGTTGTTTAGGACAGAATGACAGGTACACAGTAATCCTAAAGGTGTTCTGAATTCTCATTTGGTAATAAATCCTAAATAATAGTAATGACATGTGATTAAGTATAATCAACATTAGCAACAGGAAATTAATTATTTAATATGCATAATAATTAGTTGAAAATAATAAAATAAACATAATAGATTTTTAGTGAGTCACGGTTACAGTTAAGTAGGTTGGCAGGTATACTTTCCAATTTTCTTTACTAGGTACTTACTATTCTAGTTCTGTATTATAGTGTCTAAATGGAAAACGAATCTCACCTGATTTGCCAGCACCCACAAATAAATGCAAAAATATGTTTTCGTTGGTGTTAATATGAAGAGAACTGTATACATAATAACTTCGCACATTCTGTGAGGGCTGGAAACATGTTCAAATTTCCTTCCATGAGGGATACCATGGTCTTCAGTGATGATAGCTCCAGACTTCTTGTCTTTACGCATGTTAGCGAAGATGATGTTTGTTTGGAATTGTTCATACCAAGCCCAGAGGAATATAAGAATGAGTGGAACAGAGAGGAAGTTGGTACGAGAGTCTGTCCACATTGTATTATACCTAGCTTGAGTGCCTGAAATTTTATAAAAATTAAAATTATTAATTAAATAGGTATCTTTTTTTTAACTTCAGGTATATAGCAGAAGCCAACTTTAAACAGAAAACAAATATATGACATATATACTATTTATGTATTCACATTTTGAGTCTATTTCTAAAACATTAAAAAAAATGATGTATCCAAAGGGATGTGAATATGAGTCTTAAATATTATGGAAATACACACCATATATTATATAGACCCAAATTGAGCTTACCACAGAATAAAGGAGCTTCCCCAACAGTAGCAACAATACAACCAAAGTAATGGATTATTCCAGCGAGATAGTGACTTAAATTCATTTTGCTAGTTTTAGCAAACACTTGCAAGTGGTATGTCTCATAGAACCTCCTCAAACACTGAATTGTAAGAAGGGACATTCCTATGAAAGCTGCTTGCCCTGTCACTGAAAAGTAAGAAGATGCATTAAATCAAGTAGTTCTAGATAACACATTATTTCATAACTTTTGAGATTTTCTAAAGTTAAAAATTTACTACTAATCATTAAGTGTAAAATTAATTCTCGTTTTTACTTTAATCTTTAAACTCTTATCTAAATGTTACTTAAACCAGTTATAGTGCCACCAATGTAAAAATGCAACTTTCAAAGTATTTTTAGAGTCTAACTAAGAGATAATGTTAAATATTTCAACATAATGCATACTTCATTTGATACTAACTTGAGCTAGAGTTCAAAATATATATTATTTATTGCTTCATTTAATGAACAATATTATGTTTACTTACCACTGGGCTTATCCTGTTGTAGTATTGTGTAAAGAAACATTTGAACATATCTATTAACACCGAAATCAAGATAATAAACCAAATACATGTAAAATAAAGTTACTAAACTAAATACGGATGAAAATGAATAAAAATGTCTATAATGTGATTTTGGTATTTCAAATGGTTGTAAAAATTTTCCTCCAGGCCCTTGATAAGCAAAGCTTCCGTATCTAAAACCTTTTATTATAAACGCTGGTACATAAGTTTCGAAATTATTAATAAGTATGCCGGTGAATGTAACCACAAAGGCCAAGTTTAAGAAAACAAAATCTAGAACGTTTAACATGTTGTAAATCTTTTTTGAATTCCAATACGCTGATCGACACTTCCACTATTCAGAAATAACGGGAATTTACTGAGTTAGCTAAGTCTTAAGAATCTTAAGTGTTTGAACTTTCGGTTTCACCTTGAAATAAAATTGTTTGCAGGTTGTTGGTGTCAAAACGGCTCGTAAAAGTGTTAAAGTGGATTTGTTCACTTTTTAAAGATTTTCTGTTATATGCTATTCAATTTAGGACTTTAATGCTTTGTGTTAAAGTATACTTAAGTAAAATGATTTGTCGGGCAGAACCTCAGCTTGACGTTATTCGCCATACTCTTCTTTCAATAACGTCTCTCGTTTTGTCTTTTTCATCTTGAGAATTGAGGAGACTAGCATTTTAATTATAAAGCCAAATTATTTAAATTTCGATTATTTTCATTATATAGCTTCCTCCGTGGAGATATAAAGGTAAATAATGGATACAACGTATTTATTAATATTTATGTCATATTATATTTAATCAGGTTCCGATTATACAATTAGGTAAGGTACATGATTTATATTAAAATATGAAACCAAATACTAACAGTCACAACTAAAAAGGTACATAACTTCAAATTACCTACATACCTACTCATATATGTAATGCCTCGGCCAGACTATGCTCTCTCTCTCTGCTGCTTGATTTGCTGCGATGTTGCTTTACCTGGCCAGACCATGTTCTTCATAAATTTCATTACGACTCTCTCTATGCATGCTCTACTAACCTCGCCTCTGCACGAGTGTTGGGTGGTACGGAGTTAAGAGTTTTTTTATAATTATGATAACAAAGTAAAACATGTTATTTAAATGAGGTAGGTTATTAATGCTATATTAAATCCTACCTGTTTATTAAATCAATCACAGATTATTATTGCAATAGTATATCAATTATGAACGGATTTTGCTTAAAATCCATTTTTTGAATTTATAAACATGAGTAAACAAAACCGGTCTACTTGAACCACAGGCGCCAGTTCCAGCGCTAGTTATTCCCGCCAAATAATATTTTCCTTTAATATTTATCATTAAAGGACCACCGGAATCTCCAAAACAGGTACCTTGGCCGTTGTAACCAACGGCACAGATGTGGTACCATCGTCTCTGACATAATTTATTCGGTATAAGGTTGACAATGGCATACTGCTTCTTGTCGCTGCTTCTTATCCCGTTTGAACCCCAACCAGCTACTATTAGGGGCATGTCCTTATGCCTTGGCACGTCTATATTAATTGATGGTAGGCAAATAGGTCGAATATTTTCTGAAATTAAACAAAATTGATATATATTTGTAAAATGATTAGACCAGGTCACACTAAAGTAAAAGCGAAATTTACATGTAGCGAAAGCATAGCAATAGAAGCCATGCATGACGAAAATAATTAGACCGACATGTCACCTGCCTATTTGGTTGGTAATTAAACTATAGGTATTGGTAGAATAGAAAAAGAAATTGATTAGGTACCTACCAGTGTAGGGCACGTGATAACTTAATCTCAGTAGTGCCAGATCGTAATCTCCACCTACATTACAGGGATGTACGTGTATTTGTATTACACTCCTTTTTACGGATTTTACACATTTCCTTCCACTCGGTGAGTCCACGCAGTCTACAGGGCTTGTCCTCTTGTCATAATTACCCAGTTCGACCCAGGTTCTGAAAAAAACCTAATTTGTTTATACCTTACTAGAATCTATACTCAATACTCAATACTTTATTTGCATTCTATAAATAATAGTTTTACAAATAGTATTACTATATACTTATAGACCCTGTTGGGCACAACAAATTATTTCTCAGTTCAGCTTCTTAATTTACAATCATAAAATTATTAGGTAGGTACTAATTCTTATAAATTATCTAGGTACTTATATTATTGCATTTGAAGTAGGTACAATAAGAGGTATTTTAAATACCTAATAATTATTTATGCTTAACTTACATACTAACAATATAGTCAAACAATAAACTTAACAACATAGGTGGGCAGTCAGTTTTATAATTATTAAATAAGTATTTTTTCTACTTCTAAATAATAATGTATCTATATTAAAATAAAATATATAATACTATTGCTCATAATTTGTCATCATCTAGGTATTCATTAACAGAATAATAACATTTTTTAATTAGTAGTTCTTTTAATTTTGTAATAAATTTTGGATCATTTGTTTCATCTTTTATTATTTTAGGAAGATTATTATATATTATAACAGACATTGAGAGTGTGCTTGATGAATGCATTTTAATATTTGATGAGATCAATTGGTGTCAATTGTCTAAACTTATTTAACATTCGTAATATTTCGTTCCGTCGTTAGTATTAGGTATACTATATAGGAGTTGATAGCTGAGAACCTATGTCTGATTATGTCACTACGATTTCTTTCGTGTGTTATCTACTGTTAACTATGCGCTTAGACATGACGTGACAATTGTAAATATTACGAACGATATTAATAAAACGGGCCATGTGACGTTCGTTAGCGAATGTCACATATTGAGACACCTTTAACGATATTGAGTTTTTTTTACATAAGATAATTTCAATTCACGTGTAATTATTGGGTACTTACTGATTTAAGTTATTTATAGATGCTTTTACACAGTGTGCAGCGGTCAGGACATAGAGAGAGCTGATCAGAGATCCACCACATTCTCCTGTTGAGTATACATTAACTAGCCATGGAAATTGGTGCAATGTCGTTGTTTTGCCATCTGAAAAAAGGTACAAGACTTACATTTTTTGTAGGTTAGTCATTAAAAAGGTAGGTCATTAAATGTAGGTAGTACATACCTAAGCAATGTAAGATGCAATTTTTTGATGGCAACTTGCATTCCATACTTACCTTCCTAATTATTTGGGATATAATCTATATAGGTTGTACGAGATCCGACTGCAGAATCATTACATTCATCGTCTATATAAGTAGTATTTAAGCAGGTAAGTGTAGCTAGGCTGTACTTAATTGTTTGAATATAACGTAGAAGTCAGCGTCCTTAAAGTTAAACTCATCGAACAAAATAATTAATAACTAAAATAACTTACTCGTAATATATTTTTCCGGGAGAATGTGAGAGTTTGTTTGGGTCGACCTTTTCCATTTTAATTGGGTTTGCTCTGTTAAGAACTCTTCATCATGGGATGAGTTCTCTTCTGTGGAAATAATAATAGGATAAACCCTAAATTGCACATATTTTATTAAAAGCTTAAAGGTAGGTAAGTACTTAACGTTGCTTTACCTTGGAATTAAACAATTTTAAAGGATTTAAATCCCGTATTTTAATTTATTTGCTGAAGTTTCGAAAACTTTTCACCAATTAAGTAAATAAATTGACAAAGAAATCTTATGATTAAACTAGTCTGTCTGTCCATTCGTTATTACCTACCTATAGGTAATAACGAATGATACATAGGTACTACTTACATGATACATCGAAAACAAATATATCACCATTATAAATAATCTGCTAGTAACGCAATATCTAAGTTACCTATTATCAAGTTATTTTTCCCAGATTATAATAAAATTTAGCTGTCAGTAATTTTAAAAACCTTTTTTATTTAGGTATGTAAGTGAGGAGGTTGTATGTCCACAATACTGCTGATTACCTTTTGGTTATTATTAAGGAATGCGATTATTGGTCTATACTTACCATAGTCGTTCCTAGTTTCAGCATCGAATACATGGCGACCGCAACATCCGGTTTCCGGTCTCGGCGAGAATGTTCTCATTGCAACACAAATATCACTCTTGAATAAGGAGTCGCCTATAAAATCTACATCTTCAAAAATAAAATTATTACTTAAATGGCGAAAAATTCTTGTCACACCTTGGCTTCTTGTATTAATTGTTTTCCCTTCAACAAAAACAATTGAAAGATTAATAATAACTACAAAGACATGTAACGTCAACGGAACGTAGTTCATTTTCAAGTCAACGAATCCGAAATGGAGCTTATTGAGTATATACATCGTTTTATACTTTTAGATGTCACAGCTCACAGGTTAACCATTAGTGGTTTTAATTTAGGATTTTCCTTAAGAATACAATGATGCAATACGTCATAATAAAATTATTGTGACGCTGAAATTGATATCAGGTTTGTGGTCAGTATGTCTTCATTTATATATAATTATTAATTATTAATAATTGGGAAATAAAATATTGTTACTTTGCTGCATAACCTAAGTACAATTTTAAAACGAAGACATGACGAACAAAATTACTTAAATGAATTCATTCATTTAAAAAAAAATATCACCATTTTTGAATAGTCAGATGGTGAACCGTGTGAACATAATTAAAATTATTTGCGGTTTGATTGTGAATCGAATTCTGATCAGTTTAAACCCGTGTCATCAATTATATCGTAATGTTCAAATGTCGGGAAAAAACACTTATAAAGTACCCTAATTAGATAATTTTTTTTTCCGAACTGCTTATTCAGTAACATCTATAACGGATTTAACTTGCGTATATGCGTATATTATTTTACTTTACGTATTTGCTGACTTTAACGTTAGACTATATTCAGCTCAGTCGTGCTGCGAACATGGGAACTGTAAAGATTTTGAAACGTCAGCCAATAAAATAAAATATGCGAATTAAATCCGTTACACTTAATTGTTTCATTAAAATAACCGCGATGGCATCAGAAATTATTGGTTTCATTTGTCATAATGTAAGGGTACAAAGTTTACTCGTACACACTCAATACTTATTAATTTATATTACTTAGGTACTGGAAATGTGTGGACGTAAGTACCTACCTACTCAGTCGCAGTAGTAAGAAGGATCAAATCCGTTACACTGATTTTGAGCCTTACTACGCTAGGTACGCTTGATATAGGCACCTATTATATAAGCGAATTTAATATTATAAAGTTTAAAGGTTTTCTGATGATAAAATTCCAATAGGTTATTACCTATGCGGCAGTTGGTAAATTCATGTTCCACGAAATTTGTACAGTAGGTATAGGGTGTGTTTCCTGTACCTACTAATTTAAGCATTACTGAGCCGCCTAAATACTGGAAGGAAATACATAGGTATACCTATTAGGTCTATACTTGCCGGCAGTAATAAGTACATTTTCAAAAAACTTTCTCCTATAAAAAAACTTGCTAGACTATAAAAATGTACCGATATTACAATTTTTATACCTTCCCTTCGTAGAAACAAATTAGAAAAGAGTTTGTCTTCCCGGCACCTTAATGTATGTTCTTAGCAACAATTTTCATCATTCGTCATATCAAAAACGTTCATTTTCTATGGCGACACGGCGGCGCCAATCTGGGTCGCACTTAAACTGTCAAATAGTGTTCATCCAAGTAGAACATTAGACTTGACGCTCCCTTGAAACGTTCTAGTACACTTCATTTGTTAAATGTCGCTTCTGGTTGAATGGTTTACCATCATCGATGAGCTGGGGACAACGGATTATAATGTGTAGGAAAGAGCAGCAAAATAAATGAGGTGGTTTTAATGGTGAAGGTAGAACTCCAGTCTCAAACATTCATTATCAAAACAATTAGTTCTTACCAGTTTAAATTTTGTGGCCATCGGTGATTGTTCACGAATTTTCAGTTAAACAAAAGATGACTATATAAAACCATTTACCTATGGACGAGCTTAATGGATTTTGAAACTATTTTCAAAGTATATTTACAATAAATTATTAAGTAAGTATACTGAGTTGCGTTTCAGCAATACGTATTACATTAAGTATGCCTTCTTTTAAGTACAACCTTGTGGTTACCTGTTGACCCCCACCTTGGGGGGCCCTCGGGTCGGTCAGGGCTAAAAACCCTAAACCCAACCCAAAAGGCTTAAGAGTCTCCTTTCAGGAATCTCGCCACCCGTCCGGTTTTGCAGTAAGGGCCCATTAGCTGGCCAACTGCGCTTCAGTACTCAGTTCGAAAAAAAAAGAAAAAAAAAAATTATGATTGGGATATTAGGACTGTCTTTATATGCGGCATACTATGTGACAGGTAGGTAGGTACTTAAAAAAGTTTACATAGTAGGTATTATAAAAAAATGCTGTAGGTACAGTCAGCATCTCTTGGGGATGCCTCATCTAAGATTCAAGTTAGATACTTTAGGCATTTTTCAAAGGCAAACTTAGCGAAGTGGGCTACTTAAGAATATTTCGCTGTAAAAGTTCCAGAGATTTTGCTAAGTATTTTCCCTGGGTCAATTTACAGGTTTCTTCATGATTGCAAGTTAATACTTCATATTACTTCTTTTCATGAAGAAACCTGTAAGTTACTACCTATTAAGGCAGAACCTTTATACAAGCAAGGAAAAAAAAATGAGACTGGCTTTTGAGCTAATATTAATTGCATACTAAGTGAGTAAGTATTTTATGAATTATGGTAATAGTATATCTAGGTAAGTACGGTATCGTTTTTATGTAGGTACTTACATAATAATATGTAATTAACAAAGAAACAAAATTTGCTATAGCATTGCATAAATTCATCTATTTGATTCTCTAAAAGGAAAAAATAATCATACTCTTCGGTAAGAAACTACAAGTAAGTAGGCACTCAATCATTTTAGTCGATACAAAGCGTTTCAAACGCCGTCATTGTCGTCTACATCTATCTATAATGGTTGCAAATAATATTATTAGGTAAATATCAATTGAAATAGAATTTGTACCAGTATCAGGGGATAATGTCACTTAAATTTTTGCTACTTATTGACTCTGTTATTAAATATAGATGTAGAAGACAAACGTTTGAAGATCCGTCCAGGTATAAGTACTTAAATAAATTAAGCGCCTCATCTGATTTAGCTGAGCCACGCAAAACAACCCACGGATTATGATAAACGGGCAAGGTTATTTTCACATCACATTAGTGGCAGCTTACAGGTATTCTCTCTTGACGTTTTGTTGAATATTAATACGGTAACGAGGGGTATATAAGGGTTCCTACAGGCACCTAACAACGCATTCCACGGAGGTGTGTGGTCCAGGAAACTTCAAAGGTAAGTTTAACCCAAGTGCGTTGGGTATTTCAAAATTAATATTTGCTTGTAAGGCTCCGCTTGTTTTCAGAACTAGCGATGGTTAGTGTGGAGAGTTTTGAAGGTATTATATAACCGTTAATATTTCGGGTCCCCGTCCGAAATTACCCCTTATTTGTTTGGGTGTACGACGACTTTAACTTATCTTATTAAGTGGTAACTTCTGTTTTTTAACCCCCGACGCAAAAACGACGGGGTGTTATAAGTTTGACGTGTCTGTCTGTCTGTCTGTCTGTCTGTCTGTCTGTGTGTGTGTGTCTGTCTGTGGCATCATATCTCCCTAACGCATGAACCGATTTTGTTTCTGTTTTTTTTGTTTGAAAGGTGTATATGTCGGGAGTGTTCTTAGCTATGTTTTATAAAAATCGGCTCAGTAGTTTAATAATTAGGGGGGGTTAAAGAGGGGATGTAAAAATAAATGTCTACTAATATACTCGAGTGGGGTATCCAATGAAAGAGGGTGACGAGTACATTACAAAATTGAAATCATAATTAAAATCGGTTAAGTCGTTCAAAAAATATTGGGAGTGAAAGTAGGGATGGAAAACCAAATGTCTACAAATATACCCGAGTGGGGTATCAAATGAAAGAGGATCGCGTGTACATTACAAAATTGAAATCGTAATGAAAATCGGTTAAGTGGTTCAAAAAATATGGGGAGTAATAGTGTAAATGGTAAGCCCAATGTCGTCAAATATACTCGAGTGGGGTATCAAATGTAAGAGGATTACATGTACATTACGAAATTCCGTGTTAAATGGAAATTAGTTAAAAATTATAATATGTAGTAGGTACCTACGTACCTACTTACAAAAAGTATGAAATAAAAAAATAAATTAAAAATTTAACAAACCCCCGACATAAAAACTAAAAGGCCCTCTAAAAAGTATAACAATAATAAAATCATAATATTAGTTACCTAAGTATTAATATTTCTACAAAGAAAACGTTATGTCGGGGGGACCGTAGGTTTAGGTAGATTGTAAATATTAGGTAAGTAAGTACACCTAAATGAAAAGCGGTCCCTCCGACATGACGTTTTCTTTGTAGAAATATTAATACTTAGGTAACTAATATTATGATTTTATTATTGTTATACTTTTTAGAGGGCCTTTTAGTTTTTATGTCGGGGGTTTGTTAAATTTTTAATTTATTTTTAGAATATCATAATTATAAACAAAGAACCCTTTTAGTTTCGATAAGTTCTCCTGTCTGTCCGTGGTTTAACTTTGGGATTATTAAGACTACGAACACATTATTAACAATGTGCATAGAATACCACACTACGTACACTATGTAGATGCTTGTTTTTAATATTTCATATAAGTACTTAGGTACATAACTAAATAATACAGATACCTACCTGTAGGAGATTATTTCGTAAGCTTTTTAAAATATTGGAACTTACTAATTTTTATTTATGAATCAGGTTTTGAAAAGTCTATTGAGATTTTTGTATGTAAGTATTCTTGTGTTTATAAATAATATCTTGGGTAGGTACGTACCAATTAATGAGTAAATAGGTACCTACCTACCTAATTTTATTATAAGTAATAAGAACGTGCTAATTTTACCTAGCTACTTCCCTTCCTTAAATAAATAAAGTTGTGTAGGTAGTAGGTATAATTGTGATGCTTTCTCTCTCTCTCTCTCCAAATAAGGGCATTTTACCTATTGTACCTACCTACCTGTAGCGATGTTCTTAATTATAATGACAAATAACATATTTTATTATAGAATTTCATTACAAACCATCTGCGACATTAAACAAAATGTTTAGGTACTTATATAGTTATCGAAAACAAATCTAATGATGACATAATAAAAATAAAGTGGGTACCTACTTAAAGTAAAATAAAAATGTTCTTTTCAAATAATGTTTATTTTGATCTATGAAATATTTTCCCTCCTTAAGATTCTAAATTGCCATCGAGCAAATTGTATTCAAGTAGAATATTACTCATTGAAAATTTAAACGTTTTCGTTTTATTTCCAACAAAACATTTTTAGACCTTCATCAATAAAAGTAACTCAGACTTGCACATAATAAATAGGCAATCGGTAAAAAAACACGGGAATCCGCGAGTTTGACTCGGTGCTGAAAGTTCCGTACCTATTATTATCACACAGCGAGTGAGAACAATTAAACAAAGCGAATTAATGATGTCTAATATAAGCTGCACTCGCGTGGTACTTACTTGGTGAATACCAATTTACAGTAATCGTTAAAACGAACCGAGAAGTCAAAGATAAATTAAAGACATCTTGTAATCTGTAGATGAATTTATAATTCATCTTATTTATTTATATGCGTCACAGACATGAATTAGGTAGGTACATATTATTATTATCAAGTTATTCGTATCGTAGTTTCAAGAGTGATCCTATAATATTCCTATAGTTAATGGTTCTATACTGAATACAGTTAAATGCACATAACCCCAAAAACTACCTTTTTTATTTGGAAACAACCTATAGACGGAGTGACATGACCTTTCTCAGTCGTTTTCAGGTGCCTTTATATTAGTATTCCGTACAAGTAAAAGGAATTTTACCACCAAATTCTAAAGGTCCATATTCATGAGCTGAATTGCTATATTTACCTACCATCTGATAGAGTTGTGGTCGGTGTTTGCTTCGTATTATTATTATAACCGTTATTAATTAAAATCATAAATATATATATTCAGTTTAGGCTTTAACAATCTCTTATGAAGGTCAGAAGAAGAAAGGTTTTGCATTACGCACCTAGGCCAGTAAAATAAAAAATCCCTCAGATCACATGTAATTGTCGTCCGAGGCGAAGCCGAGGTTGACAAAATTGTGATCTGAGGCAGGTCAGTATACTATTTTTCTGTTCGACGAAGCCACAAAGCGGCAATTTCATTTAGCGCAGCGGCCAGAAAGTTGGCGCTTTCTGGCCGGAGCACAGAAAAAACTATTGTGACGGATTTTACTGACGTAGGTAGGTATAATTATATATTAATTTTAGTGATAGATTATCGTAGGTTCTGTAGCTACGTCAACATAAAATTAATATGTACGCTAGTTTAATTCGTTATAATTGTTTTATTTTACTCCTAATGTAGCATTAATGATTATGAATTATAACTTCTATTTTGTTAGCTTTGAATTTTATTTTCATAGTACATCCCTAGTTCTCGACTCCAGTCGATTGCCGGTGGATCTCGCGTAGGTAAATATTGTTTGATACAGTCACCTCGGAATATATAATGTATACATAATGCATGTATTCATATAATTTTATATCACGCCTTTTTTATAGCATAATATTATTTAAACTATATTTATATTCTTGTCTAAATATTATCCAAGGAGCAACTTTGAAAGTTAAAAATCTACAGTACCTAAGTACTTTAATTTGACTTGATTCTTATTTTGGGTTAACTATAATATTACATTGTTATCCTTTATTTAAATAAGTGTTGTTATAACTACTGTTTTCTATATCGAGCTTTTAGGTAGCATAACTAAGTAGTTACCTAACATTAAAATTGGCAATTTTCTAATGTTACAAAAATTCCTCATTAGCCCAACGTAGTGACATCTGTTTCAGGATTTATCCATTTTTCGATCATTGGTCAATAAAATAATCAATGCTTTCCAGATGGTTTTCCAAATTTCTTCCATTCTTGCTCTTCTGGCGTGCCTGTGTACCAGTTCCGCTTATATAGGCGGTAGCCAGCAGATCCCCCAGGATATAAACCCTCAGGTGTACTGCGGACGTAACTTGGCAAAAGCGATGGCTGAAATTTGCAGTTTCCAAAATAGTTATGACAAGAGATCTGAACCTGGAACGATGTACAGTAAGTATTTAACTGGTTATTCGAGATCAACTACTTATGTGGGTCTTGTATTGATTTCTGCCTATTCAAAATTAGAGTAGAACCTCGTCATAATTATACCTTTGCATGAAATAAAATAGTCATACACATAATATTTTTGAATACTTAAAATATTCTTAAAGATTTGTGCTTTATAGTTCGCGGAGTAAGTCTGTGTCTGTGACAGTTTTTAAATTTCTACTTTGAATGTTTCCAGGCGCAATTCTGTCACCATACTACAAAGAGCAGGACGCATACGGTCTGCCATGGCTGTCACCTCACAAAGCCCGAGCCCTGGCCCCAAGGGGCAAACGTTATAACGGCATCGTGGAAGAATGCTGCAACAAAGCATGCAGTTTAAATGAAATGTGGGCCTATTGCAATTAAATCTTTTTAAAATTGATAAAACCTCTGACCGATCGCGATGGATTTTTTTACATTATCGGTGTTATATATTTATGAGACTCGGTTGACATATAAAATAAGTTCGAGCGAGTATATATTGGAATTATTACCTAATGTGTATTTTAGGTTTACTTATCAGATAGAGAAACAAAAATAACTAAAACTGATTTATTATTAAATCTATTTACTATCGATTCTTTAAAATTGGATCGTTAGCCATTGTTACCGGCTTATCAGAAAGGCTGTGCCTATTTTTATTTTGTTCGTATGAATATTAATAAGGGGTATTAGATTTTGTTAAAGAATGATTGATACGATATTGATTATTGAACGAACCATTTATTTAGAAATTCAAAGATCTCTCCGATAATATTATTATGTATACAGTCTGCTAAACATTAAAAATTATATTATGACGTAAAATATAAGTACTTAACATAATATTATACCAAATATTATAAAATATAATTATGCCTACTTTTTAAATTGTATTATATTATGTTGAATATGTTAAAGGAATAATAAATTGTTGTTTGCATACGAAAATCATTCTTTTTTCTGACAAATAGGTAGTTCTACTTTTAGCCTATGTCATCATTAAGTTTATGGACGATTTAAATCAATCTTTTGCACAAAACTGTAAGGTCAAGGCTTCTAATTCCGTCTACGGGGCTATTCCGTCACGTACACGTTTTTGGCGAATCTAAGCACAGTTCGCCGCTGCCGGCTCAGTTGGTAAAGCAGTAGGGTTTTCTAATGCAAACTAAAAAACACCCATGACGCTGTGCAATAAAGGAAGAAAAATATCTGATTTCAAAGTTCAGTTGCGTTTCGAAGTCGAAGTGCGAGTATAGTACTATGCAGTTTGATCGAAGATAAATATGAAATAGTTAGACTTCTAGGCTTGTTTGTATGATTATTACAACGTCTATGATATGTATAAACGTGTCTGCCTGTTCGTGATGTGTAAAACTCCGATAGTTTTTAGTAATTCACCATGAAACATTAACAACTTCAAAATAGTCAAGTGGGAAATTCCGTCTATTTTTTAAGGGGCAAAGCCGTCATATGCCGGTATTTCCCGATTCCAGACATCGTCAACCTTTTTTTAGTGTATTACATTTTAAAATAGGTACACTTGTCAATCTGGCAATAATAAGCTTAGCTGTGACGAAATATATGAGTAGGTAATTCGATAGAACGTAGTACGAAAATACTCCGGACTGCAAAATGCATAAATCATTACTTTATGAAATAATATATATTAAAAATATATATATTAGTAAATTTTTAAAAGGTTGAGCTCATCTGATTGGCAAACCATGCCGGAATAGCCCCAAAAAATTGTGTTTGCGGATAACTCCTATTGTAAATCTTATATCTAAGGTCTAATAACACATATTTGATTGAAATCGACGTGTCTTCATTTTCCGCTAGTCAAGACTTAAAAAAACTGCGTAGTTCTAGGGAAACTGCTTGCATGACGGAATAGCCCCACTCGGGCGGGAAACTCCGTCTACCTGACTATTATTTAAAAAAAAAATATAATAAATTAAGCAACCTAGATACAGGGAATTTCAAACTATTATTTGATAGCCAAGTAAATTATTAGTCTAGTAGATGCGCGCAATGGGTAAATAGTTAAAAATAAACGTCTCAAATTTTTAACCAAAGTTGATCTAGCTCAAAAATATGCCGGAATTAGAAGCCTTGACCTTAACAGTTTTTCTTGATCGTTAAATTTTTAAGTCAGTTTAAGGTTGGAATTAAAACAACTTTAAACGGATTTAACTCGCGTATTATATTTCATTGGGTGACGTTTCAGAGCCTGTAGTTTTATGTTAAAGTAAAGACTATTGTCAGCTCAGTCGTACTACGATTATGGCTCCACCTTAACAGATTCCATCAACGTCAGCCAATAAAATAAAATACGCGAGTTAAATCCGTTTAAAGCTGTTTCATTCCAATGTATAATAACCGCGAAGGCATCAGAAATTATCAGTTCCTTAAAATACTTTTTTCAAAATTTATTATATTACAGTTGTGTTCATGTACTTACGCGAATTTACAACAACAAAGTTTTCTTGTTGGTTTAGATAATATAAGAAAAAGTAAAAAAAATACTAACATCTGCAGATTGACAAACATACCTACGTAAAAAGTTCCTTAGGTAACCTACATGCGTAAAAAGAATCGAAATTATTTTTTTGTTACTAAAGCAGATACTAACTAGGTACATATTTATATGCCCGCCTTTTTATATTAGACTAGCGGCCCCGGCAGACGTCGTCCTGCCCGTCCGATTGTTTCGTCAAAGATCTGTCAAAGTCTTCTGTCACTTCTTCAAAAGGCTGCATATTTTCCCCGTTTTTTACACATTTTCCACTGTTTCTTCGCTCCTATTGGTCGCAGCGTGATGTTATATATTATAGCCTAAAGCCTTCCTCGATAAATGGTCCATCTAACAAAAAAGATTTTTTGAATTCGAACCAGTAGTTCCTGAGATTAGCGCGTTCAAACAAACAAACAAACTCTTCAGCTTTATAATATTAGTATAGATTTAAGGAATTAATTTACTTACTTACCTACATAATATTTTAACCTATATCATTACCCACCTTATTTTCAAAGATTCCTTCTATGAAGCAAAAAAATATTTTTATTTACAGAATATACTGCTTAGAAGTCTAATTTGAAATAGAGCAGAATTAAAGATCTAAGATCCGAATAATTAAATGACTAGATTAGAAAATTACATAAATATCCACCAGATATGTTATATTACATAAATATCCACCAGATATGTTATATTAGTTAACTACCTACCTACTTATTTAGAGCTTAAACAATGTTTATATTTAATAAAAAGTTACAAATAAATTACATACTATAATTTTGAGAACTTAATTTCTGATGCTTTTTACATCAACTTAGGTCTGCTTCGTATTTGGGTACTGTAAAGCTTCTCAAAACGTCCTAACGTAACGTTACCTAAGTAGGTACAATAGTTTAATTCCAATATTAAAATTTGTTTAATAATTAACAAGCATGTGAATTTTCATTTTTATTCTTTACAAGTATTTAATATTTAATACACTGCACGAAATACAATAATAATATAGGACCTAAAGAAAATTAGTTGGATTTAATTAATATTTAAACTAAAAACGATAACTATCAAAATTCACATTTTCATTTGTACAAAACGCCATTCAAACGTACAGCGCTTCGTCTGGCTTTTATCACTAGATCTCGTTCTAAACATGTTGTACCTTTCTAGCTAGTAGTGTGCCTTAACTATATTAATATGCTAAACACATAACATATAAAGATAATTTTATGTTATCCGTCCGTAGCTGAAATGAAAATTTACTAAATAGGTAATTACTTACACTTAACTTTAAATTTACATAGGAGCTGTATAAGAGTGAATATCCTTATACAACTTATGTACAGTTTTCGTAGAAGCACATGTAGTCCCAGATGGTCATAGAAACTCCTCGATTAATAACCGTTGGCTCAGTTAACTTTAGCGTTAGACTGTCACAGCTCAGGCGTGCTACGAATATGAAAACAGTTTTCGAAACGTCAGCCAATATAATAAAATACGCGATAACCGTGTGTGCTAAGTGATGCAAAGCATTTCACACAGATGGCGCTTAAGCAACAAATTCGCTTGTAAACGAGAAAGAACAAAGACCGAATTGAAGTAGAGTAGAGGATTTTTGACGACTCATCAGTGGTCCCTATAGTGTACCTACCTAATGGTTAGCACGCTGACGCGCATACGTGGGTTCAAATCCCACTGCGGGTCTTAATTTTTTCTTCCCTGTCGTGGAACAAATATAATAAAAGGCCATTTATAATACGCTAGTAAAACGGTTAAATCAATTATAATTATTACATAAGTCAGTGTTCGACAATCCTTTGTAGATTTTAGGAGGGCTTTGATAAGAGTGATTTATAAGTGAACCTTCCTTTACAAGTATTATTGATTTTCAAATAAATAACTCAAAGTAAAACATTTGGGAGTCGAGAACCCTGCAATTTTACAAGTAAATAAGGGTATATGTATTGATATCGTTATTCATGCTGGTATTTCTGAATCGGAAGTCCCGTCACGTTGCACTCTAGGCGTTTGCCACGCCGAGTGCATTCGGTTTTGCATAGTTTTCTTTGCAGTAACTGTTATGTGCAGTCGGGCATTTTTAGTAGTGAAATAAATGCTCTTGCTTACTTTGACAAGACTAATTAGACTAATACTTCGTTCATTAGCAGTAGTATATTTTAAAATGATTGTATTAATTTAATTAAAATTGTGATTAGAGTAATTTTGAAGTGGTTTTTGTTTTAGATGTAATAAATAAAAATAAGGTATTGATATGTAACAACTAGGAACGGATTTAATTCGCGTATTTTATTGGCTTACGTTTCGGAATCTTCCATAATTTAAAGGTTCTGAAACGTCAGCCAATAAAAAAAAATACGCGAGTTAAATCCGTTTATAGTTGTTTCATTCCAATGTGTAATAACCGCTAAGGTATCAGAAATAATAAAAAATAAGGCACATTAAGCATAATATTTAATTTATAACGATTTCCTCAATGCGGATAGAAGAATCAATTATGCGTTACCAGATGGTGAAGATGGGAAAAATCTTTTCTCACCGGATGATATCGTCGTATTGAATTTTTAAACAACTCCTTATTTTCAGGAGAGTAACATTTTTCAGGTTCCTAGGAATTTCCACCATTTTTTGTTCTTTTTATTGCTACTTGAATAAAACCGTTTTCCATTCCAGGAATAAACTATAAGAACCATAAGGGAATCTTATAAATCTTTTAAGGTTATATATATATATACATATGTTAGTTATCAAAAAAGATACGAAAATCGTTTCTCAATCAAAGATGCCTAGTATAGTAGTTACGTCATTAACTATATTTTTTTCAAAATATTTACAGCGTTAGAAAAACTACTCGTCTACGCTGAATAAACAGAACAACATTGCCAAGCTACCTTCTTGAAAGAATAACTCCAGTCTTGGGAGATGTTACCAGAAATACAAATTAGAGTGGCTTGTTAAGCAGTTTGTTCATTCAAGACATGGCATTATTCTGTTCGAGTAAGTTTAAATAAGTTTGTTCAATAAAAATACACGAGGTTTAAATGTTGGTAACTTCTGAGCATTTGCTTTCAACGTTTGCGGAAAATTGTAACTATGATTGTTTTATTGATTTTTAATGGGCTTCAAAAGTACTTTTAACTATGTAGAAACTAATTATATTTTGAACTGTTTGCTTTTTGTTCTGCATCGGTATCTTTAAACTGGAAAACCTAGGGAAGATCGATAAAATTTGAAATGAAATAAAGTGTTCAGAGGAATTGAGGAGAGGAAACAGGTATTAATAAATAGTCCTATTATAGTTTTACTGTTCAATGGTCTGTACTAGTAAGATATATTATATCCATAATTACCTCTAAATAAACTATTGTCTGTTTTATCATAATAAGTTTAAATGAATAAATTAGGTATCTATTTAGATAAAATTACAAACTAGCTTTCAAGAAGCTGCAATCGATTTTTAAAGAACTGATTTTACTCAAATGTTTGGATTGATCTTTAAATTGGGCGCGAGTTAAAATTACTTTTATCTCGCGCCCAATTAAAAAACAAGGGAAGTTCATCTATTCTAATGAGTAGGCACGTAAATATTTCAACAGTAAAGTTTACTACTGCAGCTTCTGACCAATATTGTAAATTACACAAGAAACTCAAATATAACGGATGAAAAATTTATTCACAAAAGACAAGTGAATAAAATGGTTCTATAAGGCAACTGGCGCATAAAACAAGTTTAGTCTTCGGGCCGCACTTCAACCTGTATTCATGTTATGAAAAAAGTTAGCTTTCGAAACAAAAAGAAAACTTCCGAAGTTGTACGGAGCACTATTACGCGCAGTTTTATTAGAAGCGGTCTAGTCTTTTAGTTGCAATAGTCCGTTTGAGCGAGCTCAGCTGCATTCAGAATGCTGCGCGGCTCAAAGGAATTTCCGCGTTTGAAATTGTGGTTTTTAACATAAATGACTTGGTTATAAATTGGAATTTTATATGATTTTTATGAACTTTTCAAAAGATTACAACTACGTTCGTTTTACAGCAGAAGTGTGTAGTCTGTAGTGCCGTGTTAGGATAGGTAGGTACGGGAACTTTTATAAACGTATCTTAATGTTGTGCCGTAAGTAGACGCTTCTATATTTATACGTGCCCGCAATCTTTCTGATAATGAGATGCAATTATTAACTCTTCAATGTCCAATATAAGTGCTCACAGCTTACAACAATTCTTTGAACTTATAGTATAGCAACGTTTCGTCCTACAACAACATTTAATTCTCTTATTTACATTCATGAATGATCTGAACGGAGGATAATGACAATCCTCAATATTCGCGCCAGGCTGTACCTCACATAACAGCCCCGTTTAATAAATCAATTATTGTTCAAAAAACGGTAATTTCCACTAGAAATCATGCAGTTTGTACGATGTCTTAAAACTGCTCTAGAGCAGTCATCTCTTCATGAATATAGGAATGCTTAAACGATTCCGAATAATGCTTTGTCTGGTTCTAGATGATCAAGTGGGGATCGATTGACGTAAATGGATTGGTCTCGGATTCAGAATATATTACAGATCTATTGCTATCGTTTCGACAGGACTTTATCTGGCTCGGATTGCTATTCCAATTGAGGTAATATGTAGTAGTCTCAACGACTTAGTCTTTGATTTTATCATCTCCAGATAATAAACATGGGTCGTTCTCCTTTTCTACTGACAATGAATCGTTTTCCTGTTGTTAGTTTATTGAACTATTGATTATTGTGGTTTCGGTGTACGATTAAAAATAATGCGTTTGATTTTATAAGGACTTATTAAAGTTTCATTTTCGACAAATACTTTTTTTTATCATGTTTTTTTTTAACGTTTATTCAATCATTATAAAAGCGTAAATATGTCATACTCTAATAACTATTAAGATGTGTTAATAAGACGAAGGACAGGTTATTTGACATTATGTGTGACATTTTTTTGTTTATTATCAAAGTAATGGTTTGGTAGTTAAAGCAGACTTAGTAACATCAACTTAGTTTTAGTAAACTTGATTAGAGTGTTAGTACTATGTGGTTCAGGTTTGCTTCTCTACTTACTAGTTTCGGTGATGGTTGCTTGAAATGGATGTAAGTTTATTAATGTTTTATTAGTACCTATCGAATTTGAGAGAAGATGTTTCGATTAATTTATGTTTGGATTCAAGTTTCAGCAAAAGAGTACCTATATAAAGGTATATATACCTGTAGGTACTTCATATAATATTACGAAATGAAACACACTTAAGTATATAGTACATTACTATATAAGTGTGTTTCAAATCGACACACACACTTATATAGTACACTTACACACAATATTAAACACACATACAGTTATAGACAGATATAATAATGAGTACAGTGTCAACTTTAAAAAATATGCAAAAATCATAAGCGATACACAGTTACGTTAAAAGTTAACAGGCAAGTATCTCTTTTGCACGTCCGTTTCATTCCAATCCCGAAGGCATCAGAAATGATTACATTGAGGTACTTACCAATAAAATTGTTACTGGAACATAATATTCCTCCGTGCTTCAGTTAACGAGGTGTTGCCAGTGGAGTGGCTCGTGCCCTATCGAGATTTGAACCCGGCGAGATCCGCTATCTCTAGTCCACGCATCGTTACCAGGTAACCAGCCTGCAGGTAACTACACGATGTATTATTTTGTAGGTATCTACTATTTATTTATTTTGTAGTTATATCTATATCATTCTTAAAATTAGAATTATCCTACTAATATTATAAACGTGAAAGTTTGATGTATGGATGTAAGGATGGATGGGCATACCTACTATGTTTGTTCCTTTTTCATGCGAAAACTACTTAATGGATTTTGATTAACTTTACAATAGTACCTATAGTTTACACATCAGAATAACATTGGTGTGTGTATGTGTGTGTGTGTTTGTGCGTTGGTGCGTGTTTGAGAGTGGTATAATCAACCATGAAGATCTTGATTTTGCACTAAATTTTAAAGAATATATAATTAATATATATAGGTAGCAGGTAGGTATATGAATATTATAGATATTATGTATGGCGTATTGCTCGTAATATATTGGGTTCCTTTTTTATAAATGTAGATTTTTCATTGTGATTCTGCTGAGCATTTATACTAATGTCGTATGCATAAAGTACTTATTAACATTGGGGAAGCAAATCAATATTCATTCCAAAACGTCACACAGTTAAATATTGTCCTTTAAATGAAGTCTACATTCAAATCTATTACGAAGAACACTTACCAGTAAGATGTGTATTTATACCAATCTATATTAGGACCACATGTATGTATCAAAGTGAAACTCTTACAATCTAAGATGAAATCGATCCGTAATGTAAGCGTCACATTGCGAGACCCCTTTTCAATCAAGTATCAGTAGAGTCAGTTCCGAAACTCCCTAGCCGATTGCTTGTGGAGTGCTTGGTTGGCTAGATTTGAGGAAGGAGACAACTTGAAATCTACTCACTGAAATGTACCTACCTACCTATATTGAATACTATAAACCAACAGCTAACTCTTGAATACTATTGGGCGTTACTTAGTTATATTGAATACTATTCGACAAATTTCTGAACGTACGATGGCGGCAAAATTGATAGGATTAAAGTTGAATAAAAATTGATATGCGGCTCTGACCACTACTATTTTTTAACTTATGCGTATAAAATAAACGCTCATTTGAATCGCATATTGCCAGTATCTCTAATTTTGTGCAGTATAATTACGTTTCAAGAGTCAAAATTCTTGAAACGTCCCCATTTTTGTAACAGAGTGCTGTAAATATTCCATTAAAAACATTGTATGAACTTTGTTGTAACTTTTATCCAACAAAGAATATCTAAATTATTTTGTGGACTAGAACGCAATAATCTCTTATATTTTGATAATATTGGAGGAAAGTTAATTTAGTAGCTCCACATTTCAAAACTTAGGATCAATCTGTTCAGTCTTCAACTAATTGGATATCTAGCAAGCTGCACAGGTCTCAAATGCTTTCAAGCTAAGACCGTTGGTTGGTATAGGTAGGGATTATGTTTCGTATACCTATCAAGTTTATACATAAATGTTGAAAAAAATGGTGCAATATATATTTATGACTTATCGTATATATTTTCTAAGGTATTCCACAAACACATAGATCGCTTACCTCTCGAAGGTACAATACATCATTGTCAGCGGCGTTGCAATACGGCTGTCTGTCTTTCGTAGGATCGTTTTTCTCGAATGTGCTAACCTTGTTTATTTGAGCGAACGATGGAGTAAGTCGATTTATGTACTGAATACTACGAGCCTAAGATGAATTGTGGAGTCGACATCTTGTCATGTCGATATCGTCTTGCTCTGGCGGTGATCTGTCAAAAATCGTTAACGTTGTAGACAACGAGAAATCTTGTTATGACAACGAAACAGTATTGACACGACGAACCTTCTTCTTGTCGACAACGTTCTCAATATCATGTTGATAGAATGTCGACACAACAGTTTATCATAGGCTTGCTTAGAGACGCTGCGTGGGTAGACTCCCTCAAGGTTATCAGAATACTTGGTTAATGTCGCTGGAATCTTGGGTAGGTATAAGTAACGCGGTACCGACCTTTGTGCAAGGGGAGACCTATGTCAAGGAGTAAACATCTTTCTGTTGAAATGATTATATTGTAACCACAAATCTACTAAATTATACATCACAATACTGATGGTCTTGAACGTTGTAAACCGTTGAATTAACTAGGCACTAGCTTCTGGTCTGCTCAAACGGTCTCTTTGCACTTGTTTGCCTATAAAAGGAGGGGACGGCGCGCGCCGGGCCCTCTTGCGATGCACGAGTCATGTCAAATAGAACAAGGTATATAATAATAAAAATAATTTGTGCTACATCTAGAGAAAGAAACTACAATAGTTTCTTTCTCTAGACGTAGAAAAATACATGACTTCTAAGTTACAAGTTTTATTAAGGAGATCACACCCGAATAACATTACACTAACTATATCATGGTATATCTGTAATGTTTTTAAGTATTTAAACGCGTAACGTAACAAAAAACAATACGTAGGTAATTAAATTAAATGAAAACTAACCAACTCAGTACAACTGATTTCGTATAAGTATATAGATATGTTTTGTTATACAACTAGCTATGCATAACTATGTGTAACTAGTTGAATATTACTTAACAAAATATGATTTAATACGAAAGTTAGGCAGATTCTTTATCTAAACGGCCCTCTGCGTATCATGCGTAGGTATCCAGGTTCATGTGTTAAATAGGGTAAGTTTTCTGGCAAGTCGCGGCGGATGTAGTAACACTAGCAAATAACCGGGAGAACATACGGAACAGCAATTTTATTTCACAGTTTACAAAACACCCTGAAACGTGTTAGAATAAATTATTTGACTGTAGAAGTCCTCTAGAGGAATGTCAAGTACGTGACACACTTTCGATGTCTTGGTTAGATCGTCTCTCATCTCGTCGATAAATGTGATTTTTGTTAGTCAGCATTATCCTTACTAATAATTTAAATGCGAAAGTAGCTCTGTCTGTTTATCTGTCTGTCTGTTACGCTTTCACGCTAAAACTACTGGACCGATTTCAATGAAATTTGGTACAAAGAAAGTCTGGAGCCTGAGAACGGACATAGGCTACTTTTTAACCGACTGCAAAAAAGGAGGCGTTCCACGCGGACGAAGTCGCGGGCAGAAGCTAGTTTCCTATAAAACGAGTTGTCATCCATACTTACCCACCCCCCTATAAATGTGTATGTTTACCAAATTTCACCTCAATCGCTTGAAGATAAATGTTTTAAAATTCACTTTTTCAAAAGCTTGTAATAATCATAATTATAATAAAAAACACTTGTACTCTAAAATTTGTCTTGCGAGCCTGAAAACAAGTTAATAAAATACTTTTAACAATGTGGAATTTAAAAAAAACAACTATGAAATTCATATTTTCAATGCCATGACGATGATTCAACAGGAAAAAGTGTAGTTTTTGCAAGATTTTTTGTTTACATAATAAACGAAGCCTTTAAATGATTCTTGCATTCATTTTAAAATTGTATGACTGTTAACACAGTTGTCTTCAAAAATATTATCAAAAGTATTATAACAAACAGATTCATAATAATGACGTATTGCTTAGCAATATTTAGTACTTAAATGGAATGCTTTTAACAGCATTACTCGCAGGGGGATATCATTATTTACCTCTCTTATAGCTCAATATTCCCTTTTAGTTACCATACATGTAATGTAATAAGTGCGGTAATACCTATAATTGATTGCACTGCATGTGTATATCAACGATGCATTTAACGTGCCAATTCAAGAGTTACTATTTAATAGTTTTATGCGATTAAAAATCTTCTATATAATATGTACCTAGTATATTGAATAAATTTATAAGATTATATATTGATGAACTATACGTGCGAGGCAAGCGCGGCCTGCGCCTTAAAAATATTCTTAACATTACCATTTTTCATTTAATTTATAATATAGTATTGAAAAATCTATACTAATATTATAAAGAGAAAAGGTTTGTTTGTCTGTTTGTTTGGATTGAATAGGCTCTAGAACGACTGGACCGATTTCAAAAAATCTTTCGCTGTTGGGAAGCTACACTATTCCCGAGTGACATAGGCTATAAAAAAAAGATGATCCGTGCGAAGCTGGGGCGGACAGCTAGTATCCTATAAAACGCATACGAATTCATCATTACACAATAGACTCTCTTAACACGCTCGTGTACAATTGGCGCTTATAATACCGTCTCGACTCTAGCAATCAACTATTACAATATTATCCTACTCGTGTTAAGACAGCTACTTATATTCTACGGTTTATGTATTTAAACTTTCTTTGTATTTTTTTTCTGAAGATTAGAGTATTAAGTAATACCTAACGTGACCATTTATTTTTTGACTCAAAACGGGACATTGGTTTATTTTGTTCAATTGACAGATAGTTGAATAAAAAGCAGTTTTCAATCCCCGACGCACAAACGACGAGGTGTTATAAGTTTGACGTGTATGTGTGTGTGCTTCTGAACGGATGAATCAATTCAGACAGAATCATTTCAGTCGTTTAATAGTTATGAAGATGAGAATGGAGATGGAAAACTAAATGTCTACAAATATACCTAAGTGGGATATAAAATGAAAAGGATTAGGTACATACGCATCGCAAAATTGAAAGTAGCTGAAATTTTCGCTGGGTTTTTAAACACCGTTTTCGGGAACTGCGTAAAATTGTTCTGTTTTCAAAAACGGGAAAATTTTGCGTCCCGGAGATTATTTCGGGGACACCGGGACACGTGGTTACAAAACGGGACTATCCCGTTCAAACCGGGACGTATGGTCACGTTAGTAATACCCATATTATACTAAGGAATTAGTGGGCACGTCGATTCAGCATTTTTGCTTTCCAGTGACGTGTTGTATTTTAAATATTAGATGTAGTACAAAAAAAATGCAACACTAACAATAATATCATCTGATCTGAGTTGGTAATAGTAACAATTTTCTATTGCCAATAACAATTAAGTACCTACACAAGAAGCGTTCACAGTGGTACTATGGTCATATTGAATAGGTAACCAAATTATTCATAATTTATTTTTATTTAATAAAGATATTTATTTGCAACCATGATTTTATGCGTAATTGCTTTTCATATGCATAGACTACTATTAACGTGTAGGTATATTATAAAATTCATCATTCAAATATAAATGTTTTTTACATCATCATTGCGATTATTTCATATTTTTCAACATAAATAATTAATTTATAGCTTGGAATTAAAGTTATGTTGTAATTTGTGTGTACGATTTATTGTACTAATTTTCTGATAAAGCGAATGCCAACATGAAACTAAAGTATCGTTGTTATCATAATCATAATAGTTTATAAAACTTTTGTGATACCTAAACAGGCTGTTGGTACTTTAGACCCCTATTAAAGGTATGTATTGTACCAGTATATAAGGAAATATAGTAATAAATAAGAAAAACACGCTTTAAACATAATATAATATGTTTTATTTTTGTTAGTGTTGCTTGAATCAAAGGTCCTGGTTGTCTCGCCGTAGTGGTCTGTCATGCTGGTCCTATACGATTGGCATATTTAGTGGTGTCCTGTAAACAAAAAACAAAAAATATAATACAGGCACTTATATAACTGTACCGTTTTCCTTCTCGTATATTACAAATTCTGCACTATTAAAGCACCATCATTCATAAACGAGTATTTATTCCTACTTAAGGGAATAATTTTTCTTATGACCTAACTGAGACCTATGAATTAAATGACTCAAAAAAGTTTGTCGTAACGTTACATTTTGTGCGAGAAATACATATTAAAATTATTAGTAACGCCTCTAGTGACTAGTAAAACGCTTTTAATAAAGCGAGGCTCAACCGACCAGGCATTTCACAAGCACGGACAGAACAGTGATCAGAGCGAAGTGATGTTCGGAGTTGAGGCCAACTGTGTACCTATAAGTATGTCTATGGTTTTATTACCAATTCAAAGAAAGTACGAGTAAGCTCGTTCAGTAATTAGCTTCGTGAATAGGTATATACTACACTAGCATTAACTATTTATACAAGAGTAATCATTAACAACCTTTTCAAACTGGTAGTCTAGCGTGTAGTTATTCGGTTATAACATTGCATGCAGTTATAGTTATTTAAATACTACAAGTTAGAACGTTAGTAGGTACTAGTGAGTTGTCTTACCGGCTCCACCGCCGTTGTCGCCTTCGGTCGGTGCTGGCTCTGGAATTACAGAATATAATACAATTTAACTAAGTACCTAGTAAGTCTGCAGAACTAAATTAAGCAATTTTTGTAGCTATGGAGTACTTTTTTTCAAAAGTCTTCCTTTATGTGATAATGTTTATTACATTAAGTACCTATCTACTGAATCGTCATTGGCAATAGAACATGCGATTATGACACACAAATTAATATTACAAATTAAAAGTCTTTGAATAAATCAAAATATGAACTCAATGTTGTATGTACCTGGATCAGCGTCTGAAACAAATAAAAAAATATGTAAGTATATATTATAACGATTTGGTATGTGAGGTTCTGTTCACTGTATGTTTCTCAGAGATCATAGTAAGTAGTTTTATTTTTTATCTTTTATCGGGTAGATAATAATGAAACACTTACATGCTGGTACTGCAGCTGCGAGAGCGACCTGCAAGAAACAATCGAGATCAGACAGAAATCACAATCAATAGCAATAGTGATCGGGCACGGAGTAGATTATACAACTGTTGTGGTACCTACTTCATGTAGTCTACATGTAATTAGAACAATATAGAAACGCACTTACCAGGAGGAAGGTGAATAAGTAAGAGAACTGCATGTTCGCTGATTTCAGTGGAATGATATCTGGTCTGAGATTCAGGCGGACTTATATACCAAATCAAGACAAAGAAGTCAAAAATGCTTACCTACTTATGTAAGTACGTGGTTCTGCAAATATGCACAGAATCTTTTTGGCTGTACAAACACATTCAACCGTTGTGATCGAAAATATTAAATGACAATAAACATCCCGTGACATTGCGCGGTGTTAAAAATAAAATAAAAATACACGAACTCTTTTGCTTCTCTTATCTATATTAATTGCAGGAAATAAGATATAAGATTATACAAGAAATAAGATTTTAAATTGTTAAAATTTTTAACTATACTGAATCATAAATAACATTATGGTTACCTAGTTTTAAAAAAATATAATTGCATAATTTGTAATAGCCATTAAACATGTTGTATTATTACAAGTTCCCATTAATAAATCTTCTTAGTTAAAAAAAGTTAAAGGTTTCAACATTTAATATGCTTTTGAACATTAAAAACTTGATTCATTAACGAGGTAGTAACATTGCTCAAAAATCTCAGGTAGCTTCTTAAGTAAAATATACATCGTACATACCTTTTTAGATAGTCACGTAACAATACATATTAAAATGCGTGAATTTCAAGTAGGTACATCAGATTTAATGAGTTTGCACAGCCGGAAAGATATCGTACAAACACGTGAGATTGATTGTGTGCATTTATTGTATTGTCTGGATTTGGTATATAAGTCCGCCTGAATCTCAGACCAGATATCATTCCACTGAAATCAGCGAACATGCAGTTCTCTTACTTATTCACCTTCCTCCTGGTAAGTGCGTTTCCATATTGTTCTAATTACATGTAGGCTACATAAAGTAGGTACCACAACAGTTGTATAATCTACTCCGTGTCCGATCACTATTGTTATTGATTGTGATTTCTGTCTGATCTCGATTGTTTCTTGCAGGTCGCTCTCGCAGCTGCAGTACCAGCATGTAAGTGTTTCATTATTACATATATACCCGATTTAAGATTTTAAAAACTATTTACTATGATCTCTGAGAAACATTCAGTGAACATATACCAAATCGTTTTAATATACCTATGACTACATATTATATTTTTATTTGTTTCAGACGCTGACCCAGGTATATACAGCACTGAGTTCAAATAATTTTAATTTGTAATATTAATTTGTGTATCACAATTGCGACGTTATATGTTTATGTTCTATTGCCAATGACGATTCAGCAGATACTTAATGTAATAAATATTATGACATAAAGAAAGTCTTTTGAAAAAAGTAGTTCGTAGCTATATAAGTTGCTTAATTTAGTTCTGCAGATTTACTAGGTACATAGTTAAATTGTATTGTATTCTGTAATTCCAGAGCCAGCACCGACAGAAGGCGACAACGGCGGTGGAGCCGGTAAGACAAAGCACTAGTACCTACTAACGTCCTAACTTGTAGTATTTAAACAACTATAACTGCATGCAGTGTTATAACCGAATAACTACACGCTCTTGCATCTTACTTATTTTGAAAATAAATTGTTTGTTAGTGTAGTATATAGCTATTCACGAAGATAATTACTGAACGAGCTTACTCGTACTTACTTTGAATTGATAATAAAACCATAGACATACATAATATATACACAGTTGGCATTAACTCCGAACATCTGATCACTGTGCGGTTCGTGCATTGAAGTGCCTGGTCGGTTGAGCCTCGCTTTATTAAAAGCTGTTTACTAGCCACTAGAGGCGTTACTAAAAATTTAAATATTTATTTCTCGTACAAAATGTAATGTTACGACAAGTTTTTTTTATAAATGACTCAAAAAAATTATCCCATTAAATAGTAATAAATACTCGTTTACGAATGATGTTGCTCGAATAGTACAGGATTTGTAATATAGGATAAGGAAAATGGAAAAGGTATATACCTAAGTGCCTGTATTATCTATATTTTTTGTTTTTGTTTACAGGACACCACTAAATATGCCGACCGTATAGGACCAGCATGACAGACCACTAAGGCGATACAACCAGGACCTTTGATTCAAGCAACACTAACAAAAATAAAACATATCATATTATGTTTAATGCGTGTTTCTCTTATTTATTAATATATTTCCTTATATACTGGTACAATACATATTATTATCTTCACTAGGAGTCTAAAGTACCAACAGCCTGTATAGGTACCGCAAAAAAGTCTGATAAGCCCTGTCCCAAAATTGGTGATTATGTTAATATCGTTACTTTAGTTTCATATTGGCATTCGCTTTATCGGCAAATATAATACAATAAATCATACCTACACACAAATGACAACATACCTACATACGCATAAAATCATGGTTGCAAATAAATAGGTAAAGAAAAAATAAATTATGATTGGTATGAAACAACTTCAAACGTAAACGTAGCACGACTGACAGTTAAGTAGTCTTATGCTAATGTTATGTTAAAGTTGTTTCATTCCAATGTATAATAACTGCGAAGGCATCAGAAATTATTAAATGTCGCCTTTGATTAAAAACGCGGCAATTTTTCAGCTAAAACTTTTCGTGTGTTTCCCACAAATATTCGCGCCAAGTTGCAGCAAAATGCATCTACTGTCGTAAACATTGAAAATGCGCCGATTCACGCAGCAATATTGCGGCTCGAATATACAGAACTGGATTTTAATTATACGTATGCATGAACTTTCGGAGAAACTGAAATATATTTTTCACCAAAATAATCTCAAAACTAACTAACATTAGTATTTCATAATTCAGAATAGGGTTGTTTTTTCAAAATTTGTAATTTAAATATAAGGTACCTAGTTTGCATAACTGGATAAATCACTTTAGCGTTACACTATTGTCAGCTCAGTCGTGCTACGATTATGGAAACTGTAAAAAATCCGAAACGTCAGCAAATAAAATAAAATAAAAATACGCGAGTTAAATCCGTTAATAGTTGTTTCATTCCAAAATAATCTCAATAAAAATTTCGATGAATCGGGGAAAGTTTGTCTTTTTTTCCCTCAATTTTGTCTATTCGATAGCTATGAAATGTAGGGTTTCTCTATTAGTAAGTTCCAGTAGGTACCTATCTATTATAAGGCTGTAATATTCTATATTCACTACTAGGTTCCATAATTAACGCCTGAAGCATATTCAGGTACTTACGTTACAATACGCTACTTACGTTTAATTCAAAGTTTAAAGTTTTTATTAACACAATATAGACATTAGTCTGAACTATAATAATATTATGCATTTTTTTATAAATATAAACACATTGGTTGCAAATAAATAACCATAATTGTACAATTGAATTTTGATTGTACTCTTGAAAGTTAAAATTACCATCATCAGTGATGTGAGTACTAAACTTAGTTCAGTAATCGATTGATCCTTAAATTAAACATAACTTGGACAATCATTCAACACTGGATAATCTCAAGCCGCAACTATCCCTTGAGGTCATCAATCCAACTGTCCGGGCATCATAACTCTAGAATTGATTAATTCATTTTGTAACAGAACCCTGGTTTGTGTTGTTAATGGAACAGCATGATAAAACAAGTACCTACATAATAATATTTATGTGAACTTTATTAGCTAACTAGCGGCCCGTCCTGATTACGCTGAGATCCCTTTTTTTTCAAAATACAATATAGCCTATTATGTCACTCGGGAGTAGTGAGAGAGCTTGTTCAATACAAACAGCCAAACGAACAAATATTTCCTCTTTATTATATTAGTGTAGATGTAGACTTGAATTGCTTTAGTGTATAAGTGATGTTAGTAAAACCAACCTTCACTTCTTACTTATCTTTATACTTAAAGGTTATTGTTATCTTTTATAACTGTCGTTGTCACGCGTATCAATGAATATTTTTTTGTGAATTGCGAGGGATGATCACAACTCTTAACATAAATAAACGGAATAAAATAATGCTTAAAGAAATCTCTGGTTATGACGAGGAATGAATAGAATAATACCCAGGATCTTACGAAGTCCACTTTGAGAAATTTGTAGCAATAAGGTAAGGCAATAAAGGATAGGATAGGCAAATAAAATAATACGGCAACTTTCAACTAAAAACTGGCAGCAAAATTCCTAATTGCTTTTGATAACATTCTGTTTCAATGAAAATAAATGGATTTAACTCGTATATTTTAATTTATTGGCTGACATTTCGAAAATGTAGACGACTGAGCTGACGATAATCTAACGCTATAGTAAAATACGCGAGTTAAATCCTTTTAAAGTCGTTTCATTACAATGTGTAATAACCGCGAAGGCATCAGATATTATTAAATAATTTTTATTAAGCGGCGCATGCATGATTTGTAAAAATGATCACGTTATAAATAGGTCTAACTCAAGTACTTCACTTAACAAAGGGTTTTATGCTTGACAATAAGGTCTTTGAGGCCTGGTCTGGTTCTGAGGCGGGCATTCATTACATCGATGGTTTTCCACAACTGCGGCGGTCCGCACTATTGCCTATTTATACCCATCCAATGATACCCAATGGTACCCACTTCAATTGTGGTTTTGTAAAATAGGCTTCTTTCTTCTTGAAACAGCTAGACTTTCCTGAGTCCCTATTCAAGTACCAATTGATAAATAATTAATGCAAAATAACATGGAATAGACATACGCGAACAAAACTTCTCGTGGTTAATAATTTCTGATGCCTTCGCGGTTATTAAACACATTGGAATGAGACAACTATTAATGGATCAACTTTAGCGTTAGACTATTGTCAGCTTAGTCGTGCTACGAGTATGGAAACTGTAAAGAATCCGAAATAAAATAAAATAAAAATACGCGAATTAAATTCGTTAATAGTTGTTTCATTCTCATTCAATGTCTCGTGGTTAGTTAGTTAATTTGGTTTGGTCGTTATTATTGTTTGCTACTTATCTACGGACTCTGGGTAGTTTGAAATTTTTGATTATTTTATCAACTGGGCAGCTTTGTTTTTGAGAACCATTTTACTCATTTAATAGTAGGTACCTAGTTGATTATACACGAAGTTTATGAAATAAAAAAATGTTAACAAACAGGAAAAATACGATTCCCTGTCTCGTATATATAATTAAGATATTATAAAATTTGCTTAGTTAATTAATTATTAATAATGTGAAAAAATAGTCCTTTTACATAGGTAATTTACTTGATAATCTACACGACGGATGACAGAGTGATACATGATTAATACAAGTAGTAGGTACCTATTTGAAAACTACAAGTATGTAGTTAGTACCTACCTAACAAGTTTTACTTGTTACCTCACTAATAATTTTAAAAATGAAAAATCTTAAATTCGCACTAACTTTAAGATGTCCGCAAAACTTTGTTGTACTGACCTCCGTCCATCACCTGACATCGGGTGCCCCTTAAATAGCATAACATTAATTGTCATATATTGAAAACGCATAACAGACTTGGCATAACAATATTATGCATAACATACAATATGCATAATCATAAAATGGCATACTGCTTAAAATGCATAATAATGAAAAAGCATAATTTTAATTAGTATAACTTTATCTGGTATAACTTTAATATGCATAATAAAATAAATGCATAAATAAGGGGGCACCACAGTTTCCATAAAATGGAAAAGTCGATTAATGAGATACCGAAAATTATCTCAGACAGTTTTTCATCATAAATTATTACAACAATTCTAGAAACTTTCAATACCTAGTTATTCTTAGACATATATCATTTAGTGTCGTGTATAATATTAATCAAACTTGACTTAATTCCAAAATTATCAGAAAAGTAGGTTAGGTTAGGTTAAAACTGCGACACTTGCAGGATCGATTTGCTACCAGAAAAGTAGATCAGTTTTTAAACATATTTTTTCATTTTATTGGCCCCAATAGATGAAAATAAAAGTATATGTATGAAAACTTTTTTTTTTCAATATTGAATATTGAAAATTTGGTATTTATGCACACAAAAAACATATTTAAATCAGTTGAGGTTGTGAACAGACTCTTAAACTTTTTATAATTTTTCATATTTATAAAAAATAATTTTAGGCTTTTTATTTTTATGCTAGTTTATCGTTATGAGTATTTACATTATGCGTATTAAAATTATGCATTTTCAATTATGCTTATTAATGTTATGCTGATTTACAATTATGCTTAGAATTGTTATGCTACTTCAAATTATGACGATTTATTTTATGCGTTTTAATATAGACCCCCTGACATCCTATACCTAACTATGATTAATAACGCAACTTGGTGGGAGATAGGGACCATACAATGCAATGGACTATTCTATCTATACGGTCAACGCTGAAAAAAATCTAAAATACAAAAAAAATATTACGGTATAACAATATCACTCGTAAATATGTCTATCTTTCTATTATGTAAATATGTGTTAATTTCTGATACCTTCCTGGTTATTACTGATTAAAATGCAACAACAGATTTAACTCTGGTATTTTATTTAATTTCCTGAAATTTCGAAAACTTTACAGTTACCATATTTGTAGCCGACTTAGCTGACGCCAGACTAACATTAAAGTGATTTACGTTATTGTTACCTTATTTTAGAATTACAACGTTAATAAATTATTTTACAATAGAAATACACCAAAAGAGGCTTAGGTACTAGCGCTTAGTAAAGACCAACATTGCTAAGAAGAAATGCCGCAAGACAACTTTCTAACTCACTGACGTTCTGCTGAGTTTCTTGCGACAAAAACACTTCACAAATGCTAAACATTCCATTATCTATAATAGACTTGTATTGGCACCACCATAAAGACGCTGCCATAAAAACATAAGCGCCAATTTACCCTTTGTTCCTATTAAAATGTTGTGTCCAAAATATGTTTTTAACCAAGCAAATTATAGCCAGTAGCGAGCTCGCTTAATAAAATAAGTTAAACAATCGTTGAACAAACTGGAAGTTCAACTAAAATGTTCTCCAAAATATTTCCATGGTTTTAGTAAAACCGCATAAAGGAAAGTTGAGCAAAGTAATATTTGAGGTCATGAACGATGCTAAATATAACTTGACGTACGTATTTTAACCACGTATTAATTTATAAAGCTAATCTGGTGTAAACTTTACAGAACTTAGATCTTTTATGTGGAACAAATAGCAGAAGCCGCATTCAAAAGTTTTACGTAGTTTGACTTTTGATAACTTCTACCTCCGTAGTAGTTTTGTGTAGTACTTCGTTTTTAGGAATAATCTTATGATAAACTTAGGATTATTATTTCAAAGTACTTACAAAGAACAAATAATGAATTACTTAACTAAAATTCGTAAAAAAAAAACTTGACGCCGATTTCAAAAGGTAAAAGGACCCCGTTTGTAATATTTTACTAGCTGGAAAACCGAGCTAAGCTTGAGTACAAACTTTAATATGTTATAGGTATTGTTCTAAAAAGGGTGCATACAATTTTGAAAATGTTAACCTACCTACCTACGCTGGCCAACTAACGATGAGTGTACTAGGTTTGCCACCAACTTGAATCATTGTAGGTTTTGAACGATATACTAATGAGGGGTAAACATAATATTATTATTATAAAACCTATGTGGCGTATTAATCACTGTAACATCTGACGGTTATTACACAGTCGACTGAGTTGACGATAATCTAACAACAACAAACACTATAAAGTTTTCGAAACGTCATCAAATAAAACAGAGTATTTTTTTGTATCACTTGGGATTTAACGATAGAAAGAACCACTCGCCTTTTATCGAAAGAAATATTATAATCTGCACTCCCTTTATAAATGTATATATGATGTCAGTGAAAAAATATCGAAAGTCCCCTCGATTCAAAAAGCTCTAGTAGGCATATAGAATTTCATCTAAATCCGTTCAAGGATTCAAACTCAAAACGGTAACGGTCAGACAGACTTCCTTTCACATGTACTTATAAACCAGTAGGTACACAAACCGACAGAAATTTCTATGTCCAAAACGCAAACAACAAGCGCATATGCATGTTATTATGATACGGTTTATTGTTTCAAAACTTAACAAAAGATGATGAAAATATGCATTAAGTATATAAATATCCTATTCTTTCTTGGTCTGTGCTAGATGCTTGTAACAGAATAGAGAATTTATACAGAAACCCAAGGGATAGAATGGAAATAAGCTTCGCAGGTGTTGCTATATTGTTTTGGGAATATTGAATTTCCCTCATTTTACATCCAAAATTAGAGCTGGATATTGTTGCGGAGTGCATAAATTTAATTCGCAGATTGTATTCAGAATAGTAAATAGTTATCGACTATAATATAGGTACCGTTTTGTAGCTTTTGTCAGGAATTATTAAATACTTAAACCGGATTGTAGGATTAAAAATAAATAATAGCATTAATTTTGTTTTCGAGGTGCAATGGTTCTGTTCGAATGTAATATAATATTCGTATAATTTTATTCCACAGATTTTTAAAAGGTATCGGAATATTGACTACATTTAATTTTTATGAAGAGAAGCACAGAAAATTCGTAGGAAACTATTATGTAGGTATTAGTAAAATTATAAGAAAACACAATTTATTCAGACATAATTATGTAATCAGGTACTTAGGTCTAATTTTGCTAACCATTCTTTTATAAAAGCTAAAAAAAAAGGAGAGAGAGCGTAAGTTTGCTCTACGCGAATGCGGAACAACACCTATTCTTTATACAGATTTCAATCTGCATTCAAGGAGAAAAACTCATGTTACCTTGATCGGAACTATAAAAGGGTCGGCAAACAAGCCATCAACGCTATTTGTTTAGTTGGAAACTATCACTAGAAATACCCTATTAGCCATTCCAGACACGTACAGATCTTCCTGATAGTCTTTTTCTGCACTTTAAAGATAGAAGATGCTGTAATGTAGAAAAACTAGTAGTACCTAAACGGTACGATGTGATTGTAAAAAGACAATTATGTCATCTTATTTTTTGTTAGCTTGTTCGATGTAAAGAAAGGTTCTATTGAATAATGGACCATGTATATTGGTTATGTATATTTATTCAACGTAATTGCAATTTACTGTTTTGCAACGTTTGTGTGATGAGATAATAACGTACAAGTAGACATTACATAATACATATAATTTTCACCTCCAAAAATCTCTTCATTCTCGTATTCACCCGTAATAATCATGTTTTATTTCATAAATGCTCAAGTTGCGCCGATGTCTGAAGGAATAGACAATTGTTTTCGTAGTTTTTTTTTTCTATGTAATAAATTAAAGTAAATAGCAAATCATTCTCTAACTGCAAACACCTACGTAACGCGAGTGCACGCATGTCATTGACATAGGGCGCTATTCACCAGCTGATCGAGTCATCCGTCAGGCACGGCCCATTGCCTCGCGATTCGAGATTACGTTTAAATCAAGTTTAGATGTCCCTTAAGCATTTTGTAGTGTTAGGATCTGCGTTCAATTTACATGAAAAATGTTTTTACTGTTGGAGGTTCTTTACTCGGGGATTTTTACAGTCTGTGGAATGAAATGAAGATTTAGCGGAATAGAAAAGACGAAGAGAAGAATACGTTAAATGTTTAGATATTATGACAAAGGTGATTATAATTTGACATTTACCTTAAAAAAACCTACAAGCTTATATTTAGTTTTACCTGTCCCGTTGTTTGTCTGTCTGTCTGTAATCAAGTCTTGCAAGTTACATTTTATCCACTTTCCGGTTTCCGATTGAGCTTATTTTATTTCCAGTTTATTTTTTGCTTTTACTCTATCGTAGGGTTTTTTGAAAAAAACTGCACCTAGGTACTAATACGTACTAACACGTATTCATGGGCATAGCTAGTAGGTCACATAAATTAAACATTTGCAACTAACCTAGACAATCTATAAACCGGGTATGTATAACGTATTTTTATCTTAGAAACTAGCCTCAAAATTAGGAAAGCTGAGACGTAAAGAAATTGAACAGTGCCGGTTTTAAGATACACGAAAGGGGCGTGTATCAGGTAACGTCGTATCCATACTTTAGTAGTCAATTACGAGACCGAACATGTGCGAGCCGTGTTCGCAGTGGGCTAATGTCTTGTCTTATGGTTCATGCCCACTAAGGATTTGTCTGAAAATTGGAATATCAGAATTTCACCGAGTCGCTGATAATAAAACAAATATTTATAGATGTCATTGTGTGTATTATACGTACAAAAGTGTGTCGTAAAATAAAGATTTATATTGATTTTTAATACATACATTTTTAATAATTTCTGATGCCTTCGCGGTTGTAACTCGCGTATTTTAGTGTTATTATAAAGCAAATAAAATATAGGTACATAGGTAATTATATAAGAAGTTCACGACGGTCATAAGGTGTAAGTTTCTATTTAAGTTTTAAGTGGGTCAATCATAAATTTATTGTAATGAATATAAATATACATGAATTTAATATAATTATTATTATTTACTTTATTACAGAGATTGCTTATGCAATTAACTAGGTATTAACATCCAATTAAATGAAGAGGAATGATGGAATATATTATATACGGTGCCGTCAGCTATCACCCAACAGTAGGTAAGTACCTATTTTTTTTCTATTTACCTTTAAGATATTTGTCGGAAAAAAGACCTTGCCACTCTCAGCAGATAAAAAGTTAAGCCAACAAATTACCAGGTAAAAGGAAACTTATCATAACACACTTTAAAAGTTAAAACAATAAAAAAAAGAAGAATCTAAGTGTTATGTTTGTTACCTTATGGAATTTGAATAGTGTATTAAGTACAAAAACAAAAAATATTTTGTGTTTTATTAAAATATTTTTTTTGTATTTGCAATATTTTACCTTAATCCTCTTCAGTACGTGTTGCTATGATAGTAAGTCCTAATTTCGAGAACAGTGGCACAAAATTTAATTATTTCGCCACATCCGAAGCCACGTCACTCAGTATTCATAGGGTTTACTCCACAATATAAACACAGCGTGTGAGAAAACTGAGGAATACCCTACTGTGGAACAGGTATTTTTCTTTGTGGCAATACAAATAATTCAGCTAGGTAAGCAACGTGTTACTAAGAAGTTTATACTAAACAAGAATAAGCTAATGGAAATAGATAGGATCATATTACTGAGCTGAGGATAGTCTAACGCTAAAATGACAACAAATCCTTTTAGCGTTAGACTATTGTCAGCTCAGTCGTCTCACGAATATGGGAACTGTAAAGTTTTGAAACCATCAGCGTCAGGAATAAAATAAAATACGCGAGTTAAAATCCGTTATAGTTTTATTCCAATGTGTAATAACCGCGACGGCATCGGAAATTATTAAGGTCATTTTATTTTTGCGTCCGCTCAGCTCATGACCGTTCAACATCAGATGCGTTAACACCGCTCCGCTCATCCCTCGCGACTCAGTTCAGTTAATCAGTAAGTACAATGCGTGAAATGTCACTGTGAACAGCCCCCGCGGGCCAGTTACTCGTACTGCCTCGAGTTCTGCAAATGCATCCAATTTTCCCACTAACAGAGTGAATGGGCCCACCGGGTGTCGATGACTGGACGACGTTGACGAATTATTGTTTGGACGCAATTTTGTTGAGTGGTTTTTGATCCTATTGCTCTGTCTTTCTATTTAGGCACATACGTAAGCTGCTTAGAAGCCGTATAGAAGTTGTGCAAGAGTGAACACGTTCGTACAATTTTGATACAGCGTATGTGCAGGGATTATTGTTTGACTCAATGGTATTATATTTTCCTTTGACAAGATTATATGTAAAGTCGAATAGATTATTCGACTTTACATTTAATAACTATTGTACAACTTTTATATGTTTCCCACATGTACCTACCTGTTTCACACCACACCTTAATGATATTATGTACTAAAACAATGTAGGTACTCAGGTATGGTTTTCAATATTGTTCACTAAATTTCAATTTCGTATATCAAGCAAGAGTGCTGTATTAAATTAATAATTCATATTAAAATTTGTACAATCTCCTTTTACCTCAGTTTATATTCTTCGGATAATTAAAGTAAAGGTATTTAATTATAGGAAATATATTTTAAACAGTAAAATATTTACACTCTTTCACGATGATATTTGTGACAGCTCTAGCGAGATATGATAAATATTTTTTCAGTCCACAGTTTTTAATTACTTAATTAGCTTTTTAATCCTGTATGAAACTCTAACTCGTTTACACAGTTATTTAACAAGTTCAAACTTATGCAAAGTCTACAAGTACCTAAATGAATATCAAATTACATTCTAGTCCCTTTTAGTATTAGTCATGCTACGGAATCGCTTGCTGGCCTTAATTAAACGGGTGTTCCAAATTCAGGACACATTTCTAAGCAAAAGTCAGAACTAAATCCCCAATATCAACCATCGACACCGTTCTGCGGGCGATAATAAACTTCTACTAGAATTTAATTAATCTGAACTGAAATTTGCGGAAATAGTGTCGGGCTTAGTTACCGTAATTTTAATCTGTATCCAATAACGTCTCAAGGGTGAAACGTTTTTGTGGTTAGAGGTTTCGTCGGAAAGGGTAAAATCACCAGTTTAGGAAAACCATGATTGGTTTTTTTTCTATTAGCAGAGATAGTTTTAGATGGACGTATACACTTATAGTGGCTTGATGCAAGCAATTAGTAGGTACCTACATGTATACCTACTTCTAGGCAATGTATAATGGTATATTAACATTAGGTATTATGGTCGACTATTTCGAATTCTAATTAAAAATAGTCTTTTTCTTAAAGTTTACCTATTTGATAAATTCAAACATAGCAAAAAAATAAACAATTATAAAAAAAAGAAATACATACATGTAATATATATATTTAAAGAAATTCGCCGACAAATATGTTTGATGTTATTTGTTGAGTATAGTGAACAACTTCCCCCTTAGAAAAGTGACTTTCAACAATATTTAGCAAGCGTGATCGAAAAGAATGAAAAAAATAAATTAAGAATTTAACAAACCCCCGACATAAAAACTTAAAAGACCTCTGAAAGTTATAATAAGAATAAAATCTTAATATTAGTTACCTAAGTATTAATATTTCTACAAAGAAAACGTCATGTCGGGGGGACCGTAGGTTTAGGTAGATTGTAAATATTAAGTAGATACCTACACCTAAAAGAGCATTGTAAATACTTGAATAAAAACATTTTTACGCAATAGAGCGAGAAAAGGAAATTTTCCAGTTAATTTACAGTATTGTAATTTTCAACACGTTTTTAATACCTGTTACCAGTAACTTTAATCTAATAAACTTTAATGCCATTTTCTCATACGTTGGCTTCGTGACGTGAATGCTAATGAGTCGATTTGTAATTAACAGGAGAAATAGGTATGTAAAATCTCTCTACATTAAACGGCATTAAATCTAAAATGCAAATGTCTACGTCCTTTCTGCTGGTAACAAGAGTGGTTACAAAGATACAAACTTTCATGGAAGTGTTAGGTCCCAAGGATATATCTCGTACACCGACAGTGCTGTCGCGTGGCATGCAACCTCACCGGTAGGTAACTCGATAGTGTTACAGCGACCCCGCCGGCGGGGCCCGGTACGTGTTGGACCTGACCGCATGACTTTAACCTTCTGACCTTGGAATAAATTATACCAGATAATTACCTAGCGTATATTGATTGTATGTTAACATTTAAGAACTTTACTATCAATTATTGTGGCGTGCTAGCAAGTAGGTATACCACCGTATATTAATAACTAGCTGTGCCCGCGACTTCGTCCGCGTGGAATTTAAGTACTGGGACATAAGTATGGATAATTAAAGTTTTTTTTCTAAAATGAGTTACTCTTTATTAGATAAGCTATCTGCCAGTGAAAGTCACGTCCAAATCAGTCCAGCTGGTCCATAGATTAGCCGGAACACACAGACTCCCTATCTGGAAAAGACTCCAAGGCGCGAGATAGCGAATGACGTTCATGATCAGTATTTAGTCGAGACTCCCTTTGAGAGGAACTTTCCGAGAGGCGATTAAGTGAATTTTTTTCTCGATTAACACTAAGTCGTGCCTGTCTTTCGTCATTCGATTCTTGGGATCTACTCATCCGCTGTCTTTTCGCTTGTCTACTGTTCTGAGACAGATTCGACTTTCTTCTGGGCATTTTTAAAATCAAAGCAAATACATACAATAATACGTATATTTATTTCAATAAAAATCTACGTAGGCAATATTTTTTTAGATCATATCCGATATTTTTCAACCAATTCACAAAGCAAGTTCAGAGTCCAAGTATAACATCAAAATCATCAACTAACCAAATCAACTAACCAAATAAAATTAAATAGTTTTAAACGTAGAGAAACAACCAGTTTGTATTTATACTTTTCAGAGAAAAAGCTATAGCGCGTTTTAAATGCCTTGAGGCGCCATCTGTTACTATATTGTGTAACTATAAAATCTCCTATAGAAAAATTACCTTTAAACTTTAAAAGACGATATCTTTTTTATTTGACATCCGATTTCGATGAAACAAAGCCTATATGTTGCTCAGGGAAGAGCTTAATTTATTAGTGAAAGCCGCGTCAAAATCTGTTCAGTAGTTTTCAAGATTAGCGAATACATACAGACAGACAGACAGACAGATAAGAAAATCTAAAAAATCATTTTTGTGTTCTGTTACTCTTTTATTATTGTCCACACCCATTTTTTGTTAAAAATTTCAATTGTATAGACACGCGGTTTCTACTGTTTTATTATATGTAAGATAAGATGTAAGTTATTGACATATTGTATATAGTTTTGTAGAATAAATAAGTATATTTAAATAATATCACGGGTATCAAAATAACTCTTTCACACGTATTTTTATTTTCAACACAGAATAAAGAAAGCTAAAACTCAAAATAAAAGAATATTCTCCATTCGTACTTCCAGTAATATTCTCAACAAGGTGCCAAATGCATTCATTGCGATGCATACGATAGAAACTAATCTACTAATGCATTTACTCTTGGTTGGAGACCATCGACAGGCTTTCTATTCCTGCTACAGCCTCGAAACCGAGCCGGATTTGTCAAACCGCAGTCACATTACGTTTTGTTGAGTGATTGAGAATTTGCTGGATATTATCGGAATAGATTCGTACGTCTACTGAATTAGTGACGGTGTCGATGTAGTAACTGAAAACATAAGTCCAGCGAGCCTATGATGAATTTTGTTACATCGATGTCGTCTTATTCTTACGGTGACCTGCTAAAAATCGGCGAGAAATCTTGTCCTGTCGATGTCGTCTCTTAGTTCTTCATGTCGATAAAGAAACAATATCGACATGGCAAACCTTCTTATCGACAACGTTCTCAATAATTAATATTATGTCGACGAAATGTCGTCTCGACATTATAAATTATGCTGAGAGAGGTTTAACGGACTAAGTTTTTTTACTGAAAGCTAAGTAGTTATAATTAATTGAATATCTTTAGACTAGTAAGTAGGGGAAAGGGGGGGGGGGACACAAATTTTATTCAAAAGATAGTAATTTGGTCAAAAGCAATAAGTATAGAATATACATAATCACAAATTACCTACATGCACTCATAGCGAGATCTTCAATACAAAGAAAAAAATATTACCTACATAATCTACTTACATATAAATAAACACATCATTACAATTATTGCTCATATAAAAAATCAGCTTAATTAAAATATTATGTCAAGTCGATATATAAATCATCATTAATTTCCCAGTCGACAAAACAACAAAACAATTCGCATCTTTAAGTTAATAAATATATTTTTATGTCAAAATAAATTAATTAAATGTCAAACATTTTCGTACCTAATAAGAAAAGCAAAATTGAAAATATATTTTTAGCGCAACAATGCACTAACCTACTCAGGCAAATTAAGTATTTTAAGTTCATTTTCTGCACTTAGCAATGAATAGCCTTATTGCTTCATTTCGTCCCTTTTATCACAATGCATTTAAAACAGAAGAGGGAATGTTTTTTATCTGATGCCTTACGTTCAAGCCACTTAGATTAGATAACTAATGATAAATCACAATATCATCTATAGCAGTTTTAACGGCCGCGGCGGTTCAATAATTAGCCGGATTGTCATTGCAATACATTTTCAATAACTAATGAGAAAATAACAGAATAAAAGAAGGTTAGGTTAGGTCAAGACTGAGCGTAAAATTCGAATAAATTTGAATTGCTACCAGAAATGTAGGTTAGGTACCTTAAAACTGCGATTAGTTGAACCGCTGTATTACAAAACGGCCCTGTCTTGTGAAACGAATAGATCGCGGCGGATTATACTATCCGACTGTGACATAAATGTTATTATCACCATCATTTACGCTAATATCATATTCCAGAAAATTAAATGGTTTTAGTGAGTAAACGGAATTGAACTTTTGTATCCCGCTGCTCATTTTGTATTGTGAGCAGCGTGACGTTCTTCATAGCATCGATTTTTAAATGGAAGGTCTTTGAATGACCATTGCATTGGGCGGGAAAGTGCTCTGTTGTTTTGCTACTGTATTGTTGGTAACCAATATTGCTTCTTGTACAACTCTTTATTGTGTTTGAAAACTCAATTTCCAATTTTGTTATAATGAATGTTCCCTAAAATATCACCCGTGTAAACATTCGCTGAATGAACTATCTGGATTTTGCCTGTTGGGGTTTATAATATTTGAAAGTATGGTTCAAACAATACGGATGATGACTGGGTAAAGAGAACAAAATTACCTATATTTAGTCTATTTAGTACATTTTTGAAAATAATTGGACAAGTTCTTTTTCACTTCTCAAACAGACAAAAAATTATAAAGATAAGTGCTTCTAAAGTCCGGGAGTAGGGACTCATGGTAATCTACTTGACAGTAAAAAAAAACTGTCGTTGGGCATTTTAAAAGTAGAAAGTCATAGAAAAAGTTTCATGCTAATAGGGAAAATGTATTTTCTAGGTACCTAGGTACATTTACAATGTCATCTTACAGTTAACGACTACCTAGTATAAAATATTAAAGTAAGCCTCTGATAAATTTTAGAACGGCTATCCTTTGCGAGAAGACGGAGTTTTTCTCACGTGGGAATTTCACGTTTCTGGAATTTCCCCTACAGTTTCTGTTACACTAGTGCAACAGAGACATAGAGTGGTTACGTGGAATAATGTTAGAAGTGAAGAATTTTAGGCTTATTGGAATGCTTAACAAATAGACAAAAATATATATAGATTTTTGGGACTTAAAAATATTATGCTATACTCAATCTACAAGAGATTAAATAGACGATTACACTTACCGTTGCAAGTTATCCACTTCTTATATAAGAAGTGGATAACATTATTAAATAGGTATTTATAAGAAGTGGATAACTTACAACTAACTTAACTTAAAATAAAGAAACATTTTTCTGAAAATCTTTCAGTTCTACATATTTTCCTATTCTAGCGACAGCGGAGTAGCATGCGTCAGTAGGGTGTTTAACAATTCAAGCGGGGTACTCGTCGCCTTTTGTGCCGCACTACTGTTGGCTGTTTGCTTTCAATTAGACACTGCAAATTGTGCCAGGATCTCTGCCTAGCATAACGCATTGGCGTGCCACAGTATAAAGTAGGTGCCGCAGTTTCTGAAAATTAGTCTTTGACAGACTATCAAACGGCAAATTCACAGAAGTTGGAAATACTTTTGCTATTACAAGTTTTATATAATAATATTAGAAAGATAAGTAACTGTTTATCCTTACTTTTATTTAATGTTTGTAGCTCTTTCACACAAAAAGTGCTAAATGGATTTTTATGAAACTTTACAATAATTGTTATATATCAGAATAATTATAAATAGGTATATATTTTATAACGATATTTAGCACTCATCTTGCGCAGACGAACTCAGAAGCTAGTGTCGATATTATCTTCAAGTCATGGTAGGTACCATAAGATTTTTTTTATTTTGTAAATACAGTGGCACGAACCTTTTTTATGTCTCCAATAGGTACGCAGCTGAAAAGAAATCGAGGAATATAATATTATGATAGTATTACAGGTATATCTACTGAGTATTATTTATCCTGGTACATTTCTCCTTTGTTATGCGATTATATAGATATTGAATGCTTCTTAATGAGACTCTAATTGCTTGTAGTGCTGTGTACAGACTTACCTTTAGAAATAATTCATTTGTGATATCAAAACCTTTGCATAAACTTTCTACATAGAATTAATTTCAAATCAAATAAATAACTGGCGTTTCGACAACTTTATAGTTATTATATAATTATGTTTTTTAGGTATATATTTCTTTATACTAGGTTGGTATACGATAAATTAAATACCTACTATATATCACCGATTAAAATTATTTTGTTTGCGTGTCCAGGGTTAAAAAATAAAATAAAAATTAGGAACGGTTACCGCACTTAACATGGTAATTGGTAAATACAAAGAAGAAGTCGTGGCTCAAAACTTGTTTTATTTGTGAAATACCTAATTCATGATCGCTGCTCCAAAATATAATGCTAACACGATGACGCGTACTTTATCAGCGGGCATGATGAATAGAGTGTCATGCCGCTTTTTATCTGAATTTAGCCAAGCTCGAAATATAAGAAAAACCTACTGTTTTTGCCGAAGTACGAATGTCGTGAAATATGCCCCGGGAAATGAGAAATGATGATGCTATTAATATTTTTAGTCAAGTAATGTTGCATAATGCTTGACTAATTTTGCCAAGATGGTTGGACGAAAAATAATACTACCTACCTATACATATAATCGCTTTGAAATGTGGGATCCTAGTGAAAAAGGGTGTAGGTACCTAAGTGTTGAAAAAGGGTATATGTAGGTAATGTGGAAGTATGTAAAGGACTTTTTATTAAGGTCATTATATAACACTTATAATAATATGTAGGTAGGTTAACCTATGTTGATTTTAAATCAGCACTTACGTAACAAGCATGTTGATTCATTTATATTTATTACTAGTGGTCCAGGCAGACTTCGTCCCGCCCGGCAATGTCGATTTGACAGTTGTCATTGTTGCGTTTTGTTATACTATTTTTAACAAAGCAGCTTAATATTTTTTTTTTTTTTCACAGGAACGTGATAAAAAGTATCCTATGTCCTTCTCCTGGCTCATAGGATACTTTTTATGCTACATCCCCAGCAATTTTCAGCCAAATCCGTTCAGCCGTTCTCGAGTTATAAACGGTGTAACTAACACGACTTTCTTTTATATATATAGATAGATTGCAGTATTTTATAACTGTTTTTAAAGTTCTTAAACTTTTTAGATTTTATTAATTAAGCTTCCATTGTAGTTACCATTACAATGGAAGCTTAATTAATTGGTTTTATTTTGAACATACAAATTTAACAGTGCCTTTTACCAAGTAGGAAGTAGTTACACACATGATTTTATTAAAGAAATAGTAGATACCTACAAGTGTATATCTACATTAGAACAAAACATAAACAATATTATCTACATTTAGCTACCTTGTTCAGATATGGGGCGCCATATTGTTATTTGGAAATTTTAAAGCATTGCCCAAATTGATAACGTCAGAAGCGACAGGCCACGAAATGAAGTGTGACAGGCTATAAATTGCAACAGATAACCCGCGAATTCGCTGGTAATATATTGATTGTGACTTTTACTGCGACACACCATGGTTAAAATTTATTGATATACCTAAGTACATCTATTTAGGAAAACTTATTAGCACCGATACGTACGTAATATTATCGGAAAGTTTGAAAGAATGTTACTCTTTCACGCAAAAACTACTGAATGGTTAAGTTAAGCTTATACATTAGAATAACATATTATTATAGGTTATATTTTATAACTTTTGTGTAAAGTACTTAACGTGTACAGACGAAGTTGCGGGAAAAACTAGTAGGTACGCAAATAAAATCATGGCTTTTTCTCATAGGTAGAAATAATTTAATTTAACGTGGCTATTTCCTTTATTTCCTTTATTAATTCAAATTTTCTACAAGCATAAAAATATTCATTTTACTTTTGTCTAAATAAATGTTTCAGTAGGCATATCAAAATAATTGTAAAAAAATGCATCGACATCCAAAAGACGTTGGTAAAATACATTGATAAAATTGAACTTATCTCACTTATTACAAGTGGTTATGACCACTTGGAAAAAGTTATCAATGATAAAAACGTTTTATTTATCAAATAAATATCGGATGTTGATAAAATGTTATTTACTTACAACGCGAACTTAACATATGGGAGTAAACAATATATATTATATAACAAAGAAAGGTAAGGACATTTAGGTGATAATAATAATAGATAGATAATTTACTATCTAGTGATAATTATGATTTTTATTAAAAAATAAAAAAAAGTATTTAGGTATGTTTAAATATGAACTTATTTCTAAAAACCTATAAGATCAAAATCTAATTAGAAGACACCATAATTGCTCTGCATTTTAAAACTCAGTAACCGCTTCCCAGAGTCCCTGAATAATGAAAACTAATTATTTCCCGGACATTATGAATATGAATCTCCGGTCTCTTCATTTTTCTTAGACGATAAACGTCGTGCTCTCAGAAAGACGATCCCGGCAATATTGTGCTCGTGCTAATGAAAATAAATATTCCCTTCTAGTAAATATTTAATTATTCTCCGCAGTTCACAAAGGAAGAACTTTTTTTAAGTTACACTTTACTTTAATAACAGCATTACTAATAATACAAATTATACTAATATTAGTATAGTACGGTATAGTAAAGATAGGCAGTGGGGAGGTAAGTATGGCGCCAGGGTAGGCACTTCATACATTACTGGCATTGTGCCTGTATGGAAGCACGTCCTTGAGTAAAGACTATACCTATTAGGTTATACTAATATTAGAAACGCTGCAGTTTGTGAGATTGTATGGATATGGGTATGCTTCTCTTTCACGCAAAAACTGCTGAATGGATTTGGATGAAACTTTACAATAGGATGCGATATTGTGTTAAGTAATAGTACGGCCACACGGGCGGATCCAGACCTAGACCTCCTCCTTCCCTTTATCTCCTAGGGTAGCAGTAGAAATTTAGTAGAACTTATTGCTTCTGGTTGAATTTGAGTTTGTGATCCCCCCCCCTCCGTATATATATATTATATATCCGTATATATATATGATTTTGATATATATTATATACACGCGATTCCAATAAAACACATTTTCTGTTTCAGAATAATTACAAATATTGGAAAATTCGATTTGGTTTTATTGAGCAGTTTCATATTTGCGTGAAAAAGCTGAAATGCGAGAAACCCGATTTTAGCTAGATTTGTGACCTATAATATGTAATGTTTTTAATAAAATGAAATGGAAAATTCACATTCTATGCGTCACATTGTAAACATGAAATTATATTTATTATACAAAATTAATTTAACATAATAATTATATTGAATTGATAATTACTTGCATTATTGTTAAACCTCAATGTTTTTTGTTTTAATGATCTCAATATTATATTTCATTATAATTTGATATTATATTCTATGATGTTTTGGGGCTACTTCACTCTGAACTTAATAATAACTTACAGAATTCGATATTAAAGTCATTTATTACATTAGTTAATAGTCTACATTTATATATTTCGTCTGAAAAAATAAAAAACTGGAGTTAAAAATTATCTTAATAACACGATCCAGAACAGGCTCCCTAATTAGTGTAGGTACCTATTTGAATAATACAATATTCTTAAGTCAATCTTTAGACACGCCTTTTTCTAGTTTTCCATAAACATTGTAAAACAGGTCCCAAAAAGCCATTCTTTCGTGAAACGGTCTGCTTTCCATAGTCAGCTCAGAGTTAATTTTCAGGTAATGCCACCTTTCTTTTGTAAGCTGTGTCCAGGTGACTGGAAGTAACTCTGTTGTTACTGGAGTTGGGTTCCTAGAAAAAAAATTGAAAAATATTATGAGCTACAACAAAAATTTAATACCTGTTGGAATGAAACAACTGTTAACGGATTTAACTCGCGTATTTTTATTTTATTTTTATTAGCTGACGTTTCGAATTCTTTACAGTTTCCATAATCGTAGCACTAACGTGATTTATACAGTTATGCAAACTACCTTATATTTAAATTACAAATTTTGAAAAACTACCCTATTCTGAATTATGAAATACTAATGTCACATTTTTAAATTTTATGTGTAGTTTTTCAAAATTTGTAATTTAAATATAAGGTAGTTTGCATAACTGTATAAATCACTTTAGCGTTAGACTATTGTCAGCTCAGTCGTGCTATGATTATGGAAACTGTAAAGAATCCGAAACGTCAGCTAATAAAAATACGCGAGGTTAATCCGTTAACAGTTGTTTCATTCCAATGTGTAATAACCGCGAAGGCATCAGAAATTATTTAATACCTGTATTAGATTATTTCTTTCTACCATTTAATTTTAGTTTGCGTTAGATTCATCCTCTCTGTCAACTTCAAAGATTGACTGGTAATTCTATACAAAGATACATGAATTTTGCTGTCCAACATAGAGTGAATAAATGCACATACCTACATAGATATTGAAATATATTCACAGTTATTTAGGTAGGTATGATTCATACAGCTATTTTTTCTTACCCGTATTTAGCAAAATTTGTCCAGAGAGTCGTGATTTTGTCGATAATTGCCTTATCCTCGGGACTTGGGTCATCAGTCATGAAGGATATGTCAAACAGGTAACCTAATTCATCGGCATGTGCAGCGCCTGCTTCAGTTATATTTGCTTTGTACTTAGTTACATTTCTTTTACCATTATAGTAAAATACATAATAGAATATCTTCTCAGCCCCGATTTCTAAGTACTTTTTTATTGCTCTCTGAATTGGGTGATTGTAAGTAAAATCAGATTCAAAGTCTATAACATTATATTTGTCTTCAACCGTTAATTCTTTATCACCCACATAAAAGTTTCTTATCATTGAATGAATCTCATCAAGATTATCACCAAAATCAAAAAAATCTGATAACTGTTCTCTAAAGATGTTCAAATTCTTGAAATGTTCTGAATCCTTATGAATGTGATTTTTTAACAATTCTTTTTCATTACATCCCAATAGAACGGGGATTTTCTTCACACTTGGGACAATTGCATTAGCTGGATATTCTGATACCATTATTTCTACATCGTCAAAATCTTTTTCAACACACACTTTAAACTCTAAACCTAATTCTAGAGTCGCTGCTATTACTAAATGTGTATCAACTTTCGCGAGAAATTCTGATGCTTCAACGAAATCATCCGTAACGAAGCCTAAATATTCAGCTAATTTTAGTGGCTTCGTTTTATCTGAGGGGATTACTCTACCAGGAGTCAAAGATACGCCGCTTTGCATGATTGCTTTTTGGAAAAGATTTTCTTGTTTTGATGTTAAATGGAAGTCGACTGCAGCTCCACCCGCGCTTTCTCCAAATATAGTGATTTGATTTACATCTCCACCAAATGCTTCTATGTTTTCTTTTATCCACCTCAAAGCAGTTCGTTGATCTTTCAACCCTTGGTTGCCAGGAACTTCGGGAGTATCGAGACACATGAAGCCATAAGGTCCTAGACGGTAATTAACAGTTACTAGTATAACATCATGTTTTACTAAATATTTAGGTCCGTAAAGATATCTGTTAGCAAAACCTGTCTGGAAAAATCCTCCATGGATCCAAACCATAACTGCAAGTCGATTGCGTGAGTTTGCAGAACTCGGTGCATAAATATTAAGTTGAAGGCAGTCCAGAGTGCCAGTAATTTCTGTTTCATCGCCGTAATCATTTTGTTGTGGGCACAGACCCGAATCATGGTAAGCCTCAAATGTATCTTCAAATTTTGGATGAGGAATTGATGGCTAAAATATAATAAAAATTACTACAAAACTCGACTGAAAGATGTATTCAATAAAATACTTTTAGGCTAGGCTTTACATTTACTATTTTTAATAATGTATTTTTTAGATAGATTTTAATTTAAATTGTAATCATTTCCTTGATGTATGTAGGTTAAGTACATTAAGACTAAATAATGGTGGAAAAGCGCTGCGTTTTCAAAAAATCTAACAAGTCATACGTTAAAATACAGACGTTTAGCCGTAGCCCGTAAAATATAATTCTGTTTTGTAGTGGGGTAAAAACAAAACACACTTTAAATGATTAACGATAACACAATAATATTTAAATGTCTATACTAATATTATGTAGAGGAAAGGTTTGTTTGTTTGTTTAAATTGAATAGGCTCCAAAATAGCTGGACCGATTTCAAAAATTCTTTCACTGTGGGAAGCTACGTTCACCCTGAGTGACATAGGCTATATAATATTTTGAAAAAAAAAAAATAGAGATCCGTGCGAAGCCGGGGCGAACAGCTATTAATATTATAAAGACAAAATATTTTTTATGACTTTTATTTTATTATGATTCTAATACTTACACCAAATGGGTTGGTTATATTTACTGTAGCGTATGGGATCCCCAGAAACATAGAGTAGTCTCCATCAGAGGCCTTTAGCCCTCTTATCAATCCAACTTTTGTATCCACTAAAGGATCTATTCTTAAATCACTTCTTACATATTGAAAAGAATATGTAAGTAAGTAAGGTATGATTACTTTAAACAACATTACTTTGCAATTCGTCAAATAATATTGAATATAAAGAGTGTGAATATTTTAAATTTTTATAGTTTATCACTATATTATCTTTATCTTGAGCATTTTCTAACAAACACTTAGTTGCAAAAATCGAAGTGATAAAGAACAGTATTTTATACCCCAAAAAGTAATCAGTCTGTTAGATTATCAAAAATATTAATTTACAATTGAACAAAAAAAAAACGATGGAAAGATTGCTTAATTTACAATTGAACAAAAACAACGATGGAAAGATTGCTCGTTAATATTCCACATGATGTCAACATTTCACACTACCTACACTTTAAGTTTTCTTGCAAACATATTAAGACACATACTGGAGTCCTAGTGAAAAAGATATAAGAAAAAGGGCAATGTCACATGCAGTATGAATGCTTTTACACTAGGACCGTATGATACATATACCTTTTTTACTATTTGAGTAAATAAACTGTAGGAATAAAAAAAAACATACCTACAAAGTTTTAACCTCCTACGACGAATTTCTAGTGATGCCTTTTCAGTGATAAGATTACATTGTTTTGATGTTCAATTCATTGTTGTAACGGAGATTGTCTAATTGATAATATAATAAGTCAAAGGTTTATTATCTTTTCATACATATGCTTGTGTAATGTACACAAGCCCACATACCTACCTACTCGTATCTTATATTAATTAATTTACTTAATCGACCGAGAAAAGCTAGGTTGTAAAATCGACTTCAGCGGGAGTTTGTAAGTTTGTTCGGAAACTTGAGTATCGCTGATCTTAATAACTTTAAATGACTATAATATTATACAAACTAATGTATAAAACTATGATCGGTCCACATCTAATTTCCCCGAAATGTAAAGAGTAGACTACTTACATCCCTTTTTTTAATTTTTGAACGGTATTAATAATTTTATTTTTCCATGATTTAACTTTAAAAAGTACCTACATGTGAAAATTTTTCCCTTCTACTAGGCACCCCAATATTTAAATATGTATATATATATAATAGTAATATTTCACAAAAAACGCGGTACGTAATTCGCTGGGTCAGCTAGTAATTGTTATCATAATAATATTTGAACTTGAGCATAATTGGACATTGGTGGCATTAGCTAGATAAAATGTAATAGGTACCTACATTAGACTAAAATATTAAGTAAGCATAGAACAGAACAGTAAATGTTCTGTTCTATGCTTACTTAATATTTCATAAGATAATATTTCTAGCACTTTAGAACTAACAACAGCCCGAAGCGGAAATTCTCGGAGTTATTTTTATTTGTATGCATTTCCTTGTATCAACTATACTTATAATGGAAAATATCGTAATAATATTACATATTGGAATGAAATTAATTTAACGGATTTCACTCGCGTATTTTATGTTTGTTGGCTGACGTTTCGGAGCCTTAACAGATTCCATAATCGTAGCACGACTGAGCTGACAATAGTCTCATGTTAAAGTGATTAATACAACTATGCAAACTACTGTAGCTTTTTTTATTTTGATTTGTTTAGTCTGTAAGGATAAATTGTAATACCTATGTACCTGTTTTGAAAAAATACCTTATCAGTTTCTTCACGTTACTTCTCAAGTGAGGTTTTATCGAAAACTGTATCTTCTTCTCTGACCTTTATAAAAACTTGTAAATGCCTAAACTGAATAAATATGTATATTTTTGATAGATTTAGAAATACCTTGGCAAAAACAAAAAATAATTAGAAATTTTGGAAATTTTTGTGTAAAAATGTGGATAAACCCGATTTTAGCCAGATTTGTGAAGTACTTATATGTAATGTAATTAATAGAATGAAATGGAAAATTGAAATTTTATGTGTCACATTGTAATCATTAAATTTGATAAAATTTATAATTACATAATATACAAAATAAAATTGACATAAAATTGTATTGAACTGATATTTCATTCCTGTTATTTATTGTTAAGCCTTATTGTTATTTGTTTTGAGGATTATTTTACTCCGAATAGATTATGTTAGAATGAATATAATAAAACCCACAGAATTTTATCATAAGTCATTTATTAAATTAGTCTTCTACATATTTCGTCCAAAAGAATCATGAAATCGAGTTTATAAATAATCTTAATGTCATGATACAGAATAGGATCCCTAATTAATGTATCTGATTAATACAATAAGTTTAAGTCAATCTTTAGACACGCCTTTTTCTAGTTTTCCATAAACATTGTAAAACAGGTCCCAAAAAGCCATTCTTTCATGAAATGGTCTGCTTTCCATAGTCAGCTCAGAATTAATATGCAGGTAATGCCATCTCTCTTCTGTAAGCTGTGTCCAGGTGATTGGAAGCAACTCTGTTGTTACTTGCGTTGGGTTTCTGTAATAAAATTTTTTCATTATGAAAAACAACGAATATTGAATAGAATTAATTGATATTAGATTATTTATTTTTGCGATTTAATTTTTGTTTGTCTTAATGTCTATCTGCTTAATATCTAAATTATACAGAAGAGAAGCATGTCTACACATGCTTCTCTTCTCTTCCTCTTTTGTTTTGCAATATCTATATTGCACAACAAATACTATTTAGGTAGTCTATTAAATAAGGGTTAGGTTTAATTTATATACCTATTTTTTCTTACCCGTATTTAGCAAAATTTGTCCAGAGAGTCGTGATTTTGTCGATGATTGCCTTATCCTCGGGACTTGGTTCATCAGTCATGAATGACATGTCAAACAGGTACCCCAATTCATCGGCATGTGCAACGCCTGCGTCGGTAATATTTGATATTTTCTTATTGAAGTTTCTTTTACCATTATAGTAAAATACATAATAGAATATCTTCTCAGCCCCGATTTCTAAGTACTTTTTTATTGCTCTCTGAATTGGGTGATTGTAAGTAAAATCAGATTCAAAGTCTATAACATTATATTTGTCTTCAACCGTTAATTCTTTATCACCCACATAAAAGTTTCTTACCATTGAATGAATCTCATCAAGATTATCACCAAAATCAAAAAAATCTGATAACTGTTCTCTAAAGATGTTCAAATTCTTGAAATGTTCTGAATCCTTATGAATGTGATTTTTTAACAATTCTTTTTCATTACATCCCAATAGAACGGGGATTTTCTTCACACTTGGGACAATTGCATTAGCTGGATATTCTGATACCATTATTTCCACATTGTCGAAATCTTTTTCAACACACACTTTAAAGTCTAAACCTAATTCTAGAGTCGCTGCTATTACTAAATGTGTATCAACTTTCGCGAGAAATTCTAATGCTTCAACGAAATCATCCGTAACGAAGCCTAAATATTCAGCTAATTTTAGTGGCTTCGTTTTATCTGAGGGGATTACTCTACCAGGAGTCAAAGATACGCCGCTTTGCATGATTGCTTTTTGGAAAAGATTTTCTTGTTTTGATGTTAAATGGAAGTCGACTGCAGCTCCACCCGCGCTTTCTCCAAATATCGTGATTTGATTTACATCTCCACCAAATGCTTCTATGTTCTCTTTTATCCACCTTAAAGCAGTTCGTTGATCTTTCAACCCTTGGTTGCCAGGAACTTCGGGGGTATCAAGACACATGAAGCCATAAGGTCCTAGACGATAATTAACCGTTACTAGTATAACATCATGTTTCACTAAATATTTAGGTCCGTAAAGATATCTGTTGGCGTAACCCCTTTGAAAATATCCTCCATGGATCCAAACCATAACTGGAAGTCGATTGCGAGAATTTGCAGCACTTGGTACATAAACATTAAGCTGGAGGCAGTCCAGTGTGCCCATAATTAGTGGATAATTAACATAATCATTTCGTTGTGGGCACAGGCTTGAATCATGGTAAGCCTCAAATGTATCTTCAAATTCCGGATTAGGAATTGATGGCTAAAATATAAAAAAATAAAATAATAATTTCTGATGCCTTCGTGGTTATTACACATTGGAATGAAACAACTATTAACGGATTTAACTCGCGACTTTTTAGCGTTAGACTATTGTCAGCTCAGTCGTGCTACGATTATGAAAACTGTAAAGAATCCGAAACGTCATCTAATAAAATAAATTAAAAATACGCGAGTTAAATCCGTTAATAGTTGTTTCATTCCAAAATAAAATAACTAAAAACTCTACTGAAATATTTATTAAATTAAACAGAAAATGAAAGGCTTTACATCAATTATTATTTTACCCATATTTATACAGACAGGTTTAATGATAAATTTGTAATTATTAATTGCATGTTTATTGAGGTTTATAAATAATAATAACAAAGAAAGTGGAGGTGCCGTGTTTTAAAAAATAACCGAGACTAAGAAAACCTAACGACTCATACATTTAGCTGTAGGTAGACGGTAAAAATTCTCTCCTCCTCTCCCTCTCGAAGTCGGGACAGCAAAATAATACACTTTGAAGGATGAATAATAACATAATTATATGTAAAGATAAAGATAAATATATTTTTTATGATTCTAATACTTACACCAAATGGGTTGGTTATATTTACTGTAGCGTATGGGATCCCCAGAAACATAGAGTAGTCTCCATCAGAGGCCTTTAGCCCTCTTATCAATCCAACTTTTGTATCCACTAATGGATCTATTCTTAAATCACTTCTTACATATTGAAAAGAATATGTAAGTAAGTAAGGTATGATTACTTTAAACAACATTTCTCTGCAATCCGTCAAATAATATTGAAAGTGAAGAGTGCGAATATTTACAATTTTTATAGTTTATCACTATATTATCTTTATCTTGAGCATTTTCTAACAAACACTTAGTTGCAAAAATCGAAGTGATAAAGAACAGTATTTTATACCCCAAAAAGTAATCAGTCTGTTAGATTATCAAAAATATTAATTTACAATTGAACAAAAAAAAAACGATGGAAAGATTGCTTAATTTACAATTGAACAAAAACAACGATGGAAAGATTGCTCGTTAATATTCCACATGACGTCACCATTTCACACTACCTACACTTTTAGTTTTTTTGCAAACATATTCAGACACATACTGGAGTCCTAGTGAAAAAGATATAAGAAAAAGGGCAATGTCACATGCAGTATGAATCATTTTACACTAGGACCGTATGATACATATACCGTTTTTACTATTTGAGTAAATTAACTGTAGGAATAAAAAAAAACATACCTACAAAGTTTTACCCTCCTACGACGAATTTCTAGTGATGCTTTCTCAGTGATAAGATTACATTGTTTTGATGTCCAATTTATTATTGTAACTGAGATTGTCTAATTGATAATATAATAAGTCAAAGGTTTATTATCTTTTCATACATATACTTGTGTTATGTACACAAGCCCACATACCTACCTACTCGTACCTTATATTAATTAATATACTTAATCGACCGAGAAAAGCTAGGTTGTAAAATCGACTTAAGAGGGAGTTTGTAAGTTTGTTCAAAAACTTGAGTATCGCTGATCTTAATTACGTTAAATGACTATATTATACAATTTAATATATTAAACTATTGTGTCGTGGCTTTTGTTGCCAAACTCCCCCAAAACGGCTGTATAATGGGTAGGTCTGAGATCGGTCCACATCTAATTTTCCCGAAATGTAAAGGGTAGACTACTTACATCCATTTTTTTTTAATTTTTGCACGGTATTAATAATTTTATTTCTTCATTATTTGACTTTAAAAAGTACATGTGAAAATTTCTCCCTTCTACTAGGAACCCCAATATTTAAATATATATATATAATAGTAATATTTCACAAAAAACGCGGTACGTAATTCGCTGGGTCAGCAAGTAATTGTTATTATAATAATATTTGAACTTGAGCATAATTGGACATTGGTGGCATTAGCTAGATAAAATGTAATAGGTACCTACATTAGACTAAAATATTAAGTAAGCATAGAACAGAACAGTAAATGTTCTGTTCTATGCTTACTTAATATTTCATAAGATAATATTTCTAGCACTTTAGAACTAACAACAGCCCGAAGCTGAAATTCTCGGAGTTATTTTTATTTGTATGCATTTCCTTGTATCAACTATACTTATAATGGAAAATATCGTAATAATATTACATATTGGAATGAAATTAATTCAACGGATTTCACTCGCGTATTTTATGTTTGTTGGCTGACGTTTCGGAGCCTTTACAGATTCCATAATCGTAGCACGACTGAGCTGACAATAGTCTCATGTTAAAGTGATTAATACAACTATGCAAACTACTGTAGCTTTTTTTTTATTTTGGTTTGTTTAGTCTGTAAGGATAAATTGTAATACCTATGTACCTGTTTTGAAAAAAATACCTTATCAGTTTCTTCACGTTACTTCTCAAGTGAGGTTTTATCGAAAACTGTATCTTCTTCTCTGACCTTTATAAAAACTTGTAAATGCCTAAACTGAATAAATATGTATATTTTTGATAGATTTAGAAATACCTTGGCAAAAACAAAAAATAATTACAAATTTTGGAAATTTTTGTGTAAAAATGTGGATAAACCCGATTTTAGCCAGATTTGTGAAGTACTTATATGTAATGTAATTAATAGAATGAAATGGAAAATTGAAATTTTATGTGTCACATTGTAATCATTAAATTTGATAAAATTTATAATTATATACAAAATAAAATTGACATAAAATTGTATTGAACTGATATTTCATTCCTGTTATTTATTGTTAAGCCTTATTGTTATTTGTTTTGAGGATTATTTTACTCCGAATAGATTATGTTAGAATGAATATAATAAAACCCACAGAATTTTATCATAAGTCATTTATTAAATTAGTCTTCTACATATTTCGTCCAAAAGAATCATGAAATCGAGTTTATAAATAATCTTAATGTCATGATACAGAATAGGATCCCTAATTAATGTATCTGATTAATACAATAAGTTTAAGTCAATCTTTAGACACGCCTTTTTCTAGTTTTCCATAAACATTGTAAAACAGGTCCCAAAAAGCCATTCTTTCATGAAATGGTCTGCTTTCCATAGTCAGCTCAGAATTAATATGCAGGTAATGCCATCTCTCTTCTGTAAGCTGTGTCCAGGTGATTGGAAGCAACTCTGTTGTTACTTGCGTTGGGTTTCTGTAAAAATTTTTTTTCATTATGAAAAACAACGAATATTGAATAGAATTAATTGATATTAGATTATTTATTTTTGCGATTTAATTTTTGTTTGTCTTAATGTCTATCTGCTTAATATCTAAATTATACAGAAGAGAAGCATGTCTACACATGCTTCTCTTCTCTTCCTCTTTTGTTTTGCAATATCTATATTGCACAACAAATACTATTTAGGTAGTCTATTAAATAAGGGTTAGGTTTAATTTATATACCTATTTTTTCTTACCCGTATTTAGCAAAATTTGTCCAGAGAGTCGTGATTTTGTCGATGATTGCCTTATCCTCGGGACTTGGTTCATCAGTCATGAATGACATGTCAAACAGGTACCCCAATTCATCGGCATGTGCAACGCCTGCGTCGGTAATATTTGATATTTTCTTATTGAAGTTTCTTTTACCATTATAGTAAAATACATAATAGAATATCTTCTCAGCCCCGATTTCTAAGTACTTTTTTATTGCTCTCTGAATTGGGTGATTGTAAGTAAAATCAGATTCAAAGTCTATAACATTATATTTGTCTTCAACCGTTAATTCTTTATCACCCACATAAAAGTTTCTTACCATTGAATGAATCTCATCAAGATTATCACCAAAATCAAAAAAATCTGATAACTGTTCTCTAAAGATGTTCAAATTCTTGAAATGTTCTGAATCCTTATGAATGTGATTTTTTAACAATTCTTTTTCATTACATCCCAATAGAACGGGGATTTTCTTCACACTTGGGACAATTGCATTAGCTGGATATTCTGATACCATTATTTCCACATTGTCGAAATCTTTTTCAACACACACTTTAAAGTCTAAACCTAATTCTAGAGTCGCTGCTATTACTAAATGTGTATCAACTTTCGCGAGAAATTCTAATGCTTCAACGAAATCATCCGTAACGAAGCCTAAATATTCAGCTAATTTTAGTGGCTTCGTTTTATCTGAGGGGATTACTCTACCAGGAGTCAAAGATACGCCGCTTTGCATGATTGCTTTTTGGAAAAGATTTTCTTGTTTTGATGTTAAATGGAAGTCGACTGCAGCTCCACCCGCGCTTTCTCCAAATATCGTGATTTGATTTACATCTCCACCAAATGCTTCTATGTTCTCTTTTATCCACCTTAAAGCAGTTCGTTGATCTTTCAACCCTTGGTTGCCAGGAACTTCGGGGGTATCAAGACACATGAAGCCATAAGGTCCTAGACGGTAATTAACCGTTACTAGTATAACATCATGTTTCACTAAATATTTAGGTCCGTAAAGATATCTGTTGGCGTAACCCCTTTGAAAATATCCTCCATGGATCCAAACCATAACTGGAAGTCGATTGCGAGAATTTGCAGCACTTGGTACATAAACATTAAGCTGGAGGCAGTCCAGAGTGCCAGTAATTTGTGGATAATTAACATAATCATTTCGTTGTGGGCACAGGCTTGAATCATGGTAAGCCTCAAATGTATCTTCAAATTCCGGATTAGGAATTGATGGCTAAAATATAAAAAAATAAAATAACTAAAAACTCTACTGAAATATTTATTCAATTAAACAGAAAATGAAAGGCTTTAATGATAAATTTGTAATTATTAATTGCATGTTTATTGAGGTTTATAAATAATAATAACAAAGAAAGTGGAGGTGCTGTGTTTTAAAAAATAACCGAGACTAAGAAAACCTAACGACTCATACATTTAGCTGTAGGTAGACGGTAAAAATTCTCTCCTCCTCTCCCTCTCGAAGTCGGGACAGCAAAATAATACACTTTGAAGGATGAATAATAACATAATTATATGTAAAGATAAAGAGAAATATATTTTTTATGATTCTAATACTTACACCAAATGGGTTGGTTATATTTACTGTAGCGTATGGGATCCCCAGAAACATAGAGTAGTCTCCATCAGAGGCCTTTAGCCCTCTTATCAATCCAACTTTTGTATCCACTAAAGGATCTATTCTTAAATCACTTCTTACATATTGAAAAGAATATGTAAGTAAGTAAGGTATGATTACTTTAAACAACATTTCTCTGCAATCCGTCAAATAATATTGAAAGTGAAGAGCGCGAATATTTACAATTTTTATACTTTATCGCTGTGTTATCTTTATCTCGAGGGTTGTCTCAGTAACAGGGCTTCTAAACTGCAAACAAATTATATACTAAAAATTATAACGTACCTAACGTAGCCGCGTCGGTTAGATTATCAAAAATATTATTTTGAGTATTAATTGTCAATTAAATAAAATAAAAATACGGAGACAGGGCTGGTTAAAATTCCACATGACCTTTTCACGTTACCTTCCGATTTGTATCAAATTTTGCGCAGGTAGCCAAAACAATTTTTGATTTTTATTTTTTTAGCGTCATGGATTCTAAGAGATTTTGCTTAAAATTCATTTCAAATCGGTCCAGTTGCTAAGGAGCCTATTCATTACAACCAAACAAACAAAGTTTTCCTCTTTATAATATTAGTATCTATAGATGTATCACTTCTAGAAATATCAACAGTCGAAGCAAAAATTATCTGCTACCAAAGACGTTGGACGATGAAGTACAAAATTAGTTTTACCATTTTTTGCGACTCCCAAAACCTGAGTGACTGCAAAGCTGAGGAGTTGGGGCTTTTAAACTGTTTTTTATTGTGTTGTTTTTTGTTTTAGAGATACAGCAATGTCTATTTCAAACGACCGTCCCATATTGTTAATTGTATCATACGTTAGTCACATGTGTAGGTAATATTTATAAACATTATTTTCTCTTATTTGCATTATTGAATGAAAACAAGTAGGTGTGTTACTAGGTGCACCAATAGTCACTAAAAATTGTACAGGTTTGATAATCTACCATATTATGGTGGCTTAAAAAATTTCGAATAATGCCTGTGCCCAACGACTATAGTCTGAATTATTGTTTTAAAAAGAAACACTTAATGATAACTTAGTGTCATGTGTCATTCACTATGTGTCATTTCAAAACGTTGAAATAAAACAAATGGTAAAATAAATTTAAACACAATAATAGGTAACGCATTTTTTTAGCAGTTAATAGGTTGTATTTATTTAAATTAAAAAATATTCCGGAATAGATTATACTTTAATCATTTTTAATGCTTGTTCCAGTGACCAGATACGATTGAGATATAGGTATGAATTTTTTTTCAATAATTGTATTAATTAATTCTTCACTGGTGTAGTTACGTCATCTACCACTTGACTTTACTTCCATAAGCTTGAAAGAAGGCATCCCAAAAAGCCATTCTTTGCTGAAAAGGATGGGATTTCATGTTGACGTATTCATCTAGAACAGCGTACTGCAGTTCATCCTTCGGAGAATGTATCCACGTGAATGGAAGCAACTCTGTAGATCTTGGAGTAGGGTTGCTGAAAATAATAAAAGAGATTCTTATGAATATAGAGCAAGACTGAATATTTAAGAAAAAAACTCTTATTGTAACACTGGATAAAGATAAACTGGAAGACCAAAACCTAATAAATACATACACATTTGATTATTGTGAAACGCGGGGCTCTCGCAATGGATATGTCTTACTAAGCGATTGCATAAGTTTGAAATAGGTCAGAAATTGCCTAGATTTGTATTGTATCTATTGAATTAGTAGTCCACTTCTACCTGTGCTTAGCAAAGTCTGTCCACATTGTTGTCATTCGATACGTTATCATGGTATCGTATTGAGTGCTGGGCAGTGTGTAGTAAGATTGATGAAAGAGATAACCAATTTCATCTGCATGCATAGCTCCTGGTTCGTTAGTCAAATTCATTCTGTATTTCAAGTAGTTTCTTTCGCCAGCATAATCAAACATATATAAGTACACTCGAGATCTACCGGATTGTATGTGATACCTGCTACTTCTTAAACTTGTATGGACAAATGTGAAATCTGAGTCGAAGTCAATCATTTCGTTAGGAGAATTTTCTATACTTTCACTTCCTATATAAAAATGACGAACAACTTTTTCAGCATTATCTAATTCATTATCATCAAAATCGAAGTAAGCGCCTAGTTTCGCTCGGAAAGTTTTATTTGATGTTTCAAAGTAGTCCTTAGACTGCAAGTAATCTTTCAAAACTTGCAGTCTCTCTCTGCTATTGAAACCTATTATTACTGGAATAGTGAAGTTTGCATCTTTCAGGAGTTGGCTAGGCGTAGCCCTTATCATAGTTTTGACACCTTCGAAACTATTTTCTATTGAAGGTTTAAAATGTTCCCAGGAACCTAATTCGAGTGTGGTTAGTATGACACTTTTCGGATTTACTGTGGATAGGTAATTTAAAGCTGCTTCATTATTATCTGTTTCATAGCCTAAATGTTTCGCTAATTTTATTGGTGAGTTGGTATCTGGCTTTCTCATCACCCAATCACAGAGAATGTTACCACTCTGCATTATAGCCTTATGGAACAAATCTTGAGAATGCCCTGATAGCATATGAAATTGGACTGAAGCGGCACCAGCACTCTCTCCAAATAGTGTAATACTACTAACATCGCCTCCAAACTCTGCTATATTATCTTTCACCCATTCTATAGCCATCAACTGATCTCTCAATCCTGCATTTCCCGGTATCTCTGGTGTATTAAGGGCCATGAAACCATATGGACCCAATCTGTAGTTCATAGTAACTAAAATTACATCGAGTCTTACAAGGAATTGCGGACCGTATGAGCTTCTATTGTAGTTCCATCGCCGAAAGCCACCACCATGAATCCAGACCATAACAGGGAGCTTATTTTTCGATGTAGCTCCTTCAGGTACAAATACGTTTAGTCGTAGGCAATCTAGGGTACCGACTATAGAATCATCTAGGTCATCCTTTTGTGGACAGATAGCCGAGTCGTCATTAGCGTCGAAAATCCCATCAAAACTTGGTATTTCTGATGCATGCTGAAATTGTAAAATTTTGATTAGAGATATTTATAATATCACACATAGCGACTCACTTTGGAATACGACAATGTGTAGATAAGTTAAGTAAACATTCAGGCAAGGAGGTGAAAACGATTTTTGTTAGACATATTAAGATACTTGTTAGGATGTTACATAAATTTTCTATGACTAAAACACATGCATTAAAAATACACAATATACTCAAAATTATTAATGCGGTCATAATTATATCAAAGTACCTACGATTAAATATTACGACAGTCATAACAATTTGTTATTAAAAATTATGCTTACCCCAAATGGATTTTCTGGATTGACTCTGGCATAAGGTATTCCCAAAAACATGTCATATTTGCTGTAGTATGAAACAGATACTCCACGAATTAATCCTTTCTTGGTTAATACTATTGGATCGACGGCAAAAACACTCACACTCACAAATAATACTGATAATATAGAGTGTTGCATGGTTGCTGTTCTGATAGCAAATGTCTATAGCGATCACCGCGATACACGTTAACTGAAGTAGTCATCGTTTAAAGAACGTGTTCAAGGAAATTTGAATTGTTAAAATAATAAAACATATGAAAGAAAAACAAAACAATTCACTTGTTGTATCTTCTGAAAACTGGAGAGAGAAGCTTAATTTTTAAACGGGGATACCTGTGGAACCTTGAATCTTTTTTTTGTAAGATGATATATATCTCTTTTTTTTCTGAGATAATACGATATTTCAAACTAAAAGATAATACGTAGGTAGGTATATAAATAGTTAGAAAACAATCGGGTAATCCTCAAATATTGCAAATTTAATTGCTTTGATATACGACTTAATGCAGCACCGTTGCATTATGATTAACGCGATAGTTATTAAATTCCATCAAGGGTGCATTTGACATTACACTGCATTCGGGATACCTCCCGAAATGAAATACCTTTCATTAAAGTAAACATTGTTTAGAACTAATAAAATTAATATTGTGCAGAGTTTAATTGGTCCACACGAGCTATTTCACATACTGATATCTGTAGTTTTTATGTATAAGTTGCTACAAGGATTAATTTAAGTACCTAATTAGAGAAAATAATTAGGATAGGTAGGTACGTATTTTTCATTGCAAATTCAAACCAATCGAATTGTAAAGGAAAATCAATCATCATTATGTAAGTAATATTAATTTCTAATGCCTTCGCGGCAATCGTAACTGAAATCTGACGATCGACGATAGACTATCGTCAGTTCAGTCATGCTACGAATATGGGAGCTGTAAAATTTTCAAAAGTTAGCAAATAAAATGAAATGCGCGAGTTAAGTCCGTTATAATGTTTCATTCTAAACATAGGTACTTAATTATAATTTAAAAATATTATTTGCTAAGAGTAAGTAGGAAATTTATTGCTTTAAAATTAGAATTTGTAATCTGTGTCATCCGGGTTTTACACGAGTATTACAATTTATTAAGCCCAACTTTGGAGCTTCCATATAATCTTTTTACTCTTACCGATTTAATCTCGCGACGCTGCTGTCAAACTTTTGCTACATCGTTACTGCGCAGCGTAAAAGATAGAAGCACATTTAATAGTTATCTTATCCTTGGTAGTGCTCGTCGTATAAAAGGTTTTCAAGGGGGTAGCTAAGGTTTTGTTAATTTGGGGGCAGAAATAGACATACCTACTAAGAATATATGTAAGGTAATTTTCAACACTCGCAAGGGAATCAAAACCTACAGGGTACTTTTAGGGGTTTCCTGCCTGTTCCTCGGTACGCCCTTGATGATTTTGATAATCCATTCGGTTTAGATTGACGCAAACGTAACGTCATCATAACGTATAATTACCTAGAATGGTGGCTTTAAAAAGTGTAGTAGTTTATTAACGGAATAAGGAACGCGCCCACAAGTAAGATTTCCCTTATTGTTCTATTATCTATACTAATATTATAAAGCTGAAGAGTTTGTTTGTTTGTTTGTTTGTTTGAACGCGCTAATCTCAGGAACTACTGGTTCGAATTCAAAAAATCTTTTTTTTGTTGGATAGATCATTTATCGAGGAAGGCTTTAGGCTATATAACATCACGCTGCGACCAATAGGAGCGAAGAAACAGTGGAAAATGTGTAAAAAACGGGGAAAATATGAAGCCTTATGAAGAACTAGCTTCTGCCCGCGACTTCGTCCGCGTTTAACTCCTCCTTTTTTGCAGTCGGTTAAAAAGTAGCCTATGTTCTTTCTCAGACTCCAGACTTTCTTTGTATCAAATTTCATTGAAATCGGTCCAGTAGTTTTAGCGTGAAAGCGTAACAGACAGACAGAGTTACTTTCACATTTATAATATTAGTAGGGATTACTGTTCCACGGGGACGAAGTCGCGGGCACAGCTAGTTAAGTTATAAATGTTAAAAATATTTTTTTTAACAACCAGTCTGTAGGTACTTGATACTTTTCGATTTTTCTTTTACTGACTGATTTTCAACAGTAATAGGTACAAGGAAAATAACAGAATACTACACGATAGGAAAAATACTAATGAGTGATATAATTATGATAATTGCCACCACCGCATTTATAAATTAACAATCCGGGCTAAAAGGGACTCTAATTTACAGGATCAGATGCGCCTATGGTGCATCAAAACACTCGCGTACAATCTGGTTTAATAGCCTGCGATTCAGTATTTATGTGAAAAAAAAACAACGGTGAGTTAGCGCGTACAACAGACTGTATTCCTCTTCGCTATACTGCAGTAGGTAAGTGTATCAATTTAAGTTGCACCCTTAAACACCGGTCCAGGTGCGGGAACTTCACCGAACTGCTATCTATTACAAGGGATTTTCAGCTTATTGTCCCTAATTTATAACGGAGTCTACTTTTTGTTTACTTCTTATTAGCTCCTAAAATTCTGTTATTTATGCTTTGCATTCGGTATAACGATAATTTATGAACGTTAAGGATTTGACCATTAATTAGTACTAGATTTGTTTAGGTTTGTTACTAAGAAAAGGTTGTTAGTATTAATTAAGAGTAGCTTTGTAACACCTAACAGTTAATTATAATTTTGTTACTAGTCGGGATATACTTCTGAGAAAAGGATTTGATAGCCAATTTAAATCAGTTACTATACAGTAAATGAGTAGGTAATATGGGGTTATACAATATACAATTATGATGGCATTATGTAGGTATTTAACTAAATCGTTCTTATAATGAAATGTAAGACTGTATAATACACGACATATGTACCTATGCCTGGTAAATTAATTAGATTTTATGATTACAAAAAAATTAAAATAAACATCAACTAAAAATATATATAAACAAAGTGCCTACAATCCAATAAAAAGGTAATCATTTTTGCTTTGTGCACTTTGTAGTTATGTTTTTATTTTAATTTTGATTTACAAATGTACCTATTAAATTTTGATTTACAATAAAAAAGAGAGGTAAAAAAGTGTGTAACGATTTTTATAAAAAAATAGTTTTTCTAACGTAAAAATATAGGTAACTAAATATTGTAATTTATGATGCTTTTCTTCTTTTCTCGTATCCGTAGCTGACTAAGCCTATACATCTGTATTTAATAAGGCTCTATTCGACAGGGGACCTCTAACCAGTCAAGTAATTAGTCGTCCAACCGCTGACACTGCCCAATGATGTTCCCGCCTACTACGCCGCAAGACGTGACCCGGGTACTGACACCAATTAGCTAACTGACATATCACAATATTTATAGTAAACTAGCGGGTCGCCCCGGCTTCGCACGGATCCCTAATTATTTTTGCACAAAATATTCTATAGCCAATTTACTCTGAACCTAACTTCCCAACAGTGAAAGAATTTTTCAAAGCGGTCCAGCCGTTTTGGAGCCTATTCAATCCAAACAAACAAACCTTTCCCCTTAATTCTATTGGTATAGATAGTATAAATGAACATTCCTCCCGCGACTATGATTGTCAATTTCGGTTTTGTCACTTTTCACCTCGTGGAGACAATTGATGCACACGTTATCAAGTAACGTTGTGATGTGCATTTCTTGAAACATTGGCAAAAAAATAATATATTATGCAAGTTATAATATGGTAGGTATATAGTTTAAAATAATAATGTCATGACCCGCAGTTATTAGGTAAACATTGAAATTAAACAACTCGCGAACTTTAATTTTAGACTGTCATGTCGTCAGCTTAGTCGTGCCACGAATATGGGAACCGTCATGTTTTCGGAATGTCAGCAAATAAAATAAAATGTATACGGGAGTTAAATCCGTTATAGTTGTTTTATTCCAATAACTATTTCCATAATTTAGAGGCAGTGGTATCAACTATGTTACATCAGTCAGTATGTCTCAAAACGTCATCTTCTAGCTCAATCATTATGTACATGTATACAATCATGAAAGAAATACAAGTTATCTAAGAAATGTCTATAACCGCCTTACGAAATAAGTGAGTGAGATTAGATACATAAGTTGGTGGCGTCGACACCACCAGACGTGACCAGTTTACTGACGCCAATTAGGACGTTTATGGTAATTGTACCTACAAGCCTCTGTAGTTTTTAATACCTTAATCTGCCAAAATAAACTACCTAATTTATATATAGGAAAGAGGCTGAATTAATGACTGACTGATATCAACTCAGGGCTTAAACTATGAAGGTTAGAAATTTGATATTTTGCGCAAGAGTTCCTTTTATAATCTAATACATACAAAAAGAAATACAACTCTGAGAACAAGTTTATACCTACTTAATAATTTCTGATGCCTTCGCGGTTATTACACATTGGAATGAAACAACTATTAACGGATTTAACTCGCGTATTTTTATTTTATTTTATTAGCTGACGTTTCGGATTCTTTACAGTTTCCATAATCGTGACTTTAGCGTTAGACTATTGTCAGCTCAGTCGTGCTACGATTATGGAAACTGTAAAGAATCCGAAACGTCAGCTAATAAAATAAAATAAAAATACGCGAGTTAAATCCGTTAATAGTTGTTTCATTCCAATTTATACCTACTTATTTCTTTTTGTATAATATTATAAACTATATACCTACCAATTAACTTGCATAATATTATATTGTTTTACGCACCTTCAAAATGCATGTTAACGGAGTATAAGGAGACCGTAATAAAGGTCGAATATCAATATATTATCGATATTTTTATAATGATTAACTTTATTAGATGCGATAATTAGCAGAAGATACCTGATTATAAAAACCACACACACGCAATGAAAACGTTTCAAGGAACTTCAACCATACCTATCCTAATTCACCCAATTAAATTCAACTAAAACTGGTCGTTTTTTCATGGTACATTCTAGATTCGTAAGCGGATTATACATATAAAGTAGGTTCGTTAATCCAAGAGAGTTATAGCGCCGTAAGGGTTATACCAGTACAAGCTAATTACAAGTAATATATGCAAGCATTAACGTGCTTAGCATCAGTTTAATACGTGACTCGAATAGCTTCGCTCGGCTTTCTTTTGCTCTAATTTCAACGGATTATCGAGCACTCGGGAAAACCGCACGTAGACGTAATGCTTAAAAAAAGCTGCGTTCCTTTTAATACATATAAAAGTGTAGTTTATCTCTAATCTCTAATCAAATAAGAGTCATACTACGAATCTCAATGCTCTAAATAAAAAAAATTAGTAAGTAATTAAATAGTAATTAAGGATCCACTCTTAAGTTCAGTAACAACACAAAGCACTGAAGACTTATAAATGTATTGTGTAAACAAATAAAAAAAACTTGTAATAATTTCTGATGCCTTCGCGGTTATTACACATTGGAATGAAACAACTATTAACGGATTTAACTCGCGTATTTTTATTTTATTTTATTAGCTGACGTTTCGGATTCTTTACAGTTTCCATAATCGTAGCACGACTGAGCTGACATAGTCTAACGCTAAAGTGACTATTGTCCGAAACATCAGCTAATAAAATAAAATAAAAATACGCGAGTTAAATCCGTTAATAGTTGTTTCATTCCAAAAAACTTGTAGCCAAAACAATGGCTAAGTTTATAAAGCAGTGCCAATTCTCAAACCCGCGATCCTGACAATAACAGTAAATCGTAATTTTATCGCAGCCCTGCGCGTCCTAAGTACACATCTCATGAAAAAAATATATAACGATACAGAATCGCTGACTAGCACACCGTCGAGATAGGGGTCTATTCTATTTTTCACATCAGAGTCAGTAATTTAATTAAGTTAACCAATATCGTTTGGTCAATTTGTAATTTTGGTATTTTAGCTTGTTAGGTGCTTACTAGATGTACTTATTTTAAGTAAGTAGGTACCTACTTACCTCAAATTTTGTTTTACCTGTCGTCCTTGTTTGATCTTTATTTTAGGTAATACCTAGTATATTGTATCTGCTATAGATTGTACCTACCTACCTACGGAATGCTATTTTATAGTTAGCGATTTAGTCTCAGCTCAGTTGGATACGAATATGGGAACTGTAAACTTTTAGAATTTTTCGCATAAAATAAACTACGTGAGTTATATCTGTTAAGTATTATAATGGTTTGCTTCCATTTAATTGAGATATTTCAAAATTTTCCTTAGTGTTCCAGAATTTAAACAAAAAAGTATTTTCAGTTATTCCGAATAACACTTTTGGATTATTTTTAAAATAGAACCCAAGACTCACGGGAGCGATTTGGTCTTTGTGAGTGGAGTAGTGCGGACTAGGCCTATCTCGCCTCGGCCGACTGTAAATGCCGAATTATATATTTTGCTAAGGTAACCCTGGTTAGATTCCTTACAAATTAGCATGGGAATTGTGTAAGTATAGAAGATAGCCTTGCGGTTACATATTATTATCAGTGTAATTTAAAATATTCCGTTCTAATCTAGTTACATTATAAACTTCTTTGTTTTAAGGATTGAGAATGACCTAAGTTCGATATCATACCTACATTAAGTGAATAAGGTTGAATCCCATTGTAAATTTACGTAATAATGTGCAAGAGAGTTTATCGCATTATATTTATACTAGCTGACCGCTTCGCACGGATCATATTTTTTTATAGTCTATGTCACTCGGCAATAGTGTAGCTTCCCAACAGTGAAAGATTTTTTAAAATCGTTCCAGCCCTTCTGGAGCCTATTCAATCCAAACAAACAAACAAATCTTTCCTTATTATAATATTAGTATATATATAGGTACGACACCAAACAGTTGTCAATAAAACCTACCTTTTTTTATACCAATGATATCATTTATATCTGGATTGTTATTGTTATACAATAAAAAGTTTTACATACCTAAGTCCGTAAGTACATTTTTCATTTATCAATAACAGAGCCTAATGTAGGTATATCAACCTTTTTGGGGTCGTTGTCAAAAAATCACACAAAGCTGTCATTAAACTACAAATTATACGGTCCAATACCCCGAGTGATAGGATCAACTTATTCAAGGTATAGGGTCCCAATAAAAACCTGTCAATTCCAAGCAATACTGACAGGTGCGGACGGTATCTGTAGTTTTGTAGACATGGGATTTGGCTGTGACGCAATAGGATTTCATTGCCATTATATCTGTGAGATTTTGGACACGAGAAACGCATTATTCTTGAACGCTTTATGGGTTAAGGAAAAGCGGGGGTTTGAGTAAGAGTTCGGCCAATTTCTGTGTCAGAAAAAATGTTGTGGAAAAGTTTTACGATGTGAATAAACCATATAGTACCATATTATAATACCTCGGCTATAAATCCCGTTATTAGCTCGGAGGATTCAATCATAGAGAATGTTTACCGAAGTTTCAACGAAAACGTAATTCTAATGTTAGATTCAATTCTAATAGGTTTTTATTTCTAATAACGATAAAAACGAGTGCCTAGATTCCAAAATGGCGCTGCCGATTTTATACTGAATAATATAACCAGCTAAGATTTGTGCTGGTGTCTAAATATTACGAAATCTTTAACGAGTAAGTATATAGATATAGTAGGTAAGGTAATCGAGTAGATGCTTTGCCTCGACTTCAAAAAAACATTTTTATTTTTATTTTACGTTTCCATGTTTCAGCAACTTTATTGAAATTTATAAATGTTGTTTCGTCTCTTTATTACATGTTTAAAAAAAACTTATTTCGTTGAAAAAAAAAACACGTTTATTAAAGCCAAAGCGTTATTGGTACATATTTATTTCAGAATCCTAAAGAGCAGTTTAACAGGATATCCCCTACCGCACTATTTGGCGTACGACATTGACGGTGGCGAGTGTTCCACAAATATTTGCCGCGCCTTGATTAAACCGATATTGCACAGGAAAAATAATACCGGCTTTAAATCAAGAACTTAGCTTGTTTTTCAAAGCCTTAATAGTGTGTGCTTTAGCGATCCAGTTTCCTGTTCGAAGTATTTGTACTAACCTTTTACGAGACGATACTTTACGATGCGATACTTTAGTCACAGTCTATTGACTGTTATTTAAAACTATTATTGGATACTTAATAAAGTACTTCAGCTATGCCTGTCGCCTGGTAATCTATGTTATATATAGATTACCAGAAGGATATTCAGAACTTATGTAATACTAGCGGCCCCGGCAGACGTCGTCCTGCCCGTCCGATTGTTTCGTCAAAGATCTGTCAAAGTCTTCTGTCACTTCTTCATAAGGCTTCATATTTTCCCCGTTTTTTACACATTTTCCACTGTTTCTTCGCTCCTACTGGTCGCAGCGTGATGTTATATAGCCTAAAGCCTTCCTCGATAAAAGGTCTATCCAACAAAAAAAGAATTTTTGGATTCGAACTAGTAGTTCCTGAGATTAGCGCGTTCAAACAAACAAACAAACAAACTCTATAAGTATAGATTAGTATTTAAAAAAGAGAATTATTTAATTGCTAAACTAGTTCATGAAGGTAAAGTGACGGTTCCATCTTTTATACAATTGCAAGACCTTCAAATTTATTTTCCAGTCACTCAACTAGTTCTAATTTTTTATACCACATTATTCCAGATTAATATAAGCTATACAATATTTTGAAAAGTTAGGAATCCGTGATAAGCCGGCATCGTGATCTGACGTTTATGCCGCCCGGTTTTTAAAGTCAAAACTCGGTTATATAAATGTAAGTGAAACAAATTTAGTAGGTAAATATTTTATAAGCAAGTTATTGTGTAGAAACCGTTATCCAAAAATCTTTAGTCACATCAAAACAGGTAATTCCTGCTTTTAAAAAAGAACCCTTTATTAATAGTAGGTAATTTGTGTCACAAGGAAGAGGAAACAATGTTACTTACATCAGGTTGTTGCAACCGCGATCCATTTGTTATTCTGCGGTATACCTTACTGCTTAGGTAATACGAGTCAGTAGAACTGGTACGTTTTAGTTAAGACAAATTTACTCACTTCTGTCTATGGCAAAGGGAATGATTACGTATTCACTAATTGAGACACGCAAACTAGCTAAAATAAACGTGAATTGATAGTTTGTTTACATACACTAGTGCACCTAGTAAACAGTTCGTGGTTGTAAACGACTGACTAATTAATGTGAGTACCTATTTAATGAATTGATGGTAATTGTAACTGCTATTATAAGTCCCTGGTGAATTGTCTATGCAAAATGTCTTCTATCTAGATTCAGCTGTTTCTGCTGCACTTTGATGTCGGTCAGTCAGTTTAGTACCTACCTATACATAATTATGTACATTATCATATATCACATGGTATCCTTAAACCATATCAAAATCGTTAGTGAGACAATTAAAATATGAAGTTTAGTTTTCATTATTTTTAGCACCTCAGCATTATGTTATGTACCTAGGTAAAAAGTAAGTAATGAGATGTCATAATGTAATAATTATGTATTTAGCAGGTACAGAAGGGACAAGCAATGATTCTCGAGAATGAAGATTTTTATAGGTAGCAGGTACATCCATCCAATGAGAAAAAAAATCATGCATTTTTTAACGAATATCACTCAGGCATTGCAAAATATTTTAACCATTGTCTATACTTATACTACAACAATATTATAAAGAGGAAAGGTTTCTTTGTTTGTTTGGATTAAATAGGCTCCAGAACGGCTGGACCGATTTCAAAAATTCTTTCACTGTTGGGAAGCTACACTATTCCCGAGTATTAGGCTATAAAAAAAAGATGATCCGTGCGAAGCCAGGGTGGACAGCTAGTGTAAATTTAAAAAGTGACTATGTGACTACATGGTAAGTAGCTATGTACCTAGTTAGTGACTTTTTTTATTACTGCATCCCGAGCACTACATTTTCATTTCGCTTTCTTTTGATTTCCGCTTTCAACGTTGATCAAAGAATCTGCAATTTTTAGTGTGCACAGGGTAGAAAATTACCTGTCGCAAACAACCGTCAAGTCATGACATGATGCTGCATGTTCGTAGCTGATATCCAATATTTTTGCGTTATTGAACATTGATTTCTGTAAATATATACACAACTCATGTGTAATAGTGTAATGTCTTATAAGTTCTAAAGCCTCCGCGGTCATTACACATTAAAATGAAATCAATATAACAGATTAAATTTCTTGCGTATCTTATTTTATTTGCGTTTCGAAAACTTTCCAGTTCTCATATTCGTAGCACGACTGAGCTGCCGTTATAGTTAACTTTATCGTTAGCTCAATCGTTTTAGCTAAAACCCTTGTTTATAATTTATTATAAGAAAATGAGACTTAAGTAGGTGAATAGTATTTTAATTACATTAAAACATATACAAATAACTTTGAATTTTCCTGTAACTTTTCTCCTCACTCAAACAGCGTCGAATGATAAAACTGAAACATTTAATTAAGGCGTTTTTCAGCAGGTAACTATTCGCGCTAATTTTCCTCATTATTGAAGGCGCTTGATAAAAACTCCCCTTGCTAGTCGAGTAAACTTTGTGTACCTATAAACTTTAATCAGATTCTGTTGCTACCTTTAGTTCTAGTTACAAACTTATTAAGGCTCGTTTTTGCTTAACTTGCCCCCTTTAATTAGGTAGTTTGTAATTACTTGGGTGCCATTTGTATGAGTTCTCAGTTCGTAGCGTGGTCTGTGTGTTGTCTTAGGTTCCCAAGATGAAATATAATATTCACCCAAAAGTATTTTAGACTTAAACTACTTACCTTTATGTTTGTATGTAATGGTACAATTATGTTAACGATTTAACAGTGTGAAAGAGTTGTACGTACCTATCTATATATATGAGATTTTATGTGCCGAAGTAGTTTTGTATTCAATGCATTGATACTATTATTTGTGGTAGAATCGTTTTGTGTGTGAAATGGTTTTTGGAAAGTTAAGTCAGAACGGAGTGTGTTGATGGATAAAAATAGAATAAAGTAGATAAAGTCTGATATGGAAGATTTTAATACTCATTTTAATCTTCTTGAAATGTTCCCATTTTAATGTGGTTCCAATAAGTAGAAGGTACAAGTTTTTAGAACATATGACACTAGTAGCGCAAGAATGCACTTCTCACTCATATGTTTGCAATGATGCAATGATGTTCACACTATTATATTAAATGACATAAGTACCTATAGGTACAAAAAATATTAATTTAAAAGAAAATTTCTATTAAAAGACAAATTGGGAATAGATATTTTACAGAAACGATTTCCGTTATAACATCCAATTAAATTTGTTGCCTACGTCTTATAATTAGCGTGTATTTTCTTCAAAAAGATTTAAATTAACCACTTTGAAGTTCCTTTGTAGATAATTAATTACACACTTCATGTTCAGACGATCTATAAGATAATGTGCTTCCAAGAATTGAGTTAACAAGGTAATCTGTCTATAATTAGGTAAATATATTATTAAGTATGTAAGAATATGACGAAGGAAGCGAGTATTTAAGAGATAAATTAAATAGCAGTATTTAGTTGACGTGAGTTTAATAAGAAGTAACAAAAGAACAGGTAATTTCTGATGCCTTCGCGGTTATTATGTACATTGGAACAAGAACAGGTGTCATACAAAATAGTTAGATTTAAAAAAAATATAAATATATCATTTTGTAATGAAACCACTATGTACGAATTAACTAATAAAATAAAATACGCGAGTTAAATCCATTCACAGTTGTTTCATTCCAATGTGTAATATCCGCGAAGGCATCAGAAATTATTAGAAATATAGATTATCAAAATAGCTAGTATTATACAACATATATACTATATAAATTTTCAACTGGTTAGTCGCCAAGAAGATGTTTTAGGATATTCAGCGTCATTCAGGGTAAACAGTGGGTTTCATGTAAAACATTCAAACAATTTTGTGTAAGTATATATTTTCAAACAATCTAAATTTCATACATAAATTGATATCCCCGTCACCCCAAACTTCCATGATTTTTTAGGATTAATAGTAAGTATGTATATATTTTCGATTTCTAGAAAACATGTAAGTTTATGTGCATTTATATAATTTTTGTTCACTTACTCATTTTTCCATGATGTAATGTAACTTTACAATAAGCACACCTAATAGTGGTGTACATGCGGGGTAATAGATAGGGTCAGATAACTCTGACTCGGCTTATCCGATTCGATCACGACCGCTTCATCCCCTTCCTTACCCTCGCGGGCACAACCCGTACACCACACACAGGTACGCAGCTGCCGCCGCAGGAACCTATCTCCCTGCAAACACACGTTCTGAGGTGCTAACCCTACTTTGGGGGCCCCTCGAGTCGGTGAGGGCTAAAAACCCTCAAAGCAAAAAATAAAAGAAAATACTGCCAAAAAAAAAACAAAATAAATTATTAAAATACTGGCTTTGAAACCTCTCATCTGGAGGCCCGAAAACTGTTCGTTTTCGCAGAATAGGCCAACTGCACAATATATTCAGTTCGAAAAAAACCGACTGAATATTCCCTTTTAGTTGTTTGTGTAGAATCAAATTCCACTAGTGTCAAATTCTTTAAACCTTTTTTCTGTGTAATTTTATTGCATAACCTATTGAAAATTGAGTAGGTATTTAAATGTGCTCCGAATTAACTGTGAATTGTGTTTTAAATATCTTTCAAAATTGTTTGCTTTTATTAAAAAATTAAACTATGTACCTATGTGTTGTAATACAAGTATGAAAGCGTACTCAAAATACGTAATGAAACATAAAATGCCTCAAGCCATTAAATTATTTCATTCATTTAGCTACCTACTTACGTAAAGCTTTAGAAGATAAAGTATTGATAAATAAAGCAAGCTCATTTACTTACCAATGTTTTCTTTAATTCGGTTTTTAAATTAATAATTGTCTTATGATATTGGTATCAAGAAAAGCGTTGAACAAATTGATACCCCCGTAGAACTTGAACCTACTTCTATAGGTACATTAATGCACCATGGGCGTCACTGAACAGGTCGACGAAATCATCCCTTACCTGGTCTTTGTACTTAATACTAGCAATAGGTCTACAAATGTGTAACAAATGAAATGCGTCTGTTTTTTTGAGGCAAATAATATCAGAATAAAAAGTTATTACGATACAACAGTATTAAAAATTCTGCAAGTAAATTCCACAAGCAATTGAAAAAAAGTACCTAACAAAGTCAGCATGAGATCGGAACGGAGCATTTTCCCTGTAAACGAATATACCAAAAGCTTTTAATAATAATATAAATTTACAGATTCCGTTGAATTTTATGGGGATTTTATACCGTTGGGTAGGATTAACACAGTAACAAAACCGACGTGTGGGTGTTTCTCTGACTGATTGAAACGCCGTTATTGTCAACGGTATTGTTAACGGTATTTGTACACTAAGCGTTAGAGATACCTAACCCCCTTTAATACCTGCATATAAAAGAACTAAGTATATATTATACATTTCTCACGGTTCGAGAAGACTGACATAGGTCGATGTGTAGGAACCCGGCTATTAACGCAACGTTCTTTTGTTTATAACACACGTCATTTGAGGCTTTGTTCGAATTACGAATACGAGGAAATTGGAAGCGGAATTGTTTGCGGCCAGCAATTAGTAATGTCGCAATAGCGTTTAAAAAATATAGTTAGGCAACTGTGAAAAATAAATGTACGTCTACCTACAGAATTTATGACGCATAGGCACTATTTTTTTGTTAAATTTCGGATTGCATGGGAAATAATCCCATATTATTATAAGCAAATCATGATTTTTTTGTCCGTCAAGTAGATTACCAAAAAATTACCTACCTTTTCATTTTTCAATCGAACAATAAAGGATAAAGATAAGCGCTTCAAAAGTACATAGTAGTGGGGGCTAATGCTATTATAGACTACTTTTATCTTGTCATAGTTTGTTTGTTTCAGAACAGAAAAAATACGGACGGAGTACTGCTAAAGATTTTGTTTTTTTACCCAGCCTTTGTTTGCCTCAAATAATATTTTACGTGGTTAATCAAAAAGTAAAATATTCATTAGGATTTGAAGTTTAATCTCGTTTCTCTGGTATATACAAATATATAAGGAGGTTAAAAAAAACATACAAATATTCTTATCTTAGAAACATAATTATGTATAGGGAGGTAGGTACATACAAGAATTAGCACGTGAATCAATTAGCAAGTTACTAACTCCCGAATTGAATTAACGGTGTTTGGAACACGTTCATGCACAGAAATGTCGCCGTGGTATCGCCTACCATGGAAGCCCAACAGGGGTTTTTGTGTGTTACTTAAGCGCATCAGAAAATCATAGGGTGCAACCTTACACCCTGTAACAATAGTAGGTTTGGTTGTAATTCATAATTTTGGGGCATGCGTTGAGGGCAGCCGATCAGCTTAGTAAAATAAAAATAGCGCCTCAGAAAAACTCGAGCGTGTCAGATTAAGACAAGGTAATTTAAGTTAAAACATGGAGAAAAACGTATATTTCAATGATTTGACGAGTTGTAAAAGAAAACGTTACTACTCAATTCGTCATAATATTATTACTGAATTACACCTATACTTTTCTCCGGGAACTTAACTTACCTTGGGCCCTAGACAAGTGCCCAACGTTCAACGTTAACGTTAAACGTTAGGACCGAAATGTATGGGATTTGACATCCGTGAACGACTGTCACGTACGTCACAAATGTCAAATCCCATACATTTTGGTGCTAACGTTTAACGTTAACGTTGGGCACTTGTCTAGCCCCCCTTATCTTAATCTGACGCGCTTGACTTTTTCTGAGAAGATATTTTTCTTTTACTAATTTGATTGGCTGCCTCAATGCATGCCCATATATTAAGACCATACATGGAAGGGATTACAGGATGCATGATGTTTGATTTTCTGATGCTCTCGAGTAACACCAAAAAATCCACTCCTCGGCTCCCATACTATAAGAGCTGCACTTTGCAATGAGATGAGCAATTAACAAGTTGTGCAACGAATCAGTAAACCACGTCCGGTTGACGAGTTATTTGTTCGATTAAATTTCACAAATGCAAGAACTAAACCGGGATAAATGGATCGCTAGTTGAATTCCGATATTGGAGTGGTTTTGTTAGTTTGTTTTTAAGTAGGTATTTATAAAATGCCTTGTTAGCTGGGTAACAAAATATATAAAGGACACTGTTATAAAATAAAATTGCGATAGAAAAGGTTTTGTTTCAAAGACTTGCCAGGATTTCGAGTAGATTATGTGCCTCTATCCGCATCAAAAGATTGTTTGTTTTTAACCTACTTTTTTATTTTTGTTATATACTAACTGTCCCAGAAAAAGTAACACGTTTCGTATTGAGTTTTTTAATGAAAAATGCATTTTGATAGTAAAAGAGTGAAAATTTAGTATTGTATCAATTTTTCAAAGCCGAATCATTAAAAAAAATGTAAAAAAAAACCTTAACATTTACGGATGTATGAAAAATAGATAATTATTGGCCGATTCTTAGACCTACACCCTACACGATATGCACACAAACTTTCATAAAAATCGGTCCAGCCGTTTCAGAGGAGTTTGGCAGCAAACACCACGATGCAAGAATATCAGCGTTACACAGTTGAACATTAGGTACGTACGTACTCAGGAAAGTGATATGGGCGATCTTATCTCTTACTGCAATTTTAAACGGCCTCCAGAGTCGTAAATTATATTAATGCGCATACAGCACGTATGTCGTCGCGTGGTGAACGACGCCGCAGGGAGCCGGTGTCAGCTGTGTGGATGAGGCCTTAGTCATAGGATGTACCGGGCCGATAAGCAAGAGATTCTGCTTTGTAGTCTAGGGGAGGTTACACAATTCAAAATTCTATTCAAAGATTGACTTGATCAAAAACAATAATTTAAGAAAAATATCTACTGCTATCCCATAGCAGTCACACGCTCCGAAGGGATCCCGATCATAGTCCGGGGCAAGCAGACTTAAATCCCCAGGGAAACCGTAGAGGTGGTCGCTCTAAACAGACCAGCGAGGCTATGATGAATTGTCGAGTCGACATCTTGTCATGTCGATAACGTCTTATTCTCGCGATGATCTGTCAAAAATCAACGTTGTCGACAACGAGAAATGTTGTCATGTCGATGTCGTCTCTTATTTCTACATGTCGATAACAAAATAATATCGTAACGACGAACCTTTTGCTTGTCGACAACATGTTGTCGACAGTTCATAATAGGCTCGCTGGCGACGGACGATCGCTGCAGAGGCGAAGAAAAAAGAGAAGACCTGGAGTGAGTTGAAGTGCGAAGCTCAAGACAGACCGGGTTGGCGAAGCATTGTGCAAGCAATTTCCCTCATCTAGAGGTTTGATCAGGGAATGTGCACCTACAAGCGTAAAGGTAATAATGGACTCTAAGTCTTAAGAATTTAATTGAAATGCACTCCATTGAAAGACAAGGGTAATAAATTCCTTATTTTTCAATGAAGTAAATTGTAACCTAACGCGTAGAGCTTGTTTGTTGGGCCACTCTGCAATTTTGCACTATCGAAAATTCGATTCATTAAAAATGTATCGCAACTACCATCGATTACCTATACGAAATTTTGTCCTCGGGCGATATAGCCAGACTCCGTTAGATATAATAGGTTCATCGTTATTTCTTACTTATATAAATTGACTTGCATATGTGTGTGTCCACCAGCTAGATAAATATACTCCAATTTCAATGTATATAAGCCTCATGTTTGTAATAATTAAAATACAAGCTATCTTCATTAATATCTTTAACTGCTCTATAACTGAATCTAAAAATTATTCGCCAAAATGTACGTAAGTACCTAACTTGTGAACGACTGCATCCAATTTGATGTTTTTTGTTTCTGTATTCTTTATTGTCAGGACAGGTTTTGTATATAAGAAAATTTATAAACATATTTAGATTTGATTAAAAATATTTTACAATCTAATACAAAAAATGTTTCACGGCATGTGACTGAAGACTGACAGATGTTTAATAAAACATTAGGTAATTTAATGGAACATTTATAGTTTAAAACTTGTTAGGAATGAACCTTTAATGTCTGACATCCGCTATCAGAACTCCCCTGGGTCGCGACTGCTCCATCGCTATTGTGTTCTTGATTAAAAACAGATAAATGCGTGAATTATGATCGTGACTGCAACAGGGATTAATAAAACTTTAGCGGAAAGTGTGAAAATATCGTAATGTTAAATTTTGTACGATGCGTTGACCTGGAGAAGTTAAAACTTTTTTCACAAAAAGCTTAAACTCATGCTTGTTCATATAGTGAAAACTAGCTGGTACTCGAGCCATGCTCTAAAATTAATTATTTAAAATGTTTTGACTGGCAAATTATGAAAAAAAGTTTCCATACAAAACCATCTTTGTATTTATACTAAACGATATTTTCAATTTTCAATTAGGTAAATATTTCGTAATATTTATTGTCATTGTTGGATATAAAACACATTGCAATTTAATCTTGATATCGAGATGTGCATCGTCCTTGAAAATTTGATGAGCATTGGTATGAGTTGATTAAATCCTCTGACATACATCAATTTACATATATTATCGTATTATGATATGCAAGCTTCTGCGTGCGACTGCGTCTGCATACGATAAGCACCTTTACCACGCACTTAGGAGATGAATTTCCAAAAATCTTTTTTAGTGCTCCCCTACGTTTTAAAAGGAACCCCTATGCAAAATTTCAAATGTCTAACCCTTAGTTTAGGCCCTGCATCGATATGTCAGTCATTAAATCAGCTTCTTCTTTTATATATATAGATACAACTACAAGTATTTCGCGCATATAAGTACTTTAATCTTCAATAGCAAAATAGTTATTCAATTAGATTAACGATAAGTACCTACTTGCCAAAAATTTTAAAACCTCTAATAACGTCAATTATGCACATTAATTGGTTAACAAGATGCTAAATGCAAATGTGAATAGACAAATTAAGAATCGAAAACTTCTGGAACCCTGATTGATCAGTCGTAGGAAATTTAATCAAACCGATAACGCTGATTGCAGAATTTCATTCGCGTCATTCATAACTTTGTTGGAATTTCATAAGGTCTTTAGAAAAGTATTCGAGGGAACTAAAATGATCGGATTATGAAGTTCCTTTAAAATTAATTGGGAGTTCGATGTAGAAGGAATGCTTTATAAAGTACGTTGTTAGTACAAAACACTTCGCCGCATAACTCGAAAGCCTGCTTTTTGTAACGATAGATGATGATGAGTATATATATATATATATTTTACCATTGTATTTATGTCCAAAATTGTTGTTTATGATATTATTATGTGTGTGTTTGTTGAACTGTATCGGTCGAATACCACGTCACCCTCGGCCGGGCTCCAGCGGAAGATCAGCGCTGTGGCATGCACTGTCGTGTCGCAGCAAAATGCTGAGCTGGAGACCCTTTTACCACATTTATTGTAGATTAAGTATTTTTATTTTTTGTTATTTCTGTAATTTTGTAATGTGTGGTAAATAAATATTTTCTTTCTTTCTTTCTTACTTTCTTTACTTATATTAATCTAAGGCCATACTTACTTCAGTAGCCAGAGCTATGTGGTGGTCAGAGCTATGTGGATAACGAAACCAGATCTTGCAGGTTCAAATCAAATCAAAATCAATTAATTCGAATAATTATATCTATTCAAATTAGGATTTACGAGCCGTTATGAAATCAAAAGATACCACCACGAAAAATCTATACTTGAAAAGAAACGGCAAGGAACTCAATAAATAATATTTTCAAAATACGTAATTAAGTATTCGTACAAACTAAATAAATAAAAAACTGAAGATGTCAAAGGACTAAATTAAACCAAATACATAAGTGTACGCTATGATAAATTATCTCCAGTCGAATTTCGCCCCAAAGCAAATCCTGTTAGTAGTAGGTAGATATCAGTGTGACTAGTAAGAGGATTTTCTACACTAATATATCGCACACCTATATCTAAAGGGAGCTAACTCAAAAATCTTAAGATTTAAATTAAACATACGCTAAAAAAAAGGATCCGTTTCCTTACAACAATTTCGCCTCTCCCGAAAAAGTTACTTTTTGAGTTAGCTCCCTTTAGATCTAGGGGTGCGATATGTGTACGCCAAAGGATTTAATCTTAAGAATAAAATAGAATTTGTTGATTATTGGTTGTGTCCCAACCAATAATCAAGAAATTTTCAAGGAAGACACAAATCTATGTCAAGATTAAATTTCGATAAGGTTTCATGATTCAGTGATAGCAATAAATATTCCGAAATATATCGTAGATATACATCGTAGATACGAATTTTATTATCTACATTATACCTAATATAAGTTTGATATTTATTTATTAGTCAAGTCGCATTCTCTATCCACCATTCGCTATAGAATCAGAGTTAAATGAGAATTATAATAATTATTATGGAACGAAAATTCAAGTGGTTTTCGTTCTATAGCGATCTACGAGTACCTATTATAGCTAGTTTCAAAGTTTCCTTGCATTTATTTTATTGATTACTAGCTTCTGCCCGCGACTTCGTCCGCGTGGAACTCCTCCTTTTTTGCAGTCGGTTAAAAAGTAGCCTATGTCCTTTTTCAGGCTCCAGACTTTCTTTGTACCAAATTTCATTTAAATCGGTCCAGTAGTTTTAGCGTGAAAGCGTAACAGACAAACAGACAGACAAACAGAGTTACTTTCGCATTTATAATATTAGTAAGGATCTATAGTAGTTGTTCAAATACCAATTGGAAGTTTTATCTTTCGAAATACCAGTTGAACATAATTGTCTTAATAAAGTTAATGAAACATTCTCAGTAACGACACGTTCGCGTTGAATTAAACGTCTGACGATTTAAGGCTAACAGAACCAAAACTCCCTTTTAGAGGTAAGATTAGCTAGAGTCAACATTTTCATTTCAAAAACATTCTTAATTGCATAAAATCTTAAATTAATGATTCTTATTATTTTCATTTTAATTCATACTTCTGATTAAATAAGAAATCCAATTCGTCGAAAAATTTACTGATTTATTCAAAATTTATACACCAAACAACACGTAATACGTGCATGGAGAAATATAAATAGATTATTAAAGTACGCGTCAATCATAGGAAATCTATGACTTAACCTAAAAATTCCGTGGAAGTTTGCTATTTTTTTATAGTAGGCGTTTTACTAGAAAAAAGTTTTATTTATAAGTCTTAGTCGCTAGATGGTATAGAAATAAACTTTAAGAGCATAATATCTATATATTACGTAATATACAGATATTGCGTATGTACATAGGTACATACAGATGTACCTATGTACATCTAACTAAGCGTGTCATAAAAGTAATTCTTAGTTTTCAAATCGCAGCAGACTTAGTACATTGTGAGAATTAATTAGTACTTACAGCTGTTTTATTCCAATTACTTACTCACATTTCCGGTGAGCACAATTACCTATTAAGTAGCGATAATGTCGGCCACAGTAGCAGTAGATAATATTTTTGTGTTAAATATCTTTATTACTCATTGATAAGGGCACAAGATTCTTACTACGTGAAAATAAGGTGTACTTTACTACATAGTATAAAACAAAGTCGCAGTCGCTGTCTATCCGTCCCTATGTGCTTAAATCTTTAAAACTACGCAAATGATTTTAGAAAGACTAATTCAAGGGGAAGGTTTATAGCACGCGTGGGAAGCCGGGCATGTCGCTAGTATTAAATAAATATTAAACTATTATTAAAGTAAAGTAGGTGCCTATTAGATGGGAGGTGACCCACGATCAATGCCGTTAGCTAATATAGAACTGTCAAAAACTGGAGGGCATTAATTTTACACTCCATTAGGTGGCGATTTGGGCCTTTCATTCGATAATATTTCATGTGCTGTCGGTAATTGGGAAGCAATCGCGTTTCAGTTTGTCTGTATACCTACTTATACCGTATTACCAGTAAAATGTTTCTAATAATAGTTTTGATAGAATTATTTCTAGGATAAACAATATATTGTTTGAACGATTGCTCAACGATGCATCACAAAATATTTGTTGTGATAAAAAAAGACTAAATGCGTTTAATGTTAAAACTTACGATTATTATTGTTATGATAAGTAAGACTAAACGTATTTCATAAACAAAATTACAGGGTTACTGGTTACCCAAGCAGCGTACAAGTTCTATAAAATTGTAAAAAGTTGCAATCCTTTTAGAGCTTTTGCGCAGCTTAGATAAAACTCTGTGCCGCTTGAATACGTATTTAAAAAAATCTACAACAAATACTGAATAATAAGCAATAGCGGCAAACTTATTCCTAAACAGAAATTACTTCCGGTAGACCTATTATTATATCCGATCTGGTACTCTTCGTTCATTTTATAAAAGAGGTCTAAGAATGCCATTCTTTTATGGAGAGGTCTACTCCCAGCACTGAGGTCGAGGTCAATATTCAGATAATTCCATATTTCTTCAGTGATCTGATACCATTTTATTGGCAAGAGTTCTGTGATTTCTGGTGTTGGATCGCTGAAATTATAAAGAAAGCATTACTTGTAATAATTATAAGTGTAATAAAATAAAAATAGTGGTTTTTTTCAGTTATAATTAACTAATGTCTCGGTTTTGTTATAAGAAAGTTGTTGTAAATACTGTTTTACTTTATTTTTGCATTCCCTGTAGGTATGTGAGTTCATAAATGCTTAACACTTTATTCAGTTAGTTGTCTCATTAGCATGATATAATATATTACATTGTCATTCTAATTAGTTATAAATACTAAAGAGTTGCGCTTTTTACCATTTTAGTTAGTTAATATTATCATATTAAACTTGAATAACAAAATATACATACCTATACTTAACAAAGTTAGCCCACAGCGCAGTTATTCTGTCAACTATTAGCTGATCTTCAGGAGTTAAATTCTGATTCATGTATGTGATATCAAACAGGTAACCAAGTTCATCCGCATGCGCTGCTCCACCGCCAGTTACGTTTAAACGATGCTTTGCAAAATTCCGACCACCATCATATGAAAATTGATACAAAAATATAGTGTCCGCACCACTCCTTAAGTATTTTAACATGCTTCTTAAAATAGGATGAATAAAATAAAAATCTGACGACATATCTGTGATTTCCTGTTTTAATTCAACATCGATAGTTCGATCACCTAAGTAAAAGTGTCTCACGATTTTGCTTGATTCATCTTGTGTTTCAGCGTCAAAGTCAAAGACTGCATCAATTAATATTTTCACAAAATCAAATTCACTGAAAGCACTATCAGGAAATTGCGCAAAACCTGTCATCATCTCATCATTATTAAATCCCATCAAAATTGGCATGTCTTTTACTTTAAGTATTGGGTAATTTACTGGATATTCAGTTATAAAGGTATCAACATTCTGAAAGTTTTTTTCTACGCAAGGTAGAAAATTAATATCAATTTGATTCGCTGCAGCAATAACTATATCAGAATCTACTTGGGCAAGGAAAGACAATGCCTCATTTACATCATTTGTTGAAAAACCAATGTGTTCTACTAGTTTTAAAGGTGCTGAGGGATCTGATTGCATGACGGTACCGGCAAATAAAGCAACACCGCTTTCAAGAATAACCTGTTGAAAAAGGTCTTCGTTTCCAAAGTATAAATGCAAATCTACAGACATTGCTCCAGCACTATTTCCAGCTACGGTGATTTTATTTGGGTCACCGCCAAATGCCCCTATATTATCCTTGATCCATTTCAAAGCGCTTCTTTGATCTTTGAGCCCCTGGTTTCCAGGAATATTTGGGGTATCCAAGCACATAAAACCGTAAGGACCTAAGCGATAATTTAATGTTATAAATATAATATCATGTCGAACTAAAAATCTTGGTCCGTAAAGAAATCTCCCTGCAAATCCTAATTGAAAACCACCTCCAAAAATCCATACTAATATGGGTAGTCGATTATTTGTATTCGCAGAGTCTGGTACATAGATATTCAGATGCAGACAATCTAAATCTCCAACTATAGTGTGGTTAAATTCTTCAATTTGAGGACATATTGCTGAATCGTCGTAAGCGTCAAAAGTTGTTTCAAATTTGGGATACGGGACAGATGGCTAAAAGAATTAAATTATCGTTATAATTATTATTTGTTTGCTTTAAAAATGTTGTAAACTAACTACATTGATGGCAATAGATACTTACTCCAAAGGGATTGGTTTCTTCAATAGTTGCATATGGAATACCCATAAACATGGAATAGTTTCCATCACTGGCTCTCAGGCCTCTGATTGATCCAACATTGGTCTCCACTACCGGGTTGTCACATATAACTATTTTTGCACATTGTAAAAATACAAAAAAGCTTAATAAGATCATACTGCGACGCGCCATTTCGACTAACTGTTTTTTAATACCCAAAGTAAGATCATTTAGCATTAAGTATGCAGATAAGATAATTGAATTATTAAATTAAGCGATTTACTGTTTTTAAATTTACATCATTTTGTTTCTGACGAAAATTGATAAAAAAGATGAATGAAAAAGCATTTTAATTGAGAAACTGGTTATTTATTTACAGGAGGTTGTTGTGGTTGACATTGCAATGCAATCAGATGAATTTAATTTAAAAAAAATAATTTAAAATTCAACCTATTTTTTTTAAGTAATTAAGTAAACCTATGTAGTAGGTAGATATATTATTATTACAATTTAACCATAATATCGTCCAAGTATTCTTATTTTTAGCCAAATTAATTATAATACGGATATTACATAAACAATCATTGTGATTCACTAATTTTATCGTACAAACTGAAGGCCAGGATTAAAATGATAAAAATAAATATACCTACAATCTACTTCGGTAATATAAATGTCATATGTTCGTCCAAGAACTTGTTCTTGTATTGAAGAAATCGTTTTAAGAAGAACAATATTTTGCTTATTATTGCTCGTTGCCCTTGCTGAAGCCTTTCTGGTAATTTTCATTCATTTTATAAAATAGGTCTAAAAATGCCAATCTGTCGTGGAAGGGTCTTGTCTGTATGCTGAGTTCAGAATCGATGTTCAGGTAGGTCCAGGTATCTTTAGACACAGGAGTCCATTTTACGGGCAGTAGATCAGTAGTTTCTGGAGTAGGGTCTCTAAAAATGAAGAAAATATGAAAAGATGAATTTTTAACATAGGTAATTCATATTATTTTTGCATAGACTTGACCTAGTAAGTAATACATCATTTAAAATCTATGAAATAGCTGTTTTGTATATGCTTGGTGGTTATGTTGTGCTTTTGACAGTTTAAAAAGAAATACCTATTTATACATACCCGTGTTTGACAAAGTTTGTCCATAATGTTGTCATTCTGTCGACAATAATTTGATCTTCATGATCATTTTTTTTGTCCATGTAAGATATGTCAAATAAATATCCAATCTCATCCGCGTGAGCTGCGCCACCAGTAGTGATATTTCTTAAATCTTTAGCAAAGTTTCTATCACCCGTGTAAGAGAATAAATAGGAAAATATAGATGCAGCATTGTTTTTAAAATATTTCCTTATCATTCTTTGCGTTGGGTGGTAAAATGCGAAATCAGAAGTTAAATCAATGACTTGCTGCTTCGTATCTTCACTTACTGCTTTATCGCCAAAATAGAAGTGCTGTACTATTTCAATCATTTCTTGACTTATATCTTGAGAATCAAAGTCGAAACTCTCTTGAAGCACCTGACTAACAACGTCAATTTTTTTGAAAAACTCAGCATCCTGATTAGCATATCTAGATAGCCATTCGTCATTATTAAATCCAATTAAAATAGGGATTCTTTTAACTTTTGGTACGTTTGCTATTACAGGATATTCTGCAATAAACTTTTCTACGTTATCGAAATCTTTTTCTACGCATATTTTAAAATTTACATCCACTTCATTCGATGCAGCGATAATAAGTTTGGTATCAGTTTTCGCTAGGAACGTCAAGGCCGCATTCACATCACTTGTTACATAACCGAGATGTTCAGCGAGCTTTAAAGGTGCTGAATTATCAGTGCCACTTACAACCCATGGACTTACTGATACTCCACTTTGAAGGATAGCTCGATGAAAAAGTTTTTCTTGAGCAGAATGTAAATGCAAGTCAACTGAGGCCGCCCCCGCACTTTCACCAAATATGGTAATCTTATTGCTGTCTCCTCCAAACGCTTCGATATTATCTTTAATCCATCTTAGGGCAGATAGCTGATCTTTCATTCCTTGGTTTCCGGGAACTTCGGGTGTATCCAAACACATAAAACCGTAAGGTCCTAAACGGTAATTCATTGTAACAAGCACAATACCATGATTAACTAAATATTTTGGTCCATATATATATCTCCCTGAAAAACCAACTTGGAAACCACCACCGTGAATCCAAACCATAACAGGGAGACGATTCCTGGAATTAGCTGCAGTGGGTACATAAATGTTAAGATGGAGACAGTCCAGTGTTCCAGTTATAGTATTAGTGAATTCTTCTATTTGTGGGCATATGGCTGAGTCATCGTACGCCTCGAAAGCTTCTTCGAATTCGGGGTAAGGAACGGAAGGCTAAAACGAAACGTAATATATATATTAAGCATGCTATTATGATACTTATATAACACTTATATCCGTATATTACCGTTTTATAAAATTCAATTATTATGGGTAGGTACCCTGATAAATTTTAAGTATTTATGTTGATGGACTAATGATAATTGGTGACAGAGTTGCAAGATACTTAGATTATAAAACTAGAAGAAATTTTATTTGCTCTTGAATCGATTACATATTCATTCTTGGTTTATCTCGGTCAATTTGCATTACTATAATGGTAAAAAGTGTACTTACACCAAATGGATTGTCTTCGTTAACTTTTGCGTACGGTATACCCAAGAACATAGAGTAGTCCCCATCAGAAGCTCTTAAACCTCGAATGAGTCCCACTTTAGTATCCACCAAGGGGTCCACCCTTGGGACTCCAGCTACATCTTGAATTGTATATAAAGATAAAACTAACAAAAAGAACCTGCACACCGACATATTCTCCTGAGATGCAACTTGACATTGGCAGAATTGAGAATATTGAGCAAGATTGTTATCTCAAGAGTGTTTCAGATATAAGATTAGCACGACTTAACTTGTATCCATGCATGGTTCAGTTGTTATGATATGACAATTTAAAGTATACCTACTATCGATATACAGACTGCGAAATAGTTTTACATGAAGTAAAAACTAATTGATTATTTTATTTGTATTTGGACATCTTATAAAATTAATACGAAACGTCAGCCAATTAAATAAATTACGCGAGTTAAATCCGTTTAGTTGTTTAATTCCAACATATTATAAAGTTGGTAGTCATCTTTAAAATGCACGAGATAAAAAATAGAATTATCTTTATTGACATAAGAGTTTAAAAACAGGTTTGTTCCTGTGTTCGATACAAAAACTGTATTATATAGAGGTCAGTCTCTTCTCCCATGTAATATTTAAAAAATATATGTAAGTATAGGTATAATATCAAAAAGTTAAGTAAGTATTGTGTTTTTGGGTAGGTGTCAGTGTGAGATGTGTTTAAAATGTTTAACAGATGGGTGATTCCACGGGCATTTCAACCGCCGTCAGTCCCTTGCCATAAATATTGAACAATTAAGCTACAATAAGATTTAAACTCTATTAATTTTAACGACAAGTGCGAGCGCTGTATGTCGTCGCATCAAAACGTAATTCTTGTTGTAGCTCATTTCTTCAATATTCAGGACAACGGACTGACGGCGGTTGAAACGCCCGTGGAATCACCCAGATGTATTAGACAATAAAAATAATGTTAGTGCCAGTTCAGTACCACAATGTTTCAGCTAATGCTAAATATTTTTATTTAAGTACTTGTTGTATATTTGTAGATGCTGGTACTGAGCTCTGTTAGTTGACCTAAATCAAAATTGGTAAAAAAATATATTAGAAGGGTTTTCATGTCTGAAAAAGGACTCTCAAAATACGTTTACGTAATTTTCATACATTTGATTAGATAAAATCGGTTAAGATCTTTTAGTTACTGATAAAAAACCTCTCTATACTTACCTATCTGATAGTGAAAACAGCAAAAATACGTGCCAAGTGCGAGTTGGACTCCCGCATTTTTATTTATTTAATGCTTCTAATTCAAAGAATTTATGTGCGTTTTATAACCTATCATTTTAAAAAAAAAAAACTAAATGGTTAACCTAGTTGTATGCGCATAGTTAATAATAGTATAACCAAACCAACAAAATTACTTAATACGATTTATGATTCTATTTTGGTAAAAAGTAAGTAAAGATTAACAACAATGTTTTATTTTACAAAATCGTTGTTTTATGTACTTAACTAGAAAAAAAAGAATGTCAAAAAGGTTAATTTTGTCTGTATCAATATTTCATTTGTCTCCGTTGTTATTATTTTGTCCTCTCCAACTAAATACCTTTTATTTTAGACTTAATATATCGTTAGAAATATAATATTTTTACGACTTATTTTATGTAGGCTCTAGGCGTTCTCCAGGTAACGTAAATAAATGTATGAAAATGATACAAACGAATAAATAGAGCATGAAACGCAATATCAGTATCTGTGGCAAAATTGAATTTTTCAATACCTCAGGATAAAATGCGATATGACTACTTTTTAGTTTTACAGTGAATACCTTAGAGCTAAACTACGTTTGTAGCTTTTGTATTGTTTTGTTCATTCGATGTATATAGGAAGTTTTATTTACAATTGAAATCTTTATTGTTGTCTATGGATTGTTGTTTTATCTGTGTATTAACATACCGTATTGTTTTTCTCAAACTGTCAACATTACCTTACTAACTACACTAACATTTTCCGGACTAGAAGAATTTTATGTTATTTTCATGAATTTACATAGGTATTTAAATTGTATAATATTATCAGGATATTATATTATATTCAAGGTTTTATAATAGGGTTAGGCATAACAAAAAATCTTTATTATTCCCTTGCTAAATAGCAGTGATGGTGTGTATGAAGCTTGCAAATCAAAATTTCCATTTTAGAACAATTTATTACGCAACAATGTATCACGGATCATTCGAACGCCAAAATTTCGTCGTACCGGCCAAGACGTGACTGCACATTCATTTGAGGCAAGTTTATATCCAAAAATTGTAATAAATGCCTGGCTGTGCGGAATCCATTTGGATTGGCTGACTGCGAGGCAGGAGTTCATTCAATATTGGCGCGTTCGGCATCAAACGTGAGTGGAATTCTGCACCAACCGCTGATATATCAAAGTCCTTCCTCTGGTTTGATGGAATAAATTGATATTTTTGCGGTACGTGTGCGGTTTTGTCAACGCGGTTTTGATCAGGATTTGGAATCAGAGACTGTGACGCAATACGTTTGGGTGACGTAAGATTTAAATCTTGGAAGGTTCATTTGGACTACTATTTTATAGTATATAGCGGTTCGCCCCGGCTTCGCACGGATCCCTAATTTTTTTCAAAATATTCTATAGCCTATGTTACTCAGGGTGAACGTAGCTTCCCAATAGTGAAAGAATTATTAAAATCGGTCCAGTAGTTTTTGAGCCTATTCATTACAAACATACAAAAATAGGTACAAATCTTTCCTCTTTATAATACTAGTATAGACTAGTATAGACTAGTATAGATTGCTAATAGTCTTATGTAGTATAACAAAAATATCAAAGAAAAAGAAATTCGTCGACAGCTTATGTTAAAGTTTAATCATAATCCATTTGTTACCTAGTTTTTGTACAAATAGATACCTAGGTATAAACACTCAAAAACTTCCGTCTTTATAATATTTGTATGACATTGAACTTTGTATTTTGATTTTCTTGAATTCTAGACCATCATAAGTCACGCCTTACAAACTTAGCAAAAGTTTAAACATTTTGTGACCTCAAATGAATTAAATGCTTAAGGCCTGTGCGAACGAGGCGAGTAGTTAAAACCTAGCGCGTAAAAGCGAGTTGACTAGGTACTTAAGCAGTTACTAATGGCGGACTTAAGCCCTAATGTATTTATGATTGCTCCTTTCACATGTGGTTCGTATAATTGCAACTGCAATTAGTATGGTGGCTTATAATTAATTAAATATCAGGAATACGTGATTCGATTTTTCAAAATGTCCAGCAGACAGTGACTTGTGCAGTCTTATATCTTTTAATCTTAACATCGCCTTTACTAAGCAATTAAATGTATTATTGCATAATTATATTTATAGATTTATTTGAAATGTTCTGTAAGTTATCAATTTACGGTTCATGTAATGGAGAATGTGACTCTAGTTTTCGTTTTATTTTTTTAATTAATTTCGAGGAGTATCGTTACAAAAACAAGACTTCAATTTAATAATCGTTCGGTTTTGCAATCGAATCAAATTTTCTCCTAACACCTATCCCTTGTCATTTTCACAAAGCGACCTCACCGCAAAGCTCATATAGTTTCTTAGACCCAAGCAGCATAAGCCTACCGAGCCAATCAAGGCAAATGTTTTCCGCGGCCGTATCGTGCCCTAGCGGGCCCTTATTTCCTGAACAGTTATCGCGGGCCTTACCACCAGCCTTTCATGTTCTTGTACTTGACATCTTGTAAAACTAAATACACATTTCAAGTTGAGTTGCTGCTCTGTCCTAAAGTGACAAGCATGATTAGGGTCAGAGTTCATTGCAATGTTGTAGTGAAACAAAGTTATATAAATCATCATTTAATAGGTACCTGTAAACTGTGAGTTATCTTGTAATGGTTTACTAGAATCATTTTTTCATAATAGAGTATCTATCTCTATTATGAATATAATTCTGACACATAGTAGGTAATGTTGTGTTGTCCCGGTCTTGTTGATACGATTTTTAGGGTTCCGTACCGTTATGGGAAAATACGGAACCCCTATAGGATCACTTTGTTGTCCGCCGATCTGTCTTTTTGTCGAACATGTGGAGATATCAAGCTGAATAAAAAACCTGCAGTGTACTTACCGTGAACTCAGAGTCTTGAAATTTGGTACGAAGCATCGTCTACCATATAAAAAATTCATTACCTACATCATAATATAATAATAAAAATATTTTTAAACATACCTACCTTGTTTGGAACTCTCGATACGCGAGTCCGGTTCTCACTTGGCCGGCTATTTTAAATTCACGTTGATTTACATTGTTCCTTCAAAACTGTGAAAAATATTATTTATTGTTCCGACTTTCGTCCATTTCTTAGTGGACAGGCATTCACCCACTACCTTTTAAAATGTCGTTCTATTTGACTTCGGATAATAATATATTTAGGTACGCTTATAATTTAAAAGCGACACATGGTAGGAGACTCAGAAATCGCCCCTTGAAACCCACGTCATCCAGAATCGCGTAACAACGCTCGTCTCATCTTTGCCGTGAGAGTAAAGCATCCGTCGGGAATTGAATCCGGGTCCGGACCGATACAGCCACTACTTTACATACCACACCCGATCACATACCTACTTATGGGATGACCAGTCATTTTTGCTCTGACCTAAAACTACATCTGGAATTGAATTCATTTTGTTTAAATAAGTACTGTCTGTATTATTTGTATGCTTTAGCAATCTATATATAAAAATGAATCGCAAAATGTGTTGGTAAGCGCATAACTCGGCAACGCCAGGACCAATTTGGCCAATTTTTTTTTTAATGTTCGTTAAAGTCCAAGGATGGTTCTTACGGCGAGAAAAAATCGAATAATTGCCGGGAAAACCCTAAAAACAGCCCTTTTCTTTTCCCATACAAACGTTGTCTAACTAAAGTTACCTAATTTGAATTTCGAACGGACAGGATGACGTCTGCCGGGACCGCTAGTTCCATATAGAAAACAAGTCGGTGACTTGATTAAGTATGAGTACCTACTTACCTTCTTAAGCATGCATGGGCATAGCTAGGATTTTTTCATCCTTAAAAAAATGGCAGGCGTAGATAAACAAAGAATATAATATCTATGTACAAGGGTATCAAAACCTACAGGTTATATCCTACAGATTACCTATATCAGGTATGGAAACTCATATTACTATGAATTACTATTTTACGGTTAATGAGAAAAACAGATGTGATCATTTAATATTTACCTACATCTCCAGTCAAACTGATTTTTTATGTAATATAATATTTTAATCATATTAATAATATTCTGTGATACGAGACCTAATTATTAATTATCAGCTGACCCAGCGAACTTCGTACTTTTTTTTTTCACCTTTTAAACCTTCCCTGGAGTTCTACAAACATTTTAAAACTAAAATCAGCCAAATCGGTTCAGCCGTTCTCGAGTTTCAGCGAGATTTACGAACAGCAATTGATTTTTATATACTTATATAGATTATTAGGTATACTCGTATACCATAATAATCTTAGTGTTCTTTGTTATGACGATCTCAGTAGGTAGGAATTAGTTAATGTAATTTGATATAAAAAATACGTACCTAATTATATTGTGTGATTACCTATTTAGAAATAAATGAACCGAATCATATAAGTTTCACATTATTTAAGTTTCAATCGTATAATTGAAAAATACTTTCTGCTAAGTTTCTTTTCAAAAATAATAATATTTCGGAAGCGTCAATAAACTTATTAGACACTAGCGGCCCCGGCAGACGTCGTCCTGCCCGTCCGATTGTTTCGTCAAAGATCTGTCAAAGTCTTCTGTCACTTCTTCATAAGGCTTCATATTTTCCCCGTTTTTTACTCATTTTCCACTGTTTCTTCGCTCCTATTGGTCGCATCGTGATGTTATATAGCCTAAAGCCTTCCTCGATAAATGGTCTATCCAACAAAAAAGTATTTTTGGATTCGAACCAGTAGTTCCTGAGATTAGCGCGTTCAAACAAACAAACAAACAAACAAACAAAGTCTTCAGCTTTATAATATTAGTATAGATGTAAAAGAACTCTTTAAGGTCTACTAATAAATGATTACCTAATTCATCAGCAGCCCTTTATACGAACTTCAAGGACCTATTATCATGACCTATTATGTTAAGTACACGTACCTACCTACCTATAATAATTTTCTTTACACACCGAATACCAAAAGCCGAAATCAAAGCGCAAAAGGTGATTTCACATGAATGTCACGGAGTCGTAAACTTTCGTAATATACCTCCTATTCACAAAAAGGCGTTAAATATACAAAGGAGACTGTATAGAAGTGATACAGGTATACCTATCCTATTCCACGGTCTATAAAACCGTCATGCAAGTAGAACCGCTGTTTAAGGGCCACCAGCGTCAATAAAATGGCAGTAAATATGTAACGTTTTTATTAGATCATGGGGCATATTTCGACGTTTGAGGAAAATGAGTTTTGTAGAATTGCTGGAAGGCGTCGCACTCGTAAAACTTAAGAACGTGCTTGTGTGTTGTTTTTCTTATCCATTCACGGCAGAATTACCGACATGGTGCTATGATGAAACCGCTCCGGATAATACAATATCCTTGACCTCTGTTTGTAAATAGATTACGCTGGACCTAATAGCCGACAGCTGGCCAACCGTGCTCGGCTTACAGATTTGGTTTAAGAAACAAACAATTATTCATTTCTACACAACATTGTTCTTGATAAAACACCTAAGATACTTATGACTCAGTACATTTATTTAGAGATCGGTATGCTGTAATGCATACATAGACATGGGTGTTTTATAGTAATACAAATAAATAAAATAACTTAATAAAATTGTGAAATAGCGCTGCAATCTTCACAATCTCAAGTCTGGCGATCTCACAGTAAGTACAGAAAACCTCATCTGGACTCAACTGCGACTTTACACGTTTTGCTTCCTTTATAAACTTGTTTCGTTTGCCAGTTTGGTTTTCTTTCTACTTTTGCTTTGATACCTTTGTAGCTTCTAGAAGTACTCGATATGACATTACGAAGAAGCTGGTCAGTTTAAAGATGATGTCAAAAAATATATAAAAACAAAAAAAATATATTTAGATTTAATATAAAGCCATTGGGCGGGACATAAAAAATTAATTAAAACGTACACATCTAAAAATATTCCGTCACGAAAAATTCTACAAATTTATTGGAAGTTGTATAAAGTTTGCGCAGAATTCAAAGGCTTCGCATATTTTCCCTACATGCCTTTGTTTATTAAATAATTTCGAGGGCTGATCGAAATATTAAATGCTCGGGTACAACTCTTTGAGGTTTAGAAGTATTTTTCAATGAAATGCTTTGTGAATTGTTTTAGGTCTTTTCGATATTGGGTATTCCATCTCTAACAAGTATTCTTAATTGGAATGAAACAACTATTAACGGATTTAACTCGCGTATTTTTATTTTATTTTATTAGCTGACGTTTCGGATTCTTTACAGTTTCCATAATCCGTAAATCCGTTTCATAAATCCGTTAATAGTTGTTTCATTCAAATGTGTAATAACCGCGAAGGCATCAGAAATTATGAAGTATTCTTAATTTATAAAAGATTATTGATACCGAAGTAAGTAACTACCTAGTAAAAATAATCCCTGGTCGTTTCACATTACCTAATGTAAATGCACAAATGCTTTTAATAGGCACGACGAGTGATATTTTTTCTTTATCCATCAAGCATATTTTCAAAAAGTATTAGACTCGTATTTTTTCTTTTCTCAATCCAACAATAAATGCCAAAGATAAGCGCTTCCAAAGTTTGGGAGTGCTTGTGACGTCACGGCTAGGTACAATTTATGTAAATACGTGTCGAATAATCCCTACTAATATTATAAATGCGAAAGTAACTCTGTCTGTCTGTCTGTCTGTCTGTTACGCTTTCACGCTAAAACTACTGGACTGATTTAAATGAAATTTGGTACAAAGAAAGTCTGGAGCCTGAGAAAGGACATAGGCTACTTTTTAACCGATTGCAAAAAAGGAGTTTCACGCGGACGAAGTCGCGGGCAGAAGCTAGTTTTTAATAGTTTAACTGACGGACGAAATAAATTTTCGATTTCTTTACCCAGTTGTCAACCCTATTCCTGATGGATTGAAGCAACTATAACGGATTTAACTCGCGTATTTTATTTGCTGACATGTCGAAAACGTTACTAAAGCACTTTGCTAAAGCGTTGGACTATCATCAGCTCAGTCGTGCTATAAATATGGGACCAGTAAAGTTTTCAAAACGTCAGCAAATAAAAGCGAGAGTTAAATCCGTTATAGTTGTTCCATTCCAATAATTAGGTAGGTACCTATTCTTTATTGCCCATATAACATTTATAATGATAGCCATAATGAAACCTTAGCTTTTCGATTTTAACATTATTATGATAGTTTTGCACATATATAATTCTCTTTGTTTTCAGTTCGTAACTACAATGACGTTCAACATAATATAGTTAAATTATACCCTAAAAATAATAATAAAAAAATCATCAGCTCAAAGTAAAAGCCGCTTTCCAGTTTTTACCAAATAATGGAAGATTAATAAAAATAGCAACCAAAAAATTGCTAAAAATATTTTTGGCACCAGCACGTTTCATCTGGCCGTATATTAAAAGACATTCCCGCCTTTGTGTTATTTCAGTAGAATAAAATATTGTTAAAAATACTGTATGTTTTGTAACAGCCCTTTATTATTATGCAAATACCAATGTTCACAGTAAAAATGAAAAATATAAAAACTGGAAAACTGCAGATCGTCATTCGTTTGTTTTTAAATTCAGGGGCTATTTCTCAATATTCGTATTGCAACGTAAATGTACGTAAGTGACGACTAAGCAAGTGCTTAGTCGTCACTTACGTACGACAACATTTTTCTATATTATGTAAATATTTCAATTATCAGGAACATTATTCCCTAATAGGTACAGTAATTAGTCACGTGATTACGATGAAGTCTCAGTCGCATTTAAATAGCATATCTATCGATATCTATATATCTCTAATAATCTATATATCTCTATATTATCTATGTTATTATATAAAAGAAAGTCGTGTTAGTTACTCCGTTTATAACTCGAGAACGGCTGAACCGATTTGGCTGAAAATTGCTGGGGATGTAGCTCAGAACCAGGAAAAGGATATAGGATACTTAAATCGATTCTTTGCCGGGCGGGACGAAGTCTGCCGGGACCGCTAGTTTGTCAATATTTGCTATGTTGAAAATAATTTTGAAATAAACTCTTTATCACCCTAATAATGCTACCTATATTTTTTAGGTTTTTATGTCGGGGGTTTGTTAAATTTTTAATTTATTTTTTTATATAAGGTCTGACTTTATAGGCGATCAGATGGAAAATGGGTCTTCACCTCAATTTATTAACTTTTGTTTAATAATGAGGTACCTAGTCATTATCATAATTACGCACCAAAGCCACAGGACGCATTGACATTTTTAAGAATATCATTAACTTTATAATTTCACATCCTTCCGCGGTTATTACACATTGGAATGGCACAACTACAAATATTAAAGTCAGACTATCGTCAGCTCAGTCATGCTACGATTATAGAAACTGTAAAGTTTCCTAAACGTCAGCCAGTAAAATAATATGCGCGAGTTAAATCCGTTTGTAGTCATACTGTACCTAATTAATGAAACAAATAGGTTTTAACAGTGACGTCTATTATATTGAATATTGGCTGATCACCGATTAAAAATCAACATGTAAGGGGCCTGAATTGTTGATATTAATATTCCAAAAGGAAATAAATTAATCGAACATTTTTTATTTTCACTCAGGTAGTAACATTCCCACCCGCATAATTACTTCCCGATTTTACATCCATATGCAAAAATGAAAATTTGAAATTCAATATCGAGGAAACAAAATGGCGACTTGTTTGGTGGTGGCAGGGTAAATAATGTAGGAATATATTAGCCTGAAGATAAAAAATAATAACGGACGAGTTTTTAATGTTTTTCCTCTTTTACCTATATTTATGCTTGAGTCTATTTTTTTGATCGATAAAACAAATAAACACGTAAACATATTTTAATTATATTAATACATGCTTTCGCTGTTGTTACATTGGGATGAAATATTTTACAACTCGCGTACCTATATAATTTTATTTAGGTACTGGTGTTTCGCAAAAAAAAAGAATGTCTAAAACGCTTTAAGTTAGGAGCAAGTCAAAAACCTTTTTACGCTTGCTCATTAACAGGTATCTACTAAGTATTAAATTCTGTTACAAACAAGTAGGTTTCTAGCATATTATGCATAATTGGGTACTTGACACAATGACATGTAATATTAACAATTCCTAGAACCTAAATTAGTAGTCATATTTCAATGAAAATGGTTAAATACTATTATAATAATACTATAACTAATATTATTTTAATAAGTTCAAGATTTTTTAATGATGTCGATGACAGATGTAGCTTTGTGAGTCAAGTTTGTTTATGGTGGTGTGACGTCACACAAATAATGGATCATTTCACTTAAATCTCGGGAAATTATAATGAAATTAAAATAAATAAATTTTATATAAGCAGGAAGGATAAGAGAAAAACGTACTTTATTTTAAATTTCTAATTAACTTCTTACCACCTACACTAAACACATTTTTTGACAATAGACCAGTGACATTGAACATTCACGAACGACGAAGATTTGATGAAGTTTTCATTTTATTCGATAGCGTTCGCTATTGGCCATTGACCCACAGATAGATCTATAAAGAAAACACTTGACGTATGACTTGTTAATAATATATTGAATCTTTATTAGACAGCAGAAAAAGTTCGACACCTTTATTTAAACTAAACTAAACTCAAGCCCACGAGAACAATTTTTCATTCCACGAACAATTTTCCGACTTTTTATTTTTATTTGTTATTTATTTTACGACGTATGCGAAATAACAAAGGGAATGGAGCTGTTCCGTATTCCCGGTGCACTGTGTTAGATTTACAGTTAATCTGAAAAAATCTAGATCCAGCGAACAGTGAATTGTCAGTGGAAGTTACACTTAATCTCATTTTGTTACTAGAAGTTTTAATGAGAAGCAAAAATGTTGAATTCGTTAAAAAATTAACGGAAAATTTTGATTAAAAATAGTTTTGTGTCAATTTTTGGAGGGTTCATTTTAGTCGTTTGCACAATCGCCTTGAAGATAAACTATTATATACTATAAATGGTTATATGTCAATATAACCATATATAATTTACAAATATATAATTAATTGAATTACAGAGGAAAAGTCGGTAGGTATGCTAGATGGATTTCAATTTACAATCAGAACAGAATTCATTCCTTGAAGTAGGTAGGTACTACAAAAAGTTTTTGAACTACGTATGAGGCAATAAATGCAATTAGGTATAAATTAGATTAGATTCATTTATTTCTCTATAATCACATAATATTATAATGTCAAATTACATGTAATCATACCGAGATCGTCAATACCTGAACAATAAGATTTTATAAATTGCATTAATTAGTCGTATCTACCTGACATTCAGTAGATCCAATTTATCTGCAATCCCTACTAACTGATATGATTATTCCATACAGCAACGTACGTCACATATGGTTCACTTCGCTGCCGATCTGCTTGTTGACATAATGTAATTTACACGAAGTACACAATTTGCACGAAGCACCGAACTTGAGGCGGTCGCTCATCAAGTGTCGCGCGAATTACGCGAAGCTAACTCAATAGCGGGTCTCAAGCAGCGGCACATACTGCCCTAACTCTGCTAATCCTGTTTACGCGTGTTGAAGCTGTATTGTATGGACTAAGTTACAAGAAACAAATGACATCAAAACTTAAAGTTGGCTCCATTGATGTACCTACAAGCGACTTAAAGTACGAGCTGTTAAATTCTTGCTACATGTTTGAAAGCATAACCCAATAGACACCACAACTAGATTGGCAACTGCAGCCCGGCGGCACAGTCTCGGGCTCCTTTTTAAGTAGACCGCTGCGTCTACTGTACCATCACGGTAGGAGAGTGTTTGAGCAATGAATCTGTATACCGCGGTATACAGATTAATTGCACAAACACTCTCCTTGCACTAACTCACTGGTCTCATTCCAACTCTTAATTTACCATCAACTAACTTAATATTATCACAATTTTTTATAAGCACTGCGTAAATATAACTTGACTTTTTTTGCAAACCAAGTAGGTACATCGACAGGAAAAAAACGATTCCACCTGACATTTGTCCTAACGTCAACGTAATAATGTTCCGAAACCAATCAAAGTAATCGTTCAAAACACTTATCAAAATACAATACCACTTTTAATATTCATTATAAAATATTATTAACTTTATTTAATAAAATTTTACAATATAGTGCATATCATGTTATGTGTGTGCACATTGATAGGTAGACAGACTAGCGTTATTGTCGCAGAGAGGTTGTTGCCGAAAAAACCATGAAAAACACTTATTCTGAATTAATTTACACTCGTGTAAGTTAGTTTTTCGTCGCTCATTGTTGTATTCATATATTAGCTAACAGCAATCAAAAAAGTAACGATTATAAAGCATTAAGGTTTTATATTAAATGGGTGCGTAACGATGGCTATAAAATTTTTTGGTATAATATTAGTAGCAATAACGCTCATTTGATATAATTATTAAATCATATAACAACACTTAATATATTTACGTATGACATAATTATCATTTCTTATAATGATCATTTGATATAATATAATTTAATATAACATTATTTTAGTATAATTCTTATTTCCTATAATGAACTTATGGTATAACGTTATTTTCATATAAAATACAATTGGCATAACCATTCTTGATATAATGTATTAGAGACATAATCACAAAACGAACTGCTATCAAAAAGTAGGTTAGGTTAGGTTTGAACTGCGTCCCCCTACCAAAACGAATGGCTACCAAAAGGAGGTTAGGTTAGGTAAATAAAATACAATGTGCAAAAGTAAATTAAATATATTGTTAAGTACATAAATCCCAGGCACATTACTTTAGATTTAAATTTGAAGCAATTGCTCGTAAAAATTCACCTTCGTTGTATTCTTCTTTTCGATTAAGTATATTATCAATTCTTTTTTGTTGCTCCATATGCATTTCCTTTTTTTTTTCTGGCGGTTGCCCATTTATATATGATTGTATATTTCCAAGAACAAAAAACTCACAGGCGTTACAATTTCAAATATATGTAAATGGTAATAAAGATTTACAAACCTATTATACCTCTTGATTGTTATATATTATGATTTGTATATAAAATGAGCGTTATACCATATAATCTTTATAAGAAAAAAGCGTAATACCAAACGATAAATATACGAAATAAATTTATATATTTTAAAATTATACCAAACGTTTATTATACAAAATGAGTGATTATATTAAATTATATCAAATGAAATTATTTGAAATTATATCAAATGTTGATATATCAATAGAAAATATATTAAATATTTTTATATCGATCATTACACACCCATATTAAATACCATAATATTATCCCTACTAATATTATAAATGCGAAAGTAACTCTGCCTGTCTGTCTGTTACGCTGTCACGCTAAAACGACTGGACCGATTTAAATGAAATTTGGCACAAAGAAAGTCTGGAGCCTGAGAAAGGACATAAGCTACTTTTTAACCGACTGCAAAAAAGGAGGAGTTCCACGCGGACGAAGTCGCGGGCAGAAGCTAGTTACTTATACGTATATAATGATTATGCCCAACTGTCAGGTAACGGAATCCTGTTCATAACTTCTGTCGAAACGAACCGAGTCTATGAAAACTGTTTGTTTAATTTTAAATAACAAGCCGACTTTGCAGTTTTGCTCTGTTAAATACAATGAAGATTGTATCTGAATGGTATTTTTTCTGAAAGGGAATAAAATATGAATTTCATCGAAAATTATAAAAATGTTTTTGAAAACCGAAACACGAACAGGAATTGCACGCAATTTTGCAGGGAGGTATCTGTTATTAAATATGATATAGAGAGATTTAAAGATAAAATTGAAATGTATTTATTTGTTTATGCACATTTCTTGGTAATAACATAGTAAATAAAAGTAAGTCGCGTTTTCCCGTAACTCGTGATCTAAGAAGCGGTGAGAACGGCAAAGTTTCGATTCGGGACCCGTCCTACCAGCTTGGTTCACTTGACCGTGTTATTCCGTATAATATATATACGAGAAAAATTAAATCATGCTCTAATTAATACAAGTGGATAGTGTTGATACCTAATAATGTAATCTTTTAATGCATCCTATATGTAAGGCGAAATGATTCTATGATTATTTATTTATTGATTTACACTTTATTCCACAAAAAAAAAACTAAATATATAAAAGGCGGACTTAATGCCATACGGATTATTGAACCTGCTCTAATTAATACAAGTTGGTAGGTAATGATATAATCTTTTAATGCATCCTATTTGTAACAATAGACATCACAAATCCTCTTCGAAAATCAGTGCTTTCCGAAATAATGGACATTTATTTAAGTTTTTCTCCGCTAAAATTACGGAATTGGAAACAAATAAATATGTTATGGTATATTATAATTTTAGATATCGAAATAAAACAACAATAACGGATTGAGCTTGCGTAGTTATTTTTTTTTTATGCTGATGTTCCGAAAATTTTACAGTTTTAATATTCATAGTCATCATAGTCGACTGAGTTGAAGATATCGATCAAAGTGATTTTATAGTACGCAAACTACTTTTAAACTATAGGTAATTGTTTACTTTAACTTAAAAGTTAACGTACTGTTATTACAAACGTGTTTTTTATGTATAGCTAGCGGTCCCGGCAGCTAGATGGCATCCTGCCCGTTTGAAATTCAAATTGACTACAATGACATTTTAGTTAGAAAACGTTTGTATGGCAAAAATAATAGGGCTGATTTTGGGGTTTTTCCGGCAATTATTAGATTCTTTCTTGCCGTAAAGATCATCTTTGGACTTCAACGAACCTTTTAAAAAAATTGGCCAAGTTGGTTCATTATTTAGTATTTATTAATTAACTAGAACTCCGACATATTCAAACAGATTAAGATATCCTCTGGTATCGTGAGGTTAACCGAACGGTTAACCTGAATCCATATCTCAACTGAATAGCTAAGATCTCACGGAGTCCAATCAAACTACATATCTTGACTTAAGCGGCTTCGTTAAACGTAAATATTATATCAATCACATATGACCTATATATAAAAAGCTAAAAGTAAGAATATAGCAATTATTTTGTTGTCTTATGAAAAGCTGTGCTGTGATTTATTGACGAGATATATACTTAAGTACATCTATTATTTCATACTGACTAGAGGAGGTTTTTAGACAATAATTACTTAAGTAAGTAATAATGGAGTCTAGACGTTATTGTGAGTGAACCGAATTGTATTTATATTAAGCGTACTGTGTTAGATTCCCCCATAGAATGAAGTAAAGTCGAACTATAATTACATTGGAAAGTTTGACTTACCGTCCGACTTGCGATGTGTGCGTGAACTACCTTCATTTTGTTAGTTAAGTTGCCGTCCTGTCCTTGGGGATGGAACGTGGTTGTACTTAATCGATTTAGAATGCCCGTGACGCATCGCTAACTTTAAGTAAATAAACTCCAGGGAGTACCACGAAGGTACCTATTTAATTAAAAGCTTTTATTTAACTTGTTATGTAAATATGTAATTGCGCTGAAATTTTGGATACGTGTTCAGTTTATGTGACAATGCATGGTTGACAAACTCGTCATTCTAAATCCAATTTAAGAGGGTACAGGAGGGGTGGAAAACTAAAAGTCTACAAATATACCTGAAGGGGGTATCTAATGAAGAGGATCACGTGTACCACCTACATTGTAAAATTAGAAAAAATGTTTTTTTTTAACTTTTGATCTTGTTTTTGTTCTTTCAACGTCATACTATTGTAATGTCCTCCCCACGCTGTGAGACTACGCTTGACAGTTTATGTCAGTGACATGAAAGAGTTCAGCGTGACGTTAACTCAAGTTTATCTAGATACTCGCAAATTCAGTGAAAAGATTTTCACAAAGCGCTTAAATCCGACTCGGCCTTATCTTAATGTAGGCCCTGAGCAATTCACGAAAGTTTTATGTTTATTAACTGACTTGAAAAACCATTTGTGTGAGCTGTGACAGCTTGATATGAATAAAGGTAGATGAAATTTCAATTAGGTTATCTTTACGAAAGACGTGTTTCTTACTTGCCAAATAATCATTTCACACTTTCAACTTTGGACCACATTTCATCCTTTGAAAATTATGTCAGCGTAGAATTATATTTTCTGTGTTAATTATTTTTTATAAAATGATACGTTCTTAGCATAAAACACTGTCATTACCACGACCTGTTATCATAAAAAATATATTAAAATATATCTACAACTGTACGGAATAAATGCATTTTTTAATAAGGAAATGATAAAAATGGAAATATAATTATCATTATAGGATATAAGTAAGGAAGATAGTCTCGAAGACTTGTATCTGAACATAATTCTGGTGTCCTAATGAAAAAGGTTATAAGTGTCATGCGATTGTTATACAAAAGGTGTCCTTAATATGCAGTAGGGATGACGACTTGTTTTTCCTTTGTCTATCAAGTAACTTACCAAAAATTGTTGGACAATTGGGTACCTATTTTTTCTTTTCGCTATCGAACAATAAAAAAACACACATAATTGTTTCTAAAGTTCGAGGGTGGGGGATCGTGACGTCACGTTATAGTATATACTATATCAAGTTGTATTGTTATTAAAGAATAAAAATGACAACTTTTCATTCGGATTTAAAAATGGTTGTAGATATTACAGAAAAGTCTATCGAAATTTAGTTCTTTATTTTAGTATAAGCTGATACTTTAGTTGATTAGTGCTTATTAGTTTGTTCTGAACTTTATAATTCACTTGTTTCAATATCTCATTAGCATGTAAATAGGTAACGTAAAGAACCTGCCGCACATATTATAATACTAGCTTCTGCCCGCGACTTCGTCCGCGTGGAACTCCTCTTTTGTTGCAGTCGGTTAAAAAGTAGCCTATGCCCTTTTTCAGGCTCCAGACTTTCTTTGTACCAAATTTCATTTAAATCGTCCAGTAGTTTTAGCGCGAAAGCGTAACAGACGGACAGAGCTACTTTCGTATTTATAATATTAGTAGGGATATATTAATTAATATCTCTTTCAATTGGGTTACCTCGACATTCTTTCTTGCTTTAATGTTTTAAACAAACAAACATACAGGCTGAGTATACAGTAGATATATACAATACAGTATTGTCACCTTCATCACAATGGGTACTAAATCAGACCAAATATAACTCTAAATTGGTCACTCGACGTCAAACTGAACGGTAGAAGCAACGGGTGTACACGTGATTTGTCTTTGAGAAATAAAAGTTAAACGGCTTACAAAAAAAATGCCAGTGTAGAAAATAGCACAGAAATAATATTTCATGTAAATAAACGAGTTTTAATTACTACATTGGTATTTGTCTAAATTAACGTTAATTCTATAGCTGTGTCGTGACAAAGTAACTGTAGATTATGTTAATATTGAAGCATAAATAAATATCGAAATAAGTATTAAACTGTAGAAAGGAGACGTACTTGGCTTTTATGAGACAAAAGAATTATATTCATTATTGGATATGAATGTATTATTCTTTGGTAGTCATCTGTGACCAACCTAACAATAAGCATGTGTTTATTATTATGATAGAAACGTGCTTTTGTGATATTTTTTAAAACAAATAAGAATATTTCGTTAATATTTTATTTGAGTTACGTTACTCCGCTGCGCTAGTAATGTTTTTCTGAGTAATTGTAAAAAAATAAGTGTTTTCAAAATGACTAAGTCACCAAAAGAAAAAGTGAATTTGGATGAAGTCTTAGTAAAATTTAGCATTATCGGCCGGTACCATATTTATTCTGTTATTTTTATGGTTCTCGCGAATGCATACAATGCTATAGCTTATTGTAACTATGTTTTCGTGGCTGAAGAAGTTGGCTACAGGTACGTTTTAATTTAAGTTTATTTTTTGATCATTTATATGAAGGGAAAACGTAAAGTGAAATTCTTATCTGTTTACTTTCTATAGAACTGTATTTATTTCCATATTTTTTTGTGAAGATACCAATAACATAATTAATAAATAACACTATTATTATTACTTCATTTTCGGTAGTTTAGCATGAGTTGAGTCATTGATATACACAAGAGAAGTTTTAATGCAAATATTTAGCTTAATGAAAATATGCAATAATAGTTGAAAAGCTAGCTGAATTTGAATTATCTCAATTTATTCCTTTTTTTGAGATGGCTTTTTTGAAAAACATAAGATTATCTATTTGTGAGTACACTACGTGTATGTGTGTGTATCTATTTAATTTCAGGTGCAAGGATAGTCTAAATGCTACATCAAATAGTACAGAGTTTGGAAAAAAAAATTGCAGCAGTAAGTGTTCAGAGTGGGTGTATGATAACCCAAATAGTTTTGTCGCTGAGGTAAGAACATCTTACTATACCTACCTATATTTTAGCGTCCTTTATAATATATACTTTAGCGTTAGACTATTGTCAGCTCAGCCGTGCAACGAATATGGAAACTGTAAAGTTTTTGGAACGTCAGCAAATAGAATAAAAATACGCGAGTTAAATCCGTATATTTATTATGAAAACTGTAAAGAATCCGAAACGTCACCAACTAAAATAAAATGAAAATAAAAAATATTAGGTTCGTAAAAATAAGGGTAGATAAATAATCATTTCTGATGCCTTCGCGGTTATAACACATTAGAATGAAACAAATATACGGATTTAACTCGCGTATTTAATTATATTTGCTGACGTTTCAACAACTTTACAGTTCCAATATTCGTTGTATGACTGAGCTGACGATAGGTTAACGCAGATAAGGAAATGTTTACAAAAAATGTTTCTCTTTCAGTTCGATCTTGCTTGCCACGAATGGAAAAGAACACTAGTTGGTACTATGCACAGTTTTGGATATATGGTTGGCCTTCTCATCGTGGGACCTCTCTCAGATAGGTCTCAACTCTTATCTACTTTATCTATAACAAAAAGAAAATACATACATATACATTAAATCACACAATCGGGGTAGGAAGAGACATTTTTCTTCCCTTCCCACGACACTGATCATAGGCCTACTCTTTTGCGAGAATGAAAAAGATGATAATCAGGTGGCTCTTAATTCAACTGATTTTTCATTATTTGTTCAGTTAATCATCTGGTGAGCCACTTCTTGAAGGTAAAGGTCAAGAAGAGTTTTGACCGGAGATAATTTAACGTAAACAATTGTCTGGTGTCTCGTCTTAGGTGTGATTAAGATTAGATAAATGGGAGATAAAAGCCTTTTTCTCTAGACAAGTGTTAATGTTTTTTTGTATCTAAAAACAAACTCTTTGGATTAATGTTTATACGATAATGATGTTGATATTTTTTAACCCAAACCTATAGGAGATAACGGCTCTTGAAAAGTTCCTATGTCAAGGGCTTCACTATAATTATAATCCTTTGTATAGTTGTACAACTATACAAAGCATTATCATAGAAAATAATCCAAAATATACCCAATGCTATGACTCTATAATGTATAATCGAGAAATTATTTTATCCGGAGTCAATAATACAATTAATAAGACAATTAAGTTACGCCTTTTATAATAATCAATTGAATTGAAAATTATCGGTTAGGAATAAAAGTCAGTTATTATCTAAATAATAAGCAATAACTTGAGAGAAATGATTATTTTGTTTTATAATTTACGTTGAAAGACGTTTTTCATTCAAAAATGTAACCTTGTAAATGTTTTTAATGAAAACAATGCTGGTTAAGTTGGTGGAACTGCAGTTCTTAGCACTTTAATATTTATATACGAAATCGCATATTCCATCCCAAATTTGACACTAGTTACTAGTTAGTGATTATTATAGAAATAATATTGAATGCATATTATTATTGATATTTAATATATGACCCACCTTGTTAACGGGATGATTGCAAAATTATGAAAGTACTTACCTATAACCTTCGTTAAACCAAACCCACACGCGTATATTTGCATATAGGAATTTCAACACAATCATGTTAAGAAATCGGTCAAGGAAAATCAACTAAAGTAGGTCTATAAAAAAATCATATTATAATGTACTGTCATCTTATTCTGTTTTTCTTATATATATACGTTTTACATCTAAAAGTAAACATACAAAGATAAAAGATACAGTCAACTCAGTCTCTTTGTTATATGTTGATGACTTTTTCGATATGGTCAAAATTTGGTGACTAGTGTATTAGAATAAAGAAATTAAAGTAGGTAATTATTATTTCACATTTCAGATTAGGAAGAAAGACTATGATAGTTGTGACGGGGATCCTAGGTGGAGTAATGGGTCTAGCAAAAAGTTTCACAACGTGGTACTGGCTTTATATTTCCTTTGAGTTTTTGGAGGCTGCTCTGGGAGACCCTTGCTCACCTGTTTATATGCTGGGTAAGTAACGAGTAGGTACAGATAAATTTGACCCGCTGAAGTAGTTCACAATGACAGATAGTATTTCATGTCTTAGGTACTTATTTATAATTATAAATGATTTTTAAATTGATGTGATGCTCTTTTGGTATCCCGAAGACCGCGCCTTTGAAAAATTTAGATGGTCTCAACACTAACTAGTTAGTCATCTAAATTTTTCATAGGTACAAAAGGTTTTGCGTATAAACGATCCAAAAACATACAACAGTAATGAATATTATTTTTTCTCGTAATGGTTATCTCGCGTGTCACTAATTGCAATTACCAACAGAAATTGACAAATAATTATTGTTTCAGCTATAGAAATGGTGGCAACAGATAAAAGAGTAAAATTCACGACTATAAGCAGTTTCGGGTACACTCTGGGAGGGTTGCTATTCCCTCTCATCTACTGGCTGGTGCCGTATTGGAGAACTTTCCTTCGATTGATTTATACTCCCGCATTACTCTTTGTCTTTTACATTTTCATTTTAGACGAAAGTCCAAGATGGCTTCTTACTAAAGGAAAAAGAGACGTTGCTGTAGATATCATAGAAAAAGCGGCAAAACTTAATAAAATCAAATTGGACAACGATCATTTGCAACGGATATCTTATGAGGAGAATAAAGGAGCTGGTTTTGTGACAGTGTTGAGAGATACGTTTAAATCTAAAGCAATTTTGAAAAGGTTCTTCGTATGCTCAGTTTGGTGGATCGCGTCAACTTTTGTCAACCATGGCTTGACTATCAATTCTGTAGCATTGCAAGGGAACAAGTATATTAATTATGCGCTTACTTCAGCCGTTGATGTCCCTGGCTGCCTTATCGTGGCGTACATACTGACTAAATTCAAAAGAAAAGTGCCATTACTAATGACCTTTGCGGCGTGTGCTGTACTATGCTTTGCTCAACCGTTTATACCAACAGGTAAGTTGCAGGAAAATGCCTACAAGATTTTTTTTACAGCCTGGAAGAAATGTATAAGCAATCATTTCACAAATTGTTTGATTGCTATCAACCTTACATACCTACTTAATATTATGTTGATAACTATAGTAATATTATTATGACACTACTGACTACTTTACTGACAATTTTGGAATGGTTGTGATTTAAGTTTTGCGAAAAGGGAATAATTTTATTTTGCACATCCGCACACCTACATTTAAACAGGATTAACTCGAAAAAGTGCTTTTCACAGGAAAGGTGACAATCTGTTTTATGCCCCTGTGCACTGTAGGGAGTGAAAATATAGATTTTTGCTTTTTATGTGAAGCTAAAAGAGTTAACTTTAATCTGTTTTAGTGGTAGGTAGCTTTTATTGTAAAGAATTCGATGGTGTGCATAACTCAATACTTAAGGTATTCGAATTAGCTGCGTTAGGTCTAGGAGTGCGATATTATATTTCAAATATTCTTTTGAGAAATAAAGATCTTTAAACCGAAATATACCTAATCATTATAAGTCTTCCTATAAGGTAGGTACGATCATAAGGTTAATTTCTGATATTTATTCTGTTTTATAAAAATAATCTAGTCGAACTACTCAATACTTTATACAAACAAACCAAATTTAATATTTACGTAATTCAAGCAACTCTATGTTTACGTAACTCTATGTTTTTTAGGTCTGCCATGGCTATCTATAGCGGTATACATGTCTGGCAAATTGATGTCATCATTTTACTTCACTATCACTTATATCTTCACGTCCGAGCTGTTTCCAACGTATACCAGGAACTCAATGCACGCGCTATGTTCTTCTGTTGGAAGAATTGGTTCTATAATAGCGCCTCAGACTCCATTACTGGTAAGAAATCCCGTATATTTTATCTTACTATCCGACTTTAAAAGTAAACTCCGCTAGGTATTGGAATAAAGTCATACCCAATCTCTTCTATGTAACTAACTAGTTTAGCTTGGCATGCGTTTCCCGCCCGTCCGGTGGAGCAGTGACGGCTCCAGGGCTTACTGCAAAAGTCATTTAAAAAAATAGAAAAGCTGTAAAAAGGTAAAAGAGGGTATTAAGTCAAATAGTATTGATTTAATTAATGTCTCTTAACAGATGGTCTACTGGTCAGGACTTCCAGCAATTGTCTTCGGAATGGTATCACTGACAGCAGGAGTTTTAACTCTACTGGTGCCTGATACCGCTGAAGATTCTTTACCAGATACCGTGTGTCAGGCAGAAGCCTTGGGTACCAAGAACATTCCAGAAGATCCTGAGTTAAGAAAAAGAAGGGATGGTTCTAAAATATCTATTATGTAAGAAATATAGTGACTATAAGATTATGGACATGTAATTGCCTTAATTATTGCAATTGAAAGATCTCTCGAAAATAATCGAAAGAAGCCTACTAGGTACTGTCGATATTGGGTCGCTCGCATCCAGTGGATTCCATCAACCTTCCTCAGGATGTCGGACCACTTCGTAATCTTTATCTTCCAGTTTCCAATCGCCATTTCAGCATCTTAAGTAATATAAGATCTCACCAAAAACATTCTGTTAACCAAAAACTAGCCAAGTCTCGATGAAGCTGCCTGTGTAGCTTTAAAAAGTAATGAAATGAAATATAAAGTCGTGCCAAGTCTAAGGTTCCTTATTGTGATTTCTTGATTATTATAGTTAATGTTGTTTGACCCCAACGTTACTTTTATAGGTAAATTTTTGGATATTTTATTTCAATATTTAGCATTGAAGAATACATACAATCCTACATTTTTTCCCTTTTACAATCAACGCCTATTATTTAATAAAAAAAACCATTAAAACGCGATACGAAGCTCGCTGGGTCAGCTAGTAGGTAAAATACAATTATTATAAAGGCGAGGTAACCACTTTATGCACTCGCCGTCATAGCCAATTAAAAATTAATGAAGTCATTTTATTTAACGTAAAATACGATACAAGGGATAAAATCCTGTTATTATTAATGACTTTATTGGCCGTGACAGGGTTCTATCCGAGCCTGCAAAAGTGCCGATTGCGACTGTGTCGAAGCAAGCAATTTTCAATTTGGCCCATGCCACCTGCGGGATGCCGTTGCAATATTAATCCGAGCGCCATGCATCATGCTGTAGGCCAAGAGACATAAGAAAAAGTACCTATAAGTAATTATTTTTAACTTCAATTTTATAGAAACTTCAATTATCTCGTGGAAAGCTTATATATTCCTGGGATAAAGAATATTTAACGTGTTATTCCTTTATCATTTACTGAAGGTAAATTTTCACCAAATTATTTAGTGGTTTTAAACACATATTATTTATGAATCTTAATAGACAGATTAACATTCTGGGAACAAGCCGCGGGGTACGTTAGAGTAATGCTAGTTTACTATTGTATTCGCGTATGTAACATTGGGTAATTAATTAAAGCGCTTAGAAAATGATTGAATGAAATAAGTTTAAATGTAAAAATATGCCTAGTAAAAATCAAATAACCATTTAAAAGTACTTGTTTGTAATTTTGAATTATATTTTAAAAAATTGTATTTGGAAACTTAACTATGCCTTTTTTTAATTAAATCGATCAATTTGGAAATGTTCATTTTTGTATTCTCAAGAAAGTCTCTAGCTTCTGACCTATAAGGCGTGCGTGGAATGCGGCTGTCTGGAGCGTTCTTAACTGAAACGGCACAAGCACACACAGTAAAAATTACATATAGTACGTATATACCTACTAACATACCATACATATAATATATATGTTACGAGCTAAGCATATGCTTAATAAGCTTTTAGAGAAAAATACAATAAACTTTAAAAAATATTATTACCAGTCTACAGTTTGATGCGTTTTGTCAATCACACAAATTATCAAGATAAAACACATCAAAGCAATGAATGGGTGCTAGTAACGTCACTTCGTGGTGAATTCCGTTATATAATATAGTTGTTTTATTATGTGTGGAGGATTTTGTCAGCTCAGTGAAGGTCGATGAGGGGTCGGATCTTCTACTATTGGACTTTTGTAATAGTAGAAGATCCGACCTCTTATCGACCTTCACTGAGTTGATAATAAAATGAAACAAATCATTTTTAAAAACAGGATGTTTTATGTACTTACCCCATCCCTACTAATATTATAAATGCGAAAGTAACTCTGTCTGTCTGTCTGTCTGTTACGCTTTCACGCTAAAACTACTGGACCGATTTAAATGAAATTTGGTACAAATAAAGTCTGAAGCCTGAGAAAGGACATAGGCTACTTCTTAACCGTCTGCAAAAAAGGAGGAGTTCCACGCGGACGAAGTCGCGGGCAGAACCTATTTTTAATATAATTTCTAATATACTAAATTTATTATAAAATATGTTTCTATCTATTAGCTCGATTAAGGTCGACATATGGTCGGATCTTCTACTATTACATTATGAATATAAGCGATATAGTCATGTTCCTAATCAATTACGTAGGTAGTGCTTCATAGCTCTGAGAGATAATTCAAATAAAAATATCATCTCATTATTTAAAATCATGCTGATTTTTTTCTACTGTGAAGTGAATAATTTACGGTTACGACAAAATGTTAGAAATTATTTAGAATGTCATATAGTCCTGAAATTCTTGGGTCAATAAATTCGGCAATATAGTTTATCAATTATACTATATTTACTAAGAAATGGGAGTCAATCAAAATAATTAAATTATCTCCAGAGTTTCGGAGGCGACGTTATACGTCGTTGAAGAACTATTGGCTAAGGCCATCACCAAAATCTTCTAGCAGAGCGAATTTTTTAACAATTTCAACTACGAGTACTTTTAGGTACTTAGTCTTCGTTAACGGCTTGAACACTGTGACGTCACTCAGACATATTGCCCTCGACATAATATGTGTGAAAATTGTGAAAGTATAATTCATTAGCTATATTGTAAACTAACGGCCCGCCCCGGCTGAAGATGGATGTCTAATTTTTTTCAAAATATTCAATGGTCATGTTACTCGGGACTACTGTAGCTTCCTAGCAGTGAAAGATTTTTTCAAATCGGTCCGTTCCTTTTCTTTCCTCCTTATTATATTAGTGTAGTTAATAGGTTAACTACGTACCTATCCAAGTTTTATATTTAATTGAGTAAGTACCTATTAAAACTTTTTAGTTTATTATTTATAACAGAAAAAAAAATCGCTTATTATTACACAAAACACGCTGTGTGTTCTTCGTATTTGTTTTTAAAATATAAATATTGTGTATAAACGTTTCGAAAATAAAATTATCCGTATATTTTATTTTAGAAATATTTATTTTACAATTTTCAAGTACTTACCCTACCCAATATGTATCAAATATTTTAGGATTGAGTCCGAACCAATAACCCATCAATAAAACCTTATCGCCTCAAAGTATCATCAAATGCAAATACGGAATCAAAAATATTACCTCCATTTAGCACATTTTATCCTATCTCCTTTGGAATACAAGCTCTCCTCTATAATGTCACAGTATTATAATGCCTACAGTTGAGTAAGTAGGTTATGTATTGAATTAAAGACATAGATAGGTATATAACTTAATAATTAGTTTTTTAATGCTTTAAAAAGTTTTTTTTTTTAAATGTATGGTATTATTAAATAATCCAATTAAGAACGCTAGATTTTCCATCCGAATTCAGCGTTTTAAAAACTGAACTAAATAAATGACGTTTTAAAATTGAAATTTTATTTAAATTAAAAATAACGATCCCTTTTTTTATAGCCTGTGTCACTCGGGAATAGTGTAACTTTCCAATACTGAAAGAATTCAAATCATTCCAGTCGTTTAGGAGCCTATTCAATCTAAACAAACAAACTTTTCCTCTTTATAATATTATTATATTAAGTATATTATATATATTAGTATAGACTAAAGGTAGAATAATATGACGTTAGTCGATAATAATGGAATTATGAATATTTAAGCGTAATCATAAAAATGAAAGCTCTACTGTTCAAGGTAAAAAATTAACATTGTAACGGTGTCCATCATTGATCTCGGATGAGGATAAGGATCGTGTAATAAATGGGAAGAATGCGATAATCTTCCGGATTCAAATAATCCACCTTGAGATCAGAACTCGGAGACACCGTCTAGAATATGTTATTTTATCCGGAACGGTCCGGAATTTTTATTACGGTAATAAGAGTTTGTTGTTTTACTTCTTTCGATCGACTTATGGTGTTCTTTAAATTGTGAAATACTTTAAGGTGAGATCGTGATCTACATAATACTTTGATATATTTGGAGACCTTTTACATCTTCAGTAAGGAAATTATATAACCTTTTTTAATTTTGCTATATATATCAGTGGTTGAGTTTCTTGCCGTTTTTCCTCAAGTGAGGTTTTTTGAAAACGGTGGTAGGTATTTCTATCTTCTGACCTTCATAAGAGCTTGATAGAAGCCTATTATAATATATTGAATAAATATATTTTTGATTTTGCTAAAAATTGTTGAAAAAAGGCGGTTTCGTGTCTTGTTTGCTAGGTTTTCTTTCTTGGTTACAATCTAATGACGCGTAATTGTATTAGGTCTCAATTTAAAAATACGATAGAATTTACTGAAAATCGTGAGGTGATCAAAATATAGATTTGTGAATTGTTTTCTCAGCCATCATAATAAAATAAATATCGACGATTGAAATTCGCTAATTGCACGGGTAAAGTTTGACACGAGACACTGACGGGAAGTCACTAATTTAATCTGTCAAAGACAAAACTTTTGAAACTCGTCCTATTACAAGTAGTTAAATTATTGTTTGAACTCCTAAAAGTTTTTGTGTATAAATGGATCTCAGCTGTTTATTATCTAAGAGACAACTTCGTTTGATTTTTAAACATTGATGCCCTAAAATCCCGTTATAATTATGGTATTTTTTTCAGTTTATGCTTTCAAAAGTATACCGATAGTATCCAAATTGATGTCATTTGTAATAGCATTATGAAAGCACGATTTTACATCCGGATTTATCTTTAAAAATACTAATCAATAATTCTTTTTTTTAAATGAAAATTACGTTTAGATTAAAATACGCTGCGCTGCCGAAGTAAGAAGCGTAACTAAAATACATAACCTATACGCTGTAAAAATAGGTTGGATACGTACAAAACTTCCAACTTTTTAATTTCGAACGTGGAACAAGATATTTCGAATTCTTCCGAACATTCGCTTAAAAATATTCAGAGTTTGGCCGTATCGAATGGCTGAGTGAATTGTGAATGGTGACCGGCCGGAAGGGTGCGTCTGCCCGGTCGGACCGGAAGCATCTCACTCCGCTCGAACCCATTGTCACCCTATTTTGTATTTTTAAAAGCATCCATTTTTGAATTTTGACGGAGAGCCTGAAATTGCGACGTCTTTTATTGGGAAATATGGTGAATATTTTTGATGTGAACCATTTATGAATTGTACATTTCACGTTTGGCGAAAAGTGTGGCAAGGTCATAATGAGCTTAAAATAGCTATATTATATTCATTATTTTATGTTTAAAGTCCTTTAATATTATTTTTCAATATAAATAATCGATACCTGAAAGTGACAAACTTCAACCATGATTTAAATCATCTTTCAAGACTATACTTTAAACTTATCAGATAAATTTTAATCAGTTCTGGGAAGCTCCTAACGCTCTCCTTTATATTCAGAATTATGCAAAGTGATTAAGCTTATTATGACCTGCGAAGAGCTTTTTTAATAAGCTTCATTCTTCTCTTGGAGGACTAGATTTTTTATCACAAACTTTTTCAGATTTAACAAAGTTTACAATTGCTCTGTAAAGCGATTGTTCTGTTTTGTTTATGTTTTCATACAAACATATATATTTTTAAAAAGGTTGTAATTGTAATGTATAGGAATATATAATATATACCACAAATAAATACATCTGAAATTAACACAATTAAATTTTTATTTAATTTTATACATTGATTTGAAATAAACTGTGACAAGAACCACTAAGGTATTGTTTGTTTATCTTCTTTAATCATAATTAGTTGCAACTAAGCTACACTCAAAAAACCCTCGTATGTTGAAGTAAGTAAATTTAGTGATGACTTTTCTACACTATCACCACGCCACGTTTTACTTTTTAGTGTAAACGTATTTAGTTGTCAAGAGAATTACAACGTATGCCTACACTAAATATTCGGGTACGAAGAATTAAAAGGTTGTTGAAAACCGTGACTTCATAATACGCACTAACCCTGCCATAATCATCAATCACAAACGGCACGAAATTACCCTAATGCCCCCAGATCTGAGATTCGCATATGATGCCGCTAATGAGCCCGCCCTCATTGCTCTAATCGTTTGGGTAATTAAGTGCCTTTCATATGCAACTCACGTTCCTGTTGATGGTTTCTTTCGTTATAATTCAATCGGGATTAATTACATATTCAGATTTGCCTGTGTTCAGGTTTAGGCAAATTACTCACGTATCTTAACTAAGATTTTATGTTGGCAATAAAGGACTTGACAACTGAAAAGTTTGTAATAAATATTTAAAATGATTTACATGGTCAAAGTTATCGTTAATAGATCCTTAAAACACCTACAAAGGTGTTTTTTGTTATATAAATGAGAGCATATAATAAAAAAATATTTTCATCTGGGTTTACTAAGTCTTTAATATTACATATATAGTTCAGCAATCGCACACCTGATATTAAAAATGTCACTAAAATACCTATTACTATATTGTTATATTGGAAAACGATGTTCTTTTATTTGTATTTCAAAGGAGTCGATGGTAGAAAAATGTGTAATATTGTTAGGCAAGGCATTCCAATACCCGAGGGCAGTCGCAGTCAAACGGGGTATATCTAGTATCAGTGTGGGGTTTTAACTCGTATCGGGCAATACCTTTGTGTTTTTTAAAGTTAGTACATATTTGTCCCAAAACAAGAATAGGTAGAAAATATCGAGACCCCCAGTGGGACTTGAACCCACACCTAAGCTTTACGCGCGGCTCCGTGCTTGCACCTATACTTGAGTCGCCGAAATTTTCCAATAGGTTCTATATTCGGTCTGGTACTTTAGTGTTTACAAGCAAATATGTCGCTTCAGCGCCATCTGCGGTTAGTGCTTTGCAGCACTTAGCATATACGATTAGATAACTTTACAAAATGATATCATTATTACTAATACCATTAGTTTTTAATGAACCATAGATATTGATTGAATTTCGATTGATACTTACCCCTAATACCTATTTAGTGACTAGCTGGTACAATTAGGCGTACTCTACGTGTGAATTGGTATAGTAGTAAGATATATTTATTATATTGCAAAATGCTATCTTCCGTTAATTGTTGAGGAAAAGTGTCATTTACTTCAGCGGTAGTTAGCGACAGACGCGGTAGCTGCCCGCGACAACAATTTGCATCGCTAATGAATGCCGCGATGCCGCCATGTTTTTCACTACTTAACCACTTGGGGCAAGTGTATACAATGCAAGAATAGGGATGTTTTCCGGGTAAAAAAATATTATACTAATTAGTCCGTCGGTTACTTAAAAATTCTCCAGTTAGCTTGTCAAAGATAATAGACACGTATTTTTCTTTCTTTGACGAAATAAATAATTGTAAAGATGGGCCCATCAAGAATGGTAAAAAGTAAAAGTAAAAAGAGTGGCCGAAAAAAAACCGATTATCTAAGTCAAAACATGTTATATAATATGTATTCGGTACCTATAAAACTCTTGTGAAAGGATTTCTTTAAGAACATTTAAATTTTCTTTTGCAATTAAAAAACGTGAAAATAAGTAGGTAAGTACATCTTTCTGCATTTTACTTGCTCAATTAGAACATTTATAAGATTGCTCATAAATGTTAATATATACAGCGATTAATTAATTAATTTAAGGTTATCATACCTGCCATTTTTTGTGAGGTCAAAAAAAGAATATTTTTATTTATTATTACCTATTTATTTCTTTCAAACGTATTATTTTGTTTGATGCTTACAGTGAAGCAGGAGAATTAAATTTTCCCCGTTGAAAGTTGAGAAAGTCAACAGATGCAAAAGTTCTGAGAAGCGGGCGAGGGGACGAACACCCAGATCTCTTTGACTTTGATTCCTATGAAACTGGACATTACTCTACCCAAACCCTAACCACTTGCTCTCGCATTCAACTCAACCTCGCTCTGAGTTACAATTACCCTAATGTCCTCTGTTTATGATGAACCTATCTCGAATTAGTAATTCAAATTGTTCATTAAGCTCTTTTGATTTACTGACTCTGCAAATTACTGTTTTTACTAGACAGAAAACAGCGTCTGTTGCAGAATTGTCGAGAATAATTGATAGGATTGTAAATACGGAAATGTTTTACTTAATATAGGAAAATACCGTTCATTTGTTTGAAGTGATTCCAAAGTCAATTTGTAAAGTACCTAATATCTTATTATAGCTAAGTTATAAAATCCTTGCAAGTTATGTTTATGGAGCAAGCATATTTAACTAGAAGTTAGTGGTTCAAGTTAAGAGGGTTGAAGTTACCAATTAAACTTCTCGTATTACACTTCAGAAGTGTACCATCGGTTCTATATTAATTAATAGATGAAATTGTTTTATGACTCGGTAGCGTATCATCAGGTTTACGTTGGATGCTAAAAATTCAAGCGGCACCATCCTTATAACCTCTCACCTCTTTTATAGAAACCCGGAAAATTTTAGCAATTCCCCCGATCACCGACATTACAGGCGAATTCCGGACACGCGTCGCGAAGGTTCAGCTCTGTGATTCCACCGCTATTACAGGTAGAATATATTTTTAATCCACCTCGAAAAGGGGTTTGTAAATTTAAGCTACGTGCCCTCTTCTTATAAGCGAGATATTTGTAAACTGAACCAAGTTGACAATCAGAGTTGACTTCCATATAACTAGCTGCACACATACATACACAGATAGATACGTCAAACTAAAGTTTATTGCGTTGGGAGTTCAATATAAAGATTACTTTTGCAATGTGTGAAAGAGCAAGAATAATCTAAAACATACCTGCGATTAATAAACAATCGGCAAAAAGTTCTCGTCAAAAGTAATGAGGTACCTACTTAACTAAGTTCTAAAAAGTATGCATATTGTCTTTGCTTATATTTTATGTAGGTAATTTAAGTGTAAATCAAGCGACAACTTAACAGAAACAATCACTCAAGATTTATATTTGTTCTGGTAGGTTGTAGTACCTACTAGTAATTATACCTACAATTACTATGGTCTGCATTGCTCTGAGTCACATAATTTTCTTCTTATATATAAAAATGAATCGCAAAATGTGTTGGTAAGCGCATAACTCGACAACGCCTGGACCAATTTGGCCAATTTTTTTTTTAAATGTTCGTTGAAGTCCAGGGATGGTTCTTACGGCGAGAAAAAATCGAATATTTGCCGGGAAAACCCTAAAAACAGCCCTTTTCTTTTCCCATACAAACGTTGTCTAACTAAAGTTACCTAATTTGAATTTCGAACGGGCAGGATGACGTCTGCCGGGACCGCTAGTTATAATATAAATATGTATATACAAATTCCTATAAAGTAACTGAATAATTTGAGATTAAATGTAGGTCTATTCAGTCGCAGTCGTCAATTACTGACGGTTTACAGGAGCGGGTAGGCCTAAATCGACAGTGATTGACATTAGCATGATAGTAGTCTGCCAGGCTTTGAGGGTTTCAGGTGCTGTTTGCACTGACTTTAACGCTCGAATCAATAGCAACAATAAGCCGTAGTCGGCAAATGACCGGACTAGCGGTCGTGCGGTCGTGGGTTCAGATCCTATAGTCGCGTGACAATTTTATCGGTTCTGAAACTTGCACGCTATGATTTCAATGTAATCTGTCACCCTGCATTGCACCATTGTGGTAGATGTGATATTCTGGCTATCCTAAAAGTAGGATGATTAATATAATATATAGGCGGATTGAGAATATACTCCTATAGTTTAAAAGTAGAGGTGTTAAAAAAGAAATAAATAACGAATAAATTCAAAAACTACTGGACAATTTCAAAAAATGTTTCACTGCTTTGTTCCAGATTAACATAGCCTACAAAATGAAAACTTGTGCAAAACCGGGGGCGGGTTGCTAGTAAATAATTCTATAACAGAACTCCAAGTTTATACAGTTTTTCTTTCGTTTCTCTCAAAGTGCAAATAGAAGAGCTTTATTCAATTGATTCTGTATATAAACGCCTAAGTTCTGTAAAGTTAAAATAATATTTGATATTCGACCAAGAGCTATTGTGTTTGGTACCGCATCGCACTGAATAGGTATTGCGAGAGGAAGCAATAAAATTTTTAGAAGTTAAACGAGATCAGCGTTTTAGAGAAATTATAGTACCTACTGATTTTAGGTAGGTATATTATTATGATATTATCGACTGAGTGAAGTAAGGCTTTAGATTAGGTAGGCACGCTTCCCTTTAGTTAAATCAAATTTGAAGCGTCGCTTCGCTACGTTTGAGAATTCGAATGACCTAAGTAGGTGGGAAACTAAGAAATTTTTCAAGAGAGTAGATGATTTCAAGTTCTTTTTATTCGAACATAAGTAGTGAAGTTCAAGTGGTACGAAAAGAGCGGGTTTAATAGAAGTTTGATAAAATAAAAAAAAATTGGGGTGTGTCAGATTTTTTTCTAGGTACTTAGGTGTTTCCACAATTAACTTGAAGATCTACACAGTGAAATTGGTTTATGGAATTGACGTAAGCTATCACAAAGTCACGTGAAACATTTTGGAAAATTCCACAATATCCACGTAGTGCAGAATTTCCCAATTTGAAAGAAAAGTTCTAGAAGGTATCATACCTTCTAGAATTTTTAAATTGGGCATTTGAAAAATCATCAGAATCTAATGATCTTAGAGTAAAACAGGGAACTTCTTAATATAAATATAATGTGGACACAATCTATCGATTTTGATAAGTATATAAAAGAGTAGTCAACACCTTAATTATTTTTTAAACAGAAACACTGGAAATTACAGTTAATACTTCCAGTCAGGCTGTTGTGGAAGGAACGATTGTTTATAAAAGAATTACGTCCATAAAATACATTTTCAATAAAAATCTGATTGAATCGCTCGTATTTATTATCTTAGAGCGTTAAAGTTGTTTCCACAGCCAGGAGCTAACAACCAGCCACAGATTTGAAGCCGCAAAGATTTCATTCGATGGAAAAAGATCTTTGCTATTCTTTATAGTTTCGTTGTAAGACATCACTATAAAATATAGGGAATAAATGTTTTTTAGATTTTCAGTTAGATAATATGTATAACTTGTGCACTTTATTTGATAGCAATAAATTTGTCTGCGTTTAATCTTTAAAACGGTTCGCACCTGCCTTCAAACCAATAACTTGATTTGAAGACTGTCAGTCTCTCTGTGCTCCCGTAGGTTGAATATAGCATGTAAATGAGTAGGTGTATATTTTTTAGTAATAGTACATTACGCACCTAGGCCAGTATACTATTTTTCTGATCGACGAAGCCAGAAAGCGGCAATTTCATTTAGCGCAGCGGCCAGAAAGTTGGCGCTTTCCGGCCGGAGGACAGAAAAAATTATTAATGTGTAAGTGAGTAAATACTCTGATAATTAAGACATTTTTTACGTATCTGTGTGTACCCAAAAAATAAACTTTCATTATTGCACAAATAATAAGTTGAATCCTATGGGTTTATTTATAGAGATAATGAGTAAATTATATCTTTAGCAAATTAATATAGGGTAGTTTATTGAGTGCATATTTAAGCGCCTACTGTGTATCCATGACTCAAAAACAATTAACCTCATTTAAATTAAATTGTAAAACTATTCACTACGTCCCCTTTATAGAAACGAGCCCTCTTAAAATAAATGAGGTTTCGGCTATTTTATTACGTAAATCGCTTTCATATCATACGCGACGTCACAGACAGGCGAAAATGAATAACAGAACGGGTTGTTCGTTTGCTGTAATTATCATAATTATTCTGCCAACTGGTGCATACAACTACACAACTAGGTACATAATATTATTATAGTTACAAAGATATCAATTTCAGCCACTGGTACGTATTTAAATTCTATTGGCTACCTATCTCTTTTTACGATTTAGGATTCAACTCGTAAGTCATAACTATGTTTCTCTTGTTTGGGGCAAAAATAACTTATTTTATTTTATAATTAATTTCTGTGTGAATGAAAACTACGCAATGGAAAAGCCAAAGGAAACTTAAAAAAATCGTATTGTTAATAAAGGTATAAAACAGTAACGGGAAAAAGCAGCTCTTTGCCCAAATTAAAAACTCACCAAAATTTCCTTTCCATTAACTTCAACATTCAATAACGCTTGAAATCATCAAACAGCCGGAATCTTGCCAATAAAATGAAGTGAAAATGAGCTGCGAGCGCAATTAGCTAAATGGACGAAATCCACGGAATCCAGAAAAAACCCCCGAATCCCCGATCCTTTATCGCTCCCGCATTGGTAGACAATTTGCGGGAATTGCCGGCGTGGACAGACGACGTCCAGTAGACACAGTGTAATTTGGGCAGAGCTTTGACAAATCTATTTAAAGGTTTTTGTATACCGGAGGTGCAATTTTTTGTTGCGTTATAAAAACATTGCCCGGTGCACCTATTTTGTGGATACTCTTAGTTATGTAACATTTATTTGACGAGACAATACAACTTAATTAATACTCCTATTAAATGAAAATACACTAAGTACCTTGTCGTTTAATATAACATTTGCAACATCAATTTGCGGTGATAGCAAGTAGAATTTACTTTTGGTACTTCCGTGTTTATCATAGATACTTCTTTGAATATGAAGATGATGAGACTGACTGAATAACATGTGATGAAGAGACCACTTTCACAGACACATATAAAATAAAAAATAAATTTTTTTTGTGTACCAAGTAGAAAACATAGCGCCGGCACTCCATAGTAATTTGTGGACAACTCATTTTTAGCTACGCAGTAAAACAGTTGGAATGTCCTCACCCTAGCATTACTCATGCAAATTTTCGCCAATGATAGGGGAACGTTGCACTTTAGTTTAAAATCACGATTGGCTGCCAAAAATTAAATTCTGAATGGACTGCAAAATGTATGCAAAGGAATCTCATTTGCATTTAATTCGAATTAAAGTTTCCGCGGCGTGGGTATTGTTCAATTGACTGACATAAATTTCTTGATGATTTCATCAACGTCATCAAAGATTGTCGTAGCAACATGGGTATGGCACAACATTGTATATTATTTGTTTTTTTTTCTACGATATCATTGATCTGATCATTATGAAATGTATCAAGCGAATAAATGACTTTTATAGATTTCTCACATTTGAACATGAGCGTAATTAGGTAAGGGGTTACGAAGATATTCTAAGAGTTTAAATAGGTAGGGGTTGAATGTTTTTAGAAAACATAAGTATGGTTTCAAAATATGAAAATGGAGAAAATTATGAGTTTAGTAGGTAGCGATAATATCTAATTACATAAAAATATATGTCTCGAAATGTATTTCTAACTTAAATAACATTTAAAGAGATAAAGTTTAATACCTATATACATTTCAACGGTACTTAGATTTACTTACCCTTAGATTGCACAATTTCCACGTAACCATAGATTTAATGGTAAAATAAGGGTTAGACTTTTTTAACAGAGAAATCAATTGCGTCCTGGGAACCCAGATCAATTTATCTCCTTTGAAAACTTCTATTGTTACCAGTATTGTAAATGAAAAACGTTTGTTTGCGTTCACGCCTACCAAAACCGCTGAACTCAGTATAATTGAATTTCACGGGGGTAAAACTGCAGCAAACAACTTACGAGAGAGAGAGAACTCAATTACAATATACACATTATAGTTACGCCCACAGCTACATCCCATAATTTGGATATTGGCATAAAAGATGAAAAATATATAATTCTATTTAAGGATATGTCGGTCTGACGGTCTAGTGGTCAGAGCTCTTGACTACGAAACCGGAGGTTGCGGTTTCGAATCTTGCTAGGGGCAGATGTCAGTGTGATAAGCACTGGCAACTGTACCTGAGTCTTGTGTTTGTGTGTTTATGTATGTTTATCCGTTGTCTAGAACCATAGTACAAGCTTTGCTTAATTTGGGACTAGATTCATTGGTATGAATTGTCCAAAGATATTTATTTATCTTTGCCTATTTTTTTATTTCTTTTCGGTTTTCTAAAAAAAAATTGTAGTCTGAAAGAAGCTCTTTAAAAACAAGCATCATTCAGACAGAAATCCTTAACAAATTCCAGTTACATTAGTATAATGACATGTGCAAAATGCATGAAAAGCAAAGCGAGGCGTAACCATTGTTCGTATTATCCATCTTAATGCAGTATGCAATGTACATTATTATACAATACTTGCTTTCCTGGAATAAAAATAGTCCCATTGGCTAAATTCTTTCATTACTCTGTTTATTATTAAGTTACAGAATATCATAAAAAATCTAGGTATAAAACCACATCTGAAGTTACAATGTTTTAAAATTTAAGCCTACTGCGATAATTGGATAATTTAATGATTAAGAACAGGATTGGGCTAATCACACGCCTATGTTCTTAACAAGGATGAAACAATGCATTACTTACTGTTACAAAACTGTTGGATTTACAGGAAACTGTTTGCATAGCCGAGAGCCCCGCATATTATTATAAAAGCAAAACGCATAGAATAAAATCTTTTTACTGCGTTTAAAGAAAACATTGTATACCTATAGGGACGCCATTTAGAACGTTTTTTCCTACGCGTATTGCGTTAAAATATTCTTTTTTTACAGCACTTGTAAAAAGGGTCCGTAATTATTAAGTATAAAATTTGCTTATATACGATTCAAGCTTAACCAAATAAAATGTAATCAAGTCGTTTCATCCCTGTTTTCTGTGTAGAAGCTAATTAAAAGGCATTCCCTTACTTTTTGCCACCTGCGCCCCGCGGCTGAATTAGAACTAATTTCCTTAAAGTAAAGGAAACACAGTAGATTGTTATGTGGTTTCCTTTTAACGCGGTAGTATGGGGGTAATTAGGCTAACTTTCGTTAAAAAGGCCTCTTTTTCACGTTTAAAGATATACGTTATGTAATTATGGTAAAGCCTGGACAATAATAGTAGTTTATATACCGTTTACCTAGGCGTGTTAATACTCGATTGGTTTTACTTTAGATTGTAGGTAGGTTAGGTCTCAGAATAAGCCAACATATATTTTTCATGCGCCTGAATGTTAAAGGTGGTCCATCCCAAAGTTTCATTTAAATTTTTGGACATATTCATTGTTTCTTTTTATGATTCGGCATTAAAAATTAAAAATACATAATATAACCCTTAAATTTATCCTTTCTACCGTCAACCCCTAATTTTTAATAAAAAAACTTAAAGAAAGCGGAACGAATTTCACTGGGTCAGTTAGTAAGATTATAAATCCCCTATAATGAGTACACTTCACCTGCTTCATTTAGATAATGCTGGTATTCTTGTATCCTTTTTAAGGTTAGTTAATATGGATTTTTTATTTAAAGTTTACTTGAATAGACATTATTTTATTTTATGTGATATTTTTGGGCGCCGAGCCAGCTTCCGACTATGCTCATTGTCCAAAACAAAAACCGGAACACTACCCTTTAATCTGACTCGATTCATTAGGGACAAACGGTCCACTTTCATAATTTATTTACTTGTTTTCAGTTACATTAGGCTTTTAACACGATTTATAAAGCTCTAATTGACTACCCATTAAAATTTGCTTTCCGTCAGAAAATCATTTACCTACTAGGACTAAAAACTATTCTCATAGCCTTTAGGTTTTGTTTAGTAGGTATGTAGAAATGATTTGATGGACAACATTGATCGCGAGCATGTATGTAACATACAACATTTTTATATCTACTAGCTGACCCGCAGAACTTAATTGTAACGCCGTCTTCTGATTTTAATAACCTACTTTAATGTTTCTCTATAGTCTATACACACTTTTTCCTAACAATAACAAATACAAAATAAATATCTCTATCATATTATTATCATAGTATTTGGTGCAGTCTGTCAGAATTTATCAGCATATATACATTTCGGTAATTCATTTTAGATACATAGATTATATAAATGTCAAAAATTTGCAATTGTCACCTACTGGGCAACTGGTGGAACATGTCAGATAAACTTCAATCGATGCTAGCGCATCAATGTATTTTTCACATGTGATAGGTACCTACTTCTACAGAATACGAGAATTTATAATGCAGCTAAGCTAGCAAATAACCAGTGTTGATATCTACATACATTTTCCTCGGATAGAAAGCGTAAACAACCAAAGAGGCAAATATTGGAAATTACGTTAACGTATTATTGTCGTTAGTGCCGGAGCGACTGTTTTTTTCCAAATGACACTTAACAGAAATTGACGCCCCATCTCCAGAGTAGTTGGCGAGTGTTCCCGCCAAATAAAGAATTCCGGATTCAATTATTGCGTCCGAGAGTTGTTTTGGTTCCGCTCAAATTATTTTGGAAAATATTGGTTCGATAAAATAAGTAACTTGATTATGTTCTTTGATAATAATCGGATAAAATGTTAAACGGTCATTAGTCTTAACGATAATCCAGTGAAATGAGATGTTTTTTTATTAAAATTTGAGATCAATTAGTAAAAGTTTGGAGATCTACTTTAATTGTCGGCATCAGATTTTTTTAAAAGTAAAATAATTGTATTCTAATGAATATATTTTTAGAATTTAACAGTTACCATTTTTGTAGCAGAATGTCCAACACTATACAATTTTAAGATACAAATTAAATTAAATTTTTACTTTTGTTTTGAAATACAAAAAAATATGTTTTTTTACAATGTGCAATTGCCACGAAAGCTTCAGGAACGATTAATTTATGTATCATTCTACGCATGAAATACCTAGTATAACTGAAGTTAAATTTTGATTATTTTTTCATCATAAGCTTTTATTTAACTTGTTAGCAGATACTACTAAGTATAATTATTATATATAAGTGGTTAGGTACCAATTAGTTACATAGTGATAGTTTTATAACTCTTTATTCATTTAAATATAAACGGTCTGAAAAGATTAAGTACTTTATAATCAATCCTCCATGATATTTTTGTAAGCCGAAATTTGGGCAACTATCGGCGCATCATGTAAACAGTGCCAGAGACGTTGGTTCAACATTCAAATACTACACATAAACTTAGTAAGAACAGCTGTACCGTATTTTTCATATTGTAAGCTTAGAAAGAATTGAAAGAAACAACCGTTACTATAAACGCTACTGAGCTGACGATACTCAAACGCTGTCAGCTATCGTCAGCTCAGTCGTGCTATGAATATAGGAACTGTAAAGTTTTCGAAACTTCAGCCAATAAAATAAAATACTCGAGTTAAATCTACTTATAGTTGTTTCATTCCAATCCTCGAAGGCATCGTAATAATATAGTATTATATTGTAAGCCCGTTTTCTATTATATTATCATGTTAAAATCAAGATAGTTGTCGAAGTAAAAAGTGGTCCTAAGTATAAAAAATATATTTTCTAATAACTATTTATTTACTAACAATTTTAACAGTTTCAATAACTATTCTGAAAGTTGCTAGAGGAAAAACTAAAATTTGAAAATATACTAATTCGATTAGCCCCCCAAAACAAGAAAACGTATTGAAAAAAAAATTGGCAATGACATGAGCTTACTCAAATTCACGTTATCAATTTTCGTCAGCTTATGTTAAATTCATACATTCATAAGCAAATGTAGATTGTCACTTATCTAGGAGGATCTTTCATGAAAATGAAGTTGTTTGATTACATTTGAAGTGATCTAGCTGCATTTAATTTCGCTCGACTAGAAGCACTGAATCTGACTACGATCTAAATCACACGAAAGCCGTTTGAGCTGATGCCAACGCCCGTACTTGGCTAAATCGGATTTAAGTCTTTGAACGAACGAATCTCAAATATGGGTAGTTAGCTCCCTCTCGTTAAAGATTTCAAAATGAGAATTAAGAAACTGCTTTCTGTTTAGTTCAATTTGTAAAAGATTACTGCATATATTTACTTAGACTTTAGCGTTAGACTATCGTCAGCTCAATTGTGCTAAGATTATGAAAACTGTAAGGTTTCCGAAACGTCAGCCAAGTAAATAAAATACGCGAGTTAAATCCGTTAATAGCTGTTTCATTTCAAAGATTACTCCAATTAAGAAGATGATTTAATGATCAAAGTATAATATATGACGGCGCGATGGTCTAGTGGTCAGAGCTCTTGACTAAGAAATCGAATGTTGCGGTTTCGAATCCTGCTAGGGGCAGATGTCATTGTGATGAGGACTGGCGTCTGTACCTGAATCTTGGATGCTTTATATTTATTTATGTATGTTTATCTGTTATCTAGTATCCCTATGGATACTAATTAATCTAGTAGTTACAAGCTTTGCTTAGTTTGCGACTAGATTAATTGGCGTGAATTGTACAAAGGTATTTATTTATTTAGTTATAGCTAATACCTTTAGTAAATTCAACAAACATTTCCCTTTTCTATAGAAATAACTGTTGTTTGGAGCACAATATTCTATTGGTAATTTGCGTTGTTTTGGTGGAAATATCAACTCATCGCATAGTAGGTACCTACGTTAGTAATTAACGACCAATATTATGCTGGATTATAATTCTATCTTTATTAGATGAGCGAGGCTGTCTATTATACGGAATAAATTTCTAGAGTGATGAGTGTGATAGCTTTATAGATTTAAATTGCAATTTTGTATTATATGTCACACTTTATTATGCTTAAATATTGTTTGAAGTAACCGTATGTAACTTTTTAAGATAATTAAATAAAAAAACTCTATAGAATAAGCATGTCAAACTTGATCACAGAAGTGGTTAAATTCAATTGTAACTCCAACAAATACAGCGGTAACCTACAATACAGCGATCGGGTTTCTTAGAAAAACGCATTTACGAAAACTTTTGGGGTTGAAACCCGACCCAGGGTGAAAAGAAATATGAAACGTGTTCCGATAACAGCAATCTTACCCTTAGAATCAAAACTCGGCGCCTATAAAAAGTTAATACAAAATATATTTTAGTCTATAGGATATATTTTTATTGTTTCTGGGACGTTTTGCCGCCGGATTTGATTTTATGGATATTTCTCTGTGACCTTGTATGTTTATATATTTTGGAAAGACCTTAATCTCCGGTTTTCGTCTGTTTTATGGTTGCGATGTTATCTAATAGCGTTCTAAACCTTTAAGATATCGATATTGCACGATTGAGACTACTCAGCTCTAGGAACTTTATTTTTATTTAGCTGCTAGAATATTCCCACCTTAATCCTAGTACCTATATGGGAGACTGTAGATGATGCTTTAGGTACATACATCCTTCAATGTTGCGCGCAAACATTTTTAAAATATAGAAGGAGCCCGTACCTTCTTCAATACACTAAAAACAATTTATGTGACGTAATACCAAGTCTGTTCGAAGTTGATTGGAATACATACAAATGCTAGAATTTAGCAAAAAGTGTATGATTTGGCTGTCATGCTAGGAAATTATATACTAGATCCAGAGTGTCATGCAATAGTTCTATAAAACGGTCAAGTCATACCCTTTAATGATTAAAATTAATGTAGGTACCCACCCAAGCTCGTATTTGGTTGAGCACTGTCATGCCCCTAGGTAGTAAAAAAAAGATGTAAGTAATCTACTACATATTATTATATAAAAATGAATCGCAAAATGTGTTGGTAAGCGCATAACTCTATAACGCTTGGACCAATTTGGCTAATTCTTTTTTTTTAGATGTTCGCTGAAATCCAAGGATGGTTTATACGACAAGAAAAATTCAAACGATTGCCGGGAAAACTCTAAAAACAGGCCTTTTCTTTTCCCATACAAACGTTGTCTAACTAAAGTCAATTTGAACTTCGAACGGGCAGGATGACGTCTGCGGGGACCGCTAGTTAATAATAGAAAAAATCACCTAGTTTATTTGACGAATAATATAAGATATAAGGATCCTTATAAAGGTAGTCAAGGAATTCACATACTTATAAAATAGCAAAAATTATATTTCAGTTTAAATTTAGTTAAAAAGTGTCAGAGAACTTTAAACATATAGTTTTATGTGAGATCCAACAACCATTTAACCAACGTCTTGCGGGAAACTCACTCTGTTCAAGCTCTTCTATTGAAAAGTTAACTAAAAACTTCGCCTGAGCATTATTTCGCTGCTTTAATTCGACAGTGGCACAACTCAAAAAATGATATTTTTCAGAAACGCAGTTTAAAAAAAAGGAAAAGTTTATGTGCTCACTACTTTTATTCTACCCATAATAAACAATTTTTAATAACAAAAGTCAGTTAGTCTTCTATCAAAGTATGATATTTGACATATCTCGTGAGCACTAACAATAAATTGCCATTAAAAACCTATTAAAAATCACAAGTGTTCAGAGTTAGGTCAAATGAATAATCACAGTAATAATGCTGAATACTGGCACATTAATAATTAAGACTCCCGTGTATGTTATAGCTTTTAGAGAAAAAAGACATATTTGCAATTGCAACAAATGTATTGGCTTATTATTTTTTAAATAATGTCATATTTAGATTTACATCAATAACAGTAACTTTTTTTTTCTTGAATAGTAAATTAACTCCAATTACGCCATTTATCAAATCATATTTCTGTAAATATTGGTATAACACTTTTTTATATAACGTTGTATTTTGGTTTAGCCCTATAGTTGGACAGTGGGATGTTGCTACTTAAATCGAATATTTATGCTATTTTGTTTGTCCTACATTGTAATAAGTTACGGTGAGTTACATTTATTAAAATAATAATATGAGTTTCTTTACATAGGTACATAGTAAGCAAGGATAGCTCCTAACAAAAAATGAGTTCTAAAATAGGAACAAAATATCAACGTCGATGACTCTTCTAATTCTGAAAAATCTTATTCAAAGTCCCAGCATCGAGAAAAAAAGTTTACTCGAACTCCAACTAAAGAAAGTACTACCATAGGTTATGGATTGGAACTCGTAGCTTCTGAGAATAGTGCCATTAAATTATGTGCCTCAAGTCTATTGGAAGAAAATAAAGTACCGACACTGCAGCATTATGAGCGTAATTTAACCGCTGAAGAAGTCGATCACTTTTGTCAAACTCGGTCTGTGGCAGTAACTATCTCACAAGAAGACTTGATCAGAAGAACCAATTGCGATCTAAAAAATGTACCATCTCCAAACAAAACCTCTAGTTCAAGTAGCTCACCGCTTCCAAGTAATATTGAAGATCCTTATATTATACACAGCATGTAGCAACACCGGAGGATGCTGCTCCAAAGTTGTTCGTAAACGAAAGGTGGATCCCGAGAAATGGACAAGTAAAAAAGCAAAGTTATTAGGAAATTGTGGTAAATCGTACATTTCAAGAACTCACAAACTAGCTACATGCTGTGTATATACAAGGATCTTCAATATTACTTGGAAGCAACTCAATAGCAGGGATATCTTGACCGGTTGCTATGTTTTCATTTTCTTTCAATGAGTTTTCTAATCCACAGCCATGGCTTGATAGCGTAGATTTGGCTGAGGCTGAGACACAAAAAGAAGCACTATTCTCTATGAATGGCGACTTAGGCAATTGTTTGGCGTCATTTTTACTTTCAGAATCTGAAGAGCTTCCTGTATCTGATGAGTCGCTTAAAGAATCTGAAGAACTGCTGGAATCCGGTGAGCTACTAGAACTAGAGCATTTGTTTGGTGATGGTACATTTTTTAGATCGCAATTGGTTCTTCTGGTCAAGTCTTTTTGTGAGATAGTTACTGCTACAGACTGAGTTTGACAAAACTGGTCGACTTCTTCAGCGGTTAAATTATGCTCAGAGTGCTGCAAAGTTGGTACTTTATTTTCTTTTAATAAACTTGAGGCACATGGTTCAATGGCACTATTCTCAGAAGCTACGAGTTCCATTCCATAACCCATGTTAGTTCTTTCTTTAGTTTGAGTTCAAGTAAACTTTTTTTTTCGATGCTGGGACTTTGAATAAGATTTTTCAGAACTAGAAGAATCATCGACGTTGATATTTTTAAAGTTCGGGTCCTTTACACTGTCGGCAGAGCAATAATCTTGCTCATTTGCGTAACAACATTCAGCAATTTCATTTTTTTGAAGGGTTAAAGGCGATAGAATTTTCCTTTCCTCGGACATCAATTTGAAGACTGAAAAACAACAGTTTAACTTTAATAAAACACAATAATATCTTAAGATTGTAATTAATGTTGTGGGTTTTTACCTATGAAATTGCTGCCAATACTAACTACCTACCAGTGTGTGGCAATTTCACAAGCAAACGCCCGATACTTACTACAATCTTATATTATTATGACATTTGAAAAATTTACATACAAAATACTTTAATTTTATGCACTTATCATTAATAACTTTAGTATAAGCTATACTTGGGTATCTTCGCATCATCTTTTCTACATAATTATTTTCAATTTCATGTTAATTTTTTGAAACATTTGAAGTGTACGTCGATTTGCCACTGAAAATCAAAAATACGTTGTAATTTAGGTAATAAAATTGGTCAAAAACCCACAAAGCATAATTTTACTATTATAATAATATAAACAGCTGATCTATTTTTATCGTAAATAATGACACATTTAGTAAAAACGGTCCAAAATTTTATTTAAAAAAGTATTATTTGGTAAAGTGTTAAATTACATAAATATAATATTAAAACGATAATGACAAAATCCCGTATGTGACTAAAAAACACAAGAGTTTTTATTTTGTAAAAAGTCTTATCACAATATTACATTTAAAATGCATGTACTTACTTTTTAGAACAAAGTCCCATAACAAAGTATCACTATATTTAATAAATTAATTAAACGATTATCCTTTCATTTTTTTTTGCAACAACGACACAGTTAGAAAAACGCCAATATTTCAAATAAATTGCCAAATTTAACAATGTATTATTTCGAGTTATGGCTATGTTGAAGCTAAAATCGATGCGTTCCCTATAAAGTCAATGAAGCATCTGGCGATGCGCCGATGTTCATTCAAGATGTCGTCAAAATCCCACCAATCACATAACGACACTTGGTGGCACGACGCGACTAATACGAGTAATAGAAAAATGGTCTTTGTTCACATAATAATAAAGATGATTCCGAATCGATTGCCGTGTATTAATCAAAAACGACACATTTCGTAATGTGCCGTTGTCGAATTAAAGCAGCGATTTGTTTTAAGATTGAACTTAGTTTTTCAATAAAACGAACGAGAAATTGGTATTATGTGAAAATAAATACGTGGAAGGAAGTTGGTGGCGTCTTGATGTTATTTAGGTGTTTGAAGTAGGTAAAGTTTTTTATTCAACGTATTTTTCCATGTTCAAAACACAATATTAAAAGTCATAAAACCTCTGCTCTTTTTGTAATTAGGTAGAAACGTTTGTAAGTACATAATATATATATTAGAAGAAACCTATTATGTATAACTGATTTTACGCGCGTACGTATTTTATTTAATGTTCTGACGTGTGGAAAACTTTACATAACGAATATATATTTATAACTAGCTGTCCGCCTCGGCTTCGCACGAATCTTTATTTTTATAGCCTATGTCACTCGGGAATAGTGTAGCTTCCTAACAGTGAAAGAATTTTTGAAATCGGTCCAGCCGTTCTGGAGCCTAACAAATATTAGTATAGATATTCGTTTAGCATTAAACTATAATATTTTCATCTCAGTCGTGTAACGAATAGTAGGTACTGTAAAGTTTTCGAACCGTAAGCAAACAAAATAAAATACACGAGTTAAATCTGATATAGTCGTTTCATTCTAAAGTGTAATAACTGCGAAAGCATCGGAAATAATTGAATACATTCTTTTTTCTTCTTGGAATTGAACTTCGATCTTTTTAATTAGGTGAAAAGCAATGAACATAGTATAGACAGCCCGATAACGTATGTTCAATTCATTACCGAGCCTGTTGGGATGGGAGTAGGTAGATATATAATATATATATATATTTTCTAATTCCCTTCTTACCTGTCTGTGGGTGGCTTTATTTATGACGCCTACGGTGAAACTACTAAAGATAAAATGTAAGGAAAATGTTCGTAAAAAAAATGTAATAAGAAAAATAAAAGAAATGAAAGTATTTTTAGATATCTGAGCTGACGATAGCCTAAAGTGATTTTAATGTAAAAGTACATTAATGTAAAAAATTATGACACAGGCCTTATGGTACTTATATGTATTATTATTATTTAATGTTTTTTTTTAAATAAAAAAAAACTTTGGAATGACATAATTTTAGACGGATTTTATAAAAAAAACTTGTTGCTTTTTCACAAAATGTACTGAACAATCAATGAATCGGACTACCGATTCGTTGATTGTTCCGTTACCATAATATTATAATAATATATACTCGTACCTGCTAAGAAGCAGGTATGAATATGGTATTGACATTGATAAACGAACGAAGACTGATCACGTGTCGATCGTTCACGTATGTCAATTCTATGCAAATCGCATTAATTTCGTTCGGTTGCAATTATCGATTGTCACTTGTCTAGAAGCCCTAGGCCGTTAAACTACTATCCTAAATTCTAATCCTGCGAGGCTATGATGAATTGTCGAGTCGACATCTCGTCATGTCGATATCGTCTTATTCTCACGATAATTTGTCAAAAATCAACGTTGTCGACAACGAGAAATCTTGTCATGTCGATGTCGTCTCTTATTTCTACATGTCGATAACAAAATAATATCGTAACGACGAACCTTTTGCTTATCGACAACATGTTGTCGATAGTTCATAATAGGCTCGCAGGCAATTAATGCATTAATACAAAGATAACTGCAAACAATCCAACAAAGTGGTTGAAACGTTCCCGATAGGCCATCAAGGCATGTGATAACTTGCAATTAACGAGGGCCTCGGTCGGAGAAGGTAGCGAGAGCTTAATTAGCGATCAGCGAAATTGGCGGATCGTTACTGCTCCCCAATCTAGCATTTGACTAATTTCATTGCGCTCGGCACTGCGCCAGCGCGATGTCGCTTCTTGCCACTGTGTCCACTTAAATCGACAAAAACTCCACTTTCATTAATCTGCCAAGGAACGTTTCATTAGCGGACTAACTCCAAAGTGAATTTTAATGCATCTTCACTGTTCGCCAACGAACCTTCCGCTTTGTTGTTGCAAGAAAAAAGTTGAAAGTTTCCGGCTTTTTGTTCAAGTTGCGCTGCTACGTGAGGTCCGTGTTAATCTATTGATTGCGCGTTGTTACACCCAATCAATGTTTTAATTAAATTCTTGTTATACGGAAACGCAAATTTGCTTTTGGCCGTGTTATTGGTTTATTTTTGAATATCAGTTCAGCTATTTTTTAACAAAGTTTTTGTTATTATGTAGGTAATGGATTTTACACGGACTATTTTATTTTATCTTATCCCAACTTTTGAGAAACTGTGTAAGTCATTTACTTTCAAATACCATGGGACTCAACAAATTGTCAAGTTAAGATGGAGTCCCGAGTTAAGATGCCCCCAACTTCCCATAAGTAGTAAGTTAGCACTTCGAACTTTCGGATATAGAAAAAGTGAATTACGATCTTCTAAGAATAAAAGTACTAATACAATAAATACCTATCGATCAAATACTTCCCAGATCCTAGTAAAATAGGGTATTAGTGGCTCTTGATACAAGTATAAACTCGTTTGTGATTACACTAATTCTACAATATTAAATAAGCTTAAGATAATTTGCAATTTTTGTAGCAGATTATAACATCGTTTATAACTTTCATTAGGCTCATATTGTAGAATATTATGATTAATTTTATTTCATTAAAACAGTTTAATGCTATAGTTTCCTATATTTAATTTGAAAAGAGAGAGTTAGGTATAGGCATGTGCTTAATTCTATTTTCGTATTTAATAGGGTCTCTGGAGACTTTATATTCCAAGCGTTTTAACGATAGATAACCCTGTTCGAACCCGATACCGCCCCGTGGTTCAGTAATAGAACAAAATATCATAAAATTTTTGGTAGATAAATTAGTTTCTTTCATTAATTTTTCGTCATTCGTAAATAAGTAGTTACAGCCTACTATACCTACTTAGTTAACTTTTGTTAAAATTATATGTAGGATTTTATGAAAATAAAACTTAAGTATTTGATATAGTTAAGTTGAAATTAAACTTTGTTGCTGTTTTACGTTATATTAGTCGAATAAAATGTAAGAAAACTTAATAAAGGAAGAAGCCCGCGCTCCATGGTGGGAGGGCACTACGATTTTGGACAAAGAGGAAAGATTACTCTTTCTTCTTTGTCCAAAATCATGTAAAGTAATGAAAAATGCTGTTAGGTCATCTGAATTGATTGTTCAGTACTCTCAAGTTTAATTAGTTTAAAACCAGTAGAAACTAGGTTTCTGACAATGATATGAACCAAACAAATATTTTTACATTTGACGCAAAAGTTAATATTAAGTATATTTGTTGACGATTCAACCTCTTTTTATAGTTTTATACTTTTTATGTGTTTTATGTTTAGAATCATTATATTTGTGTTTTGTTTTACATTCCAAATTGTCAGTTGTTTTAGTTGGTAATAAACAGTGAAAGAAACCACTCGCTTTGTTTTAAATGTTAGATACAGTCCACAATATTAGTCCTATTTTTTTGTTTTGTTTAAGAACTCTGAACTGCCCCACAGTGCACTTCGGCTTATATTTTTATCTCTAGGGTATAAACATTAAATAGCTGTCCTCACCAGCGGCTAACAAGTAACTTGATACAAAAGCGAACATCTACATTTATAGGATATTTATGCATGGTTTGCAACACTGGATTTGTGCTCAGTGAATTAAGTGAAATAGGCTGTGAAAATTTGGATGCATCTTTAAACAGTACTGACTGAGTAATACGTCATTGGAACCATGCAATTATCCTACCTATTAGCAATTAGCCGCCACTTCTATTTTTACCATTCCAACGACACTGTCAAAAGCCTATTCATGAATGAATAATATTCAATATATTGTCTACTTATTTCTATTAATATTCAAAACTAGATACTCACCAGGTTTTGCATGGTATACAAAAATTGTTCTGATAATTAAACAAATACAATAAAAAAGGAATTATTCAATTAAGTGCAGTCGTTCGGAAGTAATGCGTGTTCTTACATTTAGGGCGATTCATTATTATTTAATATAGATGATTAGTCCTATGTTAAACAAACATGTACCTATATGTATTGTAAGCATATTCATCATTAGGTACCTATATTACATTATAACAAATGTGATTTTCCTTAATAATTTTACCGTAGGCGGCAGAATATAATATTAACGTATTGAAAACATTCTTGTCCATCATTAATTAACAGTCCCAGAATCTTTTGAAGCAGTACAATGATGGCACTTTATTGCCGGGAACGCCTTTGTCCGACCTGTCCCGGACTTATCCCAATAATTAATTAATAATTAAGGGCACTCTATTATCCCTTAATTTCGTCCTTCATTTCTTTAATGCGGCCCATTGTGCTAAGGATGTGTAGATTCATAATGAAAGGATGGTGCTTGTTAAATGAGTGAAAATGTAAAGGGGAATTTTGACCTATAATTTAACTGTAGACGCTGTAATAAAATTAGGTTTATTAACTTATACTAGTCAAAAATCGGATCTTTAGAATGTCAAATTTGATAGTTAGTAATACGAACTTGACGACTTGTTCGTCTAGTGGTCTGAGGCCCTGACTACGAAACTGGAGGTTGCGGGTTCGAATTCTGCTAGGGACAGATGTCAATGTGATGAGCACTGGCATCTGTACCTGAGTCTTGGATGTCTAATATGTATTTACCTACGTATGTTTATCCATTGTCTAGTACCCATAGTACAAGCTTTGCTTAGTTTGGGACTAGATCAATATAATCAATATAGGTAATAATATATTATTTTATTATTTATAACATTATTCTGTTATCATATTTACAGTATTTATTTATATGGATTGCTTGCCACAGATATCTGGTAACTATGATAAAAATAGTGGCAATTCTTTAAAAACACGTGATCAGCGTTAAATAAAATCAGCGTAGAATCTGATCGACAATCTATTTTTCCCTCTTTAACAATCGTAGCACACATCAACGAGAAAATGGGAGCACAATTTCTATTCAGTTGCCACCGCTCTAGTTTTCTTCGTGCCGCTTTTGTCTGTCTGTACAAAGCAGAAATACGGGAACCCAATCAGGGTCCTGTCTAAACGTCGGATGGACAGACGGCTGCGTAAGGGTGTCTTTCTTTTCCCTTTGCCGTCAAGAGTACTGCATCTGAATCGTGCTCTGTGAATTCGAATTAATGGGTTTTGTATGGATTGAGCATATGGATGATGAGATCAATACAAGGAACCCAAAATCTTAGGACCTCAGCGAAGTTTGAATATTTATATTTGAATTGAGCATGGTTCGAACAAATGTAATTGAATAAGTAAACATTTTAACGTCAGCCAATAAAAATAAAATACGCGAGTCAAATCCGTTAAACTTGTTTCATTCCAATGTATAATAACCGCGAAGGCATCAGAAATTTATATTTGCACGTTCGATTGACAGATATAATTATATAACTCTTTAAGGTTAAAACGTGGTGGTATTTCGGAAGTATTTTTAAATGAGGATTTTTAATAATGATGATTAAATTAATTGCTTTGGTTTATTCACACCGATTGATCTAATCTAAGCTCTATAGGTACAAGACAGTGGATAAACACATATAAGTCACCCAGGACTCTGGTACAGCATATTCGTCATACTGACATAACTATGGCTAATGGAATTTCGCTATTGGAATTTTAACCCATAACCTCCAATTCGGAATTGCAAAATACATATGCTTACCGATTCCTAAATTTTCTCATTTCTACCATCAATCTCTTTATAATAAAAAATCTCAAAAACTCGTTACGTTTGCTGGGTAGGTAGATATAAAAAGTCGGGTTTGTTCCAACACTTATAACTCCATACCTGGAAACATATCCATGGGTTTTATACCTGTCTAACATTTAATGTTCATCCCGTCAATACGGGAACGAGCAGGACGACGTCTGCCGGGATCGCTAGTGTTTAATATTCAATGGAAACGTAGGAACTGAAAGCAGCTGAATTTTAACCACCAGTATTTATGTCATCGTAGATGTCCTTATGTAGTTCTACCTCCCTAAACATCTATGAGCATCTCTGTTTTATTATTTTCTTTTATAAATATATATTTTAATTACCTACTTAAATACATTGTACCACACATAAATGTGTAAATGTAATTATAAGTAAACTAGCTGTCCGCCCCGGCTTCGCACGGATCTTTTTTTTGCCTATGTCACTCGGAATAACTGTAGCTTCCCAACAGTAAAAGAATTTTTGAAATCGGTCCAGCCGTTCTGGAGCCTATTCAATCCAAACAAATAAACAAACCTTTCCTCTTTATAATATTAGTATAGATATAGTTAGTATGTTGTTTCTTGCTTGCTGTATAAACTTACTTAGTTTACCTTTAAGTAATTGCTACATTCTTCTTATTAATGTTTTATAATTGTTAACTATGTATGATTTGGTGTAAGTAGTAGAACTTTTGGTGAACCAAATAAATAATAATAAATATCTTTGGATAATTCACACAAATTGATATTGTACCAAACTAAGCAAAGCTTGTACTATGGGTACTAGACAACGGATAAACATATATATTTACATATAGACATCCAAGACTCAGGTACCTACAGATACCAGTGCTCATTACATTGACATCTGCCCCTAGCAGGATTCGAACCCGCAACCTCCGGTTTCGTAGTCAGGGCCTCTGACCACTAGACCAACAGGCCGTTAAAAAAATAAATAAACAAACAAGAGAAAATAAATAAACAAGAGCCGTTAATAGCCAACGAAAACGAAAATGTATGAAATTGACATAATAATTATGCGAACGAAAACTGACTGTAATTGACTTTTCATTAGCTGACGTTAATCCTATATTCGCTTCGTTGAAAACAAAAATATATCATTTAATATGGTCTACCACCTCTTTCCCCTGATATCCTGACCTGATAATGAAACTTAAAAGTGACCATAGGAAGTCAAAGATGGAGTAGAATTAGGCATTTAAAGCGTGTTTCTTAGTTTAGTTATAACATAGGTACTAGGAAAAAAGGCCAGCCTTGTAGTATCTATGTGCTAATGGCAGTCCCTCGAGATTTTACCAGTACCTACCTATCACGGTGACATGTATCAAATTCGCTTTATTCGTGGATCTGGAGGAAATTTGTAATAAGTCCCCGCGGAGTACCTAATGTTACTCACATTGATGTAAGCTGATAGCGACGCTGGGTTGCTATTCTTGAAATATTAGTTTCATTAATGAGACAAGCCTTTCTTTTTTTTTAAATTGACAAAAGTTAGGATTAAAAATGCTTAAGTGCTCCCTACAAATACTTTTACAATCAGTGAAGTTTTTATAATATTATTATGAACATAAAAAGTAATCACAAACGTTATCTTTATTTTATAACATTGTAAAAAAAAGTTGCCTATTGGTTTCAGCCAATGAAATTTAATTTAATTTTAATAATTATTTTAATAACTCTAATATCACAACTCTAATTAATGTTATAATTATTATACCTAACTACAATTTACTTTAAGCTTTACGCAATTTCGCAAAGCTAGAGGTAAATGATCCGATAAATTATAGTAGGGACTTTAATATTAGTACAAAATCGTGAATTGAAATTCCGTTTCGAGTAGTAATTTTATCATTAATTGTTCCTTTGCATTAGAATTATATTTTAAATAATCATTGAATTCTCGTAAACAAACATAAGTATTTAAAAAAAATAATAAATTCTGGTGAATCGAAATCTTATCACTCGATTTGAAAATAATTCCCCCCGTGTCGGAGTTCCAAGGCAACATCTGTACGGATGTTGCGGGTGACACGCGAGTTTGACATCTCGGCTCTCGTTACTTCTTTTATTGCGAGAAGTTTCGACGTCTTCGGGGAGCGAAATAACGCCGATAACGTCCCGCAATCGAACGATTTGAGAATGAACGCTTTGTGTACGAATTTCGTTTATGGCTTGTTAGTTTGCGGGGGTTTTTCTTTGTGAAATTGCAAGATTTTCTTTATCTTCTTTATTTGACGTAAATTTTATTCAGATTATTTACTACGATATATCAATCGAAATTCGATCGATATCTACGATTCAACAGGTACCTACCATTAGTAATAATGATAATGATATACCCCCAGTGAGATTTATGCGCTGTAGCGTCCTTCCATTTACACTATGGGCGTCATATTATATTCGGTACTTGTACCTACTTCCTTGTTTTTAAGTGAATATGTCGCTAGAAGTGCTTTGCAGCACTTAGCACACACGATTGGATAACTTATCGATCGAGAGATTTTACTCGACTTAGTACAAATAATTATCATTATCATTTGCTTCAGTTTTTATACACTACTGCTACTATATTTTACCAAATGTTGGTATTTATGCACCCTGTTGTTCATATGATTTAATTATACGATACGATTGTTTCCCTAACCTTCTGACGATTTACCTATCTAACTTTTTCATTTGAAACTAAACAAACAGAAACTTGCAGACAAAACATGAACAAACACTAGGACAGCAGTATACAGAAACCTCTAATACGATAACGGCAGGGTCATAAAGTATGCATATTGATATTATGCAAACAGTACAATTCATACTCAGTAAGAAATATAAAATAATATTACCGCTCATGTACTCAAATATAAAGGGAGGTAACTCAAAAAAACGTTCTTTTTTCAGGTTAGGCGAAGAAGTGATTAGGTAATATTTATGTCCATGCGCACTCAGGAGTTTTGTGCATAGATTTATGCTTTTTATATGAAGCTAGAAGTGTTAACTTATATCTTTTTTTGGGGGTAGCTAGGTCTTTCTGTAAGGAAATCGATGGTGTGTAATAGTGTGTATAACTCAAACTTTTAGGTTTTAGAGTTAGGTCTAGGTGTGCGATATGTACCTACTCCACATTAATAGTTTTACCGTAGAGTAAAAGGCGAGCTTGAGAGAGCTTACAAGGTGTATGACCTCGTAAACTTCTTGTAAAGACCTGGTGAGCACTCTCAAGTTCTTCCACACTACTTGTGGATGACCTTGTAAGAGGTCTATTTAAAGAAATAGACGGCTTTCGTTTGAAATGATGATGACGTCATAAACGCACATTACCGCAAGCTAACCTTAAGGATGCCGAAAAGTGACAAAATCGTACATTACAACCTTGGCGGATTCTAACATAGCTAAATAAAGTTATTGACATAAAATTACAAAAGCAATGCTTGTAGTTGGAACCTGATCCTTGAGACCCTGACTATGAGGTTAATACGGGTTGGGTTATTTTAAATTTTACGTTGTTGTTTTATACTTAGAACGTGGGTCAAAGGGAGAAATTCAACTTTCCTTTGGAATGATTTCATTGATACTACATAAATGTGGATGGATCCTTATGTAGACTAAATAAAAGTAGTAATATCTCAGGAAAACTGATTTTATTGGCTCCATCGAAAGTCAATATTTACAACACGGGCTCTTATGCCGTAATATCTGTGTTACGCGATTTGTTATAATATTACCTATACAGGTTACAGTACTACATTTTATTTATATTGCGATGCGAAATTGAAAAAGATGCCCCGGCAATGTTATAAAATGTTAAAGTTATGTAGCAGTAGGTATTATGCTATACCTAGAGTCGACATGCTACATACATATTGCATTTATTTAAAGTAGGAAGGTAAAACTTCATGTAGGCTTTGCGGTCGCTGGTATTTATTAATAAAAGGCCTACATTTCATTTGTGAACTGTATTTAAATAATTAAATTCTAAATGGTGGAATAGTAGATTCATCGCATATTTTCGGTTTAAAAAATGTTTCATTTTAAATCTATAATCGAATGATTTTAGTTATAATTAAATTTCACACCAGTAATAAAATTTGACTAAAACTGCAGTCATGTTAATTATAAGCGTGGTTCATAGCTCGGGTCAAAATAAATACAATCTGTTTGGTTTACGACCCTATTTTATGATTGTTGGTTTTATTGACTCACTTATTAATTGTATACAATTTGGCTACCTATATTGATTAAGATTATTATTTCACTTTTTTTTATGGACTTTTGTAGGACGCAAATTTAGACAGGGTAGTTAAAAATATACAGACATTAAAAATAAATACTTCTACACCTGTAATTTTAATGTTGCCTCATTCCACGTTTCTAAAAATTGGTTTCCGATATAGCTACTTGTTACTGGTAAAATAATAGTTTATAATGTTAATTTCCCTGAACGTATACCTAACTGGGTAGGTAGCATACGTGCATAATGGACCCGATAGTTGGTATTACGCACCTTGACCGAGGTGGGTGCATTAAAGTGCACTACAGGGGTGCCCGAGACGTGATAGCTACATGAATGTAATACACTGGAAGTGAAAAGTAGGTAAAACATTTACTTAAGTATGTTTAATAAGAATGAAGTGGAAGGAAACATTACAATATGTTTCTATCTCGAACAATATCATAAAATGAACACGGGCTAGTTAAATCCGCCGCGGCTGTATTTTTCCGGTTATTACACAATAACCGTGAAAATATTAGGTGTCCCGTAATATTATAATTAATTATTATTAACTACTTTACATGAAATTTGGTGCGTTGATAAACGGAGTCCCGGGGCAGGATGGGACAGATTTTATCGTTAAAAAATTAAGTTAGGTATGTCAAAAAATTGGTGTACCTAAATAAATTTTAATTATCACATTTATTTAGACCATTAGGTATAAGTTATGGTGCAATGGAAGTACCTATGCTGGACGTAACCTATAATATAATAAGACTTCGTCCGCGCACGATGTACTACTTTACGCAATATAACTTAGGTATATATATATATACATATAATAATATGTTATTCTGATACATAAACAAGAGTAACAAACATAAATCCATACATCCATTCTTAAATCCTTACATCCATGCATTCTCAGAAACTTTCGCGTTTGCAAAATCGGTAAAGATAATTTACTTCTTTGCTATACAAATAATCTACAGCAGGTACGAGCCATTTACTACTCAGATTAATATTCTATTCCATGGAATCTATGTCGGTATACACAAATAATTGAATATCCTGGCGTTGGATCGCGTCAGTGGATTGGTTACACTCGGCGCGCACTTTAGACGTACGATGTCATGTATGCTGCATTACTAATTCACTGAATGCTCTCTACTATGTGATGAAAGCGTTATAATATATTTGCTTTGTACTATTATGGTCGCCACCATGACCAGGAATACCGGAGCCTTGCGTCTCGGCAAGCGTAGTGTAGGACGTCCTCAGGCAGGGTGGAGTGACGATTTGCGTAAGATGGCTGGCAGGAGCTGGATGCGAGCAGCCGAAGATCGAGCGCAGTGTGCAATTGGAGTGGCCTATGTCCAGCAGTGGACTGCGATAGGCTGATGATGATGTAGTATTATGATGCCGACGCTTTTCCGAAAGGTAATTAATAATATGGGAACTGCGAGCCTATGAAAGTCGAGTCGACAGCTTATCAAGTAGATGTCATCTCTTACTTCTTCATGTCGACAATGAAACAATATCGACACGATAAACTTTGTCTTTTGATAAAGTTTTCAATTTTATGTTGACAAAATGTCGACTCGATTAAATCTAGACTTGGTACCTACACACGGTTTTGTTATGTAAATAAAAAAAAGTACTTATTTATGGGTTCACTTTTAGACAGTATTTTTTTTATGATTATTTATTAAAAGTAAATAAGTTTGTACTGTTATAGGTACTAGTAATGTAAACAACTTAATAGGTATTTACGAGTAGTCTCATATTAAATTTCTATCATACTTAATATTGCGTATATTCTGACACTAAATAAGTACCTAACTACATAATATAACTTACATTATTTGACGGTGTTACGTTTTCTTTTTCTTTTTCATATTTATTAATCATTTTTCTGGCTTCATTCTTACTTGATCTTGCGTAATTATTGGCAAACCGTGCTCAATATTACTTTTCTGCCATTAATAGTCCTGTGCAAGCCACTGTCTCTCCACGCCCCCTGCGGTTTATTGCAAGCTACTCGCTGCAGGTTATAACGTATCCTATTGTAGTAGTAGTACACTCCAAATTTTTTATGCGATTAGCGTTTTTGTACTAACCTTTGTTTAATTTTTTTTTCAATCCAATATTTATGGTATTTAAGAGGATTGTGAAGCTGTTGATTTTCATACAAAAGGCGATAACGTTTTACACCCAGTAAATATAGTTAGATTTTTATAATTTTTGGATATGTTGTAGATATAATGAGAAACTACGCCTGTACGTTTTGATTTTTAAGAAATATTGCTTACGCTAAAATTTATTAAATTTATTAGATTTATATAGAGATTTTTAAATGCTAATAAATTTTAGCGTAAGCAATATTTCTTAAAAATCAAAACGTACAGGCGTAGTTTCTCATTATATCTACAACATATCCAAAAATTATAAAAATCTAACTATATTTACTGGGTGTAAAACGTTATCGCCTTTTGTATGAAAATCAACAGCTTCACAATCCTCTTAAATTTTACATTATTCTTATAAATGCGGTCAGACTTTATTATTTTGACATTATACTTAGTAGGTTATGTAAATATTAACGTCATAATTGGCTTTTTAAATATTTTTATTTATTGTATAAGCAATTTTCAATGTCTAAATATTATAGTATTGGTATGTTGTACTCCATCAAAAATCAAAAAAGTACCTACATTCTTATGTAATGCATTCTTATTTAATCCCTCAGGATATACAACTTACAAAAACCAATTGTTTCAATTAGAAAAACCAATTCCGATGGGACGCATTCAAAAACAAAACGGAATTCCTGATCGCATGCAATTCAATTTTAATTCGATTACGCTTCGCAATGAATCGCGGCAATTGAATTGATTCCTAAAAGTGTTTCTCGTTTACTGGAGTTTGGATGCATTCGTGTGTGCAATGCAATTATTTACCATTTGCGTACTGTACGTTTTGTAGACCTTGATTTATTTGTCTCCACCTAACAGCCGTAATTAAATGTTTTGTCTATGTACTATCTTTTTTAGTATCGCTATTTTTAGACGCTTCGAGGGTTTATTACACCACGTCCACCAGTCGGCGGGATCGAAGACGTGCACCCACATCCGGCACTAGTTGGACCAGTCCGCAGGAACCTTCTGTCCCTCTGTAATACAATCGTATTAACATACCTCCTGACGGTCCGAGCCGTGGTGCGGCCCCCTCTCTGGGGGGTCCTTGGGACGGTCAGGACTAAAAACCTAAAAACCCAAACGATTATAGGCTTTGAAGCCTTTCATCTGGAGGCTCGCCAATCGTCCGGTTTTGCAGTAAAGGCTTACCAGCTCAACTGCGCTTCAGTATTAGTATAGGACCTAATATTATGGCTCCTTCAAGGTTGTAGCGATCTACACCAGCTTATCGAATCACTCCCCCTAAGTATCATTATCGGGGGGAACCAAAACAGCTTTTATACCACCAACAGGCGAAACCCTGGAAAGGGACTTATAGAGTACAGAATGGCGAAGCCAAGTGTCTGGATGTGACAGTCTGGATGTGACAGATCCGGTATGCCAAATGCAACCGGAAAAGACCGCTCAAGTCTACCTTAACAAAGGGAGAGCGCATTCAGAAGATCCATGGAGAGATCGAACCACCAAAAATTTACAACACTTTACTTAGGTATTACGATACGATGTACTACTTTACGCAATATAGCTTAGGTACCTATATATATACATATAATAATAGGTATTTCCCTTACTATTACTACTATTACGCTCACTTAGATATTTTTTATCAATGCGAAAGCAAGTTAGCTTTATGTTATATTTTTATCCCGAGAGTTGATTAAATTTTATGCAGGTGAAACCTCACAACCGTTTCAGTATGGAAAATTGAATTTATTATTTTATTCTTTATACAGCATGTAAGGCATTGTCTGTAATAATCTGCCGCGTGATAAAATTTTCACAGAAAACGCGAAATAAGTACGTAACGCTTGAATTCAACCATATTTATTTTCGAATTATACCTATCCGAATTTATTACTCTTTCACCAGTACATAGAGATTGTATATTTTATATATCAAGGGTCTATCAACTTTTAGGGTTTGTGTGTAACATAATATTATGTCAAAATAAAATATATAGTAAATGAAACGCAATTAGGAGTATTGATTGATTTATCAATACTCAAAGTAAATCACTCAAAATGTAACTTTGTAGGTACCCCTTTTAAACCCTGCCGGGGATAAATTTTAACGAAATACGAAACACGATTTAATTCTGACAAAGAATGTTTATGCAATACACCAAATAGTCTAAGATCCGAACCATATCAAACTTCACCGAGCTGATAATAAATTGAAACATATTTTATAATAAATTTAGTACTTATATTAGAAACTAGCTTCTGCCCGCGACTTCATCCGCGTGGAACTCCTCCTTTTTTGCAGTCGGTTAAAAAGTAGCCTATGTCCTTTCTCAGGCTCCAGACTTTCTTTGTACCAAATTTCATTTAAATCGGTCCAGTAGTTTTAGCGTGAAAGCGTAACAGACAGACAGACAGACAGAGTTACTTTCGCATTTATAATATTAGTAGGGATTACAGATAGATTATTTTTTAATATTTTTTTTAAGGAACTTGTTTTATATTTAATAAGTCTATAACGTACAGAAAAACATAAATTCAAAAATAAATTAAATGAAAAATACATTGTAATAAATATTTTCTATTCAATAACTGATTCATCAGATGTATAATTGTAAATATCGATTTTATCTAATTCATTAGTTTCCTCCTTATTTTCATTATAATTATTATTTTGATTAATTATTTAATTATCGCAACCTCGACAAAATACTTGACCAATAATAAATTGTTGGTAGGTAATCTATTTAATGGACAAAAGACCTTTTAAAGACCAAGCTCTTATGGGTAATATTTATTACTCGTTTGATATTACCTATATCCTATAAATATGAACAAAAAGTTAAAACCGATCTCGTTATTTTTATTAAAAACCGTAGAAATGCGGATGTGAATTAAATTGTATGGAATTTTCAGGGAAACCGTGATATTCGCCGAGTTCGGTAATAGGAGAATTAATGAAATTTGCAATTCCCGGGAATTATAATATATGCAGTACTTTTGTGATTTTAACTTTTCAATATTTCGTTTCAGGGTAGCGTAGTAAAGAAACTAAAAGTTGTTTCATTGGCCTAACCTGTCTTGAAGAAAGTACATCTATACTAATATAACAAAGGAAATGTTTGTTTGTTTGTCTGTTTGTTTGGATTGACTAGGCTTGAAACCGATTTGAAAAATTCTTTCACTCTTGGAAAGCTACACTATTCCCGAGTGACATAGGCTATAAAAAAAGGGATCCGGTCGAAACCGGGGCCGCTAGTAAAATATATTTTATTAGTGGATTATACTGTCTCGCTATATACGCTGGTGTAGAATGATGTTTACCTTTCATGTTCCACCAATCACAGGGCAGGTGGTAAGTAGCTTGTCTCATTTTATACTTCGCATCTAGCAATTTTTGGCCTCTTTATTTAATTTTGTGGTATCCAAAAAATTACCTACGGAACCGTACACGTACTAAGCGAATGAAGTTATATAATGCTCTTGGTCCGTTTTTCTGGTATCATAATATCCGTTTCATTTTTCAAGCTTTTTTTATCATAAAAAAAAAATATTTTATTAAATATCAGTTGAATATAATAAGTAAGTACTTACCTACCTATTTTTTTCTCTCCTTTTTCATATTATGATAAGTAAATAATTTATTTTATTTTTAACTCCTGTTATTAAATTTTGAGAGCTATGCCCATAACAAAATCAATTATAAAATATACAATGCGCTATAAATATTTTTTTATTAAATATTTTTGACAATTTACCTATATCAAAAACATCAAATTAAAACAAAACATAAAGTTCAAAACGAAACTCAATCATCCCCAAAAATATACCAAATTTATCAATAAAACTCCTTTCTGCATGACTGCATCAAACACGCCGTGCCAACCATGGCGTTCGATGTACAACCGCAGGAGATAGCGCGTACTGGCACCAAAGAATCACGGAGTTCCGAACACAAACCGTGTTCAGTGCAGCCGCGAGCAGTCATTCCGACATGTCGACCAGAGGTGACAGATCAAAATGGCGCCGAAGAAATTGCACAAAAACGCCACCGGTAGACGACAACGACTGCGCAAGCTTGGCTTGGCTTCTTAGCTTTAGATTAGATGAAATCGTTAATGTGAAAGTGCCTGATGATGAACCAGCGCCGGAGGTTAGGCTGCTGGAGCCACCTCCGACGGCTCGAAAACCTCCGTACACTTACCCTGAGCTGATAGAACGGGCGCTAAGGGAAAAAGGAGAGTTGACTGTATCAGCGATATACCAGTGGATATCGTAAGTGTTTAAATCAGTTCATTGTGATTGCATCATTATAATATAATCTTTTATAACCTTTGTCACTCTCGATGGTCATGGATATACACGGATTTCTTAGTTACATGACCTTTTTAACATTGAAATGTTGTGTTATAGGTACCTTTTTATAGTTGAGCTTATTTAAGATGTAGGTAATCAACAATTAAAAAAACAATTCGTATCATGCAATATTTCTATATTCCTTACCTATCATTAACATTGTTTCTTTTAACGTTATTTTACACATTTATACAATAAATAATTTCTCATTCTGATTCTGATTCTTGTGTAGATAGTTAAATGATGCGTTGGAGTTTTGTATTAAAGATTAAGATTGCGAATTTCTGTGTTTTTTACACAAATAAATTGTAACTTACTTTTTATTATCATGGTACGTAGGTAAAGATTAACGTCGCAGATGCTTATCAAAGCAACGCACCGGTTTTAATGTCTACCTACTTCTTTACCTTAAAAGTCCTTTTTATGTCAACTTCAATTAAACACACATGAAGCCTCCCCGCTCTCTATGTGATTGACAACGGATTTTTAAATAAAATAGTAACCTATCTATTTTATTGATAAGAACATGGCGTTTTTACATTCAACCCTCCAGTCACAGAATATCACAAGCCATAATCACAGTGTAAGTGTACTGATATCAGTTTTAATATTCGGATTTGCTTATCCGACCGTGACTTTTATTAAAGGTTTATCTATTAATATACCGTGTAAACGGTAAAAACGGTACTAATATTATAAATGCGAAAGGAACTCGTGTCTGCCTGTCTGTCGCTCCTCACGCAAGGTTTTTAGTATGTGACTTACGTATGCATACTAATGCGGCTATGATTTAATTAACTATAGGTACCATGGGGTTTAACTATTTCATTTTAAACCTATTTAAAAATATACTGCGAGTTATGTAGATATTTAATCTTTTTTTAATGTTTACTTTATATGTGACCATTCATTATGTTAAAGAACTGCAATCTATCAGGTATTTGTCTTTAATATTAATGTTCCTGGAATTCACACTACATTCATTAATCTAGTCCCAAACTAAGCGCGTATGAGTACTAGACAAAGTTAAACAATATTACGATTGTTTATTAGTATGTATATATTCGTTCATCATTCGTTTTAATAACATGCACTACCATACCTATATAATAATATTATTATATAGGTATGTTTGTTCGTTCGATTCAGATCTGTATTTGAATCCTGAACGATAGCCGTCAATAGTTATAATTATAAGTAGGTACTATAAAAACTAAAAACTATAAAGATATTTATATTTATAAGATACTAGCGGTCCCGGCAGACTTCGTCTCGCCCGGCAAAGAATCGATTTGACAGCTGTCATTATATTTTTTTTATCACTGGAACGTGATAACAAGTAGCTTATGTCCTTTTACTTGTTCAAAGCTACCTCCCCATCAATTTTCAGCTAAATCAGCATTTTACAACATATATTATCTATTAAAATTATTATAATCGTGACTACAATCTAAGTGTTTACAGTGAACCGCTCAGCCCTTTGAGCTTTAGTATTCGTATTAATTTGCTTATCCAACCGTTGCCGATGTATCGCTTATCTATCAATATGACGTGATATGAGGTGACACCAATAAACACCGGGTAATTATGACTGAAAATATATTTAGAATTTTGGCTTCCGGTGGATTTATGTTTAATATAATTCCTTGAACAAATAATAATAATTAGCGTTAGACTATTGTCAGTTTAGTCGTGCTACGATTATGGAAACTGTAAAGAACCAGACACGTTAGTAAATAAAATAAAATAAAAATACGCGAGTTAAATCCGTTAATATTATAGGTGTTTCATTCCAAAATAATAATATTATCCCTATTGATGAACTTAGATTAGGTTAGTGGGCGGATCTTTGAGTTTGAGACGTCGCCGCGCCGCCATGGTCTATAATGATTACATCCGTTACATATTATCTATACTAATATTATAAAGAGGAAAGATTTGTACCTATTTTTGTATGTTTGTAATGAATGAAATGAAATGAAATGAAAAACTACTGGACCGATTTTAATAATTCTTTCACTGTTGGGAAGCTACATTCACCCTGACTAACAAGGGTATAGAATATTTTGTAAAAAATCCGTGCGAAGCCGGGGCGAACCGCTAGTTATTTATAAATTGAAACAGTATTTGTACCAGTATTAGTAGTGTAAGATCTGATTGCAGAATCATAACCGTCAAAGTTTTTTGCTAAACTTGAATCAATAAGCGTTGGACGATCCAAAAGTCTACCCCTCTATTTATCTTACTAATCTCACCAATTATACACACATACAAACAAACAGGTGTTCGCAGTGACCCCTTTCAATGAACCCCAATTTGCTGCCATTTACTATGCTCGGTGAACAAAAAGGTGTAAGTGACATGGGTATTAGTGTTTGCCAGTCGTCAAATGAAATGGTTTGAATGGGTTGAAAGTTTTCATTCATTCATGAAGAAGTTTAATGGCTGTGTAAAATCTATAGTAAGTAATAATAAAACAAATGAACATAATATAATTCGAAGTACTTAACAATCAATTAGACAGTATTAAATTAAAAGAAATGGACTGTTTTTTTCTTAATAGTCCCTAACTATTACTACGCGGGGTATACGTTTTTAATTTGCAAAACTATTTGTTTAAAATACTTTCATTTGTTTGAATTTTTAAGAGAGAATTTAGATTGTTTTTTTTTTTTAATTTAATGAGTTTATTTGAGTAGTTATCTAATGCGTACATTGGAGTTAGAAAATGTAGGTCACCAACCTTTCTAGAACCCTCTAATAGTAATAGGATCCAAACTCTGTATTGACAAGTCGTGGCACTTGGCGCGCGTCACGCCAGCGCGCCGCCTGGTACCGTCATCGATTTCCACCAACAAACCCAGCCGTCCCTACCAAATGTGGGGAAGGACCCATAAATTTATAAATAAACTAGCTTCTGCTCGCGACTTCGTCCGCGTGGAACTTCTCCTTTTTTGCAGTCAGTTAAAAAGTAGCTTATGTCCTTTCTCAGGCTCCAGACTTTCTTTGTACCTACCAAATTTCGTTTAAATCCAGTAGTTTTAACGTGAAAGCGTTACAGACAGACAGACAAAGTTACTTTCGAATTTATAATATTAGTAAGGATTGGTACATTTAGCATAGGCCGCAACAAGCGCCATTCGATAATAGCAACCGAACGAATTTTAAATCGTAGGTATGGATTTTGACACACGTGAACGAAACGTTAAGTGGTCAGTTTTCGTTTGCGTATGTCAATTCCAATAATAAAAATAAAGCTAGTTAAATTCGTTTATAGTTGTTATATTCCAATGTGTAATAACCGCGGAGGGATCAGAAATTATTAACATAAAACTATTTTAATGATACTTCGTTTATTTTGATTACTGACTCCTTAAGCTCCACAGTGTTATCTGCATCAAAGTAATAAAAATTTTCTATTTGAATTAAAATATATTGTGGGGAATTGGTTATATTTAGAACTTCCGTAGGTACTTTAATATAGTATTAAGTTTGCCTTCTATAAAAAAGTATAAAATTGGCCTGATAAGTTAATAAGACAATGTTAAAGACTTATAAATAGACATGATTACATCCATAACAACGCATTGGCACATAAACGTAAACTGTAAGTACCTAACTATAGACAGCGTCAAATATAAGTAAGTCAAGGTGCAATATTGGATCACGGTCTAACGCCTTTGAAAATAAAGACGTGCTCCAATCTGAGCACCTCGCTCTTTTAACCATTTGACGCTGGCTGTACGATATAATTATATTCAAAACTAACTTCCCAATTTCCTCCACAGTGACCGTTTCCCCTACTACAAAGCCAACGATGAGCGTTGGAAGAACTCCGTTCGTCATAACCTCTCCATCAACCCTCATTTCCGCAAGGGAGCGAGGGCGCCCCACGGCGCTGGCCATCTTTGGTCCCTCGCTGCTAACGCTATAGACCTTTTGCCAATGAGGACGTATCCAGTCTACCTTGAAGAAGTAAAGGAAGCAGAAATTGTGGAGTGTCCAAAGGTATCTTTTATATTAAGTACCTATACTTATAAATATGTACGCGGTTATTACACATTGGAATGAAACAACTATAAATGGATTTGACTCGCGTATTACCGCGCTTTAGTGTAAGACTACCGTCAGGTTAGCCGTGCCAGGAATACGGGAAATGTAAAGTTTTTGGAACATCAGCCAATAAAATAAAATACGCGAGTTAAATCCGTTTATAGTTGTTTCAATTCAATGTAGTCTTTAATCTGATTTGTCTTTAACAGGACATCTTCGAAATAAGATATTTTAGAAAAAAAGTATCATAGCTGGTGCCTATCATACAATTAAATATTGTGTTAAACACCTTTCAGTCACTAAACGCTGACTGTCGGGCTTTCGAGCATAATAATATTATTATGTAATCTGAATTTAATGTATTTGTTGCGAAGCTGAATTTTATACTCTCATTTAGAACACTCCCATAATAATATTCTATCGGTTTCGGTTTTGTTATCAAAGCCAAAGGATTAGGACTATTAAAATACTATCAATCATCTAGAGCGTCCTTTGTAAAGGGCTTTATTAATTTTTTTTATATTAAAAATGTTTATTAAGTAGGCATGTACTTACGATACTTATGTTATGTGGCGTCTTTGCACATGTTTTCCTTCAAAATTAAAAATATCTTATCTTTCAAAACTAATAAGTCGTTCAACAAGTATCACCCCTGAAAGTAAAAGTAGGTAATTATATCAAGTAGGTATTCAAAGTCGTAATAATAGATGCAATTTTATAATGAAAAAAGGTAAAAGAAGCACAGCCTTGAAAAGTTTACCTCCTTTATAATAATTGGTAAAACCAGCACAAATATCATCAATCAGCTGATGTTAATGGCGGCCGCCTAGTTCGATGGCAGATTCGTTAATCCAGTTTTCAATGTAACGTTAAAATAACTTTTTAAATTTTCCAGGTTATAGTCCTCGATGAAGCGGCGATCGCCGCCGCTAGTATTATTCCTGATCAAGATTTATTTTCGGGCAGTACGAGTGAGTTTTTTTAAGTCTTATTTATTGACCTCATCAATATGCGACCTCATCGGAGCGCCGGCAGATGTACCTGTCTGGCCTCGCCATATTTAATTTGGCGAACCTGTGGGTATCTCCGACGCCTTTGTTAGGCATCGTTTCACCACGATTTTGCTCCATTTAAAAATTTATTATTCCAGTTAGAGTTCTGAAAAAGGGAACGTAAATGGTACGTTGAAAGATGATAGCCTTTACGTTCGATGCTCAGTTTTAGTAACAATTAGGTACAAAGAAAAAAAAAACATTTTATGACTATCTTAATGTAAAAATAAAAAAGTACTTATGCATGTTAAAATAATGTTGGATAAAATAGGTATTTATGTTAAAATATTTTGTTTTCAGTGTTTTTAAATCCAGTGTCAACTGAGCAGGTGGTTCGTGAGTGCGGCCTCATCACTGCCGACTAGTGTCAACTTGCGTCATTGAAAATTTGGAAACACAATTATAAATTCGTCAAACGATGATGGTTGATGAGCATAAAGTTGTGATGTAAAGTCAAACAAGGAGTATGAAAACAGATGAATTTAATACGTAACTAGGTACCTATAGTTTGTACAATCAGGCAAGGGCAAATATTTGAAAATCAAGTTAACTTTTATGGACGTATTTTCATACATGTACTTTTATACCTGCAATGATAGTGCCTCTTTCAGCTCCATGAACACAATAAGAGCGCTAATAAATAAACCAAATATACTTAATATATTCAAATATATTAGACACAATAATGATGTAATAAAAGTTTGTAAGTTTCATATAACTCCATATACCTACTAATTTGGGTTGTTATTGTTCACTGTCCATTAGAAATAATATATTATTCTCTATAAATATATATATAGGTCATTTAGCCCGAAGCTAAAATCTGATGTAAAATCGAACTTGCTCTTCAAATCTACAATCCATGACGTGACTTTTAGCAAAATATATATTGTATTACTTTTTTAACAATTTTTATTATGTTGACATGGCCAATTTTCATTTAATTTTCATTCACGTTGTTAAAAGTACCAGTTACTTTTGTGTAGGTAATTATCTAGTCAGTTATAGGTAATAGTTTCTAATACCTTCGCGGTTATTACACATTCACTTGCGATTGATGTGATTTCACTCGTGTATTTAAGTTTATTTGAAAACTACAGTTCCTATATTCGTAGCATGATTGAGCTGACGATACAACTAATTATTACCAGATTTGTTGAATTATTTAAGTATATAATAATTCCGCAACAACTACATCAGGAAAAATAACATTAATATTTCCAATTGTATTGAATTAATTTCTATTTTTCACAAAGTGTTTGACCTTCTTAGGTTTACTTATTCTTTCTGAACAGTGAATCACATAGGCTGCGAACAAGTTCTATATAAGCTGTAGATACGGAGGCTGTTTGAAGGTGTTTGTCCGTACCCACAGAGCTTATTTAGAACTTATGTGCTATTAGGGCAGCTGTAATCCATCAATAACAAAATTACATTTAGGTAGTTCAATTTATTTTTTGTTTTGCCCTGTCATAGGTAATAATTATAATAATGGCGTATGTTATGTATCTATTCCTTTCGTGTGACTGTCATAAACACCTTAAAATACTTAGTTTTTATAACTGGTCACTAGCTAACAAAATTAATTCAGATGAAACAACGACTTGTCGGGAAGCGGCAGTTGAAAAGAAATGAGGAAACCAAAATACAGCCAAAAGGGATTTATTACAATAGAAATAGAAATATATACAAGGTTAATAGAAGTATTTACAAATAAAAAGGAATAATTTACGTAGGTGTATACGTGTGAAGTAAGTTGATGAATGTATGTATGAATGAGAGGGATGAGCGAGGTTATGTATTGAAGAGGTGGCTCGGCGTAGTCAGCAGGAGGCAGGCTCGGGTCGTCGGCGTTCCAGGCCCGCCGCCTCGGCAATTAGGGTAGCCGGGCGGACTGGAAGGGCCCGGGTCGAGCTCCGCTGCAGCCGCAGGTAGATGAAGCGCCGTGCAGCAGATAGGTGCAGCAGGTGGGTGCAGTAGGACTACCCCTCAGGTAGTGACGGTTGAAGGTTGACGATAGTGAAGATGAAGATGTGCGCGGTGACTTTGAGGACTTTAGTTTTTTAGATTAAGGTTTTAGATTTAGTTTCTTCTTGTAGGTCTTCAGAGATAGGTCACACGCGAGGTCTAAACGTTGTCAACTTTGACTTTGGACCTGTAGAGTCCGGGGCGAGCTGGCCCCGGACAAGGCCTTTAATTTCGGGTGCTGAACTAGGCTCAGCTGCCGTCGAAATGAATCTAGTGAATGAATGAGGTGAACGGTGATGGTGAATGGAGATGTAGTCGGGCTCTCAAAGTTAGCCCGCTACAGACTGTCGTTAGGTACGTAGAATAAACCCTAATATAAGATTTATTAATAAAAATGTGCTAAAAGAAAGGCCTTTCACTTCGTAATTACGTTAAGCAAGGGACAATAAAAAACTTGATTGTGTAGTTTATCCCGTGAAAGGCGTAGAAAAAAGGAAATATATGCCTCTAATATACATTACGGGCGATCTGTTCACTTATCTAATTATGATACCTTATTTATTTCTGATGTTATAAGAACTTTTTAATTTGACAAAATCTGATCTGGTTCATTTCAAAGATGTAAAATATTGTTGAATAATAAAATATTATATCGACGTAATCAAAAGTAATAATGAAAATAAAATTATCATGAAGTAAGAAATTTACCTACTCAATAATTTATGCAAGATAAAATAATACCTACATATCTTACTACAATACGGCAGTCATATTATTATCATAGATGGTCATATGGAATTGACTGTTAGCGGGAGCTAAGTAATATGACTCTTAGGGATAAGGGTCATATTACTTCTATGTTTATTGTAATATAATATATTATTACCTATTATGAACTAGCGGTCCCGGCAGAGGTCATCCTGCCCGTTCGAAATTCAAATTAGGTACCTAACTTTAGTTAGACAACGTTTGTATGGGAAAAGAAAAGGGCTGTTTTTAGGGTTTTCCCGGCAATTATTCGATTTTTTCTCGCCGTAAGAACCATCCTTGGACTTCAACAAACATTTAAAAAAAAAATTGGCCAAATTGGTCCAGGCGTTGTCGAGTTATGCGCTTACTTAAGAAAGAAGATGTAGTATGACTTATAAATCGAGAGCTGGCACCAATTTTTGGGTAGGTATATGAGGCAAACTTGTCATATACTTACGTCTTCTTTTTACCCCAACACAGAACTACAGTCCTGGCTGGTAGGTAGCGGGAAAAAATGTACTCCTACATTTTAAAAATATATGAGGCAATTTTTTAATGTCTTCTAACTTTGTGAGTCAAAGGGCAAACAGTCATACAAGATCCATACGACCGTTTGCTTCTGAAAAGCAGCCGCATAAGCTGTAACGTGGGTGTGGTCGCAACGCCATCTATTACAACAAGTTGGGTCGTCCCGTAATTTACTACGCACCCCAGGCCAGTCGTAAGTCGTAATGCTCTTACACGGGCTTACTACGATCTGAGGCGCCGCAGAATTCTATTGTCGATGCTTTTGTCTGGTTGATGGCCCAAACGGATTTGAATGGGCATGTTTGCACAAAGTCGATAGCGCGGCATGCCGGATTTATTCGTGCGTATACTTGCATTGCAGTAGGTTTGCTTATTTGAACGGCTTCAAACAAGCAAACAGAATAATCAACTTGATTAATTGCTACTTATACCCACCTCGTTACGTAAAAGTTATCTGCTTAGTAAATTTAGGTACAAAAGCAAACTGCCTTCAGGTATTAAGTAATTTAATGTGTCATAATAATAGCTTTAGTGTAAGTATAGTTAAGTTAATTTATTTAAGTAGTTATTTTAGAGGTTATTTGATACATTTTTTTGTACAGCAGGTAAGGACATGCGATTGATAATCATCAAAAAATGTTATCAATTCCATATTATATTATAAGAATTACTCAACTAATTGCATGGCTGTAATTTCTAAACAATAAAAAATCCTTTTTTAAATAACATTAATGGGTGGTAATTCAACCCCTAAGTACATAATAAGCAACAGTTAAATCTGGTTCTATTTTATAGTCGCTTATGGCACTCATTCCATCCTTTGTCATACTTTCATGAAGTTTCTAGCAATTCAGTGCACATACCTAAATATAGCTAGCAATATCATATTTTAATGGCATAAACTCTTGTAACATTTTGTTTAAACCGACCAACCACAAACATTATGCGGTGGAGACAGCGTCACTGTCCTCGCCCGTCGGCGCCAGACTCTGTTATAAACGTTTCTTAGTTTACAAAGGAAGCCTTACGTACTAGGAAATGTTTTAACCGGCTTACATCTAAAGAAGTTGTCGTTATAGCAGTCATCTATATTAATAATATCGTCAAGGGATACGGTAGACTCAATCGAATCCTTACCTGATAATAATAAAAAAAATAAGATTTCGAGTCGACAACTTATATCCGCTAAATTCGGATTGTCGAATATTTTGTTAAATTCTAATGGTGTTGACAGACAAATCGCAGTCGGATACCAGATGATACCAGATGTCATCTTGAGTAGGTAGGTTATATTCAGTCATCATGTCCAAGGGCGTGCATTCCATACAGGCATAGTGTCACTAATGTATGCAGTGCCTACCCTGGCGCCATACTTACGCTCCCCCCACTGCACGCGCCTGGTCATGTCAGATGGCGCTGTAAGCAAATAGCCAAGCAGGCCTAGACAAGGCGCCAACCGGCCAGGCCCCAAGCTCATATTATTTGATCAAGTGCTTTATCGAGATTCAAAATGAAAAGGCAATATTTATTTCATATTTTAAATACGACTGTAGGCATTAAATAGTTTTAATTAAAGGTTAAAGCATGAGTCAAATATTTGGCAAGAGTCAATTCGTATAAAATGACGAACGTTCTCATCGGTTTAATATATTATTATCTTTAAATAAGTTATTATTATGAAGGAAATATATAAGGTTACGTTACATCGTCTAATAAATAATAAGGTACCTACTTAATTAGTACATCCTTAAAGAATCGGATCCAATGAAGTTAAGTAATACTTATGGAAAAGGCAGATTTACATAATATAAGCAAAATTTTATAACTCTAACAAAAACCAAATAACCGTCAAATTTGAAACCAAAATACACGTAAAACTGTATTCAAGTATTCGGCCATACTGCCGGTTATAAAAACTTTTTTCATTATTCTGTATAGCTTATTGAAAATAACAATGTCGCAAAGGGCTTTGTTTTATTGTAAATTACTTGCGGAATGCTCGGGATTGCAAAGTGTTATATATTATGATTATCACTGTAGTTAAAGTATAGGAATGATACTACGGGTAGTTTTTATTTATTTAAGCTAGCTGGAACATGCTCGAACACTGAATAAAGTTAAAAAAAGGTTGCAATCTTTATTAATAACATTAAGAAAAATAATGCTGGTCGTTAAGTCAAGCTTCAATTAAATTTATGCATCAGCAAGCTGATGCATTACATGCTTATATCTTACTCTTTTATCATGAGACAATACGAAATTTCTTCCTCATTTAACTCAGCTCCCGTGAACGTTATTGAATTTGTTTATTTATGTCTAAAGAATAATATTAAAAGATTTAGAATCTAGGCCTAGATTTAGGTCGACACAGAGCACAGCTTTTTTTTTCTTAGGTAGTTAAGGCTCTCACAGTACTATTATCTGTTATTTTTTTTGTGATCTCTCTACTTGAAAATCTAAATTTAATGAACATCTTACTCGGTTCAAACTCCAACAACTTGTCCCTAATTCAAATTTAAATATAGATCATCATAGACTGTAAATAAGCTTTTTTAAAATAATATAGACTTTAAATGAATTAGAACATACTTAGGCTGCTTACTAATTTCTGATGATTTCGCGGTTATTACACATTGAAATGAAACAACTATGCACGGACTTAACTCGCGTATGTTATTTTTCGTATGTTTTTTTTAATATGTTATGTTATTCGAGCTGACAATAGTCTAATGCTAAAGTTACTTTTGGAGTCTAACACACATTGTGTCTAACGGTTAGACTATCGTAAGCTCACTCGTGCTACGGTTATGGAAACTGTAAAGATTTAGAAACGTAGCAAATAAAATAAAATACGCGAGTTAAATCCGTTCATAGTTGTTTCATTTCAATTATTCCTTACCCCCTAGAACGTTTTTCCAAAAACCAATCCCCTATTCAGCATGCCTACTGACAGATAACCGTACACGCATACCGGTGTTTAGCGGTAATATTAATTGGAACTCTTTATTAGACTCATCCACGTGAATCCACTATTAGCGCGCAATTACAACGCCACAAAGAACGAACCGACCGATAAAATTAAACGGTCTCTCCCACCGGTCAGTCGGGCTAATGGCTGGTGCCAATTGTTTGTACGCTGCACAGACGTAGATTTGGCCGATCTAGGCGGCCAATATTATTTTTGCATCTTATCATCCCTAAAATGGGGTAAATCGGAAAAAATATTCATTTTCACTAAAATTAATTTAATTCGGAATAAAAATAAATCGGAATTTCGATAAAATCGAATTTATTACAAAAAAAAAACTCTGAAATAAAAGAAAAAAAATCTCTAAAAAACTAAAATTTAATTAATACATATTCTATCAATGATATAACATAAAAGAATAATAATAAAGTGTAAAAATATGTACTAAATAAATAAAAACCAAAAATAAATTATGAAAGTCCACTGTCTTTTTTAAGAAAATCCTGGCAGTAATAATTCGATTGCTTGACGAGATTTTTTTTAAGTATTTGAAAATTTTTGGAAGTCCTCATACTTCAAATATACTGACGTGCGCAACAGTCTTAGTAACAAATGACTAGGTTGCACTCTTATCACGAAAACTTTCTTGCAAAATTTAGACGGTATGAGAAATTTCGGGCTTCTACAATGTCTTTTGACAGTTGGCAAATTATGCCTAAAGGCTTTCTTTATAGTTTTAGCACCATATAGATCATAATTTTGAGCCATGCTGGAGTCATGGGGTGCTCCCATACCTTCAACATGCTGTGTTTCCGTACTCTAGGCATATTCGTCATATTTCTCTACATACATTTTATGTCCACTTGAAATTGCTTACAAAACCACTTTTAATAAGTAAATTAGTTAATTTCAGATGCAAATTAAGTGTTTTGGATAATCGGAGACGCCTACCACCATCGCGTTATTGGTGTTACCAAAGTGGGATTTAGGCACGTATATCAATAGGCCAGTTTCTGCCCGAAATTATTCATGGATTTCCATTTTTTTTAGTTTTTCTAACTCTTTCTACTTTTGGTTTATAGGCTAGATATATATATGCTTTGAAAAAGCCGTATTCTTGCATGTATTACTGTAATCCCAAACTCTAGGGCATCAGAACCTATAGCATTGCAATTTTTCCTATTTTTCACGTAAACATGGGAAATTTTGATCTTGCATATTTTTAAACCAATATTTATGAGTTACCACTTTAAATGCAGACGTTCTGGATGATTCTGTAGACAAAAAACGACTTATTACCCACGTAGAAAAAAAATCACATTTTTAGTAGATAATTCAGTGTAGACTTCAAAGTACTTTTTTTTTGCACTGGGCAGGTCTCGGCAGAAACTATTGTATAATAAATAATGCTGAATATATACTTACACAAATAAAATAAAAATGAAAGCAGAGAAATACTGAGAAACATTTCAAATTAGCTTTTCAATTCCAAAATCACCAATAATTTTCTTAAAAAATACTTGTTACGTTTGAGCCCTATTTTAGGACAATAAACCAATAAAAAATACATTAAATTTATATTAGTTTGAAAGATACTTTCCTGTATAATAAGAATCCATCATTTTTTCTTATATTAAAGACGTTAAAATATATTTTTTTAACCTTTTTAACACAAGTAAATTCAAGGCACCGAGAACTGATACGTAAACTTCGAGTGATGACCTAATTTCGATTATCTGTATCTCAGCACTAACATTATCAAACGGGGTAAAAAGGCTGGGGGTAGGTGCCCAGGGATGTCTATTAGATAATGTAATATAAAGCTTATTAGTATGTTGATTTTTAAGATTTAGACTTATGGCCGCCTAGAATGGCAATATCTACGTCTGTGCGCTGGAAAAGCGTTTAATTTTGAAACTGGATAGAAATAAGGGTTCGAGGACGCCTATGCTGGCCGTTCCTCGGTCTAGCTACCATTGGACGCAAATTCGTTTCGTGATGCTGCATTAATGCCTTAATGATTGCGATTAGTGTGGAGAAATTTATAATATTTAAACAAAATATATTTATTTCAATTACATTCAAACCAAACTACCTCCTACTCTCTTTACTAAAGGTTTAGCCTAATCTCACCTATTTAAGTAGATTAGTTACCTATTGTGTTTTGAACAACAAAATTACTTACTTCGTATATTAGGTAGACTGCACGAAGAAGGTTTTCGCAAGTTTCATAAAAAACATGGCAACATCAATATCAGAACACTTTTTATTGAATTGAAATAAATAATAGCAAGTACGTAACATGTATCAATATTTACTTCTTTTCATTTGCTTTTTTTGTAGGAAGTGAATTAGATTGGTCCACGATAACAGGACCAGGTTCTTCTTCCAAATGTACAGTTTTTCTTGTTAATATCTTAGAATCTTCTAATGAGGAAGGTAATTCTGTATTTTTTGTTTCTGGTAATGGGTAACAAAGGATTGCTCCTACTATTGCCAAACTACCAAATATAGCCCCTGAAGAGGTACTCGATAGCGAATTTATTTGTGGTGCCACAATCTGTCCAAATCTAGATAAAAAAGATAAAAACCCTAACACGGAATTACGGATAGAAGTAGGAAATAACTCGACACCATAAAGAAATACAGTTATGAATGACATGAAAATAAAACTATTACAAATACATGCCATAATTATTCTGGGCCAGATGAACTTCTCAGGAACGCATATAACAATTAACATAAACAAGCCAGAAAAGAAGTTTGTAGCCATTAAATATGGCCTTCGATTTAAATATTGTAACAAAACAGTAGATATTATTGTTCCTGGTAATAATAACAATGCTGATATAGCTACATTGAGATGTATGTTTCCGCTCATTTTCCCGATGAATTGAGAAACTCCATAGTATCCCATGCCACAAACAAAATAGATCACTGACATGCAACTGAGATTGAGGAGAAGTTTCTTATGCCGAAAGATTTGATGAAACTTCATTATGCTTCCTTTTTTCTGAAAGTGTGTTGCATTATACGTTTCAATTTCAGTCTTGAGGTCCTCGCATGAATTTCTATTGCTGAAAAAAAAACTAGGTGAATGGATTTTTCAAAAGACAAATTTATATTGAACCAAATTACTTAAGAAAAACGTTAAATGTATATAAAAGCGCAATACTTACAAGTGACAAATTTTATCCATGACAACAATGGCCTTTTCGCAGTGGTTGTTATCTAGCAACCACTTCGGCGATTCCATTACTAACCATCTCAGAGCAATGAAAAAGAACATCGGAATGGACAATGCAAGTTGAAATTCGTCACAATCTCTTAATAGATATGATACACCTACTAAAGTCAAGTGGCCGAGGTTAATAGGTATATGGAAGAGTGCTGTAACAACTTCCCGATGCCTTACTCCACAATACTCTACGCATAGAACGTAACTGGTGACTATAGCACCACCCGCTCCGATACCTTCGAAAAATCTCATGATGATGAAGGGAATGATTCCAGGCATAACACTCACGAGGCAGCCTGTCACTCCCAGAATAAGGCAGCATATTGTGAAAGTGGTAAGACGTCCATATCTAAAATTACAATTGGATATATTAGGCATACATTTAAATTGATCAAATTACTAGCTAACAACTCGTATATTAAAAATATACCATGTCCTCAACTTAATAATCTACAGAAACCAAATGTCATCTATCAGTTTCAATGTAAATAATATTTTTTGGAGACAATAATAAATATAACAGGTTACTTAATGGGGTGTTTTAAAATAATACAGAATTACTAGTAAAATATGCTCCAAAAATAATAGGTAAGTAATAATGTGTTTTCTCCGCGAACTAACCAGAATCAGATGAAAGGTATTAACAAAAGCAATTTACCACAGAAAAGAAATTCTCTATAGACTTGTAAGAAGGCAATAAGAAAGTTTGATTCGATACCTGTCAGACAGGAACCCGAATGTTAACGATCCCACAAGTAATCCGGCATACGACATGCTCTCAGAGAAACTAATCAGCCAAGTTTTCTTGCAGTATATTCCGAATTTTGTCTGAACCGTAGCCGTGAATACACTCTTGTCCCAAATCGGGTCATCGCAAGGGCACGTGTTTGATTCATTTAAAAGTACGCCGTTTTCAGTCTGACAATTATACTTCATAGGCGGCGAGAGGAAAATCAAATTCAAAACGTGCCAGAAGCATGGGATTTTGCTGAGAAATATTAGAAAAAAGAAATAATAGTGATAACGTGATATCACATTGAACTGTTTTTCTATCGGATTTTTTAAATTGGGTGGAATTTTTACCATTTTTTATTTTTGGCACTTTATTGAGCAACAATAATTATGTGAGCTATAAGCAATCAGGATGGCTTTATGTCAATATAGGTAATGGAAACCTTTTATAAGCCAGCGTTTAATTATAGTTTAGTCAAAAATCTAATTATGAATAGCAAGTAAGTAAACAAGTATTTAACTTATTTGCGGAACAGCTATATTATTATGAAACCATCGGGTTATTTTCGATTGTAATCTGCATTATCAACATAACAAATGTAATTTAATCTCTTTTATACATAACTATAACAATGTATTCAGTTTTAACTCCTGTAATAATTATAGCTGCCTATTTACTTTTGATCATAATAATAACATATAGTTCGAGTTTGGACTAAATTAAAAACGAATTAATTTACAAAACTGAACACTAAATCTACGCAGACAACGTCGCGGGCAGAAACCAGTACTTTATAGGTAGAACATATAATCTCATATGAACTTGACTCACCCATTTCAAAATAAATAGCTTATGATTGATCGCGTTTTGATTCATCCATCATACGGAATTTGGGAAACGTTACACTTGGTAATGCATACAAAACAGAAACAACTAAATTGCTTCTACTTTAACCTGGATCATAAACTTAGTAAAGATTAAAAAAATCTAGTAAGTGACAAATACAATTATGTACGCGTCTTAACGTAGTCACACTTATTAAATGTTTTTGTAAAATAAACTAAATTTGACCTTGAAACCTTTACAATCATATGTAGGTACTTATACAATGGATTGAAGGACTACGATATAGAAAGATTCCGGTCTCAGTTTGATGTGATGAATTTTATAAAACAATTTAAATAAAATCATGAATCTATGTAAACTTACTGTCCCCACTCTATAACCACTTGCATAAATTCACAGACATTTTACGCTACAAAATGCATTACGTGCAATCGTAATTACCTAAGTAATTACAGAACTATAATGGTACCAAGCTATTTCACACGTCAATGATTTAGGATGTACGTGCGGTGAAGCCATTTCTAGTATGAGTAGCTCCTCAAAGGATCAGGTAATGTGGAGACCTCTCGATTGATTGATACGTTCCTAAGCACCTACTCCGGTCTCGGCCTATCTATAGGCAGTGACTGATGTATCAACGCCTAAATATATGCTTATCTGTGAATTTATATTTTAGCATATTTTCTGCAAAATTCCCAATAATATAGCGGTAATATTCTATGTCGTTTTAATAACGGTAAGTTATTATAGTTGTTGTCACTATCTACAGTTAGTTTTGTTTAAATTAAAACACAATTGTAGCGACCTGGGGCCCTAGACAAGTGCCCAACGTTTAACGTTAACGTTGAACGTTGGGCACTTGTCTAGCCCCCCTTATCACATAATTCTATTGTGTTCGCTACAGTCACGTCCGAGATTACCACTAGATGTAAAAGCTATTATAACTGTTTCGATTTTGTACATAAGTTTTATAATTTCACACTTTTACTAGAAATGACATCTCGAAATAAATTTTGTTATTCCATTTAAGACTCTAAACCTGCAAATTTAAATTTAAATTTATGTGGTGACACATGTCGAGTTGTCACAGTTTTCTAGTAAAGGTGCGATTTAATTAAACAAATAGTATAATTCCCACTGACCATGGGGCGTAGACAAGGTGCCAACGTTCAACGTTAACGTTAAACGGAAAGACCAAAATGTATGGGATTTGACATCCGCGAACGTTTGTGACGTACGTGACAGCAGTGTTGCCAATTTAGCGACTTTGTCGCTAGAAGTAACGACTTCTGCTTAAGACTTAGGCTTAGCGACCAAAAAAAAGTTTTGACGACAAAAATAGTTGACAGTCTGTGAGTTTTGTGGGGAATCCCCGAACATTTTATGGCTATGTTTGAGTTTTAGCGACTTTCTGGCGACTTTTGACTTTGAGTCTAGAGACTCGAATTTCTAGGAGTTGGCAATACTGCGTGACAGTCGTTCGCGGATCGACTGATGGACGTTTAGCATCCAGGTCAAGAATAAAAAAAAAAAAAGTAGTTCGCGGATGTCAAATCCCATACATTTTGGTGCCAAACGTTCAGCGTTAACGTTGAACGTTGGCATCTTGTCTAGGCCCCAAGGTGCCAATGTTCAACATTGACAACGTTAAATTTGACATCCGCGAACGTTTGTGACGTACGTGACAGTCGTTCGTCGTTGGCCCCAAGGGTACAAACCAGTGTACCTTAATTCCGGTGATGTAGTATCAAGGTTGAAAATTATTAATTATAAATCACTGGCTGAAATACTTTTAAATTATTAGGAATGCAATATACAAAAGCCGTATAAATCAGACGTAAGCCATAGGTAAAGCGTTGTGAGTACCTAAACAAGGAACTGCCAAAACCGGCTAATTTTAAACTAGTTCATGAAGTAATTAGTTATTTAAGCTTCAGGTGCTAACCAGTAGACCTCCATGCTCAACATAAATATTTGCTTGCATGAAACTTAATAAACTTACTAAACACAATGTGGTGAACTTTTAGCGAGAGTTAGTAATTCACTAGCTTTAGGCACACGGTAACGTGAAATCGTTCGCGGTTTTGCTTCAAAACTTCGCCCATAGTTCATAGTTGGCAACTTTAATGCAGCATATTTATACTGACCAGCGTTTAAGTTTCAGCTTACTTCATAATTTCTGATGCCTTCGCAGCAATGAAGTACACATTGGAATAAAATAACTATAACGGATTTATCTCGCGTCGGTATTTTATTTTATTTGCCGACGTTTCGAAAACTTTAAAATGAAATTCTCATATTTGTAGCACGACTGAGTTGACGATAGTCTAATGCTAAGCTGATGACTATCATTAGATGATTCGTGATACGAATATGGGAACTGTAAAGTTTTCGGAACGTCAGCAAATAAAATAAGATACGCGAGTTTAGAAATTTAACTCGAGTTATATTTATTTTATTCCAATTTATAGGTTATTCTATCTATATAGGTATTATTTAATATTTTTATAGCTTTAGTAAGTAGATATTTTGTTATTTTACAATAAGTTGTTCGACGTCGTTTACCAGTAATAAAAGCAAGTATTTGGTTATTTAAAACTCAAAAGCATTAATCCTCTTGAAAAATATTATTACAGGTAGGTATCCTAAAAATTAATCACTAAAAGCACTGATAGATTTAAGCTGTGCATTTTCATGTACAGCAACAAAGTAAAGTATTTAAATTTTGAGCAGACACGCAGTTACTGTACAAGCTAAAGTTTAATGAATAAAAAGATATATGTCTATGTCCGCCCCGGCTTCGCGCGGATCCCTTTTTTTTATAGCCTATGTCACTCGGGAATAGTGCAGCTTCCCTACAGTGAAAGAATTTTTCAAATCGGTCCAGTCGTTTTGGATCCTATTCAATCCAAACGAACGAACCTTTCCTCTTTATAATATTAGTATAGATTAGTATAGAAATATATCAAAATATCTTTTTGGACAACTCATACTAATCGATCTAGTCTAAGCAAAGCTTGTACTATGGGTATTAGACAACGGAGAAACATACATAAATACATATAAGACATCTAAGACTCAGGTACAAATGTCAGCGCTCATCACATTGACATCTGCCCCTGAACTGAATTCGAACCCGCAACCTTTCGTAGTTTTCGGACCACTAGACCAACAGGCCGTCATAAGTTAAAATAAACACAATAACACTAGGTAGGTACCTAATTATCAAAATTATCGTTCTTTATTGTCTTGGTCATTGACATCTATAGTAATACTTATAATAAGAAAAGAGTCTTATATATCTATCCAGCCATTTTTAAATAAGCTAACACATAAAAAATCGATACTTATATTGTTTCCTATATGGAGCTATTAAGTTTAAAAAGCCCCGATGAGAAGTTAGTCCCAACCTATAGTTACTAATAGTTAGTGACGGTAGGTAGATTATGTCAAAAACTTTGCCTTGCTCGTTCGGGCAAATATTGACGCGATGAAATTTAGTTTCATACTAACACGTCAACTTTTGGTTGGCCCAAAATATACTACATGCATGCTTTTTGCTACAAAGCCGACGACAGTCTAACGCTAAATTGATAGCGTTAGACTACCGTCAGCTCTGTCGTGCACGAATATGGGACCTATTAATTTCGAAACGTCAACAAATAAATAAAATAAGCGAGTTACATCCGTTATGGTTGTTGTATTCCAATGTGTTATAACAGCGTAATCATCAGAAAGTATTAAAAATCAACTATTTTGTAATGAAACAACTTTAACGGATTTAACTCGCGTAGCACTGATTCTTACCTGATTATGGAATCTGTAAATTCTCCGAAACGTCAGCCAATAAAAATAAAATAGGCGAGTTAAATCCGTTAATGTTGTTTCATTGCAATGTATAATAACCGCGAAGGCATCAGAAATTTTCAACTATTTTAACATTTTCTCAATAACCATTAGGGTCTTGGCAATAGCAGCTGAATAAAATGCCTTGAAGTCTTCCCGACTTTACACGGTATCCGAGGAGCATCGTGCACTAACGGAGTGCAAAGATTGCATTTCTCGGAAATAATGCTATTTTAAGGATTCCTTTTACCACCGTATGTTGGAAATGCAGGTACTCTACGTCTTCTACAGTCTACAGCCGACACGTCGATAACGATGAACATGAACAAAATGATAGAATGACTATTGTTAGTAGGTATTTCTGTTTGTGATTTAACTGGTACCCCCAATTTGAATCTCACATTCCCTACTTAACAGTGACATCTATCTTCTTCTTCTTCTTCTTATATATAAAAATGAATCGCAAAATGTGTTGGTAAGCGCATAACTCGACAACGCCTGGACCAAATTGGCTAATTTTTTTTTTTAAATGTTCGTTGATGTCCAAGGATGGTTTTTGGTGAAAAAATCGAATAATTGCCGGGAAAACCCTAAAAACAGCCCTTCTCTTTTCCTCTTTTAAAGTGACCTAATTTGAATTTCGAACGGGCAGGATGACGTCTGCCGGGACCGCTAGTATATAATATATAAAAATGAAACCCGTTTTCCGTTGTCACGACATCACGCGTGAATGGCTGGACCGATTTCACTAATTCTTTTTTTGTTGCATTTGTTATTATTAGGAAAAGGTTCTTATGTAAGAAAATAAAACAATCATTCAGATAAAAAGGTAACAGATATTTCTGAATTATAGGACGGTAGGAAGTTCGCCGGGTCAGCTAGTTATCTATATTAATATTATAAAGAGGAAGGGTTTGTTTGTTCGTTTGGATTGAATAGGCTCCAAAACGACTGGACCGATTTGAAAAATTCTTTCACTGTTAGGAAGCTACATTATTCCCGAGTGACATAGGCTATAAAAAAAGGGATCCGTGCGAAACCGGGGCGGGCAGCTATAACGAATAATCAGAATCAACCTTATCAATGGAAATTATTATTCAAAAGTAAACAAAAAAAAATATATATAGTTTATAATAATAATAATATACTTACTTAATTGGAGGGTGAATTTTATTTGAATAACAGACAAATTGAATAGTTCTTTTACTGATCACATATCGCTCTATTGACAATTTATTGTATCCATAGAACTACGAATTAAATAAAAATCACAGCGACAAATTGTTTTATAACGAAAACTTAAAAAGATATATGTAAATAACAATACAAAGAATTTGAGCAGAATAAAATTCTACATTGTTAGTACATAGTGTACAATATATGATGTTGATTTTGAAGGCTTGTGGGGGAAACGGCATTTAAGGTATTCCCTTGCACAAATGCCTTCCGACCGCCAGCCTCGTGGACAGCCACTAGGGGCCGGATACACATCATAAGCGCAGCGATTTTAATAATAACTCGAAATCATAATGCACGGTTACTACAAGTGTCTAATAATTTCTGATGCCTTCGCGGTTTCTACACATTGGAATAAAATAACTATAACGGATTTAACTCGCGTAATTTACTTTTCTGTCCTCCGGCCGGAAAGCGCCAACTTTCTGGCCGCTGCGCTAAATGAAATTGCCGCTTTCTGGCTTCGTCGAACAGAAAAGTAGTATACTGACCTCGGCCAGTAAAATAAAAAAGTTTCAGATCACATTTTTGTCAACCTCGGCTTCGCCTCGGACGACAATTACATGTGATCTGAGACATTTTTTATTTTACTGGCCTCGGTGCGTAATGTACTATTATTTGCTGATGTTTCGAATACTTAACGGTTCTCTTATTCGTAGCTAATCTAGTATTAAATTGATTTTTACATTATACAAACTACCTTACTTATAATATTTCTGTAAAGTTTTTGAAACGTCAGCAAATAAAATAAAATAAATGTAGCTTGTAGGTGGAAACGTTTACTCGAGTCTAGCTTGCATAATAATATTATTAAATACAGTTTTCATATTTCATTTGTTGGCTTGATAAACCTAATGCCGCATATAATAAGTCTTACTCTAAACACTATTGATAGTAGTAAAACATAAAATTTAGTTTTCTCCATCGCTTATACCTTGGATTCCTTCCTTTCATGTAAGCATACCAACATACCAACTCAAAAGTAATGCAAGAGGTTAAATGTAAATAAAATCCAAGGTGCCTTTTTAGTTGCACTTGACTATAAAAAAATGAGTAACTTTCTATTCTTAGTAGATTATGTACTTAGTTTATCTTATATTATTTTTTACTCTTATAATAAAATAGCGGCCCGCCCCGGCTTCGCCCGGATCCATTTTTTTATAGCCTATGTCAGTCGGGAATGGCGTAGCTTTCCAACAGTGAAAGAATTTTTCAAATCGGTCCAGTCGTTGAGGAGCCTATTCAATCCAAACAAACAAACTTTTCCTCTTTATAATATTAGTATAGAATTATAGATAAATTGTGATGCTTTCTCGGTAATGAAAAATTGTACCAGGTTTGAAAAAGCATGACAGTATGATACATTTAAAAATAAAAAGTGGGTTGCACCTACCTATATAGGTACTCAATTTTAAATTACTTAAGTACCTACTTGAGATCATCCACCATCAATAGGTCTTAATAGTGGGGTCCTTTCGAATGTACTTCAACCCATTGGGTTCTTTGGTGCCATCAGTAGGTACTTAAAAACATTGACTAGATAATAACCGAACGAATCGATATAAGTTTAAAACAACGTCAAATTGATTTTTCAACTCGACCTACATGAAACTATGACCCCCATTAAAACTACGAAGACAAAAGAGCAAACTCCGAAGCGATATTAAGCGGTTTACATGTTGGGGAGAGCCACGGATGCCACGGTCGCCACGGTTGCCACGCCCGCCACGCTGCCACCACACTCTACGTTCGGCGCGAATGCAGCACCAACGTGGCCTCTTATCCGCCTCAGTGCATAAATCACTTATACGCCCGCTGATACGTTCCGTTGGCTCGTGTGTACGTGGCTTAATATCTAGTGACGTAAGCATCTTAGTTCGTTTGAAAGCAACTTAAGTAGGTATTTTGTGTAAAAAGTTAAAATTGAGGAACAAAATTAGCTTTATATATTATTTAATGAAATATTGTCTTTTTTATTAATTCGTGAGTAGCCGTTACTAAATTGGTACGGACCATTTTTTAACAAAGAAAATAAATGGAAACTAGAACGTTATTTTAAATTTAACGTAACATAGCTCTTATTAGAATGAAACAACTGTAGACGGATTTAATTTGCATATTTTATTTTATTGTCTGACGTTTCGGAGCCTTTACAGATTCCATAATGGTAGCACGACGAGCTGACAATAGTTTTATGCTAATGTGATTAATACAGTTATGCAAACTACTTTATTTACTACATAGTTTAGACCCTGAGTTGATAGATCAGTCAGTCAGTCAGCTTTCGCTTATATAGATTTAGTATATTATCCCTACTTCCCTACTAATATTATAAATGCGAAAGTAACTTTGTCTGTCTGTCTGTCTGTCTGTTACGCTTTCACGCTAAAACTACTGGACCGATTTAAATGAAATTTGGTACAAAGAAAGTCTGGAGCCTGAGAAAGGACATAGGCTACTTTTTAATCGACTGTGAAAAAGGAGGAGTTCTACGCGGACGAAGTCGCGGGCGGAAGCTAGTATCTTTATACATTGGAATGAAACAACTATTAACGGATTTAACTGGCGTATTTTTATTTGCTTCTGACGTTTCGGATTCTTTACAGTTTCCATAATCGTAGCACGACTAAGCTGACAATAGTCTAACGCTAAAGTATTAAGAAATGAATAATATCTTTATAGTGATTCCTGCCTTAACATTACATATTTTGATAAATAGTTATACGCTATCTAGCAGCCGGAAGAAACCATTATACCCTTGCGAACTCCATTAAACGACCTGATAACTTATAACTGACGAGACATTGTTCCTAACCTCATAATCCACCAACAATAGTTGTCAAAGCTCTCAAGGAGAAAGTTCATTCAGGAAGCTCATCGCAAGTATTCTAACAGGCCATTTGCTCATATCCTGTTTATAGTATTGTTGTAACAACTAGCTTAGTATTATAATAATATGTAGTATTAGAACTAGATGAAGGTAGTATATAAGTTTTAAACGAGCCCGCTCTTCTGTTCGGTCGTACAGTAACTAACATTTTCGTAAATTTATGACTAGAGGAGCGAGCCTATGATAAATTTTGTCATATCGATGTCGTCTTATTCTCACGGTGATCTACCAAAAATCGGTATCGTTGTTGATAACGAGAAATCTTCTCATATCGATGTCGTCTCTGATTTCTTCATTTTGACAACGAAACAATAATGTCGACACGACAAACCTCCTTGTCGACTATGTTCTCAATATCGTGTCGTCTCGACAGGTCATCATAAGCTCGCTGTACATATGAAAACAACATTATATATGGACCGTGTTAAACGTTCGTGTGTCAACCCACAAAAAATCGGGTTTTGCAGTGAAGGCCCATTAGCTGGCCAACAGCGCTTCAGTATTCAGTTCGAAAAAAAATAAATAATAATAATAATATCGACACGACAAACCTCGATCCTTGTCGACTACGTTCTCAATATCATGTCGTCTCGACAGGTCATCATAAGCTTGATGTACATATGAAAACAACATTATATATAATTATGTTGTTCTTATTGTTTTGAACATAAGTACTTCTGAGATTATATATTATATAAACGTTCAGATACGGCCCCTTCCACAGTTCATTAGTCTACTGACAATATCAGCGTTTTTCCTCATGTAAAAGATTAATCTTTCCAGTGGCGTGGTTGAGCGGAGGTTTGACGTCACAAGCGTCGGTTGCAGCCATCAGCTGTTCTCAACAATGGTTTATTGAACTTATTGTATTGGCACTTTTCAAGTTTTCGATGAATTGCAATTTTTGTGCTGCACCCGGAAGAATTTTATAAATTTTATTGAAGAACTACTTATATTACAATATTATTATGTAGGTTACAGCAAAGTACCTAACTATACAATCTAAAGGTCAATATTAGACCCATTTGCTTAACTATCTCTCAATTACATTTTTTATAATAATTTCTGATGCCTTCGCGGTTATTACAAGCATTATATATATTATATCTTTAGCGTTAGACTATTGTTAGCTCAGTCATGCTACGATTATGGAAACTGTAAAGAATCCGAAACGTCAGCAAATAAAATAAAAATACGCAAGTTAAATCCGTTAATAGTCGTTTCATTCCAATGTAGAATTTTTATGTTTTTTTTTACGATATTCCCAAACATAAAATATCTTCAAAGATCTGAGAAAAATAAAATAGAAATTATATTATGTTTTTTTTTTCTAACTTTAATACATGCTACCCGTAAAACGGCCCCGTTATGGGCTTAGCGAGTGTACAATCTTTTCTAAGTTTATTTTATACTACCTATCCCAAAAATTTCATCCTTCCTAAAATCTGGGATCTCACTCTATAATAAATATCATGAATACGAGAGTGACTTTATTTCTTTGTTTTTAGCTACAGTTTTATACCTAGCTTCTATTTTAGTACGCAAGTATAAAGAATCTTTTAAAATAACACAGTTTATTACTTGGTGGCTATTATTAATATTTTTGTAATAAATGTCCTCGCTATACTTGGAGTTGTATCATAACCGGTAACAAACGGTCGCAATTACTGACGACACACTTGATCAACCTATGACCGACTAGTTCCGACCGTTGTATAGACTAGGGTGAGGACAGGATAAAACGAAAAGCGATTGGAATTGTTACAATTTAATTTTAAAATAGAATTGACAAAGCACATATATACCTAGTTCTCATTTGCTAAGGATTAAAGTATATCTTGAAAATAATATTCTAAATATGAGAACTCAAGTGTTGTAAATCGGAGACAAACATTTTCTCTTTTGATGAATTACCAGAATTGTTGATAAATACCTTGTTGTCTTGATGTTTTTTTTTTTTATCTTTTCATTAAGATTTGTTTATGGAATAATAAAATAGATCTGTGTTGAATCATTTATTTACCATTTCCATTTATAAAAGCTTAGGGATTTACTCAAATCAAATACAATCACATTCAATGTCAACTATTGCTATACTTAATTCCTTCTTTACTTTTCTTTGCTTCGTTTATTTTTGTACGGATTTTATTTTTAACATCTGCAGAACCCAGGTTTTCATCTTCTCCTTGCGAAATTCTTAAAACTTGCTGTCCGCCCCGGCTTCGCACAGATCATCTTTTTTTATAGCCTATGACACTCCGGAATAGTATAGCTTTCCAACAGTGAAAGAATTTTTCAAAACGGTCCAGCCGTTTAGGAGCCTATTCAAACCAAACAAACAAACAAACATACCTTTATCTTTATAATATTAGTATAGAGTATAAATAAACAAATTTCTTTGATGTTCAAGATTTCTAGACATTCCTATTTGTATTCATATACTTATTGACATTCTCAATATTCCTAGTTGCAAACATTGTTAGTACCAACCATATCAGAACCAATTATAGAACGCAGACGATACAGTGAATAACGGCAACTTTCAATGAAGACGTACTCTCTGGCAGTCGGCATGCATTCAGCTGAAATGTCTTAGAATTGTTGACAATATGCAGCCTTAGTACGTGATTGAGTGAGCTGTAGGCCCGCTCCGCTTATCACCATACACAAAAGGCAACATTTCATTGTCATATCTGCGGAAACTTAATACCCGCCGAGATTGAGAGCGCATTGTGGCTCATCATCCAGATATTACGGCTGGTGGTGACCAGAGATTAGATGCATTCATCGGTACCAGTATACTTGGAACCTTTTCATTCATTATTACGATCCGTTCGTGCGTGCGGTATGCTTAGGATGTTTACCTACTGGCGATATTCTTTGAGAATAGTCTATTGATATAATGCTTATACGCTTCTGTAAGCTTTATTGTGACTCGTGACAATAGCACAATGGCGAAGAGGGCAAATGTACCTACCCTTGTTACTTTAAGTTGACCGTAGAGATACACTCACAAGTGAAACAATGTTTGTTCACTGTTTTATTTTTCTGTTAGAGGAAGTGACAGTATTACTTGGTAGCTAAGCTGAGAGTCGCGAACTGACTTGCAATCTTATATTAAATCTTGCAAATGTATATATATATTTTTTTATGTATGATCACGCATAACTTTTTACAGAGTGGTTCGATTTTGATAATTCTTTTTTTATTGGAAAGGGTATGCTTCGAAATTGGTCCCATTTTAATGTGGAAAAAAAAATCCGACCCTAAGGGTAGGAAAATAAGGGTTGATTAATTTTTCAGGCACCGATTATATCGTATGACCATGGGTAACTTTTTACAGAGTAGTCCGATTTTGATAGTTCTTTTTTTATTGGATAGGGTATACCCCAAAGTAAATCCCATAAAAATTTGGAAAAAAAATCCTACCGGAAGGGTGGGAAAATAGGGGTAACTTATTGTTCACTAAAAGTTAATAGCAAAAACAAGGTAGGTAGCTATTTTAAAAATAATCAAATATTAAGCATGTAACAATTTGTATAAATTATGGCCACTGAAAATTATAAAATAATAACTTTTTAATAAAAAAAAATAACCGCCGAAAAAATCATAAAGGCAACAAAAAACAATAGCGCACTGAAAAGAGAAAAATAATAATTTTGTCTTTTATAACGACTGTTAGGTATTTTCGTTGTAACGTCTGTTATTTTTAAAGTCGGTTTTTTGTTGCCTTTTAGATTTTTATCGGCGGTTAATTTTATTTATAACGACTGTTAGGTATTTTCGTTGTAACGTCTGTTATTTTTTAAGTCGGTTTTTTGTTGCCTTTTAGATTTTTTTCGGCGGTTAATTTTTTTTATATAATTTATACTTAATTGTCGTTTTGTACAGTTATTAGTACTGTTTTGTACGTTAGTAGTACTGAGTAGCCTATGTCCTTTCTCAGGCTCCACACTTTCTTGGTACCAAATTTCATTTAAATCGGTCCAGTAGTTTTAGCGTGAAAGCGTAACAGACAGACAGGCAGACAGACTGAGTTACTTTCGCATTTGTAATATTATTACTTTTAGTAGGGATAATAAAAAGTACCTACTCAAATAAATTCTGAAATTAAAAACAAAATTTATATACCTAATGTGAAATTCTTACATCATATTCTCACGTGAACTCGTGTGACGGTTCTGGCGGCATCAAATGTCAAATGCAGCAGCAGTACACAAGCGTTTGATATTTCACCTCATCGCACCTGTCAGTTGAAGAGAACATTAGTGTCGGCGACTGTACGCTCCCCGGGTGACACATTAGGTTATCTGTCACGTGATGACGTGTCACTGATATCGCTGGAACTACAATTTTCAGATGGATATTGATTTATATGAATAACTAGCGGTCCCGGCAGACGTCATCCTGCCCATTCGGAATTCAAATTGGGTATGTAACTTTAGTTAGACAACGTTTGTATGGGAAACGAAAAGGGCTGTTTTTAGGGTTTTCCTGGCAATTATTCGATTTTTTCTCGCCGTAAGAACCATCCTTGGACTTCAACGAACATTTAAAAAAAAATTGGCCAAATTGGTCCAGGCGTTGTCGTTATGCGCTTACCAACACATTTTGCGATTCATTTTTATATATATATATAATATAAAAATAAAAAGAAGAAGACTAGCGGTCCCGTCAGACGTCATCCTGCCCGTTTGAAATTCAAATTAGGTAACTTTAGTTAGACAACGTTTGTATGGGAAACGAAAAGGGCTGTTTTTAGGGTTTTCCTGGCAATTATTCGATTTTTTCTCGCCGTAAGAACCATCCTTGGACTTCAACGAACATTTAAAAAAAAATTGGCCAAATTGGTCCAGGCGTTGTCGTTATGCGCTTACCAACATATTTTGCCATTCATTTTTATATATAAGAAGAAAGATAATATCTTGTCTATTTAATGGACGGTACAATATTATATAATATAATCGCAGGATCAAGTATCTATTAAGTAATTTGAACAATAAAAAATGCTTAAAGGTAGCTAATATTATGTATTAGTAACTTATTTTATGATATATCTTTTAAATACAATTTAAAGGTTCAGGCAGATTGTTGTTCGAAGTCGATCACAATATTTTTAATGTCTCATCTCTGAGCTAACGATAGTCTAACGCTCAAAAGTTTTACACTTTAGATTTAAAATATCGCGCTAAGAATATGGAAAATCAAAAGTTTTCGTAACGTCATCAAATAAAATAAAAAACGCGAGTTAAATCCATCATAGTTTCATCTCATATTCTTGTTCGGCTAACTTTGTACCTACATTTTATTGTGTACATAAGTAGGTAATACGTTATGTACTTATTATTGGTGTTCCGTCTTAGAAAAAGAAAATGTGACTTCAAGTCTGCCATCTCCTCTCGAAGATTACCCCGGAATGTATTTACCAATACAATATTAGAGGTACCTACTACACCACACGTCAGCTGTTTATCTCAAATACATCCTGTTTCCTAAGGAGGAAATAGAAAATATTTTCTTACAGGAGATGAGATCCTTTCATCTCGTACGTCTAAGGTTTAATGAAACTTCGTTTCTCTTACATTTAATTAAACTGCATTTTACTTTGTAGCTTTAAATAGCTTGTCTGTAGCGATGTTTATTTATTGGATCATAAGGCAATTTATTATGATGCTTTGCTTAAAAGAAAACAATTTTAACATGTTTTATATATATAAGCGGTTGTTAGAGGAATAGGTACGTCAATTTTAAAGACTTACTATATATTTACGCGGTAATGGGATATAAAATTTAGTGGTGTTTGTCATGTTAACATGTTTACTCTACTAGGTATATATATATTTTTAAATAAATAAATAAAATGTATTTTCATATAAAGCATACAATACTTAAAAATAAAAACCGTATAGTCTAAAAACTCCAAAAACAAAATACCTACTTACTTAACTAGAAGATTAGGTAAAAATAAAATAAAAATAAGTAACAAGTAGAACAGGTAGGTATTTCAAATTTCACTTTGTAACGTTCCTTTCACGATCGATACATAGCTACTTAACAGTCGTATCGTAATGATACCATCGAACATACATTTAACATCGACTTGCAAACAAGCCGCAAGAACCGCCGCGTTCCCGACATCTGTTACGTACCTAATAAACCAAGCATGGAACTTTAGATTAGAAAAGTTCCATTAAACAGCCCAAAATTACGGTAACGACTCGAAACAAAGTCCACAAATCGTGCAAAAAGAGGTGAGCAGTAACAATAACAAGTGTTAAGCTGCGGCGGCGGCGACACAATAAAACAGCCGTGACGTTTAGCACTTACGGTGGGGCTCCGAAACACGGGCAGGTCTATCGGCTTACTTGACTTATGTCCCTATGTCCCCTAGATGGGGCAGAGGGCTCCTACAATGCGACGCCAACCCGGTCTCCAGGTAGATACTTACTCGAATTCATAATATGGAAAGATATAGCTAGATTTCTCCACAAGCAAATGCTCTTGACTAGCGTCTTATGTATGTTTTTAGGCTTCCAAACCTAAAGGGAGACTTACTGAGACTTACAAGAGACCGACACGCACTTGACCGTTACTAACTGATTTGATACACTGATATAAAAATACTTACCAAATTAAGTATCATGTAAGAAATATTAAATATGTGAATTGCAAAAAATATAGCAGAACTTTCCATAATAATTTCTTACCAAGTAGGTAGTTTGTAATTGATATTAACATTTAATTTATAAACTTAAACTTGTTTTAATATTTTCAGAGCTGATACACTTAGGCAGGATAAAATGTCCCCGGATTCCGGGAACATGATGAGAAGTAGGTATGAATCCAAGAAGCATGTTGACACCATGACAAGACGTGTACTGCTAATTAATCATTCATTCAATATAGCACAATACTTATATATAGGTACTATATCGAGACAGAGCTGCTCGGTCTAACGTCTATCTGGTAAGTACGTAAGTTACGTGACTGGTGGAAAGTGCTGACAGGGCCGCCAACTGGAAAAGTGTGACATCTCGAAAATTTTGTTAATTAATTTATAACTCTAAGTTGCCATATTAAAATTTGAATTCATGTGGTAACACATTTCGACTTCACACTTTTCTAACGATATAATTGCTATCATTCCGTTTCGTGGGCACACACTGAAGGTTAGTAATGAAAAAAGTACGCTCGTTTGGGACGCGGCGGCCGTGGAAGGGGCACTTGGTCACTATTTCACACCCCACATCGCATCACATCGGTCGATGGTTACGATTCTGACGTTCGGTAAATCTAATATTACAATATTGTTAGGTGTCTTCAACACAAAAAACAAATGAAGACTAGAACTCTCTAAGCGCTATCTGAAAGTTGCTTACTAATTATTTTTCGTTTTATTACCTAATTCTTAGGCTTACTTTTTTTTTAACACGACAATTAGTGCTTCTATCTAAAATCATACTAAGTTAAAAGCTCACTACAAGATAATAATAATATAATTATGTAGGTAACGTTATTATGTCAACGAAGCATTCTTAATTTAACCGGGTAATACAGTTGTTTTTTTTTTAATAATGGCATTGAATTTTATGCCACTAATAATATATTATGTCGGCGTTGTGATCATTTAACAGTTGCAACCATAGAGATATAAGACTAGAGTAGGTGAGCCATAGGACAGTCTATAAGTGGAAGCGTATCACGGTAAAGAGAGACAGAAACTCTAAATAGAGGCACTGTCCTTGTCTTGCCGCATGCGCAATGGCAACATGCTGCGCGCCGTCCGTTGCTATGGTACCGTTAACGTCGCAATCAAATTTCTCACTTATGTTTATTATCGATATTATTAAAAATAAAATATGAAAAACAAAGATGGTAATTGCGTGCATTTTGTGCAAAAAGGAATCGACTTTCCTGAACGAAGGTCGTAGCTTTCACAAGTAAGTGGATAAAAAGCTAGTAGTATATAAAATAAAATATCTTTTTTGACATAAGTTTGCGGAAGGGTCAGTACAATACTGGAGGCGAATCGTTTACTGCGCATGCGTCATCAGACAAGGACGCGACCACTATTCCAATGCTCTTCCTCTTTCTACCATTATAACGCGTTTCTGGCTGGTTCACCTTCTCTAGTCTTATATCTCTATGGTTGCAACACTGAGGCCTGGCGCGATTGGAGGGAAAATGAACAGGCGGAGCTGTCATTCTCGCTCGCGTCAAGCGGAACGGCGCGACATTCAAGTTTCGTCGGATCGCTGCCTCTTATTGTTTTTGATTTACTTAGTAATATTGTTTCACAGTAAATTCTTATATTGTGTCAAGCAGTGTATTATTATTTATTAAAGATAATATGTTCTGACCGTCACCCGCGTGCCCACACAGCTATGTTGGAACAAGACGATACCGGCGATTCATCGTCCAGTTATGTGGATACAATAAATAGTCCCCAGTCTTTAATATTAGAGACGCATGATAACCTTAAGCCGACAAATATTTTGAAATAGGTAATTAAATTGTTTCTATTTAATTATGTCAAATAAATATATAAGTAGTCTTAAATGTATAAAAAATAACCATAACATAATAAATACAGAATAATCGATATATAATATTTAAATTGTCGTTATGTAGATAATATTGGCTGTATGTCGATTACCCGTGCGCGCAACGACCGCGCGGCGTGCGAAAAAAAAACGATCTTGTCTTTACATTTTTCTTAAAGTTAGTAATAGATACATATTAACTCTTTTTTACTCACTAAAATGTGTTGAAAAATTTCGTATTTGAACTCAATTTTATTTGTATTGATAACCCAACTATCTTAAATAATAAATAATCCACCTAATATAATTACATGTAATGATCAACCTACCACACTTGTGTCACAAGGTACCATTACATTTTTTTTAATTATAGGTACGTTTATGTCATATTTTAAAGTGTGATTTAACTCTGTCTCTTAAGTTAAAATACATAATATATCTAATTTAAAAGGTGTGTTAATAGTTTTGAATAAGCAATACTATTTGTTGCAGGTTTTTATTCTATTATTCCCGCCTCGCCGCAAGCAGGCGATAAGAGTTCTCCACTATTCTGCTCATAAATGTCAATGCTAAACACAAACAAGTGGCAGGAAGCGAATAAAATTGCTGTTTCATTGAGCATAGTAGTAAAACAATTGTTTTAGTGGTTAACGGAAAACCGAAGTCGGTTTAAATATTTGATATCATTTCCATCTACGTTCAATTTGCGGGTTAGGTATACGTTATTAGTTTTACGTTATTTCGATTTTAATTATGAGTAGAAGGTAGGTACTTATATATCTATACTAATCTTTACTACTTAATATTATAAAGGGAAAAGGTTTGTTTGTTTGGATTGAATGGGCTCCATAACGGCTGGAAGATTTCAAAAATTCTTTCACTGTTGGGAAGCAAAAAAAGTCGGGGCGAACAGCTAGTACTTTATGAATATTTTTGAAAACAATTATTCACCTTTTCAAAGTAGGTAGGTATTGAATAACTATTTTAATCATGTGGTACAATGCGATCCGAAAATCTGCTTAGGTCTTTTTTATGCGCGCAACGGAAACGACAGTCCATTGAGATTTTTCTTTGGCCCTGTCCAAAACGAAACCTTCTAAACTTGGCTGAAATTATATCCGTTTCAACTTCTTGACTTCACATAAATCTCAGGGTATATAAATAAATTAACACTGCTCGCCAAGCTTTTTGTCTGTATCCACGATGCTAGTTCAAATGTACGATACGCGAGGGGCGTTTTTTCGAGTCGAAACAAAGCAAGTTTTAAGTTATAGGGGTGTTAAGAGAAAGTAAAGCGTAGGTTCCGGACAGTGGATATTGTTTGTTGTATTTTATTACTTATCTCGGGTAACTTATGTTAGTTACCTGTTTTATAGCTATCATATTTTAATTAAAGCATAGTTCTACTATTACGAACAGAAATTACGTACTTCCGTAATAAGTTTTACCTCAGTGTTTCGTGAACATTATATGAATTTGATTTTAAGAAATTGTGGTAGGTACTTATTAAAGAATGATACATGACAAATCTAATCTAAATCAGAGACCCGTACTACCTATATATTATTATACTAGCGGTCCCGGCAGACTTCGTCCCGCCCGGCAAAAAATCGATTTAAGTATCCTATGTCCTTTTCCTGGTTCTGAGCTACCTCCCCGTCAATTTTCAGCCAAATCATTTCAGCCACTCTCTAGTTATAAATGTTGTAACAAACCCGACTTTCTTTTATATATATAGATAGATTATTGTGGTTGGGCATAGTCATCACAATTTATGTCATAATCATTTTATGTGCCTACATAGTTACATCTTTTAGTACAAACATAATACCTATTTGCAAAATTACAATTTTTTTTCTTCTACACCCAAGAATACGATATCTGAGTCATCCGTCGTAAACATTTTGTAAAATAGAATCACATTTAACTAAAATAGTAGCAAATAGGAACGTGCAGCGAGCGTTACATTTCAGTTGAGTTACCTACCTAAGTGTTTCTATTTCTGCTTCCATCAGCGGCGCATTCTATGGCAGTATTCCGTATCCTGGCAATAAATATTACATTTATTTAAATCAGATAGAGAAAAATAAGACATATAAGCTACATTTATTTAAATAAAAAATAAGACGTCCAAAGGTTGGTTTGTATAAACCTACTTAGTTAGGTACCGGACTGAAATATGAACATGAAACGGAAAACTACCTACATAATATATTTTCATAAAAAATAATAATTTATGGTTAAGTTCCGAAGCTTTTTAATTCAAAAAACATAACTTTCGTAATGCGTACTTGTGTTTAAGTGATTGCGTTTTGATATGTTTGCTACGTCGTTTTCATTGTTAGTTTAGGTTTTTATAGAAGTTTATTTTATAACTAGCTTCTGCCCGCGATTTCGTCTGCGTTGAGTACTTTACATAATAATATCATTATAATATATACCCTATGTGTTATTCTGATCTAAGCTATATTATTGTAAAGTTTCATTAAAATCTATTCAGTACTTTTTGCGTAAAAGAGGAACAAACATACATAGTCTACATATTCTTGAAAACTTTTGTGTTTATATTATTAGGATTTATTGTTTTTATCTTCATAATTCTTTATGATCCACATACATTAAAAACTATGGATTCAAGAATGTAACAGAAATGAATGTTAACTAAATTGCACTGAATATGCCTCCGTGAAAGATAAGTAAAGTGCAGTTTCTCTGCCATCAACTTTTGTCTTTAGTGAAATGTGATACGTCGCAACACTAAGTATAATATACTTACAACTATATTTATTTACTAATATAGTAGCTTAAGTTACGTTAGTATTATTAAAATTCTAATACTTACTTACTTGTCGTATAAAGTTTTAATGAAGTTACATTTATACTTCTATACTAATATTTTAAAGAGGAAAGGTTTGTTTGTTTGTTTGGATTGAATAGGCTCCTGAATGGCTGGACCGATTTCAAAAATTATTTCACTTTTGCGAAGCTACACTATTCCCGAGTGACATAGGCTATAAAAAAAAGATTATCCGTGCGAAGCCGGGGCGGACAGCTAGTAACTTATAAAAAGGTCGGGATTCCTATGTTAATAAATATTAGTCAAACATACTAGTAGGTAGGTATTTACTTAATTTTAGTTGAGAGCGAATCAAGAGGGCGTAATGTCACGATGATGTTGAATTAAATATAAACGTATTAAATATATACCTGTAGTTAGAATCGATCATTGACCTCGCCCTGTATATTATATATATTACTTGTGTTTTATTTTCCTCTTTCATTTCATACCTTACTTGATCAAGTTATCTAAAATTATTTGCTTCAATCCCTTTAACTGTATCTGCGTAATCCCTTGCTTTATTATGCTTATTATTGAACTTAAAAGAATATGCTTATTTTTGAGCTCTACAAAGGTCATCTAGTCACTCACTTGTCAAATTTTGTAAAGATCGACGTCGTAAAAACATACAATGCTCAGCCTTCGTATTTAAAACCTCGCTATCGCTGTCGATTAACGTTTTTCCGGCTTCAGTTTTAAACTTCTTTTTAATTGTAAATATTTTATTGAAAAACTTTTTCCATAGGTATTCCTTAAATTGATTTTATTTTGGATCACTAAGGTTTTATATTGAATTTTCGTTATTGTTACCATTCATTCCAATGAGGTCATCTATGACATAATACGATAATTACTTAGCTTAAAATGATGTAGCGTACCTTCAACATCAACAACTACAATAAGGCTGCCTAGGGCTGATTTTCGAACGTGTCGACAGATTTATGTTTATGATTGGTTTTGAATTATTTAAAACTGTTCCCAATATATTGCGTAGGTATATTGGTAGGGGTGAAATTTCCGAGTGTACTACTAGTACCTAAGCTGTAGTATTAAATCATTCTACAGCAACGTCGCGTCGGCACGGACTGTTGAATAGTTAACCACCTTTAACTCCACCTTTGTATTTAGTGATACACCCTAAATCCACAGAGGTTATAGAACAAAGGCGGTATTGCGCAGATTATAATACCATTTCAGTCAGGATTAGTGGCTATTAGTATTTTGCAAAACGGTGGATTTAGTAAGCGTTTTCGTAAATTGAGGATTATACTTCTGTCAGTACTTATTTAGAAAAGAAAGGTTTGTATGACAAGCAAATAGGTATGTGAAGTCAGGACATTCGAATACTATGTAATTCCCTATACGTTTCAAAAGTTGGGTCATTTATAAAAGCAACCTAGTAAAAATATGAACTTATTAATATATACCTAGATTTTGTGACTATAGCTACGGTTATTTGCCAATAGTTCTGCAATGTGAAGAGCGTTAAGAGTACTTAACGCTCTTCACGAAGAATTTGCCTCTAAAATCGTAAATATGAGACGCGAATATGCGAAGTCCTACTATATTGAATGGTGTTAGCGGAAATTCGTAGTTATATCTTTATCTTCACGAATTTCCAAAGCAAAGCGTATTATGAATACTGGACAACGAGTTAGAAATATACACAGAAGGTACATAGTGAGTCGATTTGGTTTGACTGAGTTTGACAACTGGCTAATCCGACAGGCCGTCAAAATCAACACCTATTTAATTTTGTTCTGTCCATTCCAGAAACGAACTTTCATGCATGCAGACTTCCTGATTGTTTCTCTTGTTTGTATAGTGAAAGCAATATGGAAATGTTTGCATAGTCAAAACATGTTCCCATAGCCTCAGTTTGTCTTCAATAACAATATGACAACAACGTAGTGGATTGTGTTGTTGGTAATATTGGGAATCGGCGAATAGATATATGTATTTAAATTTTATTCACAAACAATGAAATATTTAAGATACAAACGGTTTCCTCGTAGGATTCGTCAAAAATTTGTTGAGAGAATAATAAGCTTCGTCAAGATGAATATATTATACTAGGTAGGTATAAATTTCTGATGCGTTCGCGGTTATTATACATTGGAATAAAACAAAATATAAACGGATTTAGCGAATAAAATAAAATACTCGAGTTCCGAATTTTGACCCGTATACGATCAACACCCGTAGTACAAAGTTCACCGGCTCCCCTTGTGTTATTAGGTATATAAAAAAGCGAATTAATTAATTATACACGGTTTTGAGTAGGTACAGTACAGTATACAGTATATACGGAATAAATGTAATAAATAGCCATTATATTTTTAAAGGTATGCATATATTACCTATGTGTAATATTTTTTATGACATATGTACAAAAAATAGGTAGCTACAAAAAAGTAGATTGAAACCAATATTTTCAATGTTTGTGAAACAAGCATACTGTATCGATAGCAAATATTTGCTATGAGTTTGTGTTGTTTGTAAACGAAATTGTGTAAATAGGCTTAGGAGATAAAAATGCTTACATTGCTAACGTATTAGATAACAGAAATAGTACATTACTGCCGGCGCCGGGAAGTAGGGGCTTGCAGGCTCTTTCACGGCTAGGCATGTATAGTGATTTTCTCAAAGTAATGCAATGAAATAAATAAATACACCGTTCAAAAAAATAAATTCCACTTGCATAAAGGATTTTTTTTTATATTTTCACTCTAATCCCGCCAAAATGTTTTTTTTTTTTACATAAGTTATCCATTTTCTAAAGTATACACTTGTTTTAGTTTGTGTATAATAGGCATTAACGCGAATATTTTTGGTACAACAAAGTTCGAACCTATTTAAAAAAAAAAACGGTTGCTTAAACTGTTTATGAAGACCAATGCCATGTTGATATTCAAATTAAAAAGAAATTACTTCCTGGCCTAGGCCGGGCATTACATATTTCCCGGCCTAGGCCAGCAACAATACATTTCGCGGCGGGTTTTGACGCACGTAAGGACGATATTTCATTACTTACATGATTGAGAAATCGCATTCTTTAGGTTGTGTAACGATGAAGCAAATAATCCTTATGTTATCTGTCGCGTGTCCGCTCTTTGTATGTAAGTACCTATAAATATAATAATTAGTATCTAACCTCTTTACCAACATTTACTGAAATCATTTAAATCATTTAAGGCATATTTTCTAGTTAAGCTATGCGCGAGTGTAAAATTATTTACTAACAGCGATAGACCCATTAAAAAAAATGTTAACAAATTTGTTTAAGTTATGAAGTAATTCATAATATTTAAAGACAAGAAATTATTGTAGTAAGTACTTAGGTATCTTTAGATGAGTTTAGTATAACTGTAATCTAAAATTCACAGCTTCGAATAAAAATATTTTTTACCAGTGAAAAGTCGTTTATTATAAAATTATTTCAGGCTAGTTAATTCCGCTACTACTAAGGTATTTATTTTATCCAATGCCTACTGTGTTGAATAATTTAGGTTTGTACACAAAGTTCGTGCAAATTGAAAATACGTTGCATGCAGAATGTAGGGATATATTTTCAACATAATTTATACTTTCAGTAGATATTTATTTTGTTTTAAAATATCATAAACAAAAACGAAAATTAAATGTAATTAAACAACTTTGACATCAAAGGCTTGCAGTTATGTATAGACTCCCGGGTACAGAAGTATAGAAATATTAATTAAGTTGCAAAGATATATTTTATACTTTGTAGATACTTGTTAAAACGTAGATATATTACCTACTTAATTTGTAAATTATATATTTATAACATATAATTTACAAATAAAATATTGATAGATTACTCCTACAAGGTGAGCTCTCTTATACACTAATTTTAGTTGTTAAATAACAAAAAAAAAATTAAAAGGCCCGTGTTGAAGTACTTTATACTCGTAGATTCATACCTAAACAACTGACTACTTCACAACACAATTTAGTACTGTCACACAATTAATACTGTTCGGGTGCTATAATTTTTTTAACGTAATAATTTTTCATTTTGCGTGAAACTATTAATGGGAAAACGTCGGCTGTAACAAACGGGCGGCAACTGCAGCCGAAATATGCCGAGTGGCCGCTGCAAATGGATTCAGATGCGCTTCTGAAAACACAGAGTTATGGATAAAGAATATTAAACTAAATGTAGACAAGTCTTGTGACCCCAGCCGCCGTTCATTGGGTTAGATTTCTTCATTACACGTTATTTGATGGTTACGTGACAAATTCAGAAGGAGTAATGCTCGTGGCCACCGATACCGATAGAATGTTCCTAGTCTTATCATTGACTTCATACTTGTCATCTTTCATCCTCTCGAATTTCACACCGTAATTGCTAACGTCATTTTGAACTAAGTGTTGCCAACATAGTCATACCACAATACCACCCTCTCTCCAAATTCATCCAAGTAAGTACTGCCGTAAAACAAAGCGATAACTGTCACTTAACGTAACGTTCCGTTTTACTAATCAGCGAATCTTTAACAGTTAATAATTTGAAAATTCATTGACAACTGTCATTGAAGTATTAATCTTCTTAAACGCTACCTACCCTGTGCAATTGTTGCGACAAGTAGGAACTTACCTACCTACTATTTGGGTGCTAATAGTGTAACGCACCTTTTAATTTTACACCGACGAAGTAATTAGAAGTTGAATTTAATACAATCTGTACTTCCTTCCAGTAATTCTTAATCTTTGAAAGCAGCGTACAGTATAAAATTTATCGCCACTCATAATAGCTGTATTAAAAGGTATCCGTTAATTCCATATAATTTACAACAAGCTTCAAGCACAATGGGAGTTGCTGAAAATGATTCGGAATATATTTTCAATTGATTACTATCTAGCCTTAAAACAAATTGCGATGGCAACAATTTATATCATACTGATTGAATTGATTACGGATGGAGTACAGCCTGTAGAAATTGAGTTATTTTCATAAGTAAAAACTACAGCTACAGCTAGTTATTGGAATGAAATAGCTACAAACAGATGTAACTCGCATATTTATTTTTATTGGCTGATGTTTCGAAGTCTTTAGCGTTAATATCAGCCACTAAATTACTATCGTCAGCTCAGTCGTGCTACGATTACTACACTGTATGTGGATGAAGTAGTTATACAACTCACGAGAACCCCAGATACAATCTTCGTAACAAAAGATAATAGGCAAATATATATAACTAGCGGCCCCTGCAGACGACGTCCTGCCCGTCCGATTGTTTCGTCAAAGATCTGTCAAAGTCTTCTGTCACTTCTTCATAAGGCTTCATATTTTCCCCGTTTTTTACACATTTTCCACTGTTTCGTTGCTCCTATTGGTCGCAGCGTGATGTTATATAGCCTAAAGCCTTCCTCGATAAATGGTCTATACAACAAAAAAATAATTTTTGAATTCGAACCAGTAGTTCCTGAGATTAGCGCGTTCAAACAAACAAACAAACAAACAAACTCTTCAGCTTTATAATATTAGTATAGATTAAACAATCCTTCATAGAAAACAATTTGGCTACAAAGTAGAACCCCATAAACCTTGAGCTCAGCGATAAAGTGCAGTCAAATAAAACACGTTAAGGGGATAGCACACAGTTCTTTTACAACAATAGCGAGACAAATATAAAACTACACGATGCTGAAAGTGTAGAAATTCGTGAGCGAGCGCGGCTAAAGCAAAGGAAATTGTATGTAAACGTACACGCGGGGAGTGGCGCTCTTAGAACGAGCGAGTTACTTGAAACTAGTACCTACTAGTCCGACTAGACGTAGGTACAGTGACATGGGGTATGTAGGTATTTAAATGCATAAAATAAATTGTTATATTTTATAGTAGCTTAATATTTCTACGCATAATAAATTGTAAATCAGTATAATAGGCATGATGACATTTTTTTTTCACTGTTCTTCAGGTAAGTAGATTAGTATTTACAAATATTAGTCTTTGTTCTAAGAACTTAGTGGAGATTGGAATGATACAACTATTAACGGATTTATAATAATCGTAGCACGATTATGGAAATTGTAAATAATCCGAAACGTCAGCAAATAAAATAAAATAAAAATACGAGAGTTAAATCTGTTGATAGTTGTTTTATTCCAATGTGTAATAACCGCGAAGGCATCAGATATTATTTGTAATGATTGCTTAAATTTAAATGACGAGTGACGAAATATCGATAATAATATCGCACACCTAGATCTAAAGGGATCTAACTCAAAAACCCGGAAGATTTGAGTTATGCACACCATCGGATTCCAGCAAAACCGACCTACACTAAAACAGATTGCAGCTAATATAACTCTGCTAGCTTTATAATAAAAAGTATAAATTTATACTTACAGAAAACTCATGCGTGCATATGGACATATTAATCAGTTTCTCGCCTCTCCTGAAAAAGTACCTTTTTTGAGTTAGCTCTTTTTAGATCTAGGTGTGCGATATATCCACGTATGTAATATTAATTATAATAATTATTAGGCACTAAATTATATAACTGTATTTGTTAATAGACCTTAAAGTGGTATTTGTAATTGAGACTACTTCTTCTAAAGATGTGTTCAAGTGAAGTACCTAATATAATATAAAATAAGCAATAATATTATTTTATCTTTAGTCAGATTTCATACCACAGCTAAAGTGAGTACCTATTATAGTTCTCTAAAGTGCCCTTACATCTATATTATTATTATTAACAAGCCAAACCCGATAAATAAAACCCATAAACAAGCCTTTACTTACCTCAACAATATTGTAAGCACTAAACTGAAAAGAAAACCAGCAACTTAGAAGTTACTTGTACAATGCAACTTGATCGATCAAACTGGGGTTGAAGAAAAAGGAAATGCAGGGAAAAGCAACGGCTCCGCATCAGAAAACTGGGAACTTATAATGGTTCGCCTCTATACTGTACTAGCGCTTTCATAGACAACTAGGTTTTTATGGGTGAAAAGTAATAAGTTTTTGTCAGTTACGATGCGGATATTAATCTATATATAATCTAAAAATCCTTTCATTTTTGATGCCTCCGCGGTTATTACACATTATTTGCTGACATTTCGGATTATTTACAGTTTCCAATAGTCAAACGCTAAAATCAGATCCGAGTTTTTAGCGTTAGACTATAGTCAGCTCAGTCGTGCTACGATTATGGAAACTGTAAGGAATCCGAAACGTTGGAAAATAAATTAAAAAACGCGAGTTAAATCCGTTAATAGTTGTTTCATTCCAGTCTAAAATCCTTTGTTCTGAATGACTGGCGGATACGCACACATATTTTTCAGTAAGTATATATAAAAAAATGTGTTGATACTAATTTAAAATATTATTATAGTATAGTGCACATTCAACCAGGTTAATAATTTGTAGGTAATTTATCACAAAGTTATAAATCCATAAAAGCCTATAAAATTCATGCATACATTAGTTCGTGATGTGGTTTTTGGGGTTGTGGTTTCGTTTAGTACATAAACCGCCGTAATCAAAAACTATTTGAATAATCTTTGATGATTTTGCGGTTGTTACACATAGGAAATGGACTGAATAGTGTAATTAATTGTTTATTTAATTAAAAAAGATACAAAAAACTGTCGAAACATTTCTACTACTACTGTCTTATAATTTATCATCAACACAGTCATTATAAATTAGCGTAATATCACGTAATTCGTATATAATCATTTTTCATTGTAGGTACTAAATTCTAGCTTGTAACTATTTCAAATTTAAGCCAAATTTATACCTAAGTAAGTTAAAATCGTACTAGTAACAAAAAAGTTATTCATAATAAGTCGAATAGGCTTTAAAGTCATAATTAATAAAAAAACGTAATAAAAAAATCTTATGTTTGTCATTACAAACAGAGCTATAACATTATCTACATGCCAAATTAACTTTTGTTAAATCATTAAAATAGAGCGTAGAACGCAAAATTGCGAATCAAGGTATTTTACATTTGTTCAGACAGCTGTTGTTTACCTTTTATTTCAACTTTTACCATGGAGCGGTCAAGTTGAATATGTTTACAATGCAATGTAAATTAACGGAATACAACGCCATTTTAACGCTTATTCCTGAATCCAGAAGAGTCATTTTGGTATGTACGCTTTTTGAATCTTGTTAACGAAGTGTCGGTCCTATTTATTAACCTCGAAACAGACGTAGAATTTTATGCTGTGATCATACAATTTCTGAGTGTAAATATTTTGTGGTATCCGTTTGTAGAAATTTCTGTATTTTTGATATAAGTTATTCTCACTTCAAACATAACTACCTACCTAAATACTTGAGAGTACCTATTTTTTATCCTAAGGTTAGTATTTTTATACTCTTATTAACACATCGACAGCCACTCGAAACCTACTGTTAGTGCCTACAGGCTACCTATTTCAACCCAATAATTCTTTAAAAAAACAATATACCTACCTTAATAAAAAAGCAAATAAAATAAAATAAAAATACGCGAGTTAAATCCGTTAATGGTTGTTTCATTCCAATGTGTAATAACCGCAAAGGCATCAGAAATTAAGATACCTACCTTATTTAAAACCTTGTAAAATTTAACTAAAATACCGTTATATAAATTGCTACCTATACGTAACAAATAAATCTAATACAACGCACTAAATATCTGTTTATAAGATATGACAGGCAAAATTTTTAAAAGTGCTGGATAAAATACCCTAGCGTGTTTCGGTTATTATAATATAAAGCTTTTGTCCTTTAAGTTCAGTTAATTCAATGCCAAATAAGGACACAATGAACCTCCGTCGGGAACGAAAAAAGTTTCCAAATTCGGAGAACGTGGTAGAGAAATTCCCAGCTGATCTTCTTTGTCGATAAAATAAAATGTACTTACTTACTTTTGTAGGTACCTATAATAAAAATAGTCAACATTCAATAAGATAGAATTACTTTGTTACTGGGCACATAAAATTATGCTTTGAAACAGCTATAACGCATAGTACGTCAGCAAATAAAATAAAATACGCGATTGGAATGAAACAACTGAAGACGGATTTTCTCGCGTATTTTATTTTATTGACTGACGTTTCGGAACCCTTACAGATTCCATAATTGTAGCACGACTGAGCTGACAATAGTCTTATGCATAAGTTGACTTTAGCATAAGACAGTGTCAGCGCAGTCATCGCCAGTAAAATTCGTCTTTAATTGCTTCATTCTAACGTATAATAACCGCGAAGGCATCAGAAGTTATTAAAATACGCGAGTTAATTACGTTACAGTTGTTTCATTTCAATATGCTATAACCGTGAAGGCATCAAAAATTAACATCCATTAGAGCATCGGAAATTCTACCTCATTAGACCCATTGCCATTGCTAAATTAAGACGAACAGACTGAAATGCTATTAGAGGTTTTGTCTATGTTATTGAGAGGTCGAATATCAGATGAATGTACTTATTTCATATTCATAGCAGGATTTGAACCCGTAGCCACAAGATCTGTACTCATTAAATACCGGCCCAGCCTATCTGCGAGTGGTAAAATACGTACGTATTGGCTTAATAATTAAAGCAAATACTGTAGCACCATAAAATATAATTAGTAGGGCACTGCAAATGGTGGCTTTTCTCAATACATTATTTGTATTTTTGAAGTATTAATTTTCTCCTCTTTCTTTGATATTTGATACCATGTTTTAAGGGTTCTCTATCCAAAGGGTTAAACGGGACCTTATTACTGAGCCTCCGCTGTCCGTCCAGCGGTTCCTCTGTCACCAGGCTGTCTCATGAACCGTGATAGCCAAATTGTTGCCGCTATAACAACAAATACTAAAAAAGACAATAAAATAAATATTCTAGAGGATTCCCAAACAATAAAAGTGATTTCTGGCCGTTTTTAAAACCTTCTTTCACTTGGTCGATGAACAAAAATAATATTTATTATGTTTGTTTACTTTTGATTATCTTCTTGTTTTCTTTAGTCATCTAACATATGATTATATTAAATTAAGTACGTTTGTATATATATTATTTACGAAAGTCAAATCCAAATTTCTGTATGCATTCTTTACAATTTTCTAAATCTCCTTGCCTTTGTCGTTCCGGTATTTAAACAACATGCATGCTCTTTTGTATGATGGTAAGTACACTCAATAAAAAAGACCTCAAGCCTCCTTTTCAGATAAAATTTGTTAGTGACAGATGATGTTAGCTCCGGTGTAAAATGGTGGAACCTGCTGTAGTATATTCCTTCCCTAAACGCTTGTGTTTCCTGGCCTACTTATCACGGCAACTGCGCAAACTAACGGGCGCGGTGGGATCTCCTTGGCATTGTAGTTATGACAACGTTTTTTTCTGGAGACTTTTTTTTGAAGAATACAAAAATGACATAAATAAGAGGTTTTTTGCATTGTTCTAGTGAGGTTCTGGTAAGCATTATTAGGAGACTAATCTATAATTATTTCGGTATTATATAAGAGGAACAGCCAATTGAGTGACTGACCCTTATAGTTTCAGCCCTGCATTCTTTTATAACGTAGGGGGCACTAAGGAAGGATTTTCGAAATTCACTTTTTAAAGGGGTGAAATCGTGCAATGACTATCGATAATAAGTAACTGGACTTTTTTTTACAAGCAAGTTTTGGCTTATTATACGTACGCACAAAAGCCTGCGTTATTTGAAATACCTACTCAATATCACAGAAATTATTCTCCAGGACACGTCCAAATTTGATTTGAGGTTTTCTGTTGGCACTATATTTTCATATCTTTTTTTTCTTATCATATTTTTGTCATTTTCAATATTCCTCACGAGTCTTCGATGATGTCGAACCAAATGTTTTATTCATTCAAAGAGGTCAAGCGAGACAAGGATGTGGGAAAAAGTACAATATACAATATCATGCCGGGAGTTGTAGATATTGTGATTTCTTTTATTTAGATTCGACAATCTCTTTGGGTCCGATTATGAGAAGGAATCTTAACTTGCTGAAGTCTGAAGTCTGTTATGGAAATTATTTCTGAGATAGGTACGTACGATGTACTTGAGGAAAATGAACTTTTTATAAATAATATCGAGTATTAATCCGAGTATTTTTTTAAATAGGTATTTATGTAGTTCTCAATAGTCCTACCATAATAATATAATTAGAATATTTTATTGTGTCAAATAACTGCACTCGTACTGATATCGTTCAAATATAGGTAGACAATAAATACCTACTATATTTAAAGATGGTAAATAAATAACACATATATTTTTTTATTTAAATTCAAATGGGCATTTCTCTTTGGCGTATGCAAAAAAATAATAAAAGAACAAATACGGTACAAACGAAATATTAATAATGTAAATAGAACGTATTGCACAAAATTTTAAACAAATAAATTTTGTCAATACTGAAATAAAGTTGATTACATACAATGTCAACAATGTATAGGTACTATTATTTAATACATTTAATTTAGTGCTTGTAATTACAATATAATAAGTAATACGAATTCAAAATGTAAATGAAACATAAATATAATAAACATTTATTCCCCGGCTCACAAATTGAGCTAAATAAAATCCTGGAATTCCGTACTTTATTATTTTATTAAAAAATATAGAATAAAAACGAAGGTTTTGAAATGAAATAACTATGAACGTTACGGATTCTTTACAGTTTCCATATTCGTAGAACGACTGAGCGGACAATAGTCTAAAATAAAATACGTGAGCTTTCATAGTTATTTCATTTCAATGTGTTATAACCAATCGGTTATATATATATAGTGTTATTGAATGCGAAGGCAGCAAAAATTAATAAAAACCTAGGTTCATATCCTATGATATAATCCTAGGATTTACCTTACCTACAGGTAAAAGTAACACTACGGGAAACTGTTGACGTTCAAAGAGATGCGATTGTAAGAGGAAGCAGGAAGTTGTTTGCTAGAGAAGTCGGCATAACAAGTCAAGCCATTAACATGTCCGCACTCCTTAGAACGAACTTTAAGAAGTTATTTTTTTAAAAGAAGCGAACTCATTAATATGTCCATGTGCACAGTTTTCTGTATAGATTTATACTTTTTACAAGCTAGAAAAGTTAACTTAACTCTGTTTTATTGGTAGGTAGATTTTGCTGTTAGGAATAAGATGGTGTGCAAAACTTTCGGTAGGTAGCTCGCTCACCTAGTAGAGATTTTTAGTTCTAGGAGTGTTATATAACAGTATAACAAAACAAATCCACACGCAATTTTATCGGGTCGGTCAGGGCTAAAAACCCTAAACCAAACCCAAAAGGCTTGAAAGCCTCCTATCAGAAGGCTCGCCACCCGTCCGGTTTTGCAGTAAAGGCCCATTAGCTGGCCAACTGCGCTTCAGTATTCAGTTTGATAAAACAAAAACACGCAATTTCCACTTTGAAAACCATTAACCATTAAACCATCTCTCTAAATATAACATGTCAATTAAATGGCACCTGTTTAACATTAATCTATATTTTCACCGGTGATTCTTACTACCGAATTTAAATTTGGCTATTCTTCTCATAACCAATTTAATAAAATTCATTTCATTAAATTAAACACAACTGTTTCGTCAGTAATTAAAAGCAAAATATTAATGACTTTGTATTAACGGATTTCTGTGAAATTATAACTCTGAATCAATTAATTTTATATAAAGCGTTCTACATTTAGGTTTTTAAAGAAAATACTTATACGTTAAAAACTTGATATGTAATTTATTTTTGTATTAATTATACATGTTGTGTTAGTTTCTTTGGGTCATCTTTGATTTGAACACAATATAAACATACATAAATAGGTACATATAGCATTAATGTTACAGTTCTTAGCTAATGTAGGTAGTTCAGTAAAAAGCAGTGTCTGGTATAATATAGCAATATGATTTGGATTGTCCAGCTTTACAGAACAATAATGAATTATTTTCCGGTATATCTATTTAAGTATTTTATTCAAGTAATAAACTGCAAAATAGGTGCTACTAATAAAAGTTAAATCACACATTGACGATACGCTTTGTCGTTTTTTTATTATAGTCTAAGATCCCGCTATACAACGACCTTCACCGAGATGCTTATTTAATGAGACGTATTTTTTATATTATTAAATATGCCAATAAATAAACCCTATATGGGTTGCCTAACAAATTTCAGTCCAGAGTATTTTTAATTAATAATTAAAAAAAAATTTTTTTTTAAACATTGCACCGGTGTGATTATTAAATAAATTTGATACCAATCGAAAGTTAGAAGCCCATAGAATATGCAAACGTTAGGTTGCCTATTTTTTTCCGGTCACAACCACGGGTTGCATGGTGTAAACAGGTAAATCTATAGGTACTAGCATTTTGCAACAGTCTGATTATTGAATCAAACTTAAATAAAATGAAAGATTATTTCATACGGAACACGTTGGTATAGGGTTGCCTGCGAAAAACCAGTCCCGAATTACGGTTGTCGAATTTTAAATAATAAAATATCGCTGCGAGTGAATGTGTGCGAGAGAGAGGTCCCAGTTCTTTTCATCCTCAGCAACTGTAGCACAGGAATCGACACTAGGATTCAACTGTTGTGGTTCTTCTTCAGTAGTAGATGCATCGGTATGCTCCTAAAAAAAATACAATTTTTGCGATTAAATGAAAATGTTTGATTATAAATTTTAAAGTTTTTTTGATAAGAATAGTTGATTGAAAACATCCTCATTTAATTATTCCAAAAAAAAAACTTATGGTTTTGTTAATTTTCGAAACATTTTCATTTAATCGCATAAATTGTTTTTTTTAGGAGCATACCGATGTATCTACTACTGAAGAAGAACCACAACAGTTGAATCCTAGTGTCGATTCCTGTGCTACAGTTGCTGAGGATGAAACGAACTGGGACCTCTCTCTCGCACACATTCACTCGCAGCGATATTTTATTATTTAAAATTCGACAACCGTAATTCAAGACTGGTTTTTCGCAGGCAACCCTATACCAACGTGTTCCGTATGAAATAATCTTTCATTTTATTTAAGTTTGATTCAATAATCAGACCGTTGCAAAATGCTAGTACCTATAGATTTACCTGTTTACACCTGGCAACCCGTGGTTGTGACCGGAAAAAAATAGGCAACCTAATGTTTGCATATTCTATGGGCTTCAAACTTTCGATTGGTATCAAATTTATTTAATAATCACACCGGTGCAATGTTTAAAAAAAAATTTTTTTTTAATTATTAATTAAAAATACTCTGGACTGAAATTTGTTAGGCAACCCATATAGGGTTTATTTATTGGCATATTTAATAATATAAAAAATACGTCTCATTAAATAAGCATCTCGGTGAAGGTCGTTGTATAGCGGGATCTTATACTATTATTAACTAGCGGTCCCGGCAGACGTCATCCTGCCCGTTCGAAATTCAAATTAGGTAACTTTAGTTAGACAACTTTTGTATGGGAAAAGAAAAGGGCTGTTTTTAGGGTTTACCCGGCAATTATTCGATTTTTTCTCGCCGTAAGAACCATCCTTGAACTTCAACGAACATTTAAAAAAAAAAATTGGCCAAATTGGTCCAGGCGTTGTCGAGTTATGCGCTTACCAACAAATTTTGCGATTCATTTTTATATATAAGAAGATTATTCATCTCGTTGTCAGTGTAAAATTTAATCATTTTACGTGAATTTCGTCAACAAGCAGTAAATTTAACGTATCGTAAATCGGTGAAAACTTTAGGTCATAAAATAGTTAAGCCATTTTAAACCGTATGATCCACTTATCGCCGACAGGAGGGTTCTATGGAAATTAATATCGCTGCCAACTCACAACTTTATTATTAATTGATTAAAACTATGTGACTGTTTAGAATTCAATAGATATTTGTAGTTTATGCCTGTTGAATGACGTACATATTCTGATAATTTCTGATGCCTTCGCGGTTATTACACATTGAAAACTAACTTTAGCGTTAGACTCTTGTCAGCTCAGTCGTGCTACGATTATGGAAACTGTAAAGAATCCGAAACGTCAGCAAATAAAATAAAATAAAAATACGCGAGTTAAATCCGTTAATAGTTGTTTAATTCCAATGTACATATTATGATTCATAAGCAATTTAATATTTTTATTTGAAGATAAGCAATTACTATTTGTTAGATAGATACAAAATTACTTCTAGGTCTGTTTGTATGAACTGATTTCCTTCTTTGGTGCTACTAATAGTTTTGAAAAAGAGAGATTGCTTTCATGCGCTAGTAATTTTTTGTTCATTTAGGTAAATGGTCAGTGTTTGGAACTCAAATTTTTGTCAAGCTCTCATCCTTAACTCATGGTGCTCAAATATTAAATAACACAATAACACTAATTAACTAAACCGCCTTAATTTGGGTTTGCAGATATATAGTTAATTTTTCGAGTATCTTAGTGTACCTACCTAATAGAAATACTTCTTGACTAGGCAATCCTAATAAAAGGTTCCTTGTTAGTAGAATTAATGAAGCTCATTCGTTTGATCAGTAGTTAATGGTGCAGATAAACCATTAAATTAACGAAATAAGCCGGAACTACTACCCACACTTACTTGATTTAGGTACTTACTTCTGATTTGAGATAAAAGGGAATCATACACGTTAGGTATTCTCTCTTATCTCTGTACATTGAATATGACCTTGCCTAAATGGCAATAAATAACTTTTTAAGTACACGATGTGGCGGCTTGTTGGTCTAGTGGTCAGAGCTCCTGACTTCGATACCGAAGTTTTGCGGGTTCGTATCCTGCTAGGGACAGATGTCAGTGTAATGAACACTGGCATCTGTAGGTACATGAGTATTGAATGTCATATATAGCTAAGTATTAATGTATTGTTAAGAATTTAAACCCGGCTTTTCATATAGTCATTTTTATTAAAGAAAAGCGACCTGTCGTGTCCTGTCGTCGGTCTCAATTGTTAAGGTGTCATGTCAAGTCTAGATTCCACGGTCCCGGTGGCCAGTCCGTTGTCAGTCGGCCGCGTCAGTCAAGGAGGTTAAACGCCACGACATGTATGTTTATCCGTTGACTAGTAGCCATAGTACAAAGCTTTGCTTAGTTTGAGACTAGATAAATTGGCGTGAATTGTTCAAATATAATGATAAAATATTGTTTGTTAACATCTGCGTAAAATATTTTGTGACATATATTACGACCATATCTATCATGCGCTACGTCATTTATATAAGCCGTTCATGAATGTTTTATTAATATACTGAAGACACAGATAAATGTAAACAAAAGAGTAGGTGTCTATATAAAGAAGAGTCTTGTACATTCAGAACCTCTGAGTTTAAATAACATGTCATTCAGATAAATATTATGGAATATAAATATTATGTACCTATGTACATAATATTTATATTCCCCGATAATAGCGCCGCCACGTCTATGCATAGCTAGAAACATAATGTAGTAATACCTAAGTATTAGTAATGTACTTACTACAAAAAAGTTTTAGCAAACTTGACACTCAAAACTTGTTAAAAATAAAGACGGCTCTGTCGTGATACCAAAATGTATTTCACGCCCGACGGAGCGAAACCATAAGGTTTCAATTGTGTTACTACTGGAATAAAAATATTTATTTAATTCATATCATATTTCTGAAAACGTTTATTCGGTAGATAAAATATAAACATTCGCTTAACGTACTGACATATCTATACTAATAATATTATAAAGAGGAGAGGTTTTTTTTGTTTGTTTGGATTGAATAGGCTCTAGATTGGCTGGACCGATTTGAAAAATTCTTTCACTGTTAGGAAGCTACACTATTCCCGAGTGACGTAGGCTATAAAAAAAGATGATCCGTGCGAAGCCGGGGAGGACAGCTAGTTATTGTATAAAAGAGTTGAAAGGTGTGTCGATACTGTACCTACTATTTAATAAACAACTGAACAGAATGACATTTCTTGTCACATACCTACATAACACATACACTTTGGTATATAGGTAATCATATTATTAAAAATAACAAAAATGAAAATATCTCTTACTGGAGAGGTTTATAATTAGTACTCATGGTGCGTTATCAGAATCTGTTGGAGGTATTATACTTATAATTTATATACCAGGAAAGTTCGAGATGCATTCGCAGTAATCGGAATTTTGAGAATGAGTCGAAAATATGCTTGATGTTGAATCGAGACTAATGGAGGTTTACCTATGACGGTCCACCAATGAAACAAGCTGGTTTGTGTTGGGTCATGCCAATTAGACCTCATTTGAGACGTGCATCTGGAGTATTATTGAATTCATTATAAGTTCTGTGCTTTTATTTCTCACCAACAAGTCACCAACGCTCTCGACACTTGGTACCGCTCGATTTAATACGCGTTCATTTGACGGCATTTGTCAAAGATATTAAGACTGCTGACGTAAATGGCACGTGTTCCGTGTTTTATGATACCGGTGCACACTTTATTTACTTACGTGTAAAACCAAGTTTACGCTTATAATATTCTTCTTAAGCTACAATCCAAAATATATGAATAGTAATAATAATAAACGTATTTATTTCATCTTAATTTACACAATAATAAAAATATACTTGTAATAAGAGACATTGCGCTTCCGAAAGGGTATTACAATTTCAAATACATAATTTAAAATGAGATAAAGGTAAATTTAATTATGTTTTATTTTTACCACTGGTATTGAATATATAATAGGACTTGCGGGCCACTAGTCATATTATATTCAATGGGCTTTGCCCGGATCCCTTCTTTTTATAGCTTATGTTACTCGGGAATAGTGTAAGCTTCCTAATAGTAAAAGAATTTTTGAAATCGGTCCAGCCGTTATGGAGCCTATTCAATGCAAACAAACAAAGATTAGTATTTATAATATAAGTATAGAAAAAAAAAATATGGGGCTGTTTATTGAAAGTTATTCTGAACCCTGATGTACCGACTACAATTTTTTTTATTAAATTACAAAAATTAAATGCTTAGTCGAGAGGGTTTATTGTTTTTGCCTTTACGACTTATCTCCGAGTGAAATTGGATTCTTTGTGAACTGAAAATGGCAGTTAGCAAGCTTTTATCAAACTCGCATTCTATTTTTCACTACGTTGATGTACTTACCTACTAACTAAACTTTATAACAAGGAAAGGTCGAAATTGTCCACATTCCTCGTGGAACGAAACACTATAACGGATTTATCTTCAGCTCAGTCATGCTACGAATATGGGAACTGTAAAGTTTTCGAAATGTCTGCAAATTAAAATAAAATACGAGCTAAATTTGTTATAGTACTTCATTCCAATGTGTAATAACCGCGAAGGCATCAGAAAGTATTACTTTAATTGTGCGTTTTTTGTTGAAATTTTTTTAGTTATTTGAACTGTTATTATGTACATATCATAATAAATACTTTAAGTTTTTAAATTTCCTAAATACTTACCTTCATTTCTTAAAAAAAAAATACCAATTACTATACTGACATAGGTATTATAATACCTATATATACCCGTACAAAAGCTTTTAGTAAATTTATATTCATCAAATTATACTTACATTACATCTCGTCGGTGATTAATGATTTATTATTGACATACTAATAATGCATTTCAAATCCAATAACTTAAAAATAGGAGGTATATACCTAACAATTTATTATTAAAAGTGGTTATCATAAACCTAGCTCATTTCCGGAAATGAACCGAAGCCATGTAATTACTGGTACTAATACTAATGGCCATTGTAATGATTACTTACAGCTAATGGAAGTGAAAATTTAAAGAAAATATTGATGGAAAGAATAATTTACGGGTAATATTCAAAAAGGTATCTTTTAAGCTACGCAAAGCTGCGTCCACATTTGTAGCATTTCTGTGTATCCTATCGTCGTTAGGCGGCCTCAGCGCGTATCATAATCGCTAGTTTGGACGGTATCATTTTGTGTTCAAATAGCGATCATGATACGCGCTGAGGCAATGCAACGGAAATACGATACACAGAAATGCTACAAAAGAGGACGTGGCTCAACAGGTTTTAATGAGGATTTCATTAATAGACAAAATAACAATTTACCTAAATTTTCATTGCACCGATGTGAAGGGGAGTTTAAAATAATAGAAAAATAATTAGATCTTTAAATCTTCAAAAACATTTTTTCTTAATTTATTTATTGTAATTTTAAATTAAATGCTTCTCAACATATTGCTAACAAATTGGATGTGACAGATATAAAGATAAACACGCGGTTATCTTATTAGATGACACTAGAAAATGTCGTCCACAATATGTTGAAAATAACTAACATGTTTTTGAATCAAAATTTCCTTTTGGAAGCTCAAACGCATGTCGTCGGTCGGGTCTGGTTTGGAATGACGGTGTACATGTTAAAATTCCTACATTTTTGAGGACTCTCGTACAAACTCTTTACTTCTTTGTGACGTATATTTTTTTACATAATGTTGTGTTTATACGTACCTAACTATATAATATGATGCCTTGCATTCTATCCGTTTAGTCATATTTATTAGTCATGTTTAATAAGTACCTACGAGGAAAAATTATCTGAGAGATTTCTACCATTTATTCATATTTTATAACTAAAATCGCTTCCAGCTTATAATTTATATATATATATAAATAGGTTTTTAAATATAAAGCCGTGTATGGGTATAAAGTCATATATTCTACGTAGTTCAGTTTAAATATATACCTACACAGGTATTTAAAAGTTACGAACCTTTTCATGAAGTGAGATTTTGGAAAGTGAACATTAAAAACAAATGGAAAATAAAGTGGACTTTAACTAAACTGGACAAGCTAGACACCAATTTTACACCCACAATCTAATTCAAAGAGTGCCAACCGCCAACTTGCCTATTCAATTTCCTTCTGGGAAATATTCGGAACATTCGGGGACATTCAACACAGCAAACTTTGCTTCTGTATCGAGTCTAAAACGATTCACCGATACCTGGACAAAGTTCTGGCTAGTTGAAAACTTAGTGGGATGAAAATAAATTGCGACGCTTTTGATACGTAGTAAAGTTTGCGGTAGAAATAACAATTCACTGTATTGCGAGCCTATGATGAATTGTCGAGTCGATATTTTATCGATATAATATTAAGAACGTTGTCGACAAGTTAGTTTGTTGTATCGATACTGTTTTGTTGTCGACGAGTGAAGAAATAAGATTTGGCATCAAAATGACAAGATTTATCGTTATCGACAGCGTACCAATTTTTGTCAGATCACTGCGAGAAAAAGACGACATCGACATGATAAGACTCCACAATTCATCATAAGCTCGCTGAGATTTTTTCATAGGTACTTACTACCCAATTGGGATGGTCACAGTTTAAATAGAGTGCACTTATAATTTTCCAGTCTTATTTCTCCTGCAGGAATAGAACCGATTAAGTGTTCTGATTAGGTGTAACAATTGTTCGACAGCCTGTTTTAGGTTTCCGTAGAATAGGTACCTACTATTAGTGAGTTTATCCATGATACCTATTATTAATAACTGTATGAAAATGATAATAATGTTTTTTTATTTCCAAAAATAAGGTACATTAAAAAAACAGGGTGAAAAAAAACTCATTTCTCTGAATTTCTAAATTAAGAAGCAAAACTGAAGTAATTCTGCGAACTTCAAACGGAACGAGAAAAAACTACTTAAGCGCGAGTAAAATTTACCCAACGGTAAACATAAATAGAATCAAAGGCGTTTTTCAAACGAACTCAATATTACAGCACGCGTATGTTTAATTACTGAAAAATGCCTGTGCTTATCTCAAAGGTGAAAGAGAAACGTAGAAGAAAAACTTGTGCATGAAAGGGAAATAAACTGGCACCTAACGTGCATTTTGCCGCGAGATGTTAATTTTAATCAAGATATTTTTTTTTGGTATCTGTAGTTTTGTTTGTCCGTAGTTAAATTCTAACATATGCGTGGTTTTTATCACCATAATAATTATAATTATAACTTAAAAATCAATTTTTCAAATATAATTGAATCAACAATATATATTTTTAAGTTCCTTAAAATTACAAACAAAAATAAACAATACAACAACAATAAAAAACTTCTTATCAAACTTTCTTCGCCGGAATGAGAATTACGTAACTCATAACTATTCAGCAAGCAGCAAGTGAATTGAAAACAGGTAATATAAGTAAGTTGCAATCCATATTCAGAATCCAAAAGCGCTTATAATTTAGTTCATCATTGGGTTTCAAAAGGTTTCCGCTGCTTTGTTTAAACAAGCTTAATGAAAATTACTGAATAGATTTAAACAATTCACTGACACCGTCTATCAACAAGGCACAAATAAAAGAATAGCCAAAAACTTTCGACTTAGGCAAACACATAAATTGTTTCTCGAAAGAGTCCTTTAAGCGGAACAATGCGATAACTTCATCGTATACATTGTAGTCTCTATTACATATGTATAAGGTGCATATTACTTCTTCACACTATCGGAAAATGCGACGATCACGATTGGACGCACAAAGTTTTCTTTGCCGTGATTATAAGCTCTTTTGTTTATATCCATAAGGTTCAGTTTTAGAAATTGGCGTGTGATTTTTATATTTGCTAGTGGTATATTTGTTACCCTCTTACAGACAACGACGAGATAATTTATTGAGGGACTGCGGTGACCACTTTTTCGCACCCTTTAGTCTTTTTGTTAATGGCATGTTTTAGCCATGAAACCATCAGTTAAAAACCTAAAATTGAGCGATAGATATAAGATGATCGACAAAAAGCCATAATGAAGTTATAATAATATCTACACTAAGAGTATTCACAGTTGAAACCAAAATTTGACTCTACATATCTATCTAATACTTATTTAATATTCTTGCAAATCAATCAATTAAGGAGTAAGTGTATTTATTTTTAAGTTATACGTTTTGTTTAAAAAGTATAATTTCCGAACAATTCTTAGTAATACTGATATTTTAGTGGTTATTACATAATATTATTTAAATAAACTGTTTAACTCACGTAAATATATTAATTTTATGTAAACATTTAAAATACTTTACAGTTACGCGATTTCGTTCTAATGGTTTTTTTCTAGTATTTTACATAATAATATACATTTTATGAACTGATTATAAACCACTGTACTGTGCAAAGTAGGTTGGTACCTATCCGACTATTACTTTAAAATTTTAAAAAGTACAAGCCTGTTCAGATAAAATATATGCCATGTGATACGCAACTCACAGGGCATGTTGCCAAAAGTTTTTTTCAATATAGTAGGTACTTTAAATCAAGTGGAAAATATAAAAAAAATGATTTTTTTTTTTCAGTTTAGATTATTTAAGCGGTTAATACACTGCCAACTATTAACTTTTAATAAGTATAGACTTAGGTGTCTCTAATTATTTCTGATGCCTTTGCGGCTATAACACATTGGAATGAAACCACTATAACGGATTCAACTCACGTATTTTCAACCGACAAAAAAACGGAGGAGGTTCTCAAGTCGCTGCGTATATAGTTTTTTTCTTAGGTGATCCTGCTGTTATTTGGTTTTCTGTTGAGTGTATTTAGTTGTGTTCTAAAATTTAAACTTGACATTTGTACTTAACTAACATTTTAGTCAATCAAGTCTCTATATGTAACTATGAGTACCTATTCATAACTTAAACATCGTATTAACGGTTAATTTCCTGTTACTTTAGTGCGGGTTTTCAAACCTGTCAGCCTTAGTGTACCTAACTAATAACTATGTATTCAAATGTCCATCAAGCCATAAACAGTTGGTTATATTATAAGGTATTAAAATTAAGGAGGACTATGCACCCAAATATTTGACAGGTTTTTGGATTACTTAATTATTAGTCATAATTATTCTTAGTCCAGATGAAACAGTAACAGCCAAGTGGTAACTTTTTGCATAGTAGCGTTAAGACTTGGTTTCTTAATTCTCTATGCAGTGCAGTGGCTAATTGGAGCCGAGCTGAAATGCAGCCAGCTAATTTTAGACATTCTTCGCTAAGAAAGAATATCGTCTATCTTTATAGATACCTACTGAATTCGTATGTCTAGAATTGTTGTGCGTATTTTTTTACTTAAGTATGTGGTTCAAGATAGGTAAGTAATATATAAGACTACTGCTAAATTTAGTTTATTGACTTATTTCTAGATAATAAACGCATTAGTACTACGTTACATGATAATATTTTCGGTCTCTCACGCTACCTTACTTAGTAGAAGCTAGTAGGTACTCAGGTACTAAATAAGATGAACGTCGTCACATAACATCAATGATCAATAGGTATTTATAAGAAAAGTTTACCTATTTAATAATATTTCCGATTATCACTGTCTTACAATGTTAAATATCTTCAGCTCAGTATGACAGCATTAAACTAACATCAACTCATTTTAACAGTGTAGTAACTTACATTCCCTATGTCTAAGTTGAATCTGAATTCTCTTTTTTCTCAGTCGATAGTAATAAACAAATTTATATTGCATGTTTGTTTCACAAGAGCCTCTTAAACCTGAGTATTATAATCCCATACCAGATTACTCGACCATAATTGGTTTATAATAATTTCTTTCGTATTTTCTCATTTTCCTGCTTGAAAAAATCTTGTTATGTTTTGATTAATTTTGGACCATAATTTATAAAAGAAGAATCACACTTGCAAAAGATTTAAGCGCTGTGTTTTGTAGGAGATATTATTTTTTTGAGGCCTTTGTGTATTTCTGTTAGTAGGTACTTGTCTATGTACTTACTTAATTAATTATTTTTTTAAGGGTATGGAATAGACAGCTGTAGTTTATCATTATTCTAATAACTAAGCACTATTTATTTATTTGTAGATACCTACTGAATATAATTACTACTACTGATATAATTATTACCTACTATTCATAAATAACACAATGGAATTCATAAAAAATCTGGTAATTAATATACATTTTATTTCATAATATAAACAATAATGATCTTTATCTGAATTTCTCGTTTACTAAATACATTAGATAATAGTTTTCTGGGGGTACGGGAGTGCACCCCCTAAGACAAGCCTAAAAAGCAAAGGACTCTACCCAGACCTTGAATATTTACTCCAACCGTTCCAAAACAATTCTTTAATCTACGTTTAGTGTAAATCTCTGGTGATATAGCCAAAAGAAGCTAAATGGATTGAACGCATACTTACTAAAGGTCTTAGTAAGGTAAAGTTTTTACTACATTCTGATATTTTTGATGTGTTACAATATTTTTTTTTTTATATTTTGAAAATCACAAAACATCCACATGTTAAAAGAATTCCTGTAATCGCAGCAGCGTAATGAGTTTTTGTAGGTCAGAGTTTACTGCCTCAATAAATTCTAGACGTGGGCTAATAAAAACCGTTTTTCATGACCTATTTAGGTGTTAAGCACATGACCCTCGTTTTTTACTTTGGTAATAAGAATTACAGCTTCCTTTCATAATACTTCATTCATTTGAAATCATGGTCCGAATCGATTTAAATTAAGTTTGACTTCAAATAATGAAGCTGTATTTATGAGTTGGTACTTATTCTCCGTCTTCTTTACACATAAAAAAGCAGGATTAAAAATAACTTACCTACTGATAACATCTATATAAAATGACATTGATCTTGTCTTGTCACAATTATTAACTTTAATATTTTGCAAGTAACACAGCTCTAAGTACATTGTTTTATGCTGCCCTGGATATTATAGCAAATTTGTACGTTTTCAAGATTACGAATATATTCGTGAAAGTATCAATGTGCTCCTATTTTCATGATTTTTACGTATCTTCTATTTTTAACAACTATCAACCCTTTGAGAATTAAAATAAAGAACAGAGCAAATCCTACTAAATCATTGATCAAGAATTATAGTCTCATGAATTGTGTGCATAAGTACACCTAAAATCATTTTCATATCAACAAACACGACAACAAAACCACTGTGAACCAGTGTATATAGGTACCTACATATATCTATATTTACATAATATGAATAGGTATATATTTTAAAAAGTACGTGGACTATATTATTTCCTTGCTTCCTTTACAAGTAAAACTTAACATCTATTAAATATTTAAATAGTTGAAAACAGCCGTATCTGCTTGGAAAAATGGAACTTTTATACGCATAAATCTAAGTTAAAAGTTTTCTCGTCCAGGCTGCAAAATAAGCTATATCTGTTACGCTGGAAATTGTTTCATACAAAACTTTTCTTTCTGATCCTTATTTTTCCTATCCAATAAGATTTTCATTATAATGTACCTACTAGCTTCGGCCCGCGCCTTCGTCTGCGCACGTACACGCACATATTTACATAAATTGTAGCCTATGTGTTATTCTGATGTCTAAGCTATTTTATTTTAAAGTTTTATGAAAGTCAATTCAGTAGATTTTGCGTGAAAGAGTTACAAACATACATCCACACATCACATTCATGCAAACTCACGCTTTTATAATATTAGTAAGAATAAGAATTTCACTCTCTATGCATTATAACGTTAATTGTCAAATTTAATTTAAAGTAGGTACCTACCTAATTTTGACATAAATTATGTAGGTATTGGTAATGTTGTAATTTAATGTATTCTTAGTTAATTCGACTTATTGCTATTACGACTAAAGAGAAAAGCCTATATAAATGACCTCAAAACTTTTTCATCCTATTTATTAGATACTACCTATTAAATCTGTTGTAAGTTCTTTGTTTTGACGATGTCAGTGCATGTAATTTGACATGAAACTATGACTATTGAGAAATAAATTAATTTAATCTTATCTAATATGAATACTGAATAATAAAATGTTAGTGTTTGTTAATTGATATAGGTGAAAAAAAGCATGCGCGTTTTCAAAGGCACGTAAATAATAATCATAAGAGACATTTCTCTGACGATAGTAACTAGGAATATCTTCCTATCGTCAGAGAAATGTAGGTATATCTACCTACAAAGGAAACTCTTAATTAAAATACGACTCGTATTTCCTTTGACGCATTTTATAGCACATGTATAAAAAACTCAGTAACTAGTTAGGTGCGCTGAATAAATTAAACAATGATTTTTGGTACGATCCGTTTTTCTAAAGCTCATCAAAAATGCAAACCTTCATGAAAATGTATGCAGTTCGGGGTGTTGCAAAAATTCGCCGCACCAGAGGAAAAATCGCTGTTTGTGATGCAGATTCTAAGCCAGAATTTCAAGCTGCATATAACATTATTACTTGCAATTTGAAGCCAAGTTCTGCCCTCGACTTCGCATGCTGGGAATCAGTACTTTAAGTAGCTATTGTGCACTTCCATTATATATTCTACCATAATTAGAAATAGTTTTTGAGGTGAAAACCCTATTTCCTTCCGCGGGACTCACTCTATCGCTCTATCAAATTCTTAATGGGTTTGGCGATTTAAGCAGCAAGAGGTAGGTAATAAAGGTACTAAACTACTTCCATTGTTCTATTTCACCTAGAACTTTTTATGTGGCTATTCATATAAAATACCGTGGACAAAAATAACTATACTCGATTTCGATTCAATTTTATTATTTTAAAATCTTTCCAAAACCATCTACCGCTAGAGGTGACAAAACTGAAAATTAAAAAAGCCTATATTCCCTACTCGTCGGGAAATTTACTAAAACATTCTAAAAAAACCGCGGACTGGCGACCCTCTACTTTTTCATGTAATCAAAAATGCAAATCTTTCAGTAAAAATTATGCTGATTTCGCAAGTCCAGGTTTTTTTCGTCGACAAAACTGATTTTCATTTTCAGAGCTTTGTTGGTAATTTCAGCAAGTTAACTGGAATTTTAAACACGATTACATTAGCGGTTATGTGAGTACGACGTGGTGAAAACATTTTATATTTTGCTGAAGTAACAGCAGACGTTTTTATAACATCGAAAACCATACCTAGTTTATGAAAACTATTAATGATCAGCATTTTATGATTTCACTCGTGTCACTGTACCTATGCTATGGTTTATGGTTTAAGATATTTATTTCTCATAAGATTTTAGAAAATCAATTAGGTATTGACAAAACAATAATGACTTAAATCTAACAGAGGCCGAGGGTAACATGCAAACACTAGCCAAACTCAATCATAATCCGGTCAGAAAAAAGAGTAACACTCTCTTTTCTTTTTGAGATGTACTCGTAGATGTACAATATACACGCCAAACGGTAGCAAGCAATTACAAGATTGTATTGAATAGACGGTCTGGTAAGAGCCAGTTCGACTATAAAATTTTACAATAACTTAACCGTCGGTTACAGATGTGGAAACAAATGTTCAAAAGTAGGGAAAATACTTAATAATTAGTCTGGGTACATATAAGAATGTGTTAGATGTTTTACATATATTTTATTTTATTTATTAATATTCAATATATCATGATGCAACATAATTTATATGTTTACTACGTTCTATCAATCGAAATTCGATCGATATCTATTGTTAAATACCATTTATTTAAAAGATTATAGGTAAGTAATGTTTGTACCAAAGGGCCTAGACAAGGTGCCAACGTTCAACGTTAATGTTAAACGTTGGCAACAAAATGTATGGGATTTGACATCCGCGAACGACTGTCACTTACGTCACAAACGTTCGCGGATGTCAAATCCCATATATTTCGGTCGTTTCGTTTGACGTTAACGTTGAACGTTGGCACCTTGTCTAGGCCCCCAAGACAAGAAAAAAATCCAGTCGCCAGGGAAACTTGAACCTACACCTATGCCTATACATGTGGCACCGTGCTCACTTCGTGGGCGTATACCGTATTATACTCATAGTAACCCACATTCAAGTCCCACTGGGGTATATTTTTTTTCTACTTTTTACAATGGAATATAATATATATATATGTCGCAGTGATATGATGAAAACAGGGATTTGATCAAATTTCTCAGTGATATGATCAACTCCCGGTAGATGATAAAAATGCCACGCGTTGTGTCATTTCCCTAGCGAAATTTAGTGATTTGATCAAGTCACCAAGTCATTTTAGGGAAATGAAAGAATCATAAAAATGGCTGCTAGATTTCATCATTTCACTTAGTTATTTGATCAAATGCCTGAGCTGTTTTAGGGACATGATAAAACGAGTAATTAAGTCAACTCAGTTTTAACATTTCACTAAACACGTCTAGTGATTTGATCAACTCCCTAAACAGTTTTAGGGAAATGAAAGAATCACAGCAATAACTGGTGGAATTCTTCATTATCCTTAGTAATTTCATCAAATCTCTTAGCAAATTTAGGGAAATGATAAAACTAGTCTCAGAAACAAGATAATACCCTTTAGGAAGTAGGCATTTCTCGGCTAAAAAATAAACAACAAGCTACCTACAGCCCAATATTTTGTGCTCTAACTCTCGGCCGTTATCGCAGTGCAATAATTTCACATGCTCGAGCTTCAGTTGCCATAATTTTATATTCTATGCCATAATGGTCATTTGCAATATTTTCATTTGCCATAACTTTTAAGTGTCATAGCTATAAGTGTGCCATACATCTCATTTTCCCTATTATTAAATGTGCTTAAATTATACCTATGCCATAGAATTCAATCACCATAATAATTATTTGCCATAACACGGTCAAAGTTTAGTGATTATTATTATTAGTTGACAAAACCTGGTTAGGTTATGTTATGTCGTAAATAAACTATTATTAAAAGTATCAGTTCTGACGCTTCGCCGGCCGCTGCCGCGGCACGCTCGCTTCGCTCGCTCGGCTCGCGCGCTGCAAGGGCACAGTTCTACCTAACACTCCTCCTCGCTTCGCTCGTCGTCGTACCTAAAGGAGACCTTCAATTGCCAATAAATAAGATGTCCCCTACATTATACCCACTGTGCACAAAGAAACAGTCTGGATTTGCTTTTTTCGTAATTATGGCAAATAATAGTTATGACATAAAATAATAGGGGTTATGAATATTATAGAAAATAAATAGTGTGGAAAGAACTAAAAAAATTGTGACCACCGTGCAAGATACTTAATGGCAGACCTAGACATCCAGCCAGTCAAGTGTCAATTGAACGATCTAACCAGAATATCGAAGGTATGTCACGTGCTTGGCTAATAGACAATGACACAAAAAAATGGGCTCTAATTTATTATTTTGTTAGCCGAGAAAGAAATACCTATTTCCTAAAGGATATTATCATGTTTCTAAGACTTGTTTTATCATTTCACTAAACTAGCTTAGAGATTTGATGAAATCACTAAGGGTAATGAAGAATTCCACCAGTTATTGCTGTGATTCTTTTATTTCCCTAAAACTGTTTAGGAAGTTGATCAAATCACTAGACGTGTTTAGTGAAATGTTAAAACTGAGTTGACTTAATTACTAGTTTTATCATGTCCCTAAAACAGCTCAGGCATTTGATCAAATAACTACGTGAAATGATGAAATCTAGCAGCCATTTTTATGATTCTTTCATTTCCCTAAAATGACTTGGTGACTTGATCAAATCACTAAATTTCGCTAGGAAAATGACACAACGCGTGGCATTTTTATCATCTACCGGGAGTTGATCATATCACTGAGGGAGTTGATCAAATCCCTGTTTTCATCATATCACTGCGACATATATACACATTTTATGTTTATAAGGATTTTGTTAAGGTCTATAAAAAAAGCGTAACTAATGAGTAATATGATTTTATTCAACATTTAATGATTGATGATTATTTGGATACATTAAATAAATATTTTTACCTCAGCATCATGTAACCTGAACATTTCTTGAAAAATCAGCTAAAAACATCATCAATCAATCGTTACATCGCAACATAAAATTCGAAATATCTATATACTCTTAATGTAAAAATTAGTTAATACCTAAGTTCATGGCAGTATAATAATATACAATTTTCAAGTCTTTAGCAGTCGAATAAAACTGGCAGTAGCTGAAGTGAGTTCTCATAAATCAAAGCAACTTCGGGAATCGTAAAAAACACGCCACATACGGAGGCGAAACACGAAGTTCAAGTTGTATTTACGTTTGTAAAAATACCTATTTAATGATGAAACATTACCTACAATATTTAAGAGTCATATGTGCTACTGCGCTACGCTACGGGTTTTAGTTGCAAAAATGCGAGTGAATTTAATAAAAGAAAAATATGACCGAATTCCTGTTTATAACTGCTGCTTGTTTAATGTAAAATGATTATGAAATAACTTATGTGTTATGATAACACTGTGGTTTGATTTTTAAGAGCTGGAAAGAATGTGAAGGAACTATAAAACAGATATACCTAGTAGAAGATCCTACCCCACATCGACCTTCACCAAACTAATAATAAAGTGAAACATACTTTACGATTAATTTAGTATATTAAATATTATATCAAAAATAGGAGACTGATAGTCTCAATGAACCCCACAATTGTAATTTATTTATTAAAGCTTAATACAATCTAGTTATTATAGTAATTATACATCTATATTAATCTAGTTAATATAGATGTATATTTTTTTTATGCGTTATCGTATTGACCTTCTGTTTTTGCAAAATAAACATTGTTCTTTACTATTAGCACGACCTAAAGAGATTTTCATTAGCGAAGAGCCAGGTTCGCAGTAGCAGGAACAAAAGGTTAACATTTCATTCTGGTTTATTTTTAACTTTTTAACCGGGAAATAGAAATTCACGCTTTCAAGCCCTCATTAGTATCTAACAGGCTTCCAACATAACCTGACGTTACGTCGCCGCGGCCTGCCTCTCACACCGAAATGCATTAATCATACAGTAATTTAAATAATAAAAATATCCTTGGACAATTCACACCAATCAATCTAGTCCCAAACTAAGCAAAGCTTGTACTAGGCAACAGATAAATATAAGACATCCAAGACTTACTATACTACTCAGGTACGTACTGGCAGGATTCGAACTCGCAACCTCCAGTTACATAGTTAGGGCCTCTGACCACAACACCAAAGGCACGTCAAAATTAGTGTCTCATAAATGTAACCGTCGTTGAGAGACGTCATGACGCAATTTTATAAACGGACAAGCGATCGCGAGATACCGGTTTTAAATATTGTCGGTGAAGGAAATGCGTTCATATTATAATATTGTAATTCTAGCAACTTTTAATCAAAAATATACAACGTTTCTTTATCTTTATGTTCCATTTATAGATTTGACTACGTACTTACTTACTTCAAATTAAACAAAGCCATCAACACTATTTTTATTCAACTTAACCTGAGTTATTCCAAACAATTTAAACGTGGACTGCTTTTTATTCTCTGTACGACTTCGAATCTGAAAGCTTGCTTCGTTTCATCTATAATCAACTAAATAACTCTTAGAACATCTGTACTCACTTGTCTTGTCAGTCATACATCTGGTAATCCTTGATTAAGTAATTAATATACCTAATTAATATTATAAATGCGAAAGTTTGTAAGAATGTATGGATGTATAGTCTAGATGTCTGGATGTATGTTTGTTACTCTTTAACGCACAATACCTACCTATTCTTCATACATCAGAATAAATTTATATTGTGTAAAGTACCTACTCATCGTGCGCAGACGAAGTCGCGGGTAGAAGCTAGTATTTACTAAAGTCGTTATGGAAAAAAAAAATAGGTATTAGGCATTAGCCAGCGACTTATTGCTTGACCCTTATAAAAAGTATAAATATTGATGTAGGTATCAGCGCCTTTGTGCATTCGGAGCGGTGTGATGGACAATTCGCGCGGGACCAAGCCCGGTAAGCACAGAGATAATTTGATTACGTATGCATTAAGTGCATTTCCATTTCCCCTCGGAGATGAAGCGTAGATCCGAGATCTCTTTTAAATCCAGCGATGTAAGTCTTAATGATGCCGGCTGCCCCCATTATACGATGCGAATATAAATATACTGTTTAAGGTCTTTAAAGTGGGGTTAGTTTTGATGTACTGTTGCTGCGCGTTTGAGAGGTTTTATTGCTTGTTTTAATGTTTTATGCCCGCGGTGGTAAAATGGAGTTGAGCGACTTTGAGACTTAAAATTGTCTTAACGCCTCTGCTGAAAATCTCGGGGAAATAAAATGGTTGTTCGTATTTGGAGAATGAATGTGAACAGAAAAGATTAGAACAATAAAGCAATTTTGTGGTCTTTTGTATTCAGTTAAATACTAAACATTGGAATGAAACAACTATTAACGGATTTAACTCGCGTATTTTTATTTTATTTTATTTGCTGACGTTTCGGATTCTTTACAGTTTCCATAATCGTAGCACGACTGAGCTGACAATAGTCTAACGCTAAAGTCACACACACAGTTAATAGTTGTTTCATTCCAATGTGTAATAACCGCGAAGGCATCAGAAATTATTAAATACTAAACATTTTTTAGTAGGCTCCTTTTATTATCTTATAGTAAGTATACGTTGTTAAAGGAAAAATAGTTTATTACCTATAAACCATTGATACGCTTTCACTAATGAAAATGAAATAGATACTTTATCGCTCGATATTTTACATAATATTTTTTAGTCTAATCTACCTACTAGTATCTAGATTGATTTTTCCCTCTACCGGAAATTTTCTAACGAAAACATTAGAGCTGTTCCTGCCTTAGTTAAAGTATTAAATTACAGTTTTCAATATTCTCCCCGAGATAACAAGCAAATTTTACGGTATCGAATGGTGGCCTGAGTTTAGGTGGAACATTAATTATTTATATACGAGACCTGTTTTGAATAAACTTACCACGATCCGATCCTTAAGAAGACGGAAAAAGGTCTGACTATTTTTTAATAATTATATTACTTTTGATAATATGATAAATAAAACTTCCTGTATTAGTATTCCTTTACATTATTAAAGGAACCCCGTGCAAAATTTCAAACTTCTAACGTTAAAGTTGCTCACGCTAAAGTATAAACTATCGTTATGCTATCGTTAGCTCAGTGCTACGAATATGGGAATTGATATTTTTTTAGAACAGCAAGCAGCAGCAAATAAACTAAAATACGCAAGTTAAATCCGTTATAGTTGTTTCATTCCAATGAGTAATAAGAGCGAATATTAAATGATGAAAGATAAAAGATTTGTCGAATGTTTCGTAGATAGTCGACCGTCTCAAATGACAACGTGGCATGTCGACAAGCTATATCGTACCCGAGCGGATACCGTTTATAATACCTTGAATAATATTTAATAAGATTTACAAATGGGATCACGGGCTTGAAATGATACTAAGTAGTTCCAATTTATAGTTTTCAATTTAAAAAGAATGTCATGCTTGCCTTATAATATAATACAATGCACTTAGTATGTATGGATTAAAATTCTGCCGTCCACTTACTAAAGAGCCGTTAACCCTCAAAACGTCAATTTTGACTTTTTGATGGTACGTTATATAGTTTTCAATTCTCTATCTTTTGGTTTAAGAATCGTATTCCTACGGCAAATAGTTTTAAAGATAATGAGCAGCACCATGGCCGTTAAGTGGCAGATTTTCTGGTGGTTCCTACACTAAAGAGCGTCAAACCCACATTGCTTAGCTTAAATGTACGTTAAACCACCATAACTGCTAAAATTTAAGGAATTAATTCTTTTTTTGTGATCTTGTGCTTACCTAAAAAGTCGTTATCCCATTATCCTAAGCTAGAGAGACGCAAAACTCCTTTAACTTCGATATAGCTAAGCAAGCCACTACGGTTATTATTAAAATTGCTATACTAAAAAGCGGTCTTATAGAAAAACTCCGCTAAAGAGCAGTAATAGTCCTTTAACGCTATTTTAGTTAAGTATAGATGAAATTATTTTGTATATTATACAGAGCTAAAGAGCAGTAAAGCCTCATTCCTTAACTAAACGGCAGTTTTTCGACGCTCGCACCGCGTACATTTTGAGGGAGGGGATAGATCGGGAGGGCACTCCACCAATTATTATAGTTTATTTACTCCTCCGGGAGAGCTTGTTGACGGCGGACACGTACATTTTGATTATTGCTTAATTATTAGATTTAAAAGAAGTTTTAATTTAGGTTTAATAACTGAAATATAACTGCCCCGACTGGAATTGCAGCATTTAACGTAAACTGATAAACTATTCACAGATTATTACAACTGCCGGTAGAACATTAACAAACTTCTAAATACAACCCGCTTTCAGACGAACTACTTCAAATTTTAAGGACTGACTTAAAAACTGTCGAATTATTTATTACAAGCGGCCCGCCCCGGCGTCGCCCGGATCCCTTTTTTTATAGCCTAGGTATCATTTTTCTACAACTTCGGTTACATTGTTAAAATTTTACCAAGGATCCCTAATTTTTCAAAAAGAAATGTAGCCTATGTCAAATTGGAAGAATGTAGCATTCTATTGGTGAAAGAAATTTTTAAATCGGCCCAGCACTTTTTGAGCCTATTCATTACAAACATACAAAAATAGGTACAAATCTTTCCTCTTTATAATATTATTATTAGTGTTCAGATGAAGAGTCTATATCCAATGTAACTTTAGCTTACATAAATCTTCGTTTATATACGAAGTGTTTGATACTTATGATGTAGAGGATGGTTGGTTTGGGAAAAGAAATAAGTATTTTAGTGTTTGGGGATCTTTTGCAACTTCCACTCGTTAGAGAAAAGTCGCCATTTTAAAAACCAACCCCTTCAGAAATTAATAAACATAATTATAGGCACCTTAAGTATTCCAAACTTATAGACTAAACTTTATAGTTACAGCGAATTCACGTTGAACATGAGACAGCTGGATGATTCTACGTTTGTAAAAATGTTAAAAAGAATCGGAGTAGGAGTGACAACTCAATCAGACAAAGATATACTGTCTAACCGATTGATACCTCTGCTTTCGCATTCCAATGAAGGAAGGTTAATGGAAATAGCACAATGTTTGAGGGACTCGCCAAAAAATGCTGTTTGCTTACTACCGACTAGAAATATGTTTATGCAGTTAAATAATGCTATGTTTATGCAGTTAAAAGCGATTCCGAACCCCGAGATAAAGTTAGTTGCTAAAGATTCCTTGGATTGTTCAAAATGTATGAAATCGAAAGCCCCGGTGTGCTTACAAAAATATAAAGATGACGCGTCGATGACTGCTGGACTGGAAGAAACTATAATCATTAAAGAGGGAGTTAAAGTAATGCTTAGCAGAAACATTGATGTTATTTTAGGTTTAGTGGGTCGATAGGCGTTGTACAAAAAGTGAAATGGGACCCAAACAAAGCCTAATTGATGGGAAAATTGGCTAATAATTGTATTCACAAATTATAGCCTATCGAGTCAAAATTTGAGATCATACCCCTGCAATACGTGTACATAGAACAATTCCCAATCTGTGTGGCGTATGCCCTAACAATTACAAGAGCCAAGGTCTTAAATATGGCATATGGGCACCTCCATATTCTCTTGTGGCCAAGCCTACGTGGCGCTTTTACGAGTAACCGATCTTCATGCGGTGCACCTCATAAATGTTCACTTCAAGAGTATAAAAGCTCTAGCTTCAGTGATCACCGAATACAACCGGCCTAAGCGTAAATACCGCGCTTATATTTCAGAAATTAAATCGTCTATTTAAATAAATAATGAACGCGAATGGGCAATAAGAAAAATTGTTGCTGAACAAGAATCAGAACCAAAAAAAAAAAGAAAAGAAAGATTTGTAATAATAAAAAATTACTCCTAAAAAGAAAAAAACTTTGTCAATTAAGAAAATCTAATAAAATAAATAAATCAATATTCCCACGTTTCTACAAAAATAAGTGAAATCCCACCAAAAATATTGTGTAAAAAACTAGCCAAGTCTCGAAGAAGAACATTCTTTATACGTTAGTGGGTACAAGTCAATTTTGTTTACACGTAATTGTTGTTGTAACTACCTATGTTTGTTAAGCGATAAAAGCCCATATTGGTATTGGTAATTGAACGCTAGTGTCTCGTTTTCGATCAACGGCCAAGTCACACAACATTAACTATGATAATAAACAAATCGCAGTAAGGAACCTTAGACTTAGCACGAATTTGTCTAGATTTCTTTGCTTTTTAGAAATAAACAAGCAGCTTCTTCGAGACTTAGCTAGTTTTTTACAGAATGTTTTTGGTGGGATAAAGTTTATTAGCTCAGTTAACAGGCAAGTTGACCTAATTTTTTTTATTTCTTTATTTTTTATTTGGATTTTGAATAAAATGGTATTACAAATAAATTTGTTATTACGAATTCCGACTTTAATGTATCGCATTTGACCTTATGATTGCTTTACTAAAAAGAAGTTATCCCCGAGCGACGTATGTTTAACTGCCCTTTAGTTAAGTATCACACTATAATCTGTTTGGAATAATTCAATTTTGTTGACACTTCCTTCACTTAATATACGTTAAGGTACCATAGCCGCTCCTTGAGCTGTAGCAGTAAGTGAAATTTGTTTCTGTTACTTGACTATACAGCAGTTAAGTCACCTAGCCGCCGTATAGCTAAGCATTTTTGAATAACTTCCACATACATTTACTACATTCAACATTTAAAAGAAATTCCATCACTAAAGGGCCGCTAAGCCTCGCTCAGGGATGGTTAACTGCCGTTTAGTGCTGTAACTGAAGACAAAAGCCACTCCATGTCCTTGGCTAAAAAGAAAAAATGATAAAAAAAAAATGAAATAATGCGCTTTTAGTATCGCGTACCACTTTAAATAATTCTCAGAATTAAATAAAAATTATGTAGACAAAAATCGTTTTTCTATGTGTAATAGTTTTGTAGAGACAACGAATTCCACGTTTTTTGGCTTTTTCTCGAAATTTACATTTTGGGCTTAACGGCTCTTTAGTAAGTGGACGGCAGAATTGCCAAACTAATTGGAGAGTAAACTAACGTCGTACACATTTAACGTAGGTACCTACTGTTTCCATAATCGTACCGATGGAAAACTAGGTATTTAAGAATAAATAAAGCCAAAGGTTAACTGGAAGAGATCCCTTAAAAGGATAAGTTTATGTGATTGTTTTTTTTTGTAGTACAATTATTAAAGAGTTTACATACATACATAATACAAATACATTGTGGATAATTCAGCCCCCCTTACGAAAACTTACGAATTGCTAACTAACAAAGCTAGTTGAAATAGGTCGAAGTTAAATTTCACCTACAAGTATTAGGGAGTCTAAACTCCGCCAGGCGCTTAACCATTTCATTTGATGCTGAGTTGATTAAAGATTATTAGTGCAAAGTGTATTTTACGTAACGAAATTTATAATAAAACTATTAATACCCTTGGGCTTTGTAAACTTGGTTAGATTCTTTTTTACCCTTGGAACTTGTGAACTTTAAAACTTCTTTCTGAATCTTTAACTAAACTAGCTAGGCCCTATCCTTTCAATTGACCCGAGATTGCAATAAAACATATTCCTGTAGGTATTCTTTTGCAAGGTCTAATCGATTTAGAAGAATAATTAACAAATTCACTTTGCAATGACAACTATAACGGACTTAACTCGCGTATTTTATTTTATTTGACGTTTTAAAACTCTAGAGTTCTCATAATCGTAGCACGACTGAGCTCACGATAGTCTATCGCTAAAGTGATTTTTACATTATGCCAATAAAATAAAAAACGCGAGTTAAATCCGTTATAGTTATTTCATTCCAATGTATAATGACCGCGAAGGCATCAGAAATTATTAAACAAATTCACGTTATAATATTAGTCATGATATTATTATACCGTTCGAAATATTATTCTATATTACCTATTGCATGAAGAAGGCATGGTTTTCCATACGCCGTTTCACTTAAATCCGTTCTAATACTACTATACTACTTATTGAATACCCAGCTGTTAATAATACAGTGAAACTTGTTTAAGAGGGACCTGGATAAGTGAAAAACCTCCATATCTGGAACACATGCTGAGGTCCCGGCACCTTGGCTATGAATTACCTCTGTTAGTAAGACAAAAGCAACCTCTTTATCTGGGATAAGTTATTTCTATTTTCTTGTCCTAATTACCTCTATAATTGAGAAGTCGCGTGTATTTATCTCTGTAACTGGGATAAAATCAGTAGGTTCAATAGGCTACCTCGGACCTCGGATGTCTCCTCTCTCTTTTACCTACTCGAACTTCTCTAAATCGGCCCTTATATAACTTAGCTTTAATGCGGTTTCTCTATTAATCGGGTATTTATTTAAAAAAGACCGAAACGAGGACAAAGTTTTTATTATTACGAAAAAAAACTAAAATTAACGTCAGTGCCCGAATCAGTAAAATAATCTGCCCAACTTTTAATAATTTTGTAAACGTCATCAACGAATTATTAGTTTCAGGAGAATTGTCTTTAAACCACATTTTTGATATTTTTTATGGAAAGTAGTGAATTGTTTACAAAATAAATACGTTGCTTTATTGAATACACCTCTATAACAGAGATTACCTCTTTTCTTACCTCTGTTAATGAAACCCTCTGTAAATGAGACAGGTATTTTTTTATACCTAGATATCTGGGACACTGCGTAAGTGGAATACCTCTTTAAGTGAGACTAATTTACAGGTCCCTTGGAAGACCCAGTTAACCAGGTTTCACTGTATTATGGAATACCGGTTACCCAATAAATTATTACCTTACCTATTTAGTTCTTGAAGGATGCACAATATTTCCTAGAAAATTAAGTGGTGAATAGCTTAGACTTTAAAAGAGCGCACTAGACAATTGCTGTTAAATCTCTCGGTAAAACAAAACTGCAAAGAGGTGTACATAATTGAATAGCACTTACAGATTCTAGAAGGCGCGTCACGTCCGCAACACAAGCTGCATTAAACTCGTACCAAGCGCATCGTTGGAGCTTCTGAGATATCTTTCGTTTATGTACTTAAGAGTAAGGTTGTTTTCGTCATAGTTATTCTCTGTTCTAAGATTTCTCATTACATCAAAAGCCTAAAATAAATACTGATTTTGGTTTGATTAAGTAATGTAACTGACGAATGATTTTCACATCGGCTTAATCATAAAAAGAAAGATCTCGAAACTGATTCTTTTTTTGCAAGTTACGGAGCATTTTCATAAAGCCGTGTAAGTCCATCTTTGGAACTAATGTTTACTTTATATACATTATATACTTTTTATAAAAAACAGTTATCTATATCTCTTAAAAGGCTAAGCAAATTCTTTGTGTCAACCACTTAGATGTTTTCTAAGTATTTCTTCAATGAAGGAATACTTAGAATACCGCATGTCAAATATCAGGTTTTTATTAGTGTAGGGTGAGATACAGATGTCATGTTCCACTAATAAAAGATAAGTTGAAAGACTTTTGACAGGCTATTAAAATATAGGAAAATAAGTAATTAAAAAAATACGGTAATTCAAATGTTTATTCAGTACATTCAAAGCATTGTCGAGGTGCCTTTAGGTCTATTATTAACTAAGAAATATTATTATTATTTACATCGTCATGAGATCATCATTTAAAATATACTGTTTTGTGATTTAAGTTTATACTAATACACAGTCATTGATTATTTTTAAAACTACCAAGCATTTTATCTAGCTGATACAAATTGGCATTTCACATTGATTTTAGCTTTATTTTTATCGATATCGGACATAAACAGGTATCAATAACCATCAATAATTCCATAATAATTATTACGCCTATGAAAGTTTCAGAAACACAGATATCAACTGCCTTATTAAACCCATATTGTGATAAATTTTTGTAATCACTAACGCTAGTGTAAAAACAGTGCATGGTCATAAAAAATTCTCATCCCCAAAACTCGAATAAAAATATAATTTCTCATTTCAATTTGCTTAATCCTTTATGGTACTTAACTATTTTTCTATCTAATAAAACCAAAAGTGGAAACTTGAAAACAGCCTTAGTTTACTTTTTTTTGTTTTACAACACTGAAGTCATAAACAAGAGTATTAAAATTTAAATTAGGTTTACAGAGACAGTTACAGCTTATTGATATAGGTATACCTATGCGATATTGTCGCCTTCACTAATATGATTTAAAAATGAGTGTTTTAACACTCACAAGCTACCTTCGACGTATCAGATAATTTTAATGTACAAAGTATCACAATCAAATGAAACACTAACAAATAACTTAAAAGCAGAGATGAAAGGTAGGAGTATTGGTAAATTAGATTCAAAACGATCGATTATAATCAAGATAAAACAAATATTAATGATACAGAGACAATAAAAAAATCTAGAGAACAAAAATCAGATCGAAATAGCTTGAAGTGTCTACAAAAACTAAATATAAATCAGTATATATTCTCTCAAGCAAGAGCAATTCGGATTCAAAATGTTTTGAGTAAAATGTGTTCAAGTGGTGCACCCACACTTGGTATCACATCAGTATTACTAACCGTCTTCTTTTTCCTATGCAGTGTACACTTTTTACCTTTATGGCCACTTTCAGATTTGTTATGAATCGTCTTTATTTGTGAAGTTATAGCTACGTTACGCTTTTTGGTCCCACAAGTTTTACAAGCGCACATATTGTCATCACTATTGTCACTTGTCTTAGCTTTAACAACACTGTCTTCCTCTTCTTTAATACTATTTAGTTCTTCTTTTTGGCTCGTATCATCAATTGAATTTTTATCTACTAATGTTAGTTGTTTGTGGTCGAAGCATGTTGTTGATTTCTAGAACAAAAACATTTTTTTTATATTATTCCTTTCTTTTCTGGCTGTTTTATTATCTTTTGACAACTTAAAACAAAGGTTAACATTATAACATTTTAACATTATTACTTATTACAATTTGATATAAGTATAGTAATTGCTAATAGTACCTATTAACAATTACTAAGTACTCAAATTAATACGGTTATTATCTTCTCGGCCTCATTAAAACTATTATTTCTAAAATACTGTAACAAAGAACAAAATATAGACCCTTAGTTTCCGATAAGATGATCAAAAGAAGCAGAACCTCGCACAAAGAATACAAATATATAGGTAAGTACATGTAATAACAAAAGCACGTGGAAGAAGTCAAGTTTGATAGTCTTCAGACTTCAGAATAATTAGATTGGCGGAAATTAGCAAGGTAGTTAGTTGTCTTTCCATATTTTATATTAGCTCATTTCCATAAAGTCTAGTCTTCTGAATACAATATGAACTTCATGATTAACTTACAGAAGGATTCAAAGCTTTGGCGTAGACTTGAGCCCGTCCCTCCAGCTCTCTCCTAAGCTGCCATTCTCGCATGTACATATGCACCACTGCCGCATCAGGCCGACCACGTCGCCATGTGTGCCATCTACGGAAAAGAATGTATTATATTATAAGAAGTACTTATACAATAACTATTGATCTCTTACTTATCTACGGCATTGCAATTTTTAATTTATTTTTTCTCAGCACGAATAAAGTCATAATTGACACAGATGCACAAAGGCCTTAGACTATGGCCAGCTCAGCGTCCTACGAACAATGAAACTGTAAAGTTTTCGAAACGTCAGTCAATAAGATAAAATACCTACGCAAATTAAATCCATTTATAGTCGTTTCATTCCAATGACTAATAATGTCGTAAAAATTAAACACCATAAAAGTAAAACGTTCGGCGTAGGTGCTCGTAAGTCCTAATTGTGATAAGTCGTTTGAATAGACAGATGTCTTTTGCTATATGTTTATGTGACTATGATCAAATTCTGTGATCTGTGAATTAGGTATCTAATTTTATATAGAAAAGTTATATAGATACTGTTATTACGTGCGATTTGGCCAGAACTCTCGAATAATTAAATGTGCATAACATTAGTTATGATAATATCAGACCAAGTAAGTCGTATATTTATAGTTTTGTATCGATACGAACCTTGTTAGTAGTTGTAGGATTCTTGACTGCTGTCCCATCGAGCGTAACGCTAGCGAGGCAAATCTTACAGAGATCAGATCGCCTCTATCATGTTGTGCCATGTCCCGGTGTTTGAAACTAGATCGGGCAGCATCTAGGTACAATCTGGAGGCAGCTACGGAGATTCCTAATAAAACGAGCTATTTTCAAAACATACCTAGGTATCCACTATTATAAAATAAAGCTGTTAGTAGCCGGTTACACTGTATATAAGTCAAGAATGGCTGAACCGATTAGGCTAAAAACTGGTGGGAAGGTAGATTAGAATCAGGAGACAGACATAAGATACTTCTTATCCCGTCCCGAAGAAAAAATAAAGGTGCGAGTAAAATTAAAAATTTAAGAAAGCCATCAGTATATTAACGTAAGTTATTGTGTCTTATAATCCTTATATATGACTACAAATGAACAGGAGCCAAATTAATGTGTGCCTTAAGTAAAATTATGCATCATAATACTAACGCCACCTTAATGTTATTTCTTACTAAATTTCAGCAAGAAATAACGAGATGAAAGCTCAGCTTGTGATGATGTTCATAATATGTAGGTATGACGTCGTAATTATTAACACTAATTGTAGCAATTATACTAAATTATGCGACATGTTAAATTATCTTACGAGAAATACCGAGAATTTAATTATATAATCCCTACTACAATATTATAAATATAATATTATAATAAATGCGAAAGTAACTCCGTCTGTCTATCTGCATGTCTGTCTGTCTGTTACGCTTTCACGCTAAAACTACTGGACCGATTTAAATGAATTTGGTATAAAGAAAGTCTGAAACCTGAGAAAGGACAAAGGCTACATTTTAACCGACTGCAAAAAAGGAGGAGTTCCAGGCGGACAAAGTCGCGGGCATAAGCTAGTATATAATATTTATCAAACTTGACCTAAACACAAACAAAAAAATGTGTAAAGTCATACCTTTACACCTCTATAACTTTCCTTGAGGATAACACTAGAAGCCTGAATTATCAAAATAAAATGGTTCGTCATTGCATAAATACATTATTTTTATAAATCTTGCATTAGAAGCAAGATTTTGTTAGTCTGGGTAAGATAAGATGTATGATCCTTCAACTCTATGTACCTACCTTTATTTCTCAACCAGTCTCCATACAACGCGTAATGTTCCCAGTTATCTGGCTCCAATTCCAATAATTTCTTTAGAATCTTCAGCTTTTCAGCATCTGGTTTGAGTGTGAGCAGTTCCATATAAGCTTGGATAAACCTAGGCTGCAGGTGTAGGCATTTCTCCAACATTCTGACCGCTTGGTCTTTACGATCCATTTTTCTACAAATAAAAAATTGAAAATAATTATTTTTAAATATACCTACTTACCTACGCTAAATTACATATTTATTATCAATGTAACATGTTTTATAGTTAAATTTTCCTCCGTACGTAACGAGTGAGTAGGTACATTGAATGTAATTATGATTCCATAATAATTATACCTATTTCATACTCATATCGAACTAATCTTAATAACTAGGCTATAACTTTTAGAACTTAATTGAATTATTAAAATATTAATTGATAATAAAATTACTTGTATAGTTTTGCGAGATTATAATGCGCGTTGGCGTGTCGCCTATTGTAGTTGATCGCTTGAAGGAAGTGTTGTATCGCCACGTCGGTCCCGGATACAAGAGTGCCGATGTTGTTATGAGCGCTTGCGTAACTTGGCCACAATCTAGAAAAAAGTATTAATTAGAATGAAACAACTATGAACGGATTTAACTCGCATATTTTATTTATTTGCTGACGTTCCATATTCTTTTACTGTTTCCATAATCGTAACACGACTGAGCTGACAAAACTTTAGCGTTAGAGTGATTTATAAAATAACTAGTTTCTGCCCGCGACTTCGTCCGCGTGGAATTCCTCCTATTTTGCAGTCGGTTAAAAAGTAGCCTATGTCCTTTCTCAGGCTCCAGACTTTCTTTGTACCAAATTTCATTAAAATCGGTCCAGTAGCTTTAGTGTGAAAGCGTAACAGACATACAGACAGACAGACAGAGTTACTTTCGCATTTATAATATTAGTAGGGATGAAAATTATATTAAAAATAAAACTTTAGCGTTAGAGATTTAACTTAACTTTATTGTCAGCTAAGTCGTGCTACGATTATGGAGATTATGGATTTAGAAATAAAATACGTAAGTTAAATCCGTTAATAGTTGTTTCATTCCAATGTGTAATAACCGCGAAAACATCAGAAATTATAAAACATGTTAAGTTTTTTGTAGCTTCAATTCAATATCCTTCATTATGTCCTTCAAAATATTTCACCACCGAATTAACTATCTATAATATTGTTATGTAGACATTTAATTATATTATTATGCTTATAAATAACCCCCATAATTAAATATCAAACTAATTTAAGCACATTCAAGTATCAACATCGAGTAAGTAATTAAACCAGTTTATTTGACAACTGGAGCAATATCGTTAATGCAGACAGTTTCACCTCAGAGCTTCTTTGTAATGCCTGATGGCGCCGTCTTGCTGCTCTGTCTCTCTAAGAAAGTTCGCGAAGTTGTAGTGCAGTTTCGCGTTCTGCGGCAAAGTCACTAAATCCGCTCTGAAACAAAACACATTTAGTGGTGATTTACGGTCGAATGCGGAGACCGTAATGCGAAGGTGTACTTCAATAGTTTGATACAGGTAGAAAATTTCAAATATCATGTGGAAAAATACAATAACATATTATTATTAAATAACTACCTATCGTTTTTATAAATGATAATTAGGTACTATACCTACATACTAATAATTAGCATTGTTTGAAAATATTACATTTTACTAACTTGTAATATATAGGTAGGTACATACATAACTATTATCGAAGAATAAAAATAAAAATCGATCTTTCAGATCATTTCAGTCTTCTCCGTATAACTTCAGCTACTAAACATTATAAAACACACTTCATTTTACCTATTACGATTATAAAGACAAAACGTTCCAATTAGAAAATGGTGATTCTATTTAGTTGCTTTTGTGTCGCTCTTTATCTAACTCTAACGATTATGTGACTGCTCCAGGCGTTTTAATAAAGCTTTTAAATTTACGACAAATTGATAACGGTGACTCTGTTCAAAACATTTCTAAGAACAAACTTAATAATAGAATTCTATTCCGATTACAATAAGTCAATACAAGTTGTTATTTCTTTTATAACCTCGCCATTAAAACTAAATTCATCTCACCCTACGGCGGGCTTTAATTCTACCATAAAACGTCGAGAAACGTCTTTACGAACGTATAGCAACATTAGCAATATTATTTTTAGAGGCACTAAAACGTTTGGTTCAGTGCAAGCCGTAAAAACCCTATGTTTTCAATTTTGTGAAATTTAAGTAGGATTTGACAACTCGCGGGAACCAAGAACAATGCTTATAGAATTACTTGTCATTATTACTCACTCTCATCTTGTTAAAGTTTATACTTTACTCAAATATCGAGTCATACTCGAAAATAAATAGGTACTTACATAAAAATTTGACAAATTCAAGTGCACACATGTACCATTATAATATAATATACCGACATACAAGAACCGCTTCTATCAATTAACAGGATGAGAATAAATAAACTATCATTCAATTCTTTACTTTACATTTTGTGAATAGGTAGGTACCGTGCAAAAAATTACATTCAAAAGAACAAAATATCCTTTTAAGCGGTTCCTTTATAAAACAATTCGATTCTAGAACCTCGGAAAGTTTCTATTTCATATTTCTCAAAATAAACGAAGTAATAAAACAATGCGTCAAAACCAAAGCATCCCTTTTAATCCTCTATCAAATTTAACCGCTTTAGAACCACAAATGCGACAAATATAAAGCCTATAATCCTATGAGAGCTATCAGTAGGGGACAGTACGATCATTGCAATATAGGTCCTATCGTAGTGGATTAACAGCTTATGTCCGGTCGTGTGCTAATTCCGATTGATAAGTGAAATGAGACATCGGTACTTATACACACAAACTGGGTGATGAGATGAGTGGTAATTGACACTGCATTGACGAATAAGTATTATATTATTATTATGATGACTTAAAGTCTATTTCAATACATTGTACACTTGCTGCGTTTAAAGTTCTTATTTAGGTTGAATGTATTGGCACTCGGCTAGTAGGAAGACTGAGCCTCCGAAGTTGTCATTAATAGTATAATAGGTATTTATGGTAGTTTCAGAATAAACGAATATTGAAAGCGGAATGTTAAATGTTTCTTTGGAAGAATTATATTCCTCAATCTGTATTTAAGTAAAATTAAGGTACTCACTTCAGCAACGAGGCTCTATCGTGCCAATCAGCATTTCTCCTGCAGGTCTTTGCAATCCCACTTGCAGCTAAGATTGCGAGACTCATCACCAAAAACACCTTTGTGCCAGGCTTAGAGTACCACATGACTTGCACCCCATAAGCGGTTATGATAACGCTGCCCACACTGAAAAAATAATGAATGTTTACGAACTAGTCGTAGCTTAAGAATGTACCTTTAAATTCAAGTTTCTAATGTTTTGCGGAATTGTTTTTATAGGTAAGTTACAAGTATAAGAAAAGACCTTAACAATTCTGGATATTATAGCGGCCCAAGAGCAAACAAACCAGTCCCTTATAAAGTATTATAGCTGGTAAGTAGGTAATAATGCTTTGGTACCTACAGCAAATAAAAATCTAAGCTCATTACTCGTTACATTCAAAATGATTTGTCAAGTATTGCTACATACCTATGCTATTTGAATCTTTGAGTGGTAAGCAATAAGCATACAGTAATTAATTATTTAAACTTACCTTGGAATATATAGCACTCGTTCAGCAATGACAAATCCCACGGTGACAAGTAAATTGCTGGCGGGAATGAATGGAATGACCAGCAAAAGCAAACCGATCACAACTGGCGTATGTCTCTGTACCTAAGTATATGATGCACAGTTAATGTGGATACAGGGTTAGTTTGTATATCCAAATTAAGTAAAATTGTCATCTCCCGTATTTGTTTGATTCTGACATTAAGTTTTTAATTGTGTGCTTAAAATAATTTTAATAATATAAGACTTAAATCTGTTACCTATAGTTGTTTTATTTAACTGTATAATGACTACGATCACAAGCCGAAACAATTTCATGTCATGGATTTTAATGATATACATTAATAACTTGCGACGCCTGACAGACTCCTTAATTAATCTTTATCAGATTTTAAGTTAATAAAGGTGTTCACTATTCGTGTTCTTGGTTCGAACAAAACTAACCTCCAAATTCGTAATACAGCGATAGCAAAGCAGAAGCAGTGCTCCAAAGGCAGCACACGTCAGCAAATTCCTGGGATCCCAACCACTGGTGATGATGGGTACTGAACCCATCTGCCAATCATGACTTAGAGTCCAAGGACAGAGAAGCAACCACCAGTTGAACGCCGCCAGATAGCAGAATGTCATCAATCTGAGAATGATAAAGGAGATTATTCAGGGTTCAATAATTAAAACCTCGTCCATTCAACCATTTTAATTAAGCAGAAAAGTAGGTTAAATATTTATCAAGAACAAGAAAACTTTCCGATTGCATTAATTTAAGATCTACAAGGAAAAATAATCTTGTTAACAGTTTGTAACAGGACAATATTATAACGCAATTTTTATTTTCCATTTTTTGATATAATAATATATAGCGAAATGTAAGTTTGAGACATTGAGGTCAGATCGATTTTTATCATTGTGTTTGCAATAATATCATCATTAATAATTAAATTTACTATAAAATGCTATTCACGTCACCTGACAAAATAACTAGGATGGGAAGCCGCTGGGTTATCCTGAGGGGAGAAAGTCGGCAGCGTCCCTTGGAGAAGGGCCAGTCGGAAACTCACTAGCAGTACTAACGATACTGCCACCTTCACTGTCCGGATAGATAGACTTGTACATTTCTTCTCAATCTTCAGAGAGTAGATAGATCTAAGACAAATGAAATAACGGTAAAAATACGATTTTCTATTGGATGGTTATAATAATTATATAGCAATAGCAGCACCTATACAGGAAAAGTGCGACATCTCGAAATATTTTGTTACTCTATTTAAGACTCTAAAAGTGCACATTTAAATTTGAATTTACGTGGTGACTAATTTCGAGTTACCATAGTCTTCTAGTAAAGCTTCGATATGTACTTACACGCAATATTAAATATGTTGGTTCAGGGGAACCGATCCGTGAATAAGTTACGATATTTGTTTGGAGTTCTCGTGAGACGCAACTGATATTTCTTGGCTAAATAAGATGTAGATCACCGTTTTTTTTAATTTTATGAGATGTGAATTAATTATTATAAACCTACCTACTCCATTAATGTAATACTTAGGTAAATTGTTTTAGGTATTTGAATCTAATTAACATGAAATAAAAGCCCTGAGAGTAGAAATTCAACTCATGGCAATAGGTACTATTTATGACCACAATATTCACTAATCCGACTTTTAACAACACACTTAAAATAAATTAATGTAAGTAATTATCAAAATTTGATCATATCTATTGATTTATTTCTTATAAATATCGACGAAATTAATGATTTATACTTAGAGAAAGCATTACGTCTTATTAGTATAAAAAAACCGAGGCAAAATGGGTAGCGTACTTTTTTATTTATCGACTCACCTTTTTACGAACGGCCAACATCTATAAAAGTCAAATGCTAGGTTCAGCAGGAGTATGGTGATTCCTGTCTCCTTAGCCAACATACTGAGAGCTCCAAGTAGAATGCTAGTCCATACATACTTCTTCTTTCTCATAGGGCTGAAACAAATGATCGAATACTTTTACTTGTACTTTTTAATTTCCATACTTTGGTGTAATTTTATTTAGTTATAGGTAGGTAGTCTATGACACGATAAGTTATTGCAACTTTTTCTTATGAGTAAAACTCATTATGGAGTGTTATTTATATGGAAAATAAATGTCCTGATTGAGTTCCTTGATAACTAATTCTTGTTAAACAAGTTTTCGACTTCGAATTACAAAGGTTGCGTCGGAACGAGTTGTCTTAAGAATTTCAAATGAATGAACTTTAGAATGACAACTAGTTACTTTGAATTTGAATTATTTAGGGGCTTTTATATTATTATGCTCTACTTTATGGCGCTCATTTTAGGAATATTTTAAATTGTTCGAGCAATCAGAATTCTCTTAATTTGATAAACGTGACGAAGATTTGGTTTCTAAAATTGTGTTAAGTTTGAACCGATGTTACAATCATTATTTTATTATATATATCATTGTATTGTATTAATATAAATATTTAACTTAAAATAGAAATGATACTTCAACATCAGTTAAATTAAAATGTAATCGATTGTTTACTAAATTAATTAGGTTACTAGGGTAGGTAGTGACATAATTAAATGTATTTACTAGCAGTATTTAATCTACTAGCAGTAGTCTGCTACTTACTTTACTTTACACGGGTGACAAACTTTCTAAATAAACAATTTCAAATTTGAGTAAAATTTATAAGCTGTAGTTAGGTTTGGCTTTAAATTTAGTTGCCTACCCGACGTTATACTTATAAGCAAGCTTCAATTAGATATCTACTTATATATTCTGTTTGGAAAGCATTTAATTTCCTAATTACTTCCTTTTACTACGAAAATATGTGTATCTGTTTACATGTTTTACACAATTATAACGTTTAAGCTTGCTTTTGATCAATCTACTTACCGTATGTGAATAACTTTGAATCGACTTCACTAAATCCGATAGTTCTTTTTTTGTGTGTTTTTGCTAGGACAAAGTTTGTGTAGAAGAAGATAAAAAAAGGCGGTACGCAGTTCGCCGAATCAGCAAGTTATTAATAAAAAAAAGCTTACCCATGATAAACTAAAAGCGACGATAAGAAGAAAATACAAGCTAACACATCAGCTCTGCCCACTACTCCGCTCACCTAAAGACAAGAAAAAAACAATGATCATTACCATATCGATACGATACTATGAGACATTAATGGTGATAGTGATTTGGTAATTGTCATCAAATTTATTTCCACTTTCAGTTTGACATATAGCGCAATATAGACAGTTACATGATAATAGGTAGAGATAATACTTTTACAGTAACTGTAGGTAATACAATACATAAAATAAATAACGTAATATTAAATAAATCATGTCTAATCTATAATTACCTAGTTATAGATTCTGCGTATAATATATTACGTTGTTGACCTTTTCTTTACATTCCATTATACTCAAGTGTATTGTATACCTACTACTTATCCTGTAAAGAAACTGAAGGTAGCTCACTCATCTCTGGACAATACACTTAGTTCACTCCATAAAACATTCAGAGCAGTCGAGCAAAAGAGTCTGTCTCCCTTAAATGATGGACGAGAGAAGAGGACAAACGATGGAAATGTATAAATTTATCCCATGAATATGGAATTATATTGTCCTCTTGGCATTTGTTTACGGGTGAGAGTGGTGTTATTGCCATTCTTATGGCTGTTATGAATCTTCTTGAGGAATTGAGCGTTAAATTATTCCAGAGGTTTCTTTTATTGCCGGTTTAAAACGGGAATAGTGTTATTTTTTATTGCAGTGAAGTGAAAGATTTGTGCAATGTTTTATTTAACTTGCCTCATTTGTAAATGGGTTTGCCTGCAATTTATTTTAGTGATTACCAGTCTAATACTACCTACTTGGTGATTGTCTGTCTATATCAGATATTTAAATGAACATAACCAAAGTTTTGGTTAGTATTCAAAATTTAATTATTCACACATCAAATTTCAACTAAATTAATTCATAAAATTCAAAACAGACACGCGAGTGATCCTGGAAGGATTTTTTAAAGGAAACTGTAAAAAAATAAATTTTAACTTACAGCTTCAGTATGCACGGGGTGCACAGCAAATAACAATGCAGCTAGCGTAGCGAACGGGCGTTGCAACCGCGCAACTGTGATGCAAACTCGCGCAACAAGGCTGCAACACGCTGCGTGCAGCATAATGTTGCAGGCGTGCCACCACCATGGCCGCAAGCCGGCTATTGCGTGGTTTAGTCTGTAACAAAGAGACGCATGTAAGCACTTTTTAAAAGAAAAGGATTAAGTACTGAGGATAAATGTAATGTTGTGGCTATGTACCAGCAGGTACTTCTGTAAACGTATATCTACGCTTTATAGTATGTAAATAAACAACTTTTTAAGGTCATTAACCTCATCTCGTCACATCTCAAACGCTAGGTAGACATACTCAGCCATTTTAGAAAACTCCAAATAACAATTTAAGGTTGGCCCCCAAAGACCTAATTACCTAAGTAGCTTAACATTTTAACACTAACGTACCACACCTAACAAAACTGAAGCCTAAATAATTTGGTTATAATAAAGTCCTAACATATTTTATTATAAAAACTTATTAATGACATGTTACCTTGAATTAAACTAAAAAATAAAAATATGTTAAGAACATTTTTCCCAATTATTTAAACCACTAATAAATTAACCATTTTTAACCACCTTTTAACCATTTGCGGCTGTAAATTTATACAGTCTAGTAATAATAGTAAATGGGCATATATTTAAAAAAGTAACAATGTACCGCACTCCTAACTGGAAATGCTGTAGAGTAGATGCTTCTCAAATGCCCACCGTCCATTAGTGAGCGTAATTGCACCTTAAAGTAACATTGTGAGGAATATGTAAAGTACTCTATAACACTTATAAGTTTTTTAAGAAATGGTCACACAATTTTACTTCCTTAGGCATAAATTGGCACCCCAATTACATTTTCTGTTCATGTCACCCTTTTTAGTGACGATATCTAACCACTATCATTATGTAAGGTATTGATCTAAGATTAACTTCAATGTTGCTTTTTAGTATGTGGAAAATATCACAAGATCAGTCTTTGTAAGCACTCACAACACAAAAGAAATTGTGTAAACATCAAAATTATCGCAGGTAAAAAATCACGCCTCTATTTGCGTCAATTCTGAATCGCAACAATCGCAATGTAAAATTACTTCAGCCACGTGACTACAAATCTTCTCATAAGTGCTTTATAAAATTCTCGTCAAACTCTTCCGAAACTTCTGGACCCGATTTTTATGAAATTTTGTGTGCATGTCGGGAGGTCTCAGGAATGACCAACTAGATATTTCGTACCCCTAAGTGTTAAAGGTGGTCCACATAGTTTTTTTTATTTTTTGACGTAATAAGGAAGTTAAGCCAAGTTATATTTTATACGGCTTCGTAGCTTGGTATTGGTAGATACGTTAGTCTTATCAAATTAAACATGCTTGACAAGGAAGGCTTCACGTACTCCAAACTTATGCCTACTCTGTTTAGTGTAATCCTATCTGGTGCGGTTATACCCGCCATATTTCTAAATTCAAATTAATAATAAAAAAAATATTGAATAAGAAATTACGGCAAGTAAATGTAACTTATGTCCTTTCACAGGCTTTAGTCAATCTGAGTACCAAATTTTATTTAAATCGGTTCACTAGTTTTAACGTAAAAGCGACACAGACAGCCAAACAAAGTTACTGTTGCATTTATAATAATAATATTAAGTTATCTATACTAATATTATAAAGAAGAAAGCTTTGTACCTATTTTTGTATGTTTGTCATGAATAGGCTCAAAAACTACTCTATTTTAAAAATTCTTTCACTGTTGGGAAGCTACGTTCACCCTGACTAACATAGGCTATAGAATATTTTGAAAAAAAAATAGGGATCCGTGCGAAGCCGGGGCGAACCGCTAGTGAATAATAAAACACATTAACAATAAGTTCAAATACCTACAATAATTCTCTACAAAGTATATTTTCGTGTTATACAATAAAGAAAACTCTAATAAATTCAGTAATCCCTTAAACCAAGAGTTTGATTAACGGAACATCCAACAAAACCAATCATGAGCCACCTCATTAAATTTACCATAAACTCGATAACCCACCAATTTCACCGCGGTGATCCCTATTGTTTCTGAAGACCTCAAAAAAGCGATTCAATCAACTTTTACGTATCGAAAGTAATTCGGATAATATAACTCATAACGAGATATTGTTGGTCGAAGGGGGAAGTTTTGATTAGGCCATGTTCCAATTTGAGGGTCCTGTCACGAGTTTGATGTGTCTCTTGTTTGAAGGCACCTTTTCTGTTAAAATGTTCCCAAACTGTCCAATTACTCTTTGGGGTTGTTAACTTTTATGATATTATCATGAAATATTGATTAAATTATCTCTCCTATCCTACCTATCTAATTATTATACCTACCACTCCTAGTTACTTTCGTTACAATTTCTAATACTTTCGCGGTTTTCACTCCAATATTTAATTTTGGTAAAACAATTGGCTTGCTTTATACATTTTTTTTTTCTATTAAAACTACCAAGGTTTCAATATTAATCAGTGACTATGTTAAAAGAAAATAGTGTACCTACATATAGTAGTGCAGCTTAAAACAGATTATTTTAATAAGTACTTAGGTACCTAAGTAGGTATCTACTTATTAATAATTATAAATTACCTAAGTAGGTAACACTTTAATAATAGTGTCACTAAACGTGTATTTACAAAACCAAATGTATGATCCGTTAAAATATATTTTATTAAGTAGGTACTATAAAACAAAATAAATACTTTTTTAGAATGGACACTGTTTTTAAAAATGCTTATTTTTAATTTCTAAAGTTGAAAATATTTAGCAGAAAGTTCAGACAGGTCTGTTACATTTTTGCAACTATATTAAAAATAACTTTTTCAACAAGGCTAGCTGTAACTTCGACGTCACGTGGCGACAAATTCGACAGCTAAATGTTTTATGAGAGTTATGTTTTAAATGCTTTTATTTGGAGTTATATTTCAAAATTTGTATTTTAGTGAACGTGCCAGAAAATGTGATAAACTTTTGAAAGTTAATATTAGGCGCATTTTCGGTTTGTGACAAACTTTTGCATAGGTACCGAAATAAACTGCATGTTATTTATAGCTGCATATTGGTCAATGATTTGCTGTAATCTATACTAATATTATAAAGCTGAAGAGTTTGTTTGTTTGTTTGAACGCGCTAATCTCAGGAACTACTGGTTCGAATTCAAAAATTCTTTTTTTGTTGGATAGATCATTTATCGAGGAAGGCTTTAGGCTATATAACATCACGCTGCGACCAATAGGAGCGAAGAAACAGTGGAAAATGTGTAAAAAACGGGGAAAATATGAAGCCTTATGAAGAGTGACAGAAGACTTTGACAGATCTTTGACGAAACAATCGGACGGGCAGGACGACGTCTGCCGGGGCCGCTAGTTTAGTATAAATGGAAAAACATAATAGGTGTTTTGCATCCGCCACATCATCGTCTTCCACTATATTTAAGAACAGAATCAATAAATAAACAAAAATAGGTAGTGAAATGATCTCCTGGCACTGGTACAAATACAGTTTTAAATGACACAAAATAACATTATTTGTAATCATTATAGGTAGGTATATCTAACGGTCGATATTATTAAAGTTATAATTACACTTAATTGTTTAAAATCGACATAAATGTTACATAGTAGATTGTTACCAAATAGACGTACTTTACCAATTATAACTAATTAAGTAAATTTGAGTAATATTATAAAACTGATGTAAATTGCTGAAAAGGAATAAGATCGCCTTTACGTGTTCGTATTTTATTTTTTTATTTCTGTACATTTCTTTCGTTATATAGGTACTTACATATTATCTCACACCTAGATCTAAAAGGAGTTAACTCCAGAAAGTTCTTTTTTCAGTTCAGCGAAAAACTGATTAATATATACATGTGCACTGCAGGAGTTTTCTGTATAGATTTTTGCTTTTTATATGAAGCTAGAAGAGTCAGTTTGAATCTATGTTTGGTAGGTTGAGTAGTGTGGTTTGCTGTGAGGAATTCCATAGTGTACATAACTCAAAACTTCAGGCTTTTGAGTTGACACCCTGTAAATCTAGGTGGCGATATTAACTAATGCAAAAATTGCGCTCGAAGTAGGAACATGTAGTTTAATTACTTGTACTGTATAGGTAGGTACTTAACGTAAGTAATATCACTGTGTAGACTCTTCACCTACAATCTAAGATGATTTGAAAACTAATTACCAATGGCTCTTAAGAAAAAGGAAACAATTCTAGATATTTTCAACTAGCAACACTTATATTCAGTCCCAGAGTAAATGAAACGGCAACACAGGTTCTTATTTATAAAAGTGGCGGTAATCTTGGTGAGTGACTACGTGAGACCTTTTTCCTCACAATTTACCAGCTCTATAAAAGCAGGAAGCTTCAAACATCCTGCTTTCAGTCCTATCGCGGAGTTACTTGTGTTCACATACTCGTAACTTGAAAAATCTGAATAAAATAATAAAATAACTGAATTTTTCGTAGGCTAGGAAATTTGTCGAGTACCTACTTAACTTTTACCTAATTGATGTGTAATTAAGATTAAATTTAAGGAAAAACTTTAAAAAAAAACAACCTTTTATAATTTTACAGTGTACAGTTTCATTTGGCAGGGTGAGTCGCCCGGGTATCTCAAATTTGGTTTAAGAATGCCGTCACACAGTTAACCATGCCCTGTCATCCAAAATGAACGTGTGCACAAAATTCTGTTACAGGATTTCACTCGTACATACTTATACATATATATTCACAAACTTACACTGCAAGTCAAATAAAATCTACGTTACCTAAGTGTGGTTCAATAAATATCCGCACTGAGTAGATTCCTAGAGTTTAATTTTATTTACGACGGCCTGTTAGTCTAGTGGTCAGAGGCCCTGACTACGAAACTGGAGGTTACGGGTTCGAATCCTGCTAGGGGTAGATGTCAATGTGATGAGCACTGGCATCTGTACCTGAATCTTGGATGTCTTATAATAATATGTTTATTCGTTGTCTATATATATTACCCATAGTACAAGCGTTGCTTGATTTAGGACTAGATCAATGGGTGTGAATTGTCCAAAGATATTTATTTATTTAATTATTATTATTATTAATTCTTCGAGCCGGTTTATTTTAAGCTTGCGTTCATCCTATACTTAAGTAGCTCTTAGTAACATAATTAGCGGTGATTAATCAGTAATATCCGCTTTGTTGATTATTGCCAATTCTATTAACATACTATTAATCATCCACAAAGCAGACATACATTATCACAAGGTCAACAGTTTGCATTTACCTGGTTAGTAATTTGATATTTTATCCGTCACATTTTTTTTTTATATTTTTGCATTAAAAATATATAGTAGGGGAGAGGGGGGCTAGAATTAACGGGGGTAAGTATTAACAAGTCTATAACTACTAAATTAAACGACGATACGGTAAGACGTTTAGGTCATAAGTTCGGGTGACGTCGGCGAACAAGTCGCGACAAGTCGGTTGCCCGCCGGCTTCCGCGTTGTGCAGTTGTCGTACGGTGGTGCAAAAATACAGGTGAGCGAACATTTTTAAGTCTCGAATTTTTTGATTAATGTTTTAATTATTTGATTATGTGATTGCAGATTTTTATATAATGAATGGTTATTTAGTTGTTAATTAAATTCCCGTGTTATTTTATTAAATATACCTATAGTTTTTTTTTTATAATTAGTTATATCCAAAAAGGTCCTCGGGGGCTAGTTTTAACAAAAGGAACGGGGTAAGTATTAACCCGTCTAATATTTGCCCCCGCGAAAGGTGTCACGGTACAAGAGTAAAAGAAGTATATGATTTAGCGGTGCAAGAAGTATTGAAATCCAATAGAAAATATTACCTACTACATTTTAAATGAAAAAGCCTTTTCTAAGACTGATTACTTAGTAACCTGAGGTAGGTAAGAATTTATGTTATTTATAAGTTTTTACAGTTTTTTTTTAACATTTGTATGTCAAAAAATAAATAAATTATCATTTTAATATTGTTTTGTTTTTTACTTATATGGTTAAATGAAATCATAACAAGTTTACTAGCGTTAATACTTGCCCCCGAAACGGGGCAAGTTTTAACCGCTGACTTTTTTTAAACAGATGCGTCTCCCTTTGAAACCAAGTAATTAAGATGAACTTTTAGCTCAGTATATGCAAGTCATATAAATTTCCGTTACTCGGGTATAAAAATAATAACATAAAGTTTTCATATTGAGAAGCTAAATGACAATATTTAAAATCTGTTAGTACTAGCCCCCCTCTCCCCTACTTACTATTATATATTATAATATCTATTGGATTAGGTTTTTTTAAGTTGTATATGATATATATCTACCTTCTTTTACTTAATGCATGTACTAACTTTATTAATTTACTAGCGGTCCGCCCCGGCTTTGCATGGACCCCTTTTTTATAGCCTATGTCACTTCGGAATAGCGTAGCTGTCCAACAGTGGAAGAATTTTTCAAATCGGTCCAGTGTTTTGGAGCCTATGCAATCCAAACAAACAAACCTTTTATCTTTATTATATTAGATATGAGATGAACATAGTATTGACAGGTCAATTACTTGTGCCAATTATTACAATATTGAATACAATCAATATAATAATTTCTGATGCGTACGTCTTTATTACATATTAGAATGAACAAGTAGAACGGATTCAACAATCATATTTTATTTTATTTGCTGTCCTTTACTCCCGTATTCGTAGCACGACTGAGCTGACGATAGTCTAACGCTAAAGCTTTACCGTTAGACGATTTTTTCATTACAATACAATAAATATGTTAATTAATATTCACTGGAAGATATCACTTAAAAATATAGTCTCACCTTGATATTATATGTATAGGCACCTACATGTATAAAGTGTCTTTCTATAGAAACATAGTTAATCAACAAAGCCCTAATCACTGTCTATGATCTATCTGTACACATAAAAAATAACCATTATCAATACAATAAAGCAAATGTACAATGAGGACAATGTACGCGGCATTCTGAAACTTGTCATTATAAAACGTTTAGGTAGCATGCCGTACAATGTAACATGTCGTATTGCACGCAATTGCATTTTGGTTTATGTATAAATATTTAAATTGTTGGATACAATAATTGCTTCGAAATCGATCATGTTTAATGACTAGGTACTATGTAAACATTTTTCATATTATAGTAGAATGCCAACGTACTGCTGTATGCGCATCTGTACTATGTAGATAGACGCTTTGGGATGCTGAACTCCTGGAGTATGGACAAGCTGGTGCGGAAGTCGGTCCATGTTATGCCAAGCATCTTCCTCCAGTAGGTACCACTTCTCCAGAGCATCTAACTTCGCTTTCTTCCCTTTCCGACAGTACTTTGGCCATAATAATATATCTAGATGAAATAACAACTTCATAAAGAGGTTGGTCTTGCAGGGTAAAGTTAGAGATCATCTATGCTCTCGACTGATCTGGTGAAATCTGCAGTTGAAATCCGCGTGTCAGACTGCACCAGACAATTAGCAAACATGAAGAAACTGCGGGAGATCGTGACAAAAGCCGTGTCCGCCTCCAACACTAATGTGGACGCCTCATTGTGACCATGACAGTTCCTTCAAAAGCAAATCGAGAAGATGAAGAATGATTTACCTAGTTACTTCGAAATACGTAGGTACTCCTTGAGAACAAGTAATTAATGAAAAGAATGACACCTAGATTTAAATAGGTAAATCTGAAACCTGGCTTGAGTTATGCAACTTATGCATGTCATCGAATTCTTTACAGCAAAACCTACACTTAACAGATTTAAGCTAACTCTTCAAGCTTCATATAAAGACATAAATCTATACACAAAACTCCTACAGTAACTGTGCTAATGGACTCGGAAAGACATCAGTTTTTTAAAATATCAGAAAATACGGGAGTTAAATCCGTTCTTTATAATTCTTTCATCCCAACGTGTATTTTTTTGATTGATGCAAACTTATTTCAATCATAATATTTTTAGGCTTATGCTTGATTAAACCTTTTGATTCGTTATTTTATTTTATTTGCGTATATCGTAGCAATAAAATAATTTGAATCAAAATAACAGTTATTTTTAATCCAAAATATTATAATATATTTGTAACAGGCACAGAAATGAATACCACTTAACAAATCGACCAATTAAAAAGATACACCATCCACAAATACCTATTCCTATTTGCTAAAATTAGCAACGAAATCGATTCCTGTCTAGTGATGGGAAAATATGAAATGTTAGAACTTGTAAAAAAGTAAGAATGCTTAACTACTGCTCTACGATAGAAACTAGATGAGGAGAAACCTAAATATACAAGTTTTGTATTTGTAAGATCTCAGATTTCAGGTAAATTTTCTTTAGAATAACAAAAAATAAAACTTTTAGATCCTGCCAAGATTGTTAATGCTTGTTACCTACCTATATCAGTTTAAATTCGTCCTGTTACTAATTATGCTTAACATCGTCCTAACCTACAAAATTATAGAATTTCATGTAAGTGAAACTATTAGATATAACTACTTGATGATATAATTGACTTTCCTATAGGTACTTTGCTGTTGAAATTTATAAAGTAAATAAAAAAATGCACACTTACCTATATTCTTAGCGGTTTTTAAAATAGATAGGTTTCTACAATATTTAACAATAAATTATAACGGGTTTTTCTCATTGCTCGTTTTATTATACTTTGGGAGTATTTCGCTTAGCCAGTTAAATATTTGAACATCGACAAATCCAGATGCCCACCACTATTTCGTCAAAAAACAAACTGCTCTAGGACTTAATAGGAATCCTCGGCACGTACAGCAAAACGAACAGGGCGGTCGGTTACTGGATCTAGAGTGATACTGCCGCTATTAAAAAGCAATCTAGAGGCGTATACCATGCACGATTGCCACTTTCCAAACTACATTTCCTACTGGTAAAGATAGGTTTTATTTCAAAAGCAATCTCTATCACCTTACACCTTCATTTTTGGAGGGCTTGATTTCAGGTTGTCAATTTGTTGAGCTAGCATTTTCATTTAGGTTTCGTGTGACGTCACAAGCCATGCTTTGGACGTTTGATATTCATATTCGTTAATTTTCAACCGACGAAAAATAGAAGGTTTTCAAAGTTGACGAGTCTTTTTATGTATGACCACATATATTTATGAATCAGCTCAGTCGTGCTACGAATGTGGGAACTGTAAAGATTTTAAAATATCGCTAATAAAATGCATGAGTTAAATCCGTTTACAGTTGTTTAATTCCAACATGTAACAAACGCGTAGGCATTAGAAATAAGAAAAATATATAAAATAAAAATTGGATAATCTAACTGCCGGAATATTGCATGCATTTCATATAAGTACGCACAATGTAAAAAATGTATGTGCGAACTCTTACACGCGCACCTCCCACTACACATGACCAAGGGAGTAAGATCAAAATGATATTTTATTTCTAGACAAAAACCCTATTGTGTACAAAATAAAGCTCGCACAGTGCAGTTAATTGCGCGAACGTACAAAACCGCTACAAATGCACTTGTCGGCGAATAGGAAATATTAGAGCCACAGAGTCACGCGAGCGATTACGCTTTACGAAATGTTGAGTGGTTGCGGTCGAAGTGCCGAGGGGCAGCGATGTCAGTTTAATTTAAATTGGGGTCAAAAGTTTGAAAATGTATCTCGTCTATCCGCTTACAAATAGAGTGTTACGAAATAATTTGATATTAGTCTTTGTTTTGCTGCTGATATTGTGTAGGTACGTCCATTTTGAAAATAAGTCTTAATTGCGTCAAAAAAAACTTTGGTGAAACAGAATCATGCATAATAGTAATGGTGTTAGCTTATTTAAAAGTAGGTACCTGTAATTTTCTGATGCTTCAGGGTTATTATATAGGTACACACACATAGGAGTGAAACAATTGTATGACTGGTTACAATTGGACGTGGTACGTTTGTACCTACTTATTTCATGTTATTTTCTGTCATTTCGAAGACATGACGATTACGGGAATCGTCATGTCTTCGAAATGTCACTTGTAGCTAACTGAGCTGAAACTAATATGTTCTACCTTGTTTTAAAAATATGAAATATTTATATTGAATGGATAAATTAATTTCAAATACAAATACATCAAAAGGTTACTAGCGTTTCGCTAAGGTCGCCATTACTGAGAAGAAACACCAAATAATAATTATATTAAAAAATATAATAATATTGTAGGTACATTAAATGTCCCAAAAATAACTTTCTGCTGAGTTTTTATCGGTATCCTAATCAGCACCTTGTGCACTTGTTATAATAGTGAAAATACTAAAATGATTAAAAGTGAAATGTAAAATCTCACCTAAATCGAATTTGACAAAAGCTTTATCAGGTATACCTAGAGGATGACTTTGACTTGTCATCATATCTATGTCTTATCGCTTCATGAAGTTTATTTTAAATAATAATATGTTGTTTAAAATACTCGAATTGAGTTATCTGTGTTTTCAAACCTATGTAGGTACCTACAGCAATGAGCTACGAACAATGCAATGAAAACGTCTTCAATTTAGACAGCTTTTCATCTACCATTTTCGAGTGAGTGGCAGAATGCTGAAATTCTAACTTCAAAACTGTTACAAAGCTTAATGCACCTTTAATTAGAACCTTTTGAAGTTCTATCATATTTGACCCAAATGTGTGTTTAGTTAGTTTCAATTTATTTTTAGCTAATCTTACTTTATGACTTTTGGAATTCAACACCATAGGTAGATACCTAATTTTTTATTTGGTAAATAGCTAAAATATGAAAAACACGTTTAATTAATATTATAATTTCAACAGTCTTATACCTCCAAAAGATGCAACAAATTATTTAACATTGGAAGCTACGGGGTTTGTTAGTACTTACATCCATATAGGAAAACACAACCTCACCACATTAATACGAAAATGATAAGTACCAAAGAACTATTTCCTTTTACTGTTGTAATAACTGAAATAAACCAAATTACTATTTGTACATATGATTATTTCTCAAAAGTGGGAATGAGGATGAATATTTCAATGTTGAGTAGCTTGAGTTTTTTTTATCTATCTCACCTATATTACTTTCCTTTGTTCTCTTTGATGAAGAAGACATACAGACACGAGTGGTTCTAACAGAATTCCAAATTCAGATTTTTGATTCAAAAGGAACAGAACTTTAGAAAATGTTTGTGTTAGATACTTTATTATACAGGACAAGTACCTAAGTATTATAACCGCAGTGGCTATCATATTTTGGGGCTTCTCAAATTGGAATTTGATGTAATCAAATTTGTCTCAGCAAAATCATCTTGCTAACAGGTTTACGTTGCAACTTAAACCTGGTCTTACAACCCCAGTCAAAGCAGTCGTAATGAACACACCTAAGTCCACTAAGCCACGCTCTCGATGCACGTCCTAGTGGCAACTAATACTTACTCTAGGTAGATCAGGTGTAACTATTTACACAAAGATGTATAGGCATTAGGTACAGATCCTATATCCTACTGAAGTTTCAAGATTATAGTATCATAACGTTCTACTATAAGCTCGTGGAATACGAGGAGAATTCGTGAAAATTCGGCACATTTGTCTGACAGTTTGTAGAGTAATAATCAAATTTACTTAATTTTTATTTAAAAAAAATAATAGGAATTTAAACAATAACCAGGAAACAATAGCTAAATCAATATTAAAACCAAAGACGAAACTTGGAAAGAAATACACTTCGTTTTCTTATTAGGATAAACAATTACAAAAAACTTACTCACCTTATTTATTTTTAAATTGTAACTATATTATAATGAAATTAAATTTATGTTAGTAATGTTGAATGAAATAAATCGAATGATTTTGTAAAGGTTTATTTTCTTTCATGGACAAATAAAGCTTCATTATTTATTATTATTGTCCAAAGCAGATTTCAGGTCATTGTTTAATTATCGCAATTGATTTGAAGCGTTACTAATTATGTAGATAATAACTAATATATAAACTTTTTGGTTTAAAAGCTCACTTCGGCATACCAATTATAATCGCAAATAGGCGCGTGCAGTGAGGGTCGCGCGTGTACCACGTCAGGGTAGGCACTCTATACATTTATACCATTGTGCCTATATGGAATACACGCCCTTGATCGCAAACCAAGTAATACAATCAGAGAGACGGATTCCATCACGCATTACCTGGCTTTTTAATTAGGTGTTTTCAAATCATTTTCAACCGACACCTATATTATAATTATAATATGAATAGGCAACCTCGACTAAATCTGAAAATTGGCTAATAAGTAATACAATGAAAGTAATTTCTAGAATAAAATGGAGTTAAATTAAATGGAAGCATTACTATTGACCGCGCGTGGCAATGTCAGTGACTTGGATTTTTCCATTCTGATTAATGGTACGCAAGGCGGTGACGTGTCGACGATGTGGTACTTAACAGGAAATACTGTCTTCGTGGCCATACTGTTGTTACTGCCGTTTTTCAATGAAATGGGGAGAAAAAAAAATAGCGTTCGATATAATTATATACAAGAAATCCATAAAGCATCTTCTTATTTAAAGATGTAAGTAGATACAGCATTTTTGTGTTTTAAATTGAATTTCAGATTGCAAAATTAACTAGACCGTAGTTAAAATAATAATATAGTTATAATAATACTGTAACCTACAACTACAACTATCTCGCAAAACAATGAGCAAAAAAAAGCTCCTTATAATAAACTAAAAACAGCAATATTTCACCACTTCAACCATAAAAGGTACCACTTCTAACTGTCAACTTGCTTGCTCACCTTTTAATAGGCACCTACATTCAAACAAAATTGTTTATGGTACTTACTTACGTTAAACAATTTTTCATCGATAAACGTAACGAGGCAGCGTACCAGGCTTGTTTGTATTTAACTAAGGATTTGACGTTACCTTAACACGAAGTGTACATTTATAACATTTAATACTACTGACAGTACATGAATAAACAGTTTATTTACATAGGCAATTTCACTTGAAATATGTTTCATAAATGTGTACTGTATGTATTCAGACAGCTGTACTGTATTCAGACAGTACCTTCTGACAGTATTCTCGTTATTGCTATCTACCTATAATAATACGGTATTCGCCGAATCGTGTACGCCTATAGGTATTGCGAATACCACACACACACACACACACACATACACACGCGCGCGCACATGCACAGATGGATTAGGTACTTACAGTTTTACCATCCTAGGTTTTTAACAGTTTTAATATATAAAACTTTTCAATAAAATATCATCATCAGTGAAGCTTTCAAACGAATTAATTATCTAAGCTTTTTACTACAGATATTTGCTACCTACGCTATTTCCCAATAATAATCGTCCATCTTGTATGTTGTTTTTGTTCGTCACTTGACAAATGAAGGCGGCGTGAGGATTCAAGATTGCGAGTACACACCTACACGAAAAGATACAATTATACCTATTTAGTTCCTTATATAAAAACCACGACTTGTTTTTGTTACGTAAGTAGCTAATTTATGCTGCCCTGAATTTAAATGAAACGTGACATATTTGTAATGCAACATAAATACGACAATGATCTAAAAACATATTTCTGAAAAATAATCCAGGTATGACATTGACTAAGCATAATAGCATTTAATGAAAGATTTGATTCTTATAACTTTCTACTATCAGATACGAAAAACACAATACCATAGAACATAATATTCGTCAGCTAAGTCACTCCCCACAAAGAGCACAATTTTAAATTTTTCTGCGATCTCGTGGCAAATGAGCGCTGCAATCAACTGCACTGAATTCTCCTTTTTGTTTTTAATAATCACGAAGCCTCCTTTGCCACACGGCCGACTGTGGACGCTCCGTTTTTTTCTTTGTGATTTCACTGGGAACGAACCTTATAATCTCCTTCTAAAAATTATAGATTTACTAGCACAAAAATGCACACATAATTTAATAAAAATCAAGGCAGCTATTTCGGAGGACTCAGGCAACAAGGCGACACGAGAATTTTATATAATAGGTAAGTGGGTATTAGATATACATAAGGTCAGAAGTCTTTTCATTGACTGGAACTGAAATGGTAAAGCTGATAAATATATATTTTTATCCTTTTATTGAGTTTAAAATAATAATTTAGTCATAGATTTAAAAATGTAGTAGTAGTTATTAGACGGCGCTTATATCAAATCTTTGGGTAGGTAGTTTAAAATTGCGACAACCAGTAGCATGTAATAATCAACCGATACTCGGAACACCAATTTAAAACCACACGATGTAATTCTTTCAAAGTTAAAAATTGGTAAGCGAACGGGATTGCCGCGTTCTTTTATTTTTTTGATTTACTGATATTGCATCGGAATCGCTATGTTCCATTTGTTGGGTGGGTGGTGATATTTGCTGCCGCGCTTTTATAACGATGAGTGGGTGTTGCTAGAGAAATCAAAGTGGGTAGTAAGTAATCATGTTACAATCATTAACGGAAGAAAAGATATCTGTTGTTCTGACAGTAATGTTGTGAAGAGTGACGAGCAAATACAAAAGACCTGTAATGTAGGTATATTTACATTTCACTTTATTCCGGGCCACAAGCTACACGTTATTAAGTTGTCGACGTCAACAGACAACGTGCCGATTCAGGTACCAGAACGGCTTCTTTTGTCAGATGGATTTATGCGCGGTTACGTGAGCCGTTGCTTACTGAGATAAAATGGGTTGAAACAAATGAAAAAATATTCTTGTAATCCTGTTAAAAATATTTTACACTAGCGGGCCGTCCGGGCCTGACACGGATCCCTAGTTGTTTTCAAAATATACTATTGTCTATGTTACTCCGGAAAAGTGTAGCCTATTTAATACAAATAAAATAAAATAAATCATTGTAAATCTTTTCTTTTTATTATACATATAGACAAATTACTACATCTAAGGCGCTTACTGAAAAAAAAAAAATTTTAATCGCGAATGTTTTGAACTGATCAAATTATTGATTAATATCTTCACTTACTAATACAAAAATATACTTTGTAATTTACGAAACGTTACAAATTAAACGTATGTATTTTGAATAAAGAATCCTGCTAATTTACTATGTTATTTCAACATATAACAAGCAATCGAGACAATATGTTTTTTTATTTAAAAGAAAAATACATCAAACGAAAATTCTCATCGAACACACCTTTACACGGTTCCCCTTCAGACACGGGTGAAAAGTAGTTACCGTTTTCATGACGTATAGGTGTTTCGAAACCCGATCGGAACCGAAATGGCGGTACTACATCTCGCGCTCCAGGCGAACGCACTCCGCGTCCGATAGGTTTTAGGTAGTGACAAATGACTTTACGGTTATGGGGCGTTTGGATCGTTATTTTGTTGTAATGTGGTCGATTCTTAGAGAATGTAAAAGTATCTTAGATACCTACTTAATTATCTAAGCCTAGAATCATTCACATTGTGACATGACAGAACAACAAAAGTAAGCCAGCTAAAATAAGCTTACACGTTCTAGTCGCCAAGTCATTGCTAAACTAAGTATGATAATTGTTTTAGGTACTTATTACGAATGTGATTGTGGAACGTCTTGTTAAAAAACCTGTAGGTACCTACTTAAGGTACGTATTATTTCTATAGGCAGCTGTTGTTGTTTTATACCGAGGACCTCTTAGGCAGCAGCAAATAGTTTCTATATTAAGCTGTACAAGGGTGTTCTCTGTTACTTGTGTGCTGCTTGACATTTATAGGTATGATTTAAACCCACTCACGATCGGGGTTATTGACCTCGGGCAATTTGTTATCTTATCATTGCACTCCATTTTTGTAGCGAAAAAGAGTACCTACCTACTTACATTATAAATAACAATTCTGTTTAGAACGACGAAAGAAACTTCCAGTCACAAATTCTACACTTATGGAACAAATACCTTTACTTTTAAGTAAACCAACGCGACAGTTGTCGGTGACAAGTTACAATTCGGAATGCAATTTGTGGTCAATCAGAAGTCAACATAATTGTTACTTATAACAGACAGCTCAAATATTATCAATAAATAGTACATTTACTGTATAGTGTAGGTACATTCAAATTAATGTACCTACCTACACTATACAGTCCGTATAACATAAATATGTAAGTTCGCAAAAAATACCGTCCGATTAATTTAATTTACGAGCAATATTTTTTAAATGGGTTTCAGAACACAGCTTTCACAACTTGGTCAAAATGTACCTACAATATAACGGATATTAAAAATCGAACAAAAGCTAGATTTCGATGCTGGGAAAAAAAAATACCTATTCATCTAAAAACAAACATGAAAAAAATTACTGCAGCGATATCGGTTGACATTTTGAAAAAGTTTTTAACCAAAAATGTCACACGTTTGACACTACTATTAAGTCATGCCTTTATTTATATTCTTTATTTAGATACTTAACTGGGCCACTATAATCTGGATCAGGGTTTAGGTACTTTTTTTCACAACAACTAGTTGTCCTAAGATAGATACCTACTTGGATAATTTTATTATTAAGAGCTCAATAATTTCTTAGTTTAGCGTTAGACTATATTTAGCTCAGTAGTGCTACGAATTGTAAAGTTTTCGGAACGTCAGCAAATAAAATAAAACACGCGAGTCAAATCCGTTATAGTTGTTTCTTTCCAGTATTAAGGGCTTGTTACTGAAAGTGGACCGTCATCTCGCATAGAAGTACCTCATAATTATTATAATTTAAGTTGAGTTTAAACTAAATTGCCTATCGGCAGGGTTACCACGACCTTATTCTAGATTGCTTTTAGAAAATGCATCTGCTTCGTAAAGCGACATCTGGTACCATTAGTGCAGACAAAGGCTGCGTAAAATATGTACAGCGGGAGAGAAATTCTATGACATTATTATATAATACCAGTTGACCCGGCTAACTTCGTACTCCGTCATATTCTGATTTTAATAATAACATTTTATTTCTTTTCATTTTCTCCTACACAAACCTTTTCTTAGCAATAACAAACACAGAACAAAAACAATTATCCGATTTGGTGCAGTCGATCGAAAGTTATAGGTATACGTGCATACATTTCGGTGATTATTGCAAAAAACAAAACACATCCAAAACCATTTTTTTTATGCCTTCGTTATTTTTAGAGAACAAAAACTCTGTTCTTATATTTTATCCTAAATGCTGGAAAATATTGACGTGTAATTTTTATTTATTGAAATACCATGTTTTTCGTAAAAATCTCCTACAGAAAAGACGAGCAAAAGCCATTACATCAACCAGTACATTCAACATCAATTTTGCGCAAGTAAACTTATTCCACAACAATTTTAGATTTTTATTTTTTGTAGCGTCACGCGTTCTAACAGTGTTTCATTAGAATTCATAGTGCATAGTATCAGCATCCATTTAATAATAAAAGTATGTAACGAGCATTAATTGTTCCCTATTTTGAACGGAATGTTTACCGCTCTGTTACCAGAGATCATCACAATGTTAACATTTAACAAACTTTCTTTTGAAGTGTCTATACTAGGGTTTTATTTGCTTCATGGAACTTTACGGTATAATGTATTGGACATATTTAATGTTAATAACAAAATATGGAAATTCACCCACGCAAAAATTTAAAACAACCCATGTATTTTACTTCAGACTTCAGTAGAGTTTTACTCTAAATACGAGACAAAGGCAAGTTAAAATATGTACAGTGAAGGATTGCCGCCGCTCTGCTGCAATTTTCGTCTAATGTTAGAGTTGAAACTATCTTCACTGTCGTCAGATGAGACTTTAATATTACTTACATAAAAACTTATAAAAGTTCTGTCAAATAAAAAAAATATACCTATAACAAAATAACCTGAAGCTATGACGTAATAATTTTACGGATCATTCCACTTTATAAAGTAGGTATACAAAATAATAATTTCAGATGCCTTCGCGGTTATCCACAGCACGACTGAGCTGACGATAGTTTACCTCTAAAATACCTGGACTATCATCAGCTTAGTCGTGTTACGAACCTGAGGAAAATAAAGTTTCCAAAATGTCAGTAAATAAAATAAAATACGCGAGTCAAATCCGTTACAGTTGTTTCATTCTAATATATAAAAATATACATTTATTATTTAGATACCTTACACTATCAAAACTTTATATATTCTTATTTAATTCAGACAGAGCTAGAAATAATTTTGGAAGTTAATTAAAATGTCAGCTTTCAGAACCGAATCCTAAGAACACAAGAATAATTAAGAACATTGAGCAAGATGGGCTTTGTACAATCAAAGTTATGTCTAGGGCATACAAATGAGGTCTATGTATTGTACATCATATACCTACTTAAGTTTTGAAGGTCAATTTATTTGAAAGTTCAAGACCTCCAATAAATTAAATACGTAGGTGCTTTCAAAATTGTAAATAATACAAAATTGATGTATATTGTACAACAAGGAGTTTACTCGTACATATTATTATGTGGGTGAATTACGAGCGTTTCAACCGCCATCATTATCTATATTATTGATTATCTATTTCTATGACAACGTGTATTTGCACAATATCAGTATATTATTATTGTTTGAAAACTTAATTCTTTCTATAGTTCGTTTTTTCAATAGGTAAAATAGGTAATGATGGCTGTTGAAATATCCATGAAATCCATCCACGAACATAAAATAACTGACTATCTTTTCGATTTCTTCAAAAGGTACCTACCTAGCTTTAGTTTTATATATTCAGCACGAAGCTGTAAAATCCACTTTAAATTACCAATTTCTAAAGTTCATTTATACGGTATTCATTACATAACCACACAAGCACCCCGTGAAAGGTAATAAGCATTTTCTTCCAGTTTCCTTTTAATTTTCCAGGCGAGCGAACAACGTCCTTTGAACAAAGAACGCACCTTGTTTGAAATGTAGGCGAATACGTAAAATCGTGTTGGAATTCAAATTTCATTTGGAAAGTTAACTATTAAGAAGTTCAACGCTTTCTTCTAAATTTGGGTATCTTATATATCGACATCAGTCAGGTTACATCGTCATTCTAGCAAAATGTGTTGCATGTACTTAATACTTAGTCCTAAAAGCAACTGCTTTTTTTTCTGCTGCCTTTGGAGATCTTATCGCAGCCTTCTTTGACATCAAAACCTAAAGCGTGACTTTCTGTTCCTATATTTATTACCTGTGACAGCTATGATACATTTTTATTAGATTTGTTCATTTATGTATTTATATTTTATTGAAAACTTTTTAAGCATTATCTACTAGTAATATATAAAAAATATTATTCTTAACACACAGTAATTCATTATTTTAGGCATATCCTCAAAAAACATTTTGACCTGAAATAGTAGTACACATACATATTGCAGTACCTACCGAGTTTTTATCACCGGAATGATTCCTGGATTTTTTTTTAAATAATTGATCCATCTCTGCTTTTCAGTTAGGTACTAATTTGATTTAGGCTCAGTTGGATGAACTAGAAATTGCACATAAAAACGTGACTAGACTCCTTTCACAATGCATTCAGTAACAATGAACCAGGGACTAGCGCCAATTGTCTTAAACTACAAATAAAAAGAAAGATTGTAGTTGGAAATTTGTTCTCGTCCGTACAGACAATACCTACAAAAAATACAATAGTAGAAGGCTTTTGTTCAAACCTACATAAAAAAGTTATATAATATAATTATATAATAAAATATATTTTTAAGCTGTTTCCGTACATTTTGCTGATCTGTTAGGCTAGTTTAGTGGTTATATAATGTTCCTGAACTTAAAAGATATTTGTGTGAAGAGTCCGAATTAATTTACCCTTGTCTCGGGTATTTTGTAGGTATGTCATATCATCATCATCATCAACTGGAATACTTCCATTGGATATACGACTTCTTTAAGGATCGGTCCAGTACAACACATCGTTTACCGAATACAAGCGACCTTCACTTGATCCAAGACCTATCATGAGCCGTATCTTAAGACAAAATTCAGTGACTGCCAATGATGACAACTTAGGGCAGCAACTGGTCACAATTTGCCGGATTTATAAGAGCACTCAAAGATACTTCAAGGATATTGGCAAGGGCTAACTCGAAATTTCTCTGCGTGATCAAATCGGAAATTAAGACGTTCCCAGAAGGACCAAGGTAAACGATATAGCTTTGGGAAATGGTAGATTCCGACGGTGACCGCGGTACTAGCAGGACGTCAACTGCTGGGACCGCTAGTGTGTTATATTTGCCCATTGTTTAGTACCCGCAGTTTAATATAATTATGCTTAGTTTGATTTTAAATCAATAAAATTGGTGCTAGTAGTCCCAATTCATTTATTTACCGCATGTCTACTATCGGTGGTTTGATTATAATATCAATAATAAATCAAAACAGAGTAATGAGAGCATAAACCTATTATGACTTTTTATCTTGGAACTGTTATCTCTATGCAAGATTTAATTGTTAAGCAGGATTACAGATCTATATAAACCCATATTTCCTAATACATGTCTGAAAACACCTAAACCTAATTAAAATACTGGCTGAACTCCCAACTAACTGTACGTGTTATTCAAGTCGCAGGGAAATGTCAAACAGCTGAAATGTTTGTCTGAACTAAAACAAACAATATGACAGTTGCTCGGTGGTTTACAAAGGTGACATGGCGACATGCAATTACCTTATTCATGAATTTATAAATGTGTTTTGTTTACATTAACTTAGTATAGGTCTTGTTCGGAGTACATACATGTTATGCCAAGATTTATGACATAGATCGTTTTAGATGACCTGCCTAAAGTATTTTATTTAATAAAATCTACTAGGTACAAAATAATTCTTGATAAGTGATCATATTATGTTCGACAGTAAAATTTAATAAGGATATTGTGCAAATTTTAAATACTTACACAGATTAATCATTTTGCTTAAGCAGTGAGACCACACTGTCGTTGCAAGAATATAACAGTGACATATAGTTTCCTCAAACGACTAATAGTTTAGAACTGAGTTTGCATTTTCTTTAGTAAAAGAGTATATTGTATGAACAAGTTGGTGGTAGTTATTTACTAGTTGAAATATGAATTCAAAACGTCCGTGTCCATGTTTTATTTTATTTACGTAAATACATCTGAAGTACAACTTTTAATGATATTCTGTTAAGGACTTGTTTAATAATATTCAAATAAGTCTCCAATAGTGAGTAGTCGCTTACAAATTTTTAAGCATCCATCGAGTTCAACAGCCGATATTTCTTTTCTTTGTATACTTTTAAAAATATCGCTTTGCAGAAGATAAAAACATCTATTAAGTTCCACAAACTCGTTACCAATAAACTAGCTAAAGGAAATTTATTATATATGGCATAAGATACCTGACTTTTTTAATTTAATATGATATCGATTCAGTTAAGGTCCCCAAACCGACCTGCTCTGCATTTCAACAACTCTTGAAAAGGTTGTGGTAGAACGGCACAGTCCCATTAGCCCGGAGCGGCCCGGGCCCCAATCCATTTAACCGCAAACGACACTTAGAACCTCTAACAAACACCCGCGTAATGGCTCCCAATAAATATAATATCGACCAACATTTTATTGGTTAAGGCCAAATTAATTTCGTGCCCACATAAACACAAAGGTCCTTAATTCGGCCCCAAACAAAGCTTCTATTGTTAAACCCGCCTCTTAACTTATGCCATTTATTATAATATAATATCCGCTCAGAGTAATAATAGTCTATCTGTCTTTTACAAAAGTGGTTCATGGTTATCGAAATAAGGTATTGCAAGGTAGGTATGTGCGCTTTTCGCAATTTCGAAATTAGTTATCTCGCTCAAGATAAACTAGATTTAAATTTCCATATTGTTGAATGTAGCGTAGGTACCTATGAAAGTATAAACTAAAATTGACTTTATTAATTTTCGATGCGCGGTTATTATACTTTGGAATGAAACAACTTAAGACAGATTTAACTCGCACAATAATAGCATAAGACTATTGTGAGCTCAGTTGTGCTACGATTTTGGAATCTGAAAAGGCTCTGAAACGTCAGCCAATACAATAAAATCGGCTAGTTAAATCCGTTGTTTTATTACAAAATTAAATTGACTTTAAGCTGTAATGAGGAAGTTTAAGTAATATACTGCGGAGCACTAAACTATATACCTACCTACCTCTAGGTACCTATGTATAAAACCACTTAAACCTCCTGAGAAAAATATAATACTAATATAATTATAATCACTGTATTTGTAATTAAAAATACAATCCGGAAAAACACACGTATACTCGTACACCGGAATAGTAAGATTTCCAAAACAAGTATAATACATACTTACAACACCAAAAAGTAACTAGCACTACTTATCTTCAAGTAAAAACAAAAGAAGTTACCTTCGATACTGTCATAAAATCTAATCTCTACAAGAGTTAGAAAGGAAACTTCCTTCCACCACCGAAGTAGTACGGAAGGTTTATAAAACGTATTTTTCTTCAACCGACCGTGACTCAAATTTCACCGCAGTAACCCGCGTTTTATTACATCAGAATGACAATCAACAACCGTTACTTTTATCGACGACTACGTAATGACATAATTCAGACTGAAAAACGTCAAAAGCGTACTTGGTAGGTCAGACTCGAGCAGCCGTAATGCGGCTGCGGAAAACGACCTTGCTTTCTATTCCGTTATAATAAAGTTTAATTTCTATGTGATTTATGTTACTTAGCTCATAATAAGTTTGTAAGGAATTGCGTGCCCTCGTACAGTAAACGTAGAGGTTTAAATGTGGCAGTAGGAGTTGGTACAGGAGGTACGGAGCGGTACGGTGTGTGACACTTTTGTACGAAAATGATACGATGAATAGCCTATTTTACATCTACAATTGGAATTACTCTGTCTTAGTAGTCACTGTGTCACGCATAGCAATGTTAAAGGTTGTACAAATACTGTACGTTATGTATAAAATAAATTATGTTACGTACATTTGCATTTTAATTACTTAAATGTTTTTGTAAACATTACCTACTTAAGTATAACGTTAAGTTAATGAATTTAGAATTTAATACTTAGAATAGCGTTATAGATATACCTAAGTAATAAATTACTTATTTATAATTATACTGTTTTTGAGAAAAAATCCTAAATGTTGTTTTCGAATGTTCGATTACGTTATTCAGAAGACAAAATTAACAAATACAAAAATACAAACATGAGAAATAACATACTCCTTAAGCCTAGTTTGATTAAACCAGCACTTTTAGAAATAAATCTTATATTGAGAAAAAACATATAAACCAGTATCATTATAATAATTTCCTATGCTTTCGCGGTTATCACTCATTGAAATGAAACAATTATAACGGATTGAGCTCGCGTTTTGTATATTTATTTTGTGTTTAGTATTAGTCTACCATTAGCTCAGTCAGCTAAAAATATGGGAACTATAAAATATATAATTATAAGGATAAGCACAGTTGATTCCGTAGTTCTAAGCACTTAACTTCGTGAAATATATTGTAAGTAGGTACATAATAATATAATACATTGTATGTTGCCATTTCCAAGTAGGATGATAAATATATCTAAAACACATCATTATTTAGTGTGTCTTATCTTATTCCAACGTGGAAAAATCTTTATAAACAACAAAATCTTTTCATCGTTGGTACCTAAAACCAACACAGTTGAAAGTCAAAGCATTTTCAATGGAAATACTTATAACTTCCAGAGATACTTGCACTCATTACGCATTCGTTAACGATAATGAGATACTGCTTTCAAATAAACGGGGTTTCTCTATTACGGGTGAAGCATAGTTATAATTATAGTAACACTAGCTTCTGTCCGCGACTTCTTCGCGATAAGTAGGTACTGTATTACACAGTGGCGTTATAAAATATAGCCTATATTATTATGTTATTCTGATGTGATAATCCATTCAGCAGTTTTTGTGTGAAAGAGTAACAAGTATAATAGGTTTATATTATGTTTACTAACGCAAATATTTGTAAAAATATTTTTACAAACTTTTGCGTTTAATAATATTAGTAAGTATGATAGTCTTTTCGAAGCGCTAGTAACGCCCCCTTATAGTTTTATTTGTATCGTAAAATTGTTAATTTATGCGTAGAATGATACATAAATATTTCATATTTTACAACAGGGTATTTAGTAAGTAGTTAAAATTTGTAATTTATAAATTTATACAAAATCACTCTAGCGTTAGACTGCCATCAGCTCAGTCGTGTTACGAATATGGGAACTGTATGATTTTTGAAACGAGTCAAATCCGTTTTAATTGTTTTGGAAAATTAGTAAGGATATTCTATTTTACATTATAATAACACGCATAGCTTCTTAAACAAGCTATAATAATATTATATTTTTATGTCATAAGATGTACCTATACGCAATTTTTAAAATAAATAATTCTGTAACCATAAAATGTTTCTTTCAACAAAATCAGTACAAAAACTGCCGTTTAAGCATTCCGGTAATTGTCACGAATTGTCAAGCTTGTTTGAAAAGCATCCCACATTTCAATACCTATGCATTAATTTTAAACAAAAGACGTCTCACTGGCTGTCGCGGCAGTCGTGGGATGGCACGCGACAGATCGTTGGCACGGCAAAAATCTGCTTAGAAACCGTGAGGGTTAAGTTAAAAGCGTTCTTGTGAAATTAATATTATGCAATGTTTAATGTTAATGAAGATGCCGATGGCCGTTGCGAGGTAAGGGCATGATGGGCCCGCCGTGGTGATTTGAAATCTTCTGTCCCCCTTTTGACTTCGGAATGCTCTACATCGCGCTATTGAAATTTAAAAAACTTCTACTACCCACTACTATGCTCCCATACTATGACGGGGCCACCGTAGTGTTTTGAAATTGGAATCAACTTCGCTTTTGTTTTTCCTTTTTGAATTTGGAATGTTCTACATCGCGCTATTGAAATTTTTTAACTCGCGTATATATACCTCCGGCACTCTTTAGGGCTGGTCGGTCGGGGAGGGGGGAGGCTCCCGTATGACGGGCCCGCCATATTATTATACATAACAGTGTTACGCAAATATATTCGTTTCAATTAAGAGGATTGTGAACCTGTTAATTTTCATACAAAAGGCGATAACGTTTTACACCCAGTAAATATAGTTAGATTTTTATAATTTTTGGATATGTTGTAGATATAATGAGAAACTACGTCTGTACGTTTTAATTTTTAAGAAATATTGCTTACGCTAAAATTTATTAGCATATATAGATCTATATATAGATTTTTAGATGCACTCTAGCGTTAGACTACCATCAGCTCAGTCGTGCTACGAATATGGGAACTGCATGATTTTTGAAACGAGTCAAATCCGTTTTAATTGTTTTGGAAAATTATTAAGGATATTCTATTTTACATTATAATAACACGCATAGCTTCTTAAACAAGCTATAATAATATTATATTTTTATGTTATAAGATGTACCTATACGCAATTTTGAAAATAAATAATTCTGTAACCATAAAATGTTTCTTTCAACAAAATCAGTACAAAAACTGCCGTTTAAGCATTCCGGTAATTGTCACGAATTGTCAAGTTTGTTTGAAAAGCATCCCATATTTCAATACTTATGCATTAATTTTAAACAAAAGACGTCTCACTGGCTGTCGCGGCAGTCGTGGGATGGCACGCGACAGATCGTTGGCACGGCAAAAATCTGCTTAGAAACCGTGAGGGTTAAGTAAAAAGCGTTCCTCTGAAATTAATATTATGCAATATTTAATGTTAATGAAGATGCCGATGGCCGTTGCGAGGTAAGGGCATGATGGGCCCCCCGTAGTGATTTGAAATCTTCTGTCCCCCTTTTGACTTCGGAATGCTCTACATCGCGCTATTGAAATTTTAAAAACTTCTACTGCCCACTTCTATGCTCCCATACTATGACGGGGCCACCGTAGTGTTTTGAAATTGGAATCAACTTCGCTTTTGTTTTTCCTTTTTGAATTTGGAATGTTCTACATCGCGCTATTGAAATTTTTTAACTCGCGTATATATACCTCCGGCACTCTTTAGGGCTGGTCGGTCGGGGAGGGGGGAGGCTCCCGTATGGCGGGCCCGCCATATATATAACAGTGTTACGCAGATATGTATGGCGGAGCCCGCCATATATATAACAGTGTTACGCAGATATTTTATTAATTTTATTTGAATTCTAAAACCTGTCAGTTGCAAATATATTCGTTTCAATTAACAGATACAGTCCAAACTAAATGAAATATTTGGAATTGAAAAAGAATATAATGTAAGTATTTAGTAAATAAAAAACTTTTAAACGTAAATGCTATATTTACCTATAGGTTATATAAAAAAGAATAAGAAAGTATAATAATATGGTAATGTTGTCGGTTATTATGAGAATTAATAATAATATATCAAGATTAAATCTTATTAAAGTTAAGTAGAATACTGGCGATAAAATTTGAGTGTCGTTAAAAGTGAATGCATTTTATACAAAAAATAAGTTTTATTTTATGATAAAACCAACTTGTGTTTTATCTGAAACTTACGTTTTTTAAGAAACATAAGAAATTTGATTGTCTCAAACCTTATTATGTTTTATGATGATGAAAAGTTATGATCATAATATGTTAACTCTAGGTTTAATTTAAGTACCTACTTAATAAATATATGTAGGTAAACATTTGTATTTATGAAGTAAACTTTTCAAAAATAGTTCTGTTTAGAATTACAAGAGTACTATTATGACAATAGGTAAATGTTAGGAACTAATAGTTATTTAGCGGATGTTAACGTAAGTAGTATCTTAACTTAGTAATGATTTTATTTTTTACTAGCGGCCCCTACGAATCCCTATTTTTTTCAAAATAGTACTTATTTAGCTTCCCAACAGTGAAAGCATTATTCAAATCGGTTATTTTGGAGTCTTTTCAATACAAACAAAATCTTTCCTCTTGAATATAGTACTAGCTGTCCGCCCCGGCTTCGCACAGATCATTTTTTTTTTTATAGCCTATCTATGTCACTCGGGAATTAAATAGTGTAGCTTCCCATCAATGAAAGAATATTTGAAATCGGTCCAGCCGTTCTGGAGCCTATTCAATCCAAACAACCTTTCCGCTTTATAATATTAGTCTAGTATAGATTAATTTGGTAGTACGTTCTGTACTTAAATTACAAACCTTTATACACAAACACATTCGTAGTAAAGAATAATAATATGATTATTATAGACTGCACACATAAAAAGAATACCTACCTAATTGCATTGCAGCCGCTGGGATTTAAACCCACGCCTTCGTTCTCACGGCACGTCGAACTCTAAAGACCACTTCGATTTTTCCAATGTACCTATTCATTTGTTCGATACATCGGAATATTCGTTTCTTGAACTTTCAAATATAAAAACGCTAGAGTGTAGTCTATGATCATTAATTCAGTAAGAAAAAGAAGCAGGCCATTTACAACTACGTCTGACTCTAGAGACCACTTCGATTATTTTCAAAGTATTTAATCCAATGTTCTAAATTATAAGACACGTATTTTTTCTTTATACAAACAAAAAATGATAAAGATAATTCGGCAGCGGGGGCTCGTGACGTCACGATATGGTACACTTTACAACTAGGACAACTGGTTCCATCTGACCCTGGGTCAGATCACTTTTAATTTACAGTTCCCTACGTACTTTTTGGTACTTTAGCGGTAGATTATTTACTACCATCAGCTGAGTCGTGCTGCGAATATGGGAACTGTAAAATTTTCAGTACCTACGTTAGCAAATAAAATAAAATAAGCGAGTTAACGTTATACCTAGTTGTTTCATACCAATTTCCGCTTGTAAGCTTATATTAAACCGCAAAATTCAAATATAAAAACGGTAGCGTGCCGACGTCCATTAATTCAGTGCGTGAAAGGAGCAGATGCGTAGAGCGCGGCTGCGGTGCGCTACGACGGTGATATATCGCACACCTACACCTAAAGGGAGCTAACTCAAAAAACTTATTTTTTCAGGACTGGCGACAAACTGGTTCATTTGTCCACCAAATCAGGAGTTTTATGATTAAAGTATGTTTTGGTGTAAAGATTCTTTGGAGTGCATAATTCAAATCTTGAGGATTTTGAGTTAGCTCCCTTTATGTGTCCAATATATCCTTAACTGAAGATATGCGAAACGTGCTATTCAAATGGTTACAAAAAACGTGAATTACATACTTATGTACATACACATGTAGGCGTGCACTGCAGATGTCAATATTGTGATGTACACAGTTTTTACACCTGAGTCACGATGTCTTATAATAGTACTAGCGTTGCTTAGTTTGTGGCTAGACCATTATGCGAAAATCTTCAAAATATATTAATCTATTTTAATATTAGGAATGTTTCATATTAAAACTAATAAATGAAGGTAGTTATAAACCTACATATTACCTACCTACCTATTCTCTTACAATTAAAAGCTAATCTCAGATACCTATATAGTTTTTATTATCCTACATTGCCCCAAATTACATGAGGAAAAAAATCAATACTCTGCGTCCGTTTACTTCTATGACTGTTCAAATATTGAATATTTGACACGGTCACTGTCCCATTCATTAAAATAATGACGATAGCTCAACGACCCGTTTGTAATTCTACTAACCCTCTTTTATCACAAGAAAAATAAAAACTAATTTTAACATTACGTATTTAAGCACCAAAAAGTAACGACGAACGCTTTTAAAGTTGTGAACTACCAACATTAGTAAAGACTGTCAAGTACCAAATTAAATAGACAGCTGTACCTAATACTTTATTATAACAATGCCTTAGCATTGTTTTATAAAAGGAAAGGTCTTTATTTGTAGAATATTTCTTTCAATATTTGGTTTGTTCTGCTCCAGGGCAAATGACAGTCTCCTTTGCAAATAGTTACGGAGTTTCATACGTGAGTGGAATCTCTAGAACTAGTTCAAGTCACAACTGTACACTTGACAACTTCAAATAAAGGGATATGACAATCCTTCGAAAAGGATTGTCATATAGGAATCATTTAATAAGTGTGGATCAATAATAAATTTATAATTCTATTTTTGGTGAGTTAGCATTGGAGGCTTTTTTATTGCAAAAGTGACTGAATAGCCTAGTTTAGCGCTGAGTTTTATTAGGTCATTTTGTATTCAAATTATTACCCAAAATGTGAAGCTACTTATTATAAACCAGAACGGCTGTGCGGAAAAACTACGTCTTTATTAAAACTTTGTTTTCGTTTCACTCTTTCTTATCTATACTAATATTATAAAGAGGAAAGCTTTGTCTATTTGTATTAAACGACTTTACCGATTTGAAAAAAAATTTCACTGTTGGGAAGCTATAGTACGAGTGATATGGACTATAAAAAAGGGATCCGGTGGAAGCCGCTAGTTATCTTATAAACAAAAGTGAGAGACTGAATTTCCTGGTCAACCATGTAACAGGATTAAAAGTATAATGACTATGTATAGAGCCACTACCGTTCCGTACAAACTACCCATAGTTAAATCCAATTTACTTAGTTAAAATGAACGACCACAAAAAAATACAAACATTTTATTTCTTGAAATAAGGCACAAATATCTTTTGGTAGTAATTATATTTATTCAAACAGCCCACGCCCGCGTACCACTGTGTGCCAGGATTATACCAAATACACAAAAAAAAAACACAATCCTATAATCACTAGAAAGGTAAATCTCCCTTTATTTTACTTTTTATCGGCTTTGAAATATTTTTTCCAGGCAATTTTGGTGAATCCGTGTAAAATGATATACAATCCGATTCTAAAAAATCATAAAATCTACAACAAACAAAACTTTCATGGGAAATCTATTGAACAAATAAATAGTTCTTTTAAAATAATAATACAAAATTAAGGTATCGTAAATAACTAACATTAGCTTATAAGTTCACAGAAATATTACTTACACAAGTCCGAAATAAGCGAATATTATTATTTATTAGCTTAATACCAATTGTGTTAGCTCATACTCACACCTAATATAGGTACCCAGTTAAAGTAGTTTATTTATAAGTACAGAAAAACTTACCTACTAATCATTTTTCACATTCTAAATACAAAGACCCACAATACTCATTATCCGCGTTATTCTGTTTACAGGTATTAGGCACGCCAGATAAGAACATTAAGTAGGTACCTACCTAATCATTCTTATACCATCAGTACATAATATAAGGTATATAAAAGTTGACTTCCACGTTAATTCTCGAATGTTGCGTTGCAATCACACTGCTAAATATGTAAAGATAATCTATAAAGTTAATGACTCACTCTTGTAATGAAAAATATTGTACTCCACTGCACATCTAATACACCATCTTAGTCTATTCCAGTGTTATAAGTCAACATTAATAGCTAGCGAAGGTTGGCTGCCAAAATTTCACAACAGAGCCTAATTGCCTTCGACCATGCTATGCCTTTACCGCGCTTACATTTGAACTGTATCGTAAATAATGTGGGCAGTAATTGCTGCGTAAACGACCTAAGTGACTGTTTACATTTCGTTTACATTGTAACGATGAATAGGATTAATCTTTGATAAAGATATGATTTACTTAATTAACGCTTTAAAAGATTTTCATGTTAAAAATACAACAACATATAACGTAGGTATTAAGTTTACAAGAGAGAAAGGTTTCAAACCGCCTAAAGGATATTTAGGAATTACTTTTTTAAATCGTTTAAATAGGTACCTACCTATTTAATTGGATCCGCACCCGAGTCGAGCGCCGATAATAGAAAACATCTTATTAATATGTAATACAGTAACTTTTCGTGTAGTAATTCACTCTTTTCAACGATATTTCAATTGTATACTAAACCTAATATTTTTTTTGTCAATTTAATGTTAGCTTTCAGCGAGAGTATAGTTTATTTCATGTACTTACCTATTATTACATACAAAAACACATAACAATAAAGAAACTACAATAATGTAGTTTCTTTATTTTTGACGATCTCAATATTAGAACATAATTATAATTAGACATAATAGTGTAATTATACTGTATAAATTTTCTATAAATAAATGTACCTAATCTAATCTAGTAATTTTATAAGCATATTTTTTACATTATTGTTGATATTTATCTATCTTTTCAAAGATCAAGACCGCACATTTAAACGTACGTGCAGTAAACAGGACGCATGCTGCATCTGCTATAAATTAGAAAAGGCTTTGCCGGGAGCAGTAAAAGCCGGGAAGACGCAAACGTATGGCCAACAAAAAAGGATAAAGACACCGTAAAGGACTCAAGTGACACACTTAGTGATAAGAAATTAAAGTCGACTTTAAATTATTTTTTATTAGCTCGAACCTCGGTTTTTTACACTAAATTGTAATGATATGTAACCAAATATTATATTTAAGTATATTTCGATATAGTTGATCTTTTCAAGCCCCAAGCTGAAAACCGTTATAATTTAAGACAAAACAAGAATTTATGAGAATTTTGAGTGCTTAAGAATACCCAAGTCGTTTTTGGTACCTAATGTAAATTATTTTAATATTGGTAAATTATTTTGGTCTTGTTTATATTTAAAAAGATTTCATAATAATGATATATATACGAAAAACATATTAAAAAAATCTAAACCCCAGTAATACTGCAAGTCACATCTATCTACCACCGATAAGGTAGTCTAGGTAGCCATTCAATTTCACCACGAGCGTCTCTGATGGAGTCGTCGAATTCTTCCATTAGGTGCTTATCATAGTACTTTGCTTTACCAATGACAGGTACTGTAGCGCCGACTGTTACTTGATTGATTTAGTTCATAAATATCAAGTTCAATTTATAAACGCTTGCTCTTGCAACCCGCGCCATGACCGAAGGGACCGAGATCTCGAAACACTTAGGTATATAATATTTTTATTGTTATCCCGACCCGCTTAGAAAGCAAAGGGGACCCACTAAATATAAATATTTTCCCGGTACGTTTGTATTATTGCAAAGTTTACATTACTGCGTCACGAATGCGAATACAAAGTGGCATTCGGTTTTGTTGAAAGTTTTTAAGAATTACCTAAGAAATTAACATTGGAAAGTTGTAATTTCTGATGCCTTCGCGGTTATTATATATTGGAATGAAACAACTATTAACGGATTTAACTCGCTTATTTTATTTTATTGGCTTTAGCGTAAGACTATTGTCAGCTCAGTCGTGCTACGATTATGGAATCTGTAAAGGCTCCGAAACGTCAGCCAATAAAATAAAATACGCGAGTTAAATCCGTTAAAGTTGTTTCATTCCAATGTTTAATAGCAGCGAAGGTATCAGAAATTATTAATTTCCGTAAATTAAATTATATTTAATGATAATTCTAGGAAGCGAAACGGGTTAATTATAATATAATAAAATGGTTTACATAACGAGTTTGACTGGCAGTATGAAGTGAAAAGGCTGTTTATTATGCGAGTATTCTAAGTATCTACTCCCGGCAGCTGAAATGTTTTCATAACTGCTTTTCATGGATTTGAAATGTTTATGTTTTGTGCTGTAAGTATTATCCAAAGGAAGTAAGTTTGTCATATTCTGACAGTGTAAACACATCGGTTAAATAAATAACAGCTTACATAAACTAATGAACTATTATAAGGAACAATAACTAGAATTAATTGTAGATTTGATGAAGATACTTAGGTAAGTACCTACTAACGAGTATCAACATAACTTGAATCATTTGTTTGTTTACTATAACATATATTATATTTTAACCCACAAAATAAAAAGATATTCACTAGTAGGTAGATAATAACCTTTGTACCTATCTCATTAGAAATTTTTTGGTCTAAGGAAACTCGATTGAAGTAAATTATAAAAATATTTGATATAATCTAGCAAAACTCGGGAATCAATAGACTATGCCAACTCGCCAAAGCATAATAATATTATTATATAGGCCATCCGAAAAATAGAGAAAGTGTAACTATCCTTATCTATAAAATACCAACTAGTATTTCTTTAACAAATAACTTCTCTGAAAATAACTTTAATCGTAAATATTAGAACATCTTTTTAATACAGTCAATATTAAGCATTAGAAACATACAGTTCAAGAGCAATGACTAAAAAAAATGAAATAATTATATAACCAAACAAACTGTTCACATACTGACTCCAATAACTTTATTGTACGCTATGATTACAGATCCTGCCATAATCAATATATTACATAGCTGACTATTATAGATACAATCACAGACATTATTACGGCACGAGCACACATTCTGCGGTCTAACGCTTCGGCTATGAGAAGCCACAAACCTAATTGGTACCTATTAGATACAGTTCAGCAATTCTCATGCTGTCAAATCTCAAGTTAGAAAATCTTGAACAAATTTTAGGTAAGAACCGGTACACCTAGATCTAAAAGGAGCTAACTTAAAAACCTAAAGTTTTAAGTTATGCATGCCTTCGAATTCTTTATAGCAAAACCTGCCTACGAATAAAACAGATTTAAGCTTCTTCTGGATTCATGTAGAAGTTTGACATGATTCTATACAGAAAACTGCTTCAGTGCACAGGGATATAATAATAAATGTTTCTCCTTTTGTAAAAAAAGCACTTTCCCGAGTTAATCCTGCTTAGATCTAGATCTACACACACCTAGGTAGTTAGGTCATAAGGGTAACGGACCTAAAAATGTTAAGAACCACTGTTCTATAGGCATGGTACAGTACCCGTGCATTAAGCAATAGATGGATTGCGAAATTTTATATTATACAACTTATTTTTACGTTTAGAGCACGTAGAGACGTACAACAAACGAGCCAGAATTTTTATAACTTTCGCATGCGCACGTCAGGGCCCTTAGAAGTATTGATAGGAAATTCCCTGGAAAGATCTGAAAATGTCAACATAACCTTGAACGACAATGAATCTCATTTAAACGTGTAAATTATTTTTGCAGGAAAGATAGAATTATAAATGGGTAAGTCAGTATGTAAGTACATTAGGATATTTGATACACACAAAAACGCAAACCGATTTGAGTGCCATTTTTTAACGATAATCATAAATAGCCAGAAATAAATAACTCATAATTTTCGGACAATTAGGTAGCAAAATTCTTGCAGAATATCAGTCACAAAAAATTGACACATAATTATAATATATCTAGTTAGAACCAACAAAATTATTTAGAAGATACAAAAGCATCACTTAAAAAGAAAGAAATGTCCACAAAATATTTTGTCAAAATGAGGCTAATAAAGATTATTTTAATGATGTTATTTTTGCCCGGCAACATTAATTATTTGGTCCTCGTTTCGGATTTAGCTGAAGTATTTTTTAATTGAGACCCATGGCCTCAGGCTATCGGCCCTTTTCATTGGATGCCAGAAATTTTTGTTTATTAGCGCGTTCCAACTTCTGCAAAATTTTAATGAAAATAGGTACTGTCCTAGTTACATAAAGAAATACTATTACCAATCCAGACTTTGTCCAGGCCCTTTTGTCGGCAAAAAGTGACAATCGGGGGGCACGGGAGTGCGCCCGCCAAGACGATCGAGAAGCAACTAGATTAAATAACTTTTTAGAGATAAACAAGCAGCTTCATCGAGACTTGGCTAGTTTTGAACAGAATGTTTTTGGTGGGATTATGTTTACAAGCTCGACAAGAATCTATGCCGGTTAGCTTCATATCGGCTACGCATGCATTTCGAATTGTCACTTATCACCGACAATTGTTGTGTTAAGAATGGATGCATGTTTGTTACCCTTTCACGCAAAAACTACCGAGGATAGGTACATGACATAGCTTATAGGTACATTAGAACGACATGTATATATAAGCTAAATTTTGTAGAAATATTGTGTAAAGTGCTCATCGTGCGCAGACGAAATCGCAGTCGGAAGCTATACTATAATAAAATAATATCTGATGCCTTCGCGGTTATTTAATATTATATTATTGGCAGCTCAGTCGTGCTAGGATTATGGATTCTGTAAAGGCTCCAAAACGTCAGCCAATAAAATAAAATACGCGAGATAAATCCATCTATTGTCGTTTCATTCCAATGTACCTATAGGTACTGTAATGATTTGAAAGAGATCTCAACAATCCTCAATAAACAATACATCATTAATTTTATTGTACTCTAACAAGCAGATTCATTTCTACCAGCTCACAATTCTGCCCATGATTAATAGACTCGGTCAAATTAAGCATCGTACGGAAGTTGTTTATAAATTGCCGATATTAGTCTACGTCAGTTAATACTCTATAAAGGACGTAAGACGAATTACGACGCGACGCCTTGATAATTGGACGTTTCGGAGATGCCGACGTCTCGTTCCGGTATTCTTTTTTTAATTTACTTATTTAATATTGGAATGAACCACGAAGGCATCAGAAATTATTACTTATTTAATAGGTAATTCAGGAATATTAGTCAAATAATGGCAACAATCTCGGAATGAGAGACAGTCAGTCAGCTGTAAATTTGTATATAAACCTTTATTATGGTACCTTTATTTTATCTCAAAACTTACCTATCGTAAAGTGTCCGAGGCTTCAGTCTTTCCAAAGTCAAACGTCAAAAAAAACGAATTTTGAGAGAGGATTTCATGTACATTACAAAAATGAATGTATAATAAACATTGAACTAAAATAATTTAGGTGTAATATTTACAATCTACGTAGACCTACGGTCTCCCCGAAGGTCTAAGGTCTCTGTAACTGAAAATTATATTGGTAGATTAATCTGCTTAAACACCGGTATCAATTCGTTTGTCTTAAGTATTTCATTGTTTCATTTTTGAAAATACAATGTCTTCTTTTTATCTTCAACTTATAAATGTAGAGGAAAAATGTTATATAAAGAAATTTTCTAAATTCTGGAACACATCCAACACAATGACTACTCTGAACAACAATCTAGAATTCAGTCTGAACTGGATAACCTAGATTCCTAACTCAATGTTCTAACTGTATGGCTACTATTATAAATGAAGTGTGCGCCCAGTTTCATCTGTTTGTTGGAACATTTTGAAATGTTAATTCATAACACCGTTTTAATTATATGTAGAAATAATCATACGATTTTAATTAAAAAAAAAAACAGTTTTAGTTACTTATTTGCAAACTTTGGAAACCCTATGTTATGTTGTGTGATAACAATAAAAAAACAAGTTACTTTACTGTAGTTATTGTCCATTTCATTCCGTTTCTACATTCAACCGTCATCAACCTACAGACAAGTGACGTTCGATTTCCAATCGCTTTAGGTAAAGAATATTAGAAGAGTGTATGGAATTTGCACAGGGTATTTGCACTCTTATCGATATATTTTTCTTAACATAATTATAGTGTTAGTGGTAAAATAGTAACACTTATTCAGGGCAGCTGCCCCTGATCGGAAATCTAAAGTTGAAGGTAGACATTTAACAATACACACCCCGGGTAACTGAACTCCGAATATAGGTAGCTTTAGCTGCAACTGATATTCAGAACACGGTCCGAATTGAACAGCACTGCACTGCCTAAAATGTTGGAATCCGTCTCGATACGGAACAGTGTCATGCCCGCATTTTGTTCCTTAGATTTCAATTTCATTAGGAAGGATAAACCCATATAGGTTTGGATTAATCTTTCCTAGTAATAATAATGAAAAATCTGTTGTTGATATCATTCAACAAGAGATTGGAAAGAATCAACTATTCTATTCTATATTATACGCATTTAACTCGCGTATTTTTTTTAGCCGACTTCTGAGCTGACGATTGTCTAAATCTATAGTATACTCGTATACTTAGCTGCACTGACTGCCATTGACAAGTAGTTAGGTACCTAGGAACGTAGTACCTAATATGGACTAGTGTGTCGAAAGGAAATACTGACTATTTAACAAATAGTAAATAAATCTCTTTGGAAAATTCACACCAATTGATCTTACTCTTAGCAGAGTTTGTACCCACTGGACACCTCATACCTATATACAAAACCCAAGACTCAGGCACAATATCTCGTAGGTATTCTTTACACTGACATCTACCCCTAGCAGGATTCGAATCCGCGACGTCCGGTTTCGTAGTCACCTCTGACTAGACCAATAGTATGGAAGTAAGGTTTACTCTTACCCCCAAATAATACTTTACTTATCTCTGTTACATAGTAAACTCCAGTAGATTGTCACCGAAACCGCTTTTTACACGTGTAATATTTATACCTGTCAACAGAGTAATCACAAAAGTACTCACATATGCTCATAAACCCGGTTTATGTTTCCCATAAAACCTCACATATACATATCTTTTGGAAGTGAACCGCAAATGCTAGCATTCGTTATTCATCAACGAGGAATAAATTAATGGTCACTTACATACTTACTTACAATACATTAATTTAATGAAGTAAATGTTAGCCAGTGTAAATAGCTTTCAAGATTACCTTAAGCGAAATATACGATGTTCAATTATATTTTTAACCCCCGACGCAAAAACGACGGGGTGTTATAAGTTTGACGTGTCTGTGTGTGTGTGTGTGTGTGTGTCTGTCTGTGGCATCATAGCTCCCTAACGCATGAACCGATTTTGATTCTGTTTTTTTTGTTTGAAAGGTGTATATGTCGGGAGTGTTCTTAGCTATGTTTTATAAAAATCGTCTCAGTAGTTTAATAATTAGGGGGGGTTAAAGAGGGGGTGTAAAAATAAATGTCTACTAATATACTCGAGTTGGGTATCCAATGAAAGAGGGTGACGAGTACATTACAAAATTGAAATCATAATGAAAATCGGTTGAGTCGTTCAAAAAATATTGGGAGTGAAAGTGGGGATGGAAAACCAAATGTCTACAAATATTCCCGAGTGGGGTATCAAATGAAAGAGGATCGCGTGAACATTACAAAATTGAAATCATAATCAAAATCGGTTAAGTAGTTCAAAAATTATGGGGAGTAATAGTGTAAATGGTAAGCCCAACGTCGACAAATATACCCGAGTGGGGTATCAAATGGAAGAGGAGAACATGTACATTACTAAATTCCATGTGAAATGGAAATTAGTTAAAAATAATAATATGTAGTAGGTACCTACATACCTACTTACAAAAAGTATGAAATAAAAAAAATAAATTAAAAATTTAACAAACCCCCGACATAAAAACTAAAAGGCCCTCTAAAAAGTGTAACAATAATAAAATCTTAATATTAGTAACCTAAGTATTAATATTTCTACAAAGAAAACGTCATGTCGGGGGGACCGTAGGTTTAGGTAGATTGTAAATACCTATTAGGTAAGTAAGTACACCTAAATGAAAAGCGGTCCCCCCGACATGACGTTTTCTTTGTAGAAATATTAATACTTAGGTTACTAATATTAAGATTTTATTATTGTTACACTTTTTAGAGGGCCTTTTAGTTTTTATGTCGGGGGTTTGTTAAATTTTTAATTTTATAACATTTATTCATACAAACTTACGCTTCGCTATAATAAAGCCGCGTTCACATTTGTAGCATTTCTGTGTATCATATCACCGATGCGTGTCCTCAACGTATCATGATTGCTAGTTCGAACGGTATCATCTTGTGTCCAAACTAGCGATCATGATACGCGCTGAGGCCGCGCAACGTTGATCGTATCGTCAGATACGATACACAGAAATGCTACAAATGTGGACGCGACTTTAGATAACGAATAGGCAGTATAACTGGAACTAAAACTAAACGAGCCTTGCAACTATATTATGTACAGTATAATATTAATAAATACAACATAATGCAAGAGAATAAAAGATAACTAAACTACAAGAGACATTGCATGTAGGTAAATTTATACGGCGAGCGTTGATTTTCAATGCACTCCCTTACTGCTGCTCACAAACTGTTGATGTCATATCTTATAATATTTACACAAAGTGTATTAAAGACTAAATTTTCATTTTCATTAAAGTTCACATCTAATTCCACCTCTTTTTACAACACTATCCCATCACCAACTCATTATGTATGTCGTTAGAAATTTAGGAAGTATTTATTAACTTGGTACTATATTTTTTGGAGTCAAGGCTGGACGAAACACTACACGGGACTGATTACTATCGTCACCGAAAATAGTTTTTATGTTGGTTTAGAAATGAACTTGAAATAAATGTCCATGGACCCCTCTCCATTATGTCAGACAGATACCTTATATAAGAAAAGAGATACGTAAAGGTGTCCGTAATAAATTATGACGCCGCCGACATTGGGGTTCGCACAAAGAGGGTATCTTCTTCCAGAGTTCCATTTAAAAAGTAGAATTTTTCGTCAGTAACATTGTTCCTTTGTTTGTTTTAAATTATTAAAATGCAGTTAGTTATTCAAAGTAAGTTGCTTATTTGATTTTGGCTATAAAACATAGGTACTATGCCGAGGATGCGTGTAATGGGTATGTATTTAGGTCTTCTATAAAAAAAATATTCATTTTGTTTTAATTTCAACGGGTTATATAGCAACACATCAGTGTTTTTAAATAGTTAAGATTCAATAGGTAATAATTTCTGATGCCTTCGCTGTTATTACACATTGGAATGAAATAACTATGAAAGGATTTAACTCGCGTTAACTTTAGCGTTAGACTATTGTCAGCTCAGTCGTGCTAGGATTATGGAATCTATAAATAATCCGAAACGTCAGCAAATAAAGTACGCGAGTTAAATCCGTTCATAGTTGTTTCATTCCAATAGGTATGATTCATTAAATTCGTACCTACTAATAACTAAAAAGTAACACATTGCTAATTTGAATATATAGGCAAATAGGTAGGTACTATTAAATTCGTTTACTTAAACATTTTTATTATTGTCAGAATTCGCGCACGTTTTATTCATATATTTTGATCAGTAAAGGCATTTATTGCCTATAAAAGAGAGATACAAACGCAAAACACATCGTATTTTATTTTTAAAACGTTTTTGCTGTTATTGCCGATGCTTACCGTGCGCATAAAACGCAGGATATTTAAAAAAAACCTCAAAAAATTGCTGTTATTATACATAAGCGTAGTTTGTGAGAATATCGTCAAAATAAAAACTGTAAGTTTTTCTAAAACTTATCAAACTAAACTCACCTAAAAGAGAGCGTAGTCAGCGGCCGGTACGACTTATGACTGTTCTCATCACTCATAGGGGTGCCCCAAAAGTCGTTCATAAACAACTGTCTCAAAGAGGTACTGCCTGTGACGTCACCATTCGTCACAATCGCCGGTATGTCGTCATGAACGAACTCTCCATTAAGGCTGTTGACGTAACTTAAAACAGCCGTCGTCGTCACCATGACATACATGAACATGTCACTTTTATTACGCGGCTGTTCCTCGCGAACTGTTGGAAGCGACCGCCGCTTCATTTTTGGTGTCCGAAATTTCACCTTCACATGCTTATATCTACACATTGGTTGTTTTGTTTTATCTGGAACAAAAAATATTTGTTTAGCTAGAGTTAGGTACTTATTGAAGTGGATTATTTTTATAGAAAGTATTTTTTAATTTAACCTTAATACAAACAGGCTTAATTACGAGCTTTGCATAATTTAACTTGAAACTAGATTACGTAATTGAGCCAAAAGAATTGTCAGTACCTATAGTTTGCCTAATGGCCATGTCAATATATTAAGGCATATTTAAACGCCCGTTAACATATAAAGTTTTTTTTTATGATTATGTTTATTTGAGTAATAACGTTGTTCGTACCAGTTGATTATTTTATCATTAAATGTTGAGGTAAACCAGTGTTGCTATTACAATAAATGTTATTTTCACGCACCAAAAGCTTATCAAATTACATACAATTACATTGGGCTAATATTTATTTCTTAATATACTTAGCAGTAACAGAAATATGTATATCTGTGAAAAATCCAACTGGCTAACTGGTTCATAAGATACAGTCTGGTGACAGACAGGCGGGCAGAGCAGTCTCAGTCATAGGGTCTCGTTTTCCCTTTGGCTACGGACCCCTAAAAACGTATCACCGACCAAAAAAGCAGAGTTATGCCCCAAGAAATAGAGATATGAAATAGACATAAAAAAAGGCCACGTCATTCCGGGGAACTAATCTAAATAACTATTTTTCAATAAAGCTGGCAATATTGTGCGTTATGAATTTTTCGCAAGGCCCGCTCACAGACGTGGTACGTGCCTTACATTCTAAAATAAAAGAGGGTTCTAGTTACCCGTCGCTCTTCAATATCTCAAACTATAATTTAAATAATATGTGGGATTACATAACTGGGAATACCTACCTACTATATCATAAGACTTGTCAGCTCAGTCGTACTAGGATTATGTAAAGGTTCCGAAACGTCAGGCAATAAAATAAAATAGGCGAGTTAAGAGGATTGTGAACCTGTTAATTTTCATACAAAAGGCGATAACGTTTTACACCCAGTAAATATAGTTAGATTTTTATAATTTTTGGATATGTTGTAGATATAATGAGAAACTACGTCTGTACGTTTTGATTTTTAAGAAATATTGCTTGGTACGCTAGATCTAAATATAGATTTTTAGATCTATATATAGATTTTTAGATGCTAATAAATTTTAGCGTAAGCAATATTTCTTAAAAATCAAAACGTACAGACGTAGTTTCTCATTATATCTACAACATATCCAAAAATTATAAAAATCTAACTATATTTACTGGGTGTAAAACGTTATCGCCTTTTGTATGAAAATTAACAGGTTCACAATCCTCTTAAATCCGTTTATAGTTGTTTAATTATCAAGTACTTCCTAAATTTATTTGTTTTTGCATGTTGGGTTTATTTTATGTGATTGTACATTAATATGCACAATGTGTATGTATTAATATGTATAAATATAATGGCTTAATATAATTATTAAGCCAATATATTTATTCTTAACTTGGTTATACCTAATTAGGATGCTATATCAATCAAGCGAGCGTTAATGTATTTATAATAGTTAAATTAAAAAAACACATACACCCGATACTTACTTACATAGTATTGAACGAGTCACAACGAATAATAAAATCCTCTGCTTCTGCACCCTAGCAGTAACGAAATTACCTTCTAAATATTAATTGTAATGCCTAAAAGTTTAATTTTGTAATAGCTTCATGTAAAATTCATACCCCCCCAAAAGGTCGCCAGCCAGCGCAATTATTTTTTCTAAACAACATGTCAACCCCACGTCAAATGAAACAAGACTGTTTTTTCGCTGCAAAAACATTTACAAAATTGCTATCGTATTCGAAACTTTAAAAATAACAATGAGATTCTGAATGTAACGAGATCTAAATATTACCTATTTAAATTTTTTGGCACAGTTTTCTTCTTTTACTTTTGTTCTTTAATCTATACTAATCTATACTATATACTATTATACTATATACTATATACTATATACTATATACTATATACTATATACTATATACTATATACTATATACTATATACTATATACTATATACTATATACTATATACTATATACTATATACTATATACTATATACTATATACTATATACTATATACTATATACTATATACTATTATACTATATACTATAATATTATAAAGCTGAAGAGTTTGTTTGTTTGTTTGAACAAGCTAATTTCAGGAACTACTGGTTCGAATTCAAAAATTATTTTTTTGTTGGATAGACCATTTATCGAGGAAGGCTTTAGGCTATATAACATCACGCAACGACCAATAGGAGCGAAGAAACAGTGAAAAAGGTGTAAAAAACGGGTAAAATATGAAGCCTTATGAAGAAGTGACAGAAGACTTTGACAGATCTTTGAGGAAACAATCGGACGGGCAGGACGACGTCTGCCGGGGCCGCTAGTTTAATTATAACAGCTCTTTAATAATACCTTCATACATAACAACATGTAGGAAGATTTTTCCATACTCTTGGATTCTTATTTATGCACTGAGTCAATCATGAAATTGACGACATCGCGACAGAAGGGATTTATTGCATTACATATTGCAATAAATCCCTTCTGTCGCGATATCCTCGAAGATATCAGAGATTATTAGGTACCTATAATAATCTTCTTGTTTCTTGTATTGACGATCTCAATTTGAGTGCATGTAATTTGACGTCACAATGTAATTATTTTATAATTTGTGGTTATTAAGAAATAAATCAATCTATTTTAATCTAATGATCAAACAAACATCAAACTAACAGGTCCGAAATTTTAGTACATCGAAGGAAAGGATAGATAAAAAAAAACTACTTTTAGTTTATAATTTGAAATATTTTCAGTAATAAGTACTGCAATGTAAATCCAGATCAATAGAATTAAACAAAACCTCAATCACGCAAATATTTACATTAACTGATGAATACAATACTATTGAATATTTCCTAGTTGATTTTTGGTCATGGTCGAATTACCGACAAGCGGCTTTAATTTAGTTATGTGACATATTATGTAATGTGTGTTATTCAATTAGGTAAATACTAAAATGTTACTTATGTCGAATTAAATGAAATATCGATAGCATAAATGGAAATTCTAAAATAGAGTCACGACTTTTAGTTATTTTTTTTGTTCTAATGTCGTTGGCATTATTTTTAAATGAAATTTGGTACAAAGAAAGCCTGGAGCCTGCGAAAGGACATAGGCTACATTTAACCGACTGCAAAAAAGGAGGAGTTCCACGCGGACGAAGTCGCGGGCAGAAGCTAGTTTTTTATAAATAAAAAAATTAGTAAAAATAATCATCCAATTTGGTGCAGTCGTACGGAAGTTATGCGCATAGCTTAGGTACCTATATAAAAAATAATAATATGTAAATGTACCAAAAAATAAAGTGCACACTAGGATAATATTTCAGAAAAGTAATAAATTTATCTCCATTTTCTTCTGCTTATAACAGACTACTAGTCCTGAATACAAACGAGGGAAGACAGAGTTGTACCCGATATATTATCGTCGGCAGAATATGACACGGAGGCGTAACCCAATAACGATGTTTGCCAGGACAAGCACGCAAACTAACGAGCCGCAATGATCCAGCGGGAAAACACAGAATGAAATTACTTACATATTTAAACCAAAAAGTGTTCCTATGTTTCATTCAAAATAATGCTTAATATCAATATGGAACTTTAAAAATGGCTGATTGGCAAAGTAGTTAAGTTTGTGCTTAGTTTTTCTATATACGAGTAAATCCTTAAATTACATACAATTGGTGTTATTTAAGAGTTTTACTAGGAACTTCTCTTTAAGAGGAACTGTATAAATAGGTGAGTGTTATCTGCAAACTTATTTAAGTAATTATTTTGTTACGATGAATTCAGAAAGTTATCACTTGTACTGTTTCCCTACCTACCTACCTACATAAATTAATTACAATACTTGAGACATCATTGAAGTAAAATATATCTTCACAAACTTACTAAAAATTATGCTATGATTTTTATTCAAAATAACTTAATGTGACAAACAAAAAATAACTTATATCACAGAATACCTAAATAGTATCTTTCACGAAAAGTTGTGTGACAAAAAAACTCAAAATTACACGAATTGATGACTAAAGCATCGTCCGTTTTAGTAGGACACTTACGATAAAGTTCTACCATTAATCATAAACTTAGTTGACGTAGACAGTGGCTACAAAATTGTGGACACAAATAAACAAATAACGTAGCTAGACAAAACACCGACCTAAAATAACTAACAGCTTAATGAATAAAACAACTAGGTACCTACAGTAGTTCATCAATAGCATAACTAAGTATATAACTTCATGACGTAGGTCTCTTAGTTAGTTGTCATGATTTAGTTTATCTTCCAGTATTTATTATTGTATTCAATGAGTTTACCCCATTTATAATATATATGTCAGAAAAATGTATATACTTATTATATTATATATTATAAGTATATACATTGCCTATTCCGAATATAAGTAAAGTACCTACTTTAAAATGATTTGTTGTTATACAAATTATTATATTTTCAGCCTAAAGAAAAAGTACGTATACCTACCTATACGGCTCTACGGCATTACCCACGTAGGTAGGTATTATATGAACTTTATTCTGTCAAAAATAAAGTATGATATACGTGTACACGTACTACTTTAAAACGCTATTCTGTCACTCTTTATGAGGTGGAGTATGTGGACGAATGTTCTTACCTTACGTACCTACTAGTTTAACAAAGCGGTCTAAAACTTGAACGTACTTGAGAACTGATTGCTTACCTATTAGACTTGGGACTCACAAGCTATAGTATAATATTATTATTGTTATCACCAAGTACCTACTGCCACACCATTTTGTTACCTAGGCTATAAAAGTGTAATATCACCGAGTTCAAGCGCACTTCTAAATATTAGAGACTGCATCACGAGCATTGAAATATTCTGTAAGCATTTTAATAAAACTTACATGCCGATATCTCTAGAGGCAACTTGAATCATGTTACTTTGAATTTACTCACGAACAGCATAAAAGTAAGGACAAAGTCATACGGTCTTTTCTACTATAGGTACAAATTGTAAAAAGGTTTTGAATTCGGTTGTATTTTTAAAGCAGCGACAAATGGCGATAATAGAATGAAACTTTGCCTAGGCCCTTAGGTCAGGAAAGTTGGAGAAAGTTCCAGATCCGTTAGAAATTATTGCCAGCATTAGAGTGAAATGAACCGGTTTCACTAGTGGGGTTGTCTCTATGAATAGTAATGGATAGGTCAAGCTGGTCCCTTTATTATAATTTATTGAGCGTGAGGGGCATTTTAATTGCAGCTTTACATTAATGAATACGAAGAATTTTGATAACAAATTGGGAAATTAATAAAATGGCACTTATATTAATTTTGATTACAAATTCATCAACACATCAATACAGTTTGTTAACTTAACTTTTGATTCAATTAATGAAGTTATAATACCTTTTAGTCTCTATTATTTTCTCTAGACGAAAGTTCATGTAGCGTGTGGCGTTCGTCCACGTCATAAAACTTTAACAATAACTGGAGAAATTATAGTACATAATATATAATTTTGTTAATTACCGGTATTATTATCTCAGTACCAATATTGACTAATAACAAAGCTAATAATTTCTGATGCATTCGCGGTTATTACACATTGGAATGAAACAACTATTATAAATAAAATAAAAATACGCGAGTTAAATCCGTTAATAGTTGTTTCATTCCAATAATAACAAAGCTCTTTTTACGAAAATATAATCTATTACGGCGCTCGATATTATTATCTACCTAGGGACAGTTCTCATTCTAAAACCTGCCTTTGTAACTCTTAAATACAGAACTTTACATTAAATGTTTACCTACTTATTAAATATTTAGTAATCAGTAATATTAACACTTCTCTAGTATTGGAATGAAACAGTCTTTAATGTTAGATAATCGTTAATATGCCAGTTAAATCCATTATAATTGTTTTATTCAAATATATTATAACCGCGAAGGCATCAGAAATTACTTTTCTCAAGATGTTAATGTATTTTATTTATTACGTCAAAATTTAAGGGACTGTAAAAACGTGTTGAAAATTCGCCGGCTGTCGTCTTGAGTGAGGTCTAGTATCCAGTTTCCACCAATGGTAAACAAGTTACTTACCTATAAGGGAACTAAATAATTGTCAGATCGATTGTGCTTGTCAAATGACATTGCAACACGCAGCGTAATATTATTGTTGCTATGCGAAAACCACTTCAACTCTGAGTATAAATTAACCGCGCTCGATATTAGATTAACATCCCAAATTAAAGCATAACATTTCGTTACTAGTACAACGCTTAACTTCAACTTCAATAATTAACTAGGATTAATTAACCGAACGAGTAATTAATCAGACCGTGTAGGTACTATTTCCGTTTATTACCCCTGCGAAATAATTAATGAACGTTCGTACTGCTTTTCACGATTTCACAATACATAATTCATAATTGATATATTTTTTTTATTTCGATTTCCACTTTAAATGTAATTAATGGAATATTATAGGTATACCCGGTTCGTCTGATCGTCTTCTGATATGTATCAGATATAGATGATGATATCAGATATAATCTATATGAGAACTATATAGCACGGCCACTTACTTAGACTGTTCTACAATACAATTCAGCTTCAAGCAAATACACACTATAAATAACAATACCTTTAGACATTTCACATAAACAAATTGTCCTTCAGTTAGATAAAGAAAATATTTTATCTTTTCTTAAACAAATAAAAAAAGAGAAAGATAAGTGCGTAATGTGACGACGAATTTATCTCAAATGATCGAAACGACGCCATCTCGCTATAATATTATCCAAGCAATAGATGCTCGAGCACATAACACTGATATGGAAGGATTCGTACCCACAACCTCCGGTTTCGCAGTCAGGAGTTCTGACTACTAGACCACCAGGCCGTTTATACTTGAATCATATAAACAAAACTAAAATCAATTTCATGTGCTCGGTGTTAGAATTCAATTATCGCGAGGAATATGAATAATAACGTACCTATAAATATATTTTCCACGAGCCTTACCTACTCTATTTCTTTTTACACGATCTCTCTTGGCCCGACCAAGCAATAGACTATTATTACTAAGTATCCAAATTAATTAGAATCGACATTTGGTAGTCTTTACTGTGCTCTATATTATTAATGCGGTCTCTTGTAGCTTTATATTACTGACAGTGTATGTTAAAGAATACTAGGGTGGATCTTCGAGCGTTTGAGACCCCATCATTGTCCTCTACATCTATATATCTAAAATGTTTGTAAATAATATTATTAAACGATTGAAATAGTATTTGTAACAGTACCGGAGGATAATAGGTGTCACTCAATTTTTTGTTACTTATAGACTCTGTTCTTAAATATAGATGTAGAGGACTTTGACGGCGTCTCAAACGCTGGAAGATCCACCCACTAGGTAGATACTTAAACTTTATCAATTGTTCGCGTACTTTTTAACAACGTTAGGTAAGTAATTTCAATACAAAACGAAATAAGTACGTCTTCCATCAATTCTGCTAAAGAATGTTTATGCTAAATTTTTAAAATATTGGGCCAAATACTCACGTTGTTCCATACAAACTTTGCTCCTCCTTATTCATCCCCTTACGTGTAGAATTTTGGCAAATCCTTTATTCCCAGACTTCATACAAAAACACAGCCTCCAAATTTTGGGTCTGTATAATCAGGCATATCATAAGCTGTGCGCTTTTGGTATTATGATTTTTTTTTTTTTATTTCGGAATATTACTTTTGGCCAATTTACTTAATTCTTTGAAAAATACGTTACACCTAGGTATTAGTGAGATATCATTGCTTTTGGACATTTGACAATGTTTTGAAGATCATAAAACCCGCTCTAATAGAGACCAAACCTTTTAATCAAATTAATTAAGTAGGTACTTAAGTACCTTATCAAAAAACTCTCAATATCCAATCCATTATAAGAAATAACATCAAGTATAACCCACATTCAATTAGTTAAAGTGTATTTAAAAATAATGTATCTTTTAAATACTTTTTTGTTAGCTATATTATAATTATACTTTACGATAAGAGATAACATCAATAGGTTTAGTGATTTAAGTAGGTACGGTGAAATCTTATACTACAAACTAGTAATAACAAACATGCGCGAGTTAAATTTGTTATACATAGTTCTTGTATTAAAATAAGTACCTAAATGGAGGGTACAAATAAATATTTTTGTCAAACAAAATATTATTACCATATCATTATTATGATCTTACCTGTAATTTGCTAGGTCTAAGATATTCCATCATATAAATCAAAAAACAAAATACTATACAAAATTTCTGATGCTTTCGCGGTTATTACACAATGGAATAAAGAATAAAGCCTATAGTGTTAGACTATCGTCAGTTCAATCAACTACGAATACGGGAGCTGTAAAATTTTCGAAACGTGAACAAAAAATAGTGCCTATACTCAAGTTAAATCCGTTACAGTTGTTTTATTTTAATATTCTTCATACAGTGATACGGTTTTAAAAGTGCACCCCCAACTATTTCAAAAACCTTAACCTATAAAATAACTCAAAGAAAATCCCCCGAACATTACGAACCAGTGGCAAAGTTGTACGCTTTGCAGACTTTGAGGAAAGTTCGGAACTCAAGTACCTACGCAAACGTATGAATTTAGCGCCGCGTCCGTGGTTTAAATCAACTGCTTGTTTTAGTTATAGGTACTGTGAATACGAGTATGTATTCTATTAAGCGAAATGAGAATATTCTAAGTGAACTCACTAACTCATAGATATCACACAATTTACGATCACGTTTAAAGTTAACGTTTTAATTTTTAATAGAAAGGCACGCCCTTTAGCCACAAGTAGGTAACTCAAACGTTCATTACCCATGCAAATTTTACGTTAACACCAATTCATCTTACAATACGAATTACTTCTGCTATAAGAACGTGTTTTAGGTCCTACTGTATTACTTAAGTAAATTATTTTACAATACCTAAGTTAAGTACCAAGATTAGAACAAATTACGACAAAACTATGAATATTTATGAAGGTACAACAAAATACCATCGGATATTAAAAATGTTAACTCGTTTAATACATTTAAGAAAACACTTATAAGAAAATACACACATAAAATAAAATAAAAATACGCGAGTTAAATTCGTTAATAGTTGTTTCATTCCAATACTTATATTTATATTGTTATACATAAATTCAATTACTTATTCAGCACGTAGTAGCAGTAGGTACCTACATTTCATATTACTATTATTGTTATTCACTGTTAGTCGACAAACAACGACGATTTATGTAATCATTTCTATAATTATGTTCTCATGAAAGTGATTTTGTATCTTATATGAGAATAAATATCTTTAAACCTAAACCTAAGTAGGTACTTGACTGCGGCAGGTGGTTCATACGATCTGGCTACAATACCTGTACATATATACATGTTTCTAAAATAAACATAATAAACTGTTATTCGTATAACGACTGCTGTAGTACACTAAAATTTAAACAGCCGTGGGCAATTAGTAATTACTCGTAATTTCAACTCGTTAACGATTAAAATAATTACAAGCTAAAGTGGTTTAAAGCGTGTGGGTTTATTTTATTTTTCCATTAGTTTTCACCTATATTTTCGAATTGCTTTACTCTATTCCCCTCCTCTATTTATTTGCAGTTATTATTCTTTGCTGCCTAGTCACAAAGTCAAATATATAAAATAAGTTAGGTACATAAAATTTAGAAATAAATTCTTGAAAACTTGCAAATTTAAAACAGTATTTATTTATATCGTATTGTTCGCTCTTTGTTATAAAGTACAACGTTCCAAAATGATTATATAATCATAAATTTTATATTAAGTAATATTAAAATAATATCTTAAATTCAAATCGAAACCTATTTCTTTTGATACCGAAATAATCGCACAGTCTGTCATGATGAGATGAACAGTACCTATTCTTAGTAAAATACCAAATATTTACAATAATTATGTAAATTCTTTGTGGATACTGGTATTTGTATCGCACTAAACAACGTCGGGTTAAAATTAGAATTTTGGTACCCTAAATTTATAACATTCTAGCGTACTCAAACGGTAAAGTTTGAAGCTTAGGTCGTTAAGGAATTTATTATAGACCATTTGGGTTACCTACAGGTTTAAACAATGAAGGTTTACAATTTCACAATCTAAAACACGATCTGATTATTCCTTCTTCACCTACATTTAAAAAAATACTCAAAAGTCACTTGTCATCCTTTTCCCTACCTACCTACTACAACAACTCCCTAACATTACCTAGCATTTAAGACTACGCCAAATTATCGTAAAAAGTTTAAGGAAAAAAGAATAGCGAATGGATCCTACGAAAGGCTTTGCGAATATGGATATGAAATTAAAGGATCGCAGAATAGTGTTTAGGAACAATGGAATCGAAGGTTTCCGTTCTCAGAAAATAAAACGCTGAAAACTGGTAGGCTGCTATTAGATGAATGGAAATCACGTCGAAAAGCATGCTATATGCAATAATTGTGCAGTAGGTATTAGAAATGCAAGAGAACAGGTAGATTGTCAGTCCGAATACGAGTTCGATATAACTTAATCAACCTTCCTAATCTTTTCTTTTTATTTTTAACGTGCTATCGAGGCGGTAAGGCAAGCCATTGTGCATTTGCACAATCACACTTGTTCCTTTTTGTCTTTTATCTTAGTGCATCTGCAGGAGACTTGTTTCTAACTGACGCACGGCTAGAACGTACGTTTCCTTTGTGGAAATGACTCTGTGCTCAGTAAAAGAATTTATTTATTTTTTAATAAAGGAATGGATTAAAGAAAGTCCCTCCTCTCGTCGAAAAATAGTTTTGCCTGTTTAAAATAACTGAAGAATAATTTACTTTATTATCTATTTAGTGTTTTTAACTTTTAAGGTCAAGGTTAGTAGATAAAAGGACAAAAATAGCGACCTGCAGGCATCCCAGACAATGCATTTGACTAGGCTGACAAGAATACTAATTTTAAATAGACTCATCGTCAATACCTACCAAAAATGACGAGTAAACTTGTGCAAAAAATCCTAGCAACACGACAATAACAGTAAAAAACGCGTTATTTATATGAACGGTGTTCAGGGTAGCATCTGTTTACCATTTAAACTGGAAATCAGCGCGTCGCCAGTCGCGGGTGTTGCAAACAAGGCGTGTAAACACAGCCTATTGAGTTTGTCGCGCTAACGACATTACTCATTATTGTAACAATTTGCTTGCGAAACTGTCACAGTGGAAAGCTTCAAGTGTGATTGTCATGATTTTATCGATTTATGTTTTAGTTTTATAATATAAATTATTTTTATATATTGGCAACATTGCCGCAAGTTGGTGATTGGTCGGTTAAAGAACCGCCAATAACTGACAATACGAGATTCCACCTTGGCGGGTTTGGATTGCCAAGAGAGGCTGCAGTTGGTCGGTCGATGATGCGTTTACGATTCGGACTTACAATTAGAATATTGGAATGAAACAACTATTAACGGATTTAACTCGCGTATTTTTATTTTATTTTAAATACGCGAGTTAAATCCGTTAATAGTTGTTTCATTCCAATGTGTAATAACCGCGAAGGCATCAGAAATTATTACAATTAGAATTTTAATTGATTATTCTGTAATAAAGTAAGTTTAAAAATATAATGAAACTTGGTTCTTCAAATGATTGAGTACACTACTATGAAGGTGAAAATATTGTTTTCCAGTATAAAATCAAAATAGACATGTTATTTCTATTTCCAAATACTTTAGAACAAATGCCCGAGCTATGGTATTTCAAATCCATGTCACGAGGCGACGCGGTTCAATATTAAAGTATAGGACTAATGCATTTCCAAGCAATTCTAAATGCATGACGTGCTATGTAAATTCCGCTCGGTTCGGGAAATGGGCATACAGAGCACAAAGATTATTGAACGAATTGTGTGTGATGCTATAACACTCACAAACTTATGAATAAAGGATTTTATTCTCATACATAACATTTCTTTTTATATATTCTCTGGCTACGTATGTAAGTGTCTGATAACCAAACTGTATCCAATTATATTTTTTAAGTTATATATTAATTATAAACTTTACTTTAGCTTTGGAATAAAACAATAATATTAACTGATTTATTTAATATGCTGACGTTTTAAAAACTCAACAGTTTTCATATTCTTAGCACGACTGAGCTGACGATAATCAACCGCTAAAGCTTTAAGTGCTTGAGTTTACATTATTTATAAATTTAGCCTTTTAATACACAACAATGCGGATAACTTAATTTATCGTTAACAAGAAAATTATTGGTCTTATTTTGTTGTCATGTAAATGTATTTTATTGTAAAAAACCTAGTCTTTTAACATAATCTAAGCTCGCTTATATAAAAATATCCATTTACCTATATTGACATGTGAAAAAGCTTTATAAATACCTACATTTTATCCACAACATTCGGCCCGTAACACAATTATCTTGAAAAATACAGAATACCCGAGTAGAAGCTTTGTATACAACTCCGAATGAACAAATTAAATTTTGCTGATGCTATTTGGGCTTAAAATTTCATTTTCTTCTGATTACTACAGTAGGTACATCCGACGTTTTAGAAGAGGTAATACCTAACGTGTCAATTTGTATTTTGTTTATTTTCTATTTCGGTCTGTTTTAATATTCAAACCAGGTTTCCTTATTATGCTATGAAATACAAATTATTCTTTCAAAGACTCTAATTGCACTTCATTTTAAATTCACTTATCAGATAATTTTAATAGAGTTAGCAATTTTGTTGTAGGTAATTGTAAATTTGGGGCTTAGTCAATAGCACAATCTTAGTTAATAATAACTCTTTTTTGACTGAAAGTATCTTTGCTATACACTTAAAAAATACTTTTGTCGCTACCCTGTCTAAAAAAACATGAAAACACGACAACACTTCATCATCAACAAAAATCTAGTTTCATAGCTAAAAATTTGTGTCCATAGAAATCTTCCATTCATTCACAGGTTAGTTTATGAATTTTGTAAAAGAGAAGTCTTTTACCGAAATCACAGACTAACCCATCATACAATCACAGTCGAATAATCTTCACAAATCAAAAACTGGTGTGCTCCGTACCGTACCGCCATAACCGTCCCGCGGTCGAGTCAAGTAGCCTCTATAATCTGGTCCCGCGTTTCCGACGACCGCTCGCAAATTACCGAAGGGTGCAAACGGCTCGGCAGCCGTAACCGTAATAGTTGTGTAGCGGTCAGATAATGGTCACGTTTGACGCGGATGACTTTTATTATCCCGTTAACCGGCTTAAAAGGCATGTAGAATGTTTAAATTATGTATTATATATTAGTCTTGTGGGCTTTGTAAATTTATAATAAACTAGCTTCTGCCCGCGACTTCGTCCACGTACAACTCCTCCTTTTTTGCAGTCGGTTAAAAAGTAGCCTATGTTCTTTCTCAGGCTCCAGACTTTCTTTGTACCAAATTTCATATAAATCGGTCCAGTAGTTTTAGCGTGAAAGCGTAACAGACAGACAGACAGACAGACAGAGCTACTTTCGCATTTATAAAATTAGTTAGGATTAGGATTAGGATTAGGATTATAAGCTAAATGTAACGACGTTATTTATAGTCAAAGCTAAAGTTTGGCCATGGAACGTATTATATTAAATTTGTCGGTAGGCTGGTACTACCACGCTAATCATCAAAATTATTATCACTCTAAGGTATTGTATGAATTCCCAATAAATCTCTGTATCAAATAGGTACACTGGTTCTCTGCTTCATTATAACAACATATTACTGTTATAACAAAATGTTTAACTTAAAATGCTTCATGTCTTTATAAGACGTACTGACTTCTCCTCGCAAGTTAGTCTTAAAATACCCCCGAAAAAAAATTTTACTGTTAAACCGTGCCCTCAAGTTTAAAATGTCTTATTTCATTTTTAGTTGTCTGCAAGAAATAATTATGTATGTAGACAGGTTTCGGCATTTCCTGAAACGTTAAATCGATGTAAGGTTATTCGGCTCATAAGGCCTTAACGCAGCCACTTATCGGGTGACATAAAAAGGCTCGCCCTTCCGTCCGTTAGAGGGTGCAACTCGAGGGTTCAGATAGGAACATGTCTTTCATAAGATTAACTAGTACTATATCTACCTGTTAAGGCGTGATAAGAATACTACGTATTTTACGATGTTACTAATATTTTTGATTATACTGTTACTTACATTGTTCTATAGTTCAATGCACATATGCTTACTCTTAACTACGTTTTATTTATTTTACACTGTTAAAAATACCTATAGTGACAATACCTACTGAGTTTTAAAAAAATGCTAACTGCTCACCTCGGCTTTTCACGGGTCCAATTATACAAACATTTTTTCGCGTATTATTTTTTATGTATAGGTATAAATAAAGATAATAATTCAGTAAGTTATTTTGTACCTACACTTCGTGTATAGCAACCATTAAAAAAATGGAAAAGTAAAAAACACGTAGGTAATTATTGTCACATATTTCTGTGTAATGTATTTCCGTTCAGAAATGGATCGAGAGTTCCAATATTACTGTACGTGTTATTGTACGTGTTATCTCATCAATTTTGTAAAAAAGATATGGAAACGTCACATAAAACAGTTTTTATCTCCCCTTGAGGTACCTAACGTAGATGTTTTCAAGTGGGACTTCTCTACCAGAGCTCTATAAATAATATAATTGAAAGACAAAGATATGACGCCGTTATTCTTAATCTAATACTACTCTTTGCAAACTTACCAATACTTGACATTTAGGTAGATAGTAAGGAATCCTTTAAAATTGGCAACTATAATATCAATTTATCCAAAAAAGTTACTTTCAGACGTTGTGATGTGAAATGTGCACGTTTTCATTAGTAAGAGCGATAAATACTTGGTCTTCCAAGACAAGACATCATATTGTAGGTATAGGTAATAATTATGTAGCTACAACAGCTGCTGAGGTGTAAAGAAAAATATTAAGTTTTTTTTATATTTGTAGGTACCTACAAAATAATTTTCCTAACTGTACCACATTTTTGAGGTCAACTCAAAATTGCAGATATAAGTAGACTGTGTAGCCTGTGCCTATACTCAAACTGCACGCGCCTGAATTTCAATATGTTTCTCTTCCAATCATCTCAAAATTTTCTTTTTTTCACTAAATCACTACATAATATAAAACAAAGTAGCTGTCGCTGTTTGTCCGTCACTATGTACCTATTCTTAAATCTTTAAAACTACGCAACGGATTTTGAAGAGGCGTTTTTTAAATAGATAAGAGTAATTCAAGAGGAAGATTTAAAACACCCGTGTGAAGCCAAGGCTTGCCGCTAGTGACGAGTAAATTACTATAAATCTTAACATAAAATCTTTCACCAGATAAATCCATACCAAACTCCAGAACACAGTGTCGACACTTGTCGTAAGCGGCAAAAACAGGCGTAACGGCCACTTGTGCAAATGTGACGGCCGCAATGATTTATCGCGCGATGTCTTAATAACTCCCCGACTACTGCCATAAATCAATAGGCACTATTATCTGTATCGGTCTGAATGGTGCACGTATATTGATAGAATGTCGTTTATCCTCTTTTCTTCATGTTTTATAGTTTACTTAAGTTTAAATACTTTTGGAACTTGGCCGTAGATCTTGGTATTAGGGTAAAATATAAAAAAAGCAACGACTGTAACCGATACCTCTAGTACCTATATATAAAAACATTCGGGACTGGGTTTACGATCTAGGTAGGTACGTAGTCTTTTAATAACCACACATTTTTAGCCAATGCATCAACCTAAGCTTCAGAAACTATAAAATATTTGTTTATCTTCGACTTCTACATAAAATAACTTATATACATAGTCAAATAATATGATGGCCTATCTTTTAATCTGGAAATAAGAGAAATGATTTACAACAGTATCGAAGCATTAATATTAATGAGTAACAGAGATAAACGATAAATCAAATTTAAGCAAATACGCAAAAGAACGATTCATGTTTTGTTTATGCTCATAAATAAACAAAAGTGCGTAATGGCATTTTCATGAGATTGCAAGAATTTATTATACAACACTTGAGATTCGGGAAGTAACTACATTGGTATGAATAATCCATAAAATCGGCCACCTTTCTCAACACCCATCTTTTTTACCTGTAGATAGGTACTCGTATAATAATATGTGTTAGGTACTTTATATACAACAGTTGGATTGTACTGGCATATATTAATTTGATGATTTATAAAAAGATACAGTTCCCATATCCGTAGCAGACTAAGCGACGATGTTGCTGTAATGACTTAATTGCTACACTATCGTCAGCTCAGTCTACGAATATGGGAAATGTAAAGTTTTCGATCCGTCAGCATAAAATTGATATATAGCCTACGCGAGTTAAATCCGTTATAATTGTTTTATTCCATTGTACCTATCTATAATAACAGCAAACGGTTCAGAAATTATTGTATTACAAATAGTTATTTTTAGTGTTCAAAAAAAATCCTTCAGTGATAGGTACCTTTGTATTTTTTTCTTCTGCTATACTCAACTGGTTCGGTGTATCTTTAGATCATAATATATGTTTCATTCCAATGTAACCGGGAAGGCATCATAAATTATTATGTTTCAGATTCTTACAATTTTATTAAGGGGTTTGGGTTTTAAAAAATAATTAAGTATGAAAAAATAAGAAATTCATTAAGCGGCGCACCTTTAGTATTTTAGTGACCCGATTAAAAATATGTCACTACTCTATTAAGAGTTCTAAATCATTATCTACAGTAAATTTGAACTCGCGATGTAGTCATTTCAAATTAGATTACTACCTGCCTAAGGTTTGTTGTATGTTACAGTTGTCAATAACCTTTTACCGGCAGTAAAATATTTACAAACATAAATACAACTTAAGTCTAACCACTAAGTATTTTATTTGTCATTAATACTGAAAAACTAGTCATATTTGTAGAATATGATATAATTTATCCGCGTCAGTCCTTTGCGAAGCACCCTTTTGACAATAAAAGGCCAATATCAATTATGAATACAAATTGATACAAGTTTTAACTGAACAACAAACTTCGAGTTCTAAAATTGCCAACAAATTACAAACCGACCCTCTTAACCGTTAACACTCATTCAAAAGGGGTCTATCTTCAAAGTCGCGAAGCAACATATTTACGACGACATCCACACCACAATCTCGCCGTATTATGCGAGACACAAATTAACTAAGACACTTTATTAACGCCTTCGAGTCACCGTGAACCGTCGCCAACTTCGTTACACGGGATCACTGGATTTAGGTGTACAGCTTAAAATAAATGCTTGTTTTGGATATAATTGTACCCTTATGAAACGGGAGTTGGGGTGAAGATACCCGTAGTTGATGTGATCCAAAATCAGCTTTAATAATAATTCTAGGGCTTATGAGTGACAATTAAAACTTAAATTTTAGTACAAAACACTTTTCGATCATACTTTTAGACAATTCCGCGTCGGAAATATTCCAAATAAGGAACTAAAAGTCATTTAAGTACCAGATTGTTAATAAACTCTGTGTAAAATAAAGTTATTCCCTCCTACCATGCCTGACTTTACTTTGACAGGCAATAAACGTTAGGGACCGATCTGAATTGCTAATATTATTTTTCTTTAAAGTACTAAGCTGGATTAAAACTCCGTTAAATTCAAGATGGCTGCTCTTATCGGTGATTCGTGACTTAAAAAGGACCTATTTTGTGCTAGACATTGACTTCTTACAATTTTAGTCCACTTCTGCCGCAAGAGTTTACACCAATTTACACTGCGTCAGATCTTTTTTAAGATATTAATAAGTAGTTAACTGGCAACATTTCTGTTGGCGACTTGAAAATACTTTTTTATGGAGTTATTTTAAATATAAGTTTAGTGTAGTTACGTTTGGTGTAGTATTCGTTTTTATGTCTTCATATGATTATTTCTTTTCTAACTTTGCACCCATAAATAAATTCTAATTAATTATTCCGATCTCTTTTAAGCCAGCAACATAGTCAACAACCGCGTTTGCAAAACTACATTTTTTTTTGGAAAACTCATAAGAGAAAAAGGTTGACATGGAAATGTGTCCATACGGATTTCTGTACGGACTCATTTACGTTTCCAATTGTATATATTCCGTGACAGTTCTCACGATACGAGTATAATTGATATAATAGCCTAAGATCCCGCTATACAACGACCTTCACCGAGATGCTTATTTAATGAGACGTATTTTTTATATTATTAAATATGCCAATAAATAAACCCTATATGGGTTGCCTAACAAATTTCAGTCCAGAGTATTTTTATTTTATAATTAAAAAAATATTTTTTTTTAAACATTGCACCGGTGTGATTATTAAATAAATTTGATTCCAATCGAAAGTTTGAAGCCCATAGAATATGCAAACGTTAGGTTGCCTATTTTTTTCCGGTCACCACCACGGGTTGCCAGGTGTAAACAGGTAAATCTATAGGTACTAGCATTTTGCAACGGTCTGATTATTGAATCAAACTTAAATAGAATGAAAGATTATTTCGTACGGAACACGTTGGTATAGGGTTGCCTGCGAAAAATCAGTCCCGAATTACGGTTGTCGAATTTTAAATAATAAAATATCGCTGCGAGTGAATGTGTGCGAGAGAGAGGTCCCAGTTCGTTTCATCCTCAGCAACTGTAGCACAGGAATCGACACTAGGATTCAACTGTTGTGGTTCTTCTTCAGTAGTAGATACATCGGTATGCTTCTGAAAAAAAAAACAATTTTTGTGATTAAATGAAAATGTTTGATTATAAATTTTAAATTTTTTTTGATAAGAATAGTTGATTGAAAACATCCTCATTTAATTATTCCAAAAAAAAAAATCCTTATGGTTTTGTTAATTTTCGACACACATATTTTTTTGTAATTTACTTAAAAACGGTAGTTAAAAATTGAACAAGAAAATGTTCTGATTTCCTTTTTTTTTTTTGGAATAATTAAATGAGGATGTTTTCAATCAACTATTCTTATCAAAAAAAATTTAAAATTTATAATCAAACATTTTCATTTAATCACAAAAATTGTTTTTTTTTTAGAAGCATACCGATGTATCTACTACTGAAGAAGAACCACAACAGTTGAATCCTAGTGTCGATTCCTGTGCTACAGTTGCTGAGGATGAAACGAACTGGGACCTCTCTCTCGCACACATTCACTCGCAGCGATATTTTATTATTTAAAATTCGACAACCGTAATTCGGGACTGATTTTTCGCAGGCAACCCTATACCAACGTGTTCCGTACGAAATAATCTTTCATTTTATTTAAGTTTGATTCAATAATCAGACCGTTGCAAAATGCTAGTACCTATAGATTTACTTGTTTACACCTGGCAACCCGTGGTTGTGACCGGAAAAAAATAGGCAACCTAACGTTTGCATATTCTATGGGCTTCAAACTTTCGATTGGTATCAAATTTATTTAATAATCACACCGGTGCAATGTTTAAAAAAAATTTTTTTTTTAATTATTAATTAAAAATACTCTGGACTGAAATTTGTTAGGCAACCCATATAGGGTTTATTTATTGGCATATTTAATAATATAAAAAATACGTCTCATTAAATAAGCATCTCGGTGAAGGTCGTTGTATAGCGGGATCTTAGGCTATAAAAATCCCATTGATTGAGATTATTGAGGTGAAATCGGTATAACGTTCATAGAGGACGCTGCTACAAATGTTTGTAGATATCAAGTTACAGGCAATTGAATGGAGCCAATATTGGTCGGTTGATATTTTAGGGGACTGTTTGACGTTCCACACACCTACCATGGCTCGAGTTCCTATTGTTATATTTCATACGACTAATGGTTTCGGAACTGTCGAATATGTTTACCTTCCGTTCATAAGGTCAATAGGTTTTATTTTTGTAGGTTGGTGTGTAGATTTAACGTATTTTTTTTACCTGTGTACCTATATCGCATTTTTTTTCTGTTACCTATATAACAATTTAAGAGTAGAATTTTTACTTTGACGCTTACCTAAGTAAAATTTCACAAAATGTAAGTATGTTCCTGGAATACGTCATAATTAGTTAAATTAAGTTCCTGATACCAAATAAGTTACTTCAAATAATAAAAATTCCATAAGCTGCTCAGGCATAGCTCCATTTTAGTTACGACTTTTCATAAAAATTATGTTGATTACTAACCGAATATCTAAATTTCCTTTACCGTTGTTAAGACTGATACATATATTTCAATTATGATAAATTTATATTATTTAAAATTAGCATTTCCATTATAATAATAGCAATCATAATGTAAGCTTAGTAATTACTGAGTATATCTATAGTCACATATACCTACCTATCAACCTGATTACAGTAACACTTCATGTTTTTTGAATAAATAGCGAGAGTAGGTACAGCTTTAGGCAAACTCGTTGGACCTCATTAAACACACACTTACAATTTTAATATTTTTATAGACCTCCCTAATCTTATCATTACAGGGGAACAGACACATAATTAAAGAAAAAATGTTTATAGTCATCGCATCTATATTACCCTCAAAATATCTTCGCCTCAGTCGCATTTTTAAGTAACCTTACTGTAATGTTTTTAAAAAAATATTAAACATACCTACTTATTTCATGAACTTTTCGCCCACTGCACAGTACTTAAGCAGCTGAGGGAATATCGTCTAATGTCTGTGGATTCCTCTTTTCCTAAAATAAACGAGAATATTAACTAGGTATAAATCACAAATTACATTAGACTTTATTATGAACCTAAACAATTCAGCAGAAAGCAAGTTATTTATTACCCGATATTAGATCTATCTGCGGGACAGCGTCATAACTGTCGATATTAAAATGAGGTAAGGTTGGACAACTGGACTTCAAAACCGTCAATTGATTGACTATTTGAAACAGAAACCTCGCTTAGAACCGCACGTCCGAAGTCACCATAACTAACTTAGCATGCATTTCGCTGCAGGCTAATCTACGGCAATTTACAGCCTGAAATTTCGATGCAAACACGACTTTACTCCCCTGAGATACGGGGTAGTAAAAAGTGACTGGTAATTTAGGGTCATTATGCTCTGATCCTCTATTGCGTGTTGAGGGAGTATAGACAGCCGGCATGAATAATACAAGGGTAAAGCCAGCCACACACGTGCAAGTTATAAAATGAGCACGTGATCGCGAGCAGTAATCGCTTTAAATCGCTTCGTGTGCGTCTGTCCTGGTCCTGTTTTGTACTAAACGGATTTGTACTCTAAACTCATGTGATACAATATAATTTTGCTAGGAACGTAACCAGTGTTACATGTAAATTAATTTTTATATGAAATCGTTAGCCTGGTCCAGTAATTGTTTGTTTATTGATTTTGAACTAGCATCTACCTTGATAATTTTTTTTCGAAATTATTACAATGACAATATATTGAAAAAGAAAATCATAGCGATTTTTCTGATGTAGGTATCTAATTGTTATTTAATCTTTTTTATATTTAATTAGGTAGATACATACCGGTGAGTCCAGATAGTAGTAGTTATGTCGTAATAGGTAACAAATAATTTAAAATACGTCTAGAAGTTATCTAACAAACTGAAACAACACTAAAAAAAATACTCTCTTCAGATTTCGTAATTGAGAAGTAATGAGAATAATGGCGGTAATCCCAAAGGAGAACAGTAATTTCAAATTAATTCTTGAATATCTTGACGGGCTCTTCACTTCTGGCACAGAAGTGAAATTAATAGGGCGACCAGCTAGTTAAAACGAGACCGAACTGTCCAAGCAATTAAAAAAAAACATGAGTTAAATACTATATAACAACACATAGGTACATGACCATAAAGAAGGATATAATTTAAATAATTTTATTTTGCACCAAACATCGATAGGTACCTACATAATAAGTGAAGCGTAGTTTTCAAACTAATTGTTTTCATTCAGGGAAATATTCCCAATTTAATTCATACTTACGTTTATTACTGTCGAGAGAGTAAGCTGTTTTCAACACCCCGTAGTGCCTAATTGTACAAAGTTTGTTTCTCGTCTGACACTCGAGTCTGAAAGTTTTTAATCACGCCATGAAAGTCGTATTCTAGTTCCCGATCTGTTTATATTTTGAGATTGTTTTAGGCACTTAATGTTTGCAAAGTTATGAAATCTCATAATAATCAAGTTTAAGTCATAATCATCTCCGAATGATACTTATAGTTCCTAATAATAGGAACTCTAGGGGTATAACTTGACTGTATAAGTTTGATAATTTCTGATGCCTTCGCGGTTATTACCTACACCTGGGAATGAAACACTATAACAGATATAACTCCCCCAAACTTTAACGCGTTTTATCTTGAGATTTTTTGTTTTATTGGCTAAGAAACAAATACGTGTCCAATATTATTAATGATGCAACCTACATACTAATAAGAATAATGTTTTTTACATAAGAAAAAAGCCTTTTGATTGTAAACGAATAATGTTAAGCGTTGACACATAGGTAATTTAGAAAAGCAACATTTTTATGTAATTTATTTCTCCGCAATTTTTAAACGTAGATAGATTTCGTAGAAGAAGTAGAAGTGATAGAAGCCTTTCAATGAAAAAGCTTTTATAAATAAGGAAAATATTACATTTCCTCTTACACTTAGCTATTGAACATTTTACACAAGGCGACCCAAATACAAAACAAAATCTTTCCACGAACACAAAAGCAATATTATTAGGGTATCATATTAATAATATAAGTACTTATACTTACATTTATTATAATGAAAAACTAGGATATCTTTACCAAGCGCAGTGTTCTTTGATTGGCAACTTTTTTTTGACAAGTGTGTTTACACATGAAACTTAATTGAATACGTAAAAAGATTATTACAGCCAGTATTACAATCCAATATATTATAATTAATTGTTTAATCTCTCGAATACCACTAAATTTGAATTTAAAGTTTTTATTTAATGCCGAATTAAACCATCTCGTTATATCAAAACAAGAGTAAAGTAATATCAGGGTAATAGGGCATATATCTATCTATATATATAAAAGAAAGTCGTGTTAGTTACCCCGTTTATAACTCGAGAACGGCTGAACCGATTTGGCTGAAAATTGCTAGGGATGTAGCTCAGAGCCAGGAGAAGGGCATAGGATACTTTTTATCACGTTCCAGTGAAAAAAAAAAGAAAAAATATTACGCTGATTTGTTAAAAATAGTATAACAAAACGCAACAATGACAACTGTCAAATCGACATTGCCGGGCGGGACGAAGTCTGCCGGGACCACTAGTATATTATAAACAATGACTTAGGTACTCAATAATTTCGGATGCCTTCGCGGTTATTACACATTGGAATGAAACAACTATTAACGGATTTGACTAATTATTTTATTTCATTGATTATGAAAACTTTAAAGAATCCAAAACGTCAGAAAATAAAATAAAAATACGCGCGTTAAATCCGTTGTTTCATTCCAATGTGTAATAACCACGAAGGCATCAGAAATTATTAAGTACCTAAGTCATTGTTTATAATATATGCTATTACCCTGATATTACTTTACTAATGACTTACTCATTAAAGCAAAAATGTTCCATACAACACAGATCGTATTAGATTTTAAGAAATATTATTTTAATTATATTACCTACTACCTTTTCACATTGTCCGCATATTTGGAATTTTTAGCTAATGCAAAAGAGTTAAATAAATTATCACTGGATAACCGGTAGTGATTGATTTACAAACAAAAAATTCTTACAGTAGGTATCCATCTATGGACATATTAATAAGTTATTCGCTTCTCAAAAAATAACATTTTTTAATTAACTTCCTTTATATAAAAACCAAGGTGTTCATGTAATTCGGTAAATAACCAATTCCATAAAGGAAAACAAAGGGAAAAATCGAAATGTTTAAAATTTCACGATCCATTCCACGTGTTCGCTTCAAAATTCATAGCAAATTACAAAACCGGTGGCTTTTTATCCTCATACGAAATTATTAAAACAGGTGAAATTAACAACTGCAATGCGCTTGTACTGTTATTACACGACAACGATATTCATACTGGAATATAATGAACTGGGCAATTTATAGGCGATCCGCGATTATTTAATAATGGTAAAATCATTATTACGGATGCTTTTGCATTATTACGCAAAATGGGCTCTGACGACCAAATAAAATAGGTAAGGTACTCATTTTCGATACAGAACGATAAAACCGCGTGAACGGCTATGCACGTGGTACTACATAGAGTTACTTAGGGACTAATCCCTATTGAATAAATATGACTTTACTGAGTCTAGTGGCCATCTGTTTACTGTTTTTTTTACCTATATTACTTAAGTTAGTATCTGCTCTTATAAAACCATGAAACAGATCTGGCTTTCTAAACAAGTGCCAATCAACAGTAACTTTACGTCAGTTCCAGGTAATTTTGACCAATAGCTATATACCGTTCGCTATTATTGATTGGCATTAGTCTACCACAGTTCCTATCTTTTTAAATATTGCTACCCTTGTGATCTAGTAGGAAAACTGATTTAACCCTGACGTTAAAATACATAAAATATACCTACGTATCTTTATGTTACATTTAGGTACTTTTCCTAATTAGGTAAACCCTTATAGGTGGATACCCCTGCGGGTAATTACCCCCATTTTAATTTTGAAAATTATTCATCTTCAAAACTCATACAACTTTCTGATGTGGCGATGTAAAACCCAAGACTTGCAAAATGTTGTTATCATTACAATTTTCCCAACTAAAATCAATGATTTCACTTTGCTTCCGTATACGTAGTCTTCATACGCATACAAAAAGATATAAACAACAAAGAGGTGAAGTGAAAGAAAATGGGCCATAAAGACACCCTCGCTGGTAAGCCATGGTAAACCCCTAGACATTATCGGGTTTTTATGAAGGGTTCTGATGAAAAATGGTGTCTAACAAAGACTACATAACATTATCATGGCTCAGGGATAATGAGGTACAGCGCGTGTTAAAATCCGTGTAAATGACATCATGTACTAGGATTACAGCGTTCGCCAGGCAACACGTTTTAGAACAAGGTTAATTTTCGCTATCCCCAAATATTCTGCTGAAAAATATAAATGCTTCATACGGCTACATCCAAGATCGATCTTATGCAAGCTTCTTGTTTCAACCATCGATGACCTACACAAAGGATTGGGCGAAAATAGGTTTTAATTAGTTTTAAAACCATTGCATCAGTTTGATTTGTTTCCATTGAATTGCGATACAAAATAAAGTATTTTAATTTGAATCGTAACCAGTTGGTACTTTGTACATTTAGCAAGCTATTTACTCAAATAATACAAGTATCCTTACGATTAAATCATAATAATATATTATTATGGTACAAATTTGGTTAACAAGATTGTGAGTAGCAGAAAAAATACTGAGTGGACACATTATTTAAGGTACGTACTCAATCATTCAAATCCCTTTTTGAAGGTAATAATATTAAATAAGTACCTATATAATTGCGCCAAACACTACTGAGAATAAAATAACATTTTTACTACAAAGCATTTGGAGGACTGAATAAATTAGAAATACAACGATTTTAACGCAATTCTTGTGACAGTCAAAGAGAAATTATAATGAAGTGCCATTTAGTGAAACTTGGGTCATTTTGCGAAGTTAGTTGACACGCAAGCTATAACAGACTTTACCTATTAAAAAGTTTAATAAAATAATATTCTTGGTTATGCTCTCTTTCGATATAGAAATACATTGGTAATACTAGATAAAACAACTTTAAACGGATATAACTCACGTATTTTATTTTATTGGCTGACGTTTCTGATCCTTTACGCATAAATATATAAGAATAAGCCGACAATAGTTTTATGCGAAACGTCAGCCAATAAAATAAAATACGCGAGTTAAAACCGCGAAGGCATCAGAATTATTAATACTAGATAAATTAATTTATCTACTTGGTATCATGGGATTAACTTACAATGTGTTAGGTACCTATGTGCATCTGAAAAAATAAATAACAAAATATTAACAGCAAATATCAAATATTTTAGAAGTAAGCCGACTTCATTTTAGCAAATAAAAGTTGATCTTTGACAGAGAATCATCACACGAAAACAAACGTAATCAAATGTGACAACATAACTAGGTAGTTCATGAACTTTCTGTATATTTCGTACCTCATATTATATTATGTGCAACATGTATTATGTCGTTGTGGTCAATATTTAAAAACATCCATAACTTAAAAAAAACACGTTAATATTAGTATTTATAGATAGAAAAAATTCGTCATATAGTCATTTTATGTTCTTCAAAGACCATACTGGCCATTTTATTATTTCATAAGACTTTATACCTGTCTAGACATGTAATAGTCTAGAACAGTACTTTATTACCTACCTAGAGAAGAAACGAATCGGTACATTTTATTCATACCGATCGATCAATCGTTTCTCCTATTGGCTATATATCCTTTTCAATTATTATTATTTTGGCTATATCGCTCATAAATTTGACCTTTGTAGTTCTATTGCAGTTAAGACTCTTTTTGAATTATTAAAACATTTAGGTAGAAAGACCTCCAACCTTCTAACCTCAGAGTCATAATCGCACGTTTTATTCCCACCAGCTCAAATAGGTAGAATAAAATGTGGCCCGAGCACGAACCAAGTCTCGGAGCGACAAGGTTCCACGTTACGAGGAAACAGTTACTACTTAAGAACCTTTTTACGGTTGCCCGTTCGCAAGGAAAATGTACCTACTCCTACACGTCTACGTTACGTGTCGATTTTTGGTTACTCGAATGCCGGGTAAAAATATTCTTGGAGAAAGTAGTATTAGTGCTTTCAGGTGTCAACTTAAGACGGTCTATTAGGCACCTCACATACCTACTAGGTACAAAATAAAAGAAACATAAAATGCATTGTTTGGGTTCATGAATATACATTTAAAAACAAAAGTAGTTAATCATTTCAATTAATTCTGAAATAACATTGCCATAATGCACTACGAATGATAATTAATAATGACTTGTTGATTGTCAATTACCATTTACTTTGATTATCAAAATTAAGAGTAATATAAAATGAAACATAATATGGTACGATTACGTTTAATTTTATAATTTGATTTAATTTAAAATCAGATAAAACCTACTATTATATTATTATTTTTAAAAGTCAGAAGTCTATTCTATAAATGTTCAATTACAATAAAATAACATATTTATTTTATTGTATGTTGAATTACAATAAAATAACATAGTTCGAATACAAACACACAACAGTTAAAATAAAATATTGTTCAAACTTTACTTGTACTTTATGTATTATCACAAACTAACGCAATTCTCTATAGGTAACGTGGAAAACATAAAATGTACTGATTTAATATAACTGAACAATGGGTTGTACATTTAGATTTAATCTTAAACTACATACAAAGAGCACGCACAGTCATTTGTATGAAACAAAAAGGTGACAAATAGTCTTCCCTTTTGTTACTCTATAACTATATAAACGTAGATAAAGTTTCGTAGGTTAAGTTAATTTATAGTTGTTGGAACAAAGTATGTACCTACCTAGATATAATTTTCTTAAAACATTATAAACGTTACCTAAATAATTTATAATTATTTCTAGAATAAAATCTTCACGAATGTTATTTTCTTTGTATTCACTGTATATCAAATTATTCAATTACTGTAGATTATTTACTTAAACCTATGCCTATGTACCTACCTCATACAGATATACAAGACAATTTTTACCATACCGTGAGAATATAAAAAAAGTATTTATAGTAGTCTATTTATAGTTGTCAAAAAAAATACTTACCTAAGTCACTGACACTCCGAACGACCGCGACATCTGAAAATTATAGATGTGTTATTTATTAATTATATTTTGCGTAAACATTGAACTACATATCGACCTAATCTCTGACGTAGTGACACATGTATTAAGTACAACAAAGTTTCCAAAAGAGAATTAAAAATGTTATAATAACAGTCGTTACGTAATAAATAGGCTAACTTCCTTAACTTTAGTAGCAGCAGCGCTTGCACGTGCCGAGCCTGAATCGAACTCGTATGAAAATCACATTACACCCAGATAAATGGTTCATGTGCCTTTCGCTTTGCAGTCAAACAAATGTGTATTTATAACTGTATTGACATATGTAGGTTATACAACCAGAGTCAGAGATATACGAGCCAATCTAATAACCGAATACCTTGTATTCGATTATTAGGAGGGCTGAGATATCCCTGACACTGACAGTACAAAATTGTGACTCCTTAAGCCGAAAACAATTCAATAAACCTGTAGGTTTATTGAATTGTTGGGGGCTTCATAGCATTCTCAAAGCGGTAGTCACATAGCCCGCAATCTAGTTTGCAAGGCTCTATACCCTGGGTTCTTAACCTGGGGGTAATTAATTTGTATTTCGCGGAGGTAATGGTAGTTGACTCAAACGCCGTATTTCAAAGTGTCAACATCGCCTACTAGCGCGCAAGTTGATCATGTAGAGGAGGGGTAAAATCAGTGACCCTAGTTAGGTCATAAGGGCAACGGACCTAAATATGTTAAGAACCACTGCTCTATACTCTATACCTACTCCTCAAAATACTTCCCAAAACATCTTTATAATCCAAGGATCCGGCCACAATGGCCAAAATTAATTCATAGGGCAGCCTCGGGTTATTTATAGGCTCATCTAACTCTGCCTAAGGGATTATAACGGGACAGGTACCGGAATTTATTCGAGCTTACTTGGAAAATGTTTTTTTTAAGACAGAAGCGCCTTAGACTTATTCCTTGGATCCTGAGAAAGGGTACGAGTACAAACAGTAGGTAATTACTCTTACTTACAGTAAGATACTTACTACTTTTCTAGCAGTTAAGTTCACTAACTATATATTTGTCGAATAAGGGATACCGTGTAATATCAGTCACTTTTATAAAGTTTGAACAATATTTTTTGTGTAAGCACTAGAAAAGCTGCAAATAACTTACCCCGGGTGTACTGAAACACGAAAAACCCCATGTATCAAATACATTTTAGTTTCAGTACCCATTAAAGAATACCGAATAAATAAATAAAATATTAAAATACCTTGAAAAATATTTTTATTCACCAATAAAGGTATTTTTTAGCATATCCCATTTCCTTTCAGCCTCAATCCTTCTTCAGTTATTAAACTAACCCGACATATTTATCGCGCATATTTCTGAAATAACAACGCAAATAACGATAAAGTCAATTCTCTCCTCTAATAGAGAAAAAAGCACACTCCGCTCAGCTTTAAAGATTTGTTTGTTTGTTTGGAATGAATAGGCTCCTAAACGTCTGGACCGATTTAAAAAATTCTTTCACTTTTGAAAAGCTACGTTCACCCCGAGTAACATAGGCTATATAATATTTTGAAAGAAATTAGGGATCCGTGCGAAGCCGGGGCGAACCGCTAGTAATTAATAAAAGTATATGGTATATTTGTAAATATGTTAATTGACTTAAGCAATGTAAAATAAAGTTAAAATGTTATTTCCAAGTACCAAGACTACTTTATCGGTGTCTTTGGTTGTGTTAATATTTTTTTAACGTGTATTTAACTTAACCCCATAATAAATAGTAGCTCAGTAGAAAACTAGGCAAAACCGCGGATTAGTCTAATATAAACCGAGCTATTCTTACTGACCTCCTAAACTACATTATATATCAATTTATGGTACATTAAGTGGCGTACAAAGGAGACACATTAAGTGTAACGCCCCGCCCAGATGTTATCAAACGGTGACGGATAAGATTGATTGATAAAAACGACATAAGTAGCTATAAAACGAATAACAGGCGTGAAGGCAAAATGTTAACCCATTACTACTGTCCAATACGTAAACCTTTTACTGTCTTTTCCTTAGAGTATGCATTATAGAGAGATGGTACGAACTGATGATGGTAAAACTGAAATTCATAATTAAAAATAGTTATAATTGATAATATTATATCAGTGGCCCCGCCGGCGGGGTCGAAGATGTACATTAGCGCCCAGACTTTTTCGCAAGGGCCTTCTGTCCCCTTCGACATAATCATGTCCACGTGTCAGAAATGCTACATACACTCTTTGGGCTCGAGTTTGGTAATAACTAAAACTAATTAAAACCTCAGCGCCTAAAGGCCAGCAATAGACTAATTTTATTGAAAAATTTAGTCTGTAAAAAAACCGTCTCGCTTTTACGGCGCTTTCACATTTTCACTTCTATTGTGCGTTTAAACAGCACACACCCGTTATTCTCCAAATTATTCTAAACGGGTTTGTCAAAAAAACTAGAATGAATTTACTCTTGGCACAGTCCCCATTTCACCCCGAAAAAAGGTCTATTTTCATCAAATTAAAAAAGCTCTTAATTCATTTCCTTGCATTTTCTTGGTGACAAAGGCACAGAAATAACAATCGCCCGTTATCGCTAATAAGACGTCGTTAACCTTAAATGGAGTCTTTCAACGCCCAAATACGAACAATCGGAAGCACACCTTAACGTAATAGCTTTAAAGTTCTTTCTACAACCACTTTTTTGTTTTACGCCTCGAGCAACGTAAATAGTAAGAAATAGGTTCGGATTTTTCTAAACCGTATTTAAATGTGTAAGCGTATTTAAGTGTGTTTGACTGTTATGTGTTTAATGCACTTTCGAATAAGTAAGTCTAATTAGCACTAAGCATCTGGGTCATTTTTATTTTCTAAAAAACAATTGTCGCAATGGATTCTTTTATCCCTACTAATATTATAAATGCGTTAGTAACTCTGTCTGTCTGTCTGTCTGTCTGTCTGTCTGTCTGTCTGTCTGTCTGTCTGTCTGTCTGTCTGTCTGTCTGTTGCTCTTTCACGCCTAAACGGCTGAACGGATTTTGATGAAATTTGGTACAAAGAAAGTCTGGAGCCTGGGAAAGGACATAGGCTATATTATATTCCGAAATTCTATCCCTAAGGGGTTAAAAATGGGGTGCAAAGTTTGTATGCAACAACGTAATTCCTTGGTCCGATCTATTTCAAATTTTACATAAACATTCTTTAACAGAATTGATGGAGTACGTGTTTCGTATTTTATTGAAATTCACCCCCTAAATGGGGTTAAAAGGGAGATTTTCTTCCAAATTGATATGAATACTACTTAGTTCTTTTGATTTTGACACATAGGTATTTAAAAAGTATAATGTAGGCATGCATAGCAACGGTTGCTAATGTCATTCCTGACATTAAATAAATACCCAAACTATTACGTGTATGATTTCTTCAGTGTTAACGAAAATGGCATTATTATGTAATATCCCGTGGATCGTGTAATGAGGACTATTTAATAATATTCCTGAGTAAGCAGACCCCGTTTAACTTGCGAGGGGAAACTGGTGTCATTACGCAGAGAAATAGAAGTGTTCTTCGCGACCAAAGCTGACATTATATATAAAAAAGCCGTGATAACAGAGGTGACGGAATGGGACGAGACGGAGGTAAAGCAAGCTCGCGCGAGCTCCTGACTGAGAAAATGACCCTGAACATATCCTCAAGACTCAAGACCGAGTGAGCTTATAAGGAGTATGCTTTGCGAGTGTATCTCATTATAGGTAATGAGGCAAACTGGGAAATGTTTTATTTCGTAACACCACTTATATTGTATGTAATCGGTATAAGGTTTTATTTTGTAGGATTGAATTGAATTGTAAAATTGTTTTGTTGTTTTGTTAGATCTTTGTAATAAGTGTGGTAATCAATCCTTCGGTAAATAAATAGCCAGCTAAACCTCACGTGTATGATTTCTTTAAAAACTTTGTCCGATTAAAAAAAAATGTTGAACTCAGTGGTAGCTGTATAAATTATGCAATTTCGAAAGTAAGATAGGTAAGTACTTATGTACTTAGTTTGCATATTGTACATGTTAAACTATTGTTAGCTCCATTTATTACGAATATAAGGGAAGTGTTAGGCAGCAGCCGGCGAAGCGTCAGATCCGGTACTTTTAATAAAAGTATATTTACGACATAACATTAACAAACCAGGTTTTGTCAGTATACTAATAATATACTAATTAATTGAACTGCGACCCAACAATGCACAAGCCGAGCGAGCGAAGCGAGCGTGCCGCGGTAGCGGCAAATGAAGCTCTCCTTTAGGTAAGACGACGAGCGAAGCGAGGAGGAGTTTTAGGTAGAATCCTGATCGTCGTGACGTTTTGGTACGACAGTTTAAAAGAATAGAAATATAGTTATATGCATAGCTATAGCCAGTAGGTAAACTATGACGTTGGTAATCAAAAGATAAGAAAATGCGATGACTACGTGTCGCATCTAGAGACCCTCCGATAAGTTAATAGATCGTCCAGCACGCGATCCAAGCGAGCGAAGCGAGCATGCCGCGGCAGCGGCCGGCGAAGCGTCAGAATTGGTACTTTCAATCAAAGTATATTTACGACATAACGTTAACAAACCAGGTTTTGTCAGTATACTTATTAATTCAACTGCGACCCTACAGCGCGAAAGCCGAGCGAGCGAAGCTAGCGCGCCGCGGCAGCGGCAAATGAAAGACTCCTTTAGGAACGACGACGAGCGAAGCGAGGAGGAGTGTTAGGTAGAACTGAGACCGTCCAGCTTGCTATCCAAGCGAGCGAAGCGAGCATGCCGCGACAGCGGCCGGCGAAGCGTCAGAATCAGTACTTTTAATGAAAGTATATTTACGACATAACGTTAACAAACCAGGTTTTGTCAGTATACTAATTAATTGAACTGCGACCGTACAGCGCGAAAGCCGAGCGAGCGAAGCGAGCTTGCCGTGGCAGCGGCCGGCGAGGCGCCAAAACCGAATAGAATTAGGATGAATAATTAATATGGTAAGTGGGAAATACGTTAAGGAAATAAAACATTATGTGGAAAAAAAAAACATCCATATGATGTTAGGAAAACAAAAGATAGGTCATAAGAGTGTTAGTTAATAATCATTATGACATAAAACGTTAGGGAAATCAATAATAGGTTAAAAAACGTTAGAGATTCAGATATAGATCCGTATTCTAATGAAGTTCACCCCATAACGGGGTTAAAAATTACGCGGACGAAGTCGCGGGCAAAAGCTAGTTATCCATATATATCCATAATAATATTAGTCCATATAAATGCAAACGCATTTTTTTAAAATCATACACGGAAACCATAATAATCAATAGTTCAATAAACCAAAAAACAGGAAAATTTCCGTTCATTGTCAATAGAAAATGTTATAATAGTATATGTTTCTATAAATGTTATTAACGTGGCATATGACGATTGATTTTCATAAATAATAAGGCTTCGTAAGTCTTTTTTTAGGTCTGATCAAACTCGTTCTATTATTATGTAATTAACGTACCCAAAAATTAAACATTACAAGAACAAAACGTCGCCTTCAAACGTTTTCGATCATTACCCAAAACCATAGGGTTGTCAAAGTGTTGTATGAATTACATATTTACTTACCTCCAAATGGGGGCAGCTTTATCTTGTTGACTCAGCCGGAGGCAGCCCTGGTTGGATTACAATTCGAACGTGGTAAGCTGGGCTAGGGTTGCCCCCGATAAACCGACTTTTGGTTAATGTTGTCACCCCTTATTTGCATATTGTGAATCGCTTATGAATAATTTCGCAGCGGCAATTTTCTATACTTGTGATTTTAAGAATGTGTTGAATACAGTCATTGACATCCACTGGTCATATCGTGTTAAAAAATCTAAAATGTTGGAATGCGAGATAAATCTGTTACAATGTGCAATAACCGCGAAGGATCAAAAATAATTAAGTCTAAATTGGTCTTTTTCTGATTTTAAAATTAAAACTAGTTCACGTGAGAATAAATATTAGGTAAATGAGAATCACAGAAAAAATCTTAGCTTTAATGCACAGGGTCCTTGAGTAGGTATTATTTTAACAGAAGTCGAGTGAAATAATTTTATTTACTCCACGCATTTTCCTCTCGTTCAGGATCAAGAAAGTTTTCTTTGCCAACTTTCTTGTATAAGTGATAAGGAATTAAATTATTTTGCGATGTTGGAAACTATTATAACAAAATATTTAGGTATGGTTATCATTTACGCGTTGTGTTTTATTTTTAACAAAAAACTACTTTCGCAATTTTTAACGCCTCGATTGTGCTCAAACCAATTATTGAAGACTTCATTTGAAGGTTTCCAAGGAGTTTGGCTATGCCAAAGGAAGTGGTTTAGCAATATGGAGCATTACAATTAAAATCGCTTTGTAACGAAACGCGTTACATACGAGTAACTAGGAGCCTCATCTAATTAAGTATAAGGTCTACTTAATAATTTCTGATGCCTTCGCGGTTATTACACATTGGAATGAAATAACTATTAACGGATTTAACTCGCGTATTTTTATTTTATTAGCTGACGTTTCGGATTCTTTACAGTTTCCATAAACGTAGCACGACTGAGCTGACAATAGTCTAACGCTAAAGAATTTAGCGTTAGACTATTGTCACACCCAATGGGTAGCTTGTTTGAGATATAACTGAGACAAATAGTAACATAAGATTTCATTGGTATTCTTAAGGAAAAAAATAAACTAGAAACACCTAATCTCCAAAAAAATCCACTCGCCAAAAATTACTATAAATTAAAAAAAAATACATACCAATAATCCCAAGAGATATCAAAAGGAATGAATAGGTGCCTAACCGAGACCAAACAAAGGAAAACGTATTAAAGTGGAAAATTCATCTCATTATTGAAAATAAACAATTGTTGCAAAGAGGGGTCCCAAGATGGCGGCCTTTGTCGGCATCCTGCTAATGCGCGTTATTGTTAGGGATTCCATTAACGTAATCTACTTGGTATTAACATTGTGGTAGTTTCAAAACAAACTGCCCTAACGTATTCCATTGAATAATAAGAGTGCTGAAGGTTATTTATTAGTTTGATAAACGAGTAGCAAATACTTTTGAGAATGTTGTGCTTGAGAATATTGATAAGAAAAGAGGGTGGAATTTACTGTGGAGTCTGTACACTGTACAACTATACCTATCTCTATAGTCTATACCCTTATATACTTAGTTACGTAGGTATTACTATTAAAGACTCTACGCAGACGAACTCGCGGGAAAAATCTAATGAGGTATTTAAAAATGTCTAACTATATCTCACACACCACATCACTCGAAAATCCATAAAGCATATTTTTCACAGTAACCTTGAATCGAACGTAAATACAAAGGTACTTATATCACGGGATTATTTTGCCGTTTGTGGGATTTGATGCTCCGACCTCAAGTCATCTCCGTTATAAGTGTATTTGCTTTCGATAAAAGCTTCAATACCGAGTTTGTTTGCAGTAGGTTTAATATATTTTAATAGAGATTTCAACGCTAATGAGAGCGTGTCGTCGCAGCGCGAGGGCGGATCAACGGTTTCATAATAAGCCCTCTAATTTAGATCAATTAATAGCACTTGTATCGAATCTTCGAGATTAGAGATTTGCAGTGCAGTATAAAGTTAACCATTCTTTAGTAATAAACGAGCAATATTTGTACCTACTTACAGTACAGTAGGTACCTCTAATCTCTCCAAACTTGATTTTTTTTTGTCGTTTTAATATTGTCAAATTAAATTGTATGGTAAGTACATGTTTATTTTTAGGTATATATTATATACATATCATTATGTGCAGTACTAATAAATAATTAGGCATTGTAGGTAGTTATCTTAATTCGTCTTTAAAAAAAGACTTATTTTATAGACATACAGGTAAATTGACTGAATGCGTAATAAACGTGGTATCAAAATTTACTGTATGAATTTCTAGGAAAGTTTCTAGAAATCAAAATGTGTTTTAAGGTTCATATATTTTCTTTAAGCTTCTGACACTTACTCTTGCCTACATGTAGAAATAGAACTTTCCGTGCGGAATTTAAATACCTGCTATGAGTTACCAATTAACTTAATATCATAAAAATGCCATTTGCGCTTTTATAATTGCTTTCTAGAACGATTGAAATCAAAATACCTACGTACATTCCGAATTCACGTCAATTGTCCATAAATCTTTTAGTAATGTTTGTTTTAACATTCAAAGGAGGACTGCAGGGTAAAGTCAAAGAAAAATGAACACGCAATAAATAATAGTTATATTTACAATATAAAAAGTGTGCATTGATTAGATAACGCATACCTGTCTCATTTTTAGGAGTTAGTCTATACGATCTATACTCATACTATACTATCTATATCTATACTAATATTATAAAGCTGAAGAGTTTATTTGTTTGTTTGTTTGTTTGAACGCGCTAATCTCAGGAACTACTGGTTCGAATTCAAAAATTCTTTTTTTGTTGGATAGACCATTTATCGAGGAAGGCTTTAGGTTATATAACATCACGCTGCGACCAATAGGAGCGAAGAAACAGTGGAAAATGTATAAAAAACGGGGAAAATATGAAGTCTTATGAAGAAGTGACAGTTAGAAGACTTTGACAGATCTTTGACGAAACAATCGGACGGGCAAGACGACGTCTGCCGGGGCCGCTAGTTACATAATAAAGAGGAAATGTTTGTTTGTTTGGATTTAATAGGCTCCAACGACGACGACTGAACCGATATGAAAAATTCTTTCACTGTTAGGAAGCAACACTATTCCCAAGTGACATAGTCTATATTATACTCAAAAAAAAAGAGATCCGGGCGAAGCCAGGCGGACCGCTAGTTAATAATATTTGAATCACTTTATCTAGCAAAAAAACCTTCAAAATCCGTTGCGTAGTTTTAAAGATTTTGAAATACGCGACAGCGACTTAGTTTTGTACTATTTAGTGATGGTGTTTTCTTATTTAGGCTCGAGCCGAATAGGTACGTGGCATTTAATCCAATTGTAAAATTTGAGTTCACTGACCTCATTGATACAAAACAAGTCCCAAACGTCAACTTTGAAAGTAAACAACGAAAACCTTTGCATTCTCAATTAAGACAATTCACTGAAGCGGTGCAGTTTATAAAATGCAGCAGTTAGGGGTCATAAACATTTTATATGCAATGCCACGCGATGCAACGGGCATTTGCAACCGCCGTTATAGACTATCTATAATGCAGTTATATTTGTTTCTATTTATGTCCTCATAATACTGTTTGGTTGTCTTTATTTTTGTATTTAGTAATTGTTTGCACCTACTAACTGCTTTTTTGTAAGAGTCTAAGGTTGGCTAGTAAAGAATGCCATAAGGCACTGAGGACGCCCTCTGTAAACTTACTTCTGTTAAATATATTACAATAAATAAATAACAATTCGTTCACATTGTGAAACGAAAATAACAATTACATATTTTAGAATAACTTCAAACCGGAAGAGAATTTTATTGAACAAAATGCTCTCTTATCGGAATATTATGCAACGTATTTTTTTTATAAAAACAATGCCATTAAATGTAGTTTTAGCTGTATAAAATTTAGCACCTTGACATGCTAAATTTTAAGGAAAAATATAATTAATCTATAACTTTCAAAATCAAAAATCAAATCAGTCTTGATATAATATTGTTTTTGACTATAAATAACGCAATCAATAAAATATTATTATTTATTTAGGCTTGGGACTGAGTACAATATACCTGCGTTACTTTATAATAATATGCTAATCAAGTATATTAAAGAAGTAAATATGTCTCAATAATATAATTTTCAAAAGTTACAAAGTACCTCCCCAATAACGCAGGTAAAACCGCGAACTACCCATTAAAACCACGGCAAGGAATTCGTAGAACTTTTATAAAAGACTTTTCACTTATTGTGAAACTTGATATAACAAAATCTATTATAACGAAGAAAAATTTTCAACCTGTTGGACGATAGCAGTTAATTTTTTAAAAGTATCGTCGCAAAGATACGTTATTAAATAATCAGACCTCATTTAGATACATTGTACGTCTCGTGTTAAAATATGCGTATTCGTTATTCCAAAATAAACATAAAAAATAATTAACAGAATAAAAAAGTAGATGCCTAAAATACAAAAAACCTTTTTTTAAATAAAAACAAACGTCATTACTTGCTGAATGTTATGTGCTTGTAGGTATGTTATTTAAATAAATAAAATGTACGAATCGGTTCAATTTGAAAATACGGCAGTGTAAAGCCTTTTAAGAAATCAAGTTTCACAAGTCAGATTAAAAAGTGCTCCGGAACTCAATTCCTTTCGTCCCTGAGACGTAATCCCTTAGGATCTTTCCAATGATAAATTAAAATTTGTAACCGTGAATTCTTTTTAAAATATATTTAATACTCTAACACTTACTTATTTCATTCCCTTTTGACGCACCACTTTTCAACGCCAACCCAAAGTCACTCCCAAAAAAAATTCAAGTTCCAATTTTATGATTGTTTTCTTTTTCACACGATCGCGACGTTTCCGTAAAGGTTTCCGTATCTAGGGGCACGGCTACCCCCGTCGACAGCCGTCTATCGACTGACAATCGCACTGGTTTGTTTCAGGCTCTGAATAAGCTGCAGTATCAACTACGCATGCGTCGTGCATTTGCCCTTACTCTCGTAACATCTTGCAATCAGCCAATTTAACCGTACCACCGAGATGAACCAAATTAGCTTTTATCTCCATTGTCTTTAGGAGACTTTGATGTGTGTTTATTATGGTGTGTTGGTGAGTGTGAATAAAGAAACTTAGTCACATGTTAGAAGTTTGAGTGAAGTTTGAACTGAACGTGTTTGCGTTGATAATGAAGGCCTCTTCCGTATTCTTTGCGGGTTTAATGTGGGAGTTACTTGGACTATTGAGTTTGCTCTTTGGCGCGAATTAACGACGACTGAATGGTTTTGCTTAGGGCGAGGGGTTTAGAGATAAACTTATCGCGTTGACGGCTAACTTTATAGTAGTTTCATGCCTGAATACCTAATACGTCTGTTTACAATGAATATGTTAATGCATAAAAATTATGTTCCTATTTATTTAATATATGGTACTTTTGTTTACACTGTGCTTTTATTACTTAATAACAATTAATTTAATTGGGATTATTCTCTTTGAACATCATTGTAATGAATCTCATTTAAAATGCCTAAGCATTCTTGCCCAGTGTAAAAAGTGTCGCAATGGATAAAATATAATTATATCTCCAAATAATATAATAGGATAGGTAAACATAAATTATTAATCCTTCCTTTGCATTTTTATTGATTTTCTGTGTGTACACTTTTATATAAATTAAGGAAATAATTATAATAAAAGATAGTTTCATTATTTATATTCGATCTAATGTCATTTATGACTGTTCATCTTAAAATGATAATATAGTAGTGCACTATAAATAATTAAGTGTTTTGGTAGCGATCGTGGCACCCCAAGCTATGTCAAATCATAGCGTGTGATCTATAGATCCCCCACAGCGCAGCGTTAGCGCCCCTTACTGTCGCCACTCACCCTCTCTTGTAAACTATAATATAGTTAGGTATACTTAGGTATTAATAATATATCATAGTTTTCTCTTCACGCTTTCCTAAATGTTGGGGGGCGCGAAAAAATGTTTTTTTCCTCCTTTAGAAAAAACAAGTGAATTCAAATTAATCTGTAATGCCTTACGGAATAAAACACTAGAATCTCTTTAGCGTTTGACTATCATCAGCCCAGTCGTGGTACGAATATGAGAACTGTAAATTTCTCGAAACGACAGCAAATAAAATAAAATACGCAAGTTAAATTCATTTTAAATGTTTTATTCTAACGTTTTAATTCCTTTCAAAAAAGCAGGTGAATCATATAAAATGAAAATAAATAAACTAATAGGTTTTGCCCCATTTCGTTTTGTAATTTGTTTATATGATAACAATAGCATACTTGCATAATTGTTTACTTAATAACAAATAATAGTGGGCAACGGATTTTCTTTTATGTCGTTACAATTTATATGGAATATTCGAATTAGTTTTGTATTTCCACATGAATACACTCTAAGTTATTTGAATAAAAATCTGTTTATTCCGAATAATAATAAGACTACGAAATTACAGTAGGTTGGTTATGAAGGAATCATTGCAAAACATCTGTTTACTCACCATTCTCTTAAGTACCTATCTGAAGACATAAAACGTGATTCTAGAAAACGAGGACAATATTGGAATCATTACAAAAAAGGTTCTTTTACAAAGGCTTACTTCCAACTGAGGTGAACAATGAAGCTAAATTTCGCTTTGTTTTCAAATAAAATAAAGCAAATTCAATGGAAGGAAAATAAGAAAATGACACAAAGCTACGTACAACTTTATGTGTGTATTTCAATTCGTGTGCAAGTTTTATTGTTCGTACTCGTTTCGAAACATATTGAATTTATTATTGGACAAGATATTTCTTTATAAAGAATATATAGGTATTATGTAGAAAAAGCGTAATGCAAAAAGTGTTTGCCGCCAAGGGTTACGACCTCAACATCTCATTAAATTCTAATATAAAATGTTATATATCTTAATTTAATAAAATCACGTAACTTTTTTCCAAAAAACATTTAACAGATGTCGAGTTCGTAACGCAGCATGAACTGTACCTTAGACAAATTGTTATCTAAACTAAGTTTACACATGGGAATGAAACAACTATAACAGACTTAACTCGCGTATTTTATTTAATGTGCTGACATTTCGAAATCTTAACAGTTCAGTCAGCCTGAGCTGACGATGACTTTAGCGTTAGACTATCGTCAGCCTAGTCATGCTGTGAATATAGGAAATGTAAAGTTCAAATGAAATAAAATACTGGAGTTGAATCCGCTATAGTTGTTTCATTTCAATGACGTCCAATGTATAATTACCGCAAACACATCAGAAATTATTTATTATACTTACACTTTAAAAAATACGAATGCAATATTTTTATAATGCAGTATAAATAATTAACACAACAGGTGTTGGATGCTATCCGTTGTCTTTTAATAATTGGCAGACCTTTACGACTTTAGCATAAGAATATTGTCAGCTCAGTCGTGCTACGATTATGGAATCTGTAAAGGCTCCAAAACGTTAGCCAATAAGATAAAATACGCCAGTTAAATCCGTCTACAGTTATTTCATTCCAATGCGAAGGCATCAGAAATTATTACATCATCTTAAAGTATAAATTCAGAACTAATTAAAAAACTAGGATTGTGTACAAGTGCAGCTAGTTCGCTTCTTTTATTTGTAAAAAGATTACCTACATCAGTCAGTGTCATATTCGAATAAGAACTAGGTATATCGCTAGGTACCTAAATTAGTTAAAATCTAACTCGACAATTCGATTGAAACAAGATAAAAGTTTAAAAAATGTTTACAAGGCTATCTGTATTGGACGTGACGGATTAGATCTGAGCTTCCAGATATTGCCAGTATACGGGGACTTAACTTTGATTTGTTTTTATTTTACCTTTATTCAGCAAGAATTTATAATCATTTGTAGGAAATAAAATTCATAATAATGATTTCGAGCCAGCCCTTTGTAATATGTCGTCGTAATGTCCAACATCTATGTTCTATCAGCCGGATATCCTACGATTATCTTTTATGACTAGGAAACAGACAATAAAGAAATATTCCATACCCGGATTACGTGCGTGACAGATTTTTCTTTGACTACTTATATTATTATCTTATAATACAAATATAAAAATAAATAATAGATAATTGTAATATTTTTAATAACATCATTCCTATAGATATAATAAAGAAAAAAAAGGCTAAAAGGGTGTCTATTTTTATTCGGAGATACAGAAGCCGAAAAACACATACCTATCTAGGACACTTTATTATACCCACCTTTTATATATTCAATACAATTCTGTTAGACGCAACTTGCTAACGAAACTTTAAAGGATGGTTAACGATTAGGTATCACTTACTCTTGACTATTCGACTGATCATTTAAGGACAGTAAAGATTCAGTTGAATAGTCAAGAGTAAGTTAATTATCGATAGCAGAGTTAACTTGCGTTTATTCATTTTATTTTTTGGTTACGAATATACCTACTATGAGAGTTTCTATGAGTTGTTATACTACTATAACAACTCACATAATAGTACTGATTGTTTTATTCCAATGTTATTATTCTTTGTTCGAATATTTCAGTATGAGTGCATAACAATTATAAAAAATGTAACTCGCGTATTTTATTTAATTTGCTACAGTTCTGATACTCGTAACCAATGCAATGCAATTAGATATACCTACCATAAATAGATTATTTCTCTATAATAATAATATAGAAAAATAAATTAATCTATTACACTTCGTCTGCTGTTTAGACCTAGCCACTAATCAATACCTAGCCACTAATAATATTTGGAATGCAATCTCTTGATAGTTGGCAATCCATGCGTCCTTTGAGTCAGCGATTATAGTAATCTTATTATTATAATGGCCAAGCAATCTATAAGCGTTATATCAACTAGAAAAGGCAACTCGATCGAGTATTTAATCCATTACCGAGTCGGAGATGAGCGTTGAGCACCTCGGTTCAAAGGCGCATCATTAAAATGTAAAACTGCGCGGCAGTGTAAATAAATTGTTTCCTTTCGACTCGCCCTTTCCCAGCTCGTTGTAACAGCGACGCATTTTCAAACGGTTAACTCCGGATATCTTGTTTTAATCCCAGATGGGGCAAATATTATTGTACCGTTGATTAATAATGATCCAGAAACTTAGTGCAAGTAAGTAATAATATTTAAATGAAATTCTGACCGTCGAGTGATCATAAATGGTAATGATTGTTAAGACAGAATGGTTTTTATATTGTATTATCTATGTTAAATAGGGGGTGGTCAAGTATTATGTAAGTCATATAGAGTGTTTTGTTAAATTTGATTACCTACATAATACTTGAGCCGTAAGGTGAACAGTTGCCAATTATAGTTGACTTGAAATTAATTAGGTAAGTACATACAATAATAATAAGTTTATGGTAGTTCCTAACTACTTTCTAGCTTTTAACAACGAATCAAAATGAATATATTAAAGTCGCTCCTTATATCCTAAAAAAACTTGCTTATTAAGTTAAAATCGAACTCACTTTGACTTTCCACTTTCTTAAAAGATATTTTTTGCGTAGATAACGGCGCAACTTCATTCATGTTTATTTAAGTTCTTACGTAAAAAAAACGTCTCCGAAGTATTAAAATTCAAAACTATTAGTTAGTCTCGAGCTCTCGCCTACTGCGAACCGTTCCCTAGCTCGTAGCAGTCTTAAGGGCTCGATTTAATTCTTTAATTATAAAATGCAAATTCGCCGGAATCTGCGACGGCAATCAATGCGTCCCTAAAGACGTTTATGGGGTGGAAAGTTGATAGAACCACTAAAATCGTCTGTATAAACTGCTCAAAGAATTAAGCAGGGATTCCACTAAGCATTTACTACGAACTATACATTTATGTGTCAATTTTATTACTTAAGCGAACCTTAATTCTACAACATGAACTTTAATAAGGTGTGATTTTTGAGGCAGGACTACATAAGTCAGCTGATATTATGATAGTAATCAAAACAATAGTAGTAATAAAATAATCAAACACAATAGGTAGGTATAGATAATAAGCAAATGACAATAGGAATTGATTGTTATGTGATATCTGAAGTAACGAGTCGTTCCGAAGTCATTACAGTTAAAGAGATTTTTGATAACGTCTTTCTCTTGTAATCGTACGGTGGAATTCTTTCCTTAATCGGAGGAGCCGAAGACGTGGCCAGGGCAGTGATAAGGGGCAAATGTATTTTTCCAGCGTTCAAACTAATGATGATGGAACATTTGAATGCGACATGCGGCGGAGTTTAAATACCCGCCGCGGTGAAAGAATCTGAATTGGATTGTACTGTTTCTGGTAATAAAGGGCCTCAGTTTTAACATGAATATATACAGGATGGATAAAACCAATGGTCTAATGAAGAAACACAGTAGGTTTACATGCAGAAATAGAAAGGTGTCTGCAAGCAATTTTCATCATAACACCTTATCACTTACATTTCAATGGTATCCGAACATTTTTAATTAGATATTTTAATTTATGAACGTTGTAGCTCAATGCTAAGGCCTTTCCTTACCTTAAAAGCGTAAGCTGCGATAGCGCCATATTTATGCCAAGCGTAACGGGTTAGATCACGATTGCCATAGCAGCCGTCGTACCTCCTCCCACGGGCAAATCCCGTACACCGATACACAGGCAACAACCACGCGGCATGTGGCTTCACCCACACCTAACAAACTCGATAGTGTTAGTTAATTTGTTAGCGGCCCCGACGGCGGGGTCAATAAAGTGCACCCACACCCAGCACGGGTCGGAAAAAATCTTGTTGTGACATAATCTTGGATAGATGCTATTTTGTCCCGTTTCGCGCCGCGTTTATTAACTGTCTTCAGAGTTTTAAAATACAACATCACCACAAATCATAATAAACTAAATAAATAATCATGCATTCAAACTTTAAACATGAGTTCCTATATGAGTTACATATTAAATTCACAAGTAAGTACAAGATGAGCGAACAAGTCTCTCTGTAAACCATTTTGCATTAAACTTTGTGCGTCCCTGAAAAGTTTACAAGCTGAGATTTCAAGCAAAAGTAGAACGAATAGCATTAGTTATTAAGGTCACTTTGTCGGGGTATTTTCTGCATGGAGTTTGTGGTGAAATTAACAAGTTCGTATGAGAAAAGTACTGTACCTACGTGTGCACGGTTTTTGACACAACAATTTAGGCTTGGTCATATGTATTATTACGTAATAATATATATCAACATGACTTTAAGTAACCTTACTTACCTAAGTAATAGATTTTTTCTTTTTGGCGAATTTGTGTCTAAATCAATAAATTACTAATAACTCTTTATTCTATAAATAACTCTTGAATTGATAAACTCTTTTCTTAAGCATGTTAGAAGGTTTATAAACATGTGATAGGTTGCATTTTAGTTAGATATAAATTCTCCTATAACTGTGCCCAAATTATTATTTTATAAGGAAAATAAAAGTAGTATTGAAAACGCTTCCGGTTTCAAGTAGATAGGTACTGATTTTGCTTGTTGTAATAATATAGTAAATTTATACTTTACAATAAAACATTTACAGAAATTGAACACATAAATAACGAAAGTACATAAGACTTCTTTATAATAACCCTTTTTACACATAATAAATACCACGGATCTGGTGTAGTTAATTTTTCTAAATGACCGCAATCTTAGGTTCGAGTCATGATAACTCAAGGACTAAAATAATCCTAAAGTTTAAATTCCATTGCTGTTATAATTTAGAAACGAGTTCACAATCTTAATTTATATCTTTCAGCCTATCTGACTGGAATAATGCTACAGCTCGCTTAATCTTTTGTCCCTTCTCGGTTTACATTGCTTTAGTTCTATTAGATTTGTTAATAGATTGTAATCGAATTTTACAGTTGTTAATACAAAAGAAGACAGAGCTTACCAAATTAATTCAACTGGAATTTATTTCTAGTTCCTCACGGTTTTGCTAATTTTATCTTAAGGTTATTAGATACCGTTAAAGAAACCAACAACTGGAATAGGTAGAATCTAGCTATGTCTTTTCATCCAGGTAGGTACTACATAATAATATATGATTATGCTCTTAGAAATCCTTTGCTACAATATAAAATTTTCTGTAAATCGGTGTTTATCAATATGATACTGATGATAATATAATAATAATAAAAATATTACTACATCTATTTGACTTCATTTAGTATGCACTTTTGCTGCCTAGGTCTGGCAGATATTCTACTAAAGCCAAGATAATTTTTACTAACCCAAGTTTTACCCTCAAACTTTATAGGTAGATAGTTAATTTATTTATTTTAGTCAACTTTGAATTCAGAATAGGCCCACCACTATTCAAACACCTTTATATAAAAACATTGAGTCCCAATACCCACAACCTTTCAGTACCTACACAAGAAAGCACTTTGCCCCAAAAGTAGCCTACAAGTGCCCATTTCACTAACTTTAATTTAACGCACACTTGAATAATGTGAATTTAAAATGGTCGTCTTATATCCTTTTTAATTGGTAAATCCCATAAAATAATACACGAAGTTTTATAATTATAAATGATTGAAACAAGAGGGGCTTTAGTGATAACCACATACATTTGCTTCGAGACGAAATTCGGCTGGGAACATCATAGTGTTATATATATTCTATTTTGTTTATACTTGTTTAATTTAGTTCTTTGACATCTGGAGACCTTTTACATCTTCAGTGAAAAAATTACAAACCTTAAACCTCTAGAACACAATATTATTATTAAAAATAATATTCGACAACAAATTGGGGACTTTAATGGTTCAAGGGAATGTCGAATATTATGTTGACTTTTTTTAAGTTTTATAGAAATGACTTTAGTCTTTAAAGTATAAGTAGGTACATGATACAATTATAGTACCTAGGTAGGTAGCTATCTTTGTTCAAAGAGGCATAAATCAAATGACATTGAGACATAAACTGTGCCTGGCGCGAACAAATTCAAACTTCACGTATTTAATTTGGCAAAGTTTAGGCGCAGATGTCGGTTTAATAATTGAATCAATGCCCCGACTCGGATGTGAGTGCCAGGGCCAAATGCGCGTTATAAAGTTACTCTTAGTAATATCGCGTAGGATTTAGGTGTTAAACGATGATAAAAAAGTTATATAAGAAAAAGACTACAAAATATATAGAATTGAATACCTACTTGTAGATTGAAACGAAACACTATAACGGATTTAACCCGCATACTTTATTTTATTTGCTGACGTTTCGTTAACTGTACAGTTCCCATAGTCATATAACGACTGAGCTGACGGTATTCTAAGACTGATGTAAGTAATTAGCTTTATAGTGTTTCATTTAAATATCTAATAACCGCGAAGGTATCAGATATTATTACCTATTTGTAGATTTACGATGATAAGCCAAACCAGAGTTTTTGAGTAAATATCAAAAATTTTCAGATCAAATTATCACAGTCGTAGTTATTCATAACGCAAAATCTCATAACCCAAAGCTAATCGATATGAACTCCCATTTTTCCTGAAACCTGTCGCCTCCCAGGAGGTATCCATCTTCCGGATTAAATTAGAGATTCTCTTATAAATTACCTGAGAGTCTTTTTAACGAAGTCGAAAAATCGCGATAATCTTGACAAAACGGCTGTAATGGGGAAGCGGTTCATTCATCATCACTGGAACTGTGCTACCCTGTTTTCTTTTTACCTAATTTATAAGTTTTCTTCGTCGTAAATTTCGTTACTCTGCATACAAATCATTTTTGCACATTGTGAGAATAAGTTGCCTTTTTTATTCCTAACTTTTATGATTGAGAAATCTTCTTTTACATTTAAGATTTTCTGTTTACTTATTTCATTTTGACTTAGGTAATCCTCATTTTATCTTAATAATACCCTTAGAATTAAATTATTTCTTCCTTTGCCTGCATCGCAATAGTTATCTATGACGTAAACATATGAAATAGGTAAGATAAACATGCTCATGCCTTAATAGTCTGCATATTATGAAATTCAAAGAGAATTTAAATTTTAGCATATTATTATTATTATGAATATCGCTGTATACCTAATTAATTGGCGCATATCGAAGTGCTCTTCATCAAAAACTCAATCAGTAAGCGAAAACAGCGCAAATTGTTTACCTACTGAATATAAACTGTGTGTGCTCTTCAGAACCTAAAGTGGGAAGTTATGTCAGTGATTATGTAGGTTTATAAATACCTATAGAGCAAAATTTTATCAATTTATCAGTAATAAAATTAAATATCAAGTGATATAATAAGGTAAAGGTTTACACTTTACACTATCAACTTATATTTATATATTGGAATGAAACACTATAACGAATTTAACTCGCGTATTTTATTTGATTTCCTGACGTTTCGAAAACTTATACATAGAGTCATAAATTGACTTGACCATCGCTCCAAACAATCTATCTTAATATATAATATGTACTTTGTACCTATTCACATACGATAGATAAATCTGTGTACATTTAAATTTGACCGACTTGGTGTTACATTAATCTCACAACATTTTACAACAGAAGAACTGAGTAGCGAGACTTTTTTTTACAAGTCTGTTTTTAGTGGCTCTTCTTTACCTAACGCCTCTTAAGAATAAATAAGGTAAGAAAAATATAAAAAGGCAAGGTTAATTTTAACTAGCTGTATGGGTTAGGCTGCGGCGATACGCGCATTTGCTTTAATAAGCTATTATTAGGTACACACTGTGGTCTGTGTAAACAAATATTTATAACTCGCCCCATTCAGCGTTTAGATGATTTTCCACTTTATTTCTAAACTAAATAGTAACTGCGTAACATCAATGTATATCCAAAATCGAAATTCAATGACGAATGATATTTATAATAAACAAAGGTTGATTTATTTTGGAAATGATTTATTTATATAATTACTTTAATTGAACATTTTACTTAATCTAATAGACTAAAAGGGATTTTCTAAAAATGATATTGTCAAAGGCTTTATTTAATTTTGTTCTTAAAATTTTAAGTAACCAAAATAATAATTATACCTACATATGTTTTATAAAAAACTGCAATTACCCGTGGAATTAGAAACTACGTTTTAAATGATATACCTATGTAATGTTACGCCAGGCAAATAATAAATAAGAACTGCTTTGTTATGAAAAACGCCGCGTTTGAATTTTTAAACATATTTACGGCCGTCGTGTTACATGAGGCTGTGTATACGTGCCCGAGGGATTATTTTTTTTTGGAATAAAGTAATTGCAAGCAAAATGCTTATTTAAAATTTATAGACGTTTTTCATTGAATACCTTCTTTTCTTATTTGTTTATAATTTTATTGCGTACTAGCGGTCCCGGCAGACGTCATCCTGCCCGTTCGAAATTCAAATTAGGTAACTTTAGTTAGAGAACGTTTGTATGGGAAAAGGAAAGGGCTGTTTTTAGGGTTTTCCCGGCAATTATTCGATTTTTTCTCGCCGTAAGAACCATCCTTGGACTTCAAAGAACATTTAAAAAAAAATTGGCCAAATTGGTCCAGGCGTTGTCGAGTTATGCGCTTACCAACACATTTTGCGATTCATTTTTATATATAAGAAGATAAGATTTGTTTAGGGAGACACGTAAATTAATGTTTTGGTTATATAAACCGATTTTGAAAAACGAGGCAGTTCTTACCTAAATTATCTGTTCTTGTATTAAATACGCAAACAGAATTAACTTATAAGGTACAAAAAATATTAGGTGTTTGCTCCCATCAATTATAGTACAATCGTCACCGCATATATAGCGGTCGAGGTGCTGAAATATATTGGTAGGTTAACATTTCCATTGAGGTTAATATGTGTTCCGAATATTTGATATCGACTGTACAATAGTAGTAGGTTACGTTAGACTTACAATACACGACACATTATGGCATGGTAGCCATAAAATACTTATTTAATCATTTATAACACAAAATACTAAAGTAAATTGATATTAATTCGTTCTATCAGCCTTCCTGGCTGGCTGTAACGGAGTTTGTTTATAAATTATATAGATCTATTTGTTTCAATGACGTTTTTAATATTACGTCACAGATTGATGATAAGTAGATCAGTTCTCGCATTGCGCTTGTAAAGTTAATATTGAACTCCAGTTATTCACCACGAAGGATTTTTTATCAGCATCCCATCAATACAGTCCACTTTTATCGCTAGTAGGCCTTTTTAATTTCTTTAATCATTATCTTAGTCTTTCTTTTACTCGTTCGTTTCTGTCTACATGAATACGAGTAGTAATAAATAATTGTTCCAAGTGTTCAAAATTATTTCCGAAGAAGTTAATTTTAATAAAAAATATCATTCCCTCATTCAGTCCATAAACAAGCGCGTTAAGGGTCACTTACAAGTCAGTTAAGTTAACCGACGAGTAGACCTTAATAAATTTGTCATTAATTTTACGACGAATGTAAACATCGTTAATTTAGGGAACGCTGCGTCGAGGACGGGATTTGTGCGGAATATGCGACGCCATTTATGATTGCTCGGAGCAGCTTCAAATAGACCGTTACGATCTCTTTCATATACATTGCGTAATAATATGTAGGTATAATTACTTGTAATAACTATCTTTGTATAGCAATTGACCTAGATGATTTGGGATTGGAAAATATTACTAAGCTGTGTATAGTGATTGCTTAATATACCTAATACCTACTTATATAATTCTACAAGACGATACCTAATTTATAAAAGTTTAAACTAGTTCCCCGCGCTCCTTTAACAAGCATATAGATACACACAACATAACAAATCGCCATTGCAAACAAACTACACCTACTAGGTACTTACTACTTGAACAAACCTAGCAGAACAGCCGCGCAAATGACGCAATGAACACTAAACCCAATAAGTATCCAAAACGCTGGGACCTTTAATTACGAGTCCCAGATAAGACACGTCCAAATCGTCTGTTTGTTTCGTGGAGTCGGCTCGTTTCGTTACAGACGCGTTTGCATGCTAAAGACTGAAGGCTGTCGCATAGATTAAAATAATGAAGTACAAAATCACTCACAAACCAATATTCAACGTACCTACGTATTTGTTCTTTAATGGCTTAGAAGGTTATAGTTATCCGTTACTCTACTGACATATTATTTTGAAATATATATTTATATTACAACATAAAGTACAAAATCACTCTCGCACAATCACACAATCACTCACAAAAGAACATTCAACGTACTTACCTACATATTTGTTCTTTAATGGCTTAGGCTGTTATCCGTCAATCTACTGACATTGATTCCAATAAATTGTGTTGGTTTGTGGACACTGGATCACTAATAGCATTGGTTATATTGCAATATTTTTTCTAAATAAATGCCCTGTTCTGTATACCCACAACACTCGACACTTTTATAAATAAGTTGTACACCTAAGCAGTGCACTACGTAATAATTACAGAAGAATTTTTTAGACATTTCGAAAAATTAATTTCTCACAAACGCGAAGATCAAAACGTCGTTCTTTTATTTGAAACACACATTCGGAACTTCGTTCGAATTCTGAACGTGCGAATTGTTTGCGGCCAGTGATTGGCAAAATCGCAATACCTAGTTTCTGTTTACATAACCCGCTGAATCTGTACTGCCTTAAATTAAAAAAAAAATTAGGTACTCTTTTAATACTTCTGGTTTGCACCCGACTTCTAGATCAGATAAGTAAATTTAATATTAATACGTGTTTGTAAAATATATGTAGGATTATATGAACATAGTTAATATTTGTCAAGTTGGAAACAAACTTTGTGGCTGTTTGATGTTATCTGAGTCGAATAAAATGAAAGAAAATTTAAAAAAGGAACAAGGCTTTCGATGGCGGGTGGCACTACAATTTTGAATAAAGAGCAAAAAGTAACATCGGAAAAATATTATTAGGCCATTTGAATTGATTGTTCCGTATTAAGTTTAATTTTATATATTATAATATATAATAGATCGAAAAGATAATTTAATAGGTACGTATTATTTGTAAAAGTTTAAACCAGTATGTCATATATCAGTATGTATAAATGCAACCTTATTTTTGTTTTACATTACAAAAATATTCTTTACAATAAGTACTTAGGTACCTAGGTACTCTGTAAGTTTTATGTAAGTAAGTATTTTAATATGTAGTTTAGACATGTATAAAAATCCTTTTCTGGTAGTACTTAAATAAATTAAATTACGGAGATCAAAGACAGCTCCTCTGGGATAACATCCAGGTAAAGGCAAAGTTAATCATTATTAGTAATCGCATTAACTTGATGTATGGGCAAACTAAGTTAACGGTCAGTGAAGAAATACTTATTTAACTCTATTCTAAATTCATAACAATATTTTATTATATAGACTAGCTATTACCCGCGACTCTGTCTATTACAACATTTCATCCTCTCTTTTAACCAATTACAACACTTTTTTGCAATTAAAAGCTTACGTCCTTTCTTAGTCTTTAGACTATCAGTATACAATTTCATTTAGATTGTTTTTTTTTCATTGGTTTTAGCGTTAAATCGAGACAAACAGGCAGAGATACTTTCGCATTTATAATGTTAGTTAGGATTAGAATAATAACTCTATAGCGTAAGAAAATAGAAGGTAGAGAAAGTACAAATTCTACAACGCCGCGCTGGTATTCATCTCACAATACCATACTGCAGTAAAATTATTACGTGTCTCCACTTTGTTCACGAATACCTAATTTATAATATCAACATAGCTTGCATAGGTACCTAACTTATATTATTCTTGGAACTAACTCCACTAACTAGCAACGATTGTGACAATATAAGACAGAATTTTCTTAGTTCACTTGATTTGCTAAAACTTGCGTTGCAATATTTAATTACCTTTTATTAGGGTTGGGTAAAGCTCGTACACAAAGTACCAACTTTGAAATTAAAATACAATTCAATTTTGAAAATAGAATTTACGCATTCGATATCGGTAGATTTTTTTTAAATCATAAAACAGAGATCAGATTATTACCTGCCAGCATTATAATAATATATATCACTTTGAAGTTGCACGGCATTCCAGATAGTTGTAATAAGAAATGACGTCTCAATATTAATGTAGAAAACTAAATATTTGAAGTAACGTCTACGACCAGGAGTGTCCAGGAGGAGCTATACCTGACGCGCCATCTACGTCTAAAATAAATAAAATGATACAAGTACAAATTTCAATTGATAAATATTGTATGTTTAGTTAAACAAAAAAAAAATATACGCGTCGAATTGAGAACCTCCTCCGTTTTTTTCGTCGGTTGAAAATAGTACAAATCGTGTATAACATGCCTTATCGTCGCTTTGTCGGCCGAGTCGCGGGACTAAGTGAGTTAGCGAGAGTTCCAAATTAGACTCGTCACGTTCCCGCGACTAACAACGAGTTCAACATTTAGTTGAAGCGAAGCGTATTTATATTCGACTATTACTTCTGGTCCAAAATCCCAGTCAGCCAAAACTTACGTTGTTTTAGGGTTTTTCAACCGACGAAAAAAACGGAGGAGGTTCTCAAGTCGACGCGTATATTTTTTTTTTTGGATTGGTATAGTCCCTACTAATATTATAAATGCGAAAGTAACTCTGTCTGTCTGTCTGTCTGTCTGTTACGCTTTCACGCTAAAAATACTGAACCGATTTAAATGAAATTTGATACTAAGATAGTCTGGAACCTGAGAAAGGACATAGGCTACTTTTTAACCGACTGCAAAAAAGGAGGAGTTCCACGCGGACGAAGTCGCGGGCAGAAGCTAGTTTATAATAAAATTAGAAAGGAATGGATACTCGCTATGCTGAAAGCGGGTCCGTTACTTATACAGGTAGCGAGTATCAAAGGTAAAAAGCCATGCTATTTTTCCTTCGCGAACTAGATGAAATTATCCTAAGTCCATCTCCTGGTTCTAAGCTACCTCTTTTAGCCAAATCGATTAAAATGACTTTATTTATATATCTATAAAAGAAAGTCGTTTTAGTTACACATAATTAGTGGGTAGGTAGGTAGCTTAGAACTAGGAGAAGGACACAGGTTACTATTTATCCCATTCCCGTAGGAAAAAGAAATATCACGATTACTTTCCACCTTTGATACCCACCTGCTACTTAAAAAACAACTCGCTTTTATCTTATAGAGTATCCATTCCTTTCTAGGTTTATATTATACTACCAATCCTAAAAAAAAAACCTAAAATGACGTAAGTCTGGGGTGACTGGGATTTCACTCTATTTGCTTTTTACATTTGTAGCCTACTCTGAATGTCCAAATAAATTTCGATTAAGCTATTTACCACTTTTCAACAGTTAATCACGTTATGGGAGCTCCAAATAGTTGACTATTATAATATCCTTATTTTTAAATAGATCTACAATCGCATTTCCAATCGATCATTCATTTCATTACTTAACTATGCCCAGCAACTTTGTTCTTATTTAATTATTTGTGATGCTTATTATAAGTACATTTTAATAACATAATTGTAACATTTTTATTACGATAACTTTTCGAAAACTTTATAGTGACTGGCACGGAGATTTCACACTACGTCATTCATACTCGATCGGATACGAATATAGGAATTGTAAAGTTTTTGAAACGTCACTACGTAAGTATTTTTTTTTATTTCAACGTTTTCCCTCCATTTTAAGAGTACCTACCTAACCCCTTCAACGCGATACATTCAGGCGATACGTTGTTCAATTTCACATCACAAATTGATACCAACCCAATTCATCACCCAGATCCCCTAGAACCCAACCTAATACCCTCAAATTGAATAACCGACATCTGATATCCTTTTAATTGGATTATAAAGCGATTACCCTGTGGACGCCGCCCCTGATGCTTAGGGAGTAAATCCACTAGGCAAACAACTGAAAGTTTTAACTCTTAGTTAAAATCCTGTTTTATAGTACACTTATTTTAAAGGGCTGCCCTTTTCGACAAGTGCCAATCGATTATTGCGAATTAAACTAATACAAAACCGTATTAAGTGATCGGAAACTGATCGCGTGACCATCAATTCCACATTATCGATTGGCACTTGTTTAGGGGACAGGGGTACTAACGTAAATACAGCAGACTGATGTAGCTAAGCTGATAAAAATCATAGATTTAGGGGATATGTTTTTAAGATATTGAATACGATAGGTATTTCAAATACTGTATGAATAATTAATCAATATTGGGACAAGCATCTAGTACACACCTATAAATCACTTCATACTGCCTTGTTTCACTGCACCGTGCTATTTTCAGTTACATCTGATCAAGTGGACGAAATTTTCTACTACCTACTACGTATATTTGTCAGCATTTACCACACACTACATAACTGATGTAAATTTAAAAAGCGCAGTATCTCAATACCTTCCCTTTTTCTTTTCCGAGGTCAATCTGTCTCCATATGAAATTAGCATAATTAAATACAGATCGTAACATTTATGTATTTGATATTAATAGATATAAGTAGTAAAAATATGTATACTTTTATCGCTTGCGCTATGGACTCAAAGCTTAAGCGTTACTCAAACGCCCAGGTCTCCATCGAACTAAGCACTTTCTATACAAATCACAATACCTGGGCAAATCCTCGTTTATATATTTGAATTTTAATAATGATTGATTAAGCAAAGTCTATTATATCTCTAACAAACGGCTAACATTTAGTGAAAATTAGGCAATCACCAAACTTCGCTGTAATTGAATTATAATGGTGTTACTAAATTTACGGGAATTGAATTATATATAACGTCTTAATGGCATTACACTTAACACAATTAGTCAATTTGAGTACGTGATGGAAAGTAATAATTCAAGTAGCTTACTCCTCAAGTCTAATTATAATAATAATAATATATAATAATAAAGCCTTTTTTATTCCATATTTCGATCTACATTTCAAATGTTAGTAAGTACTTTGGGTTAGTAAACTTAATTTAGTGTTAGTGTGGTTAATTTTCTTTGTTTGAAATATGGACCCCTCTTTGGGTAAAGGCCTCCTCCAGCTTCTTCCATCTCTCCCTATCTTTGGCTATATTAGTCCAGTTTTTTCCACACACCTGTATAATATCATCAGCCCACCGTTTTATTGGTCTTCCAGCATTCCGTTTGCCATTTGGTCCTTTCCATCTTGTAGTTTGTATGGTCCATCTCTTGTCTGTGTGTCGTGAAATGTGACCAGCCCACCTCCATTTTAGCTTGAGTGCATGTGTTAGAGCGTCAGTGATTTTCGTTTTTTCTCTTCAAGTCTAATTAGTCTTGCTAATTTGTGTAAATAATGACTCGACCTACTAGTCCTCCACTTTAGTACTAATCACATGATGCAAGATGCATCAAGATGTTTTCATACACAAGTAGAAAAATAGGGCACAATGAAACATCTTGCCGATTTATATCCAGCGAAAGATTAGCAACACCTTAGCCACTGGCGAGCAAGCAAATAAGTACCAAATATACATTAAGTTATAATTTTATGGAGTACCTACACTGTAGGTACCTAGTGTGGCGATTGTATACACTGCATAGCCTTTATAATAAGTAGGTAATAATGCAAAACAAGTACGTGCAATATCACATTATAAAGGTAGGTTCATTTATTATAATGAGGTATATAGTCATTGGCATTTTTTAATTCGGTTAGCCACCACTAAGTAGTTCCTGAGAACATTACATTAGTTTAATAACAGTTGCCAACAAACAGCGTTTCCTACCTAGCACTATTGAATTCATTTTCTCACCGCTGAACTCTTTTACTATTAATTTGAATTGAACCTTAATTCCTGCGTGTTTAAATAGATTTTTCATTGCAAGTACTGCCGTTGATATGTGACGGTGGTGGCATAAGGTTAATTTGCAAACGTACTCGTAGGTAGTACAGTCGCGATGCTTTGAATAAACAATGTGTTCTGCCGGCCTCATTCCACAGACGGTTATAAGGGTGAATGCCATAGTTATATTATTATCTTGTTATTTTATTTATACGAAATACTTCTATTATATTATAGGTATATATTATACCTAAAGTACGGTAAGTCGTATCGTATCAAACATCCCTACTTCCTTACTAATATTATAAATGCGAAAGTAACTCTGTCTGTCTGTCTGTCTGTCTGTTACGCTTTCACGCTAAAACTACAACTACAACAATCGGTCCAGATTGAAATGAAAATTGGTACAACGAAAGTCTGGATCCTGAGAAAGGACATAGGCTACTTTTTAACCGACTGCAAAAAAGGAGGAGTTCCACGCGGACGAAGTCGCGGGCAGAAGCTAGTTTTGTTATAAACAGCGAGTGAACTGAGAACAAAATTTATAAAAGACCAGCACGTTCATAAGAATTTTTGTCAAAGTTGTGACACAATTACACGTAGACTTCCAAATAAAGTGTATTTTACTTTTTTACTCGTGTTTAGAATAAGCAACGATCTCAAAAGCACGAGGCGTTCGTGTAATGTTATTTGCACGAAGAGCTACCACAGATTTTCTTATTTACTACAATAATATGGTATTTGGATCAATATGTTAAGATTAACAGGATTTTATTTATGAAAATTTTAGGATACCGTACCTCAAAAGGAAAAAACGGATCCCTTGTAGGATCACTTTGTTGTCTGTCTGTCAAGGCCCTTTTCCGAAAGAATGCGTAGTGGAGGTCTAATGTCCCTTGGAGCTGTAAAAATCAGATACACGAAGCAACGTCTTATAACACAGACAAAGGAAAAATTGCGTTGATAGCATTAAGTCTGAAACTAGACATTGATAACAAAACTCATGAAATTGGGATATTTTACTTCTAATGTACTGTGTAAAAATTCATGAATAAAGTAGTAAAATTTAAAGCTTAGCGAAAATTACATTCTAATAAGTCGTATCTTTTTATTATTTATCCTAATAAGTCGTATTATATATTTACAAATTAAAACCTGTAGCTACAAAAAGAGGCCAAAAATCCGCTTGATGCGAATACTAGTGGAACTACCAGATGTTTATGTGGTCTTATTATGATATTTTTGATTTTATTCCAAAATTTTAAATTTGAAACTAGTAGTAGCCCAACGGTCCAGATTCTACAATCTCGCTTCACATATTCTAAAAACGCAGCCGGCTTTCGAAATGAGATGTTTTCTTAGAATTTTAAAGTTTCTAATCTCCCGCAATTCGATCCAAAAGGATCCGCCATTTTGTTTAAATATGTACACCCTTACTTCTCAACTAACGAGAAAAGAACGATTTGGAGGGAAAATAAAACGAGCATTTACGACCTATGTTTTGATATTATTTTTATTACCTACTGTTTTATTTTAAAGTTAGCCAAGAATTGAATTCACTTAATGTGTAATTAAGTATGACAAATTATACATTTATTGTTAAGTATATTATTATACAATACAATTTTACTACAGATATCTTGTAGTACCTACCTACTTGTAACGTTGCAGAAAGTAAAACATAAAATATGAACGCGTCAATTACCTAAACCCTAATCAATTTAAGATAGGTAACTACACTAACTACTCAAACATAAAATATCAAATGATGACGAGTAGTACGTGTAGGTATGTATGTACCTTCCGAATCTAAACTTAGCTTGCACGTTCTGACATCGAACACGTCTGCATTTCGAGTGTCCTTCCCTTTCACTATATACCTAACTGACATGAGATCTGATAAGGACACAAAGATATCGACTTTCGTTCATCGAAAATAGGATGATGCTCACTGCTCCTAGACAAGCGACATTCGACATTAACGAAACCTTATTGTAAAGTATGAAATCGACACAAAGTAACGAAAAGTCACACATGAATTTTTCATTCCATTCTATAGCGCTCACGAACGTCAACTGTCATTCTTGTCTAGGATGCCTATTTAGCTAGTATTGCGAGTACTCTTCAACTAATAAACTTTAAGGCAGCAGAGTTACTAAGAGGTCAGACATGTCGATTTATGCTTAATATTTTATTTGATATACGACGAAACGAAAAATCGCGATTCTTTAGATAGGCAGAAACAACTTTTAACCACTCGTCGCGACACTAAAAATTTTCATGTATGCACGTAGATTGCGATTACCCTTTTCCAAGGCGTCCTGGATCGAATCCAAGAATATCCACCAATATAATGTTTTAAAAGAAATCAATTGGCACTATATACAATCAACTTTCAATACAATCGGTAGCATCTGAAAGGCTAAACAGTTACATTATTCAACGTGCGGGTAAGGGTTTGCATTGGCGGAGGTTTAAAAGGTTTACAGCGACACGGGGTTGTTTACGAAACGAATGGCGCAAGTCATAAGCATAACATCTACTTATAGAATAAGTTAGTTTTATGCTAAACCTGCCTTTGTCTATACTATACAATAAGAAAGACAAAAGATTTGCATATAACAAATAAACTTAAAAACTACTGTAATCACAGTCCACTGCTGGACATAGGCCTCTCCAATTGCACGCCACGGTGCTGGATCTTCGGCTGCTCGCATCCAGCTCCTGCCAACCATCTTACGCAAATCGTCACTCCACCATGCCCGAAGACGTCCTACACTACGCTTGCCGAGACGCGATAAAACAACTGTAATAACTGAAAATAATTCACCATTTCTTGAAAACGTATCGAACCGCTAGTTTGTTATGTTTCGACCAATTAACCGAATCAAATCCGATCACTTTTATTATTGAAATCGTACATTTAACTACGTACCAAATTTAATTCCTATAAGAAAACATACACATCCGTACATAGCACCCACACAGAATTAGATATAATATATTATACTTACTAAGTGTTATTACCACGCTTTTAGGTTTATTTTAAACTAGCGGCCCCGGCAGACGTCGTCCTGCCCGTCCGATTGTTTCGTCAAAGATCTGTCACTTCTTCATAAGGCTTCATATTTTCCCCGTTTTTTACACATTTTCCACTATTTCTTCCTCGATAAATGGTCTATCCAACAAAAAAATAATTTTTGAATTCGAACCAGTAGTTCCTGAGATTAGCGCGTTCAAACAAATAAACAAACAAACTCTTCAGCTTTATAATATTTATATAGATAGTTACTAGATGTGCCGTTTGACACGCTTCCCTCCATAACTTGGGGTGTATATTAATTGACCGCTGGTCAGTAATTCGCGGTGCCCCGCGTCCGGCGGTTGTCGCTATATTTATGGCTACCATCATTTTGCAGAGATAGATGTAGGACCTTACGACATTTACACCAAACAACATTTGTATTTATTGGGATTTAAAGGGAAAACCCATAACTCTATGTCGGCTCTAAACCAATAAGTATTACTAATTGACATAAGAATGCTATATTATACTAATTTCTGCCCTCGACATTATACACAATATCGTTATACGTATTTTACACAGTATTGTTATAATATATATCCTATATCTTATTCTGATGTATAAGCTATATTTACTATAAAGTTTTATCAAAATTAAGTCAATAGTCTTTGTGTGAAAGAAGAGGAAACACACATCTAGATATCCATACGTTCTTACATACTTTCGCGTTCATTATGTTAAAAATTATTCATAATATTAAATTAACATTAATATCAATATTTTGTCTATGTTACAAACAATTATTGGTATATGGTTGTTTGTAAATAGTAAAATAAGCTAAAAAAATATCAGACAGAAAAAGGAAAGGCAATTTGACAACAAAAGAGAAGACGATAAAGGTGTATCAAAAATCAATGACACAGGCAGCCATAATAAGGCGGTACCATTGCTTTACGATATCAAAACATCGATATTAACGACGAGTTAGAATCGAGAATAATGTTATTGTCTGAAACTGCAATTCCATAGTATTTTTATTGTTATTTAAGAGAATAAACATTAATAGTAAAAACGTTGGTCGAATCAAAACAAAATAAAAGAAAGACGTTTATTATTTTATATTTTACCAAAGTTTTACTATTGTGTATTGTATAAAAAAATCCTTAGCAGTTAAGTACATATACGATTAGGTTCACGACCAGCCATTTATGTACCATACTAGCTTCTGCCCGCGACTTCGTCCGCGTGGAACTCCTCCTTTTTTGCAGTCGGTAAAAAAGTAGCCTATGTCCTTTCTCAGGCTCCAGACTTTCTTTGTACGAAATTTCATTTAAATCGGTTCAGTAGTTTTAGCGTGAAAGAGTAACAGACAGACAGACAGACAGAGTTACTTTCGCATTTATAATATTAGTATGGATTATGTGGGCCTGTGCACATACAAATACAATTTCCTCATAGAGACAAAAACTACTATCGAAATTGTTTTGAACAAAATAACACGAGGCATTGACAAAACTATCAAACATTGGAATGGAACAAAACATATAGGTAACTAGCTTCTGCCCGCGACTTCGTCCGCGTGGAACTCCTCTTTTTTTGCAGTCGGTTAAAAAGTAGCCTATGTCCTTTTTCAGGCTCCAGACTATCTTTGTACCAAATTTCATTTGAATCGGTCCAGTAGTTTTAGCGTGAAAGCGTAACAGACAGACAGACAGAGTTACTTTCGCATTTATAATATTAGTAGGGATGGATTTAACTCGCGCATTTCACTTTATTTACTGACATTTATGGAGTCGGCTACGAATGTGGGAACTGTAAAGTTAGATAAAATAAAATACTCAAGTTAAATCTGTTATATTTCAGTCGAATGTATGATAACCGCGAATGCATCAGAAATTATTAAAGGTATTAAAAAAAAATGTCGACCAAATATCTAGTGGAAAGTTTATTGAATAATAGAAATACATTTCCTTTACCAGTAAGTAAATCATATTTTAACCGAGAAACAACTAGTAGACCATTGCGATATATACGTGGTATATTTTGGAAACATGCCCACAAATTCCGGTGACTATAATTTTCCTTATATTTGCCTTAGAATAATACTATTACTATCATTATCTGGGTAACATGATAACTTATTAGTTTCACTGTAAATAATATTGTGATTATTCTGTCTAAGCATTTGGAAATAACGAAGGATCAATACGAATCAGATAACAAAACAAATAGCAAGAACAAGCGCTAATTGGAGCATTGGATATCGAAAAACAATAATTATCGTGTGGTTTTCAGCTGATAGACATGATATAATTTGTTATTATCTATTACAGCTTTTGCTCGCGACTCAGTCCGCATAAAATATGAAAATTAACGATTTCTTATAGCCTAAATAAAACTTACGCCTAGCCTAAATAGGCTAAATTATACTTAGGTTGAGTTGGTCTTTAATAGCATGCATGTAGATTAACTTATCGGAGGGTCTCTAGATGCGACACGTAGTCATCGCATTTTCTTATCTTTTGATTACCAACGTCATAGTTTACCTACTGGTTATAGCTATAACTATATTTCTATTCTTTTAAACTGTCGTACCAAAACGTCACGATGATCAGTTTATCGATTGGCACTTGTTTGTGCCTACAGAATGTCGCAGGTCGCATACGTCTTTGGACCATAACTCAAAATAATATCTAGTGCATTAAAAAAACATTTGTAATAACTGAGAAACGATTTGTCTTATCTTAATGGCGCAAGTTCTGCCGTTCCTTATGTGTAGTTCGGGGTGATCGCACATGCAAAGCTTTTAAACGAAATTATAGCGCACGCATCAAAGTTGGACAAGATTAAACATTTGTAGAAGAGAAACACATTTCTGAAAAGATTGTCGCTAATAACGCAGTCTTGGTTTTTATATTTTGGAGAATAGTACTGTGACTGTATTTATTTCTTATGAGCAATAAAGTTTTTACTAAATATAATATTACAATTAGAAAGAATAGACTAGTCACCGGTTTTGTGGATTTGTTTGGTACACTGGATTTGTGACCAGAATAAAATTTCATGCAAAAAGTAACGGTCATTACATTTGGTAGACTAATAAATACTGCAAAGTGTGTTAGTATATTTGCAACTATAGTAATACGAAAATAATAATTAAAAAAAACAATAATATAAAAAAATTCTCCGACACTAAATAAGGCGTGGCGTCAAATAATTAAGAACGAAAAGGACGAACATACATTTCCAATTAACTAACAAAAAAGCCATAATATTGGCAGTAATTCCACAGTTTTCCTGTAAGATCTTTCTTCTCACCAGGGAATTATAAGACGTCTCTACTGCTTAGATTTTTGTGTAAGTACTCGAACACGTATTGAGTGACTTTCTCAAACCAAAAAGTACCTACTGGTAAAAAAGTCATTATAGCCAAGTTAAATCCGTTACCTACTGTTGGTTTATTCCAAATACAAATTGGACGGCATATAACTTTTATTATTTTCTCTGTTTCGTGCCTTGGATGGAAATACAGGTTTTCATTACTAATATTTTTTAATCCTATGGTTTGAACATAGGTTTTCAAACACGCGACTGCACGACTGTCTGTTTATGTGGGTTTTGTATTTAATTATTGTGTAAAAGTTTGTTTCGCATGGGTTTAGTTTATAACTTGGGATTGCGGGTATTATTGTCATGACTTTCAATTTGTTGATAGTTATTTGAGATTTTCATAATGAATACGTATCATAGTATTCATAATGAAAAAAATGTATTATGAAACTGTATTATGGCTTATCTGTCTTTATGGACATAATTATGATTTTGTTTCGGCAATAAAATACTTATTTTGCTATAAATAACGCACATTATTAGAGAGAGCAAGCCAATAATGACATTTGTAAAATTCTAAAATAGTTATAAAATTTATTTGTTCTGTGTTTGTTTATTTTATAATGTAAAATTTTGACGATCTCACTATGAGTGCATATAATATGACATAATGTGTAATTATAACGTATGTAATAATGAGAAATAAATAAATCTAATCTAATCTAATCTAATCATACCGGGTTTGTAAGTAATAAGTAAGTAGATACCTACCTACTTATTGTTGCTTTTCTAGAATAGTGTCACAACTCGAAATAATTTGTTACTCCGTTTAAGACTGTAAACCGTCACTTATAAAATTAAATTCAAATGGTGACACATTTCGAGTTGTGACACTATTCTAGAAAAGCATCGTTACATAATATTCGCCTAGCTTCGTCCTGAGTCTATGAAGACGCCTTTACAGTATAGTTTTCATTAATGCAAATTGTTATTGTTCTATGTTGCTGTGGAGTTTTTAATTTAATTTCTCATTGCGCTATATAAAAGGCTCTATTAGGAACATATTAAAATACGAGACAAATGAAAATTGCTTTGGAGTTCTGTATGACAGATAACAAATGAAACTTCCATAACTACTCCGCTTTTAATAAAAATAAACAGAACCACCATCTTTCAGAATCAGTTAAGTATGTATTTATGTACATAAATACGAGTAGTTTGTATAGGTATATATTATGATAATATCTAGGTCATAATTTCTGTTGTTATTGCATATTGAAATGAGACAACTATTAACGGATTTGACTCGCGTAATTTTTTTTTTCATCAGCTGACGTTTCGGATTGTTTACAGTTTCCATAATCGTAGCACGACAGAGCTAACAATAGTCTAACGCTAAACGGATTTAACTCACGTTTTTATTTTATTTGCTGTCGCTAAAGACTATCATAAGCTCAGTCGTACCATAAATATGAGAACTATAAGATTTTGGAAACGACAGCCAATAATATAAAATACGCGAATTAAATCCTTTATATATATTTAATTCCAAGGTCAGGTTATGTTGGTTTTTGGAGACTTATGTTCCCTAACAGACAGAGAAATCTTAGAACATAATATCACAGCTACCGCCGTACTGATTATTATCACAGAATGCGGAACCCAAAGCGCTATTCATTCAAAATTTAAATTTATAAATTAATTGAATAAATTCTAAACAGTTCTTTGCAGCTGCATTCCGTATGATTGAAATACAAGAGTCCTTTGCTTTGAGGACATAATAATTTACCTAGAAATGTTTTTTCCAGTAATAGTCTCGCTCATATTTACTAACAGATTTACGTTCATGGGAAAATACAGTGAAAATGAGTAAAAAATATTTTATAATCATATATATTTATCTATTTACTATTTCTTGAGTTTCTTCTCTTTCTGCTATAAGTACTAAGTAGGTACTATTTATACCTACAGCTATTCCGATATAAATCCAGTTACATTCCTCAACACTACAAAATTATAAATTGAAATAATTAGTATGATATTTACTAAAATAAACAAATATATCGGGTCATTAGTGGACCCGCGTGACTTACTATCCCTATACATATCTCAAGATGGTGGTGCTTTTGTCAAAGTATCATTTGAGTTACAAACCATAGATGAATCTATCGACAGTCAACTCTCCTTCGTCTTATTAAAGCATATCATTAGAGTAGGTACCTATTGATATTTCCGATTTTATAATGTGAATGTTTATTACTTTCATATTTATTTATCTATTAATTATGTAATCCATCACTTTTCCGAGCTAGCATTTTTTTCATTTCATAGAATACCGTGACAGAGTAATACACCGAAACGTGGCCTCCGCTGGAAAAGGCTACTTTTGTCACATATTTTTTTTTAATCACGTTTTTAAAAAAAACAACATTTGTCGAAAAGGGAATTTTACTTAGTCCTTATAAAAGAAAACGCATTTTTTTAAAATCGTACACTGAAACCATAATAATCAATAAACTTAAAAACGTCGGCTTATTGTCAATAAAAAAGAAGAACGCCCCATTTACTAGATTTATTTCTAACAATCATTATTAACAAAGTCTGTTAAATGTCTCATGTCTGTACATTAACTATTCCTGACATACAATGCAGTTGATGCATTCTATAATAATAGTTATTGTTATTACGTAGCAGTCTGTAGATAGTGAGTACTCACACAAAAGCAATCACAGCTGCAGTGTTCCCAATTTAGTCGCGTAGTTACCTACATAATTATGTGTCTAATTTGGGAAATAGAATTTTAACATGATTTCAGGAATTAAGCACTAAGATAAACAAATGAGGTTCGTCGAACGTTCACATGTACTTTTTATACAGCACCATATTCTGTATACCTAATCTATTTCTAGGTAAGTAAGTATAATATACTTAAATTGACAAATCAATAAATGACGATGAGTGCATAAAGTTTACATTTTTAAGTCTTTTATGAAATCACTTACCGTGATCACAAAAAAAAATATTTTAAATATTTGTACCAGAAGAAATCAAGACTCCCAGTGGGACTTGTATCCACACCTAAACTTTAACGCGAAATATCCTGCTTTTTCCACGATATTGTTTTTTTACTCTTTCCATTCTTCTACTTTTTACTCTTGTCTTGATACAAATATCAATATCATTTAAAAGAATGGCATGAGAATGGTTTCATACCATTCTTTTAAATGATAGTGATATTTATGGAAATATCGATAGAAATATTTCGATCGATACATTGTAGTAAATATTTGTGCCAGTCTGGTTTGAATATGGAAATTGTAAAGTTAACAAAACCTCAGCACTTAATCAACATGCGCTACTTAAATCCGTTACAGTTATTTTATTCTAACGCCACAAATTAATAAAATCTCACTAGTAGTAATAAGCACACTAGTGTCTTCTATCCTAAAAACTAAATTACCTAATTGAAACAATTTAATTAAATCCCGTGTTTCCTATTCTATTGGTAGTCAGAAATTAGCGGGCTCGCAGTCATACTAGTCGTAATAAGATGTACACACTTGTGTCTTCTATACTAAAAACGAATGACTTGAAACAATTTGATTAAATCCCACGTTTCCGATTGTATTGGTAGTCAGAAATTAGCGGACTCGCAGCGCAGTCAGGGCACGCGCCTAATCAGGCAAGTTGCTCGAGTTTGATGGAGTTGCCGCGGTGTAAATTACTCTGATACCGAGACGTGACTTGACTCTCCTGAGACGTTTTGGCAAAAATTTACTAACACTGTTGTCTTTGACGTATTATAACGTGGAGATCGTACAAGTCTTGCCAATATGATAATTCGGTCAAATTAGATCGAAAAATTCCCATCAAGCTGGAAATTTGTAAAGTTGCTCAAAATATTTTATTAATTAAAAATACCGTTTTAAAACTCCCCATCTTTCCGGTGCATGAAAATAAAAACACAAGGTCGAAAGTATATTATAAGCGTTACCATCAAGATTACAATTGAAAGCAATTTCTTGAAATAATAAGTTGCTTCTTGAGCCCGGATGAGTTAAATTGGAAAACTGGTGATCTTCACCAAGAAATACCTACATTTACAGAGTTGAGAACGACCGACGTGGCTGAGCCTGAGCTTGATAAGTATTAAAATACAAAGAAAATGAATATTACCTGAACTCTTTGTAAGCCTTTTCTGACCTGCACTGCTGCCTTTTAAGATAATATTTTTATTGCCTCTATAAATATGGTAGGTACGTATTTTAGTGTTAATTTTATTTAAAGTTTTAGATTTTACATATTGTTTGTATCTACATGATCTAAAACTGCGCAACGGGTTTTGATGAGGTTTTTTAAAGATAAAGTAATTCAAGTGGAAGGTTTATAGCACCCGTGTGAACCCGGGGCGGGTCTATACTAATATAATAAAGAGTTTGTTTGTTTGTTTGGCTTGAATAGGCTCCTAAACGACTGGTTCGATTTGAAAAATTCTTTCACAGTTGTAAAGCTACACTATTTCCGAGTGACAGAGACTATAAAAAAATGGGATACGGGCGAGGCCCGCTAGTGTTTTATAAATACAGTCCATCAAATATAAGTTTGAATAATCTATTAATTCTATTTTTAATTAAAGGCGCCTCTAGGGCTTGTGCAATATCAGTATTTTAAAGCAAAAAAAAATATATCTAAAAAAGTAAATATATAAAAGTAAAATCTGACTTAACTAACATTTACTTTGGCACTCTTGACAAAAACACTCGTAGACAATAGGTAAAAGAAAGGTAAAGTACCAATGACATTTATAGTTTCGCTACACTAGTACTTGTAGGTACTCGTACTCCTCTTAATAGTAACTTCACCTAGGTATTGCTCGATAATGCACAGAACGTTCTAAAATAATATACCTAAAGGTCAGCACCCGCTTGGCAAATTTAATAAATACTGGATTAACCATACTCATGTTATCGCCGAACAAACATAAAACCATACAACGCCTTAGCAAAGACAAATCTACTCGTAAAAACTCGTTTTCGCTTTATCGATTATGTATTCTGTAGTTCGAACTTATAGTTTTAAAGGTATATTAAAGTTGCATTATTGGAATGAACTAACTACGGATTTAACTCACGTATTTGACTTGCACTAATAATATGACTTTATTCTGTAACCGATATATTTTTGGATCAGCACATCGAGAAAGAATACAAATGTTTTTAGCTCAAACACATTTTTTAGAGACAGTTCTCATACGATTCCAATTGACACATTTATCAAGAGGATGCGAAGTGTTTGTCAAAATGTTTAGAACCAGACAATAGTTTTGTTTCGCACAACAATAAATACGCCAGGCAAAAGCAAACACTGCAACGAATCTCAACCACAATACATAGTTATACCAGCCAAGTGCGAATCGAACTTACGCACGACGGGTTTCGTACCTATATTATTCACGTATAATGGCAAAAAATTGTATAGGCTGTTACAGATTTATAATTGGAAAATAATGGTTCACATTTTATGCAATTTCATAATCGTGAGGGTTTTTTTATAGAAGAAAAAGTGAGTTTTAGTTCTAAGTATGAAAAACCTCCAAAATGCATGTTTTATTTTATTTTTGTGTAAAAATCTTAATACGACAGAATACATCTACTTATCAAGTTTTAACAGTATAGTTTCGGAAAAAAGTGGCTGTGACGTACGGACGGATAGACAGACAGACATAACTAAACCATGAGGGTTCCGTTTTTTACAATTTGACTACGAAACCCTAAAAAGGAGAGATGAATTTTTGAAAACATTTCATATAGCCTGAAATAAAATAACGGTGACTAAAATGACAGAGATATGGACATGAACAACTTTTAAACGAGAAAATAGCGGAATTCGTTTGAATTCTATTTTTTTTTATTTTTATTTCTAACATGAGCCCTAAATTTGATTCCAGTGTGCCTTGTAAACTAAACATCAGACATAACACCTTAATCCTATATTTTTTAAATTAAAAAAAAACTGTGAACCCGAATAATGAACTGACTTCATAAGATGTTGATTTTTTGTCCCATACCATATCTAAAGATTGTTTTTTTTTTATTTCCATCAATATTTCATTTTATCTCCTATGTAAATAAAACCACGTTACTTAAACATAAGAATAAACGTCCTCAACAGCGAACATTACAATAACAAAAGAAATATTTTTACAGTGAATAGAAAAAAATATTTGGTATAGAAAATATTATCTTCTGGCGCCAGCGGCTCGGAAACACAAATGTAACCGAACGTGGCGCTTTTTGATAACTTTTTAGGATTTCCGCTCCCGATCGGTACCAGCTAGTTGTCTTTTTTCTAGGAAATAAACATAGTCAAAACATGGATCATAGAAAATATTGATACTCAGAAGTTCACCCTTTTCCGGGATATGTATGCCTCGAGAAATATCGAGAGGAAATCAACTAACTCGTATGTTGTTTATCTAATAACTGCTGCTAATATATATGTTACAAAAACGTAACACTTACATACCTATATACCTACTCGGGACAACAGTAATCGCTTCTAGATTTAACGCCTATCTGGTGGACGTGACTGTAGCGACAGCATTGGTATGATATGATAAAGCCGCCAGAAGCTTCATTCTGTCTGTCATCCCTTCCGATTTTATTGACTTCATGCAATTAATTTAAAAAAAAGTTAATTAAAGAAGTAGATACTTTTGTATAACTTCGGAGTTAACGCAAGGAATAATATGTCTTATTAAGAGCAATATATTAAAAATATTGGCCAATAAACTTCTAAACATTGTGTACATGTGTACGTGTCACTCTCTTGTGCACAACAAATGCTGAGGGGATACCCTTTTTCGTTGCAACATAATTTTGTATTTAATTATCTACTATTTGTTTGTTTCTTTATTTTTGTCTGGAAAGTTGTACCTACGTCAATTGTTTTGTGTTGTAATGAAATAAACGTTTTATCTATCTATCTACATAGTTACATTTAGACGTCTATAATTAAATGTAATATACCATTTTAAAAACTTTGTTTCGAAATTAACACAATGACTATGTATTATACAGTTTCAAATAAAAAATACGACGAATTTTAATTTAGGTACACACCGACTAGGTATTTAAATATTTGATTTGATTGCCTAGTTTATACAAGCAATTATGTATTTACGTACAAACTTAATAGCTTGTAACACTAAGGAATAATATATAAATCCAATTAACTTTTAATTAAGCAATTAGTATTTTTGACAAATGTACGTATAAAACGCCAGTAAAAGGTTCGTACTGGAACCATCTAATTAACGGAACCCTTCCAGTTGCTTACTAATGAACAGTCAGAATTTATAAGGTACAAGCAATTATGTGGACGAAAAATGCAAATTTACCGCTTAGAATTGTAATACAACGCACAATGTGCTTACGAGTATGCCAGGGGATTTTATAAAAGGTATCAAATATCAAATAATTTATAATGTTCCAATGACTTTTAAAACAGTTCAGGAATATGACTGTGTATAATATAATATTATGAGTTTATAAATGTATTCTTGAAATGATGTAGAAGCACGTCATAGGCAAAGTTAAGTACTGCGTAGCACACCGAGTGCTACGCCGTAGAGCATCTACGAAATTTAATAGTTGCTAAAGTTACCTACTTTAAACTACTACTAACTTCTGAGTTTCATACTAAAATTATAAACGTGACTATAGCTCTGTCTGTATATCTATAATATTACCGCTTGACGTTTTTTAACCATTGAACTGATTTACATGAAAGTTGAAGGGGCAATGTACCTCGGGGATGGAAGGAGAATAGTGATATCACGAAAAGTAATCGAAGTACTAATTCTACACATACAAAGTCTCTAGCAGAAGCTAATAAAAAGTTATTGTATGGTAGGAAAAAATAGTATATTAGTAACCTACAGACAAGTTAACAGATGACACGTAAAACAAATATTAACTTGAAATGTGAAGGCAAATCCAATTCGCCAAGTACGTGCCGGCACAATATTGGCGAAGCGTAACACGATCCACTCATGTTGCCAAACATGATATTTTTTCTCGTGTCTTGTCAAATAACATAGGAAATTTCGATAGGAGAAAATAATAATAACTTACAGAAAATTCAATGTCCTTTTTATTTGATTGTACTGTATTTGAGTGCGGGTTTCCGGTATCGACCCTTATACATTGTGAAAATTCATTGTTGTATCAAAGATTTTCCTAAAGAACTCTCTGCAAAACTAAGTAAATTGGAATCGCTGATATGTATAAATACAGTGCAATGCCGTAAAAGAATCAGTAAACTTAAATAATGCAATTTGGTTCGAGGCGCGTAATCTCTGCCAATAAGCAAAGTCAGTACTTAGAGCGTTTTGTACCAACACTACTTTTATGTTTCTTACTAAGCAAGCACTTATTTCTATTTCTAATTTATAATTAACTTATACATAACATGTTAATAACCCTTCCCACTCGTAATTTTATTTTATAGAACTTAATTGCCTGTAGGGTTATGTGTCCGAGAGATTATAATTGTATTATACTAGCTACCTGCGGTATCGCAACTCTTGAATCACTCTATCAATTAAATAATCCGCTGCGTAGTTAAAGATTTAAACATACATAGCAACGGACAGAAAGCGAGAGCGACTTTGTTTTATACTATTATAGTCCAGGCAAATTATACTTACATTATATTAGAACTGTATGGAGTTTACAGATTACCTGTATCGGCAAATTATATAAGTGTAGATTTAAATGTACCTATAAGTGTATACCTACGTAATTCCGGCAGATCTATACTATATTACTTAAGTGCTCCAGCATTATATGACTTTCTTGAAATAAATGTAAATCTTTCTATAATCAAATTAACAATAACTCATACACGTGTCAGTTCCATAGTCGTTTACTATTATAAAGTTATTCGTTTTATAATTTACTGCTCATTTCTTCATAGAGAATAAATACCTAACCAGAGACACTTTTAAAGTTTTTAGTTTTTACCTAATAGAGTAAATTTTTCTTCATTATGTTTACAATACCAATGAAATAGTTGAATGTCAACCTTTGACGATGGCAGCCTCAAAATATTCATTTCTGTAGCGTATTATATAATCAAAAACTTCAAAATATTTGCTGGCGTGAAAAACCTATTACTAATATGAATTATGACTTACTTAAAATATATTAAATAAATCATCGGGCAATTACATATATAAGAAAATATAAAATATCTTAAAATTTCAGTTCATCTTTCGTTAAATGCATAAAGACGGAGCTAATAGGTGAAAATGCATCGAAAACACAATATATAATACACAATGTCCACTCTGTGAATATTCCGTTAATCTTTACAGTTTTACTGCCGCTTATGACGTTGCTGCTCCGACAATAAACTTTATTACTCAGTAACTGTATTTGTAGGAAATATTTTTTTTATTTTTACCTGTAAAGTTTACATGACTTACCTGCAATTTAAATTATAAAATAAGTTTGATAGCTACGTCACGCGTCCCTTGAAATTAACATGATTTCTATTTCGTAAGGATTTTTTCGTGCCTCAAAGCATCTATCATCTGTCACTATAGTGAGAGAAGGAACGAGAATCCACATATAATAGAAATTAATCAGAAGATATGTTGGTAAGCGCATAACTCAACAACGCATGGACCGATTTGGCCAATTCTTTGTTTTAAATGTTCGTTGAAGGCCATGGAAAAATGCCTGAATTAGTCAAAAAACAACACATTTCTATATTCATATCGACGGTACGTGACAGAAGACTTTGACATATATTTGACTAAACAAACACCGCTAGTGACTGAATAAAAACGAATACAAAACTGTGCAATGTTTTTAAGATTTAGATAAAACGTTATATAGAATTCAAGTCACGCGTAAGAAGTTTTTAGAACAACAAACTCCGTCCTCAGGGTCCGAGTTCACCTACGAAATCTTCACTTAGTATTGCTTAAAACAATTTCCGACTATCAAAGTTCGAGCCGTAGTTTTTATTTGTTCGTGTCACGTATGTCCCGGGAGCTGTTTGCTGTCTTACTGTAGCTATAAGCGAATTTACTGGAGTTTTTCTTTGAGCAAAACTGTTCTCTTTACGTGGGGAGATGCTTCCAGTTTATTTCGCCGAATAGCTTTTTACACCCAGGCCTGAAATTAGATGTTATTTCTATTAACGGATTTAACTCGCGTATTTTTATTTTATTTTATTTTATTAGCTGACGTTCCGGATTCTTTACAGTTTCCATAATAGTAGCACGAGTGAGCTGACAATAGTCTAACGCTAAAGTGTAACACTAAAGCTTTAGCGTTAGACTATTGTCAGCTCAGTCGTGCTACGATTATGGAAACTGTAAAGAATCCGAAACGTCAGCTAATAAAATAAAATAAAAATACGCGAGCTAAATCCGTTAATAGTTGTTTCATTCCAATGTGTAATAACCGCGAAGGCATCAGAAATTATTAAAAAAAAAAAATTAAGATGTTATTTCCTATTTTTTATTCATATCTCTTTTTTATAATATAAGTACATACATAGGTTAAGTCTCATGTAAATATTACCAAATAACCTCCGACGTTGTAATTGAGTAATTAAAGTAGTAGGTACTTTAAATTTATTAATTTAATCCAGTATTTTATTCTTATTATTGTTTGTAATATAATAAGATAAGTATCTGTGGAAGTATTACTGAGTTAAGAAAAAAGTATAACTGAGAACTTTATGATAAACAACGGATGCAAAAAAATAAACACGAGAAATTACTTAGGTACCTACTGTATTAAAACTTACATCCTGTTGCTTACAAAGTTTTTGACAAATATAATGCTTTTATACCAAAGTTTTTTTGTTATCGTTTCCTTAGCAACGGGAAGTCGTAAAAAGTCATTCCACTCTCACTTTATTTTAATTTCGGACATAATTTACCAATATCCTGTGGTATTTTGAACCTAGTTGATTACATCTTTAACCAGCGACCTAAATATGTAATTTCATATTCAATGTCAAAAGATAAGATTACTTTGATCAAGAGACATAATACAATGGCTGACTTCTTAAATAAAAAAGCTTCTTTCTCCATGAATAGTTTATTTCTGGCTTCAACTCGTATTTTATTTCTGTATTTTTAATTCTTGGTTATCTAAAAGAAAAGCAGCCCTTCCTTAGAAGACCCACTTTGATAGTGACGGTTATTTCCTTGTGTAAATTGCCCTGCAGCTATGTTCTTCGTCTTAATTTTTTTAACTAAAAACAATGCTAACTCCTTCATTGTAAGTATAGTCGCGAACGAAAGATCTGGGCTTTTAATTAATGTACATGAGGTGCCTAGTTTAATAAATCTATACGCTTTTGACTCTTTATTTAACTTTTAGTGAGAAATAAAATTGGTTTTGAACCAATAAGGTTTCCGACAAAAAGAATAAAAATAAATTTTAGAAAAACCTTTTTATAAAAAAAAAAATTTTGGAACGAACGAATGAATGAATGATGTGGAATTAGGTACATAGTTTTTCGTATATTGTCTACTTGCTCCGTTAATTTAAAAAGTAATATTCTTGAATGTTGCATCTTTTAAATTAAGGAAAATTGCCCTTTGTCCGTGGCTGTAGTTTTGTCCCTAGGCAAGAGTAAGTAATTAATTTTGCCGTGAAATAAGAGACACTGTTATCGTTTGATAAGAGTTGCCTTAAGCAACAACGCAGCGCTCTAATGACCCTTTGTAGGTCTATAACTAACAGAATAGTCGAGTTTCAATAAAGGGTAAACATAGATAGGTATAATTTAATATGAGCATATTATAAAATTCTTTGTCGTAATTGACAGACTGGTTCCCACCAATAAAAGGCAACACAATTAAAACCGCTGATCGTAGGGACCTAAAACTTAGAGTGTGTGTTTTTTTTATGGCGTATTCAATCGATAAGAAAGGATTTTCCATCTAATAAAATTTATTATAATTATATAATATTTAATATTATGTAATTCTAACCCTAAGGGTGTGAAATCAGGGGAAAAGTTTGTATGGGACAACGTGATTCCTTGGTCCGATGTATTTGAAATGTTACATTAACATTTTGTAGCAGAATTCATGGAAGATAATATGTGTTTCGCATTTCATAGAAATTCACATCCTAACAAGGTTAAAAAGTACGCGGACAAAGTCGCGGGTAAAAAGTAGCATTATTTCTAAAATAGTAAACTTGTCTTCTTATCATGTCTGGATAAAGCTTCTTTATTTAGCTTAATGATAGCATGCTAATATTTCACATACGAAATTATATTTGGCACATATAACAAATTACTTTTAACAAGAAATAAAAACCGACTTCTAAAAGAAATCATTACGTAACTCTCTAAAAAATCACTTTTTCGAGATAGGGTTTCAATCTCTATGCTTGATTCTTTATATTTCATTCGAAATAAATATATACAATGTAGGTAACTAACACACAAAGCTGACGACCTATCGCGAACGACCATTGGGAAACATTGCAATGCTTGTATATTGAACAATGCAATTGTTTGAATAGTTCATTCAAACCGCTAATTATCACTACGGAACAGAAGATTGAGCGACTGGAAAACGTCTGATACAAATACCAGTTTTTTTTACGTTATAAAGTGCAAAATGTAGAAACGTGAGATAAATATAAAACAGACAACTAAAGACACTTCTTTAGTTTAAATTTTAAACTTTAAAATGACTAATTAACGAGGCGTACACAAAATAAATATTATGACCGTCGGTTGATTTTAGCTAAAGTAGAGTCCAGTAGTAGGTAATTGGATGATACTTTCTATTGAATTTATTTTTGTAAATAGAACTCACGGAAATAGTTTATTTTCGTAGCGTATAAGTGCTTGCAATTCGAGTGACCCGTTTGGATCTTACTTCACCCCGAGGCTGTGAATCCTTTGAAGTAACCAAATACTTCGTTAATTAATAACGTTTTCCAATAGTTTCTATTTCAATTATAGTTCGTAACTTCTGATATCATTTAACTTTCTTTGTAAAGCAGTGTCCCTATCGGTTCTCGGAAATTATGAAAGCAGCATGTTGCATTGCAAAGAATTGTGTTAAATAATGGATTATTCTATTCTTCATAATATTTTTATATTTTTTAATAAAATTAAAATAATCTATTAAATCTACTCATTTGCCATATAAATACAAATAGGTAGTATAATCTTGGTACACCTTCATAAAACATCAAAAACTGGCTATAAGGTCCCTCTCCTAAATATAAGACAACTAAGGCAGGTCATCCATAAAGCCGGACACCGGTGAGAGCTATAAAATTGCCCTGTAAGCTATAAAGAGACCGAGATGATGTATAATGCACTGTATCATGCGGAAAGATTGGTAAAATGAACGCCAAGTTCTATAAAGGGAAAGAATCAGATAAGTGTTTAAGCGGCCAGAGAAACTTTATTATGGTTGCATTCATTAGGCCTTGAAATTATAGCATTTAGAAACAGACCTAATATCATACATTTCTTAATTTTGTAAATAATATTATAAGTTATAATATTGTAAGACGTAATATATTTACGTACGTATTTAGTAGGTACGATTTCTGTAATAGGTACTGAGTTTGCTTCGCGCTCGTCTTGGCGGGGCACTCCCATGTCCCCCGATGAATTTATGTTTGGACTGTCCAAAAACGTGTTGTTTTTATTTTTTCATAATTCAGCATATAAAAATACAGCCCTAAAATTTCACCATTCTACCATCAACATCTATTTTGAAATAAATAATTTAAAAAAACGCGGTGCGAAGTTTTGGTCAGCTGGCTATTTTATATTTTTAGGAACTTGGCGTTTAATTACCAAACGAACAAATGAAATGTGTACGAAATAACCCGCGCGGTCGCTCGGGAATCGTATAACACTATTAAAACTTGTACCGAGACATGCTCGGACGAGACCGGCCAATTTTCAACTACTTTATTATATTTTGTAAAGTTTTTTAGACTTCAGCACTTGATAGTTTTGATGCAATAAGCTGTACTCAAAGACAAGTTTGTGTGATAATTTGTACATACCTATAATAATCAAAGTTAGTTACATTTTATGTACTTAGATCGTTCTTCTTTTCTATTGAAAACGAACCGACTTTCTCCTATTATTTGATTTATTAAACTACTAGCGCTCCCGGCAGACGTCATCCTGCCCGTTCGAAATTCTAATTAGGTAACTTTAGTTGGACAACGTTTGTATGGGAAAAGAAAAGGGCTGTTTTTAGGGTTTTCCCGGCAATTATTCGATTTTTTCTCGCCGTAAGAACCATCCTTGGACTAAACGAACATTTAAAAAAAAAATTGGCCAAATTGGTCCAGGCGTTGTCGAGTTATGCGCTTACCAACACATTTTGCGATTCATTTTTATATATAAAAAGAAGAAAGAAGATAAGAAGAAGATTACTTATTTGATTTATATTGATTATTACTTATACAGATGTTAGTGTACGATTTATAAAAATCTGAGTCCATGATTCGGTTTACTACTCCATCACGGCATTTTATGAAAGACAAACGTAGGTATAAAAATTCTGGTTAGATAAAGGGAGAGATTACATAATATCAAAATATAAAAAATATGGACGTTTATTCAAACATTATAAAACCGTATATATCAATACTGTAATAAAATGCTTTAATAAGACGAATGACAGGTTACTGTCAATAGAAAAGAAGAACGACCCACTTACTTATTTTTTTTCACATGCATTATTAGTTTGGACATATAGTTGTTTCTAATAGGTCAAAAATAAATGTAAAAAATATTTTGTTTACGTCGGTACGTACCTAACTACTCATGTATATACCAAAGTACTTGACTTGCAAATGGAGTATTGAATCAAAATTACTTAGGGGCCATCCATTAATCACGTGAGGCTTGAAAAGGGGGGAGGGGTTTGACAAAAATCACGAAATGTCACGAGGGTAGAGGGGGGGTGTAGTAAGATATCACGTGTATTTAGTTTTTTGTTTATTATTATTTTTATGCCAATCAAAAACAACCTGCAATCTTTCTGTCTAGACATTTTTATCATGGTCCTTAATTTCAGAATAAAATAAGATTATACTTTATACATGTATTTAAGATAAGATAAGATACTAAAAATACACGTGATGTTGAGTGGATGGGGGGGTAGTCTTAAACCTCACCATGTATCACCAAGGGGGGGGGGGGGGTTAAAAATGCTTTAAAAAAGATCACGTGATTAATGGACGGCCCCTTAATTAATTATCTGCAAAGTGCATCACCGGTGCATGTACTCTAAGTGGTACTCTAAGGGTATTTTAAGTGGACAGAACACCAGGTAGTAGGTACTTTAGGCTATCTACTGTCGTTTCGTGATCGTTACTATTTTTATTAATTTCCTTAAAATATGAAAATGCGCTGCTGATTTTTTTCAAGCCAGGACTACAACGATTGCGATATTTTGAAACGTTTCTGAGAAACACATGAATAGACTAAATTACTATTTCATATTGCGTAAATAGACATTAATATTTTTTTTAAGAAAGAAGAAATATATATTGATACAATTCTTGTCGTGACTGAGAAGTATTTTAAGTAATCGGTCAATTGTAACCGATTTCTTGAATTGAATCATAACGACAATAATGACAACTAAATTGTCAACCCCAATAACAAAGTTTTCCTCTTAGTAATTCAGTCGAAACTACCAAAATAGTAGATGAATTTTAGTTCTTTATTGTGAAACTGATTAGGTTGTTTTACCAGTTTAATATGAAATATTTATTTATGTATTACCTTTTATATTCATTTATTTCACAATAGTAAAACATTAGATTTAAGAACGTTATGCACACGCACTCATTAAACGAAGTGCAATAAAACTCTACAATTAAATTAGATAATATAAAAAAATAAACATTTTAACTCTACAATATATTTTCTTATTATTATCGCCATGTACTTAAACACACCACTCGTATACAAGGTCTGACTTGGCTATGTATCACGTCGAAAACCACCCGCCGTTATTTGTTACCGGTGCATTTTGCACCTAAGTGCCTGTTTGCTGCGCTGCAGAGCCAAATTAATCTTTACTATTTCCTAGCTTTCCATAGAATTATTATGCATTTTACTGCCAGAGCTTGACAAGATGTCTTACTTTTGCCTTTTATTTCCGTGCAGCTAGAGAAGGTTAGGTATATAACAATCGGTGTAACCAGGGCAGGGTTAAGCCGCCTCGTACTTAGATACTCACGAAAATACTTCCACTGGGCCTATTCAGCCTGGCGGCGCACATTGTGAATGTACACCAAAACTTGCCCAGGAGCCACAACAAACAAATCAAGATGTATGGAATTGTACAAGCTATCTAAAAGTCACATTCAATTTTCGTTCACTTATGTCAATGCTGCATATTTTTAATTCCCATTCGCTATTATTGAATATCCCTATTCAATAATAGCGAATGGCAACTGATAAGCTTAGTCATTGATCACACACGCTTTACCCCTAATTAGTATTTTACATACCATTATTACCGTCTGCGTAAAAAGGGTTGCTGTCAAAGTTTTTGCTGTATCATGCCGAAAAATTCCGACCACAACATTCAAACTAAAAACATCCGGTGCGTAACAAAACAGCATTTTTTGCGTCTTCATCAAATGAAATTACTCCGACCCTCTTTGTTATGCACAGAACCCTTTTGCGACCCTCCTCTTAAATAGTAATGCTATGTCTTTACGGAGCCCGCGAACTCTCTGAGCCCCTGGAGGTCCTTCCTAGTGGAAGCCCGCGTAAGACACCTTTACAATTGTTATTGTTTTTACCAACTTGACAGAGACGAAACTGTTTGTTAAATAAAATCATTGCCGTCACACAAAATTCAACAAAGAGTAATAAATGACATTCCCCTAATGACCTCAATGTAAGTACCAAAAAGGAGAAACAAATATACTTTCTAAAGAACTCATGTTTGTGCAAATAATCTTTGAGCATTTCACACCAATTGATCTAGTCCGCAACTAAGCAGATCTTGTGTACTGTGGCTACTAGGTAAACATAGGTAAATACATAGGTAGACATCAAAGTCCCAGATATAGATGCTCGTGTTTATCGTATGATATCGGCTTCGAATCCCTAATATAATCCCGTAATCAAAGGCTCTGACCACTACACCAACAAAGCGTGAAATATTTTTACTGCGTAAAAAAAATAAAATGTCAATAAGTAATTTGAGTACCTAGTACCTATTTGTAAATAAAATATTACTATTCATTGGAATGAAACAACTATTAACGGATGTAACTCGCGTATTTTTATTTTATTTTTATTTCGTACCACGACTGAGCTGACAATAGTCTAACGCTAAACTCAAAAGTCTCACTTTAGCGTTAGATTACTATTGTTATCTCGTTTCAACTTTTCACTGCGTAAAAACCGTTCACGTCAATAAGTAATTTGAGTAGTATTTATAAATAAAATATTACCTACTATTGTTATCTGGGTTCAACTCTGAAGTTTTACAAAAATCCCGAATAGCACGCACCGGCAATTGAAATAATACACATCGTGCGATACGAGTTGTTTCATTTAGGATGAACTTGTTCACAACGAAGTAAAGCGGTGTTCTGCGAATTACTTCACATTAAATATCAGTCGCTGTTTTAGCTGCTTGAAATTCAGATCATCTTTATTAAACACATTTCAATATGGCGGGTTTATTAGTTTAGTCATTAAACAAATATCAAACAGACGATAATATTATATGGCCCAGGCAACCTGCCTTTATAGTATCCGTTACAGTTGTTCTATTATAATAAATGTTAGCTTTTTTTTTAATTTACCTGAAAAAATAGACATATAATATTAATCTCTCTGTAAACAACAATTCCGTGGAATCCTGCCCTCACTCCTCGGGCAATACCTTTATATAATTCATGACACAGTTCTCCTTGTCTTTTGATTTTTTGATGATATTCTCTTGTTTGTGTTAAGCGGCCTTTATTTCTTGAAGGTTATGGGATAAAGTTGTTTAATGTTTAACGCTATCTTTTCGTAGCTGCTGCAATGTAGAGCTAACTTTTACGTAAAATTTACAATCTAGTTATGTGTTATTTTAAAACTATGCTGTGTGCGTGGTTAGGGAAAATGGGTGTACCTACTTACAGCCGACGATGATAATGGCAATCGTACAAACGTTCACGGCCTAAGATATCAGTAGCCACTCGCGACACAACGATATTCAATAGAACTTGGTGCTGACGAAGATGCGCACGCGCGTCGTTGTTAGGTCGTAGGGTTACTGACTTGTCCCCGGGCGCAAGCGAAGGAGTAAAGGTGAGGGTAGTTTGGTTGCGGGTAGGCCGCCTAAATTGTCACAATACCTACTTTATTTTTAAGTACAATTGCTCACCAAATTGCAGTTAATTTTGTCATGTGTTTTTTAAAACACAATTTTTTTTTAAATGTGGCAAAATTAACTGTCCTATTAGGTATGATTTTAGAAGCAAAAGTTAGTAGGGACATATTGTTCTTAAAACGTCAGCTAATAAAATAAAATAAAATAAAAATACGCGAGTTAAATCCGTTAAAATAGTTGTTTCAATCCAACATATTGTTCTTATTTTTGCAGCCAGACAAAATGTTTTTGTTTATGTTGTCTTTGTACATATTTATATGCTACGTAAGCTAATCATATAAGCCTGTCTCTAAACACAAGTCAATATTTTCCCCTTTACAAGCAGCGAGCCCACAATGAACTGTCGACATAATATTGAGAATGTTGTCAACAAGGAGAAGGTTTATCACGTCGATATTATTTCGTTCTCGATATGAAGAAACAAGAGACGATATCGAGATTACATGATTTCTCGTTGTTACCGATTTTTGACAAATCACCGCGAGAATAAGACGACATCCACATGACGAGATGTCCACTCGACAATTCATCATAGGCTCGCAGGCTTGTTAAAAAAACTATTTCATAACTGCCATAGATCGCTTTAAATTAGTTCAGTTTATCTGATACCTAATGTTACAGATCCTTGCAATTTCCGACTCGGTATGTAAGCCGGTAGCGGCAACTGCATGCTAGTAATTTATTAGTAACTTTGATTCCTGTTGCGACGGAAGTCACTGCAATTTACCGACGTTTGCATTTCGCAGAGATTAGTGCAAAGTTGTTTTGATATATGATTCATATGTCTAATTTTAGCTTTTACTTACCTATTTGCTTCTGTCTGTTATATATATTACCTTCTAAAATTATTAGGGAACTAACTAAATAGCTTTGTCGGGAATTCGAGATCAGTACCTACCTAATGTATAGCCAAGGGATTTATAGAAATATCGTCAACAACTTATACCTAGCATGTATAAGTACTAAAGATATATACATATACCAGTACCTATTGTTATTTTTTTTGTTTTTTCTCCTATATATTTTTTTTAATGTAATTAGATTGCATACATATTGTAATTTGTACATAATTTATAAGTGAAATTGTAATATTTTGAAAAAATTATACCTCATTGAGTTTCTTCTCGATTCTTCTCAAGAGGTTTTTTTTTTCCTGAATCGAAAAAGAATATTAATAAATTTTAACGTTGACATTCATAAGTGCCTATAAGAGCCTAGCCTGAATAAATGATTATTTGAGTTTGAGTTTGAGTTTATATGTATATATAATGTATCATTAGTAGGTGGTGAAAGTATTTTTTACAATAATTATGCAGAATTATTATTCTGATATGTTTTTGTACGGTTCCCTAGGTACCTACTTAGTGAAAAGGATATCAATGTAATGACCTTAGAATACTTAGGGTCTGTTCTATAACGTCCAATTAAGCTCCAAATGGCCATTGCATACGAAGACGAACAATTAGGAATGACGAAATACTAAGGTTCCATCGCTCGTATTTGTTTCTATAATTGTACCTCTCTCAATATGTTTTCAGTATAGGTACCTAATATTATACATACAATAAGAATTCTTACCTACATTACTATGTTACATCGCCGGAAACCCCGGCCGGAAGCCCGGCGGACTTGGGCACGGACTCTGACCGATACTATTTGGTGCTGGTATATATATATTATTATATATAGCTAGCTATATACATATATACCAGCACCAAATAGTATCTGTTAACATGAGAAAATACAGTAGTTCTAATCCAAACCATTCCAAACAATTATTTTAATATATTTGTCGCATCCTTGGCACAAGCCGTGTTCAACTGTTCACGCAAACTACTCCACCGACAGTTGTCGATGAACTTTCAAAAATTAATAACGGTTATCGACTTGTTGATTTGTGAAACGGAACGTTACGTCAAGTGACAGTTGTCAGTTTGTTGTTACTTGGATGAGTTCGGAGAGAGGGCGTTATTGTGGCATAACTATGTTGCGATATGTTTCGGCTAAAGGTTCGGTTTCGTCCAAAAAACAGCCGAACCTTTCGGCCCCGCCGAAACCGATAACAGCATAGTTTCAGGTCGCGTTCGTCTAATTGTTCTTTTCCGGCTGGTCGGCGGTGAATCACTTTACTCGGTGAATTAGAGAACATGTGGATGTTCCCCGAATAATGATATAAATTTAAACCCAATGATCACTATGTTGCAATTTTAACTCTATAGAAGTAAAACGAAAAATATTTTTCGTTATTCATACATTATCGACCCAATCACATTTTAATCACGTTTATAAAAAGTTCGGTTTCGGTTTCTGCCGAAACTATACCCAAACCAAACCTTTGGTTTCAGTTTCTGTTTCGGCCAAAAACATTATTATCTCGGCCGAACACTAATAATTATATAATTCTAATAGACATGTACACATATTCCTTATTTAATCGTGCAATTATGATTATCAATGCGGTAAATTTGGTATTTGGCACTTAATTATAACGATAATAATCTATCCTATATAACACATGAATTATATTACCACAATATCTATACCGTGACGTAGAACAAAAGGCGTATGTTGACGTTCAATTAGCTTGGCATTATTAGAGCGGCTACGGCTGATGTTCGCATAATTCAGTGTGTATTCTGGCTGCGTTCTAACCTAAAAGTAATACAATGTACTTTTCAACACACTTGCTCGTAAATTACTTATTATTAACTTGTTTCAAGGCTCACCATACAATATTTATCTACAGCATTACCTAGACTTTTTTTCCGTTACTGGTGCTGTAATCTAAAATTCCTAGAAGTTAAGTTATTAGTATGTAACCTCACTTCAAACTAACTACTGTATGTAGGTCAACAAAGCATTCTCAGTTTAACTGGGTAGATAGTTTCTATTTTTTTATAGTGACCGAGTTTTATGACACCAAAAATAATTTTGAAGGTTCACATATCGTAAGAATTCACAATAAGCCATGATATTTTATAACTTTGTATAATATTATGATTTATTACAATTGCGTAACGACTAGTTAAAAATTAAATCTCAACTGTCATTCTAGTCGCCGCGGTTGCCAACCTAGCGCTCGGTGTTACGTCACTTGACAAGGATTTTTCGTTCGGAAATAACCAATCGACATTAGCGAGATCGAGTTGATTCTTATGATGCTCTAAGTTATGATGCTATGTTTATTAAATATGGCATAATATAATAGGTTTAACATGTTAAATAAATATTTCAGAAACTTGTTACCTAGTAACTTTCTTAACTCTAGGTGTTGTTAGTTAATTGGCAGTAGTTTAAGCCAAGTTACATGGATCCCAATTGGGTAGAAGCTTTTTGTTCCACATCTTAACATTTATTTCTGTTAAGGGCAATTTAAGGATTTCAAAAAGCAAAAGTGGCCGTTTCTACGTTTGAAGCAAACTAATTTAGATTGGTTTCAAACCAATTATAAAACAATTATCCAGTGTTGCCAACTCCTAGAAATTCGAGTCGCTAAACTCAAAGTCAAAAGTCGCCAGAAAGTCGCTAAAACTAAAACATAACCATAAAAAGTTCGGGGGACCCCCCCCCCTCCCCCCATAATGATATACAAATGGAACTTCAATTAAATAAAGTTTGAATTTGGTGCGCTATCGCGTTTGTCGTTTTCCATATTATGTATCTCTTAGCATGGAATAATTCTGTGTCGATTTGATAAAAAAATGTATGTATTATTGGCTCTAGAACTGTTTTAATTTGTACTCCAAAAGTCCCCAAATAAGTCGCTAAACTATTTTTGTCGACAAAACTTTTTTTTTGGTCGGTAAGCCTTAAGCAAAAGTCGCTAGTTCTAGCGACAAAATCGCTAAATTGGCAACACTGCAATTATCTCGATCGCCATGATATGGGCAGAGTTAACGGATTCACTATTTCAGTGTCTCTGATATGGGCCGACAGATCGACCGCAACCTATAACTTATTCATAGGTCTATTCGTGATCGCCTATTTGCATGTCAACCCGACACTGATAACCGATTCGAATCGGTGATTTTGTCTGATTCTTTTTAAATTTTATTACAGGTCATTGCACTTTATAAAATCACTTCAGCATAGAACAATAAGTCTTATTAACAGTGGTGAGATCGTGTATTCTGAACATATGAACAGAAAGGGTACCTATCTGCTACTGTTTACTAAAATCTAACAAATACCTGTGAGCTACCAGCAAATAAGCTTAAATCGCGTTTCAATATGATACAAATTGACTGTACCTACTCAAATTGCATTACTCATATACAAGCGTCAAGCGTAAATCTATCTACATTGTCATTTGAACAGAGCTTACGAGCATGGATGATCATCGAGCCTAAATACTACTGCCGCCCATGGACATCAATAAGCGAAAAAATAATAAATAAACAAATAAACAGACTCGTAAGTGCCATCTTTGGCATGCATTTCATAAGAGGCATAATGTAAAAAATGTATGTACTTAGTGCCTTCATGCGCTCTCCCTAATACACGCGCAGGTAAGCCATCGAAAATTCTAATTAAATGATGAATAGATTTAACTCTATGCACACTCATGTGATTTTGCATATTAAGCACTAAATGACTAATCATTTCTAATACCTTTGCGGTTATTACACATTGGAAAGAGATAACCACAACGGATTTAAATCGCGTATTTTATTTTATTTAACATTTGGAAAACTTTACCGTTTCCATATTCGGAGACCGACTGAGCTGACGATAGTCTGACGCTAAACGAAAAAGGTCACAAAATAAAATACTCGAGTTAAATCCGTTACAGTTGTTTCATTGCAATACTTTGATTTGGTTCGGAGAGCAAATATTCTTAGGTTGTCTACTATTTTTTCTAAAAAACCGTTTACCGTCGCCTGACTAGTCGAGTATTGCAAGGATTGTCATCCATTGCAAATGTAGGCGACAACCGGTCACAATGTAGCCGCCGCCGGAACAATCTTTCATCCATCTCGTCTAACGGCTATTTGTCACATTCCGCCTGCATATTCCGTGTTTGAACGCGTCGATTTTGTGCTGGCATAGGTACTTTAGTGATGTGCTGTACCTACTTTAGAATATCATAATAATATACTATTATATGGGTATACTTATTGTACTTATCGTATAGGTAGGTACAGATATTACACACTGCAATAAAAAAAAGTACCTACTTTAAAATATATCACAACAGAATTGAAAGTAATTGAAACCAATCAATTATAACTCGCCTGCACGAAAAGTCGTATTCAGTAACGAGCCTCCAATGTTTTTGCTTTGAACTGCGGATCATTATTTTATTGCAAAAGCCAGCAGTCGAAAAAGGAAAACTTACAAATCATATTACTGATAAGGCGTGGTAAAAACTTTTTTTTTTAAATTAGGTACTATGTAGAAAAATGACTTTCCTCGCTCAACCCTGAAATTACTGCCGTGATTAGGAATTAGGTACCTAAGTATATAATTTGGTTCATTATATTTATTTGCGGAATTAATATTTACCCATATTAGATAAATAAAAAGACAAAATAAATTGATACAGATTATATACGTACGATAAATATAAATTTATAAAATTTAAATATCACTAGTAGGTCGCCCCGAACGATGACCTCAAACGATACATCCCTACTTCCCTACTAATATTATAAATTCGAAAGTAACTCTGTCTGTCTGTCTGTCTGTTACGCTTTCACGCTAAAACTACTGGACCGATTTAAATGGAATTTGGTACAAAGATAGTCTGGAGCCTGAGAAAGGACATAGACTACTTTTTAACCGACTGCAAAAAAGGAGCAGTTCCACGCGGACGAAGTCGCGGGCAGAAGCTAGTTATTTATAAATAATTGTAATGTACCTATACCTATTTCTGAACTCACAATGTTCTGTTTTATGCAATACCTCAATCGACCATGCTTTTTAAAATTTATTATTTCAACCACTAAAGTACCTATACGCCACCCCCAAACTTGAAAAGTCATTTATAAAAAAATCTTTGTAATTTTTAAGCTGTTTGATAAATAAAAATGTGCATACAATATTGTTTGGTAATTTACTCGGCAGACAAAGAAAAAAAACCAGTCGGCATGCCTATTATGCTCATATATTCAAACTTAAAAATATACAATCATACCTACATTGCTCAGCAAGTCAAATCTAAAACCTCGCTTACAATCAGAAGTCATTTTCGGAATCCAGATTCGAAACCGATGTATCAGAATAGATCCCCCGCTACTGCAATACGTCACCGAATGCATTTAATAAATCATGAAAATCGTCTGTCTGTCTGTCATCGGCGGATGACAAATTGCGAGTCGCGATGACTGCCCGATAATTGCTTTGTTTACTGTTTCTCTATGAAAAATGTAATTTCGAATGCACAGGTTAGGTAAGTATTTAACTTTAAACGGGGATGTGAGATCTTTAAGAAAACTATAATCATACGATACATGTCGTTGCTAAACATATCGCACACCAAATAACTCAAACAGGTTTTTGAGTTAGCTAAAGTTTTTAATTATGCACATCATCTAACTCCTTACAGCGAGACCTTTCTACAAGAACTTTTTAAAACAGATTTCTTCAATTAAAAAAAAACTATCACCGTTTTCAAATCTCGCTTGAAAAAGTATTGGCTTGACGAATGAGCTATTTATTTTATAGTTTGTTGTTATTTTTATTGATATCTATGGGATATATATATATATATATATATATTTGTACATATTTATGATATATATTTTTAATATTAAAATTTATTTATTTACTTCAAATTATCTTATTACATTCTCTACCTTTTAAGTTGTACACATATTTTTGTCTTACCTACTATATACTTTTCCTAATGTCTCAATCGCCCAAAGGTTAACTGGAAGAGATCCCTTAAAGGGATAAGTTCGCCTTTGTACATTTATTGTGTTTTCGTTTACCTATGTTTTATTTTGTTTTGTTGTTGTACAATAAAGAGTTTACACACATACATACATACCTACATGAACTAATAATCAGTTTTTTGCCTGTCCTGAAAAGAACTTTTGAGTCAGCACCCTTTAGATCTAAGACTGCGATATTATATTTATGCAATTTATGTAACTTACATAGGTAGTTTAAATTAAGTCCGAAACCTCGTTACGCTATGATATTGAGGGCAGCCCGTATTCACTTTTATACGTAAATTTAATACATATCTGTTTGATCAGTTGGAATCGAATGCGGTATCTGTAATGTTCCACATGGTCAGCAACGGTAAACGAATCCGGTGCCGGTACTGATTACCTGTCTTATTGGATACGCAACGTACACAAAGAACTGGCCGCCGATTATGTAACTTGGTTTAAAACCAATCCGAATTGGTTTGTTTCAAAACGTTAACACAATTCAATTTCGCATTACAGTGGTAGTGTTCAAACTAGATGAATCGACAAATATGACCGTTTTAGCGTTATGAAAAAAAAGCAATTATTATTTGTATCGCTTTTGCACACACACACAACGAGCCTGATGAACTGTCGAGACGACGTTTTGTCGACATAATATTGAGAACATTGTCGACAAGTTAAAGGTTTATCGTGTCGACATGAAGAAATACGAGACGACATAAGACATGACAACATTTCACATTGTATACAACGTTACCAATTTTTGTCACCGCGAGAATAAGATGACATTGACATGACAAGATGGTGACTCGATAATTATCATAGGGTTGCAAGAGGCTTTCTCACCTGATTCTGAAGTACAATTGGAATCGCATGCAGTTTCAGTTTTTACAGTTACTCATACAAAATAAACGCTTAAAACAAACCAACTGTGATACCAATGGCACTACTTAACCACGTACCTGTATTTATCATAGAAAAGTGCATCCATTGTTACGTAATATAGCCATTGCAGTCGGTAGGAAACATTGCAGTTCAGACACACAAGTTGGATATAAATTTGCAGGTAAAAGTAGAAAAGAAGACCTTACAAAAACATACTCTAGTATTTAATAAATTAGACTAAAGTAAACCTACCTACTTTTCAATTCGGCTTACTGCCGCTGTTGCATAGTGTAATAGGACCTTCCATTTAATTTTGTTAAACAATATCGTGAGCGCTTGTTAAAGCATCGCTGTTTGTTTAGTCTGAACGAGAGTTCTACTGTTATAATTTGGGTTTATAATTTTCTTTACTTTGTACTTTCCGTTCTCTAAGTTATACATCATGTAACACTCATAATGTGAGTAAAAGTAAATAGTACTTAAACTAATGAGTAAGTGAATCGACCGTCTTTTTCATTTGTCTGATATATGCCCACACAAAGTACGCCACTATGTTCGATTAAATGTAGGTAGGTATATCAAGCACCTACATTATAATATGAATGTCAGGCATCGTTGGCGTCGGTAAACGGAATCGCGGTGGCGTGTGATTATCCTGTCTTATTGACGACGGTTAGGTCCGGAATAAAACGACTACTTAATTTTTATATAGTGATACATGCATACAGTTTAAAATAACAGGACACAGAATAAACGCCCACCTACCTTAATGCACTTAAGTATTATAGACAGGTAGTTTTCTCCTACCGCTTAATTCCAGCAAGCCTGTGATGAACTGTCGAGTTTAAATTTTGTCGACATATTATTGAAAACATTTGTCAACAGGGAAAACGTTTGTCGTCTCGATATTGGGAGATAAGAGGTGACATGGATATGACAAGATTTCTCCTTGTTGACAACGATACCGATTTTTGACAGATCACGCGAGAATAAGATTACTTCGACGAGACAAGAGGTCGAGTCAACAATTCATCATAGGTTCCCTGGTCTAGAGTCGCATTTATCTTACCAAACAAGACACTCCTTAACTGCCTAAGCACTTAATGAAAAATTCCTGTCGCATGGCGAAACCTCCTTATCATTAAAGATTTTAACTATGCTTATATTCGAGTTTTTAACATTTTAACACGTTTTGCCCACATAGGTCACACGGGCCATGCGTTCTGACGTCACTGCTTGTCTTTCCCGTGACGCGGGCAACCAATATTGTCGCGGCAGATTTACGGGCGGCCGGTTGAGTTATTACGTCGCCGGGAATCGATAGCCGACACATTACTCCCTGGACAGGGAGTTTCGCTTTGATTACATACTTAATTATGCAAATTGGTGGAATCCCGCGATCATTGTCGTCATCGTTAAAGCTTTTTATATGCTTATCGTGCATGAACAAAGGCAAAATACGGCGTACCTACGTCCCATCTCTACTTGGAAATGATCAATGTTTTATTGTTTGAAAATCTCTCTATGAAGTAAGTACCTAATTGTGTTTTCGTTTCATCTCATCAGTGAAATCGTTAGTAGTAAACACGATAACGATAATATGGGACGATAGATTATAATTATTATACTACACGTAGAAGGCGCACACCCTAAATAATAGTGACGGAAAAGCAGCAAAGCTAACTTTAAAGTAGGTATCTAAGTATTTTTATTCATAAATAACTAAGTAATAGACAGCCAAATGTCCTTAAATCCACACTAACCCAGGGTATTGAATAATTGACTTGATTTGGGGTAATTATAAGACAATTCAAACAATAACAACGTTAATTCTGACTAAGTAGTTATAAGACAGTTTAAACAATAATTATTGTGCTGGACTGTAGTAATATTGCAACCAACGTATAATAACTTGACCGCGATAAAGTGAACCTAAAGGGTGGAGTTTCTGTTGCGTTCGTTAAATGCAATTAAAAGTTGCCGATGGAAGTGGGTGCGACAGTTCCTAAGTTTCTTGATTATACTGACCAGATGAAATAGTGCCATAATTACTATGATACTATAAGCTCCAGATAAATTTGAGTTTAGATGATGTTGTTCTACAATCAAATAAACATAACAGCTGGGGGGCTAGATAAGTTCCCAAACGCTAAACACATATTAGAGCAAGAGCCAGCGGCCCCCAGACTTTCGGTAAAGTATAAAAGCTGTAAGTTTGTCAATGTATGCCCCCAACACAAGTAAGAACGAACCCCGTCTATGGAACTTGGGTCGCGGTGGCTTTGGCAGGTATCAGGTAATAAAGGTGTGTAAAATTGTGTGTTAAATTCGTTAAAGTATAAAACTCAGTTTTTACATATTTTACGTATAATAATCCTAGAAGTCACCTTGCCGAAACCCAGACCCTTCGTACGGTTGCAACCCTCTCCCAGACGCCCTTAAAGTTTTATTTAATTGTTACTATACTTACGGTATAGTATAAAAGCTCAATTTATATATGTTATTTGGAGAACTATCAAATGATGTTTTCTTAATAGTAGGAATGTGAAAAAATAATCGATTAAAAATCGATTATTTTAAAGTAAAAATCGATTTTAAAACGTGATTTTTTTTAAATTAATAATCGATTAATAATCGATTTCTTATAATCATGAAATACATGCTCCCCGAACAGTTTAGTTGATTCATTTTTAATAAAACATTCACTAGATGGAGTTAGACGATGAACTGTACTACTTTACCGACATTCGTTTGATATGTTATTCATTATTCGTTGCTGAAACTTCATTTTTCAAACAATTCAAATTTAAAAGGTTCTCGTGTGAAAAAGTTTTTAGTGTTTTAAAAGTCCCGTTTTTTATAATGTCTACGACTAAAAGAACTACAACTATTCAATATTTTCATGTTGACAATAAATCTGGCAGTGCTAAATGTAAATATTGCCCTAATTGTATTGTTTTAGTTATTGTACATAACGAATTTTCATAATAAATCTAGAAAATAGTTCTCATTATCCCTACTAATATTATAAATGCGAAATCAGCTCTGTCTGTCTGTCTGTTACGCTTTCACGCTAAAACTACTGGAGATTTAAATGAAATTTGGTACAAAGAAAGTCTGGAGCCTGAGAAAGAACATAGGCTACTGTTTAACCGACTGCAAAAAAAGACTTCCACGCGGAAGAAGTCGCGGGCAGAAGCTATATACAATAAATGATAGATCATGCGCAGTAAAACGTCGCAATGGACCGAACGCTGTATTTCACTCGCACCCGCTGACACATAATATGTCCCTCGCGCTCGCACCTACATTAGACTTTTGATGTATTGGCAACATGAAATTCTTAGTCAAAGTTCAAAATTGTCCCTAAAGACCCCAAATGACGGTATATGTCAGTGGGTGCGTGTGAAATACAGCGTTCGGTCCATTGCGACGTTTTACTGCGCATCAGCTGTCATTGTATTATGTGGTACGTATACCGTAAGTATAGTAACAATTAAATAAAACTTTAAGGGCGTCTGGGAGAGGGTTGCAACCGTACGAAGGGTCTGGGTTTCGGCAAGGTGACTTCTAGGATTATTATACGTAAAATATGTAAAAACTGAGTTTTATACTTTAACGAATTTAACACACAATTTTACACACCTTTATTACCTGATACCTGCCAAAGCCACCGCGACCCAAGTTTCATAGACGGGGTTCGTTCTTACTTGTGTTGGGGGCATACATTGACAAACTTACAGCTTTTATACTTTACCGAAAGTCTGGGGGCCGCTGGCTCTTGGGCTATATCGCACACCTAGATCTAAAGGGAGCTAACTCAAAAATCTGAAGATTTTAATTAAACACACGCTAAAAAAAAGGATCCGATTCCTTACAACAATTTCGCTTCTCCCGAAAAAGTTACTTTTTTTGAGTTTGCTCTCTTTAGATCTAGGTGTGCGAATTATGATTTTGACAATTGTGAATGCCGCAGTATTTACGTCAAACAACGCGAAGGTTAGACAAGGGGGCGTAGACAAGTACATACAGACATACGTCACAAACATTCGCGGATGTCAAAGCCTATACGTGCCTGTGCCTATGGTCGTTTCGTTGAACGTTGGCACCTTGTCTACGCCCCAAGGTCATACAATCTCCAAAAAACCCTCTATCGTTCGCGCCAGGTGCAACTTTTCGTTCAGCGTCTGTAAGAATTTAAAACATAAGTCTGGTCTATCCCTATATGCGTTTGGACGAAATGTGGGTGATTCCACGGGCGTTTCAACCGCCATCAGTCCCTTGCCATAAATATTGAAGAATTAAACTACAATAAGATTTAAACTCTATTAATTTTGACGACAAGCGCGAGCGCAGTAAGTATGTCGTCGCAACAAAACGTAATTCTTGTTGTAGCTCATTTCTTCAATATTCAGGACAACGGAGTGACGGCGGTTGAAACGCCTGTGGAATCACCCATGTAATTTTTTATACATTTTGAATCGCTACCTACATTTATCGTTAATGCTGAACGTTGACCTTGTCTCCCCCCCCCCCCCCGGTTACATGTACATGTTACGGAATATAATAATTCTATAATAGATCTGCAAAAGTACTTTTATTCCATAACCGCGAATGCAGAAACCTAATACGGCAAAGGTTCAAAGCTTGACAAGAGTTAATCTAGCTTTACCTGTAGAAAACTCGCCACTCAAAAGGATTTTTGTAGAAGCTACATAGCGCGTATTTTTCCGCGAAGCAAATAAAAACATATCTCTGTTTCTTCTTTTATTTTTACAAAAGTTCATACTTTTTTGCACTACCTACGAAATAGCCTCGAGGCTCGAGTTGATCGGGTTGATGTCGACGCACTTTTTTTTAACTTGCATCTTATTATTTAATGACTTATCTCGTTAAAAATAAACGTGAGGTCTATGCGAATAAAATACCATAGTATATCTTTTATATCAATATTTTTTACACCCTTTTTTCTAAATTGTTGAATTGGATTCTTTACAGCTTCCATAATCGTAGCACGACTGAGCTGACAATAGTCTAACGCTACAGTAGCTAAGGTAATGACTTGTCAGTTCAGTCGTGCTACGATTATGGAAGATGTAAAGAATCCGAAACGTCAGCAAATAAAATAGAATAAAATACGCGAGTTAAATCCGTTTCATAGTTGTTTCATTCTATGTGTAGTAACCGCGAAGGCATCAGAAATTATTAAATTTTAACTTTTTTTTAAAATTCGTTTGTTTATTGCAGCTTGAACAAAGACGAACGGCCATAACTTACTGAGAAATATAAAGTGAAATTGTTATTTTCCGAGTAATAATTAATTATTTTGTACGGCGTGTCCTTCCCCATTTTGATGGAGCGAGATAGAGTAATTTAAAATTAATGGGTATCCATCTTGTTTCTCATCAAGACGAGCCGTTAAATAAACGTGGAATAGCTATTGTTTTAAGAAAATTAAAGTTAAACAGTTCAAGCTTTTTATTCGTAATAAAGGCAGGTCAATTTCTTGAGGCGTTTTGTTGTTGACACAAAATTTTGAGAGCGAAATATGTTATTAATTCGCCCCTTAAGAACGATAATTGTTGGATGGCACCCTCCACCGCGGAAATTCAGTTTGAAGTATTATCTGCTTTCCAACGAATAGGTACCAATTGTCGTTTTGACTGAAAACGTCTGTCAAAAGGACAATTGATACTTCATGACAATTGGAGGTTGCGAGTTCGAATCCTATTAAAAGAGAGATTTTTTTAAGCCGAACCAAGTAGCCAGATAAGTACAAGCTGCACATAGTTTCAGTGATTTGTATCAAGTTATTAATTTATCACACTTATGAAAATGTTTTTTCACTAATGTTACTTACCTTAATAGCTAAATATGTAGGTAAAACGGTAACCCACAATATATTTACAGTTACCTACTCTCCTGTTGCATTTAATATCACTATCACTTTCATAATATCTCAATCGCCCAAATGTTAACTGGAAGATGTCCCTTTAAGGGATAAGTTCGCCTTTGTGCATGTGTATTGTTTAATTTGTACCTATCGCTTCAACCTGTTATTATATTGTTGTACAATAGAGTTTAACTTAAGTACGTTCATACATCTATACTAATATTATAAAGCTGAAGAGTTTGTTTGTTTGAACGCGCTAATCTCAGGAACTACTGGTTCGAATTCAAAAATTATTTTTTTGTTGGATGGACCATTTATCGAGGAAGGCTTTAGGCTATATAACATCACGCTGCGACCAATAGGAGCGAGGAAACAGTGGAAAATGTGTAAAAAACGGGGAAAATATGAAGCCTTATGAAGAAGTGACAAAAGACTTTGACAGATCTTTGACGAAACAATCGGACGGGCAGGACGACGTCTGCCGGGGCCGCTAGTATATTATAATATCAGATGGACATGCTTTGAACCAAATTGCTGTCGAGTACATTCAGAAGCACTTTACGGTGTAAATTATTTATGTTAAAGCCTAAACGGAAATAGCTCTTCCGAAAGTCTCAGTCTAACTTTGTGGTCTGTCGAATATTCTTTTAACGAATTTAACTTTTTTTCGGACTGATGTGTTTCAACTAGCATTATTAGGGTTTTTTCTCATTTATTATGTTAGGTTTCTACATGTTTTTTCTTATTTATTATAGAGTAACTAACAATCGTACCTAGTATGTCCATGCATAGGAACCTACAGTCCATACATCCATACTTTTGCGTTTATAGTATTAGTAAGATTCAAACTTCGATATAAATGCAAATCGGACAGCTAGCAATATTTTACTTAAAAAATCCAATCTTCTCTAAAATATATCGAAATAGGTCTCAAGAGAGACACTAAGGGAATTGATTGCTATATAATATCGATTCGATTCGCATCGCGTGCGGAATCGAATAAAACCGATTGATATTAAACCGATATGAAATATTAGGTTTTACGTGACCTGGTTTTATAAAGGCTCTTATGAGAAAATTCATAAAAATTGTAATTTAACACTGATGTGTAGGTATTTCATATATTTATGTATACATATATAGTGATTTATTTCCAGAAACCTTATTATACCTATAGGTATGATATGTTACTAACACTCGCATCTATCATTAAATCCACATAATCTTATAAAAATATTATAATCATTATTCATTATGTACCTGTCTATTTGGTAGGTATCAGTTTAGGTAAACACTTAATGATTATACCTACCTATCTCATATGCTTTATTACGACTTCGTTAAAAATTGAATGTAAGTAGGTATACCTACCTATCACCATAATATCCTACTAATTTATATAATACTAGCTGTCCGCCCTGCTTCGCACGGATCCCTTTTTTTATAGCCTATGTCACTCGGGAATAGTGTAGCTTTCCAACAGTGAAAGAAACTTTCAAATCGGACCAGTCGTTTTGTAGCCTATTTAATCCAAACAAACAAACCTTTCCTCTTTATAATAATTATTAGTATAGATTTCACTGAGAAACTGGCTGTTTTTTTTTTAATAAAACTAAAACAAATAGATATCGTCTATTGAAGTTTGGTAACATCCAGGTCAAGAATAAATTTAAAAAAGTATCTTACCATTGAATAGAGAGGGCAGTGTTGCCAGCCGCTGCGACGAGCACCGCCACTTGAGTAAGTACATAGTACTTCCGGCTAGAGTTTTTAATTTTCATAAACTTACCAAGTACCTAGGTAATAAAAAAGAAATGTAAATTTTGTTAGACTATCGGTAGCTTTCCAAAAAAAAAATGTTTAGCAGGACCCATTAGAGTAGGTAAAAAATAAATACAAAAATACACCATTGCCTTTCTTTTGTAATGAGGGCCACCGCGTGTCAGAAATCCGCTAGATGCGCTAGTGTAGAATGAGGTCTAGCTGTCATATTCCACCAATCACAGGCCAGTAGCTTGCCTCTCATTGGAACATGACAGCTAGACCTCATTCTACACTAGCGCATCTAGCGGATTTCTGACACGCGGTGGCCCTCTTTGATTGCTGAAGCGCAGTGGCCCTGCTGGTGGGCCTTTACTACAAAACTAAACGGTTGGCGAACCTCCAGGTAAGAAGCTTCAAAACTTATATTTTGTTGTCTTCAAAATAAATACGAGTATTAAAGACGGATTTTTTGAGACGCCATCATTGTCGTCTACATGTATATCTGTACTTAATGGGTGGAATAATATTATTATTAATTATGAATTGAAATAGTATTAGTACCAGTACCATGGGATAGGTCACTTAAATTATTACTTACTTATTTTTTTTTTTTTTTTTTCGGTCTGAATACTGAAGCGCAGTTGGCCAGCTTATGGGCCTTCACTGCAAAACCGGACGGGTGGCGAGACTCCTGAAAGGAGGCTCTTAAACCTTTTGGGTTTGGTTTAGGGTTTTTAGCCCTGACCGACCCGAGGGCCCCCCAAGGTGGGGGTCGCACCTCGGCTCGGGCCGTCAGGAGGTGTGTTGACACGACTATTTTGTTGCAAGGGAACAGAAGGTCCCTGCGGATAAGTCCGACGCGCGCCGGGTGTATGTGGACGTCTTCGACCCCGCCTGCGGGGTTACTTACTTACCTACTGACTCTGTTCTTAAATATGTAGACGACAATGACGTTGTCTCAAACGGTCGAAGATCCGCCTAGTTAATGAAACTTGTACCGTAACTACTTTCCAGTTTTCCACTCAATACATTTTAAAACAACACTCGTAGAAGTCGCATCCACTTTACAATTTACAAGTGCGTTATAAAATTCAAAAAGCATTTGAGCGAGTTTCACTCGCCCTGAGAGGGTTTTTAAATATATATTGGTTGCACAGAGCTCGTATTAATATTGCATGAAGTGGTTGCAGGAAATGCTGGATCGCCACCTTGGAATAGTGGAATGGGAGCCACGTCACAAATAAAAATAAAGAAATACTTAAATATGCACAATAGACAACAATTTATTTTAAACTCATCTTAATTTAAAAAAGAAAGCATTATGTTAAATGGTACCTACTTAACCCATTCAGCGCTAATCACGACACGTTGTCGCACCCCGACGTCCCTCCCTCTACTCATTAAGTCCCTGTAGAACAAACCCCATCGCGTCGTAATATTTTGATATTCTTAGTTCCTACTACTATTTAATTTCGAGTGGAAACTCTCTTTACCTAATTGCATTAAGAAACAGTTAAAATTATTAAGTAGGTACCATTTTTCATTAAATCTCAAATCAAGCCATTTTATTTAGAAGGTACTTACCTACCTATTAAAATGCCCACTAAAACATAATTAACTATAAGAGAAACTTAAAAAATATTCGCCGCCAGTTTGAAATACCTATATACCTACCTACTTATAAATTAGACTACAATAGCTCCCAGTGCAAATGGGTGAAAATATCCGTCGCAGGTGCAATGGTTACTCATCGCTTGAGACCGACAGCCAAGTCAACCACGTAGAGCATATAATAATTACCGTAGTAACTCGTAGGTAAATAAGTAAAGTTGAGGCAATATCTAATTTTAATAATAATATGTATTTCATTTTCGTTTTTCTAGCTGGTTTGTCTTTCGCACAAATTTATAATAGGTAGGTACCTATTGTTGTTTTATATTAAACAAGTAGTGTAATAATATTTTCATCACACTAGGTAATTGCCGTTTTTTTTTTATTCTTTTACCGTCTCTCTTAAACAGTTTTTAATTGTGTGTTAGCCATGTCTCATTTAATTTCCGTCATTGTGGTGGCCGAACAAAGCAACTCTCAATATTTATTTGAGTTTGCAACACTGATACGAATTTATCTGCCACTGTCAATGTCAGACGAAATTGACAATAACAAATACATGTGAATTCACGAAAATAAATAAGTTTCATCACCCTAGTCGAAACCATAATTTCATGATAAAATTGTATAGTGTTTAAACTACCAATGTTTCATAAACAATTTGTGTTACCAAAATCATATAGATAATTGAAAGATGGAACATATACGGCAATACGATTGGTGAGTACTTACCTATAAGCTTATTTTAATTAATTCCTGAGGTCAGACTAGGTATAAGTATCGATTGAACTAAATGAAGTTTACAAAAATATAAATTATTATAAATACCAAAACATAATAAATAATAAGTATTTAACAACAACGATTATACAGAGCGGTATTAATTTAAACTTCTTCCATCTACTTAACCTTAATAGTTAAGGTTTTACAATTTTTACTTTTTATTATATTATCAAATATAATAAATAACAAAACACACAAAAAAACATCAGACTTAATTAAATCTTCTTTTAGGTGTTCGTCATCAACAGACAATGGGTACTTCCTAGCTGAAAAGGATCTAGATAATTGTGTTACAGAACAGATTTTACGAAATAAATTCTTCAACCCACTGCTGTCCAGTGACTCAGAAGAAGATAATGAAAAAGAAAAGCTTGATTGGGATCAAATATTTAGCAGAAAAAATCATGTGGGTTTTTTGTTAAGTAAATAAAAAATGTTCTAATAGGTTCTGCTGTAAACTTTTAATTAGAAATATCAATTATCCATACATTTTTCAGGGTGACAGTGTGCACCGTGTGTATGTTCCGGGCATTCGTCAAATGCCTCCATTTCTTAAGCAGTCAACGCTGACACCACAGCAACAGTACCAGTGCCTCAAAGTAATGTGTGCGGACAACCCAAATATACTTCCTGAAGAATTCATACCACGCCCTACTAAACAAGATCATAAGTTGTTCCAAGTAAGAAAGATTCATTTTTTTATTTAATTATTTATTGTAAGTAATACTTATTTCAATGAATATATGCGGACACTGCATGAATTAGTATTTAACTCGCATCATGTGTTTTGAATACTAATGAGAATGTTATGGTACTTATCACTTCAACAGTCACTAAAAATTTTTTACCATAACATATTTTTAGTAAAAATATTTCTTAAGTCATATTCAGCAATCTTACCTAAGTATACCTCAAAATCTGGCTTAACAAAAGATATAGCATAAACAATAAACATAGAAAATTTGATACATTATGTTTTCCTATTCTTCCTTATTTCAGCAAGTACAAGAAATTTACCTCAAAGAACAGCAAGAGTTTAGAGAATGGGCCCAAACTGTATGGACTAATGGACAATGTATTAGAGCCCTGCGCCCCAAACCAGTTGTAGAGATGGTGTATGAAGCTGAATTCAAAATGCGTGCACACCAAATGGCATCGTTTTCAAAAATTTATGAAGTGAGTCTTGTATCAAGTACTATTAGTTAATGTGGTTTATAATAAAAAAGTAACTATATTAAGTAAGGTTGCTGAATAAATATTTCAGTATTATCAAAAACAATTAAAATGAAATATTTTTCATGCTCCATTTCCAACCAAGGACAATATATTTATATTTAGTTTCTGGGATCCTGGTGTAAATGAATATAAGGTGTCTCTGATACCTATAGAGAAGGAGGGTAAAGGCTGAATGGGAAGTTGTAGCTTATCATTAAGCCAGAATGAGACTTATATCCTAACTCACTAGATTTAAAATTCAAATCATACATTTTTTTATACAATTCACAACTTCTAATACTTTGTGTAATGCCCTTTTTTATTTTAGGTGGTTGCACAGATACCTCTTGAAACAAAGAATAAAGACTGTGAGTTAGTTTTACAGAAAGAATTAATACATGTAAGTATAAAGTTAAATTATAATAATACAAAAAAGAAAACTACAATTTCATATAAATTGTAAAATTGTGTGTGGTTTTTAGGTGGATGTATCACAGCTACCACAGCTCCAGTATTCGGAAAGGATTCAGAAGCGGATATCAATAATACGCCCATGTTCTGTGCCGGAACCGTGTGTTAAACATCCTGTACGGTTTATATTACCAAGTAAGTGATTAAATATTGAACAGATCATTATCATACTGAGCTAAAAGTCATCTGGAGCTGTACATTCCCTTAAAGACAAACAAATAAAAGAATCCAGAGCTGAACTGAGCTGAGCTAGAGATCAGCTCAGCTCAGTTCAGCTCTGGATTTCAGCTTGGATCAAGGATAACTCTGAAGATCATCCTCCCGTCTACCGCATCCACATATAAATGTAACTGTCATAGACGATCTACCTACGGAGCATATTTCGTATTTGTAGTGGAATGCTGATTAAGTGGATGTGATCGTATATTAAAATAAAACAATTATGAATTACTAGCTTCCGCCCGCGACTTCCTCCGCGTGGAACTCCTCCTTTTTTGAAGTCGATTAAAAAGTAGCCTATGTTCTTTCTCGGGCTCCAGACTTTCTTTGTACCAAATTTCATTTAAATCGGTCCAGTAGTTTTAGCGTGAAAGCGTAACAGACAGACAGAGTTACTTTCGCATTTATAATATTACTAGCTTCTGCCCGCGACTTTGTCCGCGTGGTACTCCTCCTTTTTTGCAGTCGGTTAAAAAGTAGCCTATGTCCTTTCTCAGGCTCCAGACTTTCTTTGTACCAAATTTCATTTAAATCGGTCCAGTAGTTTTAGCGTGAAAGCGTAACAGACAGACAGACAGACAGAGTTACTTTCGCATTTATTATATTAGTAGGGATATAATATATCCCTACTAATATAATAAATGCGAAAGTAACTCTATAGTAGGGATGATAAAATAAAATAAGGCAGGCTACCTTTTACCCCAATCCCCAATATTTCCGGTCCATGTTCTTTAAATGTATTATTCTTTGTGATCCCTATAAAAAAAGGTTTGAGTGAGGCTATATTAACAATAAGTCTGGACTTGCAACTTTGTAGACCTTTTTTCCATAGATTTCGTATTCATTGTTATTTTTTTTAGATGAAAATTATACTTCGATCTTGCCTCTAACCGAAGTGCATAGAGAACTAGCTCAATATGCTTTGGATAATGGAGTAAATATTATAGCTAGCGAGAAAGCGCTTAAGTGTTTGGTAGAGAGAGACAGACTGTGGACTATACCTGTCTCCGTCTGTCAAGTTATGGGACCCGGTGAGTTATATTTTCTATATAATATTGTCTTTTTCTCTAAATATATTAATTTAGTGTGTATAGTTTATTTTGAATTTTAAGTTTTTGGGTTAAAACTAACATGTTGTTTCAATAATATATATATGATGCCTTCGCAGTTATTACACATTGGAATGAAACAATTATAACGAATTAAAATCGCGTATTTTATTTTATTTTGCTGACGTTTCAAAAACTTTGTACAGTTCCCATATTCGTAGCACGACCGAGCTGACGATAGTACGCGAGTTAAATCCGTTAGTTCTTTCATTCAAATATGTAGTCAATTGAATTTTTGTTTTATTAATTTCAGACGGTGAAACTGGTAATGTGGTTGTGTTGGGAAGTGAGTTCGCGAATCGCCGCGAGAATGTATTTACTAGGACTTATAGAGCCTACCGACATTTGTTGGAATTCGCCTTAGTACCGTAAGTGCTGCCGTTCAAAATTAAACCTTATTCTAAAAAAAACAACTGCGTTTTTTGTATGTCAATAGTAATGTTAGCTTAGTAGTCGGAGCCCAGATTACGGTTACGGGTTCGAATATAGCTAGAGGTTGCGGGTTCCAATTTCGCTACTGTCAGATGTTAGTGTGTGGAATACAGGCTTGGTGCTTAATTCATGAATTACATATTTATTTTTATGATTGTTTTCAGACAAACAGAAATGGCGAAAATGATAAAAATCTTCGGTGAACAGATTAAAGAAACTAAGGAAGGAAATGACAATCAGCAGAAAGAAAATATCTGGATGGAAAACGATGATGACAATGATGATGAGGACGACAATCTCTTTATAGATACCGGTACTAAGAATATTACATAATAATTATGTATCCCATAATAATATATATATCTTCTCTTATAGTTGAGATATAGTAAAACTAAATAGACTACTGAAACATTTTGTACCAAATTTTGCTATATTATTATTTGCATCGATCTGACGACCTGTATGTAATCTAGTGAAACCGTAGGTAATAGATTCGAATCCCGCCGGGGGCATATGTCAGTGTGATGAACATGAACATCTGAGCCTTGGATGTCATATAAGTGTTTATGTATGTTTATCCCATAGTGTGTAGAACCACTAGAACCCATAATACAAGTTTTGCTTTATTTGGGACTTGATCAATAGGTGTGAATTGTGCAAAGATTCTATTTCTTCAAAAAATCTAAATTGTGTCTAACCTTTTACGAATCAGAGAGTTTTCATAACACTTGATTTTACCTTTTTACTTTTTTTACTTATGTATATACTAATAATAATTTTACTTATTTCAATTTTCAGATGACGATATGCAATCGAGTATTACAAGTGTTGACAAAGAAATGACAATAGAAGAGCCCAATGAGCCCGAAACAGACAGAAACACAAAAGAAATAAATGAAGAACAGTCAGCGGAACAAAACGATAATGTCCAAGAGAAGGCAATCAGTGAAAATATTGGCGTTTATATATGTACCTGTAAAGGTGAGGTGGTTTAAAAATACGACTCGCTTTACTTCTGTCCTATATCCCTGATTGTTTAACGTATTTTAAAAGCGATCCCAATTAGGTTCGTTTAAGAGTGATCACAATTGGTAACCCGCACAAACCAAAGGTGGCAGCACTATATCTTCAAAAGAGACACTATTCGACCATTAAACTGTTTATTTCTATAATCCAAAATTATCCCTTCAATACATATTATATTATGTTAAAATGTGTGTTGTCATTTAATTTAAATTAAGATTTTATTTCATTATGTATCTAGGTTTATGATGGTATACGTTTTTTTTTTCTTTTTCACAGATTCGATGTTTCAAAAACCACCACCGCGTTCGTACAGAAAATGGCAAGTCCGCAGCAATAGTGCGTCGGAACATTACGACATTATAGTACATTGCGGGCATAAAAACCGGGTAAAGATTGACTTTATTTAAGATACCTTATTGTTATGGTTTTAAGGTTGTTTTTTAGTTGATCCTTTAATCATTTCTTACCGGGCTTGCCGAGTCCGAACTCCGAAACCCTTTTATATTTTATTATACTTCCCTATTATTAAAAAAAAAAGTATTTTTTAGTGATAATACGAGTAATTAGGTATTATCATTATCATAATCATAAATATATTTATTCCATTTAGACTTTTACAAGCTCTTCTGAAGGTCAGAAGATACCGTTTTCGAAAAAAACTCCACTTTAGAATATTAATATTTTACATTGTTATTCCTAAAGTACCTAATGCTTTTTTAAGGATGAATCGAGTGAAATGATTGTAGAGCCGATACCTGAATATCAAATCGACATGGGGGCCACAAAGCAATCTGATGATACATTAAGAACTTTAGCTTTATCACTAGCTTTAAGGAAAAATGCATCTGTTTTGAATGGTATGTATGGTTAACTATATTATATAGCACTTAACAAAAAATATGTTAAATGTTTATTTAAGCATAAAGTTCCTATAAGCTTCGCAACAGATATTAACATACACGGTATCTGTAAGAAATTGGAAAGAAAAAGGAAATTGAAATTCGGTAAGAAATCTTCCGGATTTTATTATTTTACTTATTTTGAATACTTTCTTATTTTGGCTAGATACTGGTAGATGACACATACAATATCATATATCTCTATGCTTAATCATTTTGTTTGGAAATTTATCTCCTTAAGGGGTTTGAAAAGGGTGAAAATCCAAATATTCAAAGTTGTAACCAGAAAGCTAGTTCTCATTATTGTGATATGGATGAGGCAGCCGGATCGTATAATCCGCCGTACATCTTGCCGTAATGTAATACGGCGGTTGCGATATGGGACGCAAACGCATTTCAGGTCATACTTTTAAGCTAATCAATTCCACAGTCCGAATAGACACCCAGTCGGGCGATATAGTGACCTTCTCCAAGGTGTCCGGCGCGCAGTTCTCGTCGCGTCACGCAGAACACTTGTCGGTCGCGAGCGGGGTCATCCACGCCGCCCTCGACCAGCTGCAGGGACTCGTTCCTGGTCACTACGTCATCATGCACGAGGTCAGTGACCGGTGACATTTATGGATTTTCTTTGAGATTCTTTGGTTAGGATTCCATATCAGCGTAGCCAGAATTTTTTTGAAGGGGGCAGGCAGGTATACAAACTAAGAATATATCTAACGTAATTCGACACTCGCAAGGGTATCAAAACCTATGTTGCTTTTGGGGAGGGGGTAGCTGCCGCAACTGTAAGAGATAAATTGTAAAATCAACACAAGTACTATAAGAGATAAATTGTAAAATCAACAAGTCGCTGATGGTTAAGACAGCCTTAATAGCGTTAATGGACTCGATTAACTAACCTTTCGTTTATCTGTTCCAGCCAAGTCACGGTGCTAATGCGCTTCTCTACGCCCCGCGCAACACGGGGGATGAAAACCAACTGACATTGGACTTTGACAGTTCACAACTAGCTCAAGCGGACGAAGCCAAAAGCGTACAGACTCCCCCCGTCTTAGCGCCAGAGTTGCTGCCTTGGCATAAGTAAGTTATGAGTTTTTTATTTTAGAAATTGACACTTCGACTATTGACGTTAGTACTAGACGATTTAAAACGTTAAGTAATGCAATGTTTTTGATTATTGTATACGTCAACTTCTTGTATGTCAACTATCGAAATATTTGTTAGGTATCTTGTAATTATTACAATATTTACAGACATGAGTTTTTTTCAACCTACCAACTACAACTTTCAACCTATAACTCAATCGAACCAAGACTACCTGAAAGATTTCCCTTAAAGATTACCTATATAATTTTCCTTAAATATCTACCTATATAACTACAAACCAGGCCGAAATAAACACACCTAAGGTTTACATAATGTATGTAGGTAGACCAGGTACATATTATGTAACATAGGATGTTCATATTGTTCATGTTATAGGATATGATTGAAAATAAAAATTCTACAAGTATTATGCCATGATAATTCCGAATTCGAAGCCAAGCATTTTAATGTGTTGATAATTTTTAATTTTGTTCTTGATAGATTCCGCAAGATCCTTCCGTGCGCGTTCACACCCAACAAGAACCAAGTGGTGAAAGAGGCGAAGAAACCGCCGGCGAAGCAAAAGACACCACCTCAAGCTCTACGGGTAAGACCTAGCTAGACTATTCTGTGTTATTGTCATTTCGATCTGATATGAATATCAAACTATAAAAAAAGTATGTTATGAAAGTATTTGTTGGAGAATGACGACACGAGATTGTTGGAAACTTCGTTTGTAATGTTTAGATCACTTTGGATTTATGTTTTGGGTGATCTTTTCGCCAAATACTGAATTTATGGTTTTTTCACGAAATTTGCGAAACAGTCAATAAGTAAAGATAATTTAATCAACCTGTATTTGTCAACTGAAATATAAAGATGATAAAATAACTGCATATTAAAGCACATCCAGTTTCCTTGTTTTAGAATTCCGTTGACATGGGGCTATATTTTTTTAGACCGTAATGATAGGTCTTCGAAGTTTTTACTGAATGTGTTTAATATTTCTCTATAGTCTATACCTAACAAAAAAACAGAGGGACCGTACGTAAACATATTTTTCCCTCGATGATACGGAACCCTTCGCGTGAGAACTTCGACTTCAATTGGACGCCATTGGACGGTTTTTTTTAAACTGGTTATGCGACACGGCCAAGTTTTTTAGCTCCTTTACAATATTAATGAAAGTCAAGTACGTAATATAAATTAATATTACGTCCATCTGTTTGCAATATCAGAAGTGTGTAAAATATTTACATACTAAATATTATTCAAACCTCCACGTGAAAAAAATAACTTTTTTAAAACATAAATAACAAACAGGATGAAAAAATTAAAATGAACACATTTTTTTTATTATTGTTATCTTAATTGAATGCTGCTTCAACTTTGTTTGAATTAAGAAATGTTAAAAAAATCTCGACATAAAGTATATTATTATACTGAAATGAATATACACAGACATTAGGTAGGTCTGTGTTTGTATTTTATTGTCAGTTACGATTTTTTTGTATTATTTTAAATATAGTTCTTATATAATTATGTTTAACTAGCTTCTGCCCGCGGCTTCGTCCGCGTGGAAAGCCTCCTATTTTGCAGTCGGTTAAAAAGTAGCCTTTGTCCTTTCTCAGGCTCCAAAATTTCTTTGTACCAAATTTCATTTAAATCGGTCCAGTAGTTTTAGCGTGAAAGCGTAACAGACAGATAGACAGAGTTACTTTCGCATTTATAATATTAGTAGGGATTATATAATACTTATCTGGTACATTTTTGCCCAATGACAAAAGTATGTACGTAAGTTTGTTTGTAAAACCGCAACATCCTGCCGAGGTGTTATCAAGGTAACAAACAGTAAAGTAGAAAACTCGAACCTATGTATGTGTGTTACATGTTTTTTTGTTTTCCATTAGTTGCGAGGAGACGGAGAGAATGGCGCCCGCCGAGGAAAGGTATTCGTTTGATAACAGACAACTCTTACAGTGAAGTGAATTCGTTGTGAGAAGTCGCGGTAACTCTTCGCTTGACGTAAAGTATAGCAATATTTTTTAATGAGACACCATTCCAATCGTCATTTATTTGATTTATCATCCGTATTAGGAATTATTAAATAGGTATATGTTATTCACGGCAAGTAAACTTAGGGTTGGCAACACATTGAATATAATTTAGGTATTTACTAATATAATTAATTTATAAAATAGGAATGATGTTGATCATCCAGATGCTTTTTTTATATTTTAAAGTTATGTGTCAATAATTCTAGAATTTCTAATGTATTTGAGTAGGCAACATTTCATTTTGTTATTGTCGTCACATTTCGGTGTCTTATTAAAAATATCATAGATCCATTTTCTACTTTAGGGGCCATCTCTGAAAAGCTCTGAAACTACTGAACATAGCGTTCTGTAACGACTGAAACGATTGCAAGGTAACGGCACGAGCCTTATATCAAAATAAGACGTCTTACCGCTTTGATTAAAATATTTTTTACACTAATATTAAATGTATGAGAGATAAAGATAATGTTTTTGTGATAAGGCTTTCTCTATCCGTCCTTCTGTCATAATTTATTTACTTAATAAGTTTTTTTTTTATTAACCTACCCTTTATATTAATAAGTTCCTTGGATTAGTGTAAAAGGCGAAAGATTCCTTATACGTAGTATTACTTGAAATAATAGTGAAATACTTTTAGAAATTCGTTAAAGCACAATGTGCTGAAATAACTTAAAATGAATTCCGTATTCAATGAGCATTTTCACCTGATTTCGTTATCAATACAATATGAGCATCAATATTGTCAAAATATGTTTGTTTCAGTGGCCCAAAAGAAAATCGAGGAAGAGGAAATCCAGCTAAGAAAAGTAATAAAGTGTTTTGTTATTAAAATCGATTTTTATTGAATACAAAATAAATAACTGTGCTATAATTTATGTTTTACATATAACATAATATATACCTATGTTAAGTTTCAGGCAGCCTCGTCGAAATATCCATCCAATTGAGTAGCAATCTAAAACAAAAAATAAACCAGATACCTATAGATTGAAATATTTCTATTATAACTTTTCTTTTTTTTGAGATTTGAGAAAATGATATAATTAAAAAATAAAATACTTAAGTCAATTTAATAATCAATCAGTATCGCTTATGCGGTAATTAATTTAATATATAAAATATCACAATTAACTGTAGAATAAAATAATTATAACAGACTTCACTCGCGTACGCATATTAATTTTATATACGTTTAGAAAACTTTAAAGTTCTCATATTCGGAGCAGTCTGAGTCTTATAAAAATAATACACTTACGTGAGTAAAATCCGCATTGAAATAATATTATAAACTGACACATAAAATATAAATAATAGCTAACTAGAGATATAAATTATATAAAAACGCAAATCAATTATTCCTTACCTGTATTGGGCTATATTTGACGTATTTATCCGGGTTCTTGGAGAAAGGCAGCGAGGAGTATGTATCATAAAACTTGCCGTACGGCGGCAAGATGGCCTCCTTATTGTCTCTCTTCAGAGTTTCCCGCAGTTCGGGATCCGGAACGGCGTATCCTCGCTGCGCCTTCGTACACTCCTCCCATTCGCGGTTGAACGACTAAAGTCAGAAACATTGCAAATAAATAGACCAAGACTAAATTAGCAGGAACTATAACGACGCCATTGCTTTCTTTCTCACAAAGAATGAGACCACACTATTTTCGTCAGGACTTATCGTAGAAAATGTTACAACACTACCTGTCAAATTTGATTAATTGTTAGTAAGAAGTGTTTACATGACATATAAATTCAGTATTGCTGCATTATCTATTGACGTCACCATAGTTCATAATAACATGTACGTACAAAAAAAATAACTATGTATTTACGTATCGGATATGTATAATTCTATCAATCGGCCATAGTATTTAAAAAAAAAACTTCCTCATAGCACTTACGGCGAACTTGTCTTTCAAAATCTGTCGATCCTTGTCCCTCAGTTTCTGGGGCAGAACTTCATCCAACACCGTGTGCGCTAGCAGCTTGCTCCAACTGCAAGGATCGGTCACTTTTACTAACTTGTAAGTATAGCGCGGCTGGGTAACTACACTTGCGCTCTGACACTATTTCAGTAGAAATTTCTCTGGTAGGTAGAACTTTTATGCAATAAAATATGCATTGAACAAGTAAAAGTAGGAAAATTATAGGCTTGACCGCTATTCTAGTCATCTATTGTATTATGTTCATTCAAATTTCTAAATAGGATCTAATATTGGAAAAAAAATATTATATTCGGTTCAAACTGTAGGGTGGGTCTTCAAGCGTTAGTATTGTTTCCATTGTAGTCTCAGACTATACTTGAGAACAGTAAATATATAAAAAATAATTAAGTGAAATTATCTCTTGGTAGGTACACCAGTAACAAAGTTGGTTGAAACACTATTTGTGCCAACAAATATTGTTTCAATTGATATTTAATGATATTATTTGCAATCATTATAGATCGATATAGCTAGCGACGACAACAACGGGCGTCTCAAACGCTCGAAAATCCAGCCTAATTCAGTTGGAATAGAATATATTTTTAATTACCTCTGCAGATAGTTGTTCTTATACTCGATTATCATGTCTCTGTAGTTACGCTCGCAGTCGGGTTCCGCAGTCGACAGCACGTCTAACAGACCACTCCGTTGAAGGCCCTGTTACAAACAAATCATTTACGATACTTTTTCATAGATCACTCTGTCAATGAAACTTCAATCATTTCGCATTTTAATAGTCTTTGTTTATTGTTCTTTAAATTCTCGTATATGTAATCTATGCATATTGAGCATAATATTTTATATTTGACCCGTAATAAACTGTAGACCAATAATTAACTCATCATTAATAAGGCATAGGTAATAGAACCGTCACTTTTTGACATCTAATTTTCGTCAAACTTGATTGACAAAATTGTTAATAAATGCTATCGTATGCAGATACCTACTAATATTATTAAACCATAGTTGAGATAATTTTAGACTCGTACTTAACTAATGTCAAAAAGTTACGGTTATGCTTTGCTTATTACTAAGATTCAATGAGAGATTGACTATCCTCATTGGAACATGAGATAATAATTACCTGCAGTAAGTACAATGTGTTGTTCAGCAAGAATATCGCCTTTAATGAATCGGGATATTGTTCGCTCTTGTTTCGTAAAGCTAGGTTCAGTTGCGCCAGGACTTTGCCTACAAATACAAAATAAAATATATTTTTTAAAGAAATACATAAAGGTTCAACTAACTTCTGCCCGCAATTTCGAACAGCCTATATGTTATTCTGATAATTATTGAAAAGCTATATTATTGTAAAGTTTTATCAAAATCCATTCAGATTCAAAGAGTAACAAACAAAACATACATTCTTAGAAACTTCCTCGTTTATAATATTAGTACGGATGTGGTACTGTACAATAATAGAGTTGTATCCATAACCGGTTTTCTCCACGATCAGTTTAGTACGCCTAAGTGTGTGAAAACGTTACAAAACAAAATTATTTATTTTGACTTTTATTTGTATTCATAATTAAGTACTAAAATTGGAATGTATAATAACCGCGAAGGCGTCAGAAATTATTAAGTACCAAAATGACAGTATACTAAACGGTTGCCACTTTTGAGCACTTGTTGCCGCAGTAAAAGAATTAAACAATTAAATAGATACGATGTCATAAAAACGGACAATACTTACGCAAATAAATAGCCAATAACGCGGCGTTTCTGTCTTGAACACCGGTTAGCTGTGACACGGCCCGCGAGTACGATGGCTCGGTGGCCAACGCTGGACCTGTTGCCATCATAACAATTATTTAATAGACCGTACCTTTGGAATTAAAGAATTATAACCGATTTAACTGGCTTTATTTTATTTGCTGACGCTTTGAAAACGTTAAGGTTCGAATATTCGTAGCAGGACTGAGCTGCGATAGTCTAACGCTAAAGTGTAACGTCAGCAAATATAACACTATACGCGAGTTAAATCCAATATCTAAACTTAGAAACTTAAAATTTTGAACAGGGATTCTTTTTATAGGGTAAGGGAGCATTAAATAATTTTGTAAATTAACCCCCTTAGGGTAAAACGGGGTTTAAAGTTAGTATGCAACTGTCGTTTTTGCCGGCATTTTATTTACCTATAGTATGCAAGTGTTGCGCCAGAGCCTGGCAGTGCGCGAGCGCCGCCACGGCCAGCTGGTGCACGGTGCCGTCCACCGCGCCCGCCGCCGTGTCGTTCTTCACCCCAGATATCCACTCCTCCAACGATTTCAGGCACTTGAAAATAAAATAGATTTATTAATGCTCAATACTTAATCATTTATTTGCATTCTATAAGTGTCATGCAGATAGTATCACTATGGACCCTATTGAGCACAACAAATTATTACGCTTTAATTATTATGCTAAATATTTACTATGATGTATCGATCGAAATTTGATCGATATCTATGGTTCGATACCGTTACTTTTTCATAGATGGCGCTGAAGCGACCGGTTTACTTTATAATGTATTCGGTCGTGTAGTCGTGGTTGTTGTGGAGAATGTCGTCGACTCAACAGTGGCGGCCAGTACATATACACATTCCTATAGTGGTTCTTAACCTTTTTAGGTCCGTTACCCTTATGACCCGACTAGAATCACCGTTTTACACCCCCATCCCAACGACGAACTTGCGCGCTAGTCGGCGCTACGCTGTGCTCATACTTCTCACTTTGAAATTCGGCTTTCGAGACACCTACCAGCCGATGGGTGCCCCCGCGAAATACAAAGTTTTTCACGGGGGTAACCTTACGTAATACTTGAACTACTCACGTGCACGTGGCAGGTGTTGACGATGGCGGTGTAGACGGCGGGCGAGGCGGGCGCGAGCGCGCGCTCCACGTCGGGCTGCAGCCGCTGCAGCCGCTGCAGCAGCGCCCAGCACGCCGCCGCGCCCGCCGACGCGCGGCTCGCGGCGCGCCGGCTGCGGCTGCACGCGCGCTGCCGACAACGAACAACATACGACTTATACTTATTACCTCTTTTCCCATCTCTATTAATGAAACCCTCTGTACATGAAACAGATACTTTTTTATGCCTGGATATCTGAGACTTTATATTTTGATCATTTGACTGGGTAATTAAGTGAGACCAATTTACTAGTCCCTTGAAGCCCCAGTTAAGGGGTGCGGCAAAAGGTTCGTCCATGTTACCTCGACATCTTGTTGCAACAGCGCCGCGCACGGTTGCAGCACCGCGTGCAGCAGCCCGGGAAGCGCCGGCAACGGCACGAGCCCCAGCAGCGCGCGCTGCTCGTGCCGCGCTAGCCGACACACCGCCGCCGCCATAGAGCCCGCTATCATCGCTTCATACTCCTCTAGCGCTTCGAACGACTCCTCTGTGTCTGTAACAAACCATATTTGTGATATGTGAAGGTTACTAACTCTTAGAATAAGGGGCGTAGCTACCGCCGTATCAGCTGCATTAATTATACGGGGCCATCGAGCCACGGGGCGGAGGCTCCCAACGTGTTATCCCAATTATTTTTTTCACAAATAACAAAAGTAGCATAACTCAATTTTTAGTTTCCCGTGTAGGCAAAGGGTGCGTTCAAAAGTTGACCTCGCCAAATCACGCTACGCTTCTGATCAGAATGCAACAAATTGACATAATCAGCTTGTTGTATCTACTTACAGGAATCACTGATGGAGCGCCGAGGCCCAAGAGCTAAGCCGGTCGACTGCTCTAGAGTTTGAGATGCTTTCTGAATTATCTTATTAGCTCGCTTTTCAATACTAAAACAATACATATTAAATTTAACAAAACAAAAATATTAATAGCAAAACAACAAAAAGTGAATTTAAAAAACCATTATACTCACACTTTCTGTATTTTACTAGTCTTCTTTGACGTACTGTCGGAGCGATTTAGCATGGTTTTAGCCCTCTATAACAAAAAAAATGTTTTGACGTTACAATCAAATGAGAAAGTGATCTAACTCAATAGTTAAATTTTAAAGATTCTTATGGCACTGAACACTACCTACCATGCTCGGGTCATGGGGCACGGAGCGAGTCTTCAGATGGTCCCGGAAGGCTATCAGAGCGCTTTTGGCATGCGGAGCCCGGGCGGCCAGCAGGGGCGCCACGGGAGCCCTGCCGGCCGCGCTGAGCCAGCCCGCGGCGGCACGCAGCGCCTCCACAGACCCGCTTGAATTGGAACCGCTGTTACTCACACTCACGCTGTCCACACTAGAATCTAAAAATATTATTATTCTTTTAATTGCGGAAAAAGGGCTGTAAAAGGCGCAAATGTTATAATTACTAAATCCACATAGATGGAGACACAAGCAAAAACCAGTTGAATATAATGTAACATATTATTATGTTCATTTCTGGTATGTCCTAGGTTAAAAATAAATAACATAAAATTTCTGCAAGTTACCTTCCTCCAAAGCAATCATATCCATGAGTGTGGTGGGACTCAGTGGCCGTGTATTGCGACTAAGCAGGTCTTCAAATGCACTCTCCAGTTTCAGCACCCCAGTATTATATAACTGATTCTAAATAATTAACAATAATGTGTAAATATGGGTTAATATGGGTAATAGTTGTTAATAGTTCTTCTGACAGACACAAGTAAATTATTTATCTTTAATGTTGTTTTTCTTTTAATGTTACCAAAGGGCTAACCCATAAAGTATTTGTTGCATAAGAATGTGTCTCTCTTTCACACATTTCAAAAGTGTGAGATAGTGACAGATGCTTTCTTGTGCGACAACAACCTAACATGCTACCCTTGCTAAGAAACAAAGATTAAAACCAAATTATCACAATTCTAATATTAGTAAGATAATACTTACAATATTTTCAAGTTCTACACTTTGTGGGTTATTCTTATTGAAGTAGGTTTGTGCTTCAGCCAATTTATCCAAAGCCTGTAAAAAAAATCAAATTGTTTTTTTTTAGGAAAATAGAAGAATACATTTAAATTAAAACATTATCATCATTGATTATATTATTGATGGTCTTACTATTTCAATATTTCATTCAATATTTCAATACAGTAAAGATGGGCTAGTTATAAGTAAACATGTTAACAAAATTCATACCTCAAGATAAATAGTAAGGTGTTCTGGACTAGATGTGTGCGGGCCAGCCTGCACTAGATCAGCGAGTTCACGTGACACCATATAGTAATTGATCACATGGTCCAATGCCTTAACTGTGCGCTCCATATCTAAAATATATATTTATGTACATAAACAGCATTCCAATAAGACTTTCTCATATTAGAATTGTCTTCTGAAAGCTCAATAATAGTCTATAGTTATAAAAGTCTTTATTCATTAAGATAATACATTAATTTCTATGGGCCTTAGAGAGGTTCTACCTACAACATACATGCTCTGCATTATGAGCAAAGAGGATTTTAGAATGTATCAAATATACTTGTTAAAAATTTAGACATAAGTAACACACACCATAACAACACCAAATTTGTCTACTTTAATATGAAGAGAATCTTACTGTGATGTATCTGTTGCAGCCTAGCCGTGTCTCCATAGAGTGGCAAAACAGCTGTCTCCAACTGCTGGAGCCTCTGTTCACAAGCACCAAGAACATTACACACGTCATTGGCGAGCGCTGAACTCCGGTTTGCAGCTGCTTTCAACTCCTGTATGTTTCCAATCTCCTATAAAAAAAGATAAACTAAGATTTAGGGCAGATGCATGTAAATATTTTTATTGTTCTTGTTTCGTGGCATACTATGTTAAAAAATCAAAGGGACTATCAGTTAAGTTGGTAATAAAAATAGCTTCGTAATTAACATATTATATATGTCAGTGAAAACGCCCATTCAAAAAGTTACCTACTTTAAGTATACTTCCACATGCCTTCTACGATAAAACATAGAAACACTAAATAAAGCTAAACGTAAGTAAATGATAAAATGTACTCGATAAGGAGAATTAATTATAAATGGACATAAAAACAAACCTTCTTCAACTTTATTTCAATGTCGAATTTCTTCTCAACAGCGAACATTGTTATGGTTTAAGTGGCACCTAAAGTTATTTTTTATTTTCACACTTAATAATATTTAATATTTAATAATAACAGTAGATAAGAAAATATTATAAAAGTTTTTTGTTATTTCTACTTTACTTATAACGACACTCACTGGTTAGGTCACTGACACTGACAGTGACAGGAGTGACACTTCCTAGTGTAGTGACAGAAATGTTTTATACAGATAAAGACGGAGAAGGTTGAAAAATCAAACCCTTTAAAAAATCGTTGAAAATATAAGCAGCCTACGAAGATGCTTAATATGATCATAATTAATAACAACTGTGATATTAGTGGCTACTTCAATTTTATTTTTTACACATTATACTAGTGTTGTATCCACAAACAGACCTACCGCTATAATAAACTTACGGTACCTATTACTTTATTAATTAATAAAATTTAATAACGATACTCTTATTTTTGATTAACTTTACCATCATTTCACTGAAGGAACAGTTTTAATTAATAATTAGAAGTTTACATTTACAAAACAAAGCTTATTGCAATACCTACTTGTAAAATGTTTTTAAAAATGCCGATTTTTTTTACTAGTGTCATATTTGCTACTGTTTTATTATAAAACGCATAACAATACATCAATAATATAACAATACAAAAATCGTTTGAAGTATATGTCGCAGTGATATGATGAAAACAGGGATTTGATCAACTCCCTCAGTGATATGATCAACTCCCGGTAGATGATAAAAATACCACGCGTTGTGTCATTTTCCTAGCGAAATTTAGTGATTTGATCAAATCTCCAAGTCATTTTAGGGAAATGAAAGAATCATAGAAATGGCTGCTAGATTTCTTCATTTCACTTAGTTATTTGATCAAATGCCCGAGCTGTTTTAGGGACATGATAAAACGAGTAATTAAGTCAACTCAGTTTTAACATTTCACTAAACACGTCTAGTGATTTGATCAACTCCCTAAACAGTTTTAGGGAAATAAAAGAATCACAGCAATAACTGGTGGAATTCTTCATTACCCTTAGTGATTTCATCAAATATCTAAGCTAGTTTAGTGAAATGATAAAACAAGTCTTAGAAACATGATAATATCCTTTAGGAAATAGGTATTTCTTTCTCGGCTAACAAAATAATAAATTAGAGCCCAATTTTTTGTGTCATTGTCTATTAGCCAAGCACGTGACATACCTTCGATATTCTGGTTAGATCGTTCAATTGACACTTGACTGGCTGGTTGTCTAGGTCTGCCATTAACTATCTTGCACGGTGGTCACAATTTTTTTAGTTCTTTCCACACTATTTATTTTCTATAATATTCATAACCCCTATTATTTTATGTCATAACTATTATTTGCCATAATTACGAAAAAAGCAAATCCAGACTGTTTCTTTGTGCACAGTGGGTATAATATAGGGGACATGTTATTTATTGGCAATTGAAGGTCTCCTTTAGGTACGACGACGAGCGAAGCGAGGAGGAGTGTTAGGTAGAACTGTGCCCTTGCAGCGCGTGAGCCGAGCGAGCGAAGCGAGCGTGCCGCGGCAGCGGCCGGCGAAGCGTCAGAACTGATACTTTTAATAATAGTATATTTACGACATAACATAAACTAACCAGGTTTTGTCAACTAATAATAATAATCACTAAACTTTGACCGTGTTATGGCAAATAATTATTATGGTGATTGAATTCTATGGCATAGGTATAATTTAAGCACATTTAATAATAGGGAAAATGAGATGTATGGCACACGTATAGCTATGACACTTAAAAGTTATGGCAAATGAAAATATTGCAAATGACCATTATGGCATAGAATATAAAATTATGGCAACTGAAGTTCGAGCATGTGAAATTATTGCACTGCGATAACGGCCGAGAGTTAGAGCAAAAAATATTGGGCTGTAGGTAGCTTGTTGTTTATTTTTTAGCCGAGAAATACCTACTTCCTAAGAGCCGAGAAATATCTTGTTTCTGAGACTAGTTTTATCATTTCCCTAAATTTGCTAAGAGATTTGATGAAATTACTAAGGGTAATGTAGAATTCCACCAGTTATTGCTGTGATTCTTCCATTTCCCTAAAACTGTTTAGGGAGTTGATCAAATCACTAGACGTGTTTAGTGAAATGTTAAAACCGAGATGAATTAATTACTCGTTTTATCATGTCCCTAAAACAGCTCAGGCATTTGATCAAATAACTACGTGAAATGATGAAATCTAGCAGCCATTTTTATGATTCTTTCATTTCCCTAAAATGACTTGGAGACTTGATCAAATCACTAAATTTCGCTAGGAAAATGACACAACGCGTGGCATTTTTATCATCTACCGGGAGTTGATCATATCACTGAGAAATTTGATCAAATCCCTGTTTTCATCATATCACTGCGACATATATACCGCTAACTAAAAAACCGGTATTCAAACCCAATCACTAATTCTGGTGACGTGCGTGTAATAGTCGATACGTGGCTGGCTGACGTTTGTAATTTGTGCCGTTCATTTACGCCACCGAACATTTGCTACACAAATTCACCTTTCGTGTGCTGTTTTCTGTCTAGACCGTGCAATTCTAGATAAATAAAAAGTAAGCTATAGTAAATAGGAGCTAATTATTTTGATGTGTGTTGTGCCAAGTGCTGTATATTTATAATTTGTGTCATTGTTTTCAGAAAATGGATCAGATCGCTAAATTTGTGGAGCCTGGCAAACAGTTCGCTAAGGATTCTATCAGACTGGTCAGGAGATGTACTAAGCCAGACAGAAAAGGTGTGTAACTTTATTATTTGATCTGTTTAAACTTTTAAAATGAGGAGCTAAGTCTAAGAAGAAACATTACTAGTACTCAATAGGTTGCTCTTAATTAACTTTATACTATCACATAAAGTATATTCGAAATAGAATCACCAGCTCTTTATGTGTTCTGACAACAAACTGTATTTTTATATTATTGGCTGCGAGCCAATAGTTTTGATGCTGTTTTCCTAATAGAGCAATATAATTCTAAATGTGTATGTGTATAAACTAATACTTACAGCAATGTTCTAGTCAATCTATCTATCTATTCTAGTTGTACTTCAAATTTGAAAATTTCATTTGAAGGATTTAATTAATAATATTATGACCAAATAATCCCAATAAGAAAATAATTGAAATAATTAATAAACTAAAGATGACTTGTTAGTTAGCTATACTTTTTTGTTCTGAGTTATTGACCTACTTATATTTAATTAACAAATACACTTAGTGACAGGCATCTCTAAATGTAATTTAAATAATATTAACTAATTAAAAAACCTCATAATAGTTTACTGTATAAGTGGAAGAATGACAGGTAAAATCTTCATAAAATTAATAGTAGAGTAATAGAAAATCCATTATGGGTCATCCCCACCTTTATTCATGATATATTTTTACTAACTGGACATTTTCTTGAGAAGCAGTATAAATAATGGAAAACATTAGCACTATTATATCGCACCTTCGGTGGCACAAGGGCATAATTGTCAAAAATTCCAAAAATGAGCCAAGTATACAGAAATGTTCCTAAAAAAATTTGGAACTTTTCTGTATACTTAACTCAATTTTGGATTTTTTGACAATTGTGCCCTTGTGCCACCGAAAGTGTGATATATAATTGTGGTCTTTCTATAACTGTAATTATTAGTGGAACTGGACTTGTTTTATTTATGACCTTACCCCTTTGTAATAACTATTTGCTCTGAAGATAAATTACAATTAAAGATATTCAATAACCTTGAAATTGTAAACCAATTTCATCAGTAGGTTCTTTGCAATTTAAAAAAGTTGTAACAAACATTTTTATCCTTGTTTCAGAATTCCAAAAGATTGCTATTGCCACGGCCATCGGTTTCTGCATCATGGGCTTCATTGGTTTCTTTGTGAAGCTCATACATATCCCTATCAACAACATTATTGTCGGCTCATAAACTCTATATTAGGTTAGAAGTAATTCTCATGTGGAGATGGGCAGAATTTACTTATAAAGTGAAGCAATAAGGTAGCTGGTTATGTGTGTGATATCACAGATTTTAGCTATGTGTCATTTCATGTTGTATGTAAGTGTCACATTTATTTTTTATTAACTGCTGGATATAAATGTGTTAATGTACACGCAAATTCTATATTTATTTAGAGCTAATAAAATGATAGTCTGTAGAAATCAGGAACATAACTATAAATGTTGTAAAATTAATTAAATTGTGCCCATTTCTAGTCTATGTTAAGGCCCCGGACATGCTTAAGTTAAACCATCCCATTCATCTTCTTTATAATTTTTATTTGAAGGAATAAATTATTATACTTTGTAACCTGAGTTTGATTCATTTGAATAAAATATCGTTTGATAGTAACAGCTTTATTCAACTCTTATCATCTGCAGAAGACTCATATATTTTGAATAATTTAGAAAAACAATAACAAAATAATAGTCGATATTTTTTCAAATACAATATTTAACATAAATAATACCTTTTTGCATTTTCTCCTATTAATGGGAAACCATATAATTTGAACTATACTCAATTGAAAGAAAATATGACCTATCTTCAGTCTTCAAAAGTTACGGAAATTGATACCCCAATCAAAAATATTTGCTATCTCTCTTCATCTCTTGTAATAATGTAATTCAATACAGCTAAGATTTTAAGGGTACGACTCGTTCTATGAAAGACGAACTGTGGAAAATTATTAATAATAATCTATTATTGTCTTATTACTGCTAGTAAAATAATTCTATGCCTTCGGTTTCTCCATCACATGTATATAGAATCCAGGAATTGGCACCTGGCCGAGTGGCTTAAAATCACCGTATATGCTGTGCTTACTGCCAGCGCCAAAGGCTTCGTGCAATAACTGCTTGAACCGGTCAACTCGGTGCGGGTAGTAGCAGAGACGGAATTCACTGGAATTAGAAAACATTTTGATTTTGTCAATAACAAAATATACGAGTATACCTACTAATTAAGCTACGGCAGTTGCGTATTTTACTGTATGCTTTTAATTTAATCGGGGTAAGATAAGGTACTATTTACTGTCCGGCCACATACTCGCGAGCACGCGAGGGAAGTATGCAAGGCATGCCTGTGGCCACCCCAGAAGGTGAAGCAGGACGAGTGGAACTTACAAATGCTAAGTATTAGGTAGTATCTATTATACTTTGGCAATAGATGCTAGACGTCTTGTTGCGATAATAGATAGTTCATAAGGTTAATAAAGATAAGACAGACTGTTATTAATTATAACGTAATTATACTATATAATTACGTTATTCAAATCGCACTTTATTTGTCTGACCCTAAGCGCCCCCTAGTAAGCGCACGGTTGCAAAATGGTATGGGTACAAATAATCTAAAGTATAAGTAAAAGCACATCAAGTTACCTCAATCAAATTTCTGAATGGTGAAAGTCGCCTCTAGATATAGGTAGTAGGTAACGTGGAATATGAGAGTTTGCGTGGTAGGTGCCTACCTTCACGCTGTGTGATACATAGGCTCTATTCGTTTTTTTAAATCAATAGCTTGGACCATAGACAATGAAAACCTTAATTGCTATTAAAAAGCTATAAGAAAACGTACCTCCTATCGTTCTCATCCCCATCCCGAGAGCCGTCAATGCAATAATCCAAGGTCACGAGCTCGGGCTTGCCGCGCACCACCAGAACTGACGTCTTAATGTCCACCGGGTAACGACACTGTAAAATAGAAACATTGGCAATTCTAAAATCACATCTCATTTAGCCCTGACTGACCCAAGGGCCCCCCATAGTGGGGGTCGCACCTCGGTCCGGGCCGTCTGGAGGTATGTTAGTTACACGATTATGTTGCAGGGAGATAGAAGGCTCCTGCGAATAAGTCCGACTTGTGCCCGGTGTGACTGCACCTGGTATTCGACCCCGCTGGTGGGGCCTCTGTAACTATACTACCTATGTGTGGGTGCCACTATGGCGGTCCTGATCGAATGCTCACGCAAGTATAAACTTACATTATAATAAATGGAATGTCCAGGTGTAGCTCCACTATCTATCATAGCATCATAGTTCCTATGATCAATGAACAGCAGACCGCCAGGTTTGACGCACTTGGCAAAGTTCTCCAACGCTCGTTTTTGTACGCGCTGATCTCCATACTCGTCAAGTAAATGGGCGAAAGAGTTTCCAAGACAGATCACAGCGTCGAACACTGCGCCTGGTTGGAAAGCTTGTACGTCGCGGTGGAGAGTCTCCCAATTGGCTTCCTCGATAACTGAAATGAAATGAATACTTAGTTAATTCTTAGTTTTACCGTTTTGTAGAGAAAAATGTGACGGCAGCAGAACCACCGAAGTTAAAGTAAGAGTACCTACGTTAAAGTTTTTGAATCATATGTGCGCAGTTACATACTAAGTGCTTACCCCAGTCATCATATTTAGGGTTCTTTCTCTTATCCCATCGCGCTTTGAGAGCGTGTTTCAGCATCTTGTCTGAGGCATCCACGGACACCACCTGGAACCCCTCATCCACCAGCATCATGGAGTCTATCCTGTAATATCAAGGAAATTGTATAACAGGTAAGTACTTAAATGTGACAACAATTACTTAGTAGGTAGGTACATAACAGGAAGAATACAGGAAACCTTTTTGCTAGACCCCATAAACTACCTACCTACTGAGATATTTTATTTGCAGGAAAACTCTAAGTTATCCTTCTCCTTTACTTGTGTATTTTAATTTTTACCCCATCAAAAAATATTTAAGTACCTAACCTAAGTAAGTAGGTGCCTAGGTAATTAGTAGTAGGTAGACATTCTTACATTACGATAGTAGCATCAAAGCGAATTTGAAAGTTCTAAAATTGTAATTGATATCACGTGATGAAATTTATGTCTATCCCATTGATATGGGATAGGTAGGTAGATGAAAATTTTATCACTCAATGTTGCTTGGCTGTTGAATTAAAATTTAGATAGGTAAATATGTAGGTATATTTTGAAAGGGGTTCAGCGATACCTAGGTACCTATTAATACAATGTATTACATAAACAAGTTTGGGTTAACTACCTATATAATTATCGCTTGTTTTCGTACATCATTGTATCTATCGCCACTACGGTGTTATCAGTCATATTTTGTAAGATGAAATACGTGACGAAGTCTAATCATACCTTAACATGATGACGTTAACAAACTATCAGATATTATTAAACGGTACCAAAATATATAAATTGTTTAATAAATAAGTATCGATGCCGGTCTAGAATACCTACACAACTAGAAAAATGTCGTAACTACAAACCAATTAACTTATTTAAAATTTTAAACTCACCCGGTACCGCAGGCAGCATCTAATATTTTCTTGCAACCGTTAGCCTTCAAAAGTCCGATCAAAAAGTCCTTATAGTTCTGAGTGCGTTGATTGCTGTCTCCGACGAATTTCTTCCAAACTCTGGCAGCTTTTCCGTCGGCGTACTGATCCATCACACCCTCGGAGGGAATACCCTCCGAGCGGGGATGGAATACTTTGTCAGCCATTGAGCTCGTCATCTTCAGTTAGCTGAGATTATAATTAAATAATTATATATTATTATATTATGATGTTCCTAACAGTAATCCAAAAATAACATGAAGTAGGTAGGTAACTTATTAAATAAATAAATACCCACTAGTAGGTACCTACCTATTCCATGTAGGTAGACTACAGTCTATAGTCTGCATTTTCTTATACTTAGTACACTTAGTATAAGAAAATGCAAATCATTGGTTGTCCTTACCTAATGCACAATCAAGAAATAATTATTGTTATGGAATCCCTGTGGTTTTCCTAAGCAACCATTGCAGTTAGTAACAGGAAAAATATATTTTAAATATGCCTGTCTAACTGAGTACTGATTTACCTATAATAATTACTGCATATAAAATACTGCACTTAGAAGAAATCTAATGAGAATAAGTAAGTACGGAAGTTAAATCGAAAAAAATATCAAATTACCTATATAGATTCAAATTATTTACCTACTTAATTTAGGTTTGTTGACTCTATGTAGAGAATAAGTAATAAGTATATAGTAGTAACTATTTTTAAGCTAGGTAATGGGTACTCATTTAAATTTTAAATACCGATATCGTTCGTATAATATATGTAACCAGTTATAAAATATTATAAGTACCTACTTACTATACTATACAGAGGAAACAAGCTTATAAAAAAAATATTATAACAGAAAAAAAACAATGTGTCTTCTATGACATAGGTAAAATTAAAATAAATAAACTTTTTAACATTAAACGTAGGTACCTCACTCTTAAGATTTGAAACACTTACGATATGATGCAATCTGCCGAAGCACGGAGTGATACCGCTCTCACGCGTCGTACTACCGCAAACGCCACCGAGTCAATGAATGATTCAGATGAACATACCGTTTGAAAAACGAAGACTACTATAAATCTATTACTGTTTCGCGGTTTTATCCGAGTGAAGACTACATTTTACCTTAAAATCAAAAGGCGGCTTTACCTATGGTGCAGGAAGTGAGTCGCAAACGGGCGCAGGTCCTAGTGGGCGCTAATTTGAAATTACTGAACATTGTCTTTTTCATATGAGGACATAACAAAATTTGTAGGTACTTACATTGATATTATGATGTAACATCTTCGTATATGGCATGTTAACATGGGTAAGTTTTGACTTGCTAGGGTAAACACCAGAACACCCTGTATGACCTAACTCTAAATACTTAGGTACCTACCTAGTTACAGTCAAGCATATCATGGTAGGTGGATGCCTATTACACCGACAAATTTCTTCTTCAATAAATATCCGAGCAATAGAGTTTATTATTCATTGGAGAAATTTGAATGTTTGTTTGTGATAACTAGATGTGGTGTAAGTAACTTATCAGTATCACCATTGAGGTAGCAAGTGTTATATAGGTATTGTTGATTATAATTGTATTATCGAGTACTTGCAGCCTTTTTTAAATTGTTGTTTTAAGTTATTACATACTAGCTGCAAAACCAAGCCATGCTAATTTAAGCCAGTAGAGTAAGTACTTACCTACCAGTACCTACTGCTTAAATTATATTTGTCACATTATCCTTGAAAATTTTGTAAACATTGGTGTCATTATTGAGTAGCGTTTTTGATCTTTGTTATCTATTTTGTACTCCGATAGAGACTGGTTAGAATCGGTTTGTTGCTCTCGCGAAGTGATCTTAAACTTGTAGCTATATATGTAGATACCTATTACGTCATTTACAAATATCACAAATATTATGAATTGGTAGGTAAGTATGTTGTTTTCACAGTTTCTGCTCTCACGTTCAAAAGTTAACTAGTACAGATCCTAGAGAAAATTCATCATCATGCTCCCATTTATCGTGCTACGTTCATACAAAAATATTTTTACTAATGTGTTAACAAGTTATATTGGTCCTCGAACTTTGTATCAGAGTTAAGTAGGTAAATAACAAACCTGTTATTTGCAGTTACGATTTTTACTTGTAAACAAATTATCATGCAATTGTTTATAAAGAGAGTATCTAGGTAGGTATTTTTGCTTGTTATCTTTATCTCAAAGGTCTAATTCTTCGGTTTCTCCATAACATGAATATAAAAAACGGGTTGCGGAGCTTGGTCAAGTGGCTTGAAATCACCGTATATGCTGTGCTTGCTGCCAGCGCCAAAGGCTTCGTGTAATAACTGCTTGAACCTGTCAACTCGGTGCGGGTAGTAGCAGAGGCGGAATTCACTAAAACAAAACATTTTTAAAGTAAATTTTAAGTTACAAACTCGGTAGGTACATAAAAATTCGAAAATGATCAATGTAGTAATTGGGGCCTAACTAGTATCTATGTATATATTGGAATGAAACAACTATTAACTACTTTAGCGTTAGACTATTGTCAGCTCAGTCGTGCTACGATTATGGAAACTGTAAAGAATCTGAAAGGTCAGCAAATAAAATAAAATAAAAATATGCGAGTTAAATTCGTTAATAGTTGTTTCATTCCAATGTGTAATAACCGCGAAGGCATCAGAAATTATTAGTACTTATCTATTAGGGTTTCTGATTTCTCGACCTATTTTTTTTCTCGGGGCTCGAGATTTCTCGACTAAAAATTCCCGGGAATTCCCGGGATCGCGAGAAATTTACAAATCATGAATATAAGGCGAATAAAACCCTTCAATATCATTAACATCGCTATTTTTGATCACCAACTGAATGCACCTACTACTACCTACTCGCGACTCATACATAATACTTAGACATAATGAAAAAATAATAAACTAAATGACATTGCTTTTTTAATCATTAACATTTGAGATTGCACTAAACATTGTATTATTATCATTAAAATAATACAATATAAATGCGAATTGTGACTTAAAAGACTAAAATAATATACCAAACTAGCGATCCGCCCCGGCTTCGCACAAATATTTTTCAAAAAAATATATTTTTTTAAATATTTTATAGCCTATGTTACTCGTGGATATTGTAGCTTTCGAATGGTAAAAAAATTTTTAAAAACGGTCCATTAGTTTTTGAGTCTATTCGTAACAACCAAACAAGCAAAGTTTTCCACTTTTAAATATTAGTATAGATACTTTTTTTCTTCTGCATCTTCCCCTGTAAACCCTGCGTGGCTCTAGAAGAGTTTATATGTATATACCTATATTAACGTGTTTCGAACACATAATAATCATATATTAATGATTAGAGATACAACCCATTTATCGCTTTGGGTATTAAGACTGTTAGGATATATAAATATTATATTGTTTGGAAACCCAAACAATCAACAAAATTAAATAATTAGGAAGGTTAGCAACTAAAGTACTTAATAAAATAATCGTCTTTCTCAGTCATCTCTTCATCATCATATCTCATAGCAAATATTAAATAATCTACTTGAAATTTTTCATTAAGCAAAATCCTACAATAAATTAAAGCGGGGCGAGCGGGGGAAGTACCTAGTCAAAATCGGGATCGGCCGAATTCAAGGAACTAGCGTGAAGGAGAAAAAAGTGTTGCAGAAGGCCATTTTAATCTAAAATTCACGCGTGATTATTTTGAGATGCGATTTCTCGACTTCTCGACTTCTCGGCGCGATTTTTCCCGTCTCGAGTAAGGCCAGATTTCCCGGGAATTCCCGCTTCGAGAAATCTCGAGCAGAAACCCTATTATCTATATAGGTATTAATATTTCTTTTAAATATTTTTTACTCGAAAATACGATACAGTAGTGGTAAATTAGTTTCCTTCTTAATCCGGTACTTAGGTACCTTCAATTTTTACTAATTAAGTAGGTAATATATTCAGGTCCTTTCAGGTATTTGGAACATATTACTAAGTGTAGGCAGGTAGGTAGGTAGGTAGGTACATATAATATTCCTTGATACATAGTTTCATACCTCTTATCGTTCTTGTCCCCGTCCTGGGAGCAGTCTACACAATAATCCAAGGTCACCAGGTCGGGTTTACCACCAACCACCAGGACTGATGTTTTAATGTTTACCGGATAATTACTCTGAAATAAGATCAAAATTAGATAATTTATTTTCGTTATTGTGGGACATTTTTCAGTTGATAAGACGATGATAATGATGTTTTTTCTACGTATGTAAGTAGTATAGGTATAATAGAAAAATATGTTTTTACCTAGTACAATAATATATTTAGCAGATAATATCGAAATAGTGAACGAACATGCAATGCGCGTGTAAACACTATCAGCTCCTGCTTAAACTATCATAGCCACATATTGTTAAACAAGCTGTATAAAATATGTCTAGGCGTATCTATTATAAATTGTAGACAACATAAACTCAAATACCTATTTAGATGGATAATTCCAAGGAGGGTTAAACCGCCTTCAGTTCCCTGCTCTAAATATTGAAGGAATAAGCTGCAAAAAGATTTAGGTATACTCAATTACCTAATTCTGACATGTACGAGTGCAGTGTGTCGTTACATCAAAATGTAATGAATTATATAGGTAGCTTAAGAGGATTGTGAACCTGTTGATTTTCATACAAAAGGCGATAACGTTTTACACCCAGTAAATATAGTTAGATTTTTATAATTTTTGGATATGTTGTAGATATAATGAGAAACTACGTCTGTACGATTTGATTTTTAAGAAATATTGCTTACGCTAGATCTAAATATAGATTTTTAGATCTATATATAGATTTTTAGATGCTAATAAATTTTAGCGTAAGCAATATTTCTTAAAAATCAAAACGTACAGACGTAGTTTCTCATTATATCTACAACATATCCAAAAATTATAAAAATTTAACTATATTTACTGGGTGTAAAACGTTATCGCCTTTTGTATGAAAATTAACAGGTTCACAATCCTCTTAATTTCTCAATATCAGAACTAAGAACTGACGCGTCAGTGACGGTGGATGACACGCCCTTGGAATCACCCAAAATCCAAATATTAAACAAACTCGACTAATATGATATAGGTAGAAAGAAATAAGCCACCTTAAATATTATCTGATAACTAACATTGAAATAAATAGTGTGTCCTGGAGCGGCGCCGCTGTCTACAATAGCATCAAAGTTTCTATGATCAATGAATAATATCACAATTAAATTAAGCACTTGGCAAAGTTCTGTAACGCTTGCTTCTGTACTCGTTCCAGGCTTTAAGCACTTGGCAAAGTTCTGTAACGCTTGCTTCTGTACTCGTTGGTCTCCATACTCATCGAGCAAATGGGCGAAGGAGTTTCCGAGACAGATGACTGCATCGAATTCTTCTCCGGGTAGAAAAGCTTGCACATCGCTGTAAAGATTTTCCCAGCTGGCTTCTTCGATAACTGAAACGATCGAGTTACTGTCATTAGTTCTTCTTTCGTATTTGGGTAGGTAGGTAGTTAGATAGATAGGTACGTGGTAAGGTTTTGTAAAATAGAAACAACTAGTAGACTATGGGCCCATGTTAAAAAAATGATGGGTCATTTGAACCACCAGATGACCTATGTAGAACGATATAAATGCATAAAATAATAAGATTTAGCATTGTGCCGTCACTTGTAAGCTGTCCAACTGAGTGTAGGTGAGAATTCAAAAGTACAGGTTTAGTGAGTACATTTTGGTCATATATTTTTGAACGGCATTGTTACCATCGATAGATCCATGAAAAATAATACTAAAACGCGTAGTGCCGTAAAAAAATGGTGATCCAAAAAGTCGGAATTTTTTTTTGATTTTCCGACAATTTCCAGGGTGAATTTGGTCATTTGATACAGTACGGCATCAGTTTCATACTATTTAAATACTGCTTCTAATCCATCATTCCGCAACGCCGTAAAAAAATCAAGCGACAAGGGGAAAAAACCGAAGGTTGCAGCCCCCTCTCTTTCCGTGGTCCAGGGGGTGATTTGATAAAGTACGGCTTCGGTTCCAAAACATTATCTAGCACTTAAAAGTACTATTAAAAATAATGCCGTCAAGAAATGATTGTTCATTTGAATGTATATTAATAATTATCTTAATTTCATCGTATTCTTGATTTATAAAGCTGTAAAATCATTTGATCCTGTACGGGAACTATTTTTCTAACATAATATTGTAAAATACAATTGTTATATAGTATTGCCGTTCAAAAGAAACTGTTCTGAAAAAAATTATGGAGAAATACAAAAACTGAAATTTTGCAAATTATTGCAGTAATTTAAATATCATATATTAATGAAATATAGCAGTTTTCTACATTGTATCCCATGTTTTAAATAGTATTAACATAAATAAATTAGGAAAAAATGATGCCGTAAGTACATTTTAATGCAGACCATATCTTTTAGGTTCATGAAAATGACGCTACCATTTTAAGGGTACTTTATGGCCATCTGATACAGTACGGCATTAACATATTTTTGAAGAGAACAATTGATAATATGATAAAATCACTATGACGTCTAACTGAAGTGAAACGGTTCCTCATCCGGTGCCGTTATGTCACAGACTTTTTGAACCAATGAAAATGTACGGCATATGAAAAAATATTATCTATGCATAAAACACTTTCGAAATAAATTAATTTGACGTTGTGTCAAATCACCCCCTGGACCACGGAAAGAGAGGGGGTTGCAACCTTCGGTTTTTTCCCCTTGTCGCTTGATTTTTTTACGGCGTTGCGGAATGATGGATTAGAAGCAGTATTTAAATAGTATGAAACTGATGCCGTACTGTATCAAATGACCAAATTCACCCTGGAAATTGTCGGAAAATCAAAAAAAAAATCCGACTTTTTGGATCACCATTTTTTTACGGCACTACGCGTTTTAGTATTATTTTTCATGGATCTATCGATGGTAACAATGCCGTTCAAAAATATATGACCAAAATGTACTCACTAAACCTGTACTTTTGAATTCTCACCTACACTCAGTTGGACAGCTTACAAGTGACGGCACAATGCTAAATCTTATTATTTTATGCTCTTATATCGTTCTACATAGGTCATCTGGTGGTTCAAATGACCCAAAATTTTTTTAACATGGGCCCATAGTCTATAGGTAGGTAGGTACTAGAATTTGACTGCCATCTGTAAAATTTGGCAACCAGGACAAGACGCGTAAAAAACCCGGATATTTCAACTCCCTCTCAACTTTTTTGAAACGTAGTAAATAGGTACCTCCCTACTTATAATAATAACACTTTACCTGGCCCGCCCAGACGCTCCCCGGGAACCCTCTAAACTAGGACAAATTTGAGGAAACCCGGACGGATGGCAACCCTATTACTATACTAATACTACGTACCCCAATCATCATATTTAGGGTTCTTCCTTTTCGCCCATCGAGATTTGAGTGCATACTTCAGCATTTTGTCAGATGCATCCACGGACACTACCTGAAATCCCTCGTCCACCAGCATCATGGAGTCTATTCTGGAATTGAGAGAGAGAGAGTTACGTATATTAGATTTTCTGATGAAAATAATGTCTCAAGAAAAATCAGGCTTCACGGTAACGGCAAGTGTTATTATGAAACTGAATTCCTTTTTATATTCTTTATAACTAGACTCTGTTACATTTTAAAAAATACGATAAAAAAAGGCAATAAGTAAGTATGTATATGTCGAAAAGGAAACTTTATATTATTCCTTATAAAGGCGTATTAATTTTTTTAAATCAATAATTCAACAAACCAAAAAACAGGAAAACGTCGGTTCATTGTCAATAGAAAATAAGAACGACCCATATCAGGTGACCTTTAATTTATCTGCATGTTTATATCTCAGCTCTTGAATTGATGATAATCCCCGTAGCCCCGAGAGGTCACGTGGTCAATTTTCGTAATACAATTTTGCAAATTTGTAAAATAGAATTGTTAATATTAATCCTAACTAATATTATAAATGCGAAAGTAACTCTGTCTGTCTGTCTGTTACGCTTTCACGCTAAAACTACTGGACCGATTTAAATGAAATTTGGTACAAAGAAAGTCTGGAACGCGAGAAAGAACATAGGCTACTTTTTAACCAACTTCAAAAAAGGAGGAGTTCCACGCGGACGAGTCCCGGGCAGAAGCTAGTAATAATATATATATTATAAAATATTTCTTTGTATGGTTTTTGATTTGATATGATTTTTTATGAGTTTACTCTTTCGCGATAATTACACATTGGAATGAAACAATTACCTACTGACTTCCGTCAGCTCAGTCATGCTACAAATATACCTAACTATATTTAATTTTATTTGCTGACTTTTCAAAAACTTCATCAGGAATACATAGTTTTCAAAAAGTCAGTATATAAAATAAAATATGGTAGTTTAAAAATAATAATAAAAAAAAAAACTGCTACAAATATACCTAACTATATTTAATTTTATTTGCTGACTTTTCAAAAATTTCATGAGAAATATATAGTTTTCAAAAAGTCAGTATATAAAATAAAATATAGTAGTTTAAAAATAATAATTAAAAAAAAATCTTTCCGCATTGAAACTTCTGCGTGGCTAGATAATTAATAACTACGCGCTTTTTTTTAACCAGGAGGTAAAAGAAAAGGAACAGCCGTTTTTACAGATAATAACTTAAACAGATATTACAACTTTAGACATACTACCTAGGTATACCAATACATTTTTGTAACTCACCCGGTACCGCAGGCAGCATCTAATATCTTCTTGCAGCCGTTCGCCCTCAACAGGCCGATCAAGAAGTTCTTGTAGTTCTGGGTGCGTTGATTGCTGTCTCCAACAAATTTCTTCCAAATCCTGGCGGCTATTCCGTCGGCGTACTGATCCATCACACCCTCGGAGGGAATACCCTCCGAGCGGGGATGAAATGCCTTGTCTGCCATTGAAGTCATTTTAGACGGATTTAAGCGACAGTTATATAAGTACGTAGGTACCTAATTAAAGGAAATAGCACCGAGATCCTGAGTATAACTTACGCGACGCTGCGCTTTAAACTTCGCGACGATAATGTAACAGATAAAATCATGATTCTACGTCGGTGCTACCAAAAATAGTGCAATAAAAATGTTAAAAGGATGTAAGGTCAAGGCTTCCAATTCCGGCATATTTTTGAGCTAGATCAACTTTGGTTAAAATTTTGAGACGTTTATTTTTAACTATTTACCCATTGCGCGTATGTATTAGACCAAAAATTTACTTGGCAATCAAATAATAGTATGATATTCACTGTATCTAGGTTGCTTAATTTATTATATATATTTTTTTTAAAATAGTCAGGTAGACGGAGTTTCCCGCCTGAGTGGGGCTATTCCGTCATGCAAGCAGTTTCCCTAGAACTACGCAGTTTTTTCAAGTCTTAGCTAGCGGAAAATGAAGACACGTCGATTTCAATCAAATATGTGTTATTAGACCTTAGATATAAGATTTACAATAGGAGTTATCCGCAAACACAATTTTTTGGGGCTATTCCGGCATGTTTTGCCAATCAGATGAGCTCAACCTTTTAAAAATTTACTAATATATTTATTTTTTATATATATTATTTCATAAAGTAAGGATTTATGCATTTTGCAGTTCGGAGTATTTTCGTACTACGTTCTATTGAATTACCTACTCATGTATTTCGTCACCGCTAAGCTTATTATTGCCAGATTGACAAGTGTACCTATTTTAAAATGTAATACACTAAAAAAATGTTGACGATGTCTGGAATCGGGAAATACCGGCATATGACGACTTTGCCCCTTAAAAAATAGACGGAATTTCCCACTTGTCTATTTTGAAGTTGTTAATTTTTCATGGTGAATTACTAAAAACTATCGGAGTTTTACGCATCACGAACAGGCAGACACGTTTATACATATCATAGACGTTGTAATAATCATACAAACAAGCCTAGAAATCTAACTATTTCATATTTATCTTCGATCAAACTGCATAGTACTATACTCGCACTTCGACTTCGAAACGCAACTGAACTTTGAAAGCAGATATTTTTCTTCCTTTATTGCACAGCGTCATGGGTGTTTTTTTGTTTGAATTAGAAAACCCTGCTGATTTACCAACTGAGCCGGCAGCGGCGAACTGTGCTTAGATTAGCCAAAAACGTGTACGTGACGGAATAGCCCCGTAGACGGAATTAGAAGCCTTGACCTTATGTTCATTGACTTAACAGAGTAAAATATACTTACATTATCTTAGGCATAAAACTTACATTCGCAAAGCGTTTCATATTTACATACAAGAGTGGTGTATTTAATTTAACTTTCAAATAGGTAGTGAAGTGTCGAGAAGGAAGCATTACAGATTAAAAAGTTAAGACACTTGAGCCGTAGGTTTATCAAAGGCTTTTAGGCAAAATTAAATATTTGCGATAAAGATTAAATTATCACTGCCGCACCCTTAAAATGCTGGGCTCGCCCATAGTAAACAATAATATTATGTAATAGTAGAACGAAGCCTGAAACCCACTTTCATATTGTTATTAATGTTTCCAGAAGTTTCTCTCTCTACTGAAAGATTATTGTATGTATATGGGGGGCAAAGAAATTCCAATAAAAATCTGAATTTGTGAACATATTTACTATCATAATAGAAAAAAATATTATTACAGAAGTATAAGATGACAATACTATAATAATGAATAATGAAATTAGTCAAATTACCTTTACCACTTGATTACAAAATTATTCATTACATTCTTTCTAGGACGTTTTTAGAAAAGCCTAGCTTACTTAATAACATTTACCTTTATCTCTTTATAAACAGTCCGTGTATTCCAGATAGTAATAAAAATTAGTCAAAATATTAAAAAAAATATATCTGAAGACCATAGAAATTCGTTAAGATTTCACATAGAGACCTTATAAAACATTTAATTCAATGAATAATACTAAATGTATTATGATAATGTTTTGAACATTATTTATCTTATAATCCAACGATGCTTATGTCGTATTTAATTGTGATAACGTCTAGAACTAGGATTAGCAAAGGGAACCTTTTTTTTTAATTTACCATTTCTTATTTAAGAAGATGGGGGCCACGTGTTAACCCACTATATAGATATGCTAGTTTACTAGCTACCTGATCTAGCTGTCATGTTCCACCAATTACAGGCCAGTAAGCTTGTCTCTCATTGGTGGAACATAACAGCTAGATCTTATTCTACTCGTTTTTGAAACACGTGGTTTACATAAAATAATGCTCTAACTTTTAGTACTTGTTGCAGTTGCGTGTAAACATTCTAAAGTACAATTGCTTCGGCATTTACAGATATCATTACTATCTTGTATACTTTTTGTACTTAAACATAATGGGTGCATTGAATTTTACTGTCACTAAAAAAACTTTGGAACATTAAAAAAATATAACATCTAATAAGCATTACGACACCTAAATGCCGGCTCCAACATCAGACGCGTCGATTCCAAGCATGGCTAAATCATCGAGTTCCTCTTTCTTCTTAGCCACGGACCCATTCTCTTCCTTCACGACGACTTCTGCAGGCATATCTTTACTTTGGCTTTGATTATTCTGGGCCTGGCTTTGATTATTCTGGGCTTGGTTCTGATTATTTTGGTTCTGGTTTTGATTTTTATTGTTTTGGTTATTATATCGATTGTTATCTTTCTTCTGCTGCTGTGGTCGCTTGTTCTGTCGCGGCTTCGGGCTGGGCACTATCGGCACGTGAGTGTCATAGAGGGAAGGGCGCGGTTGGAAGAGTGCAGGGTTCATTTCAAATGGGTTCATCATCATACCTGGCATAGGTTGCTGCATTAGACCTGGAAATTAATTATCAGGATTTAATCTTATATTTTCTTTATAATTTAACATCATCTCACCTCAAAAATATATTTTAGACAATGCCACATATAAGTAATATAAATCAATAATGTGTTTATATTAAAACCACGATATTGTGTGGTCATAAAGGCATAATATTTGCAGCTGCCCACCCAGACGTATATGTACGCCAACCCACTAGTAGCAAGTAGTAATATATTAAATATTGTGATTCATCCGGCTGCGTACGAACCTGGTGGTAAGAAAGGCGGCATGACTCCAGGCAGAGGAAGCGGGAAGCCGGGCGGCATGACACCGGCGAACAGTTCCTCATGAGAGAGCTCCTGCTGCTTGGCGGCCGACGGGAATATAATGTCCAACGCATCTTGGAAGTCTTTGGACAGGTTGCTCGGCGCAGGCGGCGGCGGCGCCCTGGAAGACAGCAGTATCAATAAGAAAAACATAATACTACTTTAGTAGTCGTTTTTATTTTAAAGCCCATCAATCTTACAAGTCTCATACAGCATTATAATACTAGATGACATTTTCGTTTAAAGGCACTTTGATAGTTTAAATGTGGCATGTGGGTCGCGACTTCCTGAGGGTTCCCTGTAAGGACCCCACTAGAGCTACAAAATGATAAGCTTAAGAAAACTTCACAAAAAAAAAAAATTGCATTTCGTTATAATTGTCTTAATAAGTCTATTTTTTTAAACAGTTTTTTTTTAATGAGATAGTTCCCTCGACTTCTTGGGACCCCTGAACTGACCAGAGAACATGCAAGTAATAAAGCAAAAGAATTTCGAATATAGCAATTTTTTTTTCATACTATGGGGGTCATTTCATAAAAAAGGCTAATTAAATGCCGCCGTGGTGAATAGCTGGCACGTGGTGTAGTCCGTGTAGTGTATACTCACGGCGCGGGCAGCGGCGCGGGGAGCGGAGTCGGCGCGGGCGCGGGCGCGGGCTGCGGCAGGAAGGGCACGGGCGCGCCGAGCTGCGTGGGCAGCGCCACCGACGGCGGGCCCAGCTCCACCTGCTGCTGGAACTGGGCCTTCGCTATCTTCTCCTTGAACTCCGCCACCTATACGGACCATAGCATTGGTTAAGAGCTTTAATGCAGCCCACATATTCTGTGAAAAGTCGTCTATGTGAAGAAAGTTTAAGGAAAAATGACAATTCGCTGCTTTTCTAGAATAGTGTCACAACTCGAAATAATTTGTTACTCCATTTAAGACTGTAAACCGTCACATACAAATTTCAATTCAAAATGGTGACACATTTCCAGTTGTGACACTATTCTAGAAAAGCAGCGAATTCAGTAAAACTGTCTTTTATAAGTATTGAAATAGCTTATCTCATATCGATGAACATTAAAATGGCTCAAATATTGACTCAATCGGTCTCGATCGAGTTAATTTAGGTAAATGCCGATTTTAACGTTAAAATGAACAATCGGTAATCTACCTTTTTCTGTATTTCCGCATCCATTTCCTCCCTTCTTTTCTTAGAAGCCTCTTCATCGTCCTTCTTTTTTTGATCATCCTTCTTCTGGTCATCCGTTTTAGTGGTTTTGGATAAATTTTTGTACACCGGCATTTTACCTATAATTTAAAAAAATTATAATCATGGATTAAAGTCTATATTTTTTTTGAAGATCGTCTCCAGTTCTGTACACAACTAAATTAAGAACTAGTATAATTTTCTTTATTAAGTGTCTTACCTATAAAGGGCATCTTCCTGATCTCCGGTTTCCGGGAGGGGCTGTGGGCGGTGCGCGAGGGCGAGCGCCGGGAGCGCGAGTCCTCGCGGCGCTCGCGAGAGCCGCGGCGGTCTCGCGAACTCTCGCGGCGCTCTCGAGAACGACGCTCCGAATCCCTGTAATCCATTTGTACAAACGCGATTACGTTACCGCAAAACATCCGGTTCGAAGGACCATGTAAAAAGGACAAACTTGGTTCCTTTTTGTGCGAGAAATAAAATGTTTATAATCGACACTTGGACTTTAATGCTTGAAGGTGGAGATTTTTACAGTGTTGCCATATGATAAAATTAAAATTATTTATTGTTGAGCTGTCAACACCGGTTAAACATGTTTTTATTCAATACAAAAACGATTCGCGTAAATGAGGAGAACGAGTCGTGACTATGGTTACAACGTCATCGTCATCCTTAGCGTCGGTGACAATTTCTTTTTTTAAGCGATTAAGTCTCGTTTTTGTTCAATCAGTCAAAAATTATTATCAAATACACCAGAGGCTTTGTTACTTGGATATGACACAGGATCATAGTATAAGTAATCATTCAAGTTTACCTCTTTCGACTAGCATCTAAGGCGGCTCTCTCTCGATCCTGTTCCCTCTTCTCCTCCTTGTCTCGCTTCATCCTGCTCTTCAGCGTGTCGAGCAGTTTACGGTCGCTCTCGTTGAGCCGGTCCGAATGTAAATTCGCCATATGCTCTAAAGATAATCATTTTGGTATTTAATCTCACATATATATGCTAATGAAACATCTATTCAAATCATTTTATATTCTAAATTGTATTATCCGTGTTTAAATATACCTTGCTAAGGTTGAAAGCGACACGAATATCGCTTTTGTACATACATTTTAGGGTATGTTTGATTAATCTAACGATAGAAGGAACGTGCTTTATAAATAACAATGCAAAATGTTACAACCATCGTTCTTTTAGGTACATTTGTATAATAAAATTAACGCAATGTAATTTAGTAAGTGTGTCATGAATGCTCACTCTTTCTTTTCTTCTTGGTAGAATCACTGTCCGAACTACTCGAGTCGCTGGAAGAACTGCTGCTGCTACTTTTCTTCTTTTTACTTTTCTTCCTCTTCTCCTTCTTCTTCTTTTTCTCTTTAACCTACAAATATGAATTATTAGATTTAAATACACTTCCAGAGCTGTACCTCGACCATAAGCTATATGGTTTTGTATAATGCTATATGTATCGGAAGCAGCAATAACTGTCTCAATGTCAAGCTTCGAAATAGTTAACTTATTTAAGATAACATTTAAAATTTAGTGATAAAGAGTAAGTAATCAAATTTGTTACCTCTGCAACGGGCGTGGGGCTCTCCTTGCGTTTGGTATGGAAGCCGTCTTTGTTGAAAGTGATCGTATGGGCTGCATATTGGGCCGGAATAATTTTAGGTGGCAATTCCTCTTTTTTAATTTTATTCGCACCACGCGCCTTCTCGAAAGCCTTCTGTCGATCTGACATCCAATCGGTCTCCCAGTGGGGATTTTGCTCTACGAAGTTCTAAAAAAATAATAATTACAAAATAAGTAAAAGTTACTTAAAAACAAGTTAAATATGAAACGTGTATACACTTACTGTATAGTTTTTGGAATGCACGATAGATTTAAGATGCGCGGAAGCACAATGAAGGTCTCCAATGAACTGATCGCAAAGTTTACAATACCACGCCGTCGATGGCACAAAGAATTGAAGCCCTGGAAAAGAAAAATCAAAATATTGGATAAAAATAAATGAAAACAGTGAACACCTACTAGTATAATGTAAAGTTATGCATAATTTATTTCATGTAAAAAAACGGGAAAGTGAAATAAATACTTGTTATGATGGCCATATAATACTTAGGTGTTTTATACCTCTGATGGGAGTTCTCTTGGTGGGTGCTGACGCAAAGCTGGGAAACCCTTCATTAGCTGTGGTCACGCTGTGCCACGGCGCTTCCAAGTGGGCCGCGGCCATTCTAAACACATTATATTATAATAAATTATGACTCTTTTTAATACAAATAAAAGTGTTTATAGTAAAAAGAAAATATTATTATTTAGTCCGTCAGACAGATTATTAAGATGTATTGGATACATATACATTTTTCTTTTTTCAAACGGAAAATGACAAATATAAGTGCTCGCACTTTTAAATTTCGAGAGTGGGGGCTCGTGACGTCACCTTATTACAATTTATAACATACGTGAACCTCACGATCCACTAATTAAGTACTTTTGAAGGGCTTACCTATTATTTATCGTTCGACTGAGAAAAAAAATATGTGTCCAAAATTTTTTTGGTCTCTACTTGACAGTGCGACTATTTCTTATTCTAGTACCTATCCGATTATTAATCTTTTATTATACAAATATTAAAGTAAAAAAGGCACAGTTCCGCTAAAATAACAAAATGTTTTTTGATGTCCTATTATCAATTCATATCATACTCTTACTTAGCTTTTTAAATTAATGAATAACTACTCACTTCTGATGCGTCGGTGAATGCAGATGGTTCAGGTAATCCTTAGCGGTTGGCGGAAACTCGTTGCAAACTCGACACCAATGCATCTCCGGGTCATAGTACACATAGTTGAACTTCTTGTTGCTAGGCGACCTGCGATTAATTGCATTGTGAATTAAAGATGCCGTGATATGCTAAAGGACAAGGCAATTCGAACATGCAAAAGATATATATCATAAAAAGTTTAAAACAAACGCGATGACATGCGTACTTTTTATTGAACAGGTCCGAATACGAAATCGCTCGTAATTTGTATATTTGATGATGTTTATATTCCAGTTTTTAACAGACTGTCGCAGAATAAAAAAAAAATCGGTTATTTATTATTGACCATCCTTTTTAACTTCACCAATATTTTACAAATATTTAAACTTCAAAATCGTAAAACAATACAAGGATTAATCAAACAAACGTTATCATGTGAAAATATATTTATTTACATATTACTGATAGCATAAAGATAATTAAATTTACAATATATATAAAAATAACACAGTGCGTTACATTAAAATATGTCACATACCTATAGCAAAAAACATAAAAGCTACAATTGATATCCTATAAAACTTAGGTATATTTAGTAGGTACATTTGTGGTCAAGACTTGTGGAAAATTCCATGGTCAGCTTCCGATTAGAAATTCACTTTGTCCTGAAGTCATCCATTTTGATAACGACTGAAAGGTGAGCACCAGTGCGAAAGCAAACGTACGGCTCGCGGTATTCGAGAAAGCATCTTGAGCATTCCTGCTTTTGGGGAAGTATTTCAAAACATCTAATTTATACATAACCATACTTACCAATTAATTTCAAAGGCAAATGTATCTTGTACAACTAAACGTACCTTTTTGGCTATATCTATATTTACATTTATAAAAGGTACTTTTAGTTTTACAACTGTTAAATATACATAAAATTGCAACACAACAAACCTGGATTTCCTCTTAGTGGGCCGTTCCCCTCGATCGAGCCGGTCAAGCGAGTCATCCGAGTCAGGAAGCAGGTCATGCGCCTCTTCTCCGATGATGCCGTTCAGCATGTCAACGACATTGTTGATTGTCTTCAATTTGTTCTGAATCTCCAACTAAACAAATGCAGGAGTATGCCAGATGAATTCTAAGTTCTCACATGTGTACAAGCTTTAAATTCAATAGCAATCCAGAACACTACACAACTAATATATTTATTATTAATTGTAATATTCAATGTTGTTATCATCACCAAACCTGCAATTTAGTGTTTTCCTTCAAAAACCGTTTGGTGTCAGGACTCGGAGAACGCTTTGGGTCACCCCGAAGCTCGTTGCGTTGATCTTTCAGAGTTTCCATTTCTTTTTTCAAGATGGCCGCTTTTTTCATGTAATCCTCGCGCTGTTTGGACAATGCCGCTTTCTGATGGCGCATTTCAGACTCAATGGCAGCTGAGAATAAAGCATATTTTAAGCTACTGGGTTAGTAAAACAAGAGTGTAATATATTAACAATGACTTGAACTCAAGGACACTGGAAATAAATAGCACGTCAATTAAATAGGAAGCAATATTACACTCACATGAGCAATCCGATTACATAGTATACAATTCAAATTTATATCAGGCTGGCAGGCAAAAAAAATAATATCACGTGTTGTGAAAGACCATTCATCATCAAGTAGGTAAGTGAGAAAAGGTAATCCCCAAGATTGGAATAAAATCGCGCTTGTATTGATTTTATGCTGAATAATAGAAAACTTCACAGTTCCCATATTCATAGCAGTCTGTAGCGGACGATAGTCTAATGTAAATATAATGAGACTAGGCTAAAATACATGCCAATCTATATAAAAGAAAATATAAATCTAAAATTTTTTTTGGTTATTTGTTCACATAATCTATATTCTATTTGTTAGATGTAGATGTCAAAATAAATTTGTATATTAACAGAAATGAAAATGTTTCATGAAACACTACATAATTTTGAAAATTCCACACCAATTGATCTCATATATATAGTAAAAAAAGCTTGTATTACTACTTCTATTACTTAAATAAGTTCCTTTATCAACAGAATATCAATAACTTACTGGCTTACATACAGGCTGATAACACAGAGAAAGCAAAATATGTACAAACTAAAATATTAATCTACTTATCTACAATACTTTTCCATTATTATTAGTAGATGATGGATTGGATCAGTTGCAAATTTTTTTACGGGACCTAAAGCATAAAATAAAGTCATAAATGTTTAATATGGCTTAGAAGTCTTATTAAACCTTTATGAGTTTCTGTTCCCATGTTTCATCCATGCTTAGTCCTTTGAAATAAAGGTTATGTACAGGCTTATAAAACATAAGCAAAATATAATCAGTAAGTTTAAGAGTATGGTTTGTAGGTATATTTATAGTTAAATACTGTAGCACTCTATAAAGCTAGCATCTAGATTTCCTAACCACTCTATTAAGATATAATAAATGTTTTTTAAATAATACAACAAATTAGACAATATTACAACTGGACCCAACATAAACAGTTTAATATTATTACCATATCTATTTGAATAATATAAACAAAAGCATTTGCTGCAAGTAACGAGTTGCCCAAATAACATGAAGAGAGGTGTTAATCTTATGGATGAAACATAAATAATTATAAAGAACACAGTTCACATTATAAGCATACTACTTTGTACCCAACATGCATTACAAAAATAATTTATGTATTAGTTTCACAGTAATTTATTGAGAGTATTGTAGTTACCTGTTTGTTATGATATATCTTTGTCAGTTGACAACAGACTGTTGAACACAGCCAATCACACAAGTAGAAAAGAAGTACCTAAGTACTTAATTACCCAATATTTAAGAATATTTTTCATAAACCAAATATTCAATTAAATAACTGGAATTCAATTGTTTTAGGTAACAACAGCACAATAACAGATTAAAATAAGTTGAATGTTACCTTCTTTCTTGATCTGATCCTCAACATTGAAAGAAGCAGCTGGTGCGGTTGGAGGTGGTGGCAAAGACAGCTGGTTCCAGCTGGAAATATCAGGAGGAAGAGGGGTTGGGACAGATGGCACTGAGGGGAAGTCATCATAAATTCCAGAATATGTTGGTTGTGGTTGATAGTTATTGTAAGGCGGATTAGAAGTACCCTGAGGAAGGAAGAAAAACTTTGGTTATAATAATTTCCAATGCCTTCATAGTTATTACACATTAGAATGAAACAATAATGGATTTAACATATTCATAACATGACTGAGCTGACATTAGCTTGTAACTTTGGTCAACAGATTATCTACCTGTTTGATATCTATGGCAATATTAGAGTAAATAAATTGTGTTGTGAGCTACAAGGACAATATATTTAATAATAATATTAACTTTCCTCTAAATTTACTATACCTACCTATTTAGTAGAATATGGATAGTATTACATTAAGTGTGGATAATAGATTCATGAACTCTACCTCAGTTTGAAAAGACGGCGGCGGCGGTGCAGTGTAACTTGCTTCCTGATACTGACTGGTTTCCCACAGCTCACTCGGCTCCGGCAACTTAGAAATCTCGCTCAGTATATTTTCATCAAGGTCTTTATCCATTTTTACTCTCGGCGAGCGACTGAGTCGCTTATCATCTCTTAGAGGACTTCGGCTTCGTTTGGCTAAAGGGCGACTTCGGAAATCTCGTTCACGATCACGATCTCGGTCTCTGCTACGCTCCCAATCTCGATTACCCCAACTTCGACGAACATGGTCACGGGACATCGTTGATAACACTTTTGCTCAACACTAAGAACACAAGTTACACGATGTTTCAAAAAAACAGTCACGATTACAGTAAAATCACAATTTGTAAGATTTACCGAAATGCGGCATTTTAACAAAGTGCGCCGCGGTAGGACGCCATTTTTATTTACCTTGCCTTATGTCTAGGGATGCAAACGATACATCGATGTTTTAAAACATCGATGTATCGTTCATAAACATCGATGTTAAAACATCGATGTTGAACTACAAGAAAACATCGATACATCGTTCATTAACAACGATGTTTTATGAACGATGTTTGATTGCAGCGCCTTCTCTTTGTTTTGTACGTAACTACCATTGCGTGTGTGTGTGTCGCGCGTGTGGTGTGATATGTGATCCTGGGACGATATGAAAACTGTATTTCATATTTATATAAACTGGCTATGAAACATTTGCCAATAGTCGCAACTTCTGTCCCTAGTGAAAGGTTATTTTCTGAAGCTGGAGCTATAATTACCCAAGAAAGAAACTGGATGCTCGGCAGATTATCGAAATTATTATTTTTGAATTCTGTAATAAGAAAAAATAATAAATAACTCTATTTTCTCATTACAGAATTCAATAATAATAGTAAATAACTTTTATAATAAAATTGATTATCTTTGACTTTCTGATATTTGTTTAATTTGTCGTTCTACTACTTTTCATATCTTAATACGTTATAGATTTATCATTTAAAGTAACTAATTGTTTGACATTGTCTGTAATTATGATTACCAAAATGAATCTAAATTGATTATCAATATTTTTTATAAGGAAAATCCTTTTCTCTGTAATTAAAGAAAACATCGAAAAAACATCGATGTATCGTTCTTAAACGTCGATGTTTTCAACATCGATGTTGGACTTTAAAAAACATCGATGTTTCAGTATCGATGTTTTTTATGAACGATGTTGCATCCCTACTTATGTCAGAGCCAGAGTTGCCAGCTCTTTATGCGGCCAGAGATACAGAGCAGGTAAATTTCACGACGGTTCAAACGCCGTCATTACCTATTTCTAAATATTAAAAAAAATTGCTACACCAGGCATTAAGTTTTGATACATTAATATACTGTGCAATCATAATAATTATGTTGTCACAATTAAACAAATATGAATAATTTGTAGCTTATTTTTTAAATATTTAGCAATAGGTAATAACAGCTAGACCTTAGTTAAAAATGTAAACTGCTTTCACACGGAGGCAGGGAAATGAGGTATTAAATCATTCCGATTCTTTCATGTTCTTTTTTCTAACTAAACATTTTTTTGGAGTGAATACTAAAGGCGAATCCAGTCAAGAAACTATGGAAATAGGAACCAGTCACAATTTATTCCAGTCATAATAATATTATAGTATTATAAGAATAGTAAAATTATGGTTCACTTTTATTATGTCCAAGTAAAGCTAAGGTTATAATTCATAAATAAATTACCTATATATTGACCTTAAATAACACTTTCAACAACATACCTATACATAAAATGTAGAACTAAAATTAAATATTACTATTAAGTAACTTAACTTACCTTGAAATATTTTTATTCGTTAATAATTTGTATTGAAAATTTTACAGGTTTTAACTTAAAAATGTGAAAATGCGATGTTTAATTTTCTTTGAAAAGAAACGTAATCACACCCTACCTGCCTATAAATGTCAAATGCGTCTAACGCGTCAAAATCAACACTCAAAAGTTTGCATTTAATGTGATTTTGACATAATTAAACGAATTACCAAATAAGAACTTGGCTTTAATCAACTAATAAAATTAAGGCATACAATGAAATAAAAGTTATTCGACAGATATATGGTTGTCGTATGGCGGGTGTCATTACCATAGACAATATCTGCAAGGAGATTATATGTCATTCTCCTCCTCGATAGTTTCGTCGTCCAGGGCGTAGTCACTCAGATGAACGGGCAGCCTCCTAGGTCTTGTTGATCGTCTAATCTGTGAAGGCTCTGGATCTCCTTGTGGAGGAGTTCCGAATATGTCATCATCATGAACTCCCTCTCCACTAGGCACCTCCTCCGATTCTGGAAGTGGCGCTAAGTGTCTGTTTGAAACAGTTGACTCTTGACCGTTACGTCTTCGAACATAAGAGTAGCTAGGATTTGTTTGGAGTAGCTCTACTTCTTCGACATAAGGGTCATTTTTCGATCGAACAAATTTCTTCAGTAGTACCGGTCCCGGAACGAGCCATGACGGGAGCGATTCACCGACTGGCGTTCTCCGAGGAAAATTAAATAACTTTTCATGAGGAGTAGCATTTATCGATGTACAGAGCAACGAACGTACGCAGTGAAGAGATGGCTTAAGAACTTGCTCCCAGTTTTCAATAGACAGGTTCTTTGATTTAAGGTTTAGCTGTATTGTCCGCCAAAGCGTTCCATTTAGTCTCTCCACCTGTCCGTTACCTTGAGGATTATAAGGTGTTGTTCGAGAAGTAGCAATACGACAGTTCCTAAGAAATTGTTGTATTTCTTCAGACATAAATGACGATCCTCTATCGCTGTGAATGTATAGGGGCTGACTGTATTCATAGAAAAGATCTCTTAGACACTTAATAACAGTTGCTGAACTTGTATCAGGACAAGCATACGCAAATGGATACCTTGAAAATTCGTCAATTATAGTGAGTATGTATTTGTTATTTGTATTCGAAGGTAAAGGACCCTTGAAATCAATATTTAATCTTTCAAACGGCGATACAGCTTTAATAAGAGTTCCTTTAGCTTTAATAAAGCGAGGTTTCACTTCTGCGCAAACGCGACAAGAAGCAGTCATTTCCTTGATATCGTTTAGAGAGTAAGGTAGGTTCTTTAGTCTAACCCAGTGATACATTCTTGTAATGCCAGGATGGGAGAGCGCGTCATGTAATTCATACAATTTATTATTTGTCAATAGTGCACAGACTCTGGAAAGTGCGTCCGCAGCCACGTTTTCGATTCCTGGTCTGTAAATAATATCATACTTATAGCAGGACAGTTCTAGTCTCCATCTCTCGATTTTATCATTCTTTATTTTGCTAGTATGATTTTGGTCAAAAATAAAACTTACGGATTTCTGATCTGTGATGAGTAGAAAATGTCTGTTAATGAGATAATGACGCCATTTTCTAATACTTTCAACGATAGCGTAGGCTTCTTTTTCAACAGACGCGTGTTTACGTTCGCCATCTGATAACGTTCTAGAGAAGAAAGCAACAGGACGGCCATTTTGGGTCAGTGTCGCAGCAATAGCAAACTCTGACGCGTCAGTCTCTACCGTCAAAGTTTCCTTATCATCAATAGCAACCAATGCCGCCTTCTCTATGTCAGCCTTTAAGAGCTCAAAACAATGCCGTCCATTATCGTTTAAAGGAAAGTTTACATTATTGACAAGTGGTTGAATTTTTTCGGAGAATTTATGAATCCATTTGGCGTAGTGAGCGAATAGACCCATAGCCCGCTTAAGCTCAGTGGCGTTCCGCGGCAAGGGCAGCTTTATAAGTGGCTCGAGCCGTTCTTTATCAGGCTCAATCGTGTTGTTCTTAATACAGTAACCTAAGAGGTTAATTGAAGTTTTACTGAAATTACATTTTTGTTTGTTTAAAGTCAATTTATACTTCTCCGCGGCAGCCATGAATTGTTGTAAATTTTCATCGTGTTCTTCTTTATCCTTACCACAGACGGTGACGTCATCGAGATAACAGAACGTTCCTTTTAAATGTTCTTTTTGAATTATATGTTCAAGAGTACGTTGGAACGCGGCAACTCCGTTCGTCACACCGAATGGGATTCTTTTGAATTGATATAGTCTACCGCAGGCTTCAAAAGCTGTATAAATTTTTTCACATGCTAATATAGGCACTTGATGATAAGCGCTTTTCAAATCAATTTGACTGAAGTAATTGTATTTAGCCACTTTAGAAACTATAGACTCTATATTCGGCAGAGGGAAAGCGTCCAAATATGTATATTTGTTAATAGTCCTCGAGTAATCAATAACCATCCGTTTCCGATGAATACCACCGCCAGCTACGAGGACCTGAGCGCGCCACGGCGATACGCTCGGTTCAATTATTCCATTTTGTAAAAGGTTCGTTATTTCAGACCTTATAAAGTTTTCTTCCTCAATGTTATGGCGTCTAGATTTAACAGCAATGGGAGTGATGTCAGCAGATAAATGTGTAAAAACTAATGCCGGTGGCACTGCAGCTTCCATAACGCATACTTGCAAGGGTTCTCTAGTTCCACCAAACTCGAATTCAAGTTTAGCGTGGTCCCTCAGTATGTCATGACCTATAATGACGTCAGCGCATAAATTGTTAATTACAAGAAGAGGACGTTGTTTATACACATGTTTGTTAATCTCAAGCGTAGCGAAGCACACCCCGTCAACGTGTGACTTATGATTTAGAGAAGCGAGATTTATAGTTTGTTCACAGGGTCTTTGTTTTAAGTTCATCATCTGCGCTATATTACGGTCGATAAAGCTGACAGAACTTCCAGTGTCGATTAGCGCGTCCGCGCGAGTATCGTTGACAGTGATGGCAATTGTTGCTTTTTCTAAGCTAGATGGCGATGCGGCTGAGTAAATGGTGCTGATATGTTCGGGAGAACTTGGCGATTGTTGATATTCAGACAGAGGGACAGTATTCGGAGAATATATAGCATTGCTTGTGGAGGGATTATTACGAGAACGGCAAACAGAAGCAAAATGCCCCTTCTTTGAACAAAGTTGACAGTGGGCGCGAAAAGCCGGACATTTGATTCTCTGGTGTACGTTTCCACCGCAAAAGAAACAACGTCGAGTTGGTGATTGCGATTGAGCAGGAACTGCGGCGTTATTCGGACATGAATGAAAGGGTTGTAAAATTTCTTGTTGTGGAATAGGTGCTGGTAAGGCATTCAATGTATTTGGCATACTAACGCTCATCGTCACCGAGTCTTTTTCAGCAGTTTCGAGAGCGACAGCTTGATTAAAAACTTCGTCCAGAGTTGTAGATGTTCCGGTTTTGAGAGAGAGGCCCGATTCCAGCAGTCTTTCCTTTATTTTAGTGGAATGAATTCCCGCAATAAACGCACTCCGTATCGCTTGGTTTCTATGTTCTTCGGCTGTGACTGATTTAAAGTTACAATTTTGCGAAAGAAGTTTTAAAGTCCGAAAATAATCAGCAATTGTTTCATCAAATTTTTGTTTTCGCGTGCCGAGAATGTGACGAGCTAGAATCTCGTTTTTAGGCTTGAGGTAATTTTTATTTAAAAGAGAAATAGCATCCTCGTATGTCGAGCAATCTTTGATGTGCATGAAAATTCTAGCTGTAAGATGGTTTGCAAGGAGTTTCAGTTTTAGTTCATCTGTAGCGTCTTTGGAGATCTCTTCGGATAAAAAATTGGTAAATGTGTGATGCCAGTGCGACCATTGTTCCGTAGCTCCGGGAGCGTTGGGTTCGACTTCAAACCTGTCGGGTCTTAGGTACCTGGCCATAGTATTAAGATGAACGTTCTCCGCTTTTTCTTTGGGTGCAGTCATAATGTAAATATTAGTTGATTAAATTGACATAATTAAACGAATTACCAAATAAGAACTTGGCTTTAATCAACTAATAAAATTAAGGCATACAATGAAATAAAAGTTATTCGACAGATATATGGTTGTCGTATGGCGGGTGTCATTACCATAGACAATATCTGCAAGGAGATTATATGTCAGATTTGCAGATTATCTTTTTATAACTGTTAATTTTTAGTTTATAAACATAATATTTTTACGTGCGAGAGGAGTGAGTGTAAGATCTGTTTAGGTATATTTTATCCTTCATTATAAAATGATACTCTTCTACTTTTGGTAATATAAGTGTACTTAGGTATTTAAGCTAACCATTAGATTACGCCGGCGCGTTATATTCTCTGAATAATAGCCATACTTATTAAACGATTGTGAAATATAATACTAATGCCATTTTTATTGTCGAGGTATATATAAAATAGTTTAGTAACCAGGACTTTATCTGGATGTGACAATGAAAAACAGACCCAATAAATAAATATTGCCGCTATATTGTTTGCAGGCACTTGTAGGTTAGTAGGTAGGTACGTAGACAGGTGATTGCTTTACAGTTGTGTAAGTACTTAATGTCCTCTGACTTTTTAGTTTGTAAATAATGACCTGGAATACCTATAAAGTAACGAACGCATTACTTTAAATTTACATAAAAAAAGAAAATTTTGATCTGGATTAGAATAAAGATCTTCTCATAGTTACGCACTATTTCCGAAACCCAGTGATCGAAGAAATTGCCAACTTTGTTTTTAGTAGATACCTACATATTTTGAAATAACTAAATAAGTGCCAGCTGTGAAGTCGACAGACCGTTTGTAAGTTATTATTTCATTTATTAACGGTTAGTCAATAGTGAAATTATTGAAGGTTAGGAATCGCACAATACTTGCTCTCACAATACTAGATTCTATTTTAAACGAAATTATCAATTCCACCGTTTAAATATACCTACATGTAAGTACACAATAAGCAGAACCTAAATCTGCGTTTACTTAACTTACTTACATACCTACCTATCGACACAAAATCCCTACTTCTCTACTATCTGTCTGTTACGCTTTCCCGTTTAAACCTCTCAACCGATTTTGATGAAATTTGGCACAGACTATCTTTAGACCCTGAGAAAGGACATAGACTACCTTTTATTGCGATTAATAGGGATCCGTGCGAAGCTAGTAGTGAATAGCTATCAATTAGTACTAATAAGTATATAACAACAACTACTTATCTTATATAGGGGAGATAGGGGAGGGATGGGCACTTTTTCACGTAACTAATTATTAAAAATTAAATTATCAATATAATCAAAATTTACTTCCAAGGTGAGTTGCGCAATATATTTGGCTAGATGTTTCATAAACAACAGTTTACAAATTATAAGCAGTCTGTAAGTTATACCATGATTTCAGAACCATGTCAAATGTGCCCAAAGCTCCCTATGGTAGGGAGGTACGGGCACCGGCTATGGGAGGTTTGGGCATGACATATAAAACACTTAATATTTATAAAATAATTAAAATATACAAAGTAAATTATGGTCAAATATATAATCTCAACTTATATGTAATTACAAAAGTAATCAAAATAGGCTAATACGAGCTTGCGGCTTCTTCAATACATAATGAAGTTTTAAAAAATACATCATGTGGGTACTTCGCAAATTTTTCTTCTTCCGAGGTAAAAAAATGTGAAGTTACCATTTCAATGAAGAATCTTTTATGTATCAATGTTTCAGATATCTTTGCAAGTGAAAGCAACATTATTTTCTTTTTATATATTTTCTTATATTGCATTGGGCATGCCCAAACCTCCCTCAAAAAAAGTGGCCATTGCTCCCTCTGCATATTTATTGATTTTAATATTTTCGTAAAAAAAATTGGTTATATATTTTATCGTGACTTGCAAACTAATTTATAACTTAGCACATATATAATTAAAAAAATAAATAAAAAAGAACATACCTTCAGCAGGTATTTTTTTCGTTTACTTTAAAATCATCGCAAAATAGTTACATTGATAAATCTGTTAGAAATAAAAGCTGACGTAACTTTTAATCGATTTGAGCACATTGCAGAAACTAACATTCACTTTAATATTATTCTATGGATGAACATTGTGGTCAGTGGGTAGACTAATGTACCAAAATAGGGAATTAAAAATATATATATTAGAATTGGAAATAAAGGGGGGTGCCTATGTCTCCCGACTGCCCGTCCCTCCCCTATCTCCCCTACTTACTAGTTTCTGTCCGTGACTTCGTCCTTTATTGCAGTCGGTTAAAAAGTAGCCTATGTCCTTTTTCAGGCTCCAGACTTTCTTTGTACCAAATTTAATTTAAATCGGTCCAGTAGTTTTAGCGTGAAAGCGTAACAGACAGACAGACAGACAGACAGAGTTACTTTCGCATTTTTAATATTAGTAGGGATTACCTACCTACATAATATATTATTATATGCCTATTAACCGGAAGGGACCGAATGTAGAACCTTTGTATCAAACGCAATTTCTGTAAGATGTTAGATATGCAAGAAGGGGTAATTTATAGGAAGTATGTAACGCACGTGTTGCGTTCGCACGTTACAAAGGCACACAGATTACTTAATTGAGTGAATATTTTATCTATTTGTTTCATTAACAAGCATCTAAACATCAGCTTAGCGTGAAATATTAATCACGACGGCGAAGCGGTGCACGTTTTTTCCACCGAGTAAAGTTGGAGGAAATAATGACAGTATAGGTACCTACCTATTTACCTATCTAACTATCTACCATTACCTAGTAAATGTGCCGAGATGTTTGAGATTTTAAAGTTACTAAGTGGTGAAAAAAAAAGTGATTTCTGAATGTGTAACAACCGTGAAAGCTTCAGAAATTCTTAGGATCCCTGTGTTACGTGACCCAGTTTTAATATTCACAAAAGATTCTAATTTATTAAAATAAAGATGAGTTGAACTTTCGGTATTAAAATAGAGGGTGCCCGTGCTTTGCTTGCTGTGCTTTGGCGCCCTTGGCTGGTCATTTGATTTGCTCTTTCTATAGTGTAGGTAGAGTTTAACACTAGGAGTATCAACAGCATCGGTAGCGATTTCAGCGGTGTTTCTGCCGTGTCATAGTTGATTTGGCTTACCTTCACCTTCGGTTATTGCTGAAGCAGTCGCCAAGCGGGTCGTTGCACCGTGACTCGAATGCGAGTGTAATGCGACGGCGGCGGGGAAGCAAAACTGCCGCGCTAGTCCACGCGCTTCCATTGTACGCGACCGCACAACGCAGGAACGGTTGACGTTCCGATTTCGCGCGCAAAACTTCGCGTATTTTTTTTAATAGTGACTTGGGAAAAAGGTGCCAGTGTTTTTTTTGACAAGGGTTATTAGGTGCAATATGAAGTATAAGGTATTTATTTATTTATTTTACTTTATTAATTGGATACTTATAAATATGTTTTTTTTATTTGAAAGAAAGAAAGAAAATAAATTTATTTTGCAAATTTTCACATGCTTAATTAAAATAACATTAAAGGCACTTAAACTTATTTAGATACTTTTTACCCGTTAGGTACTGAAAATATTAATAACATGGATAACCATACATATTGATTTGTATGTATTCAAAAGTGAGAATATTTTTAATATGTACTTATATGTAACTGATAAGGTTCATAGGTAGCTAAGCACAGAATCAAAAAAAAAATATAACTAGGTACCTATACCACCAGTTTATATGCAATAGTTTTACATACGTTCCAACAGTGTTAACATCTTTTATAACTGAATAAACTTTGTAAATACGAATGACAACGGAATAATTTCCAGATTCATTGTTTTTCTAGCGACATCGACATTTGGCTACAATTATTAACAATCCTTGACTACGTCCTCAGCTCTCGCACGCAGCGATGATCATCATTATCCAACTGTGACTGCGTTTAGTTTTTATTAAACCTCATAAAATTAAACCTTAGCCAAAGTCCCGTTATTTTACTTTTATATATATATACGTACTTATCTACCTATAAAAAAAAGTAACTATTGTGTAGAGTTCCGCAGTTTGTACTTACAAAGCTGATAGCTGAGTATTCTCTAACCTTCTTTATTACACGACACCAATAGTATGAAAATAAAATTCGCGACCCCTTTACCCTCAACTTTTTTTAGGTCGAAGAAACTATGTCAGTAAAAAAGTCAATAATGTTTAAACAATTTTTTATTAAATAGCACATGTTTTTTATTTATTTATGATTAGATTAAATTATATTCAAACAACAAATTAATCCGCAACACAGTCAAAAATTATACTTATATAGGTAGGTAGGTACCTACATCAAATATATCCGCAACAAGCGTCGTCTTAAAACATACCTACACAAACAAAAATGTTTTTAAAAAGTCAAGTTTAGGAAAATGTTACTTTATAATGTTTTTTGAGTGTCCATGTTTTTAATAAACCTATCATATATTATTTTATTTGCTAAAGTATATCTTTCGTACGTTTTGAAAGTTAGCCCTCTGCGTATTAATGACTTGGCTGTAGATAGAATATTGAGCCATGCAGCCACAATAAATTAAATAAAAAAAATGCCTACATTTTTAACAACTTCCAACTGATGCACTAGCTGGATTAAATCTCAATACCAGACAAGTTCCTACTTTTCAAGGAAAATGGTTTTATATTGCCTATATTATAAAATTAATTGCGGGTATAAAGAGGCATACAGAACCTTACAGACAAACACGCCGACAAACAATTTGAATAACACGAAAACGCAAGACCAATATTAATTATGCAGGTTGGTTGCACCTAATTTTGTTGATTAACATACAGTGGCACCAAAAAAAATGACCAATGTTTTGAATAATGTTCCTATCACATTCGTTTGAAAACACAGGCCAAAGTTATTATAAACTTAACAATTGAATTCAGGTATCCATTGTTATAATACTTACTCAGATATCGATACCCCATATTTAAAAACAGTAAATTAAGTAGGTACCTAACTGATTAACATCAAATATCGATCAAGGCTCGAGTTTTATTTATTAAATAAATCCTCTGGTGAGGTAAGGAAGACCTATTAATTAAGGATCTAGTAGGTAGTTAAGTCTTCTATTGAAAAATATTTATATGGAAACATTTTTGAAAGTCCCCCGTAAATATGTAGGTGCATATTTCTTATTTTTTACACGAGAAACGACAAAGTGTTTTAAAAAGGTCATTGACCACAACCGGGGTACAATTTAAGAATGACACCGTTTTGGTAATTCGCCATCGATGCTTATCAGTGATGTATCGAACATTCGCAAAGATGATGCAACAAATGCATTAGCAACTTTTTTTAAAAATGGTTTCACGTATTTATTTAATCCTTTAAGTTACAGTGTAAACGCATTTTAATAGTGGTCGCTTTTGTCGCGAGGCGCTTGGTAGAACTATTAACATGAACACAATATTATAATAACAATCCCAGACACAAACCAATATCTAATTAAAATTATTTTGTTAATAATTTCTGATGTTTTCGCGGTTATTACACTGTAAAAACATTACAACGGATTTACCTCGCGTATGTAAGTATTTTATTTTCAGACGTTATGAAAAGTTTACAGTTCTCAATTATTCGTAGCACGATTGAGCTTACGATATGAATATAGCGTTAGACTATCGAAACAAATAACCCCCAGAATAATGTTTTTATCCCCTTAAATGTGATTATATCTTTTTAATCTACCTAGTAATCATTTAGATGCTACGTTCAGGTATTCATTAGGTATACCGTACCACCAACATGTCAAGAGTTCAGGTACAAGACAGGTTGTGGGTTCAAATCCTGCTAGTGGCATATGTCAGTGTGATGAGCATGAGCATTTGTTCCTGAGTGTTTAATGTCTTATAGAGGACTGTTTATGCGTTGTCTAGTACCTATAATACAAGCTTTCCTTAGTTTAGGACTAGATCAATTGTATTGAATTGTCGAAAGATATATAACGATCGATATACGTCTCTAATGTAATAGATATTTTTGAGTTTTGCATTTCCATAGACAATGGATTCGAACATGATAGTGTAATGTCCTTTGGTTGGGTTCCGTTTTAATAGGTACCGATTAAGGTCAGTCCGTTACTGTAATAATATGTCGTCTTCCGGTGATTTATTTATCAGTTCCAAAAAGTTCCGTTATCTGTGGGATGACAGGCTGGAGTTAGATACTTTTTAACGACTCAATCAGCATCTGAATGGTTACTTGAGTACCTACTGTCCTTTAAAAATCCCGTTGGCCGTTTCAATAATCTGAACAACGCCGGTACTCCGATTAAGGTCGCCCCGTTACGGTCTTCCGTTGCCTCATCGTCATAAGTATTAATTATCCTGAAATCATGTCAATGTCCTTGGTAATATTTATCATGTGCCTACTCACATAATTTTATAATAATACTAGCTGTGCCCGCGACTCCGTCCCCGTGGAATAGTAATTCTTCATAAGGCTTCATATTTTCCCCGTTTTTTACACATTTTCCAATGTTTCTTCGCTCCTATTAGTCGCAGCGTGATGTTATATAGCCTAAAGCCTTCCTCGATAAATGGTCTATCCAACAAAAAAATATTTTTTGAATTCGAATTCCTGAGATTAGCGCTTTCAATCAAACAAACAAACAAACAAACTCTTCAGCTTTATAATATTAGTATAGATGGGAACATAATGCTCTCATAAATGTTCAACCGTGATATTACAGAATACCGAATAATCTAAATAAAATAAAATAAAATAATACGAACATCCTTCATCACATTATGTTTTACTAAGGTAGTAAAAGATGCTTTTAATTTGCATCAATACCAAAGTATTTTGATATTTTAACTTTTGTGCAGATGTGTAGTATATTTATTTGAACCTATCAAATTATAATATGACTTACCTACCTAATCATATTAATGTAGCGGACTTTTTTTACTATGTAACAAGTAACATTACCAATGTAGATGTAAGTAGAGCTTTTTTTTTCACTTGGCTCTTATAGTGCATCTATTGTATCCGATAAAGATCATCGGTCACCGACTTGTGACGATGACACCTTGTTACTCAAACAATGGCCAAAGCACAGTTATATTAATCTCATTCAATTGACATTTAACTGTTCACATGACAGTAAAACTGACACATAAACAATTCAGTTTTTCGGTCCTCTCGCATGACTTGCAAAGTGATGCTTAAACATTGCGACTGCCCATTGTTTGCGGTGTTTATAATGTATCATATTTTATTCGTAAGATTTTCAATTGTGTCTATACTTATAATAAGGCAAAGACCTATCTTTTTTCAGTATTCGGTGCAATAAAAAAAAAAGATACCTAATTATAATAGTTTAGGTAAGTATCTACCTTAAAGCTACGCTGTAATTTTATACAGTTTTCTACAGTATCTAGGTATTTCAATATAGTCTCGATAATCGATATCCACTGCAATATTGTGAGAGATCGAAAATGTAACGTAGTAGGTACCTAAATCATTTGAGTACTAGATAAAAAATAATTATTTTCATTAGATATAAATATATATCATAGAGTAGGAACTCTATGATACATGCACCTTTGATTATAATTGCAATTATGACTCGAACATTTTCAATCTGTCCCTTACGTCACTGATATACGACGGTATTGTGCAATAACGTCATCATAGTGTAGGTAACTTAAGATAGAACTACTGACAATTCATAATTTTGGTTAAACTTGTCTGGAAAATAAGTGTTAAAAATAGTAAGTACCAAAATCAACAGGCCAGTCATTTGAAAAGATTGTTGCTTGGTTATTTAACAATTAAGTATATTATTTTCGAGCATTATATGACTCAATATTTAACTATTTTAGACTAGAACCTAATTGATTATAGAAAGAAAGTGAAGTTTGAAAGAAGTAATGGGTTCATAATCAGGCGCGTGCAGTGTGGGGTGCACATGTATGGCGCCAGGGTAGGCAGTCCATACATTTTGACATTGAGCCTGTATGGAATGCACGCCCATGTTCATCATGTGGTTTCAGTCAAGAAGCGCTGCATCCTAAGCGCGGGCGCGCCGGTAAAAGCTCGCGACCTTGCATAACGGATGCGCGTGAGCATGCAGAGTTGCTTCACGACTGTAGGGCTGCCACTCAACACTGTTTCATAGTCTTTTCTTCTACCTATCTATTCAAATAGTGAAGTACGAGTCTTTCGAAACTTTCACTAAGGTATGTTTCTAAAGTGATTCATTAGTTTGGTTATTGATAATAGGTTCAAAATTAATGAACAAGTATGTCTTCTATGGTCCATTGTATGTTTATACATAATAAAACTAGCTGTGCCCGCGACTTCGTCCCCGTGGAATAGTAATTCTTCATAAGGCTTCATATTTTCCCCGATTTTTACACATTTTCCACTGTTTCCTCGCTCCTATTGGTCGCAGCGTGATGTTATATAGCCTAAAGCCTTCCTCAATAAATGGTCTATACAACAAAAAAAGGATTTTTCAATTCGAACCAGTAGTTCCTGAGATTAGCGCGTTCAAACAAACAAACTCTTCAGCTTTATAATATTAGTATAGATTATAATATTAGTATAGATATGATGTATTATTAGGTAATATATTTAGTTTTTATTAGATAAGGTACATAAAATACAAACACAAGGATCTTTCTAATCGCCTGAATAAGGTATTTAACGAATTTTACTGTTAAAAGTGTCATATGAAGTTCGTATCAGTTGACAACCCTGGCTCCCTTCTTGACCTGGACCTTATACTAACCTGCTAACTTTATACACGATAGCGTAGCAGTTTGATCAGCAATAGGTTATAATATTCTTCATAAACTACCTACATATATGATTAGCTTGTTAAATTATTCGTCTATCATGTACAATTTGCTCTTGCATCTTAATTAAACAGCGAAGCGTAACCATATTCATCTATACTAATATTATAAAGAGGAAAGATTTGTATTTTTGTATTTTTGTATTTTTGTATGTTTGTAATGAATAGGCTCCGAAACTACTGGACCGATTTCAAAAATTCTTTCACCTTTGGAAAGCTACATTATCCCCGAGTAACATAGGCTATATAATATCACGCTAGGTCTTATAGTTGCGGAGCAGTAACCGAAAATGTTTCAAAAACGGGGGAAAAGTATCGTTTCTGAGGCCTTAAAAAAATCTTAAGTCCCCCCGTGCGAAGCCGGGACGGGCCGCTAGTTACAAATAAATAGGTAAGTATCCGCGTTCCTAGGAAGTCTCGTTCAAAATCTAACAATAGACGCGGTGGCGGCGGTGTGCAGCGGGCTACGTAACGTGCTTGTGCAACTAATATGTCGTCTCCACTGGCATAGGCACTGGCGTGATAAATTGATGCCAATATTACGATTTGCAAAAATTTTACCGTGCAAGATACAGATCATAAACCTTAAATCCACATAGTGGAAGTAACCTACCTAAGGTACACGCACAAAAGCAAAACTCTTCCCTGTGCCGCCATTTTTCTTAAGGTGACTATTTTCGGATCGCTGTGATGCTCATTTGTTTGTTATTAGTGAAGTATTTAATAAATAACGATGATTACGTCACCGGCACGAATACGGCGCTTGCATCAAAGGAACAGAAGAATAGTACATCAATTACGGATGCACTTATTATAATGACATAGCTATCATTAACACTGCGGGTGTCAACAATAACACATGTCGAACACTTCCCATCGCAGGGAAGATGAGTTGAATAAAACATGTTCATGTATTATTCTGCTGTTAATTTAATTACTAGTTACAGGCTGCGGATAGCATCTTCGTTGATGCACTTTGCATTTCTGGTATGGTTTTGTTTGACTTATGTATATACCTAAGTAATGTTAAACATTTCGTACTTAACAACTGGGGAATTTTAGAACAAATACCTACTTATAAATTTATTTTACATTATGTTACTTTAGCTACAACATTGATAATTTAATTTTCAGTGATGATATTCTGTCAGCATAAAAGTACGGGTAGTGCAGTGCGGTTTGCCTGTTGTGCAACCGTTCCGCTGTGGGCCAAATAATGACTTGATTACAACCTAAACTATCTCTTCATATTGAAATGTGGGCAATCATTGTCGTTACTCGCAGAAATATAGTAGCCAATGTTTTCTCTTTTATGATATACGTAAGCGATCTGATCTTAAATTATGAGGGATAGGAACAAAGTTTGACGTAGGTAAGTAGCATAGATTCTATATTTCTATACCTGGTTGTTTACTTCAGTAATTAATTGGTATAACAGGTAAGTCTAAGCTACATACATATAAAAAAAATCCGAGGAATCCTCTACGCGCGAGTTAAACTCGCATACGAACGATTTTTTTTATAAATATGTACATATATACCTACTGTTGATATTATAGTTCATATAATAAGTAAAAGAAATAAAACCTCGGAAATTTTGACACTTCTACTAGTAACTAATCATAAATTGCCAGATTTACGCTACGCTCGATAGAACAAAAATAATTGGTGGTCAGATTTATAGTCACGCGAAATGTTTGATTAGCAATCAAAAGGGCTATTTTCATGGTTAACCGATAGCTCAATGGATATTACGTCCATTATCTTGAACTTGAAGTTTCTTTTGGAAAATCTATTAAATTCGATTGGTTTTCACTCGCGGTCAGTCAAGCGTTTGAATATTTATTTACTAACTACTTGTGGGTGCTAAAATGGATTACTTAGGTACCTTTTCTACAAGTTGATAAGCACGATTATATGAAAAAACTAAATATTTAGGTACCTACCTACCTACTAACCTATTACAGAATTATTTAATTTTGAGAGTTGGTAACGATTAAGTATTTTAACCCGAACCCCAAGGTAAGTACCTACCTACTCGGAAATGTTGCGGTTTGCGGCGAAGTCAATGGAAATAATATTGGAAATTTTATAATTGCTGTTAGTATCGTGACACGACGGGATGACTGTTGAATTGAGTAGGCTCATTTCCATAGTTGTAATCTGAAATTTCCATTAAGTGGGTAAACAAACTACTTACCAACTTATATAAAATCCTATATTACATAATAATAACAACAAAATAATCTAATAGACCTAATAAATGTATTCAATGTTAATTTGTTTATTTAATCGTCGGTTGCCTATATCATAAAATACTAAGTTTTCGTGCACCATTGCAGCTGTAATTTCGTTAACAATTCCATTGATAAAGTGTATAAGTGAATATATTAATATCTATTCTTAAAATGAATACCTATGTAAATACTTTGACAATATAATTTGATAGAAGCTAAACGTACGTAAGCGAACTCGGCAAAATCAGCAGTGACCTACTATCAAACAATGCGTTGAAGGGAAAGTCATACATTTGTCGTATACCCACATATACAATCTATAGCAATCACATAAAAATAACGACGATTTTCCCACGACACGGTTAGTGGGATCGTAAATGTGTGTCTATAAAATCTTGTCAATTTTCAAATCGAATAAGGTGGCGCAAGATCCAATCAGTACCTACGTTTCCAGTATTCCGAGTGTCGTAAAAGATAAATTAGGTACCTATGTAATTTTGTTTAAATAAAATGGAAAGTAGGTACGAACTACGACGTCTGTTTTATTTTTTAAACGCGGAAAAATGATCGTGTTTCTCATTCCTTACTTTTAAATGCAACTCCGGGATAGACTCCGAACTCAGGCGTGGCTAGATATAAATACCTAACTATGTTTATTCGTAGGTAATCGATTTATATTTAATTTATCGCTAAACATTTGAAAAAATGTATACATAATATCATAATCATACTGTAACGAATGTTGTTTATGTACTTACCTATATATTTTAAATGTTAATAATTTCCGATGCCTTCGCGGTTATTACACATTGGAATGTAACATCTATTATCGGATTTAACTATTAAAGGACTATTGTCAGCTCAGTCGTGCTACGATTATGGAAACTGTAAAGAATCCGAAACGTCAGCTAATAAAATAAAATAAAAATACGCGAGTTAAATCCGTTAATAGTTAATAGTTGTTTCATTCCAATGTTCAAGTGTTAATTTAAGATTAACTAGGTATGTATATAAAATACTTAAAGGTATTTATTTACTTATATGTGTACCTAGTTAGTTATAGGTAGTTATTTATGTAGAGCTAGGGTTAAACCGTTACAGTAGGTACGTTTATTTGTGCAAAAATTGCTTAGTAGGTACTTATAATATTTTTACTAATTTGATATAGGTAACATAATATAGGTAATAAATAATCAGTTGAAAATAAAAATCTTAGGCAATTGTGTGGTAGGCTAATTATTGTTTTCTATTAAGTCGTCATTTTAAGATGTCACACAGTTTTCTTTAATTAGAAGGTGTAGTAACTTTATCTGTTTCAGTTAGTTTTGCAAGTTTCGCCAATGTTGCGGAGCATGTCGCAACGTCGCCGTTCAGTAGACACAGCCTTATATCTAATGTTGCACATTATAAATTACTTCCTTATTTTATCTGTATTAAAATTTGTTTTCTATACTTAATATTATAAAGAGGAAAGGTTTATTTGTTTGTTTGTTTGGATTGAATAGGCTCCAGAACGGCTGGACCGATTTGAAAAATTCTTTCACTGTTGGGAAGCTACACTATTCCCGAGTGACATAGGCTATAAAAAAAAGATGATCCGTGCGAAGCCGGGAAGGACAGCTAGTATATTATAATATCACAAGAAAAACATTTTCGAAGCAAATAAAATATGTGAGTGAAATCGTGATAGTTGTTTTATTCCAATATGTAATAACTGCGAATGTATTATAAATCATTATGAATAAATACTCCCTAAAATTTTTATATAGATACTTACCTAGATTAAACCAATAGACTGATAATTAATTATTGAAGTAGGTAGGTAAGTACTTCAGTATTTGAAATAATATGTCGCGTTAGCTGTCAAATAATGTACAATTTATCTTATCTCCCGTTCAAGGATACTGCAAATACACTTAAAAATTCATAATACCCATATTCCAAATGATAATATACTAGGAAGTCACTGGAATTCGTTGGATACAGGAGCGCGACCTACCTACTTGCTGCGGAGATTTTTGAGTTGGGCAATTTTTTTGTCTGTCCAATAGTGGTGGTATCCCGGCTGACGATGATGATACATAGAAATATAGAATTAATAGGTAGTAACATAGGTACTGATCCCCGGGAGTCCCTTTATTTTATATGTTGATATTTCTGTAACAAATTGAAAAATATCTTATGTTTAATACTTATTTGTTATTGTTCTTTTTTACGTCAGTAGGTACAAGACTGTTTCTTGAAATTTAACTTTTTGTTTTATTTTATAGGTGAAAGACATCGACTCTGAAAGCCAGCAGTCACGCCCTCTACCTGACTGCAAATTAGAGGAAAAATTGTAAGTATATACTACCTACCTATTAATTGCCATCAAACATTGCCATATTTTTGATGTTGATGTTGATCATATACTTTCGTTTCAATTGCAGTAAGTGTATACAAACACTGTGATGTTGTTAGGCAATAGATTACAGCGTACTGGTTAATGCGGTAATCAGAATATAGAATGAGCTGGTGCTCTTCACAAACAAAACAAAACATATTAACGATAGGTACATTGTATATTTAATGATTTCAGTACATACTGTATGAGTGTTGCTGCCACAAAAAAAACATGACTATAAAATATTAATAATAATGTTGCAATTGTAAAATATTGTCCTTATTGCTTGAAATATATTTTGATAGAATTTCCAAGTTGATCTAGATAATAATAAAATAATAGGATCGTGTTCTTGTAAATGAAACCTAGTAATTTATACTTGTGATTCCCTGAAAATTAACTTCAACGCATCATGCATTATAAGGCGGCCGTTCCATAGAGGTAAGTAGGTTCCTACATTTTTTTTAAATTAAAAAAACCTTTAAGTACCTAATAAGTAAGTTCTTGAAACTTGTCAGTATCTTAACGGGTGGAAGGCCTCGTGGTTTTAGAATTGTTTTTAAGATATAAACTGATAATAATTCTTATTTTGGTATCGTCATAAGTTTCCTTCAAAATGTCCATATCATACCAGTGCATTTTGTAAGTTATACCTACAGTCTACATTAAATACATCGAAGCGAAAAAGGCGGTTAAATATATCGGAAAAAATATGCTGTAACATCATCAAGTGTAGGTACCGATATATTTGAGGACCTTGGCTGCAACGATATACCTAAGTATTTGATTGTGACTGTATTAGTTTTATATGTAACAAATCTTCTTTTTTCTTTAATTCTTTTTTAGATAGGTACTTACCGGCATAATTATGTACCTACTAGCGGCCCGCCCCGGCTTCGCCCGGATCCCTTTTTTTATAGCCTATGTCACTCGGGAATAGTGTAGCTTTCCAACAGTGACAGAATTTTTAAATCGGACCAGTCGTTTCGGAGCCTATTCAATCCAAACAAACAAACCTTTCCTCTTCTTACATATAATAAAACAGTAGAAACCGCGTGTCTGTACAATTGAAATTTTTAACAAAAAATGGGTGTGGGCAATAATAAAAGAGTAACAGAACACAAAAATGATTTTTTAGATTTTCTTTTCTGTCTGTCTGTCTGTCTGTCTGTCTGTCTGTCTGTATGTATTCGCTAATCTTGAAAACTACTGAACAGATTTTGACGCGGCTTTCACTAATAGATTAAGCTCTTCCCTGAGCAACATATAGGCTTTGTTTCATCAAAATCGGATGTCAAATAAAAAAGCTATCGTCTTTTAAAGTTTAAAGGTAATTTTTCTATAGGAGATTATAGTTATAGTTACATAATATAGTACTAGATGGCGCCTCAAGGCAATTAAAACGCGCTGTAGCTTTTTCTCTGAAAAGTATAATAAATACAAACTGGTTGTTTCTCTACGTTTAAAACTATTTAATTTTGTTTGTCTTGCGATTCGGTTAGTTGATGATTTTGATGTTATACTTGGATATGAAAATACGGACTCTGAACTTGCTTTGTGAATTAGTTGAAAAATATCGGATATAATCTATAATCTAAAAAAATATTGCCTACGTAGATTTATTGAAATAAATATATGTATTATTGTATGTATTTGCTTTGATTTTAAAAATGCCCAGACGAAACGCTTACAACGCGTCGCTATTGAGAAATCTTACTCCGCCTAAATTGTGCAATGGAACCCGACTTAGAGTAACTTCTTTACAAAGAAACTTAATCGAAGCTGAGATTCTTACTGGATGTAGTGCAGGTGAAACTGTATACATACCACGAATACCAATCATCCCCAACAATTTCCCATTCCAATTCAAACGGACACAATTTCCAGTGTCCGTTTGCTTTGCTATGACAATTAACAAGTCTCAGGGGCAGACGCTAAAGGCTGTTGGAGTTGATCTCAGGTCGAATTGTTTTTCACACGGCCAACTATACGTGGCTTGCTCGCGGGTTAGTAATGCGGATAACCTTTTCATATTAGCCCCAGAAGGAAAAACTGTTAATGTGGTTTATAAAGACATTTTATAATTTACATTTGAAATATTAAATACATACCTATATTATATTGTTTATATTATTTGTCTGTCTATCTGTGTGTTCCGGCTAATCTATTTATAACAGCTGGACTGATTTGGACGGGACTTTCACTGGCAGATAGCTTATGTAATAAAGAGTAACTCATTTTAGAAAAAAATCTTTAATTATCCATACTTATGTCCCAGTACTTAAATTCCACGCGGACGAAGTCGCGGGCACAGCTAGTTATAATATAAGTATAGAAATATAGATTTATAAAATACCTTTGTGGATCGGCCGACCTGACTAAGGGAGTGGGAAAAACAAGCAATTGTTATAAAAACACACAATGGCTGCACAAAAACAGTTCACATGTCGACCAATGCTTCCGCCGCATCCCTGCTTAGGGTTCCGTGTATGTTCAATGACAAAATTGATTAGGTACCTAAATACCCACCTTGATACTAATAAGGTTGTTGCTTGAGTAAAAAATATTATAATTAGACCATTGACTTTTCTTTTATCTCTAAAAAAATACAACTAAAGGTAATGTCGAGTGGTATCTTCATATATTTTTGTTACAAAAATACGTGTCAAGTATTTTTTGATAATTTAACTAATAGATAACCTTTTTATTTTCCATTCGTACTTAGCTAAAAAAAAAATTACATTTAATATAAAAAAAAATAAACTAATAGATACGTCTAGTTAATAGAGACTAAGAATATAATAATTAAATATACCTATTCGTTAATTTAAGATCAACTTTGTAAAAAGTGCACTTGCAAGAGAAACTATATTTAGCCTTGTGACAATTTCTCCACAGTAAACGTAAAATCTGGGCGTTAACTTAAGCATGTTATGAAACCTTAAGTAATGAAAAGAATTAACGAATGTTTCCGCATTGCTCGATAATATTTTTATCAAAATTTGTAGTCGATTTATATTTACTTGCTTACAAAATTTATTTAACCACTACCGAAAAATATTAGAATATGTTGGTATTCCTAAAACATAGTCATTTCCCATCTTTCTTTATAGTTTACTAGCTTCTGCCCGCGACTTCGTCCGCGTGGAACGCCTCCTTTTTTGCAGTCGGTTAAAAAGAAGCCTATGTCCTTTCTCTGGCTCCAGACTATCTTTGTACCAAATTTCATTTAAATCGGTTCAGTAGTTTTAGCGTGAAAGCGTAACAGACAGACAGACAGACAGACAGAGTTACTTTCGCATTTATAATATTAGTAGGAATTAGTAGGGATAGTAGGGATGAAACGAACGTCAGAATTGAAAGGCTAAGCTTCGTCCGTATCTTTTGCCCATTGTGTGTATTACCCAGGATATCTTTACATAATATATCAATCAATTACGGCCGCAAATATTCTAAGGCTGACTATTAATGTAACTTAGTCAAAATATTATGTACTACTAGCTTCTGCCCGCGATTTCGTCTGCGCACGATAAGTATTTTACACAATGTCGTTATAAAATATAGTCTTTATGTTATTCTGATGTATGAGCATATTATTGTGAAATCAATAGGTGTTGCCTTTTGTATATGACTAACTGTCCACCCCGGCTTCGCACGGATCATTTTTTTTTTATAGTCTATGTCACTCGGGAATGGTGTAGCTTCCCAACAGTGAAAGAATTTTTGGAATCGGCCCAGTCGATCTGAAGCCTATTCAATCTTAACAAACAAACAAACCTACTCAGGAATTATCATGCTGAAAGAGAATCAACAAAAAAAATGTGTAGCTACCTACTTAGGTTCTACGTAAGGTGGAATACTCTAACCATTTGTCAATAAGTTTCGTTCTGACATAAGTTGCAACACGAGGAAATGTACCAATCTTGTCTAATGTTACAATGAATTGCGACTGATACAATCCATGCCATATAGTGTCGCTACAAAACAGATGCGAGAATAGCCGGAAATATAATTATGTAACTTTTTTTGAATGCTCAAAGTCACGAAATCCGTTGTGCAGATACTGACTGAACAACGGCTATGGATTCTGATATTGCATAAATTAGACATCATCAAATCTCATTTCGAATAGCTATAGGTACTATTTATATTAGCCAATTTATTAGGAATATTAATAGGTAATTATGAAGTCAGGTAATTTATATCGACTGAAGAGTCATTTACATGGTGAGTAAGTAATTTTATTTTTAGGACAAATTTACAGTAAAACGAACTATACGGACTCGTATTTGTCTGGAATACTACGTACATGTTTATAAAAAGAAACATATCTGTATACTATATACAATCCTAACAATTAAATTAATCCTTTTATTCCTTTACTAAAATAACAGTGTAGTAACACACAGTGCTCCGACGATGTTCGCAAAAATGTCTAAATCAGGTGATTCGACGGTAAATTAAAATTATTGGACCGAACTGCTAATATCTTTGTATACTTATTATGGTTCAGGCTGTTGCCTCTCCTGTATCGTCGCCCCTACACGATTGTTTTGTATGTCGGTTGGTACCTCGGCTATGGTTTTATACCTATCTGGTTTTTCTGAGTAAATTTACGGCACGGTGCACACAGGTGAGATTTACTCAAAAGCTGGCCAATATTACGTTAAGTGTGTACATTGCTGTAGTTTGTCTAAAATAATAGTTTGAAGGTGCTTTAGAAAATTAAACTTTATTGATACCATGTTTAATTGATATATTCAATCTTACTAGTATTAAAAATGATAAAGTTAAAAAAATACAATTAAGATAAAGAAATTATTATACTTCTTTATCTTAATTCAATAGTTCTTTTCGACTAATTGGAATGCTACGCCTGGAACTGCCTGAAAAATTGTCAAGAGCATTTTTTTTATTCAAAAACCTTGTTGAGTTTTATTCTACTTTGTTAAGGTGAAGCAGGTAGTAGCAGCTAATTTTATTGTCATATGAAAGCTATAGATATGTTCTTTCGAAATATGTAAAATAAACTGATTGAGTGCGATTGAGTATGAACTATTTCACTATGTAAAAAAAAACTAAACTCTTAAAGTATAGCCTTCTATTCAAAACTATTTAACTTTGAAATCGTAAGTTTTATAAGCGTTTTAATTATACAGAAATAACATACTTACCTTAAGGTATAGACTACATTACGTTTTACACCTAATATCAACTAAATAAAAACTAAACTTTGTTGTTAAACTAATGTTCAAAATTCTAATAAATTACTCCATAAATAAAACTGTTTAAATCGAGTGTTGTGGGTATCTAAATAAAAAGTTTCAAACATTCGATAGATAATTAATAGATGGAGTCATATGTCGTGTTCCTAAATAAGTTTACTATTTTTAAATCGGAGTAACTTTGTCTTTGGCAATATTGGCCATGAATTACGTAAATTTCACTTGTGTGCGGTGTACGGTAACGTGTCACTTAGGGTACAGAATAGAGTTATGACTACGTTATCTACAAGTTATTAGAACAACGATGACATTCAGTTTCCGTGTGAGATAGCAGATAACGTACACTAGGCGAGGACGAACTAATTACAATGAGGTTCACATGCACTTCAACTGGGTATTTATCTGCATCGGCTTAAAATTATTACAACACAAAGAAGGTAATGTTTGTAAATTCATTTAAGTAGGTACCTAAGCAAACCTATTAGCAGCGTCGAAATAATTAGGCACATAAAAGTTTTACTGAGATACTTTAGTAATTAGTATGAAGTATACTTGGTCACCAAGTAGATAGGTAGGTACTCGTAGATAGTACCAACCTTACACAGCGAGTCTATGATGAACTGTCGAGTCGATCTTGTCGATATAATATTGAGAACGTTGTCGACAAGGAGAAGGTTTTTCGTGTCGATATTATGCCGTTGTTGACATAAGAGACAACATCGACATGTCAAGATTTGTCGTGGTCGACAACCTTACCGATTTTTGACAGATAACAGCGAGAATAAGACGACATCGACATGACAAGATGTCGACTCGACAATTCATCATAGGCTCGCAGGTCTATGTTGTTATCTAATTACCTATTGATATATATTTTTTTAGTAAACTAACTGTAAATATTTATTATGTGCACTTTCAAATTTAATCGATCATTTTGTACCAAACACAAATCAAAATCTTATCGGTAGAACTGTGGTTCCGATTTTTTCTGTTTGTCATATACTTGCCGTACCTATTACATATTATAATTTTCAAAAGACAAATCAATTAAATCTGCCACCTACGTTGGTACAACTTAACACACCTTGTTTTTTGTTCAGACATGTATTAGGATTTAGGACGAACATAATTAAAAGTAAACGCAAAAACTAAATTGAAATTATTTAAACGAAAAAATAAAACTCCGTTTTTTAAATTACCTACCTATCTCATTTCGAATGCAGCTCCCGTAAGGTGGCTTTAAGAACTTTAGAAAAAAATATAAATTAAAACAGGAAAACCCAGAATAAACTATCGAGCTTTGGTATAATCAATTTTTATTGCAACATAAATTTAGGGATGCGAATTTGAAAAAAAAAACATCGACAACTCAAACTTGTTTAATCCTTACTAATATTATAAACGCGAAAGTAACTCTGTCTGTCTGTTACGCTTTCACGATAAAACTACTGGACCGATTTAAATGAAATTTGGTACAAAGAAAGGCTGGAGCCTGAGAAAGGACATAGGCTACTTTTTAACCGACCGCAAAAAAGGAGGAGTTCCACGCGGACGAAGTCGCGGGCAGAAGCTAGTTTTAAATACCTTAACTTCGGCACTGTCTTCATATACCTATACAAGGCTGTTGAACTGAATTTTACGAAAATAATATGACTCACGATGTTGAATCCATGGTAAGTAGATGCGCGGTAAAATTAAAGTCACTGTTTTAATTAGGGGCCCAGTCGAATAAATGATTAATTCCTACTGTAATGAAACTCGATTAGCTAAAAATTTATCCCTACTAATATTAATTATTATAAATGCGAAAGTAACTCTGTCTGTCTGTCTGTTACGCTTTGACGCCAAAACTACTGGACCGATTTAAATGAAATTTGGTAAGAAGAAAGTCTGGAGCCTGAGAAAGGACATAGACTACTTTTTAACCGACTGCAAAAAAGGAGGAGCTCCACGCGGACGAAGTCGCGGGCAGAAGCTAGTCTTAAATATTTTTCATTTAGCTTTAGGTATATTATAACAATATGAGATTTGATATATTATTAGAAATAATTTCATAAAACGTTGTAAGTAGTGTATGTAGGTAGTTGTGTTAAGGTTTCACATATTACAAACCAAAAATAAACAGGTTGTATTTTGGTCGTCTTGTTATTTTTTTAATAACCAAAAAAATAATTAATGCTCACGAGCGCACTGGTTTTACATGCGAGTTCGGATGACCTGACTTTGCTTACCGTAACTTACTGATAAAAAATTGTCATATTCCGTAGGTACTTACTTTTCGGTAAAAATAAACACGTACCTATTGTGAAGTAAGCGGCGAGCCACCGCGCCGTTATAATTAGACTAGCGACCCGCCCCGGCTTTCACACGGGTGCTAAAAACCTTCCGCTTGAATCACTCTATCTATTAAAAAAAACCGCATCAAAATCCGTTGCGTAGTTTTAAAGATTTAAGCGTACATAAGGATATAGGGACAGAAAAAGCGACTTTGTAGTGATGACAGCGTTTAATTGCCGAAAGTTATCGTTGCTTGTGATAATAATATATATAATAATGTAGGTAATATGTTGAAGATACATAAAATTAATTAGTAAATTAAAAAAAAAACACTCAAAAATGTTTATCTTGGTTCAAATATTTTAGATTGTCTAATTGACTTACCCAATTGCGCGTTGAACTCTTTTGCTTTAGACTACTTTTATTTGGTAATATTCATGCGGGTTGCTTAATGCTTGTTATGTTATACCTACATTTTCAATGTTATATTTATTTGTACCTACCTACTTATTCATTGAAATTACCTATGCAATATAAAGTTAGATATATATACTTATATTTTTATATTGTAGTAAGGTAATGTCTGCTGATGGTGTGAAATATGAAAGCAACAAACTGTCAAACTCAAACTCAAACTCAAATAATCATTTATTCAGGCTAGGCTCTTACAGGCACTTGTGAATGTCAACGTTAAAATTAATATTCTTTTTCGATTCAGCAAAAAAAAACCTCTTGAGAAGAATCGAGAATAAACTCAATGAGGTATAATTTTTTCAATATAATAATATTACAATTTCACTTAAGAATAAATTATGTACAAATTACAATATGTATGTACTTAATCTAATTACATTTTTTTTTTTAAATTATAGGAGAAAATAAAAAAAATAAAAAAATAACAATAGGTACTGGAGATGTATAAGGTCTCCAGATGTCAAAAGACTAAATTAAATTTACTGGAAATGTAAAGGTTTCCAGGAGTCAAATATAAAATAAAATTACAGGAGATAAAAAAGAAAAAAATACACAAAGTAAAAAAGACACTATGATGTCTCTAGTCAGATTCGTTCAAAGCAAAAGTATGTGAATATCACTAAAGTCCCCATGTTATATTACATCTACACTGTCTACATACCACTTTCGCGAGACTGTAATTATCTTGTATTAGCTTCGGCCCGCGACTTTATCTGCATCAATACATAGTATAAAACAAAGTCGCTTTCGCTGTATGTCCGTATGTATGCTTAGATCTTTAAAACTACGCAACGGATTTTGATGCGGTTTTTTTTAATAGATAGAGTGATTCTTAAGGAAGGTTTATAGCACCCGTGCGAAGCCGGGGCGGGTCACTAGTAAATTATAAAACGGATTTTTTTTTGCATTTCCATATCACATCTAATTCTACTATCGTTTTCATCCCCTTTTCACATTCTTCCTTAATTAAAACTATCCTATGTCATTCTTTTTGTTCTAGCTTGGGATTAAAGTACCTCTATTCGTAGCATACTTCATTTAAATTCAGTCAGCAGTTTGACCGTAAATAGCTAACGAACTATGTATGTATACGAAGCCTCGGAGATCTTCATACGTACGGTTATGTTCGTTTTTGGTACCTTTTGACTATATCTAAGTTTGTAATAAACTTAGATATAGTCAAAACCAGTTAAGGTTGCAATAGCGGTCATTGCATTTAATTAATTTATTTTTATTTGTTTCACTTTCCTAATATCATCTGGCGACTAGGCCATTAAAACCTTTTTATCATTCTATCCAAGAATATAAATATATTAAGATACTTACCTTAATTCCTTTTTTGCTGAACTTCTATAAAAGAGTACTAATAAAATCTCAACTCTATTATTTTAGGTTTGCCATTTCTGCTCCTCTGTATTATGAAACAAAGCGATAGCATTTTTGCGACAGTTTTGTATGGATGTCATGATTTATCGCTAGAAATTACGATTTAGGGATGAAGCTATTGCAACCTTAACTGGTTTTGACTATAGGTACTTATCTACTTAATTAATAATTATTAACAGCGATCCAGGCGGACGCGGCCCTACCCCGCTAATCATTATATAACTTTTCTATAAATAATGTATCAGAAATCTATTGTCATGAATAATGTTATAGATTTGGAATGAAACAACTATTAACGGATTTAAATCGCGTATTTTTATTTTATTTTATTAGCCGACGTTTCGGATTCTTTACAGTTTCCATAATCGTAGCTCGACTGAGCTGACATATAAATCACTTTAGCGTTAGACTATAGTCAGCTCAGCTCCGAGTCAGCAAATAAAATAAAATAAAAATACGCGAGTTAAATCCGTTAATAGTTGTTTCATTCCAATGTGTAATAACCGCGAAGGCATCAGAAATTATTAATGTTATAGATTACTTACCTAAATATCCCGACTAACTCAAACGTCGAAAATATCAGCGTCCAGATAATACAAACGTGACTAAGATGGGAATGAAACCTAGTCTCATAATATAACTGAATTCAATAAAGCCGTCATAATATTATGAAGACTCCATTCATTTCGTTTAGCATACCCAGCAATTGAATGTAATTTCCCATTCAAATTGTTTATACGTTTCCTGATGAAAATAAAATGTGAGAAACGCGGCAGTCGCATCTGTTCCTGTATAGCTAATAGTTAATACCTATTTCTTTTGTTAACCGGCTGCTGCTATGTTTATTCACTTAGCGTATTTAGGGTCTTTTTCTTATCCAAGTAGGTAAGTCTCGAGTTTGAGGAAATGAGGTGCAAGCGATTTCTTTTCTTCTAGAAAAATTACAAGTTTTTTCGATACAAGTCACTCGTAACACTTGTAGACTTTCGCTATAGGCACCTAGATGGTACGGATATGGGAACTATAAAGTTTCCTAAATGCTAGCATAATATTAGATTAGATTAGATTAATTTATTTCTCAATAATCACACAATATAATAACATTGAAATGTCAAATTACATGTAATCATACCGAGATCGTCAATACAAAAATTATAAGATTATAGAATGAAAAGTCAAATGTTAAAAAAATATTAAATATACAAAATAGGTTTTTCTTATTAGTCGTCAAAATTAATATAGGTACGCGAGTTAAATCCCTTATATTTGTTTATTCTGTACTAGCTGTCCGCCCCGGCTTCGCACGGATTGACGGATCCCTTTTTTTATAGCCATGTCACTCGGGAATAGTGTAGCTTTCCCAACAGTGAAACAAATTATCAAATCGGTTCAGTCGTTTCGGAGCCTATTCAATCCAAACAAACAAACAAACCTTTCTTCTTTATAATATTAGTATAGATAACAACCGCGAAAACATCGGAAATGTTAATAATTATTTTTGTGAACCAGCGTCTTCGACCTCTATATAATTAATTACTTCCAGGGTTAACATTGACACATTAAACGTGACAAAATTCTTTTGTTTATCACAAAGAGTGGCCCTACGAAGGTCGGCCGATTCATCCATACTTAAAGAAAGCGCATGACAATCGATTAGTCATAAAACATAATTTAAGCTCAACTCTTCGATGTCCTTTGTCGATAATCGTGTGAGGTCTTCCTGTTGGCTGAATTATAGTCATTGTGGCATAATATTCAGCTTATCAAAGGTAAATTCGAGGTTATAAAAGCCTTAACAGTTGCGAGTTTATCGGAATCTCATATTTATCATAGTGAAGATTATGTTCTCAATTTACCTACAGCCTTCTTAAAATGTTTTGAAGATTTGAAAGAATATAGGTAGGTACTTAGATGTGTCGTATCGAGGGGAAATAATAAGTTAAAGAGTTTTTTTGTTATTTATTTTTCAAAATTTCCTGAATATACGCTAAAATAAATACTTGATAGCTCGAAATATGTACTGCAACCGGAACAGCACTACAAATATTATAAAATAATCCAACTGTTCCTATATGAATGAAATCAACTCGTATCATGAATACAAATTAAATAATTTGTATGTTTCTTACGTTATTAGTCTATTCAATCATTAGCGAATGGTTGCAGTTCGCGGTTCTATTACGCTATTAAAGGGGAAAGTGACAGCCCTATTAGGAAGGTTACGGTAACGGCACAAGCGTCGCTAGTTTAATGTGTTAAGGCAGAAGCGGAAGATAAATTAAGTTTTTTAAAAAAAAACTTCATCAAAAGTACTTTACAAATAAGGTAAGGGATATCATTACCTAGTTCTTTGTACTTGTTAGAGGCCGGTTTAGGCCAAGGTAGGCATTATCGTAAATTTTCTCATACCTAGAAGTGCAAGTTTCGCAAAAATTTTGGCAAAAAGCTAAAATTAGTCATAGGTACTATATTTACATGGAAAACCATTACTAACGTAAAGATTATATCACCGAGACCTCAAGTCAAGATGTAATCTCTCCACGGGTCATCTGACTCACAAAAACAACTCACGCATTTACCGTTTGAACATTCGATGTTCTGTGAATTGTGGTACATAACCTGTTCATTGGCTTTTTCATGATGATAAAATGTACTCGTAAGCATATATTATTATAGAGCAATCATCATGCCGAATGTAATCATTTTGTTCCCCCTTCAACTTCTAATTTTTCAGTAAATTAGTGTTAAAAAAGTTTTGTAATCGAGATCGGTATTTTTTTTTCATTTCTAATCATGCAGTAAAACAGTTATACAGATTCATTGACTAATTGCATTCATTCCATTAATTGTTTTATGATCATAATAAGGTAAAGTAATGTCAGTATGATTTGTATAAAATCGATTATAATTAGTCATATATTTTTTTATGCTTTACGGCATTGCACTGATTGTTTTATAGTCATAATAAGGCTTAGAGAATATATCAACTGGAGTACGCTTCGACACTATTCGTCATACAAAATTTTTAGCCACTTTTAGCGGGGGACGAGGTAGGAACACATTCAAAAAACTGCACACTGATGTAAAAATAATTCTTATCGTTACACACGCATACTAATAGAAACTGTCAACACTAGGCGGAATTTATTCACACTAGCAAAAACAAGACTATAAACGTCGTATCCGTACACAAGTTTGAAATGTATTAGTAGCCAAACTGAACCGATTACATAGTGCTTGATTAAGTGGCTGTCGATACATTTATCTATATTTGACACAAAATGGCGGATCAACCAATTTATATTTTAATATAAATATTTTAACTTCATACATAATAATGTATTTACTTCTTTTAATTCATACTATTATAGAAATGAACATTAGTTACTACGTAGTTCAATAAACAAGTTATTTTCTTTTAATAATAATGCTTAAACAATTACAATTACCCACTATGTTTAACATGAAAAAACAGGCAGATGTCTATTACAGCTGAGCTGGAGAGATAACAATATCAACAACCATAATTAAAAAAAAATTACAAAGTAGACAACCGAATCCCAAGCTGCTGGTACGCTTAAACCATTCGAATAAAGAAATAAAATATTTTAATAAAATAATACCTGATATATTGAAATATACGCGTACTTCTTATCATCTGTACTGTAAATTCATCGACATTGATATTGTCCAGTAAGTACATCTCTAACCGTATTTTGATCATGGATGCTATTATCGCTTTTAACTCAAAGGAATTATCGCCTAGTATCGGATACACACTACTCTGCAAAATTTTTATACATGTGTGTCATTCCTCTTTGTTGACCATAGACTATCATAATAATTTTTAAACGATTTTAAACGAATAAAAACGTAATCGATGCGTAAATCGATGCTTCTCGCGTGGTGAATGAGAAAATATTTTTTTGTAAAATAACAATTAACGAACAAAAAAAATATCTGCAGATGAAAGGAAATACTGTTTTTTTGTATATCTGATACAGTGGATAGATTTTTGCAATTTATTTTAGCGCAGGAAGACATTTTTTGGGAGCTCTTTTCTCTTCGATATCGATTGTGACACTGTCAAAGTGACCTGTTTGAAAACAGTTTTTACAAACGCGTTAGATAATTTATCTTATACCTTGGCAGAGGGGAACGTCTGTCGAAGCTGACTCCAGTTAATATCTATTCTCTAAGTAATAAGGTAAAGTAATGTCGATACATAATACTAACATTACTTTAGATACCTATAATTAGAATTAGTCATATCAGTTTGACCTACGTTACATTTGATGCCGGCTGTATCTAGCAGCCAGCATCAAATAGGTCAAAATAATCACATTAAAAATATCGTTTTTATCTACCCTGAAGACAGTCATGCGCCCCGTGCTGTCTTGTGTCAGTCACTACAACTCCTGTAGGTTATTGTAGGCTGATGATTAAAGTCCGCCACCCTCTTATGACTCACGATCGTAGGAATCATCGTTCGTTTTAATGACGGCCACGCGCCGGCGCTGACCACGACAATGACCCGCTCATTGTTTAATCATCAGGTACAGCGCGTACAAACTGAAGATTCGATGATTACCAGTGATGATTAATGGGCATATGAAGATTATGTATCCTTGGTTAAAGTTTTGTCAGATCTCAGAGCTTTTTAAAGTGGGTTAAACAAGTAAGGTACTTACTTGTCTATTGCTGAATATTGGTTAGGTACAGTTTTGAACGCTCACTTCCTGTTTTTGTTAATTGAAATATCACACGCGAAAAATGAATTTTATTCTTGATGGACACACGCAGCTTTTCATAATACTTAATAGTCTCATTTTTGCAAACACCGAATGTATAGAAGAGAAAACAAGAAAAAAAATTCGACAATGTATTGAATCTGGTTACAAAACGCGAAGCGGCCACAATGCCCCGTTAGCAGGACCCGTGGAAAGTGTACCTAATGTGTGTATTCGGAATTCGTCGCGCTCATGAACGATTGCTTTGTATTTTCTGAACTGTGTTAACAGAACGAAATGACTGAGATACAGATCAGCGACAACTGTCAACATTATAATTTAATACAACTTTTCCGGGCACACGACGATTATTACTTCAAAAGTCATAATAATGTTATTATGATTAAGTCAACTTGGATTTGTCCTGACGGAGGATTTTTGGTATAGAATCGAATTAGCAAGTTTATCTATTGGTCTTATTGTCAATGAATTTCCGCAGTTACATCTGAATCTAACAAATAGAAACGGTAAGATTTCCATATGAATCTTCCCATAAAACACTCTCGTTTTGGCTCGCCGCGGTTAATTTACGATACACAAAATACGTGACCAGCATTCTGCACTGCACGTGCTAAGAGGCGTTGTTATTCAGACGACGTGTGAGGAATTGTCATGACACTGATGCCGTTATTTTTATATTATTAGTGAATGTTTGATGTTATAAGTTTAATTTAACCTTATACCAACCATTGAATTCGTTAAACATTACATTAAAGCACTTGATAGTATCGGCATTTATTTCTGAGGAATAGAATATTGAAGTAGGTAGCACTAACATATTTACAACTTAACTAATAAAAAGTTAAGTACATTTCAACTGGTTAAGGTCTTCGTGGATTAATATGAATTATGAACTGCTTATTTGGAGATTAAACAATGTTCCTTCTTATAGCTCTCGTTTTTGTTACTCGTATTTGAAAACTTGCAATTCATCAAACTTGCTATCTCGAGAATTGCATAGACAATTTCATGCATTTTTTTTTGTTTCAAACGTAGGGACCTATAGCAAGCCTAGGCCAAGATACAGTCATGTGTTATGTGATCATGTCGGTGAAGATAACATGTTACTGAAAACCAAGTAATAAGTAATAAATAATAATAAATATATAAGGTACGGGGTATGGTGGTGGTCAGCGGCTGGCGCGGTTTTCCAATACGAATCGTTGCCAAATGTGGTTTGCGGAATCTTGCGGTTGTAAAACTCGATTGAATCCAAGGTTTCACCTTAACTATAAATTTGGTAGATTTACAAAATTGAGAATTACAAAAATGGTTACTTATAGCATTCTACTTTTCTTATTTCAGTCGTCTTTATCTATAGGTACTTACCTACTTTTCATGTAAGTGAAACAAAAACGTGATTATCACAAAATACTTAGGTAACTACTTATCTACTTCGTTGGTATTTCACTCATGTTGTCATCTAAAATATATACCTACTTACCTACTTTATTTACATAACATGAAAAATAATTATAAAATTTATTATATCACTGGATCGTCATAATCGGTGTTTCCTTCTAATTAATGGTAATTTAAGTAAGTACTTAAGTGCTACAGCCTACTTTTCTTCCGCAATTCGTTTCTTCAAAAACAAAAACTGGACTGTGATAGTGTCCACAGTCCAGTTTTTGTTGAAACACCTAACATCAATACTTCAAAGAGAAATTATATCAGTATAAGCAATTATGAAGGTACAATGTTAAGTACCGGAAGCCATTGACAGCGGTCAGCGTCCGCAAGTGAAACCTAACTTCGTTTTAGCAACTCAATAAAATAAACTAAACTGAACTCTACGGTTGTAGTAACAAAAGCGAGTTTATTGAAACTTAAAATCGATCCGATTTATGTAGCCTTTCCTAGTCCCCTATCTTTACAAGTAAGCACGATGAATAGCAATGTTTATTGCTTGCAGTAGAATTCTATCTATTCATATATTTTACGATCCTTAACACTTGCAGTTTATATAGGCTCTTATCCATGTGCTAACAATACCTACACCAGTATAAATTTGTTTCTTTTCTTGCTTGATCAATAATCATTAGTTTTCATCATCAGTCATTGTTTTAACAAATGTATAAGTACGTAACTTAAAAACGCACAAATGCTTCCTGTCTACTTCAAAGGTTGATGCCTTATGAAGTTAAGCATCACCTTTTGCACATTTATAATTTGTGTTATGCAATACCTATAAATATGTATTTTTGAGAAGCTATAATAATTAATTTAAGTTTTTCCTACTGCTAAACAGTAAATTTAACATATGCTTATAACACAATAATATTGTATGTAGTGGCTTAACTAAGTAAAACTTTTACTAATTAGGAATAAATAAGGATAATTATAAAAACGACTACCTATCTGTATCGATTACAGCGTGTTCCACGCCGTTTGTCCTTAATGGAGCGTATCTAGGTACCTTTTGCCTATCATGCGGTAACTTTGTAACATAATCTAGCATTAGTTGTGAAAACACCAACCTACCAAAAAAAAATACAAAACATCCTTCCAATTGTTATACTTTTATTTATTTCGGTCTCGTTATTGCCTTGGTGATTCTCATAAGCAATTTAAAAAAATACCTACCTACACAGTTATACCCAATAGGGAGGCAAAAATAATGAAAAAAAACATTAATCGTCATATTATATTCAATTATGAGCCGATTACGCAATACCTAAGTAGGCCCCAGGTAAACTACCTAATCTTAAACTCAAGTAAACTGTTTAGGGAATTGTAATAAAATTTCTGATCAGTTTTCTCCACTCAATAATTTATTAAGTTAGTGAACTATTTGGAGTACCTATAAGCGGTACCTTACCTTTTTTTAAAAGAAGCGCTAAGTTTCCTTTCTAAAGAATCACTTCTTAATATTTCTCACTAGCGGTCCCGGCAGACGTCATCCTGCCCGTTCGAAATTCAAATTAGGTAACTTTAGTTAGACAACGTTTGTGTGGGAAAAGAAAAGGGCTGTTTTTAGGGTTTTCCCGGCAATTATTCTATTTTTTCTCGCCGTAAGAACCATCCTTGGACTTTAAAGAACATTTTAAAAAAATTGGCCAAATTGGTCCAGGCGTTGTCGAGTTTTGCGCTTACCAACACATTTTGCGATTCATTTTTATATAATAATATAAGATTCGTTTGTTTCAGAGAGCGCACAGTAAGATGTTCGTCGGTGCTAATCGGGGCTCTCGGTATATCCCTCATCGCCCTCGCTGTGTACACGACAGTCCTAGTATTGACGGAATACCGAAGCCCTAGGCCTTGTATCAGTGAGGAGTGTGTGGGTACAGGTAAGGAATTTATCTATAACTAGCTTCTGCCCGCGACTTCGTCCACGTGGAACTCCTCCTTTTTTGCAGTCGGTTAAAAAGTAGCCTATGTCCTTTCTCAGACTGCAGACTTTCTTTGTACCAAATTTCATTTAAATCGGTCCAGTAGTTTTAACGTGAAAGCGTAACAGACAGACAGACAGACAGAGTTACTTTCGCATTTATAATATTAAGTAGTAGGGATTATATATTTCTGCTGATTAAATCGTACCTACAGTTTTTTTTTAATATTTGCAAATACCCGAAAGAATGGAGGGAAAAGATATAGACTAAAAAACGAAATCTTAATAATTAGGTAATATAATAATTACTGATGCCTTCGCGGTTATTACACATTGGAATGAAACAACTGTTAACGGATTTAACTCGCGTATTTTTATTTTATTTTATTAGCTGACGTTTCGGATTCTTTACAGTTTCCATAATCGTAGCACGACTGAGCTGACAATAGTCTAACGCTAAAGCCAGCGCAGAAACGTCAGCTAATAAAATAAAATAAAAATACGCGAGTTAAATCCGTTAACAGTTGTTTCATTCTAATTAGGTAATATTTAAATTAGGTAGGTTAGAGGTAGGTAATAATTCAGTTCACTTTTTCCTAAATGTTATTAGATAAAGTACCTACCTTTTAATAGTAAGTTTCTCGATAGTTATAAATAAGGGACTGACTGTTCACCTGAAATATAATTTGGCATTAAACTGATATTAAAGGAGTGATAGCGCAAGACATATTATGATGTAGGAAGATAAGAAAAAGCACTGAAATTTCATGATTATTATGTAGCATAAGTCATGAATTTTAATGGACCCTCAAAAAAAAAGAACTTGTTCCTAATACAATGAGATACTTACCTAATAGTTAAGCGTTCAATTTTTCAAATGAGTTTTCAAATAAAAGAATCATCCCTACTAATATTATAAATGCGAAAGTAACTCTGTCTGTCTGTTACGCTTTCACGCTAAAACTACTGGACCATTTTAAATGAAATTTGGTACAAAGAAAGTCTGGAGCCTGAGAAAGGACATAGGCTACTTTTTAACCGACTGCAAAAAAGGATGGTTTCCACGCGGACGAAGTCGCGGGCAGAAGCTAGTTAACTATAAAACATTTGAACGGAACGCAGATTACATCCTACAATGGAATTTTACAATGGTTATTCATTCGCATTAAATGTTACCTAAGTCTCAAAGGTCACAAAATTTCGTGCAGTCTAAAATTCTTAAACATTCACACATAACAAACGCAACCTATAGCAAGGAGGATCAATCAAAACCTTTGGGTTCCAAATTTACTAAAATAAACATAATTAAGAGAAGTCCTTTCAGTTCGGTTTTTAAACTCCCGCTTGAAACGATTAAACTGGTTACAAAATCAAACCCGACGAACAGAATAAGTGTAGAATCACCAATAAATAATCTATGCAATTATATGCATCAGTGACATAATGGTGACAGATTAAAATTATTACTACATATTGCAATTAATAGCATTGCAATAATTGTTACCATTCCGACATGTCGATTTCCTTTGATTTGCAAATAACAACCGTAAAAGGTAATTATAGATGGTACAGTAAATTCCAGAGACATCTCAACATTACCATAGAGGATGCTATGTACCATCGCCATTTAAACCAGTTTTTAATGCCGCAATTTGCGCACCATAGACGATCCTACCCGCGCCATGGCGCCGGGTGTCACAGATAATATAAACTGCGCCATTTTTCGCGAGAAAATGAGCCAATTGCATAATTACTTATGTTATTCTACATTCATCTGCTTTTTATTGCGCAGAATAACTATTCCGACACGTGCTTGAATTAATGAATGATGAATCAAACTTGCTTAATGTGTTTTTATGCATAATTTATCACTAAAATATGGAGTAAAAATACTTTTATTTCTTTGTCTGTTCATCATTATATCCACTTGTTATTTATGAATAACAAGAAATGTGTAAAAATGCAAAAGAAATGTGTGCGATTATGAATCAACAATCGAAAAATTGCAAATTTTTACTCTTCCCTCGCTGTAATTACATCTTACAAATGTAAAGTGCAACTAGTTGCACCTGAACCTAAACTCGATAGTCGATAGGCATAGTAGGTAGGTAAGTATATAGAAAAGGTCCATACGTTATAGAGCCATACTCTTATACTCTTATACGAGTATTATAATAAAATTACAATTTGTATTATTTAGATCCGAAAGCAGTGACAAAGTATTTTTTTTAATTATGAAAATTATTCAATATTAACTAGGATCTATCAATCGATAATTCGATTGATATTTTTGGTTCAATACCATTCGTTTTTAATTATAATGATATTTTTGTACAAAGACAAGAATGGGTTCGAATCCCACTGGGGGTCTAAAAATTTTCTACTCTTGTCTTTGTACAAAAATATCATTATAATATGAAAATTATTGTTTTCGAAAAAAAACCTACGTCCGGCGTCCGCCCCGGCTTCGCACGGATTCCTTTTTTTTTGCAATATTATAGATATAATAATTGTATTATATAACTCTTTATGTTTAAATTTTAATACCTACCTAAAGTTCACATTGTTTTTGTTTAAATTGTTAATATAATGTTTAAGAATGAATGTTTTAATTACTTATAAGTTGCTACACCCTATCCGAGTGACTCTTATTAAATATTATCTATGTACCTAACAATGCCATGGTTGAAATTAAAAAAATAACGAAATAAGTAAAGAATATTTTCTACCATTCACGTTACCTACTTTACCTACTTAATTGGTCGTTGCGAAGATCATAAATAATGTATCCACTAAGTATTTATTGGTGATCGTATGCCAAATGATATAATTAAATTCGAAGTAAATCATACAACTAGTTGTATGAAAGATAATAGCAGATTGCATCAGGCTTCAGCCACGCGTAGCATTTTACAACGCAAAAGATAATAGAGGAAAGAAGCTGTTCTACTTAACTAATTTACGAGATATGCGTTTAGCTAAACTTCCTTGTCATAAAATCGGTAAACTAATTAGAAGCTATATCAATACGAATATCTAAATAGATCACGCTTTTTTAGCTTCCAGAATCCTCTCTTCATTAAACAAAGACGTGGATCCATGTACGGACTTTTACGAGTTCGCGTGCGGAGGCTGGATTAAAAAGAATCCTGTTCCGGAATGGGCGACGTCCTGGGACCAGTTGGCGAGGTTGCGGGAGCGTCTCGTGGTGGACTTACGGGATCTCCTAGAAGAAGACAGTGACGATGGCTTGCCCACCAGCGTGGTTAAAGCTAAGGCGCTTTATAGGACTTGTGTAAATACAGGTACCTACCGAAACTTTACTAAATGCTTAACCCATTCAGCGCTAATCACGACACGTTGTCGTGACTTGGGAATGTCAGATCACGACAACGTATCGTTAATTACTTTTTGTTATGTAACTCGTCAAATATGAACAAACTTTTTATGAAATTTTATAGTATACTAGCTTCTGCCCGCGACTTCGTCCGCGTGGAACTCCTCCTTTTTTGCAGTCGGTTAAAAAGTAGCCTATGTCCTTTCTCAGGCTCCAGACTTTCTTTGTACCAAATTTCATTTAAATCGGTCCAGTAGTTTTAGCGTGAAAGCGTAACAGACAGACAGACAGACAGACAGGCAGACAGAGTTACTTTCGCATTTATAATATTAGTAGGGATAGGGCAAATTTTGTATGGTATGACTTGGTGGCTGTTTCTAGCGTTAGGCCTTTGCGCTGAATGGGTACCTAAAGTAATTCGTATGTTTTTTGTTTACGGTGTCATGTTATCTTCTTACAGATAAGTTAGAAGTAGATGGTATCAAACCAATACAGACGGTGCTGGCAACTCTGAATCTACCTCCTCGGCCGCCTTCGGAGGCATCAGCCAATTTCAGCTGGGAACTGGTGGCCGGGCGAGGCAGGAGAATGTTTGGGCTGACTGTCCTACTGAGTGTACAGATTGCGGAGGATGTTAGGAACACCAGCAGGAACAGAGTTGTGGTAAGTTGGAACAGATTAGTTGAATCGTTATATCTACTATAAAAAAAATAAGTTAGGTTTTCCTTCCTGACGCTATAACTCCAGAACGCACAAATCGATTTGGCTAATTTTGGTCTTGAATTATTCGTGGAAGTCCAGGGAAGGTTTGTAAGTAGAAAAAGTGTAAAATCAACATTTTTCTATACTCCTATATACAAAGTGATTGACGGTAAGTGACAGAAGACTTTGACAGATCTTTGACGAAATAATCGAACGGGCAGGACGACGTCTGCCGGGGCCGCTAGTCTACTATAAAACGAACCCTACAACTTGGCAATCCCAGATCTTACTGAAAGATACGTGAGAATGTATGTTTTTAAAAGCTTTTATTTAACTTGCAATTTAAGTAAGTGCCGGTGAAATCGTGAAATTCAATTTTGAAGCAGATATAACTTTAACCGAGTGAGCTGAAATTTTGTACCTACCCAATAAGCTACCCACGTCCAGTTTATGTGACATCATTCTAAAACCAAATTAAGGGAAGGTGGAAAACCAAAAGTTTATAATTATATATAGGTACCTATCTGAGTGAGTAAAATTATAAAGGTTAGTTTATAAACAGTTTTTTTTTCTTTTAATCTTATTAAATTATTTTATCAATATTTAATATGTTGGGTACTACCTATATATACTTACTATACCTACTGCTACATATCACACGCAGGTAAGTACTAAAAGTTCCTACGAGGAAAGAACGCAATATCATACACGAGGCAATTTTTGCTCTAATTAAACTTAATGCGTCACGGCGCGTGTTTGCCGTTCCTTGGAACTGTTTTTACATTCTAGGTACTTTTGCGTATGATTCTTCTGTTTATTTTTCCATTATAATTAGGACCCATAATTTAACATCCACTTACTATTTTAATTCGACTCGTGATCTATTTACGTTGTTAATTGTGCAGTGTTTACTTACTCGTCTATGTTTATTTATTAACGTGATGCTGCTTACTGAAAACATTAACAACTAACTATATTTTAAAAATGTTATTCTGAGTATGTAGGTACTTAATAATACTTACTTAACATACCCTACTACGTACCTATTAAATTGCTGAAGCGACATAATCGCTTGTAAACAATAAAGTACAAGACCGAATGCACTACGTAGTAGTACATTTCGCAGAATTTAGGCGCCCATAGTGTAGTTGAAAGCCCGGAGTACCTAATAGTCCAAGATCCCAGTGCCGCCAGACCTACGTCATTTTAGCAAAGCTGAAATTTCGATGATTTATAGTCTAGTATGTAGTTAGGAGAGTATGCGTACTTACTAGCTCGAAAGCGGGGCCCATTCACAGGTAGCGCGAACTAAAGGTGTTTCAAAAATTAGGTAAACTACGTCATTTTAGCAAGCCTAAATTTGACATATATAACTACGTGGTACTATTTCCAGACTCTTTGTAAGCAGCCAGACCAATCCAATGGGCCAATTATTCTCCCAGACACCTCATACGCTTTTAAGGTGCCCAAAAAATGGCTCTCAAAGATGGATGAACATAAGCATATCGTGTTTAGGCTCATTCGCCTCGGTATGACGAGCACTTTCAAAACACATCATGATGGTAGTGCTGATGATGGCTAGGCTTGCTAAAATGACGTAGTTTACCTAATTTTTGAAACACCTTTAGTTCGCGCTACCTGTGAAAGGGCCCCGCTTTCGAGCTAGTAAGTACGCATACTCTCCTAACTACATACTAGACTATAAATCATCGAAATTTCAGCTTTGCTAAAATGACGTAGGTCTGGCGGCACTGGGATCTTACTCTATAAAGGCTTAGGTGTGGGTTCAAATTCCACTGGGGGTCTCGATTTTTTCAACTCTTGTCTTGGTACAAATCAATACCTACTATCATTTTACTTTGATTGGTGGTTATTAATTGTATAATCAAGGTCAGTAATACAGGTGCCTTTAATTTCTTCCAGATCGAGCAAGTCCCCCCTGGCTTCAGCGAACGTTACCTATTGGCTCCGGAACAGTTCGCCCACGAACTAGAACAGTACCACAAATACATTAAGGATGTGATCGCCATAGCCGACCCAGAAACTAACGCCACCGCCTTTGCTGACGACATTGTCGGCTTTAGCAAGAGCTTAGCCAAGGTCAGAGAAATTTTCGGTTTTGTCTTTTAATATTAAAATACCTACCAAGGGCGAGGCGGACTCGCGCACCGAGGGTTTCGTACAAACCTGAATGATGAAACTGAAAATTTAAAGTTTTCGCAACTTTCCCTTTATCTGTGCTATAAACCGTTGCTTTGTACCAAATTTCACGATTCTGAGTTCAGGGAACTACCTCGTAGGTCTTGATCCTCTCGCAAATGTCGAAAATTTTCGGCATGATTTTTTCATAGTTCCAAGGAACAGTAGACCCGAGCATTTGATATGAATTTTAGCTTGATATCTTTACTGAAACAGTCTGAGAGTCTCAGAGTCTTGATAGACAGATAGACAAACGGATAACAAAGCGATCCTATAAGGGTTCCGTTTTTACTTTTTGACGTTTGGAACCAAAAAACCTTAAGAAATATCAAATGCAGGTGACTGTCTATTTGTTTGTGACTCCTAAACTACTTAATCGAGATACTTACCTATATATATATACGTGTACCTACCTAAGTAGATAATGACTCAGAACCGTACATGTATACTAGGTACCTATAGGTACTTTTTTCCCGGAAACATCAGTACCTACCTAGTTAGACAGTTTTTAATTTGGAAGATAGAGATCAAAAAACTCAACGTTAAGGTGGATGAATGTTCCTTGAGGCATAGACGGAAATGGAGTAGGCACCTATTGAAATGAAGATTTGTTCCTACATTTGAGAGTAACAAAGATTATTTTAAGTATACTTTGATACCTAAAGAAGTTACTAACCTCTTTTCTCAGAACGTTGTAAAGTCAGATTGAATCGAAACATGTCTAATTATTATAATTGTAACTCGATCAGATAATCGATGTCATCGTACTAAAACAATTCATAAGTTCTGACCTTCAAATACTAAATAATGATTGTTAGATGATTGTTTACAATTCCCACGAATCATTTAACAATATCCACTGAAACAATCATTAATTATAATGATTAGCAATCATTCCAGTAATTATGCTAACATATTTTGAATGCAAGGTATGTAAGAAGGTACCTACAAAAATAAAAATAAGAAAAGTAGGTAGATGAACATCACATGACCCATTTCGACTCTACTTTTAAAGTTTTAACCCTCTCACAACTCGAAATTTAACACTTACACAGAATTTGGTACCCATATAGACACACTCGCTAAGCAAAAGGGATAGCGGGACACAAATATGACCGTCTATGACAAGGAGGTCGAAAATTTATTGAAGTCGTATGACTTACTTTATGGATGGCCCCTTTTGATGGGATTAACATATATATATATCCTAGTCAGGGCATACGCCTCACAGAACTATAGAATAAGAGTTTGTCTGTAACAATCTTCACTGTAATAGAAATGGATAAGTATGAATGTAAATATTCGTTTCAGATAATGACGCCGGTGGAAGTGCGTCGCAGCGGAACCCACTTGTTCCACGAAGTAAGCGTGGCGCAGCTTGTGCAGGGCTCCAGTGGCGGCCCGGCGCATTGGAAAGATGTAAGTTTAATGTACATAGGTATTACCTAGATTAAGTATATTTTGATAATATTACACATCGGAATGAAACAAAGTTAAAATAAATGTATAGTATTCGAAACACCAACAAATAAAAAGTAAAATCTAAAGGCAATATCTTTTATAATTGTGTAACAAATTCAGAGGTTGGTGACACATGCAGATGTATCGAGAGGAAGAGGAGAACTCATATATTTGTCGATGCACCCTACTGCTTTTATGGATGTTAAATAAACTTTACAAATTGACCGCAGTATGAAAACTGCCATATACCCAACTTTTTGAACTTAGGGTCTCATTTGTCCTCTCAGTATCGATTTGAACTTATGAATGTTATTAATTAAAAGTGCGTTTATTTTACAGCACGACTGGAACAAATATCTACAACTGGTGTTTGCTAACACAAACGTGACATTGGATTCTAACGCCGATCGTGTCATAGTCATGGACTTGCCTTACCTACAAAAACTATCAACGCTCCTGTTCGATACAGAAAAAGTTGTTATCGGTGAGTATATACAACTACATTTAACTAGGGTAACTAGGTACTATAAATTTAGAAACTTGCGACTGACTTTAATCCAACTTAAATCTCGTCTCTGAACGTTCTCTATATTTTCTAGTCCAAGCTATTCATTGCAGAGCCATTTGTTTAGACTTTAGTACCTATAGGTAAACCCAAAATGACCCAGCCTATAATGAACTGTCGAGTCCACTTTTTGTTAACATAATATTGAGAACGTTGTCGACACGGAGTTTTGTCGTGTAAAAATTTGTCTCGTTGTCGAGATGAAGAAATAAGAGACGACATCGACATGACAATCCATCATATGCATGCTGGCTGGGTGGGATAGCACGTAAGGATTTTGTCGAGCGATAAGGAATTGTCGCTCTTTCACTCTTTGCTGTCACTGTCATAAGTATGACAGTGACAGATGCATCCTTACGCGACAAAAACCTTACGTGCTAGTGTGCTAGGTAATAAATGTGCAGTAGTAATTCAACTAAATAAACCACATAACCCATCAGCGCTAATCACGAGACGTTATTGTGACTTCGGAACATCCTTCAAGTCCAGGTTCTGATCACGACAACGTGTCGTTAATTACTTTTTGCTGCGTCAAGTGGGGCTTTATATTTTGAACAAACTTTTTTGACATTTTATAGCAAAGGTCACATTTCGTATGGTTGGACCTAGTGTGTTTTTAGCCCTGCGCCTTGAGTGGGTTATAATGGGTTAAACTATATTTAGAAAATGAAAACTTGGTTACATATTATTATATATTTGTTCTAGAACGTTTCCTCTGGTGGAGTGTGTTCTCAACCTTCGCTCCTATGACGCTAAGCTCCTTCAGAGACCTAGGGTTTGAATTCTCCCGCGCAGTCTTCGGGCTGCAGCAACGCACTCCTAGATGGAAGAGCTGCACTGCCAACGTCAACGCTAACTTCGGCGTCGCCTTGAGCTATTTGTACGTTAAGAAGCATTTTGATCAAACTTCACGACAAAAGGTGAGTCCACATTAAGAATATCGCTTAATGTACATAGAGTGCACCATTTTTGCTGGCTGGTTGTAAAACCACTTCAAACGATATATAGGGGAACAAAACAATAAGAGGGTACCTATAGAAGTAAAAACTCTAAAGTTCAGCCTTAAAATTTTAAAAGCAATCAAAGAAATATTTGATACAAAGACGATAATATTACAGGGCACAGAGATAATAATAGCTACTAAACTATACTATACTTTAGCTATACGTAACTCGTCAAATATTTTAGCTTTTTTTGACATCTTATGGTAAGTAAACAGAAGATTTTGTGGGTGTTTCTAGCTTGTACCTATGGGTTAATGTTACATTTCCAAGATGGCTCTTTTGAGTAGGTACCTACCTATATTTATTTTGTTCTCCAGGCAATAGAGATGATAGAAGACGTCCGCTCAGCATTCGCTGCAGCAGTCCAGGACTTGGACTGGATGGATACCTCGACTAGAGTGAAAACATTGAGCAAGCTCCGAGCTATAAGGAATTTCGTCGGATTCCCAGCTTGGCTTTTGACTCACGAGCAGTTGGATAAACACTATAAGCATGTAAGTAAAGTATCTCGTGTTTCAAGTTTGTCATACTTTAAAAAGCAAACGACGAGGTCTATATAGACCTGAAATGCAACCAACAAGGAAACTTTGCTCTCAGAACAATTCATCAAAGATTGCTAGCGCTTCGGAGAGACCATTATTGTTGACAAAAAACGCCGCGAAAAAATTCAGAAAGTATTTTTTTTAAGTCTAACTAAACACAATTTAAAAATATTTTCCGTCCAACTACCATAATCATTCATTTTCTATAATAAGTGTTCTATTTTTAGGCTGAAGTAGTAGAAGGAAACTTGTTTCAAACGTACTTGAAGCTGACGTACGCCGCTGTCACGAAAAGTCTGGAGTCGTTACGTGAGAAACCTGACAGAGATAGGTAAGAAATATTTATGTCAACGACTAATAATGATAAACCACTTTAGGGTTCCTAGGTATAATAAATGGTTCTATGAGAAATCACAAGATTTACGTAGGTATTATATTTGTATGTTTATTCCAGGTGGGTGGCAACAGCAACCACGGTCAATGCATTCTACTCTGCGACGCTTAACTCAGTCAGTAAGTAAATCATTATGTATTTTTATTTTACTGCGCATAAAAAGTGTACCTCCTTAAGTGTACAAAACTCAACTAGTCACCCTAATATTTAATTATACTACTTATATGGTATTGCAGATACAAATAGGTACCTATATATCATTTATTTCCTGAAATACAGCTCGATGTATTAGAGCAAATGTTACAATAAAAAATCTTGCAACCTATCCTAATGTGTTTGTCTTTTTTCAGCATTCCCCGCGGGTATACTGCAGCCGCCTTTCTATGGAAATGGAATTGAGTAAGTTTGACATTGTTTTCTTTACGTATGACAATACCTATGTCAATTATAATTGTTACAAAATATCATTGTTTTATCTCCAGAGCAATCAACTACGGATCCATTGGTGCCATAATGGGACACGAAGTTACTCACGGCTTTGATGATCAAGGTTTTTATATTTTTCCTTAGTTGCAATCTTCAATATAATATACTGCGAAGTGACGTCACGAAGCCCCAACTTATTTTGTCACGAAAATTATGTATGGGAAAGTACCTAAAGGACGGTCACCGAGCACAGCGAAAAACGGACGTTGCCCTTTTTCTATCTGTTTCTGTCGCACGCGCGTAGTAATAGTACCCTCACACTCGCACAGGTTTCAAGGTTACTGTGAGAGGTTACACTTTAGTATAAGACTAATGTCAGCTCAGTCATGCTACGATTATGGAATCTGCAAAGGCGAAGGAATCTGAAACGTCAGCCAATAAAATAAAATATGCGAGGTAAAAATGAAATGAAACAACTTTGTTTCATTTCAATAGGCACACAAATAAATCAATAATTTACGTGTTTCAGGACGTCGGTACGACGAGTTCGGAAATTTGAAGCAGTGGTGGTCAGCAGCGACGCTAGAGCACTACCACGGGAAAGTGCAGTGCATCATCGACCAGTATAGCAAGTATCACATGCCGCAACTACCTAACTACACGGTAAGGGCCTGTCTTAATTCCTTATTAAAAGAAAAGTTAGTGAATTTGACTTCATTATTTGTCGGTTTTCTTAAATTAAATACCTATAAAAAACAAGGATATGGTGATCTTCTCAGGGGATATATGTTTCTTTTTATGCCTTAATTTTTTTGTTTTTTTTTCTACGATACCAAATTTACATACATACTTATATGGTTGATTTAGATATCATCAATGATTTGATTAGTCAGTTAAATTAAATCCGATATTACCTACCTTTATATGACTTGTTAAATATGATATATTGTTTATTGGAATAAAACATCTGTAAGATTTTACTTGGTAGGTACGTACTTAAATATATGCTGGTGTTGTAATTTTTTATTAAAACCAAGTGGGATTGCTCTTTCTTAGAATAACGTAAATTCACGTCTATTCCCCTATATAACTTAGGAACTAAAATGAAACCCCGTTCAGTTCATTCTAAAGAAACAGAAACAACTAAATAGGTACTTTATTGTTTAAGGTGCACGGTTTCAACACGCAGGGCGAGAATATAGCTGACAACGGTGGTTTACGCGCTGCTCTTAACGCTTATACACTCTTTAGCCAAAGACAACCCGCAGCTAAGAGAGATACGCTACCAGGGTTGCCGCAGTATAAACCAGAACAACTATTCTTCTTAGGGTTTGCGCAGGTACGAAAAACTGAGTCCCTTCATATGTTTATTTTAGGTTTTTCCTTGTCTCAAAACTTGTTTATGCACATTAAATAAGTAATATATCATAGGTACTCGTAAACTATTTGTTCAGTCAATTTCATTTGAAAATGTTTACCTATAAAATCCGTTAGTTAGATTATCAAAAAAATGTTGTACGCGTTATATTTCTTTTCTCGGTTTTAACAAAAAAAAATACGAAGATAACACTTCAAAGCTTATAAAATAATATCACAAAAATTTATTTCACAGATATGGTGCGGTAATTCGACAACAGGAGCGCTCAAATCCAAGATGGTGGAAGGAGTTCACAGCCCAAATAAGATCAGGGTGATTGGGACACTTAGCAACTCAAAAGAGTTTGCAGACGCCTGGCAGTGTCCCACGGGGTCGCCTATGAATCCAGAGCACAAATGCGTACTGTGGTGATGAAGCCAAAGACTGAAGTGTAGGGGAGAGAATTTGGTGACGTAACTTTAAGTCTGGATCTTAATTCATGAAACTTTCGGAATATTCCACCAAAGACAAAATGTCTATATTTTATGGTCTGTATTTGAAAGTAAAGTAAGAAAAGAGCTGGCTTGAATTTTAAAGCGCCATATTTTCTCCAAATAGAACTTTGTACAGTTAGGATAAGTGTTTTAAAAGTGTAAAAGTATTTTAATTTTCTGACTTTGATAATGTCTTATACCGAGGGATTTAGTTTAAGTTATAATTAATCTTGAGTTGCAAATTTGTCAACTGGGAACACTGTCTTTGGATGAGAGGTAATTGTAATAATAATAAATAACCTTTATACTTGTTACCATTAGATAGGTATACATTATAATGAACTTTACATTTCCATAACCGATCTCCAGATATGTAATTATATAAGGTACAAATACGAAATGCCTTATTTAAAACATTCTTGAATTATAAATGAGTATAGATTTACAGATCTTTTATGCCCATTTAGAAAACATTGTATAAGTAACATAATATAGGTTACCACAAAGTTACCGCCTTATTTTAAACCTAGTTTTATTTGCAAACTGTGGTTTACAGGAAGAGTCATTTTGTATTTATATTAAAGTAATTTAAGTCAATATACAAAACATGAAAAAGCGTATGGGACAGTTATATGTAAAACTTGTGACTAATATACTTCTTTTAATTATAGTAGAGATAATCTGGATACTCTCAGGTGGATAAAAAGGCTGTTACAATAAAAATATGTTTAGATTATTATTGCTTGTAAAATAAATGATTAAATATATAAGAGCACACAAGTTACATTTTGGGGCAGTGCCAACCTTTAGTATGGATGCTCTGTTATTTTCTACTGTCTGATAATATGCATTGGGTTAAAATTAAAAATTCAGTATTATTGTATAAGAATAAACATATATAACCTGGCCCAAAACACAAAAATGCATTTGAAAAATAGTAAGCTATTTATTACGAAATAAAAAAGTTTGAATACATTACAATGTTTTATTTCTTCCTCTGGTATTGAAACTTGTAGATGGGTGCAGAGACTTGAGTTGCCCTCTTTACTCTCTTTGGTTTCATTATCTTGACTCCTTGAAGGTGTTTTTTAATCTCCATCTTTTGTTGGATGACTGTTAACTCTTTCTCGCGGTCTATTCTCTTTGATAGCTCCTTATAGACTTGCTCTTTTTTCTTTTTCATGTATCCTGCAGTCTGAAATATATAATGTCTTTATTTGTAAAAATAAACAAAAAGACAAGAAATTAAAACGGACTAGTCCCTATTATTAGCTTCATTGTTAAATGCATATTTCGTTATAAAATTTATTTATATCTGGTTTAAGTAATTTCAAGTGAACATAATTATATGACATTAGGACAAGAATTCAGACTAACCTCTTTATCTACCTCGGGCAGATTAATCTTATCCAAGTCTGAAATTCTTGGCCTGTTAGTCTTGCGGCCAAGTAGTGCCGGGTGTGTGTCAAGCCTCTTGGCCAAGTCAAAGTCTTTCTCTTCTCCCTCATCTAGGAAAAAAGTATGAGTGTTTGGAGTTGCCTCTGCCACTTCCGACATGTGTAATTCAGACTGCAAAAAAAATACTATACCTAAGTAAGTAAGTACATGATAACATGTAGAAAAAATCAATTGCTGGTGATATGTATGTACCTACAATAAGAGCAGCAGAAATAGCTAAATGATAATGTAATAAAAAAATTATCACTAAAAGAAAATAGTATTATTCAAAATATAAGCCAACAGACAACCCATCAATGTTTTAATATTGTAATCAGATCTAAAAAACCATGTATACATAACTTTGAAATGTAAACTGTAAAGATAGACTATTATAATAGCTTTATACCATAAAACAAATAAATGTAACCTGCAATCTATTAATCCGACGGCTCTCAACTGTGCGCTTCATGTTGATATACTTGATGTCCTGAGTCTGCATTAACTTTATCTGCTCCTTAGTATGTTCCTCATCTTTTTTAAGCTCATGATGTTCCTGTAATGGTTTAAACCTTTTTTCAGTAATTGTTATATGTTAAAACACTGAGAAAACTGGAAAGTCAAGCTAAAACTATTTTATTTAGATAAACAGTGACTTTATTAAACAATTTAATCATATATAAATAATCAATGAAACTTATTTTATGTCATGAATACCAACGCACTATGCGTATAATATTTATTTGGAATCAAAACGAAGTAGACAGCTAACTCACCCCATTTTTTACCCTTGAATTTATCATATGAAAGTAGAATTCATCAGGGTTCTTGTCCAAAGTCCGTTTTCGGAGCAACTTGAGTGTTTCCCCCTTCTCATGATAATCATCAGCTCGTTGCTTGTAATCTTTCTTTTTTTCCAAGATACCCAAATGTTTTCGGGACTCGGGCTGGTGCCGTTCCCTGTGGGTTTTCTGGTGAGCCTTAGCGGCTTTTTTCCATGAAGACATTTTCTAAAATTTAGTGATCCGCAAAACTCCGCAGAAGTGTAAATACTAGAAACAACACATGTGCGAAACTTACACTTGACAGACCTGTCAAATACTGTCAATTTTATTCTTAAGTTGTCAATTTGTCACTTCACAGGTACAGATAATAATAATATAATACGTTACTAAAATACATAGATCTTAAAATAGTTCAATTTCGTTCCGCATTGCGTTAAGAATAAGATATCACAGAGAATATGAAATAAAGCGATGTATGTATAAAATGATTTATTCAAAAGTTAAAAAGTAAATCATACAGGTAAATTAAGACTTAAAAAGTGCATGCGTCAACGACACGATTACTATACTTTACTACAGGAAAAGAAAAACTGACCAAGGATCTATTATGATTCTAAATCTGTGTTTATCTGCCTTAATAAAAAGGATAATTTATTGATGGGTAGGTATTGTTAAATAAAAAAAAAGTAAAAAATGGTATAAATAATTGTATTTCATTAAAAATAAGTAGATCTATAAGTGCTACTTTACATATCTCTTAATGATTGTCTAATCGAGAAGGTTTTTATTTCGGAAGATTTTTTTATGGAAGTCGGTATACGCACTACAAGGAAGAATATGAATTCTAAGGCGCTGAACAGTCCAACTCCCAAAAACATATTGAAAACGCCACCTAAAGACGCTGGAGAAAAAAAAAATACTTGTTAGAAATTAGAATTAGGTAGTAGGTATATAAGTAAACTTGACACCCAACCTATTAGATAAAAGAGTTCCATTAAGGTCAAGGCTTCTAATTCCGGCATATTTTTGAGCTAGATCAACTTTGGTTAAAATTTTGAGACGTTTATTTTTAACTATTTACCCATTGCTCGCATCTACTAGACTAATAATTTACTTGGCAATCAAATAATAATATGAAATTCCCTGTATCTAGGTTGCTTAATTTATTATATATTTTTTTTAAATAATAGTCAGGTAGACGGAGTTTCCCGCCCGAGTGGGGCTATTCCGTCATGCAAGCAGTTTCCCTAGAACTACGCAGTTTTTTCAAGTCTTAGCTAGCGGAAAATGAAGACACGTCGATTTCAATCAAATATGTGTTATTAGACCTTAGATATAAGATTTACAATAGGAGTTATCCGCAAACACAATTTTTTGGGGCTATTCCGGCATGGTTTGCCAATCAGATGAGCTCAACCTTTTAAAAATTTACTAATATATATATTTTTTATATATATTATTTCATAAAGTAATGATTTATGCATTTTGCAGTCCGGAGTATTTTCGTACTACGTTCTATCGAATTACCTACTCATATATTTCGTCACAGCTAAGCTTATTATTGCCAGATTGACAAGTGTACCTATTTTAAAATGTAATGTAACTAAAAAAAGGTTGACGATGTCTGGAATCGGGAAATACCGGCATATGACGGCTTTGCCCCTTAAAAAATAGACGGAATATCCCACTTGACTATTTTGAAGTTGTTAATTTTTCATGGTGAATTACTAAAAACTATCGGAGTTTTACGCATCACGAACCGGCAGACACGTTTATACATATCATAGACGTTGTAATAATCATACAAACAAGCCTAGAAGTCTAACTATTTCATATTTATCTTCGATCAAACTGCATAGTACTATACTCGCACTTCGACTTCGAAACGCAACTGAACTTTGAAAGCAGATATTTTTCTTCCTTTATTGCACAGCGTCATGGGTGTTTTTTAGTTTGCATTAGAAAACCCTACTGCTTTACCAACTGAGTTGGCAGCGGCGAACTGTGCTTAGATTCGCCAAAAACGTGTACGTGACGGAATAGCCCCGTAGACGGAATTAGAAGCCTTGACCTTATCTTTAAAAATGCCAAAAGTTAGAAAATAAATATTCAAAGTACCTACATAAAACAAGTTTACTCTATGATTTTTTTTCTTCTGATTTTTGGTATTTGTCGTTATAGCGGCAATAGAATTAATACATCACCTGCCAAATTTTCAACTGGCTATCAGGGTTAATGAGATCTAAAGCATGGTGTCAAACGGACGGAGGAACAACCTTTTGCAAGGTACGGATTCCGTACCTTAAAATGAAATATACCATATTTTTTTATATCAATATCTTATACATACTAGTAATATTTACCGTAGAGAATAATATGATAGAGATTACTAAATACTTGCATAGCAGCGTGAACCAGGTCTCTGTGGGCTGTGGCGTGAGAATGCGAGACCTACTGACTAGCACGCGTAGCCGGATTACTGTCATCCTAGACACGTTCAACTGAGAGCTGGAAACATTTGAGCTTACTTTGGAAACTGAAATATGCAGTCAGCATCAAATAATTATACCGTAGCAGCCAACGTGTAGCTGTATCGTGCAAAGTTGCAATAGGTACACCTACCTACAGGCCTCGATTCGTATAGTGGTAGGTAACTATTTTATTTAGGGCTTAAGTTGTTTTACAATGTCCAAGTAGACCACCGTCAAATAATTAATTAATTAGAAAGATTATCTAATGTGCCCCGCTAACCATTGTAGAAGTGTGAGTAGGTGTGTATTTAAATTTTATTAAGAAAACTTACTATATGGGATCGATATTGTAAGCTATACCATTCATAGGATTGGCATTCAATGCAATTTTTGCTGTCAGCTTCTTGCACGACGGTAAACAGTTGCACGCCGAAACATCTGCGAAAAATAATTTTTTTAGAGATGAAAATTTCGAGGAAATAGTAGTACCTATATAAAGTATCTGTGTTAGAATATTTTTCCAAAGTATTTGATCACCAGTTGTAAAGGTAAATTACTTTCTTCATATATTCAACCAACTCCTGAAAGAAAATAAGAAATAAATTTATATATTTTTTTGTGTTTTTTATATAGTTACCTACCTACGTAAATTTGGGACAACAAATACATAATTAAATATATTTTGTACTGGCAGCACTGATAGCTAGTGCTGTTTCGATATCGAGAGCACGCTGGATCTTTTCTATCAATCAATAATTAAATGAATTGTTCTACAAGCCATTTTAGTTAGTTAACAAGTGGTCCTTCGAGCCGGATGGATGCCAGTAAATAATATAATATTTAAGTATTTTCTTATCTCATACAGGTAGATAAGATAAAGTCTAAGCACAGCTTAGGAACGCACTGCGCACAAAATATTTCAAATAGGTGCCATCTCTTTGTAAGTTAGGTAGGTACCCACGTTATTTAAACTAAATCGAGCTAATACCTATATACAAATAAATTGTCAAGTACAGTTAGAATCAGATATAGGTATATATACTTATATTTGAATCCATCGTATACAAGGTATGCGGTTATTAGGTGGAGCCAGCTATCTCTGTAGGTACTTACCTACATAATATATTTAGTTACACATTTTTTACATCTGATTGAAAATATACTCGTAGACAATATGTACCTATATTGAATTCATTACAGTAGGGAGGTAGTCCTTACCTGATTTTCTCAAACAGTTGATCCCAGATAGAGGACAGGCGGGCAGTGGATCGTCTTCCTCTTGGATGTTGCGTAGAGGATCTGAACACCCACACATACGTTCCCTGCACTGGGTCTAAATAAAATATAGGTAATAAAAAAATCTACATATCGCTGCTTCTCTGGAATAGTGTCACAACTCGAAATGGGTTACCATTCTGAATTGAAATTTATGTGTGACGGTTCACAGTCTTAAATGGAGTAACAAATTATTTCGAGTTGTGACACTGTTCTAGAAAAGCAGCGATATATAGGAAATAGATTTAATTTAACTCGAGTGTTTTATTTTATCGACTGACGTTTCGGAGCCTTTACAGATTCCATATTCGTAGCACGACTGAGTTGACAATAGTCTTATGCTCAGCTCAGTCGTGCTACGATTAACGTATAATAACAGCGAAGGCATCAAAAATTATTAAATTCTACATAACTGTTACCTATCCCAATAAGGAATACGAATGTACTTACATAGATACCTTTAAGGTACCGCTACCTTTCCGAAATAAGAACATCTGTTACATCTGGGAATAAGTAACTACTAAGCGCTCTATCTTAAAGAGCATAGATAAGAACATTAACAAATTTCGAATAAAAGGTCTTACCTACTTCCGGATAAATATAGGTAGGTACTGTATTCTAACCATGCTGGTAAAAAGGCAGTAAGTATATGACCAAGGATATAGGCCAAGACAAATCCAAAAATGATTTACCAAGCAACTTTTCCTCGAATACGACTCCCTGGTTTCACAATTGTCGGTGACGAGGCGATCACTGCTTCCGTCTGCCACGGAGGTATACGTGAGGATTGCCGAATACTGCATGCCCGGCGCTATAGTCAAAACGTCTACTGTCTCTTGATTCTTATACTGTGTGAAGAACTGGAAGAACAGAATTCAGGTACTGTTAGGTTGTACACAAAGAAATAATGAAGATACCTACAAACGATAGTCAGTCTAAGTAAGGCTAATTACGCCAACGATGTTATACGACGGCCTGCTGGTCTAGTGGTCAGAGCCCCTGACTACGAAACCGGAGGTTGCGGGTTCGAATCCTGCTAGGGGCAGATGTCAGTGTGCTGAACAGTGGCATTTGTACCTGAGTCTTGGATGCCTTATATGTATTTATGTAAGTTTATCCGTTGTCTAGTACCCATAGTACAAGCTTTGCTTAGTTTGGGACTATCAATTGGTGTGAATTGTCCAAATATATTATTATTATTATTATCATTATTATTATTATTCGGTAGAGGTGTTTTAATATCAGGTATATATACTAATTGATAACGTTTACTAATTATGCTATTTCCATGCATACATACATCACAACCGTAATGCAGAGAAACGTTAGAACACTCCAACACAACTGTTATTCGTCTGTCGGCATTCCATGAGGTCTCCCGTTGCTTAGTTTTCTTCAACCTTAAAATATATTTAATAAGAATAAAATCAGAGGTCATTTAGATAGGTACGAAATAATATAGGTAGGACGGTAGCAGACATCTCTATCGTTGACACATAAGTATTTCTAGAAAGTTTTAATAATAGGTAACAAAGCAAAGCTCACCTATTAGGATGCATGACACAGCAAGCTCCATAATCGGTCAGCTCCTGCTGAAATAGTTGTTCGCACGGCGTGATGTGATTCTGCCATCGGCACCTTTTAATTAAATTGCTACAAGGTTCCATAATATCCATTAGCAACGTATTTTTCAGAGTGATATTGTTAGCAAGGAGAAGTTGCTCCAGGAATATTATTTGTCGCTCCGGCGCTCGTTTCCCTTGCAGCACCCGGGAGATAGCGAGGGAGACTCTTTTTGACACATGTTTGCCAGACGTCCTGAAAAGTTTTCTTTGAAGTCATTTTTGAAATCAATAGTGAAGATGACTGTGTGTAAGACAAAATTTACCTCTACTAGGTATTTATCTAAGTAGGTACCTAGACTACTCCTCACATCTCAGCATTAGGTACCTACTTAAGTTTTACCTAGGTACCTACTTACTTATCTATTTAAACGGTCGAAATATGTAACTTTATCTAGTGGATACAGTAATATTATCGCAACTATCCAATAGATAACGTTATGTAGAAAGTTATTAGGTATATCTTAATATCTGTACCTAGGGTATAGGTAATATACATATATATTTATATACTCGTAATGTAGGTACCTACCTATATTATTTTACGAGGTAGGATCTATAAACTAGCTGGATCTAACACTCTCACTAGCCACTTACAATTTACTGATGAGTAAGTAGGCCATCTTCTGTGCCGGTACACAGAAGGCAACGGTAGGAAGCGGACGCGGGTCGCTGGTCGCAGCCTTTAGGGTCAGCAATGCTGGTATCTCTAAGAAGCGATCCCACAGGACCGCGCAAAGGGTCCCGGCGCAACATGCACTGGCTACACACCATGACAGCCAGCAAATTCTAAGCAAAAAAACAAGTTTTTTAAATAACTTGCTATTCAAGTAGGTAGGTAAGTACCTACCTATTTTAAGTAAATGTCCGGGTGAAATCTTGCAACTCAATTTGTGAGTAGACTTTAACCGATTGAGCTGAAATTTTGTACACACGTTCAGTTTGGATGACAATGCATGGTTATGGTTAACTATGTGACGTCATTCTAAAAGCAAATTGAGGGAGGTACAAGGGAAGTGGAAAGGAAATAGGTACCTACGTACATTGTAAAATTATAAAAACTTGTTTTTTTTTAAGTTATTCGTTTTTAATCCTATTTAATTGTACAACTAAGAATATTTTGACGAATTCTTTATTTTATAAATATAAAATAGCTACGTAGGTACGTAACGTACCTACCTAGTAGGTACAATACTTTCAGGGTATTAATGCATTTATAAGGTGAAGGTTACTGCAGTGGCAGACACCGCATCGGTCATTAGAAAGTCTAGTCAGAGTACAAAAAAAACGTACGTCGAGTCGGACCGCGCGAAGGGTTCCGTACTCCGTACCATTATCCATAAAAGTGGCAAATAATCAAGGTTGTTGTAACTAGGTACATAAATATCACATACATAAATAAGATGTCATCGAATAGATCTTCCCAAGTAATAGGTAGAGTTCTTTATAATCTGAGCTGCAAATGCTTGCATAAGTATGGGATATAGGGGTGATATCGTAGCGGATAATCGCTTTTGGAAACCTATATTATGCTGTTTGGACTTTATTTGACTTTAATACAAGCTTTGGATATCTAGCCTGATACGATGATGATGACGTGTATAGCCTAAACCACTGTTCGTAGAGACCTGAAACTTATAGGGTGTGTTTTTTATGATGTCGGTATCCGATAAGAAAGATTTTCCGAAATTCCACCTCAGATGCGCTGAAAACGGGGGCAAAATTTGTATGGGACAGCGAGATTCTTTGGTCCAATCTATTTAAAATTTAGCATAAACGTTCTTAAATAGAATTGATAGAAAATGTTGTGACGGGGTCAGTTGTGATAAGTGAAACACCCAGTCATCACAAAATAAATAAATGATTTATTTAAAAAAAAATAAAATGGTCGTGGGCGGAAGGCCCGTCTGGGTTTGCCGTCGTAGTCCGGTACTTCCCTGGTCACAGTGCAGATGGTGAGGGCTCGACGGATGTAGACAAGCATCCGGATGTCTTCGTGGAAGTTTCCAGATGGAGGTAGCGGTAGCGTAAAATAACGTTATGGTTGCTTATTATTTATGTAGTTTTTAATCGAAATTTACCTCCTAACGCGGTTAAAATGTTACCCGACAAAGTCGCGGACAAAAGATTACTTATAGATAAATATCACTCACCGGTCTGCCGTGTACGCTGAGAATAAATACTTGAATCCATGAAGGGTAGTTGACAGAAAAAACTGTCGAGTTGCCCTCCCAACCGCAGATAGTAACATTTCCAAAAGTGTTTAAGTTTAGGCTCGGTATCAGATTGACAGTGTAATCACATCTCACCACCTCAACACAATTCCTGGCAATGTTTCATTTCGTCGTAAAATGAAGGGACTATTATAAAGTGGCCGGTCATTAAGCAGCAATTTCAGATAAGAATCATTTAACCAGTCTAACACACGTCTAGCTGCTCTGACCTTGTAATAAAGCTTATCTTGATATCTGATAATGGAATGGGATTTAAAAACGCATTCCCCTTTTAAACCCCATTCATAAAAAACACTAGGTGTCTAGTTAGGTACAGTCGCCATCAGATATATAGTAGCGGGCGTAAATACATAGTTGAAAAACCCTAAACCAACCTAAAGGCTTGAAAACCTCTCCTCTGGAGGCTCGCCACCCGTCCGTTTGGCAGTAAAGGCCCATTAGCTGGCCAACAGCGCTTCCGTATTCAGTTCGAATAAAGAAAGCTTTAAAGATTAATTTTATTAGTTGGTTGGGTTTCAAAAAAACATAACAAAATGTGTAAAATCCATTTATTTACAGATCTCTTCGTATGATTAAAATATATCAACCTATATACATTACGCGTATAACGTCGTAGGTACCTACTTAAATTTATTTAATAAAAAACAAGTAACATTTAAAATACATAGGTACTTATAGGTAACATAATTTTAGAAATTTTTAATAAAAAAATATACTAAAGAATTAAAGCAACTAAATGAAACACATAGGAAATTCTAAAACAATTTAAAAAAAAAATCGCAGAAGCACATAATATAAAAATAATTTTAGAATCAATCAATGACAAGCCGCACAGCTCTGATTAGTCGATCACAATCCATTGTTTTGATGTGTCATTGACAAATAGACCTCAGTCAAGGCTAGTAAGCTATCTCTGCGAAATCTCATTGTGAACAATATTCATGCAAAATGAAAATTATCATCAATTAATTACATAGTTACAGTACAATTCACATGTCATATGTCCGACATTTCAGGTTCAATCCATCGTCAATATAGAGCAGTTTGATTTAAACAAGCACTAAGTTAACACAGCACATAATATATTTACGAATGTCCATATCAAAAGTTCATATACTCATAGCATGGGTATTAATAACTGCTAATCATCCATTACATATCTTCTAATCACCTTCCCTGCAAAAAAAAAATATGTATAGAATTAAAAAAAATATTAAACAAACACAAAAACTATTAAAAATTTAAATTATACCTAACTAGTATTTTAACTGAGCTAGGTCAAAGCTATAAAGTCAAATTCATAGACAATTAAATGTTTATCAGTACCCCAAAATACAATAAAAGTGTTGCTAATTACGGTGTCCCTACTAATCACTATAATTTGAATAGGTATAGATTTTTTAACTACAGATCACTTAACATTTTTTCAACTAAGCTTTTAATTTCATACCGACTACATTTGTATTGGTTTCCCTCAAGTACACTATTTACATTATGACTTAATAAAAAATATCCGTATTTCACGTCTTGTTACTATACTCATAAGGTCTAAATTTAGTTTGTTACGAAAAGCAACTTACGTTGTTTGCCGGGCCGGGCTTAGGTCCAGTAGGCAACAGACTGCTCGGCAGACGGGGCAGGTGCCGCGCGCCCCGAGCCATGAGTTCGGGCCTCCAGGCGCCCGCGCCGCCCACCACCGGGCCATGCAGGGCGTACACCAGAGCACCCTGTAAAAATATAGCTTTTACAGCAGAACTTTGATAATATTACTAATATTAAAACACATTTTAAAAGTTAGTATACCGAGCTTATATATTCGAGCTTTGGAATATAATAGAATAGGTACATTTATTCTGATGACAGTACAAAACTAAATAATTTACATATTTGCTTTGCTATCATTACTAAGTCATTCAGAAACAACTTATAACATAGAGTCATAGACCAATAAATACATTTCCTTTTAATTTATAATGTACATTCAGATTAATTACTTATTCAGGTAATAATATAAATAATTGTTAGATTGTGTAGCAGGCAAGATTATTATACAAACTTTGATCAAAGAAATGCTTAGTTACAAGAATAAGTGAAATCTAATACTACCTGCAGTTACAGGGAGTGCACGGCGGCGGTCCCCCCGACACATGCGGCGGCGGTGGCACACAGCGACGTGATATCTTCACATCAGCCGGTGCTTGCATGCAACCAATGCATACTTCTACTTCCTATTGAGAAAAATAATATTTTTGACTCAGATTATGTAAAATAGATGATTATAGGTACCTAATTCTGTGAAAGAACAAGACAGTGAACAATTTGTTTTACAACTTCTTTTGTTTTACATTGCAGTTAGATGTTCCAAATACCTAGTTGCCTATGTTATCTGCATGGTCATTAAAAACAAAAATGAGCATTTAAAATCTGTCATGTAAGTAATTTAAGTAACTTGAAATATTAATTGAAATAAAACAACATTTATTTATTGGCTTTTGTTTCGAAAACTTTGCAGTTCCCATATTTGTAGCATGACTCGAGCTGACAATAGTCTAACACTGAAGTGATTTATACATCATTTAATTTTTTTAAAAAGAACTTACATAATCATAATAATAGATGGGGTTCTGATCCACATACTGTTTGAATACAGTAACAAATCTCTCTATAAGGGTCGGCATAAGCGATAAGTGGTCAGGCACTCGCACTTGTCGTGACAACCTCGTTTGTAACTCTCTTAAGGCTGCAGTAGAAAGCCTGATGATGAACTTAGGAATATCCTCCCGAGATGGTATTATCTCAATGTTAATATATTGCATGTCTTCAGTCTCACCTGTAGGGGACAGTTCATGTCTGTCTGTCTGTGAACAATCAACCAATTATTATTACAAACCTAAGTAAAGTCATTCTGTGACATTAAATTTTATAATTCAAACTGTACTTTAACATATTATTATATCATATTACAAACAATGGAAGCAGTGGAAGTTTAGACCTCCACTGCTGAATGTAGCTCCTCCCAATGAACTGAGATACTGTATTCTACATCAAATACTCACAGCTACAGCTACAAGTGCACAGTCTTCTTGCTTAATGATGTTAAGGCTATATGGTGTCACCTTCACCAGCCATGACTCCATTGCAATAAATTTACTGGTTGCTGTCAGAGGCACGGAAACTTTATCAACACTGAAACATTTACAAAACTATTTATTAATGCTCCTATTTAGTTATTATAATATTACTCTCATAACAAATCTGAATACCTTTTTATTAAAGTAACTACTTACATTATATACTTATGTAAGACATAGGTAACAATAAAAATATGATAACATCTGGTATTGTTATTCAACTGATCATAATAATATATTTAGTACATTATTGTTTGATACAAGTTCAACAATTCTTCCTTTGTTTACAAAATAATACAAAAACAGTGATTGTCATTGGCGTACCTTCTAAACTCAGTATTGAGGTCTGCTGCAACTACCCTCCAGTCACTTCCAGATGATGCATATGGAATCAACGCCTGTGCAGCTGGGTGCTTACTCCGATCACCCTCCCACCAACAGGCCATCTTATAACACATAAGTAGGGGCAGAATAGCTGTCCCAGCTAAACCTGCCACCCACCATCCAGAAGTCTCATCCGTAAAACTCAAACAGCAAAAGTAACCTAACGGTAACGCAGAGTGAATAAACGCGGTTAAAGTAATACGTTTCATATGATATCCTATAAAATTAACATTTTCAGAGCCTAAGTAGACGTCGAAAATTTGCTCTATTGTAAAACCGGCGGATACGAACTCTGTAGGCGGGTATACGACGCAAATGCAGAATAAAATGTAGAATAACGTTATCAGCACGTCCATTATTAAAAATATATGATTTTAATATATCAAGCTACTTGCGACATGTCTTCATTTCTAAGTGGCTCTCCGCTTTCTATTGATAAATATTTTCTTCCTTTCTTATAGTGAACAAACAGCAGTTTACTGGTTGGTTTATGAACTTTGTGACAATTCAATTTTATTTATTCACAGCTGACGTCTGACGTTGACATTGGTCGAATTTTCGGTCCGAATTACACAAAGATAAAATAGTTTAAGTGGATAGTTATTACAGAGGTTTTAACAGTGGCTGAAACAGTTGTTGCCAATCTAAGATTTACCCCATTTCTAATGGAAATACAATATCATAATTCATCGAAGTATTATCTCTGATAATATGTTTTATATTAGGTATATAAGTATGTAGTTATTTAAGTATTTTATATTTATTTAAGTACCTTACATATCTAATCGATGTTGAAGTAATACCTGTAGTTATAATTATAATATAACTAAAAACTGTAATTGTTAGTACTATTGTGGTAGTTGTTGGAGCGGATGAGTGGTAAAAAACACTAGGCACTTACAGTAGGGTTCGTTAGTTGGTGCGAAATCAAACGTCCATTTCTTTGTGCACTAATATTTAATGGGCACTCGCGACGTACAACAACTTATATTAAAAAAGCACAGAAGGAGAAGACAGATAGAAACAGATAATATTATAGCTATCACAAATTGTACTATTCTAGATGAGCGCAAGCGAAAGCGAGATACGAGCAAAAAATGCGAGCAAAAGCGTCATGCGTCTTAGACGAGAGCGGTAGCCAGACTGGTGGCAAAGCGACGGCGCGGGCGCACCTCTGTTCTGCGGCCGGCCGGCCGGTCGTCAAACCGGTCTCTCGTACTACGTCACTGCTATTGTTACGCTGCGCGCTCACATCTACTAATAAACGGATCGATTTGTCCGTCGCGATAAACAATATTTATTATTACGAACATAACAATGTATTATAATAACCTTATAACAACAATTGATATAATTCTACTGATTTGTATAATTATAATAGAAATTAATTTATATTTACTTACTATTAGATTAAGTTAATTTATAAGTTGTAAATAGTTTTATATAAAAATAATGATTATTTATTATGTTATTAATTGTGATTAATTTTATTATTTGATTTGATAAATAATGATTTGAATTAAATTGAATTGTACAAATTGGATTAATAACAATTATTAATTATTACAATTTGTAATGATAATTTTAATAAATAAATAATTACATTGGACGCCACACTATAATTGTTGGGTAGATTCTGTTAATGAATATGACAACATATTTTATTTATCTGTCAGGCGAAAAGTCATTGATGACACGTATCGAGTCCATGTCACCAAACAATTATTAATTTTCGGTGTTTTAGTGCAATAATTTATGAAACATTCTGATATAATACCGCACAAGCCGAGAAAATAAGACCTAATAATTTGTGTAAAAAACGTACAGTAATTCCCAACAGGTAAATATAAATACAATATTGTCCTTTTAGTCTTGTTCATTTTACAATATATTGGCATGTGTTTCGTGTAATTCTTTATAATAGAACCGTTTATTAGTGTCCCCGTGTGTGGTTTAATATTCTTGAATTTAAGTTTGCATTAGACTTTGCTATTACTTAATGTCACACAACCTCTAAAGTCTAAACTGATAACAAATATTTGCACTTGCTCACTAGTCCGGTTCTTAGGCAGACGTAAAGTTAATATAGTTACAGAAAAGTGGACTGTAAATGATCTTTCACCATTTTTGATATTATTATATTTAATTTAGTATCATAAATATGATAGTGCCTTTGATAAATATTATTATGACAATCTAATGTAATGGAACCTCAGCCATGATAAAAAGGTATAATAAGACTTAAAGTCTTCGATGACTTTGAAGTTCATAATCACATTGTTTTTAAGAGTTAGGGGTGTGTAGAACTACTTACAAGCACTTAATTGGCTCGACAATTATTTAGAGGTGTGCCTATTTGTGTAATTACAATGTTAACATTTAATTTATATTTCAGCACCATGGCGGGAGTAGAGCAGCCATGCTATACTCTGATCAATTTCCAAACAGACTCAGAGCCCTACAATGAGATGCAACTTAAGCTTGACCTTGGTTAGTTGTATATTCAAATTTTGGAATGAAACAACTATTAACGGATTTAACTCGCATATTTTTATTTTATTTTATTTGCTGACGTTTCAGATTCTTTACAGTTTCCATAATCATAGCACGACTGAGCTGACAACTAACTAGTCTAACGCGCAGTTGTTTCATTCCAATGTATTAATAACCGCGAAGGCATCAGAAATTATTATATTCAAATTTTATTTATAATAACCTCTCTGTACTAGCAACAAAGTATGAATAATAATCCCTACTAATATTATAAATGCAAAAGTAACTCTATCTGTCTGTTACGCTTTCACGCTAAAACTACTGAACTGATTTAAATGAAATTTGGTACAAAGATAGTCTGGAGCCTGAGAAAGGACATAGGCTACTTTTTAACCGACTGCAAAACAGGAGGAGTTCCATGCGGACGAAGTCGCGGGCAGAAGCTAGTAATTTATATAATTTGTGAAATTGCTTTTAAAAATATAATATTTATTATAATGCTTAGCCTAAAATATAGATAAAGACAACTGTATCAGATTTAACTCACATAATATTATAAATTATTAGTTTTATAGTATTAGCTGACCATTAAAGAATATGGGAGCTAGACAAAGTTGTTTTATTCCAATGTTCTTAGTTTGTATTATATATTATACATTTTTAATTATATTTTAAACAGAGAAAGGTGACACAAAAAAGAAAATTGAGGCATTGAAGAAGGTGATAGGCATCATACTTTCCGGTGAGAAGATACCTGGACTTCTTATGATTATCATCCGTTTTGTGCTGCCATTGCAAGACCACACAATTAAAAAACTGCTCCTTATCTTTTGGGAGATTGTGCCTAAAACTACTTCTGATGGAAAACTCATGCAAGAGATGATTCTTGTGTGTGATGCTTACAGGAAGGTTGGTGTGATTTAACTTATATTCATTTGAATATAGATATTATATACTTTTTTGGATTAATACAAAACTATTAGGGTACAAAGCCCAAGTAAGTCTTTAATAAGTTATTTGTAATTTTTCTAGCAGATACTATTAGTATTGCATAACCTCTACTGGATGACATTAGGTTAAATAAATAAGATTTTTAAATTAATTAATTTCTTTGGCGAACTATGCTATATTAAACACAAACAAATTGTCTGCTACAATGCCTACTTATGTAATATTGTTCTAGACAACATTTCTTAATGGTTTGGAATTTACAATAAAGTGCAACACTGCAACATTATCAGGTGAAAGTTAATTTATGTATCATACATTTTTAGGATCTCCAACACCCTAATGAGTTCATCCGTGGCTCCACACTGCGGTTTCTGTGCAAGCTAAAGGAGCCTGAGCTTCTTGAGCCGCTGATGCCAGCAATCCGCGCGTGCCTTGACCATCGCCACTCGTACGTGCGGCGAAATGCCGTACTGGCCATATTCACTATCTACAGGTAAGTTATTCCTCAATTTCATCATATTTTGAGTATAATTTCACTATTGTTAGGGCTTTATCTTATTATTTTAAAATTAAATTTGTTACAACAGATTTTCTTTATGCCATTTAAGTTTCCTGTTTGACCATCCTACTAACAAAATAAAAAAAAATCGGTTTAACTGATTAGGAGAGCAAATAAACCAACAAACTCAATTGCGCTCTTATAATATTAATAAGGATGTCTAAGAAATTTGAAATAGTAGTTTAATAATGTAAGTAATTTTAGTTTATTGGGCTTTGTGCTATAGAGATGTAGGCACACCTACTTCCATACAAGTGCGAATAATAATTTATGAATAACATAATATACTACAAATAAAAATTAAACTAGTCTTTGTTTACTTTCAGAAACTTTGAATTCCTGATCCCCGACGCTCCTGAGCTGATTGCCAATTTCCTGGACAGCGAACAGGATATGTCCTGCAAGAGGAACGCATTCCTTATGCTATTGCATGCAGAGCAAGAGAGAGCTCTGGCTTACCTCGCTGCGAGACTTGACAGTGTTCAGGGTTTCGGAGATATACTGCAACTTGTTATAGTAGAGTTGATCTATAAGGTAATGCAAAAGTCTTGTTATTTTACTATTTGGTACTGGCTAATATTAGCTACTTATTTTATTAGAAATGCTATGGGGATCGTGTATGAATGGTAGATAGATGGCAGCACTCAATCAAAAGAGAAACTATGCAACCAGTACAGGAACTACAAACTGTATTTATTTATGTCTGTCAATCAAATAAATTCTCCCTTCAAATAAGTATATTGTTTAAAAATATGGTATAAGACATGAAACATGCTAGAATGTACCAAATTATTTGTGATTTTTAACCCCCGACGAAAAAACGACGGGGTGTTATAAGTTTGACGTGTCTGTCTGTCTGTCTGTCTGTCTGTCTGTCTGTCTGTCTGTGTGTGTGTGTGTGTGTCTGTCTGTGGCATCATAGCTCCCTAACGCATGAACCGATTTTGATTCTGTTTTTTTTGTTTGAAAGGTGAATATGTCGGGAGTGTTCTTAGCTATGTTTGATGAAAATCTGCTCAGTAGTTTAATAAGTAGGGGGGGTGAAAGAGGGGATGGAAAAATAAAAGTCTACGAACATACTCGAGTGGGGTATCAAATGAAAGAGGATCACGTGTACATTACAAAATGGAAATTATAATGAAAATCGGTTGAGTCGTTCAAAAATTATAGGGTGTCAAAGTGGGGATGGAAAACCAAACGTCTACAAATATACCCGAGTGGGGTATCAAATGAAAGAGGATCACGTGTAGATTACAAAATTGAATTTGTAATGAAAATTGGTTAAGTAGTTCAAAAATTATGGGAGGTAAAACTGTAAATGGTAAACCCAATGTCGGCAAATGTACCCGAGTGGGGTATCAAATGTAAGAGGATAACGTGTACATTACAAAATTCCATGTGAAATGGAAATTAGTTAAAAATAATAATATGTAGTAGATACCTACTTACAAAAAGTATGAAATAAAAAAATAAATTAAAAATTTAACAAACCCCCGACATAAAAACCTAAAAGCCATTTAAAAAGTATAACAATAATAAAAACTTATATTAGTTACCTAAATATTAATATTTCTAAAATGAAAACGTCATGTCGGGGGGACCGTAGGTTTAGATAGATTGTAGGTAACACCTAAATGAGAAGCGGTCCCCCCGACATGACGTTTTCATTGTAGAAATATTAATATTTAGGTAACTAATATAAGTTTTTATTATTGTTATACTTTTTAAATGGCTTTTAGGTTTTTATGTCGGGGGTTTGTTAAATTTTTAATTTATTTTTTTCATTATACATAAATATCAATGTCAAGTAGTGATTGTGAGATTCGGTGTGGCAACACCAGCGGTATCTTCGTTCTGCATGGTCCCAATATTATTATGTATTTTGACAAACAAAAGATAACCAATGTAAATGAAAGATTGTATTAATAATTATATATATTATTTTCAGGTGTGCCATGCCAATCCATCGGAGCGGTCCCGCTTCATCCGTACAGTGTACGGGCTATTAAACGCGGGCAGCGCCGCTGTGCGGTATGAGGCTGCAGGCACCCTCGTTACGCTCTCCGCTGCTCCTGCTGCACTCACTGTAAGTTAACATTATAATTAGGTACCTATAGCCAGTGATGGGCAAAATTTAATCGACTAACGATTAACAATTAAGATTAACCTAAAAGTAATCGATTAACGATTAAAAGTGACGATTAATCAATCTTAATCGTAAGATGTTCGACTAACTTAATCACGATTAAGTTAATCGTCGATTAAATACGAGCGATTAAATCTATAATCGATTGATTAATTAGATTAATTTTCTTTCGATTAATATCAGAAAAAAAAATTGTAAGTCTAAGTTTCGGGGTACGCTGATAAAAGACATAGGCTATTACGGGTCTTTTGATGGCCGAGGAGATACCTGTTAAAATGAAATATCCATAATAAATAAATTTACCTAACTCATATACTGCCTAACCATTTTTTGCCCTGCTCTAGAATTATTTCTAAGAACATATTGAATGATATATGTACATATATTTTTTTTGTTATGCACTGTGTTTCAAAATTTAATCGAGAAATTTAGTCGATTAAAATGACGATTGACCAATCGTTAATCGAATTCTGCGACGATTAAGTTAATCTTAATTAAATTAATCGCGATTAGTTTTGTGACGATTGATTGTTTAGTCGATTAATTAATTGATTAAAAAAATAATCGATTAATGCCCATCTCTGCCTATAGCCAATAATAAAACTATAATTATATTGACACATGAAATTTTTAGTGTGTTTTTTACCCTTAAACCGCGTATTTTTTACAAAAACCTAAAATAAAGTAATAATTTTCTGATGCTTTCGCGGTTATTGCTCGCGTATTTTACTTTATTAGCTGATACATATTTTGAAAACTTATGTTTTCCGTATTCGTAAAATAAAGTAAAAATTTAAAAGGAACCCCTATAAAAAATTCAAAATGCATGAATTTATATTTTATCTCTGTAAAGCCTAGAAAAAGAAGAGGATGTAAGATTCGAATTTATGGACATGGGATTTACAACACAATTTTCTAGTTAGTATGTAAAATCCTTTATAGTATTGTTTTAAATAATTTAGAAGTTCGATATTCACTAAACCGTTTTCCCCAGGCGGCTGCAGCGTGCTACATCGACCTGATTGTAAAAGAGAGTGATAACAATGTGAAGCTTATTGTGTTGGGTCGCCTGAGTGCGTTGCGAGAGGAGGGAGGGGAGGCCGCCGCCCGGGCGCTCCCGGACCTGGCCATGGACGTGCTGAGAGTGCTCGCCTCCTCTGATCTGGACGTCAGGAAACAGACCTTGGAATTGGGTGAGTAAACTTCACCACAAGAAAAGAGTCCTGAGGCTCGCAAACAAAAAAAGAAAACATTATCTATGAGTCGTAAGAGCGCGATGGAACGAGGGCATCTGCTTTAAATATAGAACGAGAATAAGAATAAGTTCAAAATTGTCCAAATTAAACTACCTACATAAAGTCAATTAAGGTATTATTAGGATGCCCTTTTTTAAACTTCTATAAACCACTCTAAACTCTTTGGTTGCAAATGTGAGTGGTAGCTTAATTGTCCCCAGCGAGTTATTGATCCCACCATCTCTGTCTCTTTTCAACCTTAATTTACTTATTGTTTCGTAAAGTTCGATCGATTTATCTACACTTGTTAATTTAGTTTTTTTTTAAATTAGCATTTTAATTATATAATTATGTAAAAGGTTCACATTTTAAATGTTCACATATTTGTAATAATAAAAATCACCTTGTGTTTAAGGTTATGTTTAAAAAACAGGATTTCAAAATAAGCTCTTCAGCCATTCGAGCATGAACATAATCATATAATAGACAACATTACCTAACCATTTGTGTTTTTATTTGCGTTTATAACCGTTTAATACCGTATTATAGCGTTGGATCTGGTGTCGTCGCGACACGCCGAGGAATTGGTACAAGTACTACGTAAAGAGGCTACTAGAGCGAGCAACGGCGAGCAAGACGACGCGGCCAAATATCGCCAGCTACTCGTCAGAGCTATGCACAAGGCTGCTCTCAAGGTAAGATAAATTAGATTAGATTAGATTCATTTATTTCTAAAAAGTCATCCTTACTAATATTATAAACGTGAAAGTTTATAAGAATGTAAGGATGGATGTATGTATGTATGTCTTTGACGCAAAATCTACTGAATGGATTTTGATGAAACTTAACCATAATATAGCTGAAAAGTAATGATCGTGCGCAGACAAAGTCGCGGGCAGAAGCTAGTACAATATAATTACATCATTATGTCCAATTACATGCAGTCTTATCGAGACTCTACTATTAAACAATAAATAACAACAAAGTTATGAAATTATTACAATACAATAATTTACGCACTACTTTCAGTTCCCTGAAGTTGCCGCGAGCGTGGCGCCCGCTCTATTGGAGATGTTGGGCGACGGCGACGAACCAGCCGCGGCTGACGTCATGGTGTTTGTGCGTGAAGCTTCATATGCCTTACCCGACCTCAGGGATACCATCTACCAGGTAATTACAGATATATATTTTCTTAAATCCCGTCAAAAATAAATAATTACATTAATATTTGAGATTTAACTCGCGTTTATTTTTTTTATTGGTTGACGTTTCGGAATCTTTACAGTTTCCATAGTCTTACGCTAAGATTGACAAAAACAGTTCCCAGCATAAAAATTAACATGTATACGTGAGTTAAATCTGTTATTAGGTTCATTTAATACAATTTTTACCCATTTTTTCTTCTAAGTAAATTTTTTCAAGCTTAAGCGATGTTTTTATCAGGCAGAAAACTTACTCGCTTGGAAGTTTATAGAACATATCACAACTCTTTTGTATATTTCAGAAACTTCTGGAAGCAGTTCCTCATATCAAAGTGGGCAAGATAGCGCGATCCGCACTTTGGCTACTGGCTGAGTTTGCTGACACCGAAGAGAGAGCCGAGGCGGCGCTTGACGTGTTGACTGAGGCCATCCCACTTCCCAGCGCTGGGGAGGACGAGGAGAAGGTACCTTAAAAATCATTATGATTAACATCATTTTTTACCCGAAAATAATACATCATCGATCGTTCCCAAGGCCATCGACAATTCTTGACACTAAAGTAATAAAATGTTGAAACAGGATGAGAAAGAAGCGCCGTCCAAGCCGGACACGTCGGCGCCGCGTCAACTGGTCACCAGCGATGGCACTTACGCTTCGCAATCCGCATTCAATTTGCCCGCGTAAGTATTATTTTTTTTATTTAGTTATTGTTAAAAGACTTCTGACAGTTTGTCCTTTTGAATACCATAATGATAAGTAATTTCTAAGGAGTTTAAGTGATTTATACATTACTAGTGGCCCGCCCCGGCTTCGCACGGGGGCTATAAACCTTCCTTAAGAATCACTCTATCTATTAAAAAAAACCGCATCAAAATCCGTTGCGTAGTTTTAAAGATCTAAGCATACATACGGACATACAGCGAAAGCGACTTTGTTTTATACTATGTATTGATGCGTTAGACTATTGTCAGCTCAGTCGCGCCACGAATATGGGAACTGTAAAGTTTTCGAAACGTCAGCCAATAATATAAAATACGCGGGCTATATCCATTTATTAGTTGCTTCATTCCAATATGAATTATTGTTTTTAGTGCGCAATCAACGTCGCAGTCGTCAGGCGGCGGTTTGAGCAGCGCCCTGCTGACCGGCGAGAGCTTCACCGCCGCGTGCGCTTGCTCCGCGCTGGCCAAGCTCGCTCTGAAGTTAGCGCCGCATAAGGCCGCTCGCGCCTTGCACCGCTGTTCAGCTCTGTTGGCTGCCAGGCGACAAACTGGTGAGTTAATGTATATATTACTAGCTTCTGACCGCGACTTCGTCCGCGTGGAACACCTCCTTTTTTGCAGTCGGCTAAAAAGTAGCCTATGTCCTTTCTCAGGCTTCAGACTTTCTTTGTACCAAATTTCATTTAAATCGGTCCAGTAGTTTTAGCGTGAAAGCGTAACAGACAGACAGACAGAGTTACTTTCGCATTTATAATATTAGTTAGGATTATTTTGTTCCATGAGGAGAAGCAAAACTGTGATCAAGAGGGACATTATCTCTCTAAAGTCCCTCTTGCAGACCTGAACAGACTACCACCCGGCACCTGTTCACGTGTATTTTACTTTGTATCAACTGTTAAACCGATCGATATTTGTGATCACTAGCTATTCATTAAATTATGGTGATATTAATACATACCCATTATATTTAATGCGTGGCATATTGTAGTACTTTTTTAACATTATTTCGACAATAGGCATGATGAATATTTTTTTCTTTATCCATCAATTAGATTGCTAAAAAATATTGGAGACGTATTTTTTATTTTCTCATTCGAACAATAAATGTAAAGATAAGCGTTTCCAAAGTTCAGGAATAAGGGGCTTGTGATTTCACGGCTAGGTATAAATTGTACTATATTATCATGACGTCACATGCCCCGATACCGAACTTTAGAAGCACTTATCTTCGGCATTGTTAATTTGATTGAGAAAAGAAAAAATACGTGTCGAATAATTTTCAATGATTTAACTGACGAACTAAATTGAATTTCGTTATCGGCCTGACGGCCTGTTGGTCTAGTGGTCAGAGGCCCTGACTACGAAACCGGAGGTTGCGGGTTCGAATCCCGCTAGGGGCAGATGTCAATGTGATGAGCACTGGCATCTGTACCTGAGTCTTGGATGTCTTATATGTATTTATGTATATTTATCCGTTGTCTAGTACCCATAACACAAGCAAAAAGCTTTGCTTAAAATGGGACTAGATAATTGGTGTGCATTGTCCAAAGATATTTATTTTTATTTATTTATTTATCGATACTGTACACAGGGTCGTCGACGAGCGGCCTCACCGCGGACGACTACGAGCACGCGGCGCTGTGCCTGCGCGCGGCGTCGTCCCGCCCGCCGGTGGTGCGCTCGGCGCTGCTGCAGACCGCGCGCTCGGCGCTCGCCGCGCTGCTGGCGGAGCGCGCCGGCGACATCAACCAGGTGATGCGCCGTTCAAGTATTACGTAACAACTATAGCGGGCGGGGGGTCTTTGATTAGTTTATTTTTGATGACATTGGGGATCTAATTGGTGATTAGTGATTAGCTATCAATGATTATTTCCGTATTTACACAAAAATGGCAATAAAAAAACATGTATTGTATACGTTTATGTACTCTCCTATCTCTATCAAAAAGACGATTTTCTTGGAATTATAACTGCTGCTCATAATCAATAAAAAAAAACAGAAAACATTGAAAGAAAAAGTGTTTGTTAGCGGCCGTTAAAGTATTACGTAAACAGATTTATAACAATTATTTTTAATAATTACCCCCTCCCCCCATGCTTACGTAAACAATTCGATAGTATTTAAGTAGATGCATTTTTTCTTTTCGCAGTTATAATTCTAAAAAATACTAGTCATGAAACGCGAATGTTGCTTTTTGTTACCGCTTTAAGAAATAACTTGAAGTTTTAACAAAAAGGAGTAATTTTTGGATTTGGTGGTATATTCTTAAATTTGTAGGTATGTTTATTTATTTATATTTACTTATATTGTATGTTTTGGTTAGGAGCGTGAAAAGAAACGTGCTACACACAAAGTGGAGGTGGAGACCGGTATTTCGTTCGGCGCTCTAGCCGGCGTCGGCGCAGCTACGACGCACCACGATATGTTCGAATTGTCGCTGTCTAAAGCGCTTGAAGGTATTAACTTAGGAGTCTCTTCTATTCTACAAGTACCACATTTTATTCTATAATGTTCTGTTCTCATTTAATGGCATTTTAGGGACTTGTAACATTGTCAGTATGTTATATAAAAAGTAAGGCGTGCATAAAAATTATCTCTAAAAGTCGACCAATATTTCGGAAAAATCATAATGTTTATATCGATTGATATGAACCCTAGTGTGACATATTATGTCGACTCAAATTCCTGGCATTATTTGTATCCAGTGTATGCTGTCAATTTCACTCTTAAGATCATCTAAATACTATCTTTGGATACATTTTACATTGTATTAATCGTACGCAAATTTTGTTCCTAGTTAGTAGGAATTATTTTCATAAGGTTTAACAATTAGATGACATGACGTAAGACTTGGTGTGTTCCATATGATTTTAGAATAATCTACTCTATAGCTATATTAATAAGGTCGATTGTACCAGGTCGCACGGCGGGCGCTTCTGAGGAGCGCGGCAAGCTGTCAAAGGTGACTCAGCTGACAGGCTTCTCGGACCCCGTGTACGCGGAGGCCATCGTGGCCGTCAACCAGTACGACATTGTACTGGATGTGTTGGTTGTCAACCAGACAGGTAAGCAATTAAACCGCTTAAGAGCGGTTCTGATTTATCTATAAGCATCGCGTTATTTCTATTAATAATTGCATTAGCTTCATTAGAAACCATTCAGGCGAGGAATTAACGAATTTTTAATAAGTGGATACGATAAATATATTTATAACAATGATGGAACGATCACATACATTTAAACAAATATTGCACGATACAGTTAACTATACAGTTGGCTAACTTAATGCCCTATAGCACTATCTACCAGTCAATCAATGAGCCAAACGAAGAGACATGTAGGTACTTATAATACTCGTAAGGTAATATGAATGGTAAAATCTAACAATAACTCCTTATTTCAGATGACACCCTCCAGAACTGCACAGTGGAGCTTGCCACACTGGGCGACCTGCGCCTGGTAGAGAGGCCCGCGGCGGTCGTACTGGCCCCCAGAGACTATGCAACAATAAAAGCGCACGTCAAAGTTGCATCTACTGAAAACGGCATCATCTTTGGCAATATTGGTGAGTAATCATGCCTTTGCGATTGTTATACACTAGCTTCTGCCCGCTAGTTCGTCTGCGCACAAAGAGTACTTTACTTAATATCGTTGTAGTAAATAGTCTACTCATATGTGTTATTCTGATATATATAAGTTATATTATGTATTGTAATGTTTCATAAAAACCCATTCAGTAGTTTTTGCGTGAAGGTGTAACAAACATACGCAATTACAAACTTTCGCCTTTATAGTATTAGTGCGAGTGGAATATTATAACAAATATAGCTGATTTAATAATTTCTGATGCCTTCGCGGTTATTACACATTGGAATGAAACAACTATTAACGGATTTAACTCGCGTATTTTTATTTTATTTTATTTGCTGACGTTTCGGATTCTTTACAGTTTCCATAATCGTAGCATGACTGAGCTGACAATAGTCTAACGCTAAAGTCAATACGCGAGTTAAATCCGTTAATAGTTGTTTCATTCCAATAGCTGATTTAAATCGTGTATCGGCAAAACTTTTTTTGTATTTTTTTTTTTTATATATTTGTAACACACTGACATGACGATGAAAAGTTACGTGATATTTTTTTATATAACAGTGTACGAGGTGACAGGAGCGTCGATGGACCGCGGCGTGGTGGTACTGAACGATATCCACATCGACATAGTTGACTACATCCAGCCGGCCACTTGTTCCGACGCAGACTTCAGACAGATGTGGGCGGAGTTTGAATGGGAGAACAAGGTAACACCGTGAAAATTACGTAGGTAATCTATACTAATGCTAGCGGTCCCGGCAGACTTCGTCCCGCCCAGCAAAAAAATGTTAAGGGTGGACAACCCTTATCACTAAGGGGTATGAAAAATAGATGTTGGCCGATTCTCAGACCTACTGAATATGCATATAAAATTTCATAAAGATCGGTCAAGCCGTTTCGGAGGAGTACGGTAACTAACATTGTGACAGGGAAATTTTATATATTTATATATATATTATATATTATATTATTATATTTTATTATATTAGATTATAAAGCTGAAGAGTTTGTTTGTTTGTTTGTTTGAACGCGCTAATCTCAGGAACTACTGGTTCGAATTCCAAAATTCCTTTTTTGTTGGATAGACCATTTATCGAGGAAGGCTTTAGGCTATATAACATCACGCTAAGACCGATAGGAGCGAAGAAACAGTGGAAAATGTGTAAAAAACGGGGGAAATATGAAACCCTATGAAGAAGTGACAGAAGACTTTGACAGATCTTTGACGAAACAATCGGACGGGCAGGACGACGTCTGCCGGGGCCTCTAGTCAATTATAAAAATAAGTAAGGCTTGTACTAAGGGTATTAGATAACGGATAATTATACATAAATACATTAAGACATCCATATTTCAAATACAAGTGCTCGTATAAATTACACTGACATCTCGTAAAAGGATTTGAACCCGGTACCTCCGGTTTCATGAGCTCAGATCACTAGAGCAACTAGAGAACAAGAGATCATTGTTCAAATGAAAACTAAGATAATATTTGATACAATATACAATAATTTTGATGTATTATTGTCATTTATTTCAGGTGTCTGTAAACACGAACATTACGGACCTGCGGGAGTACTTGCAGCATTTATTGGCATCGACCAACATGAAGTGTCTCACACCGGATAAGGTATGATATAATCAAATCCTTACATACAATTAAAAAAAAAAACATAAATTAGTATATATCTGTTATGTTAATGTGAAGTCATTATCAAGAGTATTTTCCCGTTACATCTTTCCAGGTTGACAAAGTAACATTTAATTGTTGTTTGAATATAAAAAAAAATATGAGTAGTATTATAATACTTTTTTTTAATCCCTACTAATATTATAAATGCGAAAGTAACTCTGTCTGTCTGTCTGTTACGCTTTCACGCTAAAACTACTGGACCGATTTAAATGAAATTTGGTACAAAGAAATTCTGGAGCCTGAGAAAGAACATAGGTTACTTTTTAACCGACTGCAAAAAAGGAGGAGCTCCACGCGGACGAAGTCGCGGGCAGAAGCTTGTATTATATAATTACAAATTTTCTCGCGTACTTATATTAAATTTTATTCTAACGTTTCGAAAACTGTACAATTCCTATATTCGTAACATATTGAGCTGATGATAGTCTAACACTCACTTTATATCGCATAAGTATCAGAGATTCTTAATCATAAACGTATTTTTCTTAGGCGTTATCCGGCCAGTGCGGCTTCATGGCGGCGAATATGTACGCGCGGTCGATATTCGGCGAGGACGCGCTCGCTAACCTCAGTATTGAGAAGCCTCTGAACAAGCCAGACGCGCCAGTCGCCGGTCACGTGCGGATTAGGGCCAAGAGCCAGGTAATTATCTATACTTCTATACTAATATTATAAAGAGGAAAGATTTGTATTTTTGTATGTTTGTAATGAATAGGCTCCGAAACTACTGGACCGATTTCAAAAATTCTTTCACCTTTGGAAAGCTACATTATCCCCGAGTAACATAGGCTATATAATATCACGCTAGGTCTTATAGTTGCGGAGCAGTAACCGAAAATGTTTCAAAAACGGGGGAAAAGTATCGTTTCTGAGGCCTTAAAAAAATCTTAAGTCCCCCCGTGCGAAGCCGGGACGGGCCGCTAGTTACAAATAATTATTAAAAACTGGCGGTCGAAAGTGGCCTCAATGGCTTTGAAGAAAAGATGGTACGGTAGGGCCGCGTCTCTTTGTTTTGTTCTACTTGGTGCTGTGTAAAAAAAATATCTTTGGACAATTCACATCAATTAATCTAATCTCAAACTAAGCAATGTTTGTATTATGGTCAACGGATAAACAAACATAAATATATATAAGGCTTTCAATACTCAGGTACAGATGCCAGTGCTCATCACACTGACATTTGCCCCTAGCAAGGTTAGAACCAGCAACCTCCAGTTTAATCAGGCGTTTTGGCCGCTAGCCTAACAGTCCATACTTTTCAATTTACTTACTTTTCAATCCATATTAAAATTTATTTATTTACAGGGTATGGCTCTGAGTTTGGGAGATAAAATAAACATGATGCACAAGGCGCCAGCACCCAAGCCTCCTACAAATTCCATCCCCGCCGCGTAATAATAACGCCTAGACTAGTGAGTTAACGATTATCATAGACCTTATATGCCAACTTCTCAGATCAAATTTTACTAAAGGATATCGCATATTGACAATCGATACTTTATGTGTCTAATCACGAGTCGATAAATGTCGCTAGTCTTTGGATTGAGTCTGATGTCAGGTTCCACCAATGAGAGAATAGTTACTTGCTTGTGATTGGCGGAATGTGACAGCTAGACCTCACTCAACGTTAGCGGTATTTGATGGACTTTAACTCCAAACAATTTTAAAGATATATAATATATGTAACGGAATCAACTTATTGATTTCATGACGTTATAGTTGTGTAATTCCAATGTGCAATTAACTGCGTCAAATATTATAATAAAGTTTTATTTTAAATTGAGTTTGAAGTGTTATGAAATGCGATGTCATTAGTAAAGGTTGATCTAAGATTAACAGGGAGTCGTAACGTGATTATAATACGGGAGTTAAAACTGAAGCAAGTTTAATCTTTTTTATAGATAATTTAATAGACATTTAATTAGTCACTGTACTTCGACGATCCGAATTTAATTTATGATGATAAGAGATTTAAAATGTGCTATGTAACCATTTGATGCCATTAGCTAACTAGACGACTTCCTGTTTTATACTATAACTTATGTATTGATATAAATGTATGATTTCGTATTATATTGAGAATAAATGTTATTATCATGTAGACTTTGGTTATTTTTTTTAGCCTGTATTTTTTATAGAAAATTATCCTTCATGTGCTGTTGTTAAGGTTCAATTTCGTTACATTCGCTGAAGTACCTTTATTGTAACAGTAAATCGAACACTTTCGTAAAATAATTAAGCCTTCAGTTCCGTATATGGTATCGTTTAGCTCATTATAAAGTTATGTTGTCATATAATATGTCATTATGTTGAATGTTGTTAAAATTCACATAATGTTTTTCTATTTTATATAAATGGGGTAAAATAAATAATGCAGGCAAACTTATGAAATAAATTAGTTTATTGTGACGTCATAGTTGTTCACGACGCGATAGTAAAGTGTAAACGTAAAAAATGTCCTTGTTCCGTAACGATGATGCAACAGTATAAATAATAAAAATAATTTATAGTAATAAGTTAATGGCTTTGTTACGCGGCGCGTGCGCCGCCTGCCCGCTCGCAGGACCGAATATCTGCAACAAAAAAACAGCTTAGGTTACATGTTCACTAAGAACAGACTTTGCACCTTTTTGCATAAAGAATAAGATCCAAAACGTACCGGATCTTCAAAAATACATACATCAAGTCTATTGTTATTACAAAGTATAAAAAATATGAGTCAAGTCGATGTAAATTAATAATTGCACATTTTTTTTTGTTTTATACAAGAATCAATAGGACAAAAAAATATTTTTAAACATCATAAATAGGTATTTGGGACAATTCAGATAATGAACTGAAAGTTAATGAACCTAGTCCCAAACACAAAAGGCATCCAAGTTTTGCACTTGAAGCTCGTGTTCATTATACGGCAGGATTCAACTTGCAGCTTGATAATCGCATTGTTTGCTTACACTACTACACTAGTTAACTGTGTATTGTCAGATCTCTTACTTATTCCTCTTCTTCTTCCTCTTCCTCTTCTTCTTCCTCCTCCTCCTCCTCTTCCTCTTCCTCCTCCTCGACGACCTCCTCCTCTTCCTCGGGCTCGGGCTCGTACTGGGGCTCTTCCTCCTCGGGTTCAGCCTTGACGTCCTCCTCGCCCTCGGGAGACTCGAGGTCGCCCTTCTTCTTACCAGGTCGCTCACCGAACCACTTGGGCAGTCTCGCTGTAGGGACATTTAGTTTAGTTTATATATTCGGGGTTAATCCGATATCAATGATATTTGATGTTTAGCATAGAGATGGATTACTTTAAGTAATGTACAAGTAACAATCAAAAATTTAAATATCAAGACACATTACCACATGAGTGTGGTAGATTAAGAAGTTGCCTTAAGTTGAGAATGTAAAATATAAAAAAAGTTAGAATATGAAGTCTAGTAAAAAAGAAGAGATACTTAAAACGAAATTTCATACATCAGGTCAAGCGAAGTTAATACTTTTAACTATTTTGATTATTATATTATATTAAGTACAATAAATACAATCAAAATAAAGATGAATAATTTTGCACATCATTATACACAAGTAAAATAGATAAGTAAATATAATATAGATATTAAAGAAAGTAAAATAACTTTGCTAAGTTACAGAAACGTTTAGTAGACAAAATTACAAGTTAGACAAAATCGTAAGGACAAGATGACATAAGAAAGCTGGACACTGGACAGATGTCTCACATTCTTAGAAGGAGTGTACAGCGATGTAGTTACTCACTCTTTTGTCTGCCTCCGAACTGCTCGGCCCTCTCAGACCACACCTTCTCCAGGAAGTCCTTGTTCAGTTTCTCTAGGTCCTAGGAATGGGTACAACCGGGTCAATACATAACACAGGACTGCCTGGGCATGCGATGCATGATACACATAACCCGAAATTAGAAAACAAAGCCAAATTGTTCAAACACCATTCCCACAGTTTCCTTTTTGAATAAAAATGAAAACAAATATAAATTTGGCGATGTTTTCTATATAATTCATTTAACTTCGGCATTACTGATTTCGAGACATGGATGTACAAAACATGCCGTGAAGACGTGCGTCTGTTTTGGGTACATTTTGAGGTTCACACAAGGTTGCATTCTAGGTCCGGTCTTACTCTTATTCCGGTTCATGAATTGTTCCATCCTCTCGTTCCATATTCTATCCATAGTTTCAGCCATATAGTTATCGTAGCCCTGCGTTTAAAGTTAACATTCGATTGAACGTGTGTTGTGCGACCATGGACTATTTTTAAAATGGTTGTTTATAAAACTTCTATGTCTATTTGTAAATAGTTTATTCGTCATACCCTAAAAATATTTGCCTACTGAATACTATTCCTCTTGATGGAGTCATTAAAGTAAATACTTACACCCTCGAAGAGTTTCTTTTTGTCGTCATAGGACCGTGTGTCGACACGTCGCTCATATTTGGACGCTACTTGGATTTTGGGCTGAAAGATAAGATTTCATTATTGTACAGACTTATTAATTGGAGTGGTATTTATTGCCTGTTGTGTATCAACTTACCGGGTGCTTGCCTGTGAGTGCCTCGGGGTCAAGACCCTTCTTGAGAGCCTTGTGTCTCAGCTGCTGCTTTTGTCTTTCTTTGAGCTCTTTTAACTGTTGACAAAATAACAAAAATCATTATAAAGAACTCTTCATTTCAGGACGAATTTCGACATCGATTATATGAGTAGGTTTACTTACGTCGTAGTCCTGCCTCTTTTGCCTCTCTTCAAGATCGTACTTCTCTGTTTCCAGTTTGACGATGCAGTCCCAAAGTTCCTGAGCTTTTACCCTCAGCTTTTCTGTGCCAAGGTTCTCGATGCTTAAGGGCTTGATACGAATGGACAGCGAGATCTTCTTCTCCTCCTCGAGCTGTTCCTTGGTCTTGTTGCGTTCCAGCTGGGCGTTGCTAAGGCCGAACTGCAAAAAAATATATACGTTATTCCGGTGTGTCCTAATTTTGCATAATATACTTAAATTTTATAAACATTTAAGTTGTGATATATTCTACATTTGATTAGTTATTATGATAATATATATGAGCATTGAAGACAGATAACATTCTAAAGTAATTCATCATTAAATGAACGCTGTAAATATTTCCTTAATAATACGTTAAGCAACATTGTCATACCTAGAGCTCGTTGTATAATACTCACGTTGTCGCTCTTCTTGTTGATGGTGAAGTTGGGTCCGGTCTTGCTGGACTCCTTCATGGCCTGGAGCATGGCCTGGCGCTTCTTCTCAGCCTCCTCGAGTCGCTGTCTCTTCTCCTCGATGTCACGCTGTTTCTTCTCCTCAATCTCGCGCACTCGCCTCTCTTCATCTTCCTTCTTCTTCTGGGCGAGACGCTTTTCTTCTTCAGCGCGGGAGACCTGATGGTCAAATTAATGTCATTTTGAATAAATCCCTTTTAGAAACAGCACTCTGAATAAGAGCGGAACAGCTTTATAGTCAGGGTCACGTAGTCAGATTTTAGTTATTTTTATGAGTTCAAAAAATGTCTAGGTACTGTTTTCCTAGACCCAACTCAGGACCCAGGAAGCGGTCAGGATGGTTATTGTCTGATTGCTGACCCTCTCAAATTTCTCCCCACACTTAAATTTGTCTGTGACTTTGAAAGTTCAATGCCTTGCATGAGCATCAGTTGCTTGAAAGTGCTATAAAGTAGCTATAGGAGAGATTAGAACTGGTATATTTTTTAAATTTCAAAATGGTAGTGTTTGTTTAATCTTTTAATTTGTTACTAGCGGTTCGCCGGCTTCGCACGGATCCCTAATTTTTTTCAAAATATTCTAGCCTATGTCATTCAGGGTGAAATTAGCTTCCCAACAGTGAAAGAATTTTTCAAATCGGTCCAGCCGTTTTGGAGCCTATTCAATCCAAACAAACAAACCTTTCCTCTTTTTAATATTATTAGTATACATTTACAATATAATATCGTCTTTAGTCCTCGGACTTACCTTGCGCTTGGCCTGCTTCTCCTTCAGGCGCTTGAGTTCGTCTTCCTCCTTGGCCCTCTGTTTGCGCCATTCGTTGATGTATTCTTTCAACTGCTCGTCCAAGTCCGACCGTTTCTGGTCTTGACGCTGTATACAGAAATAACTATAAATAAAGATCATTGGACAATAACATCAATTAATTAAGTCTCTAACCAAGAAAAGCTGAGTACTAGACATCGGATAAACATACCTACCTACATAAATAAGACATAGCTATACTCGAAGATGCCCTTGCTCATCACTCAGACATCTTTCCCTAGCAGGATTCGAACCCGCAACCTCCTCAGGCAGTCAATATTTTCTGTGTGTTATCGGATCTATATTTTTATATCTTAAATTAAAAATATCTGATCAATCATTAAACTAACGTTATTTAAAAATCTAAAGATATAAACATAATTATAATAATTGTTAATAACCTTGATAAATTCTGGATCTCCCTCTGGTGGTGCCCTGTTAATAAAAAAAAGAGATTAGAAAACGTCATTTAAAATGATTTGTTTATTACGAAAACCGTCGTAATAGCGGTTCCAGTGTAAATGTGGTATATTATTATAAATTTTATTCGTGTTACTGTGTTTGAGTTCTTGCTTTCTTGCTCGTTAGGAGTAGGTAATTTGTCCTCTTAGATAATTAGACAACTGTAATATCTAAGCATTTCTGTACATATTGTTAAATATTTAGTTTCTTATATTCATTTAATTAGAATTGTTAAAACTTTTTTAACTTTTGCAATATATACAATATTATACTAACACGCTTATCAAATATAATGCTGCATTACAGAATAATAGTATTTGTCTGTTGATTGGTATGATTTGATATGGCTCGTAGGTATATAATTCGGTGTAGACAAATTATATATATAAAAAACGACATTAATATTATAGTGGTAATCACGGGGATGGTACATGTACAATTGGCTACGTCACGGGGTGAACATGCTCGCCATGCACCACACTCCGGCTGACCGACATTTTGTTTAATTCTTTGCGGACGGCGCGGGCGCAGCTCAGCACAAATTCTAAAATAGATCGCCTACCAACGGTTTAAAATAGCCGCCGACACGGTGCCGGTGAGCGTTCTCGCCACCAGTCGGTCATATGGTCGGATGTGATAAAATTGGAATTCGGGGAATGATATTACAATATGTATGCCGCCTTTGCCCGCGCCTTATCGAGTTAATAAGAGGATTATAATCTGTTAGTGACACCACAAAAATGGGTGCAACTTACACGATCGATGGTCTACTCCTAGAAACAGAAAACAACAATCAGGCTCTGCTTCTTTAATTATGCTCTACTGTTTGCAAATATAAAAATATTTACCTACTAAAAGATACAATTTAAGCGTTGTGATATTATTTTGCATTTTATTATATTGCATGATCTATTGACCTACGTGGCTTGATTACAAATTTTGAGAACGAATTTTCCTAACTTGCATTTATTAGAGATGTAACTTATTGTTGTTGCCAATTATCTTATATCCAATCGTAAGTAAGTAGACGACTAAAAGCAAAGCTTTTAAAATATAACAAATTAAAGAATACTTACTCTTGTCTGGGAGCGGGCCTGCGTTGCACAACAGCGACGGCATCGGGGGAAAAAAAGTATATCGATTAGAACAAATACTATAAATTAATATGTAACATATAAACAACATATAATAACAGATATAAAGCTTACTTTGTTAAAGCGAACGAGTTCACAAGAAAAGTTTAGATTCAAACAGCGGGTTAAGCCATTCTTTTTATAGTGAAGACAGAAAGATCAGTTTTACTTACGGTTCGGAGTTTGACACTGATCTTTCCGATAGTGTTCGGAAGACTTGTGCTATTGTTATGACATGAGAGAAAACGTTAAGTGAGTTAGGAAAGCGCACTGTGCAGTAGAGCGGCAAGGGTCAAACGATGAGACTCTGAAAGCAACAGAAGCCACGACTTAAGCACTAGAAGCATTAGAGAAACTTAGCCTAAATTAGCGAAGTTAGTGTGTGTGCCGGATCAACCAAAAAGGCACGCCACTTACTTCCTGCAACAAAAGAGAAAATAATAGGAGTCGGTGAGGGCGTGCAATAAGCCCAAGAGTTGGGAGTTCAAGAAGATTGGGAACGGAAACTCGTAGCCATGCCTCAAATTGTTCACACCTGATCGGCAAGATAGTAAAACTTCGATTCTCTCGTTTATCCTCTTTTACTAAGATAGATTGTCTGAAAATGAAGACTCGCCAAGGCAAAGTAAGATATCAGGCCCAGATAAGCTGAAGTGGTTCAAAACCAAACCAAATTCTAATCAGAACTAACTTTTTGAAAAATAGAGATGACAGTTAGAATTCCAGCGAGGATACTTACGTCTCTGGCACTTCTTCTTCTACTTCCTCCTCCTCGGAGCCACTGCACAAAGACACAAGGGGTCAGACATATAGGAGGGGAGACGGGGTCGTGTGCGAATACATTTATAAGATTGTAGACGTAGGGAAGGTACGTAGAGTTAGTTAGTACCTGACTTCTATGATTCTTAATTAACTTTAACACATGGGTACATACATTTTCCACAGTGGATTCACTGTGAAAGTATTTAAGGAGATATCGGGTCATTTATTTACTTGTTCCACGATGAACGGTGAATAATGATAGTGTAGTGTATTGTAGGTTCGCTTTAACCAAAATACCCTTAATATTTTCAAAATGTTTAGAATTTGAGTACGTAATGTATACTTACGAATATTCTTCTTCGTCAGACATGGTGCCGGTTTATTGAGTCTGAAAATCAAAGTTAAAGCTTAATTTTCTGAAATTTTGCTATTGGTACTTGTAACTGTCTAAGTATAAATCACTATGTATGTTTAACTGTAGGTAGCGTTTGTAAATATTTTATTTATTTATACCTATTTGGAACTTCAAGGTTGCTCTATCACCTTCCAATTTTTTTAATGTCTACGTCAGATAATATAAGTGTTTCTATTATTCAATGTTTCGATCTACTCAACCAGCATTAAAGTTGCTATTTTATCCCGCTTTAATTTCTTTCTACGTCTCATTTGAAGCTATTTTTTTATCTGATGCGCAATTCCTTTCATCAACACGATTGATTTCCTCATTTGTTTCGATATCGTCTGACATGTTTATTAGTTTCTCGGCACGTTGCCCTAAATCACGTTCGAGATCGTTCAGTATCGAGTCAATCAAATCATTACTTAATAGGAAAGCGTACAGGTCGGTGCCAAATGACGAGGAATGTGTGTGGGCGAAGTGACGTGAAAATCGCTAAAAAACGTGCATATTGTTTATGAAGCCTGGTTTATTTTTGGCGGTTTTATCTTTCGTGCCATTAAGCACACCTACGAGCGGCGATCTGGCAGCCGTTCAAAGAAAGCGTAAAATTGGATTTAACCGCCGACTACATGTTGCCTAGGATTCGAATTTCGTTAAGCCTATTTTTTATCGATGTTTTATCTAAACGTTATACTCCTTTGCTTTATTGAATTAACGGACCAACGAATTTTATTTATTTTAAATCCGATTCCGGCCTTAACTAGGTACCGACTAAGTCATAATTTTTAATAAATTGAATGGTTAGTATTAACCACTGTTTGAAGTGTCAAGGTAAAGAGGTAATCTTTTTTTATGTTTAAATTTATTTTAGTGTAACGCTGACATAGAATTTGGTAAGATGGCATGGAATGGAAATTTTCGATTTTCCCAATAAATTTTAAAGCAGGACTAGGTACCTACTTACTTAAGCAATGAAACCTAAATAGGAAGACGTAATATGTAAGTATTTATAAAATAATGTTTCTTTTTTGTAAATACCTAGGTACCTACTTTAACTTTTTTTTTTTCACTTCAAGTCCGTTCAGCTTGTTTATCGGTTGTGGTAATAATTGGGTCAAGTTCTGTTTTGAGTATTAATCTTCATTTATTTTCGTTAATCAACATTTTCATTCATTAAATACACGAAGGTATTATACGAAATCGAGAAATTAAGTATTTAAAATTACTAAATACCAACCTATTTTTTTTGGCAAAAAGAACTATTTGTTATTTTTATATCTCACCAAACTAATAGCAAAGATATTTTAATGTAGGTACCTACTTAGGTACCGAATCATATTTTTCTGTTGTTCGTTTTTTTTTTATTTTATATTATAAAAACCATTTATAGGTACTTGTATTTTTTACTAACAGAATTACCATTTTCAGATACGAACGAAATTTACTTGCATATTTTTCACTTCAAATTTTCATCGCAAGCTTTTCCCAGTACTTATAGCAAACTTCATTAACGAAAATGTAATTATTTTCTGCAATTCAAACTTTTTACGCAGTTTTCCTGAAAGGACAAACTCCATTCACGAATCATTAATTATTTCGCATAAAAAATGTGTAAGTACATGTGTGTGTCGGTGTAAGTTACAAAAAATGTGTAAAGTGGTCATTCATCACGGTCCAGCGTAACGTAATCCCGGCTATACAAGGCGCAGCTATTTCCGCGCGAGCGTGCGCGTGCGCATCGATTTGGCGCAACCGCGGTTAATTATAGACACTATGATCCTTTCCGAAATCCTTTACAGGCAGTCCGAGCACACACTTGCTTCACAGATTTAGTTAGATCACTGGCGTTGGTTCTTAGCAAACCTTGAAGATCCTTTCAGGAGTGGTTGGATAGATTTTTCACTAAGATCCTCACTGTCACTGGCACGGCACTTACGTCGCACGGGTGTTTGGTGTTTGGTTCGATCCCTCGAACAGCACAGCGAGTTGGAATGTGGAGTCCGCGGCGACCGAGGCGGCTCTGACGGGGCTGCGATCGTCGGCGACGCGCGGCTCTCTCCCCGGCTATATTTAGCCCTCTATATTAGCCTGTGTTTGGCGGCCGACGGGCAGCTCCGGTTTCTAGGGAAGATGCCCTGACCGGCGAGGTGAAAGGGCGTGGTTGGGCGGGAGTTTCTTAGGTTACTGTCCGTGTTCCATTAGTCTTGTTAAATTTCTGGTACCTAGGTATTTATATTTGATTGAACTCGTGAGTGATTGAAGTATCAAGATACTTGCCATATTTTACATATTATGCAGTTCGGTTATAGATACTTAAATGCCTGCAATGTAGGTAGCTATCCGTCTAACTACAACCCTACTTCAATTGTTAGATACGTTTTCTGTAATTTTTAATTTTATTTTATAAAAGGTGGGTAACTAAAAAAAACGTATTGTTTAGTTAGGTAATTAAGTACCTATTTACAATTGCAGTAGTAGTTTAAATAGGTACCTACACAATAAAAGTAAGAAAGAAACCTCCCTTTACTTACCTCCTAAGTATTTACCTACCTAGGTAACTAACTAATCGAACTAATTTTTTGTTACTAATGAATTCAAGTCACAAGTATAGGTAATTGTATGAATAAATAGGGTATATAGGTAGGTATGAATAAATATCTACCTAAAATGATGATCTACGTAGTTCCTACCTTAGTCTGACGTATGTCAGTAGGTACTATCAACTGTGTTGGCGATGTTACACCTTTAAGGCAATAATCGCTTGAACGACCCTGGTACCTGGCGGCTGTGTGTGAAGCAACAAGTGCAAGCAATTTTTTTCTAAAATGGCGTACCCCGAAAGCATCCGATAGTACGTAAAGTTCTTTTTCAACTTATCTACTTACGAGACGGACTTAATGCCATACGGCATTCTCTACCAGACAAACTTTAAGGCAAACAGAGAGCATGTGTAGGCGCAAAAAGAATAATACATATAAGGTAAGTAGGTAGGTACCTGCCTAAGGTAGAGGTGAAGGCGTAACTAGGGGAGCCAGTTGAGCCGGATCCAGTCTAGGATAGTACAGTCATCGTTGGAGATAATAATATATATATATACTATATGCATACCTTGTATACATACGATTTTTCAACGGGGTCAAATATCTCTGACTATCTATTTTTTTTTCTTCGAACTGAATACTGAAGCGCAGCCAGCTAATGGGCCTTTACTGCAAAACCGGACGGGTGGCGAGCCTCCTGATAGAAGGCTTTCAATTCTTGGGTTTGGTTTAGGGTTTTTAGCACTGACCGACCCGTGGGTCCCCCAAGGTGGGAATCGCATCTCGGCTCGGGCCGTCAGGAGGTGTGTTAACACGATTATTATGTGGCAGGGGGCAGAAGATAGATCCGGCGCGTGTCGGGTATAGGTGGACGTTTTCGACCCTGCCGGCGGGGCCGCTGTAACACTATCGAGTAGGTAAGCTAGGTGTGGGTGAGGCCGCATGCCGCGCGGCAGCTGCCTGTGTATTGGTGTACGGTTTGTGTCCGTGGGAGGGAGCGCAGCGGCCGCTATAGCGGCCGTGATCGAATCGGTTGACTATCTACTATATTGTACCTACCTACTGCCCCAAGATCAAGTCTATCGATTTGGTTATACTTAAGCTAAAAACACTTAAAAGGTAAAAACCTAAAAAGAATAATAATAATAATACATAATATCGACTTAATAATTATATTACCTACCCAATTATTAATATCTATTTCTATAAATATAGAACACCACAGGTGTACAGTAGAATAATTAAGTACGATAATTACCCATAACACAAGCTTTGCTTAAAATGGGACTAGATAATTGGTGTGAATTGTTCAAAGATATTTATTTATATTTAATTAATTAATAATCAATCAGATATTATTATGATGTGATCAAATAAGTGCATAGGCAAAATGTATTGTATCTAGTGCTGGAATCCGCTTTGCTTAAATTTTAGATTTAAAATAAACAAAATAATTAAACGCTGAAAAAACTAGATAACGCGCAAACTAAACGCATTCGCTGTCAAATTTCGAATGGTTGACGTGCCGCGCCGCATTCCGACTCACTGATTTGTTTGTGTATGTAGTTTACGTATCATGTTTTAGAATTAATCGAATAGTTTATCACCAAACATTATGTGAAATCAAATGTGCAAATATCAGTTGATTATCTAAATATGCTTTCCCTCAATAAGAGTATAGAAGATAGTACATCTACGCCAAAGCGGCGTAGGCTTGGCACGGGCAGACATTTGCAAGCTAGAAAAGGAAATCGTGGAGTACTTTCAAACTTTAGTCCTATAAATTTGCCTACTACGGGACCAGTGATCACTGCAACAGAAAGATGTGAATCGCCAGCGATACCATGCAATCAAATAGAATATTTATGCGACTCGGAAAACACGAGCTCGACGTCCAGCGAAATACCTTGTTCTCCTGGCATTTTGAACAGCTCGGTTGTAAGAGACATAGAAAATTGGCACTCTATGGTTCATAGTCATATTTTGCCTGATATAAAAGAAAATTATGAACTAGATATTGAATTAGAGGATATCTCAGACGATATGTTTTATTCGAAGTTAGAGCAATCTGAAATGCATAATGATAATATATTGACATCTCGATGCGAGAAACATTTTAGAGAGAACATAGAAGAAAGTTTCAGTGTTGTAAATAAGTCCATTTGCAATGATAACGGGGACAACAGGAGTTCTCTGTTTGAGACAAAGGACTCATTTTTATTAGATATCAAAGAAAGTGGGGTAGTGATGGATCATGTGAAACCTAAAGCTGCATCGATGACTGACAATCAGAATAATTATTATGGCCTGCCTTTGAAAACTAAGACTTTTTTCAAAATTTATAGAAATATTGATAAGTTTTATGGTAAGTTTTGCAGTTTACTAATTATACATTGTTTTGGCTACCAAGTAGGAAGGTAGGTATTTGAATTTTGTTAAGTATATAAAATATTTTGAAGCAGCAAATTTGTCTTTTTTTTTAATTTAAAATGTAAACTTTTTTTGTACAGAATGGCAAGAAGAATGCCTCAATTTAGATGCTATAAAAGAGAGACGCAATCTAATATACGCCTTACCTACCAGTGGTGGTAAAACCCTAGTGGCTGAAGTCCTGATGCTAAGGGAAGTGCTAAATAATAAGAAAAATGTGCTCTTCATACTACCCTTTGTTGCCATTGTACAAGAAAAGGTAAGTCAACACCATCATGACCAAGTAGTGTTGTAAACAAAATGTACACTTTAATAGATCCAAAGGCATGATGAGAATGATTACTTTGTAGGCTGTTTGCGCTACATAGCTTTAAAATTGTATCATTATGTGAAATTTTCTATCCAATATGGAAAAAACAATGTGAATGCATAAAATTCCTTATTTTATTTCTAATAGTAATTTAGTTTATATGTAGTTACACATAGTATTATGTACAGATTTGGGCACTATCCCCTTTTGCGGTGAATCTGGATTTCCTTGTTGAAGAGTATGCAGCTGGCAAAGGTCATATTCCACCGAAGAAAAGACGAAGCAAACACAGCATTTATATAGCTACTATTGAGAAGGGGCTCGCCTTAATTCGGAGCTTAGTAGAACTGAATCGACTCGACGAAATTGGCTTGATAGTGGTATTGTGTTTTTTATCTACAGTCATGATTACTAAATTAAAGTTTAAGTGTAACATAACATTCACCTTAACTACTTTCGTGTGGATATTAGAGCCATTTTTCCTAGGCAATGCTTTTTAATTTAATAAGTAGGTAATGTTTTTTTGAGTCTCGCAATAAGCAAAAATATAGCTTGTACCAATGTTTTTCTTTAAATTATGTACCCACAGGTTGATGAATTGCATTTAATCGGTGAGTCTGGACGAGGCGCAACCTTGGAAACATTGTTGTCTACTGTGCTCTTCGCCAAAAGTAAGTAATTTTAAACTAGTAATAGCTGACATTGATGGATCATAACAGCCCCACCAGCGCTTTTTGATGCGATAGCTTTTTTTAAGTGCACAGCAGCAGTGTTATCAGTACTGATAACACCGCTGCTGCTTATTACAAAGTTATTAAATAAATTAGCTTTAGGTAAATTCTAGGTTTATTTAATGTATCATTTACTTAAACAAATACTTATTGCTAGAGGGTATTCAAATCGTCGGGATGAGTGCGACTATTGGTAACCTGCCATCCGTAGCTCAGTTCTTGCAAGCGTCGGTTTTCCAGCGTGACTTCCGACCGGTGGAGCTGGTGGAATACGTGAAGTTAGGACACACGCTGTACAGAGTTAATGCTGATGGACTCGTTCCGGAGAGAGAGTTGTGCTTTGATGTAAGTGATACGCCCATTATTATCTCTAAGTATGTGCATTATGTGGGTATGTATCAACATACCTATAAACTTAAGAAGTATTATAAACTATACTCCCATTTTACATTTAGGTTGATACCTAAATGTAAAATGGGAGTATAGTTTATAATACATACTTCTTAAGTTTATAGAATATTACTAAAGGCGATGGGAGATTGGGTCTTACTGGGAATCAAAACCTTTCTTGTTACCAGATAAAAGCAGTGTTTTAACGGTCTCCGCCTACTTTCTGCTGATGAGACTAATTCTTGAGGTTTCGTAGTTATTTCATGATTAGTTAGTGTTATTATGACTTCCTCTGTATGATTGTAATTATATATTCAAAAAATATATATAGGTTTTGTTAGGTTGTGATATATATCTTAACAATTTCCGTCTTTTCATATAAATATTGAGAGGATTTTTGTAAAATTGGATATTTTTTTTAGTATACGGCGGCGGCGACTAGCTTGGACCCGGATTGCCTCGGCGGGCTGGTCGCAGAGGTGGTCCCCAAAGGATCCTGCCTCGTCTTCTGCCCGACAAAGAGGAATGCGGAAAATGTCGCCGCACTGCTTTGCAAGTTGCAACGGAAGTAAGATCACTAATATTACTACTAATTTGTAATTTTTAATTTCTGATGCTTTCGCGGTTATTATTACATTGGAATGAAACAAATTTAAACGGATTTAATTGGCTGACGTTTCGAAGCCTTTACAGATTTCATATTCCATATATATATATATTATATATTAATATTTCTTGAGTCTATTGAAAGAAAAAAAAACATCCCGACGAATTGATAACCTCCTCCTTTTTTGAAGTCGGTTAAAAATATAGTTGATCGAGATACAATGACATGTCCACGCATAGGTCCTACCGAAGTACATAGTACGAAAAAATATACGAACACACAATTCAGCCAATTCCTTAGATGTGTCTAAGACACTTTATTATTGCATAGCGCATGTTTTTTTATCGTCCTTGGTCCGATTCGATCACGGCCGCCATAGCGGCCGCCGCGCCCCCTCCCACGGACACAAACCGAACACCGACACACAGGCAGCTGCCGCGCGGCATGCGGCCTCACCCACACCTAGCATACTCGATAGTGTTACAGCGGCCCCGCCGGCGGGGTCGAAGACGTCCACATACACCCGGCGCGCGTCGGACTTATCCGCAGGGACCTTCTGTTCCCTTGCAACAAAATAGTCGTGTCAACACACCTCCTGACGGCCCGAGCCGAGGTGCGACCCCCACCTTGGGGGGCCCTCGGGTCGGTCAGGGCTAAAAACCCTAAACCAACCCAAAAGGCTTAAGAGTCTCCTTTCAGGAGTCTCGCCACCCGTCCGGTTTTGCAGTGAAGGCCCATTAGCTGGCCAACTGCGCTTCAGTATTCAGTTCGAAAAAAAAAATCGTCCTTGGATGTGTTTTAAAGACTTTATTATTGCAGTTAGCCCATGATATTCTCGTTTCTCAGGGATATGGCGAACCATCGTACAGCAGAGCGGTTAGCGCTGGAAAGCGCTTTGCGCGCTGAAGGCGCCGCGGTCAATCTGTGCCGAAGCGCGCGCTGCGGCGTCGCCTACCACCACAGCGGGCTGGCGGCCGACGAACGGGTGTTGCTAGAACATGCTTTTAGGTAAAATTGTTTGGGTGCCCTTAGGGTAACCGGTATAGAGTGTTGCCAACTTTTGAACGCGCGATTTAGGCGGAGAAATTTGTGAAATAAAAAAAAAAATTGAAAGTTTTTATTAATTTTTGCTTGTGCACGTTGATACGGCAGATAGTTTAGTATTAAGGGAATCGTTCGTTCTTTTGTGGAAGGAGGTAGAATTTATTATAGAAGTGCGGTAGTGCATTTTGCAATTAGCTCGGATTAAAAATATGTTACGCGATATACTAATTCTATTCAGAAGAGGTAGTAGTAATAAATAAAGAAGTGAAGTAAATAAAGGTGGAAGATAGTAATAAATAAAAAAAAGTAAAGATTTGAACATTAGATTGATAATATGAGATGTGTGGCTAAGTACCAACTTAGGATTATTAATATTATTATTTATTAAGTAGGTATGTTATTAAAAAAAACAGTTTACCCGATGATTTATTGTTTTATGTTACATATTTCAAATAATTAGTGATGTATTTTTTTTATTTTTATAAGGTCTGGCGTAATATCGGTGCTAGCGTGTACGTCGACGCTTGCGGCGGGGGTGAACCTGCCGGCTCAGCGCGTGATAGTCCGCGCGCCGTACGTGGGCCGCGAGTTCATATCCCTCGGCGCGTACAGGCAGATGTGCGGCCGCGCCGGCCGGGCCGGGGTCTGCGATACCGGTCAGTACATAGCTAGCTTGTGTTCAATTGAGCAACTGTACTTTCTAAATTGGTAAATAATATCACGTGGGCAATGAAAACATTATCCTCTATGTATATAAATCAAGACATCAATCTAATGACTTCTTAGTTAGAGCTTCTTTTTATCAACACAGATAAAATGTACACCCCCTCCCCTTAGCCCCACCCCGGACTACAAAGTTGATTTAAGTTGAATTTGCTTTTGGTAAAAGAGGGTGCTTATTGTACTCAGATGAAGTCGCGGGCAATGACACATAAGCGCCTAGGTTGACATAAATGATTCATTTGTAGTAGAGAATAATAATATAATTATTGTACAGGTGAAAGCATTATAATATGCAGCGAACGCGATTGGCCCCAGCTTCAAACTACTCTACAAAACGGGTTGCCGCCTGTGACGAGTTCTTTGCCAGCTGCTTGCAACGGCCTCGTACTGAGCGCCGTTGCATTGAAACTAGCGGAGACGCGCCGGGAACTGAGGAACCTATTGGATTGCACTTTCATGGCTGTCACGTGAGTGATTGAGCTGATTTTATATATAACCTTTTGTATAATACTAAACTATAATAAAATAAAAAATAAATGTCTTTGAACACCTATTGATCTAGTCCCAAACTAAGCAAAGCTTGTTCGATACTAAACAACGGATAAACATACATATTATAAGACATCCAAGACTCAGGTACAGATGTCAGTGCTCATCACATTGAAAATAATGGTTAGTAACTTGAAATTTTGAACAGGGGCATAGAATAGATAATAGTACAAGTACAGAAGGTTCACTGCTTTGATGTTCACAAATGCCGCCTTTTATGTGCCTACATAATTATTATTAGCAAACGGACCGCAAGCGAGCAGCCGACATTGAGCTCTCTGGCGCCGCGCGAAGGACGACATTGTTCCGCACCTTGTCAGACGTTCTGAATAGGGTTGTCAGTACTGTAGCTGCGTACTGCGTAAGAAGCGCGCGCGTGCGTCACGGGCCACTGCGCGGCAACCACTGACGATTCGCCCCAAGCATTGGGGCGGCGCCTAGCTCGGCGCCGGAAAAGCGCGGCGGCGGAGTGAAACCCCCCTGACAGGGGTTCCTTTTAAAACGAAGGGCACAAAAAAGCACTAAGAAAGGATTTTCGAAAATTCACCCCTCTAGAGGGTAAAGCGAGCTTATCGTGCGCAGACCAGACGAAATAGGGGGAAAAAGCTGGTTGATTATATGCTGACGTTTTAATAACTACGATCCTACATATATTATGTACCTAATACACGCGTGTTAAATCCTTTCTATTGTTCTATTCTAATGTGTCAACCGCCCAGAAAATAATTAATTAATTTATTAGCCAATCATTTATAACTTTCCATAAATATTTTAGCCTATTTATTATTTCAGGTCGGAAGTAAATACTAGAGACCTTTGCGATCAGTCGATCCGGTCTCTGATTCATACGGGAGCCCTAGAAGTGACTAAAAATATGACAAACGACGATTCCCACACTGTGACTGAAGACGGCAAATGCTATATATACAGTGACAGTCCATTAACAGTTAGCAAATTGGGACGGGCCGCTATAAAAGGTATCAATAAGATCATTGGATAATTTACAGTCATTTTAATAGCATACGTCAAATATATCGTCGTAGCCAAGGTGTTTAAAACGCCAGCATGCCTATGATGAACTGTTTTGTCACGCGGCGTTCGAAAAATTATTTCGTCTATTAAACGTCAAAGGATTGACGTTGACAAAACGACATTATATCGTCTAGCAAGAATCAATTTGGAGACCTTGTCCAAAAGTGGATAAGGTATCGTTTAAGTTTAAAGAAGACATATTGGTCGTCAAAAGATGAGATTTTATCCATATCGACATGACAAAGCATCATAGGCTTGCAGGATATGCCTTAACGCCTCTTGACAATAAATAAACGCCATCTATAAAGTAGGTACGTCAAATTTTAAGTTTTAATGAAAATCTTCAAATCTCTATTATATATTTCCCTATCTATCTATATAGTTTACATAAAGTTTAAATTGGCTTGTTGTCGATTTCACACTCGCTAGCTTAAAAGTTTAACAGTTTATCGACTCTAATTCCATAGGCAATAGGTTGGAAATACATTAATAGGAATTGGTTATGATTCCTATTTCTATACCAATTATGAAAAAATTCGTCTAGATGCCGAATAAAGAAATGACGTCATACTGCACTATAGCACGTCATTCCGCAGCGAATACTCATTGTATAAATAGCTATCCAACTATTCAAATACATTGATCACAAGTATTTCCATATATCCGGTCAGATAATTGGGTGGACCCATTGGGGGTCTCGTGTTTTTCTATTCTTGACATTATGCAAATATCATTAACATAAAAATAATGGTATTAAAAGATATCGATCGAATTTCGAATGATAAATTGTAGTAAATTTTTAAATTATTTTTAGGTTGTTTGGACCTGTCTTCAGCGAAGCAGTTGCTCAGAGATCTGGAGGTAGCGTCGAAATCGTTAGTTCTGATGGGCAGCCTGCATCTCTTGTACCTGGTCACGCCACATGACGCCGCTGCCGTGAAACCTGATTATAGGCATTACTACTCACTGGTGAGAGATATAACACTGACAGTATATAAACAAGACCTTTGTTTCTAACCTTGTCGATTTTTTCCTTTTGGTACTGAATTTAATGCATTTTTTTAATAGTATTGCGGATTAGATGAAGAGGGAGTACAGACAGCGAAGACACTCGGGATTACAGAGGTTAACGCCATACGTATGATGACCGGCAAACCTATAACGGTAAGTGACTCTTATTGTCTAGTGATCTAAATATTATATCTGTTAGGGGGTTGCAGTCGATTCCGTCGAAGATCGAAAATCGTACAAAACACTTCCCGACAAGTCTGCACCGCGACTTTATGTATTTTATTAACGAAAGAGCCGAAAATATATATTTGACAATACTCAGAATCAGAAATCTACGGTAATGGGGTAGGTACGCCACGTGTCAAAAATATGCTAGTGTAAAATGTGGTCTAATTGTCATGTTTACACTAATCACACAAGTCAGTAGCATGTCTCATTGCTGGAAAACTAACACAGTTTTGTCTTAAAAAAGGCGATATCCCTACTTCCCTACTAATCCCTACTAATATTATAAATGCGAAAGTAACTCTGTCTGTCTGTCTGTCACGCTTTCACGCTAAAACTACTGGACCGATTTTAATGAAATTTGGTACAAAGAAAGTCTGGAGCCTGAGAAAGGACATAGGCTACTTTTTAACCGACTGCAAAAAAGGAGGAGTTCCATGCGGACGAAGTCGCGGGCAGCAGCTAGTAATCTATAATAATATTAATCGGACAATTGTTTCCAGAACGTGTCAGAGAGTGTGCTGTGTCGATTCTACCTGGCGTTAATGCTTCATGACTTATGGAAGCAGGTGCCATTCCATATTGTAGCGGACAAGTAAGTGAAAATCTTAACCGATTATTATGGGTAACAAAATACTTTTCTCGCGTTGATCGTATAAACCTCCATATTATTATAGAAGTTTTAATTAGTAATTCGCACTTTGTTGCATTGTCCTTAAAGTTTAATATGCAATAACTCCCTGTACCGAAATTGCCCTTACTAATTTTTAATGTGCATGCAAAATAGAGAAAAGAAACCAACAAGGACGATTATCTGACTTTCTTTATTCATGCTTTTGCCAGTTTTGCTATTTGTTGTAAAGATTTGTATTGAATAAAGACCTTTTTATAGATATTGTATTCCGCGTGGCACGGTGCAGTCTGTGATGTCATCAGCGGCCGCTCTGGCCTCGGCTGCACAGAGGTTTTGCGAAGAACTCGACCACCTCTGGACATTTAGGTATATAATATTTTATAAACATTATAGAGTAGTAAATCTACTACTGTAACGATACGACACACGGGCTCGAGAACTTTCTCTCGCACCCTACGAATACGTCATCCAGCCACCGAGTAGCGCCGAGTCCACCCGAAGATGCACGAGGATTTACTATAAAAGGACACCCGCGCATCACCGATTATCATTCAGATAGCAACTAGCCATAGCGGTAGCGTTCACTGCAGCCCTATGTATTGAGTGAAGTCTCGAGGATCATACAGCTAGGAACTAGCCATAGCGGTAGCGTGCACTGCAGCCCTATGTGTTGAGTTAAGTCTGGAGTACGATAGCCCACTTGCAGTCTACTTCACGACCAAGCTAGACAGTAGAGGAGTTCGATAGCGACAAGCAGTCTTCTTCGATACTTTAGCCCAGCTATTGTTCAGCGAAAGCACTTAATTGTAATATAATTTGTCAAACTGTCTTCTGTTAACTTCAATAAATGCAACTGACTACATTGGCGTTTCAATACTACCCTACAATTGGCGCCCAACGTAAAGAAGAACTACCGGCTATTTTGTAATAAGCATACCCAACACAAAATTATAAATTATCAACTACCCTACAAGTGGTGTGCAACATAAGAAGAACTACCCGCTATTTTTTAATAAGCATACCCAACACAAAATTATAAATTATCAACTACCCTACGAATGGTGTGCAACGTAAAGAAGAGCTACCTACCCGTTCTTTTCAATAAGCATACCCAACACAAAAATATAAATTGGTAACTACCTTACAAAATGAGCCAAAAAGAAGCAAAACCCGACATAAAGGATAGTGGATCAGTGTCTTCAGTGGCATCGATTCAGTTGACACAAGAGCAACTCACACTATTATTAAACCGTATACCAGGCACAACAATGTCTACCAAAAACTTTGTTCCCTGCACCATACGATTCTATGGCGAATATAATGAAACTAAAGTGGACGATTTTGTCAACTCCTTCAAATTATATACGAAAACGGAGCAGCTTTACTCCAGGGGGAGGCCAATGACAACCTCCGTAGTCCCTATTCGACGAAGACCAAGGAAAGTCCAAATTAACCAAGAACCAAGTCCTGGCACTCACACGGGACGTTCACGAGCGCCAGAGGGGGAGATTGTAACGATATAAGGAAACGGAGCAGCTTTACTCCAGGGGGAGGCCGCCGACAACATCCGTAGTCCCTATTTGACGAAGACCAAGAAAAGTCCAATTTAACTAAGTCCTGGCACTCGCACGGGACGTTCGCGAGCGCCAGAGGGGGAGATTGTAACGATACGACACACGGGCTCGAGAACTTTCTCTCGCACCCTACGAATACGTCATCCAGCCACCGAGTAGCGCCGAGTCCACCCGAAGATGCACGAGGATTTACTATAAAAGGACACCCGCGCATCACCGATTATCATTCAGATAGCAACTAGCCATAGCGGTAGCGTTCACTGCAGCCCTATGTGTTGAGTCAAGTCTCGAGGATCATACAGCTAGGAACTAGCCATAGCGGTAGCGTGCACTGCAGCCCTATGTGTTGAGTTAAGTCTGGAGTACGATAGCCCACTTGCAGTCTACTTCACGACCAAGCTAGACAGTAGAGGAGTTCGATAGCGACAAGCAGTCTTCTCCGATACTTTAGCCCAGCTATTGTTCAGCGAAAGCACTTAATTGTAATATAATTTGTCAAACTGTCTTCTGTTAACTTCAATAAATGCAACTGACTACATTGGCGTTTCAATACTACCCTACACTACCCTTTTTCACTAAACAGTGTCACACGGTTCCAGTGCCAAAAAGACTTTAGACTACTCTTTTTCACCCCGGATTTAAGGTTCTGTAAATTATCGCTACTTTACATGCAGTGTGATGTATAATCAAGAATACTCCTATTGTAGTTTTTTGGTATCGATATAGATTGTGAGCGGCGAGAGAAGAAACTAATTCTAAGTGAAGTTATACCATCCCTCGGAAATCTTTTATCTTAATAGATTTTTTGATAATACTTGCTTCTTCGTTTATCATTTTAATATAACAACGCTTTAGAAGTTTAAACCCTGTCCCGTGTTCTGTATTATACGATTTCTGAGCACTTTGCCTAACTCCTTACATAAAAACTAGTACCTATGTAAGAAGTAAAATTAAATACAAGTGTATGCTTGACTAGTTTGTGTCTTCAGGGCGCTATTCGCGGAGTTGGCGCCGCGTCTCGTGCACTGCGCCGCGCCGGAGCTGTGCCAGCTGATGGAACTACCGGCTGTTAAAAAGGTATTATTATCACTCTTATAATACAGGTGAATCCCTGATCGACCTGGAACTAAATAAATAACAGTACATATACATCGCTGCTTTACTAGAATAGTAATACATTGATACTCCATTTTTGGGGACACATTTAGAGTTGTCACACTATTCTAGTAAGGAAGCGATATGTTTAAATAATGTTCTGTACAAAGCATGTGAAAATAATAAGACGAAGTTGGTTGCTAATTTAATCAATTCAGCGTTAATCACGTCACGTCGTGACTTCGGAACGTTCTCCGAGTCCTTATCACGTCAACGTGTCGTTAATTAGGTACTTTATGCTACGTAACTCGTCAAATATGACCTTAGCGCTGATTGAGTTAATATGTTTTGACCTACCTTCTTAACAAAGTCTGTGATTTCGTACACAAATAGGTTATATTTTGTATTTTTTATCTACTCTTATCGTAAAATTTCTAAACGGGTTTGATATGCAAGGTGAGGCGATCACAGTTTCAGTACCGATCAGTGATGAAAGAGCCAAATGACACTTTTTTTTGAAAAACGTATTTCTTTGTTAATTATATTTTATTTAACATTTCTTTGTATGAAATTGCATACTCAAATAAATAAAGTATAATTTAAAATAAAAACAATATAATTATTTTCGTTCTAAGTAATCTTTTTTCCTCTGTAAAGAAAACTGGCTCTTTCATGCCAGTTTCCCCCTACGCAGATTTTCGAATTCAAAAAGTCGTTAGCATTTCTGAATTTATTTACTGGTGTTATTGGAATAGTTTACAGTGTAGGTACACACTGTAAATATAATTACAAATATAAATAAAAAATAATTACAGTGAATAAATAGTTTACAGTGTATACCTACACTGTAAACTATTCCAATAACACCAGTTTATTAAAATGGATTACGATTCTGGTATCTTATTATTACAGACTCGAGCCATCCAATTGATGCGAGCGGGTTACAAGCGTATAGAAGACTTGGCCAAAGCTTCAGTGGACGATCTGACGTCATCGGTCGCGCATCTCTCTCGCACTGCTGCGACTCACCTAGTCAGCGCCGCCCGGGTAAGAGATACCGAATAATACTAACTTTGGTTAATAAACCAATCAATCATCACATTTTCTTTTACAATAGTGATTTATTATTTAAAACTACAATCTTAAACCTCAAATCATTGTATATTAAGTACCTAACTCACTCTATATTATTTTTATTCCAAATATTTCCAAAACAGTTTGTGGCATGGCGGATCTTGCCTAACTATTCAAAATCCAGATCTTCGTGCTCGTTAACTGCTATCTCTTTTCAAATTGTTGGAATTACTTCGTAACATACTCATAGCAACAAATGTCGCCTATTGTACTAACAAAAGTAAAATTTTATAATTTGATTACAGATGATGTTGATAGAAAAAGTGGAAAACCTAAGAGCCGAGGCTGAAGATGTAATGGACGAATTAAAAGTTTGATACCTATTGAATAGTAATGAAATTAAATTTACTTAAGTACAAAAAATAGTTACCTATGTACTCTGCTAACACCAAAGTGATATCAAATGATGATTTGATATCACATTGGTGATGAAATGTGATGTCAAAAAATCAGTCTTGGATTGAAAAAAATTATATTTAAATAGGTAATGATAGTTCTTATATGTAGTTAGGTAATTATTTCAATTAAAAATTTCAACAAAAAAATAAAAAAATGAATGTCAAAAATATCTATTTTGTTGATCAAAAGGAAGTTTACATTACATGAAATAAAATATTGTATTATCTGTTTAAAATATAAATTTATCTTATGGAATATTAAGTTGGAAAGAAACAATAATAAGTTTTTACAAAAACTATAAAATAAATTAAAGTTAAGTAAAAATAATATATTATCTTTATTTTGTAAATTTGTTTTTTATTTATAACAAGTGCACTTATTCACGGGAACCTAATTCTATTCAATAATCGGGGGTAAAAGTTAATACAAAACTTAATATTATGTAGGTAATAATTTATGATGCCTTCGCGGTTATTACATTGGAATGAACCAACTACTAATGAATTTAACTAGCAAATAAAATAAAATAAAAATACGCGAGTTAAATACGTTAATAGTTGTTTCATTCCAATTATATAGGTAGGTAAATAATTTGACAAAAGGATTATCAAATTAACTTAATCATTTTATAAATAATAATCAATAATCAATTCTTTCAAAGAATGTTTGTAGATAGATTTTATTCTGGACTACTTTAATTCTATGAATAAAACACTATAGTTTGTACTTTGAACTTTATTGTACAATAATTATCGCCTCTTATATAAACACGGTTTCAAAGTAATATTCGGTTGTTTGGACCTTTTAGGGGCATCCTGGTTCTTTTTAAATTCCATAAAGAAGAAAACTTCTTGATTTTTATCCAGTTTTAACAGTTTGAAACCAAGCCGCTGGACGTCGCGAATGAAGTCATCAACTTTTTCGAAGCGACTCTCTACTTCTGCTATTATGAGAAGACCACTGGAAGACAATGGGCATTCAAATACAATTATTCACTTCATCGGTGTACAATATACTCTACATTTACTGTTAATCATATACAAATTAGCACAAGATACAAATTTGTATATGTTCCTATAAATAATGTTTTATTGGATAAAATTAGGTAAGATAATTACTTATGTATGGGGTGATTCCAAGTGCATTGGATTTATTACTACTACATATATAATGAGCATGTTGCATCAAAACATTTCGTGATATATGTACCTCATTTCCTCAATATTCCGACCTAAGGGACTGACTGATCATCATCCTTATAGGTATTTGCTATTGTTAAGTGAGAAAGCGAAAAAGGACATTTGAAGTGACTTACCCTTGCTTCAAGATTCTGTTAGCCTCAGCTAAATATTGCGCCAAATCAGTTCCCATAAGTGCTAAACAGTACACAGCGACATCCATTGAAGCTGTTAATAGTGGTGTTCTCGCCATATCACACACCTCAACATTTGGCGCCGTGGCCACTAGGTCGAAAGACCGCACCTTGTGAGGGATGCGCTTGCTTAATGATGCTTCTCCGCAACCCATGTCCGCTACCAGATGGGTTTTAGGCCTAAAAAAGTTCACTTAACATAAGATTTTTCTTACTAAGTTTTTTTATTCTTTCAATATTTTCACAATATATTTTTACCTACATAACAAAGTGATCGCAAATTAGAAGATAAAAAAATATATTCATATTTGTAACAAAACTTTCTATATAAAAGCAACAAAAGTACAGATTGAATGTTCATTCATATTGGGCTAATGGTGATTTAGCATTTTCTATAAGTACCGTCATTTGGGGTCTATAGGGACAATTTTGAACTTTGACTAAGAATTTCTCGGAATATTTCTATGTAAGTTAACAATGTTAATATTTTAAAACTTTAATCTTGAGCCCGAGAATCGTTTGGTAATAAAATATTCCATAAAAATATAATTTTAACCCCCTTTTTTAAATAAAAACCGGCCATCCCTATTTATACTGTAAACGGGGTCTATAGCAACTAATAAAGGTATCAATAGGGAAAAATGGTCAGGGTTGTCACAAATATGATACGCTGATAGGTAAGTACTTAGGTGGTCCTACTTAAGTACTCTAAATGTTCTAAATATTGTAGAATTAACGCATATTAAATTAAATATAATGAAAAAAAATTATTGTATTTATTTTTGTACAAGAGATCAACGGAGAAGTTCAATATAAATGAGACCAATAAATATCAACATGTTTTTTATTACTTAAGATAAAACTTGTAAACGACTTTCTCCAAATAATGTAGTATTTTTATTTTCTTTTGTTTACTTTTTACATACGTACGCTCATAGATAAATACATAAATATCCGTTATACTTACATTCATGCACATATTATGCATACGTACATACAGACATACCTAAATACGTCAATTAACTTGAAAAATAGAATCCTCCTTCTGCCATAGTCGAGTAAAATACACTTACTCACTTATTTCAAAACGAAACTAAATTTTGGTAGCCCTGTCCCTGTGCACCCTGTACCGTCCTGATTTCAACTTATTACGTTCCTATAAACCGCAAATGGCATGCCTTTTGACCCCTCGTGTAGACTCTATTGAACCCTAGTGCGTCCCTATAAACCTCGTTTTTTTTAAAAAAATCCCATGCTTTAGTTTTTTACATTTTTTACTAACAAAACAAAGAAAATCTTCATATACCGTGTTTAAAATAGGTTCCGGATGAACTAATGAACACCTTTTTCACGATACAAAGTGTTTACTTCAAGTGAAACTATGATTTTTTGATGAAGATTTGGGGAGCAAAAAAAGTACCCCCAAAGAGGCCTAACTTCAAACGGTTAGTTTAACAATTTAGCACCATCTACATGTTTTCCAAGTGTTGCCATTGCTGAAAGCAACTATTTTAGTATTATTTTAAACCACCCTGTGTTCTGTGTCATTGGTAGTTTTTTAAAAAATACTACTGTTATAACTTTCCGGGTTTTTATCTCTATTCACCCCGCCATTCCTAAACACCCCGGTTGACGGTACTTACAATTTTATTATTTTCTTAACTATAACATCAAGTGGATTTATAGGCCACTTTTTCAGTTGTTGTTGGTACCCTTGATGGTATGTGTTAAATGCTGTTGGGTCTTCTTGAAACAGCTGCTTGGCTTCAGAGCCTGATGATGTATACAGCTTTTCATTTAAGTATCGGAACTGGGCAGCTGGAAAATAAACACCATTTAATTTCTGATCATTATAGTACTTTAAACCACATATAAATGTGGTTGTTAAAGTTAAGTTGATGAAGAGAGGTTAATGTAATTTTTCTCAATAAGTACCTTGTAACTTGGCCATCATTCTATCTCTTAGATTATTCCCACTAACATTAATAACATTCCTGTTAGCATTTTGCCGTTCTAGAATATTCTTCAAGGCTAACTTTTTCCTATCGATCTTTGACTGTTTTGGAATTGATTCTTTGAATAATTCAGCTTCTTGGTCTTCCTGTTTAAATACATCATCCAACTTCTTCTTTTTAGCATTAATTAATATCTCATCAGATTTGTCAGTGTCCATATCAGTTAATTCAATATTATATATAGAGTCTTTATTAGATTCTGTGGACGAATGTTTACGCTTTTTTGGTTTCTTTTTCATTTCATTATTATCATTCTGGATTGGTTTTCTATCATTTTGATTTTTTTTATTCCTTTTCTTTTTTGTGTTTACTTTTCTCTCAGTTATTTTTGGATTAGTCAATTGCTTTTTTTGTGGTGGACTGACTGTTTGCTGCTTGTTTGGGTTCATAACAAATCTTCCAGGTTGATTTGAATTAGATTCAGATTCATTAATTGAATTATTGCTTAATTTTGCATAAATAGCTCTGTTTTTTTGTCTGATCTTCTTGATTTTTCTCTTATCAGTGGATTTCTTTGGAACATTTTTAGTATTGTTTGTTTTAACATTACCACTCACTGTGGTTTTCGGTAATGATGCATCAGATGTTCCAACTTTAGTCTTCTTTCCTTTCTTTTGCTAAGACAAAGGGAAATTATATTATTACATTACAATATTCTATTTTTTTATGTACTTATTGCCTTTATGAAACTGGTTCGTTATAAAATTTTGAAATAGTTTCCATACATGCACGTCATGTATAGGTTATGTTTACATCTAAGTTAATAGTAAATGTTTTAGATAAAATTTACCAAAGCAAGTCTACATTGTTTTTAGAACAATAATACTTACATCGCGTACGATTTATACCTTGATTAAAATATTAATACGAACCAGTTCCAGGGACAATTTAATATATAATTTATAAACGTAACTATTTTAGACATACTTGTGTTGTTTTTTCAAAGTTAACATTGGATTTGGGGACATCCTTCCCCCATTCCGGTATTTTAAACATTTTACTTAATTGCTGAAATACATTGATTTTCTAGTATTCTCTAAAAACACGTGAGAGCACACGAAACACCGCAAAGAACTCTCTATCAATAAGTTTACCACACTGGTTTACCACTATACTACTATAGCTGTCATTTGTCAATTGTCATGCTTATGTGAAATGTGAATGTCAAGTTTTATTTCTTCTGTCAAAAATTAAACGTTTCGTTTTTGCTAAAAACAAAATTTTGGTGTAAATATTTTTTATTTTCTTTATACTTTGTTGATCATTTAAAAAAAAACTTTATTTATTAATTTTGATGTTGTACTATTATGTTCATACATAATTTTAATATAATTATATTTTATTAGTTCCTTGTAATAAGGTTTTCGTCTTTTAGCATGTGAGGTTACGTGTAATGGCATTATAATTATTGACTATTAAAAACTTATTCAAATAGAGAAATGTAAAATTTTTTATGCTATTTCAATGTACTAAATCAGTAGGTAGGTACAGAGTACCTACTTAATTACGAAATTGTAACTTAATCCTGCGAAGAAGGAGTACAATACGTTTATTACGCCTTCTTCGCAGGATGTAGGTACTTTGGTAATATTTAATATTTGTTTATTTATATTTATACTATGTATTTACTTTTAAGTAGGTCTGCACTTACTTACTTAGGTACCTACCTACCATCGACTTATTTTTTTACATTAATTCCGTAGTAGTTAATTGTGGAGTAAAAATTATCTAATCTTTAATAAAAAGCAGACCAGGTAGGTTGTATGTAGGTACTTACAATTTATATTTTAAAGAACTTAACACGTTAATCGAAAAACTAAAATCTAGGCCTAAACCTGCCTATCCTTCGACTAATTTCCGAGCTTTGCAGCGACTTCGCAGGCATTCATTGCGCAAGTCCCAAATTAGAACATGCGTACAACGCTTCACCACCTATCAGTCACTATTTATATTTTTTCTAAATAAAAACAGAAAAATCCTAATCATCCAAAATCAAATAGCTTAAAAATGAAATTGTTTTGTACTAATTAAGTACCTAAATAGCAATGTTTTAATGTGATATTAATCTAACAACTGATGACCTCAATGAGCATAACCTTGAAATACGTATTTTGCAACATTTTAGTGTATTCAGTGTATTTTCCTGAAGAAAACCTGAGAGTTCGTCAACATTGCACGTCGTGAGTGATATTATTATTATTTTATCGCTTTTACATAGTAACGTACGTTAGAAGTAGATTACCTAAGTACTAACTATTATTACGTAGGTAGACAGGACCTATACCTATAGGTACTTATTTAAATTTGTTTACGAATTTCATCCTTAGGTATAAATGTATCTACTTCCTTACTTGTTATTTTTAGTTAAAATCGTGACGCTTAAATAGTAGGACATAATTATGTAGGTAAGTAGGTACGTAAAATAAATGTTACATTAACTTGAATTAAATATTTAATCTCAAATTTGTAGTCACGCGATCCTGAAATTCTAACCAATACCTACCTAATTATTTAGGCTTTGTTTGACTATCAGTCAATCTTAGTGATAGTATCAATGCTGAACACATAATATCTGACAATTTGGCATAGGGGTGCTAACTTTACGTTACTGTAGGTACTATTTTTAATTATAAATCTACGATGACCGAAATGCGTACCTGTAGTACGTAGAAACCTACCTGTAAGAATCTTGTGAGACTGTAATCATACATTAAAAAAAAAATGTATATATACGCGTCGAATTGAAAACCTCCTCCGTTTTTTCGTCGGTTGAAAATAAACAGGTAGAACCAGAGGGATGGGGAGGGTGTGATGGCACTACCTAGACATTTTTCTAAAGATATTCCTTTTGATCAAGTTACCTACTATGTTTTGAACAAAATTTGGCTGTGTGATCCCCTCCTTCATGACTACAAATCTGGATCCGCCCTTAAGGTTTACCTTAGACTCAGGTTGGTACCTACCTTTTTTTTAGAAAAGATACTGAAACACTATTTAAGCTTTATCGTAAAAATCGGTACGTATTTAGGTATATAATTAAATAAGGTTCTACAGACTTTGGATCAGGGCCGGATCTTGAATTTGTGGGGCCCTGGGCTAATACTGATTAGGGGCCTACCTAATTACTCAACTTATTGCAATCTTGTCAGTATGTTTAACACAGGAAGAAAATAGTGAGATCGCAGAGTTGTCAATTCGATTTTTTTTTAATTCTAGATATTTTTTATTATATTTTTTTTTAGTTTAGGTTGGGGACCCTCTGTGGCCACGGGGCCCTGGGCTGAAGCCCAAATAGCCTTTAGGTAGATCCGGCTCTGCTCAGGATTAGGATTAATACAATTTAGATATATAAATTGATTAAGAGTTTACCTAGTGCGAATATTTCGCTACTAAGTATTGACTTATAAGTATACCTATAGATAAGTAATTTAGTTTCCTAAGTTTGGTAGTAGGTACTCATAAGCGGCTACTACCTTTATTTTTATCAGAAATATCCCAATGTTGAGAAGGTACCTAGGTACTCGTGCGTCAACCCTAATACTATTAAAGCATGTGTCACTTATTGCCTACCATCATACATAATTACCTAGTTGGATATTCCTGCATCGTAAATTGTGCTTTTGTTATAGAACGCAACTTCTAACGGAGAATCATTAGCTATCGGAATCAAACACATGGCCAATTAGTTGATAATGTCGACGATAATATCGCTATAGATAGGTAGGTCTGCAATTAACATGAGAAGGCCCGGTAGTTACGTAGTTTTAGTATTGCTCATACGTGGTACCAAGAACGGTAAATGGTAAATGGTTGTAGGTAAAGTAAATAAATATATGAAGTAGGTAGGGTAATTTATTTTTTCTTTGTAAAAATGTTCTTTTCTATATCTCTTGTAACATGGTGTTAACGTTAGCAGATTGTATTGTTTATTTTTAAAGTATCACCAATATAGTACTCGATTTTATAGGTATTTGGCGACTTTACTAAAATAATTAGGTATGTTTAGGAAGCTAGAAAATATTGCCAATTACATTCTGTAGGACGGTTCCTAGGGTACGTTTCTTTGGTCGTTTGCTCCGCATTATAAAATTGTTTAACAAGCTTCATGTTTTTAGGTAGCAGCGGCATCGTCCTAAACGATCCTGTCCCTGGATCGGGATCATAAATAATGGTTATAAACTAATTTTAAAATGCGGTATCACAACCTGAACAAACCAATGTCGAAGTTAAGAAGCGACAAGATTGTAAGTGCTTTTCCATTAACAACCTTTATTAGCAAATACTGAATTATTAATAACGAAATTATCTTTTATTAGTGGCGATGGCGGTGTCAGTGGAGCATAGTCACCATCACAGCAATAGCGCTAGTGATATATAATGCGGCCGCCAACATCTGGCTGTTGCATCCCCCATCCTGCCCAGTTAACGTCACGCCACAGCCTAGTGAACCGCCCACCTGTGAGCCTTGCACAGATACAGCTTCCAACAGCGGAATTGACGATGATCCTCTATCACGTGTGGACCTTCGCCTCGGCAGATGGGATGGCTCAAGATCCTACAAAATCTACGACTACGTCGCCGTGGGTGACATGTACGCGGAGCTATCGTCGAACCGCAGAGTCTGCTTAGCGACTCAGAGCTCGATAGAAAGACTCCACGAGCTGTTAAGAATAGCAGCGCACTGGTCAGGTCCAATATCCATCGCAGTTTTTGTAGCAGGAGATGAATTGAGACTTTTGAGGGCATTTACTATGTGGTTGTTTCGGTGTCAACCAGAAATATACTCCAGGATAGCACTCCACGCGGTGGCTCCCGCGGAACGACCGGGGATGCAGGGAAACCAAGTCCCAATGTGGGCTAGAGATTGCGAGGCGAAGCCTCTACCTCTCTATGAAATTAAAGCAGATACGATGGCGTGGCGAGTACGACATCCGTACCCTCAAAATCATTTAAGAAATTTAGCCAGGAAGAATTGCCAGACGCCTTATGTTTTCCTGGTAGATGTAGATATAGTCCCCTCAAAGGGTATGGCTGAAGCCTTAGATAAATTCCTAGCGAAAGCCCCAAAGTGCCCACTGTGTGCCTACGTGGTGCCTACTTACGAGCTGGATCTGAGAGTAGCGAATTTTCCAGCAAATAAGTCAGAGTTATTAAGATTATCGAGAAATAAGTTAGCAATACCATTCCATAGGAAGGTATTTATTTACAACCAATACGCGTCTAATTTTACAAGGTAAGTGGGTTTATTTCTTATCTTCGTTAACGTCAAAAATACATTGTCACTTATAGACATGATTCTACAACCGATTTTAATTACCAGGTGGGAAGCTAGTGGAGGAAATGAAAGTTCAGAAACGCACGTGAGTCATAATGTGACAAACTTTGAGCTTCTTTACGAACCGTTCTACGTAGCCCCAGACACCGTGCCGGCGCACGACGAGAGGTTCCTCGGGTACGGGTTTACAAGGAATACTCAGGTAAGTAATTTAATTCTTGAAGTCAATTAAAGAAGTCTATTACTTGATATTTAATAAATTATTAGAGTTCCTGTTCTTTTGGATTATTTTGTCATCTTCAACCAGTCTGAAATGTTTCCACAGAGTGTCTAATAATTATTAGGATTAAATTGATAGATCTTCAAATCAGAAAAGTTAAAAAACCCTCAACAAAAGATGCTGGACATAAGTCTGCCTAAAGGTCCTCCACAGCCACCCTCATTTCGTATTTACGGCACTGAAAAGTAGTCGATCACAATAGGCCACTCAAGAGACAATGGAAATGGCTGTGATTAGAGTTTCGCTGCGTGATCAGAAACGATAGAAGGACCAGTTGTTATAATACAAGATCATATTTATTGAGTTGACATTTACCTAGACTGAGTCTTTGCATTCTTTGTGAATACGTAGCGGCGGGGTGCAGCGTGGCCCGCTGCCAACTGCCGCGGCGCGCCCGTCTGACCTCAATTTGTTTGTCCACTAGATCTTCCCGTAACTACTACTAGTATGAAACTTTTATTACATTTCAGTAACATTGTTACTACCTACCTAATTATCTGTAAAAGATTAATTTTTAATTTGTAATACAGTTTGAGTTCTAATATGTAGCTACAACATTAACCCAATTACCTATTGGTATGTAAGTACTTAGTGACAAAATTTAAATAGAACCAACATAAATGTGTATTTTCTCTGTATCACATCTGAAATTTCAAAAACATTTTTAGAGTAGGTACCTAAGTAATAAATATTTTTATGGGGCTATCATTAAAGTAAAATGATCACATTTTAACTGGCGTTGAACATGATGCCGTGTAAAAATAAACATTTTTATCACATCGTTCATGCGATGCATGAAAACTTGTTTATAAATAATTTGAAACACGGGGAAGACTTGTTAAGAACTATTCCGATCTCTTCAGAAATGTTATGAGATAATACATTATTTACAGAATTATTCTCATATAAAATAAATAGGTACCTACTCTCAAATTTAATACTCACCTACGCTTACCTATTGTAGGATTTTTTTTCAACCTAATAATCTACCAACGCGCTATAGCTTCATTAGGATTTCAATGTAGTAAACCGTAATGCTTATAGTAAAACTCCCTATTCCGAAAACCATAGTTATTCTGCTCATAAATCTCAATACTCGTACAAATTGCCATTGCACTGAAAAAGGGCTTCATTCGATGCAACTGTGTCGCGCGTATTCTCTTGATTTATTACGCAATTGCTATCGGAATTGAAATACCATAGGCATTGGGTAATTCATGGGTTTCATTACAACCCAACAAAAGAAATTTCGTGCGCTTTTAAAATACGCTGTAACATAATACAACGCCACAGATAGGATCCTTTAATGTTTACCAAATACAAAATTGTGTTGTAAGTATTTAAAATTATAGGTGATGATTGATACAATAGCCGACATTATTACAGACAAGCACCATCTTCTCTAGATAACTTTTTAGTAAAGGAGATTTCTAAACAATTAACTAAGATAAATAACTTATTCAATTTTCGAAAAAAAATCGATGAAGTTTGCTCGATCTTATTCAAACCGTATACTTACCTTACTTTAAGGTACCTTGTTAAAATAAAAAAGATACTCTGCAGGCGCGTGCAGTGTGCAATGCAAGCCATATTTATATTGTGCCTAGGTAAGTGGAAAGCATAAAAAGCATTCCTTTGGTAGCCGTGATATTATTTTGACGAATAACGATATAGTACAAATATTTCGCTAACTCCTAAATGAAAATGATAAAGCTGATAAAATTGATTGCAAAAAGTTATCGCACAACTGCCACGCCAAATTGAGAGTCATGTCGTGTTCATGTCGTTTCCTTTAATTTCCGCTACTTCAGAAGTCGGAACTTTATTACGATAATGTCAAACAAACATGTTGAGGTTAAATCTAATAAAAGAAAATGATTTAAAATAGCTACTTCGTCTTGTTAATAGGTATTTGTAAAAGTAATAAGCACTTATTTTATTGGCTAAATAAAATAAAATAGGCGAGTTAAATCCGTCTATAGTTGTTTCATTCCAATGTAGGTATAATAACCGCGAAGGAATCAGAAATTATTATACCTATACCTACTTGATTTGAAAGTCCTTATTTAACATAGGTAGGTAATTAGTTTTTATGAAATTATATATTTTTTCGAAATAAGTAATACCTAGCCTTTTATTTTCATGGTCGTCGTTGAAAACTGTATTGACAGTGGCTGCGCCTGGGCGTATATAGGTCTTGGTCAGATAAATAGTTATTGATTGATTGTTTGTTTCATTTGTTATATTCACGGTGATTCTTAATTTTGAAATAAACAATATATTATAACTTATTTGCAACAAAAAAGTCCCATAATAATATATCAGAAAATTATGAATTAGGTACAGGGACACTTAAGATATTTCATTGAAGCGTAGCACATTTTCTTATTAAATATAAAACTACCGTAAATTATCACGTTCCGAGCATTAATCTTCTGAACTTTTGGCAAACAACAGCCTTAGGTACCTACTTTAGTACTTACTGAGAACCTTCCAAGCAGTTCTGCCTCCTAAGATATGCTTAAGACTCAAATGGCAAAATAGAGAATCCACTATTATACATACTTACTACTTTTATAAAGAAGATAGATTTGTTATTTGAATAAACTCAAAAACTACTGGGCCGACTTCAAAAATTCTTTTACCATTGGATTACATTCACCCTAAATAACATAGGTTATAAAATATTTTGAAAATAATAGGGATCCGTACGAAGCCGGTTTGGGCCGCTAGTCTTTGATAAAAGGCTATAATATGAATGATTGACACTACTGCGCAGTGTTTATATTGAAAACTCGTCATTTGTGTACAATGACAGTCATAATAATGTCAATTTATATTACACTGCCCACACGCCGGCATCTCGAACATAGTAACGAGCTATTGAAAATAGAGGTGCGAGAAATATAGCGACCCATCTTCCGACCGAAATAGCGCTGTAATAGAGACGGAGAATATTTCTGTGCCCCGGTGAAACGAAACGCGACACCGTGTTCATTTTCACGAGAATCAATGTATTCGCAGTTTGTATGAATGAATATTAGTAATTAGTATTATACAGTTTCAGGAGACGATAAGTACACTTTTAGACGAGTATTTAGTTTATTCTTTAGGTAGGTATGTCAAAATGAAACACTTCTCTTACTTGAGGCAGGTGTTATTTTTCACCACTTGTATACTTATATGATGGATTTCCCCTAGGTGAAAAAGATGTTATAGTCGAGACCTGTTAGTATTTACCTACCTTAGTTTTATTGGTTCTTTGCAAAATATGATGAGAGCTTTAATATTTATCACAAAGAAATAATTGGGAATGTAAATTATTAATTTTGATGACTATACCTATTTTCCTAAATACAGTTTGGAATAATTAAACACATACATACATACGTACCTTAGTAAGTAGATAAAAAAGCAGATAGCGGGTTCAATCTTTGTACATATTTTGTTTATTTAATTATTTCGTGTTTCGCATCAGATTTTAATGTTACGTTAATTTAGTTTCGAATGTCTTCAATTATACATCCCTTCAAGGTCGGAACGGCTACCTGATAAGTAAGTTACAACTTATAAGACAATACGTAAAGTTGGTATACCTACCTAAATTATTCTCATTCGTCTTATGTTGCCAAGAACTGAATAGCTTCACGATATTTAAGTTCGCTGTAGGTAGTAACATAATTAAATACTTGTATTACAAAAACGATTAAGCCCTTGCAAAATTATTATTTGCACAGCTGCGTGATTAGAGCCGCTAATCACTTGGCAATCGGCCCGAAAGAGAATAACCGATGGTTGTTAGTTAGTAGACGATTATAATGTTAGTATTTATTGAATAATTCAAATTAGGACTCGTAATGCTTTGCTGTGTCCAAGTAAGTACCTAAACTAAACGTACCTAAGTGGTTATTGCAAGTATGCCATCTGCCACTTTTTTAGGAAGTACTCAAAAAAGTTAATAATTTCTGAAGCCTCCGCGGTTATAAATTTTTACTCATTGGAATGAAACAACTATAAACGGATTTAACTCGCGTATTATATTTTATTGGTGGACGCTTCGGAAACTTTACAGTTTTCATAATCGTTACGCGACTGAGCTGACGATAGTAAATCTTTAGCGTTAGACTATCGTTTTATTTCAATCAAAATAGTTAACTAACGAAGTAGTCTTTTAACTAAATCTAGAAAACTTACGAACGGCTTACCCAGGACTTATTTTGACAGCTACTTTTTAGGCTAGATACAACTTTCTGACATTTATTTTATAGGTAGGTGGTCTTCTGTCACTATTAATAGGAGACGTCGATGACGACTCTGCTTTTGTTTTAGTTTATGTAGGTACCTAGTTTAATTTTAGTTACGTGCCGTTTATCCAACAATAAAACAGTCCGGTAACGAAGTTGTGCGGGTATATAGAACTATCAAAATTATTTAGTTTTAATTGTGGATTTCTTCTTACGCGTTTGCTTGTGTTTGTAGTATGTATATTTTTCTAATGTATAATTTCTTAACACAGTTTTCAATTTGATTTATATGTGTAGCTTCCGAACAGTGAAAGTATTTTTCAAATCAGTCCAGCCGTTCTGAAACCTATTAATTCCAAATAAACAAACAAACCTTCCCTCCTTATAATATTAGTAGGTATAGATTACAATTATTTCCCCCCCTCCCCCCCTTTCCCTCTTCCCAACAAAAGTAAGCGAAGCTCTATAACTATAAAATAACTATAGCTGACATAATCGCCAACTAGACCCCAACTCCCCATGTCATCAAAAATAAGCAAAGCAAAGACCCCCTGCCCAATATAGTGCTCAAGTAATACTCGCACGGTCCCGTTGTCCTATTTAAGTTAATATAAAAAAATATTATTATAATTGGTAATAATAAACAAGTAATTGAAATATATTGTCGCTGTGTGCGCTAACTTGGCCCACTGCAGACGCCGTCGCGGCTGGCGGTCGGGTCAAGGTCACTGAATCATCAGCTTATCGGTTCAAGTTTGCAACTGGTAAAGTGCATTCTGGTATGTATAAGACTATAGAACAGGCAGTAGATTATCTTCAGACGGACATAATATACTCGTAATATTATTTGAAGCATAATATATTATACTAAACTATATGTTTAGAACTACAGGCTGCGGTATTTTAAACCGTGTCCTGATGTGTTTGTTACAGTTCAGCCAAATTATTGTATATAACGTTTTATATAACACTAGCTTCTGCCCGCGACTTCGTCCGCGTGGAACTCCTCCCTTTTCGCAGTCGGTTAAAAAGTAGCCTATGTCCTTTCTCAGGCTTCAGACTTTCTTTGTACTAAATTTCATTTAAATCGGTGCAGTAGTTTTAGCGTGAAAGCGTAACAGACAGACAGACAGACAGACAGAGTTACTTTCGCATTTATAATATTAGTAGGGATTGTTCAGAAATTAATTAGATAGGTACCTAGCTAATTTCTTCAAACATCTTAAAAAGTATTTACATAACGAACTACCTGCGTTTAAATTGCAATATAACGATAAAAGCTATTCAAATATTTATCTAACAAAGCTATGCTACAGATGTAATTAAAAAATAATTGCATGTATTGTTTACGCACGATCAGCGATTTTGCTCTCTGAAATTTTAATTTAGTTTCATATTTACCGTTAATCAATTGTTCGGTCCGGTCACGTGAACATTGTTTGTCGACAACTAGGTTATTTTTTGTCTATTTTTTAATCTGGTCCCCTAGGTCACGACTGACGAGAGCGTGAGGAATCTGGCGGTCAGGTTGTGTAATATTCTAGCCAGTGAGGTGGTAGACTTAAGTCTACTGGTTTTAGACTATTAGTCCGATATCGGTAGTGCTGTGGTTGTGAACTTGCAAAATGGATTGGGCAATTGTGGTGCTTTTGATGTGTCTCCTGTCAACAGCTGGTAAGTACAAAAATATGATTTGATATTATGGAGTGTGGCGTAGTCAGTAAGTGATTTTATTTGCTTATAAGTCTTTTTTTTCCCTTTAAAATATGTCTAAAAATTATATAGACTGTTAAAAAGGTTGAAAATTCGTAATTTAAAATTATATATTATATACTTATACACACTCCCTTTTTCACCTGAAGAACTCCAAGATGTATTGGATGAAGCAGAAAATCCAGAAATTGTTGAAGAATCAGAAGACCAACTCCAGGACTTAGAAGCTGTTTGTCCAGAATTGAGTGGCAAGATTATAGGAGGTCGAGCCAGCTCCATAAGGAGACACCCTTATCAGGTGTCTATGGTGATTAATCGCACCTCCTTTTGTGGGGGATTCATCATCAGCCAGGACTATGTGATGACGGCAGCGCATTGTGTGGAAAAGTAAGTTAATTTCTTTTAAGAATAATCTGTTAAACTTTTTTTTATTTTCTTGAACCTTTGTTGAAAGAGGAAAATTTAGACTAATCCCTAGACGTCAAAATTATTCTCGTAGATCTGTGCAGGTACTTGAAACCCATTCTTTTTTATTAAAAATTTAGTTGGAGAACGACATACTTATCGTTATCATTAGAAAAAAAATGTGCTGATGTCCTTTTTTGATGTCAACTACTAACGTTAACATATTATTAACGAAAGATGAAAATATAACTAGGAGTTCAAGTCAGAATATCAGTTAGCATACATTTTCAGTACCGACCCGAGTGCAATCCGTCTCCGTGTAGGCAGCACCCGTCGTGACTCTGGTGGGAGGATAGTCAGAGTGTCTAACGTGACTGTCCACGCCCAATACGGGAGACCTCAGTTCGACAACGACATCGCTGTGCTGAGGCTAGCCCAGCCTTTGACCTTCAATAATGCGATAAGACCCATCAGGCTCCCGCGGCGTGGGGAGGCGGTGCCGTTAGTAAGGCTCACTGTAACTGGTTGGGGTCTCACTGCTGTAAGTATTTTACCATTTTTTTTCTACTAGTTTCTGCCCGCGACTTCGTCTAGGTCAGTGGTTCCTAACCTTTCTAATGTTATCCTTGTGACCTTGTAGGAAAACAGATTGTACCCTGAACTTGAACTAAAAACAAGTCTTTTTTTATGCTAGGTAGATTTTTCCTTATTAGGTTCTTTTTTATCCTTATAGAATAGTTGTTTTACCCTTTTGGTAGTACTTTTACTAGTTTAGGTACTAATTAGGTAGCGTCTGTGATGCATCAATTATCGCAATTCATTACAAACTTCCAACAATCTTTTTGGGTGTAGTAATCAAAACTATGTCCTTAACTTACACTCAAATTCAGTAGTTTATTTGAAGAGGTAGGTAAAAAGTGAGAGAGAGTTACTTTTGCATTTATGTTAGTAAGGATTTGCAGATTATTGCAGTATCTCTTTACAGGTTTTTGTTGACTTGGTCTTGGTGTATAATTTTTTCAAGTGCATCATATATTTTTAGCCCGGTGGTCGCCGCATCCCCCGCATTATGATGGAAGCCAACGTGCCGGTGGTTCCCCAATGGCTCTGTCAACTCTCGTATGGAGATTCACTTACTAACAACATGTTCTGTGGAGGACACTTTCTCATTGGCGGCGTTTCATCGTGTCAAGTAATAATTTGCGTTCTTAGTATTGTTAAGCAAAAGCATCATTTTAAGAATATGAAAGAACCAGATATTTAATTATTCTATAGTTAAAATGCTCACCAACTCCTGCCAAAAAAGATTTTTTTGCATATAGACAATATGATTTTTTTGTTAAATTAAGATATTAATCCTCATAACTTAGTAGTTTACCAAGTACTATGTGTGTTGGTATAAGTGTTATGTGCATCTTTTAGTACAGGTTCAAATGTATTTTTTTAGGGTGATTCAGGAGGACCTGCAGTATTTCGGGGCACGGCGTTCGGAGTGGTTTCATTCGCAAGAGGCTGCGCTCTTCCCTTGTCTCCTACAGTTTTCACCAACATTGCTGCTCTAAGAGACTGGGTTACCACAAACACCGGAATATAACTGAAGAAAATACCTTAACGCCTAAGATTTAAGATTCATTTTATACAAGCGTCTGTGATAAAAATAAACTTTAAATATAACATTCTTGTGCCAGTTTTCTGTTTGCGTTGGCAATGATTCTTTGTTTTCATATTATGTTTGTTTTAAATAAATGTTGAGAATTGATGTTGTTTCTTTTGAGATTTATCTGTGACGTTTTACCTACTCGTGTGTAGGTATTCGTAACTGGGTTAGTATTTTATTTTTGTCTGTTAGTCTAGATTTTAGTTAATTATCTGTAGTGCTGTTGGCGACTTATCATTGTATGTAGTGCGTATAGAGAATCAATATTATTGTTACAAGGTTTAAACAGAATAATCTGCGGATTATTGGCAGGGGATATAATTATCTTGTTTGGCCCGATTCCTATTATAACATCTGTTCGACATCGTTATTCATTAGATAGGTGCTCATTCAAATGGATTTATCGTACCTACTACTATTAATAGAAAACATGATACTCTGTGAAAACAAAACACAATGAATTAACAGCACTCATTCATTTAGAACTTTACCTAATACACTATCAAAATCGAAATTAAAAACTCTACTGTTTTATTTCAGGTATACGAAATGTTTCTTATAGGCTACCAATTCCGAGTTTTATCTCCGATATTCACGATCCACTGGGGTCTTCAAGCTCGGCGGACGAGGCCTCTCTGGCGGGAGAAACAGAATGAGAAGAACAGAAAACACTTCGAAACCTTCAAACGGGAACTATTTGCTCGTTACAGGAGAGACCCTCTCCACCTTTTGAGGAGGCCGCCGGCTCAGCCTAAGAAAGCATAGGCTTCGCAAGGCCGGCACTGCAGCACCGGCCTCATAATAACCCTAGCTGTATACCTGACTGTGTGAAAAGAGCCCTGTTTCATTATTTAAAACGTACTATGTAGGGGTAAGATGTCGTGTACATAATACTTTCTGATGCCTTCGCGGTAGATACACATTGGAATGAAACTACTAACGGATTTAACACGCGTATTTTATTTTGCTTGATGACGTATCGAAATTATATAGTTCACATGATAAGCGCATTAAATCCGTTATAGGTGTTTCATTCCAGTGTCGTGTACAGTTTAGTATCAGTTTCGATAAATTGGCTATAAATTTGGCCTATCATTCTTTGTTGATATAACAGACCTACATGTGGCTGCACTGTAGTAATTTGTTGAGTAGTAATTTTTAATTAGTAGTTGCTGTTTTATTAGCGGTAAAACAATTATGTCCGTTCCTTTACTAACAATTATGCATTTTTATAACTTTTGTAACACTAATTTATTTAAATTTGACTGATCTATAACCGGCGTAGACAAAAATCGGTCTAAAATTATTAGAGCGTGTTTGTTTTGGTGTATTTTATCAGGACTTGTCGTCGAATGAAATAATGGCCTTTAATAATATATTACACAAATGTGGTAAATTTCTTTACATTTATAAATGGTTGTACGTGAAGGACTGTTTTGTAACGATATATGTACAATAAGTCACCTACCTCCATACTAAGAAAAAAATTGAGAAACTAAATGAAAATTCAAGCAGCTTTTCGACTTTTTATTAATGTTGTTTTTTTTTATTATGTTGTTGATAAGTACAGAATAATATGTGTTTTATAATAGCAACACAGCAGGCAAAGGTAGAATTTTCATCAGCCACGTTAAACAAATTTTGTAGTGATTGTTAGAGTCAATTGTTGTCAAATTATATTTATTTGTAGGAACATATCTTTATGCAATATATTAATTTAACTACTTACTTAGGTACTTGTATATTATTATACTGGTAATGTTTAGTTATATTACAAAAAACATGATCTCTTTCGTGTATATAAAAACATCAGAAATAAGAATTCTACTAAAATTATGAATTCCATCCATATTAGGAAAATAATTTAAAGTTGTGATTGTTACGTGTTCACTGTTGTTTTATAAATATTGCACTGCTTTTGTGATTTAGAACTTATTATTTCTATAATTTAAAAGAAATGCCACTACACTTAGGTAAACTACTGAGTTGTCATCTTTGTGATATATTTGGTCTTTTAGCTCTATTATAATATATAATTATTTGCATCTTTCCAACATAGAGATAATAATATGGAACTTAGAATAAGCTTACAAAGTATATATTATGTAGGTATAAATTCATATTAAGCGCACAGGGATTTACTGTTAATAATTATTTTAATATCCATTAATGGTGTAAGTACCTACTATTAATTTTGTACGTAAGTAAAGCTTTTTTTATGAGGGCGAAAATATTGGATTAGGTAGGTAAGAGCGAAAGAAATGTTATCTTATTTGGTACTTCAGAGCAAAATAATATATTTCCTAAGAAACCGAACATAAGTAATTATATCCAATCTAGATCAAGCAGAATTGGATAATTGAGAATATACTGTGGTAACAATTTTCTCAAAGGAACCGTTCAAGTTTTACCTAAAAGCATTGTTATATTATATTATTGCTTATTACAACTATTGACTTGATACTTCGCGCATTTAGATATGCTGATTCCAGGTCATTAAGTCCTCTATAAACTGGCAGGTTGGTCTGCTGAAATAAAAATTACTTACATAAAATATAAAAGTAACGAATTCTATTTAAAACCCAATTACCTATTAGGTACGTTTTTTTAAATGTATTATAGGTATTTTATACTTGAAATATTAAATCTACTGTAATTATCTACATTACTCATTTACTTATAATAATTTCTGATGCCTTCGCGGTTATTACACATTGGAATGAAACAACTGTTAACGGATTTAACTCGCGTATTCATTTACTTATTTCATGTCATCATTTTGTCCTTGCACTTAGTAGTAAGTTCTGAATGTCTAGATAGTATTGTAACTTTTATATAAAATAAATTCTTTAAAATTCGGTTAACAATTAAAATGTTCAAAATCCTTTAACCTGAATTTAATGTTGTAAAGGACGCAAAAACCTTAAGATTTGAGTTATGCACACCATCGAAATACTTACAGCAAATCCTAACCAATAAAAAAGACTTCAGCTATCTCTTCTAGCATTCCAAAATGCATCAGTTTTTCGCCGGTCTTGCAACTTTTTGAGTTAGCTCTAGTGTGCTTAGACCTAGTGTGTGACATTATAATTTAAATTCTATGTCTAAGTCTCTAAGAGGAAAGCCCCTTCTAAAATAGACTACTTAACAAAACTATCTACATCTGAACCCCGTTCTTTTGTAATATCTCTTTCCCATTGATATTTTTTTTTTTTGATAGGATACAAAATATGGATGAACGTTTTAGCTGTTCAACGGTTTTGTCCCCAAATTAATTATAAGGCGAACTTTCTAAAAACATTAATTCTAGAAATGACCAAAGCGTACATTAATTTTTAAAGGTTGTATTTTATAAAAACCAGTAAACACGAACAGCCATCTTATGGCGCCTTGGTCCAGGTATAGGGAGTTGTCTTTCAGCGCCTTTTATAGCTAAAGGATAAGTGTTCCACACAATGCATTTTTTGACTATGCGCTGAAACCTGGCACAGTTGATCCTTAGTTAACTTAGGCTAGAGATGGCTACCGGTCTGAATTCACTCAGGACTACCTATGGATCAACTGTAACAAGTTTCAGCGCATAGTCAAAAAGTGCAGGGTTCGCATACAATGACTAGCACAAAAAAACAGCCATTAGCATACAGTTCGGTTATACATGTTGGAAACAATTATTCACATTTGAAGTTTTGGCGCTCCTTACTTTCTGGCGCCTAGGTTTGTGCCCAGCGTTGGCGCTGTTTTCAGTATGTGGAAAATACCAGTACCTATGAAGCGAACTGTTATATTGTTATTGAATATCCTAGTTTTGTATAACATTCACGATTCCACACAGTTACCCAATAGTCTTCAGATTTTACCAGATATTTTGTTATTCTTTCATTTCTTTATCACTGTTAGGTAAGTAAGTATGGAATAAAAGTGCTGAAGATGCTTCTACTCTATTGCGAATTTTGTTATTATATATATTGATTGATATTCGCAATGGTTTAGGAGATGTAAAATAAATGTTAGCATTGATGTTATAGTGTATAATAAGTCTCACGAATATTCTCCGCATATTGTTGGATATCTGTGTTGGTTAATGGGTATTTAAATATATGAATAAAGTTTCGGCAAGTCTTTTCTTTCTATTTTATATTAAAATTCTTGCAGCAGTTATCTGCTTACCTTCAACACATAAGAATATAAACAATACTAGTATAAAACGACCTGTTACGACCTTTCTGTGTAAGTGAGTAGGTGGGTTAATATTTGAGCGTTTGAGACGCCGTCATTGTCCTCTACATCTACTTATATCTATAATGTTTGCAAATAATATTATTAAGTATTGATTGAAATAGTATTTGTAACAGTACCGGGGGATAATATCACTCAATTTTTTGTTAATTATTGACTCTGTTCTTAAATATAGATGTAGAGGACAATGACGGCGTATCAAACATTCGAAGATCCACCCAGGTAAATAAGGTACCTATTTAACGATAATTTTGGAGGTAGTTAAGAGGTAGGTAATGAAAGTAATTAGTCTGATATTTACAGGTCGTTCTTCGTCTTAATTTATGTTGCTCATTACTGAGAAATTGTGTCAATGTTAACATAATCAAATTTGACGATAAGTAGATATTTTATTTACACAATTCTACACGTCTACATCACATAGGTATATTAATATTATTCCATTAGAATTAAAATTACACAGACCATTCTGAAAATATTTGAAAGTCGATGTGGCTTGTCACCTTTCATATTATGAGTAATTAATATGAGAGTATGATACTCTTTGTTACGCGACGAAATACAAAACTTCTTGATCTTATTGTTTGCATTTCATCATATTGTTGACTTGTCCGGTTGGCTGGTGATGTGGCCGTTGATCCAATCCCAGATGACAGGGTATGCCAGCCTTGTATATACCCCAGGGAAGTTGCCGCGAGCGCATCCAAGACCCCAAGATACCACACCAATAAGAACTCCATCGCTGACTATAGGTCCACCGCTGTCTCCCTGGTCATTAAATTAATACAGGTTGAGCATACATGAGCTACATTTATTGTTAAAAATTTTTGTAGGTATTTCTAGTCTTCTGAAATCGGCGTTAGCTATCTATTTATAGATATTTTCGTAACAAAACTGAAAATTCACGCAATGAAGTCTACTCGCGTAGTGCTACGTAGACATAATGACAAAAGGATAAACTTAATTTGTGATGATAAACGCAGATATTTATAATATTAGGTACCTATTGTATGAGAAAGTAGACCTTACGTGTACTATGATTTTTATAATGAAAGTAAGTGTAGGTAAGTAATTCTGTACCTGACAAGCATCAGGTGAGTTTTGGAAGAAGGATCCAGCACAGAACATAGAAGCGGGGTTTATAGACTGTCTGACCAGCCCAGAGCGTTTGCATAGTTTCATTGCAATTGTGTTTATAGTAGAGGACTGTAAGAACGATGCACTTGCACCACCCTCCTAAAATTGTCAAAGTTAAATGATTAATACTGAGTCTTAAGTATCTCTTGCGCGGGTAGCATGTGTTGAAAACTGGTTTCCTCCCGCCACCGAATGCGGACTTGTTTCTTTTTAAAAATTTGACACATTTTATTTGACTAAGATAACGTCAAACAGCCACAACGTGTAATTTCAACTTGAAATATGTTAACAACCTATTTTCATATTATCCTACTCTAGCGGTTCGCCCCGGCTTCGCACGGATCTCTAACTTTTTTCCAAAATAAAATTTAGTCTATGTTACTCGTGGATAATGTAGCTTTCGAATGGTGAAAGAATTTTTAAAAACGGTCCATTAGTTTTTAAGCCTATTCATTACAGCCAAACAAACAAAGTTTTCTCTTTATAATATTAGTATAGATAATACCTAATTATATTTTACAAAAGCTAACACATATCTGTCACGTACACAAAGAATGCGATCGTGATAGATATTTTTTACTGTTTAGCAGACCTCTTTGTATAACTATCGGTATCCATGAATAGATAAATAAGAGTAGAATTAAACATTTCTTTACCTTCAGTTTTCCCCATCCAGAGACGATAGCAGCTTGATCGGCAAACATTCTCTTGTCTCTCCCCACAAGTCTAATTGGCAGCACTTTCGCCGTGAACCGTAACGGAGAGTAGAGGTGAACGAGACCTACGTCATTCACCTTAAAATTTAAGTAAGTATTATTCTTTTCATCTTACAAACGTAGTTAAAAATATGTATGTTATTAAAATATAGTGGGTTGTCTGACAGAAGACCTGTGATCACAAAATTGCCGGCTAAGATAGATCTAGAAATTTTCTAGAATTTATAATAAAAAAACCTTCAGTCGTGCTACGATTATGGAATCTGTAAAGGCTCCGAAACGTCAGCCAATAAAATAAAATACGCGAGTTAAATCCGTTAAAGTTGTTTAATTCCAAATAAACCTTGTTTCGTTAATTTCACTAAGTAGGTACCTACCGTATTACGTGGGTAAATAATGCTCACAATTTTGGATTAAAAGATGTAAAAAAGTACTACCTATAGCGTACTTAGTCATAATAATATAAAGTGGAAAAACGCTAGTAAATAACCTTAATTCAAACCTGATACCTAAGTATATCATTTGTGTAGAAAGAAAATGCTCGATTCCGCTAATTTAATTTGGCGTGATTTTGTGAAGTAGGGTACTTTGGTAAGTACACACTAAAGTACAAACAATGCTGTCAATCTGTGAGCCTAATTAATACTACGCGATTTTGCCTCAATTTAACGGGCATTGAAGCATTCCCGTCAATCAGAGCCTCTGTTATTTATTGAATTAATATACCTAGCTCCACGCGCCGCTTAACAAAAGCGTAACATAATAATATACTTATAGACTATGGGCCCATGTTAAAAAAATGATGGGTCATTTGAACCACCAGATGACCTATGTAGAACGATATAAGAGCATAAAATAATAAGATTTAGCATTGTGCCGTCACTTGTAAGCTGTCCAACTGAGTGTAGGTGAGAATTCAAAAGTACAGGTAGAGTGAGTACATTTTGGTCATATATTTTTGAACGGCATTGTTACCATCGATAGATCCATGAAAAATAATACTAAAACGCGTAGTGCCGTAAAAAAATGGTGATCCAAAAATCGGATTTTTTTTTTGATTTTCCGACAATTTCCAGGGTGAATTTGGTCATTTGATACAGTACGGCATCAGTTTCATACTATTTCAATACTGCTTCTAATCCATCATTCCGCAACGCCGTAAAAAAATCAAGCGACAAGGGGAAAAAACCGAAGGTTGCAGCCCCCTCTCTTTCCGTGGTCCAGGGGGTGATTTGATAAAGTACGGCTTCGGTTCCAAAACATTATCTAGCACTTAAAAGTACTATTAAAAATAATGCCGTCAAGAAATGATTGTTCATTTAAATGTATATCAATAATTATCTTAATTTCATCGTATTCTTGATTTATAAAGCTGTAAAATCATTTGATCCAGTACGGGAACTATTTTTCTAACATAATATTGTAAAATACAATTGTTATATAGTATTGCCGTTCAAAAGAAACTGTTCTGAAAAAAAATATGGAGAAATACAAAAACTGAAATTTTGCAAATTATTGCAGTAATTTAAATATCATATATTAATGAAATATAGCAGTTTTCTACATTGTATCCCATGTTTTAAATAGTATTAACATAAATAAATTAGGAAAAAATGATGCCGTAAGTACATTTTAATGCAGACCATATCTTTTAGGTTCATGAAAATGACGCTACCATTTTAAGGGTACTTTATGGCCATCTGATACAGTACGGCATTAACATATTTTTGAAGAGAACAATTGATAATATGATAAAATCACTATGACGTCTAACTGAAGTGAAACGGTTCCTCATCCGGTGCCGTTATGTCACAGACTTTTTGAACCAACGAAAATGTACGGCATATGAAAAAATATTATCTAAGCATAAAATACTTTCGAAATAAATTAATTTGACGTTGTGTCAAATCACCCCCTGGACCACAGAAAGAGAGGGGGCTGCAACCTTCGGTTTTTTCCCCTTGATTTTTTTACGGCGTTGCGGAATGATGGATTAGAAGCAGTATTGAAATAGTATGAAACTGATGCCGTACTGTATCAAATGACCAAATTCACCCTGGAAATTGTCGGAAAATCAAAAAAAAAATCCGACTTTTTGGATCACCATTTTTTTACGGCACTACGCGTTTTAGTATTATTTTTCATGGATCTATCGATGGTAACAATGCCGTTCAAAAATATATGACCAAAATGTACTCACTCTACCTGTACTTTTGAATTCTCACCTGCACTCAGTTGGACAGCTTACAAGTGACGGCACAATGCTAAATCTTATTATTTTATGCTCTTATATCGTTCTACATAGGTCATCTGGTGGTTCAAATGACCCATCATTTTTTTAACATGGGCCCATAGTCTATTAGGTACTTGCATGTACTGTGTCTACTTGTTTTATAAACAGTGTAGGTAGATGTAGAATGTGTACCTTGCTTTTGCTAACATATTTTGGATGTACGAAAACCTCTTTGACGTCATACATCTCCCCGCCATAAGTCTTCCACGAGGAGCCGAGTCGTACAGATAACTCAGTGGGACGTCCCCTTAAAGTAAACAAATAACTGTTAGTTACTACATTTACTTATCACATCATTATTATTATCGCACGGATCATCTTTTTTTTATAGCCTACTAGCTTCCGCCCGCGACTTCGTCCACGTGGAACTCCTCCTTTTTTGCAGTCGGTTAAAAAGTAGCCTATGTCCTTTCTCAGGCTCCAGACTTTCTTTGTTCCAAATTTCATTTAAATCGTTCCAGTAGTTTTAGCGTGAAAGCGTAACAGACAGACAGAGTTACTAACGCATTTATAATATTAGTAGGGATGTCACTCGGGAATAGTGTAGCTTCCCAACAGTGAAAGAATTTTTGAAATCCAGCCGTTCTGGAGCCTATTCAATCCAAACAAACAAACCTTTCCTCTTTATAATATTAGTATAGATGTAGATAGTTGTACTTGTACATTAATGCAGACAACAAATTGAAATTAAAATAAATAAGGTAAAGGTTATTTTGAGGACAGACCTTAATATTAAAGTTACATACTTACATCATCACAATTAATGACAACTGAATATTGTTAAATATTAAATTTTAGTAATTACAATATACCTACCTACTTTGCGCGTATTTTTATTATGATGATTTCAGAGAATAACAAGGACTCAGACAAATTTGAGTAAGTAACAATGTCCTTTAATTAATAACATTAAATTCTCTCAATTATTTAAAAAATAATTGCGTCAAGAGATTGAAATTGATCCATCTTTCAAGGCGATTACAAATAGAATTCACAAAGAAATTTTATCTTGAATTATTTCTAGAATTTATCCGTCTCATTCGCAAAATCGTCATCGTAAAATTGTCGCGGTGGTCGTAAAACAAATATATTTTAAGAGTTGTATTTTCGCCCGTAACAAGCATAGAGATCCGCCGGAACGATCGCAATGCGACCAGCATAGCTGACTATTCAGAACAGAAAGGAAACTGGAAAGGTGATAATATCTTTAAATCTGAACAGTACATAACTGTCAATCCCTACTAATATTATAAATGCGAAAGTAACTCTGTCTATCTGTCTGTCTGTCTGTTACGCTTTCACGCTAAAACTACTGGACCGATTTAAATGAAATTTGGTACAAAGAAAGTCTGGAGCCTGAGAAAGGACATAGGCTACTTTTAACTGACTGCAAAAAAGGAGGAGTTCCACGCGGATGAAGTCGCGGGCAGAAGCTAGTGATTAATAAATAACACTAGATCTTCAGCTCGGGATGGTGGATTTTTTTAAACTTGTTATAAATGGTCTAATACCTATCTATTTATCACTCAACTAGTTACTTTTATTTGTATTCTGAAAAATAAATACATATTAACATAATCGTCATATACCTACCTATATTTATCAATTCATAATCTTAAAGTTCACAAATCAATTAAATACGAAAGTCACTTTGCTGTTTTAAAAGTAATTCTCTTTGTCCCTTTGTGTGGCAACTCGGAGCAAATAAGTTCGTAATTGAATGAATTTATATAGAACCTCTTGCAATTGTTTGAAAACCCCACTGCACATAGTTCCACTGCGACAATATAGTTGTCGGAGACAGAACGAGAGCTTTGCTGGGAAACAGACGTTCATCCTAATACGGGATATTGGACCGGGCGGCAACGTATCGCTTTCCAACTAGGCGACAATAAATTTCTTCTGAGCCATCGTAAACACCCAACGAACACTGTACAAAACAAAATGTATGCCCCTATTTTCCGGCTTTATTTGACTCGTCCCAGCGGCTATTGCTGTTTTGCATTCGAAAAAATACAATTCGGCCTCTTGAGAATAAATTGAAATTGTGGAAAGGAAGGAAATTCACATGGGGCGACCGTAAAAAGGGCGGGTCGTAGATTGGGCGATCGAATTTATTCAATGTCGAGTTGTTTAGATATCGGATGACGTAATCGTAACTAGACGTTGAAGCAGGTAGTAGTGCTACCTGGTCTAAATTTTTGATATAAACGTGGTCTACTACATGAATTTAATACCCTTGAATATGTCCCGATTATAGGTATTTATGTATGTGCTTGTGTTACTTTACAAGTTAATACCATTGCATAAATAATCAAGTAAATTATAAATCAGCAATGACAGAATATCGATCGGTTTTTGCAGCTATTAAATTTGTGAGAAAATATGGAGATAACGAATTTTCTGAGATATAGCGGGGTCTTAGCTAGATCAGTTTTTGTCTCTAGGTAAGTTTCATATTTTATCAAAATAGTTTATCTTCCTAGAGATGAGCCTTTGCTGGATTGATTTCTCGAGCCCAAAAACCTTTACGTTGTAAATTCCGTCCAAAGCGTTACAACAGTTTCCGACACTTATTAGAAAATTTACATACAAATCTAATATGGCCGAAACATTTAATGGCGAGAAAAAAATTGTCTAAAGAAAGGCAAATTAGATTTCTTTACAATCCATAATGTCCCTAGTCATACCTTGAAAAGGTTCTTTTTGAATTGTGTCAATCAAATTGAACCGAAGGTCCAATTTTTATGCCGATTGGTTCGATATAGTGGGGCTCCCTTGAGTATCTGTCACAGGTTGAACACATAAACTGGGTACAATGAGACAGGGGGATTGTTTACATTTTCGTGGATATACAATAAACTTTATGGTGATATATTTAGTAACCAAGTAAGACTTTTATCACTAAGTTTAAAGTCCGTGTGGTAAGTAGGAATTAACATGGAACCTAACAAGAAAATCGAAAGCAAAATTTGACGCTACTATTCAACACTTAAGCAATAGGTTTCACAATCTCAATCTTAGAATAGGTATCTAATAGTAAGATTAGAATAATTATAGAGTACAGTGTTGGTAAATCTTACAATATATGTCGTACTTATATAATATTACACTTGATTTCTATGAATTGGCTGTCTTCCGAGGTAGTGGTAATGTACCTACACATTTTAAGTAAATACTGCTACTACTTTATCGGATAATGAAGGAATGATTTCGCGAGACAATAAGTAAGGTCTGGCGGCTCTGGGATTAACAACTATACTGTAGATTTAACTCACTGTCTACGATGATGATACAAACCTGAGCAAGCAGTGAGCTGCAGTGATAAGCCAAGTATCAGTAAGAACAGATCCTCCACAGATTGGAAATGATTTCTCTCGTAACGAAACCTGCCATGGCACGGCCGTTATAGAGGTGTTTCGGCCAGAGACAATACGCCGCGTTGACGTCATCTCTGGGAAAGCAAGAGTAGTTTTGAGTACTTAATGAAATCTGCGTTGCCTCCCTTCAAGGTCGTTTGGCGACCTGGTGAAGGTAGCTAGAATCCGCTAGATGCGGACGACACGTGATCGTTCATCATTGCTGTGGAGGTCCTTAGAGACACCTCTCTCCAACAGTGGATGTATTTCAATTCTATTCTTAATAATAATTAAATTTCCTTGGAGAAAGACGATATGTCTTTTCAACATCTTAAGAAGGTATATGAAAGAATCCTCGATTAATTAGTACTACCTAACATTAAAAGGTTAACGTGAGTTAAGTAGTTTAATTTATTCGCTAACAGATTTTGATACATACGATATTTTTCATGTGTGCATGGTCTTCTAAATAATAAGGCATTTCTCACTTACCTCGTCGGTCAGACAAATTGTCGGTATCTGAAAATTATATGCAATTTTTGTACAGTTGTATTTTCCACGAAATGTGATAAAAGATCCTAATAGATTCTACTTCGTAGCTGTACTGTCTGTTTGTCCATCGCCTGTCAAGACCCTTCTCTTTGGTATTTGTTAAAGGAAAATGTAAATTCAGTAAAGTAGGTACCTTTCTACATATTATTGCTATTCGTAGGTTGGTATGTAACTAATTTAATCCAATATTATTTTTAGGTATCGTCTCTAAAAAGGTTGCGAAATATTTAATTGGATGTAACCTATTTTATAACTTACCGGTCAACTTATCCAGTAGGCTATTATATAACAATTTATACTTTTCACGCACGTGTGTCTCATTCAAAAACTTAAGTATATTATTCTTGTTCATCTCGGCTTCTCCAGCCAAATCTGTATAATCTATCTCAACTGTAGCTTCTTTCAAATTGTTTTCTGTATTTCCTAGAACGGAGAAAATTAGAAATATGATATTAAATAATACCAACATGATCTGCCTTTAAAATGCAGCTAACAACTAGTAGGCATCGTAAAATAAGAATGGAAATTAACGTGAGATTACGTGTTTGATTGTTGATTGAATGTATTGTAGTCGAGGAGAGAAGTGGTGCATTAAGTGCGCAATGGAAAAAAAAGTTTTTAAAAAAAATAGATATCTTGATAATATTACAAGGGCATACCTGTCAATAGACTGGAACTGATTTCTGCTTATGAATTCGAAGATTTACTAGATAGATAAATATAGGTCCCTACTTTTGAAAAAGGTTCATACACTTTCGTTTTTAAAGTCTAACGTATACAATAGGTACGTGAAACTTTAAAAGCAAAAGTAGATAGCTGCTTACTTATTTTATGAAACTCTTAAGTCTAGAGCGATGTACCTGGGTAGGTAATCTATGGTTCATTGATAACATTAGCTCATCGAAATAAGGATTAGCTCACAAGCTAGAATAAGGTACCCATTGCAGTTAAAACTATGATGCAATATAAATACGTGAGTTTGATAAAAGACCTAGTACGTAGTACCTGCCTACCTCGAAGTACTCTTTCTAAAACTAAAAAAGTAATTACAAACTTCATTGGCAGAGGACAAATATAAACAAGTACCTATTCAACATAGATAAGTAGGTAGGTAATTTATTTAATTATATTACTCTATTTCAGTATAGGTATCCATTAATATATTTTTTACTAAAAAGTATTGTTAAATACTGAGGTTAAATTATGGACTAATTTTATTTCTTCACGCAAGCGGTCCCAGGAAAACTTGGCCATTATATCCCGGCAGGCGCTCTCGAAATGATTTTCACCGCAGTTTCCTTTAACAATGTAACAATGAATACTTTTCGTCGTTCAAATACCCCGACAGTTATTATCCCCGGAATAACAGACTTTTTGCACGAAAACTTTGTGAAAGGGTGCTAAGTTTTGTCATAGCCTTATTTCTACACAGCTGATTTAATTGTACTTACCTTTAAGTTTTGACCATTATTTATGAATAATTTCTCAAATGGATCAAAGTCATTTTCTTGTTAATGCCCGACTGCAATACATTAAAAAAAACAATCAATAATGGTCGGGATAAGGAAAATCCCACTGTGTTCTGCTATTCTTCTACGCGCCAAGTTTGCGTCTTGGTTGGAACGTTTTATAACTTGCTGTAAATCCAATTAAAGGACGCCGCAGATTGCAGGACTGTGTTGTTTTGTGCCAATTTGTGACAAAATTAGTTTCATTTGTACCGCTTTGTGCTGTAGAAATTGCTTAGACACCAATACATAAAATTGAAGTAAGCGCTAATAGGTAATACTAGTACCTAAGCTACTTTATTTCGTTTATAGTTATAACATTGAGCAGGTAGTGGAAAAGCAAGGGCCTGGTAATAAAATGTAAAAGTTTGGGCACACAATTTTTTTTTACTTACTGTCATGCCTATAATATGCACTTTTACTACTAGACCGTTCTAGTCACACCGAATGAGTCACTATATTCATTAAAAATTGTGCAGAGTCTAAAGGTGAGATATGCGATCAACTTTACTCTGTGTATACAGACGTGCTTCATTAATGGTTTTCTTATTCATTCCCATAAAATTCAAGTTTCTAAATTAATAGTCCATATCGTTTTTTTCATAATTAGTATTAGTCATATTGTTAATGTCTAAATAGGTGTTCGGATCGAGCTTATTTGTATAGCTAATAATAAACGTAGGTACCTATGTCTATGGTCTATCTCTTTCGTCTTTTGTCTTTGAAAATGTCAAATAGTGCTCTGTGAAATTTGATAATTTAAAATAATAAAATAACCTAAATTATCTAACTCAAGTAATAGTTTAAGTTTGATGTTTAATTTAATGGGAGATATATATTAGATCGTGATTTTTTTCTGGATACTTAGGTATGAAAAGATATATATACCTAGTATAGGTACATTAATTGCCATTCTTAACAGCGGCTGGTAGATATATTAAAAAATAAATAACATCATTAATATTTACTGTTTTTTGTATATTTTATGCAGTCCAACTAAAAAGGAGGCACATTTATTTCTGTTCCGTTAGCTAAACATGATTGTATTTAGGTACATTGAAAACAACATTGAAAATTCTGCAAAGTTTTCTTTGTAACATCCATGTTTTGCCTGTTGATGAGCTGATTTGAATGATTAAAATGCAAGCTTTCAGTAGAACTTTTCACTTAGACACATTAGTATGCCTGGAGTATTCTGGGAACTCACAGCTTTCTCCAGGATTCAACCTTAAAGCATAATGAGATTAGACAAGGGAAGTAAAACGAGAACTATTCTGAAGTATATCAACTCAGTTAGGTACCTTGAGATTTTCTTGGTATTGTTTTTGTTTCGTTTCATAGACATTATTTGTCCGAGCTGAAGGAAGCTGGTGATTGCAGGTTCGAATACTGGCAGGTCAATTCTAGTAAGAACAAAAGAAATAAAGCTTATGTGAATCTTTGTAACAGATATAACTCACATATTTTATTTTTCAAAAACAGTTCTAACGGTAGTAAAATCACTTCAGTATTTTAGTTTGCAAATCTCTAGCATCAGACATTATTTCAGAATATTTTTATTTTTGTTATTAAGTAAAAGAAGGTAGACGTGTCACTCTCAGGTGTGGCCGCGTTTTAAGCAGGTTACCGTTAAAAGCAACCTTGGCCTCTAGACAAGGTGACATCGTTGTACATAAACGAAATGAACCAAAAACTATGGAATTGACCCAGAACTAGTAAATCATTTGGTTGGTTTTCGTTCACGTATGTCAATTCTGTACAATATTGCATCGTTTTGTTCCGTTGTTCTTCGTAATTTTATACACAGTTCATTTACATATACTTGAATACCTTCTACATCCGACTTCGTCTGCGATAAGCACCCAGTGAATTAAAAAAAATCCCTTCTTAGTGATAAATGGAATTCCTGTGAAAAATTTCAAGTTTCCAACCCTTATAGTGTACATAGGTACACTAAAGGATAGCCTTTACATATTACCTACTACATATTTTTATGTGTTAAAATTTACTATACACAACCGCTACTTGCTGTCACAGTTTTAAAATTCAAAGTGCTTAAAATATTATGTTTAAAAACAGCATGAATTAACAATTCCGGGCACGGTGCAGATGAGCCCCGCTTTCCTTTTCCTGCTTTCCGGATCCGGGATACGGTCCGGATATCTCGGGATTCCAGGAATAAATCCCGGACAACTTGCTGATTCGCTTCACTCCGAGAGACTTATGGAAAAAACATGTTAATGTTTATGAACATGCCATTGTTAATGAACGGCTTGCTTAAGTATTAATTCAGTTTTGAAATCACAAATCACATTATTTGATAAATATTGAACGTAATTAAGGCAGGAATCAAAGATTCCATATACAGTTTTTTTATAGATTTACGACCGAGTGATTAATGAAAGTTTAAGTCATAAGAATTATACAGAACGCACCTACTTTTTTATTCTATTTTTAGCGTTCACCTCACCTAAGTACTCCAACAGAATTTAAATTACTTGTTTAAAAAAAATAAAGCCTCGAGAAGATCTCGAATTCCACGAGAAGATAGTTATGTAAGAATAACCAGAGAAATCAAGAGAGCTTTATAAAAAAATCGCGTTAAACACTAACTTTTGCAAGGTATTTATTTCAGTTAGCAATAAAATTTTGTCAGTTCTAATCCTGCTTTCCTAGGATGTACTATCTTCATCATACCACGTAATGGGTGGCCGACAGTATACTTAAGCAGGGTCGGTTACCTATCTGTTAGTACAAAACATTTGAAATCATACGTGTAAGTATAATGGAGAATCATTTCACAGATTGGGAAACGCCGTATATTTATGTAGAATGAGTTTTGGCAATAAAATTCTAGGTAGAATTACTTTAATTGCCTGTAAATACTCTTATAGTAATATAAAAAAAATGTACTAGCTTCGGCCCGCGACTTCGTCCGCGTGGAACTCCTCCTTTTTTGAAGTCAGTTAAAAAGTAGCCATACCTCCTGAAGACAAGGATACACATCATTCAAACTCGTGAACGGATGCTGTGTGTTGATGAGGTGTGTCTGGTTCGTTCATAATATATCTGCATGAAGGAATCTAGAGCTAAGTAACTAGATACTTTTGCTTTTGAGACTTCATAGTGTGTATTGTGTTTTTTATGTTGTTTACGTTTTTTTTAATTAAATTTTAACTACCTATTTACAGCTTTGTATGGTTATTATTTTAATAATGAAAAAAAAAATCGCTGAGATTTTTCGCGTCATTTAAAAAACGTTTTTTACTTATAATAAGACATCTCTATTTAGCGGTTCTCTTTGAAAATACTGACTGATGTTTTCCCCCAGCCTTCTCGATAATCACCGGAAACGGTAATGAATGCCGACAACTCCATTTTTAACGTTTATTTCTTTAAGGAAAATATATTACACTTTTTGAACAAGGTTAGAGACGTCAGCAGAAAATGTACTTATAATAACGATGTTTTGAATAAATACCTTTAAGAACCTCGAAGTAAGGGATAAATGGATGGAAGTACCTCCGGTAAGTTATTTACGTTTCACAATGCTTCCTATTAATTCCATTCATATGGCCAATTAGCTGAGAAACAATAGCTGAATACTTTGTTTCTTTGCCATCTACACCAATATAATAAAGAGGAAAGATTTCTTTGTTTGTATTGAATAGGCTCCTGGACCGATTTCAAAAAATATTTCACTGTTGGGAAGCTACACTATTCATCCATTCAAAATAGGGATCCGTGCGAGCCCGGGGCGGGTCGCTAGTTACATATACCAAAAGCATTTTTGTTTTCAGTAGGCATTTTAAAATTTCATCAACTTTTTTGCATAATGAAGTATTTAAAAGATACCTAACACCAACAATATAAAGGCACCTACCTATAAACATTAGCTTCCTTCTATTTGCAACCTTTACTACCCAATTATCTACTAAAATAATAAACAGGTAACTAATTTGCAAAAGTTAAATGTACTTAAATAATTTTTATTACCAGAAATTATTTAACTTTATTAATTACTAGCTGCCCTAACTAGATAACTTCGTCTTTGTTTTTTCTAAATTTCCGAAATAATTTTCTTCCATACAAACCTCGCCCTGACAAAAAAACAAACGAAACAAAAATAATTATCCAATTTGGTGTAGTCGATCGGAAGTTATGCACTTAAATTTCGGTGATTCATTTTCATATATATAGAGCTCTCATTTAGATATGATTTCGACAGCATTTTTTAATTAACTGAGCCATGAAAACATTTTTTCATTGTTTATTTCACATTGTTATAATTCATTTTAAAGCTAGCCACTCAGTCCGACCTCAAGCTAAACAGAGCCTCTTGACTCAGTAGGTCGCAGTCGAGTCGCTGTTATCCACGTGTAGTGTGGACTGCAACTACCTACTTACCACTGGAAACCGAGACTAACTAGGTACTTACTACTACTTTAAACAACTTTGTTCAAAATTTTAGGTCTTTTCTGATGACCTTCACTGCTTCAATGGCTGGCGAGAATTGTGAGGGGCTTTCATAAAAAATTATTAGTTGAAATAATAATATTTATCCCAATCAAAAATTTTCTTTTACTAAAAGCAAAATAAAATAACAATAAGTAAGCTAAGCTTAACTTAGTAACTAGGTACAAAAACGTATAAAAACATTTTATTACAAGTAGGTATAATATTAAGTTAAATACTATCTACGAGTAGGTACATATAATAAATATTAGAGTTATCTACATATAGTTTATCATAGAAGGTATATAATATATCTCAGATAGGTTATGTACATTATACCTTATGTATTTATATAATAGTTTAACAATAAAATATGTAAGGTTGTTTACGAAACACGTGACACTAAAGAGTCTATTCTTGAAGTTTAGAAGATACACTTTTAGGCAGATGCTATAATTATCACATGCACAAAATCACACAAAAACAAAAGCGTAGTACTTAGCAGTACCTATGTACTACTTTCTAGGTTCCATACAGATTTTAACTCCGTTTTTCGCCTTCAAAATGAGTGCTCCAGCCAGGACAGGGGATTCATTTGCTGATCGCAGACAGAACCGTCTCACAATACCTCCTAGTGTCACTTTCATCTCCATCATTGCAAATTTTTGGCCTTAAAAGAATAAATAAATGTCTTTAGACAATTCACACCAATAAATCTAGCCCCAAGCTAAGCAAAGTACTGTGGATACTAGACAACGGATAAACACACTTACATGAAAACATATAGGTAAGACATCCAAGACTCAGGTACAGATGCCAGTGCTCATCACACTGATATCTGCCGTTAGCAGGAATCGAACCTGCAATCTCCGGTTTCGAAGTCAGGGGATCTACAGGCCGCCAAAGAAAAAGGGTAGGTATTCTTTGATACGTACAAAAGTTACTTTTGATTTAGGTAAAAATTTGGAACTGATCCAAGTTTGCTTTAAACGCTAAAACGATCACTTTTGCATCATAATATAACGCCCAGATAGTCTCAAAACTAACTCAATAGAAATTATCAATTTCACTACCCTTACATATAGAGTAAGATCCCAGAGCGATCTGACGTAACTTATTTTCTGACGAATGAAACCTTAAGATTTCAGTAGCGTCTAGAGTGCCTTGAATATCTACGGGCTTTAGAAAGCGTTCGTCATACCGAATCATCCAACTTCGAGATCCATAGTAGTCTTCAGGATTCATCATCAACACTACCATCATCATATTCTGTTTAGAAAGTGCTCGTCATACCGAGTCGAATGAGCCTAAACATGATATGCCTATGATCATCCAACTTCGAGATCCATAGTAGTCTTCAGGATTCATCATCAGCACTACCATCATCATATTCTGTTTAGAAAGTGCTCGAGTAAACATGATATGCTTATGTTCATCTTTGAGATCCATTTTTTGGGTAGCTTAAAAGTGTCTGACAAAAGTTCTGGTCAATCTCAAGTGTCTGACACTTATATCCATTACTTTAAAATAATATTCTACATGATATATATAAAAATGAGCCATGAGAAAATAAGTAAGATAACTCTTATTTTTAGTCACCTTTCTCACCTGGTACCAGCCCTGGTGTCACTCTGACAGTTTTCACAAGCCCGTAGATATTCAAGGCACTCTAGACGCTACTGAAATCTTAAGGTTTCATTCGTCAGAAAATAAGTTACGTCAGATCGCTCTGGGATCTTGGACCAATAGCGCCGCTTAAAGTCCACCAATCATAGCTCAGTAGCAATTGTATCCTATAGTTGGTTCATGACAGTTAAAATTAACTCAATACTGGAATATCAAGCGGATATTTGACTAGTGCCTCTATTGCGTTATATACAACCATAGAGCCGATGTCAATTGTAAATAATCTTTAATAACTAGTTTTCTTAAATAATTTAAATAGGTACTGACCTATACAATTCCTAGGACCAGCGCTGAATGGGATCCAGTTGTAAGCTTGGCTTTGTTGCACGGCAGTCAGGTATCGTTCTGGACGAAATACCAGGGGATCCTCAAACACAGCCGGGTTGCGCTGCATGTGTAGGATATTTATGATCACTGACGTATTTTTTAAGAGATGCATACCCATGATATCTGAAAATTTAAATAATATCAAGAAGGTTATCTATACTTTATTAATTAATATTATAAATAGGAAAGGTTTGTTTGTTTGGAATGAATAGGCTCCAAAACGACTGGTCCGATTTGAAAAATTCTTTCACTGTTGGAAAGCTACGCTATTCCCGAGTGACATAGGCTAACAAAAAAAGGGATCCGGGCGAAGCAGAAGGCCGCTAGTGATTAATATATTGCTTATCTTATAGGTTAGGTGCTAGAGTGGTGACCAGATGACGCAGCCTGGGTAGTGATCCGATAATCAGCGATCCTGTGTTGAAACGTCGAGTCAACATTTTGTCATGTCGATTTCGTCTTATTCTTGCGCTGACCAATTGACAAATCTTGTCATGTCGATATTGTTTCGTTGTCGCGGTCAGATAACAGATCAGATGTCATAAATTGGTAACTGAAGGAATACTGACATTAAGAAATGTTGCCATTTTAAATCTTACCAGTGTTAGGAACTGCGCGGTCCCTTGGTTTGAGGGAGACCTACGTTTAGAAGTAGCCATATTATGACTAAGATGATGATGATAATTCCTAAGGGTTAGTTATTAAATTCTTATTTACCGATATCATTAGTGAGTAGTCTCTGTATCAGTGGCACGGATGGGTACAAACGAAGAGTCTCCTTGATGACACATTCCAAATATTTCATTTGTTGCAGTTCACTGGGTGCAAAAAAAGTCATTTTACAAAAAGAAACTCTTTAGATTACTTTATTAACCTAATAGCTTCCGCCTGATAAGTACTTACTTTATTCAGTAATTTTTGTGTGAAATAGTGACAAACATACATCCAGACATCCAGATATCCTTACATCCGTACATTCTTACAAACTTTCACGTTTATAGTATTAGTAAGGATCAACTTTTATTGACTAGGCATAATGAGATCAGGACCCCTAGAGAAGGTGCCAACTTTTAAAGTTAACATTAAACGAAACGACTAAAATATATGGGATTTGACATCCGCGAACGATTATGACGTACGTGACAAACGTTCGCGGATGTCAAATCCCATACATTTTAGTGCTAACGATGAACGATGGCACCTTGTCTAGCCCCCCAGTCCCCCTAGACTAGTGTCATTCGATAATTGCGAACGCATAAATTCGAATGAAAAATGTATCTAACACTACATAAGCGAACAAAAGCTCATTAGTTACGTGACTTTTCGTGAGCAATTCTGTTTCTTAATTTGTTCATTCTATCCAAAGTGTCCGCAATTGAATGTCACTTGTCTAATGGAATTTCAAACCGTTACTATAACCTTCATTAATTTAAAATAGTTTACTTACTTATAAGTGGGATCTCTCTCCAGATCGTCGCCGAGTATGGCTCTTTGTTCCTCTAAGACTTTCCTTTGGACTTCTTCGTATTGTGCAATGGAGTACAAAGCGTAGACCAGACCTGATGCTGTTGTATCGTGACCCTTGAGATGACAAAGAAATCTATACTAATATTATAAAGAGGAAAGATTTGTATTTTTGTATGTTTGTAATGAATAGGCTCCGAAACTGCTGGACCGATTTCAAAAATTCTTTCACCTTTGGAAAGCTACATTATCCCCGAGTAACATAGGCTATATAATATCACGCTAGGTCTTATAGTTGCGGAGCAGTAACCGAAAATGTTTCAAAAACGGGGGAAAAGTATCGTTTCTGAGGCCTTAAAAAAATCATAAGTCCCCCCGTGCGAAGCCGGGACGGGCCGCTAGTAATAAATATTTTATGTATTTGATCACTAGATTATACTTCAAAAATAGCGTAAGACTATTAATAGTAGGTACAATATGACCATCCATGTCAGTACACAGGTACTTTACGTACTAGTATTACAACAAATATATATATATATATAATAATATTATTATGTAGAAAGAGAACCTAAGTATCTGCTCACGGTCTAGCACGCATGGGTGCCGCTTTTAACTCACTTTTCATCCCCTTACGTCGCCTTACGAGATACATTTCCAAACAATATTTTCAAGCGAGTACGTACCTAAGCTCGTTAAAGGAAAATTCTTTTTGCAGAATCGTTCTTTTGGGTTACATTTATTGTGACTCACATTTTTATTATTTGGTTTACAAAATATTTCTACAAAGTTTTCTCCCTCTTGCAGTTTCGCAGTTTCCGTTGGTCTGTGATATCAGACAGTCAGTTTAATCTCTGTTATATTTATATAGTAAATGTAAATATAGTAGGTGTATAGTAATACTTATATTTACCTCAAACATGAACGTGTCCACCTCTTCTCGGATGCTATCGTCAGCAATCCGTTTGCCTTCCACCTCGGCGAGCAGTAGTAGATCCAAGAAAGCATGCTTATTCTTTATTCCTTTTTAACAAAAACATTACTTACTTAATGAAAATAAAAAACTGCCTTAAAAAACCGAACAATAAATATTTGAGGTATTGAACAAAATATGCCAAAGATAAGCTCCCAAAATCTTGGAATAGGAGGCTTACCTACTTTTGACGTCTCAAGCCTCTTCTAACTAACTTTTATCGCTTATCTTTGTTTTTTTGTATTAAGCAAAAGAAAAAATACGTGTCCACTATCTTTTGATAAACTATTTTAATATCTTGATGCCGATTTTTGTCAGATCACCGTAAGAATAAGACGATATCGATATGGCAAGATGTCGACTAGACAATTCATCATGGCTCGTTGTAGCTATTATTATGTAAAGTGTAAAATATACCTGTATCACTATTAGTATTATTTATATGGATATTTGTCTCTTCCAGCTCCCGGCGACGCGTTTCGATGACGTGTTTGGTGTGTCCATGCAACACTGCTAATGCTTTGTCCTGAGCCTTCAACACACAAAAATAGCATAGTTATATTATTTAAAAGATCTATTACAATCTACTGGTTATTCTCAGTTATAATATTTTTTTAGCAATTTTAATTACATAAGATATTATTATTTTGTTTATGCTAGAAGATTTGATATATCACAGTCATGTTGGGGGTTTCAATCATATTTTGTGCTAGCATAAATTAAACACCTTTATATAATTTCAAAAATGTAATTAATAAGATTATGTTCCTCATATTTTCTTCTTCATAACTAATCATAACATTGTAAGCATGTAGTAACTTTTAAATGTACAAAAAAATCGAACGAAGAACTCTCGGGTTTGAGAGATATTGAAATTTCAGATTACATTTTTAAATGAAATGTATTCTTTGTAATAATACCAGACTAATTTCACAAACCTTTTTTTGTGAAGACCAATTAAACAACATGTCGTATCGAAGGAATATGTGTCGCATACGAAGGGACACTATCTCGCTCAAACTGAAAATGGCACAAAAAACATTAATTTAAATCTTATTATATAAAAGAAAGTCGTGTTAGTTACTCCGTTTATAACTCAAGAACGGCTAAACCGATTTGACTGAAGATTGGGAGGTAGGTCAGAACCAGGAAAAGGACATAGGATATTTAAATCGATTCTTTGCCGGGCGGGACGAAGTCTGCCGGGACCGCTAGTAAAACATAAAATTATACTTGGCATCGCTTCTATAATTTTACAACGTGCATGTCGAAGTTTACATGAATTGATGTCCAAAGATCCCTGTCACCCCAGATTTACGTTATTTTATTATTTTAGGATTGGTAGTCTATACTAATCTATACTAATATTATAAAGAGGAAAGGTTTGTTTGTTTGCTTGTATGGATTGAATAGGCTCCAAAACGACCGGACAATTTGAAAAATTCTTTCACTGTTGGAAAGCTACACTATTCCCGAGTGACATAGGCTATAAAAAAAAGGGATCCGGGCGAAGTCAGGGCGGGTCGGTAGTATAAAATAAATTTAGAAAGGAATGGGTAAGTACTCGCTAATCTGAAAGCGGGGCCGCTTTACAGATAGCATGTAATTGAATGTATCAAAGGTGGTAAAAAATAAGCTAATTTTTTTTTAGTCGTTCTTGTTGTCTGTAAATGTTACCGTAGCAAGATATAAATTATAATTAATAAGATTGGAGCATCGTTTATATTTTGTTGAACTTAGCTCAGAATAATAAGGTAATATAGGTTAAAGATCACTTACGTTTCGATTGACTTAACGTATTTCGATTCTCTGTCTTTTAGTGCATTAAATGATACTCCCATAATTGACTCTGAAAAATATTAACAAATTGGCCTATATAAAATATTAATTGTAATTTCTTACATGATACTTGCCTTATTGACCTGGAGGCTCGTAAAGTTCAAGCTCGTAAGTATTTTGTCGTGTAATAAGGCTTCTGAAACCCTTACATGGGCATTGCATACTAATATGTAAGTAGTTATGTTTTTTCAGGCATTTTAATCAATAAATTTTATATATTAATTTGTAATATTCGTGTTTATTACACATTTTAATGAAACAATTATAACTGCAATAAAATTAAATACGGTAAATCCGTAATACTTATTGTTTCATTCGAAAATAAAATATGTTTTTGATATTGAACATAATTTGCATGCTATCTTCATAATATGTTATTATTCTTTTGCATAATTTGTACCTATGCTATTTTTATAACAATAATAATTACCAGTGACATTATCCAACGCAGCCAAGGCTATAATAGGAAAGAGGTCAAAAGGTTTTCCGTCTGCCAAGGATTGCAGTTGCTCTGCTAGCACTTTTTCAGTTCGTAGAAACACCGGTAAGAAGCTTTGAAGAATATTAAAGTGAAAGGCTGGAGTCAGGAACTTACGATGCGTCTTCCATCTCTGTCCTGCCATTAAAATACATAAGTTTATATATGTTTATGGTCATGGTACAAGAGAATAAATACACTGGCTATGACTGTTTCTGTTATAATATAAAATTAAAACAATGTTTTACCTAAATTGATATTTGATACCCATATGCTGAAAGCGAAAGCGGTTTAAAGCCGTTTAGCGGTTTAAAACCGCAGTACTATAGACATAATTAAAATACCTAGTAATATTACTAACTTTGTAAAACATATATAAATACTAGCTAACTCAGCGATCTTCGTAGTACCTACTTAGCGCTTTTTAAAATTTATGTATATACCTACATAATATAAAAAAATAGGGCTCAATAAAATAAGGGTAAAATTTTAGAGTTGTATATGTTTTCCAATGCTGAATCATAAAACAATAATAAAATAATATATATATTGGCTTTGATTGTGTTTGTTGTTTGTTTGTGTTTAGTTACCTTCATTGCCCAAAAGTAGTAACAAAATAAAAACAATATTATGATTAACTAAATTGATATCCGATACACGGAGCGAATTCTTGGCCATAAAATCATGCAAAGGTCGTTTGCGGTTAACGAGACGGCCTTGTACTTGACCGCTTTACAAATGTCTGCTATTATACTAGTATCTATAAATTTAATTTTAAATATAGTACGAGACCGTATTGTTTGTTTTTAACTGCTGATAGTTTAAATTTGCAATTTTAAAAGGTGATATCGAATTTTCTAAAATATGAAATAACTAGCTTCTGCCCGCGACTTCGTCCGCGTGGAACTCCTCCTTTTTTGCAGTCGGTTAAAAAGTAGCCTATGTCCTTTCTCAGGATCTAGACTTTATTTGTACCAAATTTCATTTAAATCGGTCCAGTAGTTTTAGCGTGAAAGCGTAACAGACAGACAGACAGAGTTACTTTCGCATTTATAATATTAGTAGGGATTATTTCTGTTTCAATTTACGAATATTAACTATTTTACAATACAAATAAAATAAATGGCATTACTAGCGCTTTGCAAAAACAGATGTTGTAGACCCGATATGCACACAAAATTTTATAAAAATCGGTCCTTCCGTTTCGGAGGAGTTTGACAACAAACACCGCGACATAATACATTCTTAACTTAATACGGAAATTTGATGAAGTGGACAGCCTTGAATACTTTATGTTTACGTACCTATTAACAATGTAAATTATCAAAATATATTTGGCGGTTACCAGGCAAACTAATATTTATCTGCAACTAGCGGTCCCGGCAGACGTCATCCTGCCCGTTCGAAATTCAAATTAGTTAACTTTAGTTAGACAACGTTTGTATGGGAAAAGAAAAGGGCTGTTTTTAGGGTTTTCCCGGCAATTATTCGATTTTTTCTCGCCGTTAGAACTATCCTTAGACTTCAACGAACATTTAAAAAAAAAATTGGCCAAATTGGTCCAGGCGTTGTCGAGTTATGCGCTTACCAACACATTTTGCGATTCATTTTTATATATTTAAGAAGAAGAAGATTAGTGTCACTGCCCACTGGTTGCTATAAAATAGCAACCAGTCGCTTTTTTGTGATACATTATTTTTATATCGTACTTTTTTATATATTTTTTAAATATTATCACTTTTGATGATTATCATTGTCTATTACATCAGTTTTCGCATTACGCTTGTAGTTTAACATTAAATACCAATTAAATTGCACAACTACGTGCTTGGAACATTACATTTTGCTAGTTTCCATTACCCGCTTTGTTTATTCTTACCTGTTGAGGTGAGGAGACCTTGACCGAGCCAAGGTTGAAGAAAGTAATATGAATTGCCCTTCGTGATCGTCTCTGAGCTCGACATAATGTGCTGAGATAAAAACAAGGTCATTAATAAAACATTAACACATAACAAAAAAAATCATTGCGACACAATTTAAGAAAATTCGTGAAAAATATTATTCTAACAAAATTGTACCTACTGTTACTGGAAATTGACGAAAAATGTTTAAGTTTTTATTTCGCGCGCTAAATGAGCACAGGCAATCGATAAACAGCCAATGTTGTCTATGACTATTAAAATATTTTTATCGAGAATTTCTGTATTTATATTATGACTATGGTGATGTTAATATATTTATTAATTAATGAAAAAAAAAGCAAAAAAAAAATTACTGGCATATAACTGCTACCCGGTTAAATTAAGAATGATTCGTCATACATTACCTATAGTTTGAAGTGAGGTACCTACCTAACTTAATTTATTAGGATTTAAAATACGGCACTTGCTGTGCCGTAAAAATAAGTGAGTTGAGAGTGAGTGAGTGAAATATTTTTGCATAAGAAATCATATACCTATTACATTTAGCGAAAATAACAGACTAGATCCGGACGGAAGTAATTTAATCTGGTCAGGTCTTTATTTAACTTGAATGTAACTGTACAATGATACAAAGATTTTTAGAAATAACATTAAGCGATAAAACTAGTGTCATCTTAATAAACTTAATTGATCCATTGATTGAAATAGAGAGAAACATATCCTATTATATGTTGAATTTATATTTCATACAAAGATAAGATGAATTCCGACTGTCACATCTCGTAAATAAGTAACTCTATACAATATTCTGCTTGTCTATATATATGTATGTAGATGTATAGTTCTATTTACCTCTATATATTTAGGGTGTGAGAACATGGCATATCTTTCTGACATGATGTACACGTACAAAGCATCTTGATACTTTGTTGCCAGAGATGACAGTACGTCGAGAAATTCTGCAAGAAATATTACAGTTTATCAGTTTATCGTTTTGCTTATTAAATATGTGTAGGTAGAGAAGTTAACCATAATATAGATAAGACTCAATTTAAGCTTTAAATTGATTATGTATTTATTTGTCGTCTCGTCTGAAGTCGTCTGATAAATGACATAATGATTAGGTCAACAGCGTTGTAATGAAAATACAAAACACAAATTTTATTAAATCTATGTTATGTTGTAAAAGAAATTAAATGTAGATTGAGACCAATCGATGCCACTTAAAACGAAATTAAATAAACGTTAGATTAAAAGTTATCATGCAAAACAAGATTAACATTTTCATTTAATTTTCGTTTTAAGAAATAATAACTGATGTGTGTCAGTACGTATTAGGTACTAACGATGTAAGATGATATAATTAAAATGTAATAAAAATTAAGTAGGTACTACATTTCAAAATAAAAAACTTACGCGTAGAATCAACATTAAGAAACATCAACCCACTGCCCACTATGGGAAGTGGGATAGGACCACGCATGTTAGTCTTCTTCACTTCTCTTAATTTAGTTATAAATGACAGTAAAACAAAAAGCAAGAGCGCCAGAGATATTATGGAAAACAACATTTTTTTAAATAAAAAATGAACTGACCTATTTAAAATCTGAATTAAGACTATACATTGAAACAGCTTCGTATTGATAATGAGTCAATGCTTGTAATTGCAAACGCTATCTGATGGAGAATTCTCAATGATGATTGCGTAGGACACAGTGCAAAAGCAAGTATGACAGTACATATAAATATAGGCATTTAGGAGCAATCTTGTCTCATTATTACATATAATTTTCCATTTATAAAAATTATACACTGCAAACAGAGGCTATAATGAACTTACCGGGTAACATAAATAGACATTACTAGTAGTCATATTTTTTCTACAGCACTATTACAGTTAAGTTGGTAAACTAAACAATATAATAAACTTCAAAGTTAAGTTTTGAACGTGTGTACACAATTCAGGTTAATCGGTTGAAGTTATGCTTAAAAATTGAGTAGCAAGATTTCACCCCTACATACTTACATAAGAATCAGTAGTAAACGTACAGGGAGGATCGTGCATGTAGGCGTTAGGGTAGGCACTCTACTTATACTTCAGCAGAAAGAAGGTTTTAAAATAGCGTTAAAGAGATGAGTGGCTTTCGCAGACAACTATATAAAAATTGACAGATGCTCTTCATTTCTCAAGTACCCTGCTCTAGAGAATTTAATTGAATTATATATATTACTAGCGTCTGCCCGCGACTTCGTCCGCGTGGAACTTCTCCTTTTTTGCAGTCGGTTAAAGAGTAGCCTATGTCCTTTCTCAGGCTCCAGACTTTCTTTGTACCAAATTTCATTTAAATCGGTCCAGTAGTTTTAGCGTGAAAGCGTAACAGACAGACAGACAGACAGAGTTACTTTCGCATTTATAATATTAGTAGGGATTTATAACTAAGGCATAAATAGCTGTTACAGTCATTTCAATGATTGTTTTTTTATCGAATGATCGAAGCGACGCTATATTGCTATTTTCATAAAACCGCTATAAATAGTTGCTGCTAAAATCGACACTATACCTACTTACTGGGGTTTTGATAATTGAAATGACCTATATTTTGTCGGTTTGAAATGACATCATCGCGTTTACGCGCGAAAATTAAAAAAAATGTGGATTTAGTAATATATACGCAAATATTTATTTAAATTTTTATTTACAGTTTCTTTATTACTTATTTCTTTTTTTTATATAAAAAAAAAAACATTTTTTTAAAGATTAACATATTTTTGTTTTGTGTACTTAATGTGTTTCAAGTAATGTATAAACGAGGTGAACTGACAGACAATCAACTTAAAGGTCATCCAGTGTTGCAAGTTACTCAAAACCGGCTGGTTATTAAGATTAAAGTAAAGCCAAGATAAAATTAGACTTTTGAAATCGAAGAATTCATAAGCAGATATATACCACACAGACATAAAATAATAAAAACAAGTTGTAATATTTTCGTCAGAACAGAATATTTTTTTGTTGTTGAAGCAAAACTGCGCAGGTATTATTAATTTAAGGATTTTCCACATAAGAAAAAGAGGACAACATATCCGTAGTCTTAGCAAAAAAGATTGTTTATATATGTGTCATATAGTGAAAAAGGCTATAAGTTCTTCACATACAGTATTACAGTTAAGCCCTTTGACCATAACAATATGACACTCATGTCATTATGCTGTTATGTTAGGAATTAAAAGTAGTAGAAAAATTTAATAATTATGAATTACTTACTTGCAGAGTCGACTAGGAACAAATGTCCATTACCCACAATTGGAAGTGGTATAGGCCCGGGCAATTTTGTCTTTTTAATATCCAGGATAAAACATATACTAGTATACACAGCATAAAGGATAAAAACACTCAGTAAAAGTAATAAAAACATTTTATTGTAGAATATATAAACATAAATAAAAGACCACTTCGGGCGATGACTAGATACCGATTAAAAACATGTGGGAATTGTTAAAGGACAAGTTGTACGAAGCCGGTTTCATTCATTTTTGTTTACCTGAGTTGAATAAGGTTAATATATTTATTATATAGGTATATACTTACCTGTATACACATATAACCATAATGACAATTGTAATTACTAAACAAGAGCAAGGTATTAATAAATTTTGATAATATTTTCTGATGCCTTGGCGGTTATTTCACACTAGCAGTCCGCCCCGGCTTCGCATGGATCTCTATTTTTTTTTCAAAATATAATATAGCCTATGTTACTGTCACTCGGGAATAGTGTAGCTTCACAACAGTGATAGATTTTTTCATATCGGTCCAGTTTTTTGGAGCCAGCCAGACAGACAGACAAACAATCAAATCTTTCTTCTTTATTATATTAGTGTAGATTGGAATAGGCTAGAATTCATTAAAAAAAAAAACACTTTAGTGTTATACTATCGTCTGCTCAATCGAGCTACGATTATGCTAACCGCCAAGTTTTCGAAATTTCAGCAAATAAATTTAAATACTCGAGTTAAATCTGTTGTAGTTGTTATATTCCAATTTCGATAAATGTTCTTTAAACAGAAACAAAGCTGCGTTGTACCTTTGATCTATGATATAATAATTTAAAAAAAAAACGTTTAAAAGCGTGTCGTGTCACACGCATTATTACAGTTCCATTGTTTGTGATGTTTAATAACAATACAAAGCTATTATTATTTTTTTAACTTAATTGTCTGAACATTGTACGAGAAAATTACGGATATCTGTAACATTTCCGCTTTAAGTAAAAAACTGATAAAAATCTGTCCTATGACTAGTCATAGGACAGATTTTTATCAGTTTTTTACTCACTCACGTCTAGACGTGAATAATTCTGTAACATATGCTACGAGAACGGAGACTGTAGCATTTTCTAAATGTCAGCATAAGTAAAATTAATATACCTATGATAATTGTATCCGTTATTTTGACTTCAAAAACTCATTTTCATGTCTCTTCTTAAATAACACTAATTTTAAAGGGTGATGGAAGCGTCAATGTTGTATGGTTTAACTATTCAATTTAGCTAATCAATTTAAAATACTTACGAATACGTTGATAAATCGATTAATCTTCTGCGACCAAACACTACTCAACTATTTCACTCGATTAAAGAAAATATAGGATCTAGGGGAGTGAAGATACCGCGCGGTCCAATCGGGTCTTAGTAATTAGTAAAGTAGGAGACAGTGCAAGACAAGAGAGATTTATTTTATAATGATTTTTTTTACAAAGACAAGAGTAGAAACATTTTAGACCCCCAGTGGGATTCGAACCCACGCCTATGCCTTTACTAACGGTAGCGTGCTGAATCATTTCACCATAAAAAAAAACGAATGGTTTTGAACCAAGAATCGAATTTCGATTGATAGATCGTAGTTAATAAGAGATGTATTTTGTTAAGTATACTTTGTATCGCCATACAGTGGTTGATCTTATAAAGTTGAAAATTTGTAATTGTACATATAGGTATATACTATTGTTTTCAATACTAAATCATAAAAAATAAAAACAACAAAAGCAAATTAAAAAATTTAAACAAACTTTGGGAAGGACCGAACCTATTTTAACATTTAGGGATATTAAAAATAGATGTTGTCCTACCAAATATTATGCGCACAAAATTTCATAAAAATCGGTCCAGCCACTTCGTAGTAGTTCGGCTACAAACACCTCCGAAACGAGAATTATACCTATATTAGATTTATTACCTATTTTATACCTATTAGATTCTCATAAAATTAAGTAAAACTGCGATTAACTCCTATTTCTAGTCTTTATTCATCTGCCCGGAAGATTAAAACTACTTGCATTTAACAAAATAATATGAAATGTCAATTTTCTGTCGCTGTTCATTTGGACCTCCGGTCAACTATTCGAGAGTCATTCGGCGTTCCCAACTCCCGCGCAGATTGAATTTGTAATGTGTTTCAACTCATTCAAATAGCGCAGCGTCGCACATAGTTCCAATTTGAAAAAGTGCTCTAGTCTAGAAGATAAACTTTGTGAATGTTTTACGATGGCAAGTTTCTTCTGAACTTTAGCTATCCTCATACATTCTTGATGATGCTTAGGAGCGTTTCATGTTTATATCTATTGGTTTATTTAAGTATGTACAATTGTAGATTCAGAGGTTTGTGCATAATTTATACAAATTGTTATACATAATTTATATGCTTTAATCTATTCAAAGTTAGAATGTTAGAGCTGGCACGTGTTTGCGAAAAAATATTTATGTAAGTAAGTATACCTATTGACAAAATTAAGTAGGTAGGTATCCATAATAGCACTCATAAACAGACACAGTCAAAAATATATATGCAAACAGAAAAACTAAATATGTTGTATTTCCGTACCTTATCTTATCTTACTGACGGGGTCCTTTCAGATTCACTTCGAACCATGGGATCATTTGTGCCTACCCCTCCCTTAGCTTACTCTATTCGCTTGTTGTTTAGTGGTTCAAATGTTAATTACATCACGTTTTCATTAATATACCTATATCGATTACGATCACTGACGTATTATTATATACATATATACCTAACGCAGAAAATATTTCTTATTATAATATTTTTTGCACATTTATGAAAATATGCTGTCCAAAATTATACACAACGCCGGTCATAAATAAGCAAGGGGTGGACAGCGACCTTTTACCGCTATTGTCCCTCTTTGTTGTGATATTTGTGCTAAATTTCGGCAGAACATTAAGCTTCTTAAATGATTTACTAGACTTGGTTGCACGCAAAGAAATAGAAACAGGAAGTGTGCCTAACCATTTTGTGCCGTAAACAATTACCTACCTACATTGATGCATAACAAAAGCGTTTTAAATATGAGAGATTTTATAAGGTCTTAGACAGGTACCTAGTTAAACTGAATTCTTAAAATTAACCTATATATAAATACTAACTGAATGCTAGTGTCATTTATTTATTCTCATTGTGAAAAGGGAATGAAATTCAACGCAGATGCATCAGCATGCAGTGCGGAGGCAACACTCCGTGTTTGCACACGCTGATAGCTTCAATTTTCTGCATCCCTTAGAGAATAGATCTTCGTATCTAACAGATACGTGCTTTCAAGGATTATTTCAAAGATTATGTCGGTTACGTTACTCTGAAAGGGTTATGCCGGAGTAACTCCAAGGAATAAAAAGCCAGTACCTACCTACCTACAGATAGTTTAAAACAAGATACTTAATTATTTTTAATTCTTTTTGTGAATAGGTAGGTAGGCACTACAATTTTTAGTTTTATTAATTCGTAGGTATAGTAACATTTCGTTATGCTATTGTGATAGTTGAAAGTTATAAAGAAAACAGCTTATACATTACCTACTTCATTAAACGAACAACAGCAATCTCGTTAATTTAATTCAAGACTTAATAAAATATAAGAGATAAGGTAACCCTCGGTTTGTCCTGAGTAAGGATTCAAATTTATATTCATTTCAATAGTACTATGCAATATATAAATAAATTTATTTTGTCGTACCTATCTATTGCTTTCAAATTCTATGTTTCCTCCGCCCATGTACATACCGACCGACAGGCTCCTGTTCTGTTCCTCCATTGTAGTCTAGTATTTGAGCCGAAGTCTGTTTGTAACACATGCATTTAAACTTCAAGTCAAATTAACAGATAAACGTTATGCCACAACAGTATTGTTGCTTGCATAGAAACAATATTATAGCAACCTTGGGGCGTACACAAGGTGCCAACGTTCAACGTTAACGTTAAACGGAACGATCAAAATGTACAATTCTATCTAGAGTCTGTCATTTGTTTGTGAGGGCAGGGTCTATTTCACCAAATGAAGTGAAAAAAAAAAATGTTTACACTAAAAACTCAACAAGATTTACACTGGTTAGCTTTGTATTGATTATGCATTGCATTTCGAATTGTCACTTGTCGTGTTGGTGAACAGCAAATAGTCTGATTGTCATATTTTTTGGGAATCCCTGTTTCATAGGACGACAAAAAAGGATTTATTTATTAACACCTTTTAATTAATGACTTATTTCAAAACCAAATAAATATTATCATCTAAGTATAATATATTATCATACTAAATTTCTATTCATACATTAGAGTATCTATTAGACATTTAATTTATTTATGTAGTAGTTTCAAATAAGTAAATAAGGTATCCTAAGGTATTCTAAAAGAAACATCGTTATTATAAATACGTCGATGACGAAATCTGGTTAAATTTTTGCTGCACCGCGCATGTAAGATTTGTTCTTTATATTTTTTGCGGTCAACGGTCCCTTATTGTGTCTCTTGTTGTTTTTCTTTTGCTTTGACTGTTTTAATGGTCGAATCTTCGTTGAAGAGTGATCAGGTCTGAAGATGCTCCAGGCCAGGTGGAGCAGCTCAAGTAAGGTCAAGATGCTACAGCCGAAGAATACATTGAATACCCCTCCTAGTTGTGCTGAGAACGATAACAACAATATTAAAAAAAGTGGAAAAGTGGGGACCTCGGGGATCGTATACCCTTTGTCCAGTGCAAGAGGTTGAGTGAAGTACCGCAAATAAATATATAAATCGATTAGGTAAAAATATCGAAGGTTACTATTTCCTGCAGACAAAATAACATAGGTAGGTAAGTACTTATAAAAGAATGAAAGGTTTGTGGGTCGTAATTTTTTTCATACAATGAAGGTCGCGTCATGAAACAGAGTAAAAATCACTGGTCAAATCAAATGAAATCTAGACAAATAATAATAACATATTATTATAACAATATATCATTATTAGAGATAATGGTTTGACATAAGTCACAAAGGTAGGAGTTTTATTGTTTACAACAATCTAAATAAAATTAACAAATAAACGGACAAAGTAGCAAGGTTTTACGATGTATGTATCTCAGATTTTAGATTTAGGGTTAAGTAATAGAAATTGGGTTATTATTATGCGAATCAGACACGCCTTGTGGTAATTTAATAGCAATGTCCATTCTAATATTATTATTATCTACATATTCTTTTTTATTTTCACACTAATCAACAATGGCTACATTGTTGATTACGTAAATTGTAAAGCACGTGTAGATTGAAGTCTCTATGAAACTATAAGCGGTATTCTGGTTAATTTTGTAATATTGCATCAGTGTCTTAAGTACCTACTTTAAGTACCCTTCTTTTTTAAATTTACGAAACTGATGTAATCTATACCTCGATTTACTTACAGAATAAGTCCAATAACTTGAAGTAGGATTGCCTCGAGAAAGATTTCTGACCCTGTCGTATAATGAATATTCTGGACACCGTTATTTTTCTCATATCTAAGCCCTCGCTGTAAAGAAATAACGATAAAATTATGCTGGAAGCCTTTGCTCAAATGACGCTCTTCCAATGAGAAATGTTCATTTGAAAGAGAAAACAAAAACTGCATCCCAGATTAGAATCTTTTACTACTTTTATTCGAGATATTTATGTTGTGTTTCAAAAATCAAATAAAAAAAACTTTCGTATATCCGCGTAGGCCTTTCTTTCCTAGCTAAATCAAAAAGCGATATGATCAACTTAACTGCTTACTAGCTGTGTACAGAAATATTTGTAAAATATTCCTGAATTAACAGTTCAAATACTCACTAAAAGTCGTCAAAGGAAGAGGTTGTAGAAAGGTTGTAAGTATGCGTAGTAACAGTCTCTGACTGGTATTCGCAGTTCGAAGGGCAGTCACAATCGTTTGCACTAAACGATCCTAAAAAAATAAATAAAATCCAATTATAAATGCCAGAAGACTAGTACAAAAAGTAAAGACCTCTTCACGCTTTAAATTGTTATATTCAAAACATTTATTTTTAGCTTGCTCAGTCTCTAAGTCGAGTGAAGTGTTATAAAATGCCTAATCTATTCTGCTAACACCTTCCAGCAGTCAGCTTGCTAGGTAATAATTATTAAACAGGACTTCAGAATTCCTTAGCTTTAATCTGTTCTTGAAAGCTAGGTTTAACGCTAGTTCGAATTGCTTTTAGCTGTGACTTTGTCCGCAATGGGTTCGAGGTCAAAGTAAAGCCACAACTTCTAACTCATCTTTGAAATGAAAAGCTAAAATAAATAAAATTTTGTCGAAACTATTTCAACTACTTGGATGGATTTCTTACTGGAAAGCATATACTTGTAAGCTTATGTATGTAAGCCTTATTATAATCTAGATTGAAGAGACCTGAATTCAGTTTGTAATAATTTTTTTTATACATAGCTTTATCATAAAACTAAAAGAAATCAAATTACCTACTATATTATGTTTCGTTTTCTATAAGTGGTTTATTTTTCATTACGTCATCCCAGTGTAAATTTACGCCCTTCTCAACGTTTACAATATTTCATATAAATTCTAATCAGTTTTAGACATCAAGAATTAAGTTCGTTATAACGCGTGATGCAAGTCGAAAAATTGTTTTGTGAAAAAGCAAAAGAAGTATAATTGTTAATTTAAAAATCAGTAAATGAAAAGGCATTGTTTTTTGATGTTACCCATGCTTTTTCGAACACAGGTTAGGCTCCTCGCACGGCAGGATGGGACCCATGGCGGTCGGGGATGCACAGGCAATAGACATCGGCATCTTTTAAAAATTGATTCCATCTCGCATTCTAGAAGGCAGTAATTCCTAAAAAAAATACTTTATTCCTTATGATATTTTTTAGTAGGAAGGCTAAGAGCAATGCGACATTTAATAGTACATTACGCACCTAGGCCAGTAAAATAAAAAATGTCTCAGATCACATGTAATGTGATCTGAGGCTTTTTTATTTTACTAGCCGAGGTCAGTATACTATTTTTCTGTTCGACGAAGCCAGAAAGCGGCAATTTCATTTGGCGCACCGGCCAGTAAGGCGGAGGACAGAAAAATGGATTTCCAACGCAAACTAGAGGCGACTAGCGAATAAATGTAATATAGGATTTTTAAGAGCTATATCGTCATCGTGGCAGAAACGCTGCAGGACCTACAACAGATGCTGAATGATCTGGCTGACTCTTCTGTACGCATTGGCCTACGGATGAACTTGGACAAAACCAAGGTCATGTTCAATGAACATGTACTACCGGAACCAATTGCGGTACACGGCGCCGTTCTCGAAGTTGTTCAAAAATATGTCTACCTTGGACAGACATTACAGTTAGGTAGAAACAACTTCGAGGATGAGGTGGATAGAAGAATTCAGTTAGGTTGGGCAGCGTTTGGGAAGCTACGTCAAGTCTTCATATCGTCACTCCCACAGTGCCTGAAGACGAAAGTCTACAATCAGTGCGTCCTACCCGTCATGACATACGGAGCCGAAACGTGGACACTGACGGTACGGCTGGTTCACAAATTTAAAGTCGCTCAGCGGGCTATGGAAAGGGCTATGCTCGGCGTTTCTCTGCGGGATCGAATCAAAAATGAGGTGATTCGGCAGAGAACCAGAGTCATCGACATAGCCCACCGGATTAGCAAGCTAAAGTGGCAGTGGGCTGGCCATATTAGCCGAAGAACCGATAACCGTTGGAGTAAACGTGTTCTAGAGTGGAGACCGCGTCTCGGCAAGCGTAGTGTAGGACGTCCTCAGGCAAGGTGGAGTGACGATTTGCGTAAGATGGCTGGCAGGAGCTGGATGCGAGCAGCCGAAGATAGAGCAAAGTGGCGTGCAATTGGAGAGGCCTATGTCCAGCAGTGGACTGCGACGGGCTGATGATGATGATGATGATGATGATGAAGAGCTATATTGTAGAAGTAAATATCACCTCTCATATACTGGGAAATATCTCAGGGGTTTATTAATGATCTTGCAGCCACGGAGCTCGTCACTCATGAAGAGGACGTCATCAGAGACATGGAGATGTCGCTCCCTGAAAGCGGACCATTGCTCCGTTCCAGGAGATAAGGGTGTCCCATTATTCGCCAAGTCCACAAAGTATTGACGACTCTGAATTGATTGCTGGAAATGTTTTGATACTTTAGGTACATACCAAACTTTAAAATGATTAAATTTCGGATAAGTATCACAATTATGTCTAAAACGTTCTTCTGTTCTTTAAAGTACAGACCATCCATTAAGGAACTGTTCAGGCAAGGTAATTTTTGTTTTAGATATTTTAATAATCAAAGTCAAAAACATTCTGCAAGTACGCTTTAAATCCTTACCCATTTGTAAGACAGATCAATATCATTTAGATCCTGGCTTTGGTTGACGACGACTAAAAGTGCATTGAAGGGGCCCACACTTTTCTTTGTTACCCACTTTTTCATACTAATTTTGTGGGATTTAATTTTCCATTTCATTTCTCTAAAATTAAAATAAGTAATTTACCATAGCTACTATAATAATTTAGGTTTCAAAGTAAGCTCCGGACAAAGTTTCCAACGGGGTCAGATATAGATCCAAGTCTCATTTCCAGAAACAAAATGTTTTCTTTGCTTTACCACACAACATCGATTACAAACACAACATTTTCCCCGTTTTTTACACATTTTCCACTGTTTCTTCGCTCCTATTGGTCGCAGCGTGATGTTATATAGCCTAAAGCCTTCCTCGATAAATGGTCTATCCAACAAAAAAAGAATTTTTGAATTCGAACCAGTAATTACTGAGATTAGCGCGTTCAAACAAACAAACAAACAAACAAACAAATAAACAAACAAACTCTTCAGCTTTATAATATTAGTATAGATATTATCTGTTTGATTACGTAGGCCAGAGTATTGTAGCGCGTTCTCTTCATCACATTCACACAACATCGATTACAAACGTAATCACACTAAAGACGAACAGCAATGCAATTTTTTATATATTATATTCTAATACTACTTATATAACTACCAACATAAATAACAAAAATCTGCAATAATCAAGTTAGTAAGTAGGTAATACTCGTAGTCCAAATACCGTTTCAAAGACCTTCCATTAAAAACGCAGCAGAAACCATAAGCGGTAATTTCCATCATAAACAACGAAGAGCAGTTCACATATTGGTGGTTCCAGCGACACCTAAAATAATAAATATCTATAAATATCTTTGGACAATTCACATCAATTGATCTAGTTCCAAACTAAACAAAGCTTGTATGTACTATTAGTACTAGACAAGGGATACATAAATACATATATTATGACATCCAAGACACGGGTACAGATGCTGGAGTTCAACACATTGGCATCTACCCCTAGCAGGATTCGAACACACAACCTCCGGTTTCGTAGCCAGGGCCACTAGAACACCAGGCTGTCTCAATAATATTTATTGCTATTTAATTGCATAATATTTCGAGGATGTTCTGGAATGAGTAGATGTGATCGGCAAGAGGCAAAATAAGTGTCGAGTTTTCAATCCATTGGTTCATACGATGGAGATTTGAGAGGCTTCTTGACCTTTTGCTTGACCTGTGGTTTGAACAATTGACATAATATACAAAAATAAATAAGTGGGTACCTGATCAGGGATTCCCTGCACGAACTTGTTAATTGAAGTCCCGCTTCTTCAGCTAACATGTTATTGTATTCCAAGATTGATTGTATTTTGTCTAGATCTCTTATGTTATATCTTACGTCCGGGGAATAAAATGCAGACAACTGATATAGAATTGGTTTTGTTGAAGATTTATTTAAGCCAAGTGGGTACTTTCTGTAAATTAAATTAGGTTCCTATAATCATTTAAAATTTGGATATCTATTATTGTTCCAGTAACTCGTTCCACTTTTGTCAGAATTTTGGACTTTCCCACAACAAGCTTTTAGTCGTTTAATTTTTATTAAGGTAGTACAAATTCAAAAGTAATTCTGTTTGTAACCACTACACGCATAAACCACTAATCTAATTGTGATTTACTATGGAGAAAGTTTGAGTTCTGGGAAATGAGAAAGGTTGGGGGAATTTACAATAAAAGTGGAATAAGTGATGCCTGATGACCTAATCACCTATGGGCTTAAATACATAATTATTATTTAATACCTATTATAGTAGGTAATTTAATGTTTTCCTCTGAATTTAGTAAATGGATTGATGTTAAACACGCCATAATAATAATATGAACTTCGCTCCCATTTTCACGGTTATGTTTATTTGAGAAATTATTAGTTTTGCTAATTATATATTTTATTTATAATGTTATTTAATAGATATCGTATTATTGCACACTTTTTCATTTATTACGCTTACTTATTGAATTGCTTTAATAATTTTGTAAGGCGCTGACGTTTACCTAAAAAAATAATAATATATTGAATAAAAAAAAAAATTTTTTTAACTGTTCTCTTAATTTGTAGACCTAAATTGATGCAAATTTTGAACTTTCTAGATTATATAGATAATCTAGAGGATACATAATTATTATTGATTGAGTTTCTTTAATAAAATACGTCTATATTAAAAGTTAATACCTACTATCTATACTTATTACTTATATATATATATATATATATTATATATATATTAATATTATAAAGAGGAAAGATTTGTATTTTTGTATTTTTGTATGTTTGTAATGAATAGGCTCCGAAACTACTGGACCGATTTCAAAAATTCTTTCACCTTTGGAAAGCTACATTATCCCCGAGTAACATAGGCTATATAATATCACGCTAGGTCTTATAGTTGCGGAGCAGTAACCGGAAATGTTTCAAAAACGGGGGAAAAGTATCGTTTCTGAGGCCTTCCGTGGCGTGCGCTGAGCATATAGTTAAAGTTATACAAAAATGCTTTATGGGTAAATTGTTCATATTAACATTATCTTTAAAAAAGTCCGCGAGAGCATATGTCTATCTTTTATAGTTTACCCATAACAATCGTAAAACTATGAAAAAAATCTTAAGTCCACCCGTGCGAAGCCGGGACGGGCCGCTATACCATATAAAGTTGTTTGCTTGGTTGTTTGAGGCAAATAGGTTTCGAGCCGTGAAACGATTATAAGCCGACTGAAATGGTCCGTTTAATATTTTTCTGTTTTTTTTAACTTGTCTAAGCTGCCGTTTAGATTTTCAAATCAATACGGCGGTAAATATTAAAAAAAGTCATATTGTAGACTCTTACATTTTGGATAGAAAAGCCTCTACTCTGTGTTCAGGGAAGAATATTTCCGGGCATATTATTACGGATGGAAAGTTGAATGGTCTATTGTACGGTTCTATCTGCACGAGATGTGTCGGTGCCTCCCAAAACCTCAGGACTGTCTGCGTGAGGTTGGCGATAGCACTCCATAGTAAGATCATCAAGGCTATTGTCCACCATAATCTAAAAGAATACATAAAAAAAAATATTAGTAAATAAACATTAATAAAGTACTTTCACACGATAAGTTTACTAGTGCTTCGGGAAGACATAATGTAGGTAATTATACATGTACTTACATGTATTATCACTATATAGTATAAAACAAAGTCGCTGTCTGTCCGTCCCTATGTATGCTTATATTTTTAAAACTACGCAACGGATTTTGTATCAGTTTTTTAATAGATACAGTGCACGAGTGTTTTAAGAGGAAGGTTTACAGCACCCGTGTGTAGCCGGGGCGGGTCGCTAGTATCTATTCTATTAAACACTTCTGAATAAGTAATATTTTTTATAATTGTAATATAAATTATTTATTACCTATAAGTAGGATCAGCTAGCCTCTTAGCCCCATGAAACTGAGCTTTCACCAGGAATTCTCTCAAACGCATCGAAACGTCCACCGCTTTCAAAATCAAAATTGTAATTACCGAATATCAAGAGTTGACATACCATTATTTTACTAACCGATATAATCATCCTACTCGACAGTAATTGATTGTGTTTAAATTACATTTAGAATAAATTAATATATAGGAACTAGGCTAGAAACATTAACTACTGGTCGCTTTAGCTATTAAGTTATTAATTATTGAGTACCTTTTTATATAGAAACGGTTCGTGGCAGCACTAAATCGTCATAAGAAACACTATTCGACAAGTAAAGAAACTAATGATTTCTGATGCCTTCGCGGTTATTACACATTGGAATGAAACAACTGTTAACGGATTTAACTCGCGTATTTTTATTTTATTTTATTATTTTATTCTCAGTAATGATGGTCTTTCCGAAGCGCTAGTAACGCCCCCTATTAGGTTTTAATAATTTTAATGTATAATAGTAAATTTTTTGCGTAAAATGTAACATTAGTATTTCATAATTCAGAATAGGGTAGTTTTTCAAAATTTGTAATTTAAATATAAGGTAGTTTGCATAACTGTATAAATCACTTTAGCGTTAGACTATTGTCAGCTCAGTCGTGCTACGATTATGGAAACTGTAAAGAATCCGAAAGGTCAGCTAATAAAATAAAATAAAAATACGCGAGTTAAATCCGTTAACAGTTGTTTCATTTCAAAGTAAAGAAACTATTTATTGTCATCGTTCCGACATTAAAATAAAACTATCCCTTCATTTGTGTAATTATATATATTAATTTAAATTACGATTAAATCTATAAAATATTCCGATCTGTTAATAACGATCATTATGATAATATTCACTAACATAATTAATGCTGATTATTCGATATAAATATCAATGTCAAGTAGGTTTTCGAGATTCGGATTATCAGACATCAGTTGACATCTTCGTTCTGCACGGTCCCTATAGAGGCCTGTCGCTAGGAAGTCATTGATGACATGTGCCATGAAGGTAGTTACATAAATATGTATCAATGGAATCATCGAATATTCAAATCTATCTATATATAGAAAAATGAAACCCGTTTTCCGTTGTCACGACATCACGCGGGAACGGCTGGACCGATTTCACTAATTCTTTTTTTGTTGTATTTGTTATTATTAGGAGAAGGTTCTTACGTAAGAAAAAAAAAACTTTATTATAGGGCGGTACGAAGTTCGCCGGGTCAGCTAGTATTCATTAAATTGATAAAGTTACAGTCCGGAGTGATTTAAGTTGAACAAAGTTCTTAACAATTAAAATAAAAAAAATATTTATCAGATGTACAAAATGGTGAAAAAAAGAGATAATAATCTTTATATCACTTTCGGGATCACTATTATCATCAGTACCTACTGAAATGGTTTGTATTAATAATTACTAAACCATTAAGCAAAATCAGTACTTAGAGCGTCCTCAAGACTCATTCAATTTTCCTTGTTAAACAAGAATTTGGGCGCAGTGCGCAGTTATATTAATTAACTTATAACATAAATATTAATAATCTTTAATCGTATTTGAGGAAGGAGTTTACCACAATACCTTTGCAAGAACGTTATCCTACTACTATTATAAAGGCGAAAGTTTGTAAGTATTGATGTATGGATGTTTGTTACTCTTTCACGTAAAAACTACTGAATGGATTTGAATGAAACTTTACCACAATATAGCTTATACACCAGAATAACATATAGGCTATATTTTATAACGATATAGTGTAAAATACTAATCATACGCAGACGAAGTCGCGGGCAGAAGCTAGTTAGTACCTAATTCCAGATTCCAATTGACTTAATCATACGTTCGATATGTCACGGTAAACAATAAAAAGTAATAAAAATATACAAAAACATAAACATTGAGATATAACGTTTAATATCTAGATTTTTTTTTGTTTCTTTGTTAGTATTTCCGGAAACGTCCCTAACACGCCTACTACGAGACAGATGTCAAATTTATTATTTACGCAGCAGCGAAATGTTGCCGACCATACATATGTAGCGACCATAGACTGTCTCTGTCTCTACACACATTTGTAGGTTTTATATTTATAATGTTTCACACGTTACGTCGTATTTCTTGTTTTATGGGTAATTAAAACTTTCATTTATGAATATTAAATATAATTATTATCTTTATTCTATATTTGCGTTAGCTACGAGCTATATAGTGTATTAGCGGCCCCGGCAGACGTCGTCCTGCCCGTCCTATTAGAGTAAGATCCCAGAGCGATCTGACGTAACTTATTTTCTGACGAATGAAACCTTAAGATTTCAGTAGCGTCTAGAGTGCCTTGAATATCTACGGGCTTGTGAAAACTGTCAGAGTGACACCAGGGCTGGTACCAGGTGAGAAAGGTGACTAAAAATAAGAGTTATCTTACTTATTTTCTCATGGCTCATTTTTATATATATCATGTAGAATATTATTTTAAAGTAATGGATATAAGTGTCAGACACTTTTGATTGACCATAACTTTTGTCAGACATTTTTAAGCTACCCAAAAAATGGATCTAAAAGATGGATGAACATAAGCATATCATGTTTAGGCTCATTCGACTCGGTATGACGAGCACTTTCTAAATAGAATATGATGATGGTAGTGTTGATGATGAATCCTGAAGACTACTATGGATCTCGAAGTTGGATGATCATAGGCATATCGTGTTTGGGCTTATTCGACTCGGTATGACGAACACTTTCTAAGCACATGATGATAGATACCCCACATGTAAAGGTCTGATGAAAAAAAAATGCTGAGTTTCAGTTCAATGTATGGGGAACCCCAAAAATTTTGTTTTTTTTCTGATTTTATTTTAAAATCTTAATGCGGTTTACAGAATACATCTACGCACCAAATTTTAATAATGTAGCTCTTATAGTTTCGGAATAAACTGGCTGTGACTAGAGTACCCGATTACTTGAGTAATCGGTTACTGAGTAATCAAATTAGTAATTGGATTACATTTGTAATCGATTGACGCCAACACTGATTGAAACAGATAATGCTCGTCATAGCGAGTCGAATAAGCCCAAACACGATATGCCTATGATCATCCAACTTCGAGATCCATAGTAGTCTTCAGGATTCATCATCAGCACTACCATCATCATGTGTTTAGAAAGCGTTCGTCATACCGAGTCGAATAAGCCCAAACACGGTATGCCTATGATCATCCAACTTCGAGATCCATAGTAGTCTTCAGGATTCATCATCAGCACTACCATCATCATGTGTTTAGAAAGCGTTCGTCATACCGAGTCGAATAAGCCCAAACACGGTATGCCTATGATCATCCAACTTAGAGATCCATAGTAGTCTTCAGGATTCATCATCAACACTACCATCATCATACTCTGTTTAGAAAGTGCTCGTCATACCGAGTCAAATGAGCCTAAACATGATATGCTTATGTTAATCCATCTTTGAGATCCATTTTTTGGGTAGCTTAAAAGTGTCTGACAAAAGTTCTGGTCAATCTCAAGTGTCTAACACTTATATCTATTACTTTAAAATAATATTCTCCATGATATATATAAAAATGAGCCATGAGAAAATAAGTAAGATAACTCTTATTTTTAGTCACCTTTCTCACCTGGTACCAGCCCTGGTGTCACTCTGACAGTTTTCACAAGCCCGTAGATATTCAAGGCACTCTAGACGCTACTGAAATCTTAAGGTTTCATTCGTCAGAAAATAAGTTACGTCAGATCGCTCTGGGATCTTGGACCATATTGTTTCGTCAAAAATCTGTCACTTTTTCATAAGGCTTCATATTTTCCCCGTTTTTTACACATTTTCCACTGTTTCTTCGCTCCTATTGGTCGCAACGTGATGTTATATAGCTTAAAGCCTTCCTCGATAAATGGTCTATCCAACAAAAAAATAATTTTTGAATTCGAACCAGTAGTTCCTGAGATTAGCGCGTTCAAACAAACAAACTCTTCAGCTTTATAATATTAGTATAGATAAGTATAGATATTATCTGTTTGATTACGTAGGCCAGAGTATTGTAGCGCGTTCTCTTCAAATGTGAAAGCGATACTTTTATGTTGAAGTACATGGTAGGTGTCTTTGAAAATGTACGAGTATCTGTGACAAAATGGCCGTGGACGAATGAGGGCCATCGGGTGTCAGAAATCCGCTATATGCGCTAGTTTAGAATGAGGTCTAGCTGTCATGTTCCACCAATGAGAGGCAAGCTACTAGCCTGTGATTGGTGGAACATGACAGCTGGACCTCATTCTACACTGGCGCATCTAGCGGATATCTGACACGCGGTGGCCCTCATTGACTAAAAAATCTGAATCCCACCCCACTCTTAGGCCAGAAGCTATATTATAAACGTAATATACTTAAATTAACGGTGAACGATGCCATTCGTGTTAATATAAAGCCTAGGTTCTTAACTTGGGGGTAATTACAATAAGTTGTCGTGCCAAGTGATAAGTCTGAGTAGAGCGTAGCGGCGACGAGCGCGCTAGTTCCTCGTTGAAAGGAGGGGTAACATCAATGAACCTATTTAGGTGACAAGGGTAACGGACCTAAAAAGTTTTAGGACCACTGATATAAAGTAATGCTTATCAATTGAACTAAACGCTCGAATATTAGACAAGGGGTCGATATATCGATCCTACTTCAGCTTATCGGTTAATCAGGATTCCGCACGAGTGGGGCCATAAACGTTTATGACTGTTGTATCTCTATTTGGGCGTTCCAATGATGTTGTACGGAACCATTGCCAATACCTATAAAGATAATTTAACCCCTCTGTTCAAATGTTGGTAGCACTGACTATGAACGTTGAACAAAAATTGAATAATTTGAAACTTTGGACTGCGGAGGTAAAGTACTTAATTGATTTGAGACTCTGATATCAGTCTTGAACCCGGAACAGTTTAGTTGGCAGTAGATTCAGGAAATGTCCTTTATATTTCGTTTTATTTAAAAATGGCAAAGGATTTTTTTATTCGAGGTCACAGATAATTTTGATCAACAAGTCTTTCTGTGGACCACCTACTTAACAAGGTTACCTAGATATTCTACTAAGAGACCTTTCACACAACGATGGTTCGGTTCAAAATACGGCAATTTCACATTTTAAGTCTTTTTTGAAATAATTTCTGATGCCTTCGCGGTTATGACCCAATTACTATAAAGAATTTAACTCGCGTATTTTATTTTAGGATGTTTCGGAAATTTTACATTTCTCATATTCGTAGCACGACTGACGAGTGTAACGCTAACGTGATTTTCACATTATGCATTTTTTTCTTAATTTAGTAAGATTATTGATACAATATTCGAGTCTCAGATTCTGATGTTTTCGAATGTAAAACAAAATCGGTGTAATAAAATTGATTATTTTATTCTACCGATTTTGTACCTGATAAGTACATCAAAATAATAATAACTAGCTTCTGCCCGCGACTTCGTCCGCGTGGAACTCCTCCTTTTTTGAAGTCGGTTAAAAAGTAGCCTATGTTCTTTCTCGGGCTCCAGACTTTCTTTGCACTAAATTTCATTTAAATCGGTCCAGTAGTTTTAGCGTGAAAGCGTAACAGACAGACAGACAGACAGAGTTACTTTCGCATTTATAATATTAGTTAGGATTACATTATGTGTACAACCGAATTATTTGAAACAAATTCAACATCAAAGTAATAACAATAAAATAGACTAAAAGATAAAATCATGATGTAAAATTGTAATGGAAACTGGAATACCCATTGTTATCTGTTTTTTTATAATTTGACTATATGCTTTGGGTCTATTCATTCAATAACTGGTATTCTTTCTTAAGCATTTATTTAAAATCGTTTTTGATATTATGAGTTCATTGACATATCACTCATGTGATAATGAATTATTTATATTTATGTTAATTTGAGTATGGATACTTGTTAATCAAGTTAAAATCACATGCTTATCAAATTATACAGTTTAGGATTAAAACGAAAGTAATGGAGTTTTTATTAACTACTAGCGGTTCGCCCCGGCTTCGCACGGATCCCTAATTTTTTTCAAAATATTCTATAACCTATGTTACTCAGGGTGAATGTAGCTTCCCAACAGTGAAAGAATTATTAAAATCGGTCCAGTAGTTTTTGAGCCTATTCATTACAAACATACAAAAATAGGTACAAATCTTTCCTCTTTATTATAATATTAGTATATTAGTATAGACTTAAATATCTTGACTACTCGAAATTACTAATTTGTTAATTTGATTGTTATTATTAATTTGTTATTTAATTGTATTTGAATAGGTACCTATTCAAATACAATGTACCTACTTAATGTTTTTCATAAAGATTAACAATTTGCTTTTTCATTGCAATTTCATTCTGTATACCTAAAAAAGAACGCTTTTTGTAAAGATTTTTTTTTCTCATTGGAATGAAACATCTATTAACCGGTTTAAATTGCGTATTTTTATTTTATTTTATTTGCTGATGTTTCGGATTCTTTACAGTTTCTAAATTTTTAATCTCTATCGTTAGACTATTAAATTGTCAGCTCAGTCGTACTACGATTATGGAAACTGTAAAGAATCCGAAAATACACGAGTTAAATCCGTTAATAGTTGTTTTATTCCAATGTGTAATAACCGCGAAGGCTTCTGAAATGATTACACATTTTTTATTACGATACGGTCCAATCAACAACTTTTTAGTTGAAAAATCAAATGTTTACAAATATACCCGAGTAGGGTATGAAATGAAAGATCACAATTGTAATATTATGAAATAAAAGAGGATCCACATGTACATTGTAAAATTATAAAATCCTGATTTTAAAAAAGCTTCTTACTTTTAATTTTACGTTATTATTGGTACCTATAGGCTATTGTCATAATAATATTATGTTGTATTGTCCAAATGTGTCGCGTCACTGACTACGTATGTCCAGACCTTTACGTTTGAATAAGAGGTGTGGAGAATAAGTTCAAAGGTCATAGATTTAATAAATAGAAATGGTATTGACGTCGGTGCTGGCGTGACAATCTGTTTCGCTGACAAGACTTTTTATTGACGTCATAGATTCTGTTGCTATACGGCCTATAATATATGACTACTAGAGAAAATATGCAATGTCACCGTGTTGACATCAGATGAAAATTATAAAAAATGAAAATCCCCATATTTCTTACTGACATAATTCATATTCGCACACAAATTAACTTATTTCTTATGAACTAGATATTATCAATATTAACTACAATCTATCAATCGAAATTCGATTAATATTTTTGGTTCAATACCATTAGTTTTTAATTATAATGATATTTTTGTACAAAGACAAGAGTAGAAAAAATCTTAGACCCCCAGTGGGATCGATTCCCATAGTGTAATGGTTAGCACGCTGCCGCTAGTAAAGGCATAAGCGTGGGTTCGAATCCCACTGGGGGTCTAAGATATTTTCTACTCTTGTCTTTGTACAAAAATATCATTATAGATATTATCATTACGATATACCTATGGGATTTCGGAAAAATCAATGCTCTACCTTAACATAATATCTTTTAAATCCCAAATATCATCGATTTTATGTTCTTACCGAAAAAACTAACATTTTCAGTAAACCACTAAGTAGTAGGTATAATAACTAATATCTCTACTAGAAGCATGAGGAATGAACGACTCAAACAGTTGGGATAACAATGAAAAGTATTGGACTCGAGTAGATTTTTCTGCCAATAAATACCTTCATAACACTAGTAGCTAGTCCACTTGTTACCAAGGATTCAGGTCACTTAACAACTGTTCCGGACCTTTTGAAAAATAAACAGTTTTGAGTTCCAGAGATACGTGCTCTGTAAACATTTAAGTCAGATTTGCTTCTGACAGCTCTTCGGTAGCTTAGCGGCTAATAGAAGTAAATACCAAGCAGGTATAAAGTATAAGGGTCGTTCTCAAAAAATTGGAGCCGCAACCTGTCACACAGTTTTTGAATAGAAAGTCAAAAAATTATAAGGAATAGGTGGTTGACTAAATATACCAATCAAATTTGTGTTACTTTTTACATCGAGGCCTAATAATATTAAAGTAATATATATCTATACATAGTATAAAACAAAGTCGCTTTCGCTGTATGTCCGTATGTATGCTTAGATCTTTAAAACTACGCAACGGATTTTGATGCGGTTTTTTTTAATAGATAGAGTGATTCTTAAGGAAGATTTATAGCCCCCGTGTGAAGCCGGGGCGGGTCGCTAGTTATATATAAATAATAAAAAAAAAGTAAAGTACCTTTTTCACATTAACTTGTCGTGTCCAAACGCAACTCACTCTGATATAAAAATTCACAGTACGATTTTTTTGCTCACCACATACACTTTTTAATATATATATCTCTTGAATACATTATGTACTATATGTACACAAACACATATACTTTAAATCACATATCTTCATAATAAAATTTACGTTCAAAGTTTGTCCAGCCGAAATTTCTCACTTTTCTGTGTTTGCACAGCACGGCGCCTAGTGCAAAAACTAAACGAGACTAAACTCTTTATTCCACGGCTAATTTGCCGGTCAGTTCCCTTACATCCATCGACGAAGAGAGTAGTGGGCTAGTATTGCCAGTTTTTTTTTAAATATCGGGCAAAGGCGTAATTCTGGACTTTGTAACAGGCATGTATACTTTATTCTGTCTCGATTTAAAAAAAAACTTGAAGTTTGACTGATTACCGAATACACTGAATAACGTATCTTTATGCATGGTTTAAATATACGGAGCGAGTATTGTGTAGAATACATAGTTTTTAAGAAAATTAATAAAAAAGGCCATTTTTACAATAACTTGTCTCACTTTACCTTGTTTTTAAGGTACAGGTTATTGTGATCCTTGACAGGTTACTATGAAAATATTATTTTTTTCTTAGTTAGACTTAAAATTGACAAAATAATGTAAGTATATATCGTAAAATCGATAGTTATTTGGTAACATTAAAGTATAAACATGCGTAGGTAATAGTAATAATATCATTTCGATAGTAAAGGTGCAGTACAATCTGCATAGGAATTATTCAGAGCATTGATAAACTATTATATAAAATATACCCTACCTATTAAGATTTGATCATCATTACTTCAAAGCCTAATTGATAAATAAGCAGCGTAACAATGTAGGTCATATTGGTTAATTATAAATAAACATTTTATTCTGATAAAATCAAGCTAAGTGGGTGTCGACTACGCGCTTCATGCATATTATGACTAAATGTGATTTAGCATGATTTTCGATATAACACTAACAGTATCTACCCTTTTCATAATAACAAGTATAGTTATTACAATTGGATTTTATATGAATGTATTTTTATTCGCATATAGTCGGGAGTCAAAATGTCCTTATGTCTCCTGTATAAAAAAAAATGTTTTAGTTTTCCTAATTGATGCAACAACTTAAAACAGAAGCAGTCGATAAAAATGAAGTTCGATTTTTGCTTGAAGCATTAATCGAATAGTAATCCATTAGCCATTTAAAAAGTAATCTATTCGCCATTTATGGCTAGTCGATAGAAAATAAAAAGAAATCGGCATAAAAAAAAATCTCGTCTCTCAAACGTTTTCTAGCTTCGGAAGAACTGTTTTTTGTTGGCTGGTTCTGTTTTAAAAGTGTCTCATCATCACAACAACTAACACAAAATATTTTGAATACAGTAGACATGAACATTTTTGAACACGACTCCGACTCTAATTAAAAATCTTCTAAAAAGTCAAAACATAACTTTTGTGAATTATAGTATTCAGGAAATTTCGTATATTAACAAAATTTATAAATTAAACTATCCAATTGTAATATTATATCATATAAAAGTTAATTCATTAACTGAGGATTAACCACAAAATATGAAAAGTTTGAGCTGCTATATAATGACGATGAGCATGCGTCTTATTTCTTCTATAATTTTTTTTAGAATTTTTTTTTATTATTTTGAGTGTCAACCTCGTATTTGTCGTTTCTACGTATCGCTTTATATTGTTTATGTTATTTTTAATAAAATTCCCTTTGCTTCTCTCACAGTTTAAAGTTTGTCATATTTTTTAAAGTATTTTTAATATTTCTCATCTTATTATTATTTTCAAAATAAAAAGAAAAATATCTATTTACGCCCGAAGCTAACTTTCAACATTGACAGATATATAAAATAAAAATGAACAATGGATGGGTTCGTCTTAATGCTTCGATACTGTAATGAAATATTTTTATATGATAAAGAAATTTAGACCTGACCTCGTGTCATAGCGAAATTGTTATGTTTTAATATTAACACAGTACCTACGTAGTGCTTAAAACTAATTATTTTATAGCAATTATCTTTTTATTATGATTTATTATCTCAGAAATACCATACTTTCACATTAATCTGTCGGAGGTAACATTAACCTGCCAATGCAGTATTTTTACATAGCTGTATTTTTCTTATTTATGTAAATATCTTGTTCCCTCTTTAAATTTCCTTATCTTGAATGAGATAAGAATAAAGTTACGCAAAAAAAATATTTTTTTTCGAACATTTTTCAAAATCGTCAAATTAAATCATCTGGCTCCAATTTTTTGAGAACGTCCCATAAACGTTAGTATTCTACTTCCTACTTAGGTACCTACCTATATTACAAACGTGAAAGTATGTAAGCGCGGATGGATGGATGTTTGTTACTCTTTCACGTAAACCCTACTGAATGGATATAAATGAAATTTTACAATAATATACCTTATTCATCACAATAACACAATGGCTACAATTTATAAAGATATTGTGTAAATTGTTTATACTAATATTATAAAGAGGAAAACTTTGTTATTTTGGTTGTAATGAATAGGCTCAAAAATTACTGGACCGTTTTTAAAAATTCTTTCACCATTCGAAAGCTACATTAAACACGAGTAACATAGGCTATAGAATATTTAATAAAAAAAATAGGGACCCTTTCGAAGCCAGGGCGAACGTCTATCTAAAATATGACGATAAGTGTTAGTAGGAAAAAAAATAACCATCTGCGAGCTAATCAGGTGTGCTGTCCAAACCGCTAGTTACATATATAGGTAATCTATACTTAATATTATAAAGCTGAAGAGTTTGTTTGTTCGTTTGTTTGTTTGTTTGAACGCTCTAATCTCAGGAACTACTGGTTCGAATTCAAAAATTATTTTTTTGTTGGAAAGACCATTTATCGAGGAAGGCTTTAGGCTAATAACATCACGCTGCGACCAACAGGAGCGAAGAAACAGTGAAAAATGTATAAAAAACGGGGAAAATATGTAGCCTTATGAAGAATTACTATTCCACGGGGACGACTTCGCGTGCACAGCTACTGTATGATAAAAACTTAATGTTTATCCTTACTAATATTATAAACGCGAAAGTTTGTTAGAATGTATGTTTATTACTCTTACACGCAAAAAAATCTACATGGATTTTGATATTGTGTACAGTACCTACTCATCGTGCGCAGACGAAGTCTCGAGCAGAAGCTAGTTTACTTTAGTAGGTAAGTGTTTCGTTAGAATGCCTTTTTGTCTAAGGGCTTCGGAAACAGAGGTCCTAATGGAACCGTCCATCACCGAGCGGCTCTTCCTATGTGTATTGCTAACCAGACACATGTTATTGATGTGGTAAGACCTTAAAGGTACCTAGGTAGAGAAATATTCCTATCGGAAATAATTAACGGCGAAAATACAACCATACAATAAATATTAAGATTATATTATTCCTATCATTAATGTTAAATTGGATTATATATTATTAATTATACTGTATGAATCTTGAGAAATAAATAAATTTAATCTAATCTAATAAAAAAAATGAATATTTGATAGATACCATATAATTGACAGCTGTATAATAAGTACTTATTTGAATTTATTTCAAACAGTGAGCGTAGGTATATTTTTGGAACACACTTCACTCATAAAGTGTCAGGAAGTAAGTAGGTAACTTAATAATTTCTGATGTTTTCGCGGTTGAAATGGAATGAAATACATACTACTTATAATGGATTTAACTCGCGTAATTTAGATCATTTGCTCACTTTATCGTTAGACTATCGTTGCTCAGTCATGCTACGAATGCGGGAACTGTAAAGTTTTCAAAACGTCAACAATTAAAGTAAGATACGAGAGTAAAATCCGTTGTAGTGTTTTATTCCAAAGTAAGTACCTAACTTGTTATGTTCATGTATTGTATCTACTGTAAATGAAAATCTCCAATTTTTTAATCATATCTTGATTGAAGGTTATTCATTAAAAAAAAACACTTAATTTACTTGTCAGGTACATACGTCATAGTATATTTGTGGCCTAAGCCGAGAATTGTTTTTTCTGTCCTCCGGTCAGAAAGCGCCAACTTTCGGGCCGCTGCGCTAAATGAAGTTGCCGCTTTCTGGCTTCGTAGAACAGAAAAATAGTATACTGACCTCGGCTTCGCCTCGACAATTACATGTGATCTGAGACATTTTTTATTTTACTGGCCTGGTTGCGTAATGTACTATTCTAGTGTTTTTGAAGAGAATAACTCTTTCTAATTTTTCGAATTAGCATACCTACATTTTGATACCGAGAATCATAGAACATTGCTTTAAATTATTCCATCATAACTAATTAATTATCACATCATAATTTGCGTTGTCAGATTTTATAGTCTTTGAACATCTACACTGATATAATAAAGAGGAAAGGTTTGTTTGTTTGGACTGAGTAGGCGCCAAAACGGCTGGGCCGATTTTCTTTCACAGTTGGGAAGTTACACTATTCCTGAGTGACAAAGGCTAAATTATATTCCAAAATTCTACCCCTAAGGGTTCAAAATGGGGTTCAAAATTTGTATGCAACAACGTGATTAGTTGGTCCTGTGATCTATTTCAAATTTTGCATAAACATTTAAACATTGAATATAAAATAAGGGCAAATGAAATTTGGTCATGTGAAATTATTGCATATGACTATCATCAAACGACAGAGAGCCCGATGAATGATGTGTATCGTATACTAATGAAGTTCACCCCATAACGGGGTTACAAATTACGCGTACTAAGTCGCGCGCAAATGCTAGTTACCTATTTATTCATTAGTCTTGAATTTCATTCCAATTTAGAACATTTAAAGCTTAAACGGGAAGATATACTAAGCAGCATAAATATCTGACGGCGTTGTCCTTTATTCCCGGATTATTCGAGAACATTCGTAAAGTCGTTGCTTTTTACGGTATATTTGTGCCCCTTAGCCCCCTTAACACCGTTGATCGCCGTTTCCTTAATTTCGTGCCATTTCGACGACTTCTTGTTTCGCCAGATATTTATTTTGTGCCCACATATTGCGATGCTCGGTAGGTATATAACATAATGAAAATATATTTCCTTAACTTTTTATATTATACTAGCGGTCCGCCCCTGTTTCGACCGCATTCCTTTTTTTTATAGCCTTTGTCACTCGGGAATAGTGTAGCTTTCCAACAGTTAAAAAAAATTATATATCGGTTCGTTTTTGAGCCTATTCAATCCAAAAATACATACAAACAAACAAACCTTTCCTCTTTATTATATTAGTGAAGATACTTACTATACTCGTATTATATTAAGTAGGATTAGACCTTATGCGCAAGTAGTTGATGAAACCACAGAGTAATCACCGAAAAGTAGCACCATCGATGCTTTACTGTGTAACGATTATTTTTAACTAGGTAGCAGAGTTTAAAAAATAGATTGTTAAAGTTACGTATTATCTTTGGTAACAAAAGCGAGCGCATTTACAAATTTATCCTTTAAATAGGGGAAATAATATATAATCAAAAACTATGTTAAGCCACGGGCCACGTACTTAAAGTTCGTAGTAGGTAGGTAAATGTATTTCTTTAAGGAATATCTTAAAGCCTTTGAATTCAGTTTGCTTAAGATGTAAGGAGCGGAATAATGCTTTTATGTGCTCAGTGAATCGATGTGCCAACTAATTGGATGGCTTAAGCCTGTAGTGATCTGAAAATCCAAGTCACAAGAAGACCATTTTTTATAGACCTCGTAATAATTTCTGATGCCTTATGGTATTTTTCATGGTTATTACACATTGGAATGAAACAGCTATGAACGGATGTAACTCGCATATTTTATTTTATTTGCAAAATTTCCGTTTGTACATATTTTGTTATATTTCAGTTGTTATCTTTTGCCCTTTATTCCGTACCTATGAACAGCTATAATTCTCAAGGCCCATATATAGACACAATGTAAAATATAGAGGTTCCGATTATCAAACGAGAGTCCATATACTAAAACTAGGAGAATTGATTGGCTGATAGTCAAACTCTTAACACTTGCACTGCCTACCCTGATACGCTCGCTTAGAATTTTGGTAAAAGAATTAGTGAAAAGAGCGCATTATTTAGGAAACACTCAAGGCTTATCTCCTAAACGCTGGCTCAAAGAGAGCTGTCAGATCCTCCATCCGCCCTTTGAATTTTATTTTACCCGAAACTCATTCGCTCTGATTCGTAAACAAAACTCTTGTTTATCTTTCTTCTGTAATTATCATAAATGTTTGCGTTTAATTTCGTTATTCTTTTGTTTGCGAGGCGCTGAAATAAAAGGCTTTGGGGATGTTTGGAAATATGACGTATGTCTTGTTTTGTTTCATTATTTTTTAAATAAAATTTGCATTATTTTCTGAGTGAAAATGTAGGAAGGAAATGCGTAAAAACTCCCAATACAAGTTACTAAAAAGTTCATTAATTTAGTAACTAATGTTGATCTAGTAAACATTTTTATAGGTAAGTAGGTAGATAGGTTATTTGAATGTAGTTTTGGTAGCTTAAAGCGAGAACCTATAGTTGACTTTAATTTTATTAACTTTGTACATTGTTAATAGTAATTAGATTTAGACTTCAGGTCAGAATCTTACTAAGTATAGTACCTACTACACTTACAACATATTTAGGTGACGATTATCTATTCATGTCTACAATAACCTTTACCTACTCGTACTTAATGCAGATACATTGATATTCCAGCTGTAGCTTTGCGTAGTATATGCCCATATATAATGCAGGCAGCAGAACCGCAGGGTAGCCGCAGTGTTGCCAATTTAGCGATTTTGTCGCTAGAACTAGCGACTTTTGCTTAAGGCTTAGCGACCAAAAAAAAGTTTTGTCGACAAAAATAGTTTAGCGACTTATCTGGCGACTTTTGGAGTACAAATTAAAACAGTTCTAGAGCCAATAATAGATATTTTTTTATCAAATCGACACATAATTATTCCACGCCAAGAGATACTTAATATGGAAAACGACAAACGCGATAGCGCACCAAATTCAAAATTTATTTAATTGAAGTTTCATTTGTATATCATTATGGGGGGGGGGGGGGGTCCCCGAACTTTTTATGGTTATGTTTTAGTTTTAGCGACTTTCTGGCGACTTTTGACTTTGAGTTTAGCGACTCGAATTTCTAGGAGTTGGCAACACTGGGTAGCCGCGACATCACTCCCCGTCGACCCGACTCCGCTCTTAAGATCGCATGTACTGTCATAGAGTGAGATCCCACTCACCCCAGACTTACGTCGTAAAAAATAAACTTAGACCTAAAATAATAGATATGTGCTCGCGAAGCTGAAAGCGGGGACATTATACAAATTAGCGAGTAGGTATTCAAGGTGGAAAAAGTATCGTATTTCCGCCACTTGGTTATAAGCCCCATCAATTTTCAGATAAATTGGTTTTACCAAGACATATCTATAAAAAAGTACTTTAGTTTCACCACGTAACTCAAAAATCTTTGAGCCGATTTAGCACCAGATGGGCATTGGATACTTTTTATCACGTTCCCACGAGAATAAAAGATAATATGATTTTTTCCACGTTTAATACCTACCTGTTACCTGTAAAATGGCCCCTTCAGTTTAGCAAGTACCTATCCGTTCATTTGTAAGTTTTTTTTATACCTCCTATAGATACTAAAAAAAAATATATTTCCTAAAATAACGTAAGTCTGGCGTGTCTGGGATCCAGGTCCATCAGTATGTAGCTATAATTGTGTATTGTATAAAACGACCTTAGCACCTTACTCGTAAGGCTCAAAAATGTTTGCATTATCAACACCTACCAACAAAGCGGCAAAGGTCGACAGTATTGGACTCACAAAGTGATGTCGTTTTTTCTGTTGTATTGAAAAACAACGAGACGTAAACAAGTATGTAAATAATTGTAGGTATAAGAATAAACAACGACTAATTATAAAGTCTGTATTATTAATACATCGAACGTTATAAAAAGAGCTGTAAGTATCAAGATGAACTTAGCTCTTTAAGAATATTTTCCTGTTTACCTTCAGACGATAGAATGGATGACAAATTAGTCAATTATACCAAAATAATGCAACGTCATATTTTTTTTTTAATAAATAAGGGGCCATTAAATTGTTACGTAAATATTAGGTAAACAGATAATAATATATTAGGTACCTACAGTAAGAGAAGCTCTTACCGCCAAATGCTTTTTACCTAAACAATATAATTACTTACTGTATTTTTTTCTTATGATATACCTACCTACTTACTTATTGTTTTTTTTTTATTTGTCATGAGTAGTTATAATTCTAAGAAAACAGTAGATCTCATTATCCCCAGCAGTTCAACTTGAGTCTTGAATATCATAATAATATTATTTTATAATATACAAAAAATCGCTTAAATAAATTAACTCCGATGATTATTTACACGATTAAATCCCGTTTTGTATATAATACTTAACGTGTGATAATATTAATGAAATTTGTTCTTTAATTATATTTATCCGTTGTTTAGTAATATAGGAGTAAATGAAAATTAGATTGATCTGTCAAAAAATGTATGTGTTTATAACTTACTAGCTTCTGCCCGCGTCTTCGTCCGCATGGAACTCCTCCTTTTTGCAGTCGGTTAAAAAGTAGCCTGTGTCCTTTCTTAGGCTCCAGACTTTCTTTGTCCCAAATTTCATTTAAATCGGACCAGTAGTTTTAGCGTGAAAGCGTAACAGACAGACAGACAGACAGAGTTACTTTCGCATTTATAATATTAGTAAGGATAAAAAAAGCACACTTAATTTGATATGTTAATGGACTTAAAGTTCAAATATATATGCAACGATAGTAATTCCATGACGTCAGCAGAGTAATATAAAAAAAAGCTACAATTTCGTATGACTTTGTAGCTCTAGCAACATTCCTAATTTAAGATAGTCGATCTGACTTTTTATTGGAAAATCCATTCTATTCTGTTGACGAATTCGTTCAAAAATATATATAAATTATTGATTGTCTGTTTAAAAGTATTAAATTGTATTAAATATAAATTATTCCGTATGACAAATTGTATTGACGACTAATGAGAAAAGTCTATGATAGTATATTTGACATTATATGTACATATGACAAAATCTTATTGTAATTTTGATGTTGATTACCTATTATTTAATCTTATTCTTCTTTAGAATGAAACAACTATTAACGGATTGAACTCGCGTATTTTTATTTTATTTTATTAGCTGACGTTTCGGATTCTTTAATTCAGAATAGGGTAGTTTTTTCAAAATTTGTAATTTAAATATAAGGTAGTTTGCATAACTGTATAAATCACTTTAGCGTTAGACTATTGTCAGCTCAGTCGTGCTATAATTATGGAAACTGTAAAAAATCCGAAACGTCAGCAAATAAAATAAAATAAAAATACGCGAGTTAAATCCGTTAATAGTTGTTTCATTCCAATGTGTAATAACCGCGAAGGCATCAGAAATGATTACTTATTCTTCTTTGTTTTTGTTTTTGACGATCTCAATATGAGTACATGTAATTTGACATAATAATGTAATTATATTGTATGAATTTTGAGAAATAAATAAATGTAATAGAATCTAATCTGAAACTTTTTTCGTTTAATTATAACCGTCCAGTATTATTTTGTTCAGCGCATCTGTTGACATTGACAAAATTATACACACAACCTTTTTTGACAATTTATTTTATTGCATTCGAACATAGCTCGATGTAGCACTAAGGCCCAATTGCACGTTCTCGGGTTAGCCACTAACACGGGGTTAACCGGTAAAATCTGACAGTCATTACAACAACTGTCAGATTTATTCAGTCAAGCCCGTGTTAGTGGCTAACCCGAGAACGTGCAATTGGGCCTTAGTGAAGATGTTATTTAAAAAAAAAATACTTTTAGATATTGATAACACAAAACATAACGTGTTGCTTACGTAAATACCGGTACCTACTTACCTACCTAACTAGGCATTATAATTGAATAATAATACCTATCAATGTTGCGCCATGACTAGCTGGCAACGACGCATTAAAATTATTGATTTTAGTAAGTAGGTATTGATATCTATACCAATATTATAAAGCTGAAGAGCTGTTTGTTTGTTTGTTTGTTTGAACGCGCTAATCTCAGGAACTACTGGTTCGAATTCAAAAATTCTTTTTTGTTGGATAGATCATTTATCGAGGAAGGCTTTAGGCTATATAACATCACGCTGCGATTAATAGGAGCGAAGAAAGTGTGGAAAATGTGAAGCCTTATGAAGAAGTGACAGAAGACTTTGACAGATTTTTGACGAAACAATCGGACGGACAGGACGACGTCAGCCGGGGCCGCTAGTTTTCTAATAGGTGCATAATTTCTAAGTACACTTAAGAAGAATTATTAAATTCACAAAAAATAAATTCAGTTCCTATAGGTACATTTTGTAACTTACAGAACATTACATTCCATTTATGCCTTCTACGATAACTTTTTAAAAAATTGTTTTCGAGATAATAAACTTTACCAGTTGTTACATTAACTACTAAGCTATTATAATATGTAAGTTGGTACAATATGTAGGTACTTAATTATACCTGCTAGAAGTGGCTAAAACGAATTAACCGTTTCTCAGAGGGTATACTGCTGAGGCAACCATCGACACCATTTAATAACTTATCTTCTACGTCCTTATAATTAAATGTACGACTTTCCGAGTATTCAATTTCAAGATTGATCAAGAAACATTTAAGAATATGACATGATCATGTAAGCATATTTACTTACCTATCTATAGTATTATGTTCTTTACTTATAGTTTAAAACCTGAACAACAGAAATAAAACTGAAAAGCCTCAGCTCGTGAGTTCGCCTAACTTTCTGGTAGCCAGTACGGCTATAAATAAGGTTTTACGTAAGGAGAGATTTAGGTAGACCGTACCTTGAGTTACTTTGTCTGCCGTGTTGCCAAATTTTTAAAGTATAGTTACTTAGCTTAGAATAATTACAATGACTTACCTAATTAAGGTTAAACGCTAGTTTTCGATTCATGTTTTGTTAGCGTCAGTTTGTTTCCCCTGACTGTATGTAGGTGCAAATCTCTTAATTGTCAACACGGAATGAGGAAATTTTAGAAACGCCGAAATAATCATCTATCCAATAATAAGCTGCCATGGTACCATTTGATCAATCAAATTATAAAATGCTGTAAGTAATTGAGGTTTCTCCTACGAAATTTTAAGTTTCAAGAAAACAAGTCAAGACAACCAGATTTTTAGTTCTATTCTAAACAATTTTCCACAGTTTCACGACGTACCAAATCAATTGTTATTTTCGCAACAAACGGGCTGGTAGTGTTTAACCTTGTATTAGAGATAGGCTTTAAGAAATACATACCTATTACATATTATAAAGATAGGTACTACATAAATAGGTATGTATTTAAAGATACACACATACTTTATTCTAGTGGTGAATGATAAATATCTATTACTAGCGGCCCCGGCAGACGTCGTCCTAACCGTCCGATTGTTTCGTCAAAGATCTGTCAAAGTCTTCTGTCACTTCTTCATAAGGCTTCATATTTTCCCCGTTTTTGACACATTTTCCACTGTTTCTTCGCTCCTATTGGTTGCAGAGTGATGTTATATAGCCTAAAGCCTTCCTCGATAAATGGTCTATCCAACAAAAAAATAATTTTTGAATTCGAACCAGTGGTTCCTGAGATTAGCGCGTTCAAACAAACAAACAAACTCTTCAGCTTTATAATATTAACTAGCGGCCCCGGCAGACGTCGTCCTGCCCGTCCGATTGTTTCGTCAAAGATCTGTCAAAGTCTTCTGTCACTTCTTCATAAGGCTTCATATATTCCCCGTTTTTGACACATTTTCCACTGTTTCTTCGCTCCTATTGGTCGCAGCGTAATGTTATATAGCCTAAAGCCTTCCACGATAAATGGTCTATCCAAAAAAAAAAGAATTTTTGAATTCGAACCAGTAGTTCCTGAGATTAGCGCGTTCAAACAAACAAACAAACAAACAAACTCTTCAGCTTTATAATATTAAGTACCTAAAGCCTTCCTCAATAAATGGTCTATCCAACAAAAAAATAATTTTTGAATTCGAACCAGTAGTTCCTGAGATTAGCGCGTTCAAACAAACAAACAAACTCTTCAGCTTTATAATATTAGTATAGATTTGATTCAGAAAGTAGGTACTTTATGCAACAGACGTCTGGTCAGTTTATAATAGTCGATTAATACCTACAATAGTCCGATAATTCAAACAGTGTAGTGTGGTGATTAGTATTTAATTCCGGAGATCAACATACCTACAAATAATATTATAGTACGGTTTATAATAGGCACAGGTTAATACGTAATTAAACCATAATCATGTAGGGTTGTACATTGTACAATCAGCTTAAAACACGTAACTTGTTACCTTTTCTACAAATGATTTAGATTTGAAAACAAAAGACCACTCTGAAGTTACGTAGGTATTGATGGTTTGTTAGACGCAATTACCATTATGAGATTCTCGATGGATTTTGTACTTTAAATTTAATATGGTGATAAACACATGCGTCACTTTTATGCAAAACTTGTTAGAAGTGAGTGATGCTATTTCGAACGTGTTTAAAATAACTCGTAGTGCAAAAGGTAAACGACAAAGCATGTTTTATCAATTTAATACCATTTTGATTGACGGTCTGCAATGGTCCATTAATGTTTATAAATATTAAATACCTACCTACATATTACACACTAGCTTCTGCCTGCGACTTCGTCCGCGTGGAACTCCTCCATTTTTGCAGTCGGTTAAAAAGTAACTCTGTCTGTCTGTCTGTCTGTTACGCTTTCACGCTAAAACTACTGAACCGATTTAAATGAAATTTGGTACAAAGATAGTCTGGAGCCTGAGAAAGGACATAGGCTACTTTCTAACCGACTGCAAAAAAGGAGGAGTTCCACGCGGACGAAGTCGCGGGCAGAAGCTAGTAATATAATATAACTCGTCTAAGGTAAAATTCATACCTACAATAATATTTATAAACAAGTTAATGTAATATTAAGTTTTATATGAATGAAACAACTATAACGGATATAACTCGCGCATTTTATTTTAATACAAAAAAAACTAAAACTTTGCAGTTCCCATATTCAGCACGACTTAACTGACGATAGTCTAACGCTGAAGTACTGGAAACTGTAAAGTTTTCGAAACGTCAGCAAGTAAAATAAAATACGCGATACGAAAGTACCCATGTGTAATAACCGCGAAAGAAGGTATCAGATTTCATGGATTCGCTTATTTAGAAACGATCGATTTGGCATTTCAATTGAGTTGATTTGAAGACTGTCTATGGGTTCTAAAACCATTTGAAACCAATTTCAAGTGCTTCCAAATACGTTACATTACGAGTATAGCTGTTTGCAATGGCTAAGATGTTTTTTGAAAAATCTCCCATTAAAGTGAAATAAAAAAAGCGCTCCTCAGCCTAAGCTTCCCGTTTAATACACATGTTGATTAAGTAACATCCAATATGACTGTATATCTACATCGTTCGCGAATACGGAAACGCGAGCGAGTAAATGACAAGCAGAGTTAACTGTAAGTATAATGAGTAATTATAATAATTGATGAGGTGATTCTGTGTCTTGTCACTTCTTGTCATCTCCTCTGACTCCTTAAAATATTTAATTAGGTCATGTCAAGTTGTTTTACTAGTTTTTCATTCAGGAAATTAACTAGGATTTTTATTACAATATATATTAAAAAGTTATGTAGTCCTTGGTGAATGACATTATCTACAGAAGATAATCTTTTCTGGTAAACATTTAATGATAACTCGTGTACAGACCTACGTACCGTGTACGTTTTTTTTGTATTGATATGTTGTAGCCTTTGTTCTCGTACCTATAATATAATATATACAAGCACATTATAAGATTACTTTGAAATTAGGAAAAGCGTTCAATTCCAGATAGCGCCGTTTCAAAAGTTTTTTCCCATATTTGAACAATTATTTTTTAGACGTCAAAATTGGAACATTTTAATTTATTTCTCTTCCAGCCGGGAAGATATAAAACACAAGTAAGAATAACCCGACAAAATCTACTCATGACTTCTGCATTTCTTTTTCTTATAAAACCTTGAAAGGAACACAGTTAGGTATCTACGTTAGAAAGCTAAACCATCAAATCAGCTGTATAAATACTGGGTGTGGTTGTAAAACCAGAGAAGTTAAGAGCTGATAATATTCAAGCCTCGTCAGGTGAAGTAAACATCAACACATTTGCAAAGTTAATTAGAGTTCTGATGCTTACCTGTGCATACGTATAGGATGCAAACTTTGTTTCAAAATAGTTTGAACCTACTTCAACCAGTTATATAATATTATAGATTTGGTTCATTTCTTTTCTCATTCTTAATAACGAAGGTTTCGCGTGAACTAAATTAATTAGTTACTATAGAGCGGCCTGGGTGGATGTGGTAAGAAAATATCGGAGAGGAAACCTAAGCGGGAGCGGTGAAAAGAATTGTACAAGGTTTCATTAATGACGTCCGGTACTTGTCTTTAACATACCATCAAATTTTAAAATTGATTAGTAATATTTTTAAGTCAAATTATTCTTTAATATTAAGGATGAATTTATAATAACAGGCGATGTCATGCAAAAAACACTCTTTCCAAGTTTCAGGTCGCTACGGTCAGCGGTTTATTGATCATTCAGTCAAATAGTCCTTTAGGTTCAGGCATTTTAAATGAAAGTACAAAGTCCAATTACCTGTATAACAAATTCATTACGTAGAATTATTGTACCAAGCGCAATCAATCGCTGTATCCAAGAGCTCATCCTACAACCAGGCTCATTAGACCGTAACAAAAAAGGGCCAAGTTCCGTGTGAAGATAAGACTTATTGCCGGGGACAAGATTATCGTGACCGCGGTGACGGACACAATACTAATTAAACCTTTGGCAAGGTTCAGATGTGACTTGGGGCTAAGGGTAAAACATGAAATCTAGACCTACGTCCCTACGTACGTTACATGGCGAGTCGTTCACCTCGTAAGCTTCTTAGTGAGCCTTCTCTCGTCTGTAGTCCGATACGAAGCCAGCGTGTTTTTTAAAATAAGAGGGGTTACTTTTCTATACATCATTTTACATCTTAGATACTTTCTTTTATCCTTATGACTTCTTGTAGTACGGGGAATCCTCCGACACATTATGAGCTGAATTTGTCACTGAAGTGCTAGTTGTAAATGCAGCTGTGTTCTCCACATCCATGTTGCGATGTGTTTTCGTTCCACAAAATAGAAGCGATCTTAACCCCTCATTATGAGAAAACACGGACTTCATAAACAAAAAGGCTTTAATCTGATAATAAACTTATGATATTGTGCGATTGGAGCTTACCTCGAGTGTCGACGCGACATGCAGTGCCGCGGTGTGAAGGGATTACGTTCAAATTCACTGTTGAATAACGAACATTTTATATGTTTTGACAGGTTTGCAATAATAGGTACCACATACTCTCATTGCATGGCTCCGATCAACCCATGCTAGTCTTGTTTTTTTTAGTATATTTTTTTTATTTTCGCTTTGATTGTTTATTTATTTATATTACCGTTTATGTTTATTCCAATTTCAGTTGTTTTTGTCATTAGTAATATTACCTACTTAAAATAAACATTTTCGACATTGTTATAAAAAAAAGAAAAAACATTAAAAATCTCATGGACGATTAATAACGAGATTGGCATCACACTATGAGCTCGTTGCGAATAAATGCATAGTTTTTTAAAAAAACCGGATTTAAGTATGACGATGATTTTCTTTAAAATGTACTGAGACACAGAGAGGGCACAATCGCGGAAGCGAGAGGAGTAGGGTATTTGGCAGTGCAAGGAACAGTGTAGTTGAGGTATAAGATACCTAAATGCATAGTTTCGTATTACAATTTATCAAAACGTTGTGAGAAAAAGACGTACTTTTACAAGTGAAAATGATAACAGTGGTTTTAATATGTGTGTTTTTGTTAATAGTATTGTATTCTTGGATACAAATGTTACTTTTAAGGACCAGGTCAAAAATATCGGGGCCGTTTCCGATTCCTATATTAGGAGCATCACATTTGTTCATTACGAAGCCAACGAGTGAGTTTTAGTTTAAATAATAATAATAAATGAGTTAATAATTTCTGATGCCTTCGCGGTTATTATATATTAGAATGAAACAACTTTAACGGATTTAACTCGCGTATTTTATTTTATTGACTGACGCGGACGTTTCGGAGCCTTTACAGATTCCATAATCGTAGTAGCGGTTGAGTCGTTGTTTCATTGTAATAAATGAATGGTGTTAAGTTACAATTACTCCCATCCTGAGCAGTTTTATCAAGTCTTTCTTAATGTTTTGTGGTTTATACTTTAAAAACTTTCTTTCAGTCGTAAAATAATACTTAAATTTAGTTTTCCTTTTTTTTACTCTATTTGAACCGGTTAAGAGGATTGTGAACCTGTTAATTTTCATACAAAAGGCGTTAACGTTTTACACCCAGTAAATATAGTTAGATTTTTATAATTTTTGGATATGTTGTAGATATAATGAGAAACTACGTCTGTACGTTTTGATTTTTAAGAAATATTGCTTACGCTAAAATTTATTAAAATCTATATATAGATCTAAAAATCTATATTTAGATCTAGCGTAAGCAATATTTCTTAAAAATCAAAACGTACAGGCGTAGTTTCTCATTATATCTACAACATATCCAAAAAATATAAAAATCTAACTATATTTACTGGGTGTAAAACGTTATCGCCTTTTGTATGAAAATTAACAGGTTCACAATCCTCTTAATATACAATCAGAAAACCGTATTTTTTTATTTTATCACTTATTGTTATTAACGGAACATTTAACTTTTTGTAAATCATAACGGATACTTATTTTTAACATATTTTTTTAGAAATGTTAGATGTTATGAAGAACATAAAACAAAAATACGGAGACATTTGCACGGGATATCTATTTAATGAGAAATTCGTGGTAGTTTCAAATCCAAAGTATGCCGAGGTAACTATAAGTGTAAGATAAATTTAAATCTGAAACTGTTATAAAAGGTTGCGGTCGACGTGTTGATAATAGGTATGTACCGTAAGGACGACATGGTGTCTTAAATCCTTTTTTTATTTTCATCTTTCAGTTTATAATGTCTAGTAATAAAATTTTGAAAAAGGGATCGTCGTACAAAGTCATGGAACCTTGGCTCGGCGAAAGCATACTTTTAACTACAGGTAGACGAATTATTATTTTATACAAAAAACTCCAATATATGACAGACTAGGGGCCCTAGGCAAGTGCCCAACGTTCAACGTTAACGTTAAACGTTAGGACCAAAATGTATGGGATTTGACATCCGCGAACGACTGTCACGTACGTCACCAACGTTCGCAGATGTCAAATCCCATACATTTTGGTGCTAACGTTTAACGTTAACGTTGAACGTTGGGCACTTGTCTAGTCCCCCAAATCAGAAAAACAATACATGTGCCTACTGTGAAGGTGTCTTATTATGTAAGTAGGTACGTAATAATGCAAATACTCATTTTGCTTGAAACCTCTAGGTCAAAGATGGAAGGAAATACGTAAACTGGCAAAACCGGCTTTTAGTAAAAAAGTCCTAAGCAACTATTTTCCAACATTTCTCAAAAATAAACGCACTCTATTGAAAATGCTGCAATCAAAGGCGAATGGCGTCGGATTTGACTTGATGCCTTTTACTTCATTGATAACTCTGGACAATGCAACAGGTAAGCTACAACTAAGAGGTAACATTTGTGATATTTTTACTGTACAGATTAACTATACAACACTAAATTAAATTTTAACTGCAGTTAAAATGTAAGACCAATTGACTTTAGTTAGTTAACAATACTACCTTATAGGGTAAGATTCCAGGGCCGCCAGACCTTGATAATTTTTCACGAATGTTATTATGGGATAAAGTAGTACTAGTACCTACTTACTAAAGTGTGTAGGTACATACCCGCTTACTTGGGTAAATGATATCTATATATCAGGTGCAGAAGATAGCTAAAAACAACACTTGGTTTTCAAAAATATCTTACATTTTTAAAATTAAAAATAAATGTTACTACACACGTTGCGCGTGCTTTTACTTTTACCAGACCTTTAAATATTAAAAAAAACTTTACTTATAATCTCCGTCTTGGTACACATGTCGCACACCTAGATCTAAAGAGAGCTAACTTTAAAAAAGTTACTTTTTCAGGAGAGGCGAGAAACTGATTAATATGTCCATATGCACGCATGAGTTTTCTGTATAAATTTATACTTTTTATAATGAAGCTAGCAGAGTTATATTAGCTGCAATCTGTTTTAGTGTAAGTGGGTTTTGCTGGAATCCCATGGTGTGCATAACTCAAATTTTCGGGTTTTTGAGTTAGATCCCTTTAGATCTAGGTGTGCGATGTGTTTCATATTATATTTTTTAAATTTTGTATAAATTTATTACGTGCAGAAGCTATAACTGGAGTGAACTTCGATACATTAAAAGCGGAGAGCACAGATTACGTTGAAGCGATAGAAACGTAAGTATTTTTTACTTATGTCTTAAGAACATGAGTATCAACCTATTTATTATTAGACTAGCAGCCTGCCCCGGCTTCGCTCTGATCCCTTTTTTTTATAACCTTTGTCACTTGGGAATAGGGTAGCTTTCCAACAGTAAAAGAATTATTTAAAGCGGCCCAGTCGTTTTGGAGCCTATTCAATCCAAACAAACAAACGTTTCCTCTTTATAATATTAGTATAGATATAGAAAAGGCCAACATAAACCTGTTATCTGGGCCTGTAAATTGTATGGATTTGAAATGTAGGAACGTAAACTGGCCACGTGAAATATCGTTCGTGTAGGTATGTCAATTATACAATTTTACAAGCATTTCAAATTCGTTTTGTTCGGTTAGTAGGTATTATCTATTGGTAGTCATAGAGGTGTGTTTTCAAAAATATTATACTGTTTCGTAAACGAATTAAATTCATTACCTACTTATCTTTTACTTTAAGAGGATTGTGAACCTGTTAATTTTCATACAAAAGGCGATAACGTTTTACACCCAGTAAATATAGTTAGATTTTTATAATTTTTGGATATGTTGTAGATATAATGAAATAGATTTTTAGATGCTAATAAATTTTACCGTAAGCAATATTTCTTAAAAATCAAAACGTACAGACGTAAATCTATATATAGATTTTTAGATGCTAATAAATTTTAGCGTAAGCAATATTTCTTAAAACAGTACAGACTTAGTTTCTCATTATATCTACAACATATCCAAAAATTATAAAAATCTAACTATATTTACTGGGTGTAAAACGTTATCGCCTTTTGTATGAAAATTAACAGGTTCACAATCCTCTTAATCATGTTATTTCTAATTAACCGTCTGATTTTAGCATCACTTACATAACAATGTTAAAAATGACAAACATTATTTATATGTTTGACGCAATATTTAAATTGCTGCCCGAAAATATGAAATTAAAAAAGGCATTACACACTTATCACCAGCAATCATGGAAAGTCATTGAAGCCAGAAAAAAAGATTTGGAAAACATTGAAGTGCGTTCTGAAGGTAAGTTAAAAACATCTTATCCGTTAAGAAAATACGAAAATAAAACATTATATTATTGAGAAAATAGGCCGTCGAAAAGTAAAGTATCTCAGTAAAAGAAAGTGCATATTTGCTATATTAAGACTAGATCGCCTTGATGTTATTAAGAATAACCTTCCCTTAACTTTTATGTGAACTTGAATCATGTCCCTTTTAAATCTTAATTTTATTTAGGTTTCCAAAACTATATGGACCTACTTCTAAGAGCTAATTTCAATTATAAGGATTACGTTAGAGAAGAGGTGGATACCATTATGGTGGCGGTAAGATATATAATTATTTTTGATAATGACCAAATTCAGCAAATATAATAAAACATGCGAGAAAGTTGTTCATTCCTATTTATAATAGCCATGAAGGCATAAGAAATTATTATGATGTTTATATTTAAGGCCCTAGTATGACCTAACTGTAATTTGAATAATCGAATCGCATTAAGCGACGGAGTACTGACAGCTTTTATCGAAATCAAAAATACGTATGAAGAAATAGGCTTTATCCGCACAGAAAACCGGCTGCCAGTTACACTTTAGGTAAACCAGATGCCTGGCCTTTTAAGCTTAATGCATAATAAGTTCCTGACTTTACAAGTATAGCCAAGTTCACTTGATATAGTTATTTAAGTTAATTGGCATTATTTCGGTACAAGGGTCATGATACCACGTCGCTGGGGTTAGCTTTCGCTCTGTACTGCATAGCGGAGCATGAAGATGTACAGAGGAAGATTCTAGAAGAGCAGCAATCCATCCTCGGCTATGACCTGACTAGAGATCCTACTTACGAGTAAGACGACTATTTTTATTTATACATCTATTATAAGTATCTATATACGATAATTATGTGTTTATCTGCAAAAGATAATATGGCATGTTGGTCTCGTGGTGAGAAGCCTTGATTGCGAAATCGAAGGCTGCAGGCCCAAATACTGTTAGGGGCAGATATTATAGTGATGAGATGTATAAAACCAAACAACATTATTCTAATAATTATTATTTTTTGAAGCGAGCAGAAATTTGTGAACGTATTAGAAGCAATTTTATTGTTTATTTCGTGTAACACAATAAAAAATATTACAATTTTTGGAGACCAATGGAGTCATGTCTATTATCGTGTGTGTAATGCTCAGTGTACAGTAAATGTATTCTTTTTCAACCGACGAAAAAAACGGAGGAGGTTCTCAATTCGACGAGTATATATATATATATTTTTTAATGTATGACCACGCATAACTTTTTACAGAGTGGTTCGATTTTGATAATTCTTTTTTTATTGGAAAGAGTATACTCCAACGTTGGCTCCCATTATAATTTGGAATAAAACTTCCAACCTTAAGGGTAGGTAAATAAAGGATGATTAATTTTTCACGCACCGATTGTATCGTATGACCACGCGTAACTTTTTACAGAGTAGTCCGATTTTGATAATTATTTTTTTATTAGATAGGGCATATCTCAAAGTTGATCCTATATAATTTTGGAAAAAGAAATCCTACCCTAAGAGTGGTATAATAGGGGTAATTTATTGTTTACTGAAAGTTAATAGCAAAAACAAGGTAGGTAACTATTTCAAAAGTATTTAAAAATTAAGCATATAATAATTTGTATAAATTATGGTACAGAAAAATTAAAATAATAACTTTTTAATAAAAAAATTTAACTGCCGAAAAAAAACTAAAACGCAAAACACAGAAAACAATAGCGCACTGAAAAGTAAAAAATAATAATTTTGTCTTTTATAACGACTATTATTTTTGTTGTAACGTCTGTTATTTTTGGAGTCGGTTCCAGCCTCAAACAAACTTGAGCACCTTAGTGAAGAGTTGAGAGTGAGGAGTTGCTGCACCAGCTGGCACCGACTTCAAAAATATCAGACGTTACAACAAAAATAATAGTCGTTATAAAAGACAAAATTATTATTTTTTACTTTTCAGTGCGCTATTGTTTTCTGTGTTTTGCGTTTTAGTTTTTTTTCGGCTGTTAAATTTTTTTATTATCTACCCAGTGAAGTTCAAGAGATGAAGTATTTGGAATGCGTGATCAAAGAAGCCTTAAGGCTATACCCTCCGGGACCTCTGCTGCAACGAATGGTGACTGAGGATGTAGGTTGGTATTTCGATGATAAAATATAACAGTTGATTAAATCCATTATAGTTGTATTAAGAATAATAATGTTGTAAAATAAACAATAGCTTACCTTACATTTTTACCTACTTAAGTTTATTTAAACCCGTAAAAAATTATATGCACTCTGAATATGGGCAGTACCACGAATTATTTGAATTCATGGAGGCCTAGAAAAAGTGCCAACGTTCAGCGTTAACGTTGAACTTTGGCACCGAAATGAATGGAATTTGACATCCGCGAATGTTTGTGATGTACGTCACAGTCAAATCCCATACATATTGGTGCCAAAGTTCAACGTTAACGTTGAACGTTGGCACCTTGTCTAGGCCCCATGTTCTAAATTAAATCGCTGTAAGAGGTTATGTTAACTGGTACCTAGGTACTTACTATTTTTTACTGAAATGGATACATTTTCTTGGGTGCTGCTTTTTAGTGAATCTGGCTATTTTTAAAATATCCATTAAAAAGAGCCTATCTAATAAGTCCCACAACATTCGCCCCTTTTTTCCTGGACGTAATTTATTTTATTTTAATTTTGTCGTAGACATGATGGGGATGCGTCTTCTAAAAGGATCTACGGTTATGGTAGACGTGTTCCACATGCATCGTAGCCCTGAAGTGTATGAAGATCCTCTAGAATTTCGTCCGGAACGTTTCATAGACCACGACAAAGCTAAACCGGGCTATGACTGGTTGCCATTCAGCGCTGGACTAAGAGGATGTTTAGGTGAGTAACAATTTTTTTACAATCATAGGCACTTACATCAAAATTCGTCCTTTGTGTATATCATACATATTATATAAAAGGTAAAAACAAGCTGATTTAATGACTGACATATTATCAACGCAGAAAAGAAGCTATAAGGGTTAGAAACTTTAATGCACAGAGGCTAATTTTATAACGTAGGGACCTGCTAAGAAAGGGTTTTTTAAAATCATCCCTTTAGGGGTTAAAACGGGGGTGCTTATCATGCTCAGATGAAGTTGCGAGCAGAAGCTAATTAGAAATAAACGCGTTTGCAAATATAGAACTTCTCTCATGACTTTGATAACAAGACTAATCGGAATTTCCGTCTTTACAGGCCAGAACTTCGCTATGATGGAGCTCAAAGCGACTATAGCTGGAATAGTAAACAACTACAAGCTGGCGTCGAGCGGCGTCCCTCCGGAGCTGTACATCGCCATCGTGTTGAAGTCGAAGAACGGAGTCAACATAAGAATGACCCCAAGGAACAATAGGCTCGTAGGAAAAGCAGATCATTGCTTTGTATAATTTAGCAATAATATAAATATAAAAAAAACAATGCTCACTTAGAGAGATTGATGATCATGTTTGGAAACCCGTGTACTCTCTAATCTGCTAAAATACTACTTCGATTTTCTATTTTATAATAATAAAATCAATGTAGTATTTTCTAGAAATTTCCGGATTTATTATTATTTGTTTATAAATTATTTGAGTCAATTTAGTATGCTTCTTAGTGACCATTAATAATTTACTTACATATAATATATTATTATTATTAGGTACCTATAATGTGTACTTACTAATTATTTATATGAAAACAGGTTTCTACTCATCGACTTTTTCTCGTTTAAAGTCTCTGTCAGTCTAATAAATGAAAACTTTTAAAATCGATAACATTATTTTGATAAACTACCTACTAATTTATTTACTTCATCAAAATATAAAGCAATATGCTTAATTAAATAACATGACAATTTAGATCAATCCTTTATTAAAACCTGCTTTCAAACCCTTTCAGCAGTAATAAACACACAAATATATAGGTACCTTGTCCAATTTTCTTTTAGATGATAATCTGATTATTGGAATGTTAATTTAAATACATATACATAATAAATGTTATGAAATTTCAAAACTAGGTTTTACTATTTGTGTGTAGTTTTCACACGCAGTCCTCGTAAGATCCGAACTAACAGCGAAACCTTCATTATCATAGCGTCTCTGCTTTTGAATAAATAAAATCTGTCTCGCAGTACTTTAAGTAACGCAATATTACCACACTACTACCACTATACGAGTAATCTCCTACATTCTCTAGGTAACGTAACGAAATGAAAAACTTATGCAACTGAAAAAGTCACTTGTTTTTTTCCTCTAGCTTTTGTCAATACCATACTTTTTTTACAATCGTTAACGCGAGTAGAATGAGACCTTGTCTAGCCCCCCTGAGCTTCTTTTACACGAAAGTCTATTCTGTAGCATTATTTACTCACAAGTACGAACTCACTATTATTCGGGTCACGCGTCGACCCGAATTGAAAGGTTCCTAAGATTGAATAAAGATGGCCGCCAACACGAGACGGTTTTATTGAATCATCCGTAGATCAGTTCAGTTTTTAGAATAAAATCTGTTGTATTTTCGTTGTCCGCATAATATGTATTTTAATACTTTTTTTTTAACATACAGTCTGTAATTTATGAAAAGTACCCACTCGTTTAACTTTGATACCTAAAGTACTTCCATAATTATAACGTTCTCGGATATAAACATCGGGAAATTAAAGAAAATTTTTGTTAATTTGATTTTAAAAGGGTTAATTAATATATCAAAGGTTCATTATCGTTGAAACACAGTGTGTGTTAATGTTAGTGTTTTATTTATTTGTAATTGTTTTTAGGTTTTATATAATTTTTGCTTTTAGGTACCATAATATTATGATAAATATATGTCGCAGTGATATGATGAAAACACGGATTTGATCAAATCCCTCAGTGATATGATCAACTACCGATAGGTGATAAAAATACCACGCGTTGTGTCATTTCCCTAGCGAAATTCAGTGATTTGATCAAGTCTCCAAGTAATTTTAGGGAAATGAAAGAATCATAGAAATGGCTGCTAGATTTCTTCATTTCACTTAGTTATTTGATCAAATGCCTGGGCTGTTTTAGGGACATGATAAAACGAGTAATTAAGTTAACTCGTTTTTAACATTTTACCAAACACGTCTTTCTCTCATTACTTTGATTGGTTTCGAAACGTTATTACGTTGACGTTTGGAAAAATGTCAGATCGAATCATTATTTTGCCGCCGATGTAGGTAGTTGGTTTGTAAAACAGACGGACAACGAAGTGATACTATAAGGATTCCGTTTTTCCTTGTGAGGTATGGCACTATAAAAAAGGGTTAAGTTACAAAGTTTACGCAGTGCTTATAAAAAATATATTATCCCTACTAATATTATAAATGCGAAAGTAACTCTGTCTGTCTGTCTGTTACGCTTTCACGCTAAAACTACTGGACCGATTTAAATGAAATTCGGTACAAAGAAAGTCTGGAACCTGAGAAAGGACATAGGCTACTTTTTAACCGACTGCAAAAAAAGGAGGAGTTTCACGCGGACGAAGTCGCGGGCAGAAGCTAGTGATAAATAAGTTGATGGCCAATTATGATATTTATATGACACAAGTGAGTTAGTGCAAGGAGAGTATCTGTGCAATTAATCTGTATGCCGTGAGGGTACAGTAGACCCAGCGGTCCAGTTAAAAGGAGCCCAAAGCTGTAGTTGCCGATCTGGTTGTGGTTATGCTTTCACTTAGTTCCATGAAACTAATGATATAGATGTAAGTACCTACTGTTTTTTCCAATAATATAAAATATTCGACTATATTTTTTTATATGCCTACTTATCTACATAAATTTGGTGATGCGAGTAACTCTGGTGTTGCATCTCCAAGAGAAATGTAGCAACATTTGCAATATGTCAATGTTTTCGTGATGTCATTGTGTTATTATAATAATACATGACATTATGTAATTTTTTATCACTGTATTATTACAATAATACATTGACATCATGATTCGTCGACAGAGTGACAAAGCGAAGCGACCGCGACACAGCGAAGCAACAAAGCGATTACTGCTTAGTACTTACCTATAAATTAGAATAGACCTGTTTGAAAAGAAGCTTTTATTTAAATGCACTAAAAAAAACTATTACACTTACACTTTTACTGTTAACTTATAACGTCATTTCACATTTGACACATTTATATGAGTATCTTCTTCTTTTCTTCTTCTTGTCTTCTTCTCTATTATATTAAAGAAAGTCGTGTTAGTTACTCCATTTATAACTCAAGAACGGCTGAACCGATTTGGCTGAAAATTGCTGGAGATGTACTATCAACTGTGCTGGCGATGTTACACCTTTAAGGCAATAATCGCTTGAACGACCCTGGTACCTGGCGGCTGTGTGTGAAGCAACAAGTGCAAGCAATTTTTTTCTAAAATGGCTTACCCCGAAAGCATCCGATAGTACCTCAGAACCAGGAAAAGGACATAGGATACTTAAATCGATTCTTTGCCGGGCGGGACGAAGTCTGCCGGGACCGCTAGTTTTATATAAAAGTTTGTAGCGAAATTTAAGTAAGTAAGTACTCGTAATTTTTTCATTTAGGTAGATACTTGTTTATTTACTTCCACAAGTAAATCTCGCGACAAGAAAAAAAGATATGAGTAAGTAGCTTTATGTAAAAAAAAACTTGTTTTTGCCCTCTTGAAAAACTGATATTTGTCCTTTACAGCAATCGATGCCTACTTCCATAGTCTATGGTTTAAAAATTGGACAAGCACATAGACGCTCTTTGTGTGAAAGTAATACAAGCATCATTTGCCTTCTCAAGACTAGCAAGCCTTACACATAAGAACTTAAATATATTATGGCGTAGGTATTACGTCTACGTTAACTCAACTACGGCATTGACCTGTGGTGACGTGTTGCTGACAGAGATGGAATGTTTGTAGTTCAAAAACGCTATAAGAATCTTGCAGGTGTTTCACCAATATCACCCGTAAAAAACGCTCCATAATTCTTTTTCTAGAACATTCTAGAAGTTATTAAGGTTGTCCATAAAATTTGATTAATTATGTATTATACGAGATGTAAATACAAACGTATGAACCTACACGTAACAAAGTTACACGTGTAACGAACGCACTCAATTGATGTTGAAATATACAATAAAAAAGACATTTTAATATAATAGAATCTATTAAAGTGTCTATTAATTAGAGAATTAAGAGACTAATAAAATTAAAATAACTGACAGAAAAGGTATAGCGTAGACCAATACATTAATAAATAAATAATACTTAATACGACTATTATAATTATGTTAATATTATTTTACTCTTAATACACTAATGTACCTAAATAATTACCTACCTAAATAAGTACCTACACTTAATTAAGCGTTCATTGACCTGTTCTTTACTCTATTAAATTCTTTGACTTTGACTTTAAACACAGGCCGTAAGCAAACAAAATGCGAGAGGGCTGTAGTTGGTATAGCTTAGTTCATTAAAATTTGTCCTACAACTTTTGAAATTACTTTAACCCGTCTCAGGGAGTTTTTATTTAACTTGTAAACAACTTGGCAACTAATCTGCATACGTAATGCACTGAGTTGTACGACTGTACGCGGAAATTTCAAAGTAAAAACTTCGATTCGATTCGATTTTGCTGCTGCAGTTGTTTAGTTCGTTCGGTTAAAATGTGGGCGCGCTGAACTCCGGTGTTAAAGCGTTTCGGAACAGGATTGTGAATTGACAATATTATACTTAGATAGGACTTAGGTACGTGGCATAATTTTGGGCGCTTAGCATGTATGTAGCAGAACCTATATAAATATGAAGTTGTATTTTAAAAAGCGGTTGTTATATAAATTCTCGTATATTTATACCTATAGCAGGTGCGTAGTTTGTATAACTGCACTATTATAATATAAACTACTGGATTATGTATAATATAAACTTGTTTCCATTCACACCTGCTTATCACAAAATTGCGGTGAGCTTGGATTGGTATTTTTGGCAGGTACATCAAATTAATATAAGTATCTCGAATTCAAACTGGTTAATAATATGCTAGCTATGTCCCGGTTTAGTCGGGATGTAATTGAATTATTTATAGATTAAAATAATACCTATAAAAAATTATGTCAAAAGTAGCGCCTGAAGCTTTGACATACGGACATGACTTAACCTATAAATGTTTCTGTTTTTTTTTTCAGAGGTACGGGACTCTAAAACATTACACAATCGAGTAGCTTTGAAAAAGCACAGTGACAATAAGTATTGAATAATAAGATACATATATATACATTATTCAAAATATATTAACACTGAATAAGCAATTCGGTAAGGAAATGAGAACTCGTAGCAAATATAGTAAATAGGAACTATATCAATATTTTTATATCCGTATCATATAATGGAGTTTTATGTTAAATTAAACAAGTTTTTGTTATTGTTGTTTATTTATAATTATTGACTTTTTGTATACCTACGCAATAAAAAAATATAGTATTATTACTTTGACACACATAAAATAAATATTAGTTACAATCCATCATTTTATATAGTGATGAATGATCACAAGCAAATTACCCATATACTTACTTAATATTTAATGACTTTATAATCTCACATTCTACATTAGGTAATAAATGTTTTTAAATGTTAAACAGAATAAATAATTTCTAGTACTAATGCCAAAATAATGAGAAACAGGATTAAAGTTTAAGAAAGTCTTGGCTGGATTTTTAGGTGAAATATTTTTGGTTGGATATTTTTAATTGTAAAATAATAACTTTGTAATCGTTTTATCCTCTTTTAGATTTACTAATCATTATGATTAACAGCTGTGCAACCATACAATGTGCTTTGTCCGATATAATTGTCTGGTTATATTATTATATTCTTAATTGACTTCTTTACTCTCTGTGGTATCAAATATCGTGAAGTGCAATTTACTCGTACCAGGACCTTTTATTATTATACGTGTGTGGTTTTTTAATAGAGGTATCTCTTTTGCACAACTTGTTATAAATAGGTACTTACCTACAAATAGTCTTAAACACGATGCTTCTTTTATTAAATAGGTATATTTGAAATAATATAATTTAACCTCATACCCAATAAAATAGTATAAATTGGTCATAAAGACGTTTGAACTTCATACCCAATAAAATAGTATAAATTGGTCATAAATAGAAGACGTTGTTCAATTAATTTTGTTCTTACGTGTCAAGGAGAAGTTATGGTCACATAGGTAAAATTAATAAAACAGGTAAGTATGATTAAAAAAAAAGTAGGTATATAATATAAATAGGGAACATTGTCAATATAATTGTACCTATAATTAATATCTAAACAAAGAAATAACCGCCGAAGTCTAATCACAGCCAAGCTCTAAGAGATAAATTGTAAAAATTGTAATTGTCTAATGTAAGTACTTGAATATTTTGACCTGTATGATTTTACTTTATAAATGCTCTAGAGTGCTTTGCATCTTTCTAAAAACCAATAGTATGGAATAATTAAAATAAATGCCCCTACTTGCGTGTCACCTACTTGTTTAGGTCCATTGCCTTTGTTATTATCTGGTTCATTTTAAGCGTTAACTTAAAGTACTGAATGTACTGTTTTTACAATAAACTTCAAATACTTAAACTACAGAAGTAAAAACCATATCACTGCTTTATTAACTCAAAATTAATCGAAGTTTTGTTACTCCATGTTACTTTAATAAGCGATCACATATAAATTCGAATACAAGTGGCTACATACAGTTATATATGTTACTGCCCTTTTAATGTGTAATAACCGCGAAGGCATCAGAAATTACAACGAAATATTGTTTACATGCCTGTTAGCATGAGTACCTAATTCCTATAAATCACTGTTGACCACAAAGAAGCGTAAATTGGCTATCATTATGCTAACTTATAAATAGCAGGCTAATTGGTCATCTGACTTTTTAGGTACCTATTAAACATAACCTGTTTTTCGAAGTTTGTTTAAAGTGAAACCAGTTTTCAATGATCTCCCTTTCCTACGAGCCTATTGTTTCTTGGGGTCATTCTTATGTTGACTCCGTTCTTCGACTTCAACACGATGGCGACGTACAGCTCCGGAGGGACGCCGCTCGACGCCAGCTTGTAGTTGTTTACTATCCCAGCTATAGTCGCTTTCAGTTCTACCATAGCAAATTTTTGACCTGCAATTAAAATCGTTGTTTGTATTTGGACTAGTGAAATTACGTATTCGCTGACGATGTTGAAACAATTATAAAATTCTCGTGTCGTGGTGTTTCCTGCCACGCTCCTTCGAAAAGGCTGGATAGGTTTTCATGAAATTTTGTGTGACACACATGTCTGACAATCGGTGAACATCTATATTTATGGCTCCAATTGTTAAAGATGATTCCGTCCACCCTAAAGCTTTGGTTTAGTTTTAATGATTCAATTCTCAAAAAAAAAAACGGTAGGAAGTTGACTTACCCACCGCAACTAGTAATATATATTACCTATATATTTAGATACAATAATAAGGTCAGTTATAATTTATTTATTACATTCTATACCGTTAGCGAATGTTCGGGATGTTCAAATGTAACGAACATACTGTCACTTGCAACAATATTAGATAATCATGACAGCTAGTTATAATTGTACAAAGAACATTAATAGCAATTAACTTTGATCAAAACCCTCAAAGGCATATCATGCAAATTTTGTTTGCCATTGCGAATTTAATACGATATATTGCGTGAATGTCAATGTTAAATTACTCTTGTTCCTTACCTAAACACCCTCTCGGGCCGGCGCTAAATGGCAACCAGTCATAGCCCGGTTTAGCTTTGTCGTGGTCTATGAAACGTTCCGGACGAAATTCTAGAGGATCTTCATACACTTCAGGGCTACGATGCATGTGGAACACGTCTACCATAACCGTAGATCCTTTTAGAAGACGCATCCCCATCATGTCTACGACAAAATTAAAATAAATTAACAGAAGAAATTAGTCTTTTTTTCAATATATTAAACAGTGTCTCGTGTGTGTCACATGACTCAGATGATAGGTAATTAACAATAAGTATATTATGACAATTTAAGACTTTTATGACGTCATTACATTTTGAAAATTTTAGAAATCTATTATTATCTATACCATCTAATCTTTATAGATTAGGCCCTGTATTCATAGGTTGGTATATGTCAGTCATTAAATAAATTTCTCCTCTTTATATAATATTATTATGTATAAATTAGTACCTACTCAATTCCAAAATGCTTCAAAATAAAAGTACTTAAAGGGGGGAATTCTAAGTCTCTTAAATAGAATAGGTAACTACACTGGATTTAATTCGCGTACTTTAGGAATACATACCTACATCCTCGGTCACCATTCGTTGCAGCAGAGGTCCCGGAGGGTATAGCCTTAAGGCTTCTTTGACCACGCATTCCAAATACTTCATCTCTTGTACTTCTCTGCGCAAAACAAACGTAGAATAAGATAAGGGATAAGTTTGCCTCAGTACATTTGCATGCTATCGTTTCAATCGCTGTATTTGTTTTGTTATGCAATGAAGAGTTTAAATAATCTACACAATATTCATACTCTAATTTAATGTTTAGGTTTTAATTCAAAGATTTAAGGCCATTTTCACAAGAGTTGGAACGAAAAAGTTAGAAAATGTCTTAATTTATTGTCGGTATTAAAAGTTTGTTTTGCAAAAATACCAAATTCTAGCTCTCAAGGACTTTCGTACAGCGACCTTAGAGGTTCGAATGCGTGGATTCCCCGAATTTTAAGTAAGGTAGGTACATATCAATCTGTTATAATGTTTTAAGGATAAATGGATTTTTTTTATCCGGAGTAATGTTAGGTAAACAATTATAGTCTCACTCGTAAGTAGGATCTCTAGTCAGGTCATAGCCGAGGATGGCTTGCTGCTCTTCTAGAATCTTCCTCTGTACCTCTTCATGCTCCGCTATGCAGTACAGAGTGAAAGCTAACCCCAGCGACGTGGTATCATGACCCTTGACGAAAAAAAAATTTTTTAAAATAAGTATATCGATGTAACTCGTCAATACTTGCTAAGTTAGGAATTTGTCACGTCTACCACAGTCGAATGCGCAAGTTATCCTGTGGTGTCCCATACTGACGGTGAGGGTAGACGCTGGTTTTTAGTGGGTAGTCTGGGTATCATCTCAGGAGTCCCACATAACCACCCGACGCTCCCCCGGGCTAGGGTGGTATGCGTAACGCATTTTCCAGCGATAAAAAAAAAAAAAAAGGAATTTGTCACGTCTCGTTGACCTAAAGTGTGACAGGCAGCATTTCTGTGCTAATTAAATTATTTTTAACTTTTATTGTACTTGATTAGTTTTTTGAAATGAATCTGAATCTAAATCTGAATGTGAATTTATAATATTATCTTAAAATAACTTACCGCTACCATGATGTTATCTACTTCTTCTCTTACATAATCTTTATAATTTAAATTAGCTCCTAGAAGTAGGTCCATATAGTTATGGAAACCTGAAAAACATTTCAATTTAATAGTGACGTGGTCATCATTGTATCCAAATTAAGTTAGCTAGAATACATATACGTATTTACTATTTAGATTATCTATTGGTACTTATACAACTTTCCTGAAAGCTAATTAAATACAAGATTTTTTTAAATATATTAATTATTCAGCCTTCTAATGACTTACACTTAACTTGAAAAGCTCATACCAGCTATATGTTCTACTGTTGTACCAATGTGATAGAGTTTAGTTGTGATAACTAGGTTACCTACCTAGTTATCAAAACTAAACTGTATCTAGATATATTTTTTTAATTAAATTATTTTTTTTTATCAGGCGTTGGCAAGAGAAGTATCAGAATAAAATGTTACTGGTCTGTTAATTATCAAACTTTTTAATCAATTTTGGGCTTACCTTCAGGACCAAGATGAATGTTTTTTAAATCTTCCTTTCTGACTTCAATGACCTTTCTTGATTGTTCTTGATAAGTGTGTATAGCCTTTTTTAATTCAGTATTTTCGGGCAGCAGTTTAAATATTGCATCGAACATATAAAGAACATTCATCATCTTTAACATTATAATGTAAGAAATGCTGAAAGCAATAACGTTTGATTAGGAACAATATGATATTGGAATAAATTAAATATACTGATTTCACTCCTTTGCGTTACAATGATACTTAGTTTGTTTAAAAACGGAGAACTTTAATTAAACGCCAATTTCAAGTTTAGTGTACCTACCTATTCATAAAAAAGGATGGTGACTACATAAAACAAATCACTTACGTTTCTATCGCTTCAACGTATTCTGTACTCTTTGCTTTTAAAGTGTCGAAGTTGACTCCCATTATAGTTTCTGCACAAAACAAGTTTAAAGTAAATTTAAAAAATGCATACAAGGTGAACCTATATCATGACGTCACAGTAGTATCGCTTGAGTGACTACTTTGTAAAAACACTGGTCAATGTACCGAATAAATGGAATGAGCAGGAAATGGAAAAAAGTCACAGAACAGGTATAGCGACATAGCAATAAAACTTCGATGATCAATTATAATAAACAGGTCAAAGGTGAAGCATGTATTTACTAGTAAAAATATTAGGTATCTTAGCTGTTAGCTAACTGACATTAAGCGGTGTTACATTTTAACTTTATTGCCTAGGTACTAACCGTGCAGTTCATATAATTATGAGTAGGTACAACGTTAGCATACATAAAGGTGAAGGTTGCTTGTAACCAGTGGATGAAAGGGGCACATGACCGGTCATAGTGGTCATCTTTAGTGGAAACCTATGTCCAGCAGTGGACGTCTATTAGTTGATATGTTAAATAAATAGAGATATATAATAAAGTACCTACCAGAATTTTAAAACATCATCGAAAAGCTTCAGCCCGCGATTTGGGGCTGAATTAAAATTAGTACTTCTTAGGTAACTTATTTTCTTTCACACCCCTTTCACCACTTTGTTAAAAAATCTCATTAACTTTCTTCTAAATCGTTTAAGCGCTTAAGCGTGACAGAATTTTTAATGATAATATTATTATAATAAAAATAATAAAACTTGCTTACCTGCTGCATTGTCCAGAGCTAGTAATGAACTAAAAGGCATCAAATCAAACACGTCGCCATTCGCGTTTGGCTGCAGCATATTTACCAGAGTATCCTTGTTTTTCAAAAATATTGGAAAGTAATTGTTAAGGACTTTTCTACCAAACGCTGGTTTTGCCAGTTTACGCGTTTCCTTCCATCTCTGACCTAGAGATTTTTAAGTAAAGTGAGCAGTTTGTTAACATGACTTTGAAACATTTGAAACCTGATATATTTATATCAGGCTTAATTATTGTGACATTCAAAGTACCCAACCTATAATAATAATAGCATAACAAATTGTCATGCGTTTGAAATATTTAATTAGTTATCGAGTAATAATAAGTTTTACCTGCAGTCAAAAGCAAGCCATCCCCGAGCCATGGCTCCAGTACTCTATAAGACGAGCCCTTCTTCAAAATTGTATTGCTAGACATTATGAACTGAAATAAATTATCGGCAATATAAAAAAAACATTCAAAATAATTCAGTTTTTTGTTAGTTGCCTAATAAATCCTACAGAGACCACTCAAAAAGTTGATTCATATTGATATTTATTTATTTATATCACACAAAACTTAACAGAAGAAAATGCATAAAAGGCGGACTTAATATCTTAAGGTATTCTCTGCCAGTCATAGTGAAAAATGAACCCGTTAAAATAAAACGTAGGTGCGTTTTAGGATTGTTTTAAAACTTTAACAGAATTATTTTACAATCAAATCAAGATCAATTTGATATCAGACTCCTAATTATGTAGGTATATTTTAAGACAACGTTATAAATAAACATGTTGTTTCCTTTTGTTTACGAGGAAATAAGTTAATATTCACAAATAAAATAATGACGATAACAGAGGAAAACCGGTATAGAAAAGGTTTAACAAACAGGTCAATGGTATTTTTTGTAAATGAAATTATTATAATATTATTTTATGGCATTCAGTTCGCCCTGATAGGTAAGTTTACTAATTTTTGTGCAATACAAACTTACAAGCAAGATCAAAATACAAAATGAATACACTAGACAAGAAAAATAAAATCCATTCTTACTATACTTTAGCCTTAGGGCTTAGACTATCATCAGCTTAGTCGTGCTAGGAATATCATATGGTAACTGTAAAGTTTAGAAACGTCTCCAAATTAAATAAATAGCTACACGAGTTAAACCCGTTATAGTTATTTCCTTTCAATGTGTAATAACTGTGCGAAGGTATAAGATATTAAAAACCATTATTGTTAAAAATTTGAAGCCATACCTAGCTATTTCACTAATGGTCTATTTTACAATCTAAGTCTCAAGTTTAGATATATTTTGTATTATCAGCACTATGTTCCATCTTTTAGATTAAATGTGGTGTCGATAATCGTAGTATATAATAAATTCTATTGAGCTGACGATAGTCTAACGCTAAAGTGACCAAAAAAAGTCGGCAAATACAATAGGACACGCGACTTAAATCCGTTATAACTATTTTATACAAATGAATAGTTGTACATTTTAATTATAAGTTTATTGTAGTAATTTTCACTTACCTCGGCATACTTAGGATTTGAAACTACCACGAATTTCTCATTAAAAAGATATCCAGTGCAAATGTCTCCGTATTTTTGTTTTAAGTTCTTCATAACATCTAACATTTCTAAAAAAAAATGCCATATTTAAAGCACGTTTCCGTGTTTATTTATTTTAAATTATTTCCTCAAAAGAGATTTTTATTAGCATTAATGGAATGAAAAAATGATTTTGTTTTCCTTTCATACAGAAATACAATTTTGGGGATCTAGTAAAAAAAAGGAAAAATAATCCTCGTTGTACTCTTAGTATAGATTAATATGAAATTCATGGTAGATGCAGCACTGTGACAGAATAATTAGACACTATTTTTAAATCAAAAACTTACTAGTTGGCTTCGTAATGAACAAATGTGATGCTCCTAATATAGGAATCGGAAACGGCCCAGATATTTTTGACCTGGTCCTTAGAAGTAACATTTGTATCCAAGAATACAATACTATTAACAAAAACACACATATTAAAACCGTTGTTATCATTTTCACTCTGAAAACGTCTTTTGAACACGAAGTTTAGTGGTATACTGCCCTGAGGATAGAAATTGATACGAATATATACTTAGGCATTTAGAGACCTGATGTATGTTGTCAAAATCCGGTTATATTAATACGCATAATGCCTTCTATTCACAAACAGATTTTGAGCGTGACACTCGCTTTATTTTTATATCGTCGATCCTAAATAAAATTTTTAAGGACATAAAGTGTAATTTGTATAAAATGAAATGTATGTACGCGTATAACTTCCGAACGGGTTCACCAAATTGGATAATTCTATTTTTATGTGTCCTTATTTTCAGGACAAGGTTTGCATAATATAAGAAAAAATATATAAAAAACATAGATTTGATCAGAATCAGTTTTTGCAATATAATACAAAAAGTGATTGACGGTATGTGAAAGAAGACTGACAGATCTTTGCGAAAATAATCGGACGGGCATCATGACGTTGCTGAAACAGCTAGTTTTAGATAAAAATAAAAATGGAAAACAAAATATTAGGTACCTATGCGATCGTGCTGGTACTATTTCTATACGGCTAATACTTTTATGATCGGAGCCATGAATTGTGAGGGTTATATTATTGCAAGTCTGTCAAAATTATAATAATATAAAATGTTTGTGATCCAACAGTGAAATTGAAAATTAATCCTTTCACTCCATGGCACTGCATGTCGCGCTGACACTCGAGGTAAGCTCCAATCACACAAGATCATAATGTTATTAAATGTTTATTCTCTTATTGAAGACAATTTATTTTATGAAAATATGTTATTTCTACATGTTTTCCTACAAACTTGAACGGAAAAAAATATTTCAATTTCAAGCACAATTGCAAAAAATTCTTAGTAGGTAGTTAAAAATGTCAATTAAAAAGGTCTTACGGCTTACCTGTGTCTTAAGTATAAAATATATCCACAGTAATTTAGTACCTACAAAATTCTAATTTGCAGTGATTTTACCCGTTTAATAGACTTATCAACAAATAAATTTACCAGCTTTTCAGAGCTTTTAGTTATAGGCCTTTACGTTCCTACGATGCTTATAATGTATGGACGTTTTTATTGAGTCTGAAAATAATCCGGGCTTAAGTAGATTGCCGGGAATTCAATTTATAAACAAATTGCATGCATCGATCTTGAAAATAAAGGTTATTGTGAATTTTTTATTGGAAACTAATTTTCCAGACGACAGAACAGCCTTTTATACTGTTCAGTGAGGAAACTCTTTTAAAGGGAACCTTAAAAATGTTTTCTTTGTGAACTATAATTTGTAATAAAAGTAGGTAATTTAATAGCATTATAAAACTACCTAATAGTCTAAGTGACTAGGTTTTTTATTTTGCAGCGCAATGTCTCTCCCATCATTATGAAAATTTAATTGGAACCAATTTTTTTATAGGCCTGTGAAACCACCTGAAAGTTATTTTAAATAAAAAAATCTTGCGCTGCGACACGATTGTTGCCAGTCACCTTAAACTGCTGAACCGATTATTATGAAAAATTGTGTGCATATCAGGTAGGCCCAAAAATCGGCCAACATCTATTTTTATACTTACTTACCCCTAAATATTAAAGGTGGTCAACCCCATTTTTTTTCATCATACAGAATTGAAATACATGTTCGCCCTTCTATCAACAACCATGGCTATGTTTTGATAAAAAAATCTCAAACAACGCAGTACGTAGTTTGCTGGGATAGATAACATTTGTATTAAATAGGATTAAGCTTAAGGACTTAATATTTAAAAGTTAAACAATATTTTTATCTCAAAGTAAACAGCTTACTTGGATAGGTATATATAATAACAAACCCCCGACATAAAAACTAAAAGGCCCTCTAAAAAGTATAACAATAATAAAATCATAATATTAGTTACCTAAGTATTAATATTTCTACAAAACAAACGTCATGTCGGAGGGACCGCTTTTCATTTAGGTGTACTTACTTACCTAATATTTACAATCTACCTAAACCTACGGTCCCCCCGACATGACGTTTGTTTTGTAGAAATATTAATACTTAGGTAACTAATATTATGATTTTATTATTGTTATACTTTTTAGAGGGCCTTTTAGTTTTTATGTCGGGGGTTTGTTAAATTTTTAATTTATTTTTTTTATTTCATACTTTTTGTAAGTAGGTACGTAGGTACCTACTACATATTATTTTTTTAACTAATTTCCATTTAACACGGAATTTCGTAATGTACATGTAATCCTCTTACATTTGATACCCCACTCGAGTAGGTATATTTGACGACATTGGGCTTACCATTTACACTATTACTCCGCATAATTTTTGAACTACTTAACCGATTTTCATTACGATTTCAATTTTGTAATGTACACGCGATCCTCTTTCATTTGATACCCCACTCGGGTATATTTGTAGACATATGGTTTTCCATCCCCACTTTCACTCCCAATATTTTTTGAACGACTCAACCGATTTTCATTATGATTTCAATTTTGTAATGTACTCGTCACCCTCTTTCATTGGATACCCCACTCGAGTATATTAGTAGACATTTATTTTTACATCCCCTCTTTAACCCCCCGTAATTATTAAACTACTGAGCCGATTTTTATAAAATATAGCTAAGAACACTCCCGACATATACACCTTTCAAACAAAAAAAACAGAATCAAAATCGGTTCATGCGTTAGGGAGCTATGATGCCACAGACAGACACACACACACACACACACACACACACACAGACAGACAGACAGACAGACACGTCAAACTTATAACACCCCGTCGTTTTTGCGTCGGGGGTTAAAAACACTAGCTTTTGCCCGCGACTTCGTCCGCGTGGAACTCCTCCTTTTTTACAGTCGGTTAAAAAGTAGCCTATGTCCTTTCTCAGGCTCCAGACTTTCTATGTACCAAATTTCATTTAAATCGGTCCAGTAGTTTTAGCGTGAAAGCGTAACAGACAGACAGACAGACAGACAGAGTTGCTTTCGCATTTATAATATTAGTAGGGAATAGCCAAAGATGTATGGCAAAGGCTTTGATATGTTTGTTTACTAAAAAGGCATTCATCTAGGTATTTAATTTGGTCACCACTAGGTCTAGAAAGAAGAACTGCTGATTACAGAATATGCATATGCCTATTGATAATAACAAGTAGGTACAGATGTCGCGATCGGGTTTAATGATTATTACCTAGAAATCTAAGTAACTACCTTCCTTCTTGATGATGATCATTTTAATTGAACATTCGTGTTCATCTAACGAGCAAATTGTCATTGAACGCGTATGCTCAGATGCCCATAAAAACATGAAATAAAAACATATATAAAAAAGACATTTAAGTATCTTAATAATTTCTGATTACATATTGCATAACAGTATACATAATTATAACTATAACAAAAAAAATACTTTAGTGTCTGACTCAGCTCATTCGGCTACGAATATGGAACTGTACCTAAAGTTTTTGAAACGTCTGAAAATAACTTTTTAATAAAAAAAATTAACCGCCGAAAAAAAACTAAAACGCAACAAAAAACAATACTTACTTTTCAGTGCGGTATTGTTATTTGTTGCGTTTTAGTTTTTTTTCGGCGGTTAATTTTTTTTAAGTACTAAAAAGTTATTATTTTATAATTTTCTGTGACCATAATTTATACAAATTATTACATGCTTAATTTTTAAATACTTTTGAAATAGTTACCTTCCTTGTTTTTGGTATTAACTTTTAGTAAACAATAAATTACCCCTATTATACCACCCTTAGGGTAGGATTTTTTTTTACAAATTTATATGGGATCAACTTTGAGGTATGCCCTATTGTGACGAGCCAGGTTTCGCGTCTCGTACAGATTCACAAATTCTTTTATTTTTAGTCTAGGTTACGTATATTTATTACCTTCTTTATTAAAGAAGAAAATTTTCGATAATTTCTTTTTAAAGTTCGCGTTTCGAATAGTTTAGACTTTTGGTTTAGAAACGTCGCGAGGACATAAATAGGCAGGGAATGTCAAAATCGGGGTCATTCTTGGATTACTATTAGTTTAGATAATAGCTGAATTATTAGATCTTTTAACTTTAAAGATTATTCAAAGAAGTAATCGCTTAGTCCACGGAAGTCGTGCGCGCGTTATTTTATTACAGATACTTATAGGAACGAGCTGGATTTATTAACAAGGATACAAACAAAGATCAGGCAAAGGCAGGGGCAAGCCGTGACTGTTTGATATCTGCCCGATGGTGGTTAAATTAACGATGGTAGATCGTTTATACGTTGCATAAGGAATCGGTGAGCTCGTTCCATTATTTAACTATGTAATCGACTTAAGATCTAGGTTCGATTTTTAGTTCTAGAGGAGTTAGCATTCGTTGAGAGAAACGAATACTTTAGGATAATAGATGATAGGCAGGGCTCTATTAGGTAGGGCTTCATCTCATCTTTCCATTATTTGTTATTGCAATCATGAGTAACTGCTAACCTAATTAATAACATAATGAAGTAGTTTAACTGGATACGTTTTATTTGTTTTATTTGCTGTTCACCTACATTCCTTCAAACGTATCCAACCTTTTGTCCGTTTGCAAGGACTTCTGATATCCTCCTGGATACAGGCGTGGGAGTCTAAAAATGTCCCTGGACGTAGACTACAGGTTTGCATAATGCAGTGCGTTATACAAGCGTACGAGCGGATGGATTGGGGCTCGATCCTTAGCGCCTATTAAATTACGTTAAACTTCATTATATTCTTACTCAGGTTAGATTAGTTATTTATTTAGTATATGACCCTAACGTCTTCCATTAAAAGAGTCTGGGTTATCTGCGGTACACAACGGAAACGGGTTCTAAATAATACTACTAGAAAATTGTAACACCCCCTCCCTATGATATCCTAAGTAAGCTAACCTAAATAGGTAACCTATGTAATAAATTACTAATAAACTATCCTACCTACCTATATCTACTTATTCCTACTTAATCCTACTTATTTCTACTTATTCTAATGGCCAGCCGAATCGTCTAGTAATATTATTTAGAACCCGTTTCCGTTGTGTACCGCAGATAACCCAGACTCTTTTAGTGGAAGACGTTAGGGTCATGACTTAAGTAAATAACTAACGTAACCTGACTAAGAATATAATGAAATATAACATAGTTTTATAGGCGCTAAGGGTCGAGCCCCAAACCATCCGCTCGTACGCTTGTATAACGCACTGCATTATGCAAACCTGTAGTCTACGTCCAGGGACATTTTTAGACTCCCACGCCTGTATCCAGGAGGATATCAGAAGTCCTTGCAAACGGACAAAAGGTTGGATACGTTTGAAGTTATGTAAATGAACAGCAAATAAAACAAATAAAACGTATCCAGTTAAGCTACTTCATTATGTTAATAATCAGGTTAACAGTTACTCATGATAGCAATAACAAATAATGGTAAGATGAGATGAAACCCTACCTACCTAACTAAATCGAACTTAATGTCCCTACTCTATCTAAATGTGTGCAAACAAAGCTAGAGTTCCGAACTCACATTTACTATTAAACGTGCGTGTCGAGCAGCGAAGTGCAATGCTGCTCTACCTGACTAAGCTGAAACGTTTGGCCTGGCATCTCCCAAGTGAGTACCTAGCACCCTAAGCCAATCCTAAGGGCACCTATTCCGACTTGCCGAAGCAGGTTGTCGGGGCACCTTTCCCTATATAAACAGTGTATATATACATAAATAAATAAGATGGAAACACTCGCTTCTCCCAACGTATCGGCGCCGGTTACCCCGCACCATTCCACTTCGACGAAATGTACCGAAAGAGGCTGAGAGCGGGCTCGAGTGGTTCCAGGTCTAGTTCTATTCTATACCAGAATAGGCAAGTCGACCACCTTGCGCGAGAACGTCACAGTAAAATGATATCGACAATTACAGTTAAAACTAAAACTTGTTAAATTAATGCATCACAATTAAACTAAAACAAACGCAGAGATTAAGTATCTTTAACAGCCCTCTATCTGTTTACCAGACCCAACTAAAAGTTGGGATAGCATAGCAAACAAAACAGAGTTGGACTTTCTCCATTCCGGATACGGCCCTGGTCATCGCAAACACAAAATCACCACGAAATGCAGATATTCAAAACCCACGCAACCCCCAATCAACCGGCTGCATCCGGACATTATCCAAACTGCAGAAGGTCAACCGAGATGAAACGTAAATGACCATAGTATTGCCATGGAACAAGAACGTCTCAGGCTACATGAACTCAAATATCCACTTAAAACAAGATAAAACAAAACACTAGAACAAAACACAAAATCCACCAGCTGCAGTGAATTAACGCGACTGTGACTTCCCGAGGCCTACCAAGAGTCCTAGCTTGCAAGGCCTTTTATGCCCTCGCATCGCCCAATTACCCCAAAGTGTAACCGGTTAATCGCATTTACCCCATTACAACGAAAACTCTAAATAATGACGTTATATCAAAACAATGCAAACTCCCCAAACAAAAATAAGGTAAAACTAACCGAAACTGACAACATTCCAACACAATAAAAGAATCTAAACCGTATGTCAAAGAACTAAAATCTATATATAAATACAATCATTCAGTACATACGACCAAATGAATACTACAAGTAAAATCAAACACATTCGAAACACAAAGTTTAAAAAGAAATTAAGAAATATTTTCTTCTTTTAATAAAGAAGGTAATAAATAATCGTAACCTAAACTAAAAATAAAAGAATTTGTGAATCTGTACGAGGCTGTGTCGAGTTAAGCTTACTTGCTCGCACAGACTTAACTTAGGAAATTTAGTGAATGATTTAGTTTTTTTTTTTTCGGTTATTTCAAATTTGTGAATGAGAGATAGGAAAAATTACTTCGGAATCGTGTTAATCTGCGTAATTTTTGGGGGTTGACTGTGACGAGCCAGGTTTCGCGTCTCGTACAGATTCACAAATTCTTTTATTTTTAGTCTAGGTTACGTATATTTATTACCTTCTTTATTAAAGAAGAAAATTTTCGATAATTTCTTTTTAAAGTTCGCGTTTCGAATAGTTTAGACTTTTGGTTTAGAAACGTCGCGAGGACATAAATAGGCAGGGAATGTCAAAATCGGGGTCATTCTTGGATTACTATTAGTTTAGATAATAGCTGAATTATTAGATCTTTTAACTTTAAAGATTATTCAAAGAAGTAATCGCTTAGTCCACGGAAGTCGTGCGCGCGTTATTTTATTACAGATACTTATAGGAACGAGCTGGATTTATTAACAAGGATACAAACAAAGATCAGGCAAAGGCAGGGGCAAGCCGTGACTGTTTGATATCTGCCCGATGGTGGTTAAATTAACGATGGTAGATCGTTTATACGTTGCATAAGGAATCGGTGAGCTCGTTCCATTATTTAACTATGTAATCGACTTAAGATCTAGGTTCGATTTCTAGTTCTAGAGGAGTTAGCATTCGTTGAGAGAAACGAATACTTTAGGATAATAGATGATAGGCAGGGCTCTATTAGGTAGGGCTTCATCTCATCTTTCCATTATTTGTTATTGCAATCATGAGTAACTGCTAACCTAATTAATAACATAATGAAGTAGTTTAACTGGATACGTTTTATTTGTTTTATTTGCTGTTCACCTACATTCCTTCAAACGTATCCAACCTTTTGTCCGTTTGCAAGGACTTCTGATATCCTCCTGGATACAGGCGTGGGAGTCTAAAAATGTCCCTGGACGTAGACTACAGGTTTGCATAATGCAGTGCGTTATACAAGCGTACGAGCGGATGGATTGGGGCTCGATCCTTAGCGCCTATTAAATTACGTTAAACTTCATTATATTCTTAGTCAGGTTAGATTAGTTATTTATTTAGTATATGACCCTAACGTCTTCCATTAAAAGAGTCTGGGTTATCTGCGGTACACAACGGAAACGGGTTCTAAATAATACTACTAGACGATTCGGCTGGCCATTAAAAATAAGTAGAAATAAGTAGGAATAGGTAGAAATAAGTAGGAATGAGTAGATATAGGTAGGTAGGATGGTTTATTACATAGCTTACTTAGGTTACATAGGATAGGTTAGGGTAGGGAGCGTTACACTATCCAATAAAAAAAGAATCATCAAAATCGGACTACTCTGTAAGAAGTTACGCGTGGTCATACGATACAATCGGCGCGTGAAAAATTAATCATCCCTTATTTTCCTACCCTAAAGGTTGGAAGTTTTTTTCAAATTAAAATGAGAGCCAACTTTGGAGTACACTCTTTCCAATAAAAAAAGAATTATCAAAATCGAACCACTCTGTAAAAAGTTATGCGTGGTCATACATAAAAAAAAATATATATATACGCGTCGAATTGAGAACCTCCTCTGTTTTTTTAAAATAAAATACGCGAGTTAAATCTATTTTAGTTTTTCATTTTAATGTGCATTTACCTTATCAACTGTATACCTACTTAAGTACCTATTTGTTATTATAGGTAATTGAAATTTACCTCAACAATTATGTATTAATTTTAATTACTCTTTACGTTTCCGTGTGTGAAGTATACCTGCAATACATTTAAGTTTAATGCTAAAATAACTAAAAGCTATAATTATAACTGAAATGTCAAGAGATACATATTTTTATAACGTTACAGAAATATCTTTAGGTTATTCTCGACTTCGTTCCAGTTGCCTGCTTTATATAGGAATATTATATATAAAATGCCTCCGGGTTTACTTAAATTTGCCACATTAATAACACGGGTCCAGCCGCCGTGTTTTTTCATTAAAACGCTTGCAAAGGGTTGTTTTTCGTTTCGCTCTGAAATATATACATACGGGTCACATTTCAGAGAGCTTGCTCGCGAGCGAATTATTTCTGGATGTAGGTAGGTAAGTACTTTTCACTGATTAGCGGCGAGTGGCAAAAACAATTCGCATATACAGTACTAAAGTGACCTAGCTCGAATATGTCACTACGCGAATTCGAACTTAAATGGGATGAATTACAATCATTATTAGAGTAACGACTTATTTTAGATTGAGTCACTTTAGCACTGGATATGCGAATGCATGAATCGGATTAGTATAATACTGTTTGAGTGTAGGCACATAATTCATTAATTTTAATTATGTTTGAAATGTCCAATCTACAACGTCAAAGCAAGGCTTCAAATAGATAGGTAGTTAATAAATATGGTATTCAACATGTTATTATCCGTTTCATTGAATTTCTACCTAGTGTTTCATCCTAATTAATATTATAAATGCAAAAGTAACTCTGTCTGTCTGTCTGTTACGCTTTCACGCTAAAACTACTGGACCGATTTAAATGAAATTTGGTACACAGATAGTGTAGAGCCTGAGAAAGAACATAGGCTACTTTTTAACTGACTGCAAAAAAGGAGGAGTTCTACGCGGACGAAGTCGCGGGCAGAAGCTAGTACTTATATAATCGAACAAGTACTTGTAACTCGTAAGTGATCATTATGTTGTATTCATTGTATTGACTCGTTAAATGGACTTAATTACTATTTTAATATAATGTCCTACATAAAATCATACGTTTGTTATGTTTGGCGAAACATGCTTCCGTGTTAGAATAAGATAAAAGAAACAAGTGATTAATTCACGCAGTTGCTCGAGGTTTTACGGTCGGCCTCAGACCTCTCTCTCCGAGGTGTTTTATCACAAACTCTTCATGGCTACGTTATATACATACGAAACTTATAATATAGGTAGTTGAATAACACAGAAAACCTACGTTATTTTTAACACACTTAAAATGTTTAATCTATATACCTATTGCACACCTCTAGGTCAATGGCGTGCATTCCATAGAGGCACTGAGCCACTAATGTATTAAATCTGCTAATTTATTTTGTGACATTTGATAAATACAACAGATAAGATGTAAAAGTGTGCGTAAAGGCAACTTTTTCTGATGTAGGTATGTGTAAATGTACTCATTATTCTTCAGACTGGAAAGCGCCCTACACAACAGTATTACGTCATGTTTGCGTCAATTGCACAATATAGATGTATCATCATGATACACTAGAAATATTTAAATAAGTTGGTATATTATTAGTATTAGGTATTGATATATTCCATCCGTCCGTTATATTCATAAATCGAATTGACAGTAGTTGTTATTGACATGACATGACAGAATTTCGTGGTAATCTTAAATTTGACAATTTTTCGTGCAATTTTTATATAGCTCTTTCCATAACCCTCTCTGTGTGTTTATTTTATTTGCTTTGCAGTTTCCATGCTTATAGCACGAGTAAGCTGAGGATAGTCTAACGCATCATGAAATAAGCGAGTAAAATCCGTTATAATCGTTTTATTCCAATGTGTAATAAACGCGAAATCATCAGAAATAAATAGTAGGTACTGACTAAAGGCGGTGTACTTATTGACGATATCAAAAAAAATCATTAGATGACGATGTTAGTCAGTTGACGACGGTATCTAGACAGATTAACACATGGGGGTTGCGGGAGGGGACATCGCGAGGGAACAGCCCGAAATAAGTACAAACAAAGATTTGGCAGCAGTTCGGGGCAACCCTAAATATATTGTCAAGACTTCGACATTTTCGCAAACATATATATGATAATAATAATAATAATATGTACCTACCTAATTGACAACAAACGTATAAAATCGAGTGTATAATTAAAACGCCTTTTACAATATACATAATAATATTAGCTTTTGTGAACATTCAAACGAATACAAAATAATAATTTCAATCAATTTGATAGGCGCTTAATACGATTATATTTAGTCAAAGCGATTTCAAGTGAATGACACAATATAGGAGTGAAATCTATTAGGAAACTTTTCGCGATAAGCATTATTCCAGTAACGGCCACTTTTGTGCGAAATTTTATTCTCGTCAAATTTTCATGTAAAGCATTTACGGAAAATTTTTCCCATTCTCGCCCTATTTTGTATTAAAAATAAATTTTAAACTCGAGTGGTGTCACTTTCGGCTGAATTAAATACTTTTATAACCGAACCGTAACTTTGGATAGAAAAAGTTGAGGCGGCCGTAAACACAATTAGGTGGCCCTCGCTCGATTTGGTGGAACTTTTTAAATTTCCCGAGTCCTGCTGGCAACCTTTATTAATCAAAAACTCAATTAAATACGCTTTCCTTATAAAGCTATGTATTTTGTTTTTGTTTGGGAAAGTTTTTAATCAACTCCTTTAAACGGTGATTGATACTGTGGTCGGTCACAATTGATTTAATCGACTGGAAATTAAATAGTCCAAATGTTGTCGGTTGGTACTCAGTGTTTTTTGCCGTTTAGTAACCGTTTATAGTGTTATGCAGAATTGATTATATCAATTCAAATAGATAATCAGTACGTAGGTACGTACATCCTATAATCATTGTTATTAGATACTTCTGCCCGCGTTTTCGTCTACGCAGAATTAGTATTTTACACTTTAATATAAATACGTATAATTCCAGCACACGCCAGAATAGCTCCCAGATGGCAGTTTTTTTTTCAACTTACTTGATTAATTTTATAAATTACAGCCTATGTGTTATTCTAATGTGTGAGGTATATAACTAAAATGTATAAAGTTACCTACCTACATTAAATTCCATTCAGTAGTTTTTGCGTGAAAAATTAACAAACATCCATCCTTACTAGATCCATATATTCTTACAAACCTTCGTGTTTATAATATTACTAGCTGTGCCCGCGACTTCGTCCCCGTGGAATAGTAATTCTTCATAAGGCTTCATATTTTCCCCGTTTTTTACACATTTTCCACTGTTTTTTCGCTCCTATTGGTTGCAGCGTGATGTTATATAGCCTAAAGCATTCCTCGATAAATGGTCTATGTCTATCCAACAAAAAAAGAATTTTTGAATTCGAACCAGTAGTTCCTGAGATTAGCGAGTTCAAACAAACAAACAAACAAACTCTTCAGATTTATAATATTAGTATAGATTAAGGATTAAGTTATGTTCATAGCTGATAGGTAGGTACTAGAATTTCGTGTACCCACCTAAATTTCTGTACCTGAGTCGGTGCCTGCCTCGCTTGTTAGTACAAGGGCTCTTACATCGACGCCACATTCTTAGGCGTCCAAAGCATTCCTACAATTGCCTCTTCTCAGTCAGTGCCGCTGTTTGTAACTTTAATTTCAGGTGCTTTCTGGTTCCTGAATTCGGTGAATACCTGCTATATATAACTTGGAATAATAGTATAATATAAGGTATAAACGGATTTAACTTGTGTATCGTATTTCATTGGCTTATGTTTCGAAAACTTTACAGATCCCAGACCCGTAGCACGACTGAGCTGATGATAGTCTAGCTTTTAGCGTTAGACTAACTAAATAGAATAAAATATACTCAATACTCAATTCTTTATTTGCATTCTATAAATAATAGTTTTACAAATAGTATATGCGACTTAAATCCGTTTATAGTTGTTTCATTTAATGTGTAATTACCGCGATTGCATCAGAAATTATTACTTTATATATAGGTACCTAACAGAAACATAATTTCAGCTCGAGGCCAATAGTGTTCAACCCAATCCACTAAACCAATAGGTTAGTAAATAGTAACCTATTAAGAAGTATTTTTAGAAGTACCTAGGTATCTAGTTTACCTTGTCTTTTTGATCTTTTCCGGAATAAAAGTTGTGACCTTGGTATATGACTAGATATTATGAACTTAATGGATTTTAATGTCTGTGTCGTATTTATAAATAAACATCGTAAAACTGTCATATCTCTAGTATCATAATGACATAACAGAATTATCTCTATTGCACCGTGTCATACATAATTATTTTCTGAGCTCCGTATTGCCTGAGTTTCGAAGCTAGCCAATTTAACATAGTTTCAAGCCAACACGTCGAAGGTTCGGATAACCTATACAAAATATCAGAGCCTAGACCACACAAAGGCTGTGGTACAAAAGCGTACAAGAGGGCTATCGAGTGTCTGGCGCTGTCTCTGTATCTTTGTGCTTTGAACAGCGGTGAATATTGGATGAGTGTCGGGAAATGTTCCGTTTTATTTTACAGCAATTTTTCGAGTATCTAGATTTGGAGGCATTTTGTTTATCTGTATTTTTATTAAATTTATGCTCGCATTATGCAAACAAACTAATTTATGTTGAGTGACCTTTAAGACCTGACTGCCTACTTAAATTTTAATGGATCCTAATATATTTTAATTCGTAGCATTCTAGAAAATTCATCGAAAGTCATAACTTTAACTCTGTGACATATCACAGAGTTTTCGTGGAAAACGGCTTAAGTCTTTCACATGCGATATTACGCTTCTACCTTGTTTCACTAGGAACTCAGAATGGATTCCTTATTTATGTTATCTATGTATATATGGGTAAATTATCTGAAATAAAAATTTGGAATTACTGTACTAGGTTAAATCGATCGATTAATGTATAAAAAATATTTAATGTGAAATTTACAATAAATTATTTTTACGCTTACTATACCTTTCCTATTTTGATTTTTAAAATACTATTAACTTTGTTTTGCCAGATTGTAAAGAGCATACAAAGAAGCATCCCACTTAACCGAACTAACCTAATAAAAATAAGATAGTGGGGTAATTCAATAGAGGCTGACCACTAAGAACGGCACTTTACATAAGTAGTGTGGGTTCCTTCCCCGCCGCAGTAAATAATGACCTAAAAGGGTTGGACTCATAAATGAAGGCTCTGTGACCGTAAGTACCTACTCGAGATAAACAAGATAAAATGTGTATGGATAATAATGTCATCAAAAGAATATAATTTTAATTTTTGATGTAAATACTAAATAACTTAAAAAAAAACTTTTTGCTCTTCTGATACGATATGCTTTCACAACGTCCCATCTAAGTCTCTAGTAAGTTTGTATATTTATAAAAATGGGGCAAATTTTTCGTGTATATTACATATGGGAATAAAATAACTCAGTATGGGTTTAACTCGCGTTAGTATATTTTATCATTTACCTACTTTATTATCTTATATTCACTACTTACAACTATCGCCTACTTCAATTTAACGGCAACGTAAAGCAATATTGAAATTCGAGTTCCTTTGCTCTGCTAGAATGACGGTGGAAAATAATTAATTAAATTAACTTAAGCACAAATCAAAAATATATTATTGTGAAATATAGTACCTACTTTTTTTTTATAGACACCACCTACCTGAGAGCTCTAGAAAATGTACGGAATTAGCATCAGCGAACGATAACTAGTTTCGTTAATGTCAGCCATGCCATCTTGTTCCTATAGCCCCCAATTTCAAATAATATTTCGTACCCGTACACTGCCGTATAAAAACTTCTTTGCCCAAAGTTGAATCCTTTAGTGATAATTGATACTTAAAAGTCTTAAATACCACTTTTCAAAAGTGCGTATTCCCCCACTCGAGTTCTCTTAAAAGCGAGGAGAATAAGACACGCTCGTCGTTAGCTGCGATGGGTGAGACGGTAATGGCTCGTATTTTTGACGTGATTTGAAGATTTTTCTCACGTTATTTTGTACATTTTGGTGATAATGTGCTTAATGTTTTATTACACGAGTTTCCGGATGGAGCAATCGATTTAAAAATATCAAAGAGATTTGGTAGTAAGCAATTGGGTATCTTTTAGCCTTTTTAACGTTTTTAAATTTGAACGCTGTGATACAGTGATCAGATGGCAGAAAACTAAATATCTACTAAACATTTCCGAACTTTTAGATTCCATAATCGTACTTTAGCGTTAAACTTTCAGCTCAGTCGTGCTACGATTATGAAAATTGTAAAAGTTCCCAGACGTCAGCTAATAAAATAAAATACGCGAGTTAAATCCGTTTATAGTTGTTTAATTCCAATGTGCAATAGCCGCGAAGGCACCTGAAATTATTTTAGTTAAGTCTAAAAAAATACAAGGTCCTTTTAGTTTCATTGTCATTAGGATCAAAACTTATATTGTGAAATATTCAAATTGTTTCTTTTCCTCTACATCAGATTGTTGAACGTAGACTTTCGAGGTAATCTAATACCAATCAATTTAATTTTACTGTTTCCAAGCAGTTTTTCGACAGGTTTTCCAACTAGTGTAAAACACAACACAAGCCTATCTCGGTAATCTCTAGAACCACCGTATTATAATGTTCTCATGAACACTGTGTACCTACTGACAGCTGTTAACCGTCACTCAGTCTGTGGCAAACAGACAAGACATTAATTACACGAAGTTTTGGAATTATGCCGTAGTGAATATGAAATCTAAATATGAGCAGTTATATAATTTTTTGGTAACTTTGTAGAAAAGACATGCGTAATGTTTATTTTTTAATTCGATTTCTTTATTGTAAGTGTAAATATATAAATATTAGATATCTCGCGCTTATTAAATAGGTAAAGTTAAAAAAACTGGTAACTAAAACCTACCATGTAAAGCCTAAAGATAGAAATATCCAATTCGGTAAATTCATGGAACCACCAAAAACCGGGACTAAAAAACATCCAGCAGTGGACAAAGGAAATTTTAATTAAAACACAGAATAAAAACAAAGAGTGAAGCAAAAATTGTCCAATTCATTTGAGTTTTATTCATCTAGTACCAGCCGACCTGCTGTTGCTTCGAGCTCGTTCTACTTTCGTGGTTTCATTTCGGCATTAATAAACAGCATACGTAAAAGTAGAGAAGCTTAAAGTTCCTTCGTGAATTAAGTTTGTTTAATATAAATGACAGTTTATATTATATATCAAAACATGTCAAAAGTTAAGATTTGCACACTTTATATAGGTACCTAAGTAGGTAAATTTTGTATGGATCCTATCTATACTTCTATACTAATATAATAAAGAAGAAAATGTTGTTTATTTGGATTGAATAGGCTCCTAAACGACTAGACCGATTTAAAATATTGTTTCGCTGTTGGAAAGCTACACTATTTCCATGTGACATACTCGTAGGCTATAAAAACAGCTAGTAATATATATAATCACCATGCTAACGTAAATACCCAAAATGGTATGCAAATAAAGAACCATTTCATTTCATTTATGTGAATGTAGGTACTACGTAGTGTTACCTACTCTGTACCTCTACCACAGAGTAGGTAACACTACGTAGTCGTACCTAATGCGAAGCATCGCATTTTAATGCCAAGTTGAATGTTCCACAGTGCTGTAATAGTCAAATGTATACTTACACAAATTGTGCATGTTTACGATTACCCCACGTGTGCTTACTCGTAAGGTTACAAAGTTGCGTTCTAATCTCATTTGAAACGGCGTAAAGACACGCACGTCATAATATGCGCATCGACTGCGCGTTTAAAATGCACTGTGTGCTAGGGGCCTTATAAATTTAAAGAGGTTAGAATAAAAGTTAAGTAGTTGCAGCAACAGTTTTTTTAAAGGTAGGTAATTAATTATACAAACACCAAACATGCACAAAGTTAGGTATGCCTAGACACCTAGGTATTTATATCGTAGACACATAAATTAACAGTTGAAATTAATTGTACGAATTCGCATAAACTAATCAGTAACATTTGATAAGATAAAATTTATAAATTCTTATGGCCTAACTCGAAATGTTTCACTGCTCGAATTCAAATTTAAATAGGATAATTTAAAAGCTTAGACATAGGTAACGCCATATTTTTTATCGTGTTAGCACTAAATAAGCGCCTACGCTTCTTTTACCTGTTTAGTAAATTGATGACTGATAGAAAATGCCGGCATAAAGTACACCAATTGTATCGCGTTGTTTTTTAATGATTTAATAAATAATGTAAACAAATAAGAGATTTGCTATAATTTTTTTACTTCCGCACCTCCGATTGAAACGAAAGCGTAAAACTGTATACAAACCATTTTCACGTTCTGTATGAAATTTAACTACCCCTGTTATTTGCTTTGCGGATCACAGAACAAAACAGCTCGGTATTTGCAATAGTGTCCAATAAATTTTGACGTCATGCCTATTTTAGAACAGGTTTTGGCAAAACATTAATACTAAGATTCTTCACTTAACTTTGTAGGTATTATTAAATTAATAGGTTAGGTAATTTCTGAGTATCAGATCAGTCTATACGTACCAGCCCACACTTTAGTGGTGGGTAGATGTTTCTTCAGTTCTATGAGCATTTAAGTGCCCACTCTACCTGCCTCTCTTTTGTGACATAGAATAACATTTATCTTACATTTGTTATTATGTTAAATGACGATTTTAAATAATCTTGACATAATAAAGGAACCGCAAAATGAGTTCCAGCGAGAAGAACTCACGTCTCTTTTTTCTTAACACGATTTGTAAAGTCAATATAATATGTACAGTCATATCTGCTTTTAAATAAGCTGTAGCCACTGGTAATTATTACTTTTTATTACTTTAGGTATACCTTGTTAGTAAGAATTGTATATCATATAATAATTTATTATTTAATAAAATCCCTACCTACTAATATTAGAAATGAGAAAGTAACTCTGTCTGCCTGTCTGTTTGTTACGATTTCACGCTAAAACTACTGGACCGATTTAAATGAAATTTGGTACAAAGAAAGTCTGGAGCCTGAGAAGGGATATAAGCTACTTTTTAACCGACTGCAAAAAAGGAGGAGTTCCACGCGGACGAAGTAGTAACAAATATAATTCAGAATAGGGTAGCTTTTCAAAATTTGTAATTTTAAATATAAGGTAGTTTGCATAACTGTATAAATCACTTTAGCGTTAGACTATTGTCAGCTCAGTCGTGCTACGATTATGGAAACTGTAAAGAATCCAAAACGTCAGCTAATAAAATAAAATAAAAATACGTACGCGAGTTAAATCCGTTAATAGTTGTTTCATTCCAAAATATAATTAATTTGATAAAATGACTTTACCCAAATTATCAGCGCTCTAATAATTATTGCTAAGTAAAATATCGAGAAAAGAAGTCTTACAAACTTAAATATCGGAGAGGAATTATTTTATACCTGCTTGTAATTTATAAACCGAAGTCGTATAAAAAGTTTATTTCTGAAGTTGATTTCTTAACACGATTTGTAAAGTCAATATAAATATATATGTACCTGTTGACGATTAAACCTCTTTTTATAGTTTTATACTTTTTATATTTGTTTTACGTTTAGAATAATTATATTTGTGTTTTGTTTTTGATTTCAAATTGTCGGTTGTTTTCAGTTGGTAATAAACAGTGATAGAAACCACTCGCTTTGTTTTAAATGTTAGTTATTGGTTAGTCTGTAGGTACTGTGGACTGCCCACAGTACCTACAGACATATCTGCTTTTAAATAAGCTGTAATTCTACGGCAGAGGTCTCGCGTTATGAAATTTTTCATTACCCACTGTCAACTAGCTTTAATGTGTCTCCGCCTTAATATCGTTAGCTTTCATTAGCGGCCCGTTCGCTCGCTTTTACTGCTCGTAAGCCTTTATCGTCCAGTTTATTTTTATTATTATTTTTCCTAAGACAAACACTGGAATTGCTGTAAACGATCTTTCCTTTTATTACACAACGATGAAACGTTTATGATTTCTGTCGTTTGTCAAATGATATTATTTTTATTATTCGTAATTATTTTTGTTACAAGCATGAAAATCCTAATCTTAGCTAATATTATAAATGGGAAAGTAACTCTGTCTGTCTCGCTTTCACGCTAAAACTACTGAACCGATTCAAACTATTTTAAATTGAGACTGGACTAGTCGTTTTATAACATAAATATTTTCATAGGCATTTATGTTAATTCGTATCTACAACATCGGGGTAGGTACGTCAAGAAGCGGGCGCTTGGAACTGACGGTATGCAAAATGCATACATTAACTTTGCATAATATACTGAATAAGAAACTTAGAACTAACAAAACTGAATACAAGTTCCTGCATGTTATAAAACAATGATGTGTGTTAAAGTATAAACAGGTACCTAATAATAACATGCCTTTAAGTATCTCAAGTTGCTTATAAACAAGAAACTACAAGCTCGAACTCCATAATTAATTCTGAAGCATGCTCTCAAAATTAATAAATTACGTAGGTATAGGTATAATTATTTAAATAAAATGAAAAATATACGCCGATATATTTAAAGGGAATTGAACTTATAATTAACACGTTACGAAATATTAGGTTGTAATTTATCAATAGAATTAAGTTCCAATATTCTTTATTCATTATTTTTTATTATACCTACTTAGTAGGATTTGTAAATCATAATTTATTAATTAATAAAATACATTACCCTCATTATCAGCGCTCTAATATAAATTATTGCTAAGTAAAATATCGAGAAAAGAAGTCTTACTAACTTAAATACCGGAGAAGAATTATTTTATAGCTGCCTGTAATTTATAAACAGAAGTCATCCCTACTAATATTATATATGCGAAAGTAACTCTGTCTGTCTGTCTGTCTGTCTGTTACGCTTTCACGCTAAAACTACTGGACCGATTTAAATGAAATTTGGTAAAAAGACAGTCTGGAGCCTGAGAAAGGATATAGGCTACTTTTTAACCGACTGCAAAGAAGGAGGAGTTCCACGCGGACGAAGTCGCGGGAAGAAGCTATATTATTATAAAAAGTTTATTTCACTACTTCGTATAGTAGCTTCTATTACGAGAACACATTTAAAATCACTACCAGAAGTTATAGGAAAAGGTTTCTATCATACGCAGTTTCATTTAAAATCCAAATGGATATCCTCATGCACAGCTCTGTAACACCTACTGTTGATTTTATCCTACCAAAAACATTCTGAAAAAGCTAGCCAAGTCTCGATGAAGTTGCTTGTTTATTTCTAAACGTATTGACCCTGACTGTGTACCAAATTTCAGCTCTCTGGGTTTATGGCAAGTACTAGTTCTATTTTGATGATCATGAGTGAGTGAGTGAGTGAATAAGTTAGTGAGTGTCACTGCCGTGCCCCCCGATTATCTGAATACACAGTTCTGTTTCTGGCGCGGGAAGGAAGCAGAGCATGGCAACATTATTCGTCTCTAGCTTTTCCCCGCGACTCCGTCCACTTGGAATTAGCAATAACGGCAGTCACAACCATAGGTTTATACGGCAAGAAAATTTTAAAAAATACATATTCATTATAATGATATTTTTATGGTGTAATGGTTCAGCACGCTGCCGCTAATAAAGGCATAGGCGTGGGTTCGAATCCCACTGGGGGTCTAAAAAAAAAAAATTTTTCTACTCTTGTCTTTGTACAAAAATATCATTATAATTATAAAACTAATGGTATTGAACCAAAAATATCAATCGAATTATCGATTGATAGGTCGTAGTTAATATTACATATTCATTGCTACGTAAACTGTATAGACAATATTATAATCATCCTTCTGTTGGGCACAGGCTTGTCTAGAGGGTAAGATCTAATCCAGAATGCTATTATTTAAATTGCCGGATTTAAAATAATATTATTTGAAGATTCCAACCTTAAAGATACTAAAGTAGATATTTTATCTCAAAACGGAACATTATACAAGTAATAAATTAACAATAAATTCGCTACCCGAGTAAATAAAAACCGACACAATAATTCCTTAACTTAACGAATCCATTTAATTACTGAGTTGTATCGGAGAGGGCTAGAAGAAATCTCGACAGGGTCGTAAACCTTTTTTACGACCTCCCTCGGGTCCTTAGCAATAATTAGACGAGTTCTGGAGGCTGCATTCAATCACATAGGTTTTATTGCTGGATGAGAACCATATATTGCAAAAGTAAATAAAAACTAGGCTATGTACATATCGCACCCCTAGATCTAAAGTGAGTTAACTCAAAAAAAGTAAATTTTTCGGGAGAGGCGAAATTTTTGTAAGGAATCGGATCCTTTTTTTTAGCGTGTGTTTAATTTAAATCTTCAGATTTTTGAGTTAGCTCCCTTTAGATCTAGTTGTGCGATATATGAAAACGTAATGTAGGTGTAGCTTTAATATTAAATGTAGGTACCTACACTGAAAAAAGTAATGTCGCACGTTTGCCGGAACAACGTGGCATATCGAAATATTTGGGTGTGTAATGATCGATATAAAAATATTTAATATATTTTCTATTGATATATCAACATTTGATATAATTTCAAATAATTTCATTTGATATAATTTAATATAATCACTCATTTTGTATAATAAACGTTTGGTATAATTTTAAAATATATAAATTTATTTCGTATATTTATCGTTTGGTATAACGCTATTTTCTTATAAAGATTATATGGTATAACGCTCATTTTATATACAAATCATAATATATAACAATCAAGAGGTATAATAGGTTTGTAAATCTTTATTACCATTTACCATTATTCTTGGAAATATACAATCATATATGAATGGGCAACCGCCAGAAAAAAAAAGAAAATACATATGGAGCAACAAAAAAGAATTGATAATATACTTAATCGAAAAGAAGAATACAACGAAGGTGAATTTTTACGAGCAATTGCTTCAAATTTAAATCTAAAGTAATGTGCCTGGGATTTATATACTTAACAATATTATATTTAATTTACTTTTGCACATTGTATTTTATTTACCTAACCTAACCTCCTTTTGGTAGCCATTCGTTTTGGTAGGGGGACGCAGTTCAAACCTAACCTAACCTACTTTTTGATAGCAGTTCGTTTTGTGATTATGTCTCTAATACATTATATCAACAATGGTTATGCCAATTGTATTTTATATGAAAATAACGTTATACCATAAGTTCATTATAGGAAATAAGAATTATACTAAAAGAATGTTATATTAAATTATATTATATCAAATGATCATTATAAGAAATGATAATTATGTCATACGTAAATATATTAAGTGTTGTTATATGATTTAATAATTATATCAAATGAGCGTTATTGCTACTAATATTATACCAAACATTTTTATACCCATCGTTACGCACCCGAAATATTTAAGCGTTAAAATAAAATACGCGAGTTAAATCCGTTACAATAGTTTCATTCCAATGTGTAACTGCGAAGGCATTTGTAATTATTAACCTAAATTACATATTTAAGTGCAGCTATTAGTCCTATTATTATTATTTAGGTGTACCCACAAATAATAATCTATACTAATATTATAAAGCTGAAGAGTTTGTTTGTTTGAACGCGCTAATCTCAGGAACTTCTGGTTCGATTTGAAAAATTATTTTTATGTTGAATAGACCATTTATCGAGGAAGGCTTTAGGCTATATAACATCACGCTGCGACCAATAGGAGCGAAGAAACAATGCAAAATGTGTAAAAAACGGGGAAAATAACTATTCCACGCGGACGAAGTCGCAGGCAGAAGCTAGTGAGATATAATTTGAACACTACCTAATGTATTTTTGGTACGTAGGAAAGTTCTAAGAACGCTAATATATTATTACCTATAAGAAAATATACTTTAATTTGCACTTGACTGTAAAACTGAGACTGCAGTATGAATCACTTTATTACCGAATGGAAATGCACTATTGTAATCACGCTGGTAAATTTAGGTTATTAGATTACACGGTGCACTGATGCAAGACTACCGTAGTCTAGATACGATACAGACGGTTTAGTATCCCCTCTAGGATTGTCACTACCGTGGGCAACTACTTAATACGGCCTAGTGGATACTAAGTACTAGTACCAATGTACTACTGACAATTATATTGTCGATACACTAGGATTGATAGTCAACTACTTAATACTACTAGTAGAAATGGTCTAGTATCCAGTATTAGATTTTCCGTAGGTATCCTGGTAATGCTGAATATTACTAGCAGAGATGTACCTTGGTCAACTAGGCTTTTCTAGTACCTACCTATTTCTGATTTTTTTGGAATAATATACTCGTATAATTTCTATTCATGAAATTTTATAAACTTTATATATTATTTATTTTATATTTTTCTATATTTTCTAGGTTTATAAAACTCGAAAAATAGGAGCACAAAAAAGGTTTCTTAAATGAAAGACATTTTCTGGAAATTGATTCCCTAAAAAGGTAAAAGCAGGGTTAAAGATTGGTTTAATGGATTTGATTTTAATGAAATTTTACTTAGAATTTTGTATTGATATTTAACAACTGAAATAATGAAGGCGTTTCAAAGATCCCCGGATTTTCCAATCCGGGATTGAAAGCTTGTAGGAAACTTGATTGTTTGTATTTATTGGAAAATATTATTCTGTATGTTTAGGAATTAGGTTTAAAGATCATTTATTTTTATTATTTACAATTCTCTTATTATAAGAACTTACTTAAATTAAAACAATAATCCTTACTAATACTATAAGTGCGAAAGTAACTCTGTCTGTCTGTCTGTCTGTTACGCTTTCACGCTAAAACTACTGGTTAACCGACTGCAAAAAAGGAGGAGTTCCACGGGGACGAAGTAGCGGGCAGAAGCTAGTAATAGGTATATATATGAAAGCGAGAATAAAAAAGAATAAAAATCCGAGGGTACCTATAAACAAAACTCTGTAACCATTTCTAAGTAGGTATTCATATCTGTTCATCTCAAAATATCTATACTAATATTATAAAGCTGAAGAGTTTGTTTGTTTGTTTGAACGCGCTAATCTCAGGAACTACTGGTTCGAATTCAAAAATTTTTTTTTGTTGGATAGACCATTTATCGAGGAAGGTTTTAGGCTATATAACATCACGCTGCGACCAATGGGAACGAAGAAACAGTGGAAAATGTGTAAAAAACGGGGAAAATATGAAGCCTCGGGGACGAAGTCGCGGGCACAGCTAGTATACAATATGCGGATGGAACGCTGAATATAATATTATGTCTTATGTCGTAAGCAGGAACGATCGCACACCATAACTTTCGTAGTCAATTATCAGTCAGTATATAAAAAAAGTCACTTTTCAGGGCTCGAAACCACAGCCTCTTTCAAATTTCATCCTATACCAATTGGCCCAATCAGCGATCAGCTGATTTCAACCTGGTGCGACGCATGCGTGAAAAATGGATGCGGGTAGAGGACCATCACAACCGCAGTACTTTATAAGTCGTCGTTAGGAACTGAAGTGCGATTTGCGCACCGCGAAAATACGAATAGAAAGTGTGGTAGTATTCTAAAATGTGCTTGCATGTGAGTGAAAAAAAGGTGAGTGACCTTAGATGGTGTTTTGTTTTAATTGTTTTTATTTTTAAGTTTAAGTTTGTTTGGCACGCGGAGTTTTAAGCATTTAAATATTTACGGTCGGTAAACTTTTAAGAACGCAAATGGAATGTTTGTGTTAAACATTTCAAATGTAAAATGTAAAACATTTAGTATCAATGAGTACTTAGAAAATGTACAGTACCTATAAGAATTTGTGATGAATTCAAAATTTAACGGATTTCACTTGCGTATATTTTTTTATGATGACATTTCGAATTCATCAGCAAAAAAAATACGTGAGTTAAATCAATTATATAGTTTATTTATTCCAAAATAAGTAGGTAAGTATAATTTAATGATATTATTATCTTTAAATATTTAAATTCCGTCGAGATTTCAGGGTGAGATTATACATACCTACTTTATTACATTATAACTTTCTTATTATTATTAAACTATAATAATATTATTTAGTTTACCTATTAACTGGTAATATTAGCAAAATTTATTAACGATAATACACTTTAGTTACCTACTATTGGCACAACTTACTTTACCATATAAAAAATAATTATCAAAATCGAGCCACTCTGTAAAAAGTTATGCGTGATCATACATAAAAAAAAAAAATATACGCGTCGACTTGAGAACCTCCTCCGTTTTTTTCATCGGTTGAAAATACTCCAATACCAATAGGTACTTATTGTGTAAAGGAATATGAAATTAAGTACCTACTTAATTTCTAAATGAGAAATAATTTGAAAATTCTAAACAAAAACTAAGCGGCTATTCAGGGTTTGACAGATATTATACCTAGGTACCTACGTTAGCTTCATAATTAAGCTCGTAGCGACCGTAAATCATGGAATTTATTTTTATAGTTATTAAACATTACATTTCTTTGCAGTGATTTTGATAAAAAATAATACGGATAACTGAAAGACATCGCTTTATTCCATATTCAAAAAGACAACTCTATTTTTGTTTTATAAGTGGATCCTCGTACTTGGAAATCGGAGAAAAAATACTATTTTTCTCTCGGAATCAAACAATGAATTATCAATAATAAAACTTGAAGCTCAATATTTCATAGCTCAATATATATTATTATACCATAATAATATAACTGATAGCAATGTAATAGGTTACTGAGGTTATGTGTAACGGATTTTACTAAATATATCGGTTACTAGCTTCTGCCCGCGACTTCGCCCGCGTGGAGCTCCTCCTTTTTTGCAGTCGGTTAAAAAGTAGCCTATGTCCTTTCTCAGGCTCCAGACTTTCTTTGTACCAAATTTCATTTAAATCGGTCCAGTAGTTTTAGCGTGAAAGGTTAACTGACAGACAGACAGACAGAGTTACTTTCGCATTTATAATATTAGTAGGGATTACATTCGGTTATTACACATTGGAATGTAAGAACTATTAAAGGATTTATCTCGCGTATTTTTATTTTATTTTATTTGCTAACGTTGCGGAATCTTTACAGTTTCCATGATTGCAGCACGACTCAGCTGACAATAGTTTAACGTTTAAGTCTAAGTTTAGCGTTAGACTATTGTCAGCTCAGCGTCAGCAAATAAAATAAAATAAAAATACGCGCGTTAAATCCGTTAATAGTTGTTTCATTCCAACGTTGTATAGAAGTAACCCCTCTTGTTAATATTATACTCTCAGTGGGTTTACATAATATTATGTCCCTAGTAACGCTTTCGTCCAACTGTCCTAAATAATACTACTGTCCAATTATTAGGTAGGAGTCGCGTAGCTCTGCGCAGCCTCTACGCAGAATATTAATGCTACGCCGTAGACCATGCATCTTGTATCTATGAAGTTGAAGATTCAATTGATGATCTTAAATTCATTTACAATGTGAAATGAATTATGGAAGATATTGTAGTTCCACTGAGTTATGATAAATAATTGGTGTTAGAATATTGTCAGCTCAGTCTGCTACGAATAAAATGAATATAAGTAGGTGCATACTGAAGTAAACTAAAGGATGACTTGTTGAAGACTGATTTATTAGGATAGTATCAAAAATAATTGGTCGATATCTGGTTACTGGGTTTTACGAAAGAATAACTGGACTCAATCTTAAAATGACAGTCATTTGATATTAAAAAATAAATAATAATATTTAAAATAAAAATAAGGAATATTCTATATTGTTTACCTTAATAAGATAATTATCAATAAATAGGTAGGTACCTACCTAAGGTTTTAGTATGAAAGGATTTTCGCTTATATTGTCATTTTTATTTATAGGTATAATCTGTAAATATTTAATTTACTTATATAGATGTTAAGTTTAAAATAATATAAAACATAAATAAATAACATGGAGATTTATCTTTGTGTTTATACATAACAAAGTTTGTCAGTGCACTGAAAAGAAGCAATGCATTAACCAAAAATGTAAAGATTTGGTCATCAATCAAGCAGTCATTACAAGTACTGGATAGCGGTGATAACAAAACAAAATATAAATATGGAAGTGGCGAAGATAAATCATTATTTTTCCGTAATTTTATTACAGACGGTTTTCCTTGCTTTGTTATGGAACTTGTTCATAACTTACATCAATACAGATAGGTCTATTCACAAAATATTAAGTTTATTATGGAAACGATAAAGTAATTCGATTGAAATAAGTCAAGAGTGTGTTACAATACAAGTACAGCCGTACCTGTATTCACACATTACATAAATACCTATATTCGATATTGTAATAGATTACTTTTACCAACTGAACATAACGATTTTGGGGACTGTAAAGTCTTCTAAACGTCAGCATTTAACAAAAATATGCGAGTTAAATTCGTTATAGCCTTATTTAGCTAAATTGGTACATCCGTTTACATAGGTACTAGTTTTAGGAATACTAACGAACAGCTATTATTTTTATATAGATACTAGCTACTTGTCCCGGTTTTGCACAGGTGCCATTATACAAACATTGTCCTGGCATATAAATGAACACTTCAAATTATATATTTCCTATATCGTACATATATTCCCATGGATCATGGAAATATATGTACGTGCATTTTATTTAAATGGATATAGATTCTTAAGCTTTATCCCAAACATAAAATTTTGCACTGATAAATATTTTGCAGCTCTTTTCCCCAGAAAATACAATTAAGTTACAATGTTTATGTCGTAAAACAAGCCTTTATGGTGTGCATCAATAAAACTAAACACTTTGTATGAGTTACCAAGTGCATATTACGCTATATCCAGCAAATACGATTGAAATCCCAGTTTATATCATGTTGTAGCTAGCTAATATATTTATTATATAGGTATTTTGAATACAACAAAAAAATATTTGGGCGATAATAATATTTTATCATTGTTCAAAACTTGGACAATGCCAGGACTCAAGGGAATGGCCAACTCAGTGAGATTATTAAAAAAAGGTTAACACGTATTTTTTTAACAATAAAAAAATGACAAAGAAAAGTGCTTAAATTCGTGACGTCACGATATGTAACAATTTACACCATAATGTGACGTCACGAGGGCCCAATTCCGGACTTTTGAAAAACTTGTCTTTGTCATTTATTGTTAGATTGAGAAAAAAAAAACGTGTCTATTACTTTTGGTAGGTACCTAATTTACATAATTACACAAAGAAAAAAAACTGTCGTAAAAGTCGTAATGTCTATTAAACTTATCGTATATATTAGTACATTACGCACCTAGGCCAGTAAAATAAAAAATGTCTCAGATCACATGTAATTGTCGTCCGAGTCAAAGCCGAGGTTGACAAAAATGTGATCTGAGGCTTTTTTATTTTACTGGCCGAGGTCATTATACTATTTTTCCGTTCGACGAAGCCAGAAAGCGGCAATTTCATTTAGCACATCGGCCAGAAAGTTGGTGCTTTTTGGCCGGAGGTCAGAAAATATTTTTTCTGTCCTCCGGCCGGACGACAATTATATGTGATCTGAGACATTTTTTATTTTACTGGCCTCGGTGCGTAATGTACTATATCCGACATTTAATAATGTGCTGCGATCTATAGCCATGTGACGTTGTAAGCGACATATCTCATGTAATTAGGTCGAATCCCCTAAGGACGTAATAAAGGCTGTACATACCATGCTTGCCTCCAAGTAATGACATAAAGCGTGATGAAAAAATACATAATTTACTTGAAACGCTTTCGAGACTTGTTTTATTACACATTGCTGAGTTGAATTGCACTTATTTATTAGTAATAACTTGAAATTGTGACAAAACAGATAGGTAGCTTACAGTAGGCTGACTACATAATAAACTATATATATACAGTGGACAAAAAACACGTAGGTACAATAAAATACTGATCGTTATTTACCTATAAAAATATTTGAAAAAAAGTGTGACGCGGATGTCAAATTCTATAAATTTTGGTCGTTGCGTTTAACGTTAACGTTGAACGTTGGTACCTTGTCTAGGCCCCAAGGAGGCCTTCAATAAAAATCACTTTTCGATACTATATTATAGGGTTTTTGACTATTTTTTAATAATCGTTTTAAATTATTCTTTATAACATAATAAACTATTGTCATTAATATTTCCGGGAAATCATCTGTATTATGAGTAAAAATCAATATTGAAGTTTAAATTGCGAGAACCCCGGCAAAAACGCTGTTTCTGTAATGGCGCCGGTCTCGTGACATGCGTGACGTCACCTACAAGTAAACAGAGTTAATGACATTTGTGAATCAGTACATTTCATCGACTTTCTTCAAATTTATTGAATACAATGGTCTATAAGTGGTGTGTAGTGCCACAATGTACAAATACTTCGCTAAAAAGTCCAGAGAAAGTGTTTATTTCTGTACCAACCAATCGCAAAAGGCGAAAAATGTTTCTACAACTAGCTTGAAGAGATCCAAATGCCATTCAACCACACTCAAATGTCTTTATGTGCGAAGATCACTTTGATGTAAGTATCACTTAACTTTATACAGTATACCAGATAGCAGATATTAAAATATCTGTAATGGATAAAACAAAATAACATCTTTCATTCCTAACCTCTAAAATGTGGACTTAGATTTCTTAGAAGATCCTTAATTTTAAACCCTACATTGTAGAACAACACTTTACTCTATTAAATTTCAGGTGGAAAAAGACACAATTAACTACATGAAGTACAAAATGGGCTTCAGTCAGAAGATATCTCACAGATGAGGCTGTGCCAACTAAATTTCACTGTCAAAAGGATCGCAAGCTGTATTACTTATAGATTGTTTGGAAATTGACATACAAAAACCTTCAAAAGCTGTTCATCAGGCACTGACATGGTCAGAGTACAAAAAAGGGAATAAGTACTTTAATTTAATAATGGGTGATACCTATTTAAAGCAACTTCGCGCCTTCTAATAAGAGTATTTATTTATTGTATGTATAAAATCAGTCACCTATTTTATATGTAAATTGTAAGTGCAGCAACTAAAGTTCTCTTCTTTAGAAGCTGCACTGATAATTTCCCTTAAATAATGTAAAATAAAAGAGGTAATAAAGCTCGAAATGATTTTTTATTTAATTATTACACACTGGTGTTCTGACACAAAATAGGAAAAATTTGATATACTTTAGAGTAGTCCTACTCTAGACAAAGTAGATTTTTTCCAATAACACTACTGAAGTGCATGAAGGATCCTCAGAACGACGATGGGACCACATTACAAAAGCAACAGCATGCTTGCACCCTCCAGCTGAAGCCGCACTGACAGCTGATAATTTTGCAGTTGGTTTCATTTACAATCATAGTAAAATTGTATCCTTTGGCTTGTACTTTGTGCTCAGGGCAAATCTTACACTTAACTGTACAAATTCCTCGCTCCCGGTGTAGCTGAACATAACCAATCGCTTCGTCGCCTTATGATTGTCGTGCAGACCTGTGAACAAAGGAAACATCATGACAAAAGGAATTTTCATCAACATAACCTAAAATTTGCTCTTATACAACTTCCAAACTTATTATACTTAATACAAAATAAATAATTCGTATATAAATAAATACTTACACTGCTGTTTTAACATTTTTATGTTCCGCAGCATAGTAATCAGCATTATTTTTGAAGAAAAGTGCTACCATAAACGCATCTATCTTAGGTAGGTTGCTGCTGTCAGCTCGCACAAAATTTGCCTACATTTTAGGATTCGATACTAATATTATAAAATGTATCAAGTATTCCTTCAGAAAACACTCAAACATCTAATATAACAGCGATACAACACGAATTACGAACTAGACTTTGTCATGGAAGCAATGTTTACTTGCGTGTGACGTTGCAAGAATCTTAACTAATCACAGAGCGTTGACCGTCACAGATAAGACTTCAAAAAATATTATATTTTATTTCGTGTAATCTGCAAAAAATATACATTTTTTTGTTTAAAATAAAGTGAAATATGTTATTTTATGCTATTTTCTGATATGATGACCACAATTTGGGATATATTTTTAATGTTGTCAAACACCCTATTATAAACTTTTGTCATCCTCCGCACAAATCTCATTCTCCTTTTTATGATATTCTGTATTATTATGTTTAAAATATAAGAATACATTGCGGCCAGCATCCGTACTGGATCACAACCTCTACAGTACCAATAATATATGTAGTGGAACTATAGAAGCTTGAATTACCTATGTGACATAATATATGACTGTCTTGCTGAAAACCCTCATTTAATATACATAAGTCAGTGAATTACGAAATTACAGATTTGATACTCCGCCTTATTTGCTTATTGTTTAGCGTCTATATTAGCATAATAATGGTAGCGGGTCGCCTCGGGAGGAATACTTGGCAAATTACGAATGCTCAAGCAAACATACATTTATTATTCATTAATAATAGAGATGTTACAAGTCCTATGAGATAAAGAAAATACACTTTTTTACTTGCGATACACGGGAAAGGATACTGTAATAACCTATACCTTTATAAATAAAACTTAATATTAGATAAGTACCTACATAATAACACGCTACTATAAATTATACGTGTCTATAGAATTACTATGTAACCTTGGAATAACACAAGTTTAACGGATTTAACTCGCGTATTTTATTTTTATTGGCTGACTTTAGCATAAGACTATTGTCAGCAGTCAGGAATCTTTAAAAGCTCCGTCAGCCAATAAAAATAAAATACGCGAGTTAAATCCGTTAAACTTGTTTCATTCCAATGTATAATAACCGCGAAGGCGACAGAAATTATTAAATTACTAGCTTCTGCCCGCGACTTCGTCCGCGTGGAATTCCTCCTTTTTTGCAGTCGGTTAAAAAGTAGCCTATGTTCTTTCTCAGGCTCCAGACTTTCTTTGTACCAAATTTCATTTAAATCGGTCCAGTAGTTTTAGCGTGAAAGCGTAACAGACAGACAGACAGACATACAGAGTTACTTTCGCATTTATAATATTAGTAGGGATTACTATGTAACCTATCTTTAAACGGTTTTTGAGAATAGAATACGGAATTTTTCATTTAAAGACACTCCGACAAAGCCTTAAAATCCATTTCGCCGCTGGAAAACAACAGCTGTGGACACAATCATACTATTTGACAAGTGATTTGGTCTCCAATGACATGTCATTTTATTTCTATTTTTGAAATTCTATTTCAGCCTATTTCTTTTCATATTTATTGAGAAGCTTTTTTGTAATCATCTTTGACACAAGCAAAGTAACTACACCTACAACCTACTTACGTTAAAAGATTACTTACCTAATTTTAAATAATTTGTCTCCTAAATGTTTTGATAATCTAACTGACAGACCTCGTGAAACTTTACGAATCCATTCACATTTATGTCAAATAAAATAAACTTATATATTATGTATATACGTATTCCTTACACATAGGCAAAATCTTTTGTTTTCATTTTTTTTTGATTCAGCATTGAAAAATACATACAATCCTAAATTTTCTCCGTTTTACCATCAACCCCTTTTTTTAATAAAAATTTTAAAAAACGCGGTGTGAAGTTCACTGGGTCAGCTAGTTAGGTAGGTACCTATGAAATCTAGCTAGCAAACGCCAGCGATAAAGATCAATTATAGATGTAATAACATAATAAGTATAATTATTATCTTTCATCTCAATACTTATTTTAGACACTACTTTATTCAAAGCACATGACATTTCAATTATTTTGAAAGTTCTCATTAAAACCACATTCACATTAATATTCAGGGAAATGAATGTAAGACCATATAATAATTAGGTACCTATTATTTATATTGGGTGCTATTACTATCACGAACAAAAGGACGATCTCAGGACTGTCGACCCAATATAATTGGGGTATTTAGGGTATCGCGTAAAACGTAATCGACCGCTTACTAAATTGGTGATGTACCCACTCAAAGAGGGTAGGTACCAACATTTGCACTAGTACCTGAGACGGGCTGTGTGTGTGACGTGATGAGGGTAAAGGAGTCTAAACAGGTACGTCTGCTGTAAATAGGATCTTTTGTTCAGTTCTGTCTGGAATATCTTCTTCTAGCAGTTTGTGTATACTACAAAAATATCCCTTTGAATGCAAAAGTAGGTACCTATATACGTTTTGATTCGGTTCAGTTATTAGCCTTTTGAAAACGGGTATGAATAAATATTGTAATAAGAAAATTAATAATAAGATCAATCTTCAGTGGATCATCGAAATGAATGAAATGTTAAATTACAGTTGATACATCAAGGTAAGATACTCATCGTTGGAAATTCCCAAAATATATACCATTATTTTATGTTTGAATTTATTTAATTAATGGTCAATTTCTCTCGACATTTTGTTGGTTTTTCGTAAAGTATAATATTAAGTGGTCGCAAAAGAATTTCTTGAATTTGTAACACAAATTTCTCCAAACTTTAAGTGTAATGACTTAAATACCAAATAGTATTGAATTCTTTTAAGTTTCTTCGATTAGTTTAACTAAGTAACTTATTTAGTTGTTTTTGGACCTAAGTTTACAAATACAAACTGTATTTCTTAATACCAAGTAAATTAGGTACTTATTTTGAAAATTAAATATCTTAGCCTTAACTTTATACATTGTTTTTTTTTTAAATTGGTTAAATAGTTATTAAATCTAGAATGTCATTTAACAAATCAAAATGAAAAAAAAACATGACTTCACTACATAGTATAAAACAAAGTCGCTGTCGCTGTCTGTCCGTACGCTAAAATTTTTAAAACTACGCTACGGATTTTGAAGCGTTTTTTTAAATGTGAAGCCGGGCCAGGTCTCTAATAAAAAAATAAAATGGGCACCTAAAAGTATGCGGGCAATTCATTGTACAAATAAAGTACCGAGAGATACCGCCCGCATAGCCGTAGACGTACGAGTAAGTATGCTCGAGCCAAACATAAGATCTGAAATAATGGGCAATTCCGTAATTTTAGAGCCAATAATTCTTATAAAAATGTTATACATGAGTCAAAATAATATAACAAAGTAAAATCAGTTCTACATACTTCTTCTTTACGGCCATGTTTTAACCTAATGAATATTGATAGTAGAAATGTTATTCGTTTTAATTAATTTACTTACTGTTGGTGAAAACTCGTAGGTAATCGGCTTTACGTCACGTACCTATTATGGTTTTCTTGTTTTCGTTGTGTAGATTATGGTTTTTCAATAAATGTATAATTATTTTGTAAAAACCTCGTTAAAGATTAAGCGCGTCAGTTTGGTGTTACGAGCTCGAAAATCTTTTCATATTGACAAATAATTTTTATTTTACCCTGAAAACATAGCAAATTCACGTGCAAAACTAAAAAACTGCTTGTATCTCAGAAACTACAACCGATAATATGTTATTAATAAACGTTAACTACTAGAATCAAACGTCATCAAACAAATCATAGCTTGGGGTCTATATTAAAACGCATAAAATAAATCGTCATATTTTGAAGTAGCATAACAATTCTAAGCATAATTGTAAATCAGCATAACATTAATAAGCATAATTGAAAATGCATAATTTTAATACGCATAATGTAAATACTCATAACGATAAATTAGCATAAAAATAAAAAGCCTAAAATTATTTTTTATAAATATGAAAAATTATAAAAAGTTTAAGTGTCTGTTCACAACCTCAACTGATTTAAATATGTTTTTTGTGTGCATAATGTAAGTATATCAAATTTTCAATATTGAATATTGAAAAAAAAATTTTCATACATATACTTTTATTTTCATCTATTGGGGCCAATAAAATGAAAAAATATGTTTAAAAACTGATCTACTTTTCTGGTAGCAAATCGATCATGCAAGTGTCGCAGTTTTAACCTAACCTAACCTACTTTTCTGATAATTTTGGAATAAAGACAAGTATGAATAACTATTGAAAGTTTCTAGAATTGTTGTAATAATTTATGATGAAAAACTGTCTGAGATAATTTTCGGTATCGCAATAATCGACTTTTCCATTTTATGGAAACTGTGGACTTGTTTATGCATTTATTGTATTATGCATATTAAAGTTATACCAGATAAAGTTATACTAATTAAAATTATGCTTTTTCATTATTATGCATTTTAAGCAGTATGCCATTTTATAATTATGCATATTGTATGTTATGCATAATATTGTTATGCCAAGTCTGTTATGCGTTTTCAATATATTATTATGACAATTAATGTTATGCTATATAAGGGGCACCCCATAGCTTGTGATACAAATCACTGCACTGTCGAGAGTACTAACTGCGCTCGCCAGAGTACCTAGTCGTTACAGATACCATTCAGTATAGACTCACTATATTCTGTAGGTAATATATAGAGCGTTAGTGCAGACATTGGTGAGGAAGCCTAGTGCCGCACTGGGCTAGGTTCTAGGTCTCGATAGTTATGTAACTCAGGTCTTTATCATATTGGGGTCGTTCTTCTTTTTTCATACAATAGCCTGTTCTCCATTTTTATTATAGCATCTCATTAGAGTATCGATATTTACTGTTTTATAATGTTCGACATTTTATTATATTTTACAGAAATGGCGCATTCATTGCAAAACAATATATCGACATAAGTTGACGAAAAATCGCGCCGTCAGTTTCCGTTCAATTTTGTACATATCTCACTCGTTTTCAAAACGTTAGCAAATGTAGTTTATCATTTGTCTAACGAGCTATATGTATAACTAGCGATCCGCCCCGATTTCACACGGGTGCTACAAACTCTTGAATCACTGTATTCATTAAAAAAACAGCTTCAAAATTCGTTGCCTAGTTTTAAAGATTTAAGCATATGGACCGACAGACAGCGACAGCACCTTTTATATTATGTACCTAGTAAACGAAATGTTCGTCAGCTGACCAGAACACCACTACCCACAGTTATTGCTGACAAGGAATTTAATCACGGCCGGCATCTGCGTTATATTGCTAATATCGAAGACGTATTGAGATCCCTGGTTTGTGTGGCGAGTGTAATTGGGCGTTAGACATAATAATAGCCAGGGGGGTTATTGCAATCTCTTACAGCTCATTTTCTATATAGCTATTCATTTTACCTAAAATAAACCATTATTGACGGCCTGTTGGTCTAGTGGTCAGAGGCCCTGACTACGAAACCGGAGGTTGCGGGTTCGAATCCCGCTAGGGGCAGATGTCAATGTGATGAGCACTGGCATCTGTACCTGAGTCTTGGATGTCTTATATGTATTTATGTATATTTATCCGTTGTCTAGTACCTATAGTACAAGCTTTGCTTAGTTTGGGACTAGATCAATTGGTGTGAATTGTCCAAAGATATTATTATTATTATTATTATAAATATCATTGTCGTTTTAAATAAAGATGAAATTTCAAATATTTCAAATATTTTCTAATGCTTTCGTGGTACCCATTGAAATAAATAATCTCAAGGAATTAATGATTCTTTTAGAGTATATAAGTTAGTCTGCGAATAGGGGTTTTAAGTTTTCCTAAACGTCAGCGTGAAATCAATATAAGCGAGTTAAGTTTTTTTACAGTTGTTTTATTCTAGTGTTATATAATAATAATTATATTTAATTGTGTTCTAAGAAAAAGCACACCTATACGCACGCCACCGTACTACATTTCAATGACTCTATTATCATTAAAATTAATGATATTAAACCATATATAATATAATTAATCCAGTGTTATAATAATATGTATTTACACTGAAATTATTCCATTTCGTTAAAAATAAATACCTATGGAGAAAATGTTCGAACATTTTTATAATTACCGACAAATTGGTGTGCAGAAATTAAATAGGTTCGGATGTACTCATCGGGGTAATATATTTTGATTACGGCTCAGACACTTGTGAGCAAATATTTGGGTCAAGAGGCTTAAGGGTCAGCTCAGGGACCGAGTAGTCCAGAGGACGAGAGCCCTCGTACTCTGCGTTCGATTAACGAAATATGGGCAGAGCTCAGTTCTAGGGGCCTAGACAAGGTGCCAACGTTCAACGTTAACGTTAAACGAAACGACCAAAATATATGGAATTTGACATCCGCGAACGATTATCACGTACGTCACAAACGTTGGCCGTCACAAACCTTGTCTAGGCCCCCTGATATGCAATTGGAGTCCTAAATACTTCCTAAGACTAAGTCCTAAGACTTCAACCTTTGATGGATAGTGTGTTGGTCCCAGAGTGAAGTGAGAGGATTCTACACTATAGCTAGACAATTTTTTTTTTTAGATAATCGTCAGTTCGTCAGCTCAGTGCGACGAATATGGGACCTACAAAGTTTACGAAACGTCAACAAATAAAATAAAATACGAGAGTTAAATCCTTTATTAGTTTAATTCCAATATGTAATAACCGCGAAGTCATCAGAAATAATGCAATCACAAACGGTAAACAAATATTACTACCTATGTAACAACATCTAAAGACCGAAAATTTTACGTTAACTCAACAATTTGAAATCGATGAAATTACAATCTTTACAAATATATTGTAGGTACCTATATAATTTATATGCATCTGGGTCAAGTGAAAACGAGCGATAAGTTTTTAGGGGAGCCAGAAAAATGAGTCAAAATATTAATAACTGACATGGTTAGGTGAGGTTAGTTGATTATAGAGAAAAGCGGAGTGTTTATAAAGAAATGTTTTTTTTTTATATTGACTGGCATTTTCAATTCAAACATTCAATTTGCTCAAAATTCAATAGATGGTTTAGAGATTGATCAAATAAGGACTACGTCTGAACCGGAGAACACGAATAAACGTCGGGCGAAGAGTAAAAAATTTAATAAAAGCTGAGGTATAGCGTCGCCGTAAATCAACACAAAACATAAAAATATTAACAACCATTTTACGTTTGAACTCCCTCTCTGAGCTCAAATCATAAATTAACAATCACACCGACGACAAAGAAAATTATCTTCACCGCATTCCTTTAGTAATTAGTTGAAAAAAATCTTCAAGCAAAATTGAACCTAATTTAATACACAAAAGAGTAAAAAATAATAATGCTTTCTTAAACTTACGGAAAAACAGCCGAATGTAAGCCAAGCTATCTTAAACACAAGATACACTTTCATTTAACAAAATGCCGGAATCCGCGGAAGATGAAACGGACTTTAATACAATAACGATGAGGTTTAATTTGCCTTACAAAGAGACCAAGAAAGGGAAGGATGAAAGAAAACAATGTTAAGTCATAACCCAGCAGTGATTTGCATTGTCTCAGCTGCTTAAATTTAATGAAATTACTCCTTCAAATGAGCGAGTGGTAATTGTATTAAAAAATTAAAATGATTCTTAATATTTATCTCTGCCTAACATTAAAAGAGATGAAGTTTAAACTTTTTATACTTATCGTATAATATAGAAAGCCGATGCGGTCCCACTACGTGTGTTTTGAAATATAAAAGTCATCCAAGTGTAAGTCAGACTCGCGCACGAAGGGTTCCGTACTTACCATTATCTATAAACACGACGTATAAATGACTATGTCTTTTGTATGAGAGCCCCCTTAAATATTTATTTTATTCTGTTTAGTTTATAAATGTTGTCATAGCGGGAACAGAAATACATAATCTGTGAAAATTTTAACTGGCTAACTATCACGGCTATGTCTCATGAAACCAATGGAAACGAGATATTTATTATATACAATATACCTATGTGTCGTAAGCAAATCGATATTTTATTGTAGATGCACCCTGCGATAGGTAGGTTTTAAGGAAAAAAATCCTAATAATTTTATTATTTTTCATTCCAATGAAAAAAATCCTGTTTTATTTTAGAGGTAAGTTCAGATTCTGGCATAAGTGGGTAGGGTATGCATAGCAGGCGCGTGCAGTGGGGGGAGCGTAACTATGGCGCCAAGGTAGGCACTTCATACATTACTGACATTGTCCCTATATGGACTGCACGCCCTTGAGGGTAGGTACCTAAACTTCGTGTACCTTGTAACCGAAGGTAGGTTACCATTCTGTTTGTAACCAAAGGTCGTCGGACAAAAGACGCTTTGTTACTGACATTTAATAGTGTTCATAAAAAAGAAATCTATTAGGCTTTCTCAAATGGTTCTTTTGTAGATTTATAAAGGTTACCTCGTAAAACTTATATCACAGAATCAATAGTGTTGGAGGAATCGGTTATAGAAGTTCTTTTTTTCCAGTATAAGTATACCATTAAAATAATATTTATAAATTTAGTAGTATTTAACACTCCTAAGGCAAGAAAAACGAGTCTAGATAGGGAGTCACGTAACTTCTGCCGTAATACTTAAACGAATGTATAGGTACTTAGTAAAAAAATCCTTATAACTTTAGTGTACATTTTGTATTTTTCTCACATTCAGAACAAAATAAAATCGTAGTTTATAAATTTATTAATCGTATGTTAATATTTTTTCGTACGACTCCCGAATGTATTGCGGTAAATAAAGAAAATGAACTGAAATTAGTGTTGCAGGAAAAATTACAGTTAAAAATTGAGGTTTTATTGAGAAAGTTCATCAGAGAAGAAAAGGTGACACTTTCTTCTTTTAATTAAGATTTTGTAATTTTTAAACAATGCTCGAGTTCCTCGTTGTTTTGTTGTTCTTAAAACACATTATATTTTTTGACTCTTTGTTGTATTGAAGATTTTTTCAGTTGTTGTCTTTGTCGGTGTTATTATCATCATTTAATCATATATTATTTGCGCCGAGCGACGAAGTTATGACGAAAAATAGATACCATTTGTAATTATTTTAAAAGTATTCAGTGATGATGATGAATGATGAGCGCCGTCAATCTCTAGCCCTGAAGATTGAAGGAACAAGTTACGATTAACATTCGATTAATTGTGATAATACGTCTGAGCGCAGTATGTCTTTGCTCGAAAACGTAGGTAATATAATTATACCTAGCTCATTTCCTTAATACTCAGAACTAGAGACTGACGGCGGTTGAAAAATGGAATCACCCTATAATATACCTACCTACCCAAGAATATGTACATGGTAGGTACGCAAAATATTGCGGCATTTTATAAAAATATAATACAATCTTTCTAAAATGAACATATATTTATATAAAGTAGGTACTTACCAGTCAACTTGAATATTCGTAATGAATGCTGAAAACATGGATTTTACGAACGACCCTTCAAATGAGAGCTACCTGGTATTGGCTTCAACAATATTACATACACCTAACTGACTTTATAATATATAATAACAAACTTACTTAATAATTTCTGATGCTTTCACGGTTATTACACATTCGGATCAAATGAAACAACCAACTAAAATGGATTTAACTAGCGTGTGTTATTTATTCGTTGACGTTACAAAATTTAAATTTTGTGTAGCCGATCGAGGTATAAAAACGTCAGTAGTTTCAATCCAATAAAGTTACTAATTCTATAAAAAGATTTATTATTGAATTTTTGGTATTAGTAATAAATAAATAGACTTAGCAAGCGCTTTACTACGTGAAATGACTATGTATTTTTTATCGAATTATTTTATTAAATCTCCAACTCTTATATTATTTTGTTGAATGTTAATAGAGTAAACGCGTTCCTGATTCGTGAAAATTGCAACAAAATCAATAACACATTAATTACAAAATGAATGCCTTAAAAGTTTTGTCAACTGATAAAACCTATAGACTTGAGAATTATTCTCATTCAATTCAATTTATAATCGCTCTACTCAGCTATATTTCAAAATTTCCGTGTTATCATAATATAATATTTTATGTAACATTATTTGTTTCTAAGTAATTAATATCGCGTAAAAGACAGCTCTTAAATGTGTAAGTATTTAAGTAGGAAACAAGAAATACTGAAATGGTACATGTGGTATGACACGGAACTTACATAAAAACAACGTTTAACAAAATCATCGACTTGGTTCAATCATACCATCAACAAGGTCGTTCATTCACCCTGATCATTCCCGTTCGATTTCCACTTATTCCCATTTCCTTCCTTTATCCGTCCACCGTCGCCGTGAAATGACGCGTAAACCCGCCGCTGATAGTTTGCTAAGCGATGACGTAATGATTCCTTTCCCCTCACTCTATCAAGGCTAAAGTGGGGTTGTTCTTTTTAAGCAGGGCATTAAGTGTTTGGAAAAGCTTTTTTATACGAACTAGTCACTATTTAAGCTATGAGAATAATATGATTTGTAAAAATTTATCTTTATTCTACTGTAGGAACCATATTTTGCTTAAAAAACATTTTTTATGAAACTGTGAGCTTACTTATAAAGCTGTAAAAGGCATCGTAATACAAATCACACGCTCCCTTCGGTCAGTCAAAATAATGAAGCATATTTAGTAAGTTAACTGCGATATTGGCGATCTTATTCTTATTTTATATAATACTAGCTGTCCGTCCCGGCTTCGCACGGATCATCTTTTTTTTATAGCCTATGTCGCTCGGGATTAATGTAGCTTCCCAGCAGTGAAAGAATTTTTGTAATCGGTCCAGCCGTTCTGGAGCCTATTCAATCCAAACAAACCTTTCTTCTTTGTAGTATAGATAGAAGATGTAGTGACTTAATCATAATACAATCATGTCCGAGATTAGCGCTAGATGTGAGTGCGATTACTTGTATTGTTTCCATTTATTATTAATCTGCTTGATGCAGGCGGCGCGGGACTGGTCACTACGGAGGTCCTAAGTCTAATGTCTAGCAATGTAGGTACGTCTAATATGATAATGATGAAAGCTTACCGACGCAGCCTGGACACTGTGAAATGGATCACAACATATTTTTATATTACGTTTTGATAATAGCATTATTTTCCAATGTTTAACCAAAAGTGAAGTAGCTATTTTCGCGGTAAGAACTCTGAAAGATTTGACGGTTCCGACCCAGAATTTTTTTCATGATTTAGGGGGCGTAATGAGCTCGACCTCACTCTAATGATCTTTATTACTGTATTAAAATGGTTTTCCTTACTTTATACCTTACCTCGAGGCTCTGCTTAAACAATATACGCATCCAATATATATTTTTTGAATACTGTTGATAAACGAGTAAGTAATTATTTGTACTTATCTACGTGTTTATATGAACACGTACGTAGATATATCATTTCATTAGGCCAAGTTACTTACCTAACTACTTTAAAAAGTCACAATAAAAGCTTTAGGTCACGTCTGATTCGAATAGAAATAGTTATTCAATTAAGCAATGAAAAGGTTAATGTTTCTAAACCAACAATAAATTGAAAGAAAGTAACTAGGTATATTTTTAGTTTTATCCAAAAACTACCTTATAAATAGGAGAATTTAAAGTAGTTGTATATCTGCCATCCTGCTATGTATATATACCAAAATAATCCCATTCAGGGTCGTCTTAAGCTATTACGTGGATCCGAGCCCTTATGAATAGACTCAATAGGGCTCCGCAGGCCTCTATAGGCTCAAAGGATCAATGAATTATGAAAGGTAACAGTTCAGTGTATAAGCATCTTATGAAGATTATTAATAAGCTCTTATTGGTGTCGTTAATTGATTAGAAATGGCAGTATGCTCAAGTTTTACTACCTACATATTTTTATCTATCACGTTTCTTACGAATAGGTTTAGTATCTAAATTATTAATTAAACTTTTTTAAACTAATCTATAAAATAATCAGATTTTATTAAAATATTTTTATTTCCTTTATGTTTCTTCTACACAAACCTTGTCCTTATAACAACCAAACACAAAAATAAATATTGGAATGAAACAACTTTAAACGGATTTACTCGCGTATTTTATTTTATTGGCTGACGATTCGGAGTCTATATAGATTCCATAATCGTAGCACGACTGAGCTGACAACAGTCTAATGCTAAAGTCAGCGTCAGCCAATAAAATAAATTACTCGAGTTAAATCCGTTTAAAGTTGTTTCATTCCTATATATTTATTTTGTGTTTGGTTGTTTCATTTAAATGTACCTACCTACGTGATAACCGCGAAGGCATCAGAAATTATTACAAATATAAATAATTATCGACTTCGGTGTAGTCGATCGGAAGTTATAATTATGTGTTCTTACATTTATTTTGGCGATTCAATTTTATACATAGATTAGCGGCCGCCCGCGACTTCGTCCGCGTGGAACTCCTCGTTTTTTGCAGTCGGTTAAAAAGTAGCCTATGTCCTTTCTCAGGCACCAGACTTTCTTTGTACCAAATTTCATTTAAATCGGTCCAGTACTTTTAGCGTGAAAGCGTAACAGACAGACAGACAGACAGACAGAGTTACTTTCGCATTTATAATATTAGTAGGGATAATAATATTGAGGAGTGTACAGAGGTTCTACTCAATGTTTCTGGGTCAGAGAGTTGAGTCTTCCGGCCACAATGTTCAGGATGTTGTTAGGAGTGTTACGACCTCCGCATATGCCGCCCTGTTACATTAGGGCTGCCATCGTCCTGGTTTCCCAGGACATATCTTGGGATGTATTCGAACGTCCTTTACCGTTTAAGAAGTGCCCCTGGTATTTTTTAATAGACCTACCTTTATCCCTACTAATATTATAAATGCGAAAGTAACTCTGTCTGTCTGTCTGTTACGCTTTCACGCTAAAACTACTGGACCGATTTAAATGAAATTTTGTACAAAGTAAGCCTGGAGCCTGAGAAAGGACATAGGCTACTTTTTAACCGACTGCAAAAAAGGAGGAGTTCCACGCGGACGAAGTCGCGGGCAGATGCTAGTGTTAGTATATATGCATGTAAATTTATTGGCTACCCTATCGTAGGTATGGCATGAAATCTTTAGATCTGTCTACAAATATACTGATGCGCTACTGTACATATTTTAATGTTAGGGATTAGGTTATGGACGAAACTTCAATTAAAAAAGAAAATAAACTAATTAAAGTCTATAACTCAGTACTATAACTCTCTACAGCGATATTTTATGTCATGTTTCTATGTACAACGTGCTAAATAAATTCTTCAGTTTTAATCAATTCATATTATGTGCCCGTATCGGAGCCCGCAGAAAACACTCCATAAGTATCTACTTACTCGAAATTATAATATTATGATATTTTATTTACCAAAGAGTTAACCTCAATGATCTTTTAAAATATTATTTTTGAACATACCTAATAAATATCTATTATTTTTCATTTTATCTGTTGCGCGAGAGTGTTTCTTTCACGTCACATAAAACTATTTTGCTTATGAATATTTTTTGTAGATACATCTAAAATTTGGTACAATTACTTACTTAGGCAAATCTTCAGTATCAAATTACCACTCATCGAACTTTCTGCCAGATTTATAATACTACCTACTAAATATTATACTTAAAAACTGTACTCAAGGTAAGTACTCGGAATTGTAGTAAAGCGCATGTTACCTATTGCAATTTTATCAAAATACCAAGCTGAAATTTGTACAAGCCACTTTAGGGCTTTTACAAATTTTCCAAACTTACAAACAAGTTAGTGGGTCCACATCTCAATCGGTTATCAAAGACCTTTGTCAAAGTGTCTCTAAGCGGATTGTTGGGAACCTTTAAATCTATTTCGGGCCGTTTGTGGGCAGAATAGCAAATACGAATTGATATTATTATCTTATAATAGAGACATTTGCTTTATTTGCTGATCAAAGCCTATAATATCCAACATTTATTCTCTAACCTAAGTTCCTTTCCAGATAATTCTGTGGTTTTGTGCTTCTCACATTTCCTTTTTTTTGTATCATGTTTTTATTCGTATGTAATGGTAATGGTTTACGTTAAGGTATACACTCCTACCTATATATAAATAGTTCGTATATGGACTGCATGCCCTTGACTACGTTTAGTATTACCTATTTATAAATACAACTGAATCGCAATATTATACAAGTAGAACAAAATAAAATATGTGACTTTTTAATTACAAAACGGGAAGATCGAGCGTTTGTTTTCCAAACTGGAGGCAACACCGCGTCAAACCTCTATTTAGCCAGTTTTAAAAAATCGTGACACATTCGATGTCATAGGCTCAGGGTTCTGCTACGGACACCTTTTTTACGACAAAGCGAATAACCAGGAGACCGGCTACGCGTGAACACTGGTTAGGTAAATGTTTTAAAAATAGTTTGAAAATAGTCGAATCGAATGGTGTCAAAAATATAGACAATTTGTGGGATGGTAGGTAGTAGGTAGTGGGTACATTAGTAGGTAAGGTTGATTTATTGTATACTAGTGGTCCCGGCAGACTTCGTCCCGCCCGGCAATGTCGATTTGACAGTTGTCATTGTTGCGTTTTGTTATACTATTTTTAACAAATCAGCTTAGTATTTTTTTCTTTTTTTTTCACTGGAACGTGATAAAAAGTATCCTATGTCCTTCTCCTGACTCTGAGCTACCTCCCCGCCAATTTTCAGCCAAATCGGTTCAGCCGTTCTCGAGTTATAAACGGGGTAACTAACACGACTTTCTTTTATATATATAGATAGATATAGAATATAGATAAGCTATATCCAGTTTTTAAGTTAATTCGCAATTCTTAGGATTCGATTATTCTCGTAGGATTATAGTTATCGCTTATAATTTTTTTTACAAGTATATTTTTAAACACTGTCTGTGTCAGCTATGATTGGTAAGATCAGCTAACATATAAGTACCTACCTAATAACGGTGTGTGAACTTACCTGTTAAGTGTACCTACTTATTGATAATAATAATACATCCAGGTATGAACCAACTACATAATTATTATTATAACGGCGTATATTATTTTATATGCTGATGTATCGAAAACTTTTCATAGCAGCGTAAGTCCAGTACGTGCTGGGTGTACGTTTTTGACCCCGCCGGCGGGGCCGCTGTAGTATTATCGAGTTTGTTAGATGTGGGTGAGGCCATACACCGCGCGGGAACACGTGGGTGTTCAGTGGTACCCCGCGCGGTGTATGGCCATATGTATGCGTTATCTTCTAAGATTAGTACACATGTACGTGGGTACATGTGTACTAATCTTAGTTGATAAGGCACTGTCAACATTTAATCAAAGAAAAAATAAATGATAGTTGGCAAGCTAGCTAATCCAGCCCGTATTGGAAGGATACGGTTCCTATTATGTAGGAAAATCAGTTTCACTCGTCAAATCTGTAAGTTAGCAACTGTAAATAGTACGTCAGTTGTTTCCCCAAGGACGCAAGTCGGGGGAACTGCTCGAGTTCAAACAACTGTAAGGCTCAGAGACCCTTAACAGTACCTACTGCAGTGGTTAGTGTAGTTTTGTGGCGTTTTTAAGGGGTTGGAAGTAATTTTGTTGTTTTGGCAACTGGCTATAAGTACGTAGGAAACTTGATCTTCTCACAAATGTGACTATCTGTTAACTAGGGAAAATTCATGAAATTCGTGCCACGTACTTTATGGGTTTATTATACATGTACATACATGATAATTATTCCGCCGTAGGTACCTATAGGCTATAAAAAATACCGACCTATATTCCTAATTTGTATTGATTATTATAATTATAGTAGAGTGATGGCACCAATTATGGACATGTTAAGCGCACTAAATTAGAATTTCGTTTAAAAATGGGATGTTTTTTGGCAATACAAAAATGGTGATTTTTTGTTCGGTACTCAAATACATGAGGAACATTTAAACAACATCAAAAATCCTGTATGAATAATACATAATTAATAAAAAATACATAAATTGAAATTTACGATATCACCATTAATGGACATCGAAGATTCAGTGATGGACCCCCAGTAATGGACATGGACCCAGTCATGAACATCCATTAATGGACACTTTTTTATTGCACAGATAAATAAAACAAATGTCAAAAATCTACTTTTGATTAACTCTATTTGAACTTTTAACGTGATCAGCCTTAGATTTCCAAGTTATACTATAAGGCTTTCAATCAACGATCTGGTTTTTAATCATTTATTAAACATTAATTGAGGCTTTGCCTCTTTGCCAGCACCTGCAGCTTAGTATTGGTAACATAATAAATCAATCAATTTCGATCTATCAGAAGGTGCGGTGCATATATATGCTATAGTGTAAGCATGGGAAACCATGTCACAGTATTTCAGACAGAAACGTATGCTGCATGTGCACAAGAAAACATAGACAAACACCTGAACGATAAACCATCTATATTTTGAGTGACATCCAGGCAGCGCTGAAGGCCCTTGCAGCCCATAAAGTGCACTCGGGGCTGGTATATAATGGCATCCAACACCTTTAACACAGGCCTTAAGGAAAACGCAAGCAAGAGCCACACCGAAGAGTGGAAGGTATGCTTAGGTCTAAGGTCCTCACGGCAATTTATACAACACCCAAATGAAAACTGGATTAAAAAGCTCTGGGTTCTAAACAGAAGACAAATCCGACTTATAACACGAGTCTTCACTGGTCACTTAGGAGTCAACGAACTCCTACACAAAATGGGACTTACAAAAAGCAGCGACTGCAGAATGTGTGGAGAGGAATGTGAAACTGTGGAACACTTGGTGTGCCACTGCGACGCCCTCACCAGATGTAGAATGAAGATATTTGGCTCCGGATACCTGGAGCCTGGAGATTTTTTTGCACGCTCTCTGTTAATAATCGTCAATTTATATGAAAGTGCTTTTAGCTCATTGCGACCAACTGTTTCACCAAATTGCCCTCTTCCTCTGCAGTGATAACAGTTTGAGGTCCCATAGCACAAACTACAGGACTTTTTCTTGGACTTTGTTGTGCAAAGTTATTTAAACATTGGATGTGGGAAACTCGGGATCTTGGGAAGTGAGCTGAAATGGAAGAGACCTTTACTCAGCATTGGGTAGAATAAGGTTGAAGAAGAAGAAACCGGAGGGCAGCTGTGATCATCATTTCTCCCATCCAGCATCATGCAGCATCATACAGCATCAAATGCCCTCCCTATTTGTTCCGGCTGTAATTTTTTATTGGTGCCATATAAGATAAAACAAAGAACCCAATGATGGACGACTAAAAATAGCCATTTATGGACATTGTCCATCATTGGAAAATAAAGAGCAATCACAAAATCAGCTCAACCCAAATGTTTTGTGCAACAAATGAAATAATTTAATACAGTAAACTAAAAAAATATTAAAAAACTTAAGAATGGACACTTGTCCATAACTGGAATTCGTATAAAATCGAATCCAGTGATGAACAAACCCCACAAAAAACTTATTATTGGGATTGGACATATTCAACTTAGCTCAATTTACTTGCAATATAGTATTATTCCGTAAAAATAACAAAACATCTCATAATAATTTCTGATGCCTTCGCGGTTATTACACATTGGAATGAAACAACTATTAACGGATTTAACTCGCGTATCGTACTCTATCCAATTTGATAAAGCCCAGGTCCTTGCGAAGGAAGTCCGTTACTTACCTAGGATGCTTCGCGAGGCAATTGAAATTCAAAAACACCCGAATTTCAATAGGGAAGATGGTTTCTCCGTTCCAGCAGCTTGGGATCCAGTAGTCCACCTCATCAAATCCTAAGCGGACAGAAGACTGCATAGACTTAGTTTTCATTTTTAATTTAATTGAATTTTTTGAATTTTTTGGTTTTGTATAATTTTAATTTTAATGTCATAATATTTTTTAATTGTAAAAATATATAAGTGTCCTAAAAAATGACTTTCTACTGAGTTTCTTGCGGCGTTTCTTCTCAGTAATGATGGTCTTTCCGAAGCGCTAGTAACGCCCCCTATTAGGTTTTAATTGTAATGTATAAAAGTAAATTTTTTGCGTAAAATGTAACAATAGTATTTCATAATTCAGAATAGGGTAGTTTTTCAAAATTTGTAATTTAAATATAAGGTAGTTTGCATAACTGTATAAATCACTTTAGCGTTAGACTTTTGTCAGCTCAGTCATGCTACGATTATGGAAACTGTAAAGAATCCGAAACGTCAGCAAATAAAATAAAATAAAAATACGCGAGTTAAATCCGTTAATAGTTGTTTCATTCCAAAACATCTCATTACAACTCAACACAAGATAATACCATGCACAAATATGTACTCGCCTCCTTAACGATTTCAATAACAAAACCGGATTTTTATGACTACCGCGCGAAACGAGATTTCAATTCGCAACCATCTTCAAATAAAACGGGCTATTTTGATGAGGTGTATCAAAATGAAAGCCCAAACGTCTGTTGCTTATGTTTTAGTGTCTCCAATTGAAAAATGTTGGGCCAGTTGCTTAATAAATTCGATCAACGAAAATAATGTCCATAATTGGTGCCATGTCCATTACTGGTGCCGTCACCCTAATAGATCACAAGAAGAGTACAAATATTTTTCGGTACTTTTCGAATAGATATTTACCAGCACGGGTGAAAGGTTGTAAACACTGAAAATCAAATAACTAATAGGTACCAAGTGATTTTATTTCATACACAATAAAAAATAAATATAACATCAGATTTTATTTTTAAACGTAAAAGATCAAAATCTAATCATCTTTGTTTCTTAAAAGTGCGGTAAGTAATTAATTTTCGAAACACAAAATACTTAAAACAATGGCCATTACGTATATTTTGTATTTATTCTACAAAAAATCTTTCGTTTTTTAGGAAACATCAGTCATCCCTCGTCCCTTGGGCATGAAAGTTATTAAGGCATGAAAGAGCAACATAAAGAGGGCTCACAAAATTAAGCGTGTCTGATATATACCTACTGATATAACTAACTTTAAGTCTGATTTAATGACTTTTATCTACATTCATATCATAGAGAGAACTATAATGGATACAAAAATCGTGCGTAATGAACGCCATTATGACAATTTGTATCATAATGTTTTGAATGTTATAAAAAGGCATTTTTAATGGCAGGGATTAGGTACTTGATTACTATTAAGATACCCGGTTTCAATTTTACTAGAAGAGTGTGTTAACTGGAAAAAATTTGTTACTTACTCCATTTAAAACTCTAAGTCTGCACAATGAAATTTGAATTCATGTGGTCACACATTTTGAGTGATCATACTTTTCTAGTGAAGGCGCGATATAATTATAAGTGCACTTCTCTCACTTGCGTATCAATGCCTATTATTATATAATAATCAGGTATATAATCTTATGTAAATATAAATTAGGTACCTTATCACTCTTAAAGTAAAAGCTTGTCCACCGGTAATTGATTTCTTTTGTTTATTCTGTAATATCTATTTTCAATATACACAGCGGTCATTAGCAGTAAATTTTAAGTAAGTAATACATATGGGTCATTCTTTTATTTTACCTTCAATAAACCGATGAAAAACAAACGTATAAAAATACTAGGTCCATAATATTAATAGATAAATATAATATTATTATGGGCGGTTACATTTATAATCGAAATTTTCCATTTTCTAATAAGATGCTATAATAAGACAAAGGACAGGCTATAGATGTAAAAAAGTACCCAACTAGCATACGAGTTCTATATAAGTTATGTAAAGGCTGTACAAGGGTGATTGCTCTTATTCAGCCTTTGTACTGCTCATATAGAGCTTGTGTGCTGCTTGGGTACCTATGTAAAAAAGAAGAACGACCCACTACTGTATGCAAAACCCATTTCTAACTAAAATCAATATCATACACTGCATTTCCTTTGCGTGGTAACTACGCCAAGAATATAACTATGAAATATTACTGTTTCTACGAACTATTCCGACGCTCGTTACCAGCGTGTTATATTTTATATTTTTCTGTTTTACTACATGTAAACTAAGGCAGTTTAGTAATAACTGGGCAAATATGAAACAAGTATAATGCCAACCATAAAACGTCACTTTGAATTTTAAATATTCAATAAAAAAATGTGGTTTGCATTTCTGTGTGCTGTTATTTATTCTATTAATGAAATAAATCGTCTATAGTGTGATGTGTGACGCTTATCGTTATTTACCAGTGGATTAAAATAACTGTCATAATGGATTTAACTCGTGTAGTCTATGTTAAAATATTAAACATGTAAAAAATCCTCGGTGAAAACTTATCGTCAAGTCGGTTTCCTATGAATTAATAGTAGGTAATAATAGTAATTCTCGAAACGCTAGTATAAAATTATATAAGTTAGTTAATTCCGTTACTTAACAGTTGTCATATTCCAACATGTTTATGACTTTGAGTTTTGGGAACTAAATAAATAAATAGAGAATTTATCCAAATCCATTTAATATTTAAGTTTTATTAGGTACTATTTTATACCAAACTCTAAAATGAATGCAAATGAATATAGAGGAAAAGATTTTATGGAAACAAAATAAAAGTGACATAATTTTATCGTTCACAAGACACGTTGTGTCAAGATGCACTCGCAATTTGCGAGTTCATTCAAGACGTCTTATCAAAATGTACATTGAAGTAGTTCTAGGAAAATACAAATAATACATAAGGAAACGGTTCACCTCCACGCTCCGTTCCCGACGAGCAATGAGCATCATTTGTCAGATGTCGCTATTTTTCCTTTTTACCGCACGCTTTTTATTTTTAACCTGCATCAAGAGTAATGTAGTTGGTAACAAACGTCATTATAAATCTTCCTAATATTCGTAGACTAAGGTCTAATTTACGATCACTTTTACAACAATAACACTTAGGCAATTACCAGGTATTTGGCGATTGTATAAAAAAAACAGGGGTTACAGGTATACGCGGAAATCGTACCTAAACCATAAAAAAATTACGTTTTATTACAATATTCGTAAGATTTTAAATAGCTATACTAATATATAAATAAAAAATAGATTTGAAAATTCGAAAAAAAACACCAGAGAGTGGGTATTTAATTTTGTTCCCAAAAATGCTCTATTTGGTATGCCGATTTCGTATTCCAAATTTTAACCATCCGGTTGATTATTTTCATATGAATAGGTACCTATATGAAATCCGGATACCGGATTCAGATTGACAGTTGGCAAGCTCCGCTCCACTCTGTCAATGTATTCAGACCCATACCATGAAATATCAGTGTCGGTTAGTTCCAGTACGTGCCCCAATCATTTGTCAGACTTGTTCCGGGGCACGTTGATATATTCTGAGGAACTAACAGCTAGGGATTAATAAGTAATGTTTGCTAAATATTTTGGAAAATTTCGTCCTATTTTAGTGCTTATTTTGAACTGCAAATGAGTCGAAAAGTTGCTGTTTGTTTGCACCTCATGCAGTGGTTCTAAATGTGAACTGATTAAAAGGAACTTTGGAATGAAATAACTACAATGAAACTAACGTCAGAAAAATATTTTCTGACATTTCATAAACTTTACAGTTTTCATTTTCTTTGATGTTAGATTATCGTCAGTTCAGTCAACTACGAATAAAATCCGTTACGGTTGATTTAATGTGTAATAATCGCGAAAGCATCACACATTAAAAATGGATTTATTTAGGTTTTGTGGTAAATATCATCATCATCAACAGGAAGTAAAACGAAATATTATTATAGAAAAGTACGAGTAGAGAAATAAATAATATACTTACATGAGTCTGTCTAAGTAAGTATAACTAAACAGCTCTTACTCATTTACTTTTGTGTTATATTTAAATTTGTTATGTAATCCGTCCGTGATTTTAGATAGCTTTGTCTATATATATTATATACTTACAACATAGTTGCGGAAAATTATTATTAATATTATATATTGATATAATATGATATACCTACTAAGTATATCGTAAGGCATTGTTTGCTGGTTGGATTCGCTGATGAAATTGAGATATGATCTTTTGAATAATAATTCTTGATGCTTTCGCTTTATTGAAGTTTCGAAAAAACATGATTCTCTAATTCATAAATATATAGGTATATACCAATAAATCAGTTGAAATTCTTTTATTCAAATTCTTTTGAATTTTAATGAAAACCTAAACCCTTTTTTATTCATATCTGCCTTATTACCATGTAGAACATCTAGCTGTGCGGTAAATTATTCGTGAGATCGACGTCTCGGCTCTTTTCATCATTATGCAAATAGCGGAATTCAATACTTGCGTGGAAAAATATGGAACATCATGTTGCCTAACTTTTTCTTATATCGAATGAAGCTGAAGTCTCCGGAATCCATAGATTAATAATCCATAGGAATGGAATAATAATGTGTACTTTGTTAAGTTTTTTAGGGTTCCGTACCTAGTTTAGTAGAACAATTGGAGCCTTTATACATTTTCGGACCACACTCGAGTGTTTTAATTTGGTCCAATATTACTGTAATTTGGTATATTATTATGTGTGTTTGTGACACAATCTGGCTTCTGGCGCATAACGCCAATCGCTTTTTGTTTTAGATTGTAAAAACGAATCTTGATCAAATCTATGTAGGTAGGTACTTAGTTTTCATATTTTTTTAAACCTTGCCTAGACAGTAAGCAACACATAAAAAAAAGAATCATCCAATTTGGTGCAGTCGCGCGCACATACATTTCGGTGATTCATGTTTATATATAGGTAGGTAGGTATAGAAGATTTCACCCCCATTAATAAACTTGCACAGCCCGAACAAAAAGTAACCTAAGGATTACAAAATCAACGAACCGAACAGAAATATCCACGGAACTGATATTTTCCGAGCTCTCCATAATACTTGGCTTTTATCCAATACTCGAAGTTAGAAGTTTTTATGTGCCGATACCCTCGACTGAGGCTTGGACAAGTTTCAGACACCTACTGGACTATAAATAAGGCTTGATGACTCGCAATTTTATTGAGTGGTTTAAGTGGAGTTCCGTATTATGGTGATGAAGCAGTTTAAAGTTGATTTTATTTCGTCTTTAATATTAAATAGGAATTAAACTGGTCGTGGACGAAACCGATCTTATTTCTGGAACGATCTTTAGCATGTGGGTGAGAAATTAAAGTTTACAAACAATCTGCTTTAGATCGGAGTTCGCATCTATAATCTAAATAGCTATTGCAGTAATATTCTAATCTACTATGCAATGCATGCTATTAACCGTGCACAATACACAACATGGTGTTATAATAAGATCGAAATAGTTTCATAAAATTCGATAAAATGACTCTGACAAAGCTAATAAGTAGTGCAATAATTTCATTATTTCAATTATCAATTCAACACGGAATCTTTAACGAATTTGAAATATTATCTTCGAAAAACAAAGCAATTTGATACAGCTACATAGTGAGAAACTACAAATTTCGTAATACTAAAGGCCTATACATTTTAACAATTCATAGGATTTTTATAAAGTAACGCTTGCAAATGCTTAAAAATTCCAATCGGTTATTAATGTCTATCATAATTATGTTACCATGAACGACTCTTGTTTACAAATCAGCTAATATTATGAATAAAGCTACGGTTATTAATTATGCATTAATTAAACCACATCATATTTCAATAATATTTTCATCAGCAAACACACTCGCAAAATCATGATAGCAACTTTAATGTCATATCTGTTTGTAGTTCTGAAAGCGCTAATTTCTGGTAAGATGGCGTAATTCACCATTACCCACTCTTGAATTGAGGTCATGATAGCAACTTTAATTTCAAATTTGTTGTTCTGAAAGCGCTAATTTCTGCTAACACAGCGTAATTCACCATTACCCACTCTTGAATTGAGGTCATGATAGCAACTTTAATTTCAAATTTGTTGTTCTGAAAGCGCTAATTTCTGGTAATATGGCGTAATTATTCACGATTACCCACTCTTGAATTGAGGTCATGATAGCAACTTTAATTTCATATTTGTTGTTCTGAAAGCGCTAATTTCTGCTAACACAGCGTAATTCACCATTACCCACTCTTGAATTGAGGTCATGATAGCAACTTTAATTTCAAATTTGTTGTTCTGAAAGCGCTAATTTCTGCTAACACAGCGTAATTCTCCATTACTCGCCATCGGGCCTCAAACTGGTTCATTTTACTCGCTCATTTTGTGCGCGCACCGACCGCAGCGGTCCAAAATGGACATCGCGCTAAGCCCTATTAGTGATGCAAACACCAATGTCGCTTATAATACAAGTTAGCGCTTAGCGACGATTGATTGCACCTCATTTTCGAAGTACTCATGAGAATTCGAAAACGTTTTCCGAGCAATAATACTTGTGGGTCAATGTTTGTTTAAGTGCAGGAACGAAAATTTTAAATTTAGAGTGGCGTTTGAGATATAGAGAATGTAAATTCTAACTCTCGAAAATTATGTTGATGTATATAACAATAATTTTTTGCCACAATGTTCAAACGGAAAATATACGAGTGAAAATTGATAATGTAACTCTTATATTGACGATCTCAATATGAGTGAATATAATTTGACATAATAATGTATTTTTTAATGTTATAATGTAATTTGTTCATATTATTTTTTCTTTATTTTTGTTCTGACGATCTCAATGTGAATGCATATAATTCGACATAATAGTGTAATTGTACTGTATGAATTTTGAGAAATAAATAAATCTAATCTAATCTAATCTAATCTTAAATATTTACTTAGATGTATAATATATTATGTTCGTGTTTAATTGGTTTTGTGATGAAAAAATATACCGTGCACGTTTAAATTTATCGGCTAGCAATTCTGATAGATTGAAGCCTTTCATATTTTCTTTTTAATAGGAAAACGGAAAATATACAAAAAAGAAAAAAATGTTCTTTCAATCGATACCACTAGACTTGTTGTTGATATTCATTGGAAATTTCCATTCAAATTTTCCTTTGGTTTAAGTACTTATCTCGATAGCATGGTACATTTAAAAAGTTTTAGCCTTCATTAAAAATGCAGTTGCATATAAAATAAGAGCAAACAAGCAACAAAAATTCATAAATAAAACTTGTTTAAGGAAACTTTAAAGTCTTAAGAATCTCTATCCATATTATAGTACAGACCTTTATGGAAGGTCTTTTATATTTTTTTAAATACTTACCTACATCCCTGTGGAATACCAAAATCTGTAATACCAAACAATGCTATACCTAATAAAACATAATACTACAGTAATCGCACCGTTTTTGACCCAAACATTGTCAACCAGTAATTTCTGGTCCCGAACTCCATATCTCGAGACCGATCGAATAATTGTAGTCTGATGGTTTTGGGAGCAAATCAATTTGTCAAATCTTCGCTAAACGTGGCCAATAAGGGTAGAATCCGTGTTGGATTCAACTGCCTATGTTTAAATTGCTTTTGGTTAACTACTCGACCAAAAGCAATTTAAGCGGAATGAATCTAACGATTAATAGAACAGAGATTATGGAATGTCTATTGATAATTATTCAATATCAAAATCAAAAATATATTTATTCAATTTAGGCTTTTACAAGGTCTTATGAATGTCAGAAGATACCGTTTCCGAAAAAAACTCACTTGAGAAAAAATGGCATAAATACTCGATGAGGTATCATTGTTTCGATATAGGTACATAATTAATTACAAACTGAACAAATCAAAATAATAAATTAAGAACATATTATTATTGTACGCTCGTAGGTACCATAATATAATATCTATTATTTTATAATTAATGTATATGTAAACTACGTACCTACATTTAAACATATTGTCCAACCCAAATGCTTAATCTACTAGTTAACAAATTGCAACCATTAAATTAATTAAGGTCGAGAATAAACTAACCAAAACAGAACATGTTGCGGTGGAAATGTGCCTGATTTTGATAATCTGGGTACAACGTAAGGCATGAGATAAGCGAAATTGGTAACTAAGACCTAATACCTACTACCTAGCTAGCATTTTACAAAAAACAATATTATTAATAGTAATAAATATTAAAAATATTATTGTTCCTTTTACGACTCTAAAACATATAAGTATTATCATAAATCAACTTGCTTTGGCCGATACTCAATATTTTTATCTTGTTCTATATTTAATGAATTACTCTATCTAATGTTTAATACCGTCCAATAGGCACTAAGAATGTAAGAAGCAGGCAGTCAATGTCTGTCCCCAACTATAAATATCAGTAATCAATGCTCTCCCGGATTGCCTTTCGACCGATATAAATACTAGGCTCCAATGGATTTGACTGAGAATAGTCGGGTTTACTGCCTACATTCAAAAGAATCAATAATCTCTTTGATTCGGTGGCGCCCAATAGGTACCTACTAGAAACTTCGTATGGGTATCTTCCGTTAGAAATAATGAATGAAATTGTGATTGTTTATGGGTACCTGTTCATCCTCCAAAGGACTGAAATCTTATATGAAACTTCTAATTCTTTAATCAAAATTTACTTATTTGGGAATTCAACTGTTAATACAGGTAGAAATACGAGTGCTAAATGTGGCCGAAAGCTCGTTTTATATAAAGGAACAAGCTCAATTTAACAAATCAATGCTGAGTATTATTACAAAGCAAAAAAAAATGAGGTAACTACCACATCACGTTGCCATGGAGATTTACTTTTTAAAATATTTCCATTAAACAATGACTTGCAAAAGTCTGCTTCATCACATGATTACTTATTTTGTATTCGCCTTAATAAGACACTGTACGGCTTCTCAGTCCTGAATCACCTCAAATCGCTTTCACTTTTAGACTGCAATTATTGAATGGTCCGGGTCTTCGATAAGTGTAAGTTATAGTCGATTAGAACTATTAGAGCCCGCATTGGCTTATCCAGCGGTTACCAGATCGCGAAGTTTCATTTTATTGCCACTCTAACGACTTGAATGCTGTAAGACACTTAGGTAGTAGGTACAGATAGGGTACAAGTGGTTATTGTCGTTTGGTAACATTTGTCAAGGTCTTAATATCTGTAATTAAGGTTCAAAAGAGAGTGCATTAACTCATGAACTTGTTTATTTATATATGAGTCTGTTTCGATGAAGGATTTACACTTAAGTAAAATCTATATATCTATATCTATATTATCTATCTTCTTCTATATCTATATATATAAAAGAAAGTCGTGTTAGTTACACCGTTTATAACTCGAGAACGGCTGAACCGATTTGGCTGAAAATTGCTGGGGATGTAGCTCAGAGCCAGGAGAAGGACATAGGATACTTTTTATCACGTTCCAGTGAAAAAAAAAAGAAAAAAATATTAAGCTGATTTGTTAAAAATAGTTTAACAAAACGCAACAATGACAACTGTCAAATCGACATTGCCAGGCGGGGCGAAGTCTGCCGGGACCGCTAGTATTATATAAAAGAAAGTCGTGTTAGTTACTCCATTTATAACTCAAGAATGGCTGAACCGATTTGGCTAAAAGTTGCTGGAGATATAGCTCAGAACCAGGAGCAGGACATAGGATACTTTGTATCCCGTTCCATTAAAAAAAATCAACTCAAATTTTAAAAATAGTTTAACAAAACGCAACAATGACAACTATCAAATCGATTGCCGGGCAGGACGAAGTCTGCCGGGACCGCTAGTAGCTATTTGAATAAATAACACAATTCAAGTGGTGTTGTGAGTAAGTACATTACCCATACAGCATACAATTTTAATATAACTTGCAAAAAATTTTTGATATTTTTACTTTTAAGACGTAAAATATTATGAAAATGTTAATTTTTGTAAAAAAAACACCAAGTGATTTTACCTTAATGTGACATATTTCGGTTTATATTACTATTCTATTAAAGCGGCAACATGTCTCTCTTAAGTTGATCCCTCATTTTGACTCGTGACACCCACTTAACATTTAGTACTTCATAAACCCGATCTTCTTTGAGAATAGTCCTTGGAAGTGTAATAAAATCGCATCGAGACGTAATGAAACGGGATAAGACGATAATTAAATGTCTTTTTACTAATTGATTAAGATTCTGTGTTGGTAGATATATGTATATATGTATGATATGTATGTACAGTAAACTTGTATAATATATAAACATATTGTTATTGGTTCGAAATGTAATAAAAGCTTTAAAAATATGAAAAAAATATAAAAATAATTAATAATAACCATTTTTTCATAAGGTTTTCTAAAAGATAACAAAGAAGCTGTTAATAGAGAAATTTAGCAGTTAAAACAAATTTTTATTCTCCCAGACTGCTAGGTTATAACGAATTTACGTTAAACGCTGCGGTTCTTTTATCAAATATTTTGGAACGCAACACAAAAACACTGAACGGAACACAACGGAACAATATTTGCGGTCAGCAAAGCGGCATGTTTTACACAACGCTAACGCAAACACCCGCGTTTCGTGCCCACTGTATCAGAAAGTCATAGGAGAATGAGCAGTGGAGCAAGATCATAGAGGAAGCGTGAAATAAATTATATTATAAGTTTGTATAAAATTATATAGATTTATGTTAAACTAGGAGTCCCGGCAGACATCTTAAATCTGTTAAAATATATTTAAGACATCTGCCGGGACTGCAGCCGTCTTCTGTCACATATCATCAATCACTTTGATGAAGAATGAAAATAATTTTGATGAAGTCTAGGTATATATTATTAAAAATTTTCTTTTTTACAAACTTTGTCCTGTCAATAAGAAACACATAAAAAATAATTATCTAATCTGGAGCAATCATTCATAATCTAGTGTTAAGCTACATCGCGCACGGAAATGTTCGAATATAAGCAGCATAAAATCACATTTCCAAACATATTTTCTCGTTTTATCAGACTCTTACGAACTCTTATGCGATAAAGCCCCCATTCTATATATAACTTTGAGTAAGGAACCATTCGATGAATCTAAGTCGACCAGCGTTCGGGAAGCTATGCGATATTATCCTGTCCCAAATACCGCAGAGCCTCGAGACAAAAGTTTATGAGTGTATGTACCGAAATGTCGCCCCATATCGTCGACCGTAGGTTCAATTACGGTAAGGGACAAAATGCCGAAAATGAGTTAAGTATACAGTTTTGTTCAGAATTTTGCGCTCTTTCGAATGGTGTATTCGAAAAAATTCTAGCTCAAAAAAAATGTTCCTTACCATAGTGATTTTTAGGGGTCACAAGTCAAATTATCCCTCGGCCAATAATGTATCTGATAATTTTTGAACAATGGCATCTTGGAATAGTGTAATTACCGCCGTGAACTCAAATTAAATAAGGTAAGGGTCTTCGCATTCTATTAATTACATGTACATTGTTTTTCATGAAGAGAAAATAAAAAATATCACCCATACCTTAAAAAAATTGCACAAGTTTTAAAATATTTGTCCCTTACCTTAATTTACCTTAGCGTACCGAAGAAGATGTTACCGTTACACTAATTTTATCATAACAACTCGGGATGTGTCACCACATGAATTCAAATTTAAATAACTATGACATAGAGTCTTAAATGGAGTAACAAAATATTTCAAGATGACATACTTTTCTAATAAAGGTGTGATATAATTATCTTCATTTTACATGTATTTTTAACTTCATAAGACAAGATACAGGCATGTGCTTATATAAGATACGCTACAAAATGCAAGATTAGAGTAAAAAAAATAGCATTGAAAGAAGAAGGAGTAATCTTTAGGATAATTCTTTCCAGTTTGCAGGTACTCTATGGATTATATTCATTCGAATTCATACAAGTAATATTTATTAACACCATAAGTATTGTAATACATAAAAAATACGACCAGAATTATCAAAAACAACAGTAATACCTACTGCTTTTTTTACAGCATTAAGGTTTGAATCTAATTTGAATCATCTTTATTTCTTTTCTATTGTCTCAAAGATTTCAAGACACCTTCACAAGACAATTCATCATTATTGGAAACTGTAACTTTTCCGGTATTATTTTTTCTTAAATCTTTCATCGAATCAATTCGTGATTATTAATTATAATATATGCCCAAAAACATTAAAATCGACATACCGCTTGTTGTTGTTTCTTTGCAATCGTAATAAACAGCACTGAATATTCTTTGATTTTGAAAAAAACGGTCTATTTGTGTGATGGCATCTAGTTTGTAAAGCAGTATTTGGATTAGACTGGTTCGATTAATTCAATAGCTTTATTTTAAGAGTTCTCCAGAGCCATAACTAGTAGATCTAACTGAGGAGTAAACCTCCAAGATTGTGATTGAAGCATCTTCTACAAATAACCAATAACGGTCAAGTCTTGGACTGTTGTTATTAGGTACAGAACCTATGTGCTTCTCAATGTTGCAGCTAAAATCTACAAGGCAGTACCTATAATAATATAAAATCCTATCCTGTGTTTATTTTACGCACTGTCATAATAGCTTTATAAGTAAAATTGTTATAGTCAGTTTTTCTTTCAGCAAAGAAATATTGGTATATTTTAATATTGCATAAAAACACTCAGCATGTACTTTCTATACATTTTCATGTACCTTAAATATTTTTTAAACCTGTTTGCGATTTAAAATTAGCCTTACGATAAAATTTTCCATTAATTTCTTTTGCAACAACTGTCTTACAGTATTTTATCTTTAATTTTTATTTTTAACACGTCTTTTACACTATTTGTAATAAAAAAATTGATTTTAACTTAGTAGTCAATTTAATGTAAGGGGCGTGACTACGAAATACTTGCAATGTAAGGGACGTAATTTTCGAAAAACACTAGTGTAAGGGACATCTATTTTCTAAAATAGCTGGAATATTGAAATAAACGTTACAAGGACTGATAGAGCACTACAATATAAGGTTTTTTGTGAAATCAGATCCAAAAAAGGTTCAATACAAAAAAAGTTACAAGCGATTGAGTCCGAAAAAAAACTTTGTCGGCCTCTCCTGAAAAACTGTATTTTGTCCCTTACCGTAATTGAACCTACGGTCGACGATATGATAGATTCAAAGACACTCAAAGGGTAGAGTTATCCTGCATGATCGAATATAAAATGATCGAATGAATGATTGAATTACCAAGACAATGCAGCAGTAGTGGCAAATTACTCGTAGATCGGATGGCCGATGGGGCCGGAAAGTGTTGCAGTGTGGGGAGATCCCTATGTCATATGATTATGACCCCCATGACTATCACTAGATAGTATTAGTAAATGTTGAATAATTATTACGTATCGCTACCGCTCTTGTCTCAAAACACTCGCGGGTAGTCGCCAACCCATTCGTCCGTTAACCGATATGAGAAGGAGTTTGAATTGCATACTACAACAGAATTCGCTTACTTCGTGCAAAGCGCATTTTGTGTATGCATACTTGAAAAGCTATGATTTATCTTTGTTCTACAGGATATGAGTGTTGGTTTATGAAATTATGAATATTAACCATCCGGGTTTTGTGACGTAATAAAAAACTACGTAAAAATAATAACTGTACCTAACATTAATTGTTCTTGGTAAACTTGATAAAAATTGCAAAAACAAACTTTAAAGTAGATAAATCGCCAACAAACTTGTATTTAAAGCACAGATAAGCCGCGTTAGAGCCAAAGCGGGTAACCCCGAAGGAAAATTAATGACAAAAACATAATTAGAGAGTTGGCAACTTTAATCGAATTACGGGTGCCGCGAGATTAACGCAGTGGGTTAATGCGGCAAGAGAACACGAGTATTTACTATAAGTAAACAATAAATAACCCTTACTCTAGAGATTTATTTTAATTTATTTTGGTGAAAGAAATTAAAATATAACCCGGATACAGATTACAAAATTCAGTCATGCACGATAATAGATAAATATTGTTGCATTGTTTTACTCGTATGTAGGGCTGTTCACACTCGCATAATAAATAGATATGATTTTGAATACGTTTTTAAATAAACGATGAATACCTACACGGAATAATTTTTTCTTTCCTCCGGCCGGAAAGCGCCAACTTTCTGGCCGCGATGCGCTAAATGAAATTGTCGCTTTCTGGCTTCGTCGAACAGAAAAATAGTATACTGACCTCGGCCAGTAAAATAAAAAAGCCTCAGATCACATTTTTGTCAACCTCGGCCTCGCCTCGGACGACAATTACATATTGTGATCTGAGACATTTTTTATTTTACTGGCCTCGGTGCGTAATGTACCTACTATATTCATATTTATTCAATTATGGCAATAAATAAGTAGGTAGGTAATACAATCATATAAAATAATGAATAAAAAGAGCTGTAAATTGTGAAAAGGAGCAATGTTAAAACCGCAAAGTATTTTCCGTTATAGCCTTGTAATTCAACTCGCGAAAATAAGTCTTTATTCACGTAAGTAATGGAAACAGCGAATTCCCGACGGACAAAACTTTCGCCTACTTGGGGGAATTTCCTACCAACTTTGAACTTTTATGTTGATAATCGGCATTTTAAAAAACAATTTGGCGAACTGGGTCGACTAATGCTCTTTTGGATTTAACATAAACGATATGTAATAAGGAGGTGGTGTAGATTTTTTCCGAGCGGATCAATACGTGTGTAATGAGAAAGAAATTTGATTAGAGTTTATCCAGCGCTGTATAAATTTGCTTTTAATATAAAAGGATAAGAGTATCTCAATCAGCATGTTTGCATTTCCATTTGATGTTTTTTTTAGAATTTGGGGCAATCAATAGTAAAGTGATGCAAGGGCTACCGATTTTTACGTGCAAACGTCTGGTTTTCAATGCATAATTATTGTAATAATACAATGAAATGAAAAGGTTTTTAACTGTTTGTTAAATTCTTAGAACATCCTGAACTATTGTTGTAAAAGCGGTAGAGGTATAAAAAAGTAATAAGTAAATAGTCAGAAGTCACTGTTGTATCTATTCAGGTAGCTGTAAAATGTGATCATTATGTTCTCTGCTGCATGTCTAGCACGCACAATTTACCCGGGAGTAAGAGCAACTATTATTTATACGTATAGGTACGTACGTACTAAAAAAAACAAATGTTCTTACCCTCTGTTAAAAAATACGTGCTAGTCATAATCGTGACGTGAATACTCTCAAATAAACAATACCCCCACCACAAATTGACCAGTACAGACATTTAATCCACATTAGGGTGGGTCACTCTAGTATGAAAAAAAAAAAAAGTTGATGAATCAAATTCTAATAGTTATATTATGTTGTAGTGTACTATAAAAAGTAGTTTTAGCTAAAAAACATATAATTAAACATACATCTACAGCCCGCGCATGCGCTTTAAAACTATACGTTTTTTGAAAAAAACACGTCTTACTATAAGGCATATTTCTTTATTAGAAATTACTTTAAGTACTATCAAAACATAGCAAATATTTTACAAAAGACATATACTAACATGTAAAATAAAAAACTTAAACAAATAATCATAAAAAGTTATAAAAAAAATTAGTTATTTTTATACGAAAAATCGCGCCTACTCTCAAATTTTGGGATAACTTTCCTCGAAGCAAGTTTTACATGAATCATGCCATCCCTTGCTTTTTTATCACAAGCTGCCATTGCAGCTTCTGTTACTATCTTTACACTACGTTCGACCGCTTATGTGTGGCAGGGTAGCCTAATAAACAGCATCCTTTCGTCACCTTTTTTCTCTATTATCTGCAGAAATTCTTCATTCGTTTGGTTTCTTAGAACAGGTGGATCAAAATTGGTTTCTTGCCAGTTTATCAGCTCAATGTAAGATTTAACTTCAAAATTAAGTTTAGGCACTTGAAAAGTGCGTGGTTTTGTGGTTGTAGGTGAATTACGCGCTTTTAGAATTCTTCTACTTGCAAATGCTCGTATATGCTTTTTTTTCATCTGTTAACATCGCCAATAGTAAATTTTCAGGGTGAGCAAAATATGCATTTCGTTGAATAACAGGATCTATGACTGCTTTTAATGCACTCGATAAAAATCGCGAACTTTTAATCAATTTCCAAAGGTGCCGTGACCCGTCTTTGCATGAGGAATGTGTCTTAATTTCGAACCACACACAGAGGTAGAAGGTAAAGGTTCTTCTATATTTTTTGTATCTTTTCCGAAAATAAAACACTAGTCTTGTTCGTCCGCATTTGCACTGAGTTATTATCTTGCGTTTGCATGAACAAATATCAAATAAAATTTCGCTTTTTTACAAGAAATACACTTTTTTCTCAATTGACAACCTTTTCAATGATTTGATGATATTTTTGCATTTAGAATGATAAGCTTTTAGGAGCTGAATGACTCTTCTATGCGAGACCACAGGGATTGATGCCTTTTGCCATACTTCTTCAACTTTTTGGGTTACAATTTCTGCAATTTCGGAAAATGGGGGCTCTTTGTTACTGCCATTTTTAATTTTCACCTGTAGTCTATTCCACTCGTAACATTTCATTACATCCTGGTATGTTGGTAACACATTTGGTCTTATATCCTCTATAGTTCTAAATATAGGGCACTTGTATGACTGTGAAAGTTTAATTTCCAATTCCTAAAACAAAAATTATATAAATTACAATTTCACAAGGTTTCACGAGAAACTAGCATTACGGATACATGAATTATCTGAATGTACTTACCTCAAAAGTCTTCTTTTAATAAACAATACCGATTATTTAACAAAAGTAACGTGTATTTCACTGGATACTCTTTAAAATATTAAACTATACCCAAAGTTAAACATGTAAGTCAAGGTGTAAAAGTGGGTACTTAAAACGATTTTTTATCAAAACTTCAAGTGCGCTGCGCGGGCTGTTCCACTTAAAATAATTAAAAATAAAATTAAGGGGTTCATAACGATACCATACTCCAACATATTATCGCTATTAAAAATCGATTACTTAAAAAAAATTTTTTTGACCCACCCTAATCCACATAGCTATTAGTTGCTGTCCACGAAACTCGGGTCCAATCGATCATAATGTAATCCAATATTTGTCGGCCACGGCCCGTAAGCTTCTATGATTGATTATTAAGTGCCTACCAGTGACACGTGGTGGTGGCAGCCGGTGATTTGTCGGCGACAAACGTTTTGGATTGTACCATGTAAAAGATGAATGTTTTTGATAAATACTCGTAGTGTTTTGTTTTAGCTGGTTATAAGGCCAGTGTTAAACTCGAAGAGGGGCTAATGCGGTTCGGCTTGAACCAGCTCAGGGAGGCTACTCGAGCGTTCCTTAGGCAAGCGACATACATGATTGGCAATTGAGAAGAAAATTATTTAAAAATGTATGAATTTGACATTAGTGATTAGAACGAAAAGTCAAGTGGTCTGTTTTGGTCTGCTAATGCCAATCTTACATATTAAATTTAATTTGTTTGGTTTGTCATCTCTAGGATTGCTTTAGATGTCAAGAACAACGCCAAGATTAAATTTTAATAATTAAGAAATCAATTCAAACCACAATATTACCTTTTATTTTGCTTTGATTTTTGTTGCTTTATTTGAGAAAAACTTTTCAATGTGTAGGTATTTAATCATTTCTTAATATTTTCTATTATCCATTTACTTAATAAAGCCGCAGCCGATTCAACTTCTTATTCCATTCTTACTAAAGGATCAAGACATTTCCAGGAGGGTTAGAACGTAAGGTCTTTGTCGCGCGAGAAGGCTTCGCTGCATCGTCACTGTCGCTTCACTATTACAGCTGACAGATGCTATCTCGCGTTACCAAAACCTAACGTGCACTCCGTGCAGGCCCAGAAACAGTGAACTATTATTAGGTATAATAGTTACTTACTGAGATAATTTTTAAATACAAGTTCTGTACATGTATTAAAACCATGTCAGTCCGTACCTATGGTTCTCTTACAAAAGAAATAGGTATTAAAAGTTTCGAAACACCAATACCTATTAAAACTAATATACGCCATTGAAATTGATTAAAATTTCATTCCAATGAGGTGGTTGTATATTTTAATTTGCATCTCTTAGCGGTTAGTTGTGAAGTTGGTTCTACAAGAGTTGTATTTCGCTATCTAGTTAAAATACACAAACCCCTATAACCTGTAGAGATGCTCTTTATTTTTTCATTTCTAACATTAATTAAAACCTCCTTTCTCTTGTTTCAGGTTCCGGTGTAAAGCGTACAAGTTAAAAAAATGAAAAACAAACCACTCGGGTAGTTCTAAATGAGCTAGGCGGAAAATAAAGTTCAACGAATGTTTTAAAAAAGAAAGAAATTTTTGTCGTAAGTTCTTATTTTTTATGTAAACAATTTTTGTATATTTCTTGTTTTATCACGAATTAAATAGGTACCTACCGTCTGTACCTACTGTAAATTTAACAGGAAGTTTCTTGTTAAAGATGCGCAAAGTGAAATGGATCTAACATTATCTACCTAAAGTTAAAATCATGTCAGGCTAGCTGGCCTCGTGGTCCAGCGCACGTGCAATTAGGTACATTCTGAGGTACTTACAATTATCTCTCAGAGTCCATCCATCATAATATTAATATTATTATTTCACCGAAATAAAAGGTAGGTAAGTATATAAAACTACTCTGATACAATAACATGCTATATTCAGAAGATCAAAGAAAATAGTTTACCACTTAGCGTTAGCTTACACTATTTTGAACCGGCGTTTGTCCTTTTTACAAACATGCTAAAAATGAGCTCTTATCCTCAGTTTAAAATAGTGCATGTAATAATGCATACAGATATCAAGTAGGTAGAAAGTTTAGAATGTTATGTCTATGGTTGATATAAAAAGAAAAAAATAATTGTATATCAACGTAATTTGTCAAAAACTGTTCGCTATGAAAACTAGTATAAAATAAAATTCTCGTGCTGAACAATAACATCGTTGTGCGAATTATAAACTTGATTGAAGTACCGATTTTATTTCTTGGGTTAGAATTTTATATAGGCACAAGCGGTCCGCCCCGGCTTCGCACGGGTCTCTATTTTTTTAAATTTCTTTTCAAAATATTTTATTACAAAATATTACTCGTGGATAACGAATTCGAATGGTGAAATAATATTTAAAAACGGTACATTAGTACTTTTTGAACAAAGTTTTCCTCTTTATAATATTAATACCTACACCTATAGATAAACAATAATAGCATAGATTAAAGAGTAGGTATTTAAAGAGCTAACTAGCTAATATTTGTGATCACAGGTGAGTGGAAGCCTTCGCAAAACGGTACAATTTACATACATTACAGATCGTTTGCGGAGTCATGAATATGCCATCAACCCTGTGGTCATCCATCACTGAAGCCTTAATGGAAGCAATTTTACCGTAGAATTACCTTGGGATAAAATAATACATTGAAAAAATATCTTAAATTGATTGTAGATTATGCGAGGCAGTCAGTCAGTTATCCCTACCAATATTATAAATGCGAAAGTAACTCTGTCTGTCTGTCTGTCTGTCTGTTACACTTTCACGCTAAAACTACTGGACCGATTTTAATGAAATTTGGTACAAAGAAAGTCTGGAGCCTGAGAAAGGACATAGGCTACTTTTTAACCGACTGCAAAAAAGGAGGAGTTCCATGCGGACGAAGTCGCGGGCAGAAGCTAGTAGTATATAATAATAATATAAGTTGTACAGCTGCTGTATAACATTTGAGCCTTTACTAAGTACCATGGCGTGAAATTTTACATCAAAAAAGTCTTAAATTGATAATAGTATGGTCGAAGATGTCACACGCAGCACCTAATTGTATATGAGTTGTACTAGGTTAATATAAGGGAGAGCCTTTATTCTTAAATAGCTTATAATAAAGACTTTTAACATCATAATACACAATCTGGGTGAAATAATAATAATATATGTCGCGAATAATGTGTGAGATTTAGAAGTTGTATCTCTTTTTGTACTTAATTAATTCATGTAATCTTTATAATTAGGTAGAGAATTAATAAAGTGTTAAAATAAGTCCAAAGGAACAATGGTGAAAGAACAATAAAAATGCGTCGAAAAACGTTACCACCGGTTCGTGAAGAGAACTCGAAGACGTTTCGAACTCTGTGCGAAAATGACTGGGCGATTTACTTTCTCGTCGCGTCAGTCGCAGCAATTGCTTATGCAAACAGCTTGCACGGCGAGTTTGTTCACGACGATATACCTGCGATAGTGACTAATGGAGATGTGAACGGCGGCAATAGTTTAGTGACAGTGTTCAAGAATGATTTCTGGGGCACACCTATGTCAGATCCCGCTAGCCACAAATCCTACAGGCCACTTACGACACTGAGTTTCAGGTGAGTTTTAATAGTAGTGTTTTCCGGTATTTTTTTTACGGCTTGAATTTCTCAATGTACTATCAACTGTGCTGGCGATGTTACACCTTTAAGGCAATAATCGCTTGACGATTAATCGATTTAATCGAAACGACCCTGGTACCTGGCGGCTGTGTGTGAGGCAACAAGTGCAAGCAATTTTTTTCTAAAATGGCATACCCCGAAAGCATGCAATAGTACCTATTAACATGTAGATATGTATGATTTTTTATGTTTATCGGATTTTACCAATTTAAAAGCTCGTAAAAGACATATTTTCAAACATGTTTATTTAATCACATTTTCAAATATACTGGGCGAAGGATTAAAAACTTTCATCCCTTGTTATATCCAGGGATGAATTTTTAAAAATCTTTTTTGCTTGTTTACGGCTGTCTGTTCATGTCAGAAAATTATTCAGTTCCTTTTGTACCTATACAATTTTATATTAAATCGTATTTAAGTCCATAAATATCCATTAATTATCATTATAAAAAAATTAACAGATGGATACAGTGAACGCATATTTACCTTCATTAACAGTGTGAAAATTGAGTACCCAGATATTGTAACCTATGGTAAATATGAAGCACGTATATCAAGGGCAGTAAATGATGAAGTAAATAGTAGCTAGTTCATTTTAATGAGGTATAATTAAGTGTATGAACCCAGGATTTACGATCCATTCTGTAATAATTTAAACTAAGCAGCAAATTATGCAATATCCTACCAGTGTAAAATGAACCTTAAACCAATTGCAGTGTGGTACATTTTTTTTATTTGTTGGTAAAAATGATGACAACAATAATAGGAAATATAACTGCGGGTGATTCACTACTTCACTGGAGAAATGGATTTCACTCAAATTAGACCTTTACTTCAGTATTTGCAACGTGTGGGTCGCGACTCCCTGGGGGGTCACGTTGCGTCTGTAAGGTCGCAAGAGGTCGGGAGAATAACCTAAGTCTTAAAACATAAAATTTTAACGTTACGTTTTAAGAATTTAGCCTAAGACTATTGTTAGCTCAGTCTTGCTACGATTATGGAATCTATAAAGACTCCGAAATGTCAGCCAATAAAATAAAATACGCGAGTTGAATCCGTCTAAAGTTGTTTCATTCCAATGAATTAATGTTATTATAATATAATTACTAACAGCTCTAAAAAGTTCAAGTTCATCTAAAAAAAAAATACCTACCTACTATCGATAAAAGACTTTCACAAAAATTTGACTCAGTATAAATACAAGGTTTTTACATCTAGACCATCAGTACACAATACAGTCATATCATAATATTAAAGTTAAAGAAAATAATATCGTATAAGGGAAACCAATATGTCGGAATGAGATATCACTAAAAGATTGAAAAGAAATCTCTATTCAAGATATGAATTTCAATATGTCTGCCTTTGCGAATTCACGACCGCTGAATTGGTTTTGTATCCCCTTTTTTACAACACATCTAATATAAAAGGGGGGAGTGATGCGTTCGGCAAAATTACAAATGCATCCTCTATTACACTTTCCAAAGAATTATCAATCTTACCACCATACAAATAAGAGTTGATGGATGACATTTGATGTTTTATTTGGCTTGTTTTGTGTGTATTATAGTTTCTGCGGCACTGGAAAAGGAAATAGAACGTGTGATATGTAGATTCTGACATCTTTGTGTTATTGTAGGGGTGTAACGCAATGTATCGAGAAATCGATTTATCTCCGGTCGACTCGTTTTTGTGTTGAGTGAACGTAACCTTGATGGCTCTTCAGGTGATGTCAAAGCATATTTTTATTTTTTCCGGTTGCGTGAGCAAACATACAATCTTCGGCTCGAAGGTATCTTTGCGTTATAAAGAAAATATTATCCCTTTTGTACTCAACAAGGTTGAATAATTTTATTCAGACTAGTAAGCAACGGGAAAGTCAGCAGTTATTTCAGCTTTGTTTTGAATATAGCGAAGAAAATATTTATAAAAAATATTTTTTTAAGACATTAGTCGACTTAATTTCCTGATCATTAACTTTGGCAGGTTAATTAACTTGATAAGCAAACAAAGGGATTTGTTAATGTAAAATTTCGATACTTTAAATTTAAATATGTTATTATATTATTTATCCGTTGTCTATTATTCACAGTAAGTAAATTGTTCAGTTTGAGCCTGGTTTTATGTTTTCCCTAAACTTCATCATAAAGCTACTCAACACGGGACTAATTACATAAAGAAGTTTCAAGGGGTAGTTTACAAAAAACAAAAAACGTCGAATAAAGCGGGTCACGCCGCGACCACGGAAATGGGTCACGAAGATTTGCCGTAGACAATGCCATGTGATAAACGACACAGGGATGAGTGGCTGAAAAATGCCCTGGAAATTAAAAGGACGGGAATGATAGATGACACCTGGTAATGACGTGGTGTTACGTGATTTAGTTTGTTTTGATAGTGATATATTGAGAGAAAGACGTTCGAATTCAATAAGGAATAGAAGTTAGGTACCTACTTTTTTTATCTTTAACTGCAAGTTCTACAAAGTACAAAGGTACAGTGCAAAGGTAGTTTTTATGAAATTTACACACTGTCGATTGAAAATTAAAACTTTATTTAGTAAGAAGGGTTTATGTTACACGTTAATAAAGTATTCATTAGACATTGGCCATTTTGGGGAAATATTAATGACGTTGAATTTTGAAGTTATTTTATGAAAATATGTCAACATCGTAAACCAATAACTGAAAAATAAATTATTATGGTAACTGTTTTATAAAGTTACTTGAAAGGTAATTACATTTTTATACCAATGTGTAGTACCTAATTGCAAAAGCATCAGAAATTTATATAATAGGTAATTATTTTATGACGCTCTGTTAATAATAAAAAAAGGTACATATTAAAGCGCCCTACCTTACATTTTTTAATATTTATTTGTCAGAAATCCTAGTTCTTTTGTGTAAAAATTGAGGCTTCTTTTAATTCGTGCCTTTGGACGTCTTCTTAGGATCAAGTAAAACATTATTCAGTCCAGTTTATATTAAAATTGGATTGAATAAGCTTCATCCTCGCCAAAGGCAATTTTAATAGATTAGCCACCGATTTATGAAAATTGACTTCTTAAGACTTTTTCTCATTTAATGAAAATTTCTCTAACGCTGTAGGTACCTACTTTTTTTGCATTAAAATCTAAAGTTATAACGGCAATCGAAAATAAAACTTTGTACCTAGTATTTTTTTTTAAATTTATATGGCACATAAATATAAGTTAATATATAGTATATATTACAAAAAGCACTCAACTTTAGTTTATAAGTTGATTAAAATTCATCACAATCATACAGTGGCTGTCTTTTTTAATAGGTAGTGCCAAAAAATATAGAACTCATTTGATTACGTCTGTGACATGCATGCATACGTTTTTAAAACCCCTAAAGCTGTACGAATAGATACCTACTTAATATTCATATTAAAAATATTATTGTGTCTGTCCGTCAGTTATCACTTCACGTTTAAATCACTGAACCGTAGATGAAGGACATACTTAAGCCAATTTTAACCCCCAAAGGGGTGAAACGGCGGTTGGAAGTTGGTGTGGGCCATCAATAACCGTTGGACCGATTTAGATGCAACGTACGAAGGTATGGATATAACCTGAGTCCCGGAGAAGAACAGAACACAGGGGTTGAAAAGGGATGAACAAATTTAGCATCGAAATGCGATGGATACCCAAAGTATTGATTCGACGCAGATGAATTCACGGGCTGGAGCTATTATGTACTATATATGCATGATAAAATGATATACTATATTTGCATGATAAAATGGTGTTTACGCCATATCGTGACTCGACTAAAAATTGACGGAAACGGAGCATATGTATCACTCAACGCTAAAGACACAAAAAAGACGCTCGTAACGACGGAAATGATGTCGTGATGAATGACTCCGTTCTCATTACCATCTGATATCATTAGGTATCATAGCCCCCGTTATCCTTGCCGAGCAAAAGCCTCACTTGTGAAAGAGAAAAAAATATCAAAAACGAACTGGGGTGGTTTTTGTGCAGTATAAACGAATAGAGCGAGGTCGAGAGGCTTTCATGGACTAATAATTAGCGTGAGACTGCTATATTCGATTTAGCAATTTCATTGACGATCGTGGTTTTTGTCATGTAAATTAATGGTTTTATTTAAGGGTTTGATTTTATTAGGATAAAAAGAAAAATACACAAAAGATTTTCTTTGGCTTTATTTGTACTTGTATTTTCTGAAACATGAATAAGTAGTTAGAATTTGGGATGTATAATAATTTCTAATGCTGTTTCCTGGTTATTACACATTGGAATTAATCAACTATAAACGGATGTAACTCGCGAATTTTATATAATTGGCTGACGTTTTGGAACCTTTACAGTTTCCATAACCGTAGCACGACTAAGCTGACAATAGTCTCACGGTAAAATGATCAGTGCACTGAGTCAAATCCATTTATAGTTGTTTTATTCAAATTGTAACTTCATAAAAAATACTAAAACACGTGCACTGAAGTGCTATGTATTAAAAAAGGTTCATGGGGCCTTAGTACGTTAAATATGATATTTGTATTGGATAATGAGCATTTCTAGCGCCCAGTATTAACTTCGTAACGTAAACGTATACAGGTTCGTATTTTCAAAAACGTAGTAAGCAACATAAAATCAAAAAGTCCTTGCCATGATACTAAACCACTATAAAAAGTCATTATTACCGTCCATTACCTTCAAGAAGGCGTTTTAAAAGTCCGTAGTAATGATTGGTGAAGGTTGACGGTGACTTATGTAAATCACAGAATATATGAAAATAAAGGTTACTAGACATGATTGATTAGTTTTTCAAGTCTTGGCTATTAATTAATATGGTCATTGCATTGGTTGATGATAATCTTGTGCCTATTTTTTAGGTTTATAATTCAGTTGTTTTATTCCAATGTGTAATAACCGTGAAGCAACCGAAGTTATAATAAAATCATTATTTTTCAAGTGGGTACTAAATATAGATATAAAGTAAGGTAGGTATCTATAAAACTTTTGCTAACAAAGGAAAATTTCCCGCAAATCCTCCAAAGTTTTACAAAAGTGCAATCTCCAAACCACGCTAAACTTCTTTCTGTTATAAGTTTATAATTAAAATTTGTGTTTACCTACTTTTTTGTAGTTGTTTTACTTGCTAGCAGAACAATCATTATGAGAAGCTTACTCAAGGAAAATACAAACTGAATAATGGCAGTATACTAGGGTAGGCGAACATTTAAGCATTAACGTGCCATTTTTTCTAAAAAATGATTAATGGGGTTATTGACGTGCCATCAAAATATAATTTTTGATTATTTGGAAAATGAAAATAATAAATATCAAAACTATCAAAACTCTTTATTAAATTAAACAAAAGAGGTATATTTTGAAATGTTTTTATTACCCGCATAAATTAAATTACCTACTATAAAATTAGATGACAAATAATTTATGTTAGGGTTGAAATATGCTACTTTTAGCAAAATGCATGCTGAACTGGATTCATCTAAAAAACGGTTTTTAACAGAGTTTTAACAGGCATAGCGCATAGGTAGATGAAAACATTGTTAGAATAGCATGAGCCAGCTTCTTCAAACAGTTAAATGTGCCTGGTAACGCATACCATGCTTTCAGAATTATGTTAATATTATCATCAATACATAGTATAAAACAAAGTCGCTTTCGCTGTATGTCCGTATGTATGCTTAGATCTTTAAAACTACGCAACGGATTTTGATGCGGTTTTTTTTAATAGATAGAATGATTCTTAAGGAAGGTTTATAGCCCCCGTGCGAAGCCGGGGCGGGTCACTAGTTTTTAATTAAACTACTTTCGTCAATCTTTTAGTTTCGATTAATTCCAACTCTTTCCTCGTTTCAATAAATTTTTGAATCTATATTGACATAGATTGGAAATCAATCAGCTGCATTTCAAATTCTTCAATTTCCAACTTTTTTGTAGTTGTTTTACTTGATAGCAGAACAACTATTACAAGAAGGCTACTCAATTAAAATACAGGTTGTATAATGGCTGTATACGGACACAGTCTTCGCCAAAGTATATTTAGAAATCAGACTAGATTTGGTCATAATAGGACTTTTGTGTCGTTCAATTTTTGACCGCGGTCCATGAAAATCATTGTCTCTGGACCTCTTGATTTCTCCTGCCTTTTAATTAAAACTGAACACTGTGATTGTGTTACCGACAGGTACGAAATCAATTACCTTACTATTACTTTATTAAAAACGTATTTAAACGACTTAAAACTATTTAAATTGTGGATACAATATAGTACCCACCTATTTAATAATTGAAAATGTTCTGAGACTAAAGCAAAGTAGTTTTGATAACTAACGCTTTTATTAGGTCGACCTGTAACTAATTAAGAAACTAAGTTTATAACAAATAGCTTCTGCCCGCGACTTCGTCCGCGTGGAACTCCTCCTTTTTTGCAGTCGGTTAAAAAGTAGCCTATGTCCTTTCTAAGGCTCCAGACTTTCTTTGTACCAAATTTCATTTAAATCGGTCCAGTAGTTTTAGCGTGAAAGCGTAACAGACAGACAGACAGACAGACAGAGTTACTATCGCATTTATAATATTAGTAAGGATTTAATACGGCATTCTACGAGCCCATCACGTGGTTTTCCCGCTTTATATTATTATGTATAGCGAAAATTGCGTTCGAAGCGGAACACTGGACTTGACTTGAATTTTCCTAAATAAACCCATATTTGCAAATTAATCTCATCTGTGTAAGTTGTCATTCGATAGCCGCATGGGAAGACTTGTCTCTAGTTCGGATGCGCCTTACATGGAGGCGACGGGGGATGTGAGGTCACCCACAGGAGGGCCTGCATCTACGGGCAGATACCGCCGGGCTTACAGATACTTCCCGTGCTCCCTGCATATCGCACACCTAGATCTAAAGGGAGCTATCTCAAAAAAGTTTATTTTTTCATGAGAGGCGAAATAAAGATTAATATGTCTACATGCACTAAAGGAGCTTTCGGTTATCTTTATGCTTTTTATATGAAAAGTCAGCTTAAATATCTTTTATTGGTATAAAGGTTTATGGCGGTGAGGTAGAAAATATTGAGGTTTTAGGCCTATATGCTTAGAGTCCGGCATAACCACGTTGTTACTCGATGACGACGTAATGCATTTACACACAATAAAAATGTATCTTATTATTAAATTGGCAGCTTGCAGCCATACTGCCAACGCTTTCAGCAAGCCTTTGAAGTATTGTCGAGTCGACATATTGTCGTATTATTCTTATCGCGGAGTTCATGCAAGACAAGGCAGAAATAAATCTTGTCACGTCGATGTCGTCTCCTTCTTGTCGACAACGATGGTACTCAATAGTAAGTCGACAAAATACAGAGACAATACGCGTATTCATAACATTTTTATATTTTTATAGGGTGGCACAAATAACGTACCCTTACCTACTCTTGAATCTAATTATCTCAATACAAATTTACAAACAAAATTAATATTCTAAGCATCTCCAAGACAGAACAGGGAAACTACATTAATCCAAACCACAGAGCATACCCCATGACAACCGTAACATGAGTTTAAATTAGTTAAACGAACGTACATTACCGGTACAAGCTGGACACAGCCTAAGATCAAGCAGTTACCCTATTTCATGTATGTGGCAGTCTGAAAACCAAACCTTTAAGAACTGGTTTTAGCTATGAATCTCTTAAAAGTCACAGAATTGGGACGTGAAAAATTCTATGGTCAGAACAGATGGGCAGTCATTCGTGAATTAGACACTATAGGTAATACCTGCTTAAGTGATAATATTATTATGACCTTCTCTGTCAAGAATTGCCTTAGCAACATGGCATTTGTTTCACGTATACACTAACCAAGTAAATTACTTTATATTTTATGTCTTAGAAATAGTACATTACGCACCTAGGCCGGTAAAATAAAAAATGTCTTAGATCACATGTAATTGTCGTCCGAGGCGAAGCCGAGGTTGATAAAAATGTGATCTGAGGCTTTTTTATTTACTGGCCGAGGTCAGTACACTATTTTTCTGTTCGATGAAGTCAGAAAGCGGCAATTTCATTTAGTGCAGCGGCCAGAAAGTTGGCGCTTTCTAGCCGGAGGACAGAAAAATATATTTATTGTACATAAATTTTGCTACGTCTTTGTATATTGATAGTCAAATGGAATAATGATTTCTTCCTATTGTAATAATCCTTTACTCCTTTAAGTTGCGGTATTCAGGAAACAGATCGCGTGACACGGACGTATTACCAAGGCAATATCCGCTCGGTATAATTTAGCTTAAACTTGCTGCTGGTGACGCGGGGACGTTCTACGCGACAAGATTTTTAATAAAAGTAGTTTTGTTAAGTCGTAGTAATGACAAATGAACCTAAATTATAGTCGCTTAGCTAACTTGTAGTCGCTTTGCTAACTTGTAGTCGCTTTGCTAACTTGTAGTCGCTTAGCTAACTTATAGTCGCTTAGCTAACTTGTAGTCGCTTAGCTAACTTGTAGTCGCTTAGCCAACTTATAGTCAGTTAGCCAACTTATATTTACTTAGCCAACTTATTGTAGCTTAGCTAAACTTGTAATCGTTAAGCTAATTAGTAGTCACTTAAATAGGTTGTACCTACTCTAATCTACATACTCGAGAATATTATTTTATTGTAAGAGCATGCGTCTTTTTTCATACACAATTAAAAAAAGTAATGAATAATCTTAATATTCCAATCAGTAACACCCATAGTGTAACTGGAATAGGCACGCTGCGGCGCGTATAGCAAAGGTTTTTGCTTTTATCTTGGTATAAATAAAAATAAATATTGCATTGTTATATTTTTTTCTGTCCTCCGGCCGGAAAGCGCCAACTTTCTGGCCGCTGTGCTAAATGAAATTTCCGCTTTCTGGCTTCGTCGAACAGAAAAATAGTATACTGACCTAGGCCAGTAAAATAAAAAAGCCTTAGATCACATTTTGTCAACCTCGGCTTCGCCTCGGACGACAATTACATGTGATCTGAGACATTTTTTATTTTACTGGCCTCGGTGCGTAATGTACTATTGTTAAGCCACATACTCTCTTAAAATGCATTAGTGACAACATCGCATGGACGGGCTTTATAAAATCGCAACAAAAGCACTGAAACTCCCGCCGTGGGGCAGGCTAGTAATATTTTACAGTAACTATCTCGTAAGTATGAAATATTGCGGTTACTTCCGCCACCTGAATACGGCTACCGATACGGTAATATCGGTTTGTGCAGTATATAGGTCAAGTTTAGGTCGGGATGTGGTACTTTTACTTATATATCGATAGAGTATAATATAAGAAAGATGTTAGAATATGCGATAGAAAAGGTTCTTTACAAATTCTTGTTAGAGTGGTCTTTTGGAATATCAAGCAAGATAGGAAAAATAAAATAAAATTGGTAGTGTCACTCTCTTTTATAACATACTAGCTTCTGCCCGCGACTTCGTCCGCGTGGAGCTCCTCCTTTTTTATAGTCGGTTAAAAAGTAGCCTATGTTCTTTCTCAGGCTCCAGACTTTCTTTTTACCAAATTTTATGTAAATCGGTCCTGTGGTTTTAGCGTGAAAGCGTAACAGACAGACAGACAGACAGAGTTACTTTCGCATTTATAATATTAGTTAGGATTAGGATTAAGTATATAACATATATATTTTTCTGTATATTTGTATATTACCGAATCATTCAATGCAATTTTTCATCCTTATCGGGTCCTGGTTGGAACGTGCAACTATTTTTAAAAATATTTTTATAGGTACCAGTTTAAATCATCAATAATGTTGAATACGTAAGTGTTTATTGGTCATAAAACAAAAATCACAAATATAAAGGGAATCAAAGTTCAAGAGGTATTACAGGATATCACGTAGCACTTTACCCTGGATAAAATAAAATACATGTCCAATATTTTTAATAATATACCTGCTTAACTGTTCTGTGTCATTTAACAGCACACAAGCTAGTTACTAAACTGCTGGCTCTAATTGGTTGGCTGTAAATGGGTACCACCCTCATCTTCTTCTTCTTCTTTATATATAAAAATGAATCGCAAAATGTGTTGGTAAGCGCATAACTCGACAACGCCTGGACCAATTTGGCCAATTTTTTTTAAATGTTCGTTGAAGTCCAAGGATGGTTCTTACGGCGAGAAAAAATCGAATAATTACCGGGAAAACCCTAAAAACAGCCCTTTTCTTTTCCCATACAAACGTTGTCTAACTAAAGTTACCTAATTTGAATTTCGAACGGGCAAGATGACGTCTGCCGGGACCGCTAGTGAAGTTATAAAATCAGTACTAATTGCTAATCCGACCACGAAACTGATTCTAAATCCACATTATTAACCTATAAAATCATCGGATAGATAAAAGGGTCAGCCCACTTGAAATAACAAAGGGCGGAATCCATTTAAACCCTTCAAATAGAGCATGAAAATTTCAACGGAAAGGATTAATGGACCCGGCCCTAATCTTTATTTAGAAGGAGTTAGGTTAGTTAGGTTCACTGCTTATTCTTATTCTTGATTAAGATTACTGATTTCGTGTGTGGTAATAGGATTATAACATCAAGACTTCAAAGTATGTAAGTAAACAGAGCCCTATAATCCCTACTAATATTATAAATGCTAAAGTAACTCTGTCTGTCTGTCTGTCTGTTACGCTTTCACGCTAAAACTACTGAACCGATTCAAATGAAATTTGGTACAAAGAAAGGACATATGTTACTTTTTAACCGACTGCAAAAAAGGAGGAGTTCCACGCGAACGAAGTCGCGGGCAGAAGCTAGTATACTATAAATACCTATCGTTTTTTGTGTCACAAAAGTAACTGTGACACAAACATTTCACCACTCATTTACTGTTGCTCATTGCTCATTATTTCATACATATTGAAACGTAAACGTTAAAATATATGGTAACGTTCGCGTCGCCACGTTTTACTCACACTAGTGTCTCAGAGTTATTAAAGGAACGTGTTAGGAAACCGTTAGTTAAATGGTTTGTGTAAACTTTCCTAGATGTCGTTAGCAGTTATATTACAATGGGAAATTAATATTATAATAATATTCCAAGACAATCAATGACAGTTATATTCCGAGAGCTAGTACCTATTGTCATATAGCTCTTATATTATACCCCAACACGGAAATGTAGATCTGGCTGGTAAGTGCTATGACAAAAAAAAATAGAGATTTACCTCTAAAACTTAATAAAAAAAATAAATACCTATATGATTTACTTAGTTCAATGCTTAATAAGGAGTAAACCACAAGATTTAACAGGTTTTTAACAATTTTATGAATAAAAATAGGGTTTGATTTAGTCTGCAGTTTCATATTGGGAAATGGGAAATAGTAGGAGAGCTGTATAAAAACTCACCCAATGAGGGCCACCGCGTGTCAGAAATCCGCTAGACGCTAGCTGTCACCACCAATCACAGGCCAGTAGCTTGCCTCTCATTGGTGGAACATGACAGCTAGACCTCATTCTACACTAGCGCATCTAGCGGATTTCTGACACGCGGTGGCCCTCATTGGTGCCATCGAGTGCTAATACACCAAAGGCACTTTGAAGGTTTCGTCGAGTCTGTAGGATAGATAAGCTGTAGCAAAATTAGAATTCACTAGGAATGGAATATCAGTGATGTGGTTTAAAATGCACAAGCCCGGTAGAATTTTTCTTTGCGTGGTCTAATTAATACCGACAATGGCAGATCATTTTTTTTTCTTTGTAATCCAATTAATTATCGTTCGGGGTGTAATAAACTTGGGGAATTAGGATGTGTTAGTTTTGTTTATTAATATTTTTGTTAGTGTTTTTTTGGAACATCAAGCAAGATAGGAGAAATAAAATAAAATTGGTAGTGCCACTCTCTTTTATAACATACTAGCTTCTGCCCGCGACTTCGTCCGCGTGGAGCTCCTCCTTTTTTATAGTCGGTTAAAAAGTAGCCTATGTTCTTTCTCAGGCTCCAGACTTTCTTTTTACCAAATTTCATGTAAATCGGTCCTATAGTTTTAGCGTGAAAGCGTAACAGACAGACAGACAGACAGAGTTACTTTCGCATTTATAAAATTAGTTAGGATTAGGATTAAGTATATAACATATATATTTTTGTGTATATTACCGACATTTTAATTGAATCATTCCATACCATTTTTCATCCTTATCGGGACCTGGTTGGAACGTGCAACTATTTTTTAAAAATATTTATATAGGTACTAGTTTAAATCATCAATAATGTTGAATACGTAAGTATTTATTGGTCATAAAACAAAAATCACAAATATAAAGGGAATCAAAGTTCAAGAGGTATTATAGGATATCACGTAGCACTTTACCCTGGATAAAATAAAATACATGTCCAATATTTTTAATAATATACCTGCTTAACTGTTCTGTGTCATTTAACAGCACACAAGCTAGTTACTAAACTGCTGGCTCTAATTGGTTGGCTGTAAATGGGTACCACCCTCATCTTCTTCTTCTTCTTTATATATAAAAATGAATCGCAAAATGTGTTGGTAAGCGCATAACTCGACAACGCCTGGACCAATTTGGCCAATTTTTTTTTAAATGTTCGTTGAAGTCCAAGGATGGTTCTTACGGCGAGAAAAAATCGAATAATTACCGGGAAAACCCTAAAAACAGCCCTTTTCTTTTCCCATACAAACGTTGTCTAACTAAAGTTACCTAATTTGAATTTCGAACGGGCAAGATGACGTCTGCCGGGACCGCTAGTGAAGTTATAAAATCAGTACTAATTGCTAATCCGACCACGAAACTGATTCTAAATCCACATTATTAACCTATAAAATCATCGGATAGATAAAAGGGTCAGCCCACTTGAAATAACAAAGGGCGGAATCCATTTAAACCCTTCAAATAGAGCATGAAAATTTCAACGGAAAGGATTAATGGACCCGGCCCTAATCTTTATTTAGAAGGAGTTAGGTTAGTTAGGTTCACTGCTTATTCTTATTCTTGATTAAGATTACTGATTTCGTGTGTGGTAATAGGATTATAACATCAAGACTTCAAAGTATGTAAGTAAACAGAGCCCTATAATCCCTACTAATATTATAAATGCGAAAGTAACTCTGTCTGTCTGTCTGTCTGTTACGCTTTCACGCTAAGACTAATGGACCGATTGAAATTTGGTACAAAGAAAGGACATATGCTACTTTTTAACCGACTGCAAAAAAGGAGGAGTTCCACGCGGACGAAGTCGCGGGCAGAAGCTAGTATACTATAAATATCTATCGTTTTTTGTGTCACAAAAGTATCTGTGACACAAACATTTCACCACTCATTTGCTGTTGCGCATTGCTCATTATTTCATACATATTGAAACGTAAACGTTAAAATATATGGTAACGTTCGCGTCGCCACGTTTTACTCACACTAGGGTCTCAGAGTTATTAAAGGAACGTGTTAGGGAACGGTTAGTTAAATGGTTTGTGTAAACTTTCCTAGATGTCGTTAGCAGTTATATTACAATGGGAAATTAATATTAGAATAATATTCCAAGACAATCAATGACAATTATATTCCGAGAGCTAGTAGGTACCTATTGTCATATAGCACTTATATTATACCCCAACACGGAAATGCAGATCTGGCTGGTAAGCGCTATGACAAAAAAAATAGAGATTTACCTCTAAAACTTAATAAAAAAAATATATACCTATATGATTTACTTAGTTCAATGTTTAATAAGGAGTAAACCACACGATTTAACAGGTTTTTAACAATTTTATGAATAAAAATAGGGTTTGATTTAGTCTGCAGTTCCATATTGGGAAATAGTAGGAGAGCTGTATAAAAACTTACTCAATGAGGGCCACCGCGTGTCAGAAATCCGCTAGATGCGCTAGTGTAGAATGAGGTCCAGCTGTCACCACCAATCACAGGCCAGTAGCTTGCCTCTCATTGGTGGAACATGACAGCTAGACCTCATTCTACACTAGCGCATCTAGCGAATTTCTGACACGCGGTGGCCCTCATTGGTGCCATCGAGTGCTAATAAACCAAAGGCACTTTGAAGGTTTCGTCGAGTCTGTAGGATAAGCTGTAGCAAAATTAGAATTCACTAGGAATGGAATATCAGTGATGTGGTTTAAAATGCACCCGCCCGGTAGAATTTTTCTTTGTGTGGTCTAATTAATACCGACAATGGCAGATCGTTTTTTTTTCTTTGTAATCCAATTAATTATCGTTCGGGGTGTAATAAACTTGGGGAATTATGATGTGTTAGTTTTGTTTATTAATATACTTTAGTACTTGGGTGCCCGATTTTTTAGATTTACTCAATTTATTAAATCTACATCAATATTTTATCCATTATTTAAAGCGATGAAAAGTAATATAATACGTTTTAATTATTACTCACACAGTTATAAAATAACGTGGTAAAATAAACCACTCTCAATAAATAATTAAAGGATAAAAATAGATATTAATATCGACTTTCAGGAACAGCTAATATTATCTTACATACCTATTTAAATCAGCCTTAGGTACCTCTTATCCCCTTTCCAATTACATTTGTGTAGAATGAAAACAATTTTCTGTCAACAGGTTTTGGGAAAGTGCCGTTTGTTCAAAATTGTGTTTATGTTTGGAAGGCTTTTGTTTCATTTTAGTTCTTTTTGTGCACTTTTATCATGGTAATTAATTATTACATACTATTTGACGGAAATCTAAACGAAATTTAAAAATTAATTAAAAAGCAATGGGTGGCCCCATTAAAAATACGTTGGATGCGTTAGTTTTGAAAAGAAAAATAAGATAGGTATCCAAGACTGAGGTGACCTACTGACTTACTTTAAATATTTAATATTTACTGTTCAGTGCGCTAGAAGCGTCAAGGTAGAAGATTCCAGGCGCTGAAAGTTTCTATTAATCGCAAAGAATATAGCCTTTCGCTAGCCATTGGATTAAAATATATGGCTCGTTGACTTGCTTTAATTCCTAACGCCGACATAAATAATTGGGGTTTACTCGTGCCTTGGCATTTTCTTTATGCAGTTTTAGCCTTTTGAATAATATGCGGCGATATGCTCTTAAAATTCATACACAGAATAATATTATTTCACAGGACTATTCAGCCCTGACAGCACGTAAGGTTTTTGTCGCGAGATAGCATCTATCTCTATCATACTTATGCAATGAGAAAAAGAGTAACAGTGACAGAATATGCCCCCAGGTACAGAGGTGATTTTGAAGAAACTTTTTTTATCTTTTTCCAATTATTACTCCCTTTTCTTTCTCTCGTGCCTTGTTTAGGTATACTCCGTTGCGTCCGAATAGGAAATTACCACTAATTAACTCCCCTTCTTCTCTCTGTCTCTGTACAAAAATATCATTATAATTAAAAACTACTTAATGGTATTGAACCAAGAATATCAATGGAATTTCGATTAAAAGATCGTAGTTAATATTAAGTAATTACTACCCGTTATTAAATTTTGGAATTAACAACTATAATGTGTTTAACTTTTTTTTATTTAATTTGTTGACGTTTCGAAAACATTACATTTCCATTATCATGACATTATTATGTGTGTATTTTATAAGTAATAAGTTACTTTTCGAAAGTTTAAATACGTGAGTTAAATCCATTACAGTTGTTGTGTGTAATAATCGCAAAGGCATCCGAATTTATTCCTTTATTAATTTGTTTCCCTACTGCGTACCTACCCAATCTTGACCTACTCGAAATAAATTGAAAACCAGTGAAGCATAAAACGGAACCGTCAAGTCAGTGTGACCCGTCGACCGTAAGCACTAGGCGTTGATCACATTACACACAGACAGTCACATAGATACATTACTATCTGATGCATTTAGCGAAATAAGTTAAAATTCTGACTTTGAATTATTTAACTGTATAAATAGAAAGTAATCCAAAGTCAAAAAAATCCTTTATATATTTGTTACCTATAATATTTTTTATATTAGTTATAATAACAGTAGGTATCCAGTAATACCTAACCATTAAGAAGGTACAATTATTGTAAGTATATTAATTTTAATATTCATTTATTCATAGACATAACGATGACTAGTATATAAATTAAAATAATACAAAATACAAAAAACGTAATGTGTATTATATAAATATGAAACAATCTTTGGTATCAATACAAAATCATTTTAATAGTTCCTCTTCCAATACAAAAAAAGCATTTCTTAAAACATTAATAAGTTATTTCTTGAGAACGTTCTAGTTTTTTACCTTTGGAAATTAATTTAAGTTCGAGATGATATTCCGAAACTAGTTAAGTTCCGTCTTTAGTTAGATGAGTTCTCCCCAGAGTTAGATATTACAGCTCGGCAAAGTTAAATTTAACATTTGAGGAAATAAACTCAAAACTTAATCTTTTTTTTTTAAACGGATAGATAGGCTAAACAAATGACAACTTGGAACATGTTGAACACATTGGAATGAAAAAACTATAACGGATTTAACTTGCGTATTTTTATTTTATTTTATTAGCTGACGTTTCGGATTCTTTACAGTTTCCATAATCGTAGCACGACTGAGCTGACAATAGTCTAACGCTAAAGTACAAAAGTCAGCTAATAAAATAAAATAAAAATACGCGAGTTAAATCCGTTAACAGTTGTTTCATTCCAATGATATACATACCTATATTTACAAATTTTACAATTGTATAATGTTTGAATATACCTACCTACTCTGCTATTGTCAATAGACAAGTAGAACAATACATACACAGATTTGTTGGCAGTTCGGTATTTATATCAGAGTCACGTGATTATGATTTCTAACAACTAACAGGGTCAGAACATTGTATGAAGCTCCACTGTGAATCAAAATAGGTATTTTAGGTACTATTTCAGATGTAATATTTCAGCGAGGCTATTATAAATTGTCGAGTCGCCATCTCGTCATGTCGATATCGTCTTATTCTCGCGATGATCTGTCAAAAATCAACGTTGTCGACAACGAGAAATCTTGTCATGTCGATGTCTTCCCTTATTTCTACATGTCGATAACAAATAATATCGTAACAACGAACCGTTGGCTTGTCGACAACATGTTGTCGACAGTTCATAATAGGCTTGGTTTTAGGTACTACGGGTGCCTAGCTGTAGTAGGTGGTAATAAAATTATACATAGGCAAATTTGTGGGCAACGTCTACCTATTAATATTCATATATATTTTTGTTAAGTTATTACAGGTAACTGAAGTGACTTCTTAGAAACCTAAGGATAAAGAAAATTTAATATAGAAAGTTTCAAAGCTCCAAGACAGCTTTTCGGAGAATCATTTCTACGGCTACATCTTCTAAAAGGTTCATTAGATGAATAAATTTTACCTTCGAAAATCATTGAATCTAAGTATACAGATTTTCGTATAAGAATAATTATTAATTATTGGTCGCGTTAATGAGTTCTCTGAAAGAAAATATCATGAAAGTTAATTATAAGGTACAAAAAATATTTATAAAAAAAATACAAATAAAAATATCTGATGATTTCACGTTTATAACACACAACGGCACCTAGTCTCGTTCCCTTTTTAAATTTCCATTCTATATTATATACATTTTATTGGACTAAGGTAACATCAAACAGCCACATAGTTTAATTACAACTTGACAGATATTAATTCTTTTCATGAAATCCTACAAATAATTTACAAAAGCTAACACAAATTATTATAACTGAAAGTAATTGTACTATGACTAGGCCTTTTACCGGGTGACTATTATTTTGTACACGTCTATTGAAGTTCCACCTTCAATACCGTTTTGTACAATTTTGTACGAAGGAAATAACATGAAAATGTACCAATAGAGCACGAACGCGAATTTGGGTAATAAAATTTTATTTGCCAGTGCCACGGGGTTATTCTGAGCGCTAACGAAGCCAGTAATTTTATTTAGGTGACAATCCAATTTTTACGTTCAATTTTATTATGATTAGATTAGATTAGATTAGATTTATTTATTTCTCATTATTACATACATTATAATTACACATTATGTCATATTATATGCACTCATAGTGAGATCGTCAAAATTTTACAATATAAAATAAACAAACACATAACAAATAAAATTAAAACTATTTTACAAATGTCATTATTATATTTTTTCTCTTTAGTCGTCAAGCAAATTTAAACATTTTAGCGATAGGTTATATATATATATATTATATATCATATACATAGTGATATTTTCTGAGTGCCAATACCCATAAATTGATTACGTTGGTACATAAACGTCTTACCGAAACAATCACCAATTTAAATTATCGACATTACCTTGATTCTTACGATGCGCCGATAAACGTTTTACTAAAACAGCACCTGTATTAATCATAGCATAAGACTATTGTCAGCTCAGTCGTGTTACGATTATGGAATCTGTAAAGGCTCCGAAACGTCAGCCAATAATAAAAAATATGCGAGTTAAATCCGTTAAAGTGGTTTCATAAATGTATAATAAACGAGAAGGCGTCATTATTAAAACAACATCGTTTAGTTTGTTTGCCAATACACACTGTATTCTCTGAATAATTAGAATTCCACGTAATTATTGTTTTATTTTTTACTTATTTCACTGGATCAATTTAACTGGCCTTATTAATGTGTATTACATTAAACTAATGTGTAATTAGTCTAGTTGTTCTATTCTATGTTTATAGAATAACATTTTTAGATTATTTCTAAGCCTATGTACTTATGTTACGGATAAAACTGACAGTCGAAACATAGTCAAACGTAAAACCTGAAATACCTATAAGAGATAGTCGTAAGTAAAAAAAAGTATATATGTGGGATTGAATGTGTTATGAAAGAGGAATGAGTGAATGTAGTGAGAAGGAGAGAGTGAACGAGTGATGGAATGGGAGTAGAGACGAGTTGTGTGCGTTGAACGGTGTAGATGTGTCCGCTATTGAAGTAATTTTAAAATAAGTAGTTTTTTCCAATATAATTTGAAGCAAAGTCTCCGGTTTTATTAACTTGATCCCACTTATATACATACTTAAAACGCCAGTTTTCCTCTCCTGTGTTGCGGACAATTGTATGGCAACTAAATATTAATAAATCCTATCCCGTGTCAATGTAGTGCAAATAGAATCGCAATAAACGTCATAGAAAGTCGATTGCGATGCGAACTGTTCTATAATTCCCGTTTATCTATCTATTACTATTATTATTTAGTAGTTTCTTTCAGTTAGATAAGAGACAGTACTCTTATCTAACTGAAAGAAACTACTAAACAAGATTTATTTTTCAGTAACATTTCCGTTATTGGTTATATAATACATTTCCGTAATAACATCTTAAGAATAAAATCAAGAACTCATTTCCATAAACTTGCCCTAAAAACATTTTCATCACTCTTTATAAGCAATCAAAAAAAGTTTCGGCTCTCAACAAAGTTAAAGTGTTTGTAAAATCTTATAATAGCGCGGTGGAAGTTTTATTGGCTGACTATTCGAAAGTTGGCCGAGTACTCGACTTGCGAGTCGAGTGACTGCGAGATAGCCCCCCTGAGATTAACATAGTACGGTCGTGTGGAATTTGCGAATATTCTACGCTGATATTTTACGCCTGTTACCACGCGGATGAACAATTCCTTATGAATGATTATTTAACTCTGGAACCTACTTATACCAGATGCCACCGTGTGACAAAAATCTGTTAGATATGCTAGTATGACTATATTTAATTTAAGAAGGTCCAGCGAATTACAGGCTCGTCTCTCATTGATGAAAAATGTCACTTACACCTCATCAACGAATCTAACGAAGTTTAATACATAGTGCCCCCACTGATCTATACTAATATTATAAAGCTGAAGAGTTTGTTTGTTTGAACGCGCTAATCTCAGGAACTACTGGTTCGAATTGAAATTTTTTTTTTTTGTTGGATAGACTATTTATCAAGGAAGGCTTTAGGCTATATTACATCACGTTGCGACCAATAGGAGCGAAGAAACAGTGAAAAATGTGTAAAAAACGGGGAAAATATGAAGCCTTATGAAGAAGTGACAGTTAGAAGACTTTGACAGATCTTTGACGAAACAATCGGACGGGCAGGACGACGTCTGCCGGGGCCGCTAGTATTTTATAAATAAGCTAGTTAATTTATTGTCGAGCGCTGTAGATATACAGAATTAGCAACAACTCAAGCATCACGTGTTTTGTTACCTGCAGCTCTTAAAATGGTTTTGTAGTTTTTAATCAATATTTCTCTGAACTACGTAACTGAAAATGTCTATGAAATTTAAAATAGTGACGGTTTTTACTAAGCATGCTGAAACGTAGGTGCGAAACACGTATGGTTAAAAGGTAAGAAAAACACGTAGTGATAATAATGTACATAATATGTGTAGGTACAATAATAATATACTCTGCATAATAGACTACCTATTTAAAAAAAACGAGTTACAAACATTTTGCAGTAAAAAACAATTAAGTGTGAACTACTAGCAGTGTTTTTTCGCTTTTAAGAGTTACGTTGGATCCGAGGAGGACACTTATTTAAAAATCTACCCTCACTCGCAACTGGAAACCTCTAGCCGTACCGTAATGTAAAATAATGGCGTCCAAGCTTTTATAAACCTAAGCAGCGACTAAGTTAAGTAGGAGAAAGCACACGTGTGTCGCGTGATGTTAGGGTTTTCATTGGAAAAATAATAAAAATGGCTTTTAGTGCATTGTTAAACGAACGTATATTAGGTACTAGGTAGTGTTTTATTAGCATAAAAATGAAATCGAAAAGATATTCCTGTACAAAAATATCTTTAGGTTTATAAATTCATATTAACTATTTGAAACACAGCCACACACATTGTTAAAAATATTGTCAATCAATAAATCTAGTAATTTCTGATGCCTTCGCGGTTATTACACATTGGAATGAAACAACTATTAACGGAAATAATATAAAAATACGCGAGTTAAATCCGTTAATAGTTGTTTCATTCCAATATATCTAGTGTCAAACTAGTAAAGTCTGTACTATAATTAATTATTATACGAGATAATGCATGAATATACCTATACCTATAATAAATGTATCGTTCAGGACTCAGGTACAAATGCTCGTTAATAAGCATCTGGTTTCATAGTGAGAGTTCTATGATAGTCAATAAAGCGTTCTTATTAAATTGACTTCGAAACTTTTCACTCACTAACGCCTTTTTTTTCAAAGGTACAAGAAGTTCAATATTGCCATTGCTGACATAAATAAAATAGCACCTAGCAGATAGTGCAGGTATTATAAGAATGCCCCTGACTTCCACTATCTCCGTAATGCAATTTACACTTGGCTCTAAGCAGCCCGACAATAGCTGCAATAAATAACAAATGCATTGGCACGGAAGAGTGCAAGGACGTGTAGCTATGCACATTGCACGCTATCACTTGAACTTCGTAAACATTTCTTATAATAGTACCTATAAAATCTGTAAGTGTACGAGTTTTTATATAAATGATATAAAAACAATTTAGACACAAAAGTATACCTATTATTTTTTTAGTTAAAATACATAGCTTATCTTTATCTTTACTTAGACACAAACATTGTATTGCTCCTAAAATTTGTATTATAGTCTAAGGGTTTTTAAACCGATTATAGAGATTCTACGATGTGTGATTCCAGACTCGAATTAACAATTTTCTGTCAACCTCTAATTATTTCTTCTAATAATATTACTTATTGGAATGAAAGAACTACCTATAAACAGTCTAACGCTAAAGTCAAGTACTATCGTCGGCTCAGTCGTGCTTCAAATATGAGAACTGTAAATTTTTCGTGATATAATAAAATAAAATACGCTAGCTAAATCCTTGATTCATTCCAATTGGTCAACATCTATAATTTTATAATTTAGACCATACTTCTATCGGGATTCGTAATGTGTTTCTTTTCAAGGAAAACCTACTCCATAATTTCACCTAATTAAGGAACACGGGATGTACCACATTACGTATCTCTTCATAAGCCTGAAACAGCACTGTTCTGTTACCGCTGCAATGGCTACGCTCCGTTTGCTCAAATGGCCGTATAAATTCAGTTGCGCGTAACTCACGACGTTGTGGCTGCGGAGCGGTTTCTATGCGACTTAATGAGCAGAAACATACCTATGTACCTAGTAAGTGTAGTTTTAGGGCATGTTTTACAATGGACTTACATGCGATCGCTAGTTAGTCAACGAGCCTATAATGAACTGTCGAAATATTGAGATCGTTGTCGACAAGGAGAAGGTTTGTCGTGTCGCTATTGTTTCTTTGTCAACATAAAGAAATAAGAGACGATATCGAAATTACAAGATTTCTCGTTGTTGACAACGTTACCGATTTTTGACAGATCAAAGCGAAAATAAGGCGGCATCGACAAGATAATATGTTGACTCTACAATTTACTATAGGCTTACAGGTCATTACTTGACTACGTACACTTAATTTTGCTCGTCCATGGCAAGACTTATTGGATAATTGGGTACGTCTCACAAAAAATTCATCCCGATAATTAGGTACCTAACTCTTATCTCTAAATCTATATCTATATTCTATACTAATATTATAAAGAGGTAAAGGTTTATTTGTTTAGATTGAATAGGCTCCTAAACGACTGGACCGATTTGAAAAATTCTTTCGCTGTTGGAAAGCTACACTATTCCCGAGTGACATAGACTATAAAGCTGGGGCGGGCCGCTAGTATAAGATAAACAGACAAAAACTTTAGTTTCGCTTAGTTTAATCATTTCTAATGCCTTCGCGGTTGTTATAAATTAAACAACTTCAGACGGATTTAACTCGCGTATTTTATTTTATTGGCTGTCGTTCCGGAGCCTAAGCATGACTTATGCTAAATACTTAAAATACTATTGTCAACTCAGTCGTGCTACGATTATGAAATCTGTAAGGGTTTCTTTGTTTTACAGTGTGCATTCAGATATCCCCACTTATAAAGCACAGGTCATCTTTGATAGACTCTGATACAAGACGATGGATTATAGATTATTCTCTGTAACCCTCTCTTCAAATATCAAAGCATAATGTGGAACAAAGCTCCATACAATGAAAGCTCGTATGAACGAATGGTCCATACGATGTATTTTCTATAAAATCTCAAAAAAAATTGCCGAACTATTGAATTTTGCACTATTTTTTTAAATATGATTCTATGACTGTCAGTTTTGCCTTCAAGTTTGTAGTTCCATTTATACATTTTGGTTTTACAGTTGTCATAATTTAATGATAGGTATATCATGCAAATGCTGAAATGATTCAAAATCTACTGATTTCCTTTCGCTCATTAAGTTACTGCAAATCACGAAAACTAAAGTTTTAGCGCAACGGAAACCCAATGTTAGGCTTTGATTTACCCAATAATATGAGTAGATACTATAGTCTTATGGTCACAAGGGTTCGACTTAACGCTTGCGATATTTTTTGTTGTACTTTGTACCCCTTTTTCGACCCCTTAGAGATAGAATTTCGAAAAATCCTTAATAACATAGAAAGAGCACACCTACCAAGTTTTAGGTCTTTTCGATCAGCAGTTTAGGCTGAGCGCCTATGATTGACTGGCGGTTATACGCTCAGTCTACACATCAGCCATCAGAATAAACAAAAATAATAATAATATATATATATTATTATGTAGTTATAAGATATCTGAAAACATTCTCGACCGTTGCCAATAACATAAGTTGGGTTGGAGTTGAAGAATTCATTTCACGGAATGATGTCACTACGATATTAAGTCATAAAGCCTTAACAAGAATATTTTAACAGCTAAAGAGTGAATCTTTCTTGAACACCCGAGGTTTCTGGCGCGTTGGGGCCATATTTCCCGAGCTGGCGGCGAGGCGCGGCATTGCGCCAAAACGAGCTCGATATTGTCTAATACCGACACAAATAACTTTGGCGGATGCCAGAAAGGTTTTTGTTGGTGTGCATTGTAATAATGAATTTAGGTAATCGGTTATAGGAATAAAAAGATGTAGGTACCTAACGGATGTAACTCGCTGACAATAGTCTTACACTAAAGTTATCAGCTCTGTTGGTTATGAGCATGGAATTTATATTTTTCGAACGTCAGTAAACATGAAAAACCAGAGTTTAATCCGTTATAATTGTTTCACTCCAATGTCATAACCGCGAATGGATCAGAAATTATATAAAGTGTAGTTATGTATTAGTGGCATTAAAATAATGTTAATAAAATATTATGCTCAAGTTCTTAATTGACAGGACTTATTAGCTAAACAGGAAGTGCAGATTAATTTAATACGTAGTTATTTAGGTAACTAAGTACCTAAGTAAAAGATTTTATTTTGATCTATTAGAGATTGATTGGCTCCGTGAGAATTAACTAAAAAATGATGGTCCTCGTGTGAATTTAGCAGAAACCTCAGAAACCATTTCAACATTTTGTGTTCAAACATATGTAATAATATAAGCTAAATATACCTACATTTTACCAAAGGAAATGTTATGTTGTGTAACTGTACAGAGAGAGTAGGTACAAAAACAACGATCTAAAACAACATTGAAACTAAGCATTTAAAAGTAGAATAAATCCAGTGTGTATTTGAAATCGTCATTACAACTAAAGGGAAATGGAAATGATAAGTTAAAATACGAAGACAGATGGTTGGAGATGCTTTTATTCGAGTTTCCAATTGTCTCCGGGAGACTGTTCTGCATCGTCTTCAGACAATGTGGAGACGTTCAAACCTTTAAGCTTAAGCGTTTCGGCTGTGTCTCAAGACAAGAGATCAGGGACGATATTCGAGGTGTTATGAAAACACGCGTTGATGTAGTAGTCAAGTAATAATATTTGTACTAATGCGGTTATACCACGCGTCATCCTAACTATCCTAACTAATATTATAAATGCGAAAGTAACTCTGTCTGTCTGTCTGTCTGTCTGTTACGCTTTCACGCTAAAACTACTGGACCGATTTAAATGAAATTTGGTACAAAGAAAGTCTGGAGCCTGAGAAAAGACATAGGCTACTTTTTAACCGACTGCAAAAAAGGAGGAGTTCCACGCGGACGAAGTCGCGGGCAGAAGCTAGTATTATTATATATTATAGTCAAATTATAATTATGTGAAATGTTATAGGTACTTATGCAATGCAATTACTCTGTATAAATAATGTAGATTTCGCGGTTGTCACCTTGGAATGAAACTACTGTACCTAATCTTGACTATAAGTAATTCTTTAGGCTATAAGGTTCACTATTAGGTTGACCACGATTCGTTCGCAATCCGAGCTCGTTTTGGTAAAATATCTTTAAAAAACGAAAGACAATGTGTGTAATCACAGTATCCGTAACAGTCAAGTCGGAACGTCGGATCAAGAATACGAACGAACAATATCGACCTTATAATGTGGATAGAGCCTAAAGGGTTTAGCTGGCGCTATTCTCATATTCGTAGTAAACTTAATCGTCAATACTTCTATGTTCATCTTACACGCGTTTGCTTGTGTCTTATATCAGGTTATAAACGTTTTAATAGCGGTATTTAGGACGGCGTAGAATACGCCTTTACATCTTTGTGCCGACGGAAACAATTATATGTGAACACCGTAGAGCGAAGCGGCGCGGCCGCGGTACATTGCTGCGGGCGTATGCTAATGTAGGCGTTTGATTATATTTCGGTTCGAATTGGTAACTTGTAAAGTATTGTTTAAGTAACCTACTTATTTTTTTTGTTGATTCAGCTAATTGGTTTTAGTCAGCAATTTAAACTAAATATTTTCTAATAATTTCTGATGCCTTCGCGGTTATTATACATTGGAATGAAACAACTTTAAAGGATTTTTACTCGCGTATTTTATTTTTTTAGCTGACGTTTCGGAGCTTTTACAATTCCATAATCGTAGCACGACTGAGCTGACTGTTGGGGATCGTAGCGATATACGAAAGATATACAGCTTACTCTCAAACTCGTTTATTGACAGTTAATTGTTAAACTAGAACAAAAGAACAATATATCTAAAGAGGTATAAAAATATCCATAAAAAGTATATTGTTAAAAAGGTAGGTATTTAGGTAATCCTGTCGTCAACACAGACAATAGTCAGAGTTAAATCCGTTAAAGTTGTTTCATTCCAATATCTTTTTTTTTTTTTTTAATATATATTTGTTAAAAATCTAGTTTGCTGGATATCGTAATTATAGTAAGATTAAGTAGGTATAAAAAATGATGACTGATCTTAATATGAATTCACAGGTACCAAATATGTTTTTATCCACGCTTATTAAACAGTACCTACCTAAATGAGTTTAACAAAGTGATTACATTCGTCACACAAATTCAAAGCCTAATTTCCACACAGTCAAAACCTTTTTGCTATTTTTGTATTTAAAATATCTGGTATATTATGTTTGTTGCAGACTAAATTACATACTCTGCGGCTTATCGCCTTGGTGGTGGCACGCCTGCAACGTTGCGCTGCACGCGGCGTGCTGCGCGCTTGTTGCACGCACCGGGGCCGTGGTTGCGCGGTTGCGCCGTCCGTTTGCTGCGCTCGCTGCGCTTCTGTTTGCCGTGCATCCTATACATACCGAAGCGGTGAGTACAATTTTTATGTTACAGTGTGCGTGTGTTTGTAAAAAAGGTTTTTATTTAAACGCTTATATACTTTTATCCTACAACTGATATTTACATAGGTATATTTTACAACATGGCTAGGTTCAAAATATTATGAATATGAAATCCCTACTAATATTATAAATGCGAAAGTAACTCTGTCTGTCTGTCCGTCTGTTACGCTTTCACGCTAAAACTACTGGACCGATTTAAATGAAATTTGGTACAAAGAAAGTCTGGAGCCTGAGAAAGGACATAAGCTACTTTTTGACCGACTGCAAAAAAGGAGGAGTTCCACGCGGACGAAGTCGCCGGCAGAATCTAGTATAAATAAACTGTTGAGTTGAATAGAAGATACTATATAAGTCTTACGAATTCTGAAGCATTGGAAAAATATAAGTACGAACCAAATAAACAATAGCAGCTTTTTGTCATAGTACGTATTAATTTATAAAAATCTAAGTTATTATAAAAAAAAATATCCCAAGTGTCCCTCTTCGGACAATTAATTCGAGCAGTGATTAATTAATTTCAATTTAAATATGAATATTTAAATATGCTATGGTTCACAAATAGACTTAAATAATTTTAAAATAACTACAGTTTAAATAACCCTTCGTTTCGCACCTTCATTAGAAATAAAAAGAACAGTTCTTTTATCTACGTACACTGAAAAATAAAAACTAAAGTAATACGAATGTTGTAGGTAGTAGACGCAAGTAAAGTGCACCATCAAGTTGTCACCGTTAAATGCATTGCGTTGTCTCTAAGGTTCATTTTTCATGAGTCGTCATTCTTTATATACTATACTTTGTTGGACGAGCGGCTTGACAGAACCTATTAAAGTAAGGAATAGTTTGAAAACGGAATTGTAGTTCATATTATTCACGGGAAGATTAATTTTATAGATGTCAGGTGTTTTGCAAAGGTATCCCTAAGCTACGTTATGTTAATGCGTTTGAAATCCATGCCGTAATCTCCTTTTTTACAACATACTCACCCTAATTTATATAGTGTAATGATCACCAATTCTCATACAGTTTAGTTGTGCTACGAATATGACAGCTGTAAGCAAGTTATTGTTTCATTCTAATGTGTAACAACTACATAGGCATCAAAAAGTATTAGGTTTATGATATACTAGCTTCTGCGACTTTGTCCGCGTGGAACTCCTCCTTTTTTGCAGTCGGTTAAAAAGTAGCTTATGTCCTTTCTCAGGCTCCAGACTTGCTTTGTACCAAATTTTATTTAAATGGGTCCAGTAGTTTTAGCGTGAAAGCGTAACAGACAGACAGACAGATAGATAGACAGAGTTACTTTCGCATTTATAATATTAGTAGGGATATTGTAATAAATTCTCATTCAGTTTAGTCGTACCACTACGAATATGAGAAATGTAATGATTTGGAAACGTCAGCAAGTAATTAATTTCATCAATGTGTAACAACCACATAGACATCAGAACTGATTAGGCTTATGATATATTTTGCCCAGCTTGAAACTACAGCAGGGAATTTTTACAAACAATCTTACCCTCCCATGTTTCAATTACTTGCTGTGATAAATGGTAAAAAAATATTTAGATCATTGTTGTTTAGATAAAACAGCCTACCGTAATGCTCTTATATTGCTGTCACTCGTAAAAGGCGACCCAAGAGACGTCATAAAGGCGGTTATAGGTGACACAGCGCTGTATGAATAATTCAGTGCACTTTGTTCACGTGGGCTATACAAATAAATCAAGATATTTTTGGTTTAGTTTACTATGCCAAGATTGCATGGGCATTGCGTTTATAATTACACTAGCGACCTGCCCTGGTTTCACACGGATCCTTTTTTTTTGAATATAATATAGCAAACTGTTGCCCCAACTCCGTCTGCGTGGAATTAGCAATTAAAAGTAGCCTATGTCCTTTCTCAGGCTCTAGATTGTTTGTACTAAATTTCATTGGAATCGGCTTAGTTGTTTTTCCCAACAGCGAAAGAATTTTTCAAATTGGTCCAGTCATTTTAGGCTATTCAATACAAACAAAAAAATCTTTCCTCTTTATTATATTAGTGTAGATAAAATATTTAGACCTCCATTAATCTCTCAAAATGCTATCGAGAAAGCAAATGACTGCTTGTATTTTAATATAATTAGGATTTCTGAAAAGTGTTATATTCATCCATTAATGTAATTCTATTACATAATATTATTTAACGAAGAAGTAAAAATTCTATGATTTCAAATGAAAAAAAAAAATATTAAAATAGAAAATGTTTTTAATAATGCATCGTATATTTGCTTGCCGTTAAGGAAAATTTACTTCGCAAGTTCATTTATTTTACACGTTCGTTTGCATTTATTTTATATGGAATTGCGTAATGGAACATTCATTTAGAATGTAAGCTTTTCGAAGTATTATGTAAATCCTCTTTGTGGTTTTTGATTGTAACTATGATATAAAGTACCTATATATATAAATAAGTAGATGTTTTATTCAGTAGGATGATACTTTAAACAAGGTATTAAGTTTATTTTCTTTATACATAGGTATCTGATGCGTACCAAATTAGAATGCTTTCTTGGGATTATCGTTACGATATTTTGATATCAAGTTATTATATTTGTTAGCTTTTACTTCAAACCTTACAAGATTTTGTTTATTTGAGTAACATTTGTCATTTGAACGTTAAAACTATAACGGATTTACTCGCGTATTTAATTTTATTACCTGACGTTTCTTTAAATCTGTAATAGTCATTTCATTCCAATTTGTACTAACCACGAAATCATCAGAAATTAGCATTTGTTAATTTAATGAAAATTTCAAGGTTTTAACGTCAATAGTTTTGTTTTCCACATTTATCTTGAGCACGTACGCGAATGGACTTAATCATTTAACAGTTTACCTAATTATATATGGTAACTGAAAGTTTTTATATTTATTTTACGTAGAAAAAAAATACCAACAAACTGTACACCTAGCTACTTATTTAACTTTATTTGTTTTGGGTTTGTAATGTTTGAGTTACCGGTCTAACGTCGGCTTGCGGGTGCGATGATTGGTTTTCCTTCCAGAACAAAGGTGGAATAACAATAGAACGTTATTAAAATATCTCCCTGGTAAAGCGATCCTTAGAAAAACTTATTCAGAGTAAACATGGTCTAGCAAATTTCTAGTTACCCCAGGGGTAAATCAGATACTCTTTAGAGGCGATAAAGGACCTAATAAGGAAAAGAGAACCTTACATATTTTTTTTATTTTTAGGCCAGACCAAAATACTTTTTCTATCAGGTCACAGGTGGAACAATATTGAGAAGGTTAGGAACAATGATCTAGGCAAATTAGACATAGTTTGTTGACTAAGAAATTATCAACACGGCAATGTGTCAATGAGGATAAAAATGGGTGATGCTTCTGCCACGTGCATTATTTACAGCTTTTCAAAGCTACTTTTTAACCCCCCTTTCCCCCTTTTAATTTTGCATATACTTGGTAAGTTTCAAAATTAATGAAGAATATAGCAGCATACATTTTATAATACCTACATTTTTATTAATTTTTAAAACTTAGGTAGGTACCAAGGAATCAATGATAGGATAGGTTCTCTTTTGCATCCCATGTTCTTTTTCAGCGACGCCTTCAATTCTGACCCCTTTTTTTGGTGAGATATCATATTTTCGGGAGTCCATTAAGGATAAGTCGTGATGTACTAACGCACAGCAACGATACTAAGCCATCATGTTGGAAATGTTTGCTATCTGGGAGGTAAAAATGGTTAGGTAAAAGCTCGCTTTTACCTAACCATTTATACCTCCCAAAGCTAGGTTTAAAATCTCTTTGGCTCTGATAGATTTTTTCAATACACTCTAATCCAATTCAAACTAATCCGTTTGTAGTAACACACCTTTATATTCTGCATAAAAAGAATAGAACCTTCTGGAAGATCGATATATCCAACTAAATTATACACGTAGACGTACTGAATCAAAACAAACTTTCATTAAACAATAACAACGGAGAGATTTGTAATCCCATCACTGAAAACAGTGAAATTCCCGTTCCAAGACAACCCCTGTTCCTTATTACGTTGTTCCATGCTCCATGGAACAGCGAGCACGTCCGCAAGGCAACACGCTGCAATTTCCTCGAGGAACGTGACTGCATTACTCGGGTGATTACTCAAAGGCTCAAATTACAGCAGAGGATATATTATGCGAGTGTTTTGGAAAATTAATAGTGCTGATATTTTGTTTTGATTATTGTTATAGTCATAAGAATTTCTGTTGCCTTCGCGGTTATTACACACTAGCGGCCCCGGCAGACGTCGTCCTGCCCGTCCGATTGTTTCGTCAAAGATCTGTCAAAGTCTTCTGTCACTTCTTCATAAGGCTTCATATTTTCCCCGTTTTTTACACATTTTTCACTGTTTCTTCGCTCCTATTGGTCGCAGCGTGATGTTATATAGCCTAAAGCCTTCCTCGATAAATGGTCTATCCAACAAAAAAAGAATTTTTGAATTCGAACTAGTAGTTCCTGTGATTAGCGCGTGCAAACAAACAAACAAACAAACAATCAAACTCTTCAGCTTTATAATATTAGTATAGATAGGAATGACACAACTGTAACGGATTTAATTCGCGAATGTTATTTTATTAGCTGACGTCTAGCAAACTTTACGGTTCCTATATTCGTAGCACGACTGAGCTGATGATTTAGTTAGCTCAGACGTGTATGAGAGTATTAAAAATTTATTTTATTCATTTTTTTAGTATTTTTATTACTATAGCGGCAACAGAAATACATCATCTGTGAAAATTTCTACTGGCTAATTAACACCGTTCCTGAAATACAAACTGGTGATAGACGGACGAACAGTAGAGTCACAATAATAATATGTAACAGGGTTTTACCTATTGGGTACGGAACCCTAAAAATCGTAACAGGCGGCGATACCAAACGTTCGTCGTTTGAGTTACTTGTGTTAGTTCCTTTAAAAAGCGATAGGTCTTCATCCCTACTATATAATATTATATATGCGAAAGTAACTCTGTCTGTCTGTCTGTTACGCTTTCACGCTAAAACTACTGGACCGATTTAAATGAAATTTGGTACAAAGAAAGTCTGAAGCCTGAGAAAGGACATAGGCTACTTTTTAACCGACTGCAAAAAAGGAGGAGTTCCACGCGGGCGAAGTCGCGGGCAGAAGCTAGTAACGCATAAAGCAAAAACCCAACTGCTACTCTGCAGTAGGTAGGTACCTAATACCTATGTGGCAGAGAGTATATTAGGCAAATTTAAGCTCTATAAATAAACTTCACATGCCAACGAGACTTCTGCTCCCCAGGGAGCTGGTAATGATCGTAGGCAAACTTGCAACCTAGGGATTCGTTTATTCGCTTTTGTAGACTGAATAATTTATATTTTTGAAATATTTATATCCTATTAGATATAATTATCTTAGTTTCTTTCTCAATAGCCATACCTACATAAAAATAAAGAAATTTAATAACTTGTCCAAAAAGTATGATTTTTATATTCACCCGTCAGTTTTCATAAATAAGCAGTAGGTACCTCTTTTGATCCATGCAACTCATGCCTAAATATTATTATGTAAAGAAAGCTGTATGCAAGTTGTACTTGAACTTAACTGGTCTTTTATTTTTTACTAGCTTCTGCCCGCGACTTCGTCCGCGTTGGAACTCCTCCTTTTTTGCAGTCGGTTAAAAAGTAGCCTATGTCCTTTCTCAGGCTCCAGACTTTCTTTGTACCAAATTTCATTTAAATCGGTCCAGTAGTTTTAGCATGAAAGCGTAACAGACAGACAGACAGAGTTACTTTCGCATTTATAATATTAGTAGGGATCGGTCACTATAAAAGTTACACTATTAATAGACCGGTCATTTTAGGAATTCACCTCGGAATTCGAGATACCCGGCTGTAATTTTGTAAATAGTTGTATATTGACATCCTTAAAGTTGTCTCAAAACCTACATATTATGGTAGGGTGTGAGCAACTATTAAATTACTATAATACCAGTGGGGATTACATCAATTTTAGTTTAGACTATTCCGTTAGTATTAGACGCTTCTACATCCTACATCGATCATGTAACCAAATCAAACAGTTGCATTCAGCGAAATGCAATGCCAAAGTAATTCCGAACGTGATGCCTTGGCACGTCAATATAGAATGTTTTATAACCTACGGTACCTATGTGAAAATTTATTCGCTAGTCATGTTTGTACAGTTAAAGTTTACTGTGTGAAATTTGAACAAGAGTGTTTACTTTGTTGATTGATTTTAAATTGAAATGGCTTTTGCCAACACAAATTTTAAATAACTTTTATAGTGAACCTGTTTCTGTTCAGATTGGTACTTGCAATTTTAAAAATAAATCAGAAATAATAATAATAATAAATATCTTTGGACAATTCACACCAATTATCTAGTCCCATTTTAAGCAAAGCTTGTGTTATGGGTACTAGACAACGGATAAATATACATAAATAAGATATCCAAGACTCAGGTACAGATGCCAGTGCTCATCACATTGACATCTGCCCCTAGCGGGATTCGAACCCGCAACCTCCGGTTTCGTAGTCAGGGCCTCTGACCACTAGACCAACAGGCCGTCAAATGGATAATGTAAGTTGTGTTATTAAAATATTTCAAATCCTGATGATAAAATGGATTTTCCTTAGCATATATTTGGCGCAGTTGCGCTGGCAAAACAACATAATTAATATGTTTGTTGTTTTGATAAAAAAAAAATATAATACTAAACGCATTTTTAACCCTTCCGTCCTCCCCTGTAAGGCATCGTAACATTTTACAAGACCCCCTCCCCCCAAATTTAATTACTTACGTTATACTTGAACGAATCCAAATGGACCCAGCTGATACTCATACAGCTTAATATATTTAACTAAAATTAAATTTATTACATTTTTAAATTTTGTTTTTTATTAATTAAATACAAAAATGTGGTCGTCATTAATATAACCTGATAGTCTTAACTTGTTCATATCAAATTTCAATTTAAATCTTTTTAAAATAAATGATAATGAATGTATTGTGCGATGGGTACCTACTCTAAATCTATCTAAGCACAGTTTTTTTTTTAACCCCCGACGCAAAAACGACGGGGTGTTATAAGTTTGACGTGTCTGTGTGTGTGTGTGTGTATGTGCGTGTGTGTGTGTGTGTGTGTGTCTGTCTGTGGCATTATAGCTCCCAAACGCATGAACCGATTTTGATTCTGTTTTTTTTGTTTGCAAGATGAATATGTCGGGAGTGTTCTTAGCTATGTTTGATGAAAATCGGATAGGTAGTTTAATAACTAGAGGGGGGTGAAAGAGGGGATGCAAAAATAAATGTCGACAAATATACTCGAGTGGGGTATCAAATGAAAGAGGGTCACGAGTACATTACAAAATAGAAATTATAATGAAAATCGGTTGAGTCGTTCAAAAATTATTGGGAGTGAAAGTGGGGATGGAAATTCAAATATCTACGAATATACCCGAATGGGGTATCAAATGAAAGAGGATCACGTGTACATTACAAAATTGATATTATAATGAAAATCGGTTAAGTAGTTCATAAAATAAGTGAAAGTGGAGATGGAAAACCAAATGTCTGCAAATATACCCGAGTGGGGTATCAAATGAAAGATGATCACATGCACATTACAAAATTCCATGTAAAATGAAAATTGGTTAAAAAAAAATGTTGTAGTAGGTACCTACCTACTTTCAAAAAGTATGAAATAAAAAAATAAATTAAAAATTTTAACAAACCCCCGACATAAAAACAACCTAAAAGCCCTTTAAAAAGTATAATAATAAAAACCTGATATTAGGTAGGTACCTAAGTATTAATAGGTATTTCTACAAAGAAAACGTCATGTCGGGGGACCGTAGGTTTCGATACATTGTAGGTAGGTATAATTAAATGATGAGCGGTCCCCCCGACATGACGTTTTCTTTGTAGAAATACCTATTAATACTTAGGTACCTACCTAATATCAGGTTTTTATTATTATACTTTTTAAAGGGCTTTTAGGTTTTTATGTCGGGGGTTTGTTAAAATTTTTAAATAATGAAAATAAATGGATGCTAATAACACTTGTATAATAAGATGTATTTTTTTCGAAGCAAACCTCTAATCACTTAAGCACCCTTTTTCCGTTTCGCAGAGCATAAGCCAAGTCTTAACTTGTCGTGTCCCAATTTATCAAGATTAATTATTTCTTAGTCTTTTTACCTACTAAGAATTATTTTAACCAGAAAGTCTAACAAGGTAATAATAAAATAAAGAACAAATCGAACTAAATTTATACCTGTGTTTCTTATTAAATATTTTTTTAAGTGATAAACTTTTCTAAATGTTAAATCACATTTCTGCTGTACTAATCCATAGATGGAAATAAAAACAAACTTTCAAACAATATTTCATTTTCTAAGGGCTAATTTTCACACTATTTTGTATTTCGAGCGTAAGTTACCTATAGTCTGGTCGAGAAGTGAGTTCTGTGAGAAAAATCGATTCAGTTGTCTTAAAAAAATGGGAATTGCTGCATTCGATTCAGAATTTAATTTCGAGAAGGAGGTATTTTTTTTCCGCAATTGAAAATTGCAATTTCTATAAACAATAAACGTAGTGAAGAAAAGGTAGGTAGTGTCCTATTTATAGCTGTTACTCGGAAAATATTGAGGTCTACTACCTATATATTATACCTTCTGAGTTTCAAATGTGTACAGGAAATGGATGAAAAGTTGTATAATTAGGTAAGTTCATAATAATTATGTTTGAAAATATTACTTTCAACCCCTGTTTTACGCGCTTAGGGGACGATATTTTAAAGATTATTACTAGCAGATTCATTATAAGAATCATAAGATTGGCAGCTGTTTCGGAGCCAATAAAATAAAATACGCGAGTTTAATCCGTCTACAGTTTTTTCATTCCAATGTATTATAACCCTGAAGACATCATAAATTATTAAGTAGTTACGTCTAATAATTGATCTCTGTAAGAAAAATATTTCAACAACACGCAAAATAACAAGCCTGGTAATCTAAAATTACAGTAATTCAGATGGGTATTTGAATATCCTAATTATCAAAATCAAGCCCCGCTGGCATGATTTATTAGGCGATAAAGGTTATTTATTTCCCCGTTAATTATCCGCTATCTTTCGCGCCATCTTGCTATCTGGTAGATAGGCAATCCAATGTAGAATTCCGCTGTGTTATTTACTGCTTATAGACCGAGAGTTGGTAAAAAAAGTGTGTACTTTAAGATAACCTCAAAAATCGTATTTAATGTCTATCGAGCTCGAGCATTTATAATAACAAATTCCTTGTCTATTGTAGTTCTTAACAAACTTAAGGTTAAAATATCTGGTCTATTCAAGGTGGGATTTTATTAGGTTCAACCACATTGCTTTAAAATTAAATAATTTGCTTTGAGATGTAATCCGACTGGAAACATCAGGTTACATTCTTGGCTTCGTTTTTCATTATATTGTTATGTAGGTATATTATCAGTTTTTTTATTCGGTATGTAAGTTTAACGTACTGCTGAATTTTTTGCGTCATTTCTTCTCAGCAATTATGGTCTTTCCAAAGCGTTAGTAGATTCATGAGATGTGTAAAAATACTCGTACTTATATAATAAACTAGCTGTGCCCGCGACTTCGTCCGCGTGGAATAGTTATTTTCCCCGTTTTTTACACATTTTCCACTGTTTCTTCGCTTCTATTGGTCGCAGCGTGATGTTATATAGCCTAAAGCCTTCCTCGATAAATGGTCTATCCAACAAAAAAAGCATTTTTTAAATTCGAACCAGTAGTTCCTGAGATTAGCGCGTTCAAAGAAACAAACAAACAAACAAACTCTTCAGCTTTATAATATTAGTATAGATGATTTAAGTTTCGCGGTATTGTAGAACCATGGGGAAAATGGTCACTGAAGTACGTACTAGATTGTATTAGCTAACAGTGATGTGGTGTGCAATTGGCTACATTCCACTCGGGGCCCTAATTAAGACTGAACAGCCAAAGCCGTAAGCAAATATTATTATGTTTGCTATTGCTTTAATGTCTATGTTGTACATTTTGGTTATTTCCTTGACTGTATAAATTGGGTGTAAAATGCATAATACTTGTTCATTAAAGCCCCCGGTTTCTAAATTTGAAGCAATTATCTTTGACATTTATTGTTTTACTAGCTTCTGCCCGCGAATTGGTCCGCGTGGAACTCCTCCTTTTTTGCAGTAGGTTAAAAACTAGCCTATGTCCTTTCTCAGGCTCCAAACTTTCTTTGTACCAAATTTCATTTAAATCCAGTAATTTTAGCGTGAAAGCGTAACAGACAGACGTTACTTTCGCATTTCTATACTAATATTATAAAGCTGAAGAGTTTGTTTGTTTGTTTGAACGCGCTAATCTCAGGAACTACTGGTTCGAATTGAAAAAATCTTTTTTTGTTGGATAGATCATTTATCGAGAAAGGCTTTAGGCTATATAACATCACGCTGCGATCAATAGGAGCGAAGAAACAGTGAAAAATGTGTAAAAAACGGGGAAAATAACTATTCCACGCGGACGAAGTCGCTGGCAGAAGCTATAATATAAGTAGGGATTGAGAAAAGAAAAAATACGTGCGTAATATTTTTTAATAGGTAATCTAATTGAATGCCATGTCATCCCTATACTAAAGGGCTATATTATAGTATCACTGCAGAATATCATTAACACCACCAACCCTTTTAATAATTACATCACTTCCAGAAGCATTTCAAATCAACCTAACGATGTGAGCACGTCGTACCTGAAGCGCGATTTATCAGAACAAAGCCTGATAGATGACTGTCTGTGCGTGACTGCAGCGACTTTCGAATAGATTAAATAAACTTTTAGATGTGAATTTTTAAGGTATTTTTATGTTATAATTTCTGATGCCTTCGCGGTTATTACGCATTGAAACTTTTGCGTTAGACTATTGTCAGCTCAGTCATGCTACGATTATGGAAAGTGTAAAGAATCCGAAACGTCAGTAAATAAAATAAAATAAAACTACTCGAGTTAAATCCGTTAATAGTTGTTTCATTTCAATGTATTTTTTATGATTACGACATGATCTAATTGTATGTACCTATATCAGGAGATATAAACACTATAGATGATTGGAATGAAACAACTATTAACGGATTTAACTCGCGTATTTTCTAACGCTAAAGTCAAAGTGACTATTGTCAGCTCAGTCGTGCTACGATTATGGAAACTGTAAAGAATCCGAAACGTCAGCTAATAAAATAAAATAAAAATACGCGAGTTAAATCCGTTAATAGTTGTTTCATTCCAATGTGTAATAACCGCGAAGGCATCAGAAATTACTATAGATGATGTAATACAAACATCATCGTACTTACTGAAATTCAATCTGAAAGAAAAGTTGATATTGTAGGTATTGGGGTACCGCCACCTTTGTTTAGAAATTATTAATTTACGTTAGGAGCCGTCCATTAATCACGTGATCTTTTTATAAGCATTTTTTAACTTAAATACACGTGATATCTTACTACACCCCCCTCCCCTCCTCGTGACATTTCGTGATTTTTGTCAAGCCCCTCCCCCCCTTTCAAGCCTCACGTGATTAATGGATGGCCCATTAGGTACTTACTTTACTCCATTGATATATTTCAAGGCGATTTAGTGTAGGTAGGTATAGTATAGAAGTAAAACAATACTTAGGAAACAGCGTAATTAATTTATTACCTATCTTTATTTTGTGCAGCATTTGTTTAGTTTGAAGTTTGCCAAATAATAACCCTCAGTCCAATTAATAATATAACTATCATTAATTGGACTGAGTACTAATCTAACTACTTTATTGTCCAATTTTAATTCAACGAGTCTGAAAAAAAACAAGACATCTCTGGAACAAAAATATGTCGAGAAAATGGCGTAATACTAGTTAGAGGGTGTGAATATTTCGATATTTTCTTAAAACGAGTGTGTCATGATTTCGATATTAGGTTTTATATATAGGTATTATGTATACATATATATATATTTCAATATATGTATGTAAGGGACAAAAGACATCCGATAAGAAAAGATTTTCCAAAATTCTACTCCTTAAGAAATAAAAAAGGGGGAAACGTTTGTATGTGACGTGTTGCTTTGGTCCAATCTATTTAAAAAAAAGTTAGCATGAATATTCTTTTACAAAATAGATGAAAGACATGACTTAGTTTTTTATTGAAATTCACCTCCGAACGGAGTTAAAAAGCGGATGAATTCGTGGGTATAAGCTAGTCACCATACATAATTTATTACAGTTTCGAAAACACGTGGCAGTACTGAAAACTCTGCATTTAATCCAGTTATATCCTAATTTCTAGAACACGCCAAGCTTCAAAACCCGTTTAATAATTCAAAACCTTTTTGAACTTAGTCTTAAGTAGACAAATTGAAACCACAGCGGTACTGTTAATTCTTGCTCTTGCTTTATATGGTACGTACTACTAACACAAACTCAAGTAGGTACCTATATTATAAATGTTCCAGTTAGTGTCAGGCGAACTATTTACTACTTATGTGGCAAATAAAAACGTATTTTTTAATTGTAAAATCATTCTTTAAAATATTTAACATCAATTACCCGGCTTATCTATTTTGTATTTCACTAGCTGTCCGCCCTCAGGGATACCATTTTGTTTATGGCCTACTAGCTTCTGCCCGCGACTTCGTCCGCGTGGAACTCCTCCTTTTTTGCAGTCGGTTAAAAAGTAGCCTATGTCCTTTCTCAGGCTCCAGACTTTCTTCGTACCAAATTTAATTTAAATCGGTCCAGTAGTTTTAGCGTGAACAAGCGTAACAGACAGACAGACAGACAGACAGACAGACAGAGTTACTTTCGCATTTATAATATTAGTTAGGATTTATGTGGCAAATAAAAACGTATTTTTTAATTGTAAAAACATTCTTTAAAATATTTAACATCAATTACCCAGCTTATCTATTTTGTATTTCACTAGCTGTCCGCCCTCAGGGATACCATTTTGTTTATGGCCTATGTCATTCAGAAATAGCGTAGCTTCCCGACAGTGAAAGATTTTTTTAAATCGGTCCAGTCGTTTTGGAGTCTATTCAATCCAAACAAACAAACCTTTCCTCTTTATTATATTAGTATAGATAATGATCTTAAAAGATACTTTTTTATTTATCTCTCACAAAAGAATATAAGTAAGTAATAACTTACCAGCCTAAAGAGAACTTTAATAAAATGGATTATGATAGAGTTCGACTGATTTAAGAAAAAAGGTATAGTATTCAGCCATGGCATATAATAGTCTATAAAAGAAAGTAAAAACATTTAGTGATTGGTTATTAAAATAAGCGCATGACACCATCCATTCATGCGATGTTTGTTCGGCCGATTTTCGAACAGTCCCATCGGGCGCAATGATGCACAGGGTGCATCATGGATTTTAGCACGAAAAGAAATGTATGTGCGCGTGGGAGAGGTGCGAAACGTAACTAGGCCTGCGCGCAGGAGTAGTGCAGTGCGCCGCGTCGAAAGGGTTAAATGGTACTTATATCCTCGCGATGGCTTCTGTCTCAGCGTCCACAATAATATATATATAAAGGTGGTATACGTATTTACGGTACTTATGTACTCATATATTAAAACCTACCGATATTTTTTACGCATAGTCCATACGTGCTCATATAGTAGGTATTGAATGTGTTAACTTACTACCAAAACAGTAGACCAATTATCGGATAATCATCCAACTTGAACGTGAAGTGCTTGCAATCTATTTCAGCGAAAATTGTAGCCGTCAGAGCCCTTCCGTATTTAATAACAATAATAGGAGAATCAAGGGTATTTCCCGCGGGAACTGTTCCGATGAAAGATAGTGTTAAATATGATTTCTGATGTTTCTTTTGTTAGAAACACCCTTAAGGGATCGCGATTGCATTAATTCCTTCCCCGTTATGGAGGAAGGAGTAAAAACAAATGAAGTAATTTCGCGAAATAATTGGAAAACAATGATAAAAATAAGTATTTAATGAATTGAGTGCCCTAGGAATTAACAACACGTAGTTTGGTATTATACTTGTATTGTGGATGAAGAGATTAGAAAAAGGGTGCACATTTAAAGACTGTTAGGTTTTAATTAGATACCTATATATTATAAATAAGACGTGCTTACATTAGGCACACAGTACACAATACGACAACGCAAGAAAAGGATCAGTTTATGACAATTACATTAGTATTGTTATTTTTGAAAAATTAAACCCACAACCCACTGAGTTTATGAGCAATTTGGCCTAAAAATAAGTACTTAATCATGTATTTTGCATCGTTAATGCAGCAGTTTGATCACCAAAGTTACGTAGCTACACTTCATAATTTATATAAGTACCTACCTATAAATGAGGTCGTAATGTACCTATATATAGTACCCTCATGTACCCAACTTTCCTTTTAAAGCGTCAAACACGACACAATAAAATTATGAAAACCAGTGTCGCTCATTGAATTAAGTTGCTAATAAATTAATTAGTATCCGACCTAAAATCATTAATCACGGTAGAAACTTTGCCGGACCGTTTTACGGACCCCGGACACATCCCAACAACTTACAAGTTTCTGTTTAGAAAATTTAAATAGGTTAAGTTTGAAGGACCGGTAGTCAAATATTAGGTATATATTTGACTTTACGAGTATTAAAGTAAATTGTAACAATATTATATCGAAAAGCTTTGGTTAGTAGCTACTGATATCAAATAGAAGTTTAACAGGAAAGAATTCTGCACTCCTGATTCATTTGGTTTTATTTACTTTATTATGAGATATATATTTACTCTTTGTTATCTCTCACCCACTTTCCGAGTTACTTACCTGTTGATTTTATAAAAAATGCATGAATATATGTTCTCTTGTATTGAATAACAATAATAACGGATTTAGAGATGTAGTATTTAGTTTACACAAAAAAACAACTATGTTCTTTACAGTTTAAAAGTAAGTTTTACTTCATCATCAGCCCATCGCAGTCCACTGCTGGACATAGGCCTCTCCAATTGCACGCCACTTTGCTCTATCTTGGGCTGCTTGCATCCAGCTCCTGCCAGCCATCTTACGCAAATCGTCACTCCACCTTGCCTGAGGACGTCCTACACTACGCTTGCCGAGACGCGGTTTCCACTCTAGAACACGTTTACTCCAAGTTTTACTTATACATCTAAAACTACAAGTGGCCTATTTGTTTGCTTTTTTATATCTGTGACCGCTATTACGTATTCTGGACCGCACAGTCTTGCTCTGTTTCAACTTCCTTATAACAAAAGCGTAAATTCCGCTAACCACAAACAATAGTTCCTAATTTCATAACCTTTATACCTATTCCTCTATGGAAGGGCATGGTATGAAGTTCCGAACTTAGTCGCAGTTCGTTAACAATATAAGAACTTTCTTGCGTCACTTAGCCATTCTGTCTCTTTCACTTAACTTATTGAATTAACCGTTACGTTGATAAAGAAGATCCTCATAACACATAAATATGTTATAATCCTTATTATAATAATATGTAGTAAGTATTAAGTGATTTTCATGAATTAACTACAACTCGACTATTTTATTTTGTTCATAAAAAAACTTCGGAACTTTGTGATATTTTTGTAATAATCATTATTAATATCTGTATTTGAACCTTGGATGTTTTATATGCATTTATGTATGTTTATCCGTTATCTTGAACTCATAGTAAGTACAAACTTTGCTTAGCTTTGGACTAGATCATTTGGTGTGAATTGTCCGAAGGTATTATTCTAATTAGATTAAGTCCTTCTTTATTTGAGTAAGTTATTTACATAACAGATGAAAAACAATCCTTATGTCGGGTAATAATCGAAAGTGTGCTAAACTGGTAAGTATGTTTGGCATATAAATCTGCTTCCTTGCAGAGAACGAGTTCATTTCACAGGGTTACATGTACTTAAGTTTAACACAGCAGTTTTTTTTGCTTTTACTAATTTGAAACGAATAAAAATTTCAATAACAATATTATTATGAAACATCTGTTGAAGATAAAAAGAGCAAAGAACTTGTTGCATGCCTTGAGTTTGTCCTCGGGTTTTACGGAGCCGTTTGTTTGCAATTGCTCCGCTTTCTTTGTAAGCACCTATTTCTTTTAACCTTATAATCGTTATTGTCAATGTTTATTTGTCTACAACATTTAATGGAATTATTAATATTATAGTAAGAGACTCTAGATTAACTACGACTGAATAAGTATATCTGTAAAGTGGATTATTAGTTATTAGTTGTTTGCACCTAATTGATAATAAATTTGATATATTCCCCAACAAAATAGCACAAAACTAGGGATTTACATTTGCTCTTGTTTAAAATATTTTTTAATAACGAATACTGAATAGGTACTAATGGTACTATTAATATAAAGTGCATATTATTAGCGATATGCGAAGTTCACCTACTAATGATTAACACTATAAAACATGTATTACTTTAAAATTGAAATTTGATGTTAATCATACAAGCGAACAATGACAAGTAACTATAAAAGTCATGAAGTATATAAAAAGTAATAAACAAAACAAAACAAAGTGCACATTTCGCCGCGTAGGTTTTACCGCCACTTTAACATTAAGTAGGTATAAGTTTAATGGAAATAGCTAACTGGGAGCATTAGTTAAGCTTCAAAACTGCGCTGGCCAGTAATGCTCTAATTAGATTTTATGCAAGCAAGATACTTCAGAAATCGCTAAACAAAGCTGATAAATAATTCACAAATGATATTTGAACTCCGATAGTCATCGCACGTTCGATTAACACAAACAAACTAAACCCATTATGAAACTAGAAACTACTGAGTTATGAACGCACGCTTTTAACCGAATCGCTTTCGTATTACAGTTGAAGAGGCTAGCAGTATTATTGTTTGATTCGATGTTTAGATCGCATCAGTTAATATGTTTCAGATTTTGTTGGGATATGTTGTTGACTTGTTAAAATATTGACCATAATAATGTAGAAGTTTTGTGGCTAGAGAGCCAGCTAGGGGTTCCTTCAAATATTACATTTGTCAATGACTGTTATAATGGTCCAAGATCCCGGTCATCCCAGTAATTTATAAAGATTCTACAAGTACATGTCATTGTATGGAAGTTGCATATTCAATTTATACCTACGTTATCTCATAATCATTTATATCATAAGAAAAAAACAATTTATTAATAAATGCATACCTTTGGGAAGTCCCTATGACAATTTTATTAGTGCCACAAAACTTCTGGCTTCTTACTTATACTCTACTATTGAGAATGGCATTTCTAGACATTGACAATCGATTGAGTCAATAAATTTTTCTTCCTTTAAAAGACATGCTTCTGCCCTTTCGAAAGTAACCGACGAAGAACAGATAATCGAAGCTTCAACCGAGGGTGTAAAAACGTGACCATTATTTCTCTGGCATTATCTTGATTGCTTCTAGGTCATTGCAGAGGCTTCATAACGGCACATCAAAGCTTTACGTCCGAGAAAGAGGCGATAAAGTTGCCAATACAAGACGTAAACAATTTTATAACGCTCTTATCCGTGCTCCATACTGGATTGGATGGGATAATGTGGGCAAAAGTAATTGAAACATACCACCAATGATAAAAATACTGATGTTTATCATATATTTTTATTATATTATAGGTTAAAATAAATAAATAAATATCTTCTTTGGACAATTCACACCAATTATCTAGTCCCATTTTAAGCAAAGCTTGTGTTATGGGTACTAGACAACGGATAAATATACATAAATACATATAAGACATCCAAGACTCGGGTACAGATGCCAGTGCTCATCACATTGACATCTGCCCCTAGCGGGATTCGAACCCGCAACCTCCGGTTTCGTAGTCAGGGCCTCTGACCACTAGACCAACAGGCCGTCAGGTTGAATTTGGATAGGTAATCGATTGATTATTAGGAATGTGCTAGAATATAGATTTATTTAAATATGCAAAAGCAGGTGACTGTCCGTGTTTCTCCTAAAAAATGATTTTCCATGCTTAAACTGTTTAGAAAAAATTTGATATTAAGGTTTGATTCCCGTGTGAAAATTTGATTATCAATGTATAACGCAGACAAAGATGCGGAAACGGCCAGCACGTTTAATATAATCTGAATTTTTAATAATATTAATTTTATACCAAATGAAAATCTCTTCTGCGTCACTCGGCAGATTTTTTATTGGGCGTCGATGCTTAAATCAACGATAAAGCAAAATGAACGATTTGCAGTTAATTAATTTTTGGTCCCATATGACAAAATGTTCACCTTATAGTTTCCTACAGAAGTAATTCTACAATGGTGAAAATATTAATACAGACGTAATGCATAGTAAGTGTAGACCCAACTTTGTTCTCTATCGTTCAGTAAAAGTTAGACAATTTAAACCGCTGGAAGGGATAACTTTTTAAACATTGTACCGAGTTAAGTCGTTTAATGTATGGATGGATATCGAATAATTAATGCTTTGTCACGTAGAAAAGTTTTCATAACCCGTGTCATACCTATTTTAATGCGTTATTAAATTCTATCAATAATAATTTATTGATTTTAAACTATAATTGTAGATATTGAAATTAAACAACTATAACGGATTTATTTTGCATATTTTATGTTATTTTCTGACACTTACGCATTATCCTATCGTCAGTTAGTCGTACTACGTATATGGCAACTGTGAAGAGGCAAATAAAATAAAATGCGCGAGTTAAATCCGTTATAGTTGTTACATTTTAATATTTTTCCATTTTCGGCATTATTTTTTCCTCTTTGTCCAAAATTTTATTAATATTCAAAGGTAAAAATTACTTGATACTTTTATTGCCAGAAGTATTACAAAAACAAATAAGATATTCCACTTGGCCAACATCAAAGCTTGAAATAAATTATTTAAAGCGTCCAAAAAGCGTATTACTTAGCATTCTGTTCGGGTGGCCAATTAGCTTCAGAGAATCTTAAGAAACGCAATATTTTAACAAAATAACACGGCAGATATGCCCAATTGAATTATTCTTACCGAAATCGGATTTATGCCAAGGGAAAATATCTTAGATTTGTTTATTATTACGTTAGAAGATTTCTTTGTGAGCCGGTGAGACACAACTTTGCTTTTACCTGTATATTTCCTGTCTATGTGTTCTGAGACAGCGAAGAAAGATGCCGGAAACTAGGGCGCGACATCATCGGAACTAAGGGTTTTACCGAATATTATACACATTATTTGAATGTTTCTACCCATACTTTCTACCTGTCTGTATTAGTTATACCTATGTAAGAACCTGCAGACTGTACTAAAACCTAGAGATTATTGTTTCAATCAACAATGAATTTGGCAGATAAAATAGATCTCAGTCACTTTTACTATCCAATATTAGAGAGCATAATATAGACGGTAGTAGGTAAAACACAGGAGAAAAGGGAAAAAAGGCAACCGAACATCAAAATGAAAAACAAGTCTGTAATTGATGGATTGACAGCTAGACCTCACTCAAGACTAGCCACAATACTAGCGTATTTCTGACTTTATTGTAATTGTAAATGACAAAAACTATGTTAAATTTTGACGTCAGCTGTTGTTTTCCTTTTATACTTCTGTGATCTATCCTTTATTGCACCCTTAATGATAGATAGGTATTACAAGTAACATACTATTCCATTCTAACAATACTTAATGGAAATTGAACTGTATAACAAATAAGTATTTAACATGCTTTTAAAAAAACAACTTATTTAAAATAATGGCATTAAACTATACATATCGATCGAGTTTGAATTGATACATTGTAGTACGAGTAAAAGCTAATTACAGTAATAAAAGATTACATAAGCGGAATTATATTACCACGTTCCATTATGAGATATGAACTATATACCTATGTTTGTGGTCATGTTTTACTGGTTTATGACCGAAAACCAAGCATATGTCCGGAGGGTGTCGTAACAATTTTATGTTGACTTTGGGCATAATAATATTGAGGCATAGAAAACGTATAACATGGATGCGACAGAAAATTTGTTAAAAAAAATACAAATGCAGGTTTGGTAAATTTGATATTATCTATACTAATATAATAAAGCTGAAGAGTTTGTTTGTTTGTTTGTTTGAACGCGCTAATCTCAGGAACTGCTGGTTCGAATTCAAAAAATATTTTTTTGTTGGATAGACCATTTATCGAGGAAGGCTTTAGGCTATATAACATCACGCTGCGACCAATAGGAGCGAAGAAAGAGTGCAAAATGTGTAAAAAACGGGGAAAATATGAAGCCTTATGAAGAATTACTATTCCACGGGGACGAAGTCGCGGGCACAGCTAGTATTTTATAAGGCCAAAATGCTTTTTTTATTTACTTTGTTTGTTATTTTCCGAAAAAGAGAAACTTTAACAGGTAACTAGTGTTGCCCTATTGTCAGCTCAATCTGCTACGTATATGAAACTGTAAAGTTTTCGAAACGTCAGCAGAAAAAATAAATTACGTAAGTTAAATCCGTTATAGTTGATAATTTCTAATGCCTTCGCGGTTATAACACATTGGTTATTCCAATCCGTTATAGTTTTTTCATCCCAAAATCAACTACTCGACAAAATAAAATAATAGTTTACTTATAATAAATAATGTTATCAAAACAATGGGACGAATCACGTTACGATGATTGACTTTTACAAACACACCGTCGCTTACTACGAAAAATTTGCTGAAATAAGGGTTTTCGTAGACACGTAAGCACTATTTAATTTTAACGTAATTACTTAAGAATTTTGGGAATAGATTTTACAAAGTCGCGTAAACAATGTCAAAATACTTCCAAATCGAAAATTCCACAAGGTACAGGTAGGGGTAAAACACAAAGTTAGAACATTCTTGGGCGCAACTTACGATGCGGGTGACTTCTATTCCATTACATTGCTCTTCAAATGCAGTTTAGAGGTACAGGAGACTTGAATAGTTGCAGACAGTTTAAAATACTAAGTAACATACTGTTTTGTTCAGCTTTTTTCGTAAGATTAGGTAGTTTGTGGCGAAAATGGTGATAACCTCTTTTATCATGGGAGACTCTAACGAATAACATCTTTATCATTTTCTGTTATCAATACAAAAGAAAAAATATGTACCTATCTAATATTTTTTTTCAAATCTATCCCACGGATGGACAAGTCCATTTAAAAGAAGAGCCTTTTTTACTTGTCAATGGACTTTCTACTAATGACAATCTGGTTCCCTTTGAAAATATTTAAATAATTAACTTCCAGCCAGCAGCAACTAGCCTGTGAAATGTAACCACTGCTGCAGTACCTACCTACGGCTAAATTCACGTCTTGTAGTAAAAATTCAGCGCTGATTCAATATTACCTATGCACGCTAGTATAAATAAGTGCTCTTTATCTTACTCAACAAAAATTTAAAAACCATCTGAGAATAACTGCAGGTGTTTTGTACACCTGCAGCTGCAGCTAGTCCTACTAGGTAGTTGCAAACAACATCAATCTCACTTGACGCAGTGTTCAAACGAAGTAATAAAAAACTACACTTTTTTCAATCAATCCTTTGAATGGATGATAGGTTTTGCGCCAATAGCCTTTTGAATTTTTTGTTACTCTCATAGTTTCAATTTAGATATTTTTAGATTGAATACAGGTGGTTTAAAAGGTACGATTTATTTTTAAACCTCACTATACTAAAGCCGAAATGTTTTGAAATATAATTGCTTACTGTTATTACCGTTTTTGTTAGAATTGAAACAGATTTATAGGTGTACCTATACTTTATCACTTTTTTTTCATAACATAATTTTCATCACAATTAATAACCGTGTCTTTCATTAGTTGTCGACCCTTAAATGATATCTTCAAAATGAAATTACTAACTAGAAAACAAGTTTATTTTCCAAGTCTCTGGTCTCAAGGATAAGAAGAAGGTTAAGGTCTCTCGCTCACGGCGATGTAACGATTTAACAGGAAAAAGCACCTAAAAGTTCTCAAATTTCTCCTACAACTCGTTCCGCTGCCTGAACACAATTAACACCCCTCCAGATGAAAGGAAACCGTTAAATGGTTGAAATTCCCATTGTTTGACGCCTATAGTCGGAGTTTAGCTTTAGCTTAATATTCTGGGTGCGGCTTTGTTTGCGAATGCCTCGTAATTCGGTATAAATCAACATTTAACATCAAGTTTTGCGGCTTCGCCCTTTTGAGTTTGCACGTAAATTAGGCTTGGTGTGTTCTTAAATAATAGTGAGGTAATTGAAAAGTGACGTCAATTTCATTATCGTTAATTCTAAAATCATGCTTGGAAATAAACTTCCACTATTGTTAGTACCCATCCTTTCTTCTACAATAGAAATTTTATACAAATCATTTGGAAGTTGAGAAATAATTTGTTGTCTGTTGATAACTTCTGTGCGCACCTTACTTAAATGCGGATTTGTTAAATGAAAATGCAAGTTTGAACGAATAATTATTAAATAGGTGCTTATTAACAGTTATTATTGGTATCCATGTTAAATTTGATAAATTTAAATATAATATTACCACCACGGTAAACGTTGCAGGAATCAAAATAATAATAAAAACTCTGAAAACTAACTGACCATTATTAGTACCTATTTACAATTTTAAATGCGTAGGTACCATAACTGTTGCGAATTTCAAAATATAACAACTTCACTGGTTTTCTTTACATAATCTTAATATATTCCATGATCAATACAAATCAACTAGATACTTAATTACATAATAATCAAAGTAATAATAAAATAAAATTAGTAGCGTAGCACATTAGGAAGCGCCAAAGAGGAAGTCTTATCGAGACAATTTATCTGTCGGTTTTATAGAGCTATAAATTAGCACGTGATTGCGAACGAGCTATAAACGTTCCAAGAGCCACGTTAAATGATTGTAACAGCTCGAATAAAAAAATACAAATTTTGTAAATGTAAAACGAAATAAATAGGTCAATAAATTCAAAACCATCTAGAAGGGAAGGAACAGATATTCACACATAAACATCTACCTCACCAAAATTCCTGAGTCATCAGCCTAGTAACACGTTATATAGACGAAAAGCTGGCGTATTTTCACCTATAAAGGTACGTTTACACGCTTGCCAAGGCTCGACAAGTATCCACAAGCCCCAAGCGTTCACAAATATCGCTTGGCATTTGGAAGTCGTTTACACGCTTGCGAATGCGTCAGTGTGCTACGGACATCCAAGCATGGCGGACACTGAATTTGTATCGGCTATTACGTCCGTTCGTCATGAAATCACAGCGGCTAATAAACGCGCACCAACGTGTAAACGCGTCGCAAGCGCTTGCCGCAAACTCCCTTTGATCTGTGTCAAAAAACCGACACTAGTCCAGATCGGATACAAGCGTCCGCAAGTTCACGCAAGCCAAGCCCAACGGCCTCTTTACACGCTTGTGCTTGTGGATACTTGTCGAGCCTTGGCAAGCGTGTAAATGTACCTTAAGAAGATATATAGCACGCAGTGAGCAAATGGATAGTTCCGATTTCCCCATTCGGCATTTTTTGACAAAGCTCGCTCGTTACCCCAGCGTGTCTGTGGCAGATATGATGGCCTCGGTAGCCACAGGTAACTTTTCCACTACAAAAGGTGTCCCACGACTATTTCACATGAACGGAAATAGACTTTATTTTATATTTTAGGATCTTTATAAGTCAAGAGTACTTATATGCTATCAATATGGATAAAAAAGAAATAAGATAACGAACAAATCGAATCTTACTGAAATGGATTTTTGAACTAAAGGTGACATGACTGATCCCATAGACTTAGTAACATCTTTCACGTCTTTGCGTTGTAATATTTTTCTGATTGCAGTATTTATCTGACTGCCAGCGACATCTATGAAAATCCAGTTGCAGCTAAAAGTTAAAATGCTGGGACTAAAGATGGGTTTCTAAGGTCGAAGTGCTTTTTTAAAAGGTGCTTTCAAAAGGGAAGTGCTTATAAATGAATTAACTGCTAACATTTTTTACAGCTATCTTTTGGAAAGCAAACCCTTTGCAAGGTTCCAAAATCCAAACCAAAATTGAATAAATGGAATCTGAATTCGAGCATGACATTTCATACAACATAAAGAACAGGGTTCCTTTTAAGTTCACAACTTGCCTAATTGGCCTCTTTGTGAAACCCCGCGTAATGCAATTTAAGATGTCCCTCTGAGGTAGGTACTCGTATGTTGGTTCAGTAGAAAGATAAATGTGAAAGGATATGCGCCGTACCCCTATTCATATTATGACAAAATAAATGAAGGTGCCTTAACCAAAGCTCGCAGAAGTTTCTTGTTTTCTCCCTTTGTTCTCCTATTTTGTACTTATGTAGTTATGTACCTATTGCTTAATGTTAGGAATATGTAGTAAGTAGGTATCATAAAATAAGTTGAAAATAAACTACGGAAGAAGTCGCAAAATGGCCTTTCAAGTTTTCTAGATATCGACTTTACTTAGTTGAACTTGACAACCCCTTAACACCAATTCTATCCATTAAAAGTACAAATACTTGTGACAATTCCCGTATAAGCTCCAAAGCTCGTATAATACCACCAGGTATGAACTCGAGAACTTTGCCACAATACTTACCAACTCCGGACAACTTTCCTTTACCTCGCGAATTCGACGCCGTTGAATTTGTCTCCGATATTTGAAATTGTACCTAACTACAAAGCGTGAAGTAGTTCACATCGCGGTTTTGTCGGATTCGGCACAACTTTAATTGGTTATACTTTGAGATTGTTTAACAGTTAAAGGCGACAGTGTGAATTGGAGTAGCTTAATAATGGACGGGTTTTTAAGAGTGATTGACAGCTCATTTATTTGGATCTCGTTGGACGTCACTTCAAGTGATTTATTAAAGTCAAATTATGAATAGGTTGGTAGATATTTTGGCCCTTTCAAATGTTAATTTACCTATTCGATTTATATCTGTTGGTAAGCAAAAAAATTTGAACTGTACTTTGGAAATACTTTTTTTCATTGTATCGTAAATAGGATAGAATAATAAATCTGACCTGATTCAAGCTCACCGTAGCGAATTTCTGACACGAGTAAGTTCTTCTGTAATACCTAAATTGTGGATAAAGAAAACCGTCAGACTGAAGTAAGCTCATAAAATGTAGACTGTACCACAGTCCACAATAAGTTCGATAACGTCGTTAACTCAAGCGTTACGGTCCTCAACAAACAATGCTCAACGCTCAACGCTCAAGGCTCGGTGTTCAATGCTCAACCCACAATGACCGAGCTCTCTCAAGCCGCTCAAGATCGTAGTTGGTCTGAGCCTGAATAACTATTGTTCTCTGCTTTTGGATTTACAAACGTTGGTTTTATTAATAAAAACAAGATATGCGCGATAATATAAATTAAGTCATTTCTTAATTACACGTAGTTATTTTGATGTCTGGTTAATAATTTCGGTTCATTTTCAATTAAAAAATCATAGGTAGTACTTTTACTAAAATAATAATAGATTTATATATAAATACCAAATTTATTGACATATTAAAAAAAACCCGGAATATTAGTAAACATGTCGTTCTTCTAGTGAGATGTCGGAACAGAGTATTTAATATTAGAATGGCTTCTTGGTATGGTTTCATAACTACGTTTTCTGTCCTCCGGCCAGAAAACCCACGAACTTCCTGGCCACTGCGCTAAATGAAATTGCCGCTTTCTGGCTTCGTCGAACAGAAAAATAGTAACCTGACCTCGGCCAGTAAAATTAAAAAGCCTCAGATCACATTTTTGTCAACCTCGGCTTCGCCTCGGACGACAATGCGGCCTAGGTGCGTAATGTACTATTTCCTTCGCCAGAGAGTCGAATACCGATAAAATGTCTGCAATGAAATTGTCGGTTGCCGAAATTATTCTAACCCTCACAATCACTAGTCCGTTTTTTATCAAGCTTCTAAGTCTCACACTTCCTTCTCTCGCTCTTTATAAAAACATATAACACTCTTTCAATTTTCTGAAACATGCTCTTAATAACTACTTTGCATGGTTCTGTAACTTTACAAAGCCGTTTTACTCCCGAAAAGTAATTTTAGCTTTACACCATCGTCGTTTCCTGGTATCCAAATTGTCGACAATTTTGTGTAAACAACTCTTTATCTCGTAATTTATAGGACAAACCCTTTAACTCGTTAACACGATTTATTTTCTAGTCATTATTTACATCTAAGCTACCGAAAACACGGTCTCCTTTACAACCGCGAGCTTAAATTAAATGTTATTATTATAATAACTTTTGATGCTTTCGCGGTCATGACACATTATGATAAAACAACTGGAACGTAATATATCGCACACCCTGTTTTACCGTTTAGCTCTCTTAGGAGCTAACTCAAAAACTCGAACTTTTTAGCAATACACACCATTGAAATTCTTGCAGAAAAACCTACCAACAAATAAAACTGATTCAAACTAACTCTTCTAGCGTCATATAAAAGCATAAATCTGTACGGTAAACTCCTTCAGTTCACAGGAACATATTAATCAGCTTTTCGCTTTTCCTGAAAGACTTCACTTAGCAATTTTTACGAGTTAATCCTGTTCAGATATATCTAGGCATGCGATATATGCCAAATCCGTTATAGATGTTGCTTTCCAATATTTTTAGGTAAGACTTTGTAACTCAATGGTAAATCTGAGGACAAGCGATCGTGATCGGGTTTTAATTCTGTAGGTGAACACGATATAAAATTTAATTGTGCACATGCCTCGGACTAGCGATTTGATATTTTACTTCAGGTAAATATCGTGATAACGTCTATACGTCACTATTGGCGAGTGAGCCGCCAACCCTTAATAGACTACCGTGGAATCAATTTGATTTGAAGCAGTTTTTAGGATTCCATAGATACGAGGAAATATGGAAATTATAAGGGTTCTCTATACGTCTTTCACAGTTCATTGAATTGAGATTATGTTAATACAAAAATGTATGCTTATGTTATAATTTCTGATGCCTTCGGGGTTATTATACATTGATTTAAAACAACTTTAACGGATTTAAGTTTATCACAAGACTATTGTCAGCTCAGTCGTGCTACGAATATGGAATCTGTAAAGGCTCCGAAACGTCAGCCAATAAAATAAAATACGCGAGTTAAATCCATTAAAGTTGTTTCATTCCAATGTATGCTTATGGTTGAAAAACGGACGCAAATATGGTTACCTATGTTTAGGCAGACAATGCCATATCATTTTTCGATCTATTTTTATAAAAATGTCTGTCTCTGTTGTTTGTGAAATCCAGATATTCTATCTTCTGTATTTCATTACCTAACGTAGGAGCCTATAAGAATAATTTATTTATTGAATGTTTGTTTTTAACTGAATTATTAATTCTCGTATGTACAGTTAATTAGCGTTGTATTTGTCCCTTTATTTGATTAACGCTAACGAATCATTCCCAACATTTACAAATCAAACATTAAATTAGTAATAATTTGGAGCTATTTCCTCTATTTCAGTTATTTATAATTAAGTTTTTAGTTAATCTATCCGGCATGATTTTGTTAATTTAATTACAAAAACTGACTACGTGATTTTTCGTTATCTACGTCAGTTCTATTCAATTCTATGAGACCTTTCTAGTGTTAAGTTACTTTTTTTGCGCGACAAAACCAGTTGAACCTTACGTCTATAAAGATTTTTTATTGAATCATTCAAATTGAGCATTTTAACACATTATTAGATTTTCCTATTAGATTTTGAAAAGTGATGCCACGAAACTTGAGACCCTTCCCACCCCACACACAACATCACACTTCGTCAACCCCCTACCCTCCTTAACGTGTGACTTTATTGATGGCCCCTTATGTATCAGTAAGGTAAATTACAGCTCTTTAACCTGGCGAGTATCACTGCGACTGACTGTCCTAGTAGGTCTGAGAAACCAACAAACGAAACTATAATAATGTAAATTGTTCCCACATTTACATAGCAGAGCAAATCATTGTCAAATCTCGACGCAGACTCAATTTTGTAGTAACGAATTCCCGTCACAAGGAGAAGGCAGAGTAAACTCATCAGCTGCGAGACAATTCATCCAGAATTCAAACAGAGGCGTAATTAAAACACCGCTCTGACACGCTATTGGCTGGCGGGAACACACTGTACTAGTAGAGTAGATCAGTCTAGCATCTTTATGGCGTTCGGCCACAAAGTGTTGGGTTATAAACACAAAATCTTATGTTTAGAATTAAGTTTCGGCTGATATGTTTGTAGGTATATTTGACCTCATAATTTTCTTTCATTTGATATCACAATTATGGTTACGTTGTGAACACTCCTCTTTTACCTTTGATTTTGTAAACTGTAACTTATGTACTAAACTTAATTTAAAGTACCTACACGTCTTGAAAACAATAATGATGCACCGCAAAATATACCGGTTAATGATATTGTAGTTTTATAAGTAATAGTAGGCATAGTATTAATAGTAATACGTAATGTAGTATAGTACTTCTTAGGCTATTATAAAAGCAAAGGTAAATTGTTTTCAAATTTTGCGCAGGTACCTAGAGTGATGGCACCAATTATGGACATGTTAAGCGCACTAAATTAGAATTTCGTTTAAAAATGGGATGTTTTTTGGCAATACAAAAATGGTGATTTTTTGTTCGGTACTCAAATACATGAGGAACATTTAAACAACATCAAAAATCCTGTATGAATAATACATAATTAATAAAAAATACATAAATTGAAATTTACGATATCTCCATTAATGGACATCGAAGATTCAGTGATGGACGCCCAGTAATGGACATGGACCCAGTCATGAACATCCATTAATGAACACTTTTTTATTGCACAGATAAATAAAACAAATAAATGTCAAAAATCTACTTTTGATTAACTCTATTTGAACTTTTAACCTGATCAGCCTTAGATTTCCAAGTTATACTATAAGACTTTCAATCAACGATCTGGTTTTTAATCATTTATTAAACATTAATTGAGGCTTTGCCTCTTTGCCAGCAGCTGCAGCTTAGAATTGGTAACATAATAAATCAATCAACTTCGATCTATCAGAAGGTGCGGTGCATATATATGCTATAGTGTAAGCATGGGAAACCATGCCACAGTATTTTAGGCAGAGACGTATGCTGCATGTGCACAAGAAAATATAGACAGACACCTGAACGATAAACAATCTATATTTTGAGTGACATCCAGGCAGCGCTGAAGGCCCTTGCAGCCCATAAAGTGCACTCGGGGCTGGTATATAATGGCGTCCAACACCTTTAACACAGGCCTTAAGGAAAACGCAAGCAAGAGCCACACCGAAGAGTGAAGGTATGCTTAGGTCTAAGGTCCTCACGGCAATTTATACAACACCCAAATGAAAACTGGATTAAAAAGCTCTGGGTTCTAAACAGAAGACAAATCCGACTTATAACACGAGTCTTCACTGGTCACTTAGGAGTCAACGAACTCCTACACAAAATGGGACTTACAAAAAGCTGCGACTGCAGAATGTGTGGAGAGGAATGTGAAACTGTGGAACACTTGGTGTGCCACTGCGACGCCCTCACCAGATGTAGAATGAACATATTTGGCTCCGGATACCTGGAGCCTGGAGAATTTTTTGCACGCTCTCTGTTAATAATCGTCAATTTATGTGAAAGTGCTTTTAACTCATTGCGACCATCTATTTTACCAAATTGCCCTCTTCCTCTGCATTGATAATAGTTTGAGGTCCCATAGCACAAACTACAGGACTTTTTCTTGGACTTTGTTGTGCAAAGTTATTTAAGGGACCTCAAACCGGAGGGCGAATCCAACTGGGATGGGGAGATTTTGGTAAGCTCTCAGACATCCTGAAAGACAAACGTGTGCGCCTTTATACCTCAAGCGTCGCACGTTTCAACAGTGCGTTATTCTCGTAATGGTCTATGAAACTTCACGAGGCAGATCATCCATCGACTCCAAGTTACACATAGGGCTATGGAAAGATCTATGTTAGGTATTTCTCTTTACGACCGGGTCATAGCAAAAATCATAGCTTCGAGGAAATGGAAGTGGACGGGCCATGACTGTCGTAGGTCCGACGGAAGAAAGGATGCTGGAGTGGAGACCGATAACGGGGCGGCGAAATGTCGGAAGACAGCCCGCGAGGTGGACCGATGATCTGGTGCAAGTGGCTGGGAAACATTGGATGTGGGAAACTCGGGATCTTGGGAAGTGAGCTGAAATGGAAGAGACCTTTACTCAGCATTGGGTAGAATAAGATTGAAGAAGAAGAAACCGGAGGGCAGCTGTGATCATCATTTCTCCCATCCTCAGCAGCATCATGCAGCATCATGCAGCATCATACAGCATCATACAGCATCAAATGCCCTCCCTATTTGTTCCGGCTGTAATTTTTTATTGGTGCCATATAAGATAAAACAAAGAACCCAATGATGGACGACTAAAAATAGCCATTTATGGACATTGTCCATCATTGGAAAATAAAGAGCAATCACAAAATCAACTCAACCCAAATGTTTTGTGCAACAAATTAAATAATTTAATACAATAAACTAAAAAAATATTAAAAAACTTAAGAATGGACACTTGTCCATAACTGGAATTCGTATAAAATCGAATCCAGTGATGAACAAACCCCACAAAAAACTTATTATTGGGATTGGACATATTCAACTTAGCTCAATTTACTTGCAATATAGTATTATTCCGTAAAAATAACAAAACATCTCATTACAACTCAACACAAGATAATACCATGCACAAATATGTACTCGCCTCCTTAACGATTTCAATAACAAAAACGGATTTTTATGACTACCGCGCGAAACGAGATTTCAATTCGCAACCATCTTCAAATAAAACGGGCGATTTTGATGAGGTGTATCAAAATGAAAGCTCAAACGTCTGTTGCTTATGTTTTAGTGTCTCCAATTGAAAAATGTTGGGCCAGTTGCTTAATAAATTCGATCAACGAAAATAATGTCCATAATTGGTGCCATGTCCATTACTGGTGCCGTCACCCTAATTGAATTTACATTTTTGTTATTTACTCAAAAAAAACTATGCTCAACGTAATATATGGCAAAGATACATGATAAAAACAAATATCTAGGTTTACTCCTTCCCAATTTTCTCAAGAGTAACATTGTGGTTATCTCTAGTAACAGAGTGCTAATCTTTAGATAAAAAATAGGGAAAATTAATACTAAGCGCACTTCTATTAATAAATGGTGACAGTATTATGCACTATAAATGCTAAGTAAAATCTTATAGAACCCGTGCCGCCACAAATATATAAATCACTAGCTGTCTGCCCCGGTTTCGCACGGATCCCTTTTTTTATAGCCTACTAGCTTCTGCCCGCGACTTCGTCCGCATGGAACTCCTCCTTTATTGCAGTCGGTTAAAAAGTAGCCTATGTGTGAGAAAGCCTATGCCTAGTAGTGAAAGCGTAACAGACAGACAGACAGACAGACAGACAGAGTTACTATCGCATTTATAATATTAGTAGGGATGTCACTCTGGAATAGTGTAGCTTCCAAACAGTGAAAGAATTTTTCAAATCGTCCAGTCGTTTTAGAGACTATTCAAGCCAAACAAACAAACATTTCCTCTTTATTATATTAGTACCTATAGAAAAATTGTTGTACGATGGCGTGTCTTGCATGAACATGATACGTTATACAAATCGTGTCGCACGTTGCAAGTAATACATGTTAAGCAAACGAGACTACGTGTGCTCAGTTGGCAGGTTGTTACGACTGATGTATGACTTGTATGAGAGTCTCCTAGTAACATTACATTAACTTAGCTACCTGTTACATACTACGTCACCTAATTAAAACTACAGAGTATCAAACGATCTGTCACTTGGCATTTCACCCGTCGATTTCTTACCTCCTGAGATTGCATTGGCATGATTTGATTTAACTAACTATTCAATACTAGCTGACCCAGCAAACTTCGTACCGCGTTTTTTTTTTCAAGTTTTCTTACCATTTAAACATTCCTTGGAGTTCTACAAACATTTCAAAACTAAAATCAGCCAAATTGGTTCAGCCGTTCTCAAGTTTTAGCCTGACTAACGAACAGCCATTCATTTTTTTTATAGATAGATTATACTTCACTTGTTTGTAGGTGTGTATGTTTGTTACTCTTACACGCAAAAAGTACTGAATGGATTTTGACAAAACTTTACAACAATATAGCTTATACATTAGAATAGCATACCATTACGCTTTATTTTTTAACGATATTGTGTAAAGTAGGTACTCATTGTGCAAAGTAGCAGCAGATAGTGATCATTGCAAATAATAATGTAATGTTTAATAGAACCTATTCAAAACTTGATTATAATAAACTTAATAATTTCTGATTCGCGGTTATTACATTGGAATGAAACAACTATTAACGGATTCGCGTATTTTTATTTTATTTTATTAGCTGACGTTTCGGATTCTTTACAGTTTCCATAATCCATAATAAGACTTTAGCCTTAGATTATTGTCAGCTCAGTCGTGCTACGATTATGGAAACTGTAAAGAATCCGAAACGTCAGCTAATAAAATAAAATAAAAATACGCGAGTTAAATCCGTTAATAGTTGTTTCATTCCAATGTATAGTAAACTTTATAATGATACTTGTACAACGCAAGAAGTGGTAACAAGTGTGGAATAAATCGAGACCCCTAGTTGGATTCCACTAGAGGTCTCGATTTTTTTCTACTCTTGTCTAGGTACAAGTATCATTATAATTTAAGATTAATGGCACTGAAAGAAAAAAAAATCGAATATATTATCGTAGTATATATAATGAACTTTTCCCAACCAAATTTTCAATTTCCAATTTGTTTGTAATAGTTTGTTCCAAAAAATTATAATCTTCATTATTAATGTGGAGTATTAAATAACGAAATATGAAAAGAACTGTATGAGAGGAACATAGTCAAAACATAAGGTTAATGTAATCCTTCTTTGGTAACCCTTCTTCCGAAGTAATCCGACCTTACGGTACATATTTGATATACATACCTACAAGATCAAAGAACCCACATAAAATTATAATACAAAGCCTGGCCAGTAAAAAGCTAACAACGTTTGCTTATTTTATTAGAAGCTAATTATCTTGACTTGAGCCAGAACTTCGTAAAGTCTGGATTAATCTATTTTACGGTAACCATAAGGATTTGAACAACAAATTTGCTCTTACCTAGGTAATTAGAAAACTATATGTTGAAAATCTATATACAATATGTACCTATAATAATATAGATTTATAATGAAACAATTATCACGTTTGCCAAACGTCAGCAAATAAAATAATTACGCGAGTTAAATCCGTTATACCTAGTTGTTTCCGTCCCATCCGTTACCTACCTACCTTATATACTTTAAATTAAAATTAAGAGTACTTAATAGAAAATCAATTCAAAAGGCCAAATAATATTTTTAAAATTTCGCCATTACTTTTACCTCTTTGTTCAAAATCGTGCCCTTTCGCCATCAAACGTGGACTTGTTCCTCTTTTTTTTCATTTTATTCGACTAAGATAACATCAAACAGCCACAAAGTTCAATTTCAACTTGACAAATATTCACTTTTTTCATGAAATAATACATTTTACAAAAGCTATCACTACCTACCTGCTCACAATCCACCCTTCACTCCAATTTGTACAATCTGGTCAAGCGTAAATTCGACATGAGTGCAGCGTATTCCGTACGTTATGTTACACGTATAGGTACTTGCTTGATGTACCTATGCACTCGTCAGTGCATATATTATGTATGCATACCTACCTCAGCACATCTAAGTGAATGTTAGTTTAAACTGGACAGTAAAATATCCGAAACTGAAACAAATTTAGACGTTCCACATTTTGTTTAACATTTTATTCTCAGTAGTCCCGAGGATAAGAGGGAATAATCATTTTCCCTTATCACGGAACTAATTCTAATTGCATGTATTTTCTTCACTTATGTATGTACCGGCTTTAAAAAATATAATAATATTTGAGAACCTCATATAACCATATAGGTAGTTTGACAAACTTTTTTTTAGTATTCTAATTTATCATTCTTCATTTATATAGATTCCATTGCATGTTTAGGTCACAAACCTACCTACTTAATTTTTGAAGTTACAAAATTCAACTTAATCGGTCAAATATCTTTAGAGAAAATTGGTTGTAATAGACAGAAAGACGTAAGTGATTCTATAAAAAGTTAAAAACCCTTAAAAGAAAATCATATTCCCAAAACATTAAGAAAAACAAAAAGCTTTTATTTTTAAAACGTTAAGAAATCTCATGAGAAGTAAAATAATTCAACAAGGCTTTATTTTGCAAACCTTATTAAATAGGGATGACGACATGGTAAACAACACGAAATTCTATTGACTCAGTTATATCCCTACTAATATTATAAATGCGAAAGTAACTCTGTCTGTCTGTCTGTTACGCTTTCACGATAAAACTACTGGACCGATTTAAATGAAATTTGGTACAAAGAAAGTCTGGAGCCTGAGAAAGGGCATAGGCTACTTTTTAACCGACTGCAAAAGAGTAGGAGTTCCACGCGGACGAAGTCGCGGGCAGAAGCTAGTTATTAATAAATATTGGACACGTATTTTTTCTTTTCTCAGTCGAACGAAAAATGAGAGAGATAAGTAGGTACCTTCTAAAGTTCGAGAGCGGGGGCTCGTTACGTCACGTTATAGTTCAATTTATTACCATTTCGTGACGTCACGTCAGAGTAACATACTTGTTAGAAAAAAAAGTATGGGTTGATCATTTCATATAACAAATACAATGGGTGAGCAAAATAAGGCTTTAAGGTACGGAGCAAGCATCATCATTTTTGACCCAGGGTTTTTCATTTTAAGCAAGAGCTTGTCAACTAAGGTGGCTTGGCTCTTAACTCAAACTCAAATAATTATTTATTCAGTCTAGGCTCTTACAGGCACTTGTGAATGTCAACGTTAAAATTAATATTAATTTTCGATTCAGCAAAAAAAACCTCTTGAGTACAATCGAGAATAAACTTAATGAGGTAAGTATAATTTTTTCAATATAATAATATTACAATTTCAATTATAATAATACATATTTCATCAAAAGAAAATAAAAATATAATCAGCATTAAGAATCGCCTTTTTAAAAATGGCGACAAGCTTAACTGAAAAAAAAGAAACACAACCATCACAAAACGTTAAAGTCTCAAAGGGTGCAATGAGCGTTACGTTGCCTTAGTTTTGTTGCTTTAGAGCCGAGCAAAAGGCTCGAGTAATTCGAGCACTCAGGCAATTTGCGATAATGTCGGCTAGTGATGCGTCCCGATAATTCATTAGATTTTCAAAGAGAGTTTTAATCGAGTCAATGCTTTTGGGCCTAATTGTCTCAGCTAGTCTTATGGTAATTGAAGATAATTTCATATAATTTTATTCATTTATCAATTATTTTGACATCGCTTAATTTCGAACGCGATTAGAGTACCTAAGTAAAATTGAATAATTTACTTCGTTACCGATATCATCAAAATGTAGGTAGATACTGTCATGATTTTTAAAAAGTATTGTTATTTGTTTAGTCTTAGTGGTATATTTAAGTTACGAATGGCAACATTCGCGCTGATCTATGATTGGCTATTGTATATTTTGACCAATGGCGGACGAGCGAGCGTGGCCAATCAGCGGCGAGCCTCGGGCTGTCATGGGAGAAGACGCGGGAACGAGAATGGAGATGGCGGTTTTTGGACAAAGATTAAAAAATAAATTCGTAATGTTTGGAGGTTGAAGGTTAACGGCCTGTCAAGACTTATACGCTATTACAATTGATAACTAGAAGTTGTTAAGTAAAAGGAATTTACTAGTACATGTTAGAAGTTGTGATTCTCAAGAACGGAATAAAGTAATCAAGTTGTATTTGGTGTTTAATTCATCTCAATACTTAATTATATCTTTCAAGTTCTACCTTCCCTAAGTAGTTACTTGGTGCAATACACAAATATATTTTTATCTTAAATGTATAACTGTGATTTAGAATTTCTTTATAAAAAAGATGTCGGTATTTTACATAAGAAAATGTTTAAATTAAAGAAAAGTTGTCACTTGGAACATAATTAATAAACTGAATGCCTGATATTGCTACTGGTGGCCACTACCTTCAAAATCAAATTATCCACTTGGAACTTTACTAAACTTTGCAGATACTCGTTAAATGTTGATATAGAATTTCAAATACTGTTATTAAATCGATTGAAACGAGTAGGTACCTAATTACATTTTTCAAAATTTCTAATCTAGTTTTTACTAAAACATACCTACTAAAGATCCAAGATAGAAATCACTCGTAATTCCAGGAATTTCGTATTACAAAATTTAATATATAGGTCAATAACTCTTTTCTTAATTTAACGAAGCAAAATTTGAAGCTATTGCTTTAGTTGTGCTGCATCGCTGGTTGGATTTTCAAAGCTAGTAGCTAGAATCTCTTTGAGGCAAAGCTTGATATCCGATGGTTTGCTTCTGTAATTTTATTAACATTTCAATATATCGAAAATATTCTCAGAATATCGAAAGTTTGTAAGAATGTGAGGATGTATGGATATATTTCTTCCAGTTTCACGCAAAAACTAATACGTGGATTTTGATGAAACTTTACAATAATAGGTATCTATATACATAAAAGAAAGTCGTGTTAGTTATTCCATGTTAAAATAGTAAGGTAAAACAACCAGTGCTCGACACGACACCATTGTCCGACATTAAAAAAGTTTTTCTTTTTAAATAAGAAACGTTTCTAATTTCTGAACATATTTGAAGCACAAATAGTACACTAGGATTATCTAGTTGTCATTGCGCATGGCGTTTCATGCATTTGGTCATTATAAACTAAATTACGTAGACAAACGTCTTATAACAAAACGCAACAATGACAACTGTCAAATCGATTGATTAATGCAGCGCTTCTTTGCCAGGCAGGGCGAAGTCTGCCGGGACCGCTAGTAGCTTATATATATTAGAATAACATAGGAAAAGGCTATATTTTATAACAGCTATATTTCATATCAGTCACTAAGTCAGGTTCTACTTTTATATATACCTACTTATTATAATTATACAAATAAAGCAGATTAAATAATAACATATCGCACACCTAGATCTAAAGGGAGCTAACTCAAAAATTTGAAGATTTTAATTAAACTCACGCTAAAAAAAAGGATCCGATTCCTTACAACAATTTCGCCTCTCCCGAAAAAGTTACTTTTTTTGAGTTAGCTCCCTTTAGATCTAGGGGTGCGATATATGAAATAGGTAAGCACATCAAAGTAATCAGAACTTGGGCATAAACTGGATTAATAATATACTGTAAGTTGGTTTTGCTTTAAGGCAGAATAGGTAATATAAACTAATATTAATAAACTCAAGACTAAATCTAGACCAGACGATATTAGTTTAATCTACGTCAGCAGTTTGGTTTATCCTTATCCAAAGCGTAATAGCGTGCTATAAAATGACGTATTCGATACGTAATGACAATCAGATGTTTCTATTGTCTTTTGATCAATTGCTATAGTAATATTATAAAGAGGAAAGGTTTGTTTGTTTTGATTGAATAGGCTCCAGAACGGCTGGACCGATTTCAAAAATTCTTTCAATGTTGGGAAGCTACACTATTCCCGAGTTACAAGGCTATAAAAAAAAGATGATCCGTGCGAAGCCGGGGCAGACAGCTAGTAGTCTATATTACTTTTGTCTTGGAATCTAATGAAATCAACCCATAAAAATTTAACGAGGAAGAATTACACTTACGCAATAATTACACTTACGCAATAATCATTTAGTCACCGTCATAATATATTACTAAAATTAATTTCAATCTATTTGTAAAGTGACATCTTTTGCTGGCTTAAGTATCACATGATAGTTACGACTGGATGAATAGTTTGTACGAGTTTCCATAGATTCAGTAAGTACCTACTGCAAAGTTAGTGGACCGAAAGACATTTTGTCAGATCCAGGGAAAAACTTAAAAATTCGTTAGTAAGTACTGGAGAAATAATAAATTGCTTATTAGCTACTAGTATATGTATTTATTACCTCTTTGAAAATAAGATGATATAAAACAAGAGTTTCGCTATAAAATGCGCACGAACAGACAGAGCCCAAAGGTGGCATTGGAAGGCAATAATCTGAGAACTTTTCCTATTAGAGGTGATTGCTGGTCTTGTCTCCGTTTTAATTTGAAAAGTTGCACCAATTTATATCAGTTCAGGTAATGGCTTTGCGTGTGTGAGATTTTATATATTTGACTTCATGTTTGTTTCATGGAATTATTGTGTTAACCTATTTCAGTTTAATAATTTCTGATGTCTTTGCGGTTATTATACATTGGAATGAAACAACTATAAACGGATTTAACTCGCGTATTTTATTTTATTGGCTGACGTTTCGGAGCCTTTACAGATTCCATACCTAATCGTTGCACGACTGAGCTGACAATAGTCTTATGCTAAAGTGATTACTTAATACAGCTACGCAAACTACCTCATTTATTACAAAATTTGAAGTACTTACTACCCTGTTCTGTATTTTAGAATAAAATATAATACGCGAGTTAAATCCGTTTAAAGTTGTTTCATTCCAATCTATTTCAGTTTCTTGGTATTTGTTAACATTACTAACAAGAAAATGTATTTATTTGTCAGTACCTATTTCGACGATTTCGTGGAATTTGTGACCTTGCACTTGGGCGGCCTTTTTATATTCATTTAAAATGAATTCGACCATTTATCATTTAAATACATACTTATTAAAATTTAGGTACTATAAAACATCTATAATACCACCTGCTGCTGCTAACAGTATAATAAGATTTGTTTTAAATTGCGAGTCCTGTTTTATAAATGTTTTGTTTTATAATGTTCGATGGAATAATTGTGGTACGCTTTACTATGCGGTTTGGATATAGCTGGTTGGATATTTACGATAGGTAAACTAATTACGCATTACAATCAACTACTTTATTGGATATAGGAATAAACTGTAGTTTATATATTGTTGCGTAATTATATGCTTTATAATATTATGGGTTTGGTTTTACGAAACGAGCGTCAGGGTTACATGCCGAGATCACCCGAGTGTTAAAATAACAAATTCTGTTTCTACAGTAGGTACCTACGTACATTACCTACCTACCTACTTTATAATATAATATAAAAATAATTATCATCATCAAGTATCGTGTTAAATTTCCGATAACAACCTTCATATTTTGTTTTTCTAGCTTACTATTTTTAAGGTTTCATAAGTATCTCTTTGTCTATCAAACCCCTTTTTCTCAGGAACACGTGTAGGTGTCAAGCTGAAATTTCCATAAAATAGGTACTCAGGCCTATTGTCTCTTAAGGCTGTGAAAAAATCAACCTTCTAAGCCAACGCAATCAAAAATATAGCCGTTTATTCCGCGAATTGCCGCAAATATTCGACGCTCGCAAGCAGGTAGTCGCAAAGATACCAAAACCTAAAGGATATTTCCCGTAAATTCCCAATTTACTCGTATACCTACTCTTAGCCATTACATTAGAACCCTTTTTGATATTTTTTTTTACAAATTAAGTACGTTAATTTACTCAGTTTGTCCACGTTTGAAAGAGTAATTAAATAATTATGAAATCAAGACATCTAAATTTGTTACAATACTTGCTATAATAGTTTTCAATAAAACGAATTACATTTTTAATGACTTACATCACGAAATAAAACGAACAACAATTCTTTCCCGTCGCACATTTGCGTAATACAAAACTGTTCGTATAATGTCCGCATTTAATTATTAACAGGCGCCACAATGATTAATTGTGTGGTAGGTTGTCATTGCGAAAATTAAATAAAGCAATATAACATGAAACATTGCATGTTTTTGCAATTAATTCGTGCAATCAACGAAAAAGTTGCATCCAGCGTTACTTCAATCAAACATAACGATGCGCTGGCTTGATGTATTTTATGAGTGTTTTTCAGAAAGTCGGTCGAGTGTCATTATAACACTATAGAGGTAAGGTAAAAAAGATAAAAAATATTGACTATTAAATTTGACGCAAGCTTTGAAAATGCAAATATCGGGATATATCTATAATCTTAAGTCCTGTAGTACAGTTCGAACTTGCAATGAAACTAATGGTGAACGAATAAGCTTTGATTATGAAATCGCACACCTATCAAAGTATGAGCAGCAAGTACGGATGGACCGATTTTGATTCTGTTTTTTTATTTGAGTGGTTATTTAATAAAGAGTGTTTTTAGATATTTTTGATTAAAGTCGATTCAGCCGTTTAATGGTTTATTGGGAGTGAATGTGGGGATTACTTTTTAAAAGCTAACAAACATAAAAAACCGCCCATCCACCTTATTAGATTTTCTTTTCATCTTATTGTAATAATCATACCAAATTACAGCACGTACCTATAGATATGTGCCCCCAATTCTGATGTAAAAGGTACTATACTTCTTTAATAACTGGACGTAACACTGCCCGTGGCACACTTCTAGCCTAGACCACTATTTTCTTATTTTCGTAACAAGAAATTCTGATATACTAGCAAGCAATATCGCCAGTCTTTATTAAGTTCTATCACGTTCAACATTCCTGAAACGAATTGTTCCGTTTACGATCAGTTCTGGAGAGAAGCTCCTAAGGGTTAGTTAGCCGAGATACTCATCTCGACTCCAATAATGAAGTCTTTGTTCAAATTACGTTAGTATCAGAAAGAGGTTCAAAATTAGAAAGCTTGCTAACATTATAAATGCGAAAGTTTGTAAGAATGTATGGATGTAAGGATGGATCTATGTTTGTTACTCTTTTACGCAAAAGAAATTGAACGGATTTTGATGAAACTTTACAATAATATAGCTTATACAGAATAACATATTATAGGCTATATTTAATAACGATATTCTGTAAAGAACTCATCGTACGCAGTTCAAGTCGCGAGTAGAAGATAGTAAGTAATAATCGGAAACTTACTTTGAATTTTAACTTAAAAAAACTGCGAGTTATGAATATGAAAAATTATACTTTACAACAATATAGTTTATAGTTACATCAGAAAAACACACAGTCTATATTTTATTACGATAATGAGTAAAAATCGTACACAGGCAAAGTCGCGGATAGAAGCTAGTAAGTAATAATTGAATAGGTACCACGAATTTAACTTCAGTAAACTGCGAGTTATGAATATGAAAATTAGGTACTTAATGCATATTTTCAGGTAAAATAGTAACAAATATAAGTAGGTAGTAAAATTTATCAGTGCCGAATTTATTAGGGTAATAGTGTTGCCCTTATGTTACTTTGAAAATAACCTTTATTTTTAGTCACGACTTCTCTGTTTACGTTTCACCGAGTTAGAATCGTTTCGGGTAAATATTTGATAAGGTAATTCCGTTAACAGCCGGCGCCTTAATGTTAGGTAATTGTGTATTAATTAAACACTAAATACCGTCAAAGTGCTAGTTATTATACCTACTTCTTAAATGGGATCAGACGGTTTAAGTTATAAGCGTTACAACGGAATACGTGTAACTCTAGCAATAATTGTTATGTAATAATTTGTAATGTCATCGCATGATCAGCAGGTTAAATACAATCAAATCAGCGAGTTAAATCCGTTATAATTACATCATTTATAACGGACATATCTCCAGGTCTGGATGGAATCTTTCCCGCCCTGCTAAAGTGGGGCAGTGAGAAACTAATCCGGATGATAACGTCGGTCCTAGCGGCCTGCCTGGCGTATAGGTATGTACCGAAGTTATGGAGAGAGGTCAAGGTGATCTTCATACCCAAACCAGGTAAAAGTGACTACTCAGACCCCAAATCCTTCAGACCCATCAGCCTGACCTCCTTCCTGTTGAAAACGTTAGAGAGGTTGTGCGACAGGGACCTGAGGGAGAAAGTGCTAATGAGTACACCCCTACACCCATACCAACACGCCTACAGTTTGGGTAAGTCTACAGAATCGGCACTCCACGCAGTCGTCTGCAAGATAGAGGAGGCCATCAAGAACAAGTCCATGTGCCTAGGCACCTTCATAGACATTGAGGGTGCCTTCGACAAGACCAAATTCACCAGCATAACAGCGGCACTGGTAAGACACGGAGCAAACGCAGTTATGACACAATGGATTAACAACATGCTCAGCAAAAGAGTCATTAGGCTCGCAACAGCGGAAGCACAACAGGCAGTGGTGGCCAAAGGGTGTCCCCAGGGAGGGGTCCTGTCGCCGCTCCTATGGAACCTTGTGGTAAATGACCTGATCGCCACCCTAAACAACAATCACTATTACACGGTAGGATATGCTGATGATATAGTGATCCTGACAAGCGGGAACAACGCAGGTACAGTATGCGACGTCACCCGCTCTGCACTAGCGATCGTGGAACGCTGGTGCACTGACAATGAACTATCGGTCAATCCCAAAAAGACTGAACTGGTAATGTTCACCAATAAACGCAATCTGGGCAACTACCGACTACCCAAATTGTTTAACACAGAGCTCCAACTTTCAACAGAAGTCAAGTACTTAGGGGTAATACTCGACAGTAAGCTGAACTGGAGCAATCATCTCAACAACAAAATAGACAAAGCTACAATCGCATTCTGGCAATGCCGTAGAATGGTAGGTAAAACCTGGGGACTAGCCCCAAAAATCACTCTATGGCTTTACCAGGCAGTTATACGACCCATGATAAGCTACGGCGCGGTGGTCTGGTGGCCACGGACCAAACTGACCACCGTCGAGGCTAAACTACAACGACTACAGAGGTTGGCCTGCATGGCAGCCACGGGATGCATGAGGACAACACCGACTGCAGCCCTGGAAGCCATACTAGGTCTGCCGCCGCTACATCTCTTCATAAAGCAAGAGGCCTCAGCTACGGCGGTACGTCTTAAAAAACTAAACCTCTGGAGACACGCGAGGGTACCACACACCGAAATCCTCTATGAGGCCATAGGTAAGGAGCCACTCATCGAAGCGGCGACCGATAGGATACCCAAGCAGTTCGTCTTCGACAAGAAGTACAAAATACAATTGTACGAGGAACCTAATGAAGGGCTCAACTCCAGGGAGCTGAGAATCTTCACGGACGGGTCCAAAACAAGGTCAGGCACTGGCTCTGGATTATTCTCAGAGGACCTAAACATACACATCTCATCGTCATTGGGAGCCCACAACACAGTCTTCCAGGCAGGATGTTTGGGAATCACAATGGCAGCACACGCAATCGTCTCAAGGAAGGTAACGGACTACCCCATCCGCATACTCTCCGACAGCCGATCAGTACTACAGGCCTTGCAGAGCTACACGGTAACTTCAGGCCTCATATACGAATGTCATCAAGCCCTGTCAGAGGTATGTAACAATAACGACATTACTCTACAGTGGATCAAAGGACATAGCAACTCGCGTGGAAACGATGCGGCCGATGAACTGGCAAGAGGAGGCTCGGAAATGATAGCAACAGGACCAGAGCCAATAATACCTCTACCATTCACCTGGGTACGCAACACACTGCGAAACAACACCAAGGTAGAACAGCAGCAATACTGGACTAACCTAGGTACCTGCAGGCAAACCAGAGAAGCGCTACCGACAATCAACCCCGGATTGTCACGCAAGCTACGGCTGCAGAGTAAGCCAAATCTCCGGCTTCTCACCGGAGCAATCACTGGACATGCCCTACTAAACAAACACTTATTCACTCTAGGTGTCACAGACAGCCCCCTGTGCAGAGCCTGCATGGAGGCGGACGAGACAGCTGCCCACGTCATTCTCGAATGCCCAGGGGTGGCCACATACCGGGCACAACACCTCGGGACCCCGAGGTCGCTACCAGAAGCCGTCGGCAACATCAAGGGTCTGCTAGGCTTCCTGGTAGAACTGGGTTGGCAAGAGTAGTGCCTACAACCCATCACGCAAAATAGGCGCAGAAGAAGTCGTCGAGTTGCGGAAACCAAGCCCGCGAATACCTATACCTATACCTACATCATTTAAATGTATAATTGTTATGATTTTTTGGACGTTGAAATTTTGTCATCAAAATTATTACCTACCTCGCTTATTCGTCGTTTTATAGATAAACCAAAAGATGTAGTGTGTAGCCCCCGACTTTTATCGGCTACCTCAAAATCATTGTCTACGATTGCTACTGAAAAAGTACCATAAATAATTATTTTCAACATTTTGTAAGCCAATGCGTCACATAGCTCAAAAGTCTTTTATTTGTTGGAATGAAACAACTATTAACGGATTTAACTCGCGTATTTTTATTTTTATTTTATTTGCTGACGTTTCGGATTCTTTACAGTTTCCATAATCGTAGCATGACTGAGCTGACAAAAGTCTAACGCTAAAGTCAACTCAGCTTGTCACTTGTCGCTTGTCAGCTCAGTCATGCTACGATTATGGAAACTGTAAAGAATCCGAAACGTCAGCAAATAAAATAAAAATAAAAATACGCGAGTTAAATCCGTTAATAGTTGTTTCATTCCAATGTGTAATAACCGCGAAGGCATCAGAAATTATCTTTTATTTGTGTTTTTTATTTAAATTGATCACGTATAATCACTGATACGAAGTTCGCTGGGTCAGATGTTATCTATACCTACTAATATAATAAAGAGGAAAGTTTTGTTTGTTTGTTTGGATTGAATAGGCTTCAGAACGGCTGGACCGAAATTCTTTCACTGTTGGGAAGCTACACTATTTCCGAGTGACATAGGCTATAAAAAAAGATGGTCCTTGCGAAGCCGGGGCGGACAGCTAGTAATATAATAAAGAGGAAGGGTTTGTTTTGTTTGGATTGAATAGGCTCCAAGACGGCTGGATCGATTTGAAAATATTTATTCTTTCACTGTTGGGAAGCTACCTTTACCCTGAGTGACATAGGCTATAGAATATTTGGAAAAAAAATAGAGACCCGCGACCCATGCGAAGCCGGGGCGAACCGTACTCGTATAGGTTGTCAAAATGTGGAATAAGCGGCAGTCATGGGAAACAGCTCTTTAACACGTGCGTAATCTCTTTAAACTTGTGTCCCGACATTAAGGAGCGTGTCCCTATTCGATTACACCCGTAATGGGCAGAAGGCCCGTTAAGGGCGAATAAACGAAATCCTAATGCAGTTACTGCTCCATAATTGCTTGATACAGCCTTAATGGCCTAAAAGTGCCGTTTAACAAAATCTCAGATCGTCGCAGTATATAGATCTATTATTATAAAAATACATGGTCAAATTTGAATGACGTCCCAATTTTTATAGGCTTTGGATATCATTTATGAACTTCAGAAAAAATTTGGTTAAATTATCCCAGTGAAAATTACCAATAATTTAGGTGACTTTAGAAATTTTATCTTAACGACCCAAAACTCTTGCTAATCGTTCCAAACAGTACTTTTTTCACAGTACCTACCTACTTTTTTAAAAAATAAATGATTGAAACAAACTACTAAAACAAAAAAAAAATTTAATGGGAGTTAAAAATCAAATTATACGCAATTGTTAAGGGTTCACTTAGGTATTATATTTATTTAGTATCAACTATGGTCCCAAATTGGAATTCCTTAGTGTCGGCAAAAGTTAGAAGATAGATTTATCAAAAAGTCCAAAAGGTATACCTACCTACAAAGATATACCTATACTGACAAAGTAATTAAAGCTTTTGTTAAAGCGACGTTTTGTTCAAATCGTAAAAGATCAGAAACTTGTACCGTTTTAAATTTCAGTTCAGCTATGTTCTTGTTGCAGGTAGCGGGAATAGTCGGACGAGCTGACGTGTTGGCATCCATCTTCTTTCTATCATCGATTCTCTTGTACCATAGGTAAGTTACAATGTTTAACTTACAAATAACTTGCGAAAATTCATAATTATAAACGGAAACTTCAAAAATCAACCTTACGTACCTAATCACAAGGCATTATTCTTATAAGTAATATAAAAACGTAGGTGGGTACATATTTCAGTTACAGATATAAATATACTGTTATCGAGTATCTTGTATTTTCCGACCTGCCAAGTGTTAATTGATAATAGAAAACAAACGAAACTAATGCAAAATTATATGGAATTGGTATTACCGAACACTGACCACGTGACTTTTCTTGGGAGCTGGGCAAATCTTTCTAAGTAATGAATTTCAAGCAACAAAATTAAAAAGAAGGTGTAGGGATCTTACAACTTTCTTTAAAACTGCAAGTTCTTTCTCAGCTACTTAAGAACACAAAAGCCGACCCAAACTGGTAAGTACGAAGAAAACGTAGCATTTTATTTCATAGTGAACGAAGGGTGAAACGGTCAAGTTATGCCGGTGCTCTTTTGTTAAAAAAAAATGCATACCTTCGTTTACATAATACTTAAACGGTATTTGCAATGAAAATAATATTCTAAGAGAAACAGAAAAAACTGAGCTTTAGTCGAACCTGATAAGGAACCTTAAATGTATGAATGAAGAAAACGCCTAGTGAAAAAGCCATAGCAAGTTTCATAAGCCTTCTTACCAGAACAGATACCTATTCTAAAGTAAGTAGTTACTTACTCGTAATTGGAGAAGCTGGCTATGAGAAAATGTATTAAGGAATCACATAAATTGGCCGGGACTCGCCAACTTAAAACTCAAGCTAATTAAAGCGCACCAAACCACTCATCTGGCCACTTGCCCTGATACTTGTCCCTTCCGAACCATCCTTAGGAACTGAAGAAGCTGGGTCAAGCCGAGCATAACAAAAACATTTCTAAATTTTGATCGAAACTTCCTTAGAGCTTGGAACAAGTAATTGAATATGGAATTTTGGAGCAGTGGAATGAGGAGCTTAGGGCCAGGTCAAGGGTCATTAATTAATGATTAATAAACTATAAACGTACTTAAGTCATTGTTGAAATAAAAAGACAAACTTGATTAGTATTGAAGCGGTGTTCCGTAATTCCATCGCAACTTATGACAGTAATCATACAAAAATAATGGCCTTATCATGCTGCGAAAATCGAATTAGAATCCAATCTTCGTTAAGTATTTTAATTTTATTATTCTTATTCGGTAATTTATTACCCAATAGCCAAAACAAAATAAGGATTAAATTTCAAATCAACAATTTCAATCAGCGAAGCCATTGTAAGTAATCGAATGATCAGGGAAATTTTGCTAGCAAAGTGCGTCATCAATTTGGCTAGGGTAAAAAATCGAAAATAACGAATCCCAGCAAATAGAAACTCTCGTAATGATGGGACACGATCCCAATCAACCGCAGGGTACGTTAATGTCGAGGAAGATGAAATCATTACCGAATAAATCGAGACGAAAATAACTAATGCTGTCGGGAATGGTTAAAAGGTCGCCTGGAGGGAATGACGAAAAAATAAATATCATGTTCCATATCGTAATTTAATATCTGTTTCAAATACATACGACGTCGTTTCATTCGGCAGCGGTTTTGATTTTAGCGGTTTTCCGTAAACATGTTCCTGATGCTCTTAACAGAAAATAGTATTATGTAAGCCATGTAATCATGAGAAACGAGATGTGGGCCGACCACAACAATGGTAAAATATGGATTTTCTAGTCAAAACGTCCTGTGTATTCTTTGTTACATTAACACCTTTAAAGAAATCATTGTACTATAGTAATTTAATATACGTGGGTCGTTCTTCTTTTTAACATAAGGAAAGGGTAAAGTCGAAAAGGAAGCTTTAATAAGTCCCTTTAAACGTTATTTTAAATCTTACACTGAAACCACAATAATCAATATAAGTTCATTAAACCAAAGAACAGGAAAATGTTGGTACTAATATTGTAGTTATAATAATTATGAGTAATCCAGGAAGGTACATTATTAGGAGTCTTCATGCAGTTTATCCCTTCCCTGATTCAGATGTTCCGGTCGTCACCGCGTGTGGTCGAGCGTGGTGCTAGCAGCTCTCAGCATGCTAGCCAAAGAAACTGGTCTCACAGCCCTTCTGTTTAACCTTGCCTTCGACTTGTACAAGTGCTGGATTCCTATATCCAGGTAACGTACCTTATGATCAAATTCTATGTAAGATGTTAACAAGGGTATTATAATAATAGCTTTTTTTGCTTCCATGATTTTCGACACACATGTTAAGTCATTAATCTTGAAGAATAAATTCAACTTATAAGAAACTAAGTATATCAATATTATTGTTATCCCCATTCATAATGAAACAAGCTTAGTTCATTTGAGCGTGGTCTTAGTCTACCTACACAATTCTAAAAACTTGTACGGCATGAAAAGTAGCAAATACAACAATTCCCTATTGGTCGAGTGGTCTGACTACTTAACCGGAGGTTACGAATTCAATTCCTGCTAGAGGCAGATGCCAGTGTGATGAGCACTATCATCTGGACCTGATGCCTTATGTATTTGTATGTTTATCCACTGTGTAGGAAGCTTTGCTTAGTTTGGAACTAGAATCATTGGTGTGAATTATCCATTCATATTTGCTTATTTATTTTTAATTTACAGGAGCTCATCTGCTTTAAAATGTCGGTGGAAAGGCGGCAGTATCTGCAACCGTGCAGCTATAGTACTGGGTGCTCTGACACTACTTGTCGGAGCTAGGATGGCGCTATTGCAGGGATCCTTGCCAGCATTTTCACAGCAAGATAACCCACCAGCTTTTCACCCTTCATTTGTAGTCAGGTATGTTATGCAAGGTATTCCGAGAGCTGTCAATAAAAACTATAAAAACCGTAGATTGGTAGGTACTTCATTACTTTTTTATTTTTTCGAACGACCTTTTTATTGAATAATGAATTAGACTGAAGACTACGAGGTAAAATTAGCAAATCAACTTATTTTTACTTTCGTCACGGACTCACTCATTGTAATCTAATCACCTTATTATTGCTTGAGTATTATATTATTCTGATTGCTGATCACTTCTTTTCCAGACTAACAACCTTCTGCTACTTAGCAGCTTTCAACTGGTGGTTGCTTCTCTGCCCCTGGACACTTAGCCATGACTGGCAGATGGGTTCCATTCCTCTCATTACCAGTGCTTGGGATCCTCGGAACTTACTTACATGCGCCGCGTTTATAACACTTTTAGCACTGTCGTATAAGTGCATTATGGATTTAGAGGTACCTACGTAATAATTATCAAAATTACTAACGTACAACCGAAAAATTTGCCAATACCTGTATACATTTTTACTCTTTTAATTTCAAAATACTTTAGCCTTAGACTATTATCAACTCAGTCGTGCTAAGGATGTGGGAACTTTGAGTTTTCGGAGCGTCAAATCCGTTAAAGTGGTTTCATTCCAATTATTTAATTCCTTTTGTAATATTTTAATTCTATCTAAACAATTTTATACTTATGAACAACTCTTAAAGTTATAAATAAATAATTAGGCGCCTTATATATTTCAGCTGCAAAGACACACACCCGCGGTCGTAGGTTTAATGCTTTTGGTGATACCGTACCTGCCAGCTTCCAACCTCCTCGTCACTGTCGGATTCGTTGTGGCTGAAAGAGTACTCTACTTACCAAGGTAAATTGACTTTTGAGTCTAATTAATAGAACCTAGTTTACAGATAGTCGCCAAGGCACTAGTCAATGATCGATATAGACAATCTAGAATCCTAGCGTTATATATGGTTAGCCTTGATTGAGGTCTAGGTGTCATCTAATTATAGGCTAGTATTTTTTTCTATCATTTGTGAACCCTAAGCTCAACCTAGCTCAAAGAATATCTAGTGAATTTTTGACAACTAATTATAATTATTTATTATGAATTGTTTATCTTAAAAGTCTTTTTCCGAAAACATCAAGAAATAGAAAGGTAAAAATCATATTTGACTTTTTTCAGTGTGGGTTCAGTTATTTTGACAGCATACGGTGTACAACTGCTTTGGCGACGAGGGTTGCAGCGCATACTCATACTGAGCTCGGCTATCCTTGTGGCGGCCGGGGTAGCTAAAGTATACTGCCGCTGTGGTGACTGGAGGACTAAAGAAACTTTACTAAGGTAATTAATCACTTTGGATTAGAGAATTTTTAACCATAAAATCTAAGGCGAAAGCTGACTGCCTGATTGACCGATCTATCAACGCAGGGCTTAAACTATAAGGGTTAGAAACTTGAATTTTTGCACGGGGGTTCCTTTTATAGCGTATGGGAGCTTTAAGAAAGGATTTTTGTAAATTCATCCCCTAAGGGGTAAAACTTTAGTTCATACTTTGCCGTTTTAGAAGTGACCAATAGGAGTGGATCAGTAACTTTTTTACGCCGAAGATCGCTGGTAGAATCTAGTATATTATTTATATAAGCAAAAAAATGAGCCTCCCAAATTCGGACAATGTAAAGCTTCTCACCTATAAACTTTGTTTTATTACAGAGCCGACCTTGAAGTACTTCCCCACAACGCTAAGCTACATTACAATTTTGCCAACTTCTTAAAAGATGTGGATCAGCAAGAGAATGCTATCGAACATTACAAAGAAGCCTTAAAGTGAGTACTTATTACGATATGTTGATACATATTTTTAAAGCGCATTCAACTACACTCTAACAAAGTTTAAAAAGTTCGAGAGTGGGTGCTCGTGGTGTCACTTCGTGGTGAAAAGTTTGATAGGGTGTGACGTCACACAACTTCACCGGGTGTTCTCTTCATATTTTTATTTGATACAATAATAAATATAGCTATCCAATATTTTTTAGCGTTAGACTATTGTCAGCTCAGTCGTGCTACGATTATGGAAACTGTAAAGAATCCGAAACGTCAGCAAATAAAATAAAATAAAAATACGCGAGTTAAATCCGTTATTAGTTGTTTCATTCCAATCCGCAAAGGCATCAGAAATTATTATCCAATATTTGTTGACAATCCGAATTATGGCTTTCTTTTTTTTTTAAAACAAGCTCATTAATTACTATGCTGAATTATCAGTACCTAATAATTACGAATATGGGAACATTAAAAGTTTAAAAACGTCAGCATATAAATCAATATATCACACACTTAGATCTAAACAGAATTAACAAGAAAATTTTTTTTTAATGAAGCCTGATATATATATGATATTATTCTGCATATTTAGTATTCTGCATAGATTTATGATTTTTATATGAAGCTTGAAGAGTTAGCTTAAATCTGTTTTATTGATAGGAAGGTTTTGCTGTAAGGAACGCAATGACGTACATAACTCCTAACATCAGGTTTTCGATTTGGCTCCCTCTAGAATCGAATATCTAGATCTGAGTTGAAACCGTTATACTCGTATTTGTTTAATTCTCATCTAATTATTTTTTCAGGTTATGGCCAAGTTACGCGAGTGCTCACAATAACCTAGGGACGCTAATTATAGCTTCAGGGCGAGCAGAACATCATTTTCTTCAGGCGCTAAAGTACAATCGAGATCACATCAACGCACATTACAACCTTGCCAAACTGTACAGGTAAATATTAATTATCATTCGCATTTGATGTTGTTATTATGTGTAGGTAAATTGATAGACCTGTCAAATTAGGAATTCACCTCGGAATGCGAGATACCCGGCTGTAATTTTGTAAATAGTTGTATATTGACATCCTTAAAGTTGACTCAAAACCTACATATGGTAGGGTGTGAGCGTCCATTAAATTTCAAGGTCAAAGTGTCAAAAAATCGTTATTTTTGTAAATTTCTCATTTCCTATGGGTTTTAGCTTTTTGTCTTTGTTGGTAATATTGTAGAATACAAAATTCTCTACAAATTTTGTTTAAAGAAAATTTTTATACGGTGAACCGTTTTTGAGGAGGAGGAAGCAATATTTCTTAAAAATCAAAACGTACAGACGTAGTTTCTCATTATATCTACAACATATCCAAAAATTATAAAAATCTAACTATATTCACTGGGTGTAAAACGTTATCGCCTTTTGTATGAAAATTAACAGGTTCACAATCCTCTTAAAGGATATTTTTTAAACGTGATTTATAATGGAAAAAACAAAACAATATCATACAAAATCATAAACAATTATCTTTACTAATTTATAAAGCTTCCCAACAGTGAAAGAATTGTTCAAATCGGTCCAGCCGTTTTAGAGCCTATTCAATCCAAACAAACAAACAAACCTTTCCTCTTTATTTTTAAGCAGTACCTATAGATTATAATATTAGTATAGATTTCACATACAGGTTAAATTCTTCTAATACTTTAGAATGTTTTCAGTTTCGAGAGTTGATTAGTGCAAGGTTGCATAGGTTTGAATATAGGTACAGCATTAATGAGAGTTTGCTTCGGAATAAACGTTATAAAATACATACTTAATGACAGTTTGTGTTGACATTTTTTTTCAGAAAAATGAACAGACACACAGAATCTTTAGCAATGCTAGAGCGATGCCTAGCTCTAGAGCCTCGGTTCATCAAAGCGTACTTGGAAATCTTACACATGAAACCTGAAGAAGAGAAGAGAAGCATTCTAGACAAGCTACTCAAGCTGGAACCAAGAAACTGGGAACATTATATTCTCTATGGCAACTGGTTAAAACGAAGAGGTAAGATTGTTGGCAGTAAAAATATGACAACCTTTGATTTACATATGTAGTCATTGTTATTCATGTATAACCATCGTAAATCCGCCTTATAAGAACGGCCGTTTTGTTAAATGGCTAGCCGTGAATTAAAATTATACGATCCCCCTGACACATATATACCTATGCGTAGATAATTATGTACGTCAGCACCCACATAAATATCAAATCCAATTGTCGAATTGAATTATTTATTATTAATATACCTACTCCTTTATTATAGGTCTCTTCCCACTTTCACTGGAGTACTACAGCACGGCACTAAGTCTATCAATAAGCGGTCACGGTGGCGTGTACTCACTAAGAGCCGCGTGCCTACTACTGAGAGATGCTGGCCAGTCAGCAAGAGTATTACAACTAATTACTAGGTAAAATATAATCTTTGTATTCACCATTTTCAAGTGAAAGACTTCTGGTGTATCCTCCAAATTCCTTCACATGAATCCGTTTATCTATAAGTATATTTATATATTTATTTATCTATCTTATATATATAAAAGAAAGTTGTGTTAGTTACCCCGTTTATAACTCGAGAACGGCTGAACTGATTTGGCTGAAAATTGGCGGGGAGGTAGCTTAGAGTCAGGAAAAGGACATAGGACTTTTCTACTTTTCATCCCGATCCAGTAAAAAAAAATATTTAGCTCATTTGTTAAAAATAGTATAACAAAACGCAACAATGACAACTGTCAAATCGACATTGCCGAGCGGGACGAAGTCTGCCGGGACCACTAGTTAGCTAATAAAACAAATAGCCGATGAAGCTTCGTCGGCTATTTGTTCTACGTGCAATGTGTACCACTTGCTGTCACCTCAATCTAACAATTTTCTGAGCTATGCCGATTACCTTGGTCCTGCGAGCCTGTGATAAATTGTCGCGTCGACATCTTCTCATGTCGATGTCATCGCTCTTTGCTTCATGACGACAACGAAACAAGATCGACACAACAAACATTCTCCTTGTCGACAACGTTTTTCAGACAGTTCATCATAGGTTCGCTGCGGATCTCATCGTCTACGTATTAAGAATATATTTCTATCCAAATCTGCTAAATATTTAGTCGTTTTAAAATTAAGCCTTTTTTATTTTAGATGGCACGCGACGCGGACAGACGGTCCTGGTTGGCGCGCGAGGCAGCTGGCAGCGCGCGTGTGGCGACTACGCAGTGAATTAGAGGGCCGAGCCGCCTTGTATGCAAGGCCCAGGATCCCAGACAACACTGTTAGTCACACTCTTTCTTCTTTACAGTCACCCATCATTTAATCCCACTGGTGATTAAGCCTTGAGATAAGATTTGATTGAACCAAACGTAGCTTTCATATCATAAAAAAACAGATAACATAATTATTTTTCTTGAATACAAATGCGTATCTTAAGGCCTGTTTTACATAGTCCAAGTAAGCTATGGAATAGTTGCTACACCAGCTGATAGAAATAATAACGATATTTGGAAATATAATAATGTTGAATCTCGTAGAAAAGTGGATAGTTTCCTTGAATATTGTAAAAGACATTCGGAATAATAAACGATAACTTTTATTTTCCAGGCAACCTCAACATGTCTGCATCACAGTCAACTAGAGATATCTACCGACGCAAAGCTAAAGCAATCCAAGATTAACATACATTCAACGACAAACCTCGATAACAACTCCTTCAATAAAGTTAAAATAGATGCCAAAGTCGAACCAAATAGCTGCCAAAAAGAATTCAATGCCAAAAAAGTGTCGATATCATCTCAGTATAAACTCATTCATAACAAATCCGAGACTGGCGTGAAGCAGAAGCAACGTTCTTTAAAAAAAAAGAAAATAAAAGAAGAGACATTCGCGCCTATTATTGGAGACCAATTGATAAAGACTTACTAATATTAAGAAGTATAGCTCAAAATGTGGAAATTCATGTGTTAACTGTACCTACTACACCTATTGCATCATAGAACATATAAAATAGTTAAAAAATAATAATAAATATAAAGACACTTTCCTAAAAAGTGCAAACTACATCAAACTAAATAAAAATGTAATGGAATAAATATAGCTTACTTGAGTAAGTACATGTTTTCATTTATAATAATATAACTCTGTTTAAATGTGTCCATTGTTACTACAGTAGGTACTCTTACTTTATACAATAAAAAAGATTAAAAATACGGGAATTATACGTTTCGCATTATAGCTAAGATAATAAAATGTGTAAATAAAGAAAACTGATTGTAAATACATCTATTACTAAATTTAACAAAAATGTGTTGATAACGCATGCAACGCTTTTAGTGTATTTATTTAAATAAGATTATGAAATAAATGTCTTAAAATATTTGTATCATTTTACTTACTTTTAACCAAAAATAAATTAGACTTGAATGACCAGCGAGCCTATGATGAACTTTCGAGTTGACGTTTTGTCTGCATAGTATTGAGAACGTTGTCGACAAGAAGGTTAATCGTTTCGATAAATTATTGCTTCTTTGTCGACATGAAGAAATAAGAGACGATAGCGACAAGATTTCTCGTAGTCGACAACATTACCGATTCTCAACAACACAAGACAAGATGTCGACTCGACAATTCATCATAGGCTCACTGGTTTTGAAATTGGTTACCTACTCGGGTTTGAACTTTAAAAATAAGTGTAACAGCTGTTTTTTAAATAAGCAGGCAATCGTTGCTATACAAATAATATTAATAATTTGTACAAGAAACTTTATTATTAATAAACACAATAACAATTTTGCAAGTGCAATGAAAAGACAACAATGCATTTCAGCGGGTGAATTATTAAAATCACGAAATGTAATTAAACAATCACGATGAATATGGACTGGTTCTTTATACTTTATACTTTTTGCAATATAAAAATGTCAAAATACAGGTCACAGTCACGATTAAATTCAATTGTCGCTATAATAAAGTAATTGCTTTTGATTAGTTTGTATGGGGCCCGTCGATCAATGCTTACTCGTGCATGGCGATCCGTCCTACAATTTGATTTGTTTACCTTAAGGTACCTAGCTAGGGATGGTACGGATGTTATAATTCTCAACTCCATTCTTCAACTCCGAATGATGATACCTATCTAATAGGCAATAAATTGCTTTAGTAGGTTACCTGGCAGTTAAGTTAGAATAACGCAAATTTAATTTAAAGAGTGAGTTGTTTGTTTTAATGAGTAAAGTTTCGTAGTCAATCGAGCGAAGTGAAGTTTTAGATTCGACTTGTGTAGGGGAAAATCTGAGAAATGTTGTTCGACGATAACTTGAATATCGTTGATCCAACCTTTGAATAATTTGCTAATCAAGTAGAATGATCTTAATATAATTTTCAAGTTGGAATATAAGCAAATTCGGGCTACGAAAATATACGGGATTAGAATATGTATCAAATGAAGGAGGAGAAGAACCCCTATTTTGGTCGGCGGGCAATAGGCTTACAGTACAAAACCTACATTCGCATTAACAAAAGATTACCTTCGGCTGATGCGGATGCGGATGTATAATATTCACATAATACGAATATTGGTGACATCACTAGTACCTAGTGGCATGGCTCAGTGGCTGCACGTACGGACGAGTGATTAAAAGGTCGCCCGGTCAATCAGAAATAACAACCATAAAGAAAGTGAATGTACTTAATAGAAATTCGGCAGTAAACAATCCATGAGTAGGTAACACTATTATTCAAGTTTTGTTCTTTTATAACTTTGTCTAATTCCTAGGTAGGTACATAAACAAAGACATTCCTTAACATTGTTTGCGACTGATAAGTTGTCCAAAGAACAAAATAAAATTGACTAAGTAGGTAATCGCAGGCTGTATAATTATTAATCACCCATTGTATTTAATTTTATTAATTTTATTTATTCAATTAAGTAGGTAGGTACATAATATCTCTAGGAAGACGTAGATAGGGGTAAAGTCTACCAATACATTACCTATGTAAAAATAATAGTAAGGTTGGAATGAAACCACTACTATTAACGGATTTACCTCGCGTATTTTTATTTTATTTTATTTTGTTAATAGTGGTTTCATTCCAACGTGTAATACCTGCGAAGGCATCAGAAATTATTATAATAGTAAGGTCCACGAAACGTCAGCCTATAAAAAGTATAGTAGATCAGTTACGCTAGTTAAATCCTTTAGGCATAGTTATATACTTTCCTTAATAATATAATAACCACGAAAGTATCAAAAATTAAAATTAAGGTAGGTAGTTTGCATTAGGAGCTATTTTTCGTTAACGACGAAACGTTCTAAGTAGGTAAGTAACTAATAGTTTTTAGTTTAATTCACTATTTGGAAAGTAAGCAACATCACAGTTTTTTGCTGAGTACCTCCAGTTCTTAAATTGCTAAATGTCGGCTTTTAATTAATATTGCTAAATAAAGTTGCATTTAATTTCCAACAAAGAAGCAGATCCGACCGAGACGAGATCATTTCGTTAGAATAAGTGATTTTTTAACTTTGTCATTTACTTTTGTGATAAAACGGTAGGTACTTACTTATTCATTAGTGGAATCAAAATATCAGTAGGTAGTAACTGTTTTTAACAAAATTATTGGACTCAGTTTTCGCAATCAAAACGTATAACATGTACTATGTAGGTGTATACCTACATATTATTATATACCTCCACATTATGTATTTACATAACTATTTATTTACCTACTTATGTTTAAATGAAATCAATATTCATTTATTTTAGCTTGTGTTTCCCTTATATATAAACGTGGAGGTACTTACAATTTTGTAAAAGGATAATTTCGCTTATGTATTATTGTTTTTGTTTTGACTTGTAATTTATTTAAAAGCTTTGTACAATACATTTTAATACCTTGTTTATCATATCCATAAAATAATTACGTTATTCAGTTATTATGGGGTCTACTAGAATGCCCAGTTTTCGCAAAATAGGCAGGTATCTACTTAATATGTGCCCATATCTTTGTCACTTTAACCTCCTGGGTGAATTTGTAGTATATTTACAACATAGAAAGAAAAATATCCTACACCGCCATCTAACAAAATATGCTTGCACTTTTACTTTTATTGGATAGTCTAAGTATCTATCTGCGATACTGAGTTGTGATTGGCCGCGGAAGTTTGCTCAGATTTTATAATTATTCATTTTACGTGGACGATGGCTCCAGGACCGGGTCAGTGCGGTAAGGATGTTTACATTTTTGATGAAGTACTGTGGTTTTTGTCAAAAATTTAGTTACGGCTTGTTTATTTAGATTTATATTTATTCTAATTTCCCTACATTTATGAGTTTCAATGCAAAAGCACTGAGAAATCACGAATAAAAGTTTTATGTCGTACCAGTAATCCACGGGTTCTCAACGACGTGTGTGTGAACGAGGTGACCAGTGTAGTAACAGTACAACATAAGACATTTAAACTTGATTTACTTTATATTAATCGCATATATTTAATTTTTTTGTTCGGTTTGTGGTATAACAGACATCTAAGAATAATAAGAGACTGATTTAACAACTAAGAGAACCCATCACAAGGGGTTCACTCAACGCGAAATGATAGTATCAGTAACTCGGACCCTTGTTCTTCTAATTCTTCGGTCATAGAAGCTAGAATCCTTTCAAAATCTGAACATCCATTTTGCTTATCTATTTCTGTTACTCACATGTAGTCGTAGTCGTGTCAAAATCAGAATTGGCCCCGTACCTACGGGTGGTTGTCGATCTGCAGGTCGTGCAAGAACCAGAGGTGGTCGAGAACAAAGAACTATATCGGTACCATCATCGGCAACTACAGATAATACTTGGTCCGTTAATATTTCTCCCCTAAAGAAACCTATTCATCACCCAAGATATACGTTACTGAAGATGATTTCAAGAAAACTATTACACAATTCTTGAACAGAAGCTTGACGATACAAATAGGACATACATAAAATCTTTTGAAAAAAGGATACGAGACTAAAGTGCTGTTAAAAGGACTAAAAACATTTATAGGCATTCAACTAGTCATGAATGTATGCCATATTATTATATTTTTTCATCTATAAGTAGGTATGTATTGGTAGCAAAACAGGTAGGTAGGTATTGGTTATAATTCAACTGATACCGGCTAGTCACTCTCGCTACCACAAAGCGGAACATTTAGTTGTTCATTTTGATACACAGAAAAGATAAACCAATTTTATTTGCAACAATCATACTATCAAATGCTGTGCTAAATATAATATAATATATTTACGTACAGTACAAAAAAAGTTTCATAAAATTTCGCAAACATAACTTTTAATAAGTTATTGCTATTACAGCTATTTTATTTTAACTTTCTTTAAGCTATACCTATCTATTTTATATGGAAGTTATCATAATTGATTTAAGTACATTCAATTTTCTAGTTTTCGAAAATAATCAAGCAAATCTGCTGAATGCGATTTATTATACAAAAATGTAGGTACCTACCTACTTAAGCCAATTTGCTGACTGCGATTTGTAAGACTACCTACTAACATATTAGTAAAAAAATCTCGTTACTTAATTTTAAATTTGTTTTATATATATTGTGAATTAAATGTATAACCTTTAAATATAGCAAATGAAAATAAATAATAGCATTATTTGATATTTTTCCGCTTATGTCGTAAATATACTACATTTTTGATAGTAGGTGTACAGAACTCATGTTGTATATATACTACATTGAGAAAATCCATATTTCCCATCGGAAAATTTTTTATGTATTTTTTGACAACATTTAGTCCAATATCGAATAGGTCCAGATAGTTTTTAATGAGATTCCTCAAAAAAAAATCTCTGGTTCTCAGGAGGTTAAATAAAATAAATTAATAACAGTGGGAAATTATTATGAAAATAATATAGTAAAAAAATATTCTCATACGTACCTGACCTATCACTGCATACTCAGGTAAATGTTAATGCACTAAGTTTACTGTGTTTGTTCTTTAATGTCTAGATAAAGGTTATTAGATAAAGATAAGTTTATATTTATATTGCAACAATGATTATCATGTTTGCTCCGTAATGACAAACTAGCCGGGTTCAAAAAAACATAAGTCACGTCGCCATTCAACAAAGTAACAGTTATATATATATCTTTAAATACACAGAAAACTTATAAGTAGGTACTTATTTTTATATTATGTGTTTACATAGTTTGTTTATTTATTTCTCAAATTGTACCTAATATGTGCAGTCTAAGCTCCCTATATAATATTGCCTATATTAATTTTCTTATAAGTAAAGTACCTACTAGCAATATTATCGATTATAAAATCATCAATCTACTGAATTCGTGTTTAACAAATCTTACTATCTATGCGTTAATAACTTAAATTACGCAACCAAAATAACGGTATCCACCATAATTCATTCAATAATTTGTGTCATGCACTATAATCCACGGGCCAGTTACCAATATTGTGCAACTTCTCATGGCCCATTAGGAAAGCCAATCCAATAATTCACGGCCGCAGTTTTCACTATTGAAAAAAAATGCAAAAATTATCAGGCGGTTAAGCGATTTGTGGCGGGTTATGAACGCTTTCTAAGGCAGGTCCGGGCTGGTAGCGCGCAGTGCCGCAGTCGCTCCACTCCCGCGCACCCGTCATCCTGTGCAAACAGACTGTTTGTATACCGCGCAGATATAAGCGGTCGCCGCGCAAAAAACACATCGCAATCTACCCGCGGACGCGTTTAGCAACGAATCCTTTTCAACAGTTAGTCAACGTGGTGAAAGGTTGAAGTATAAAACAAAAAAACAAATCGTATCGGTGCAGTACTGGTAAGATGCGGCCGTTGGTCTGGTTCCTGGTCGTTGCGGCGCTTAGCGTCGCCATTGCCGAGCACGCGCCTTCTGAAGACTGGGTCGAAGAAGAAGACGTGGAAGAACCATATGAAGAAGAAGAAAGCGAAATAAATAGAACGAAACGAGAAGTGAACGAAGAAGATCAAGAGTTGTATAGAATAGAACGAGATGTTAACGATGAGGGCCCGTTCGAAGAACACATAAGAGTAAAACGATGCACTTACGAAGACGTACCGGTGAGCCGAGTGCGGAGATCAGCTGATTACGTCAGAGTTCCTCGGCAGGTTCACCAGTATGAAGTCTACGAGTCCACGGATGAAAGCTACCCTTCTTCGCCTCCATACGAAGAAATGCTAGCCGCTAGCGCTGAACACTACCACAAAGTCTACGCATCTCCTGGTGCTCCAAGCTCAGCTCGATATTTAAATCCTGACGTGAGTGCTACCATACCTGTTGTGTACCGTCCTGTGCCGTCTTTTCAAAATATTCCAAACCATCAAGTTAAAACTAATTACAAAGTTCCAAGTCAGCCTGTGTATAACAATCAAAACGCTAATCAACTTCCCGTACAGCCCGCTCAAAATTATCATTTCTCCCCCGTCCAATTCGTTCCAACCTCCCAGTTTCCGCCAGTCCCCAAACAAAATTCTCAACAAGCATCCAAACCTATTCAATACGTGGAGTCAGTAAAATTAGTTCCAGTAAAGGCATCCATTAAAGTCGCTGACGTTCCCCAGTCTGTAAAGAGTCAAGGTATAGTCCTGGCGCCAGGACAAGTTCCTGTGCCTGTACCATCTTTGCCTGTGCCTGTTTCTGTGCCTGTTGCTTCTGTGTCTGTGGCGTCTGTGCATCCGGAACAGCTGGCGGAGGGAGATCAGGTGGAGGCTGCTGCGGTCGTCAAGCATCATAAACATGCGCGTGGGCATAAACAAGGAGGTGGACGAAGCAAGCACGCCCAGTTTGATGCTCACAAAGGCGGAAAGGTATGTTTTTTGTGTTGTTTGCATGTGTCTTACGAATGGGTAAGGTAAATGTGGTTTTAAAATGATAATGATACAAAAAAGCTAAATTTAAGTTAACATTAATAATAATATTGTAATATAATTAGTAGCTATAGCTAATTGTAGCTACATAATTATGAAATCAATATTAATTTTCAACATAACCATTTCTTACTTTTATTAAGTAGGTACTACTCATCCTACTTATTGCCAAAGTTATAATAATTATGATTGCCTAACTGAAATAATTATCTTTAGGGAAATACTCTGTAGGTAAGTGCCTGCAATTATACAGGTAACTCTTAAATAGCAAAAAAATATTAACATCATCATAATTATCGTAATATAATTATATATAGGTACACTTCAATAGTTGTGTGAACATTTTACAAACAAGGTACTAAATTCCAGTAGTAAACCTACCAACATATTATTATACGACTGTTTTGTTTTAGTCCTGCATTTCTGACGTTGTTTGAAATAGTTTAAGTAGGTACTTACGTAAACATTATTTTTAGTCACTTCTAGTTGTTCAGCACTTTCGTGCCGGCAGGTATAATAGATTTAAAAGGCCTTTAGTCTAGTCCCATAATAAACCATAGGTGTACTTGTTTTGAGTAGAAGATATCCAAACTCACATAAGTACAATACTTGTAGGTACTCAATACTCATCACACTAACTTAACATAATCTCTCGGCAAGATTGGAACTCCCAACTTCCAGCTCTGTTATCAGGGATGTGTGTCTGAACACTAGGCTGTAGTGAATATTTTAATCACCATATATTAACAACCTACCTACGCACTGACGTGTTATTATAACTTTATAATAGGATACAATTTGAAGACGTAAAAACTATTTTATAATAATTTATGGTCCTAGTATGATTACTAGTTGTTATTATACCTACCTAGTTGGATAAAATATACAAATAAATCGATTAAATTATCAACCGCGTAGTAGCTGTCAGTACCACCGATAATTTTACTATAACCGGTGCCTACATTAACTAAAAGTAATATATAAAACGCTTTGTCCTAAATTACTGACTTACAGTTCTTTTATACCTAGATTAACTGGAAGTGATCCCTTAAATATATGATAATAGAAGTTCGCCTTTGTAGGTACATTTGCATTGTTATTACTTTAATCTCCGCACTTATTTTGTTGTACAATAACGGTAGTTTACATAAGTAGGTACCTACTTACATTCATATTATTATGGGTACATAGATAAAGATTAAAAGGTTTAGTTAACGCCTACGGCACACGTTTACATAAAACCACTACTATTTTTTTGTAAAAGTGTGTAAGTAAGTTAGCTGTCGTGTGTAAGTAAGTATTTTTAGCAGTCCCGGCAGACGTGTCCTGCCCGACCTACGGGTACAAAACCTACGAACATTTTTTTATTATTACTGAGAGTATAAAAAATAGAAAACAACCTATTCGCAGGCCTATTGAATATACATATTATGAAACTACATCAAAATCAGTAAAGCCGTTTTGCAGGAGCATAGTAACTAAAACTGCTTGAAGTATTAATACTAATGTAGGCATTATTATCAACTCAACTATTTAGTACTACCTATATTAGGGAGGGACATAATATTAAGGACATCAGATAAAATATTCGAATTAGGTTGTCATTAATATTATAAAAAAACATTCCAGTCAGCCAAAGGATTCCATAAAGATCATCACGTAGACAAAGGAGCCAAGGGTTTCAAGAAAGACGAGGTTCATCGAAAGAAGTACGAGGAAGCTGAAGGCAAGAAGAATAAACACCACGACGCGGCAGACCATAAAGGAAGCCATGAGGAGCAGGCACATGGGCACAAGGGCGCCAAGTTCGATGAGAAAAAGGGTCACAAGAAAGGCCACAAAACCAAAGGTAGGTACTTGAAACATTTATAACACCATTTCTTTGCAGCGCTACGCAATCCATGGAGCTCAAGTTCTATGTAGGTTATACAGAGGTTGTGTAAGAGCGAAGGCCCTTATTATTAACCTTTCCCGTTTTTGATAACAATGCGGAAATACCATGTTAGGCGATGCGCATGATTTCTTGTATGACTATACCTAACTATTGAATGTAGGTATTAATTATGATAAACAAAAAATGCTGTACAAAGCTGGTGCTTCCAGTGCTCTGTAAGTACCTTATTTTTGTATAGGATTGTATCTATATGTTTTAATGAAGAATTATTAAAAAATAAAACTCCTGAAATTAAAAAAAAACTTAGGACTCTTAACATGTGAAAAATAGATGTTGGTAGATTGTCAGACCTAATGTTTCGGAGGAGTTTCGTAAAAACACAGCGACACGAGAATTTCATATTATATACCTATTATTGAGATTATTAAAGTTAAATTTAACAACGTAAACGTAGTGTTGTTTGCTTTACCTATAAGTAAACAACACATAAATAATAATTCTCCAACGAGGGAGGTATATAGGTAAACATTTGCTCGTGTAAATTAACTGTGTGATAAGATAGTGTTTAACTATTTGCGTTATATATTTACATACAAAATTAGTTTATTAACTATTACAAACAAATCGACGAGACAAAGAAACTAACTAGGTACCTACCTACTTTACCTGCAATTATCTCATCATCTGTAAAGGCACTTTTGTGACAATAATTAATTTGGGCACATTTTTATTTATCACTAAAAGTAACAATATCTTTGTTATTTCCAATGTCATTTAGGTACAGTGAGATCTAGTATCAAGAGCCTAGACTAGTGAAATCTGTGTATCGTAGTGAAATATACACTGATGATGATGAGGTAGTTCATACACATGCATGGTATTAATATTCTCCACTGGTCATGTTACGGAAATATCAATATTACATGTAAGGAAGAAACCTACATAAATATCGCACCTTCGGTGGCACAAGGGCACAATTGTCAAAAAATCCAAAATTGAGTTAAGTATACAGAAATGATCCAATTTTTTTTTTGAACATTTCTGTATAAGTACTTGAATCATTTTTGGATTTTTTGACAATTGTGCCCTTGTGCCACCGAAGGTGCGATATATAATAATAAATCCCTTGCACATGGTTTAGGTATCTGTAATATGAAGTGATTGTAGCCTCTTTACTCATCAATCGCCGCCGAACCCTTTTTGTTGGATGGGAGGAGGAAATTATGGCATGTACGGGGTAGGACTAAGATATTATTTTTTGTCAAGGAGAATTCCCGTAAGAGGCCGAAATGAGAAAAGAAATTTACTGTGGAAGTGCCTAAATTACTGCATCATCCAAACAATCTAAAGTAGTATTAATTCTACATAGATAAAATCGCGCGCAGAAGATAGTTTTAAGTTCCATTATTTTAAAACTTAATTAAGATAGAAATCTACATAGTTAGGTAGATTACCGATTGCATATGTTATTGATTATTGTTATTACATAATTGTACCCATATAAAAATAAACGAAATAACATAATAAATATGCAAGTAAGGTCAAACAACAATAGTGCAAATCACAAATGATATGACGTAACATTCGATTTGTGGTCTGCTTTCACTCGACCGCAAATTTACATTTTCTAGAAGCGATTACGAGAATGTTCTAATGGCAATTCGATTTGTTTACTTATCTGTGGATAATTGAAACTTATAGAATATAGTAGGGGACCCTTTTCGATTAAAATGTACCTAAATTAACTCTCGAGACAGTACAAGGTAACAATAAATGTAGGTAACATCACCACAAAGTCTTTCGGAAATTGACTTTTGGGAAAACAGGTTTTTACCTAATTAAAAACCGCAGCATAGTAGCAAATATGTCCACAGTGAGACATTTTACGATTCGTTTGATTCAAAAGTAGGTAGTTATCTATCTATCTTTGTTTTCAGTATAGTAATAAACAAGACACTCATTATTAAAAACACTTATGACGATGATATAGAAAATACCAAAACCTACTCCTGTTCTTAAACGTTGCGGTGACAAATGCCATAATGCCTAATATCATGGTTAAAAGTAAATATTATAATAGGACTTAAATAAAATTCCAGGGTACCACAACAAGTACCACAAGGACGAATTCCACAAGGAACACAAGTTCTACGATGACTACCACAAGAGCGGCGAGCATCACAGATACGGCAAGTTCAACGCTAAACACGCCAGCAATGAAAGCGGCAAGAAGAAGGCCCACCACGTAAACGCAGGGCACGACACTGTAGAGAGAGGCAAGAAAGGATACAGGTAAGAAAACTCTTTCTTTCCTTTTGTAAAACTTCAGGTAAGCAACGTAAGCTACCCGATATACACACAAAATTTAATAAAAATTGATCGAAACGTTTCGAAGAGTTTGGCAACAGCTAGAGTTTTGTATATTAGATTAGATTTTTGTGATCATTTATTTGTCTACGAAGTGTCTAATAGTGTCTATCTAAACCCTATCAAGTATATTTTTATTAAAATATAACGGTCTATAAAGTTATCTATTTTTTTTAATAGCAATAAGGGCCATCTGGATTCTGACCACAAAGGCTACCACGGCAAAGCAGGACATGAAGAACACCACGAAAAACATTCCGAGCATGCCAAGAAAGGTGGAAAGGAAGGCGGTTCAACATGGAGCCATAGCAAGAAGAATTAAACCCGTTGATATTTATGTATGGTGTAGTTTAGGAAACGAATTAGTGTCATTGTGGGAGGCAAAGTATATTACTAGGTTAACAAATTTCAGGAGGTACTCAATATAATTAATGTGTAGGTTTCAGCAGTTTTCAAATTAATAATCAATTAATTTCATAATAAGAAAAACAGATGCAAAAAAAGTTCGATTCACCGTGGGAAACCTGTCATCGAAATGACAATCTTGTTACAAAAAATTGCGTCACCAAATCAAACTCACAAAGTTAAATAAACAGACTCAAAACCTACTTAGTCGTCGAAAAAAGTGTCTTAAATTGTTAACGTAACCGCAGCGAATCATAGGCAACTACTCCGACCAAATGCGTGAAATCAACTGCCGGCCATGATCTAGTAATGTTAACTATTCAGTTTTATTATTGAAGTTTACGTAAGAATTATCGCTGCCTAAATTCAAAAGGGACACATACCAAACGTTATTTGCAATTTGATTGTTAATTATAATTCGTGATTGCATTTTTCTCTTCACATTCCCTATTGCGTGGCGATAAACTATAAAGGTAGATGATTGAAGTGTAACCGCATTTTAAATCTTGTTTGTTTTTATTAGATACAAAGATATAATAGCACAGTAAATTTGCAGCGATCCGCTTCCTCAGAGTCACTGTACCAACTATTCTGAAAAGGCTGAGAATGGTATATTTAGCGGGTCTATTATACTAGGTCTATGCTGTTTTAATCTTGACAGTTTCAAAATTTTGAGATCATCGTTACGTTTAAAGGATACCTATTTTAATTTGATCCAATCCAATTGGAATCATTAATATTTTATAATTTCAAGGCCATTCATGTGGTCTGGTCTTTTTTGTAAATATTATAACTAATAACTATTCGATTATAAATTAAGCTATGTTGTTGTACTTCATTTTCTATATAACCTATTTATATAATGTTTAATGTAAGTATAATTAGTATTTAATATCTAAGTTGAAATATTTACGAACGAACTATTGTTATGTCTTGAGCAGACAGCTGACTGTTACAAAAAATACTAGCAATATAAATATTTTTATGAAAGTTTTTAATTAATTACCATTTTTGTTATTTTTACAAAAATAAAAAGTGAGTATTTGTTTCCTGTTTTATTTTTAACAAAACTCATGTACTGATTTCACAGATTTCCATTGTAACCTATTGACATTTCATAATACAGTGAAACCTGGTTAACTGGGTCTTCCAAGGGACCTGTAAATTAGTCTCACTTAAAGAGGTAGTCCACTTACGCAGTGTCCCAGATATCTAGGTATAAAAAAATACCTGTCTCAATTACAGAGGGTTTCATTAACAGAGGTAAGAAAAGAGGTAATCTCTGTTATAGAGGTGTATTCAATAAAGCAACGTATTTATTTTGTAAACAATTCACTATTTTCCATAAAAAATATCAAAAATGTGGTTTAAAGACAGTTCTCCTGAAACTAATAATTCGTTGTTGACGTTTACAAAATTATTAAAAGTTGGAGGCAGATTATTTTACTGATTCGGGTACTGACGTTAATTTTAGTTTTTTTTCGTAATAATAAAGACTTTGTCCTCGTTTCGGTCTTTTTTAAATAAATACCCGATTAATAGAGAAACCGCATTAAAACTAAGTTATATTATAATGGCCGATTTAGAGAAGTTCGAGTAGGTAAAAGAGAGAGGAGACATCCGAGGTCCGAGGTAGCCTATGTGTACCTACTGACTTTACCCCAGTTACAGAGATAAATACACGCGACTTCTCAATTATAGAGGTAATTATGACAAGAAAATAGAAATAACTTATCCCAGATATAGAGGTTGCTTTTGTCTTACTAACAGAGGTAATTCATAGCCAAGGTGCCGGGACCTCAGCATGTGTTCCAGATATGGAGGTTTTTCACTTATCCAGGTCCCTCTTAAACAAGTTTCACTGTATTTATAACTCGATATGGAGCCGAAACGTGGACACTGACGGTACGGCTGGTTCACAAATTTAAAGTCGCTCAGCGGGCTATGGAAAGGGCTATGCTCGGCGTTTCTCTGCGGGATCGAATCAAAAATGAGGTGATTCGGCAGAGAACCAGAGTCATCGACATAGCCCACCGGATTAGCAAGCTAAAGTGGCAGTGGGCTGGCCATATTAGCCGAAGAACCGATAACCGTTGGAGTAAACGTGTTCTAGAGTGGAGACCGCGTCTCGGCAAGCGTAGTGTAAGACGTCCTCAGGCAAGGTGGAGTGACGATTTGCGTAGGATGGCTGGCAGGAGCTGGATGCGAGCAGCCGAAGATAGAGCAAAGTGGCGTGCAATTGGAGAGGCCTATGTCCAGCAGTGGACTGCGACGGGCTGATGATGATGATGATGTTTATCTTGATTTTTTAATGAAAATATATTAAAAATAAACATAAAGTAGGTACAGTGTTCCACTTTTTATTACTCCTACGTTACATTTTTTATTACCTACCTACATTTAATTTGGGAAATTCAACAATGTTTGGGTCGTTTAGGGAATCAACAAGAACTTCGTGTAGATCAAGTAGAATGTGTAAATAACATTCTATATCGTAAACAATGTTGTCTAAACAATGGCTCCAACGTATTCTAAAATAGATATAACGTTACAAAAGTTTTCTTTATAGTTTTCTATCATACACTAACTGTACTAAAATATCACAAATCACCTGATCTGATAATTCAAAACTGAAATTCTGACTTGATGATTTACCTGTTTCAATATACGAGAGGTAGACACGGTAGCTTGCTAGCTTCCTTCTGATCAAATGGTTTGACGTAAATGGACACGGCTGTGTGAGGTGTTCGCGGGAAGAACACGCGCTGTCCCTTGTCATCCACAAACTCTGAATAGTCCATCGACCATACCTGCTTCATGCCCAACTTCTCACAAATTCTAGCCCTGAATAAGATAATGTGAATGATAAGATAGAGACAATGAAAAGGATTACAAAACACAAAAGCAAAATTATCACAGATGAACTATCACCTTAGGGATTTTATAGAATGCAGAAATGGTACCTAATTGATATTCAATCGTCATAAATTGAGTTCAATACTGTTTACTTACACGTAATGGCTGATAGCGATGACCTGAACCAGTGAATGTCTTAATTCGAGCGCGTGCGCAAGTACTGTTTTTAGGAGTAACGTGCCTACTCCCTGTCCAGTTACTTCGGATGCTGTGGCTAGCACCTCCACCTGTTTGGAATTGAAACATAATTATTTCAGATTGCCTTTCAAGTTAATGATCGAATTGTAAAACCCCACGATGATGATACCAACTTACAAATTATTCAAATTTAAGCTGAAAACGTGATTTAGAACTTATCTTCTAATGGACACAGTACATGTTTGTAGATTTAATTATAAAGTTAAACGATAGTGAAAATAGCAAGGTTATAGGTACTCACCTCATAAATATAAGGCACTTTGAATTTCTTAAACAAATCAGGACTCCTATAGCAATGAGCTGAAAAGTACATCCTGTGTCTCTCTGGCCTTGAAGAGGTGTAGTGGGCCCATTCCTCTAGTTCGTCAGGAACCCACGGGTAAATTTTATTGGCAACACTGACACCAACCAGCTTGCGTTCACCTGTGCGAGGCAACCGTTCATAAGCGACCAGGCGGTCACCTGAGCCAAGAAAAAAAGAGTTTCAGATTCAGATCATTATTATAATAATAAATACCAATACATTGGTAACTATGAAGTAGGTACATTATTGGATATCTCAATATCTACAATCCGATAGGTACTTGTCAGATATATTAGGTATCATACATTTACTATATTATAGTGATTCTCAGATAACTTTACTTGGCTATGGTCTCTGAACCCATTATAAATATTGAAAGATAACACTGTCACTTGTGTTATTAGAATCGAAGATTTTGTCTATTTAGAATTGTTTATACAAAGTACAAAAATTAAATACAATTCACCTGAAAGTGCGAACTTGTCCGTAAGAACAGCAATATATGGAGAGTCCAAAGGCATCCAGAGACTCTGTACACTGGGTTCTCGAGACCAGTAGTGGGTGTACAGGAACGATCTGATCATCCTGGCATGACACTGATTTCCACGCTCGACGTCCACATTACGGATGTCGAAACACTAATTCGAAAAGAAAGAAAGCGGAAAATGAATTGGATCGTGTTAAAAATGCAAAAATAAAACAAAAGATTAGGCGTTTGTTAGGTCTGATGAAATGAGAAAAGCATTAGTTGATCCTGATTTGCCTTTGGTCGCTTTCTAGTTGGAAAACTACACCACCTACTTATTTTGTAGTAGATTATATCCATAAAGAACTATCAAACTACGTATGCTAATTTAGAAAACGTAGCTTAAGTCCAGCCGTTGGCCTGTATGCGGATGAGTAGTATCGACCTAAGATAAAATGTCATTGAATGACAACAATTAATTTGAAATCAAACAGGTAATGTACTGGTTTCTTATCAGGAGGCTGAAAGCAGAAATCACATGGTGAAGGTCTTCGGAACCTCTTAGGTGGTGAGTTCACTAGGGGCTGATGAGGCAAACAAGTGATGCGAATAGCTCCACTTTTTAAAGCATTTATACAATTCATCATAACATAATTTTAGATTTTTCGGAAAAATTTAAAACTTAGCAAATTTTTTTCTGTTTATCAACTTTTATAAAAACATTTTGGCTGTACCCCATAAAAGGCACCAGATATGACAGCAAAGTCAAAGTCATCAAATAGAAACTACAGAAAAATTATAAACACCCAACTGAAAAGGATTTATTTCAACCAACTTTATGAAACAATATAAAAACAATTTGACCTTTCAAATTCCGAAAATAAATTATCTGGCACTAAAAACCTACTGTCACCATGGCATATTTAAATTATTTAATATTTGGTTTTGATGTATAAATAAATTTAAAGTATATAAATAACCAAACCACAACCATGATGCCTTGCAATTTCAATAGTCAAAACTGAAAAATAAATAAATCATTCTCGGAAACCCCACTATGTCCATTGTGCCCAATTTTTTAAAATCCTTCAGTTCTAAGCAGATTCTGAAGGAATTTCAAAAGCAATTTATGTTTTACAAAAAAGTGAATCGAACCTTTGCTGATAAACCTAAAAAAGACCTCGCAGTAAGTACCTAATAGTTGATTATGTTAATAATGTATTTTTTTTATGATTCCTTTGATATTTTAATACTTATGTTTAAATTTACACGACGTAATACTATTTCACACGGATGACTATTTCATCGAGATCACCCGCAATGCTATTGTGAGCGCTTCAGCGTTTTGTAGCATACCAATCGGATCGGTTTCATACCACATACCATCACAGGTATAAATTTAATCCAACTCTCCTAAGCAGATGAACAAGTTAGGGGAGCTGGAGTTCTGAAGTAGGTATAAAGCCCTACGTTTATGATAAGGGAAATCATTTTTAATTCTAAGATTAATAGCAATAATAATTACTTGTTCAGACGAAGCGACAAGTGCAGGGTACCGAGAATGAAGAGCGTTTGCGCGTACGCCGAGCACGACCAGCTGATGTGCCCCGTGTGCTACGTTTCGTGCGCGAGAGTTCACGTTCGTGGCCAGGTCCTCAAGGGGCTGCATCTCGCCTCGTGCTAGGGGACTATGTAGCCAGGACATTAGCCCAAGGTTTGTAAGCTTTAGTTCTTTAATCAAATAAGTTTTACGAAAAGTAATTTTCACATTGCTCGTAGGTAGGTTTCCGTACATGATGCTTACAAGGTAGTCTCAAACACCTGGTAAAAGTAGCTGGAGTCTATTCGATGCCAGTAGCGGCACGTCGTTCTTCGGTCGAGATAGGTCTGGATTTAGAAGTAAACGCCATTCAGTTAATGTGATGTTTAACGCTTTGACCTTCCGAGCAGCTGTTAATAGATTAAATCTAGGTACCTTCACAGTTAGACACATTGTTTTTGAATAATTTTCGCACTTTTTGCGATTTTAATGATCTGTATCTTTCAATATTAGTCAGCAGGTCTATAATTTTCTTATAACTTTCCAGGCCATTCAATGCTAGCGGAACAGCATGAGGCGCGACGTGGCTGGAACCAAGTACGCGGACTTGCATTAGCCGCGGCCACCTGTCCTTGGGACGCGTGCATCATGGAGCGCTGGGCGCGATGTGTGCGCTGTCCACGCTCTCGTCGGCTTATGCAGTTCTCAGCTCACTGCCTCCGAGCACCAGGCTTGCATGATAAGTACGGAGTACATAAAATAATGCAGGTGAGTCGCAGTAATAGGAAAGATAGTGCTGCGAGCCTATGATGAATTGACGAGTCATTATCTTGTCATGTCGACGTTGTCTTGTTCATACATAATCCGGTCATTTAAGCTTATATTAGATAAGAATCTCGGAATGCTTCACACCCTGAGAATTTTGTATTCTAAAATATTACCAACAAAGACAAAAAGCTAAAACCCATAGGAAATGAGAAATTTACAAAAATAACGATTATTGTGACCTTTGACCTTGAAATTTAATAGTTACTCACACCCTACCATATGTAGGTTTTGAGACAACTTTAAGGATGTCAATATACAACTATTTACAAAATTACAGCCGGGTATCTCGCATTCCGAGGTGAATTCCTAATTTGACCGGTCTAACAGTGTCAAAAATCTGTAACGATAACAAGAAATCTTGTCATTTCGATGTATTTCTTCATGTCAACAACGAAACAATGTCGATAAGACAAACTTTCTTGCTAGTCGACAAAGTTCTCAATATTTTGTCGATAAAATTTCGAATCGACAATTGATCATAGTACCTATATAGGTACTTACAGCCTATACACCCTACAATAGGCTCGCTGGTGATACATAGGTAATTGAAAACCTCTTATGCCTACCTTTTATTGTAGTTAGCTAGCTGGCAAAAAAAGAAACTGTTTTATCATTGTGAATTTGCTTCGATATTTTTCATCCAGATTTTATTTCAGATCATTCTGATTGTGCCACCAAACTCTCCTAAGAACGCCGAGGTTATCCAAGTCCTTGCAAAGAACGCTATCCAGCGTGGTCGAGAAATCGGTTTCCCGTTGTTGAGGTTCGACGTAGCAGATAGTACCATGTAAGTCATAAAAACGACAGTCTTGATAGTTGCACTACTTCTTAACCTAGACTAGGTCTATCTGTCTGTCTCTATTATGCAAGTTGTGTGTAAAAGGGACGAATGCTCTTTCTTCCAGATTAAAATGGATGTAACGCACCATCTTATTACTAACATCTTAATTTCACACTTATTTTCTTCACCCTTTTCAATTAATTATCTATCTATTTGTTTTATCTTACAGAGCAAGATCATTAGAAGCCTTGAACTTAAAGAAAGAATGGCAGCTTCCATACGATGTCTTACCAGATGCAATCAAGGATGTAGAAGGAGGAGAGTCTAAAGAAAGAATGAATAAAGCTAAAGTTAACATTAACGGGAAATTCTTTGCAGTATACACTGTGCTCACCGACTCATCTAAGTAATTTAAAAACAATGTTACTAAATAAGTATGTCAATCACAAAAATATTAATGAAATTTTATGACCACTATAAACAAGTGTAAAAATGTGAAATACAATGCTCGCAACCTGAATAAAAACTTTTAGTTTCAATTTGTTTTTTTTATGAGCACCGCTAACACGCTTTGTGTACCTATTATAATTACACCCGGGAGGTTTGTAAGAGTATGCGTTCATTTCATATACTTACACCTTGACAAATGTTCTTATACTCTGGGCTAATTACGACACGTTGTCGTGACTTCGGAACGTCCTAAAGGTCCTGATCACGACAACGTGTCGTTAATTAGTGCTGAATAGGCGCAAAAACTTTATGCTCGTCGCACCCTGAACGCCCTTAGATTTTTATTTAGTTGGTATTTTTTCTGTCTATATTATCGTAGATGAAGTATTATCGGTTACATCTACGCTATAAGTACTTCAGATAGGTATGCTTTGACGACAGCTTAACAAAGTCGAATAAGAGTTCGTTTTTTTACTATGCCTGTGCATAGCTCAATAGTTTGAACCCGTTTTTTCCACACTGTAGGTAGATAACAATGTAATAGGTACAGTTCATTGCCCTCTGTGTTTTGCTCTATGCCTATTACTATTAATGCAAGTTTTTATTATAAATCCTGTCCCACTTTCTAAGCAATATTATAAATTTAAGTTTAAAGGAATATATTACGGAATTACTATAGGTAGGTTATAGTATTTGGGTATTTTTTAATTCTGGTGTACCTATTACTAATAATTACTATAGGTACCTAGGTACTTCTAATATTACTGGCACTTCTAATTTACTAGACCTAATTTCAAGTAACCCTAACACAAAAACGGTGATACAATGAACCTTACAGACAAATTAAGTTTCATTAAATAGCAAAGTAACAGATAGCTCTTTTTAATGTTAGTTTTCTTTGTTAGCTGGTTGTATAATATAGAAGCCTTTTATGAGAATTTATTCATAAGCGAAGAACACAACCAACGTGATAATAATATTCATGGAAGTTGCATGTTGCATCTACCTACACCTTAGCATAAAGATTGCAATCGTCTCATTTAAAATTATTTTTATTTGTACATTTAATCAAAGCATTGCAACGCTTTTCACGGTTGGACGCGCAGTTCAAGCCGCAATGGATCCATTCAAATTTATAAAAAGTGACCTTTCTTCAGCAAATGTGCAAGATTTATCTGTAGGGTTGCCGCCTGGACATTGTGAAACAAATGCCGCAATGTTGACTTATATAAAATACCTACAAACTACGACGTTGATAGTTGGCAACTTTACTTGGTGTGAAAATTTAAAGAAACGACGTTGGTAAGTTTATACATAGCTTGTTGGCAAGGAATATTTGTCGTAAATGAAGAATAATTACATATACATAGTTGCTTCAAGAAACATCATAGATTGACCCTTGAAATAAAGTAGGTACTACTTACTTACTTAAGTAAATTTTAATCAAGTACCTAAGTACATAATATACTATATTATGACTAGTTTTAGCTCTAAAAGATTCAGGTACATAGACTAATATACCTTAAATGTAGGTACCTACCTACCTACAGCATAGGTTACAAGTTGAAATAAAATTTAAGTAGGTAGGTAGTTAGGTACCTACTTACTTACCTAGTTATTTGTCGATAAAAATGCGTCAAACATCTATCGATTTATTTTCTTTGATTAATTTTAGGAATGGCGTTCAAGATCATTCCAGTAGCTTGTGTGCTGCTGCACGTGGCTGTCTGTATGCCGACAATCACCCTCGAGGATTTGGAGGTAGCTGATGATACAGCCGCAGTCGGCTCCTATGTTCGGGAAGTTAGGGCTGCTCCGGTAAGTTCATAAAAAGTCCTTTACTTTTGAGTTTTGCTGACACAAATAGTAGTTGAAATGTAGGTGGTATCTCAATTCCTAAATTACTTATTAGGCTGTATCTATGTTTCATATTTCTTTAATGGAATAATTATTCATACTTGCCTTTTAAATATCGATGATACTTTACTCATAATATTATGCAATATAGGCGGTTTATTATAATTTTATTATCAAAACCAAATTTGATAATGATATTTATACCAAGATAAAAGTAGAAAAAAATCGAGAACCCCAGTACGACTGTAACCCACACCTACCTACCTATGCTTTTACGCGCGGCAGCGTGCTTCCACTTATACTAAGGGCGTCACTGGTTGAGTCGACGAAATTTTCTTATACCTACCTAAGTAATACTACATTATTTAAAACATAATTAATACTTAGTTCTAAATGGTGATATTTTTAAAACGAGTTTTAACATAACTTTTGATTTTAATTTTTTTTAGCCCGATGACTATCACAAATCTTACGAAAACGAAGGAGATGGCGAGATTGGCTACTCTAGAAAGAAGTCAGGTGGTGGCAAAAAAGGATACCAGCATTTCGACTCGTATCATAAAAAGGCAGGCGACAACTACGAATTTGAGAAGCAGGATTCCTTTGGAGCCGATGACGGTGGTAACTCCGGGGCCCATAGTCATCAACATGAGCGGAAAGAAAAAGGTGATTTAGGACCTTCTGCTAAAATTATTCGACGTCCCTTAAAATTTCTAAGACGTTTTATTAGATGGTTCTTCTAAGCCTCTAAGGTTATTCAAGTACTTTACCAGTTCGGCCTGCATTTGTAACTAGCTGTGACAGGTAAATAAACGCCTGTGTTTTATAAATGGTATTTTTATTTATCTCTTCTTTTGTTTTCAGCTCAGAAATACCGACGGCCTGATGATGAGTATGAAAACATCCATGAAGAAAGTGGAGAGAAACAGGAGGGAACGCATGAAGAATTAAAGTGAGTGCCAAACTATTCGTTATTTATGTAACTAGGTACTTAATTACGTACTTTAACTACTGTACCTACATGCCACTTTATATTAGTGCCTATTAACCTACTTAATTGTTTATAATTATAATATTGTGCAAGGAATCTGATAACTAGGTATAGGTACCTAAGCAATTAATTAAAATCGATATTTCGATCTAATTTTCAAAATATTGTTGTACTTGTAGATTGCTTCTCGACAGTATAGAGGCACTAGAAGATGAAATTCCATTTCCTATTAGAAAACGCAGAGAAATCAGTGCCGAGAAAGTCGAAAAAAACGCAAATTTTAATATTTTAAGTAATTCCTAGGTACGTATACCTAGGCATTCCTAAGGATTGGATATCTACAATAATCTACATACCTATATACTACCTATTTATCATAATATAATTATGGTACCTACCTATTACAACGTTGTAGATAGGTAAAGGACGGTCGCCGAGCACACCGAAAAACGAACTATGCCCTTTTTCTTTTTGTCCCTGTCGCACGATTGCTTTAGTAACTTTCAAGTTTACTAAAGCAACGTCCGTTTTTCACTGTGCTCGGCGGCCGCCTTTTAAATACCTAGGTACCTACCTAATTATTTCAAATGAATTGCCATTATTTTTTAATTTTGTTTTCCTTTATAGGGAGGCTAACGATGGAAACGGTGGTGTCGAAGCTTCCGGTCATGACCCCAAAGACTACACGCTTCCTCAAAAGTATTCATATGGTGCAGGAGACGAATACAATTTTTAGAATAGACTGACTTAAAATTCGACTGATAGTTTGTAATCGAGTTAAGTTTAGTATATCTACAAATTAATGAATTATCAAAGAATTGATGAATAAAGAATTATTCAAGCTCAGTTATCAATATCAATTATAATATATTATTATGTTATTAATGTGATTAAATTTAGTTTTATTTTCCTTTATTTTGATTAACTTTTTCCCGCTATTATATAGTTTTAACGCAAAGTATGCGTAAAATGAAATGTATCCGTGACGCGTTTAGTTACTGCATATTAAGCAAAAGTTATAGTGCATTAAGTTTAAAATCTTTTTAAAAAAATTTTTTAAGGCACAGAATCTAACACGTAAATTTTGATGTTAGTATATTAAAAGCTCGTGTCATTGCTATTTTTTCAATGCTTACAAAAGTATGCGATTATTTTTTAGTGCAGTAAATTTACGTGTAAACGGGCTGTGAAGTGCTAAGAAAGTTATTGTTTGTAAAATAAGAAAAATATTTAATTCTTATTTAAACATTTGTATATTACTCGTATCGTGTCGATGTATTATATTATAATTATACATACAGTGGCATTTTATACAATACAACCAAACGCAGAGCCGCTTACTATACAATATTTTATTTTGACAGTTGTCTGACAAGTTGTTTTGCTTATGCGAGTTTGCCGAACGACGTTCTGCTTTGTAGTGGACAAAAAACCATTGTTTCCCGTTATAGTTTGTGATGTAAATACTCCATGATAATGAAGCTTTCAAAAGGCGTAAGTTTCAAAGTGATCGAAGTTATTGCAACGCTGATATTGAACGCCGCGTATTGCTCAGGAACGGACGGTAAGTAGCCAACGATTATTTAATTGAATCAATTTATCCGGGACGTGTAATCCTAAGAGGTTTATTCTTTTTAACAGATGGCATCCTGTCTTGTAGCGGGTTGTCAGTAAGGCCCTGTTCTGGTGACAATCAAATATGCAATCTCACTGTAAACGAATGTGTTTGCGCACCGGGGTTTGTCATGGTGGGTAAAGTTTGCGAGGTGACGAGTACAGACTACGCGTCGAAACATAGCGCTACTGCTGCCGTGGTTACCATTTTTACTTTAGCATTACTTATTTGTGGACTTGTACTGGTTATAAGAAAGTACCATTTAATTGATTATTTGCGAGAAAAGTTTAATTTTAAACGAAATGATGTAATGTATGAAGATGTAATGATAGGACAAGATGATCCTCCTCTTACTCCCTAAACACCACAACTTCAATGTAAGGAAATTGTTGATGTAACTTACATTTTATTGACCAAGTTTTCAATATAATATGTTTATAACTGGTTGTTTAATTATTTAATGCATGTTGATCCTAATCTATGATGTTAGTTCTTTATAAGCTTATCAATGTTATTTTATTTTGTAGCTAGAATGCTTTGCCAAAATTCTTTTTAGATTCCTTTAAAGTATTACAGGTATTGAAAAGTGATATTATTATCTTTGTCAGCTTTGTCTTAACCTTTCATTTGCATAAGGAAAATGTCCAACTATAAGCATCACTTTTTACTTTTTTATTAGCCTTATAAAAATCTGTTGAGGTTGCAGTATATGAATTTTACACCTTTCGGTATCTGAAAGGAATTCCTTATATTTTGTTCATATCAAAAGACAAAAACAATCTTAGTATTAGTCATATAAATTCTGTTATCTTTGTTCTTCATACAATTGTTTTAGTGTTTATAATAAAATAGCCAATAAATATGTTCTTGATCATTATTATTAAGCTTTATATAAACTTTTTTTTTATCGAGTAAATGTATTCCTTGTTGGTTATGACTCATTTGTAATTGTGTACATTTATAATTTGTATCAGTGATTGGTATTGGTAATTAAGCTAATGATGCTCAATTTTTATGTTTATATAGTTTGACACAAAAATAATGTAAACATTATTTAATTTTGTAAACAATTTTAATCAGGTTTGGATGCTTTTGTTTACTTTCTATAATACATCCTCACCGAATGTAATTTTTCTATAAAGAATGAAACACTAATCAATGAAAACTTGCCTAAATGGTCATTTTTTTGTCAAGGGATTTTTAGAAAAGGGTGCTCTGATTCTTATCATGTACCTACCTTTGCATAGTTTCTTTGGTGTATCTTTAACTCGAATTAATTAATTAAGGTGTCTGAATTTTAAATATACAATAATTATTTTCGTGCTCAATTAATACCAAATATTTATTGATTTTGTTTGTATTAGTTTTGTTATTCAACGTAAGTTGTTTAGAGTACCAATTTAATTATTTCTGAAGTATATTAGTAAGTTACCTTTGATCAAATAATATGTTCGTCAGGTATGGTATTAATCACTTATCTATTCACCCTTGAAAAGTATCTTATTAGTTGAAAATTTATACCTATTTAGAAAGCAGATATTGCAATCTAGTCTTCATAAAACATGAGTTTCTTTCTTAACTGTAAATGAGTACTGATTATCTTTGCTTTTGTATTAAATAATTACCTGTTTGTTTGTATATTTAGAACAACATTTTGTTTGGTTGTAAATATGAATTCCCGTAGTTTAGTTAATGTATTTGTCAAAGTAAATAAATAAGCTATTTCATATATTATATTATCTACTTATAATTATATCGTGAGTATATGCATTTATTTTAAGTTTGTATAATAATTGCATGTGACAAAAATATCTACGAGTACCACTGAAATAGAATATTTTTGGCTTTTCTCCAAAAAAAAAAAATTAACTCAGTGTAAAACTTGAAGTAGAAGTGTGTTGTCCTAACTGACTTGGTGTTTTCGAGTTATAAAGTTAGGTACCTGGTATATGAAATTATTTTAATATTTAGAATAGTAGTTAAAATAATTTCAAGTACTTATTCATAAATTAATCTAAATTAGTTGATACTGGAATTATTGGACTGTTAATTAATCTCAATGTATTATGAGTACCTACCTATCTATTAAAAAAATATTTGCATGAAAATAAAAAAAATACCTATGTGTAATAATAAGTAAACTATAAATAAAGTTTCTTACCAAAAAAATAATAACTGTAACATTTAATTAAATTACAATTCTTTATTGATCAGGCTTGATTAAATGTAAGTAGGTACGCACCATTTTTTCATAATCATAATAAGAAGTTAGCCAATTTTCAAGCGTTATTTGTCATAAAGGAAGTCTTAAGCACAAATTTAAATTACATCTGAATCGGTTTAGCGGGAAGAGGTAACAGGCAGAATTACTTTAGCATTTATATTAGTATGAATTTACTTTTCTTTTATACCAACGTATTTAAATATTGCATCGAGATTCGAGTGCTAGCGTTGATCTCTATCAAATATCCAAGGTCAACACCCTAGACTTCGTTTTCCTTATGACGGCACAGTACAGGTTTAATTTTGCAAGTATGTTCGAAACAATAATCTGATTTAATATTAAGTATGCTTGTTTTTATAAACTTATACCTACCTACTTTTTTAGTTCCTAATTCTGGTTTATGTTACGACCAATAAATCTGTATTCGAACATTTTTCTTGATAAGTAGTACCTACCTAATTTATTATAGTCGGATATAATCACCAAAATACTATGCCGCTTTTAAAATATTTCTGAGAATAGGCATTACTCAAATGAGACAGTAGGTATTTGCAGAATCCAACTTGTAAAAAGTTGTCTATTGACTGTATTTAATTAGATTTGCACATGATTGTTTTGTATCGCCGCATCGTCTAGATTTACACGAACCAACTTCAACTAGTTAAAGTATGTAAGAAATATATATTTTGAAATAAATACTCTGTGATACATGAATCGTTTATTATTGCATCAGACTCCTGAGGTACGGCGTTGCGTAGTAAGTGGTTACATATTTGGCGCAGTTACTCGCTATCAAAATGACGATTGTGATGACCATCGGACACTCGTACAACACTGAAACAATAATAACAAAGTGTTTAAATTATAATAATATGAGATGGACTATCTATTAGTAATTGTCATCTGTTTAGCTACTGAGATCCTGTGTCAAAAAGTCTAAGAAATTTCTGGCAAGGTAAGCATTATGAGAAACTAGCAACCTCTCAAGCAGATCTTAACATTGTCTAGAATATAAAGAGTTAACTTTCATTTTGGAATAAAACAACTACCTACATAATATAACTTACCTCGAGTATATTATTATAGGTACATAATTATTAATATATTTCTGCTGACGCTTCGAAAACTAGTTCCATCATTGGTAGCCGACTGAACTGATGACAATCTAACAATAAAGTTATTTTAAAGTAGGTACCTATGCAAACTATCTACTTACCTTATTCTTAAATAATAAGGTAGTTTGCAATAAGTCACCATAAAAATGTAAACTACAAGCCCATGGAAAAAAATAACATGTGAAATGACCCTTCGTGAGTTACAGTTAGTAGGCTAGGACATTATTATAAAAGAACTTTAAACACTATGATGTCATTTTTTACCGGTAGGTACAGGTGAGAGTACATTAATAATTAGAATTTTTCAAGTACAAGTGAGGAGTTAAGACTAATTTTTAATGTACGGCTTTTTCATAGTTTATAGATGATTAATAATAAACGTCGAAAAACGTAGTGCCGTACAAAAATGATAGTTCCGGAAGTTAGTGCAAATTTTTAATTCGCCAGTAATTGTGGTAGCTATATAGGTAATTTATAACTGTACGGCATTTGTGTCGTTCTTTTTGTATACATATACAGATACTTTACCCGTAAACCGTACATTCATAATTAGTCTTAACTCCTCACTTGTACCTGAAAAATTCTAATTACTCACGTACTCTCATCTATACAGCTAAAAAATTACAGCATAGTGTTTAAAGTTCCTTCTTTTATAATATGGTCCAAGCCTACTAACTGTAACTCACGGTGGTTCATTTCACATGCAATTTTTCTTCATGGGCTTGTTTAATATTTGTAAGTAAGTACCCAGGTACTTAAATGACACTTAAAAAATTACATATTATTATGTACGGGTGCGCCAAATTTGAACTAAATTTTTAATGTCGATTATCGGAAGTCCGAAAATGTTTTTACTAAAAATTTACATCCTAATAGTCACTACTCATAACTACTCTGTTCCTAACATTCTGAATTCCTAATCATTCAACTTCATAATGTTTGTCGCAATAAAGTTTATTATACTATTATTTGTTCTTCTATATTTTCTCAACATAACCATCTTTTACAATATTATTCATCATCATATTTTTGTTATGTAGATTAGTTTTAATTAATAAAATTGAACAATATTAATTTTATAAGGGTAAGTTTCTTGTGCTTGGGTTTGTGAAAATAGCTGCTTCCAGAACAGTAGGTTAGGTTAGGTTAGAACTGCGATCATAACAGAATAAAAAGGGCTACCAGAACAGTACCTTCTATCAAATACCGAAAAGTAGGTCACACTAAGAAACAAGCAGAGTAAAAAAAGCTAACTTTGTAAAATTCTGTAAAGTAGGTAAATACAAACCTACTCTTTTAAGGCATCCAAGCGCGTTAACCATTGACTGAGATCGGTACGTATAGCATACCCTCAATAAGAATCATAATTATATTACATGTTATCCGCATATTAATAATATGAGTAATAATATTAGAAAAAAGAACTATATGATTTAGAATGTTATGAAGAAAAATATTAGGATTTACATAAAGTATGAACAGTGAAATTATTCATTAAAATTTTTGGAAAACTGAGTGTTATGGACTGCGTTAATAGTAAAAGAAATTGTAGGCACGAAAACTTTAGTAAACAAAATTTTAGGAAGAGTGATCATTAGTAGTACAAATCGTTAGGAAAACCATTTTCGGGTAATAAACTTTAGCGAACCCAATATGGACCCATTATGTACCTACTCGGTTAGTGACGGACCTCTAAATATCACCATAGTAACTAGGTATTTATTTCTTACCAGTAAAGGCAGTACAGAAGACAGAAAGTCCATAAGCGAAAACGAGCGCGTAGTGGCTTAATTTTGTGTCTGCGTCGGCACTGGAGCCTCCCCAAACCAGTGCAGGAAGAGTGAAGAGAATGCTGACGTATGCCAGCGAGAATGTCTTTAAAACTCTTGAGATGGTTACTGAAAAGGAAATAAATAAACCAATGAGGGCCGCGACAATTCAAAGACCCGCTAGGTGCGCTAGTGTAGAATGAGATTCAGTTGATTTTCCACCAATCACAGGCCAGTATCTTGTCTCTTATTGATGGAACATGACGGCTATACCTCAATCTGCACTAGCGAATTTATTACAACAAGTACCTATTTACAATATATAGGTACCTAATATGGAATAGAATATAGTCACTTGTTCTCTTTACTTATATCTTTAGTAACTACGTACTTAAATTCTATTATGTTTTAACTATATCCTAACTAATAATTTCTGATGCCTTCGCGGTTATTACACATTGGAATGGTTTGGAATTCCAATATATCCTAACTAATATTAATGCGAAAGTAACTAGGTATGTCCGTCTGTCTTGCTTTCACGATAAAACTACTGAACCGATTTAAATGAAATTTGGTACACATATAGCCTCGAGCCTGATAAAGGACATAGGCTAATTAAAAGTTAGTTAGTTAGTTAATTGTGAAAAAAGGATTAAAGGGGAGTTGACATTTTGAATGAATTTCTACGCGGATGGAGTCGCGGACAAAAGCTAGTTATACAATAGGTATATCCGTATATGAAGCGTTAAAATATATTATTGTCTTCTTAGCCTCCTAGTTGTACCAACTAAGTCTCGCTAAACAATAGAAATGACTATAGCAAAAGAACTCCATTCTGCTTGAGACAGCGTTATTTAGTACACAACAGGTCTGAACTTTATGGTTGAAATTAGACAGTAGGAATGAGTTTAAAGTCTACAACGTGTTCCGACGACCTGGTACAGTTCACTGAAAGTCTATGTTGTGGTGCCGGACATTATGTAGATCTCGATTTGACTTGGGTGAACTATGTCAGTCAGTTTCCAGGCATTCATTTATTTTACAACAATTACAGCTTAACTTACCATTATTTTGTCGCACGACCGGCTCAATTAATTTCATTGCGCCATGCATTGCGACTATGAATGCTACAATTCCTGAAAAAGTAAAAAATAAGATTCAGATTCAGATTCATTTATTTCTCAATATTTTATACATCATAATTAAACTGTATTTATATGTACTAATAGTGTGATCGTCAATAATATATAAGTAAACAAAGAAATAACTACACAAAATTCAAACAAGTCATTATTTTGGGAAATAACAAAATGTCGTTATGATATTTTTTCTCTTAGTCGTCAAGAATTTTTAAACATTGAAGTATTAATTAAAATGTCAAATAAGTATACATAACATCGATCGTTAGAAATACAAATTAATGTCATCTTATAATACCTACATTTTTCTCTTAGTCGTCAAGAAAATGTGTGCAATTTTAAAATAATCAATTTATATAGTGGATAATACTATGATAATAAAATGTCACAAAAAAATCATTTTATTATACTCATCCACAGAATAAAATGGATTTTCCAACAAAAAGTTTCTCAATTTAAGTAGAAAGTTTCTAGGGTTGTTATAGATATATAAATATATGATAACTCTTTGTTGTGTGAATGTAAGTGAAGGATTATGGATGTTTAATATTAGTACTTATAGTTGGGTATTATGGTTCACATAAGCATGATAATATAATTTCTAGGTACCTACATAATATATAGTAAAGAGAGTTCACAAATGAATTTCAAAATTAGAGCTTTCCTTTAGGTAACCTATATATAATCTATATTTAATGTAAATGTGCGTAGAAAGCGTGCGGACAGAAGTGAGGGAAGAATAACCAGAAACAATAATTTATTTAAAAAAAAATAGCCTACACTATTGTAACAACCTTATACACGAGTATAAGATTGTTACCTACGAAGGTAGTATCAGATTCCTTCACGGTTATTACACGTTGGAATGAAACAACTATAAGCGGTATTCCTTAGGTTTTGCTAACAAAATAACAGAGAGATAGGTACAAACCCGCAAATGTGGATAGAAATTGGACATAAAAGTTTTTTTCCCATATAAAGAGCTCGCTGTCACTACTCTCCGGCTGCCATCCCCAGCATGGCGCGCGCCATCTTTCAGGCAGTCTTATGTCTAGTGGAAACCTGAAAAATAACAGAAGGTTTTGTTAGGACAAAATACTACACATTATTTATTACAATGATAATATGTCATTCCATCGAGTACAGGTTTCTAAAAATATAAGGTTAGATTAAAGTAAATTCATTTAACTATTTTTTTACAGAGTCATGTAATAGGATCATTATTATGTCAAAATACATGCACTCACATGGAGATTGCCAAAACACATATAAATATACACCTAAATCAATTCTGGTATGGTCCATCCTGATTCAATAAGTCTCAGTACAACATGGCATGCCAATCATATTTTGCATACTTGAAAGAGTTGAAAGCCTCCAATCACAAGGCTCGCCACCCGTCCGGTTTTGCAGTAAAGGCCCATTAGCTGGCCAAAACAAAAAAAAATATATTTTGTGTATTATCAATGTATAATTCAACTTTAAACTTACAATTGGACAGCATTGAGGGTGTTATTAGTTTGCATGTCACACATAGAATTGACAACCATATTGAACAAGCTGTCCGATCGCCACAATCCATATGTTTCAAGCATTATCAGGATTATGAAAAGCTTCCAAAATGACTGAAACATGTATAAAACAAATAATTAAGTAACTACATAAATTTAATAAGTTAGATTTTACATAAAAAAAAATACTATCATGCAATACTTAAATTAAATTATAAGTAATTAGTTAAGTAACTGTATTTTTACTTAACAAGACACACAGAAATAATAAAGACCCCAAGGGTTTGTACCTCTACATCTATATTATGGGGACTGGCACCAATGGATGGGGGATATGGTAAGGGTATGGTATATGGTATATATACATTAAATTGTAAATAAATTACATACCTCCACATGTTATGTATTTTTGACATAGTTTGGAATACACATCCATGCATGTGGTGGTATTGTGCTGATAAAGGTAGGCACCGCCGTATTTGCTGTATCAATTATACTGGGCCCCCGGGCTATTGGGGTCCCGAAAGTGTATAAGGAAAAAAATAAAAACTTTCTTTTTCTGAAAAATCTTTACCCCCATATAAGGGCCCTCCAAAAAAATTTTTTATATGGGGCCCCGACAAGGCACACTAGGCCACGGAGGCACAGGTACATGATGTATGTTTAAATTGTTTTTATACAGTTTTATAAAGTAATAAAAAAAACTAACCTTAAATTCTGTATTATACAGAACATGTCTTTGGGCCTCCTTGGACACCAGCACAAGGTCGATCATCACAATCACAGGGTCATATTCAATGTATTTGTCGACTATGCCATTACATGTTTTCTGAAATTAAGAAAAAATCTAATGATTATATACAAGTATGTAAACATTATAAGTGTTCATAATATGAAAATTTAAACAATTTGTATTCTAATACAATATTAAGTAATAGTTGTAAAAAATATATCTAATAAACTAAGAACTCTGGCTATATATTATAATACTTTGTAGTTGTATTCAGATAAAACTAATGTAAGTAACGGATTTAACTGACACTTGACAGTTAAAGTTAACAGCAGGACCTATTGAAGTTTGTTAAAAAAATTATCGCTACATAATATAAAACAATGTCACTTTCCACTGTCTGTCTATCCATATGCTTAGATCTTTGAAACTACACAAGGGATTATGATGCAGTTTTTATAATAAATAGAGTAAGTCAAGAGGAAGTGTATATAATCCATGCATTCTAGTTGGAAACAGCCATGTAGTGACGGTTGGGTATTCAGTCTACTGGTATTGGTCTAAGGGACCATTTCACCCCTAGTATGTTTCAGAATTGCAGTCGTGTATAGCCAGGGCAATTTATTTGTTGAACACTTCTTTAAATAATGTAATTTATGTGAGTAAGTAGCTATATCTTTAAATAAAAAAAATGGCATTGTGAATAATTAACAATGACTACAAGATGTCTGGTAGTTTTTGAAGCACGAGAGAAGCGTGCGATATCAGAACAACTGACTGCTTAAGCAGCAAATTGCCAATACTTACACATTTCGTCAATTTCAAAACAGAGGGACCATAAGTCTTGTACAATGCGGTCGCCGGTGTCCCACAATTTACACATTTAAACGGTTTATCGTCAGCATTTTTCTCATTTTTAAGCTTCATTTCCTGATAACAGAAATGTAAGCTACTTAAACTTCGGTTCTATTTCTGTTATAGCTTCCGAATCTTCAGTGGCGACATGTATTTATTTTCTGGAAGTCTTGTTCATCATCTCAGTAGTAGTACATATCATATACTAAGTACTAAATATTTAAATAACGCAAATTATCTAAATTCCACTGCTGAATTATATTGAATTCCAAATATTCTCGATTCAGATTGACAATTGACTGAATTCACCGAGTTGACAGTGACAGTACTTAAAGGCAACAGATGTTCAAAATACATAATTTAATATTATAATTACTTCGCCTCCTAATAATAATTTGTTGCATAAAAATAGTTTTAATCTCATATCAGACATAAATTAAAAAAAATGAATGCTTGTGTATAGTGAAATCACAAAAGTAACCTAATAGAATTTAAATTACCTAGCTTATAACGTGTAAACGGTAGATATTTGAACGTTCCTGGGCGTTTTGACAGTTTACATTTACTGCGTTTTGATACTACATTGATCATTTTTAATTAATTACAAACAAAACTTGTACGTGTTCTTCGAACACATTGTAAAAAAAAATATTTAAACAGAAATACCATTTCTTCTATACTTATAAATATACAAAATATAATTAAAATCCTATAAGGGGCCGTCCATTAATCACATGATCTTTTTTAAGCATTTTTAACCCCCCTCCCTCTTGGTGATACATGGTGAGGTTTAAGACTGCCCCCCCATCCTCCACCCAGCATCACGTGTATTGTTAGTATCTACAAAAAATCCTAATTTTTTTAGTTTAATTTTATTTTATTCTGAAATTAAGAACCATGATAAAAATGTCTAGTCAGAAAAAAAATATTAAAAAAAAATACACGTGATATATTACTACATCCCCCTCCCCTCTCCTGTTATTTCGTGATTTTTGTCAAACCCCTCCCCCCGTTCAAGCCTCATGTGATTAATGGATGACCCCTAAACAAAACGAAGTAGGTATATACCTACCTAAGTTAAAAAAAAAAGAATGGATAACTTGTACATGTACATTTAAAGGACGTTCGCCATCTACGCGCGTGCTTACATAATTATTATATAATATATATATTTTTATGTATGACCACGCATAACTTTTTACTTTTTTATTGGAAAGGGTATTACTATTGTAGTGATTATAGGACGTAGGTATCTAGTGATAGTGATGTTGATAATGAACTGAAGAGTTATATTTGGTACCTAGCTTTCTGATAAACTGAATTTGAGTTGAAAAGTGGGTAGGTAGGTACATCAAAGTAATTATGGTTTTCCATTAAAACAGTGGTCGACAGCGCAAAGTGCATTTTTATTGCAATCTGGAGCCAGTAAATATTTATGCAGCTGCTAAAAGAAAATGAAATGAATCTTCAGACACTGAATGACTCAATATTATTTTTACACTCGAATCGCGAGCGAGAGTTATTATGTAAGGAGGTAAAAACTATAATATGTAGTACCTAGGTACTTTAAAATTTTGGTTTACCTACTTATAATTTAATATTAATTATTAGTATAGTGTTGTTAAGGGCGCGTTACCGTCCGTTGAAGCAGTAAGAGCACCACCGCCAACCACAATCCATCGGCCGATAGTTTGGTCGGGTTTGTAATCAGTATGAAGATGTATGCAAGTCCGCATACTACAACGATTTACCTACTACTACATAATTACCCACCTACTTATCTTATTGGTGGGGTCCTTTCGGATACACTTCGACCCATTGGGATCTTTTGTTCCTACCCAGGGCCGGATCTTCATTATGTGTCTGGTGAAGGCGTAACAGTGGCACAATAGTGAGATCGCAGTGTTGCCAACTTTACACATTACGCATTCGCTGCTGTTTGTAAGTCTACATACTTAATACCATATTATCGGCCGATAGAAAGTTTTTTCAGTTTAGGTTGGGGGCCCTCCGTAGTCACGGGGCCCTGGGCTGAAGCCCAAATAGCCTTTAGGTAGATCCGGCCCTGTTCCTAACCCTCCTTTAGCTTACTCCAGGTTCTCCATAACCCGATTCTATGTAGGTACCTATCGTATTATAATAATAATAATTAAAAATAAAAAGTTAATAGTAGTGAATAAATTATTATACTTACTAAGTACCTAGGTTTACATGCATAAGTAGGTAGGTAAGTGCCTACAATAATTGTTCTTACTAAGTATTTAACAGAAGGAGATAAACAGATGTCTTTGTTTGTTTTTTCAGCGAGTATAACCAATGTAATATAAATTGTAATTAGATGACGACGTGCTTTTATCCAAGAGCTGAAACACAAGTACTTAGTATAAAGCCACTTGAAAGCAAAGTACATACAAAAGAAACAGTAAACGGGAACCTCCCAAGTAATTAGTGAGAAGTTGTGCTTGAACCGGAGACGATTCAAGTAGCACCTAGTTGAAGAATCTGAAAGACTGTTTCTTCGAGATTTATCTACGTTTCCTACTTTCAGTGGGTTCATTTATTTTACTGCGAAAGTTAGCTTCTGATGTAACTGCTTCAACGAAGTTGCTCTTCAGATCTAAGGTAAAAAAAACAAGTTCGTCTTATTAATACCCAGGTTTCCTTCTTAACCTGGGGATAATTACCCCCGCCGGAGTAAAACTTGTACTCGTATTTCGCGGGCATAACCATCAGCTGGTAGTTGTCTCAAACACCGAATTTGAAAGCGACAAGTCTGAACACAGCGTAAGCGCCGACTAGCGCGCAAGTTCAACGTTGGGATGAGGGGTAAAATTAGTGACCCTAGTTAGGTCATCTTAATTATTATAGGTAATAGGTACATTGTTTTTTTTTTTAATGGAGAGCTTATAGATAGAATAAACTTTTTTTATTATATAGATAGGTAGGCAATCGAAAAATCTTTATTTGGTTCGGAACTTCGGAATGATCGATCATCATTGGTAGGTAGGTAATAAAATTTATTATTATCTATAGGCGGATACATTTCTAACCCAGTAAGATAGGTACCTACATGATAATGTCTTTATTACAGTTTTACGAGCACATAATTTATTTATGTTATAAATACCTATTAATATTATTGTGTGGAATTGACATACCCGAGTGAAACATGATGGTCAGTTTTTGTCTAGCCCGGGTATATTTTGGGACGGACTTTATGAACTGAAGAGTATAAATAGAATGAATACCTAGGTAAGTTTTCTTTTTTCGAACTTCTTCAATTCTATAAAACTAGATTTTAATTTTAGTCTATGTGCGGGGATTCGGCTACGCCTGCGGATTGGCATTAGGTATGACTCCTGACTCCTGCTAGCCTATTATTATGAATAGATTTTTTTTTCTTTGTATATGAAGTAGATTGCCAAAAAAAATATTGGACACGTATTTTTTCTTTTTTCAATAGAACAATAAATCCCAAAGATATGCGTTTCCAATTTTCGGGAGTGGGGGCTTGTGACGTCACGGTTTATTTGTTTGACAAAAGAAAAAAAATACCTGTCGAATAATTTTTAATAATCTAACTGACGGACTAAAATTAAATAGAATTTCTTTTTCTTTATCCAGTTGTCATCCCTATTGCCGAGTCGACATCTTATCATGTCGATATCGTCTTATTCTCGCGGTGATCTGTCATTGTCTGTCAATCGGTATCGTTGTCGACAGCGAAAAATCTTGTGATGTCGATGTCATCTCTTATTTGTTCATGTCGATAACGAAACAATATCGACACGGCAAACCTTCTAGTCGACAACGTTCTGAATATTAAGTACCTACATAATATGTCGATTTGATAGTTCATCATTGGCTCGCTGATATCTCCCCTGGCTTGTTCCAGAATAGTGAATGCCCTGGGGATTGAAAAGAATTGGTTCACAATATTTTTATAATTTACACTTTACACTTTAGCATAAGACTATTGTCAGCTTAGTTGTGCTACGATTATGGAATCTCCGTAAAGGCTCCAAAAGCCAATAAAAATAAAATACGCGAGTTAAATCCGTTAAAGTTGTTTCATTCCAATATTTTTATTTTAGAATCCTGGAATTATAAATAGCATTGAGAAATAAAATATTAGGTAGGCTCTGTTTCTTTTAAAGTCCCCTTATAGAAGTGACATTTGACAAACAAAATGAATGAAAAATAATATAATAATAATAATATGGACCTCTGTTTGAATATGAAAAACTCAGCAACCTCTTTAAGTACAAAAACCATGAGATTAGTTCGCAGACGAGAAATAAACGAGTGTTTTAGCTGACTGTCGGTGTCGAGAAATTGAATGCTGAGCTGTTAACAATGTTTGTAGAGAGTAATGTGTGAAATTACGGTACGATGAAAGTGTGGAGATGACGGAGAAAACAAAATATTTACTGGATACCTACGTGACTATTTATTTTTTTACTCAAAACAGAACCTTGGTTTATATAGGTCAATTAACAGGCAGTTAATGAAACACTTTTTGACGCAACCGTTTCTTCCGTTTAATAGTTATTGGAAATGAAAGTGGGAATTGAAAGTGGGAATTGAAAGACTAATGTCTACAAATATACCCGAGTGGGGTATCAAATGAAATAGAATCACGTTCGCAATTCAAAATTTAATGTATCTGAAATTTCCGCGCAGTTTTTGAACATCGGAAATTGCCTAAAAGTGTTCTGTTTTCGGAAAACGGGACAAATTTGCGTCCCAGAGATTATTTCGTTGACACCGTAATTACAAAAAGGGCCAGTCTCGTTATAAACTGGACGTCTGGTCACGTTAGCCATGACGAGTAATGCTGCCACAATTATGTTCTGCTTCCTTTCCACGTTACTTCCCATGCCTGTGCAAGAGTGTGCCAGAGGCATTAAAAATCAGCTAAGTACCTCCACGATATTCGATCGTACCCTGTAACTGCGTAGAGTTAGCTCCGCTCAGGAAATTAAAAGGCATCCCGCGAAAGCCCCGCGTCGGAACGAGATAGCTAATATTCTTGTACGTTTTAACATTTTAAAATTGTTACCTTCGCTTGGATTTCTTTACAAAATTCTTAAGTACCTACCTTTGAAAGTTTACTAAATGTTTTCAGTTAATTTGACTAACGTTTCACGGTTTCCGTATAAGTTGGAAATAGTGAGAATTGAATATTATTTAAAAATAATAATCAGTAAAACAGTAAAATTCTTAAAACACAAAATCAACTTTATATTTTATCGCTTACAAGCAGGTACCTACCTAATAAATAATTTAAAGAGGGCATCGATATTCACTAAAAGAAAGCTGGCTGAATCTTTTAAAACCTGAGTTTTAAAAGATTCAGCCAGCTTTCTTTTATTTTATTTTTTATATTTATCTGAATATATTATGTACGTATGGACACTTATATACCTAGGGTTTCTTTTAATTTTATATTTCGATTAGACTGTGATTACCCATTGCGTCTTTCCTCCTTTTAAAATTTCCTTCATATACCTACCTACGTATCTATAATAAGCATAATACAGCATTTAATAGCGTAAAACAGCGCGGATCGGCTCAAGCCGTGTCGGATCGCGTGAGTTGCCAACACGGTACACTTCGACTTATAAGTTGCTGTTAACACAAGCACACAAGTTCTATATTAGTTGTATTAAAGCGGTATAAGGGTTAGACGTCCTTTTTATAACTTACTAGCGGTTCGCTCCGGCTTCGCACGGATCCCTAATTTTTTCAAAATATTCTATGTTACTCAGGGTGAACGTAGCTTCCCAACAGTGAAAGAATTATTAAAATCGGTCCAGTAATTTTTGAGCCTATTCATTACAAACATACAAAAATAGGTACAAATCTTTCCTCTTTATTATATTAGTATAGATATCGAACTAGTGGGCTAATAACCATAGGTATGCTTTTCAAGCGAGATTACCTCGGGTCCGCCTAAACTATAAGTGACGTTGCTAATTGGAAATTTTATCACATGTTTAACTAGGCAATAAATAAATTAATAGTAAAATGTAGGTAGATATCTATTAAACTTAAACGTATACAAGCGCTTTTATAATTCACAAGTAAACAACATATAAGTCTCGAATTACTAGTAATGCTCTTAGAAAGGTATTGTGGTCAACTCTTCATAGTTACAAGTATGTTATAAGGCTTATCATTTAAGTTACATATAGAAATAAATGTTTTATAAGAAAAAATAAAGTTATCTTGAGAATAATCTAAGTGAGTATTGATTTTGCTTGTTGGGTGTTAATCATTTTGTAATAATAATATAGGTCTTTATCTTGCCAATACATTCTCAGTCATAGAGACGTCAAAACAATTAATGTTTCTATTGTGGGTGAATATTTGAGTTCGTACATATTGGGCATTTGAAAAAAAAATCTAAATATCGTTTCAAATTGCGTATTTTATATTTTTAACCTAAGGTTTAATATATAAATATGAAAAAAAAAATAAAGGGACGTAAATATAATCAATATATAAATACATATTTCAGTTTTTATTTTTTTTTAACGAACTGTAATGAGTACTCATTACCGTATCAGGAATGGTAATCAGAATGTATGAAATATGCGAACGGTAAGGAGAAATAATACTTATGGTAGTGAGATTTGCATGGAAATGGTAATGTGACCGTAAATGGTAATGATAATAAAATATTTTTTATATGACAATATAATTATGATTTAAAGAAAATGAGTCTCTAAATATTAGTTTTTAATACCTACCTAATTATAATTATCAAAGTTTTAAAAGAAAAAATTAAAATACTCTATTAATACACATTACCATTTGAAATATCTCACTACCGTTTGTAAAATGAAACGGAAATAAACGGTAATTTCAAAAACGGGAATGAGATTTTTACGAATTTTGACCATTGTGCATTATTAAATAGACTTAAAATTATATTTGACATATTAATATAAACACATATCATAGACACGTCTTTTGGTACATTCGGCTTTAATAAGGCATTAACGAACTTGCCAATTAATCTTCAAATGGTGAGGAGATAAAAATGTTGACAAACCGTATAACAGTACGAAGAGATCGTTATATTTTGGCGGGAAATCGTTTCACACGCGTGCGGCTAGTTTGGCTCGCTAGCGACAACTAAGATCGATTGCCGCGTCGATAGTTTGACCAATAATATGGCGCGAATATTTGATTATGGCTTAGTTCATTCTCACCAATGGTAATGAATGGTACCTGCATGGACATTTTTCAAAGCGATGACAAACTACTTTAAAGTGATCTTTAAGATGTATAATTTTTATGATATCTAAACAAAGTTCTATTCTATAGAAACAACTACTTAAAAATACAATCTTCGACATATAATTGAATCATTTTGATTATTCATTGATCAAAATTGGGATTTGGGACAAGACGGGTAATGAGATTTGGCTAATATTTAAATTTATAAAAAATATTTCTATTCAAAAAATAAATATGTCATAAACTTCTAAACATAGAACTAGCTCTATTTGATATATAAAAAATAATCTTACTCAGATTTCTCCACGTCTCAATAGTTCTTTAGTGTTTGCCGCGTAATATGTACGAACTCAAATATTCACCCTTGTGTTATATTACATTTTTCTTCTGAAGTATACTCGGAAGCAATAGCGAACTTCCGTGGTGTAGTGCAAGCGCTAAATTATCGACAAGCGAATACAAGCCACGTAATGAGGCTAAACTGGGTCGGGCCGAAACTGCCTACAGTTTCATGCAAGATTGAAGTTTGATGAAAAATATGCTAACGCTGTATAGGAGCAAACACCCTTTGCGGCCTTTGTGCAGCTTTTATAGAACTTGCGAGTATGACACTGTTGCCAGGCCGTGGAGAAGATGCTATGTCAATTTTTGTCGTGTATGTAGCTACATGTAATTTTGTCAGCTGCGTGTGTTTTAAGTGTTATAGGTAACGTGCATACTCTCGCCTATATACGTTTTGGAACGGTTTTTCAAAAAGGCCGTGTGGAAGGAACATTATTTGTAGACCATATTGTTAGTGTAAAAAACAAAAGAATTGATTAGTACTTTGGAATGAAACAACTATTAACGGATTTAACTCGCGTATTTTTATTTTATTTTATTAGCTGACGTTTCGGATTCTTTACATTTTCCATAATCGTAGCAACGACTGAGCTGACAATAGTCTAACGCTAAAGTCACTTTCAAACGTCAGCTAATAAAATAAAGTTAAATCCGTTAATAGTTTTTTCATTCCAATGTGTAATAACCGCGAAGGCATCAGAAATTATTATTGATTAGTACTCTTTATTCTTTTCTAGTACCTACCTATACCAAAAGCATGTCGTATTTTTTTTTATAATAAACGTAGGTACGGGAATAAACTTATTTTTTACCATACTATCTATCTAATTTGAAGTCTAAAAGAAAACTTCTTTGATCGTATTTCAATATTTTATTTTTACTTCACCGTGTGACTATCGCCATATTAGATTCTTATGATATTATCAATAACTCTTGTGTGTAATAAAAAGGCTTTTTTGACATAAAATATGTATAGTTCGTATAATATTCCGTGTGTGAGACGGCCCGGGACCCAAGGGACACCAACTTTGGGAAAAAAAAGTTTCATATTTCATAAAATACCTACATAAAATCCTTATGTATCTGTTACCATTAATTTATGAGTATGTTACTTACATCATTTTGATGGATAAGTTTAAGCCTGAGTTTTGTTTGGTTTTTATATAGAGGGATAAACTTCAGTTCTTTAAGGAAAAAGCGTTTTCTTTTCTATTACGTATTCATATCAACACTCCATCATTCAAAGGCTTCATGATTGAGCGATTATGGTGAACCTCCTCATAATGATATTATGTTATTCACATTGATGGAAGACTTATTATTTTGTTAAGTATATTACACTAGTTAATAAATAAAAATCGAAAGAAAGTGCCCAACAGTAACATTGACAATTTACGTAGTACCTATGATCAATAATATATATTAATGAATCAGCCTATAGGTAATAGTTGTCTACTATCGGTCATAGACCTCTCTGGAAATAACTGGAGATTAGTAAATTTAAGAAAACATAAGGAAAATACTTACCATTTTAATGTCAAGAACTGTCAAATTGATTAATATACAGCGCTGCTTTGCCGGGCAGAACTACATCTGCCGGGAACACTATGTAAATATGCAATAATAAATACTTATATAAAAAAAATCTTATATGATACAAACATATACGTTGCTGAATATAATAATTTAATAATAACATATAATAAGGACAAGTAGGACATTCTATTGACTCTTGGTAATAACAATAATTTAGGCGTAAAAGTTTCGAAAAAGTTTGAACTGAATTAACTCAGAAAAACAAACTCTCAAGACAAAACCAAATTAGGGGAGAACGCTTAAAAACAAATTCATTGTAACCACAAAGGAGTACAAAGTAAAATGTTAGGTCCCTAAACGTATTTTTGTTTAGTCAATTAAATTCTGGATAAGGTTGTTTGTTTTCTCGAAAAGTTTTGATAATTAAGGCAGTCCAATTATGGCGATTCCATTCAATTTGTAGATTCAACTTTGAAGCAGTTACAAAAACCGTTGATAGCTTGTTTAAATTAAAATTGAAATTTGCGTGTGCGTTCAGCCGAATAATATTTTAGAATTTTGATTGTCTCTTGTAATTATTAAGCATTTTTATTAACTACAGTACCTATTGGTTAGTACTTAAAAAAACGCTGTACTATATTTACTTACATTAATTAAAAATACTTGAACAGAGAGTACAATTACTTTTTCAAAAATTCAGTAGCAGCACCGGGTGTACCTACCAGCTACCTAGAAAACGCTTCTAAAAGTTGCCAAAACATTCAAGTCATTTTTACAAGCTTTTTTTTACCATGAATTGTCATAAATATTTTGATTAATGACCCCATAATTGAAAACCATTTAGTGCTTAAGTGGCTGGCCTGAGAGGGCCGAGTAACTGTCACAGATTTCCTCTCGTATGATTAATTGTACTTGGGAACAAGTACTGAGCTTTACTAATCTGGACCCGTCCTAGAACTTGTGGGTCCTTGAACTAAGGTAATAAAGGCAGTAAATAGTTAGGTAAGTCTTATTTATTATGCCTATACTATCCAGGCACAATATGGCAGAATTAAGGAAATAATATTATAACCTAATAGCAGCTATTACAATCTTGGAATGAAACAATTATAACGGATTCAACTCGCCTATTCTAATCTATTTGCTGAAATTCAAAACTTTAGTTCTCAAATTCTTAGCACCACTGAGCTAAAGATAGTCTAATACTGAAGTGTTTTTACAATAAGAAAACTACCTTAAATTATGATTTACAAAATAACTACTAACCTGTATAAAAAAAATATGTTTCATTATGCTCATATATATTATTTATTTTACAATACTAACTATCATTTCAATTTATACCACGAAGGCCTCAGAAATTATTACAATAGTTAATTATCAAGCGTATACATAAGCATTAATATTTATTTTATAGTTCAACAAGCTTTTATCTACGGTGAAAAAGGCATCGAGAAAACTTTTTTCTGCCTTTTTTTACTATCAATAAAAGCGTCCATTTAATATAAAAAAGCATAATATTTAGAAACAATAATCGTATGAAACAACTTTAAACAGATTTAACTCGCGTACCTATTTGACGTTTAAAATTGTTTCATTTCAATGTGTAATAACCGCGAAGGCATCAGAAATTATAATAATCGAATTTCTTCGGTACTCCATGAAAGTATTGAAAATTTATAATATGTATACTTTTATTTCCATTAGGTGGGTCACGTTTCCAAACGTTTTCTTATTTACATTGCCTTAAGTAGGTATATAACTTGCAAATGAGCCTTTTGAAGCCACCTAATTGGAAATGCGCGTGGATTGAAAAACCTTTTAAAATCTAAATCTGGGTTAACTAAGTCAATTAAATTTAATGTCCTAGACTTACAAAAGGGTTGATTATCTACCCATTTACCTGTTCATTCCATTAAGCTCATTCAATATGCGAACTGACAAAGGAGAATCGTGAATACGATTTAATTTTCATAGAATATTCATAGTTGAATCTCTAGGGTTTCAATGGCCGCCTCCAAATGGCTCTGTGACTAGCTGGTGAAATAGTACGAGAGAGTATCTAGGTACATCTCTTTTTTAAAATATTATCTTAATAATTATAATTTACTAGCATCTGCCCGTGACTGCGTCTGCGTGGAACTCCTCCTTTTTTGCAGTCGGTTAAAAAGTAGCCTATGTCCTTTCTCAGGCTCCAGACTTTCTTTGTACCAAATTTCATTTAAATTGGTCCAGTAGTTTTAGCGTGAAAGCGTAACAGACAGACAGACAGACAGAATTACTTTCGCATTTATAATATTAGTAAGGATAATATACGGCCTATATCGTTCAATAGTACATCAGACTTTAATCCACTTTACGCTGGTCCAATGCAGCGAGCCTATGATGAACTGTCGAGTCGACATCTTGTCGACATAATATTGAGAACGTTGTCGACAAGGAAAAGGTTTGTCGTGTCGAAATTGTTTCGTTGTCGATATAAAAGACGACACCGACATGACAAGATTTCTCGTTGTCGACAACGTTACCGATTTTAGACAGATCACCGCGGGAATAAGACGATATCGACTTGACAAGATGTCGACTCGACAATTCATCATAGGCTCGCTAGTTAGTGAAATACACGCAAATCATGACGTAGGTACTTATATAATATTGTACTATAGTATCTCCTGACAGGATAGTATTCAATGAAATTTATTTTTATAAATATAGGTACGTACCTACTACACATGACTAATGAGAAAAATTTGTAATAATTAATATCTATATTTGACATTGTATACATAATAAAACCTTATTGTAATTTTACTGGTATGTGTTGTCAATCTTATTGATGTTTGTTTTTGTTTTGACGATCTCTATATAAGTTATATGCACTTATATCTGACATCATAATGTAAAAAAGTATACTGTATGAATCTTAACATATAATTGAAACTAAACTAAAATTAGTTTATATTATATATATTAGATAATCTATAGAACGCTGTAGGTACTGATATAGTTAAAAATAGGTAGGTATATATTCTTTTTCTTTAATGGGTTAAATGAGAATGTGGCTTATTTGGTTTTAGTTTCTAATTGATTGCTTGTTTATTTTCAAGACGTCATTTCTAGTAGGTTTACTACAGGGATCAGCAAATAAGATTTAATTGAAGTTAGATTAACGCATTTTCTTCGCAAATAAGACCTCTCTTGCGACCTATCTCTACACAACCGGAACTAATTCTATTACGAAGATCTCTTTTATCACTGAATTGGAATAATCCAGTTTTCTTTTTTGTTAGGTATAATAAAAAAAATGATTTGTCTGGCAAATTTGAGTCTAGTGAAGTCGCGCGCGGTTAATACAATAGAAAGAAAGGGACAGTCGAATATCTACATTCTACAAGTGTGCTATTTTGAAGGTTATCAAAGTAGCACACATTCGTATATTAAAAATTAAAAAAAGCCTCTTACAAAACAAACTTCAATAATTATATTTTTAGATAAACTTAACCGATTTTCACTATATTATTTAAATTTAATTTGTAAATGTTTTACTTGATACCTACCTCGATCGGGTATGTTTGTTTTTCCATTCCCCTTAATTTGGTTTTATAATGACACCGTATAGTTAACCATGCATTAAATTTCTTATAAATTCCATAAAATTTCAGCTCAATCGATTTAAGATATCTGCCTTAAAATTGACTTGTAAAATTTTATCGAAACATACTTATCTAGGTAAGTACATAATATTTACATGCTTGCAAGTTAAAAGCTTGTACAACAAATTATCATAGGTAATATTAAAATTAGAGGAATAAAAAAATTGTTTTTGCCCATTGCTCCTAGACTTGTAAGTACTATTTTTACTACCAAGTATTAAGATAAGCTTATTTGAAACAAGTTTAAAAGACTTCTCTTTAACTAAACTTGCGCAAAAACTGCCGTCGGGAACTGTAAGCCTTTCTGAACATCGTTCCTAGCCAAGCCGATAAGCTGAGAAATAAAATCACAATTTATTTCTTACCCCATGCTCCTGAAAAACTATGTTTAACAAACGGATTAAATAACTCAAAATATTAAAAGCGTATCTACAGAAAATGGGATGTGAGGAAGGTCATTATCGACGTTTCAGATGCTTTGTCAGTTATTGCTTACGAGTTGGAATAAAACAACTATAACAAAATAATTTCTGATGCCTTCGCGGTTATTACACATTGGAATGAAACAACTATTAACGGATTTAACTCGCGTATTTTTATTTTATTTTATTAGCTGACGTTTAATAAAACGAACTACGACTATAACAAATTCAACTCGGGTATATTTATTTAATTGGAATGAAACAACTTTAACGGATTTAAGTCGCGTATTTTATTTTTATTGACTGACGTTTGCCGATGGAGCCTTTATAGATTCCATAATCTCTTATGCTAAAGTCTTTAGCATGACTATAATTGTCAGCTCAGTCGTGCTACGATTATGGAATCTGTAAAGGCTCCGAAACGTCAGCCAATAGAAATAAAATATGCGAGTTAAATCCGTTAAAGTTGTTTCATTCCAATGTATAATAACCGCGAAGGCATCAGAAATTATTATATTTATTTAATTATGCTAACTTTTCGAAAAAAAAATTCCATAAACATCTTATGTCATGCTCAAATCGTCAGATTATTAAAATTTCAGATGAAATTTTGAGATAAACAAATATTTAATGACGCGCTTGAGTTGTTCTGAGTAGCGATTTTTTTTACTGCCCTCAACGTATGCACCTACTCGTAAATCACGAATCCGTATATTTTACAACCTGTAATGCACCCCATAGGGTGTAGTGTTATATTAGATTCTGTCACATATTCATTTCAAAATAGCTATAATTAAGTTGGTTTTTTTATGTAGGTGAATTTACCTTATATTTAGTTACACGCTTACACGGATATTCAATGTCTGACTGACACGCCTCGTTAAACTAAGATTTTGAGATGAAGAAATATTTAATTAGAACGAAAGCAACCCCGACACAGATGGTAGATTGCGCCGGGTGTGCGATACATGCATAGACTCAATTAGAATCAATAGATACGGCCATACTCACACGTATGGGAAATTGCTTCTGAAGTACATCCCTACTAATATTATAAATGCGAAAGTAACTCTGTCTGTCTGTCTGTCTGTCTGTCTGTTACGCTTTCACGCTAAAACTACTGGACCGATTTAAATGAAATTTGGTACAAAGAAAGTCTGGAGCCTGAGAAAGGACATAGGCTACTTTTTAACCGACTGCAACAAAGGAGAAGTTCCACGCGAACGAAGTCGCGGGCAGAAGCTAGTAAGCTATAAATATTATTGTAATCATCAAAATCCTTTCGGTAGTTTGTGCGTGAATGACTAACAATGATACATCCAAACAGTGGTAGTCCACCCATACCTCTTTTTTTAATTTTTATTTTGTTATGATTCGACATTGGAAAATCCACAAATACAAGCCTAAATCTCAAAAAACGCGGCACAAATTTCGATGGGTTAGCTAGTAATTTTAATAAAACATGTAAGTATATTATTTATTCACTCTATGACACGCTAAGGCCGTCTCTGCTATATTCTAACTCTATGGATACATGCTAATGTGGCTCTACGGAACGCAAAACAGATATTACAGTTACAAAGTGTCACAGACAATCTAGACAACAGGATTGTTGAGTGGTTTGTACTCTATAACTACTTACATTAAGCCGGGGGCTTATTCCGCAGCTGGGATGTGATATTCGTTATCGATATATTATCACTATAAAAATAATGAAAGCTATCCCTACTAATATTATAAATGCGAAAGTAACTCTGTCTGTCTGTCTGTTACGGATACGCTAAAACTACTGGATTTAAATGAAATTTGGTACAAAGAGAGTCTGGAGCCTCAGAAAGGACATAGGCTACTTTTTAATCGACTGCAATAAAGATGGAGTTCCACTCGGACGAAGTCGCAGGCAGAAGCTAGTTGTATTATAAGTTATGTGTTTTGTACAGTAATAAGTTGTTGGTGTATCTACCTATATCTATAAATGAATCGCCGAAATATAGGTATGCACGCGCATAACTTCTGAACGACTGTACGGTCTACCAGTTTTTTTTTTTTGCTTTGAGTTTGTTATTGTCAGGATAAGGTTTGTATAGAAAGAAAATCAAAAGCTTTACATAAGTTTAAAGTTAAATCAAAATAAAATACGCGAGTTAAATCCGTAAAGTTGTTTCATTCCAAAAAATGGACATTGTGAAGGGGCATGGTCAATCTTAAAATAAGACTTTTGATATTTGTATTGCAAGGATTTAATAAAATATTCCCTATGAAAAGTGTATCAATTATGATTGCTTTCGCAGTAATTAAAAGTTATATTAATTACCTACAAAGTTTAATGGTTTCCATAATTAAATTGAGTTAAAGAAAAGACATGTTGTATATTTAAGACTTTTTTCATTCGAATGCCACTTGTTTAGGGTTAGCTCTAGATAAGCCCTTAAAAAGTTGAGATCAAACGAATGTGCTGTACATTGGTAGGTTATTGAACCTACGTGTCCATGTGTTGCTGTATCCGATGTTAGAATTAACCTTCTGTCTTCCAGCACATTGAACACAATCAAAGTGAAAAAATGGGCACGGTCTTTTTGTTCTTTTTATTACAGCAATAAAGTGGACACGTGTTTTTTAATCGACGAACCCGCACTATTACAAATTGCAAATTTGAACGTAGAAGAGACAAAGCCCCGTTTTACGACACAAAATGTAATACACTTATTAAGGTACTCAGTTGAAATTAGGTTACCTTGCTCTTAAGTCTCGGAGCAAGCAATTTCTCAAATCTCAGGCCTTTGGATTAAATTTGAAAGACATAATGTCAAACAAAAAAATCAAATGAAACAATTTAACTCACGCCTTTTATTTTATTTGCTGGCTTTAGCGTTCGACTATCTTCAGCTTAGTCGTGCTATGAATATGGAAACTGTAAAGGTTTCGAAACGTCAGCTAATAAAATAAATCAAGAAAGGTTAAATCAGTTAGGTTATAATAGTTTTATTCTAATGTGCTACGTCATTAGAAATTACCTGTTAATTTTTAACATAGGTAACAAATAATATTGACATTTCGCTGCAATACCTTAACTGCCATACTTACCCCTATTGAATATAGGTCGTTAAATTAAACATTCATTTATATACTGCTTTAATTACATTATTTCTCTGACGAAGCTTCTTAATTATGTTGAATAAATAAGCCTTTGATACGACTTTCCGCTCGTGTTTTGTAATTTAGACACTCGCTTTGAAATTAATGCTAAATTAGCTATGTGAGTACAAGTCTGTAGAACCAAATTTTATAATCATTACACTATCACCTGTCATTTATTCTTTATTTAAGAGGATTGTGAACCTGTTAATTTTCATACAAAAGGCGATAACGTTTTACACCCAATAAATATAGTTAGATTTTTATAATTTTTGGATATGTTGTAGATATAATGAGAAACTACGTCTGTACGTTTTGATTTTTAAGAAATATTGCTTACGCTAGATGCTAATAAATTTTAGCGTAAGCAATATTTCTTAAAAATCAAAACGTACAGACGTAGTTTCTCATTATATCTACAACATATCCAAAAATTATAAAAATCTAACTATATTTACTGGGTGTAAAACGTTATCGCCTTTTGTATGAAAATTAACAGGTTCACAATCCTGTTAAGTGGTAAGCCAAGTAAAAGAATGAAACAAGCTATGAACGGATTTAACTCGCGTATTTTATTTACCTACCAAATCGTAGCACGACTGAGCTAACAATAGTCTAACGCTAAAAAACAGTTTGTTGCCGATAGGAACATTTTGGTTTATGTAAATTTGTTACTGGCTGTTTATAGTTTTTATGTTTCTTTTTATATTTTTAAATTTGACAGTTTTGAGTTTGGTGAAGACGTGATGCGAAAATATTGTAAAAAAATTGTTTGTTATGTTTTAAATACAGTCCATTTATGTAAAGAGATTTTCATTTTTAATATAGTTCATAGTTTGTGTCATTCCAATGTGTAATGTGTAATGACCGCGAAGGCATCAGAAATTATTGAGTAAAGAAGTTTGTCATTAAGTTTCCCGAAATATTTGCAAAAGGCAAGTGCGCTATGTATATCTGCCTACCTAAATCTACGTCATTTATGTATTTTATATATATTATGAATCTGTTTATAAGTAGCACTCTTATCTGAGTAAAATTTGCTCCTTCACGAGTTTGAATACACAATAATGTCACCTGCAATGTATTTATCATGAAAATACATTTCAGATACCTACCTAGAGCAGATGGGCGTTTTATAACGCCGTGTTTTTGACAGGAGGGTAAAATTGAAGCTAATCTACAGTAGGTACAAAGGTAGGGTAATATTATCTACATTTAGGGTGATGAATAGATTTCTCAAAGAAAAATATTTTAAGATTGACCATGCCCCTTCACAATGTCCATTTTTTGGAATGAAACAACTTTAAGTATACGGATTTAACTCGCGAATTTTATTTTATTGGCTGAAGTTTCGGAGCCTCTACAGATTTCATAGTCATAGCACGACTAAGCTGTTTCATTCCAATATATCTACCTATAATAACCACGAAAGCATCAGAAATTATAATGTCCATTTTTATTTACAACAATCCGTCTCCGTAACTCTTTGCCCGATTTTCAAGTTATTTTTATTGTATTAACTAGCTAAGCCTTGAACTTCGTACATCCATGTTATTTTTGTTTATAAAATTAATATTCTCTAAACTTACGTAAAGCTTTTGATTTTCTTTCTATACAAACCTTATCCTGATAATAACAAACTCAAAGCAAAAAAAAAAAAACTGGTGCAGTCGTTCGGAAGTTATGTGCTTATACCTATATTTCGGCGACTTATTTATAGATGTAGGTAGATACACCAACAACTTATTACTGTACAAAACACATAACTTATAATACAACTAGCTTCAGCCCGCGACTTCGTCCGCGTGGAACTCCCCCTTTTTTGCAGTCGGTTAAAAAGTAGCCTATGTCCTTTCTCAGGCTCCAGACTTTCTTTGTACCAAATTTCATTTAAATCGTCCAGTAGTTGTAGCGTGAAAGCGTAACACAGACAGACAGAGAGACAGACAGAGTTACTTTCGCATTTAAATTAGTAGGGATGGATTACAATTTCAAGTAGGTAGGTAATACGCCTCTACAAGTGATATAACATTGATTGAAAAAGTTATCGAACAAACATGCAATGTTCAGCCGTTCTTCTTCCTAACTCAAATCTAAAACTTTGTTTTCGCACGCTAGACTAATTAGACAATGGGAGTCAAAAGTCCTCTGGATGCGATAGCGTCGAGTGAGTTTTAGCTGTCTAGTTCCACCAATGAGAGAAGCTATTGACCTGTGATTGATGGAGTATAATTACAGCCAAGCCTCACTCTATACAAGTGTTTCAAACAGATTTTTGATACCCACTTGCGGCAAAATATTAATTCCGTTCAATCGAGCGCGAAATATAATTTTCTGTGCTCCGGCCGGAAAGCGCCAACTTTCTGGCTGCTGCGCTAAATAAAATTGCCGCTTTCTGGCTTCGTCGAACAGAAAAATAGTATACTGACCTCGGCCAGTAAAATAAAAAAGCCTCAGATCACATTTTTGTCAACCTTGGCTTCGCCTCGGACGACAATTACATGTGATCTGATCTGAGACATTTTTTATTTTATTGGCCTAGGTGCGTAATGTACTATTATAAAGATACACAAATTAGAGTCGCTTATACCCATTGGCAATTGAGGTTCAGATTGCTTACAGATGCTTTCAATAAAGGAAGGTAATATTACTATACCACTCTATTCTATCAGATGCTATTAATTAATTCATATTGGTCGTAATTTTGAAAGCTCGGGTTTCGAACTTGTACAGATAATCTCTTAGGAGTTTCACGATTCAGTAATTGAAGTCTAAAGCTTAGTTAAGCATCTAAGTAAGCACCTAAGTGATTTAATTTAACATTTTAAATTGACTAACTAGAAAACGTCGTCGAAAAAAGTTTTGCTCCGACGCTTTGCATTCTAATGAATGCTATTTTAAATTTTAGATGAATCAGTTTATAATATTTACTAGCTCTGCCCCACAGTTTCATCTGCGTCGAATGCAATTATAGTCAAATGCAGAGTCTGTTTCTAAAATCCCATTCTCTATATAAAAATGCATTACAATTTATGTGGTGGTTAAGATGCAAAAATGTAACATAAATGTGATGTGACTTCCTTAAATTCGGATAGAAGGAATTTGGAAGTGATAACTATTTATATAATAGTTGAAAGTGTTTATTGTGTGGTTCGACAACCTAGTGAAATTTGCTGTGATATTTCGTATACAAGCAGGGAAAGACCAGACGTTGCAGATATATTATTATATCGTACAATGGACGTCTTTCGACTGAAACAACCATGGTGATACTTCTTTAAGCTAAAACTACCGAATGGATTTGATGAAACTTTACAATCATATAATTCTGATGTGTAAGCACACATCCTTACTAATATTATCTTACTAATATTATAAATGCGAAAGTAACTCTGTCTGTCTGTCTGTCTGTCTGTTACGCTTTCACGCTAAAACTACTGGACCGATTTAAATGAAATTTGGTACAAAGAAAGTCTGGAGCCTGAGAAAGGACATAGGCTACTTTTTAACCGACTGCAAAAAAGGAGGAGTTCCACGCGGACGAAGTCGCGGGCAGAAGCTAGTATTTTATAAAGATATTGTGTAAAACACTTATATAGAGAGTAGGTACTTTACACCGGCCAGATGAAGTCGCGCGCAGAAGCTAGTATTCATATAAAAAATGAAATAAACTTTTCTGTCCTTCGGCCGGAAAGCGCTAACTTTCTGGCCGCTGCGCTAAATGAAATTGCCGCTTTCTGGCTTCGTCGAACAGAAAAATATTATACTGACCGCGGCCAGTAAATAAAAAGATTAGATCACATTTTTGTCAACCTCGGCTTCGCCTCGGACGACAATTACATGTGATCTGAGACATTTTTTATTTTACTGGCCTCGGTGCGTAATGTACTATTTAATACTGCTATTTCGAACTTGCTTGATTTGTATTGCGGTAAATAGGATAGATACCTGTACTGAAAGTTTTATTCCCAAGGTCCGTGTATAATTAACGTCTTGGCAGGAGAGCTGCCGGGAGGAAGCTAGCACAAGTTGGAGTATAGTTTCGTGATTACGAATTGATAAGTACTGAAACTAATCTTGCGCAGAGTGAGTAGTTGACGTCTAAACATAATTATAGGATTACTAGCTTCTGCCCGCGACTTCGTCCGCGTGGAGCTCCTCCTTTTTTGCAGTCGGTTAAAAAGTAGCCTATGTCCTTTCTCAGGCTCCAGACTTTCTTTGTACCAAATTTCATTTAAATCGGTCTAATAGTTTTAGCGTGAAAGCGTAACAGACAGACAGACAGACAGACAGAGTTACTTTCGCATTTATAATATTAGTAGGGATACTTGGTTTGGTATTTTGTGATGTGATAGATACATAAAGATCGTAATGTTGGTTTATTTATTTATTCTTTATTGCACAAAAAAAAAATGTACAAACGGCGAACTTAATGCCATATGGCATTCTCTACCAGTCAACCTTTGAAATGATCAGAGAGCATGTGTAGGCGCAAATAAATAATACACATAATATGATAAATACAACATAAAATAGGAAGATATTACACTACATAAATAAATACATAAATTTATATACTTAATAATATATATAGATACTTACACAAAAATACATAAATAACCACAATGACGGAAGATGAAAACTAATGTTCAAGAAAGTGCTTACGTAGCAGACGCTTGAATGCTAGCTTACTCAGTTTATCATAGTCATAGTCTTCAATTTTTACTCCTTTTATTATAGTGGGCCTTATTTTGACTCTCGAGTCACAACAAAGAGTAAAAGTGAGGCCCACTGTAAATTTATCAGGTAATTATAAAAGTAACAACATAAATAAAAAAGAGTTTGAAAAAAGAATAAGACCATTAGTTCTGATCACTTGCAGATAGGTAAATTACGAGTTCATCGGGAAATATTAGACACGTAATTATTATTTTATCGAATCAACGAAAAGAAAACTGTTGGTGAGTAATGGACTGTACTAAAAACAATAGGATAATGGAATATAGGAGGAATTTAATTAGGTAACTTTACAACGAACAGTACAACACAATATCAGAACACAATCAAATCAAAAACTAAACTAACTGAGTGACAATACAAAAACAATCGATTTATAAAAAAGGGCAATAGCCAATAAAAGTAAAACTATATACACACACAGCAAGGAGTTCGCAACAAAAACCGTTATGAATTGACCAATATAACTTAGCTAATTTATACCTATCTACGAAAACTGACATAATTACTAAAAATTTTAAAAGCGCTGCAGTAAAAACAGCTTGCAATAAAAAACGCAACGCACGGCGCGGCGCACATCGCCAGCCGCAAATGCATCGTACATAATGCAATTTTAAAACACTCCGCTAACAAATGTACTGCATTCCATGCCCGAATGCACTGAAATAATGTCGAAATATGCAACGATCTTAAAGTTATAGGTAATAGGTAACAATAAAAATGTATAAATAATCTATTTGACAAGAGACCAAGAAATAGATGGATTGACAGGAGAAAATTGCTTAATTTGTCGCTCTAAAGAATCAATAATATAAATATTAATAATATCTTTGCACGATTCACACCAATTGATCTAGTCCCAAACTAAGCAAAGCTTGTACTATGGGTACTAGACAACGGATAAACATACATAACTACATATAGGAACATCCAAGACTCAGGTACAAATGCCAGTGCTCATTACATTGACATCTGTCTCTAGCAGGATTCGAACCCGCAAGCTCGTTTCGTAGTCAGGGCCTCTGACCACTAAACCAACAAGTCGACAATGAATGTCGTATTATCATCATTATTGTTTTATAATTGGCTTGATGTCTGGGTACGTAAATATCATTTTCTTTCTTCCGGCCAGAAAGTGCCAACTTTCTGGCCGCTGCGCTAATTGAAATTGCCGCTTTCTGGCCTCGTCGAACAGAAAAATAGTACCTATACTGACCTCGGCCAGTAAATAAAAAAGCCTAATATCACATTTTTGTCAACCTCGGCTTCGCCTCGGACGACAATTACATGTCATTGTGATCTGAGACATTCATCAATCACAAAAATTGACAAAGAATACGAGTCAAAATTTAGGAGTGGGGTCCGTCCTGTCACTTCGTGGTAAAACATCTATTAGATTAGTGACGTCACTGAACTTTAATGATTTTTTAATGTAATCGATAATAGAAAAAAAAAACAGTACCTACCTAATATAATAATTTCTGATGCCTTCGCGGTTATTACACATTGGAATGAAACCACTATTAACGGATTTAACTCGCCGATTTTTATTTTAACGTTAGACTATTGTCAGCTCAGTCGTGCTACGATAATGAAAACTGTAAATAATCCGAAAGGTCAGCAAATAAAATAAAAAATACGGGAGTTAAATCCGTTAATTAAATAGCTGTTTCATTCCAAAGTGCCTAATATCCGTCTAATATTATAAATGCGAAAGTAACTCTGTCTGTCTGTCTGTTACGCTTTCACGCTAAAACTACTGGACGGATTTAAATGAAATTTGGTACAAAGAAAGTCTGGAGCCTGAGAAAGGACATCTATAGGCTACTTTTTAACCGACTGCAAAAAAGGAGGAGTTCCACACGGACGAAGTCGCGGGCAGAAGCTAGTGTTTAATAAATAACCTGACAACACTTTGTAGGTATTACGGTTATTTCCAAGTATTGCATTACAATGTTGTATTCCTTTACCCCAGTTCTGTGGAAAACAATATAACACTCTGATTGTAAGTGGCAATAAAGTACCACACTTCCGTTTAGCGGCTAGGTAGCCTGAACTATGCCCTCATTAGTTAAATTCACTTGAAAACTACAAAGACTAATATTTCACGGTTATCTACGCCCACTACAGAGTTACGGGCAATCTACCAAATTAAACCGCAAACGGAATTGCATTTAAGAATAAACCGTGCATATTGCACGTATGAATTAAGCCATAAGAACTAAAATGATGATATAAGGTTTTAATAGAAGAGTCATCGCATATTAAATGGTTTATTAAGAATATTACAGTTTTACTGGAATTGCTCCCACATTATCATTACGTAGGTACACTCAAAATAAAGAAAAAACTTCTTATGATTAACAAGCTTTTATTATTTATTAGGTAATAAATTAAAACTCACCTGTTTTTATCATAGTCCCAATTTTATAAATAAGAGCGTGTTATATTACGGTGGTACCCTATTGCATTATGCATTATCTTTGATCTCTGTTAGTAGTATGTAGTATTCACTAAAGAAATCAAGCATAACATAATGAAAAGGTATAATGTTTCCAAGGACCTGGGGTTCTTAAATAATCTAAGCAGCCAGTGATGTTAAACGTTTTTCATTTTCGTTCTATTCTTAACGTTCACGAGAAGTATCCTAGAAAGTTGGTGCTTTGTCAACATTGTGCAGGGATAAAACGACAATGTTCACCTGAACCGATTCGGAAACGGCGAACAAATCTAAAATTTAAAACCGCTAAAACCTACGCCAACGTCCAACTAACCGGGATCTTTATTTGCGAAAACTTTCCAAAAAATTGTGTGTCAAGATATTCTGGTTTCAAGTTAGCGACAAGTTTTGCCATAGCTCGATAAATCCAAGGCTGCCAACATGTTTTCTCTCATAAAGTTGGCACTCCTACATTTTACATCTGTTACATTCAGTGTTTGAAAAGGAGGAGTTATGAACTGTCATACATTTATTTTATTTATGGTCGAAATATTTTAGTTATATAGACTAGCGTATCCGAGTCACTGTTACTGTTCTGAATGATTAATTGTTCAATACATTATTGAACATAAATATTATAATAAGATAAATAATTAATTATTAATTATAAATACATAAATATATATAGTACTAATAAGAATAATAAATAATGATATATATTTTACATACTAAGGTTAATAATTATTTTTATATACAGCAACATTAGTCTACATAGAGAAAACCAGAATAAGTGTCAAAATTCTAATACAAAAATCCAAAATCATAACTGTGACTCAAAATAATAATAATTATAAGCTTATAAAATTCTTAGTCTTTGTTGAACAGTAATTACCTATGTATTGAATTGTAATTTGATGTAGGTACTGTAGGTAATTAAAAGTTTCTTTTATCAATTAATCGATTTATAGTAGGTACCTACGTAGTGAAGTTAAATAAAACGAGATTTTTTTTAATTTGGTTTGATTTTTAGACAACTGTAGGTACATCTAAGCACATACTTTTATTGTTAAGAATAGGTACCTACTCCTTTTATCACCGTACAGACTCGTTTATTCGGTAAATATCCCTTTACTTCCTTATTAAATTCTCAGCATGGCATTAAGAAACCGTTTCTTTTTCAACAAAAAAATAATTTCCTCCTTCTATTTACGCATGTGACGTTACTTTTACTTCGGATGTCTACTGTTTTAAATAAAACACGGATGATAACCAGGTTTCCTTGACCTATAAGTATTAAGTAATTGTAACCAAAGCACGGGTCAAGTTATAACGGGGGTTCAACACGTAATATCCCGACTTTACAAACTGCCTAAGGGCACAATTTCAAAGTATGACAGCGTAATTAGTTACAGCTGCTTCATTTTATACACTTGACATTGTTGATATTATTTTTGTATCAAATATTTAAATTTAAAAATATAAATTGCCAAGTTTAAATATAGATATATATTTAACACAAAAAAGTGATTAATTTAAATTTTAAAGAATCAGTGTAGGTATTAACTTTTAATTTTGTGCGTATTAAGAATTGTTCATATTACCTATAGGTAGGTTAATTTGACCTAAGGGTCAAAGGGTCATGTTCCATTTAGGTACATAGGTATTTCTTTTTAAAATTTAATATTAGATACCTACTTATAAAGGTTGTTCAAACTAAAATGATTATTTTAGTTACAACTATTAACGGATTTACCTTGCGTATTTTTATTTTATTTTATTTGCCAACGTTTTGGATTCTTTACAGTTTCCATAATCGTAGCACGACTGAGCTGACAATAGTCTAACGCTAGTCACTTTAGCGTTAGACTATTGTCAGCTTCATATCCGTGAATAGTTATTTTATTACTACAATGTGTAACAGCCGCGTAGGCATCAGAATTATTAAAATAATTAAATTAATTACTAGGTACCATACTATATTATAATATATATAATTACTACTACCTATACTATAGGACAACCAACCAGGGTGAGCGCACCTCGGAGCGCTCCCCATTCATCCGGTGGAGCAGTAACGGCCCCAGGGCCAACTGCAAAAGAGTCAGTTCGAAAAAAAAAGGACAACCAAACAACTTTGAAAAAACTGAGTAGGGCAAAGTTACCCTCTAGGGTTATATTAATCCGTCTTTACTGTACTGAAATACTAAATCCATAAAAAATATGTCTTTGTTTACTATTTATATTTATTTGTAATAATAAAGTTTTTTATATATTTTATGACACACTAAAGTTTTTATTATCGGAGGTGTCCAGATTCCATATACTCGTAGTTATTGGATGAGATTTTTACGAGCGAACCCGAAGGATAAAATATATATGGAGTGTTTTGATAACCTTCATATAGGCCAATTATTTTTATTTTATAAGTGAAATATAAATTATTCTATTATATAGGCACTTACGTGGACTATCGACTCTCGTGTTTTGAGGGGTGGTAAAGGATTCAAAGCAGTATTTTTTTAGGAATGGCAAAAAACTTTGTTTGTAAAGATGTATAGTTTTTATAATGAAGCTAGAAGATTGGAATGAAATGTAACACGTATGATGTTATCTTAAATCAGTTTTTGTGGTAGGTAGGCTTTACTGTAAGGAATTCGGTGGTGTGCATAACTCAAATCTTCAGCGAGGCTATGATGAATTGTCGAGTCGACATCTCGTCATGTCGATATCGTCTTATTCTCGCGATGATCTGTCAAAAATCAACGTTGTCGACAACGAGAAATCTTGTCATGTCGATGTCGTCTCTTATTTCTTCATGTCGATAACAAAATAATATCGTAACGACGAACCGTTTGCTTGTCGACAACATGTTGTCGACAGTTCATAGTAGGCTCGCTGGTTTATGAGTTAGCTCCATTTAGATCTAGGTGTGATATGTATACGCGTCATACTTTCGCGTCATTCAATGATTCAATCTCGGTCTTGAGGCGTAAGATGCTGTATCCATCATTATGTAGTGGAGTCCCTTCTGGCTCCAATTAAACTTTACTTTATTTAAATTTTATTAATCGTTTTTATTTCGTGTTTGTATCCCAGGACCTTACCAATGTCGTTGCATGCTTGTAGGTAATTGGTACCTACATAAACTGGTCCCAGTCTTTGTATTTCTGTGATTTCTATATTGTGTCTGTTTATGTTGCTGTTGGTGTGTCTAAATCTATACTAATATTATAAAGCTGAAGAGTTTGCTTGTTTGTTTGTTTGTTTGTTTGTTTGTTTGTTTGAACGCGCTAATCTCAGGAACTACTGGTTCGAATTCAAAAAATATTTTTTTGTTGGATAGACCATTTATCGAGGAAGGCTTTAGGCTATATAACATCACGCTGCGACCAATAGGAGCGAAGAAACAGTGGCAAATGTGTAAAAAACGGGGAAAATATGAAGTGTTATGAAGAAGTGACAGAATACTTTGTCAGAACTTTGACGAAATGGCCGCTAGTAAATAAATATAATAAAAAAATAAAATAAAACGCAGTAAAAGCAAGTATAAAACAAAAGTCACACTCGAAAATTGCTACCAAGTGTTAAATTTACCTTCCGAGACCAGTTTCCGTTCGTCTACTCTATTTACAAGGCGATTTACATAAATTACCTAAAGAACCCTCCGCTGCCGAATAAAAAACACGTTTCTGTCTCGACATTTATCATCGGAATTAGGCTATCCGCCGCAGAGTTTATTGGAGTAGCAAAACGTTTTTTTATTAAGACTCGTTGTTACAAAACTTTTTATAGAGTGGTTGTTTTGTCTATGCTCTTTCTGTGTTGATAATGTAGGTAGGTAAATAATTTAATTTGAAAAGTTATTACGTTCTATGCTTGTTTAGATATATTTAAAAATAAAATGATGGTGGTATTTTCCATTATTATTACGCGTTTATCTGAGAATTCGATGTCTTATACAAGGTAGGTACCTATGTCAGTAGGTACTAAAGTCGAATATGTACCTATATTAATTAAAATCTTTCAGTAAATAATAGCCTTATATTAGACAGTAGAAGATTAAAAAAAAAATAAGTCCTTTTCTTTTTCCCATATAGTAAACGTTTTCTAACTAAAATGTACAGTCAATTTGAACTTCGACCGGGCAAAATAATGTGTGGTGGTAGCCTCTAATAAAGTATTTATACTAATATTATAAAGAGGAAAGGTTTGTTTGTTTGTTTGTTTGGATTGAATAGGCTCCAGAACGGCTGGACCGATTTGAAAAATTCTTTCACTGTTGGGAAGCTACACTATTCCCGAGTGACATAGGCTTAGGGCGGACAGCTAGTATGAAATAATCCTAACTAATAATATAAATGCGAAAGTAACTCTGTCTGTCTGTTACGCTTTCACGCTAGAACTACTGGACCGATTTAAATGAAATTTGGTACAAAGAGAGTCTGGAGCCTGAGAAAGGACATAGGCTACTTTTTAACCGACTGCAAAAAAAGGAGGAGTTCCACGCGGACGAAGTCGCGGGCAGAAGCTAGTTATAATATAACAGGCAATCATTGGTCGTAGACAATCACTATACACACAATTTAATCATTAATTTAATGGTGCAAAATTGTAGGCAACAAATATTTTACAGTTTCAGAGTATTCGTTATAAGCGAATGGAAAGCTACAATATAGCAAATATTTAGTGGAGTAAAATCGGCGTTAACGTCGACTGTAGAACACGCGTCGAGGCCACGCGCCAAGCCGAATGCAGGTAATAAACACAGGGAAATGTGAACTGGGAAACCGATTTCACTTTACATGTCGAATCCATATTGCAAAACCGCAATATGTACCTAATATAGATCATTCAACATGGTGAATGTTTTCAACGATACCTTTAAACTTTAGTAAGGTTTATAAATTTCATATTATTTAGGTATCCTTAAATATAAAAAAAAACAGATTTCGTTTAAAGAATTGTGTATTAAAATGTAGAAGAAACATAATGAAGCTCACTTCAATATGAAACACCGCCATCATTATGTTAATTAATGTTTATGCATAAATTGAAAGAGATTGAATCAAAGAATCATGTTGTCCCATACAAATTTTGCCCCCCTTTCCTCATCCCCTTTGGGGTAGAAATTCAGATAGGTAATTATTTTTTATTAGATCATACAAAGAACACCCTTAAAGGTTTTTACGATCAGCGGTTCAGACTATGGGTATATCCAGCAGCCAAAAGTTTCTTCGACAAATATATTTACGACAGTATACTTATTATATTTAAACTAGCTGTGCCCGCGACTTCGTCCCCGTGGAATAGTAATTCTTCATAAGGCTTTATACTTTCCCCGTTTTTTACACATTTTCCACTGTTTCTTCGCTCCTATTGGTCGCAGCGTGATGTTATATAGCCTAAAGCCTTCCTCGATAAATGGTCTATCCAACAATAATTTTTGAATTCGAACCTGTAGTTCCTGAGATTAGCGCGTTCAAACAAACAAACAAACAAACTCTTCAGCTTTATAATATTAGTATAGATAAATAAATGATTTCTAATGACTTCTGGGTTATTCAATGAAATGAAACAATTACCTATAACGGATTTAACTTATTATTTTTATACACGTATTTTTTACGAGCCACACATGCAACAGTTAAGTCCATTATAATTGTTTAATTCCAATATAAATGAATACATTTTGTCGCCTACTTAACAACAATACAGTCGTTACGACAAGGGTAATTTTTCAAACTTTGCGCAGGGAATTATTATTGAATTTTCATCGCCGTGTTGATTGGACTATTTTTTGTGAAAGTTATAAATTATGGCTTGTTTCATATTCTATCCAATTCAATGTTACGAGCTCAGACATACATTAAATTTACAAATGGCGAACAAAGATATAATATATATATATTGTACCTACCTACCTAATGTGTTGTTTTCCTATACAAAATTATAATAGGTACCTTCTAATTTCTCATGCTTTTGCGGTAATTTTTAGCTTTGAAACTATAGCCTAAAATATGCGTACACCTAGTAACATTCAAGTTTTGATATTTCAAACCTATAATATTAGAAAACTCATTAACAATCCATTTACTGTTATAATTAAATAAAACTAAGCGATTTCCATCTATGCAAATACTAATTCTAGAAACCATTCCTTTTTCTTCTTGAAGAAATAATTTTATATCTTCAAATGAAATCGCAAGTTTTCTTTTACTGTTAAGTTTTATTTGAAACTAATTTTGCAATTAATTTAAAGGTAACAATGAATTTAGAGGTAAGTTTATAGGTAACTTGAAACTCAAATATTCAGTCCAAAATATATTTAATTCAGTGATTAAAATAACTATCTAGGTACTGACAATTTTAAGCAAAATATAACAATGTAAGTACTAAAACTAAAAAGGGATCGATATGGCTTAGTTTCTATTCCATTTGTGTCAATCAGTCCACGGCCTAACCGTGGACTGATTGACATATCGCACCCCTAGATCTAAAGGGAGCTAACTCAAAAAAAGTAACTTTTTCGGCAGAGGCGAAATTGTTGTAAGGAATCGGATCCTCTTTTTTAGCGTGTGTTTAATTTAAATCTTCAGATTTTTGAGTTAGCTCCCTTTAGATCTAGGTGTGCGATATATTCTTTATATAATTAATGTGTCGAATTAAAAAATCTTTTTTTGTTGGATATACCATTTATCGAGGAAGGCTTTAGGCTATATAACATCACGCTGCGACCAATAGGAGCGAAGAAACAGTGGAAAATGTGTAAAAAACGGGGAAAATAACTATTCCACGCGGATGAAGTCGCGGGCACAGCTAGTAGCCTATTATTATGTTGTTCTGATGTGTAAGCTATAATTTCAATAATATGAAATTAAAAGTAGGTTCCGTATTTGTTCGATAAAAAACTCTGAAAGAAACTGCCTAAATAAAATTACTTTTATTAATTTAGGAATGTAGACGACCCTCATTCATTATCACAGATCTAAAGAAAGTCGTATACCCCAAATTTTTCCAAGAAAATTATAAATTACCTACTTACTTGTTTTTTTTTTGTGAATGGCATGGATGATGGTAGATTTAGTTAGTTTTTTACTGGCAACCTTATTTTTAGTAGATTAGTTTTCTACTACCGTTTCCTCCCACCCCTCTCCCATTCCAAAGTAACAAAAAATGGCTCCGCACGCATATTTTTCCTATTCTATTAAATCAAGTGAAAGTTTGTGAAAAGTGTGATATACTAACCGTGGGTCGACCCAAAACAATCATACAACATAAATACATTACTTGAACCAGTGTTAAAGGTGAAAAATAAGTGATAAAGTGATTACCGGTAAGGAGCGCGTGTGTAACAAAACTTGTAAGTTTAGCCTTCCTATTCCTTTAATCACCAAATCTGGTCCTTCAAGCGGATTAACAAATAAGGTTACGGTAATATTATCATGGGTTTCTATCAATCATCGCAATAAATAAGGTTTTATACATGTGCAAAATCATACTTCCATATAAGGGCATACATTTCATAGGTACCTATCGACTATCGTAGGTAATGGTTTAGTTCGATTCACGAGTTAGTGTGGCAGTATTGACGTTAGATAAGTTCATTCGTTCATTCGTCTATGGTAATGGTAGTAGTTTTTGTTTTGACGTTTAGTTCTTTTGACAGCTTTGACAGTTGTAATTACGCGCGTGAAAACTTTACGTAAATATTGTGTTTTTATTTGGTTTTAAAGCATTTTTTGTGTTCAAAATAGCAAAATGACGCTCTCAGTTCAAAATCATTTGTCCATATTAAGGTTAGATACAATTCATAGTGCCGGCTTAGCCGCAGACAAGGAGGAAAGTGATACGAAAACACGTGAATTATTTAAAGTTCAGTTTAGGGACATTGAAGATGTAAAAGACGAGTTTTTACGAACTTACGTAGCAGTGGAATCAAAACCTCCAAAAGAATTTGACATTGAGGAACATCGTAAAAAGTTTTCAGCATTTATGGATAAATATTACAATACTAAGGTATGTTATGAACATTGTTTTGGCATGGAATCTATTAAAACGGATGGTAGGGTAGAGGATGGTACAGTCAATATTAATGGCAATCAAAGGCATGTGGAGCTTCCAAAAATTAAGCTACCTATATTTACGGGTTTATTAACTAAATGGACAAATTTCAAATCTATTTTCAATAGTTTAATTCAGGAGAACTTATCATTAACAAATGTCCAGAAAATGCACTATTTAATGAGTAGCCTTCAAGGAGATGCTGCAAACATAATTAAACATTTGCAAATCACAGAATCCAATTACATTGTTGCTTATGATTTATTATTTAAAAGGTATGATAACAAAGGTCAATTGCAGACACTCATTTAGATTTGTTAATAAATTTACCTAACATTTCTGCCAAAACAAATAATCAGCTGCGTAAGTTTGTAGACAGTCTTAAGGAAAATATCAATGCTTTAGAAGCATTAGAAATGCCTGTAAAGGAATGGAGTTTCATTTTGGTACATTTATTTTTGGAAAAATTGGATTCTCAATTAAGAAATAGTTTTGAGTTACATATTAAGGAAAAGGAAATACCACAATTTGATGATTTTATAACTTTCATAGAATCTCATTGCAAGGCTATGGAGTGTGCATCAGTGCAGCCTGTTGTCACTTCTCATAAGGATATTGTTTCTTCTAAGCCCTTACAGAAGCAGGGTTATGCTGCAACTTTTACTCAAAGTTGTGTTTGTTGCCATGGGGATAATCATGATTTATTTTCATGTCAAAAATTCATTTCTATGACACCATTTGAAAGGAAGGATTTGGTCACTTCATGTCGATTATGTTTCAATTGTTTGCGCGGTCATACAAGCAATAATTGTACATCTAAAAATGTTTGTAAGCATTGCAAAGGTTTTCATCATACATTACTTCATTTACAAAGGGTCAACAAACCACAGAATGTCAATCAATCTTTTCCCAATAAAGGGAATATTCAGAATGGTACTAATACACAAAGGTATTTCAACAATCAAAAGTCTCATTATTCAGGGACAAAAGGTCAACAAGGTCAAACATATTTTAGTCAAGGTTATGTTCAGTGCGATAATGGTCAGGGTACATCATCATCATATTATGATCCATCATCATCTCATCAAGGTCAGGAGCAATCCTTACAGGATTTTACATCCTCCCAACACCAAGGTCAATGGTCTCAACTTCAAGGTCAATCAACTCAACATGAAGGTCAATCTGTTAATATGCAAGGTCAAAGGGTTTCTTCACATTTTCAAGGGAATGGTCATAACAAGCCAGATTTTTCATCATGCAATTCAACAATTCAAGGACAACAAGGTTATTCAATGGTTTTGTTAGCAACTGCACTAATTCATATCAAGGATGGTAATGGAAAATGGTGCGAGGTACGGGCTTTGATTGATTCCGGTTCTCAATGTAGTTTCTTAACTAGTTCATGTGCTAAAAGATTACGGTTACCTATCTCTCATGATTCTTTCTCCATATCTGCTCTTGGAGGTCAACCAGTCCATCAAACAGATGGATGGGTCTCATGTCAAATCAAACCAAGGTTTTCAGAAAATCCAGTGTATGGCACCTCAGCTTGCGTTATGCAACAACTTACAAAAAATCTTCCATCATCATCTTTACCAGAAGGAATTCATCATCATTATGAAGGGTTAGTTTTAGCAGATCCTATGTTTCATGTATCAGGGAGAATTGATTTTCTGCTTGGCGCTGATCTCTATGACAGCATTCTCATGGATGGGCCTCCAATTCGTTTAGGTAATAATCTGCCTACAGCCATACAAACTCAATTTGGATTTATTCTTATGGGCAAGACCAATATAGACTTGCAAACTTCACAAAAATGGATTTGTCATCTTGTCATGTATTATGTGATACTAAACTTGATCATGTCATCACAAAATTCTGGGAAGCAGAAGAATTGCCTCCTCAGAAAAGGATTTTAAGTTCTGAAGATACCTACTGCGAGGATCATTTTCAGTCAACTTATTGCAGGGATACTGATGGTCGCTTTTCAGTTCAATTACCATTCAAGGATAATTCACCTACTTTAGGTGTTAGTAAGGATCAAGCATTGAGAAGGTTTCTGAGTTTAGAAAGGCGTTTAAATAGAGATAGTCTTCTAAAATCAATGTATGTTGATTTTCTAAAGGAATATGAGGAACTTGGTCATATGTCATTGGTGAAAAATCCAGCTCAAGATCCTGGATTTTATTTCATTCCTCATCATGGTGTTCTGCGTTTGTCGAGCAGCAGTACAAAATTAAGGGTAGTCTTTGATGCTAGCATGAATACATCTAATGGGATTTCTTTAAACCAAATTCTGTTACCGGGTCAAAAATTGCAGCAGGATATTGTTGAAATTATATTGAGATTTAGGACACATGACATTGTATTTACCGCTGATATTAAACAAATGTATAGGCAAATCAACATTCAAAAGGTTCATCGTCCATATCAAAGGATTCTATGGCGCTCCTCTGATAAGGAGCCAATCAAGGAGTATGAATTAAATACAGTTACATATGGCATTACATCTGCTCCTTTTCTGGCCATGCGTTCTCTTCGCGCTTTAGCCGAGCAGGGTGATAAAACATACCCGGAAGCTAGTAAGGTGGTTCTTCAGGATGTGTTTGTGGACGATGTGGTTTCTGGTTGTTCTTCTTTGCATGAAGCAATTGATCTCAAGGAACAGCTCATTGATTTGCTCAAGTCTGGGGGCTTTGAGCTTAGAAAATGGTGTAGTAACTCTAAGGAATTTTTATCAACAATACTGAAGGAACATTGTGAGGTACCATTGGAATTTAATATTGAAGGTGATTCTATCATGAAAATCTTAGGCTTGAAATGGAATTCTGAGCATGACTGCTTCCTTTATAATGCAAATATTAATACTAATGTATATACCAAAAGGTCCTTATTATCTCATATTTCTCGTTTATATGACCCTTGTGGATGGTTATCACCAGTGGTATTCAAGGCTAAAACTATGATGCAAAAATTGTGGTTACTACAGATAGGTTGGGATGAGAGTCCACCTCAAGAATTTATAGATGAATGGAGAGCCTTTTCAGACTCTTTTGCAACATTAAAGAATATAAACATTCCACGTCTTGTCTTTTTACAATCTGGTACTGATTTTCAACTTCATGCATTCTCAGATGCAAGTGAAAAGGGGTTTGCAGCTGCAGTTTACTTAAGATGCACAGATCATATGGGGAAAAGTAAGGTTTTTTTGCTTGTCGCAAAATCAAAAGTAGCACCACTTAAGCAACGTCTTACCATACCAAAATTAGAATTAAATGGAGCTCTCTTAGCAGCAAAACTAGTTAAATTTGTCCAAGGTATACTGTCTAACAAGGAATTCAGTCAAGTTAATATATGGTGTGATTCCACCATTGTACTCTCATGGATTAATACATCGCCACATGCTCTCCGCATGTATGAAGGAAATAGGGTATCTCAGATACATAGTCTGGTGCATCCTCAGGTCTGGAGGTATGTGCCAACTCATTTAAACCCAGCTGATGCTGCATCTCGTGGGCTATTCCCAGATCAACTGGTAAAACATACATTATGGTGGGACATTCCATGGCTATCAGATGCCTCTTCTACATGGCCTGTTCGAAAGGAAGTTGTGACACCTCAGGAGATAGTGCCTGATGCTAATATGGATTGTTTTGTTTCAACAGAGGTAGAAAAAGATTCTCTTTTGGGGAGGTATGGCAACCTTTCCAGGTTACTTCGTATTACAGCTCTTTGTAAAAGGTTTGCCCACAATTGTAGGTCACAAAATAAAAGATATGGTTTTATAACATCAGACGAATTAGAGTCAGCTTTAATTTCAATTGTCAAAAAGGTTCAAAACAGCGAATTTAGTGATGAAATAGCTCTTATTTCAAAGGAAAAACGTGTAAAACAAGCCTTAACCGCTTGTCATTATTCATTGATAAAACTGGTTTACTCCGTGTAGGTGGTAGGTTAAAAAATTCTTCATTACCATTTAATTCAAAGCATCCCATTTTGTTACCACGAAGTCATCACTTCACAGATCTTGTAGTTGATGATTACCATGTAAGATATTTGCATGCAGGTCCCAGTGCCTTGTTATCAGTCATCAGACAAAAATTTTGGATTCTATCAGGTAGGCAAGTTGTACGCCATAGAATATTTAAATGTCTTAAATGTTTTCGAATGAGACCAAGGTTCACAGAGCCTATGATGGGAGACTTGCCCATGCATAGAGTTCAACCATCTAAAGCTTTTCTCTCTGTAGCAGCAGACTTTGCCGGTCCATTCTATTTAAAGGAAAATCAGTTGAGAAAAACAAGGATTCTAAAAGTTTATCTTTGCATTTTTGTATGTTGCACAACTAAGGCTTGTCATCTGGAGTTAGTGTCTGATCTTTCAACGGATGCTTTTTTAGCTGCATTTCATAGATTCACATCAAGAAGAGGCTTATGTAGAGATATTTATACAGACAATGGAACCAATTTTTCTAGTCGCTTCAAATCATTTAAAGTAATTATATAAATATTTGTCAAACAAGTCAAATGCTGATAAAATTAATTCTCAATTGGCATCTCATCAAGTCCATTGGCATTTTAGCCCAGCTTCTGCACCACACTTTAATGGGCTCGCAGAAACTGCTGTAAAGTCTGCAAAATTTCATGTTGTCAGAGTTGTTGGTGAACAACATCTCACATTCGAGGAGCTTTCAACTTTATTCTGTAGAGTTGAAGCTATATTGAATTCACCGTCCACTATGTCCGATTTCATCTGATCCATCTGATCTTCAACCTTTGACCCCAGGTCATTTTTTAATAGGATGTCATTTATCTTCAATACCTGAATATAATGTAGAATCAGTTTCAATAAATAAATTATCTCGTTGGCAACTAATACAAAAAATGTCACAAGGGTTTTGGAAGCAGTGGTCTAATGACTATTTGCATACCTTGCAACAGCGCAACAAATGGGTTAAATCTCAACCAAATTTTAAATTAAATGATTTAGTTCTTGTTAAAGATGATAACACATCTCCATTGCATTGGAAATTGGGTAGAGTACTTGAATTGCATCCTGGTAAAGATTCTATAGTTAGAGTAGTAACTGTTAAAACTCAAAATGGAACTCTATTGCGTCCTGTCGTTAAACTCTGTTTGCTGCCACAGTAAAATCATATTCTGTTAACTTACATTTAGATTTAATGTTAATTGTATCAAAATTCATTATAATATATTTAGGTCCTTTGAATTATATAAAGTTTGTTCTGTAAGCCAGCTATAAGCTGCCTTCGGGGGGCTGTTATGGTAGATTTAGTTAGTTTTTTACTGGCAACCTTATTTTTAGTAGATTAGTTTTCTACTACCGTTTCCTCCCACCCCTCTCCCATTCCAAAGTAACAAAAAATGGCTCCGCACGCATATTTTTCCTATTCTATTAAATCAAGTGAAAGTTTGTGAAAAGTGTGATATACTAACCGTGGGTCGACCCAAAACAATCATACAACATAAATACATTACTTGAACCAGTGTTAAAGGTGAAAAATAAGTGATAAAGTGATTACCGGTAAGGAGCGCGTGTGTAACAAAACTTGTAAGTTTAGCCTTCCTATTCCTTTAATCACCAGATGATACATAAACAGTAATACCTAACTTAAGATTATCGTTCGTACTGAGCACTCTCGTGATTTTTTATTAAACTGAGGTATCGTGTAATAAAATTTAAAAAAAAAGTTTTTTTTTTAACATGCCTTACCTTAACAACTAAAGATATTATATTTTGTAAGCATTAGTGTTTCCTTTTTGTAGGTTACCTTCTCTTTGAAATTTCTTAAAACATTTCCAGTGCAAATTAGTTAAAGATCTGTGACCCGAAAATACCTCAGCTGTTTCATCTGTCCCGAATATTTTTCAAGTAAAATTGAAATCCGTATAAAAGTCGTTTTTGATTAATTTCTTCTACTGATACAGTGGGATAGATTTTCATTCGTTTTAATTTCTTCGGAGATCAAATGTACCTATCGTGGATCAGATTCAACAAAATCGTTTCAGTTTTATGAAGTCCAGCGTCTTTTTAATAATAATAAAAAATTGAAATAAAATGAAAAATGTTTCGTTGACACACCTATATTTAATAATTTCTGATGCCTTCGCGGTTATTTCATTCCAACACCTATATTTAATATAGTAGGTACGTACCTAGTAGGTACATAGTAATTTTTAATTGCAATATAATAATAGGTAGTACCTATTGTTATTTTGCTGACATTTCGAGATTATTTCCATAATTATTTAAGAAAAAAAATACTATATATTGGTAGGTCGAACTATATACTACTACATAGCTTTGTTAGGTACTTACATTATTATGAAGTAGGCAGATAGTTACCATACTCGTAAATCATATAAATGTATTTTAAAAATATAAAAATAGAGATAGTTATTTTTATTTACCTACTAGCTTCTGTCCGTGACTTCGTCTGCGCACGATAAATACTTTACACAATATCGTTCAATGTACCCTATATGGTATTCTAATGTATAAGATGTAACCTCTCTACACACTCAAAATTTCACCTTTATTGTGTTAGTGTAATGTACGGCCGTTTGACTTTAAAATCAGTAAATAATAAATAAATAAATATCTTTGGACAATTCACACCAATTATCTAGTCCCATTTTAAGCAAAGCTTGGGTTATGGGTACTAGACAACGGATAAATATACATAAATACATATAAGATATCCAAGACTCAGGTACAGATGCCAGTGCTCATCACATTCACATCTGCCCCTAACGGGATTCGAACCCGGAACCTCCGGTTTCGTAGTCAGGGCCTCTGACCACTAGACCAACAGGCCGTCATTATAATATAATAATATGGTACACCCGTTTCAATTAAAATTCAGTGTCATATTATGTACTCGTTTATATACTCACACTGTCGTAATTTCGTTTCAAATGAATCTCACACAACATCTCCCTTAGATACTGGAGGCATTGAATCGGTTGGTTATCAGCAGCCTTTCAAATGAGAAACGTGATTGTCCGCTTCTTTGTCCTAGCTGCACAAAGGGATTTCTTCTATATAACCACATTATAACGGTCTTACAGAAAAGATAATTTAACTCTTTATTTAATTTGTGGCGTCTGTAAGATTTTTAACTATGTTAACCATTTCTGATCCCTCGCGGTTATTACACTTTGGAATGAGACAACTAAGTATGACAGATTTAAGATGTTTCAAAAACTTTACAGTACCATATTCGTAGATGACTGAGCTGACGATAGACCAGGTATTATAGCGTATCGTGATTTTATATTACCTGTTTTTGGAAATTTCAAAGTTTTACTTAGTAAGTATTATTGTAATTTTAAAATCCATGTTTAAAAAATAAAATATTTATGTTTCTTTCTAAGTGTAAATTAGCGATGTAACAATACAAATACATCGAAAGGCTCTTTTCGAACAGTCACCAAATAAAATCCGTTATACTTGTTTCATTCCAATAATCACTAGTACTTTATGAGTGGGTTGCATTACAACTTTGCATTAGGTAGCTTGATTCATTATATTATTATAAAATAAAATTATAGTTTTCTAATATATTACAAAACTTGAGTAAGCTATTAGTTCTTTATATCTATTAATAACAATAGTTCGTGTAATCCAGTAGGTACTTTAAACATGCAAGACAGGTCGTTTTCCAATATTTCTACTGTATTCTGTTTTATTGTGTTGTTCTTAGTACTATGCTTTCTGTGAAGCTTAACTAACCAGTGTACGTCTGAAATGAGGAACTTCGTCGTTTGAAAACTTATTTCTTTGTTTTCCAACTTTGATGACCGGAGAAAATTAAAGAAATAGTACCAGTTTCATTGTTGTCCAAACAAAACATAAGGACTAAAGTCTAAGCAAAGATGACCTACTCATACACTAATAATGTTGTCCTCGAGTAAGTAGGTAAGTAGGTTTGTCGAATATGGAGAAACCTTTTAGGATTCTGTAGGGTATCAATAGGGACCCTATTGTTTTAGTGAGACTTCGCCGAGTCCCTCATCGTCTGTCTTTTGTTTCATACCCACCTAACAGCAACCTAGAAAAATAACAAAAAGGTATATAAGAAAACTTTTTATAAAGCTTTTTCATGTGTTAGGTTGGTGGTGGATTGTATGGATACTTATTTTTTTTCCTGAAATATGAAACTATAGAATTTGGTGGATGTTCTGGCCTACTTACTATTAATTAATTTATTTGAGGTTTATTAATTTTTCGTTATGGAACCAAGTTTACTGGATGTAGCTGACAAGGACTTGTTATATATATATATATATATATATGTATATATATATATATATATATATATATATATATATATGTATATATATATAAAACAATATATAAAAATGTGTCTGAATTGATTTCCCTAATATTAAGTACAATTGTTATCACTATTTATTGTGGAATGAAATTTTGTGTGGAATTATGTCATTTTATAATGAGATAGTTTGAGATTCGGAATAGGACACAAAATGAAGGGGGCAGAGGGGGGAAATTGCTGTGTAAGTAACCTACTACCTACTCGAAATACTAATTTGCAGACGAAGGCATTGGTAGAACCTAATATACCTAGCTTTATTTACCAATTGAAAAAGTGTCATTTTTATTAAAATGTACGTACCTATATTACTTGTATCGTGTTGTGGTAAAGCCCGTTTGAAACTAGTTTTCTAACCCAACGCCCCGCTGCACTTCGGTGCACTCTAATATGGACCCAGAGTAGCTATTTTGTCACCAAGCTACAGGTGAAGAGCGATTACGAGAAGCGTCATAACTCTAGGATTTAGGTACCATAAGCAGGCTTTCAATTTAAAACACAATTTTAGATAATTCCACTGATCTTCAGCTGTAGGTATTAAAAGTCTTCCCTTTCCATGACAAGCCCGTTCTAACACTCTTTTTTTTATTTCTCTTTATTTGGTAATTATAGTGTGCTCTGGGAACCATCACTTTCTGAACTAATTAATAATGTAATAACATTAGTAAGATTATTTATTTTATTATATTCTATGAAAAAACGCATCAGAAAACAATAGCGCACTGAAAAGTAAAAAATAATAATTTTGTCTTTTATAACGACTATTATTTTTGTTGTAACGTCTGTTATTTTTGAAATCGGTGCCAGCTGGTGCAGCAACTCTTCAATGAGGTGCTCAAGTTTGTTTGAGGCTGGAACCGACTCCAAAAATAACAGACGTTACAACAAAAATAATAGTCGTTATAAAAGACAAAATTATTATTTTTTACTTTTCAGTGCGCTATTGTTTTCTGATGCGTTTTAGTTTTTTTTCGGCGGTTAAATTTTTTTATTAAAAAGTTATTATTTTATAATTTTCTGTGACCATAATTTATACAAATTATTACATGTTTAATTTTTAAATACTTTTGAAATAGTTACCTACCTTGTTTTTGCTATTAACTTTCTTTTTCCAAAATTATAAAGGATCAACTTTGAGGTATGCCCTATCCAATAAAAAAAGAATTATCAAAATCGGACTACTCTGTAAAAAGTTACGCGTGGTCATACGATACAATCGGTGCGTGAAAAAAGAATCATCCCTTATTTTCCTACCCTTAAGGTTGAAAGTTTTTTTCCAAATTATAATGGGAGCCAACTTTGGAGTATACTCATTCCAATAAAAAAAGAATTATCAAAATCGAACCACTCTGTAAAAAGTTATGCGTGGTCATACATTAAAAAAAAAAAAAAAAAGAAATATACGCGTCGAATTGAGAACCTCCTCCGTTTTTTTCGTCGGTTGAAAAAGGCAAGTTTGATTCGAACTACCTCGTTATACACTACTCTACTCGTTCTCACCAAGATGAGTGCTACAAAAATTTCATACGATATTTATTAACCAAAATAAAAAATGTAACGCATAAAATACGAAGTAGTTAAAATTACGAATGCGCTAAAAATTATCAATCTTTCGTCTAACCGCTACTTCTTATCAAAAGTGTCTTGCACTGGTACGGCCTCGCGGTAAGCGTTTTACGACGCTATCGACTCCTGAGTGCCGCGACTTACTGTCGCTTCACACTTCACAGAGAGGCTTATGCGTCTTCCGAGAAATTTGAATAAAAGAATAAAAATGAAGTTTGATAAAAGAATAAGGGCGCTTTTCGCTTGCGTTTAATATAAGTTTACACTTTTAACACGAAGGTCTACGCAGTGCTACGCGCGTAGACCTTCTTATTCCGCTTTGTAGCAAACCCGACTCCTGCTACGGGAAGCTAGGTTTTGCTAAGACACTATTTTTGCTACAAAGCGAAAACCCCACGAGATAGGCTACATGGTAATATCAAGATTCGGAAATTAAGTTTCCTATTATGGCTACATTCCGAAGAACAGTAGGCGATACAAAATACATAAGAAACAAATTAAATAATAGAGGTAGTAATTTCTGATGCCTTCGCGGTTATTACACATTGGAATGAAACAACTATTAACGGATTTAACTCGCGTATTTTTATTTTATTTTATTTGCTGACGTTTCGGATTCTTTACTGTTTCCAGAATCCGAAACGTCAGCAAATAAAATAAAAATACGCGAGTTAAATCCTTTAATAGTTGTTTCATTCTAATAGAGGTAGCATTAAATAAAAATATAAACGCTAAGTAAGTAGCAAAAAGATAATTATAAATCAAGTTACACACTACAATATATTTTCAGTTTACGTAGCAAAAAGATAATTATAATCAAGAGACACTCTACATCATATTTTCATCTGTTAACTCGTAATTTTACCTTTGATTTATTATTTGCTTTGAGTATAAATAACTCTCAACAACTACAATAAGTCGGTAATGGTCATTGATGGATACTTCAAAAGCTCCAAGAATAATATTTTCGTTCAAGCTTTGAGCGAAAAAACATTTAGAATTTTAAAAGGCTATACTCGTTAGTAATACCTCTTAAAGGTTTTTTCTCGAAGGATTTTCAGCACAATCTCACGGCTTTAAACTTTGAAGTGAATTGAATAACCCTTCAATTCGTTGAAATTGGTACGAAGCTGTTAAGACCTAAGCGAAGTATGAAGTTTCGTTTCAAATTGTCAGTAAAATAATTATTGAAAAGAGCAACTCAACTCGTTATTGTGACTACAAATGAGTCAATAGATTTTTGAAAGATTTAAATTCATTGAACCGTTGTCTCCATGAAAGTTTCAATAAGTCTTTTGCTAGTTTTCTTGCAGAAACAAACTTTAAGTCACAAGTCTCAAAATATAAAGAAAAAGTTTATTGTTATTGGTAGTAAACAGTTAATTTGCCTAAGTGAACCGTCTATTTTTGGACCGATAGCAATAAAGTTTTTCTTAAAGGTTATCTTAATTTTGTTTTTGAAAACTGCTAAACTAAATAAGTAAACTTTTTATAGATAAAAGAACCTGGACCCTTTTTAAAATACAAAATAAACAATGACCTCTGAGATATTTGAAAGTATAAAAATATTTAATTTACGCAGGTTCAACCTTGGGGGAAGATAGTACCTATATATAATTTGGTTGGACTGTTAGTACCGGGTCATGCCATAAGAAATTTGCCCTTTACTATAAAATGTCCAAAAAATGGTCACAATATAAAGGTACATTTGACGAGTTACATATAGGTAGCAAAAAGTAATTAACGACACGCTGTCGTTGTGGACTGTATACTAAAAAACTATAACATTTAAAGAAAACGAGTGGTTTCTATCACTGTTTATTACCAACTAAAAAACAACTGATAATTTCGAATGTAAAACAAAACACAAATATAATAATTCTAAACATAAAACACATAAAAAGTATAAAACTATAAAAAGAGGTTGAATCGGCAACAGTCGTGATCAGTACCTGGAGGACGTTCCGAAGTCACGACAACGTGTCGTGATTAGTGCTGAATGGGTAAATGACCGATTGAGTAATCTACGTTGAACCTTATAGAGTAAGTATTGTATATTCGACATCAAAATGAATGATGACTCGAGTTCCCACACCCAGCTATTGTGCAGTTATAGATATACACCTAATGGGTTGTGATAGTAATTGTGATTGATGATACTAACGTAATAGAGCTGAAGTTATCGTAAAATGACAAACGAGACAATTTATAGCTAAGCAATGTCCAAGAATAACAAAATGAAATACTTTATTTGAAAAAAATGTAAATTGACGGTCATGAAGAAGGGGAAGGTTTTATAGTGTCGGAATACGTTGAAGGAAAGTCCTTGCCTACGTTTACAGGTGATTTTATGTACCGAGTGAGTTTTTGTTTCAATACAAATAGTCAATTAACAATCCAAACGTTAATTTATTTTGGTTGATGTATTATTTGTTTAAGCATTAAATTGAAATATGCCAATATTGATTATAATTGTTGTTTTGGCAAACAAAATTGAGATTCACAAAAAGTGCGATAAATTGAATTTTGAATGACTCCCACCAACTAAAGTTTTTTCTTTCAGTTTTTAGTTTTTTTTTTTGTTTTGAATTATTATTTTATGATTTTGCATTGATAAATATATGGTAAGTTAGTGTTAGTAATGATGTAAAATTATATTTTTTTTTTCACGGAAGTTTTTTTTTTGTAGTTTTGTACTTTAAGTTTACGTACGTTTTACTCAGAATACTACTTTTATAATTAACTATTATGTATAATTTTACCGTGAAGTTCAAAGTTAAACATTTTGTATTAGTGATTCAAGTTGTATTTTGAGATTAATCGCGATTAAAATTTACAACTTTCCTAATTGCCTGCGACTTCAAAATTAGTTATAAATTAAACTTTTGCAACAATACATATTAATAAGATGCAAACTTTGTCCAGGATTATTAAATATTAAAAGTTATTGTAAGTAAGTACGATAAGTTAAATTTCACCTTGTAACTACGTACCTAGAATTACATCACTTTTAATTCTCAATGTGAATTCTAATTAATTTATCGCATTACTAAAGTTTAAAAGTTTTTACGGCCTAATGATTTTATAAAAGTAACATCTGTTCTATGCAATCAGTAATTAAAAAGGACTTAAAAGCAAATTATTATTTTTTTGGGTGAAAGCTGAAAATGAAATATTCTATTAAGTATTTTTTTATTTTTACGTTCCTCACTAAAACAGCTTATAATTCGTAAAGTACCTATATGGGTACCTATTTAAATTATCTAGGCTATAAATCAGTTCAACGTTTAAATTTTAATGAAGTATAATATTATCTGTACTATCTCGTTAATTAATGAAGTATATTAATATTATCTGAAAAACGTAAATGAAGGTACTTACTCTCTTTCATTTTCGTTTTGTATAAAATTTTAAACGGTTCTTTATGTAACCAAACAACGAAGTAACATAGCGTTACAACTTTAACTTACATTTAATTAAACATACAAAAACATTTAATAATTTATTCAGCCTGCAAATAAAGGTTTTCAAAGGGGTGTAATAAGCGTATTTCTATGCAGAGACACGTGTGCTCTGACTAGAATTCTGCTTGTGACCATTAACGATATATTTAGAAAGGACAGGGCGGTGCGTGTCATGCAAATGGGACATTTATGGGAATCAGGCAAGGTCAGGAAAACTGTGGTATGTATATATTATCTATGATAACATTTGAATAATGGTGCAGTGAAGCTATATAGTTGTCAGATGCTTACATACACCCTAATAAACACGAACGATTGTTGGTATTAGGGCATAAATACGCGTAAACTTTTGTGCCTTGTGTACGAGTAAGTAGCTTAAGAATGTAAGATTAAAAATGTAAGTTTACCATCGGTTTATTTTTTTCTTGACTGTGTAAAATATTATCTTTATAATTTCAGAATTGTAATAAATTATTTTCCAAGCGTTTGTGTGACGAAAGTATAATTGAACGCTAAATTTAGTTAAGAGTCATCGTCAGCTCAGTTGGCTACGAATACCTATAGAAACTAAGTTTCAGAAATGTTACAGAGTAAAATACGCTAGGTAGTTAAATCAGTTGTAGTTTTATTTTAACTCGTTAAAACTTACAAAGACAATAGATTTACTTACTATGGATAATTTCAATCACTACATAGTATAAAACAAAGTCGCTTTTTCTGTCCCTATATCTCTATGTACGCTTAAGTCTTTAAAACTACGCAACGGATTTTGATGCGATTTTTTTAATTTATAGAGTGATTCAAGAGGAAGGTTTATAGCACCCGTGTGAAGCCGGGGCGGGTCGCTAGTAATTTATATGCATCAAATAAAATCTCGGATTGCGTAACAGCGAAAATATATGCCAGGGGGGAACAAATCATGTCTTTTTACGAAGATGTCAGCTTCGCGTGTAAGATAAATCACTAAAGGTCCGTGAGAATATACCATTTATTCACAGCTTCCGTAATCTGAGAGAATTATACGATTTTATTATGAGAACAGCTTTATTAGCGTTAAGTTTATAATTCGTATATTTTTAAAGAGATTCCATCTATTATATAGTAGGTAGCTTAATACCTTTTTATCACAAAGAAAGAAATGGCTTTTTTATTTGGACAAAAATAACAACAAAAAGACAACAGTGTAAACTTAATTCAAAACCTAATAGCCAATAATTTCATTTTAATATGATAAAAAAATATTATAATCAAAATAAAATAAGATGTCAAACTACCTACCTAACAATTATGAATCTTTTTAATGGGTTAAAAAATATTTTGGAGAAAATGTACCTACATTAGTACATTTCGCGAACTTACCTTGGAATTTTTCCTTTTTAATAATAAACAAAAAAATATATTGACCTATCTTTAAAAAGAATTAAAGATATTCTGATAAATTAAATTTTAATTGTGCTAATCAAAATCTGATAAGAAAAGAGGAAAAAGTTAAACATTTTGTGTTTTCTAAATTGATGGACCACTGAAATTGTTTCAAATTAAGTATTGAATTCAACATTCTGCTTTGCAGTAAAAATACGTTTGTTCTGAATAATTTTATTTTAGAAGCTAGAAGTTAATACAAACAGCCTTCTACTATAAATAATTTTAACTACTACTTCGATAAATAATTTTAACGCTGATTAAATGTGTAATAATACATTTGGAAATCTACCGCATAGGTACCCGTAATACTTGCACTGCATTGTATTTATGTAAATGAATGAAGTAATTCCTTATAAGTAATTACCATAAACTTGATGTTTTCACTAACTAAATATACTTACCTTTAAATTACATAGCAGTGGATAAGTTTACATGCTTTCATTTCCCCACATCTTTACTGCTAAGAACTTAAAGTCCACATTTTCTCAACTTGACTGTATTATTATATTTCATTGCGAACAATACGCGCCCGAAAACTCAATAACATTATTCAAGGAGAGACAATGATTATCAAAACATGAAGCAGAGTAAGTCAAGCGGGTTGCTGTGGTTAATGAATAATAATGAAGGCTCCTGCTAGTATTGCCAGTATTGCCAGTGTTGCCACTATCGACAGTGTTGACAGTATCGACAGAGTTGCCAGTATCGACAGTGTTGCCATACTTATTGTCTTTTGCGATGAAGTTTAAAATAAACAACGGCAGGTGGTGGTATGATCGTGATTTTGGCCTCTTATATAAGTGACATCCTTAAAAAATTATAATGTAATGAAAAATGTATGGAATTGACACACCCAAGTACACAAAGAGTAACGTGCTTATGTAAGTACTATTTTTATAGATATGTAGGTATATTAGTTATTATGAAATAATAATAGTGTAAAAAATATTCATTTTTATAAAAACATTATTAAAGCTGAAGGACTAACAAAGACAATCCTAACTAAATAACAAGGATCTGGGATGACACGTTTTAGTAACTTAGAGAATGTTAATTCCAAGTCTACTTGAATTGCACTAGGTAATCTAGATCTCAAGATTAAAGTCTGAATATACAATTCTGTAAGTCCCTGAGGTAAGACTTGTTACAAGAATGATCAATGAAGATGAAAAATATTTCGATACCTACAAAGTAATTGATCACTCCTGACAGCCAAGCTATAATCTCATTTCAGATAAAATATTAATTGTAAATTTCTATCTGTTTACATAAAACATTTTAATTTTTTCTATAATAAAATATAGTATTTTATTGCACTTATGATATGGGTCGCGTGATGTGTTTACAATTCGCTGGCAACACCTTCATAACATAGACAAACTTTTAATAATCCAATTGAAAATAGCAGCAAACGAAAGTTGCGTCAGTTTCAGTATTTTTTTTAATCATAGACAATTTGAACTGATGTCAATCAAATGAATAGGTCAGCACATGTCTATGGTCAGCACTAAACAGTTGACAATTCGAATTGATGAAGTTTTATTTAAAAACTGACACGAGAATTGTTTTTGAGCACATTCCAAATTTGAAAGTCAGTTTGTTAATAAAAACCCATTAGGACAATGGAACAAACCGAAACACTTTGTGATGTTACTTCTAAATTTGAATTCATCTATACTAATATTATAAAGAGGAAAAGTTTGATTGTTTGTTTGGATTGAATAGTCCTAAACGACTGGACCGATTTGAAAAATTCTTTCACTGTTGGAAAGCTACACTATTTCCTAGTGACATAAGCTATAAAAAAAAGGAATCTGTGCGAAGCCGGGGCAGACAGCTAGTGTGGTATATTTCCTATTGTGTTACTCTTTTACCTACACAAGTTTTTTACGGGAGTAGATAAACTACCTTATATTGTATTAAACATCTTACTATCTCATCGCAATGCGGGCTAAAGGAAAATTGAACCGGATCAGGCACGCGACATCGCTTTGTGATACAAAATCAGTAGAACTAGATTCCTGTTTAGAGATTGCTTGGAGTTTATCGGCGCTTAGTCTATTTCAAAAGCGAATAACTGACGCGACTTTAAACTTCATCATAAGGGCTTAGTAAACCAGTTACTAGGAATATTAGGTATTGAAGCTACGTAATTGCTTCTTAAATACACAGTCCTACATATTCAATGAATGAGATTACAGCGATTATTTTAATAATAACGGACTCATGGACCTCCATAGTGACCGGTAGCTAACACAAGTGTTAGCTATTAATAAAATATATCTATACTGTACATGTTCAGTGGACCGTAAGTTGGTCACATATTTGGTTTAGTTGGTGACCCTTCCACCTAACCTCCTTTATGAAGATTGACAGAGTTGACCCGACATCTAAGAATCTATGAAACTCTCTCATCTTTCATTTCTAAGGCCTTGGTATGATTTATTAATTACATAGGAACAAAGGCGATCGGTTAAATGCCGCTTCCATAGACTCTAATATCCTCTGATTATGCATAAAATAGACCATCAATGGTAATGAACTGTATTCAGTACTATTCAGGAATACCAAAAGAGATTTCATTAAAAACCACTAATGCTTTATGGAGAGTTAGGTAATGAATAAATTTAAATAGCGCATAATTATACTATTTTTTAGGTAGGTACTTACAGGATATATAAAGATGTGGTCTAATTGCTATATAATGAATGTGGCTTGTCATTTTTAATACCTACACTGTAAAATGGTTACACGTAAATATTGAGCGCGAAAATATAGGTAAGGTATATTTCTTATTGCAAAAGTATGACATACAGACCTAGATCTAAAGAGAGTTAACTCAAAAACCTGAAGTCTTGTGTAGATAATAAAGGTGTACATATACCTACACCTTTCCTAAAAAATACTTTTTAGTGTTTCCTTCCTTTAGATCTAGGTGTGTGTCATGTGCTTTTTCTTATGTGCTAGTTGATATAGTTGATCTAATTATTAAGGACTAGCGGCCCGCTCCGGCTTCGCCTGTATCTCTTTTATAGCCTATGTCACTCGGGAATAGTATACCTTTCCAACAGTGAAATAATTTTTCAAATCGGTCCAGTCATTTAGGAGCCTATTCAATCCAAACAAACAAATAAACTTTTCCTCTTTATTATATTATCATAGATGAAGTTAAATAATTACAAACCGTACAAATACTATTAAATAAATAAAAAATGTCAATATGTATTGGAATGAAACAATAACGGATATTAATTCGCGTATTTTTATTTTATTTACTCGTAAAATAGTGAAACTATGCGCAAATTGTAACATTAACATTTTATATACAGGGAACAGGGTAGTATTTTAAAAAAAAAGTAATTTAGATATAAGGTACTTTGCATAACTGTATAAATCATTTTAGCGTTAGACTATTATCAGCTCAGTCGTGCTACAATTATAGAAAGTATAAAGAATCTGAAACGTCAGCAAATAAAATAAAATAAAAATCCGTTAATAGTTGTTTCATTCCAATTAGAGTAAGATCCCAGAACGATCTGACGTAACTTATTTTCTGACGAATGAAACCTTAAGATTTCAGTTGCGTCTAGAGTGCCTTGAATATCTACGGGCTTGTGAAAACTGTCAGAGTGACACCAGGGCTGGTACCAGGTGAGAAAGGTGACTAAAAATAAGAGTTATCTTACTTATTTTCTCATGGCTCATTTTTATATATATCATGTAGAATATTATTTTAAAGTAATGGATGTAAGTGTCAGACACTTGAGATTGACCAGAACTTTTGTCAGACACTTTTAAGCTACCCAAAAAATGGATCTCAAAGATGGATGAACATAAGCATATCATGTTTAGGCTCATTCGACTCGGTATGACGTAAAATATTAAGAAGAAACAACACACTATCAAATGTAGGCATGTGAAAATGTCTAATTCCGACAAATTTGCGTTTTTGTACACTCATGCATTTTGAATATAAGAGTACGGTTCAACCTTAGGTACCAAATGTACAAAATTGAACCTTGCGTCTTTGTAATAAGAAAAACAATAAAGGTAAGTGCAACTACATGCATATTAGAAAACGGATAAGTGTCTGCTAGAAAATTCAAATAAGGTCGAAATTCTCTGGGATTTTTTATTGTGCCCTACTTTGAGCAAGTCACTTGGGAATATAGAGACCTTAGCATGAGCTTTGTGAACAAAAACTGCAAAGATTAACTTAAAGTAGGTAAGTGATATAATATTTTGTAACTCTATTTTGAAGCTGATAACTTTAACCGAATGAGCTGAAATTTTGTACACACGTTGAATCCTAGTCCAATTTAAATCCGTAAACATTTTCTATAAAGTAAGGATTAGATAGGTATAGATATCTACTACTTACTTTACTTCAAGGCAAATTTTTTACTTTAGTCATTGTCAGCCTATAATTAAAAAAAAAACTTAATTTGGAAACTGACAGTACACTCACGTGCATTATTAATATCTGTACACGTAGGTAATTTGACACGTCGTTCTGTTATTATTAATTTTCTCGAGATTCCAATCTACAAAATAAACCGACATGTTAAGATTATTTCACCGAATTTACGAAAGATAACAATTTTAATTAATAACACACGTAAACGTCGCACAAATCCACACAAAGTCGTTTTAAACCGCAAACAATGAAATTATGAAAATACGTGCATAGAATTAGGTTCGGCTTTATCTTAAGATCAGAATGTAGCAAAACATTTTCATAATATTAATATTATGCTTGACGCCTTTTTCACGCAATAGTATCAGTGTAATATACTCTAGTACCTACGCTTTGCATAAATTGTAAATGTAATTGTGTATGTGAACATAATATGATGAATTGTCGAGTCGACATCTTGTCATGTCGATGTAATCTTACTCTCTGGTGATCTGCCAAAAATCGGTAACGTTGTCGACAGTGAGAAATCTTGTCATGACAATGTCGTTTCTTATCTATATATATAACTAGTATTATATAAAAGAAAGTCGTGTTAGTTACTCCGTTTATAACTCGAGAACGGCTTAACCGATTTGGCTGAAAATTGCTGGGGATGTAGCTCAAAACCAGGAAAAGGACATAGGATACTTTTTATCACGTTCCAGTGAAAAAAAAATATATTGACAGCTGTCAAATCGATTCTTTGCCGGGCGGGACGAAGTCTGCCGGGACCGCTAGTTTCTTATAAATATCGACACAATAAATTCTCCTTGTCGACAACTTTCTTAATATTACGCCGAGAAAATGTCGACTCGACATGTTTATCACAGGCTCGATGGTTCAGTTTATACTAGCGCCATACATACGCACCCTACACGCCCCTCATTATCGAGTAACTCTTAAATATGCCACCAGTATATGATTACCTTAAGTTAAAATATAATTATCAGATACAATATTCTGAAGCCGGCAATATTGTAAACTTGAAGTAAGTAATACGAAACTCAAGCAAAATGTTCTTCAACATTATAACTTTAAGGTAAATGCGGAAATGTTAACTTGTTTGTATTGTAATAATACTCAAGTAATTAAAGTTAAGTAGGTACTACACGATTTCGAAACGTCAGCAAAATTAAATACCTGAGTTAAATCCGTTATAGTTGTTTCATTCCAATAGGTAATAACCGCGTAGGTATCAGAAATGATTACGTTTCTAAGTGTACCTTTATTACATCTTTTTTAACAGAAAATTGCCTACCAACAACAGTTTTAATACTCCATTCAGAATTAATTACTTATTAATAACTAGCTTCTGCCCGCGACTTCCTCCGCATTGAACTCCTCCTTTTTTGCAGTCGGTTAAAAAGTTGCCTATGTCCTTTCTCAGGTTCCAGACTTTCTTTGTACCAAATTTCATTTAAATCGGTCCAGTAGTTTTAGCGTAAAAGCGTAACAGACAGACAGACAGACAGCAGAGTTACTTTCGCATTTATAATATTAGTAGGGATATATAACGACTAAGAAGATTATGTATTTAAATATAGTATTGCTTTGTAAAAGTCGTAAAACACGTTAATAAGGCTTGGCTTAGTTGGCGTAATGGCTTGTTTCTTTTTTTATAAAATATTAACAAGACAGTAAAGAAAACAGTACCTATATGTACCCAGTAACACTTTTACATTAGGTAATACTTAGGTACTTGTTACATACTGAAAACCTTAACCAGAAAATATTTTCTCACGCTACAAGTCATTGTATGCATAATAATATGTGGTATATTTATATAGATTTATATAATAATAACAAGATACTATCATAATTATAGAAAGTTTTATCAAAATTTATTTTACAAAAATGTACGTGTCTGGTAATGGAAGGTATAGTACCTACCTATATTAAAAGATACCTACCTACCTAATTAAAAAAACAAAATTAAATTATTGTTTTTGGGTCTAGATTATTTCCCAAAAATAAATGATTTAAATAAAATCGGTTTATGGACAAAGCAAAGTAAATGCTTAGGCAGAAATCTCTTGCTAGATACCTACTAAAAGTAGGTATTTAATAATATAGTTATTCTAAAATGGTGGATCCTTTTTGACAAGGTCAAATATGTAAATATCAGGTTTAATAACGGAAATAATTTTGTAGAAATATTTGAATTTCAAATTCAAGCAATTACCTACCTACATGTACACGGCTTATCATTTGACAGATACCTATAGCTGTTAATTTAGACGTTGGACCTGTTTTGTACATAATTATATTATACTGTAAGTGAGCGGTACATATGCAAAAAGTTAAACTATCCCTATCATTAGGTAGGTAGGTACTTAAGTCTATGTTTTGTTTGAGTTAATAGAGTAATATTAAAATTTGCGTAGGTACCTGAACCCTTTTAAGTATTAACATTATTACATTACTTAGGTACCTACTATTACACTGTTTTTTGTAAAACATTTAGGTATAAAGATCAAATAGTTGAGAATAAAAATAAATAACATTCTTTCAAATACACTTCAAAGACCCTGTAAAAGAATAATCTAGTTTGATAATAAAAAAATATACAATTTGTGCTCAGGGATTCCTAAGAAAAAATAGTGGTATAATCCTTAAAGATTAGAAACTTTTACGGGATAAAAGCGTTTGATATTATTAGGTAGGTAGGTAGCTATGTATTTTAAGAGAATACTTTACGCATATGAAGTGTGATCAAATAATATTAAAGTTGTAGATCTTATAAAAAAACATCATCCTACTAATATTATAAATGCGAAAGTAACTCTGTCTGTCTGTCTGTCTGTCTGTTACGCTTTCACGCTAAAACTATTGAACCGATTTAAATGAAATTTGGTACAAAGAAAGTCTGGAGCCTGAGAAAGGACATAGGCTACTTTTTAACCGACTGCAAAAAATGAGGAGTTCCACGCGGACGAAGACGCGGGCAAAAGCTAGTATATAATAACATGCTACTTTTTTAACAGCTTTGATTTCCATTGGTTGACAGAAAAGTGGAATCACTAATATCAACTTAGCTGTTTGAACTTGGCTGCCAGGAAATGGTGATCTACTGAGGTGTATGTTATATCCTTACTAATATTATAAATGTGAAAGTAACTCTGTCTGTCTGTCACGCTTTCACGCTAAAACTACTGGACCGATTTAAATGAAATTTGGTACAAAGAAAGTCTGAAGCGTGAGAAAGAACATAAGTTTCTTTTTAACCGACTGCAAAAAAGGAGGAGTTCCACGCGGACGAAGTTGCGGGCAGAAGCTAGTATTTTATAAAGCTTTCACCAGAGATGCAGAGTTCGTTTCGTTTGGTAGACGCGCCGGCGAAAATTTAAGTTTTTTACTATAAATAATTAGTTATAACCAGAAACTTAATCCACTAGATAAAATACTAGATAGGTTCTTTCATCTGGTTGACACAACAGTGAAGGATAACCTTACTGCGTATCATCTACTATAATATTTATAGATATAATACCATATTTGTTAAGAGAGAAAATAGCCCATAAGAATGTTCAACGGCCAAGTCACATAGCATTAACTATAATAATAAAGAAATCTCAGTAAGGAACCTTAGACTTGGCACGACTTTGTCTAGATTTCATTACTTTTTAGAGATAAACAAGCAGCGTCATCGAGACTTAGCTAGTTTTTTACAGAATGTTTTTGGTGGGATAATTAATTAATAGTAATAGACGTGCCAACTGTTACGCGCTGGTTGGGTTCATGTCAAATGATTTGTATCCATCGTCGTCATTACAAAAGCTGTAACAGTACAAGGTGAATCTGTGTTGTAGATAATGTACGGTTTAAAATTGTCATGCAAACTCTGCTCGGGAGTTAGCCTCTTCGCTTTTGCGAGGCTTATTCTGCGGGGAAATTAATGACGCGGACTTAATGGAATAATGGAGACAGATTTCCTTGAGGATTTCATGTTTGTGTGGAAAATAGCAGATAAATTAGGGAAAAGTTTTATTTCGGATTAATTTACATTTTTTCACTTCACAAAGCTGAGTTGGAGACTCTGCGTAAATTGTACAATAATTATTGCTAATGAGGTTATTAGGTAGAAAGGTACCGTTTTCTTATTTATTCTTTGAAAAGTAGGTGTTATAATTGAAGTTATATTATGTCCATTCGTGTCCATTTATGATAATGGAGCGCACTAATAAAACAAGAAAAAGATATAGATTAAGTTAGATTAGTTTTTGAATGTAATTTTACTTATTGCCTGATATAGATTGATGTTGATTGTTACATTACAAGAACAAATAGTTGTAAAGAATCAAGATTTTACAGTGAAGTGTGTAACCTTTTGAAATCTTTATCTATACTAATATTATAAAGCTGAAGAGTTTGTTTGTTTGTTTGAACGCGCTAATCTCAGGAACTACTGGTTCGAATTCAAAAATTATTTTTTTGTTGGATAGACCATTTATCGAGGAAGGCTTTAGGCATATATAACATCACGCTGCGACCAGTAGGAGCGAAGAAACAGTGGAAAATGTGTAAAAAACGGGGAAAATATGAAGCCTTATGAATAAGTGACAGAAGACTTTGACAGATCTTTGACGAAACAATTGGACGGGCAGGACGACGTCTGCCGGGGCCGCTAGTGTGTATATAAAGGGACTAGAACGCACTACCAAAGTTACAAATCGTACTTAAAATTTATTAATTTAAAGTAGTGGGTGGGAGAAAACGCAATAACGCAGTGTCACGGTACATTCTAAGCTAATGCATATATTATAAAGAGCTCACGATCTAACCAAGTAGACTAGATCTTATCTAGACTTTAATTATTCACTGTTCTTTGTTATTTTATTTTACGTCCCGACTAGTGCCTTTTTTTAGCTTACACGGTTAAAAGCTTGATTAAAAGTTTAATAGGTATCCAGTAGTGATAAGATTAATGACTAATTTACAACAAATCATTATTATTTCAACCGACAGACGTCCTACTGGTGGGCAAAAATCACTACAGTGACCGTTCTTGTGCCACCAGGGGGGCTAGACAAGTGCCCAACGTTCAACGTTAACATTAAACGTTAGCACCAAAATGTATGGGATTTGACATTTGTGACGTACGTGACAGTCGTTCGCGGATGTCAAATCCCATACATTTCGGTCCTAACGTTTAACGTTAACGTTGAACGTTGGGCACTTGTCTAGGGCCCCAGGTTATCGGACCACCTTATAGGTATCTATCCAGGCTGAGCCTTCCAGTTCTATGTCGCCCTAGTGCCTTTGTGGCCCTAGTACAGAGTTGAAATGCCTGATTTAATTTCTTTGTAGTCTAGGTAGATCACAAGTAGAGCTAATTTAGTAAGTAACAATTATAAATAACTAGCGGTTCGCCCCGGCTTCGCACAGATCCCACATTTTTTTCAAAATATATTATAACCTATGTCACTCGGGAATAGTGTCCCAACAGTGAAAGAATTTTTCGTTAAATCGTCCAGTCGTTTCGGAGCCTATTCAATCCAAACAAACAAACCTTTCCTCTTTATTATATTAGTATAGAAGAGTTTTGTTCCGAATTGTATGTAGGTGTTGAATTTTAAATCAGGTTAGACAGCTGGCATATAGGTACCTCAGTAATCCCTACTATATATTATATTATATATATTTACATACATATATAGATATATATTGTATATATATACATATATATATATATATATATATATATATATATAATATTATAAATGCGAAATTAACTCTGTCTGTCTGTCTGTCTGTTACGCTTTCACGCTCAAACTACTGGACCGATTTAAATGAAATTTGGTACAAAGAAAGTCTGGAGCCTGAGAAAGAACATAGGCTACTTTTAAACCGACTGCAAAAAAGGAGGAGTTCCACGCGGACGAAGTCGCGGGCAGAAGCTAGTAAGTTATATAACCGTTTGCAAGGTAAAATTTTATGGCCGTCTATTTTACTTAACATGAGTATCAAGGGAGGTTCCGCCGCTATAATTATTTAATAGCGAAATAGTTCCCGATAATAACTTGAAATGAAGACTTGGCCGTAAACTGTTATTAATGGTGTTCCCTAAGTGGGGCTTTAGGTGTTCTCGTAAAACTAAGACCGAGCTGCAAGTAATGGAGGAGGGTTGATTGCCTCTCACTGTTACGAGTCCATGATAGTAACAAAATGCTTTATAATAAATGCTTCAATAATCCCTACTAATATTATAAATGCGAAAGTAACTCTGTCTGTCTGTCTGTCTGTCTGTCTGTCTGTCTGTTACGCTTTCACGCTTAAACTACTGGACCAATTTAAATGAAATTTGATACAAAGAAACTTTGGAGCCTGAGAAAGAACATAGGCTACTTTTTAACCGACTGCAAAAAAGGAGGAGTTCCACGCGGACGAAGTTGCGGGCAGAAGCTAGTAATATATAGTTCTATACAAAGTTTATTGAAGGATTTTTATTATTTGTAAACCGTAGACATGACGATTGGTTTGTTTTTGTCCATCTAGTAACTAACAAAACCAATAAGTGACACGGAGAGGGGGCTCATACAATTTATACCATAACGTGACGTCACGAACCCCCACTCCCGAAATTTGAAGCACTTAAATAAATTATTACTTGAGGGACAAAAAAAAAACTGTCTGCCTATAGTAAAATATTGAAAAAAATAGAAAAATACTTAGAGGTTTCTATTTTTTATAGGTACCTTTTATTTGTTATACTTGTGTGCTAATTGCATATTGAAAAAAAAAATGAATTAGGTACAGCTCTTTTTTACATTGAAATAAAACAACTACAACAGAATTAACTGCCCGCCGACTGAGTAAAGTTTCCAAATCATCATCATAAAAAAAAACAGTCTAACACTAAACTACCTAGGTACAAAAAGTTTACGAATAGTTATCATGAAAAAATTACTAAGATTTCTAAATTGGAAAATATTCTACAACAGCATTGTACCTCGGTAGTGAAATATATTATAGTTTACAAGCAAAATTTAGAAGCGAGAAAAATAAACGAAACCTCACCGAAATGAAGTCGTATTTCGTTAAATTCTAAGCATCTAAATGCGCTCACAGAAACTCATTACGACCAGCGACACGACTAAATATGAAAATATTACTTTAACAAAAGTGAAAAACAAGAACAGGGCTTGAACCCTGAACCGCTATTACCAAGGCCTCGTTTGCCTTTTTCGTGGGCATAAAGCAGAATTTATGATTTTAATATTGCTTCGGTCGCGGCCCGCGACGTGACCGATAACTCAACAAAGTCTTTCTAATGTCGCTTATCGCTATCAATATTGCTATTACATGACATTTTGTTTAATAATTTCTGATGCCTTCGCGGTTATTATTATAATGGACTTATTTTTACATTTTACATATTCGTTCAAATAGTTAACGAAATACTAAGGAGTAAAATGAAATACGCTAGGTAAATCTATTACAGTTGTTTCATTCCAATTTTATTTGTCGCCGAAGCATAAAGTTGATTGGTTGAGAAATTTTATTGGATTTTTATTTATCTAACTTACTTAAGTATACCTAAGTTTTGTTTTCGATCACTATATACTTACATTTTTAAGCATTACAGAGCAACTTATACTGTAATAACTAGGTGTTGAATATGGGTTAACGAAGAGTAATCAATTTAATCGAATCATGAAGTAAAATTTATAAATACCTTCTAATCTAAACATTTAGGTACTAAAATTTCACTATTACAATATACTAAAGAGAGCTAACTCAAAAAAGGTAAAAGAGGCGAGAAACTGATTAATATATGCATTATGCACGCATGAGTTTTGTGTATAAATTTATACTTTTTATAATAAAGCTAGCATAGTTATATTAGCTGAAATCAGTTTTAGTGTAGGTGGGTTTTGTTGGAATTCGATGGTGTGCATAACTCAAATCTTCCGGTTTTTAAGTTAGATCCCTTTAGATCTAGGTGTGCGAATTGTAAATTATTTTCTTGTATTAATACCTTTATTATGTTATATTATACGTTTTAACTAAGTATGATAGAAATTACAGTTCATAATAAGTCAGATTCACGCGTATTGTAATTACGCACGATCACAAACAAAACGAGCTTTTTCATAAAATATTAGATGACCTTCACTGTCATCAACTTCGAAAAACCTTTTTTCGCTTTCTTTTTACTTTTCAAACGACTTTTAAAATTAAAACGTATCAGCGTTCCGGTGGCCATGTCCGGTCTTTTAATTTTTTTTTATCAAATTCCTTTTTACCAAAATGACACTTTTTGAATGCAAATATTTGAAGTATCAAAATTATTGGAATAAAACAGTCGTCAGCCAATAAAATAAAATACGCGAGTTAAATCCGTTATAGGTGTTTCATTCCAATGTATAATAACCGCGAAGGCATCAGAAATTATTATAAAAATTACTTTAAGTTCTAATCATGGTAGGTTAAAATCTTACAACCTTGAGAAACTCAGAATACCTAAAACATTATAACGGATTAAACTCGCGTATGTAAATTTTATTCTGGCGATTTGAACATTTTACAGTGCCAATATTCGTAAAAGGCTGGAGTGACTAAAGTTCACTTTTTTTAAATTCTTGTGGACCTACTTATTTGAAGTTTCGTAATGAAAAATTAATTTGTGTACCTTTCTATAGATATTTAATTTAATTTATATACCTAAGTAGGTATACAATGTTGCTTAATATGTTGCTGATTTTATATTGTATCTATGGATCTAGTCCTAAACTAAGCAAAGCTTGTACCTACTATGGGTACTAGACAACCGATTAACATTCATAAATACATATAAGACATCCAAGACTCAGGTACAGATGCCAGTGCTCATCACATTGACATCTGCCCCTAGCGGGATTCGAACCAACCGGAGGTTGCGCGGTTTCGTAGTCAGGGCCTCTGACCACTAGACCAACAGGCCGTCAAAATTATTATATTATATTAGTTATGTTATGCAATAAAGCGTAAATATTTAAATAAAATTTCCCTTTAAAATTAAAAAAACAATTTTCCGTTGCGCAAAATTCAGCACAAACATTAAATAATGACAATGATATGTCTAGAACACAACTTTGGTATAATGCATCACAGTAATTTAGAGAGCTGGGGGGCTAGACAAGTGCCCGAACGTCAAACGCTTTCTGCCGGCGACAATTGCAAACGCCGGAACGTTTACGCCAAACTTTGCTTAGACAAGGTGCAGCAATAGCGATAAACGTTCAGGCGATCGCGATAAACGCCAAAAAGTTGAATATTGTCTATGGTTACGATTTTTGAAATGTCAAAATCGAAAGGTGACGTCACTTTTAAAAGAGATTTTTACGACGCGGTAAATAACAAGTTATTTACGTAATTATTTTAAATTTAAACGCTCCATCTAATACTTTTATGTACCTAAAATTATTACTATTAATATTTTCACAGTTCTATCAGTTTACTTAGCGCAATTAGTCGTATATAAGTATTTTACAACGGATGTTTCTTTTGAAAAACACTTACTAAAGTATCCTTCAAATAAGTACATGATATATGCTTTATATATATATATAATTATATTAAATAAAGCTAATAATATTTTAGAATGAATATAAAAGTATTGCGTTTTGATAATTTTTTCGATCGATTTGGTACTTTGAATAGTTTCTGAACGCTTTTAATTACGTGGACTGTCATTGACTTTTGTACGAAGTCACATCGAATTATTATATTGATTAACGATTATTTTTCCGCTAATGATGTGTTTATAATAAATAGGTAATTATGATAAGTTTATTAACGGCAAGTGAAGAGTTATAAGACAAGTTGATGTGCAGTGAGTGTTTCTCTAGGCGTAACTATGTCTATAGTACCGTCACGACTCAACGCGGGTCCAGTTAAAAGCTATGCCTGAGTGTGATTTTGTTATACATTACACCTGCTTAAGTACCTAGATAATTATGTTAACTTCAATTTTAATACAGTGACGTCGGTTTGGAGCCACGCTTTTATCATAATCAATAATCATGTTATTCTCTTTATTGCAAACATAGTAGGTACCTCCTACCTACTTGTTCGCGACACCAAATCTATTAGTTTTGAATTATGTATAGAAATAAGTCAATAAAACATTAGAATTAATTAAACAAGTAAGAAATAAATAAATCATAAGTTATATCAAAAAGTAGGTAAAATATCTGATTACCTATCACCATGTAAATTATGAATACATAGTAGGTACTAAATATAATTATGAACCCATATGTCCCTTTATTATGTTTTAACTTGTATATATATATAATAGGTAAGCACCTACAGGTTATTTAGGAATTAAGTATTGCCCTTTGTTGGTTGGCAATAACACCAAAATCTGATCTGTGCTGTTTTCTTCTGCAGGAATATCACTGACTGAGAAGAGCGTTGAGTGTCATGTTGACCATGTAGTGCAAGATATATTGGGCTGGTCGCCTCGGGTTGGCAATGATGTGTCCTGGTTTCAATCACACATACTTCCACTGAATATTAAGCACAATGCAAAGTCTGTCTTGCACATAATGTTTTGTGTATTGCTCCTCATGAAATCCTGATTCTGTATTTAAGATCTGGATCAGCAGCCGTGGTCATATTGGAAAACTGCATTCACCTTATAAATACATTCATATTTTACTAAGTACCAATTGTTTTATTTTAGGCATTAAGTAATTAATTATTTATATAAATCTTGATGGTATTTAAGAGATAAGGCAATATAAGTAAGTATGGGATTGATTATTTAAAGAATATTTTGTAACCTAATAATTTTTGTCTGTGTATGAATTATTGTTTATTTCTAAAGATATTTGCCAATAGGCTGTAGTTAACTAAATAAGTCACATGGTAAATAATATTTGTGTGTACAAATTACCCAATAGCCTAACTTGTTAATTAACTATTTATTTGCTATTGTAAGTACTTATATAAGTTTGTATTTTGTAGCTCCACTTGACTTGATGACAAAATAGTAATATGTGTATCATGTGTGGCCTGGCATATAAAATATTATAATTTTAATTTGGCATTCACATCAATTATTGAAAATAATAAAACTAATTGCTATCACAAATCTGTTAGTTTATAAATCAAAAGGAACTTAGGTGAAGAGAAATAGTATAGATCTGCCTATCCTTATTAGAAAAATAAGTTTTTTATTCATTTATGTATCGCAAATGTGCTACCACCCACTAAACCAGGCAAGTTGATTTTTTTCTGTTAGGTATCTCTAACTAAATCATTAGAACTAGGTAAGTACTAAGGAGGTAGGTATTTGTGATAGTATACATATAAATAAAAATAATAATCTAGTAAGGTAGGTACCTACAGCTATTTGTTACCTAGGACTCTAACGCCAAAATAAATAAGAGAAGGTACGAAGAATCTGCAAAGACCAATCAATAGCATAATTAAACCTATGGACACAATTTACATTATGTTGATACCTATAGGTATTTAGCTTTATTGCAGTCAGTATGTCAGTATGTTTTTATGTGAAATTATAAGCAGCTTTTATATTATATACCTACTATATGAAAAGTAAAGGTACCTACCTACCTATTTCATTGTGTGTAGGTATAAATTACTATTAATAAATCTATAAGTACTAATATTATAAAGCTAAAGAGTTTGTTTGAACGCGCTAATCTCAGGAACTACTGGTTCGAATTGAAAAAATCTTTTTTTGTTGGATAGACCATTTATCGAGGTAGGCTTTAGGCTATATAACATCACGCTGCGACCAATAAGAGCGAAGAAACAGTGGAAAATGTGTAAAAATAATTTATATAGGTCTACTAACTAACACTAGGTGCAATTCTTAATAGGTAGGTGCCTTACTATTTAGACGTCACTTTATTTTAATTGATAATAATATATAAAGAGTATAATAAATAAATACTAAATAAATAAATCATTTGAACCTAGGAATGTGTAATTATTTACATTTTTTTTTACATCAAAGCAAATTATCTACTCCGTATTATCAACAGCTGATCGAAGACCCGCCATTTTGAATCGTTTACGTCCAGGGTCGAGTGGACGCCAGCTCGGCGTTCACGGTGATCGTTCGTGGGCGTTTACGATTGTCAAAAGTGGTTGTTGGCTAACACAATGTATGGGAATTTGCAATCGCCATAAACGCTTTCTTGCGTTCAGCGTCTGAACGAATTCAAAAGTGGGACTTTGTCTAACCCCTCTCTACTCGTTTGGACGAGATGACGTCACGAACGTTCGCGGCTGTCAAATCCCATACATTTTGAATCGTTTCGTTTAAACGTTGAACTTTGGGCACTTGTCTAGGCCCCCTGGGCAGTGCACATTACTCTTGTGCATGCAAACTGCATTCTGTGTTCGTATCCCGAGATGAACACTGCACCAGCATCTCTTTATCTTATCTCTTTACACCACTGTAATCTTTAATCTATTTTTAAATATAAATGAGAAATTTAACAAGTGAAAGTATCACATAATTTACGAATAATGATAAAACAATTACTTACTTACTTCGTAGTGTTTTACAATGCTCGGACACTCTTTTTATTTTATCGTTAGTCTAGTTTCTCGCCACGACTTCACCTGCGCACGATAATGGCTCCCATTTTAGCCCATTAGGGGGTGAATTTTTGAAAATACTTTGGTGCTCCTAATCGCTATAAGAGGAACACTTGTGAAATTTTTCAAGTAATCTTTTTAGTCTTGCGTTGTTATGGTAGTCATCAAGTTAGTTTTTACTTTTATATTATACTAGCTGTTCGACCGGCTTCGCACGAATCATTTTATAGCTTATGTTACTCGGGAAAAGTGTAGCTTCCCAACAGTGAAAGAATTTTTGAAATCGGTCCAGCCGTTCTGGAGCGTATTCAATCCAAAGAAACAAACAAAAAAACCTTTCCTCTTTATAATATTAGTATAGATCTACAGATTTATAAATATTTGCTGCTTTAATGGACTAGTGATCAAAAAATATCACTAAAAACCTTATATCCAAATAAATTAAATTATGAAACTCATAAAAGTTTTATATGATAACTTAAAACCAGAATTAACGAATGTATCCATGAAATAACCAACCTGATATACACGTTACCCTATTAAATTTTACAGCAATTTCATATAAGCCATTTTAGTAAAACCTGGAATATTTAACAGTTTAAACATTTTCCTCGTAACTTTGTGATGTCACGTATAATGCTTGTTCGTCGTCAAACCATGAACAAAAGCACCCTGTTTTATGTAGGTACGCCGCCATTTTCCTGTGACTTCTGTACAGACAGGCAACGAAGAGGTCTCAACGGAATGGAAATAAAACATGTTGTGCAGGTAATGGCGCACGGTTGACAGGGAACTTTGGCATGTTCCTCTTCTCTTAACAAAATCTACCCTGTTAAGTATTAGACCATGCTCCCAGTCATCCCAGACTTACATGGTCTGAGATGAATTTTTTAGTGCCTAGTATAAAATAAAATTAGAGAGGAATGGGTACTCGCTAAGCTGAAAGCGGGGCCGCGGCCGTTTTACAGGTAACAGGTATCAAATGTAGTTTTAGTTAAACTAATTATTTATATGTCAAGAACTGCTGAACTAATTTGGCTCAAAATTTATCAGGAGGGAACTTGGAACAAGGAGACTATAGGATACCTTTTTATCTCATATATATAAAGCCAATATCGAATGTAGGTATAAAGAAAACGCGGCGAGTTCGATACAGCGCGGCAGCGTGGCGCACCGATTGACTGGTAGCTAACTTGACAGTCCTTGATATAAAAAAAAATCCTATTTAAATAACGTGCCATACACTAGTGCCCTCTTTACATAAATGTATTTTTTGCAAGTTAAGTAAGCAATGGAGAATTTGTGTGGAAAAAGGGATTTATCGAGGCGATAAAACACAATGAAATTTCTAATTGTTTATAATAGACACATTATTTGATAATGGAATTTCCAAAAAAAAAATGATAGCGAGAACGAAATCATAACGTTATTAATACAGGTATAAAAGATACAATAGATAATGATTGCTATATAGAATTTGTTTACTATCTGATGAACAATTTTACGCATCGTGCCTCAGAATGCCATACCGATAGTAAAAGGCTTTTAGGAAAAATCCTTCACGTTATTCAATTTAATGCGACGATAAAAGGTAGATTCTGTGAGTACACATTACCTAAATAATCTAAGATGTGAAATGTGATAAACAAAAAAATGCAATGTTGCAGTTTTTTCAACTTTTTTTCTTCAAAATAAAACATCAAATGTCGCTACAAACTTTTATATCTAGAATTTGTGTAATGTAAAAAAATAATAATACAGTAAACTGAATAGTTTTAGTGGAAAACATAAAAACTCATAACTATAATTGTATAATTTTATTGTTCTTTGTTTTGACGAACTCGGTGTAATTGAAACAATTTTATATAATAACGTTATTATAATTATGTTATTATTTATAAATAAATAGATTCAGTAATCTGATCTACCTACCTAATTTTCTTCTAGTTTTTCTGGAAACAATTTACGAACATCCCTACTAAACTATGAGTTATTCAGTTTATTCAGCTATTACCTACACTTAACTGAGTTTATACATCAAAACGAATTTCTACGTAGGTAAGTATGTTATAGAATTAGTATAATGAAATAAAAGTAAAGTAAAGTAACATTGTTTACTCGTTTCGTTCACGTTTTAAGATTACTTTATTATTTATATTCCTAAATAAAAACAAAATCCTTTTAGTACGAGCTTCTGATGCTTTCGCTGTTATAACACATTGGAATGAAACAACTATAACGGACTTAACTCGACCGAGCTGATAGTTTAACGCTAAAGTCTTTAGCGGTTAGCATTTTTAATATTAACGCAGATTAACGCTAGACTATATAAAAATAGTAAATTTTTAGAAGAGTCAATAAACAACATAAAATACGTAAGTTAATCCGTTGTACTTGTTTAACCATCTCAGAGTAGCTGATAGGCTTCGGTGAACGTAGCTGCATTAGCATAATGCCTGCAATTCGACTGCAGTTGCAACAGTCTGCCAAGCTAGGCTCCATTACGAGTATTTTTGCAGTTGAATGTGTGGTTCTTATATAATAAATGAAGTAGGTAGTTATGTAAGTTTTCATGGTGAAATGTACGATTTATTCATACACGTAGGACTTAGGAAAGTGTTGACGACAGGAATACAACCGACCTTTTTAAAAATATACTTATTAAAGATATTTTATACCTACTTTTTAAATATATTGTTTTTTTGTCTAGTTAAACGAGTGTCAATTAAACAAGTGATTCTAGTAAGCTGTGTATCTGATTGTATATTGCTACGATCCCCAACAGGTAGGTAGTAGAATAACAGACATATATAGGTACGTACATAAACAAAATAGGAATAAAAGGAACCATTTCCTTCAACCTTTTCTTACACTGAGAAACGTCTTTGGCTTCGTTGAACTTTTTTTTTAAAGTAAGGTGCTCGTCACTTGAGTACCTTAGCTACCTCCTCAGTTTGAACTACGGTTTTGATTGATTCTACATAAATTATAATGTTTAATATTCTTTAAATGAACAGGTTTTTTACGCCTTAAATAATGATCATTAAAACGTTAACAAAAAAAAACAAAAAGGTTCACCGACAACTATGCCATAAAATTTTGTAATTTGGCGAGTTACAAAACCGTTATAGGTATTTTTTCAAACACAAATAAACTTTTTACAATATCTGAAACTGTACACCTTTAGACCTTTCCACAATGGTTTAATTATAAAATATTGCGAAGCGATTTATTAAACGGTCTGTGAAAATTTCAAACATGGTTTTAGATTGATTTATTAATAATTTGAATTGATTTTGAAACAAAACTTCAAAGTGATAATTAACAACAAATAAACTCTGATAAAATATAACTAAATTTATTATATAAAATTTTCGTGTCGCGGTGTTTGTTGTAAAACTTTTTCGAAACCGCTGGTCCAATTTTTATTAAATTTAATGACAATGTGCATATTGGATAGGTCTGAGATTTGGCCAAGATTAATAAAAATAAAAATTAATAAAAATTATACTCCCAAATGTTAAGGGTGATCCACCCCAAACTTTATTATTTTTTACAGTAATAGATCTATAAGGTCACTTTCAGTTCACGCGCAAAAAGTCTAAGCTCAAGAATACAGTTAAAAAATACAAACGAATTAAACAACGAAGAGTTGGAAATTCCAGAAAAATAATAGAAACTCCAGGAATCACGAACGGCGGAAGAAGAAAAACGGACACTATTTCAAAACTCCTTTTTTCCATGTCCGTATTTCTTTGAAATAAATTTTGTTATTAAGTTACGTTTAGCTGAGCGTGGAAATAATAGTCGGACAATGCGGAACAAATCGAGTATACTTTGAATAATAAATATATTTCTAACTAGAATAACGTCTTCTGTAATATTAAAGTACCTAGTTTCTTTATTGAAAATTATTGAACAAATATAATTTATGTTTAACGTGAGGTTTGAAGCAGTCTATAATTTCAATTTTATAAGTCTATAATTCTTATATCAATTATATCGTAGTTATATATATAAATACCGCCTATGAGAGGTTCTGAGTATGATAGGTAAGACATAATATGTATACATCTTGCAAAATATATACATGTGTACTCGAAACTTCGTCAAACACCTAGTTCCTTTGTGATAGCCGAAACGGTTTTCTGAAAGTTGTATATAAAAAACATGCTAAATTTCAAGTTTCTAAAGTATGTTTAAACTTAGTGTAATAATACCATAATAAGATTGAAATAGATGTGGGGGTTTTATAATTAAGAACATAACCTATTTACATTATTTTACATGTTATCAAAGCACATTAGTCATTGGAATAAGACAAAGGTATTTCCATTGGCGCAAAGTGCTTAAAACAGTTATAAAGGATTTAACTTAGGTATTCTATTTTATTAACCGCGAAGGCGTCAGTAATGTTTACATTATTATATAGGTAGTAGTTCAACGTGTTATATTAACTGTAATAGTAAATTTGTACAAATATTCTACCACACACCAACATAAAGTTAACAAATTAGAATGTATGACAGTTTTAATATGGTTTCATAATTTTAGAGTACATGGACGCGTACCGAAGTTAAATTAATATTTTGCTATGCTGAAATTGTCATAGTTGTTCAGTATAATAATTGTATGTTTCCGAACTCATACAGCGTCTAAAACTGATTTCAAAACTGGTCAAATATGAACATTTTAGTTATAATGATATTTTTGTACAAAGACAAGAGCAGATATTTTTTCTAGGCCCCCAGTGGAATATCATTATACTTAATTAAAAACTAATGGTATTGAACCAAGAATTACTATCGAATTTCGATTTTAGATTTCTAATGATAAAATAAGGAAGTCATTTCAAATTTTTCTGGGCTAAAAAGAGCTCGAGTGAAATGCGGACAGAAAGAGGGGTAGGTTACCACGTCACTGACATCTCTGACGATAATTACGCTAAGGAATGGGCGGTTCTATGCGTATCTTTTACCCCCACTGTAGTCCCTCGATGAAGGGACCCTTCATTCGCAAGGTGCATACTAGATGGATGGTACCACTTCATCTGGGCTCCCAAAATATCTGACACAGGTCCGTTGGAACACCACAGTCAAATGCGCAAGTTGTCCTGTGATATCCCATATTAACGGTGAGGGTAGGCGCTGGTTTTTATTGTAGTCTGGCAATCATTTCAGGAGTCCCATGTGGGAACATAACCATGGTGGTAAGCTTTACACATTTTCCAGCGAAAAAACAAAACGTTTGAGGTTCTATCTTACGTATCCAGATCGTTATCGTTATTCTATTAGACCTGTGGCAGCAGTATTTTAAATTGAATAATAATGACAGAACAAGTAGGTACTTAAATTCGGTAAGACAATAAATATGAAAAAACAAATTTTACTGTTCTGAGAGTGTATGTAAGAAATCTTACGTAAGTTGGTAATCACAGATCAGGTGGCCAGAACGGTGTGGTAAAGCATTGGCGAAACGTGTGTTTGCCAATTCGTTAGTAAATCAGTTTAAACATTGTTTGGATTGTCAGCTTTCGACTTACGTATCTACGGATGTGTTGTTAAAAGCCGCTACCTAGGTACTTATCTAAGAAACGTATTGAAATTTTGGTAGGTAAACTATTTAGCTACCTAATACCTACTATGTATTGTATTCTAGCACCGAATTCTTTGTTAGTTTCCAATTATACCCTTTGTTAAATACAACCAAGGTGAGAACACTTTGGTTGTATTTAACTTTTGTGGTATGTATTTAACGGCTAACTGACTTAACACACTTTAAAACTTTATAAAAAGTCTAGGTTATATAAGTAAGTGCAGGTCGTTGCATAAAAGCGGTGTTTTTACACATACCTTCGCACACGGAGTATATAAAACAAAACAAAGAACAACCCAGACACACGATCGGCTTTTGTTGTGCAAACAATTAAACAGACTGGCCGCAGACAAAGTCGGTACACGACAAAACGTGTAGTAACAAAGTATAACGGAACAAAGTGTGTCGTCGCAAAGTACGGAACAAACGGCAGAACGTTCGCAACCGTTCGCGTTCTGACGGTATTAACGAGCCTTTTGTATGGAATAAGAATAGTGCTGTAGCGGTTTTATATTAATTACAATAGTAGAACTAGCAATTACATCTATTTCTATAAGTACCTATTTTACTCTCAGACCAAACCCGATATGCACATAAACATTGATAAAAATTGGTCCAGCCGTTTTAGAGGAGTTGAGCGGCGGTGCTTGTTGCCAACAAACACCGCCAGGGAAGAATTTTATATAAACGTTTTAAATTTTAAAGTGGTAATATCTAGTTGAAACAGGTGATGATAGCTATTCTAAAACTGTAGTAAGTCAATTTATTGATTAACTAAAAATACTGAAACATTCAAAAAACTCCATTTCGTTTTTTCGTGTTCGCGGCATCTCTTTTTGACAATTACGTTCTTACACGTAAATAAGAAGTCTACTTAAAAATAATTTGGAATGTATAATACGTCTTATACCGTACGGAATCCATAAAACGAAGCCAAAGTTAGATTCCGCAATATCTTGTAACCAGTGACGTACAAACATTTATGAATTGCAGGCTGGTTTCCTGCCACACGGCACACCGGTGATAGACGTGGCCACAGCAGGCTCGACATAATAATATAAACTATACCTCCAACCAAGAACGTATGCAGATCGTAGCTCAGTAATAAACGAGTAGGTGAACTAGCAACGGTGACGTCACTGTTTGTAATCCTGTGAAATCAAATTCATTATACTTTTCCAACACACGACAAGAAAACGATGCCCTTATAATTAGTATATATTTCCTTTTTTTTGTTTTTGTCAAATTCAATACTGGAGCTGAGTTGGACAGCTGGTGGGCCTTTACCTACTGCAAAACTGAACAGTACACGAGCTTTCACATGAGGAGTTTTAAAACCTGATTCCAGGTCCAACTAGTGCCGGGTGTGGGTGCAAGTGTTTGATCCCGCCGGCGGGGCTGCTGTAACACTATCGAGTTTGCTAGGTCTGGATGAGGCCGCAAGCCGCGGCAGCTGCCTGTTTATTAGTGGAATGTGTCCAACGGGAGGGTACGATGGCCGCTATGACGTGATCAAATAAAATTCCATACACAATATTATATACTATTTAACAATCGAAGGTCACTCACACTACTACAATGAGTCCATTAGCGATATTTACTAACCTATTCATTAAGCCCATAAGACCCCAGTTCCTGTATTCCTATTAAATACGTATGCAGGATAAACACAAGTGATACCTACACAAATAAGTCTCACTTGTCTAAGCGTTCGCCATTAGTTTTGATCATTAGTCCTTCCGAATATCATTTGTTACCTTAATTAATCAGTAAATGTAACAAGGCTTCCCAAATATCTATTAATACACGTAAGATACGTTCATACAACTTTGCTCATTAAAATCGTGACTCATCAAATTATTATGGCAATGTATTTAAGGGATATTCATGGTGGAATAACATGATATCGTCGTTAGTGCAAAACAATTTTCAAAGTTGTATACACTGAATTTTCCTTCCAAAAAGACACCATAATCTTGTTATATAACGTATTCTGTAATGTTCTTAATCTGATTAGAACTTAAAAGAACCTTTTAAGTATTTAACATTACATCATTCCGTCCGTAATTTCATCTGCGTAAAAATACTTAGGTTTAATTCTTATATTATTTGAGATCTCTGAATAGCGGCTACTTTCGGTTTATCACAATGTACATACAATTTGTCAGAGTGTAGGTATTTATCTGGTTGTGAAATAGTAGGTAGGTACTTCGGTGAACAATTCACGGTTGTATTCAATTTAGTACATTTTCGTTTCAACTTCTCAAGCGGCTATTTTTGTAATAAAAACTATCCTAATAATACCTGATACTTTCCCGGTTATTTACACGTTGGAATGTTTTATCATAATAGATAATAACAAATTTAACTCGCTCGACTAGTCTAACGCTAAAGTCACTTTAGTTTTAGTAAAGTTTTCGACACGCCAGCAAATAAAATAAAAAACGCGAGTTTAATTCTTTAATTCCAATGTGTATTAACCGCGAAGGCTTCAGAATTTATTAAGTAGGTATTTTTATACCTACATTTAGCGGTTTTTATGGGAGACTGAGCAATAGGTAGGTACTTACCTATTTCATTTCCCCTGTAAATAGCTTACAGCAAATATTTCGGAGATATAACAAATTTATCACATTGATTCATTCACCACACTTACAACCAAAAATTAAGGGAAACAAAAGAAAATTAATAATTGGAATTCACGAATTACTCCATTGTAATCCGATTTCCTGAATTCACTGGGTTTTCGCACTGTTGATGTTGAACTATAAATCATCGAACTGGATTTAATTTTCACCGCAATTAATTAAAATTATCTGCAATTGTTTAATTTCATTGTTTCTTCTAAATCCAATTAGGTATATACATGGGTGGATCAAAAAGTACCCGCGTTTGGAAACAGACGATGTCGTTGAGGTATGTTGTTATTATCATCGTGTAATTAAGGTATTTAGAAATTAAAAAATATATATTTGTTTAAAAACAATACATTACCTTTTATTTAGTGGCCAGTTTTATCACAAGAGTGTTGTATTTCGCGGTGACATGGAAAAAGATCAACATCGTTTCGTAATTCGGTTTTTATTTTTAGATGGAAAAACATGCGATGAAATAAAAGTAAAGTTGGATGCTGTCTATGGGGGCCTTTCGCCTTCTGTGACAACCGTTGGATTTTGGTTCCATGAATTTAAACGTGGCACACAACTGTTTTTGATGAAGATCGGCCAGGTCGCCCGCCAGACGTGGTTTCCGAAGAGGTCATTAAAAAAGTTCATGACTTGATTATCGCAGATCGACGAACTAAAGTTTGCGAATTAGCTGACATTGTAGGCGTGTCGTACAGAACATTTTTCAGTATATTATGTAATAAATTGCACAAGAAAATGATGTCCGCCCTTTGGCTGCCGCGTTTACTCACAGATGAAAATAATCGGATTCAATGTCAATGTCAAAGCAATGTTTGGATCTGTTTAAGCGAAACCCGATGGAGTTTTTGTCTCGAGTTATGACTGTTAACGAAACCTGAGTCTATTATTATACGCTAGAGACCAAGCGAGTCCAAAAAATAGATTTTCCCATATGAATCTCCTCCAAAGAAGGCGAAAACGGTCCCATCTGCCGAAAAAGTCATGGCCAGGATTTTTTTGGGATTCGAAGGGAATACTCCTTATTAACATCTTACAGAAAGAAAGAACAATCACAGGGCAATATTATAGTGAATTATTGGACCGATTCGATAAAAAACTTAAGAATACACGGCCCCATTTGGCTAGGAAAAAATGCTGTATGGCCCCGATAACGCACTAGCACATTCATCCAGGTTTGTCGCTGTCAAATTAGTGGAATTTCGCTACGAATTGTTGCTTCACCCACCATAATTAATTGATCTGACGTCCTATGATGTCTTTTGGTGCCTCAACATGAAAACTTGGCTCGGGGGTTAAAAAAATCAGCTCAAACGAAGAGATGGTTGCCGAATCATAAGCGTATTTTAAAGGGTTTGAAAAAACATACTTTTCGAGGGGTTAAAAAAGTGGTAAAAAAGTGGGGTTATGTGTAAAGACCTCGAAGGAAATTATGTTAAAACAATAAAAAAAAATCTTTAAAAAAAAAGTTTTTTCTGTCTTAACGCGGGTACTTTTTGATCCACCCACGTATTATGTTATTATTATGCTACACGCTTCTGACCGCGATTCTAAAACCATATATCCGTAGAATTTCTTTATTCTTCATTTCTTTATTTGCATCCATGGTATTTTTAGGTACCTTTATCTTTAGGTATTCACATAGACCCGGATCGGGTGTTGCAACTTAATTTATAACTAATCAAATAAAACATTCTTAAACATTAAGATTAGATAAGATTAGATTTATTTATTTCCCAAAATTCATACAATATAATTACATTTATTATTATGTCAAATTACATGTACTCATATTGAGATCGTCAAAAACAAAAACAAAGAGCAATAAGATTAAATAATAATTAACATCAAAATTACAATAAGATTTTGTCATACATATAATGTCATACATATAAGGTATATTAACTATCATAGATTTTTCTCATTAGTCGTCAATACAATTTGTCATACGGAATAATTTATATTTAATACATACAATTGAATACTTTTAAATAGACAAATCAATAATTTATTTATATTTCTGAACGAGTATAATAATATTAACAACTAGCTGCCCGCCTCGGCTGCTAGCCATAAATAGTGTCGTTCCCAACAGTGAAAGAATTTTTCAAATCGGACCAGTCGTTTTGGAGCCTATTCAATCCAAACAAACAAACAAACCATTCCTCTTTATAATATTAGTATAGATTTAAACAAAAACAAAAAAATCTAAACTTTAAATACTAAAATTTAAACATACTTAGGTAGTTATATTATAATTATCTATTATATCTATATATACTTTATTATATTGGTCCTCTTATATAGGTATTATCATTTACAAATTTTTCAACGCTATAGTAGTATTTTTAAGAAGCATTTTGTCATATTTCTTAAATAGTACATTACGCACCAAGGCCAGTAAAATAAAAAATGTCTCAGATCACAATATGTAATTGTCGTCCGAGGCGAAGCCGAGGTTGACAAAAATGTGATCTGAGGCTTTTTTATTTACTGGCCGAGGTAAGTATACTATTTTTCTGTTCGGCGAAGCCAGAAGGCGGGCAACTTCATTTAGCGCAGCGGCCCGAAAGTTGGCGCTTTCTGGCCGGAGGACAGAAAAATACTTTGTCACTGCTTTCGGATCTAATATCAATTAGTTTCGGGTAGCTTTACTTCAACTATCGCAGTTTCAATAGTAAAGTCCACCCCCACACGGGTGATTAAAATTAATGGTAGGTAGGTTACCTACCTTACCTTAAGTATATCTTTTTCGGGGACGCAATAATTCTTAATACTAAATTCTACCGAAATAAGTACAGCGGTTTAAGCGTAAAAAGGTAACAAATAGACAGACCGGACATAACTACTTAATAGATTGGAGATTTAATTAAAAAATATTATTTGTCATATTTTACATACCGTCGCAATAATATTATAATCACTTAATCTGTATTAGGTAATTCTAAACAAAAGACCAACGTAATTATAAAACGAACATAAAGGTTGTAATGAAACAACTTTAAACAAATTTAACTCGCGGATTTTATTTGCTGCTAAATTGTTAATTGATTAATTACTTAAGCATAAGACTATTGTCAGCTCAGTCGTGCTACGGTTATAGAATTTGTGAAGGCTTCGAAACGTCAGTCAACAAAATAAAATACGCTAGTTAAATACGTTTAAAGTTAAGGCATTAGAAATTATTAACATGAAGGTTACATCACATCACAAAGTTTTAAAATAATAATACAGATTTTTGTTAACTTCAGAATCGTCCTTTTTCGTCGGTATACAACACCGAAAAGTCTTAATAAATTAAAAATGAAGGTAGATTCGTAGTCATTCTCATACTGATTCCAATTACTGTGGTCATGGGTCCATATCCAATCTCATTTTTTCTTACACACATTTAATGACAATATTTTATTAATTACAACCAGCGAGCCTATGAAGAATTCTCGACAAGATCTCACGTTGATCTGTCATTGGACCGATATCGTTACCAGTCGTTATTGTTTCGTTGGCGACCTGATGATTCTTTGTTTAAGCTCGTTAGCTAGATCAAACTTTGCTCTTGTTCGGATTTTGTTTATTTTTCTTTGGCAAGCTCGTAACGAGCTATTAAATCGCTTTTTATCGTCATTATTATAGCAATTAGAACGAACTTTTTAAGATTGCGACACGCACAATTACTCGCTAGGAAATTAGATTTTTTATGGTCGGAAATAGAGTTATGTTTGAAATGAAATAAATTGGGTCGTTCCTTAAAAGGGAATATTACGTATGTAACATATTAGTAAAAGCAGTTTAATATCACCTAAAATTTTTATGAGCAATTATTCTATTCTAGGCAGGTATATGTCGCAGCCGGATCGTACCTATCATTCGATGTATTACATTATGACTAGTCGGTTTATAAAATAGTTTTTTACCTGCCGTTTAGTACCAAAGTTTCTTCAAAGAGTTTTTTTTAATATAACCGAATAGAATGAGGGCCACCGCGTGTCAAGAATTCGCTAGATGCGCTAGTGTAGAATGAGGTCTAGCTGTCATGTTCCACCAATGAGAGGCAAGCTACTGGCCTGTGATTGGTGGTACATGACAGCTGGACCTCATTCTACACTAGCGCATCTAGCGGATTTCTGATACGCGGTGGCCCTCATTAGCTTCATTTGACTGTCAAAATTAAGCGTCGATTTTCCAAAAAGTATGGTATAATCAAAGATTTATGTAGTAATTAGGGACAAACTTGGGGCTTTTTGAGTAAATTATATTCCTAATTCCAACCATCGAGGTAAAGGAAGAAACGTAAAACGATTTCATTTTATTTTCTCCAATATAGAGTTTGATCCTTAAATAGCATCAATTCATTCTAACTACCTATACGCCGTTTTATAAAGCCATTTTCTCTTCAAAAGCACTTCGAAAGGAGATTTGTCTAGCGTAATGACGTTGCTATAGATGGAACACGAGAAGAAACGCGTAGATGGCGCAACGGGTACATCCGTCGATAAAAGACCGCGTTTCCGTAGTAGCACACAGATTTTATAGATGCTTTTGCATCTGTGTATACATACATCCACTTCCCCATGTGGACATGGATTATGCTAATAAGTTCGTTTTTAACCCCTTACGCAAAAACGACGGGGTGTTATGAGTTTGATATGTTTCTCTCTCTCTGTGTCTCTCTCTCTCTCTCTCTGTATGTGTGTGTGTGTGTTTATGTGTCTGTATTTGTGTGGTAAAGTAGTTCCGTAACTAACGAAGCGATTTGATTCTGTTCTTTTTGTTAGAAAGGTAATTTAAGCGAGAGTGTTCTTATCTATATTTGATGACTATTCACTTGAATTTCATAAAATTAGCTTAACATAACCTCACGTAATATATGAATTACAGATCACACAGAAAATGGTAAGTATATAATATTATTATTATGCATACATTTATTCATATTTTAGAATTCACACTATCTAGTTCCAAACTAAGCAAAACCGACTTTACTTAACTGACCTAAATATATCCACATAAATAAGCTGTCAGATTCACCACTTAATTAAAGCATTTGCTTTTAGTAATTTATTAATATTAATTAAAGATTTTTTTACTAAAAACTAGTAAAAAGGTCCATAAACCATTACTGATCCGGAAATCAAAAAGAGCTGCGAGCCAATTTCACAGACAATCCACAATATTTTTTATGACCACACAAGACCCAGATTACATAGTCGATTGCTGAGAACAGACAAGTTCCTTACTGACTATTTTCTGGACCTTTCTGTAGGTACGTAAGTGTACGTCATTAGCCGGACAGGCCAATATTGCTGCTTCCGGGAATAAATTCTGTCCGGCTCTACCGGCCGGTAATGAGCAGGCGCGGGCGTGATGTTTTATATCTTACTATCACGGATCCTATGAAAGAGACAGTATAAACGTAATAATTTCTGATGCCTTCGCGGTTATTACACATTGGAATGAAACTACTATTAACGGATTTAACTCGCGTATTTTTATTTTATTTTATTAGCTGACGTTTCGGATTCTTCCATAATCATGACAGTTTCCATAATCGCACGACTGAGCTGACAATAGTCTAACGCTAATCACTTTAGCGTAAGACCATTGTCAGCTCTATCACTTTAGCGTTAGACTATTGTCAGCTCAGTCGTGCTACGATTATGGAAACTGTAAAGAATCCGAAAAGTCAGCTAAAGTAATAAGGCTGACGTTTCGGAGCCTTTACAGATTCCATAATCGTAGCACGACTGAGCTGACAATAGTCTTATAAAAGAAGGCTCCGAAACGTCAGCCAATAAAATAAAATACCTACGCGAGTTAAATCCATCTTAAGTTGTGTCATTCCAAAATTCTGATTAATCAAATAAAAATAATATAAAAAATATGAAAGATGATTATAGTTGAACACTTTGCTCATACATAATAGGGTATTTGACATGTTTTTAAAATCCATTTTATATTATGTAGTAGAGTCTAAGGAACCCAGCAAAAGTTGTTTTTTTAAATCTGGTATGTATTAGCTGAAAAACATCGAATTAAAAATTCAATATTTAAATAGTGTGCCAAAACGCTACTTTGACAATATGGCGCCGCAATGAGGTCGGTGACGTCACATGCCTGTTTGAGATAATCTACCACAACTAGGCGCAACACAACTAGGTAAACAAAGTTTACGGGCATGTGACGTCACGAAAAACTCGGCCCAGCAGGAGCGTTTTGTGTCACGTGACAAACGTTTAAAAAATGTAATTTTTATTTAAGGATTTTTAAATAAATCAATCATTATTTTCAACTTACGTTAATGAATAATCATTTTTTAACTCTTAATTTATACTGTTTACAGTAATTTACACTTTATTTTTCGCATTGTCAAAAAGCCTATTACGTACAAATCCTTAAATTTACTTCACTTTATTTTAAGACTTCACGTGTTTCCTACAAAGACGTGAACATGTCCTTGGAGACTTGACCATGTACAGAAGGGTTTAGGTCTCGTTACCTAGTTTATGGGTGACACACTGACGGATGTATCTCTAATGTGCCTCTTGGGGCTGGGGCTTACCCGGAACTTTTGCTCCTTAACGTGTGAGACTTTTGTTACTCACTAAACAAAACTTTCCAGGGTTAAGGGTAACGGTGATATTCGTTATCGATTTCATTATCATAGTACTGTTTTGTTTAAAAAAAATGTATTTCACTAACTATATCATTAAGTACAAGTATCTACTTGATTAAAATCCGTTCTAATTATTTTATTACAAAAATTCTCTAAACATCATAATAGAATCAATAAAAGGTATTTTTTTTACAATTGTTTTATTCCATTTATTAAGTGCGTATTATGATAAGGTATATGTTAAAAAAAAAATAAAAGAAAAAATATGGCAGTATGAGTTCTCCGGGTCAGCTAGTTAATGCTATTCTATACTTATAGTAAAGAGGAAAAGTTTGTTTATTTATATTATAAATAGGCTTCAAAACGACTGGACGATTTAAAAAAACCTGTCAGTATTGAGAAGCAACACTATTTCCGAGTGATATAGGCTATATTATATTTAAAAAAATAGGGATTGTGCAAAACCGGGGCGGGCCGCTTGTATGTAATATAATAAAGTAAAATAAAATAATTTTCAGTTTCTGTACCCAATGTCGCACCTAGAAATTTATGCAAGATTGAAATAGCCACTAAGCCTTAGAGACTCATAAATAACTTTTCATTAAGGACAATAAATAATTTTTGCATTGTTTCACTAAGATTTGATATAAAGATACTCCGTCTAGATTAAAATACAATTTACAGAAAGCCGTGTTTGCTCGTTAAATTTGCAAAACGTTCGACGTACCATTGTGTACATTTTAAAATTCATGAACGTGAATTTATGAAAGTTATTCCAATGTTACCTTTTATGCCGTTAACAATTTATTATTCGTTTTGTTTTTTAGTTTAAGAACTAAGTCCAGTTACTTATTTAATTTTGAAATTCAATGTATTTTAAGTATTTGACGTAATTATAATGATATTTTTGTACAAAGACAAGAGTAGAAAAATTTTAGACCCCCAGTGGGATTCGAACCCACGCCTATGCCTTTACTAGCGGCAGCGTGCTGAACCATTACACCATAAGGACACTTTTTCCACTCTTGTCTTTGTACAAAAATATCATTATAATTAAAAACTAATGGTATTGAACCAAAAATATCAATCGAATTATCGATTGATAGATCGTAGTTAATATTTGACGTAATGTTTGGGTCTACAGTGTAACTAAACATTTCAATTAGACAACCTGTTGGGTTAGTGGTCATAAACTCTTTCAGGAGTCCCATATAACCACCCTCGGGTTAGGATGGTATGCGTAATGCATTTTCAAGCGATAAAAAAAAAACAAAAAAAAAAGTAAGCTCTGACTATTGGTCACTGGTTCGCATTCCGCAGCTATCTCGAGTACATGTATTTGATTCTTGAATGTCTTATATGCGGGTGCCCCTTATATAGCATAACATTAATTGTCATATATTGAAAACGCATAACAGACTTGGCATAACAATATTATGCATAACATACAATATGCATAATTATAAAATGGCATACTGCTTAAAATGCATAATAATGAAAAAGCATAATTTTAATTAGTATAACTTTATCTGGTACAACTTTAATATGCATAATAAAATAAATGCACAAACAAGGGGGCATCACAGTTTCCATAAAATGGAAAAGTCGATTATTGAGATACCGAAAATTATCTCAGACAGTTTTTCATCATAAATTATTACAACAATTCTAGAAACTTTTAATACCTAGTTATTCTTAGACATATCATTTAGTGTCGTGTAAGTATGATTAATATTATCATACTTGTCTTCATTCCAAAATTATCAGAAAAGTAGGTTAGGTTAGGTTAAAACTGCGACACTTGCAGGATCGATTTGCTACCAGAAAAGTAGATCAGTTTTTAAACATATTTTTTCATTTTATTGGCCCCAATAGATGAAAATAAAAGTATATGTATAAAAACTTTTTTTTTTCAACATTGAATATTGAAAATTTGGTATACATTATGCACACAAAAAACATATTTAAATCAGTTGAGGTTGTGAACAGACACTTAAACTTTTTATAATTTTTCATATTTATAAAAAATAATTTTAGGCTTTTTATTTTTATGCTAGTTTATCGTTATGAGTATTTACATTATGCGTATTAAAATTATGCATTTTCAATTATGCTTATTAATGTTATGCTGACTTACAATAAATTATGCTTAGAATTGTTATGCTACTTCAAATTATGACGATTTATTTTATGCGTTTTAATATAGACCCCTTATATGCATTTATGTTTGTTTGTCGGTTGTCTAGTTAGTACCCATAGTAGTCCAAAGATATCTTTTATTTATTAATTGTTATTTCAAATGCTGTTTACTGGTAATACTTTTTTTTTTACTTTCACGATAAAACTACTGGACCGATTTAAATGAAATTTGGTACAAAGAATGTCTGGAGCCTGAGAAAGAATATAGGCTACTTTTTAACCGACTGCAAAAAAGGAGGAGTTCCACGCGGACGAAGTCGCGGGCATAAGCTAGTGAATTATAAAAGATTTAGCTCACGTATTTTATTTTGTTTGTTGACGTTTCGAAAATTCGTAGAACGACACACTGGCGAAATTCCAAAGCTAAAGAATATATCAAATTTCTATTTCGTATTCAGAAACGGATAGAAGAAGTTGTTTTTTAATTAATTACACGTTTTCATTTCTTCGAAGACGAGTTCTTATCCCGTATTTTTTCAGCATTACCGCGGCTTGTCTGAGGATTGCCTAAATGTCAACAACTTTTCAATTTACTGAGACGCAAATTAAGGTCTTCTTAGATTACTGTTATAACTCGGGATTTGGAAACATTTAAATAAATTTCTTAACATGCTGTAAGAATGACTAAAAACGTGCAATTAAGAGGATATTTGCATTTTGTGAAGAATGTTACTGAAATAGGCAACGAGTTGTTTCTAAAAACTACTCACCCTAATGATAAGTAGGTAAACTAAGTTAAGTTTCGACTATGCACGATAAGCACCCTAAGGGGGTGAATTTTGAATAATCATTCTTAGTGCTCCCTTACGTTACAAAAGGAAGTCCTGTACAAAATTTCAAGTTTTTAACCCTTATGCTTTAGGCCCTGAATTGATATGTCAGTCATTAGGTCATCTTCTCATTTTATACCATACCTATGTTTATAAGAATTATTTTATACTCAGCAGAATTTTCAAACTCACCAAACTTACGTATTACGATAAAAAAATAATCTAATAGCTTTAAATTATGTCTAGTGGAGACAAATTACCCATTTTTCTTTTAAAAAAGATATCAAAAGAATTATGTTTGTAAATTAATTCTGTAGTACTGCAATGTGATGGGCTCTTTGTTATTCTTTATCAAACACGACACGACAAACCTTCTCCTTGTCGACAACGTTCTCAATATTACGTCGACAAGATTTCGACTCGACAGTTCATCATAGGCTTGTAGGAATTATTTCTAAAAATAATCAAATAAATTTAGTTATCGAATTTCTAACATTATTAGTCAAATTGCTGCAGATATTCGCACCAGTTTCAAAATGAACGATATCTGAAAACCAATACTCGTTAAGTGTAGTTTAACCAATTTTAGATTCGGTTATTCGGTGAATTTGCAATTAAGCCTGATTTTACTTACGTATTAGAAGGATTTACGTCGGATTCGCAACATAATTTAGAACTACTTGGTATTTCTAATTAAGTTTATTAACAGAATAATTTATACAAAATACTAAAATTATATCTAAGCTAATATTATAAAGCTGAAGAGTTTGTTTGTTTAACTCTTTAATCTCAGGAACTACAGGTTCTAATTCAAAAATTCTTTTTTGTTGGATAGACCATCATCGAGGAAGGCTTTAGGCTATATAACAGCACGCTGCGACCAATAGGAGCGAAGAAACATTGGAAAATGTGTAAAAAACGGGGAAAACATAAAGCCTTATGAAGAATTACTATTCCACGGGGACGAAGTCGCGGGCACAGCTAGTAATGTGATAAAATTACTATCTTTATATATATCATTTTATCACATCTACTGCGATTTGATTGTTTTTTTATGTGTTTGAGTGGCTCCCTACATGGTTTAGATTAGCATATCAGATAGACAGATGCCGCTGTAGGTGGTATTCTAAAAAAACGCGGCACTAATTTCGCCTGGACAGCTAATAAGTAGGTACCTATATAAAATGAAATGATACAATAATTATTAAGGTGAAGCTGACTTAATGCTTGATATATCAACGTAGGGCGTAAACTATAAGGATTAGAAACTAGAAATTATTTTTATAACTTAAGCACAAAGAAGAATTTTAGAAAATTCACCCCGAAGGTGATTATCGTGTGCATTCGACGTCGCGGACAGAAGCTCGTATTTTATAAATATGTTATGGATAATTAATTGAATAGCTAGGTACATATTCCATGTCGCGTACCTTTATTGCAAATTAAATATTTGCAGTCATAACCCGCTTACGGACCCTCATCATACATTAAACCTCGATATTGTCAATTCCCAACCTAATGTCAGATTACCTAAAAATAATGTCACTCTTGTCACGAATTGGAGTTCTGCTGTGTGGTTTATGTCAACTCGTGTTCGGGTCTTTTACGGAATTTGGAACCTTATCCTTATGTAAGTAAGCTTTTTGTTCACGCATTGAAAAATTGGCAGGTGTACCCTTTCATAAATCGACGGGAGGACCCCATATGTTCGTTGGGTACCCGTGTAACTCTTTCGATCGGATCAGTCGGATTCCAATCGGTTGGTAAAAATACGACCTCTATTTTGTAGTTTATTGAAGCATTTCGGGGTTCGATGTGAGTAAATATTTTCAGTTAACTATAAATATTAAGATTTTATAAATTGTAAACTATATGACACAATATGTAATTAATAATAATGATCATAAAACGTATTAACTTCTGATGCTTTCACGGTTATTACACATTGGAATGAAATAAAATTGAAGTTATTAATTAGTGTTAGACTATCATCAGTTGGCACTCAGTACGTAGGTATATATAGGTAATTATAAACTGTGAAGTTTTCGAAACGAAACGAAAATCAGCAAAAAATAATATACCTTCCTACGCGAGTTAAATCCGTTATAGTTGTTAATTTTATTTGTATTTACCTACTCTTTATTGCACTACAAGTTAACGTTTAAAAGGTGCACTTAGTTTATCCTTAGCTGTAGTAACTTTCTAAAATGTATCTTTTACGTTAGCCTCATTCAACCACCGCACTTACAAACACTTTCAGTTTACATCGTAACATAACATGTAAGAACCGACACTACTTCCAGCACCGCTTAAAGCTTTTCTTAAAATGCCGCTTGTAGCTGTTACCTGAGACTGGAATATTGGCGATTCTCCAAATATTTTCGAAGATATTTTTGACTATGTAGGGTAGTTTTACACAAACCAGGTTAATGTTTTTGAACGCTGTAAATTGCTTACCTACTCTAAGTGTTGACGAATAATTCAAAAGGACGTCTGGACTGTCTTTTGTTTATTACTTTTATATGGTTTTATTTTAATACGATTTTAAATATTGACGCAATTTGATATTATATTATAAAAATATTGTATTTTTATTTAGTTCTTTGTCGTTTTTTATTTGTATGTTTAACATTAAACTTCGAGTATCATGAATTACGTGATTTTTTCATAATTCATCATCAATATAGTCCATTACTAACGTTAATACTAAGAATATTTTTAAATATAAAATTATTGTCCGTAGGTACCTATGATATTTTGTAAAAATACTTATTTTGTGAATTTGCCTTATCATTTTTTTTTAAATAATTAAGCTTGAATAACCCAATATCTATTAAAAAATGGACACTCGTTAAATTTTAGATTTTTTAAATGAGCCGTTTACATACCTATTTCAGATATTAAGAATATTTTAAAAAGCGACGATTTACAAAAAAAAAAAGTTACAACGAGTTTTCCCTCCAAATTGGTTCATCTTGTATTATATTTGGGATAGTATCCCCTCGTCGCATGCAAGTCGTTAAGTCCGTTGGTTTTTGGTGCAAATGCAAGATTGCGTGGCGCTGAGCCAAGGTGTTGTCGCGGCGTGGATAAATCCCGCGCAGGTGCAGCTTGCCCTTTAGATTGGCTGGATGCGGTGATGGCGTGCCACAAGTGTTAAGACAACTGGTTGAAATTCAATACGACTAAATCTATACTAATATAGTAAAGAGGAAAGGTTTGCTTGGATTGAACAGGCTCCGAAATGACTGGACCGATTTAAAATTGTTGGGAATCGTTCGCGAGTGACATAGGCCACATTAAATTTAATTTAATCCGTGCGAAGCCAGGGCGGACCTCTAGTAAAGAATCTCGGCGGACCTCTAGTAAAGAATATGCTTGCGAGCCAAAATTTTATTGACGTAATATTGAGAACGTTGTCAACAAAGAAAAGGTTTGTCGTTTCGATATTGTTTCGTTGTGCAGAAAAGAGACATCGAGATGACAAGAGTTCTTGTTGTCGACAACGTTACCGATTTTAGACTGATCACCGTGAGAATAAGGCGATATAGACATGACTTGATGTCAACTTGACAATTAACCATAGGTTCGCTGAAAACAAAACGAAAAAAAGAGCCTATATATATATAGATACGATTAGGCAAGCATAACTGCTACATAATATTTGAAAGATAAGTATCTGGTTGAATTTAAGGATACTAACTTTTGGGCACTGAATAGATCACCCCAAACTATCCAATAGAAAAACTATGTTTTTTTGTCAGCAAGTTTCCATTTCATACATAGAACTTCGAAACGGATTTCATTTTAATAGATAGAGTGATTGAAAAGGAAGCTTTATAGCACCCGTTTGAAGCCGGGACGGGTCGCTAGTTTTCTTATAATTATGTTATTGTTATCATCATCATCATTTCATCAATCAAAAGACGTCCACTGCTGGACATAGGTATAGATGACCACATTGACCGTATACCGACAATTATGTATAACGATAATATATTAACTTTCTTAAAATTATAACAATATCGCTAAGTTCCTTTGGCTTGATATTCAGTAATAGAGTCATGCCAAGCTAGTGTCGCTAAGAAACACTATGTTATCGAACTAGCCCGATGTAAACATGGTTTCAGCAAGGGGCGTATTTTACGCTTAGCGTTTAAAATATTTGGTGTTCTTGTTTTAAGACGTTTTCGGTATAAAATGCACGGGTATAGTATGGATATAGTACGGGCTTAGTACGGATAGTATATCGTTAATCTTTAGGATTATAGTCGTGTGACGCGGGACTTCAATCAGGCGCGTGCAGTGAGGATCGCGCGTGTCAGGCACACGACAGGGTAGGCATTTCATACATTTATACCATTATGCCTATATGGAATGCACGCCCTTGACTTCGATCCAACTGTCATTTTGTTATTTAAATGGTATTGATGTACTTCTTAATGTATGGGCATTAAATTGATGATTGGTATTGAATGGTATTGATGTACTTCTTAATGTATGGGCGTGAAGATTTGCATCTTGATTGCCCTAAATGAATTCTAACTGAATTGGATTTAAGGTTATAAAATTATACACAACTTTCTATGTCGGGTTAATTAAGAATAATATTATTAATTTTATAGTAAAGAAATGAAAGAAACAATTATAATGGATTTAACTAGTGCAATTTATTTTTCTGTCCTCCGGCCGGAAAGCGCCAACTTTCTGGCCGCTGCGCTAAATGAAATTGCCGCTTTCTGGCTTCGTCGAACAGAAAAATAGTATACTGACCTCGGCCAACTTTTTGTCAACCCCGGCTTCGCCTCGGGCGACAATTACATGTGATCTGAGACTTTTTTTATTTTACTGGCCTTAGTGCGTAATGTACTATTTCTGTCCTCCGGCCGGAAAGCGCCAACTTTCTGGCCGCTGCGCTAAATGAAATTGCCGCTTTCTGGTTTCGTCAAACAGAAAAATAGTATACTGACCTCGGCCAGTAAAATATCTACAGCTACTATAAATAAGATTAAAACTAAGAAACCGTTTTTTAAAAAAACAAGCTTTTATAATTTTACTAAATGGAAGAGAATCATATGTAATTGTGATTCTTTTTCATTTAATACCACACTCGGGTATATTATTGGTTATTTGGTTTTCCACCCCCTCCTGTAATTTGGTTTGAGTCTTTCTCAACGCATGGTTGATTACCATTACTCACCAACACATGCATTCTCATCAAACTGAACGTGTGTACAAAATTTCTTCTCTCTTTCAACTCAACCGGTTAAAGTTATTTGCTTCAAAATTCAATTGCAAGGTTTCTCCCGTACATACTTAGGTACATTGCAAGTTAAAAAAAGCTTTTAAAAACACATCTACCTAGGTATATCTAATGTCGATTATATTATTATGATCAAGTTCAAAGCGAAGTTTCATATTAAGTATTTCTAATATAATTTCCTGGAATTCGGAACTAACTTCAGGCCAGTAGCATCGTTCAATGGTCGTTATGATCTCTGTCCAATTTCGAAGTTCGGAATCAAGTTATCTGTGATTATGATTGATCTGCCTGAGTTCCGCCATTTTGTGTTAGATTTCAAGTTAATGTTACAGAATGTCGAAATATTTTTTTAAGTTTCTTTTTTCTAATGTAGGTAGGATTTTTTTAATGATTAGATATTAACCATTCTTGTACAAACGATTGCGTTTTATTTATACATCCATCTATCTCTCTACTAAAGATAATCAAAATAGCTTCAACGTTAAAGGTTATACCATCTATAATACCATAACGCACGAAAATAACATAACGCTTTATAAAACGTTAAATATCGAATGAAAAGCCACAAAAACCCATAAATAAAATCCACGTAACTAAATACTACAAAAACCAGTACCTGTGCGTAAAAATCTCGCTTAAACAATCACAGCGCAATTATACACCAGTGGTTTCAAATGGAATTTGCCAAAGCACCCACTCGCGGGAAATAGGTTTCACTCACTCGATTTTATTAAGGATTTAATTGGAGCACGGTGCCTCGGTCTGGTTGGTCGATCAAGAGTGCAAAATGACGTGTAATGTGACGTCATCGAGTGAGCGACCGCCCGTAATGCACGTAGTGCAATAGAAATTTATTTTCACTAGTATTTTTATACTTCAGTTCGTGTTGAATGTCATAAGTTAAGTAGGTAGGCAGGAAAATAGCTTAGAAGTTTTGTTTTCTTTAGGAAAAATAAACATGTTCTATGACAGAAACAAACATGAAACAACTAAGCTTCATACTGCCATAAACTTAACTGAAGTTGTGGGCACATTATAAAGGGATTGTGTTTAGGTATAGCTGGTCAGGTCCGATCAATTACTGACAAGTAACTGATAAGTAAGTAAGTCTAATTGGTTTTATTTTACATGAGTATAACAACCTCGTTAAAATAGCGGTAACGATTCTTAATACTATATTTTAGTAGCGGTTCAACAGTAGAAGTGTCAAAGGCAACTAAAACTACTGGAAGTGGTTACATGATATGCATACAGTCATGCAGAAAATATGAGAAAAACGGGCGATACGGGTCGCCGATACAAACGTATCAATGAAATCACCCGGGTTTGCTGCACAAAGGAATCAAATACTCGTATAAATTTTATTATTTCACACAAAGAAACATCTGGAAACGTTGTTATGTTTGGTTTCAATATCAATAGGTACCTGTAACTATAAAAGTGCTGAAAGTAATGAACGAAATTATAATTGTACAGTTTGGAAAATTAAAACACCAGGTTTGTGTTAGTTAATAAATGTTTTGGGACTTGAAGAAATAAACTAGCAAATTCATTAGACGTAGTAAATTGAATGCGTATTTATTTAATTAGTTTTTTGATTTGATCGATGAAATAATGAAATAACTAAAAACGGATTTAAAAACTTTGTACTTACTACAGTTTGTTTTGTCCAACATATCTACCTATTTTCTATTCTTCACGGTTTATTTTAGCAGCCGTTTTGTTAAGTCAAGATGTTAAATCGTAACGAGGGAGATACGGAACGTGTAAAACGAACGAATGAAAAATGTATGTGCCACTTTGCATGCCGAGCATGTCGTCGAATTAAAGTGTAGGAATTCGCTCAATATATTCGTGAATTACACGATCCATTCCGTTCGCGAATGGAAATGTGAATTAGACGTTGTTATACCCAATTGAAATGTTATAGGCGAGCTCCTACTCTTGACTTTGTCTGCTTACTAATTAGTACTGCGAGCCTATGATGAACTATCGAGTCGACATCTTGTCGACATAATATTGAGAACGTTTTCGACAAGGAGAAGGTTTGACATGGCAAGATTTCTGGTTGTCGACAACGTTACCGATTTTTGACAGATCACCGCGGGAATAAGACGGTATCGACAAGACAAGATGTCGACTCGACAATTCATCATAGACTCGCTGGCTAGCTAACGTTATATCTACCTCAATAAGGTATCACAATTTAATTTTTGAATTTTGATTCCACTCCGCTTTTCACTTCCTTAATGATGATGTTGTTGTAAATCATTCCAATGTATAATAACTGAAAATGCATCAGAAATTACAAGTGGTAATGTTCAATTATACCTATAAGTGTTTGATTATCTGTTTACTCCTAAGTCGATTTTTTATTATTTGTTGTCGATTTGTTTTGAGTTCCTGTAATATAATATATTTTAAAGTGATCATAATTTATGTCTTCCAGTGCTAGTTTATTTGTATTATAAGTGATTTTTTTGGCGTTGTCATCAAATAGTTCATTAAAATGTTGCGAATTACAGCTTTACCTTGCTTGCCAAAGAATTCTTACTGTCTTGACAGTCAGCAGAATAATAACTTTCCTTTAACTTCAATTCACTTAACTCTTCAAGAAGACTAGCGCAATGCTTTGTAAGATAGCAGACATAATTGTTTGTGTTTCAGTCTGTTGAAATCCACTATCTTAGTGAAATTTTATTTAATGTTCTTAAGAGAAAATATACAAAGCACTCGGAAAAGTCTTAACACGGTTGTTGTCTTGAAAAATAGCTAGTATGTATATAATAAAGGTCGTAGGTACATTAAAATTGTTTTTTGACTACTACTTTACGAAACAATGGATTGAAGTTTTAATGACGTAATTAACACATTAGATTTGGATATTTTTTTATTTGGGCATGATAAATCACTATATAGGTGTAGGTATGTGTAAAACAAAGTCGGTATCAATCTCTGTCCGTCCCTATGTATGCTTAAATCTTTAAAACGCACCAGATTTTGAAGGGATTTTTTAATATATAGTGATTCAAGAGAAAGGTTTTATAGTATGCGAAGCTGGGTCGGGTCGCTAGCAATGAATAAAATAATACCAACATGAACTGAAGTAATAAGCAAGAGATTTCGAAAGCAAAAATGTCCACTCATTTTTACCGAAACCCGATATTAACGTCACCATTCGCCTTTCATTATTTCGTCCATTAAATTTCACGCTCGGTTTAGTTGTTTAGTCAAGTGGATATTCGCTATAATATTTCTGACATTCCATTCATCCGTCTGCACACGACCTATTAGTAAGACATCTCTAATACCGATAGTGCTACATGGTTTTGCTATGTCACCCGGATCAAAATGAAATTGAGGTTCCAAATAAAGTAAATTATTAGTATACTAGCTTCTGCCCGCGACTTCGTCCGTGTGAAACTCCTCCTTTTTTGCAGTCGGTTAAAAAGTATGTCCTTTCCTAGTCTTCAGAGTTCCAGTAGTTTTAGCGTGAAAGCGTAACAGACAGACAGACAGACAGACAGACAGACAGAGTTACTATCGCATTTATAATATTAGTAAGGATTGAGTTTAACACTGAGTAAGTGTTGCTATATTATTCTGGAAGACAGATTTTTGATATAGATTTTTATAGTTTTTTTTTAATTGGTTGATTATGCTACTGTCATAAGATCCAAAAAAATAACGAAGATCAGCTTCTTAACCAAATCTTTGACGATATTCTTTTATTAAAATTTACGTATGTAAAATTATTTATAAACGTATTATTATTATATAAATAAACGTATTTAATTACTAAAATCATTCACGAATTGTAAATATATATAATAATAATATTCATTCGTTAAAACGATAGGTACTTAATTAAATAAGATCGTTTTCGCTGAAATCATACCATGCCTTTACGTTTATTGGCACGAAATTAAGATAAATTAAAACTAGAAATTTCACCTAAGACATAGAATTTGATTTTCGATTTTATCTAGTTATTATATTTTCAGTAAGTATTATTTTGTCAAGAGGAAAATGATTAAACAGTTATCCGTTATATTGTAAGAAGGGAACGCGAAGGGTAGGATAAAAAAAATACATTTAAATTCAAATTTACTTCAGAGCTATTGATATAATATTACGTAATATTCAAAATCGGTTAAAGTTAAAAAATTTGCTAACATGAGAAGTTTTAGTGTAAAATTACATCAAATTCAGAGCAAAACGTGTCCGATAAGTTGTGTGCGTACACATTTAATTACAGAAAAGACTTTCACTGCACGGCTGGGGCTATAATAAATAAATAATAATAATAATAAATATCTTTGGACAATTCACACCAATTATCTAGTCCCATTTTAAGCAAAGCTTTGATTGTGTTATGGGTACTAGACAACGGATAAATATACATAAATACATATAAGACATCCAAGACTCAGGTACAGATGCCAGTGCTCATCACATTGACATCTGCCCCTAGCGGGATTCGAACCCGCAACCTCCGGTTTCGTAGTCAGGGCCTCTAACCACTAGACCAACAGGCCGTCTATGTCTCCAAGGTCCTCAATCAATTGAGATTGTGTCTGATCCCGCTTGCACCTAATGGATTCTGTTCAGGTCTTTGACTTTGTAATATACCGTGCTAAAGTGTCGTCATACAGAATACATACTCCAATTATAAGACTAAGGGTTTGCTCACTTTGATTCAACTGATTTTAATTTTAGCGCAACATTCCAAGTCTTTACCAAAAGCCATTTCTTTAGGTGCATTTTCCATCTAAGGAAATGTGTCTTTGCAGTACTTTGAGACAAGCTCAACTTCAGCTTCGTACACCGCAACTCAATCTGTCTAAGTGAAAAGCGAACGAGAAATGTTGAGGCGTTACTTTATATTGGAATTTAAATCACACACTAGAATTCAATTTAGCAAGTTTGTCTCTATCTATTTCCAATACAATTTTCTTGATTATTCTTCAAACTTTAGTTAAATAGGTCGCCTTCGCACCACGTGTAAAGTAAAATAAACTCGATTTATTTAGTTTGATTAAGTATTATATTTTCTTTCAGACATATCAAAAACAAAGACGTCATGTGATACGTAGGTGACAATTAATGTAATAAAACAATAAGAGATCAGACCTAATTAGGTATCTAAATGTAGGTACCTACAATTAATTTGATATGTACCTACTAATCCCTACTAATATTATAAATGCGAAAGTAACTCTGTCTGTCTGTCTGTCTGTTACGCTTTCACGCTAAAACTACTGGACCGATTTTAATGAAATTTGGTACAAAAAACTCTGGAGCCTGAGAAAGAACATAGGCTATTTTTTAACCGACTGCAAAAGGAGGAGTTCTACGCGGACGAAGTCGCGGGCAGAAGCTAGTAGATAATAATCAAAAAAGTTTCATATCGAATTCCATACTAATTAATATTATCGTTTCAGTTTTTTCTGTATCAATATATATTTTTTTGTATATCTGTGATCCTATTTTTTTTAATTATTATTAACTAGTTTCTTACCTACCTTATGCGTTAGCTGGGAGTTCGCGATAGTGCTGAGTTAATGTGTACCTACTTATTTATTTAGTTGAAAAAAAAACAGTCATAATGATATTTTTGTACAAAGACAAGAGTAGAAAAAATCTTAGACCCCCAGTGGGATTCGAGCCCACGCTTATGCCTTTACTAGCGGCGTGCTAACCATTACACTATGGGAAAAAACAGTCATTTGACATAATTTTCAACTTATGATCTAAATTTATTCATAGGCACATTACAGGAAATAAAACTTATACTTAAGAGTGACCAATCAATGTTGTGCGCTCGCGTGTGTGTACGTATCTATGTGTATGTGTATGTGTATGTGTGTGTGTGTGTGTGTGTGTCATACATTTTATTTTTTATGCTATTTCTTGTGAACATTTCTTGCACCATAAACCTTGGACAGAGTTACCAACAAGCTGCGGCCGCGCGGGCCTCTCCGTAAATATTTGAGTCTCGCTAAGTTGGCGATGCGCCCAGAATAATAAATACAACGTTTGATTTCACTCCAACTTGTACTGTAACGGATGTCTCCTGCAATAATTACTTTTAAGATTATATGGTCTTATCATGCCATTTAGACTTGACTCAATTACATTCAAAACTGGCTCTTCTTGGAATAATATTTCGGTCAAAATTCGCCCCTCGTCGGAGAACAGGTCTTTGAATATCATTGAGGTCTTGATCTATCACGCTTGTCCAATATGGGTGCCGATTTTTGTATTATCGAATATGTACACAGTTAAATATTCAAGGCTACCGATCTGTGATCTCACGATTACTAGTCGTTCATCTCTGAGCTATGACGCCGTTCTTTCCACCTGGAAGTGGCAGATAATGTTTTGCTGTATTATGTAAACTAGCTTCTGCCCTCGACTTCGTCTCCGCGCAATAAGCACTCTCATTTTATTCCCTTAGGGGTGAATTTTCAAAAATCATTTCTTAGTTCCCCGACGTTATAAAAAAAACCCTGTGTTTCTAACCCTTCTAGTTTAGGACTGCATTCATATGTCAATTCATATGTCAGCCATTAAATCAGCTTCTCCTTTTACATATATTATTTTTATGTCATATCTTTAGTTCATTCATTTCAATTCAAAGATTCAATTTGATTATAATAATACTAATTTTTGAAGCAATGAGAGAAATCTATTTATGATTGTTGTATTAATAGTGGTTTTCGTTATATGTTAACGAAAAATACTTTATCAGAGGCAATAGAATTTTCTACCTCAGTTTAAAATTAAGCAGTGAAATTTGGCTCCAAAATCAGCAACATTAACCAGTTTGCTGCCAAATTTCGCAACCGACTAAACATTATTGGATACTAGCAAGTACGTGACTGTCAGTATTAAATGCTACAAAGCCGGCGCCCTAATTTTCTTCTGTACCACGAATATTAGGTTGATTACTTCCAACAATTCTAATGACAAAAAAATTTTATCCACTTCTGAAAATTAACTATCAAATAGTTATCGAATGATATAAGCTAGATAGGAGCTTAACATTTCGCATGGAGGTTATGATGTAAACAAAATGGTCACTAGAGGTCAGTCACAGCATAATGAAATTGTCTGTGACGTTATGTAAATACTTGAATATCAGGAACCCTCTATAAGGAGGGATAAGCTTGAAACTCCAAGTGTCCTCCAGACTCCTCAACTATTCTTTAAGTTTTCGGTTTGAGCAGGTACTTCTTTCCATAAAGTAGTTTTCAATATTTTAATTCCTTTTTTTAGATTTATGATAATTATTATGTTGGTTATATAAGTAGTTGGCTCTTGTCTTGGTTATATAAATGAAACAATTAGGTATAACTTAGACCTCGCGTACCAATATATTAGTTTTATACTGCCGTGTTAGATTATCATCAAAATCAGGTTTTGGAAACGTAATTATTAAAGAAATATAGGTACGCCAGTTAAATCTTTATCACACGAATAGTTTAAAGCCGAACTTTTGTGACTCCTTTACGCAAAAACTAGAAAATGGATTTTGATGAAATTTTACAATAATTAAGTTTGTACATCAGAATAACATAAAGGCTATATTTTATATATAACACGTGTAAAGTACTTATTGCACTCAGAGGAAATCTCGGACAGAAGGTAGTTTTAAAATATAATCAAAGGCAAAATTGCCATTCATTTTTAAATTTTCTTCTGTCCTTTGAGTAGTACCCCTTTTTTCTTTTTCTGTGTAATAATTAATATTGGACTTTCTTTCTACAGAAGGATAAATATTTAATACCTACTTTTTTCTAGCGTTACGGCGGTATACATTTTAAGTCAACATTGTTTGTTAAAGATTAATTCTTCGAATAGCACTATAATGTATAGGTACCTTACTGACTACCTATATATAGGTACTTAAGTGTTCTTATGTAGGTATTGCTTTAAAAAAAGTGTAGGTTTTTAAGTTTTCATAGTCAGTCTGACCATTAGACCGATACCATAATTTTTTTCTTGAATTACACAGCAGCAAAGTAAAACGGATGTAATTAAGGCGGAATAAAACTGAACGTATTTTAAGAGCGAAAATGGGTATTCTAGCTTACAATTCATTTTATAAGCTAGTTAAGGAAACTGTACTTAAACTCAAAGCACGCGTCAACATAAAACTTAAACTTTAACAAGGTTACCAAGTTAAAGTAAAGGGCTGCCGCATGATTTAGGTACACGCCGGAGTTCTGAGCTTTTAGTTACCTACATTGTGCTAATTAAACTGATTTACACGACTCAGTGTTAAATTTTAAATTGAACACAGTTTTACAATTTTTTACTCACAATTTATTTAATACTAGCCGTCCCGGCAGACGTCATACTGCCCGTTCGAAATTCAAATTAGGTAATTTTAGTTAGACAACGTTTGTATGGGAAAAGAAAAGATCTGTTTTTAGGGTTTTCCCGGCAATTTTTTGCCGTAAGAACCATCCTTGGACTTCAACGAACATTTAAAAAAAAATTGGCCAAATTGGTCCAGGCGTTATCGAGTTATGCGCTTACCAACACATTTTGCGATTCATTTTTATATATAAGATTAGCTCCTGGCCGCGACTTCATCTGCACGTTGAGCACCCCCGTTTAACCATCTTAGCATGCATTTTCGATAATCTTTCCTGTGTGCAAAATTTCAAGGTTCTAACTCTTATAGTTTAGGCTTCGCATCGCCCTGCTTTGTGTCAGTCATTAAGTCAGGTTCTCCGTTTATTAATATAGGTTAGCTTCTGCCTGGTGTCTGTAGAATTAGTAGGTGTTTTGGGTAGCCTAGGTATCAATTATGATACATCTACCTACAGTAAATTTAATTAACACCTCTTTAAAGAATGATTTCAGTAATAAAAACTATTTTATGTCCTATTCTATGACTTGAATTATATCCAGATCAGTTCATAGCGTTGGTTAAGCGTAAATGAAGTGAATTTTATAATATTAATACTATGCAATAACTTCCTGAATAAGGGTAAGTACATGAGGTCTTTTATATAAAACTGTCGTTTGTTGTAAGCGGTAAATGAGGCTAAGAAATGAGCAGACCTTTGATTGAGGACGGAGTAATTCACCGTGAAATGTTCAGAGGTTTTTACTGTAGCCCTTTCAGCCATTGTTGTGTCCTTTCAAAGGGCGAAATACTACTTTTCTGTGTTTCTTTGAATTTAAGGACCACTGATAAAAAGTATTAATGTAATTCGAAAATATAGTTCGTAAATGTAACAAGAAAAGATGTGTAGGTAGAATAATGATTTCTTAAACTGTAGGTACCTATTTGCGCACTTAATGTAACTTTGGAATGAAACAACTATAAACGGATTTTACTCGCGTATTTTATTGGCTGTCCTTTCAATAACGTTTAGCGTTAGACTATCGTCAGCTCAGTCGTGCTACGAATATTGAAACTGTAAGGTTTTCCAAACGCGAGTTAAATCCGTTGTAATTATTCCAATCCTAAATAATAATAATATCATGATAGCTTAAATACTACAAAACATTAATTACATGCAATTTTGCCTCTTTTCTATCAGATACCGTAATAAAAAAAAATCTTTCCAGCTTCCCTAACTCCCATTGCAACTGTATCAACTTTCCCGTTTAAATAATTTGAATACAGATAAAGGCTAAAAAAATAAAGTCCGCAAAACAAAGAGAAACACTGCAATCTTCTATCCGACGTTATCTTTGTACTTTAAGAAATTAAAGCGGAATCGGCTAAGATAAGCAGTCGCAGAAACACTTCTTGCAGCTGCAAAGATATTTATAACGACTTAGTGTGAAAGATTGTTCAGTTTTTAATACCAATTTAGCTTATATAGAGACCGTCCATTAATCATGATGTCATGCTTTTAGCCCTTTTAAACTGTACCTGTTAAAGGTACCTACTTCTCGTAATAATACCATAAATCGCTGCTTTTCTAGAATAGTGTCACAACTCGAAATAATTTGTTATTCCATTTAAGATCGTGAACCGTCATAATTAAGCTTCAATTCAGAATGGTGATGCATTTCGAGTTGTGACATATTCTAGAAAAGCAGCGAAATGGTTTCAAAAGTGCTAGGAAACATAAAACGTTAGGTGTTTCTGAAAAACTAGCTCCAAACAGAACCAATTACGTCACAATAAGCCTATCCTAATCCTAACTAATATTATAAATACGAAAGTTACTCTGTCTGTCTGTCGCTTTCACGCTAAAACTACTGAACGTCGATAGTCTAGAGCCTGAGAAAGAACTTAGGCTACTTTTAATTGCGAAAAAAAGTTAAAAGGGGCGTTAATTACTAATACTACGCGGATGTAGTCGTGGGAAAAGCTAGTATGTAAATAAAAGTAGGATCGCAGTTAACAAAGTGGCCTCGCTGTTGTAAACAATGGTGCAGTTGTATGCAAAGTGCAGACAAGATGGAGCCGGGAGAATTATTATTTATAGTACACCGAAGAGAGTTTTGTTAAATATTTAAATATTTTGTAAATGCACAATACCTAAGTACACAGTGTAATACTTACCTGCCTCATAAAAAGTAAGACAGTCGTTAAAATATAAAATGAAAATCACCGAGGAGACTATGCTTGGCTAGTCTTTATTCCACTGTAGGTGGGTGGATATTCGAGCGTTTGAGACGCCGTCATTATCCTCTACATCTATATTTAAGAACAGAGTCAATAAGTAACAAAAAATTGAGTGATATTATCCCCCGGTACTGTTACAAATACTATTTCAATCGATACATAATAATATTATTTGCAAACATTATAGATATAGAATAATATAGATGTAGAGGACAATGACGGCGCGCCGCGGCGGCTCAAACGCTCGAAGATCCACCCACGTATGTGTGTATGTCACTAAACCCCTCCTACAAACGGCTGGACCAATTTGAATGATTTTTTTGTATGCGTTTGGGTTTAGGCAGATGGCGCTCCAGTCGGTATTTTAAAAAAACTAACTGTCTCTGCGTTTTCTTCAGTGTAAATAGGGAATGTTTATAAATTCCTATCAGATTTACGTCATTAGATAAAAAAAATAAAGAATTTAATCTCGATCAAAGTTTGTTTTCCTACATCAGAGATGCTTAAAATTCCATAAAAAAGTTATTATGCTTAACGACGAAAATAACAGTAGTACAACGTTATTTTTTATTGTCGTAATGACATCGCATATTTTGCATAATAATGAGAATAGAAATCTCTGTAAAAACAAACCATAAACCAAAATTAAGTCTTTGGAATGAAACAACTATTAACGGATTTAACTCGCGTATTTTAAATTTATTTTATTAGCTGATGTTTCGAATTCTTTACAGTTTACATAATCGTAGCACGACTGAGCTGACAATAGTCTAACGCTAAAGAAACGTCAGCTAATAAAATAAATTAAAAATACGAGAGTTAAATCCGTTAATAGTTGTTTCATTCCAATGTGTAATAACCGCGAAGGCATCAGAAATTATCAAAATTAAGTCGTTAATTTAAAAGTAGTGTAAATAGTGATTTCATGCTTTAGAATTAGTAGTTATAATATAATTATTTCTGATGCCTCCGTGATTATTATACATTGAAAAAAAGACTTTACAGTTTATTCGTAAAGTAATATAAATAAGTTTTCCAAACGACAGCCACTAAACTCGAGTATTTTATAGGTACCTACTCAAGTTAAATTCGTTTATAGTTCTTATTCCAATTATTATCTTTTAACTAATACTAAGTAGTAGCACGAAACTAGAAAAGTATAATAATTTCTGATGCCTTCGCGGTTATTACACATTGGAATGAAACAACTATTAACGGATTTAGCGTTAGACTATTGTCAGCTCAGTCGTGCTACGATTATGGAAACTGCAAAAAATCCGAAACGTCAGCAAATAAAATAAAATGAAAATACGCGAGTTAAATCCGTTAATAGTTGTTTCATTCCAAAATAGAAAAGTATAGTAAAAAGGCTAAAAAATGTCTGTCTAGCGGCAATCAATATGGCATTCGCACATCAATTTAAATTCAGATTGCGAGTATTAGAGTAGTAATTAGGTCATAGGTACCTTGTTTTAAAAAGTTAAAAAAAATATTATAAATGGCGCAAGCCACGTGACAATGGTTCCGCCGAGACGCGAACCCGCACGATGCTCGCATTCCTCGCTATAGCCTGCATACGTGACTGCAATGCACGGTGGTTCCTCCGAAGGTCATAATTATAAAAAATGAGATAAGGATATTTCGATATTCAATACTGGCATATCATTAGCAGATACATGTACTATAAAAAACTATAAATAGGTTCCGTATAATTATTTATCTTTGTTCCTTTATGAAAGCACAAAGTGAATACATATTTTGTTAGCGCGCACGCTCTTATCAGTAACTCATTTAATGACCGGCGATTAGAGGCTGTTATTGTGATTTGGCTGCAAAAGTGACCTTTTTTATCAATGGATATTCAAGATTCAGGTATGATATTTATTTTTATTTATTATTTTGATTTATTTTTATGATAATATTTCAGTAAGGATGGGTCTACGCCACTACCAATTTTGAAACTTAAAAATGGCAATCTTATTTTATACTTAAGCTTTTAACTATGAGTCGACTCAGATAACTTCATAGTGTCTTTGTGAATATTGTAGTTAAATATGTGTAGATTAACGGCCATATATATTTTTTTGCGGCAATTTGCGGCTGTCGAATCTAGAACGCTGCTACGCCGGTGCAGTAAAAAGCGTAGCAGGGTTTTGCAAATGTAATTAAAGTTAATTTGATTTCTTGTTTTTTTTTTCAGATGTTAATTACATCGGATCTTTTTTAAGACTTCTAATATTTGAAAAATGGTTATGTACAAGTGGCTCTGGAACACATAGATACCATCAAGTACTACAACAGTTAATATACATAGAACCGAATGCTGAGAACGTAGATACCAGTAAGGTAACGAACATAACTAAAAACACTTACATTACTTTTGTTGTTTTATGGAAATCGTATTATCGATAAAGAAGGGTAGTTTTCAGCAACCATTTTGAGTGGTTAAGTGCGAAAAAAAACGGAAATCTACCCACAATATTGAGGTTAATACGAAATACACCGGACGACATCTTCATCGGCGACTGTAGCTGCCGCTGCCAACGCTAGATGATGTTTATGTATATCCTTAATTAAATAAATAAATAAAATTGTTTTTGCATAAAGCAGAATATGTATTTTAATGTATTAGAAATTAGACTGAATACTATCACGTTCATGAATCCGATTCATCGAATATTTACTTCACTTGTCGTATAAAAGACGCAATGATGGCAGCCAGGTCAGACGAAGATAGAAATATTATCTCTTTAACAAAGAAAAGAGTTCAAGACAAGTTTAAGCAGAAGTTGAGCTTAATAGGGGACCACGAAAGCCACGAAATGGATGTAACATATCACATCATGGACATAAATAATTGGCGCATTTTGTTCAAGAAACTGGATAGAAATTTCTGCAATAATCACTATTATTAAGCAATATCTGCTTGTAAATTATAGAACTCTCTTGTAGTGTATGTCTTTTTCCTACAAATTAATACATCTACGTTCAAAAAATAGGCCACAGAGAAGACCGAGCAACTGGTGACAGTATACCTACGGTCTCCTTCCTTCATAAGCGCATAAAGTGCTGTTATACAGACCTTTAGTCATAGATCATGCCTTAATCCTGATTGTTTAACTCTCGGAAGGGGCTCAAGAATCTACCAGTTAAAATATAAAATCATTCAAGGCTACATCATACAAGAAAAACGTCTCAAGTCTTAACAAACACAGACCTTATTAATAGACAAAGTATACTGTATTAAGCTTCCACGATTATTAGACATTATGATATAGAAGAAAATTAATAATAGTCTTCTGTTGAACTTTAGAGTTCTCTGATGACGTTTAGAAGTAAATTACTAAGAAGGAAAAAAAGAACGATGTCCAAAAATAATTTTAATTGATTAGAGAGTTCAAGCTAATGAGTGAAAATCTTTTGATTTTTTTAACTTGTTAAAAGTCTTTATTTTTTCCAATGCAATGTATTTTTTTTTGTTTATAATATTAAAAAAGGTTGTATTAATCAATTAATTTCACAATATTTAGTTTAAAACGTTCAATTTTGCAATCATATTGCAGGCTTTGTCATTGTATGTTTTTTAATCTAGATTTATTACTTTTACTTTTGTTATTATATTCATAAATGTAATATGTTATGTATCAAAAAACACATATTTTTACTTCTCGGACCCATATTTATCAATACATATACATTTAAAGTATCTGCAATATAAAACGAAAGAGATATCTAATTATGGCCGCCCCTCCATAGAGCAGGAACCACCGTGCAATGCTCCAATTGCATAATATTCGACACTTCTGGTGCTAAGTGAGAGATAAACACGTGACTTGAATTTTTATTGCCTAACATATTCGTTGTACTAAAAATATATGTTTAACCAGATTTTATACATGTGTAAGTATGCACCGTTTAGGTTAGTCCTAATGCAAGTGGTATTTCTAGTTTAAAGACAATTTTACCTAATGCAAAAATGAACTAATAAAAATAACACGTGCATTTTAACCGTTCATTTTCTTGTCCTGAATATTAAAAGAATGAGCTACATTATGATTTAGACTCAACAGGTACATTCTAAGAACACAGTATAATTTTTCATGATATGTAATTAATGATGTACTCATCATTTTTTTTTTATTAGAATTGGTAAGCACATGTCTCCTTTAAAAAAAGTATTCATTTGACAGTCATAACGGATTTAACTCGAGTATTTTATTTTATTTAGGAATGCGTCTGTAGCATTCATTTCATAAAGCCTATTTTCCGCTTGAAATCCTAATTTCAGGCAATTTTCAATTAAGTACCATTCGTTTGCTTGGCAGCAATGTTCTTTGAGTATATATTTTGTTAATTTGATACAAAATGCAATATAAATTGTCTCAAAAAGCTTACTTTCCTGTTCTCTTACAGCGTATCAAGTGAAGTACCAACGAAAGGCAATTTGATGGGAAATTAAATTATACTCTTTGAAATGTAATTTTGTTGGTGGAATAGCTCGCAAGGTTCTTAATGTCATCGGCTTTGGAACTCTGTCTTTTAATATTTAAGGTTTAGTTTCGCTGCTTATTTAGGTACTTTACGTGCGTTATTAATTTATTTAAACTCCATTGCGTCGTAAAGGAACAGATCTGCAGATCTACAGATCTGGCTAGTAAGTACTAGATCAGAAAAAAATGGGATTGAACACTAAAACTTTAAAAATATTTAATAAAATATATTTGAGATAATGTACTATTTTAATATTATGTTGTAGTTTATTGTTTGGAAAAATAAGTAACATGATTGAGTTGGATCTTTATACTTTTGTGGAGAAAAAAAATGTTTTTTTTTTATGTACCAACCAGGTCTACAGTTTCTTGTTAGGGTATAGTAGGAGAGCTATATGACAAGTTTTCAGCACGCCTCAAATAGTTCACCCAAAAATTGGTGCCAGCTCTCGGGCTAAAATGTACGTCGAAAGATATTTTATTGCAGTAACGCCTTTTAAAATGATAACGTGTATCTACTTTGAAATCTGATATTGTGGTGAAAAGACGTCAATACTGTTCTTTTGTATTTTTTCTGTAGATACGGTTTCATACTATTACTATTTGTAGTATATAATATACTACTGTAAGTGTTTTATAATATTTAAAATATATTTTTATATGTCGCTAATAACTCAATTTTAGATACAGGTTGTTAGAATAAATATATATCATTTATAAGTCATATTGTCTTTGTAGGTTTTTTTTTATTATAATAGTTATAATTATCATAGTAAGGGGGTCCCATATTATAAATAAAAGTGACTTTTTCCGTTTTTGTAGATACGTACCACCTTCGTGAGCAATTTTGACTGCACTTGGCATGTTTTTACAAAAACGTATGAGCTGCTAATATTTCGTATACCTAGATCTAAATAGGATTAACTCAAAAATGAGTTTTTTTCTCATGGAAGGCGAACTAATTTAATGTTTAAAATGTCTATGTGCACTGAAGGAGTTTTCAATAAATATTTATGTTTTTTAAAATTGAAGCTAGAAGAGTTAGCATAAATCTGTTTTAGTAGTTATGTTGGATTTGTTACAAGAAATTCGATGGTGTGCATACCTAACTCAAACCTTCAGGTTTTTAAGTTAGCTTCCTTTAGATCTAGGTGTGCGATTTGTAAATTAATAAATACAAAGGAGGTACGTAATGAAAGCACGCAGCAATATTACTAGGTATGAAGGTGGCTTGTAATATTCCAGGGGATACCTTTATTGTTATTATTAACGCGGACGTTGTGATAACAACCGGGCGACAGTTCCGGCGGCTGTCTGAATATTAATAAGCTAGACAATAACATACTATAAATATTAAGAGACATCTAACCAATGTTTCTGTTTGTTAATAAAACAGATTCGCTGTTTGTTTACGATGTTTTTGCATTGGTAGCTTGTAGGATTTTAACATGCTGTAATATTGTTTTTTATCAATGTTATATCATTATATGATTGTCGAATAGAAATATTACACATTGGAATTAAATAACTACAACGGATTTAACTCGCGTATTGTTTTTTGCGGACATATTCTTAGCACGACTATGCTGGTCTGTGGCTTTAGCGTTAGTTAAATCCGTTGTAGTTGTTTCATTCTAAAAATATGTGTCCAATATTTTTTTATTATCTATCTTACGGATTAAATAGAATAGCTTACTTATCCAGTCCTATGATCTGTCATCCCTAATCTAGGTGCATCATCATCATCATCATCATCAACAGCCTATCACAATCCACTGCTGGACATAGGCCTCTCCAATTGCACGCCTCTGTGCTCGATCTTCGGCTGCTCGCATCCAGCTCCTGCCAGCATCTTACGCAGATCGTCACCTTGCCTGAGGACGTCCTCCATTACGCTTGCCGAGACACGGTCCCCACTCCAGAACACGTACAGGTGCAGCATATTTGTTAAATATATTTAGAGCAGAGGCCCAATAGCGGTTGAAACGCCAGTAAAATCACTCGTTTCCGAACCTTTTAAGCCCAAATCAGATTTTAGCTGCGTACCTGTACACGCGTACTTTTACGATGCCAATCGTGGAGAAGACATTCGTTGAACTAAAACAAATTTATCTTAACCGGTTGCTGTAGCTAATTCAAATCCTACTGCCTTGTCATAAAGAACACTAAGAATGAAAACTCATAACAAAAAAGCAAATATAAAATAAGTAATCATTCATGCAAATGTAAACTTTGCTGCCTTTTAACAAGAAAGTATAAAGCAGCAAATAAGGATTAGATCATTGTGGTTTATAGGCTGTATTAAGGTAACGTGCTTGAGATGACGCTGTTGTGAAACAAAATGAATATTTCAGGAAATGGGAGTGTAGTGATTTCTTTAATAAAAAGGGCTCCTTTTGTTTGAAATACTTACCAAAAGACTGCTATTTTTCTAATTTCCGCTATGATATTCTTATGAATATAAACTGTAAAAAAATGAACACTCGACACGATAAGAGTTTTATCCCTGAGGTATTTTTTTAGATTTTTGTTTACTATTTGGCGAAATACCATGAGTTGTGGCGAGTTTTAATTTTTGAATAAGTAAATAAAATTATACCTACACTTAATCAAATCACATTAAGCGGAGTGGTCGTACCTACTTTATTTATTTATTTACTCTTTATTACATAACAAAACTCTAATGTAAGTACAAAAGGTACTTAATACCATAAGGCATTCACAGATAGTCCACCTTTGATTATTAGCTTATTTTGGTGTTTGTGTAAGTAGGAGAGATACCTTTTACAAGTTTTCAGCTTACCTCAAATACCTATCTAAATATTGGTAATATTCTAAGTCCTTTATAATTTTAAAATATTTAAACTTATTCAAGACTAAATTACGAAATGTATATTTAGTAAGTAACATTACACATTATAGCTTTAATACAAATAAAAGTAAGTACCTTCAATATTCTGTTTATATTATCTACCTGCCTAAAGCCGGTATACTTGTTTTATTGGATTAGGTATGTTCTTGTTGTATACATAATGATATACTATGTTTGGTGTAAAGAAAAACTTCTCTGTCACACACACACCTTCTTGCCAATAGCCATAGCACACACTATTCACACTAATTGATCTAGTCTTAAACTTAGCAAAGCTATGGGTACTGACAGTTGCCTCTAATAGGAATCGAAATCGCAGCCTCTGGTTTTTTTATCCAATATGTAATCAAAAATATTATTTGTATTTAAGCCTCTGCCTTTAAGCTTTATGCAAAATTACGTCAATATTTTCAAGTGCTACGTAAATATATGGATCTGAAAGATTTTAGAAAAAACAGTTTTTTTTGCACATGCTTGTCTTTTAGATTATTAGGTAATTTTATACAATTTTATTTTATAGTTATAACAGTAAATTCCCTACAGGCTGAAATTTATATCACCTTCAATAATGTATTGTTCTCTGGCAAAATAAACGCTCATTTATTACTTTGAGTAGGTATTTGGAAATTCGATCTATTGAGGTTTTGTGTACTTTTAATAGCATCGTCAATTATTCGCTTTATGAATGACGTCATATCTTTATCCGTAAGACATCCTTTATCTAAGACGAGACACGCCTTTTCAAGTTAACTGCGAAATGAGTTCCCGCTTAGCATTTAGAATAATTTATTTGAGACGTTTAATTCTTCTCTTAATGAGAAAACAAGCTCTCTGAAATAGGTGATGTAACAGAACTAAGAACAAAGGGACGTTAATTTTTAATACGATAAAGAAAATTTTAATTTTATTGTGACGATAAAATTAATCGGGTACCTAGAATAGCGCCAAGAAATTTAGCTTCGTTATAATAATATAATGATGACTATAATATTTTAACGTAAAAAATTGTAAATAAATGCTACAAGAAGCTCAAATTAGGTAGTCTTCTAAAGTACTTACCTACCTACATATTAACCCATTCAGCGCTAAGACCTAAAGCCTGAAACTGGTTCTGTTTAAAAAGTATTGCCCTTTATCATAAAAATATGTCAAAAAAGTTTGTTCAAAATATTAAAAGAGGATGCTCCTAAGTCACAACAACGTGTCGCGATTAGCGTTCAAAGGATGGTGACAAAGTTTAAAAAATCTTTATGAGCAAAAAGTCTTACATTATTACCAATTGCTAATTTAAATTTACGACTAACCCCTATCATAACTTCTTACGATAATTATTAAAAAAACCCATATTAAAACATGCTCTGAAATCCAAACCGCATCTCCACGTACTTACCGCACCCTTCTTCCATCAACTTTCAATTTACTTTAGAGCTGAAATTCAGAATTTTCTGAAGCTGGCCGCAGCTGGCCGCTGACCGGGTCAGGTGATCGAGTTAAGCCGGCCAATTATTTTAAAATCGGCCCAAAGCGCGCCGCGGCGGCACGCTCGCTACGTTAATGGAATAACCTACCCTCATATCAGAAAGAGTTTTATATATTACGACATCTAATGCAGAACAATTTCCAAGTGTACCCGCATATAATTATAATGGTGGTGCATCACATTGGTAATGCAAACTTTGACGAGAATAACTCTAAGGAATAGTGTATTTTTCGGTATTTTGGGATATTTTTTAAAATCAAAACTATACATAATATGTGTTAATAAAACTGTCTTTTGATGCTTTATTAAACAACACATAGCTACTACAATCGCGGTATCATCGCGTAGTCGGAAAGAGTAAAAGTCTATTTAGCGTTCCGACTACTGTGGAGAGGTGCCATTTTCGCGAAATGTGAAATTGGTATTGCAGGCAGCGGCGAGTCTTAACTTCGTTTTGTACCCGCATCAAAAATTTCATCTATTAGTTTCTGCCCGTATCAATGAAGCTATTTACTATTTTATATTGGCTAAAAGCCTTCCAGTTATTGGAATTTTTAGCTCACCTTTCACGTGCGACAAATTGGCACTCGAGTGTCATACCGTCCAATTTTAAAATTGAGAGCCAAAATGCTGATAGGGAAATTTTAGGAAAATACGGCTAAAATCACGTTTGTTATATAATGGAGGCCTCTTAAACATTTATTTTAACTTTTTAGTAGATATTTGTTGTTTTAGCAGCAACAGAAATACGTCATATTAAATTCGATGACTGGTGAACTGCGATAGGCTGATGATGATGATGATTAGAGTAGAAATAGAGTCAAATTTCACCCTTTGGGCACGAAACCCTAAAAAGAACTGAGAGTAGGATCGGGCTTAACTTGCGAAAACCTGTTTAATGTAAATGTACAAATGGTTTTGTTTCATTGGGCAGGTAACTACTCGTAATAGTTGCGAAAGCATCAGAAGTTATTTAGTAAAAGATAATTATATAAAACTAGCGGCCCCGGCAGACGTCGTCCTGTCCGTTCGATTGTTTCGTCAAAGATCTGTCAGTCTTCTGTCACTTCTTCATAAGGCATCATATTTTCCCCGTTTTTTACACATTTTCCACTGTTTCTTCGCTCCTATTGGTCGCAGCGTGATGTTATATAGCCTAAAGCCTTCCTCGATAAATGGTATATCCAACAAAAAAATAATTTTTGAATTCGAACCAGTAGTTCCTGAGATTAGCGCGTTCAAACAAACAAACAAACTCTTCAGCTTTATAATATTAGTACCTATAGATACAATTTTGTTACATGATTTCTTCTAGATGTCTGATCAATTTTTATATCAAGGTAAAAGGAGCCGTAAGTACCAATATAAGTAATTCAAAATTATCCAATCCAAAATAAACACTTACAATCGTGAACCAATTATATTAAAAAAAAAAATTCTTAGCAGATAGGTACATGAAACTTAAACATTATCTTTCATTACAAATGACACTTAAGTGCAGCTTTCATTGTCGCCGCAAGCTCATTGCATCAAAAGCTAAGATAAAAGCTCGGATAGTGCCAATTACTTACCTCCTCATTCACCGACGTAGTGCATAGCCGTCAAAGCATACATGGGAAATTGCACTAAAACTACTTGAGATAAGGTTGAGTTTGAATGGAAATGTTTAGTATTGAAAGTGTGACTATGGTTGTACTGGGATGGGTGTGAATTATACATCGCTCATAAAACAGATCCTGGCACAAAAGTATCCTGTGGGCAATTTGTTTTGATAGTGTTGTCATATAAAAATACCCTTTTGTTTTCTTTTATAATAACTTATATTTTACTAGCTTCTGCCCGCGACTTCGTCTGCGTGGAACTCGTCCTTTTTTTGTAGTATGTTAAAAAGTAGCCTATGTCCTTTTTCAGGCTCTAGACTTTCTTTGTACCAAATTTAATTTAAATCGGTCCTGTAGTTTTAGCGTGAAAGCGTAACAGACAGACAGACAGAGTTACTTTCGCATTTAAAATATTAGTATAGAAGTATAGATGTTCAGTATATAAGTAGGTACACCTGAGAAAATTTAATTGTTAATTTATTTTTAAGGTAAATATTAATCATAATTAAGTAAGTTTGGTAGTTGCTATATTTTTTTAATTAAAAATGTTGCTTACATTGTAACAAAAGAATAAAATTACGGCGTAAATTAATGTTTTGCGTTTTCTTTAAAGCCATTTTACGTGTATGTAAAAATATATTATACTTACTAGAATATGTCACAAACCAAAATATTATGTTCAATACTCAAATAAAGATTTCGCCATGTTTTAATTTACGTACCTACTAACATTTCGAGTTAAGTTATTATTTTATTAAGCCGGAAAAATGTTCAACTATGATATTAAACTATTACAATAACCAACTGACGGTATAATAATTTCTGATGCCTTCGCGGTTATTACACATTGGAATGAAACAACTATTAACGGATTTAACTCGCGTATTTTTATTTTATTTTATTAGCTGACGTTTCGGATTCTTTACAGTTTCCATAATTGTAGCACGACTGAGCTGACAATAGTCTAACGCTAAAGTGCAAGTGAAGAATTCGAAACGTCAGCTAATAAAATAAAATAAAAATACGCGAGTTAAATCCGTTAATAGTTGTTTCATTCCAAAGTGACGGTATTTATTACAAACATAAAATTCCAATTCAAAAGTAAAAAAGAGCATTTTTTTTAATTCGAATTGAAAGCATCATAATTTAACCTCTTTAAATATTTGATATAATACGTCGGGTAAAAGGAAAAAGAAAATGAAATGAAATAAATAACAGAAATACAGTATAACAATGTATATCTGGAAAATAACAAATCTCCACAGGGCTGGATTATGGCAGATTATTCATGAGTTTTGTGTCGGTCGACGGTACGTAGTTTAAGTAAGGGACAGCTGTGTTAGTCCCTTAATATCAATATAATAGCTGTGGCCACGACTTCATCCACATGGAATAGTTATTTTTCCCGTTTTTTACACATTCCACTGTTTCTACGCTCCTATTGGTCGCAGCGTGATCTTATATAGCCTAAAGCCTTCCTCGATAAAAAAGTCTTTCCAACAAAAAAAAAAAATTTCAACTCAGACCAGTAGTTCTTGAGATCAACGCGTTCAAACAAACAAACTCTTCAGCTTTAGTATATTATTATAGATATGTCTGAGCTAGTATAATCCGCACTATTATATTATTTTTATAGATGTTTTTTAAAACAGGCACGTTTATCAAGGCAATAATAATTTCTGATGCCTTCGCGGTTATTATACATTGGAATGAAACTAATAAAAATACGCGATTGGAATGAAACAACTTTAAACGGATTTAACTCGCGTATTTTATTTTTATGGGCTGACCTTTCGGAGCCTTTACAGATTCCATAAACGTAGCACGACTGAGCTAACAATAGTCTTATGCCAAAGTAATTAATAAAGCTATGCAAACTACTTTATTTATTAAATTATAAAAGTACTACCCTGTTCTAAATTAAAGTTGTTTCATTCCAATGTATAAGAACCGCGAAGGCATCAGAAATTATTAAAAATACGCGAGTTAAATACGTTAATAGCTGTTTCCTTCCAAGGCAATAATATTAAACCTGTAAGTAGACATGTTTCAGTTGAGTGTGATCATCGCGTTAAATTCATTTTATTTAACAACACTGAGATTTATTGCAGTAACTTTTATAATATTTTTTTTCCACCTACAGCGCTAGCTGAACTATTGCGTATATTTGTTACTCGTAACGAGATTTTTATTTTGTGATAAAAAAAATTGTAATGGATGTAACACGTGTAGAGTGTAACATTTTGACAACTTCACATCTCCAAAACGGGTTATGTTTTATATAATAATATGCTAAGTAAGCCTTTTTTTGTTTCGGTTTGCATACGTTTCTTAGGTTTATTACAGTTGTTTTATTCCCATCAATGCAACAACAACAACTGAAACAGGCAAGAAAGGAATGCTGCTACTACACAGTAGCAGCGGCATCATTGCATTTGGGACTTGTTGCACTCGTACCTATTGCTTTTACTAAATTGACGCAGCTGTTTAACTAGTCTGTGCAACAAGCGTAGTTGTCAGTTTTGAGAAACTGAGTCCACAGTTTTAATTGGACTACGTTTCTATTATTTTTAGAAAAACAACAAATTTCAATTAGATTTCACGGATTCCTAAAGTTTAATTAGCAATTCAATGTCAGATGCCTAATGCTAGAACACAATTGTGAATTGATTTACTTAATATTGAAAACGTCAACATAAATTATGAATTTCGTATTCAGCTTTCAAACAGAAAATTTCTGAATTCAATATTATCATGAAAGCCACGAAAAATTCAAATCTCATTCAAATACTTATTTCCATTATCCCTTCGTAACTTCATAAATCGACTCAAAGGTCAATTGACAGTGATTTTATAAAGGCAAATTGGTTAAAAGAAGGTTTTTCAAAAGGATTTACCTTGACGATCAACAAGTTTAATGTTGACATTAAATTATTTGTCAGAGGAATTCTCGAACACAGTATGGTTTGAGAATTCCTCTGATTCAAAATTTCGACAAAAGTAAGACTTTCTACCTACTAATTTCTGATGCCTTCGTGGTTTTTATACATTGGAATGTAACAGCTGTAGACGGATTTAACTATATTAGCTCAGGCTCAGTCGTGCTACCATTATGGAATCTGTAAAGGCTCAGAAACGTCAGCCAATAAAATAAAATACGCAAGTTAAATCCGTCTACAGTTGTTTCATTCCAATATTTCCCTACTGTTTAGCGTTAGATTATTGCCAGGTCAATCGTACTCTGATATAAAGTTTATAAACGTTATCTAAACCCGATGAAACGTCTGGTTTAGCTGTTTTGGCTTCAGTCAGACATTTTAGTCTTGTATATATTTTATAGTAAACTCCATGTTCTTCTTGAAGCATCTGTATTGATTTCGCCAAATAAATATTTTATTCTCTTCAAAATTTATCAGTACCTAATAAGAAGTGGAATTGCAGCACGTCCGGTGGATTGCTTTTCGCTCAATATGTCTCACAAATGGGACAATTTCCACTTTAATGTGAATTGCACCTGCTCGCAAACTGATGGGAAAATTACTGGAAACGTTCTATCGTATGTAGTAACTACACAACAAGTAATAGAAAACATTGAAAACAATTGGTGCAGAATAAAAGGAACTGATTTTTATTATTAAGTAGAAATATAAAAATCATTAGAGAGTTTATTTAAACTCATGTGGTCTCTAATGGTAAACATTGATTGTATTGCTTTTTTTATTTTCATTTAAAATGGTAACTTATTTTAAAAAAAAAATGAAGGTTAGCTTTAGTAATATAAATATAAACTAAATAAATATTAATATTACAATTACTATTATCATCCAAAAAATTTAAACTACCATCATAAACAATACTCAGATAATACTTCTACTTTAATTAAAATAAAAACTTAGCACTTGTAATCCTCGCTTTTGAATACTCACGAGACGTAATTAAATTTCTTAAACAAAATAAAGCTACCTCGTGTGCTACGACGTAGAGGAGCTACGCTCGTAGAGCCTCTACGAGTTTCAACACTAGCTCGGTTTAGTACTCTAATTTTGTACCTAGTTCCAGCTTATTCGGTTAAGACCCGAATATTAAGGCAGGTGCAACTGAACTCATCGTGCATGCAACCGAGGAGAGTACTAACTAGGTCGGTTGATATTGCTACAGCTGTTTGCTCTTTGTGCAAAGTTAATTAGACGTTGTTATAATAATATTTGCATATTTTTTTTGTATTAAGGTAAATCGTTCTCAAAATTGCTTGGTATCATGTTGTTTATTGAAATGCACCAACGGTACAAATGATTAATACTAATCTATACCAATATAATAAAGAGGAACGGTTTGTTTGGATTGAATAGACTTCAGAAAGGCTGGGCTGATTTCAAAAAATATTTCAATGTTGGGAAGCTACACTATTCTCGAGCGACATAGGCTATAAAAAAAAGATGACCCGTGTGAAGCCGTGGCGGACAGCTAGTATAAAATTTGACTCATAACATGGTTAGTATGTATAGCCATGAGATTGACTAATATTATAATATAATATTATAAGTAAGTAAGTTGTGTTCGTTTATTTAAATGTATTATTTAATTTTATTTTTTTTTATACAAGGACTTTGTTTCATTTTTGTTATGAATATAAAAAATAAAATAACGTTACAGTGTATATAATACATGATTTCTGAAAATTTGTATATTTCATACGAGCTGATAAAAAACATAAGTTCTATAAAAGCAAATAAATTGAATCAGTCGGTTGGCGGTACGCTAATGAAGTATTTAACCTCAAACATAATTACTTAATTAATTGAGAGTTGGTATTGTATGAAATACTTGAAACTGCAGGCAGTGGGATTACAGTAAAGCAATTTGTAGAGAGACCGCAACGCTTATGCACGTATGGTTTCATTTTAATACTACCTAGGGGGCTAGACAAGTGCCCAACGTTCAACGTTAACGTTAAACGTTAGGACCAAAATATATGGGATTTGACATCCGCGAACGTTTGTGACGTGCGTGACAGTCGTTCGCGGATGTCAAATCCCATACATTTTGGTCCTAACGTTTAACGTTAACGTTGAACGTTGGGCACTTGTCTAGGGCCCCTATTGAACTAATTGCTGATGCCAGAGCCAATAGCGGAATTTGATAGGTAGAAAACTATGATTCCCAATGACTGATTACTTTTTTTTAACAAATAATGCGTATTCGAATTTATTTTAATTCCAAACAGTATTGGAATGAAACAACTATTAACGGATTTAACTCGCGTATTTTTATTTTATTTTATTAGCTGACGTTTCGGATTCTTTACAGTTTCCATAATCGTAGCACGACTGAGCTGACAATAGTCTAACGCTAAAGCACTTTAGGAAACTAAAGAATCCGAAACGTCAGCTAATAAAATAAAATAAAAATACGCGAGTTAAATCCGTTAATAGTGGTTTCATTCCAATGTGTAATAACCGCGAAGACATCAGAAATTATTATCCAAACAGTATGTCAATTTCTAATGCTCGTTATTACACATTTGAATGAAACATCTATAACTAATTTATCTCGCGTATTTTTATTTGTTGACGTTTCGAAAACTGTACATTTCATCACATAACTAAGCTGACGATAGTCTTACTACGCGTTTAGCGTTGCTAGGTAGTAACGCTAGAAGACTATCGGCACCTCATTAGTACTACGAATATGTAAAGCTTAACGTTGGCTAATAGAATAGAATAATCGAGTTAAATCTCTTATAGTAGTTTCATTTCAATCTCGTAATATAAGAATGTATTTTAAGTCATAATTTAATCATAATATAAGTGGCAATTAGAAAAATTTATTAGGCAGTAGGGATAGACTAAGCTTGAAGTTGCAGGTTTCGAAGTATGCATTCTTAAACGGTGTCAGCAACGGAGAAGTCAATGGAAACGCCTCAAGATTGTTGATGATAATAACCTTTATAATATCCCTATATTGTTTTTCAAAGGACTTTTGCAGTTGACGTCACTGCTCCACCGGACGGGTGGGGAATGCAGAGGCGCTCACCCTTAGCCTTCATAATATTAGCATATTGGATATATATAACGCACACCTAGATCTAAAGGGATCTAACTCAAAAACCGGAAGATTTGAGTTATGCACACCATCGGATTCCAGCAAAACCCACCTACACTAAAACTGATTTCAGCTAATATAACTCTGCTAGCTTTATTATAAAAAGTTTAAATTTATACAAAAAACTCATGCGTGCATATGGACATATTAATCAGTTTCTCGCCTCTCCTGAAAAAGTACCTTTTTTGAGTTAGCTCTCTTTAGATCTAGGTGTGCGATATATACATTATACATACACACATATATATATTTATATATATATATATATATATATATATATATATATATATATATATATATATATATATATATATTATTTTTTATCTTATATATATATTTATATATACATATGTATATATATCTCCACTCTACTATTCGTCCCGGATTATTTAAACTATCCTCTATCCGATTAGATTCAAACCATATCAAATTTCGTCTAAATCGGATCATCGGTTTAAGCCTGAATAATAAATATGTAACAAACCGATAGATTTTAGCATTCGGAATTATTAATTTAGTTTTAAGGGTTCTGTATCTACCCGAAGCGTAAAACAGGAGCCTATTACTAAGGGTTCGCTTTCCGTCCGTCCATCTGTCCGTTTGTCACAAGGCTTTATCTCATAAACTGAAAGTTAAAGGTACCTAGTTTAAATTTTTATTATTGGTGCTTTAGCGTTGTAGAGTTATGCGCTTACCAACAATCGTAATTCTTTTGGTTTGTTTACAGATAAGTATCGACACGCCCCGGCTTCACACGGGTGCTATAAATATTTCGCTTGAATCACTACCTATCTGTTAAATTATTAAAAACTGCTACAAAATCAGTTACGTAGTTTTAAAGGCATATGGACAGACAGCGACCTTGTTTTATACTATGTACCTATATATCCTCAATACCTCAAAGACAGGTGTCAATTACACGGTAACTATCAAATGCTGATCAGCATAGTCACATTCGATAACGAATTTTTCTGCTACAGGCTCTTAAGCCTAATTCAATATGAGCCAAACATAACTCAAACATCGCCTCATGCTAGAAAAACGAGATTTACGACTTTATGTTACACCGCAATATGTCGCGACAGTGAGTTATGATTTGTCGCGGCACGCGCCAGATAATTGTCGCTTTTGACGTATTGCGGTCTGTGCCAGCTGTGTATGGAGGTTATCTGTCATTTGGGACAAATATTAACAGCTGGTTCATTCACTCACTTAATGCCATACGATGTTTGGGAACCGTGTAAGGAAGTGACAGTGTCAAAATATATTTCCTTTGCGAGTTTATCGTTTAATAGTAGAATAACAGCATTAAATATCGGGAGGTTGTCAGTTTAATTAGAATGAAACAACTAAAACAGATTTAAGTCGCATATTCAATTTTATTTGCTAACTCTTTATAGTTACATTTTCGGAGCACGGCGGCATGTTAACGATAGACTAACACTAAAGTTTGATTTCAATGTGTAATAAACGCGAAGGCATCAGAAATTATTACGTAGCCCTGTTACTTTGACTTGGAAAAATTTACAGTTCTTACATATATCAATACGTCAGCATATAATCAATAATTAAATGACACAAAGTTTTATCGATATAACTATTTAAATCCTTTACAGTATTTTTTTCCTAAGTGTAATTAACCGCAAAAGCATCAGGAAATGTAGCGGTTGTCATTTTAAGATGTTTAATAATTATAATATCTCAACCGTAAAGGGGCCCGTTTGACATGTCCAATATTATTATTATTGTGTTGGTATTAGTGTACCAGCTGTCACCAACAAGTTAATTCGGTGATTTAGGGACTATAACTTAGTGAGAGACGGCAGATGACGTCATCTGGTCTGATGACGACATGATTTAATACAGTAGGTACTAAGTAAACTCGATGAGACATATCTTCACTGTTAATATAATTGTTTTAGATGTATACCATCCTAGTCATAATATGTCAATCTGGAACGCTACAGAAACAAATAAATGCATGAAAACTATAGAATTAGAATATGAAAAAAAAGAAAAAAATACATTTATTTTATTTTTTAAAACAAGGTACATGATTACTAACAAACTAAAAAAAATACCCTTACAAACTCAATAATAAAAAAAAGCTTTAAGAACATAAAGGCTGGCATATTTGCTGAATAACCTATCAATTATAGTGAAATTAAATGCCCTAATCGCCTTTTTATTCTAGATCTAGAAAATACATGATTCCATTTGAGCACATTTTAAGGCATCTATAAGTCAAATACCTGGACGTGACATGGGAGCAAAAAACCAATCCAATTCACTGTACTGTTAAATTAGTTTGTTAAAATGAACATAAAATAATGGCAACATTTTTTGATGCCAGCACAAAACGAAGTTAAGGCTCGCCACAGCGCTGCTTGTAATACCAATTTATAATTTCTGCAAAAATGGCACTTTTCTGCAGAAACTAAAAATTGACTCTTTTATGGTTTCAATTTTGTACTTACCTATTTATTTTGTCGAAATGTTAGGTACGATTTTTAAATTTACCAAACTGGATACTTACTTTTATAGAAGTTTTGGAAAAAAAAATCTGTCGGTCCATGAATATTTAATGTGAAAATAAAAAATAACAATATCAGCCTAGACACATTCATTAGATGGATTTCCTAATATTAGTCATTGGAGAGTTAGCAAAAGATTATTGTCAGCTCAGTCGTGCTACGATTATGGAATCTGTTAAGCCAATAAAATAGAATACGCGAGTTCCGAATGAAACAAGTTAAAATCCGTTTTAACTTGTTTCATTCCAGAGTCTATTATTATTCAGGGATTGATTTTCTCGGTACCTAATTTCTGCTTCGCGGTTGTTACCCATTGGAATAAAACTGTATTTTTTTTTAAAATGATAGCAAATAAAGTATAATACGCGAGCTAACTTCGTCATAGTTATTTCATTTCAATGGCTTATTAATACAATGTACAAACAGTAACAATGATGAACATTACTAAATTAGAACGTACTTTCGCTACATGCGCTTGAACGTCAGTCAATTAAGGGATTTAATTAATCAGAAATTTATTATAATTCTGATGCCTTCTCGGTTATTACACATTGGAATGAAACAACTATAAACAGATTTAACTCGCGTATTTTTATTTTATTTTATTAGCTGACGTTTCGGATTCTTTACAGTTTCCTAAAGTGCTTTAGCGTTAGACTATTGTCAGCTCAGTCGTGCTACGATTATGGAAACTGTAAACAATTCCGAAACGTCAGCAAATAAAATAAAATAAAAATACGCGAGTTAAATCCGTTAATAGTTGTTTCATTCCAATAATCAGAAATTATTATTAGCTAGGCTCACGATTTGATAGCTACTAATCTTGTGAAAAGGATCTTAGAAAAATATTTGATGGCTCACTTTTGTGTACCTAATTACACATCTACTTAGTTTTGTTTTGTTATCTCTGTGAAGTTGTCCACAAACGAGCCACAGATAGAGCAGTGACACAAATCGTTCCTAAGTTCACGCCGCAGTCGCTAGCTGCACTTTACTGTGGTTTGCCGCTACCAAGGCTTTGTTGAGAAGAACTAACTACTAGAATAGAATTTAACGTACCTAGTCTATTAGTTCTTGAGTATCGTGGACATAGTTAAATAGATAGATTGCCAATTAGTTAATAGTTGGAAATTGGAATGGATAATGATGTATTTATGATTACCATGGATTCTTTCAACCTATCGTAACTTGACTTTAAATACCTTAGCTAATATAAATAGTAAGGGAAAGAGATATATTATATTGATAAAGACAGAGAGTAAATAATAACGTTGTTCTTAGCTCTTTTTAGCCACCTGCATGTTGAAATAAACAACATGCTTATTGAGATAAAACAACCATAGACGATTAAACTCGCGTATTCTATCGTAGATAGTTCACTTTATAAAAATATAAGCAGACAGAAGACTTTATTGCTTACACTTAATATTTTCCCTAGTTATTTTTTTTTCTTTTGATTGTGTAATAAATTTTAAAGATAAAATAATGAATTTTACACGTAAATTTTATGAAAAAGTGTCTTTCTGCGGAGTTTCCTGTGGGGTTTCTTCTCAGTAATGACGGTCTTTTCAAAGCGCTAGTGGACTCATTTTTTTGTAAAATACTTACCTAATATGTGAGAACAATGAAACTTAAATATTTCCTGTGTTAAACAGGGTAGAACCTAGTTAAATTTTGTAATTTATAAAATAAGGTACTTTGCACTAAGTAAAATAACGTTAGTGATAGACTATCGTCAGCTCTGTGAGCTACGAACATGAAAACTATAAATTATTCGAAACGTCAACTAATTATCTAAAAGTTGACGTTTCGAACATTTTACAGTCAGCGATACGCAATTTAAATTCGTTATGATTGTTTCATTCCGATGTGTAATAAGCATCAGAAATTATAAAAAAATTACTATAATGTTAGCACACTCCAATAGACACCACATCCAGATCGACAACTGCAGCTTGATGGCACAATCTCGGCCCTTCAGCTGGACCGCTGCATCTACTGCACCCTCACAGCATAGATTCATTGCACGGACACTTTCCTTGCACCAACTCACTAATCTCATCTGTAACTAACTTAACATATTTTAATAAACCCTGCCTAAACTATATAATATTAACTAAAACCGCTTTTAAGACAACCACATCGGCGGGAAATATATTAATCATCCCATCTGACATTTCTCAAACGTCAACGTTCAGAAACCTTTCCAAGTACCTACCTAATCGTTCAAAAACATTCTCAAAATTCAATATTTTTATATTAATTGTAAAATATCATCAGCTTTATTTAATATAATTATACAATAAAGAGCATATCTATCAATAAGGAACATTAAATAAATTGTACAAACAACCTTTAAAGTTTATGAGTGTTATCCCGGCTGAAACTTCAAAGCGACTTAAACTCCATAAAGGTATTGAGTGAAATAGTTACTTTTGATTCGTTTATGGTTGAATGTTTTCCGTGAGTTTCCTCTCAGAGTGTGTGATTGGATCAACCGATGACTGTAGCGAGACTTTTGTGTCCCACGCTCGCACATGTGGAATAGTGTTACAAAAATGTGATTTACCTACTTACAAAATAGAAAACACTGCTACTAATATTATTATTACCCAGAAAACGTTGTGTTCAAACATTATTTGTCTATACTTCTGTACTATCTATACTCTATACTAATCTTATAAAGAGGAAAGATTTGTATTTTTGTAAGTAACGAATAAACTCAAAACGTACAGGACCGATTTTAATAATTCTTTCACTGTTGGGAAGATAGCCGAGTAACATAGGCTATAGAATATTTAGAAAAAAATAGGGATCCGTGCGAAGCCGGGGCGAACCGCTAGTAGGAAATAACATCAAGCCAGATAGGCTTGATATGCACTCACATTTTATAAAAATCCGTACAGCTCTTACAATGTAATTTGATAACAAACATAGCGATACGAGTTTTATTGGTGGTCCGTCCCATATTTTTTTGGACACAAAATTTGTTTTTATATTTTAATGATTTAGCATTGAGAAATACATAATATAGGTTATACTTATATAATAAAGAGGAAGTGTTTGTTTGGATTGAATAGCCTCCAAAACGACTGGGCCGATTTTAAAAATTCTTTCACTGTTGGGAAGCTACATTATTCCCGAGTGACATAGGCTATAGAGTATTTTGGAAAAAAAATTAGGGATCCGTGCGAAGCCAGGGCGAACAGCTAGTACACTATTAAACCCTAAACTTTCACCCTTCTACCTACCTATCTTTAAAAAAAAAAAACGCTCTATTTATGAGGGTCAGTTCGTTTTTCAATATTATTCCATTTGCTAGGAGTGAAATCTTAGCGTACTCTGATTGACAGTGCATCACTAGTGATTTATCAGTGCCTGCCAATGCAGTTTATGCAGTGGATTTTGGTGCAGCTTGCGATGCGGATAATTTAGAGGAATTAATGTACTGCAACGACTATTATTTCAAAAATAATTCAGTATTAGGTTAAAAGATGATAACTAAAAAAAGGCATAATTAAATAAGATAATTTTTGGGCTGTAATTTGGGTTGACTTAAATGACAATGAAAATCATAATTAATTCAACATTAATAACCCAAGGGACATTTTCACAAATCGATATTTATTTATGTTTCAGTAAAAAAAACTGCGAGTTAAAACGCTGCAAGAATATTGAAAAAACTTATTTATTAATTTAATATTGGGAATCGACTTGTACGTACATCATACTTATGTATTATTTCTGCGATTAACAGAAATACCTATTTTTACTTATAATTTAAATTGTAGTTGAACCGAATAATTTGCTATTAGGTAATATGATGTGTTATTAAATTACTTACATACTTACATAACCACAGTTCTTTGTATTGAGTATTATGGTATTATTGCATGTAATTTGTTATAATAATGCGTTGTGAAAATGTGCGGCCTACCCGCAACTGCAGTATAATCCTTTATCCAAACTACCCTCACCTTTTTTCCTTCGCTCTCGCCGAGTCAGTAACACTACGACCTAGCAACGACGCGCGCGCGCATCTTAGTCAGCACCAAGCTCTCTTCTAGAAAGAACTATATCGTTGTGTCGCGATTGGCTACCGAAATTCTAACCCGTGAACATTTCTCGGAGTGGTGTTTAAGTGCAAAGGAACTCGAGTGATCATCATCTTCGACTGTACATCCGTTTTGCCTTCTATTTGCCACGTACTATCAACTGTGCTGGCGATGTTACACCTTTAAGGCAATAATCGCTTGAACGACCCTGGTACCTGGCGGCTGTGTGTGAAGCAACAAGTGCAAGCAATTTTTTTCTAAAATGGCGTACCCCGAAAGCATCCGATAGTACATTGTCACAGTGATTACTGAGAAATATTATTATATTAATCTAATCTAATTTATCGAATGTCACTTGTCTCTAATATTGTTGGAAATGTAAAGTTTTGTGAATATAATAAACGCTATTCAACTACCTTTTTATCACCGATTTCTAATAATACAGCAATGTAACTCTGTAATTTATCCGAACAAAAGAGCATCTTTTCTTCGAAGCTATCTTTGGTATTTGGTTAATAAGCTAGGCTATCTTTTTAAAACTAACTTTATTACATTTAACAAGTACCTCCATATTTTATCAGAGATACCGAGTTCGTAGAAAGATATTTTTTTTATGGGTTTAATTATCAGTCAATATGACTAATAATAATAATAATAATCGTTGTATAAGATTAAAGGTAGAAGGTAGGTTCAGTAGATAGTTATCGCGTAAAAGGGTAATAAGCAAAACTTTTTATAATTTGTCGCAAAACCTTTTTTAGCATGGGTACCTATAACTTCCTATTTTCAAAAATTCCTCAGCTACACATAATTTATTTTTAAATTGGAATAACCGCGAAGGCATCAGAAATTATTATATTTTTAAATTGTTACCCAGTTTTTCCCTATCGTGGGGCAAGAGCTCTAAGCATACCTTTACCCCTTTTTACCCCAGCAACAATATGTAAATGAGGGCGAATGATGTTAACCAGTCAGCGACGTGTAGGTATGCAAATTTAATCACGCGTATCGCTTTAGGTACATCAAAGTATCGCAAACCGACGTAATAAAACGAGCTTTATGACAGACTTAATTCTAGGAAAATTTGAGAGAGCGTACTCTTTAATAGGTGGTTGCGAGAAATTGGGGCATGATTGGGTACTTATATCTTTAATAGGATTAATGGAATGACAATTGTATGTTTTTGTATCATGTTTCTTTCTTGTTTGTTTGTAAATATTTAATAACCATAAATAACATTGTATGTAGGTATACTCGTATGTATTATATAAGTTTTTTTAATATGTAGGTATCAGAATCAGAATCAGAATCAGAATCAGTCATTTATTTGCTCAAACATGGTACATACAGATGGTCTTAAATCTATTTACAGAGCTACATGTTTCGTCTTAGAGACATGCAAATATATTGGATAGGTATGTGTTACGTGCATTGAAAAGTTACATACTCAAAAAATCTACGTCATTTAAATATTCTTGAACAGAGTAATAGGCCTTAGATGCTAAAAACTTAAATAATACATTTTTAAATTCTTTTATGTCCTCTACTTGTAAAATAGAGGTCGGCAATTTATTAAATATTTTAGGCGCCATTCCAATAACACTTTTCGATAAAAAAGCAGTTTTTGATGGTCTATAATTAATTTTTGATCGTTGTCGCAAACTATTAAATGATGCAAATTGGTTCGTATTACATTTGACATAGATTGATATTTCGAATATATAGAGGCATGGGAATGTCAATATTTTCAAGTCAAGGAAAAAAGGTTTGCACGAATCAGTAGACTTTATACCACATGCTGATCTTAAGCATTTCTTTTGACTTTTAAATACCATATCACGGTCTGTAGCATTTCCCCAAAATATTATTCCGTATCTTAATGTGGACGTAACATAGGCATGGTAAGATGTCATTACTGCTGAGTGGTCAACTTTTTTCCTTAAATTATACAAAGCATAACTAATTTGATTGAGTTTTTTACATATACAGTCAATTTGATTTGTCCATGTCAATCTACTATCTAAATTTAATCCTAGAAATTTTGTGGAGTCAGTGTCATTAATTATTTGGTCTTGGTACATTATATTAAGCTTTGATACATTATTGGCTCGTAATTTAAAATTCATTATATTAGTCTTTTCAATGTTTACATGCAGGTTATTTCTTTGAAGCCATTGAATAATTAATTGTAAAGTTTCATTAATATTGTCCTGGTGGACTTCTACATCTCGCTCGGTAAATATGACAGTACTGTCATCGGCAAACAATATCATTGGGTGATTTATAGCTTTAGGTAGATCGTTAATGTAAACAAGAAAGAACAGTGGGCCCAGAATACTTCCTTGTGGAACGCCATACGTAATTTCTCTAAATTCAGATGAATAGCTGACTTCTTTCTTAGTTTTAAGATATATTCTATCGATTGTTGTACATTGTTTGCGGCCAGTCAAATATGATTTTATTAAATTATGAACATTACCCCGTATTCCGTAATTGTAGAGTTTCGATAAAAGTATTTGATGATCGACAAAATCAAAAGCTTTCGACATGTCCATATATAAGGCTGTAACAGGCATTCGTTTGTCGACTTGAGTAATAACCGCTGCTAGCAGATCATATATGGCCATATTTATTGATTTATTTTTCCTAAAACCTTTTTGTTCAGGAGTAAACAAGTTATGTTTTTCGAAGAATTGATACATATTATTATAAATTACTTTTTCCAGAATTTTAGAGAAAACTGAAAGCAATGCTACAGGTCTATAATTAGATAGGATTTCTCTTGCACCCTTTTTGTAAAGTGGCCGAACCACCGCCAACTTTAGCCTTTCCGGAAACGACCCCTGCTCTATACATAAATTGACGATATAGCTCAGAGGCTCAGCAATTGTATGAACAGCTTTTTTTACGACCTTTGTAGCTATTCCATCATAACCAGTACTGTTGGAATTTTTTAGTGATTTAGTAATTGAATGTATGTCATAAGGATTAGTAGGTGGCATAAATAAGGAATTTATTGAATTATTCGTACATGTCATTGTTGTTCTGTAATTACTATTGGAAGATTGCATGTCGTCTGAGCTTTGTTGGTGTAAATTATATGATTTAGAATTAATCTGGTCAATAAAACTATTGTTAAATAATTGAGCAATTTGTTTAGGATTCGTTATAATTTTATTACCGTCGTTTATTTGAGCTATGTTGCTGCGTGGATATCTAGATTTGCTATTGTTAACTACACTCCAGATAGCTTTCGATTTATTTGCTGCGTTTTTTATGTAATAGTTATTCTGTGTCTTTTGAGTTAACAATATTACTTTTTTAAGCCTCCTTGAGTATTCTTTAAAATAATTGCAATCTGATGGATTCGAGTTTAATCTACATTTCCACAGTAAAGCTCGTTTCCTTTTACAGCATATTTGAATGCCTTTAGTAATCCATTTCGGTTTCTTTATAGATGTAAGTTTTATTCGTCTATTTGGAAAACACAGATTATAAAACAGTTTAAAATCCTTAAAGAAAGTATTAAAAGCTTCATTAGCGGTATTTGTTGTATATACATTGTTAAAACTAATATTTTTTAAGCACCCAACAAACTTCTCGATGTTTTCTGAATTCAAATCTCTCCTAACAATATACCAGTGCGATAGTACGGAAGTTTTTTTAATTGGTAATTTCAAAATTTGTCCCGTATGGTCAGATAGAGCCAGTTCAATTACGTTTGTTGTTCCAGAACGCACATTATGAATTATATTATCTATGCAGGTTCCACTTTGCAGACGCGTAGGTTTCGTTATGCCTAACTTGAGTTTGAATTCATGCAACAAATTTTTAAAATCTACCGAGTGCCTAGACCGTTTCAAGGTATCTATATTAAAGTCACCACAAATGACTAGTTTCTTATTTCTGTAACAATTTTCTAGTAGAATGGATTTGAATGTATCAAAAAATAATTTTAATCCTAACGCACTGAGTGTTGGAACTCTATAGATACACAGAATAATTACATTATGTTCCGTTAGTTCTATACCTGAGCATTCCACAACATTAGAAATAGATTTTTTACAGATACTATTCATGACTTCAAACTTATATGTGTGTTTTATCAATATACAAGAACCACCGTTTCTGTTGTTTCTGGAGAAGAAAGCAGCTAGCTTATAGTTCGGTAAATTGAGTTGTTCTTCATCACCAATTTTCATATTGGTTTCTGTTATACATATTACATCTATAGGGGTATTTGACGACATAAGATTCTGTAAATGTACACTTAACATATCGGCCTTATTTACAAGCCCGTTAATATTTTGGTGTAAAACATATATATTAGTTAGAGCGAAATAAATCACCCGTCACATTATTATTTAAGGAAACATCGATATTAGTAGTATTATTACAATTTAAATTAATATTTTGTTCACAGTCTGGATATGTTGAGGTCATTATTTCTATCTCTGTATTTTGCGCACTCGTTGATTGAGGCGCGGTCGTTGCGCATACGTTCGCCAAGCTCCTTCCATTTGACAAGTTACGTCTGGTTCTTGAGTTATGAGTGCTATGTATATTGTTGTCATCTTCTTTTGGCTGGCAAGGTGTTTGAGTTATTGGATAGTATTCTTTACCGTTGACGAATAGTTTATTATTTCGAATAATTGCGTGTTTCCCTTCGCGTCTAGCTGTTTTTAGGCAATCTCGTAGCTGATGACGTCGCTGAAGTGCGTCTTTGTTTAATAACTCCGATATAGAATATCCTGAATTTCTAAAGCATAGTGCGTTGTTGATGATATATTTTTTCATTCTTTTGCTGATTAATTGGATTATTAAGGGGCGACGATTCCCTTTTTTTCCAATTCTTGTAGCGCTCTCTATATAGCCATTTATATCAATATTTAATATGTCTCTAAACATGTAACTAATTTGAGCAATTATGTCTTCTTCCGATTCTCTGTAATATTCGTCTAGGTTGTATAGTACAAAACTTTTATCGTTACCGTCATTGGACAACGTTGATGAAAAGCTGTTCATGGTATTTTTTTGGTCTAAGCATGTTTTTATATTATGTAGCTCTTTTTTTAGTGCACCATTTTCTGTCTCTAATAATTCGATTTTATGCCGAGTGTCTTGCAATTGCTTTTCGAAGAGTTGCTGTTTGGTTGTGATTGATTTAGTTATTTTAGCAGAATCTTCATTTAGTTTACGAACTGCAGTATTTATTTCGTCTTGAATTGTTATTTTTATATTGCTAACAATCTTATCGTAGTTTGCGGCCAGTTTGGAGTCAAGAAGGGCGCCTATTTGTTCAATTGTAACTGTTTGCCGTACGCTACTAATAATCTGAGACTGCTGAATTTCTAAAGTATCTCCCAATAGACTCTCTGGGGTGTCGTCCTGGAGTAGGTCATCTACTGACATATTTGTATCGTTAAAGCCTGTTTCAAATTGTTTTCGGATTGGTGTGTTATCGTTTTTTCGTCTTATGGTAATATTTATGCAAGACGGACAACGCCATGCTTGTTGTAGCTCGTTGTTGTTCTTTTTATAATAATCCATTGACATACCAAGACACATGAAATGGTAATTTTCCTTGCATGATTTGCATATTATAAGTTCAAAGCTATTTTCTATTTTACCTTTACATGCGGTACAGTCCATTTTCGCTAGTTTTCGAAACTTGCCGAACTATACCGAACGAAGTCTCGATGGCAGTAGGTGCCCGAAGATTGTCGAAATAATTACTTTATAGCACCCTCTAGTGTTCAGTAGCAACGCGGAGTCTAATTTATCAATTGTTGTTGTTCGTAGTGTTGCTACTCTCCAATAGATGGCGCTGTTACAAAGATTCTTTAAAAATTGTTTCTTTTGGTCACTTTCTGAGTATAATATTAAAATATTATATCCAATGTTTTTCACTGACCTTTTGCTCCAGTTATAAATGATTATTTTGAGAGTTCCGTGTGTAATTCTTCTTTTTAACACATTTTTGCACCAGAACCGTTAAAATTGTTTATTTGAAATATCAACACTTTTAAGCACTTTTAAACATAGAAAACGTTTATTGAGGTGAGTTGCAGCTTGTTGCAAACGATTTTGTTACTTCAAACCGGGAAACATACTTGGAAATATTTTATTCGCATTAAATAGTACAGAGCCGAGGTAAACACGAGCACAGTAACGCCCTCTCCCCATATAAGGTTAGGTATATAAGGTATATAAGGTTATAAGTAGGTATATAAGGTTAAATTAATTACTATAAAAATAAATCACTTTCTGCTGTATTTCCTGCGACGTTTTTTCCCAGCGCTGACTCCTCTGTCATGTAAAAGTATTTTCTTTATTTCTATATACCTACTAATAAATTATCTATACTAATATTATAAAGAGGAAAAGTTCGTTTGTTTGTTTGTTTGGAATTTGAAAAAATCTTTCACTGTTGGAAAGCTACACTATTCCCGAGTGGCATAGATTATAAAAAAAGGGATCCGAGAGAAGCCGGGGCAGGCCGCTACTTTTATAAAAATCATCAATTAATCTGTATAAATTATATAAAGTAGTACTTAAACCAAAATATGTTTGTACAAAAATAACCATTATTATACAAAGTCTTTCTTTAATACGCTTGATCAATAATTCCACTTTCCTCTATTAAATAAGTATAATAGTAATTCAAATGAAAGGATCGCTCTTACTGCACATAGAAAAATCCAATATTGCCGGGACCTTATTACGAAGAATTTTATCGAGTTGAAATTTAATAACCACTCGGATGGATTTTTCTCGTGGAGAGTTTACATAGAAATTATAGGTTCGACAATTTAATTGTTATATAACTAGCTTCTACTTGCGACTCTGTTTATGACTTCATTTAGGGGCGAATTAAAAAAAAATCTTTGTGACACCCTATTATAAAAGACCCTGTGCAAAATTTAAGTTTTTATCCAATTGCATTTTAATTTACAATATCAATATGCGATTCATTTTTAAATTTTAATATTTTCTTTAAATAACTAGTTAGGTAATTATATACCTCTATCTAACATTCACTAATCACTACAGTTGAAAACATAATGATGTATTAGGTATCTACAAGCACAATTTGTTATTAATAATGTAGGTAATCTTGTAATAATATTACGACAGCATACTACTTTGCAAAACTAAAATTCTGTTTATTAACATTCCGCAGTGTGAAGTGTAGGTAATAATTTCACTCCTCCGTGTCAACGGGAGTTGTATTTACACTTACTTGGCATGGTATTCAATTTAGATTAGATTTGCATCCATTGCCCTTTTCCCATACGCTTATATTAAACTCAAGCGTAAGAAACCGTCAACGGATGGCATATTAATACAAGAGTCGTTTAATGTGAGGTGTTAAGGGTGTACAGAGGTAAAAGGTTTCATATTCAGTCACTAGATGAGTTGCTTGGCTTGAACTGATAACGCCAGGTTTTTTACCTTTTTACTTTAAATTGCTTAGACGGATATTTAAAGGGAAAACAAATTTGTGGACAAAAACATAACTGAAGTATTTGGTAAAAAAAAACTGTATGGGTAATTCCAAGGGTGTTTTATCCCTTCTAAATAATGAAGATTATTGGACAAAAAAAATTTAATGCTGCCAAATACATACCAAGTCACTCAAACTCAACATATTATATTCAGCTTAAGTTATGAAAAAAATATTTTTCCCTACATTTAATTTGGCAATGCGCATATCTGATATACTTAATTATCCAAAATAATTACAAATATTTACAGCGAAAATTTCAGTCGTTCCGTTCTGAAAGCTCCGCAAACTATTAACTTATATTAATTAAATTATGCCCGAACTTAATGAGGTTTTTGAATAAACAGTTGGTCGTTAATTGAGTTAACATGAAACCGCGTTCTTTTAAGGTTATAATATCTTCTGATTATTGTTTTAGAAACTTTTAAAAGCTAAGAAAGATAAATATTTTTTTGTCGAAAACGTGTCTTTACGTCTTTAAGACGAGAGACCGACTCTATTAATGTAAGTATTAAAAAAATAGCAGATCTATACTGAAAAATATAGGGAAGTAATTTCGGTATTACTACACCGAACGTAATATTTCGTTAGTGTACCTAAACATAGAAAACCTAGATTCCTTTATTAGAATAGATTTTTTTCGCAGCGCTGTAAAACCTTAACTAATAAATACATAACAGTTAACGAAAATTATTCATTAAAGCACCATAATAATATATAAAAGTCGTTTTTTTTTTAATAAAAAATAAGTTATGTACTGTAATAGATTTTTTTCTGATTTGCTTAAATTTATTAACCGTTATACCTATGTAGATCATTTAATTTTTATTTGCAAAAAAACGTAAAGTCTTTCTTTGTAAGACATGGAATTGCATACCCGTTGCTGTGTATACATTATACAGTAAACAATACTGATTGACACTGCACGACTCAAATACGGGTTGGCACAAACATGATCAAAGCATTGATCAATTTACTCAAATTCTGTAAATATCGATAAAAGTTTGAATTTGATGAATCCCAGCCTCTGTAATATTTAGTGACTTCTCAATATATCATTTAACGGCTGTTTCTTGACACAAGTTCGAGGTCCGAATTTCTGGGATTCTGGGAGGTTACTTATACCTACTTAAATATCCTTATATCTACTTCTGACTTTCATAAGTGCTTGTAAAAGCCTAAATTGAATAAATATACTTTTGATTTTGAAATGTTATGTACAGTGTGAGTAATGTGCTTTATTTTCTTTCTAGAAAAACTGATACAAAATTACCTACAACCTTCGAAGTTAATGGTTTTTGATACTTTTGGGATGAAACAACTATTAACGGATTTAACTCGCGTATTTTTATTTTATTTTATTTAATGAAAAATTATCATTTTTGATACTTTTACGGTTTTACACATTAGAATTAAACAACTACACTACAACTTTATCTCGTGTATATTAATTTTATGGTGACATCTCAAAAACTTTGCAAGGATCAGGAGCAAACAGTCATATAAGAATTGTAAGACTTTACTCCCTTAGTCATGTTGCTACTAAGGCCGATAGTACACGGCGTATTTTAAACGCGCCGACGATGCGCAGACGACGCGCGTATACGCGCTTCAAACGCATCCTAGTAACCTAAGCACATGGGTCGATCGTAAAACGCGCCTCTACTGCGCTTATGCGCGCAGATACAGCGCGTTTTGCCCATACTCTGCTCCTTTGTACGCGCGTTTGTATCGCTTCAAACGCGAGTATACGCGCTTCATGCGCGCGCTTGTTTCATCAATGTAAACGCAACACGCAGCGTCCACAGCGCCGAAGACGCGCGTTCCTGAAACGCGCGTCGTCGACGCGTTTAAAATACGCCGTGTACTATCGACCTAAGATGGCAAACTGTCATACAAGATCCATAATAATATGACTGTTTGGTCCCGAATAGCGCTTTAGGTCCCATAGTCGTAACAGACTGAACTGATGATAGTCTAATGCTTTCCTTTTTATTTTAGACTTAGAGATAAAATAATAAAATTTAAAAGTGTAACAAAAAAGTGGAAAATGGAGAAGAAAAGCCAAGTTTTGATTAAATGCGGTTTAATAAAATAAGTGGAACATCTGATTCTCGTCAAGGGCGTACGCCATTTTTGATGTCACAAAAAAAAGAAAACAGAATAGCCATTTGATAAAATACAATATAACCCATTTTATACCTACAGTATAGAGAAAATAGTCATAGATAAAACAATTACAGGCAAGTTTCATGATGTACCTATAAGTAAATTCCACCAAAAACATTCTCTAAAAAACTAGCTAAGTCTCGATGAAGCTGCTTGTTCATCTCTAAAAAGTAATGAAATTTAGACAAAGTCGTGCCAAGTCTGAAGTTCCTTACTGTGATTTCTTTATAAACACTAGCGTCCAATTCCTACCAATTTAACCAATATCAGTAAATAATGATCAACGGCCAAGTCACACAACATTAACTATAATAATAAAGAAATCGCAGTATCCCAGGTAAGCTATTTATAACTTTTTTTATGCATATAAACGTGTTAACCTCCACACTAACTTTTGTTATCCAGTAACGCATACTATTCGATAGACAACTTATTTAATTATTCTATTAATTATTATTATTAATGTTAAGGGCAAATAAAGTATCTGTCCCAGCGAACTTCTTTTTTTCAAAATATTTTTTTTTGTCCAAACCGGACTAGCTTTTCGTGTGTTTAAGTTTAAGTTACCAACAGCAATTTATTTTTATAATGTACTAGCGGCCCGCCCCTGCTTCGCCCGGATTCCTTTTATTATAGCCTATGTCACTCGGGAATAGTGTAGCTTTCCAACAGTGAAAGAATTTTTCAAATCAATCTAGTCGTTTAGGAGCCCATTCAATAAAAACAAACTAACAAACTTTTCCTCTTTATTATATTAGTATAGATAGATTCGGAATGAATATCATTTTATGGAACGGATCATTATGTGTAACGAGGTTTGGAAGTAACTTTGTGCATTATTTTACTATAACTATTAAAAAATAGTTTATTATTTTGTTATATCACCTCATTAGTGCAAGCAAAAATAAAAATAACGTTCGAGAATACAACGTTAGGCAAAAAGAGGAACTGAACAAGTTTTATGAGACAAGTTAACAGAATAATGGCTACGAGTTGGTATCCATTCTGCTCCTTTACCTGGGTTGTATTTCTTTATTTCGGCCATTCGTCTGAGAAGTCGTTAGGGACTGATAATTGGAAATTAGCGCATTATTTATAGATGTAATTACACTGTCACTGATCTATTGGGACCCCTAATGCTTTATAGCTGTTTGCGACATTTGTTTAGCGATTACGACCTTTGGAGTTTTGTTTTCTTTACTGTTTAAAAAATGCTTTTTATTACTTTGTCTTATCTACTACTAGTGGTCCCGGCAGACTTCGTCCCGCCCGGCAATGTCGATTTGACAGTTGTCATTGTTGCGTTTTGTTATACTATTTTTAACAAATCAGCTTAATATTTTTTCTTTTTTTTTACTGGAACGTGATAAAAAGTATCCTATGTCCTTTTCCTGGCTCCGAGCTACCTCCCTGCCAATTTTCAGCCAAATCGGTTCAGCCGTTCTCGAGTTATAAACGGTGTAACTAACACGACTTTCTTTTATATATATATATATATATATATATAATAGAATATATAGATATATAGATATATAGATATATAGATATATAGATATATAGATATATAGATATATAGATATATAGATATAGATATAGATTATAAAGAAGAAAGATTTGTATTTTTGTGTAGGTATATGTTTGTAACTAATACGCTCATAAACTGCTCGATTTTGAAAATTCTTTCACCATTCGAAATCTACATTCAGCTTGAGTAACATAGGCTGTAGAATATATTGAAAAAAAAAAAGCTACCTATCCGTGTGAAGTTGGTGCGAGCCGGTACTTAGTGCATATTTTTAGTAATAGTAACATTTTCATTTTCAATTATTAGGTATTGCTTTTAGCAAGTATTTAAATCAAATATTGGTTATTATGTCAAGAAAGAACATCATCAATGGAAACACTTTTCATTGTAATATATAGCTCAGAAAATATCATAATTCTAAGGCTAAATATTTGTATACGTCAGTAAAGTCGGTCAGAATATAGGTACAAAAGTCAAGCTATGAGCTAGTAAAGGCGGTAAAGCGGTGTCCACACATGTGGCTAAAGAACTTTGGCAAATATTGGATCAAGCGTTGAATTCGGAGTTTGACGTCCAAGCCAAAAGCTTATTTATACTAATATTATAAAGAGGAAAGATTTGTAGGTACTTACCTATTTTTGTATGTTTGTAATGAATAGGCTCAAAAACTACTGGACCGATTTTAATAATTCTTTCACTGTTGGGAAGCTACGTTCACCCTGAGTAACAAAGGCTATAGAATATTTTGAAAAAAAATAGGGATCTGTGCGAAGCCGGGGCGAACCGCTAGTATGATTATAAAATAATCATAAACACCTTGGTTTACATAGTTAATTCACTTACTCAGTATAATTATAATAATATACAGGTAGGAATAGTTTTATATTATCAACGATAATCTAAATCTTATCTATACTTACCTACTTTTTTAAATTATGGCACCTGACAAGATTTTTTGACTGACCATTTATTTAGTTTTCAGTTGTAAAGCATTATTTATTTTAACGAGGTACCTACCTATGGTCATTGTTTTAAAATTAACAATGACATTTATTTAATTTTATAATTCCAAAATCTTAAGTGACGAGCTAAACTATTTGTTTCTAATAAATAGATACGTAGTAGTAAGTAGTAGATTACGCATTTCTTGTAGTTTGACACGGGCTCTTCTTTCGTTCATCTGGTGACCACTAACTGTACAAAATGATATAAACTGTACTCATACATGTTAATTTCTTATGACTTACGACCTTTTGATATAAGGCGGTCGTGTAGTACATTATGGGATATCAAAAAGGCGTATAAGCTACTAGTATAAATGGACTTAGGATGTTTTGAGTAAATCACGTTGTGGGCTTAGTTGGATTTGTAGACTAAGTGTGATGAATGATGTCTGTTAGTTAAGTTTTGCATACAAACTACATAATTTAGTTTGATGAAGTGGAAGATGATGAGGATGACTTAATTAAATCTATCCTTAAAATATCTATCATATAAAATGTTGAGGTTATTTATTTGTTTAAGCAAATAGTGATTGTAGCCCTATGTATTTATATAAATATGTATATAGGCAAGTCTTGCGTGTAGGCATAGGTATATATTTATGTCAAAGGATTCAATCTGAAGAACGACACTGTTTGTTAACGGTAGGCACTCTTTGTTTTTTTTTTCTAACATAATTATAATGGACGACATAGACCACAGTGTTTCACAAAAACCCTTTTCTCTCTGTTTTATTTTACTTGACATAGATAAGATTAACTTCAGTCTATCCATAAGTAAGAAAAATATCCAATTATCTGTATATAATATATACTGATATCTCGTAATACTGATGGAAAACAAAAACCTTTAAGTAGGCAATGAAAACTATAATACAAAATGAGACCAATCGGTGGCTGAGAAAATAAGAGATATTTTTATACAAAAATCCCTTTTTACGACGTCTCACAAAGGACATAAAAACGTTATCTATCCCCTGAAGACGCACCTTATCTGCCCTAGCTTACTGTAACGAACTTAATAATAACAAAGATTTACTTCTTGCCGTGTAAAATGTAGCCAAACACAATGACATAAGAATTGACTCTACATAACTAGCTATTAGGCATCGAGGCAATTCTTTTTCCATATTTAAACACAGATGTCAAATCGAACCATAATATTCAAAAATTAAATTGTTAAAAGAGGTTGTTTACTATGTTGACAACGTCAAGAGAAATGCTGGCCGGTTTTAACTTAGGGAAGAAAATTTAGACACATGGTTTTTCAATTAAAATTATTACTACTATCAATTAGAACATTGTAGCACATACTACGACGGCATGACGTTTTATCTATATATATAAAAATGAAACCCGTTTTCCGTTGTCACGACATCACGCGTGAACGGCTGGATCGATTTCACTAATTCTTTTTTTGTTGTATTTGTTACTATTAGGAGAAGGCTCTCAAGTAAGAAAAAAAAAGGGCGGTACGAAGTTCGCCGGGTCAGCTAGTTGAAAATAGATCGGGGCCCGCAGACAAGGTTCCAACGTTAAACCAAACGACCAAAATATATCGGATTTGACATCCGCGACGTACGTGTACGTTTGTGACAGTCATTCGCAGGTGTCAAAACGATAACGTTAACGTTGAACGTTGGCACATTGTCTACGCCCCCTGGTCTACGAAGATGCGGGCACAGGTACAATGAACTCTGCTTTCTTATTTTAACTTTTCGTTATAGCTACTTGGGTGAATTTTAATTATATTTAAGTATTATCATTGTTTTCCCAAACACTGTTTACAGCTAGATTAGAATCGTGGACGTAGCTCTCCTAAGTAAACACGACTTTGCCATCGACTTCTCGGTGCTTAACACTTTCGCTTGTTTGTTTGCAAGCAAATAAACTGAAATGTTTTAAGTGGAGATTCCACCGTATATTGGTTATCTTTAAATGAAAACTATTGGTTACGATAGATAGATACTTTAAGATTTAGAGTTCTATATTAATTGGTATTCAGATATCGTAAAAAACGAATATCAACAAGTTAAATCATTTCTGATGCTTTCGCGGTTGTTGCACATTGGATTTACACATTAGATTATCGTTAGCCCAGTTGGCTACGAATATTGGAAATATAAAGTTATCAAAACGTTAGCACATAAAATATTATAAGTAAATTAAATCCGTTAAAATTGTTTTATATCAATGTTACAAGTGTCGGTTATGCAAAGTGGTTGGTTTTGAAATTGTATCACAATAATAGCTTTTTATAATATTAAAATGACCACTGTTAACCTTACCGCTGTTATAAGATATGGATGATCGATATTAGGTACATATTTAACGTAATAATATCAAACACTTTGCCCTACATGGAGTTTCGCTCTTCACACTCGAGTCAGAAAAGAGCAGGGCAGGGGCGGGCAAGCCTCTCCAAGGTTTGTAGAGACAAGTTTTCAGCTGTTTTTGTTCAACAACCCGAAGATAAACGTGTTAAGTTTGTTTAGTGGAGCAAGTGAAGAAATAATAAAGTTTGGGTGAGGAAATATTGAAATTTCATGACGCTCTTGTGCGTGGCTTGAGTGTTGTTTGATAGAATTTTATGGAGGTTATTCATGTAACGTGTTCATTTTTGTTATTACCGCAGAAGAAAAAAGTAGGTGAAAGACTATTTTGTTTATAAATAGACTAGCGGCCCCGGCAGACGTCGTCCTGCCCGTCCGATTGTTTCGTCAAAGATCTGTCAAAGTCTTCTGTCACTTCTTCATAAGGCTTCATATTTTCCCCGTTTTTTACACATTTTCCACGGTTTCTTCGCTCCTATTGGTCGCAGCGTGATGTTATATAGCCTAAAGCCTTCCTCGATAAATGGTCTATCCAACAAAAAAATAATTTTTGAATTCGAACCAGTAGTTCCTGAGATTAGCGCGTTCAAACAAACAAACAAACTCTTCAGCTTTATAATATTAGTATAGATAGACTATCTATTTGTAAACAAAGATTATTTAACCTAGTTCCATTTACTACCTCCCTAAAATAAATAAATGGGTATTTTTGTTAAGTCGTTTTTAAAAATTGGGTTAGGTCAAAGTTAACTCTCAGGGTTATAGTAACCCGAATTTACGGTACATCGAAATCCGTGGAACCCTTTTTATGGGAAGTAATAAACATACACTCATAGAAACTTTAGTATTTATAGTTAGTGGGGTGATATTTATTCAGGAACTTGTATTTTCTCGTACCTTGTTGCGTCGTATAAAAGCCCGACCTAAGTTTTGCAGTCAACGAGCCTTGTTATTTATATTAGTTTGGAAGTAGGTACCTGGATCACCTACTACGGGTGAAACGTTGCTGCGTTACCAAGGTACGAAAAGTCATTTAATGAAGTGTCATGCATTGGAATTTTCTAAAACACCGTAGTTCTCATATTTCTTCTGTAGGCTATAGGAACTGTAAGTTTCTCTTAACGTTAGTACGTATAAGAAAAATAGGCATGACGATTGTTTGTTTTCTTTGTTCATCAAGTAGATTAGTATAAATTATTGTGTTCGTATTTTTTCTTCTCTAAAGCAAAGTGTCAAATTAAGCGTTTCAAAAGTACCATGACGTGACGTAACGAGCTATTCCCGAACTTTAGAAGGACTTATCATTTGCTTTTCAAGCAGCGAGAGCGAGGTTTTTTATGAGGAATACAAAAAGTATGTTTTTGTAACTTTAATAAGTAGGTAAGTATAATGATGTCATTGAGTTGGGTATAATAACGCGTTCATAAACCTTTTTATATACACCACATAAACGTTACACATCTTTAGCATCCCACAGTTTGTATCTGTCTGTACGTTGAAAGAGATTTCCTTTTCCATTAGAGCAGTCACTTGTCGCCGGTAAATTGGCCCTTAGATCATTTGAGCGTTTTTCATAAATCATTCTGTATAATAAACGTCACGTGAATATATATTTGTCGACGCCAAACGGAGAAAAACGGCTCAGAGAAATGTTTAATGACCCTTTGGCGTAAAAGAATATCGACTTTGTTTCAAGTGGGTAAGTTTGGATTTTGTCTAAGATTTGCTTTATGAAGGTGGTTGGTAAAACAGATTGTTTCGTATGTCAGCCACTACCTGTGCTAAGCGATTGCCGTCCTGTTTTTTCTGTGTTCGTTGTTGCGTATGCTGCGTAACTTGAGCGTTAGTGACATGTTTATTCTTACATCAAGTATCGTTTACATGATTAGTGTCATACTTTGGTGTAGCTTTTCCTTTGTAGGAGTCAACATTAAATTGAAAATGTCAAACTATGTTTCCTTTATAGCTTCATTTTTTTATTTGAATGTAGTATCGTCTATGTAAGGACCTAAAAGTGATTTACTGTAGTATAATTATGTATATCAAAGTAACAAAGTTGATGTAGGGATGTTAACAAATTTTGAGACAAAAAAAAATATCTTCATTGCACCGTACCTAATATTACCTACCTACGTCATGAAACGGTTTAATTAAAAAAAAATCAAAGAATCGAGATGAAAAGTTAAAAATGAATTTAAAAGAGAAGCACAGGCACAGGAGAATTCTAGGAAGTCGTCATGGCGTACAATGAAAAAGTATTTCACAAAGTTCATGTCACAATACAAATAAACAACAAAAACTTTGCAAAGTAACACAATAAAAAGTTACCAAAAACTTAATTAACAAGTTACAGCGGTTTTTCTTCGTAACGGATATGCTGTAAATAAGCCAATTAAAGTCAGAAATAAGTGGCACTCGGCTAACTAAAGTGAGCAGTTTATGTAAATTTACGGGCCTCGGTCGAATTGAAAAAGTTGCTAGGACTTTAATGAATGTTGGAGATAAATGGTCGACCTCACGAAATACCCTTTCAGGGCACCTGATTAGCATAAGTAGCAGTTTGTATGAAAAATATGGGTTTGTGCAAAGACCTAATAATAGCTACAGACTTAGTGACGCTGTGCAAAGATTGAAGCAAGAGCGGGTATTTTTTCAAAATGTTCAAAAATTTAATAAGTAGGCGATTTCAGGAGGCTTATCAAGGTTTATATGAAAAACATAGGTTTCTGAATAGTAATAAATAATTAACACAATGTAAAGCATTATAACACATGTTATTTATTACAATTTCAGATAAAAAAAGGACTGCACATTTTTTGCCCTTTACATACCACATTCTTATGATGTTGTGCGTGTCTCAGTGCCTAATGTACTTACTTACATTGATCATTTGAAGGAAGTGTAGTGAAAGAATCAATCTCAAAATCTATTACCTACCTAGATAAAATTTCAAATTAAATTAAAATATCTAAATAGATAATTGTTAGGTCTATAAAATGTTATTTTACGCATTTACCAAGTGAGTAAAGTTGTCATTTCATCAATATTATATTTAAGACTACCGGCCCGCCGTGACTTCACCCGGATCCCTTTTTTTATACCCTATGTCATACGAGAATAGTGTAGCTTTCCAGCAGTGACAGAATTTTTCAAATCGGTCCAGTCGTTTAGGAGCCTATTCCTCTTTATTATATATTTACATATTTATATTAGTATATATAAAGCTGAAGAGCTTGTTTGTTTGTTTGAACGCGCTAATCTCAGGAACTACTGGCTCCAATTGAAAATATCTTTTTTTGTTGGATAGACCATTTATCGAGGAAGGCTTTAGGCTATATAACATCCCGTTGTGAATAATAGGAGCGAAGAAACAGTGGAAAATGTGTGAAAAATGGGAAACATATGAAGCCTATATGAAGAATAACTATTCCACGCGGACGAAGTCGCGGGCACAGCAAGTTTACAATAAAAACATTTGAATCTGATATTTGTCCTTATGAGTAAGTTATGTAATGTTCACCGCAGGATGCATTAGCTTCGATCGCTTTCACTGCAGCCGTGTGCAACGGAAAGAAGCCTCTGCGGTCGTAGTGCATTTACACTGCATGGTTGAAATAAATAAAACAGCACTTTGGAATGAAACAACTGTTAACGGATTTAACTCGCGTATTTTTATTTTATTTTATTAGCTGACGTTTCGGATTCTTTACAGTTTCCATAATCGTAGCACGACTGAGCTGACAATAGTGTTGACTTTAGCGTTAAATCCGTTAACAGTTGTTTCATTCCAATGTGTAATAACCGCGAAGGCATCAGAAATTATTAAAACAGCACTCTTAGTCTGAAATAGTAACTCTTGATTTCGAGTTGGAAAAATAAAATGACGAAAGAATTATTTTCAGTAAATTAATTTTAAGTAGAAATAGGTAAGTAGGTAGATATTTTGTTTCTAGATATTTTAATTTTTTTGTAGATATTTTAAATTGGTCATATTGTTACGGAATGAGCGTCAGTTTTATATATACTAGGCGATAAGTACTTAAAAATGTTTTTTTCTTCTATGTAGTGTAAAAATACCAAAAAGATTGGGAGCACATTCATTTACAATTTTTGAAATTGGCTAATATCATGAAATGTGGAATACTTTTTTATTTACAATCCTATGAATTAAATAAACCATTAACCTTTACTTTTAATACCAGCTAAATCATCCTACTATGTGTAAGCACATAGCAGAATGATTAGGCTATTTTTTGCAATAATTTTACTAGTGGAATGAAACAACTTTAACGGATTTAACTCGCGTATTGTATTTTTTATTGGCTGACGTTTCTGACTATTGTCAGCTCAGTCGTGCTACGATTATGGAATCTATAAAGGCTCCGAAACGTCAGCCAATAAAAATAAAATACGCGAGTTAAATCCGTTAATAGTTGTTTCATTCCAATGTGTAATAACCGCGAAGGCATCAGAAATTATAAATTTACTAGTTTCAAATCTGTCAAAGTTCTAACATATGATCTTTTAACCTTTCGCCATCCAAAAAAATATTGATAATTTTTAATTGCAACTATGTATCGGTGTACCAGATTCTTAGCCCCCGCAGCGTCGCCTGTAATTGTACGTCATGCGCACACATCTCCATTACAAACCCACCCTCAAACAACTAAATCGAACTTGCTTGTGTGGATAGGCCTTTTGTGTAGTGGTTTGTGTGAGCTGTAATAAACTACGGATCAATTTCACAATATTATATAGGTTACGTTAAAAGTACCTATAAGACGACGAGCAGTGTAGAAGTAAAGTAGGAACCTAACATTTCATTGACAAGAGGATTAGGTACCTACTAGGTAGGTACTGTATTTTAATACATCAGTAGTTTTTTCTAATTTTGACGTGAGTTTAACAAGAAGGCAAAATAAGAAAGGTGACAGTTACAAGAATAGTTAGGTTAAAAATAAAAGGTATTGATTAAGAAAACATACATATTGCACACCTAGAACTAAACAGATCCACAAAAACTTAATATCTGGAGTTATACACACCATCGAAATAAACAGATCACCACTAATAAAACAAATATAAGCTTACTTATCTAGCTTAATTAAAAAAAAAGTATACCTACATAGAACTCCTCAGCGCACATGGACATTATAATCTGAAAAAATAACTTTAATGAGTTGAATCCCCTTAGATCTAGGTGAGCGATACTGTAATGTGGTTTTTATATCGTATTTTGATTTATTTTCGTTTTTGGCTGATTGTCGGATTCCAACGTCTAGTCTGGCTGTCACCGTGAAGAAAAAGTGGACCGCGCAGTGTTGCCGCTCCATTACAGATTTCTTGTTTCAGATTTGGACATAAACTAATTATAAAGATTCCCACGCAACCTGTAAGAATAAGAAAGCACGTTTTTATATCAAATTACAATATAAACGCATCCTGCTTTGTTTAGACAAAGTATAAACGAAAGAAATATTATTGAATGACGTCAGGACATAGTCAACAAGCCAAGTTTCCTAAGTGCCAGTAATGGGCAGTGTTGCCAATTTAGCGATTTTGTCGCTAGAACTAGCGACTTTTGCTTAAGGCTTAGCGACCAAAAAAAAGTTTTGACGACAAAAATAGTTTAGCGACTTATCTGGCGACTTATGGAGTACAAATTAAAATAGTTCTAGAGCCAATAATAGATACTTAATATGGAAAACGACAAACGCGATAGCGCACCAAATTCAAACTTTATTTAATTGAAGTTCCATTTGTATATCATTAGGGAGGGGTGGGGGGGGGAACTTTTTATGGTTATGTTTTAGTTTTAGCGACTTTCTGGCGACTTTTGACTTTGAGTTTAGCGACTCGAATTTCTAGGAGTTGGCAACACTGGTAATGGGTGCAATGCGAGCGCTGGATCCCGCACGAACTAATATTGCTCAAACAGGGAGTATCTGTAAGGATTAACTGGGACAACTGACGAGACAGATGCTCGGGATCGTTTTAAACGAGTTCCAAATTTAATATGACTTCAATGACAGTTATATTTAACTTTGATTCTTGGATTACAAGTTACCCTTTAGTTGCTACTGATTTTGTTTGCGTAATCTTGTAATCCTTTGTCCTGAATGATTGACGGATATGCGCACAGTCTAAACCGGTGATTGTAGAGATTTTAAACTTGGAGGGTGTGTTCTTTGAATGACGTATGGAGATTTTTCCAATTTTAACCCGGATAGTAGTGAAAAAGGAGTTTAAAATTTGTTTAGGACAACGTAATTATTTGTAATCTATAAAAAAAAATATGTAAACTTTTTTTTACAGAATTTTGGAAGACGTATTTCGTCTTTTATTAAAATTCACTTCCGAACGGGGTTAAAAAGTACGCGGACGACGTCGCGGGTAAAATCTAGTAGGATCTGTAGAAAGTGACCACACCCTCTTAAATAAGATAAACTTTTCAACGTGTCCTCACAGTAAATTTGACTACCATTTTTAATCCGTGCCACTCTTAAGTTGCTTCCTATTTTTACTTAGTTAGTGATTCGACGCCTAGTTACCTAGTATCCTTATTAAATCGCCGCGCAATATCAACAGTAACATAGCACAAATATATTAGAAAAACAACCCTATTATAAGTCAATGGAGAAATTAAAATGGCTGTCAGTTTGGGCGATAATTATTCGAGGAAATGCCATCTCTGCAGCTAAACTATACCGAACGTTCACTAGCAGCAACACAATTTAATTGCGCTACCCTCACATTCTCCTGACTCTGAAGCGTTAAAGACTCCTTACCGCTTTATTTATTACACACAAACCGCAGTACACCGAAGAGCTCCGGGGAACGATGGCGCTATTAACATACTCTAGTTGGAATACCGAGCGTGTTCGAAAACAAATATTTATAACTAGCTTCTGCCCGCGACTACGTCCGCGTGGAGCTCCACCTTTTTTGCAGTCGGTTAAAAAGTAGCCTATGTCCTTTCTTAGGCTCCATACTTTCTTTGTACCAAATTTCATTTAAATTGGTCCAGTAGTTTTAGCGTGAAAGCGTAACAGACAGACAGACAGACAGAGTTACTTTTGCATTTATAATATTAGTAGGGATTTAAAGAAACGGTTGCGTCAAAATTTGACTAGATACTTATGTTGATAATAAAAAGAATAATCTTTCGACGCGGCGCCATCTTGTATTTTACTATTATTTTCAAATTTAAAGTAATTATTTGTTTTAATAATAGAAAACAAGCAAACATTTTGGATTATGGAAAGGGTCAGAAACGTCATAAAAAATAAGCGAGTTAAATCCGTTTAAAGTTGTTTCATTCCAAAATATAATTTTTTATAACTGATTGTTACATAAATTCCTTGAAATATATGTACTGGGGTCCCATTTCCCACATGACGAATCTTTGAAAATTTGCCAAAAATTTGTTGTGTCGTTCTTGAATTCAATCTCAAGCTCTCCCGCTGACATATCTACACAATTTATTTATATATACACACCTACAATAATTACTCGTATTAATGTAAGATAATTAATATCAAGAACGAGGTCTGTTACTTATCTCTCTGTGCCAGCTCAAGTGTTGGCTATTAGGTCAGTCCCACATCAGGCTGTGTAAATGTAAACATCAACTGGAAAGCGAGCTTTGAAAAACATCTTGTGCTGATGACAATACAACTTAACCGCCTCTTGCACTGCAGGTCACATCAAACTCTTATCGATTGAGTTAAAGTTGAATTTGAAATGTGGTGGCGAGAGGTTTGTATCTTTATGTACGGAGAGGTTAGGTGTGAGTTAGTAGTTATTGCACCTTTGAGGGGGCAAAGTTGGAGTTGCGGTTGCATAGTGCGATGCGGCTGACAAATATGGCGGTTGTGGTAAATGAAGCTATTGTATAGAATTGTGATGTGAGAAACGGAACCTTGGTACAGATATTTGTAGAAATTTATGAAATATTGCGGAGAAACTAGCGGGGCACTCTTAAATTTCGTTAAGTTTTAAATGTAATACGAAGAAATTGAAGCTTAAGTACCTATTGTATTACTAGTGTCTATAAAAGTAAATACTTTTTTGTTTGAATAGGTCCCTGGATGGTTGTAATCGGGTTCCAAGGGCAAGATAAACTATACCGTTTCAGTAATACCTAGGTATTCTATTGATAAAAAAATACTGCTAAAACACTTAGGTAGGTATATTGCTAAACACTGTTTGCCTGAATTTCACTGAAAATCATTAGTTCAAAAAGACTACTTATGCTTCAGTTGAAATAAACCATTCTCCAAATTCATATTTTAAAATCATTACCCGACTCGACTTATAATCAACGAGTAGGGTTCCCAACTCTGTGTAATTGTTCGGACTTTTGGCTCATTTACTCCTATAATCGCGACCCCGCTGCTTGTCTCCGGGCTTCATTTCCGTTGGGTGACAACCCTGAATTATGTAATATAATGGAAAATCAGGGCGCTCCGTGCTTGAAATCTGCAATTTTTGGCTGCTTCAGTAATAAAAGATGGCTGACGACGTTTAGTTAGAATAAATTGAGAATAATACATTATTATTTCAAACGGATTAAGATTGTTAAAGGTTACATTTTGTCTAGTGAGAACTGTAAAAAATCCGAAACGTCAGCTAATAAAATAAAATAAAAATACGCGAGTTAAATCCGTTAACAGTTGTTTCATTCCAATGTTTAATATTTTTTATTCAAAAAATGTTCTGCTCCATATTCCATAGCAAATATAGGCTCAGAGGCTAAGGTTAATCAAATTACATACGATTGCGGCAAACCCGTCGCCGCGCTAATTTAATTATTCGTAATTAATGAAATAGGATAAACAAGCGACATTGTTTAACCCTTTTTGTTCAAACTAAATTCTCTTTGATTTTCCACTTTGACGATACACCTTAAAGATGTTTGCTTGTTTGTGGCGAGCTAAACAATTCAATTCACGATTTCTGAAGCCTTTCACAGCTTTTGTTAGGTGATTATAATGATATTTGCTTGACTAAATATTATAATACTTATTTGAATATTTTTTCTCACTAAGTAATTAAATGGAGAGAAAATGTAATTTCATTATACTTACAATGAAAATTGGAAAATGGTTCGTGAAACCGATTCAGTAATTTAATCTTTTAATGAAATTGATTTTGGGTTGATGAAAAATTCCAAAATGACATAAGTAATTTGATATCGTCATCTTATTTTTTTTATCTATATTTAAAGCTTCTTTTTCTGACAGTTTATTCTAAATTAGATTGGGAATTTGCAATTATACTTTGTTTACAGCCAATTTATCTAGTAGAAGTTGCTCAGATGACCTATATACATTTTTGGTCGTTAATACCCTTTAAATTGCGTCTTCTTGTGGCACCCCAATTATTATACATTACGTATCAAATCACATTTAATGACATCAATTTCGACACTATGATTAACATCTGAGTAGTCATTTTTATTAGTGCAATGGTAAATAATTACAATACAATACTTTCAACTTCAACAATAAAATATGTACTAACCTCAAAGGTATGTGTGTGTATGTTTTAAGACGAAGCTTGTTGCGGATATTTTTGATGTACCTACCTATATATAACTACATATTGTGTTTTGACGAAGCGTGTTGCGGATTAATTTTTTGTTTGAATATCCCTTGAATAAAAACCTTAAAGGTAGCAAACATTATTATTTATACAATATTTCAAGAATGACCTTTCTTAAAGGTCATTTACCTCATATTTGAAAGAGCACTATACAACATTTTAGGTTTTTAGATTTTGTGCGTTGATATGAGTCAATAGGATTTGCCGCGTGTTAAAAATCCGCAAGATGCCCCAGAACGCTAGCTGTCATATTCAGACGAATCAGAGACAAGTTATGTGGCTCTATGGTATGTACCTAATAATAATTAGTGGAACATGAAAGTTGAACCTCATTCTACACTACCCTAGCCGCCCTTTTAGCATTTCATTTCAATTTATATACCTATTGTAATTTTATAAGCTCATTCGATTCCCATTAGCGCAAGTAAACATTTTATGGTAGGTAATCAAATAATGAAATCAGACCTTATTTATTTACGTGTTACGAACAACATAGATCAGTCACCTAAAATAGACGAAACAAATATATACCTAACTTAAATACTGTTTGTCAAGAGGTAATTTCCCCAACTTTTCTGGTCTCTTATTTCTAAAAGGAGAACTTCTGAACGTACATCGACCATGAAGTGTTCCCTTTGTTTGTCTTTTGTTTTGGGATTGCTGTTCATTATCTATGTTCAATTGTTTTAACGTTCAACAAGTCTGTGTGGTTTATTCGAGCATATCGCTTAAATATGCGAATGATAAATAAAATTTTGGAGTATGTATATACTTATAAATATACTCGTAATGTAGGTACGCCTTTGCGAAGGATCTGATCCGGATTGAACCATTTTCATTTTAAGAGATAATTATAATTCTAACGTTCTGAATCACATTTTTATACCAATTCAGGAAATATTAATTCGATATGGAAATATTAAAATAAATTTCCGCATACTCTTAATTTATTTTTTTAATCATTTTAATTCAACAATTTTCTGGTTAAATGATTTAAAAATTGTACAATTTTCACCAACTTGTGTGATGAGGGGATGAATTTCAAAAAGTCTCTTAGTCGCATTGAGAAAAGAATTCATCTAAATTAATGTTGGTAGTATTTAAATTTAAGGATTAAATAATTCGCGTTCCTCTAAAGAACTTTCAACATTAAAACTAAAGACCGAGGAAACTAGACAACAAATAAAATCAATCTAAGTAAGTACTTGAACAACCTTTCTTATTGAAAAAGTTTTAAGTCGAATGTTAGCGACGCTGAAGCGCGACTTGCTCATATTGCATTTGCGAGTGCATACCCTGTTTTATTTTATTAGTAAGTTCCGAGTGTACCGCCTATTTTAATAAAACAACGGTAATGTGTTATGCAATTAAAATAGTACATTACGCACCGAGGCCAGTAAAATAAAAAATGTCTCAGATCACATGTGATAGGATTAGACAGGTTTTTTAAACACAAAATTTCAATGTATTATAGAATCTTCATTTATTTCTTCACTTAACTTCTTTTAAATTAAATCACAGAGACTTATTACATGTATGGTAGTAAATTAGGACTTATATACCACAAAATATCAGATAGACCTGCTTAAGTGACAAACCCAATGCAAAAGAGGCCGGTCCAGGTGAGCGAGGCGTCTTATATAGCAAGCTCCTGATAATGTCATGACGTCACATCCTAGATGTCGTTGGTTTATAATTTAAATAAAAACGGTTAAAATAATATTATCTAACACTCGGCCCTTCCTGACATTAAGTTTGTCCCAAACTTATTATAATAAAATACCTACATAATGTACTTACACACTCTTAATTATTAGTTTATGCTATTAACTAAACCATTATGGTATTTCATGTAAGTTTTCTCTTATTGTTAATCATAAATAATATTCTAACAATGTTTAATATAAAAAAGAATACAATCCAACTGTAGGCTGTCTTCATCTACTATATTATTATGACTATATATCCATGTAACATTATACCCCAAAATTACTAACTATTGTTCAAGTATTTACATTACGAACATTGTTCAATCAATACTTAACATCATTCAGTCAATACTAACCATTGCTCAATCAATACTAAACATCAATCAGTCAATACTAACTATTGCTCAATCAATGTTAATCATTATTCAATCAATACTAACCAGTGCTCAATCAATACTAACAATACTAACCAGTGGTCAATCAATACTAACCAGTGTTCAATCAATACTAACAATACTAACCAGTGGTCAATCAATACTAACCAGTGCTCAATCAATACTAACAATACTAACCAGTGGTCAATCAATACTAACCAGTGGTCAATCAATACTAACCAGTGCTTAATCAATACTAACAATACTAACCAGTGGTCAATCAATACTAACCCTTATTCAATCAATACTAACAATTATTCAATCAATACTAACCAGTGCTCAATCAATACTAACCCTTATTCAATCAATACTAACAATTATTCAATTAATACTAACAATTATTCAATCAATACTAACCAGTGCTTGATCAATACTAACCATTATTCTCACAATACTAAACATTTTTGTTTCAATGTTAATCATTAATCTTACAATATTAAACGTTTTTGTTTTAATATTAACCATTATTCTTACAATAATAATTACCACAATACACATAAAATAGGTAAGCTATTGTTTCATTGTATATTTAGGTACTGTAATCAAGTGACCGCAATAAGAGCATATAAATTTTAATTCAATAACTAACATTTTATTATTTTTATTTTACAATATGCAATATACTTTACAAATAATTGTATACAAAAACCTATATTCCGACAGTTGCACAAAAAAAGAAAAAGAAAATAAATACTAATTCACTAACTTTCGGCATTACTACTTTCTGTATCAGAGTCACTCGCATCACTACCATTATCAATATACATAGTGATCCAAGGTTTGATACGATCTGCTGCCCATACATTACAATACTTTTTTTGAGTAATTTTGGATCCTGGAATACTAGATACTTCATATCGGTCATTATCTAGCACTTTTGTCACTTTAAATGGTCCTGTAAATTTTGGAAGCAATTTCTTACTTTGCCCATCATTATTAGGCGTAGGTTTCAGTATTTTAACGAGGTCACCAACCTTATAGATTTTTGCCTTTACTTTATTCTTGTCGTATCTATCCTTTTGATTAACTTGATCCCTTTCAATATGAGCACTAACCTGCGTTCTTATACCATCTATTTCACTTAATTGTCGAGTTGCATTAAGAACTTCCGCGAACATATTATCACCTTTGCTAACAAGCCTGACTCCAAACATTACTTCCGAAGGGGCCCTACCTATTCCTTTGTTAAGGGTATTGTTTAAGCCCCACTGTACCTTACCTAACACAGTATCCCAATGTCTCTCACCTAGCTTATCAGAGTATGTTGTTAAACTATCTAAAATCGTTCTATTATACCTTTCTACCTGGCCATTGGCTCGTGGTGCTGATACGGCATTTAATATGTGCTTAATTTTAGATTCTTCACAATATTTCGTAAATTCATTGGATGTGAATGATGTACCTTGATCAGAAATTAGTCTATTCGGATATCCAAAAGTAGTAAAGATATCATCTAAAGCGCGTATTGTCAAAACCGACTTCAAATTACGGAGAGGTTTCAATAAAGTAAATTTTGTAAAACCATCAACCAGAACCAAAAGGTAAGAATAACCCTTGGCACTTTTAACAAATGGTCCTAGATGATCTATGTGTACAGTATCAAATGGCCTATCAACTTTATGAATTGGATGTAATAAGCCTTCTTTCGGACCGCTAGGTACTTTACCATAAGAGCACTCTATACATGATCTTACATATTTTTTAATAAAACGTGTCATTTTCGGGAACCAAAAGTCTTGTTTAATTTTGTCTAATGTTTTCTCTACACTAAAATGACCTATATCATCATGATTAAGCTTGCATAATTGAAATCTGGCACTTTTTGGTACCACCCATTTTAAGTCATTTCCTACCTTTTTGAATAATTTATTATCCCTAACCGTGTAATTTTCTTTAACGTCATAGTACTCTTTATCTTCTAACATTCTCCTGATTCTTTGTAGTTCACTATCATTTAACTGTAGAGTTAATAACCAATCTTCTTGGGAAATCCTTAAAATGGATGGAATAGGGTCCTGTATATCAACGGATTCACAAGATTGAGGATTTCTGCTTAAAGCATCGACGTGAGATAATGTATGACCTGGCTTATATATTATATCAAAGTTAAATTCTTGTAATGCAATCCACCAACGCGCTACACGTGGGATAAGATCCCTTTTAGAAAACGTTGCCCTTAATGCACTACAGTCGGTAATTAAAGTAAATTTGACTCCTATCAGGTAAACTCGAAATCTTTGAAGGGAAGAAATGACTGCCAAGGTTTCGAGTTCATATGCATGATAATTCTGTTCCTCTAAAGACGTTTTTCGGCTGAAATATGCTATAGGCTTAAATACATTCGCGTTATGATCTTTTTGCATAAGAATTCCACCTAATCCGTATTTACTAGCGTCGGTGTGTAACTGCGTTTCACTACTTGGGTCATATATACCTAACAAAGGTCTCTGGGTAAGAGAGTCCTTGAGTTGTTGGAAAGACTGCTCCTGATCAGCACCCCAATGCCACACGCACTCTTTTCGGGTTAAATCCGTTAATGGCTTAGCAAGTAGAGCAAATCCTTTCACAAATTTTCTAAAATAACTTGCCAGTCCTATAAATTGTCTTACTTCGTGAATATTACGTGGAGTTGGGAATTTTTGGACTGCCGCAATTTTGCCTTTTCCGGGTTTAATTCCGTTTTCACTAATCTCATAGCCTAAATACTCCAATTGTTCTTGAAAAAAATTACATTTTTGTAAGTTCAATGTTAATCCTGCGTTTTGTAAAACTTTGAATGCGTCTTCCAAACGATTCAATTGTTCTACAAAATCCTTACCTGGCACCAAAATATCGTCCATATATGCTAGAGTAGACGTAAACCGGGAAGGTCCTAACACTTTATTGATAGTACGTTGGAAAACAGCAGGAGAATTCGCAAGACCAAATGGCATCTTTTTAAACTGATATAGCCCGTCAGGTGTGATAAAGGCTGTATATGGTCTACATTCCGCACGAATTGGTATCTGATAATAACCACTAGCAAGATCAAGACTACTATAATATTTATTTCCATTAAGCATGTCTAACTGATCGTCAATTCTTGGCATTGGGAAGTGATCTTTAACAGTCTTATGATTTAGAGCTCGAAAATCTATACATAATCTATAACCGCCTGTTTTCTTAGTAACCAATATAACGGGGCTAGCGTACGGAGAATTAGACTCTTCAGCAATGTCATTGTCGATCAATTCCTTAACCATATCCCTAACGGTTTGCCTTTCTACATAGCTCAGTCGGTATGGACGGTATACTACTGGAGTCGAATCCGTTAATTCAATTGACATTTCTGTTACGTCAGTACATCCTAACTCTGATAAATTTCGTGCAAAACATGATCTATATTTATTTATTAATTGAATTACAGCAATGGATTGTTCTTTAGTCAAAGTAGGATTTAATTTTATTTCTTGTTCGGTGAACGGAACGAGAGCACTAGCCTCAGATATTCTCCTACAATTCATTAACTCGTCACTTTTGGAAGTTTGTGTTTCGGTAATTAAATTAGCTCGCACAAATAATAAACCAGATTTCAAGCAAACTGGCGTCTCAGAAAAATTACGTACAGCAATCTTACAGTCCCCATCATTCAGATTATATAGGCCACCAATGACGCAGTAATCTTTATTATTTTGAGTGCGTATACTATCCTCAACAAGAATATCACAGCTATTTAACACTTCATCACTTTTACAGTCAACAAAAGAAAAATTATCTACATTAACGTCGGTGACAATTCTGAGAATTATCTTGTTACTGGATTCAACTACATCTGGTGAAATAGCAAGTTCGGTATGTATGGCTCGTCTAAGGATATCTAAACGCTCGTTTGTTTTCATGACCACTACATCCTCTCTCTCGGTAAAATTTTGTCCTACTAATAGTGCTTCGGATAGCACTGATGCGTCTACTATATAAGCATCTATTTCAGCCTCTACTTCTCCTAAGGTTAAACTAAATCTGGTTCGTCCTAATGGCTTGTACGAATTGTTCCCAAAACCTCGTATAGTTGGTAAGTCTTTATCGAAATTTGGCAAAGAGTGTTTGTTAACAATATCCTGTCTAATAAGAGTACAATCGCTTCCAAAATCGATGTAACATTTCAGCTCAATGTCTTTGTTTACAAGAACTTGTTTATAATATTTAGCATCAGGTTTAAACCCTTGAGCAAACATAATTTTCTTATCAGAAACCTTATCGTTATTTGCAGATTTGTTACGATAACAGTCATTGCTTTTGTGACCTATTAGTTTACAATTATCACATCTGATGATTGGTTTATTACAGTTATTAGATATGTGCCCTTTTTCTTTACAATTATAACAATAGAGTACATTTTGAGCATTTGTATTATTACCATTACGACAATTGATACTTCGATGTCCCGGTTTTTTGCATTTAAAACAAAGCATCTCATTGGAAGCGTTTGCACTTGGACGTTTAAAGCTTTTTGAGTTTGATTCTTTACTAAAATCTTTCAAAAATTTTAACAAGTCTTCAGGGTCCATTAAACGTGCTGAAGTAGCACTTGATCTAAGGATTCTGTCATCTATTGCAAAAACTAAACAATCGACCGCATGTTTTCCATTAATGCCGCACGCGTTGAGTAAAACCATTTTATCATAGTAGTATTCATCAATCGAATCACCGAACTTCAAACGCCTATCTAACATCTCTGTAAGTAATGCTGCATAATTACTTTCTGAAGGAAAGGCCTTAATCAAACGTTGCTGCCACTCTCCCCATGTTAACAGTATGGTCGGTAACCCCTCATACCACTTCCTAGCATGCCCAGCTAACTTAGGTAGTGCAAAGTGAGAAGTTTGTTCATCAGTCCAATGGTATATTTTAGAACACTCATTAACCTTCGCTATCCAATTTTCGATTTTTTGATTCTTTTGTGCAGGGTCGAAACTAGGAATCATATTCTTATCATACGGTATTCGCTGATTACTAAATTTCAAAAAGTTTTGCATAAAAGCCGAAAAATCACTCTGATTACAGTCATATTGTATATTATATTTAGGTACCTCCCTATTATCCTGCGACGTTATCGGTGCAGACTCCTGAACAGGCGAAGCTGTCGGTTGCTCAGCCGCCGCAGTCTCCGAGTTGCTTCTTATTGGCTCCAATACCGTAAGCGATGCCTCTGCGTCCAGCATTTGCGTTGACGGTTGTTCGGCCATATTTTGCTGGAATTGTTGTTGTAAAAAAAATAATCTTAATATCTTGCCTCGTCATACTTAACAATGCAATAGGTAGCGTAGTTGGTATTATGTTATCATAAACTCGTAGGTACTTATAACATTGACTATTTTCCAGTCTAAAGAGAATTGTTGCGAACATTTCAAGAATGCACAGATATGAAATCACTATAAACACGTTTAAATTATTCTTTGTTCGTAAAGCACGTTGTTTTGATATATCTGGCAAAACATAACTAGATCACACTTCACCAGTTATGTAATCAGCTATTTACTTACAAGGCATAACTCAGGTAGACTAGCAATTTAAATTAGCAATTTAGTAGGTAGATCTGTAATATGTACCTACGCTTGTTGTTCAGTCGCCAGCTTTTATATTACATAATATGTTTATAGCAAGCCAATAAAAGCAATATCATGTTAAACAAATTGAAATAATGATAGTTCAAGATATCTTCGTGGTTATTACACATTGGAATAAAATTTAAATAATGACAGATTTAATTAAAACTTCAGTAAGCAAGCAATGTAAGCTAATCGTGGGAGATTCATATTTACAATTAACACCTTTTTATATGGATTCATTAATTACGGTAATATTGTTACTCGCCTTTTTGGTCCTAGTAAGATACTCTCGATTTTGCCCACTGGGAGACAAAGCACGTGTAAACACATGTTGATCCACGTGGTGGCTCGCCTGACTCGATCGCCGGCGCGAGCGTCGCTGCTGCGTTGAACGTGACTTGCGCTTCTTGGTGCGATGTCTCCTCCGTGACCGGTGTCTCCTCCGAGACCGGCGTCTGCTCCGAGGCCGGTGTCTTGCCTCGGAATCCGATGAGGATGATTGACTGCGACTGGGATGCTGACGCTTGCGATGTCGAGATCTTCGTCTTGATTCGATTTCATCGAGATCTGTGGGCATTTTTAGGCTATCCCACTTCTGATGATAGGATTAGACAGGTTTTTTAAACACAAAATTTCAATGTATTATAGAATCTTCATTTATTTCTTCACTTAACTTCTTTTAAATTAAATCACAGAGACTTATTACATGTATGGTAGTAAATTAGGACTTATATACCACAAAATATCAGATAGACCTGCTTAAGTGACAAACCCAATGCAAAAGAGGCCGGTCCAGGTGAGCGAGGCGTCTTATATAGCAAGCTCCTGATAATGTCATGACGTCACATCCTAGATGTCGTTGGTTTATAATTTAAATAAAAACGGTTAAAATAATATTATCTAACACATGTAATTGTCGTCCGAGGCGAAGCTTAGGTTGACAAAAATGTGATCTGAGGCTTTTTTATTTACTGGCCGAGGTCAGTATACTATTTTTCTGTTCGACGAAGCCAGAAAGCGGCAATTTCATTTAGCGTAGCGGCCAGAAAGTTGACGCTTTCCGGCCGGAGAACAGAAAAAATATTTTTACTTTTATATCACATGGTACCCATTCTATATTATATAATAATTATAATATTTAGATACCTGGTACTACGAAAAAATGTGCTGTGCGTAAGTAGGTAGTTTTTATAAAAGTTGTATTTCTTCGTTGGAATGAAACAACTATAAATAACTGATATTACTATGTTGTATCTATCGAAATTCGATCGATTCTTATGGTTTAATATTATTATGGACTAAAGTTGACGTTTCTAAAACTTTACAGTTTCCTATTGGTAGCACGACTGAGCTGACAAAAGTTTAACGCTATAGACTATTATATTTGAGGATCGTATTTTTAAATAAAAGGATTTAAGCACTCTTGTTCATAATAATAGTATAGCCGTGAAAGCATAACAAATTGACAATAAAACCTCGTCTTCAGTTAACCATAATCATTTAGTAAATACACCAAAACCCCTAACGCCTAAATAGCAATAAAGAGTTCAATCCATTTTATGTGACACACAAAATAAAATAGAGTACCTAAATATTGCAGAGCGCACTCAGCTCTAAAACGAATGAAAGCGGATAACACACAAGAACTTCAATAAACCGATTGCTAAAAGAATTGTTATTTCAAAGGGGGAAAATTTCTCAAATCAATGAAAAGAGAATAAGCACACACAGTCAATGAGGAACAGTACGAAGAAAAAAAATATCACGAATTTAATTTTATTTACTGACTTTTCGAAATTATAACAGTTCCCATATCCTTGGGTGACTGAGCTGACGTTAGTCTAACAAATAAACCCGATATTTATTTCATCCCAATGTGTAACCGCGAAGGGAAATTGTAACAATATTACATTGACGATTTATTTTAAAATGAATCAGTGGATATTGAGGTTTGGTCATCACCGATTAAAAGAACGTATTTTCTTATTATATAACAAATAATATGAAAACCAAAACTACATACTTTATTAAACAATTATAATTATGTCAATAAGCACCCTCAACTACAACCAGAACACAAACTTATTAGGTACCTACCTATGAACAAAAATAAATCATGCGTTAATTTGAAATTCAAAATTAATGACTTCATTATAGATTTGATTTTACCTAGCTACTTGATATTTTACTTAAGTACATAATATAGGCACCTATTTCTAAATTCTGTGATATCCTTGTCAATCAAATATTAGGTAGTGGTGAAAAGCAAGTACCTACATATTATTATGTTTACAAATAAAACAGTACTTCATTATATTTTTACTATTCAGATCAGCAACGTAAATGCAAGTTGGGCAAAAGAACAAGATGAGATTTCGGCGTTAATGCTACTATTATCACGTCCTCGCCATCTTTCAGCGAATACGTATTAAACACCAACACAATTCAATCAAAACCTAACCGTGAAATTCCTTTACTAAGGTTTACTTTAGCTTGATAGATGATACTTTCGTAATAATGACTTGGACTCACGTAGTTCTTTTGGACACGAGATTTCGCCTTCTATTTGTCTAATATTGTATGACCTCGACTTGATCACGAATATATGAGACAAAGAAAGGGATTACGGCCCAATAAGGGTTCGATTAACACCTTTATTACGAACTTCTTACGGCTGGGAAGTTTCAGAGTTAATTTCGAAAATATTCGTGACGTAAGTTATTAGTACTGCGTCCGGGTTAGTATGGATGGCTGGAAGTTTACCGTTTTCCTCAATTCACTTTATTACAACGGGAAGGTTTATTAACGCCTTTGTAATAAAAGTTATGCAGCTTACTTTTTATTATCTGCACATTTTCATAAATAGTAAATGATATGGCCTTATGTATCGACAGATAAGTGAGGCTTTATTAATGGTACCTACGGATTTTTAATGATGCAACGATACGAGGACTCGTTCACGTAAATCAAGGTTGGTTTGTGCCGAAATCGCTAAAATGAACGTACCTAAGTCTTTTCGCTTCAGCAAAGTATTATTTTGTGTTATTTAAATTGATTTTATTATATTACTTATATTATTATGCATCTGCGAGCGCACACAATGTTTTACCTACTTTTAAAATACTCTTCGAATATAGCGCCTATTTTAATGAAGTACCTAGGTAACAAAAATGTGTTATGTAATTAAAAATTGATTTTTAATTTTATGTTTGACTAGCTTTTGCCCGCGACTTAGTCTGCGCATTAGTTTTCAGAATAACGGCTGAAATATGCCCTATGTATAATTATAATATTATTCTGATGTATACGTGATATTATTGTAGATTTTCAGCAAAATCCATTTAGTAGTCTTAGCGTGAAAGAGGAACAAGCATCCATCCTTACATCCATTGGATACATTCTTACAAAGTTTCGCGTTTACAAAATTAATAGGACATAATATTATCTTTTCATCCAATGCAAAGTAGCATAAAAAAGTACTTAGAACATTTTCGATAATCGTTTCGTGTCAATACTTGGGTTAATCATTCTAATTAGTTTGTTTATGTATGATAGTATGTCAACTTACAATCGTGTTCCACGAATAAGGCTATAAACGTCATTAGGCGAACTCACTTAACATTTTATTTTAGACTAGAGGCCCCGGCAGACGTCGTCCTGCCCGTCCGATTGTTTCGTCAAAGATCTGTCAAAGTCTTCTAACTGTCACTTAATGAATAGTAATTCTTCATAAGGCTTCATATTTTCCCCGTTTTTTACACATTTTCCACTGTTTCTTCGCTCCTATTGGTCGCAGCGTGATGTTATACAGCCTAAAGCCTTTCTCGATAAATGGTCTATCCAACAAATAATTTTTGAATTCGAACCAGTAGTTCCTGAGATTAGCGCGTTCAAACAAACAAACAAACTCTTCAGCTTTATTATATTAGTATAGAAGTATAGATAATAGGTATTTTTTTAATAAAATGTAATGTTTTATTTTATGAGTTTGAGCAATTATTCAATAGATAAATGAAGTTAAAATATTAATGAATATGACTTTTGATTGAGATCTAGAAATAATTTGGTAGATAACATCAGTAGAATATAAAGTCGATACAAATTCAAACTTTTATTGAGAGATGAATAAAATACATAGGTAAAATTACTTTATCAATAAAAAAAATATTTTTTTAAATTGTTTTCAAGTACCTAATCAAAGTAAAGACATATCGGAACCTATCCCTTTCCTTTCCATATATTAACAGGTAGGTACCTGAGAGCAATTCTTGTATATTATTAATGTGTATAATGTAGGTACTAGCTGGAAAACGGAGCCAAGTTCGTAAACAGCATTATTTTTTCAAGTTCAAAAAAAAAAATTTTGGTTAAAAATTTCAGAGTAAATGCAGGCACGTCTTCTCCTACGGAAAGATACATATATTTTTTGTCAAAGTATTATTTTGTAATACCCATTTATTCTATTAGATACATATCAAATGATCTTGATAACTATGAATCATGGACTTTGCCGTTCCTAAGATCGAATTCATAAGTATACGTTTATGCCCTTTTTCTATCCGAATTTACACTCTGTCGTGTATCTAGATATTACACTTACAAGCACCATATATACCTTGTGATCTAATAAACAATACTATTTCCAACCTGATATATCATAAAATTTATGAAGTGGAAATCTTTTATTTTAATAGTTTCGTATTATACACCCATATTCCTTCAATCCCTACCGCGCACGCTAACCGCTAATCAGAGCGATCGCATCGTTTGATTGGATGAATCGATACTAGAATTGTTGCCAGACCTTAATTGGAGTTATTTGTGCTTATGATACCAAGCAACTTAAGCGGTTGATACAGCAAATAGATAAGATAATTGTCGTTATTGTTATCACGCAAAATATTATACACAAAAAGCACTCACACAAATAAACGCGACTGTAAAGCTATGCGCCTAAAATAAGTAGGTATATTGGGTACATAGTTTAGTATATATTACGCAATATGATATTTTAATATACCTAATCTATAGGTTTAGGTTTTTGTTTGTGTATGTTTCAAGACGAAGCTTGTTGCGGATATATTTGATGTACCTATAACTAAAATTATTATTTTTGACGAAGCGTGTTGCGGATTAATTTGTTGTTTGAATTCTAATGATTAAATAATAAATTACTGCTTTTATAAAAAATATACCTAATTCGGCTTTGTTAAACCGTTTTTTTGCTTTAATTGAGGATAAAGATAAGCTATGTAGATATTGGTTTTATTGCTTGTAGATGATTAAGTAGGTACTGTTATTATTAAAAAAAAAACTAAATAAGCATGGTGTGTATTGTCCAAAGATATTTATTTACTTACATAATAATGGTGCCTACATCCATTGGAATAAAACAACTATTAACGGATTTAACTCGCGTATTTTTATTAGGTATATTTTATTTGCTGACGTTTCAGTTTAGCGTAAGTCTATTGTAAGCTCAGTCGTGGTACGATTATGGAAACTGTAACGAATATGAAACGTCAGCAAATTAAATAAAAATACGCGAGTTAATCCGTTATACTTACCTGATTTATCCCGATGTGTAATAACCGCGAAAGCATAGTAACCTAATTAACTATCGTTTTAATATAATTTTGACGTCAATTTTCTGTAGATTTTCTGAACAGATCTCCTGGAGCTGAATACATACAGCCAGTTTTATATTGTAGTGCCCACCGAATGTACAGAAACAACGTCCAAAAATAAAATAAACAAATTGGAACTGCGCTTGTCACTCACTCGCCCTCAATTATTTACGAAAGCAAAAAATACGACGATGGCATCGGCCAGTGGGAATGGTCGACGTTTTAAATAAACAATGAATAAATTATTAGGTACTACCTTTAGCCCGCGACTACGTCCACGATTAATACACAATTAGTAAACATTTTATCCCCCCTTTTAACCCCTTAAATCCCTTTTTAAGTAGCCTATGTCCTTTCTTAGGCTCTAGACTATCTATGTAGGTACTAAATTTTATTTAATTTTAGCGTGAAAACGAGACAGACAAATAATTTACTTCGCATTTATGATATTATTATTATTATTAGTAAGTATTAGGATTTCATTTCTTTGCAATTATCTTTTTTCATGATAAAAAAGTGATAGAATCTGTATGATGCACTTTTTTATATCACACGTAGGTATGTAAGGAGTAAGGAGGTTAGGTAGGTCCTTTTTTACTTCATAATCCCGAGGAATTTGCTAATTAAAAAAACTGATTTCGGCTGATTTCATAAAAAGAAATGTATCTTTGCCCCAGGGTAAGACAAACATCCTTGTATCACTAACATAAGTCCATACACTCATTTGCTCATATTAGGTGCCTACCTAAATTATCCAAACATTTATCTACAAGATATTATTGTATCCCCGGGACACCCTGTAATTTGATTATATAGACATAAGCTTCTACATCTATACTAATATAATAAAGAGGAAAAGTTTGTTTGTTTGGATTGAATATACTCCTAAACAACAGGACCGATTTGAAAAATTCTTTCACTGTTGGAAAGCTACACTATTCCCGAGTGACATAGGCTATAAAGATAGGGATTCGAGTGAAGCCGGGACGGGCCGCTAGTATGATATAAGTTTTTAAGCAAATATTTAACATTAAGACTGGTCGCTAGCAGCAGTCAGTTTTCCGTTTAAGGTTTAATTTATCACGTGTAAGAGAAACTCTCAAAGACAATCGCCCCTTATTCCCTCCTCTTTTCGACCCCTTTAATAATACGAAGCGTCAAGATTTAGCTCGTCCCGCACTTCAGCCCTAAAGAGTCATTCACAAGAGGGCAAGGGCATTGTTTCGATTTATTTGTAAAAGACAACTTTGTAATTTTTTTATCCATACGCTTAAATTCTTGTTTTTATATCACTGTTATGAAAACACGTGTTTATTGTAATAAGGGATTTTACTGTTAATCGTACAAGCTTAAGCCTGGCACACACGATACGAGAAATAAGATCTCACGCAATTCAAACTGCACCGATAATCGAAACGTGTAATAAAAACTGTACAGTTTTAATATTAGGGCCGTGAAATTTATCTGCACAGTTTTGTCGAACAGATACGTGTGTGGTACCCATCAGGCGCGTGCAGTGCGGATCGCGCGTGTACCACGTCAGGGTAGTCACTTCATACATTTATACCATTGTGCCTATATGGTATGCACGCCCTTGGCACCCATTACGACAACAACTGATGTAGACAAGACAATATTATAGGTACTTATGTCATGATTTTTGAAAGTTATATAATTAACTAGCGGCCCCGGCAGACGTCGTCCTGCCCGTCCGATTGTTTCGTCAAAGATCTGTCAAAGTCTTCTGTCACTTCTTCATAAGGCTTCATATTTTCCCCGTTTTTTACACATTTTCCACTGTTTCTTCGCTCCTATTGGTCGCAGCGTGATGTTATATAGCCTAAAGCCTTCCTCGATAAATGGTCTATCCAACAAAAAAATAATTTTTGAATTCGAACCAGTAATTCCTGAGATTAGCGCGTTCAAACAAACAAACAAACTCTTCAGCTTTATAATATTAGTATAGATTTAGCTAAGATATTTTATTGTCTATTATTTTCTATATTAGCGTTAAATTAAAATTAGGATTGGCAATACCCGCGCTTGTCAGTTATTGGTTAATTTGCAAACGGACCAATGACGGACAAGCGAGGGCGACCAATCAGCGACCTTTGCTGATTAATTTGGCGGGAAAAAGCGCGGGAACGGTTAGCTTTTGTATTTGAACTATCGAGGGGAACGAATTGACTTTCTGGTGTTGGAAGAAATAGTACATTACAGACGGCGCAGGGAAGTGACGGCTTGCGAGCCGAGTATACAGTATAGACGATATAGATAGAGGATATTGTTACGAGGCTTGCAAGCCCCTTCCCGGCTAGGCATGTATAGTGCTTTTCTCAAAGTAATGCAATGAAATAAATAAATACAACATTCAAATAAAATAAATTACACTTGAATAACAGGATTTTTTATTTTTTTACACCAAATACAACTTGATTACTTTATTCCGTTCTTGAGAATCACAAGTTCTAACATGTACCAGTAAATCCCTTTACTTAACAACTTCTAGTTATCAATCGTATTAGCGTATAAGTCTTCAACAGGCCGTTAACCTCCAACCTCTAAACATTGCGAATTCATTTTACAATATTTGTCCAAAGATAGCCATCTCCTTTTTCGTTCCCGCGTCTTCTACCATGACAGCTCTGATTGCTGCTCGCCGCTGATTGGCCACGCTCGCTCGTCCGTCATTGGTCAAAATATACAATAGCCAATCATAGATCAGCGCGAATGTTGCCATTCGTAACTTAAATATACCAGTAAAACTAAACAAATAACAATACTTTTTAAAAATCATGACAAGTATAAAATTGAAATTAATCTAATAATACAGATTCTTTTTTTATTCTCAGTTCGTGTATAATATAGGCATTAACTCGAATATTTTTGGTACAATAAAGTTCTAACTTATTAAAAAAAAACGGTTGCTTAAACTGTTTATGAAGATCAACGCCATGTTGATATTCAAATTAAAAATAAATTACTTCCCGGCCTAGGCCAGGAATGATATATTTCCTGGCGTGTTTTGACGCACGTAAGGACGATATTTCATTGCATGTTTGAGAAAAGTCTATTTGAATCTTATTGAAGTAAACTAAATTAATGATTTAATGTTTTAGTACTTGAATCCTCCGTAATACATAAGTCGTTGAATATAAAAAACTGGATTAACAGTATTTGGAGTTTAATTTATAATACTTATATCAAATGTGTCAATATTTAAAAAGTATAAAATGATTTAAAAGTAATATACAAAACAAAAAGGCCGCGTATCACAAGTCACCAACAGTTACTTTATTTGGAAATTGACAGGTTTTCAGATTGAAAAAATAAATAAAAAATACCTATCGCTTTTGAAGGCAGATTTGAAATAAACAAATAAACCGGTAGATATCCCAGAAGTCTACCCAAAAAGAAGTAAAAAGCGAAATATGTTTTTAAAACAACAATTCGCGCTAATGGCGTTAGGCGCTGCCGGTTTTAATTGAACTTATTCTCATTTGCCATTTTACTGCGTACTTCGTTTTTGTACTGTGAATTAAGTGCTTTTTATAGCTACAGAGACCATTTTCATCATTTGTAAACATGATGTCAGAAATGAGCTTTAAAATGTTAGTACAAGTTTCTATTAAGCCTCAATACCTGGAATTTAATTGACATTTTTATGCCTTCCGATAGTATATTTAGCCACCTTGACTTGTGTTATTATTGGAATGAAACAACTATTAACGGATTTAACTCGCGTATTTTGCAGTTTAGGCCCATTTGCTGACGTTGCGCTTCAGTATTCAGTTTCCATAATCGTAGCACGACTGAGCTGACAATAGTCTAACGCTAAAGTGTTATTATTATTCTGACTATACCTACGTTTACTTCAGTAAAAAGGAGACGTACGGAACGGAAAAGACATAAGTCTTTTTATTATATTTCTGATGCGTTTGGCTGTCACATTGTTTTTTTATCTGATTTAATATAATTATGTGTATACATAGGTTAAACTATAGTAGGTAAATGTATATGCCAATATAGGTACCTATAGATTATTCTCTGTCAGTCTAATACCATTATGTAAACATAAACGCCCAATTATAACAAAAAATATATTTGAATATTTATGAGGGCTAAATATTTATAAAAGAAAATCTACTTTTAAAAAATTCGAATAAAGTGAAAAATTGATCATTTTAATACTTACCGTCGAGACCCCAAACTTCGCCTGGATTTTGGCATATTTTGCAACATAACTTGTTAATTTGAAAGTATTCTAGACCGTTCAAAGAAAAAAACTAATTAAAGGACTCCTGTCCATCTTTAGAGACCATTAGAGCATTGAATTTCAATGGCTAACATGGCAAAAAATGGACAAAATGGTGCTAGGCGAAGAATGGGTATTTTTCCCTAACTTCGCCTATGTATGCCTGACCGCTTATAATAAACATTGATGGGATCTACTCACGACAAGTCTCTTCGGTTTGAAGTGTGATAATATAGTATGAACTTAAACAACGTCAGATTACTGCTATTTCCTAGAAAAGAGGGGTAGGCGAAGTATGGGTGCAATATGACGTTAGTTACATACATTGACAGTGACGAAGCTAGGGCTGCCAAAAATCACGCATTTATCTAGCATGCCAAGAAAAAAGAGGGTATAGTGTTTTATTCAACTTTATTTTTTTAAAATAATTTCATTTCATTTATTTTAAATGGAGTTTTTGTTTTGCACGGTTGCTTTTTATGGTTTGTAAGTATCTCTTCAAAAAACGGTATGCCCACTTTCTGCCGGGTAATTTATCAGCTAAAATTGAACGCTTTCCACTGGGTTCTAAGTATCTGATAATTTTAAATACTCCACTACACTTTACAAGTAGAAACAAGTTTTATTATTCATTTAATTGAAATCTTATAATTTTTATATAAATTTTGTACAGTACATTTGCCATCCCTAAGGGCAGGCGAAGTTTGGCACGAACATGATGACCAAATGCCCTAATGAACAATTACTTTTATTATGACTTAAAAACGTAATATATCTATTAATTAATAGTGTCAATTGATAAAGCGATAGTTATAGCATATACCTGTATAATAAAAATAAATTTATCTGGTCTGCAACACTCCTTAAAATCAAAGTTCATTCACGTCTTGAAAAAAACGTGCGGTCGGCGTCACGAATAAACTGCACTAGACGCCAACCATATGAAGTTAGCCACAGATTGTCCACAGAATATTGCCAGTCATAAAAAATACTTTATACTTAGAGTTATTATATAAAGCCTGCCATAGAAATAACTTGTAAATTTGAAGTTATGTAAAATTAGGCGAAGTATGGTAGTCTAGGTGAAGTTAGGGGTTTCGACGGTACCTAATTGGTGATTTGGACAGAAATATCAGGCGTAATGGCGTGAGTATTTTTTTTACATAAAAATATTTATTTGTAAGAGCGAGGCTCCGTAATAGGTAGGTACCTAATGATTTTAATACTAACTAAAGTGAATAATACCCTAAGGTATATAAAATGATTTATAGTTCGATCAGTCACAACCTCAAGTTCCATTCCAATTTAATTACAATTCCAATTTACATTATTAAAAATAGCGTGACCCAAATATATTGCATATCAAATATCAAAGTTGATATTCCAATATTAATGAAAACCATATAACGTGCGCATTTTCTCTTTTTATGAAAGTCCTCGTGAAAATTTTTACTTTTTTTATCTAGGTATATTAATAATTTCGTCAGGGTGTTCGGTAGACTCAACCTAAACCTAAAAAAAGATTAATAAAACATAAAAAAAAAATTCGTTTAAACAACATATAGGTAATTACCTATTCGCAAAATCCTGTGTGAACAATAGTCCAAATTAAACGGTTGATTTCCTTCGGTATATTTATAAGCGCACTTTGAATTCCACGTCTATCAATGATCGACATAATTATTGTGTAAAAATGGCTGTTTTTATACAAAATCAAACTGACATTTAAGAACTGTCATTCACTTGACTTTGACAGTTCGTAAATGTCACAGCTACAAAACTTAACTAATACGCGTTACTGTAAATTAGTACTCATTTCTTACACCAGCGAGTCTATGATGAATTGTCGAGTCCGATATATTGTCATGTCGATGTCGTCTTGTTCTCGCGGTGATCTACCAAAAATCGATATTTGTCGACAACGAGAAATCTTTTCATGTCGACGTCGGTTATTTCTTCATGTCGACAACGAATCAATATCGACACGACAATCCTTTTCCTTGTCTACATCGTTCACAATATTATGTCGACAAAATGTCGACTCAACAGTTCATCATAGGCTCGCTGCTGACAGACAAATCGCAGTTGGCATATTGACCTCTCTAGCAATGCGTCACTGTCACCAGATGACATCTTGAGTAGTTAATTTCCTGTTTAAATTTATGTTTTTCTTAAAACTTAAGATCCCCTAATTGCCATAACAGAATCATAAATTTATTAACGAACTTAAATCGCGTATTTTTATTTTATTTGTCGAAGTTTCGGATTTTTTACACATTTTTATCGTAGCACGACTAAGCTGACAAAAAACAATAAAATCATAGAAAATACAACAGTGACAAAAATATCTACATCCTTACTAATATTATAAATGCGAAAGTAACTCTGTCTGTCTGTCTGTCTGTTACGCTTTCACGCTAAAACTACTGAACTGATTTAAATGAAATTTGGTACAAAGAAAGTCTGGAGCCTGAGAAAGGACATAGGCTACTTTTTAACCGACTGTAAAAAAGGAGGAGTTCCACGCGGACGAAGTCGCGGGCAGAAGCTAGTACATTATATACCGAGCTACATGAGTCATATTTCACCCGAGCGAATTTCATCCAGTTTTAACTTAATCCCTGCAGCCAGTAATTGAACACTATTAGAAATATGTCGGTCGCACTCGCGCTGAAACAAAACCATTTAAATTGGTTTAGTTTTCACTTACTTTTTATCTCACCTGTACTTTAAACATTGATTGGATCATGTTTTATTATAATAAACATTGTAAATCAGTGAATTTAGATAGTAGCTTATAGTTTTATAGATATTTGATTTAAATAATTGAATGAAATTGAATGTAACATTAGTATTTCTTAATTCAGAATAGGGTAGTTTTTCAAAATTTGTAATTTAAATATTATAAGGTAGATTGCATAACTGTATAAATCACTTTAGCGTTAGACTATTGTCAGCTCAGTCGTGCTACGATTATGGAAACTGTAAAGAATCCGAAACTTCAGCTAATAAAATAAAATAAAAATACGCGATTTAATCCGTTAATAGTTGTTTCATTCCAATGTTAAATAATTGATTTACGGTTAATGAATATAAATTGTAAGTACAAAAAAGTGCACGTACACACTTTTGTTTATGTTGAAAAGCAAATATATATAATAATTTCTGATGCCTTCGCGGTTATTACACATTGGAATGAAGCAACTATAAACGGATTTAACTCGCGTATTTTTTTTTATTGGATGACGTCTCGGAAACTTTACAGTTTCCATAATCGTAGCACGACTGAGCTGACAATAGTCTGACGCTAAAGTCAACGTCAGCAAATAAAATAAAATAAAAATACTCGAGTTAAATCCGTTAATAACAAATAAAACATAAAACAACTGTTTCATTCCAATGAGCAAATATATACTTACGTATTGGAATGAAACAACTATAAACGGATTTAACTCGCCTATTTTCAAAAAAATTAAATTCGCGATTTATATCCGTTTATAGTTGTTTCATTCCAATGTAAAATAAATAGTATAGGCCGTTGCTGTAGCTTTGGGCACCGACACGGGTAAAACCGTCCAAAAATCAAATACAATACTAAAAATCTATTTACCATAGACAAATATTATGAACGCACCCGAAGTGTTTATTTGATATAGCAACACTAGCTAGTCAAAAATTGTGTTAGTATTTTAGCCCCGGAATATTTTTGCTGAAAAAAGTATTTTTTTATAGACCAGGTACCTTTTATTAAATACTAGCTTCTGCCCGCGACGTCGTCCGCGTTGAACTCCTATTTTTTTTGCAGTCGGTTTAAAAGTAGACTATGTCCTTTCTCAGGCTCCAGACTTTCTTTGTACCAAATTTCATTTAAATCGTTCCTGTATTTTTTTTTTGTTGGATGACGTCTCGGAAACTTTACGGTTTCCATAATCGTAGCACGACTGAGCTGACAATAATCTAACGCTAAAAAAATTAAATTCGCGAGTTATATCCGTTTATAGTTGTTTAATTCCAATGTAAAATAAATAGTATAGGCCGTTGCTGTCCTTTCTCAGGCTCCAGACTTTCTTTGTACCAAATTTCATTTAAATCGGTCCTGTAGTTTTAGCGTGAAAGCGTAACAGACAGACCGATAGACAGACAGAGTTACTTTCGCATTTATAATATTAGTAGGGATTCTATGAATCGTTTTCGATAAAATGAAATTCGATGAAAAGTTTATCGAGATTTCAAGCCACATAGCTACTCCATTACAATAGCAATCATAAATGCCCAGATTTAAATGGCACCAATATTGACTTGTCGCGAATACTATATGCCAATTAGAATCAGAGAAAATGGAAGCCGTCCAATTTGTGTATCAATTGCTTTCAAGGGAAATGGAAACAACTTTGATGGTATTTTTTCCAACGAACCCATTTATTTTATACAAACTGATATCAAACGTGATAGCTCAAAAATATCGTGAATTGCGAATTTTTATTTTGATTTTATTTACTTAAATTTATTTTATACCTTTTAAGTTATTAAGTAAATGTAGGTAGGTACCTAGTATTGGAATAAAATAACTATAACAGATTTAACTCCTATATTTTTATTTGCTTTACTTAAGTGTTAGACTCTCGTTTGCCCAGTAGTGCTACAAATATGGATACTGTAAAGTTTTCGAAACATTAGCAATTATTTGCTAATGTTTCGAAATAAAATATTGCACATGCGAAGGCATTAGAAATTATTAAACTCAAAAAAGTCAAACTCAAATAATCATTTATTCAGGCTAGGCTCTTACAGGCACTTGTGAATGTCAACGTTAAAATTAATATTCTTTTTGGATTCAGCAAAAAAAACCTATTGAGAAGAATCGAGAATAAACTCAATGAGGTATAATTTTTTCAATATTTTATTTTATTTTATTAAATATATTATTATCATATTGTGATATATATTATATCCTAATACTAACTAATTTTATAAATGCGAAAGTAATTCTGTCTTTTTGTCGGTCAATCTCGCTTTCACGCTAAAATTACTAAATTACTAAACCGATTTAAATCAAATTCGGTACACAGTTACTTTAAAACCTGAGAAAGGACATAGTCTACTTTTAATTAGGAAAAAAGGTTCTAATAGAGGATAAAATGTAACCGCGGACAAAAACTGGTGATGTTCATTACTTAAGCTACATTTTTTCACAGGTTAATGTCATGTTTTGTATCGATTGAGTTATCCCCTAACTCAATCACTCAGAAAAACCATTTGTAACGTGTCACAAAGTATTAAGCATAATTAAGTCGGTCATTGTTTATCGTACGCGGCTATTTGAAAAATGATTTGAAAAACGCTTGTTTTGAATCGTATTTGTTTTCCAAATCCCTCTTTTGTGGCACATTTTTAACGCTATTTATTAATTTTAGGGAGGAATTTGACAATTCGAAATATCAAATTTACAAAACTACAAATAAATTAGGTACCTACTGGTAATTATAGTCATACTCACCAATAATGGATTTGTAGTTTTGACGAACAATAGGTAGGTCCTGCAAATAAGTTAATTATTTAGTTCGTCATCAGTCAAGGTATCAAAATGAACTGATTATGGAATGAATATAATTATGAAGGAACCAAAAAAAAAAGATTTATGCCTTAATCCTAAATGTAAGTAGGTACTTAACTATTTAAAGAATAATAAAAACTTGCAAAAGATAATTTATTCGATAGCTGATATTAGAAACCATATCGACTATGCGATTGAAAATACTGCTCAGATAAATATCACGGTGTTACGTAGTCTTATGAGAAAAAAGATTACCAATTTTGATGTTCGTTATTATTGTGAAGTATCTCTATAGCGATTATATAGACGAGACCCTGTTTCAGACCTTTCCCTCTTAAAAACTGTCAAGACTCCGTCACTATCTGCCTATCTCTGTAATGTAAGGATTCTTAACCTGGTAGTAAAACTTGTATTTCGTGGAGGTAACGATACTTGTCTCGAAGGCTGAACACAGCGTAGCGCCAACCAGCGCGCAAGTTAGTCGCTGGGAGGGTAAAATCAGTGATCCTAGTTAGTTTATAAGGGTAACGGATCAAAAAAAAAAGGTTAAGAAGCACTGCTATAATTGAGGCAAAGATCACTTATCAGGAGATAATTTCAATATTTTTTTTATTTGATTTGTAGCGAAGACAATAATGTTGCCTTTTAAAAATCATTAATAACACTCAGACATCTGAGTATTGAATATTTGTCATGTAGGTATGTACCTATCTGGAGATGTAAAAACCATTGTAATAATGACAAATATTTACTTTGAAAACGAATAAATAATGAGTTTTGTAAACTGTACCTACGTAGGTGCGTTTCTATGTATTTATCTATATTTTTTTTCGGTTTTCCGTTTTATTATTCTATTTTTGTTGTATCGTAGGTATATCTTGGAAATCCTATTGATCTATGTAATTGTACTTTTTGTAATCTTAAGGAAATATATATAAAAGCTTGCGTTTTGTAGTAATGTAAGAGGATTTGTACTATCCACTTCTCTTTGAAGTCGTGTCCTTGTGTTGCGTAATCCAAATCAAACATTGACTTAGGACGAAAAACATTATTTTCTCATCATAGACGAACAAACCTTATGTCCTTGTTTTGGAATACGCGTTTACTTTGTTTGTGTATCTTCTAAGTACCTAATATAAATATAAAGATATTTATATTTAATTTTTGCATGAATTTAAATGAGACTGTGTCGAAAATCCAAACAAGGTATTAATATGTGATTAGAGCGAGACATATCTTCTAGTCCTCTTCTCATCATTCAAGGCATAGTAACTATAATATGACTCGCTTTTTCTCTGTCACATTATTTCATGACACAATATTCTGATTTCCACGTATTTATTTTAGTGAAACGTTCATTTTCGTTATTAAAGAAAAGCAAGTTAACTCAGCCTTTGTCGAGATTCAATGTTATACGTACCTTCATCCCTTTTCACATTTTGCATCGAAATAAAGTCTTTTTTTTTCCAAATGAACGTTCGCACAAAATCGACCCCATACATCATACTCGATAAATGCAATATTGTGGAACTTTACAATTGACCGGGATAAAAGCATCACATGCGGAAGGGGTAGATAGCGCATCCGACAACGGTTTCGCATGTCACAAACGCTCGTTGTTCGCAGTCGTTTTAAAAATGCGAATATATATTTGATTAGGAGCACGACTTGCTTCGCTACACATTTCCTTTCCTCAAATGTCCATTGCCTGGTTTGTCCACTTTTTTGAATGTCCAAGACTTCGAAATGCGCCTTTTGTAGAAAAGTGTGACGTCTCGAAGTGTTTTGTTACTCCATTCAAGACTAAATCTGCACGTTTCGATTTAAATTCATGAGGTGATATTTCTAGTTATGACGCTTCTATAGTAAAGGTGCGAAATGTCCTTTATTGGTAATTTACTCGCGTAATAATGTAGCCATTCTTTACTATGTTAGTTGAAATTTTCATATTATAGAGGAAAACAATCGGCCAGTAATTAGTTTATTTGTTAATTGTTTAATATCAATTTAAGGTTGTCATTATTTTCGATTTCCAGCATGGCTCGTATTCCAGTTACAATTCATTAACATACTAACCATAGGTAACTAAATTTGTTTTTTATGATAAATATTATAGTTATATTAGCAGTAATGCCAATTCAAACGTAATGAGTGGACCTGATGATGCGTAACACATACTTAGGTTCATTTCCTTTATGCCGTCTATAAATGATTCAACGCGAGTGACCATGCCGGTTGATTCCTTCCGTTGTATAACCCTTTGATCTCGATTGTGAAAGCAACTTCATGCTCGAAATAATTATATTTATAAAGATTCTTGTGTTAGCTTTTGTAAAATAATTCATATCTGTCAAGTTGTAATTAAATTCTGTGGCTGTTTGCTGTTGTCTTAGTCGAATAAAATGTAGTCAGCATATTAAAAAAGGGAACGCGTCCTGGTGTCATGGCGGCAGGGCAAGACGATTTCAAACAGGAGACAGAAAGTAATATTGGAATTGGAAACATTGTTATCAGGCCTTTGAATTGATTGATCAGTAGGTACTCATGAGTCTAATTTAATATTATACATAATTGAGCGAAAAGATAATTGAGTATTATTTATGAAGTAGAGACCAGTGTCTTTACACTTGCAACATTTTATTGTGAACTTAATACGTTCTTTTGCTTTCGATTATGTTTAGTCGGCTATGCACAATAGCACTCCTACTGCAGTCTCTATTTATTTGTTTTGCTGTATTACAATCATTTTTTTATGTTTTCTACGTTCTACTGTTTGGTTGTTATTTATGATAGCAATGAGTTCTTTGCACTAGTGTTGCAATCACTACATAGTATAAAACAAAGTCGCTTTTTATGTCTCTATATCCCTATGTACGCTTAAATCATTAAAACTACGCAACGGATTTTGATGCGGTTTTTAATAAATAGTGTGCCGGGGCGGAGCACTAGTTATGAATAATTTACATTTAATAAGTATGCTCACTAAGTACTATGTAAAGAAATTCAGTTTTTTGCCACACTATAAGTGGTTACCTATGTGGGACAAAATTGAAGTTTACTTCTCATTTATAAAAAATAGATTTTTTCTTGTTTTTTATAGAGCCAAATTCGATTATCGAACTCTTCTGATCCGCATACACGAAAAATGTTCTTATATTTTATGCATTGGATAAATCAGTCGACGAAAATTGGAAACTTTCTTTATAAGTCTTATGGTATGGTTTGATCTTGATCGAAAGAACTAGTTGTCACTGTATTAGTGACATCGTTATAACTTCTCCGACAACGATCTCTGATCTATTACGTACTTCTATCAGTGCACTGCGTACATTAGGGTACAAAAAAATATATTGTTTATTAAATAATGCCGATTACATAATATAGTCAATAAACACCAAAAGTTACTTTTATAGTGTTAGACTGTCGTCAGCTCATTCGTGTTACGAATATGGGAACTGTAAAGTTTTCAAAAAGTCACTAAATAAAATATACGTGAGTTAATTACTTACGTTATAATTGTTTCAATCCATTGTGTACCTACGTAATAACTGTAAAGGCATTAGAAATTATTAACATAAAATAGGTTTAGATCTATAGCTATGTTCGTATAGTTTGTTCATACAAAGTCTCATCTATACTAATATTATAAAGCTGAAGAGTTTGTTTGTTTGAACACGCTAATCTCAGGAACTACTGGTTCGAATTCATAAATTCTTTTTTTGTTGGATAGACCATTTATCGAGGAAGGCTTTCGATTATATAACATCACGCTGCGACCAATAGGAGCGAAGAAACAGTGGAAAATGTGTAAAAAACGGGGAAAATATAAAGCCTTATGAAGAAGTGACAGTTAGAAGACTTTGACAGATCTTTGACGAAACAATCGTACTGGCAGGACGACGTCTGCCGGGGCCGCTAGTAATAAATAAAAGCATTGAAATAAAATTGCTGCAGTGGTTTGACTACAGTCTAAAGCTGTCACAGTTTTATTTTAAACTAGCTGCCCTGGCTACACAAGGGTGCTATAAACCTTCCTTGAATCACTGTATGTATTAAAAACAAACCGCTTCAAAATCTTTGCTTTATTTAATTATGTATTCCATAGATGTTTATCTGAGTTTACTTCTTAGTAAAGGTAAGGTAAGGTAAAGGCAAGGTAAGGTAGGTAGCTAGTAAAGCCTCCTTAGTCGCATACGACATCATACTGTGAACAGTGTCAGCCACTAATTAGAAGTTTTGAACTCAAATACTTCTATGAATTTTCGTGATATTTCCAGTTTGCCTTCTACAAATTATATTACATTAATAATGTTAATACATTTGAGGAGTTAGACTAATAAGTAGAACAGAGAGCCGTGGTATGGAGTTGCTTGTTTATTAAATTAATTAGTGTTCAAACAGATTTAATATCGTTATCATGACCTGGTTAACGTTAATAATGTAAGTTCCTAGAAGTGTAAAAGCCCAGAAGGCTTATTGAAACCATTATGGCAGACTGGCTGTGCCCGCGATTTCTTCTGCGTAGAATAGTTATTTTTCCCGGTTTTTTACACATTTTCCACTATTTCTTCGCTCCTATTGATGATGTTTTATAGCCTAAAGTCTTCATCGAAAAATGGTCTATCTAACAAAAAAGGTTTTTTAAATTCAAACTAATCATTCCTGAGATTAGTGCGTTCAAACAAACAAACAAACTCTTCAGCTTTATAATATTAGTATAGTAGGCTCTGATTAATTAAAAATCACCTAGAAGTTGAACTTGACGTAAATATAAAACACAAATGATTCCTTTATTCTGCACTCCACGTAGAGCAAGCATGTGTCACTATTACAAATTTATTGGTATGTTACAATTCCCCATTGAAATACATTTTTTTGGGCTTAGCGTGTACTCGTATTTATTAAAGAAAGCTATTTTAATGAATTTGTTAGAAAACAATTTTATTTTTAGATATCAAGGGTAAAACGAGAATGGCGGATGCTTTTACGGTGACAAAAACCGTTCGTGTATGCCTCAACTAACCTGCGACGTTGAACTGACCTTGGACTACCTTGTAGAGCCTAGGTTCCTAACATAGTAATTACCCTGCAAACGTATAAAACTTGTATTTCGCGGGAGTAATTTTGATTTGGCCAAATTTCAAAGTGACAAGTCTGCACACAGCATAGCGCCGATTGCATGCAAGATCATTGTTGGGAGGAGTGTAAAATCAGTTAGGTTAGGGTAATGGATCTAAAAAGGCTTTCTTAGCCACTGTTGTATAGGCTTGGTGAAGTCGCTGGTATCCAGTGGAAACGGACGACAGGTAAGAGACATGTAAAGTCCAACAGTGGACGTCTTTCAGCTAAAATTAGGATGCCGAAGACTTTAAATGACATCGATATAAATAAATATCTTTATAAATAATAAATAAATAAATATCTTTGGACAATTCACACCAATTATCTAGTCCCATTTTAAGCAAAGCTTTGCTTGTGTTATGGGTACTAGACAACGGATAAATATACATATACATAAATACATACAAGACATCCAAGACTCAGGTACAGATGCCAGTGCTCATCACATTGACATCTGTCCCTAGCGGGATTCGAACCCGCAACCTCCGGTTTCGTAGTCATGGCCTCTACTGACCAACAGGCCGTCAATAATCCATTGATCGATAAATCCATTGAACATTTTTTATATTAAGTCGGACTACGGCTGAAATGTAATTGTCCTACAAACACGTCGGGTAAATATTGTGACCTATATTTGAAATAAATTACAGGTAAAGTGATAATAGTGTGTCGGGCTCTCTGCTAGCGGATATTGGCAACTGGGGCGAGGTCCGGGGCCGTGGGATGTGTATGTAAATCGATGTTATTTTTTTTTATCACGAGGTTTGTTCATTTATAATCACTAGGTATGTACATAGTATAAACTCAAACTCAAACTCAAATGATCATTTATTCAGGCTAGGCTCTTACAGGCACTTGTGAATGTTAACGTTAAAATTAATATTCTTTTTCGATTCAGCAAAAAAAAAACCTCTTGAGAAGAATCGAGAATAAACTCAATGAGGTATAATTTTTTAATATAATAATATTACAATTTCACTTAAGAATAAATTATGTGCAAATTACAATATGTATGTACTTAATCTAATTACATTAAAAAAATTATATAGGAGAAAATAAAAAAAATAAAAAATAACAATAGGTACTGGAGATGTATAAGGTCTCCAGATGTCAAAAGACTAAATTAAATTTACTGGAAATGTAAAGGTTTCCAGGAGTCAAATATAAAATAAAATTACAGGAGAAAAAAAGAAAAAATACACAAAGTAAAAAAGACACTATGATGTCTCTAAAACAAAGTCACTGTCGCCGTCCCTCCGTCTCTCCGTTTAGCTATGCTTAAATCTATGCAACGGATTTTGAAGCGGTTTTTTTAATAGATAGAGGTAATTTCTGTTATTGTCTGTTCATCGATTGGAATAAAAATCTCCACTTAATGAAATTTTATATACATACCTAATAATATTACGATTTTGAAGGAGTTCTCAGAAGTTTTAGGTACATGATAAGATTCTACTTAAGAACAAAAGCATGAGTCTGAATTTAATTATTCTAAGTTTAAAACTAGTCTAAAACCAGTTTGTCATTAAGAATCCAGGGGTGCGACGGCTGAGAGCAGAAACTCGTTGTATGCAAATAGAGCCTTAATGTAAAGGCTTAAGGTACAAACTTGGGCGTTTTTTATTACTTATTAACCTTTGCTAACGGAAGTAAAAATGACGACGATATCAATATGTAAGCGTCAGTTTTCAAACGAAAAAGAAAATTCAAAGAGTCGATGAAAAGAAAAAATAAGGAAATATAATTAACTAGCTTCTGCCAGCGACTTCGTCCGCGTGGAATACATTTTCCACTGTTTCTTCGCCCCTATTGGTCGCATGTTGTATATGGTGATGTTATATACCCTAAAGCCTTCCTCGATAAATTATCTATGCAACAAAAAAAGATTTTTTCAATTCGAACCAGTAGTTCCTAAGATTAGCGCGAAACAAACAAACAAACAAACTCTTCAGCTTTATAATATTAGTATAGATTTATATTTTTTCAGAATAGGTAGGTTACCCACTCACCAACACACTTTTGTTTAAAAAGCAGTTAAATATAAGCATCCAAAGTAATCATGAATTTTGACATAGATATTCAGCTTTTTGTCCGATTTAATTCATTCGTTTTAAATCACTTTCAACATTATGGTTGGTTCCTCGGTGGATTCTTTATAAAACTAATTATAAAAAATATATAAATACCAATTTTTATCTCATATAAATGCAGCGGTGCATGAAACTTTTCACTTGGACGAAACAGATGCAAATATGTTATTCTTGTGACTAAAACTGCAACTGAAACGAAGCACGTTGGGGTAGGTAGGTACTTGTTCCTTTTTGAATTTGTCATTTCAGAAAATTAAATTCCAACACCACTGAGACAATTTCAAGTAAACAGTACAATACAAGTTTAATAATATAAGAGAAACTGGTTTTTTTTATTCATCGTTATTATTATGATGCGAAGCCATAAGTATCTTGCGTGTACGGGCGAACGAGGAGAAGAAGGTGCGATGAATTAACAAAACCCGATACAATATGGCCAATGACGACCTCCTTTACCACCTGGCTTATACGTACAGACGTTCCACCAGAACACGGGGTGCGTGCATAACGACTGGTTGACAATAAAATCTCAACTGTCATTCTAATCGCCGCCAACCCAGCGCTCGGTGTTACTTCGGAAATCACCAATCGACATTATCGACATCGACGATAACTCTTAAGATGCGTCGATCGATCCTATCAAAAAATCACGTACGTCTGGAGGACTGGGATCACACCCTATAAGCTTTTATACAAAGTAACCTACTATCGTAAACTGGATATTCATTATGGTTTTGCAAAAAATGCAATTATTCTTGGTCCCTTTGAAAACATACACTAATTAATGGCAAAGATAATTACGGGCACGCGACACTCTTGCTGCGTTTTTCTTTTGCAAGTTTTCTCATTAAATAGGTACATTAATTTCTAAAAGACTTGCATTTCTTAGGAAATGGAAATGGGAGAAAAGGCGACAAGAGAAGAAAAGCGAAATAAGTCTGTTCGTTATGTTTGAAAGGTAATTAACTTAGGATTGTAAAAAGGGTTGTACCTATGGTATTGCTTTTTAGTCTTGCTTTGTACTTTTTTTATGATTAGTGGGAATTTCCTCAGGCAGGTAGCGGATGTGTACACAAATTTATATTGCATAATATAATAAGTACATTATAATATGATTACCTATATTATTATGATTACACGCCCTTGGTAGGTAATAATCTAGAATGTTATTCTAGCTATGATTTCGAAATACGGAAGCAATATTGATTACTCTACAATCTGAAAAATAACTAGGATTTTATATAATATCCCATTTATCTCTTCAATATTAACAATAATATATGATGTGATAAATAAAACAAGCATATAAAAAATTACTTACGTCAATGGCGTGTGAAGTAGGTACCTACATATTAAATAGCGCGGTCAGTAATGGTCAGTTTTGTCAACGGCATAGTGAAGTGATTTTGGCAAGGTACCAAAATTAATCCAGGAAATTCGTCGATATAAACTAAAATCTCACTTGATAATCGAGACACGCTCATTTTACGTTACTATTTGGTATTAAAATAATCACTTTTATCTAGTAGAAAAGTAGCAAACAACTGTAAGTAGGGATTATGCGAAACGGGTTCTTATTATTTCATTTCATATTCAAGCCTTTCACAGATAAGATAAAACGAGAAAGATCTCAATACGTTAATTAATTAAAATCATTCGCTCTGCGCCTCTGGTTCCGAAGTGCAAGTAGAAACTTGCAACTTTTCTATTAGTCGGGTACTAGTTGTAAGAAACGGTTTTTTAACTCTCTTTTTTTACACAAAATGCGAATACAAACTCGAAGGTTCCGAGTTACTCCGAAGTAGTAATTACAACTAGGTAACTTATTTTTAATTCAAAGTTTTATTCGCTGTTGCAAATTTGAAAAGTACAGGCTTATTTTTGTTTTCCTTACTTACTTTTTAGAGAAAGAAAGAAAGAAAGAAAGAAAATATTTATTTACCACACATTACAAAATTACAGAAATAACAAAAAATAAAAATACTTAATCTACAATAAATGTGGTAAAAGGGTCTCCAGCTCAGCATTTTGCTGCGACACGACAGTGCATGCCACAGCGCTGATCTTCCGCTGGAGCCCGGCCGAGGGTGACGTGGTATTCGACCGATACAGTTCAACAAACACACACATAATAATATCATACACAACAATTTAGGACATAAAGAGCATGTTATAAAATACGAAATAATCGGCAATTATCTAGAAAGTAGAAGTAAATAAGGAACTTGCATTAGGTGGTGCACTTATACTGTACCAGGGCTAACCCTGGTACAGTATAAGTGCATAAATGTGTTCAGTGTCTAAACACTGGACACATTTATGATATGATGCTTATATGCAATGCACGCCTTTGTTTATGTGAGCCGTATATAGTGAAGATTATAAACATCGCTAGTGTCGAAAATTGTTAATAACTTTCGAACACCGACCTGAACTTTACTAGATTTCTAAAAGAAAATTATGTTTATAATATAAAAAATAACTATTAAACATATCGTAACAGTCTAGGTGATACCCTTTTCTATTTTTATTTGTGTGTATGTAAAACGTCACTTCATTATCCTATCTACTTCCCGTACTGACCTAACTCGAAATATGGCACTGAGCAAATTTGAATTCAAATCTCACTTAGAATCTTAAATGGTCATTATACGCAATACTAGTAAGTGCCTACATTGTTCTGCTCAATAATAATTCTGAAAAATATTTGTTATCCTATACTAATGATAGATTATATTTTATTCGTTTTCATTGTTATGCATTTGTTTCTACAAATACACGTTTATTTCCAACGTTTCTACGTTATTTCCAACAAGATACGGATTTGATAAATTAGGTACGTTTTACATTCCAAGCAATTCGATAATTCAGCTCAGAAAATAAATGTATTATGCAATGGATTTTATTGGATTAGGTAGATATTCAAAGAATGCACTCTCAATGGGCTACATTCACAAGCTAAATTGAGGTAAATTGCAAGTTCAAAACATGACCTATATACGGTATACCAAAACGTGTATGAATGAAAATTCTTATAAAACATTGAATAAGTAAATAGTTTTGTACCGCGCTTTTTGAGATTTTATATTAGAAAATAGAGATTGATGGTAGAAGATTGAAAACATTTATTATATACTGTGAAACCTGGTTAACTGGGTCTTCCAAGGGACCTGTAAATTAGTCTCACTTAAAGAGGTATTCCACTTACGCAGTGTCCCAGATATCTAGGTATAAAAAAACACCTGTCTCGTTTACAGAGGGTTTCATTAACAGAGGTAAGAAAAGAGGTAATCTCTGTTATAGAGGTGTATTCAATAAAGTAACGTATTTATTTTGTAAACAATTCACTATTTTCCATAAAAAAATATCAAAAATGTGGTTTAAAGACAGTTCTGCTGAAACTAATAATTCGTTGTTGACGTTTACAAAATTATTAAAAGTTGGAGGCAGATTATTTTACTGATTCGGGCACTGACGTTAATTTTAGTTTTTTTTCGTAATAATAAAGACTTTGTCCTCGTTTCGGTCTTTTTTAAATAAATACCCGATTAATAGAGAAACCGCATTAAAACTAAGTTATATAAGGGCCGATTTAGAGAAGTTCGAGTAGGTAAAAGAGAGAGGAGATATCCGAGGTCCGAGGTAGCCTATGTGTACCTACTGACTTTATCCCAGTTACAGAGATAAATACACGCGACTTCTCAATTATAGAGGTAATTATGACAAGAAAATAGAAATAACTTATCCCAGATATAGAGGTTGCTTTTGTCTTACTAACAGAGGTAATTCATAGCCAAGGTGCCGGGACCTCAGCATGTGTTCCAGATATGGAGGTTTTTCACTTATCCAGGTCCCTCTTAAACAAGTTTCACTGTACATACCTACGTATAAGCTTAGTTTTTATCTGTTAGAAAAATTGCAACAGCTTACGCGGAACTTCGTGAGGTGTTACGAAACGGAGCGTAATATTAAACCTTTTTTTTGTAATAAATAGGTACTTTATCATTTTATGTACTTAAGTAAACTTTATTAACAAAACGTAGTACCTACTGAATCAAACATTAATTTTATTAATTGTTAGCTAAATAAATAAATTTGACAATAATAATTATAAAATCTATGAAGTAATAATTTCTGATGCCTTTGTGATTAATATACCTACATTAGAATGAAACAACTTTAAACGACGACTAACCTGACAATAGTCTTAAGCTAAATACTTTAGCATAAGAATATTGTTAGCTCAGTCGTGCTACGATTATGGAATCTGTAAAGGCGAAACATCAGCCAATAAAATAAAATACACGAGTCAAATCCGTTTAAAGTGGTTTCATTCCAATCTATGAAGTATATAAGTTTTCTAATCTATATTTTGATTAGAATTTCCAATCGATATTAAGAAATAACTACGTGCCTACAGTTGCAGCTTTTCAAACGCAGTTGTAATAAGCAAAGCCTTTAATCTTATTTACTGTGGAAAATGAGTTTTTATCGATGGAAAAGTCTTCTCTTTTATTTTCTTCTCGACTTATTCTTGGGCAACTTATTAGAAATTTATATTTGACCTGCATGGATTAAGATCTTTTATTTCATAACGCAATAAAATAAAAATGTAACTAATTTATCGGTCTATGCGTAGTCGAAGCTACAATCGTTATTATTAGTGGTTCATTAAAATATTACGATAATGAACATTTATTACCGAAAATTAACAAAATAAATTTAATTTGATACACTTTGTATCTAATTTTAATGATACAAACGACTTATTAACTAAACGCGTGAATCCGCAAGAAATAAACTAGGTAAAACCAAGATAATAAAAATGTATGTACCTAATATAGACAATTCCCTCAAGAAATAACAAATTTCACTGATAAACTTAAATCAAAATAAGTACAGTCATTCCCTGTACTCCAAGTAATTAATCAACGAATGAAATCTTCAGGTGTGACAATTGTACAAAGGCCTTAGTATAAGTTTTGTGACACAAAAACAATAAGGTTGACTTTCGTAGGTAAACATTAAGTACATTTTGTATGAGCACTGAACATTTCTGTACTCGTTGCTAGAGGCTGCTCATCATCTACAAATTGAAACGTAAACGTTAACGCCGATAGTTACGTTTCTGCCAAATTTACCTCATACTACGGCTCATAGGCTTTGTTCTCTCGATAAAAGTTTATGTTGAACAGTTAAAATATGGAGACGGTGTAAATCTGTGAGATCGGTTCGAAGAAGTTATTACCTGTAAAACGTTTTATGTTGGTATAAAACGCGTCGCGTTGGTTTTCACTCTTAGGGGCCTCGATATCACCCTGGTTAGAAAGAGATGAACTAACTAGTGATTCTATAGCTCCGTCTCTGTCTTCAAGGTTTCAGGTGTGAGATTCATGCCATAGTAAACTATGTATGCGTTACGTTTGTAAAGGGTTACCTTGTAAGTATGTTTTGAGATTAGGTTATAGAACAAGTGATGCGATATTATTTTGTTGTGTTCGTTTTTGTTTTATTCTTAAATGTATGCACAAAGTTGAAGAAGCGAAATAACTGATAAACTTCAAATAAGTTTATCAGTTATTTTGCTATTCTTTGTCTTCTCGCAGAAAGTTGAAGGAAATTGTGTAAGCGGAGAAATGGGAAAGACATGTGATTTTATGTTTGTGTCTATTTGAATATAATTTTTTGCACAGAGAAAAAATATCACACTTGAGTGAGATCCCAGACTTAGCTCAATTTCAGCTTAGCGAGTAGGTATCAATTCTTTTTTAAGTTTTTTTTATAATACCGATTCTAAAATGACATATTTGTCTAGTAGGATGACTGGGATCTTGGTCCAAGATGATTATTTAATCCGTCTCCATGGATAGTTAGGTAAAACGTTGTTCGATTCCAACCCTTTTCATTTGTATAATCAATTACAAAGATATGTAAATTGTTGTTCATTCAGTAGCTTACGCAGCAAATTGCGGATGTAAGAGCTACATCAAATACAAACATACTGCATAATTTACATAAAACCACAACCTCCGCCATGTTTAGTCTAAGTACTTGAATATACAAGTATTTCTATTTCTGCTTGAAAACTTATCACAAAATGAAGACAGGGTTCTTCAAAAATGACACATTTGTATAGCTCTGCATCTCATTTTCTCATCTCGCTTTCGCTTTATATTTTTCCAATATTTATATAGCTAATTTTCACTTTAGTAACTTTTTACTATTCAATAGAAAAGAGTTTGTTACGTCTTCACGGTTCATGCTTGCATAGTTTTTTTAATTCAGGTGGTCTTACATATTGGAATGAAACAACTATTAACGGATTTAACTCGCGTATTTTTATTTTATTTTATTTGCTGACGTTTCGGATTCTTTACATTTTCCATAATCGTAGCACGACTGAGGTGACAACTACTTTAGCGTTAGACTATTGTCAGCTCAGTCGTGCTACGATTAGATAGTTGTTTCATTCTAATGTGTAATAACCGCGAAGGCATCAGAAATTATTATGGTCTTACATAATTTAAAAGATGAGCATACCTTACAGATATTGAGTTATTTAAAGGCAAATATGACCTATTTTATAAAATTATAATATTTAAAAAACATTACAAGACAATGCTTGTGCACGAAAGACCTACGTTTTTCTCCAAATAGAAACCTAATAATTAACATCGTGTTATACTGTCCGCTATCCGGTCACAATAAATACGAGTATCTGTATAAGTGTGTATCTATTATATAAAGGACAGTTTATTTCAAATCATCTATAGTTATTACAACACTATTGAACACGAAGTCATATATGCCGCAAATATTCTCAGTCCGCAATCACAGAACCAGAAAAACAAACATTGTACTAAATCGAAATCCACCCTTTTTCGTTCCAACAAAATAGCGGCTCGATATTCCACACATCGTATGCAATATTCGAAACCGAATTTCCATAATGATTCGTTTCAATCGCTCGTTCAATCGCACGTACCCAATCCCGATCCATTCACTCAGGTCAATCGTTCATTCGTTCATTACAATCTGTTCCAACGAGGTGCTAGGAAATTTACATTTAATGTTGGCATTGGCTTACATTGCTTTAAAATGGAATAGTATTTGAAAAAACTTGCCTTTTTTAAATCTTCTTTTAATATTCTATTTTTAACTTTGAGATCCGCTGCACCGGTTAGGTAACTCGTACTTTGCTCAGTTGGCAAACTATGAGCTTGTATAGGATTTTATTGATGGCTGGGGATTTTTATTGTGTTTTCTCATAAATTATATATGTTTTGATTCAAAGGCAGTGACTTTCACTTGATGGTACTTGTTTTTTGGCTAAAAAAATATTTCTTACATTATGCTTGAGAACTACATTTAAATAAGTTATACCAAAATGGGTAAAGTTCTTATTGTCATAGTCGCATACAATAATCCTCGCCTCTTTCTCATAGGAGCGAAAACAAATTATTTCCATCTATTAAATTGCAACTTTGACAAATTCTTCTTACTGCATTCGGCATTCGTATAATAATTGGCATCGATATCGAATCTTATTTAACCTTTAAGTAACTTTTAACAAACTAAGACGAGAAAGTCCTATTGAGAAAGTCATATTTTTATTTATACTTAGGTAAGTATCATATTATTATCTATACTAATATTATAAAGCTGAAGAGTTTGTTTGTTTGTTTGTTTGAACACGCTTATCTCAGGAACTACTAGTTCGAATTCAAAAATTTATTTTTATTTAAATTTGATAGACCATTTATCGAGGAAGGCTTTAGGCTATATAACATCACGATGCGACCAATAAGAAACGAAGAAACAGCGGAAAATGTGTAAAAAAAACGGGGAAAATATAAAGCCTTATGAAGAATTACTATTCCACGGGGACGAAGTCGCGGGCACAGCTAGTTTAGGTATCATATGATAGATAACCAGAAACCTTAACCTAACCTTGATTTAAAAGAAAATGCACGTGTGCACTGTATAAAATTATTCTTTCTTTTACGCTCTTAAAAGGGCCCGTAACGTAAAAGGCACTCGTACCTACCCTAGGGAGTAATCCCTTAACGGTAAGGTGTTGTCCGGTGGAGTCCACTAATTTGAAACCAGGCCTTGTTGCCATTTTAATCACTCTTTAGCCCCAGAGGCATAGTCGTAATGGTTCCTCTCATCAAGTTACTCTGAATGATACATTGGAGACTACTTCGTGTAGCGTTTTATAGAAGGTTCATAATTATTCAGAGCTTCCCTAAGCTTAAAGTAAATTAAAAACCTGTTTCGCGATGTTCAGATAACTCCCGAGTAAGTTGAAAATTGTTCTAGCAGAAAAAAACAATTGTTTTATAATTGTTAACTAATTATTATCAAGAGCCACGTAAATGATCATTTCGATATTTACCTATTTGGAACTTCAACTCCTTTCCTATTTTATTGTCAAAACGATGAGGTATATTAATAATTTCTGATGACTTCGCGGTTATTACACATTGGAATAAAACAACTATTAACGGACTTAGGTCGCGTATTTTTTTTTTATTTGCTGGCGTTTCGGATTCTTTGTATAATATATATTTTATATGTCTTCTTATATTTAAACAATGTCCTGAAAATTAGGAACACACAATTTGGTGCAGTCGTTCATAACTTATGCGCGTAGATTAATTTAAGCGATTCATTATTTTTGTATATAGCAAAATGATTATAAAATTTTCAAACGAAATTATAATGTTTAGGTAGGTATCCCAGACCATAAAATTAATATTATACCTCCAGTTTGATGTCGACGAAGTTTATTACAATTAATATTAATATCAGGGGAATCTTAATTAATATCAATCTAAGTAATAAACGACGCTGACAAAGATCTGACAGAACTTGACAGGAGGTAGATAAGAAACTGAGTTCTAAATAATAATTTCTGATACCTTTGCAGTTATTACACGATGAAATGAAATTACAACGGATTTAAATACGATATAGTTGTCTCAATATAAAGTTCCTAATATTAGATCGTACACAAGGACTTAATAAAAGCAACAGATATAAAAATAAACCAGGCCAGGGCATGTGTATCGCGCTTGATTTGACAGTCATCTCAATTTGTATGCTAAAGCATACAAATTGAGATGACTTTCAAGACACCATAACGCTCAGTCAGGCATTGCATATTGACTTGATTGCCTTCAAGTGAAATCAATCGAATTGATTTGTATTCAAGCTAGGCGTAACGATTCGCAAAAGCGTTTCGCTTTTGCGTTTTGAAGCATACCTCTTGGGACCGTTTTCAAATCAAGTGCATTACACAATCAAGAGATAGTGAACTCAACTCTAGTACTGCAAATATAGATGTGCTGCTGTAGGTACAATCAAGGACAATTTTGTTCTGGAGTATAAATACTAGAGTAGGATTATACTTTAAGGCGAGTAAAAATTCGCCTTATAGTTTGCTTAGCGATACAATATCCGTATTTTTAATAGCTACTCGATCATATCTATCAGTGGTCAAGACTATAATTTTACTATAAGGTTATCGTTATTAATTTAAAGAGAGCCTTTGTCCAACATGAATAGACTAAATAACTGAAGTGATTTTAATTATTTATAGTTTTCAAAAAAGTTAAGTCTTTTATAATCATCTGTATCTGGGCGCACTTTTGAGCATTTGAGACGCTGTCATTGTCATCTTTAACTATATCTATAATGTTGCAACTAATATAATTATTAAGTGTCAATTGAAACAGGATTTGTACCAGAAGGTAATTCCACTTAAGTTTTTTTTACTTATTTTTTTCCTAAATATAGTGTGAGATGACAATGGCTTTTCAAATGCTCTAAGATCCACCAATAGATATGTAAAGTCAGTAATTATCAAACTGATAAAGTCTACAAAAAAACAGATATAAAGATACTTATTTTAAGCGTATAAACCCGGCACACATTGAGGATACGAGTTTATTTGAACGATGCTCCGGTTCGACAATATTTGTGATGGGGCGTTCTAAGGACACCCGAGTCACAGCAAATATAAACAATTTTGTTTGTATTGTTTTCATTTCACACATACTTGTATTGGACGGAAATTTATTGAAGCTTTCTTTCTTTGAAGATTCCGTGCCTATTTTGTTTTACCAGATTAAATAACTAGTAAAAGAATTGTTCCTTATTTAAGACGATGCAAGTAAATACACTTACTTTAAAGAAATAAGCTATTGTTAAGTCGAAAACGACGTTAAAATAAAGTTATTTATTGTATAAGTACTTATAGTGTAACTAACATGGCTTTCTTAAAGATATAAATAATAATACATTGTCATGTGAAGCATCAAAATGTTGTGGAAGTTTCGCCATTAGAATACCCTTCCTATTATCGAAAAATGCGAAAGAAACGAGAAACGTGAATCTCAAAATCAACAGGGAATTTGTTCTGTTGTTCTCACTAACTATTGTGAATAGATGCTCCCGAACAAAACCCAGAAGCACTCGCGAACGGGATCGAACTCTTGCGATATGCAAAGGTTTCATCAGGACCTATTCAATGTCGGAGGCAAATATTTTTGTATTTTTTAAAGAACAATTGGGGCAGGATGAAATCAGAAACAGCGTAGCAATGTTCTGTTCTAGACAAGTGAAGTATTTCCACGTTCGAACTTAAAAAATATACGGCATTTGGTAATTTGAGTCATACATAAAAATCTTGAACTTTTTAAAACAATACCTAATAATAGATAAAAAAAGTGGACGTTTATCAATACTAATATTATAAAGCTGAAGAGTTTGTTTGTTTTTTTGTTTGTTTGTTTGTTTGAACGCGCTAATCTCAGGAACTACTGGTTCGAATTCAATTTTTTTTTGTTGGATAGACCATTTATCGAGGAAGGCCTTAGGCTATATAACATCACGCTGCGACCAATAGGAGCAAAGAAACAGTGGAAAATGTGTAAAAAACGGGGAAAATATGAAACCTTATGAAGAAGTGACAGAAGACTTTGACAGATCTTTGACGAAACAATCGGACGGGCAGGACGACGTCTGCCGGGGCCACTAGTTCATTATAAAACCGTAAATATTATTATTATCAATAGGTAGGTACTATAATGAGATGTTATAATAAAACAAAAGACAGGCTGCTGTCGATAAAAAGAAAAACGAGCCTTGTAATCATTAATTATATGAATGTGTAACAATTGGAAAAAAATGAGACGTAACCTGTGTCAGTTTTATACATTTTTTATTTTACACTGTAGCGTTCTAAAGCGTGTTGAAGTGAGCACAATATTGTATATAAACTATCAGTTATGTGTTAGTGATTTTCACTGCTGAAGTAACGTTTGATCAGATAAGAATAATATCGACACCAAAATAATTACTCCCTAACACGCATGACTTTTTATAGGTTGACCAAATCTTTCGCATCAAGGGATTGAAAATGTATTTTGTTTAGTTATGTATGAGCTATTTCCCAGATTAATACAATAATATAGATATTGTGATCATCAGAACTGTACACCATTTAAAAAGACCTTCATTTTTATTTGTTGTTTAACCTGGTTTACGCAAAAAACAATTTTGTGTTTTCAGATTTTATATATATACTCTACATACTAATTTCTGATGCTTTCGCGGTTTACACATTGGATCATAACAACTATTAACGGCTTAACTCACGTATTTTTATTATATTCTATTTGCTGACGTTTCGGTTTCTTTACAGTTTACATAATCGTAGCACGACTGTGCTGACAATAGTCAAACGCTAAAGTATTAAGTAAGTATTATTGTAAAAACTGTAAAGAATCTGAAACTTTAGCAAATAAAATAAAATAGAAATGCGCGAGTAAAACCATTAATAGCTTTTTGATTCTGACCCTTACATACTTTTACGTAAATGAAAAAAGTGTAGGCATCTCACGCAAGGAAATGGGTAAAATTATGAAATTGAATAAAACATGGAAAGGTTTGCCTATTCAAGAAATATAAATCTTTATAAGCGAAAGCTGACTAAGAGTCTGATTCTGATCGATCAACGATCACACATCAGGGCCTAAAATATAAGGGTTAGAATCTTGAAATTTTGCACACGGTTTCTTTTGTAGCGTAGGGGAGTTCTAAGAATAGATTTTTGTAAATTCACCCCCTAACAGGGTAAAACAAGAGATCAAATTTAGTATGAAACTTTCCCGTTTTTGAAGTACCAATAGAAACGGAGCAGTAACGAAGAAGCTTGTACTGCTATACTTATAAGACAAGTATGTAAACATAGTAAACATATCATTAGATTTAATAAACAATAAAGAATTTAAATTGCATTCAACCAAGTATTCGAAGTAACATCAATTTTGAAAAAGATCTTTTCATTTTTGCGCATAGCTTTTAAACTTGCCTCATGGCTGTAATCTTACTGCTAACAACCTATTTAAAACTTCTCCAGCTTTTATCGCGACAGTAATTTCTATTCGAGCACCATCTGATTTTCAACTTTATTTTAAAGGGGTTAGTACTATATTGGAACGGCTCGCAAAACGCATATTCTCAGGTGGGCCGGCGCTAGACATTAGGGCGAGCGATCGTTCATTAATATGAACGAGCTAAAGTATTGTCAATTAGCTTCTGCCTACGAAACTACAACGGCCCATAGAAGAACAGCAGTAAGAATCAGTATAAAAGCAAAACAGCAAAATTACAATTTATAAGGGAAATTTAATATTCAATTTCTAAAGTATGATTGAAAACAGCTAGGGATTGTTTTACTGCTACTATCATCCGAGCATTCTGAAATAATTTTTCTGTTCGACGAAGCCAGAAAGCGGCAACTTCACTTAGCGCTGCGACCCGAAATTAGACGCTTTCTGGCCAGAGGAGAGAAAATAATTTTTCTGTCGAATTACACAAAATAATTTTAATATTAAGTGGACTTATTAGAAAAACAAACCCAAAGATATGAAATTTTGTGGGAGGCAGGTACTAAGTGTGTAGATACTAGTGCTTCTTTTGAGAAGGAGATAATATCTTGAACAGAAACGTATTGTATCAAGTTAATCTGAAAACACTGTGAGTCAGTATAAACGGGGAACGGTGTCTTCAAATGACTAAGTTCGTGTTAAAATGAACATTTTTGAAATGCTTGTAAATAAAATAAACAAATGTCATATTATGTCTCTTATTTATATTTAACTAATAGACATGTTTCGCGCCTTCGCAAAAGTTAACAAATTATTTACTTGGTTACATCATAAAATATTATTATATGAAAATTTGCTAGTTGCAAATTTATATGATATTTTTAGTTCGACTTAGCGTAAAGAAGTTTATTTGACCTGTACACGTAGGAAAATTTTTTTGCACGTTGGCACAAGTAGTTGTAGCTAAGTGGCTTAGCTTTTAATAACCATCTTAATCTCCAGAAAGAATCAAATATCAATGTACCCAGATTATTTACGATTATGCCAGAGTTGAGACACGTTAAATAATGCAGGATCTGAACGCTGGGAATTAATTTAAACTCATGAATCCTTTAACAAAGCAATTATGCGAGACATCGTGTTGGTACCTGCGCAATAAATGGCGCGTTTATATTGTAATCAACATGTGACAAGACATTTCATCTACTAAATGCTTATTTCGTTAATGAAATGAAGTACTTCATAAGCTGTACAAAGGCCGTCGGTTTATGAATTTTCGGTCTTATACAACCTTCATTCAGCTTACATGTGTATTGTGTATAGAAGTGCTATAATTATTCGAACGAAGTCGTCCACCTACACCCGGCACGTGTCAGACTTCTCCGCAGAAACCTTCTGTCCCTCTGTAACACAACAATCGTGTTAACACACCTCCTGACGGCTCGAGCCGAGGTGCAAACCCCACTCTGCTCGGCCCTCGGGTCGGTCAGGGCTAAAAACCCTAAACCCAACCAAAAGGCTTGAAAGCTGCGCTCCAGTATTCAGTTCGAATAAAAAAAAAGCTAGGTATAATTATTTTGAATTTTATAGGTACGATATTTTTTTACGTGTTTGCAGATAAAGATGATGCCTCATGATGCCTCTAACTATCTTTTATTGATCAAGTATCCACTAATAGGCAGATATCAGACAGTCACGGCTTTTGCATGATCCTTGATAGAGAATAGAAGAATTGTGAATCTGTACAAAATCGATCTCGTCACAATCGTGACACGAGAAGTTTATATATAGGTATTCGAGATAAACAAGCGATGTTGTTCAAAATATTTCGTCCCTGGTAGTCATTTAAAATATTTCGTTTTATTTCCACTTAGTGATAATCAAAAAATAAAAAACAAAATCGCGTAATATCTTATTCCATTGATTAATTAGTAAAGCAAACAAAAACATAAACTCTCGGTATTCTAAATAAAATTTTAGATAAACGAATAAAAAGTCAAACAACATCCATCGAACATCTCTAATAAAGGTAAACTCTAATTCTGTACCCTTGAAGGGTCCAAACTCCAAAACGGATTTGCGCTTCGACTCGATACTCAAACCAGCCCGATTTATTCCTCAACTTTCTCGGCGGGTCCGCATTTCGATTTCAACTGGCAACTTTTTCATTTTGCATAGTTTCCCTTTGATTTTGTTTCGAGCAACTTCTAAGTGAAAACCTAAGTTTCAGGTCGACTTTGTGTATTATTTTCGTTGCTTCTGTTGAATATTTATCGGACGAGGGCTGAGGATTTGCGTCACGGATAAAATCCATGTTAACGGTTTTATAGGGTACCGGAGGCCTCGACGTATCTTAAAAAGGGGTCAAAATTGTTACCTACAGAATGCTTTGGCTCAAGTTTGTTGTCCATTATTTTGCTGATATAACCATCAAGGGCAAGAGCCCGGCAGTATTATTATCCTGGGACATAACTTTATTAAGTTATGTCCCCGGATTCCGTGGACACGGTGAGATGAATGATACTAAGTCGTAACACTATGAGTACTGTTAAATAAAAACTAGTTATTTAATAAAACACAAGACTTATATACCATATCGAGACAGCGCAAATCGCTGCTCGATCTATCTGGTACGTGGGTTATATGACAATGGGATGCTGTGGATTGCTGACAAGGCACATTTGTCACAATCTTCAAAAGACTCCTGGTTTATATGTTAAGATAGAAATAAATTATGAAAGTTTTAATTATTTTGGAATATGACGTGTATTACGAAATCGCATGCGTTAAGACCGCGTGTTAAATTAGTTAATATCCGTTAATACACAAAAACATAATTATACTGGCTTTTTGTTTAACAAATATATTTGGTTTATAAATAAAGGACAAAATAAGAATAATACACTGAAATTCAATGCGAAATAATCTAAAATAATTTCTTATAAGGATCATCAATCATTATCAATCAGTGTTGACAACCCCTTCAAAAGTATTTTTGCATTTATATAGTTATTTTTAGCAATGTATAATGTATATCGATTATTACACCTACAGTGTCAAATTACATGCACTCATTGAAATAAGTAACATATTACTATTTTTGTTTTAATGTAGATAATTAAATAACAATAGCTATCACTGAATAGGTAGATAGTTATACATAGTCAAAACAAAAGGTTAAGGTAACCATCTTTTGGTCAAAGTAACCCGACCTCACGGTATATATATTATAATACTTTTCTCAGTTTAGCCGTAGTAAGTATGGTTCACCATATTCACTCTCCTTTTAATTTTTAAGCCTAAATTATAAAATAAGTAATCAACATATTAACATATTTATCCAGTCTAATAACCGTTCTCATTAGATACGGAACTGAATCGTCTGCGCTTGGTATTACTTGCTTAACTCAAAACTTGTGAACTTGTTAGTACTGCTTGCAAATATGCAGTTTCTGCCAACTACCTAAATACTAAGTACTCTCTGTAGTGTGTAGTTCTAATTATATTTTCTACGTCTAGCTGGCTTCGAGGAATCCTTTTCTATAATGAAATAAAACAAATACTAATAGTAAGTATAGGTTTTTAAAACTTTACATCTCAAAAATGGTGTGTGATCTTCTACTCTTGTCTTTATACAAAAATATCATTATAATTAAAAACTAATGGTATTGAACCAAAAATATCAATCGAATTTCGATTGATAGATTGTAGTTAATATTTGAAAAATGTTTGAAACCAACTTACCTTAATTTTTTTATTTATATGCAGGAATCTTCTAAATTTTAAAGGAGAGATAAAATTTTAACGGTAACAATAATATTACATAATGAATCAAAATTTAATATGAGCACCCATGCATTCCATTTCAGTAAACTTCAAAATGGCTACGGTCGACAGTCGAAACTTTTTAATTTACAAACAGGCGCAGATTGCAACCGGTCAGCTTTATTTGATCAGTGCATTAGTTTGCAGTTGTCAAAATAAATTAAAAAACTTGCTTATTTTTTTTAATGCCATATCGAGCATGGGTCTGATACTACAGTGGTGCCTAAAAGCAAGCACTATTGAATTTCATGCTTCAAAATCCCTACTAATATTATAAATGCGAAAGTAACTCTGTCTGTCTGTCAGTCTGTCTGTCTGTTACGCCTTCACGATAAAACTACTGGACCGATTTAAATCAAATTTGGTACAAAGAAAGTCTGGAGCCTGAGAAAGGACATAGGCTACTTTTTAACCGACTGCAAAAAAGGAGGAGTTTCACGCGGACGAAGTCGCGGGCGGAAGCTAGTATGCTATATATCCCTACTATAATATTATAAATGCGAAAGTAACTCTGTCTGTCTGTTACGTTTTCACGCTAAAACTAATGGACCGATTTAAATGAAATTTGGTACAAAGAAAGTCCGGAGCCTGAGAAAGGACATAGGCTACTTTTTAACCGACTGCAAAAGAGGAGGAGTTCTACGCGGACGAAGTCGCGGGCAGAAGCTAGTAAGTTATAAGTCTTGAATATCTAGAATTCAGACAATAGTCATCGTTCACTTAGAATTAATTGCCATTGTAATGAAACCTGCGCATCGGGACGCCGTACGCTATACTAATTGCTCGAAGTGATAAATTGTTATTTAATGGCAGTACGGAATTTCGTATTTTATGAGTTAACGTTGCAAATTGATTTCAAATTTAACATGTTTGTATCGTAACGAGAGGAGTTATTAATACAATAGTTAGATAGGAATCTTAAAAATAATATTAGTTTAGCCAGATCAGCTATTAAAGGATGATGAAAACATCCGTCTATTACCTAACAACCCAACTACCACACGTACCAACTAATTGGACGGGGAGCATTTTTTTATCAAACTACAACTTGGTTTATTGGCTAGAGTTGATAATTTTTTTAACCAATTTTCTATTGAATAATGGCTAAAATGTTGTTTAAATGAAAATATATTAAGTAAATTGAAAATTAAACAAAATATCTTTAATATTTTAGATGTTTTCAATCAAAAAATCTACAAACAAAAATCATTTTGTTAAAAGGGTTGCAAAACAACGAACACAATTTGCCCAAAGTCCGACTTAAAACAAACTGTAGGCAATTTCAATTTGCAAAACTCGGCATTTCACCCTTTATACAGAGAATAAATAATAAACTTTGGCCCGATCAGCCTTAAGGTGTGACTAAACTGGGAGAATAAAGCGGTCGATGGAATATGCGAAAAAACGATAAGAGTTTTCTCATTAGGCATGTAAAAATAGCAAGGGAATAGGTACCTATTTTCATAATAATACGCTACAAAATTATACTAGAAAGAAATAACAGAATTAAAAAAGGTATAAAAACGCTAATTAAAGTCAACAAAAACCTTACTTTAAACCTGTCAAACCCCTACTGCTGCCAGTTCCTGTCGTACCTTAAATGATTTTAAATTCAGGTAGTTCTTATTGCCCCGTCTTGAATTAATAACTTTTAATAAGTTATTAGGGCAAAATTTAATAAGCCGAATTTTCCTCGAGAAATTTGTGCGTGACAATCTGTTTAAACAATTTGTTTTTGTTTTGTTAAAATTGTATAATAATTTCACATTGAGGAGTAAAATGGGAGAGGGTCTTAATATCGCTACGCTCTTCAAAAACAGATTAAAAATGTTTACATTTCACTGTTTTTGCGATGCTGATGGATGTTCTTGTTAAATTAACGTTTGTGTTGAAAATAATTAGGTATTCTAGTACAACATGTATGTTTTTGTGTTTTATGAAGATTCTTTCCTATAATTCTACTTTTGCGGTTATTATATACCTTTTTTTTTTTTTTTTTTTTTTTGACGGTGTGAAAATGCGTTACGCCGGTTATTATAATATACCTACTCGTACTGGAATGAAACAACTATAACGGATTTAACTCGCGTATTTTATTTCTCTGCTATTTATATTCGTACTTGAATGAGTCTAACACTAATGTAACTTTAGTGTTGAACTATCGTCAGCTCGTTACTATAGTTCTTTCATGTCAATTATTTCTTATTTTTTGTTTTATTCTAGAGAATCACAACTTTCAAGGTGAAGTAACAAATTATTTACTTCCCTAATAACTAATAATTATCAATAGGAGCAGCGAACTAATTTTGAACAGGCCGTTAATAGCAATAATTAAATTATCAGTACAGACGCATGTACGCGATAGGCGAAGTTAGGGGGTAAATAGCCATACTTCGCCTAGCACTATTTTGTCCATTTTTTGATATGTTAGCCATTGAAATAAATGCTCTAATGGTCTCTAAAGGTGGGCAGGAGTCCTTTAATTAGTTTTTTTATTTGACGATCTAGTATACTTTCAAATTAATAAGCTATGTTGCAAAATGTGTCAAAACCCAGGCAAAGTTAGGGGTATCGACGGCGTCTTTTGATAGTTTACACGAGGTTTGTCGCTGATTGGCCAATATCGCTTATCCGTCATTTGTCAAAGCGTAATATAAGAGCGTGCGAATGTTGTCATTTTCAGCTTAAATTTACTGACTGGAAAGACCGCGATGGCATCAGAAATTATTAATTTTGCTGCGTCATTTAAATCAAATAACAATAGGTAAGTACTTTTAAAAAATCAAGACAATTTTGAATATCCAAATCTAAGCTATCATAATATAATATCTATATTATGGGCTATTATTTTTATTAAGCATCGAAAACCCTTAATTATATTTATTCATTAAATTATTTTAATTAAGACCCGTTTTTAATTAAAAGACCCATTTTTGATTGATTACGGTATTGCTTAATCAGTCAAAAATTATCTCAAAATAAATGACGACGTACGATAATTGCAAGCTTTTCGAATGCGCAAACATAATAACAATTCAATAAAATTAATGATTTTGAAATAATTACTTTTTACATTGTCTCGTATTCGAACGCGGAGTTTTATACATAACTAGCTGTGCCCGCGACTTCGTCCCCGTGGAATAGTAATTCTTCATAAGGCTTCATATTTTCCCCGTTTTTTACACATTGTCCACTGTTTCTTCGCTCCTATTGGTCGCAGCGTGATGTTATATAGCCTAAAGCCTTCCTCGATAAATGGTCTATCCAACAAAAAAATATTGTTTTTTAATTCGAACCAGTAGTTCCTGAGATAAGCGCGTTCAAACAAACAAACAAACTCTTCAGATTTATAATATTAGTAGGTATAGATTAGTATAGATAAAATATTAAACTCATTTTCAGTAAAACAAACTAGCTTAATAAAACAAATATTATGGAACAAAGACAAATAAGAATATCATTTTAATAATAAACACGTTGTTTATAATAAAGACAGCCCGCTTTTGTCTAGGCGCGATGGTTTGTTGAACAACAACAGAATGTACTACATTGTTCATGTTAAGTAGGTATGTGATATTTAATAATGTAATATGCTCTTTGTATCTTCTCTCGCTGTGATTTATTCGAATTATTTACAGTAAACAATGCACACTACACGTGTAGGTAACTTACGGTATTGTTATTCGTAGTAGGTACACTTTTAGAAATAATGTATCAAACGCAGCAGTCGCAATATCCGTTTTTCTAACTTCATTCCGTTGCACGACGGTAGATAAAAAATATAGTACTGCATATATATAATTATAATATATAATACTAGCGGCACCGGCAGACGTCGTCCTGCCCGTCCGATTGTTTCGTCAAAGATGTGTCAAAGTCTTCTGTCACTTACCGTCAATCACTTTGTATATGGGAGTATAGAAAGATGTTGATTTACACTTTTTCAAGTTGTTTTTTAAATTTTCTCTACTTACAAACCTTCCTTGGACTTCCACGAATAATTCGAGACCAAAATTAGCCTAATCGAAGGAAAACCCGACTTATTTTTATATAGTAGAGATATCTTGAAAATTATCATGGCAACACAGAGTTAGAGGAACAAAACAACATTAGTCAGTGATACCGCCGATAAAAGTCTTTTACAGGCTGAAGTTTTCAGCTGTTTAATCTGTGATTCCTAAAAGAATGTAAACTAGAAAACTTGTTTTAGTGAAATTGTATGATTATAATATTATGTGAATAAAAGTCGCCACCGCTGTCCCTTCAATCGGAATGTCGCCGAGACACGACACACGAGGTGTCGCCGAAACCCGCTGTGATTATTTATGGCGACAAAAGCGGACCATTTTTCAGCGACGCGAGCTTGCGGCTAATTTCGCGGGTGAAATATTACGGGGTTTTCTTTTGTCGCGTTAAATTGCCTATTGCTAAGGATTTCGAGGTATTTTTGGGGTTAAATTGACTAAAATGGCGTTGTTTCAGGATGAGAGTTTATTAGAAGTGAAATATGACCGGAGGTTATTCAAAAATCACAAAGGATACAAATTTAGGATAAAAGTTATTGAAGTTTTTAATTTTGATTAATCACGGGTGATTATAAAAACAAAGTAATATTCTGTTTAAAGATCACTGGACCCAAAGGACGTTATTGAGAGTGAGTGACGTGTCCGAACAGCGTGACCTGTATAAGTCCAGCGATTTATCCGTTGACCAGTCGACCGCGACGACTTGATCCAAGAAACCCTAACCTAACTTCAATTTATATTCAGCGTAAAGTCAAAGTTCTTTTATATAACAAATTGGGTACCATTTATTTTACGTACATCATTGATTTATTTGGTAATATTAAAGTTTGTAGTAAGTAAATAATAATGCTCGGTAAAGGATCTTTTTGGTAGCTGAAACGAAACTACCGGGATAGCTTCCTCACACAGAAATTAAGTCATCAAAAAGCAAAGTTACATTTTTTGAAGTTTAGAAGAATAGATGATATTTTTCCGGGAAAATCCTTTTACACAACACCCGCGGCAGATATGCAGTTAGCTTTTGCTGTGGGATAAAACCTTGTTTTAAGTAGAAAATGTAAAACCTATCTTTTACCATCTCAGTTTTTAGACCTTTGATACCTAGGCTATTAAAAAGTGGATTATTGTGAACAGCGGACAGAATTATAAGAAACAAGATACGATTTTTGGAATATAATGCTAACAAATGCCCTGATTATTCAAAGTTACACAACACTGACAACAAATACACACACAATTAAAGCGCTTATTTGGTTGCATATCAGAAGCAATTATCTTTTAAATATCATCACGTTCATACAGTAAATAAGACGTGCCATTGCAGGCAACCACCTCACATTAAGGCTTCGTTATACCCACCATTCGGTTTTATTTACAGCGGGCTGGGCAATTAAAATTAATTATCGCTAGCCCATGCGTGGGGTGTGTTGGGACGATATAATTAAGAATATGAATGGCTAGGTTTCGTAGTATTTACGATTTCCATGGGCATTTAACTATAGACTTACGTACAAAATTATAGCTGTTCTCAATGGCATTTGAGATGGATGGAGCTGAGAGGAGGGCAGGAAACAAATGCTTACCTGAGTAAAGTTGTTACCGTTGTCAAATTTCTAATACCTAATAAGTAGGTACATACGGCAACATTACTATTGTTTGTAGAGTATGATTATCTATACTAATATAATAAAGAGGAAAGGTTTGTTAATTTGTTTGGATTGAATAGGCTCCAAAATTACTTGTCCGATTTGAAAAATTCTTTCACTGTTGGGAAGTTACACTATTCGCCGGTGACATAAGCTATAATAAATTTTGATAAAAAATAGGAATACGTGCAAACCCGGGACAGACCGCTAGTATAGTGTTTATAAACAAAGTCGCTGTCCCTTTTTCCCCGCCCCGTCCATTGGTGCTTAAATCTTTAAAATTACCCAACGGATTTTGAAGCATTTTTGTAATACATTGAGTGAGTCAAGAGGCAGGCGAGAAGCCGGGACGGGTCGCTAGTAATTAAATAAAATTGTGTACTATATACTCTCTGCCTCTCGCTACTCTGATCTGTATACTATATATACCTACACTAGCTGTGCCCGCGACTTCGTCCCCGTGGAATAGTAATTCTTCATAAGGTTTCATATTTTCCCCGTTTTTTACATATTTTCCACTGTTTCTTCGCTCCTATTGGTCGCAGCGTGATGTTATATAGCCTAAAGCCTTCCACGATAAATGTTCTATCCAACAAAAAAGAATTTTTGAATTCGAAGTAGTTCCTGAGATTAGCGCGTTCAAACAAACAAACTCTTCAGCTTTATAATATTAAGTATGGATACATACTATATAGTATATTATATTATTATACTACGTTAAAACTGATTTTATCTTTGCATTTAACACAGTTAGAAACATGTTTAATCATGTATTGCTTAATGCGTAGAGCTGATAAACACACGTAACAAATTCTGTTGCTCAGTGATGTACATTTTGTAATATAGAAAGATAAGGACATTTTGGATTAAGAAATTAACATTAGATTTGATAATCCTTACTAATATTATACCTACTTAAGCAAGATAGTTTGTAAGAATGTAAAGATGCATGAGGGATGTATGTTTGTAACTCTTTCAGGCAAAAACAATTGAATGGATATTGTATCTTAATATATAAAGTTTTTACATCAGCGAGCCTATGATGAATTGTCGAGTCGACATCTTGTCATGTCGATGACGTCTTATTCTCGCTGTTATCTGTCAAAAATCGGTAAGGTTGTCGACAACGAGAAATCTTGACATGTCGATGTCGTCTCTTATGTCAACAACGGAATAATTTCGACACGACAAACGTTCTCGTTGTCGACAACCTTCTCAATATTATCTTGACAAGATGCCGACTCGACAGTTCATCATAAGCTCGCTGAACAACGTATACACTATATTTTATAATCATATCGTGTAGAGTATTCAATCGTGCACGGACGAAGTCGTGGTTAGAAACTAGTGTGCTTAAAGTGCTTTAATTCTGCAGCTTTAGTTTGCCATTAATTAGAAATATGAAAATCGATCTACTTATCTATATTTTATTATTCTTATTTTAAATGTGTCGTGATATTTGTCACAGATAACATATTATTTTCCGTAAATAAAAACTTCAGCTAACCCGTGACAGTCTTGACAGTTAATTTGCCGCGAACCTTTTCGGCCGCGCTGTACATCAATCGACTGTCAACTGTCACAGGGGACGTGACGGCGTTCTCAACGAAAAAGCCGCGATTCCGCAAGCTAAAGATACGATTGTGTAATATTAAATAGCAAACCTTTTGTACGATTCTGAAGCCACGTAGCAAGTCATAGAGCATCCAAGTATATTTTCTTTATTATTTGTTTTTGTCTATTTTTTGGTTAGGGCTTGTGACGCCACGTCACGATTACCTATTCCCGAACTTTAGGAGCACATTTTTAATATTTTTTAATAATCTAACCGCAGAATAAATAGAATTTAGTTTTCTATACCCGGTCGTTATTCTTATGATCTCTACTGGGTAAGCTGAATTGTGTTTAGTTTTTGGTTAGCCACGTAAAATATTTATAAGACAAATTTAAATTAATTATTATCACGTAAATAGAAGGTTAGTTTGAAACTTAAGTATCGTTTTTAACTGGTTGTAATAAAATATGCGTCGACTTGAGAACCTCCTTAGGTTTTCTCGTAGAGGCGTCGGTTAAAAAGATCCGCGTAACTAACTCGACCGTTGTGAAACTTCTCCTTAATATTTTTAATTCCACCAAGTTGTTTATTTTATCGTTAAGCAGTCTATAAGTCTTTCACCCGCGGACGGCAAGCTAATGTAATAAATAGAGCTATTCTCAAAGAAAATAAAATGAAATTGCTGCCGCTTAATGAAACCTATTAATTTAAGTTCATTTAGAATTATGGGGCACTTATTCAATTAAAAATGTATATTTTGCGTTTTTATTTTTTTTCTCTAACTGGTTCTAATTATGATGAATTCATAGATTTTTTTTAAATTAGTATGTAAATTAAACGCTATGTAATCTATATTAAAATACATTGGAATGAAACTACTATTAACGGATTTAACTCGCGTATTTTTATTTTATTTTATTTGCTGACGTTTCGGATTCTTTACAGTTTCCATAATCGTAGCACGACTGAGCTGACAATAGTCTAACGCTAAAGTTTAGCGTTAGACTGTAAACTGTAAATAATCCGAAACGTCAGCAAATAAAATAAAATAAAAATACGCGAGTTAAATCCGTTAATAGTTGTTTGATTCGAATGTGTAATAACCGCGAAGGCATCAGAAATTATTATATTAAAATAACTGACCCGACGAACTTCGTACTGCCATATTCCGATTTTATAAACCTTGTCCTAACAATAACAAAAAAAAAGAATCATTCAATTTGAAGCAGTCGATCGAAAGTTATGCACGTACATGTATTTCCATGATTCCTATGTAGGTATATTTGTATAGATAGTTAGATGTAACTTAAGGCTAATTAGGTATCTACCTACCTATTTATATTTCAATAGATTAAAATATTTACAGTCTGTGCGCCTGTATGTAATGCATGCGTGTATTTGTATTAGGCACAATGTGAAAATCCGTGTTTTAGACCATTTGAAGGGCAAAAACTTAACGTACTATTATAACGGTACTAAAATGATAATTTGCAGATGTCATAAGTGCATTGATAATAAAGGAGACTATATTAAAAAGTAACCAAAGTTTCATTTCATTTACATTATTACTTCATAACCAGGCCAATTAATTATGGGACCTACCACGTAGGTACGGAATTTTGACCAACGCAAATGAAACAAATACAATTTTCAATTCGTTTCCTTCGGTTTCTATCGACTGACACTTATCTAAGGAGCGTATAAGAACCTGTTAACGTTCACAATAACATCAAGGACGGTGTCGAAAGTTGATTTCAATAACTAAAATGTATACTTTAATTAAATAATACATTTGTCATGCTTTCACAAATAAAACTGGAAAGCAATAAGGGAATCATTAGTCATCTTTAATTCAAGGAGTGCGAATTATTTCCCTCCATAAATCATTTACAGAAATTTGTTATTGTTATCAGAGGAATAATTATTTTAATTAAGGATATTAAAAAATATTATTGATGGTTGGATCATTTTCAAATTTTGCGCAGGTAAACTTGTCGTACGACGTTTTTTTATTTTAATTTTTAGTAGCGTCACAGATTTTACATAGGATTTATAGTCACATCATAGTGTCTTACGTATTTTGTTTGTATTATGTAATTATTCAATTTAGTTATTTGATATCTAGAGACCTTTTCTAGACCATCTTCAGTAAGGAAATTGTAAATGTTTGTGATATTTTGCTATGTCGTATTGTGCTCTTATTTTGTATTTATATTTATTTAGTTGGTAATGATAAATTGTACATAATTATGTATTTTTTTTTCGAAAATGGTGGTATCATCTGACTTCCATAAGAGCTTGTGAAGACTGAATTGAATAATTATATTTTTGGTTCTTCGTCACGGTCGCCATCTTGAATCGTTCAAAATAATATTTTTCTATTATTTATAATTATTAGAGAAAAAACCTGTTAATATTTATACAGATATAATATTATATTGATGTAAGTACCTATGTTTACAGATATTTCAAAATTTGGCGAACATTCGATATGTCTCATTTTTTAAATTTAATCTTCTGATATAATATAATTAATATACTTAGGTAACTCATATTAATACAATGTCCTCAGCGTGTGGACTATTATTTAAATGGATTCCATTTACATAAGAGAAGAATTAATGCATGCAGGAAGGCTGCTACGGATGGCCGTATCTGTCACCAGTTGAATGCAACCTTCTGCTTTCGTGGCGAAATTGTGTAAACATTAACCAAATCTGAAGAGATTAGCTGTTTAAACTGCAAGACATGTGCCGAATAGCGCATTATGATGAATTAAACACCAAATACAACTTGATTACTTTATTCCGTTCTTGAGAATCACAACTTCTAACATGTACTAGTAAATTCCTTTTACGTAACAACTTCTAGTCATCAATTGTAATAGCGTATAAGTCTTGACAGGCCGTTAACCTTCAACCTCCAAACATTACGAATTTATTTTACAATCTTTGTCCAAAAACCGCCATCTCCATTCTCGTTCCCGCGTTTTCTCCCATGACAGCCCGAGGCTCGCCGCTGATTGGCCACGCTCGCTCGTCCGCCATTGGTCAAAATATACAATAGCCAATCATAGATCAGCGCGAATGTTGCCATTCGTAACTTAAATATACCACTAAGACTAAACAAATAACAATACTTTTTAAAAATCATGACAGTATTAAATATAATATAACCACTCTATAAAAAAAACTTTTTTGTTGCCTTTAAAAATCATGTAATTTGGTGTAGTCGTTCGGAAGTTATGCGTACGCTTCTACATACATTTCAGCGATTCATTTTCATAATATTATATTTATTATTATCACATTATTTCGTATCCTATTGCTAAGCAATAAAAAAGAAATTTTATTCTAACTTTATCAAAAATGTAGTTCTTAGGTCTCTAGACTGATTTATTGAATTCCGAATAACTTTATTGTTGTTAATATTTTCAAGCAATAAATTCACATATTGTCGATGAAAGCATTAGGATAGAGCGGTGTATCCATCCAATTTTGCTAAATCGTTCACAAAAATTCTGGCATCGTCTTTCGGATATTTTATAGTATTTAGGATACAGGAGATTTATTGCTGGCATGTTTGGCATCGTCTCGTGGACTCTAAAAATATAACGACCAAATATTATGATTCAGATTCATTTCTCAATATTTTATACATCATAATTACATGGTCATATTGTATGTAGGTACTAATAGTGAGATCGTCAAGAATATAAAAGCAGAGAAAGACTTACACAAAATTCAACAAGTCATTATTTTAGAAAATAACAAAATGTCGTCATGATAATTGGTCTCTTAGTTGTCAAGTATTTTTAAACATTGAAGTATTGATTAAAATGTAAAATGTACATTATGTAATAATTTCTGATGCCTTCGCGGTTATTACACATTGGGGTAAAACAACTATTAACGAATTTTACTCGCGTATTTTATTTTTTTGGCTAACGTTTTGGATAGGTACTTTACAGTTTCTATAAGTCGTAGCACGACTGATCTGACAATAGTCTTTAATGTACTAAGTACTTACTTATCTACAAATCTAGGATTTAAGTAAAAAAAGAGAAAATTATTGGTTTGATTGTGAAAAATATTCTTCTGTCCTCCGACCAGAAAGCTCCCTATTCTTGGCCGCTGCGCTAAATGAAATTGTCGCTTTTTGGCTTCATCAAACAGAAAAATAGTATACCTACTTACCTCGGTCAGTAAAATAAAAAAGCCTCAGATCACATTTTTGTCAACCTCGGCTTCGCCTCGGACGACAATTGCAAGTGATCTGAGACATTTTTTATTTTACTAGCATAGGTGCGTAATGTACTATTGTCAATACGAGTGTAATGCTGCATTGTCTAAATTGCTTACATTGGTCACTTTTAACTTCATAAGTTAAAATCCATAATTTCAGGCGATTAAATCCACGGTTAAAATAAACTTTTCCATTACAAGTCGACAGTAAATAAATAAAATAGGGCATACTCTATTGACTATTGAACAAGAGTGTAGACATCAAAAGAATTTTAAAAATCCGTATCGACGAAAGTGGCTGAACCGAAAACGACCCTTGCCTTTTCAAATCGGTATCTTCAAATAATAATATAGTTTCACTGGCCTTCCTAAAACCTTTGGGTAATCAAAATAAGACGTCGACTATTGTAAAGGTTTTTTATCTTTGTGAAGTAAGGTATAGAATATAGGCAGACTAATATATCAGAATTGGCTTGAATGTTTAGCTCTAGATAAAGACTCGCATGTTGTGTGTTGCTTATCTCTATTTAATTACTTTGTATATATAAAAATTGCAAGTTCAAAGTGCGTCTATCGCCTTATAAGTGAATAATCAAATTTAAGCACTTCGTTGATCGTCTTTTCTATGAAATTTAGATAGGTCATATAAAGGTCAAAGTAAGAATAATAATAACTTGACCAATATTCTTTTTTAACACTCTAATAGAAGGAAAGGGTTTCTAAAATGCGTTCATAGTTATGCATTAGGCAAAAACAGTAGGTAGCGACATTTCAATTATAGGTACCTACTTCAAGATATTTATAGCGGTACATGAAGACATAACAAAATAATATACAAAAGAGGAAGCTCGAGAAACTTACTACAACAATAATAGGTAACGATTCGTCAAAAGGATGACGAAGGTTCTATATTCCATAGTCGTGATAACATTATTTATGGAAATTCATACCTGCCTTTTTATGTCACTGAAAATAAAATATTATTATAACAACAGGGCAATTACGTATCTATACATTTTCCTTTATAACATTTTCGTTCCGATAAATATAGTTATAATACCTAATGCACACCGTACTATCGGATGCTTTCGGGGTACGCCATTTTAGAAAAAAATTGCTTGCACTTGTTGCTTCACACACAGCCGCCAGGTACCAGGGTCGTTCAAGCGATTATTGCCTTAAAGGTGTAACATCGCCAGCACAGTTGATAGTACATACATATTCTTTATGTAAAATAGAATGATATGATTTAACGTTTTTAATATTTTAATTTTATGAAGAAGTGTCAAAAATGTACCTATTACGTGTATTAGGGTAAGTGAGAGCGACATAGGTACTATAACGATATTGTGTAAAGTACTTATAGTGAGCAAGCGTAACCGCAGGCAAAAGCTAGTAGGTACGTATTATTACCAAAAACCGGCCAAGAGCGAGTCGGACTCGCCAATGAAGGAGTAGCAGCACTAGCAGTAATGCGTAAGGCCTGTGATAGTAAAATTATTGTTATATATTTCAGTAAAATTAATAAATTAGGTAATTTGATTTATGACGTTTAAAAAAAAAATTAAAAACCTCATCATCATTTTAAAATACCTATCCATAGATACCTACTCCACACGTATAGGTCTGATCAAAAAAAAATTGAGTTTCATTTCTATGTATGGGTAACCCCAAAAATTTTGGATTTTTTTTTTATTTTATTTTAAAATCTTAATGCGGTTTACAGAATACATCTACGCACCAAATTTTAATAATATAGATCTTATAGTTTCGGAACTAACTGGCTGTGACATACGGACGGACAGACATGACGAATCCATAAGGGTACCGTTTTTGCCATTTGGCTACGAAACCCTAAAAAGAAGTAATAAGAAGGTCATGTCGGTAAAAATACTTACATGTAATAAGGTAAGTGAGAGAGACATACACCCGTATCATCCCCTAAATTGATCTGACATCGGTCCAATAAACAAACACGATGGCCCAACCCTCCCGCGGCCATTAAGAGCCATTTATAAACTACGTTTATTTTATAGGCACCTGTCCATCACCGCATTTATCCCTTATTTTATGACCCTCGTAAAATAAACAAGCGTAGGTACAGCCATTTAGTTACTATACAGGAGTTACAAGCTTGTAAGGTAGATATTTTAAGGAAGGCCTTCATCTTATTCTGTATGTAAGTCTTTACTGATATTATAAAGAGGAAAACTTTGTATGTTTGGTTGTAATGAATAGGCTCAAAAACTACTGGACGAATTTGAAAAATTCTTTCACTGTTAAAAAGATACATTCACCCTGAGTAACATAGGATAATAATATGGAACATTTAGAAAAAAATACAGCTGGGTGGGCAGCTAGTATTAAATATAGCGGCCCGCTCCGGCTTCGCACGGATCCCTAATTTTGTTCTTGAATATTCTATTGCCTATATTATCCAGTCGTTATGGAACCTATTCAATACATACAAACAAATCCTTTCTCTTTACAATATTAGGCGTAAATCATCATCTACTACACATTGACTATTTTGACGGCCTTTTGGTCTAGTGGTCAGAGCCCCTGACTACGAAACCGGAGGTTGCGGGTTCGAATCCTGCTAGCGGCAGATGTCAGTGTGATGAACACTGGCATCTGTACCTGAGTCTTGGATATCTTATATGTATTTATGTATGTTTATCCGTTGTCTAGTACCCATAGTACAAGCTATGCTTAGTTTGGGGCTAGATCAATTGGTGTGAATTGTCCAAAGATATTATTATTATTATTATTTACACACATAACTCCTAAACCAAACCAAATTACATGAGATGAGTTAAATCCGTTAATAGTCATTCCAATACCTACATGTTTGTGTAACAGGGTAAATTTCACGGCGGTTCAAACGCCGTCATTACCTATTTCTAAATATTAACACAATGAGCTAAATCAGCAAGCCTATGATGAATTGTCGAGTCGACATCTTGTCATGTCGATATCGTCTTATTCACGCGATGATCTGTCTAAAATCGGTAACGTTGTCGACAACGAGAAATCTTGTCATGTCGGTGTCGTCTCTTATGTCGCCAACGAAACAATTCGACACGACAAACCTTCTCCTTGTCGACAAGGTTCTTAATATTATGTCGACAAGATGTCGACTCGACAGTTCATCATAGGCTCGCAGGCATAAATTTTTGATACAGCAATATACTGTGCGAGTACACGTTGTCACAATTAATCAAATAGGTAATGACGGCGTTTGAACCGCCGTGAAATCCACCAGACTGTAATTGATACACTAATTACAGGAATACCTTTAATTGGGGATCAATTAAAATTAATAATAAGAGACTAATTGTTGTACAATTATGTGTCAAGTATCTTCTTACGAGTGTGTTCTAAACGGAATCTTCTCCTTGTACTTCAGTGTTATTATTATTTCTAGTTGGGGACGACCGCGCAGCAACGGTCGGGTGATCAGTCTACTGGTGAGGGACCATTTCACCCCATTCCCCTTCCCCCTGTTGGGTTATCCTTCGCCCCCCATCGTCATCCCCGTGAACCTACATGTACTCTTACAAAACCTTACGATAATTCCTATGGTGAGGTCCGCAAGGTCTTCTTCTTGTAGTGTTTATAGTGTGTCTTCCTCGTTGCATTCGGGGCATCTTGCATCTTCTTTTACCTTCAGGATAGTCAGGTGTCTGTTGAGTGTACAGTGTTAAGTTATATTGAAAGAAGAAGAAAATTTTCACATCAAACTCAACTTTAAGGCATAAATTAGTACCGCCTTAACTGACCTGAGCAAAGACTTATCGGGGCCCAATATCAACCCGTCAGTACGCCGGTCACGCCCGCCGGCGCCCCACCCGGACCGATTTTGATAAGTAGCCCTAACAAGTAGCTTTGTGACCTGTAATTTAGTAGGAAACGGCAAGAAATTACATTAGGAATTCGTTTAGGGAACAGGAGGCAAGACTACAAGAGTACGTTGAAAATAGATTAATGATAATTTCTAATGCTTTAGCGGTTATTACACGTTGGTATAAACAAATATAACGTGTTTAAGTCGTGTATAAAAATTAATGTGCTGATATTTTGAAAACTTTGCTGTTGGTTCCTATATTTGTAGCTACAGTTAGCAGTTATATAAAAAAAAAACTTAAATATTCGCAAGTAGGTATCGAATTATTTCATTTTTCATTGTATGAATAAGGGCACAAACTGATTAGGTTTAACTATAATTTTCGTGGTATTATTTGGTGTAAGATTTATTGGTATCTTTGAAAAATGAATTTACACACTTTTTTAACTTACCTATGCTTATTTGCCTACTTGAATATTAATGTAAGTACGCCTCTGTGGGTAGGTACTACATAGTTATAAATATTGCACTTGTCTACTTCATATAAACTAATATACGCATGTTAAATACGTCATACTTGTTTAAGACAAAATTCAAGTAGGTAGTTTTTGCGCTAAAGACTGACAAAGATATAAGTAAAATTGTATAGATGAATACAATTCTTACAAACTTTATAACATTAGTAAGGAAGTAAGGATATAGATAATAGTAGGTATGGTTTGACATTTAGATCTGTGACCTCAACCCACAAACCAATATATTCCCATTTTCCGTTTACATCGTTCTCTTCCAAATATTCCGTTGCTTATACCCCGTTATGTATTATTGCCACGCTATTTACATATAGTGTTCTCTACTGTAGGTTGGGACGCGAACAGAATCCGTCTACTATTCTTAAATCCTGTATCAATACGGATCTAAGCATAAACTTTATTTACTATGATTTGTAAAACTATGATATTTTTGTATCATGAGACTTTCTGAACTATTATTGTAAATAATGGAAATTACCTATTAATAGAAACTAATAATGAGCATCAATAGGAAATCTATCGATTTCTAAGGTTGAATAGCATTCATTTAAATGGTAATGATATTTGTACCAAAACAAGTGTCGAAAAATCGAAAATGCATTGAGGCCCAGTGGAACTTGAACCTCAAAAACGTGTATTTATCCTAATTTTACACGGGGTATTTTGGTAATGCCAAATGTCACTTACGAGTAGTTCATACAATACATTGAACAATGGACAGTTATTTGAAAATGCTTACATGCTAAAAACGTAATAACAGTAGGTATCTACTTTTATAACTAGCCAAAACACTACCTCTAACTCTCTTACGACTGGCAACGACTGGCAGTTTATAAGGGCTTTCAAATTTTCTGTATCATTTTGAAAATTATACCCACGTAACACAGGAGTAATCTACAAATGTATTCTTTCATTCACAACTTTTCTCAAAATTTACATACACGTGATCAGAATGTATCACACTCTTAGATTACACTCTCCGAGGTCGACTACTACCACCTATTTATACAACCAAAAACCGATCTAATGACACAAAAGTAAAGTTTAAATTCGAACTAGTGTTTAGGTTTGGATGGCGAATAGTTCGAAATGAAGTCGATAGTAACCCTTGCAATGACTTTCTTTATCGTTTTGCACGAGGGGAATAAAAGTGAAAGCTCAGGTTAAGTTTTCCACCGAGATTTTTACGTTTGTTTATTTTTATCACGAACTGCTTCAACTATTTTGAAGATGGCTGTTAGCAGTTTAAGAAAATAAGCATTTTAAATAGATAATGAATAATCATTTCTAATGCCTTCGCGCTTATTAGGTACACATTGGAATGAAACGACTATAACGGATTCGATTCTCGTATTTTGCTTTATATGAGCAGAGTACCACTATCCACAAAAACGGCAAATAAGCCACATTTGTTTTAGGCGAGCCCCCCTAACTATTTCTTTTCTTCTGTCTTTAGTAAGTTGGTATTTGTTATTAAAACGGCAACAGAAAAACATCATCTGTGAAAAGTTCAACTGGCTAACTATCACGGTTCATGAGATACAATCTGGTGACAGACATACGAGCAGACAGTGGAGTCTTAGCCATAATATATATAGCCATAGAATTCTAAAATTATAAATACCTACATAATATTTCACGGTTTAAGCGGCGTTCACAATATTCGTGCAAAATGTCACGACCTGCCGTAAGGTGACATCGCACGAGCTCTTATCGGCGTGTACGGAAATTGGGCGGGAGCCGTCTCGCGGTTGGGATATTGACTGTCGATATGATCGCATGCATGGATGCGGCTTTATCTGTGATTTATAATTTAAACATGACGTTTTAAAAATTCATGAGACCCGTTCTTTTGCTAGTAAACAAATTACTGAAATATGAAACCCATGAAGCTAATGAAGCATTTGGTATTCGGTAGCACAACTTTTCCTAGTTATATTGTAGCTATGGATTAGACCATACCTACATGGTCTCATTTTATCTTTCTTATATATACCTAATGTCATCATCAAAATGAACATATCTTGAAAAGATTTTTTTTAAGAACACGCTAATAATAGAACTTTGATCTCAGTATCCGGATATTGATACCGTCTCGGAAATCAGAATACTGACGGATGACATGATCCAATTTCTTTAAAAAGATTTTGCAAATTATGAAGTCTATATGTGATTTATAACAGCTGTCTTTGCCATATTTTTGGTATTCACTGCTTTGAGAAAATCTCTAACATTGAACTGTGGGAACGCTGCTGCGAAACTCCGATAGATCAAACGCTGCAAACTCTCAAAAATCAAATCAATCGATCAAAACTGCCGAAGGGATCCTGATCATATTCCGAGGCAAACCCTAGGCTGGGATTCCCAAGGAAAGCGTAGACATGGCCGCCTTAATTAGACTTGGCAGCGGACGATCACCGCAGAGGCGAAAAAAAAAGGGAAGACCAGCGAGCCTATGATGAACAATCGAGTAGACATCTTGTCGACATAATATTGAGAACGTTGTCGACAAGAATAAGGTTTGGCGTGTCGATATTGATCCGTTGTCGACATAAGAGACGACATCGACATGGCAAGATTTCTCGCTGTCGACAACGTTACCGATTTTTGACAGATCACCGCGAGAATAAGACGGTATTGACATAACAAGATGTCGACTCGACAATTCATCATAGGCTCGCTGGAGCGAGTTGAAACGTGAAGCTGAAGAGTTCCTTGGGGAAGAAATATGACGAAGTCTTTCGGTCGCGCTTAAGCGCGTCATTCTATACGACTCAACATTTGACAACTAATAACTGTTTATTTTGTACGATGAGGGTATATTTATGAAACAGAATTTTCAGTGAAATAATTTATATAAGGAACCTGTCTTATGCATATTGTAAGCGACTGCGGTTAATAAATGTGTCTGTACATGGCATGTATTTAATTCTCGCTCAAAGAGTGTATGTTTATGAAATACATTTTTAAATGAAATAATTTATAGAAGTAGCATGCACGCATACTGTCAGTGGCTGCCACTAGAACGTGTATCTGACAGTACATACCCGATGTATTTAATTCCCGCTCAAATAAACCAACGCCAGAAGGAATTGTCAGATTGATAGCGGAAATTGAACGGGAAGTCGATTCTGAATCTGCCGCGGGATTTCGACAGGACGCGCTAACAGAAGAGCGAGTCGCTTTACAGTGTGCTTACGAAGTGATATTGAAATTTATAACTATTAACGGTATGGACTACGTGATGGAAGCACGCCTTTAATAATAGTCATGTTAACTTGCTTAGGGGATCAAATGATAACTAAAAATATGCACATGAATTTGTCAATCTTAATAACATAATGGAGACATTTTCAAAAGTCCTAAAAATAAATTTTGATTATTATTTTCTGTAGCATCACGGGTTCTAACAGATTTTACATAGGCATAATTATTCATAGAGCATAGCATCAGCATCCATTTATTATTTTATTGATAGAAGTAGGCCTACTTAATATTATTTTTCCCTTTTTTTATAAAAAAATAATATCACAAGAGTATTAAACCCAACAAGCACAAATAGGCCATTAAACCAATATCTGCCCTTCACGAGTTCAATCGTGCCCTTTTGGAACCGTTTATTTAAAAACAACCTACGTCATTCAGGGCAATAATGGATATTCATTATCAATGCCCGTGGCGTGATACAAAGGGCATTGTGAGTCGCAGTCGTCCCGTCCGCGCCCCGTATCCATGCTGCATGGATTACCGACTTATACGCGCAAGTTTGCGTAATATTTGTATTCATATTGCGTAGCCTAAACGAACCAACCGGAACTCATGTGTTCAGTTTAACTTGTCCGGCCGCGTAAAGGAAGATAAGAAATGTCGTGTAATAATTGTCGTATTACAAAATTTAATTAGGTTAGCAATTTTGCCTACCGTTATTTCTTGATTAACCGATTCAGGGCTAATCACGAAACGTTGTCGTGACTCCGGAACTTCCAGGTCCTGATCACGACAAAGTGTCGTTAATTACATTTTGCTTTAAACCTAATCCAATGTACCTTTATATTTTAAACAAACATTTTATGACGTTTGTAGTAGGTAGGTAAAGGAAAAATTTTGTATGGCAGGACCAGGTGCTTTAGACCTTATCGCTGAATAGGTCAAACGTTCTTGACAATTAACATGGTAAATTTGGAAAAAAATAATTTATTTTCAAAACAGGTGACTCAATATTTACAATTTATTTATCAATGTTGCACATTCGTGTACCAAATTTCAAACAAATAATTTCAGTTTTGGAGCAATTTAGCTGCGGCAGACGGCCAAACAGACACACGAGTCGTCTTATAGGTGTTCCGATTGTTCTTCCAAGACTATTGAACCCTTGAATAGGTGTAACTTCTCAAATAAATAAAAACGTACTAAGCGTTATGTCAACGATTTTAAATATTGCCGTTCCGTAATACGGAATAAACGGCATCCCGCACGTGTCCTTTGCGTCCGTGTTCTCAGAATCCCTGGCGTCCCGTTGTTTATCCATTGTCGCTTTAATTGAACGACCATTCACAATGAGCAGTTCTATTTTATTTCCAATTTATTTGGGATGATATGGTGCAGAGAAAAGGATCGTAAATATATTGTACCTACATATAAATATAATTTAGTTAGATAAAGATTTATTTGTCTACTTATTTTAGATTATATATAAAAATATCTAACACACTAAAATATTTTTAAAGTTGTCATTTTTCAAATAGTTATTGTTTACAATCCATTATCATCCACTTTAAATTTATTAAATATGTACATAATAAACATAATCCCTACTAATATTATAAATGCTAAAGTAACTCTGTCTGTCTGTCTGTTACGCTTTCACGCTAAAACTACTGGGCCGATTTAAATGAAATTTGGTACAAAGAAAGTCTGGAGCCTGAGCATGGACATAGGCTACTTTTTAACCTACTGCAAAAAAGGAGGAGTACCACGCGGACGAAGTCGCGGGCAGAAGCTAGTATTAAATAATATTTGTATTGTTGGTAGGTAATTTCTTTCTTATTTCAAGAAAATTGCATACGAACATTCATTCAGGGGATTCATTAGGTACCAAAAACTGCTTTTTAGCGCTCACTTACTGGAAATTTCAAGTTGTAGACCTCAATATTTTTTGCTAAGCGTTTATGAATATCAGTGTTATCAGTACATAATTTATATAATATCCAGGTTCTACAACCTTAACCTTAAAGATGCTTTTTGCCAAAAACATAATTGTGTTAATGGAGTTCGTCTATCATAATATGAGAGAGCTGTGAGCGTTATTAAGAACGCGTGGCGTAATCTGATCCGCTTATGGCAGTAAGCCACGGAAAATGCATACCGCGGAGTAGGACAAAATACGTTATTGTGCAGTAAAGATACTTTACCGAACGCTTCTTTGGAGGGTGAGGATGAGAATGGAAACGCTTTGACAGCAATTTACAGACTGCTTTATTAGTTGGAATCGTCAACACTATATAGTGTTGACAATTAGGTATACCTAATTCTATCGCTAATCTCAACCGTGCTGTACGTGATGATAATGATTAACGATAGAACTGATGCTGCAATATACAATGTTGAGATTATGATAATATATGTGGCGAGGGGTCACGCGCCGCCACAGATACATTTCAACACATTAAACATTCACTATGAATATTAACTAGGATCAATCAATCGAAATTTGATTTATACTCTTGGTTCAATACCATTAGTTTTATAATTCTAATGATATTTTTGTACAAAGACAAGAGTAGAAAAACTTTTTAGAACCCCAGTGGGATTCGAACCCACGCCTTTACTAGCGGCAGCGTGCTGAACCATTACACCATAGGAGACCACTGACAGGTCATCGAATTTCTCTACTTTCAATTCGGTCTTTGTACTTTATTGTTTACATGCGAATTTTTCGCTTCAGCTTCATTCACTATGACTTGAGACATTTACTTCTCTAAAGATTCACATAAATCATTTACTGAGAAAATAATTTTGCTTAAATCTAAATAAAAAAGGTACCCACCTAGTTTGCAAAAATGATAAACGACTCCAGTACAAAATCGCTTGGTTCCAACACAGTATGTAACGGTGTGCGACTATGCGTAGAAAATCGATCGATCAATCTAGGTATCAATCGATCGATCTAGGTATTACAATGTATCGAAATTTGATCGATTATAACTGTAGGTACCTAAAGTTATCCAATCGTATGTGCTAAGAACAACACAGATGGCGCTGAAACGACATATTCGCTTGTAAACAATAATGTACAAAGCCGAATATAATAGTGGCAAATGTCGTCTACTCAGTGGTGGTGCCGATAGTGTAGTTGGACGCACGGAGCCGCGCGTGTTGCTTAGGTGTGGGTTCAAGTCCCACTGAGGGTATCATTTTTTTCTACTCTTGTATAGATTATTATAATTAAGAATGTATACGTCTAAGTCTAGTTTAGTAACGAATCTATTATTTTAAATGAACATTTTATCAGTAAAACCTTTCGAAACCAATAGGTATCACCTTATTATTCTGTGACATAACTTTATTGCGATGGATTACGAGTTCAATGTGGGAAGTAAATTATATTATGAACGAAATGATGTATTTTAATCTGGAACCTCCGGTATTACGAGCATGTTGCGCTTCAGCATTAAAATAAGAAGCCTTGTTTTATTATAGGGTGCGTCGGGGTAAGGTTGAACGAGATTTCGATGAGATAAACAATGTTTTTTCTAAAGCCTCATATTTTGAATCGTATGTATATGAAGTGATGTTTTTAGTAAAGTTAATGAATGGTTCTTCCTATCTTTCCACAAATGGGCCTGATTGAAGGTGTTTTTCATGTATAAAAACGATGGCAAAGTTAAACTTATTGCAAAAAAATCGTGGGGTAAGATGGAATGATGAGGGGGGAAGATCGATATAGTTCTTAAAATCTTTAATATCCATTGTAGGTCCATTTGGATTATATGCACCGAAAGCATATTTTTTTCTCTATTCAAATATATAAATACATTTTGAAAATACCTAGTTTTAACTACCAAAATGAAATTTTGTTAAATATAATATTTCAGTCTTACCCCACTTTGTATTCAGATGATATGCGGTTCTCAACCTTTTCTTTTTATATCCTAATATTTAAATTTTACTACCATGTACACAAAAAATGTAATCATTTCTTTATTTAAATAGACAGGTAGTTAAACTAGCTAAATATATTACAACTTTTATTTAAAATCTTTTTTTTTACACATGTTTTCATGAGTTGTGAATATTACACTACTCATGAACGAATCATACAGTTTGACAACCCCTGACTTTTACTATGGGTTTCATAATCGGGGTAAGTTGGAAAAGAAAATATTGCCGTCTTGTCCCTGGGTTTTACAAGCGGTGTAAGATTCAAAAATATAAAAACTCCAAAAATATAAAAGATATGCAAAATCGGATTTTATGTATCAACTTAAAAAAAATAATCAATAACACGTATCAAAAAAACATATTCTTAACTTGCGTGTAGAAAAAACTACGGAACGTGGGGGAAGATTAAAAAACGCATTTATCGCTCAAAAACATACCTTGTCGAAAAAATGCAAAAAAAACATATGCCCTCACACCTGACGATTATCGCTGACTGAGATAAGGAGCGCAATGAAATTACCTACAAAACTCTGTAGTCAGTGTTAAAAAATATGCACGGAATAGGCAGCTATGAGTGGTTTTTCATCTTACTCTGTTTTTCATGTTACCCCGACGAACCCTACTGCCTTCTTTACACACAAGGACAGTTCTGATGTTGCCTTATCTTTAACACTTATTTCTAACCCAATTATTTCTGACTAGATTATTTTTTCTTTCTAATCATTTTATATTATTATAGCTTCTGCCTGCGACTTTTAAAATCCTTTCTTAGTGCTCCCCTACTTTATAAAAGGAACATCTGTGCAAAATTTCAATTCCTAACCCTTGCAGTTTAGGCTCTACGTTGATGTCATTAATTAACTCATAGTGTGATCGTCGAAAACAAAAATATACTTAACACATGAAATTTTAAATTTAGGTACATAATTAATTAGATTTTTATAAATGTTCTCATATAATATTTTTTTAGTCGTCAATTAATTTCATACAATTTAGAAATAAATATTCGAGTAAGTTTAATGTAATGATAAAGAATAAAATGATAATTTAACACCCCACTTATATAGAATAGGTAATATTCCAAAAGCCTACTTCAAATTATCATTTTATCTCATCTCTACATAAAATGTAAGTTTAAAACCCAATAATTATAAACCCGTTTGGTTTGAACTTATAATTTACAATCCCAATGCCTAACCATTTTTTGTGTTTCCCATTAACGCTGCTAAATTTCATTCGAAATTTATTTTCACCCGAGACCCGAATTTAACCCGTGAACCCTATATGAAATATCAGGCCTAAATAAACTATCCCAGCCTAGGTCCAAGATTATTAAACCTCGCCTTTAACAGGATATTGGATCGAATGTGATAGGTACCTATTTTTCGTAAAAAGAGAATATTTTATTTTCTTTTCAGCTGGGCAATCGACTACGCTGTAATGATGAAGAGTATAATGTTATTTTTTTTTTCATTCTGTTGCGAAAGAGAGGGTGTTTAATTTAATATTAAAAATGATTCCATACCCGGCATACTAAGTAGGTACCCCTACACTATAGGTACCTACACATTTCATTACTAGGTAGGTACCTACATATTTCGAATACAGACGACCTCTTTCGATTCAAACGGGGAACGGATAATTCTACCAAACTTATGATCGTGAACGGTATTTGAAGACAACGAAAAAATCGCGGCTCGCCGCCATAATAGATTAAATTTGATTACCCAAATGATTCGTGAGTGCATTACAACTGTTTTTTTTTCCAAAAAATATTGGATATATGTATTTTTAGGCAGTCGAACAATAAATTACGTCACTCGTGACGTCACGATACGGTACAATTTATACGATAACGTGACGCCACGAGCCCCCACTCTCAAATTTTGGAAGCGCTTTTATGTTTGTTCGAGAAAAGAGAATTTAGGTGTTCAATATTTTAATAATCCGACAGACCGACTATAATAATATTATTATATAAAATCATTTTACCCATTTGTCAAACCTATTCCATAATTGCTACGAAGCAACATCAATAATAATTCTAGGAATGCTATCTATATAAGGTTCTGTAAAGTAAAAATAAAACACTAGCTCTTTCAAAATAGATGTGTAATTGTTTTAAACATTAAATATACTTGCGAACGTGGCAAGCATCGCCGGAAGACTGTTGTTCCCATGTCAGCGCTCCGCACGTCGCGTACATACCTCGCTGCCGGTACATTGTTTCACCGAGACTATTATACCACAAACTGACAGCTTCGACGTCTCTTTAACACATTTATCTTGGTAATAAGTGTGAAAATAATAGTGTAACAGGCTAAAGAAATGCTATTACACGTTAAGTAAATAGATACACAAATATAGGCTAGGTAAGTACGAGTGTAGCATACACTTGAAGTTCACTAGTAAAATAAGTAGGTGGCGACGGCCATCTTGTTGACGTCATAACTGGTTGTTATAATACTTACTTAAAATATCAAACAAACCTATTCTAAATTCAGATTTTCGACATCAAACGATGCACTAACCAGACGGTCAATTATATCAAATCAAGATGTTAATTGCACAATAAAACCGCAAATCGATAATTAAAATTATCAAATTGTAATTGCCGTTAAGTACCTAATTTTAATAAGCCGCCAATAATGTCATGAACACAACAATCAACAATAAACAATATGATTTGTCTTTATTAGCGTGAAATTCACTATAATTTGTAACACTTTTCCATAAAATTAAGGCTGGCCATAGAATAATTACCGAGTGGATAATTAAAGCGATAAGCTGGCAATCGGCTTACACAGAATCGAGTCGATGGCGAGCTTAATGTGCCATTATCGTAATTAAATTTGACGTGTTATCTCGACCCTGATTTGTATTATAACAATACGGTTAAACTATCCGCCAACCCATATCGGACTAGCGTTTAGATTTGGTCTGATCTTTCAGATCCTAACTAATATCATAAATGCGAAAGTAAATCTGTCTATCTGTCTCGGTTTCACGTTAACAGTATTTGCTTTTATTTTGTTGTTGAATTTATTATAGGTAATAGTTAGGATAAGGATTAGTTAGGATGCTCAGGTAATAATACCTATTCGAAATGCGCGCATGCGTACCTACGATAGGTTCTTGAGGGAAAGTGAACGAATGCCGCGGGCGCGCGCGCCTGTGTGTCCTTCCCGTCCTCCACCGTTCGTTACAGGCGTAGGCGCGTAGGTATATGTAGGTAGGTACTTATGAAGGCCTTCAGAAAGAAGAATAAGACTTTTCGATTTATTGTAGTGATCCAAAATGTTTAAAAATTCTTCTCTTAATAATTTCTGATGCCTTCGCGGTTATTACACATTGGAATGAAACAACTGTTAACGGATTTAACTCGCGTATTTTTATTTTATTTTATTAGCTGACGTTTCGGATTCTTTACAGTTTCCATAATCGTAGCACGACTGAGCTGACAATAGTCTAACGCTAAAGTGATTTATACATTTATGCAAACTACCTTATATTTAAATTACAAATTTTGAAAAAACTACCCTATTCTGAATTATGAAATACTAATGTTACATTTTACGCAAAAAAATTTTACTATTATACATTACAATTATTATAACCTAATAGGGGGCGTTACTAGCGCTTCGGAAAGACCATCATTACTGAGAAGAAACGCTGCAAGAAACTCAGTAGAAAGTCGCTTTTTTAGGAACGTCAGCTAATAAAATAAAATAAAAATACGCGAGTCAAATCCGTTAACAGTTGTTTCATTCCAATTCTTCTCTTAACATGTGCTCAACATAAGGGAACAAAAATGAAACTGTGCACAATCGAAATAGAGAGAAGAAAGATTGTGCACTATACCTTATAGTATCTTTATACTGCTAGTCTGTGGACTGACAACATTGTGCAAAGTCCAGGCAAAGTGAAACACAGCGTTCGACCGCTCTGCGGGATCAAAGGATCGCAAATTTACAATCACGGTTATTTGTTGGTACGTGCTCGAAACTGGCGTTGTGTAACTGTAGATTAATATAGGTATTGAATTCTAATTATCACTTTTTTGTCTAAGATAAATAGTTTGCATTTCATCCCTACTATCCCTACTAATATTATAAATGCGAAAGTAACTCTGTCTGTCTGTCTGTCTGTTACGCTTTCACGCTGAAACTACTGAACCGATTTAAATGAAATTTGGTACAAAGAAAGTATGTAGCCTGAGAAAGGACATACGCTACTTTTTAACCGACTGCAAAAAAGGAGGAGTTCCACGCGGATGAAGTCGCGGGCAGAAGCTAGTATTATTATATTATTTAACCAAACACCATTTCTCATGATCTCTCATTTTAATAAATAAACATAACTGATTTAACTCTCCTATCTTATTTTATTTACTGACGTTACTTTGGCGCTAGACTATCGTTAATTATCATGCTACAAAAATGGGAACTGTATAGTTTTCGTAATGTCAGCAAATAAAATTAAATAAGCGAGTTAAGCTCGTTATACTTAGTTGTTTTATTCCAATAAACATGATTATCTAACAGTACTACGTGTGGAAATACTTGTTTAAATAAAAATTAGGTACCTACCTACTATTAAAATATAAGTAAGCATCTATAAATTTAAGGATTAAGGGAAAAGTAACGGTAATAAGACCTCGAACCGTGATTGATCCCCTAATAATACTAAAGACTTTTTACGTCGATGGAGTTTGAATAGGCTTTTTGACAATGCGAAAAATAAAGTGTAAATTACTGTTAACAGTATAAATTAAGAGTTAAAAAATGATTATTCATTAACGTAAGTTGAAAATAATGATTGATTTATTTAAAAATCCTTAAATAAAAATTACGTTTTTTAAACGTTTGTCACGTGACACAAAACGCTCCTGCTGGGCCGAGTTTTTCGTGACGTCACATGCCCGTAAACTTTGTTTACCTAGTTGTGTTGCGCCTAGTTGTCAAACAGGCATGTGACGGCACCGACCTCATTGCGGCGCCATATTTTGGCACACTATTTAAATATTGAATTTTTAATTCGATGTTTTTCAGCTAATACATACCAGATTAAAAAAAAACAACTTTTGCTGGGTTCCTTAGACTCTACTACATAATATAAAATGGATTTCAAAAACATGTCAAATACCCTATTATCAGACATTGTTATACTCAAGTTGGTTCGGAACTTAACCGACAAAGTCCAGTCACTCGCATTGAAAAAGTCTGGTGAACAAAAGTTTTTATGATATTCAATACAAAGAATCGCAATCCAAAACGGGGTTTAAGATAAAAATCTGTCATCCAAAAATACCAATATCGCGTAAATTTATCAAACAAAAACTTTTCCAACTGTAAAAACATTGTTGGATACAATTTACTCAATATTTCTCCCTTCGGAAGTTTAATTTAAAATACTTCTTTATTGAATATTCGTTGCGAATACCCAAAAATTCGAAAATACAATCAGGACTGGCAAAGTTCTGAGAACAAAAGACGAAAATAATGATTCAACCGTCATATTTTAGTTCTTTGGTTAAAATCAACTTTGAGTCACTAGAGTAAAAATTATATATTAGGTACCTACTTTTTTAAACAAATAGTATTTTTTTTCAGAGGTATGCTGAATGCATTTAAGGCTATTGTTGCTCGAAAAAACATCTATCATTTAGGCTCTTTAGCGTTAGACTATTGTCAGCTCAGTCGTGCTACGATTATGGAAACTGGAAAGAATCCGAAACGGCAGCAAATAAAATAAAATATAAATACGCTAGTTAAATCCGTTAATAGTTGTTTCATTCCAATGTCTAATAACCGCGAAGACATCAGAAATTATTAGTATTCATTATTTCAGTTCAGCTTTTGCACAGATCATAAAGGTATGTATTCGCTGATTGAGATCTCTTCACATCACCAATCCCTACTAATATTATAAATGCGAAAGTAACTCTGTCTGTGTCTGTTACGCTTTCACGCTAAAACTACTGGACCGATTTTAATGAAATTTGGTACAAATAAAGTCTGGAGCCCGAGAAAGGACATAGGCTACTTTTTAACCGACTGCAAAAAAGGAGGAGTTCCACGCGGACGAAGTCGCGGGCAGAAGCTAATAGTACTAAATAAATCACCCATATGATAATTATTTATACAATAGTTTACAGGCGTTTAACGTGGCCAAGAGTTCACAACCGAGCTGCCTAACTGTGCTAACTAACAAAACTCACAACACTACACTCAGAGCAAATTGTTGGTAATGTTGGTTGCAGAACTTCAGGCCAATTTGTCTTCTAGGCGCAGTTTTATACTTACGACCTGGAAACATATAGGAATACCAGAATCCTCTTTACGTTATTGAAATAACTATGAGGTTCATGACTTAGCTCTGTGCTCTTTTGATGATTAATATAATAATATGTAAAGTTAAAAAGCACCACAGAAACATTCTGAAATTTAGATTTCACTATGGTTCGAACCGACTTCAACACGGCCAGACAATCCTTCTGATCCTTTTTTATTGTCAGTGAATTCATATTCCTTATATTTAATTAAAAAGATCATTATAGTAGACCGAAAATACGAGGTAGTATTATCATTTAAGATAGATATTTAAACACATAATTATTCTTCCGTAAATTCCAAATCTAGTGAAATTTGCCTTTTTGAAGCCTCGAGCAAACCTAATCAATAGTGGTAAGGAGCATCTTTATATAGAATATAACTTACTAGTTTCTGCCCGCGACTTCGTCCGCGTGGAACTCTTCTTTTTTGCAGTCGGTTAAAAAGTAGCCTATGTCCTTTCTCAGACTCCAGACTTTCTTTGTACCAAATTTCATTTAAATCGGTCCAGTAGTTTTAGCGTGAAAGCGTAACAGACAGGTAGACAGACAGACAGAGTTACTTTCGCATTTATAATATTAGTAAGGATAACTTATGTAATATTTTGATGTGTTGTCAATTTTATTCATTCAGCATTTTTGCATGAAATAGTAACAAACATTCTTATAACTTTCGCGTTTATTTGTATGGATTATTTTCTATCAGACTAGAAGTGAGTATTTTAAATACATAAAACCGGCTATCAACCGAAAAAACTGTATAGATTTAACTAGACTACTTGGACCCATTAAATAATAAACTGTTGTGATCAGTGATGTGCTCAGAGGAAGTTCCAGCTGAACAGAACTCCTTAACAATATTAACAAGCTAAACTTGCGTTAGGTATTAGCAATCCAAAATGTAAGTACATTTTTACTTATAGAAAGAAAATATATAGAAAGAAGCGGTTAAATCAATAAAAAACGATATTGCAGAAAGTAGGAGAAAGTAGGTATCAAAATGCAATGGATATAATCATAAAATTTTTAACTATGATCTTAGAATTAAAAAAATAAGTTGTGTTTTACTAGGAAGGAACTTAGAAAAGAACGCAACGTGATAGAAATGTATTTTCCAACTGCGACGAACATTATAATTAATGATATGTACTTAATCAATTTTGAAAAGAAGAGATTACATAATCCGCGCTAATTTTGTCCATTAAAGTATCAAGAAAATTAGACAGATTGCGATTCAGATAATACTGAAAATAAACCAGACTATCCGTTTTAAAATTCTCAGAGTACATCGATTCACTGTTCTGTAATGTGGAAATATTTAAATAGATTGTAATAAAAATACAGGTTCTTAATTAAGGAAATGTATAAAAAAAAGACGGCTACATTTATAAAAAAAATCCTACGAATGAAGCAAGACAAAATAATTCAAAACGCGTAAAACATGTCGCTTTTCATACAACAAGCAAACAGTCGCATCGGCACAATGTGCTCGAAGCACAAAAGATGTTCTTAAGAAAATCTCCTACATTTGCAGCAATGAGTTTTACTCCCTTATTACTGGGTAGTAAGGTTGAATTTAGTCAATAATACATTAAATCCTGAGATGAGATGTTTGTAATGTCATCCCGTCTGGCCCTATTTGCTGACGGCTTATGTGGAGATAGTACCTATTACATATAAGATGTGAGAGTTGTTAATATTGTACATCGTACAATTATACTGACTAGTCATCTGCTTCTTGTGCTTCTAAGGTATTTATTTTCTTGTTGAGTAATTGAAGAAAGTATCCAATTTACTTTATGTACTAAAGAATTGTTTACTTTGAAAAGCCATTACTTTCGTTTTGTATTGGCGTATTATACATTATTTGATACCAAAATGATATAAAAAAAATAGCACTCCGGGAGTGCCGGCAGAAGTGCAAGCTTCAATGTGAACGTTGTGTTTAATTATAAGTACAAAAGTACTATCATTTATGAGGTAGAATACAATGTTTATTTATTGCGCTATCGTACATAAATATGACAATTTGTCACCATCCTTGGATACGCGTGGCACGCTGTACATAAACACACACGACATTCGCGCAGGCGCCCTGTGCCACCTAAACGGAGTAGCACACTCAGGCACGGTAGAAAGAGTGGTAGATACTAGTTCCTCTCCCTTCCCCATCTTACGCATTTTCAATCAGCATCACGTGACCCTGACGCGAGTTTGAAAGTTTTTACCCATACAAAAAAGTGCTCAGCGCCGCTAAAGAAGTTTTCACTTCAAAAATCCATAAGAATGGCTTATTGAAAACGGCGAGTCATACATTCTACATTATGACAGATTTTAAATAACAGCTGCTATGTTTCGGGTAATAAGAACAAATATTTACGTAATTACTTACTCTGTAGTTTTCTTGACTGAATGACTGACTGATTTATCAGCACACGGACTAAGGGTTATAAACTAAAAATTTGTCACAAGGGTTTCTTAATAATTTACCCACTAAGAGAGTAAAACGGGAGTGCTTATCGAACGCAGACGAAGTCGCTGGCAGAATCTAGTAAGTTTATATTCATTACTGCTTTCACGCCTTGAAAGGATAATTGAGGTCTGATGCCTAAGCCCACCTCCGCAATCAATGTGACTCGGAGTTCTTACCTAATTAATTGAAGAAGTTTTATTGGGGCCAGTGATTTGTCAATATGAAATAATTCACACGTTTACTAGAAAAGTGTGACATCTCGCAATATTTTGTTACTCCAATTAAGACTCTAAGTCTGCACATTTAAATTTTGAATTCATGTGGTAAGACGTTTTGAGATGTCACACTTTTCTGGTGAAGGTGTGGTATAGTTTCTTAATTTGCTATGTCATTAAAATAATATTGTTTATTTTATAGAAATAACGCCTGCCCTTCTTCTGCGTAGAATTAGTTCTTGGAATATAACAATAAACTTAATAATATTTCATGCCTTCGCAGTTTTCTTATAATTAATTTAAATAGTGAACTGTCATTATTAGTATTTTATTATTTTCTGCTTGAAAATGCAACAAATAGATTATGCGCATGCAAAAGATCGTCATTATAAAAACGAATTAAAAATAGCAATATACATAATTAGAATTCATTTACTAAATATTACAATGGAAGATGTGAAATTACTTTGCAAAGTCACAGCTAGAGAAACTTGTTTGGCATCAACAAGAGGGCCCAAGGCTATCGCAAACTCATATTTCAGTCCAATCTTATAGTTATAAAGCAAACTTTATTCAAAGACTTAATTTTACGATACATCTGCATCGACGCCCGGCCTGTATAAATTCAGAAAACTTTACACAAACTTTCATTTTGCTGATATTGATATATGAGAGCATAAAACTAGGCAACCAAAGATTTAGAAAAAATAGATATGTATTATTCATTTCTAATCATTTTATAATCATTTCATCTCCTACAGAGACTTACTAGCTTATTATAATATTTGAAATTTCTATAAACCATTACCTAATGTTAATTTAATTTAAGATACCTACCTTTTTCTTTTTCAAATAATGATTACAAATTGATATTACATTGATTGTTTAAATAAAAGATTTAATAAGGCTACTACTTATATTTGCACTTATATAGTGATAATAATAAATGATTAAAATGATACAATAAGTTTGGTATTTTAAATAATATTTTATATTATACTAGCGGCCCCGGCAGACGTCGTCCTGCCGGTCCGATTGTTTCGTCAAAGATCTGTCAAAGTCTTCAAACTGTCACTTCTTCATAAGGCTTCATATTTTCCCCGTTTTTTTACACATTTTCCACTGTTTCTTCGCTCCTATTGATCCTCGATAAATGGTCTATCCAACAAAAAAAGAATTTTTGAATTCGAACCAGTAGTTCCTGAGATAAGCGCGTTCAAACAAATAAACAAACAAACAAACTCTTCAGCTTTATAATATTAGTATAGATTTCAAATCTAACCCGTTTTAGTGGATTAATTAATAATATCTATACTGCGCACATCACGTAAAGAGACTTCCCAAAATTGTAGCCTTTTAACCCAGCGGCTTCGATTGTGCGGTGTCACTGAGTCACTCAGGTTAAATACTATACAAATAAAGAATATATCGTGCCATCTAGAGATTTTATATCCATAGCGAGATCAAACGTTTGCATTGCATCGCAGATGCAATTCGTTTGAAACTGGCGGATTGAATTTTATGCATGGAATTAGGAGAAAGCTTCAGATATATAAAAGTGTTCTTCTAAGTGTTTTGGAAACTGTCTGGTTCGGGACATGCAAATACATCTCGAATAATCTATGGAGAATTTGAGATTGTTGGCACGTACTATTTGATTGCTTTCGAGGTTTGATATTCATGAGCGTGGGAATCTTTGGTGAGATTTGTATTACTTATGTATGAGTTGATAAGATATTTATAAGACAACTAACATAATCATCGTAATAAATTTTAATGCATTACTTTTGTAATTGGATATGATTATTTTATTATCATTTATTAAATTATGAAACACTAGCTTCTGCCCGCGACTTCGTCCGCGTGGAACTCCTCCTTTTTTGCAGTCGGTTAAAAAGTAGCCTATGTCCTTTCTCAGGCTCCAGACTTTCTTTGTACCAAATTTCATTTAAATCGGGCCAGTAGTTTTAGCGTGAAAGCGTAACAGACAGACAGAGTTACTTTCGCATTTATAATATTAGTAGGGATAGTAGGGATGCTAAATAGTTCAACATTTAAACTTATCAATTACAATTAATTATCTAAAACTGGTTCAAATTAATCCATTCGAACTATAAGTAAGTTCTAATTAAACGTGATAAGGCTTTTTGGGTGCAAACCTAAACAAAATCTCATTTATTCTAAAGTAGTTGCAGTAACCACACGTAAATTCCCAAATATTAAGGACAAAATGATGTTGAGTACTACGACCATCAACCCCGTAACAAGCGCCAACGTAACGAGGCCGCCCTCAATTTAGGAGTATACTCGGACCGTCCCGTTAGTGTGTGGCGAAATGGAATGTTTGCGGGGAAAACAGAAATGGGATAAAATTTACTGAATACTCCTATGTTTTCCCTGACTCGCTAACTAGGGAAAACTATGATCATTTTTGTTTTTATTTACCTAATTATTTTTGTTTTTCATAATAATATTGTACCTATTTTGTATACATTTTTAATGTTTTGATAGGTACGATGTTTTATTTGTAACTATAATTTCCAAATAGGTAACTTATCTATACTAATATTATAAAGCTGAAGAGTTTGTTTGTTTGTTTGAACGCGCTAATCTCAGGAACTACATGTTCGAATTCAAAAATTCTTTTTTTGTTGGATAGACCATTTATCGAGGAAGGCTTTAGGCTATATAACATCACGCTGCGATCAATAGGAGCGAAGAAACAGTGGAAAATGTATAAAAAACGGGGAAAATACGAAGCCTTATGAAGAATTACTATTCCACGGGGACGAAGTCGCGGGCACAGCTAGTATTCTATAGTTAAAAAGAGGACTCTTCTAATACAGGTTTAATTAATTTTATCATAATAGTTTCCTCTATTTTCGATTTAAGTACCTACTACTCGTTAAAGCAATAAGGATTTATTTGTACTCGATACGTAAGTGGGTCGTTTTTCTTTTTTACTTACAATAGCCCGTCTTTTGTGTTATTATAGCATCCCATTAGAGTATTGATAATGACCGTTTTATTATTTCCGAATAAACGTCCATATATTTTAATGTTGTGTACCTACTTTCACTTTGTCGAATCTGATTTTTTTATACGTTTGTTTTTCAAAGAATGCCGTGACAGAGTAGTAAAAGGAAATGTGGTATCCGCTGACAAAGTCCACTCTGTCACATTATTTTTATAAAATCACAAAAATACAATATTAAATCAAAAACGCAATTTTAATTAGTCCCTATAAAAGAAAAGGCATTTTCTTTAAAATTATATACCGAATACACAATAAAAAATAGTTCAATAAACCAAAAAAGAGGATAACGTCGGTTTATTCCATGTTAAATAGAAGAATACCCAGCGTAACATCAAGATATTAGTAACTGACGTAATATTACAGAAAAATCATATTCTTATATAAATAGATCAAGTATGTAGTATGTATGTAGGTACATAATAATTTTTGATGTCTTAGCGATTACCTACATAATTTATTAGGTACTTAATGATCGAATTAATTAAATGCTAAACGTTAATGTCTGACGATGCCTGCGAGTGGATTAGGTACTTTTTGTAGCTTAGGTAATTATAGATTTTTTTGTAAAAATAAATATATTTTTTACGTTAAACTGAAAAGCCTGAAACCTATTTATACCAAGCTCTTATAGTAGTATAACAAAAAAATAAATTGATTACCTTTAACTCGCACAAAAGGAGTTTCTGTTCCTCCCTCAGGTGAGTAATCCTATTACGGACTGAAAAGATCCAAATCCGATGGGAATCCTTGCTTTCTGATTGAATTTAACAAATGCCTACCGAATAAGAAAAGGGTATGTACTTAAATAGCTATTAACGAAGTTTGAAAGTACATCATGTAAGGTATTATAAACGCTTATTTAATTTGCAATGTAAAAGTAGGTAAGTTTATATTGATTGAACTGAAATTTTGTACACACGTTCACTTTGTATGACAATGCACTACCTACGTCATTCTAAAACCATATTAAGAGGTAAGTATTAAGGTAAATTTTAAAAGTTAAGCATACATCATACCTTAGCTAAGACTATTGTCAGCTCAGTCATGCTACGATTATGGAATCTGTAAAGACTCCGAAATGTCAGCCAATGAAATTAAATACGCGAGTTAAATCTGCTTAAAGTTGTTTCATTTCAATGTATAATAACCGCGAAAGCATCAGAAATTATAAAGAAACATGATTCTATAATAATTTCTGATGCCTTCGCGGTTATTACACATTGGAATGAAACAACTGTTAACGGATTTAACTCGCGTATTTTTATTTTATTTTATTAGCTGACGTTTCGGATTTATACAGTTATGCAAAACCATAACTGTATAAATCACTTTAGCGTTAGACTATTGTCAGCTCAGTCGTGCTACGATTATGGAAACTGTAAAGAATCCGAAACGTCAGCTAATAAAATAAAATAAAAATACGCGAGTTAAATCCGTTAACAGTTGTTTCATTCCAATATAATTCTATAATATTACAATGTACCTACATCAGTGGGTATATTCGTACATATTTGGTTTTTCACCCTCTTATAGTTATATGCATTGTCATCCAAACCGAACATGTATACAAAATTTCAGCTCAATCGGTTAAAGTTATCTGCTTCAAAATTGAACTGCAAGATTTCACCCGTACATACATTCTTACATCGCAAGTTAAATAAAAGCTTTTAAAAAGTAGGGGTTAGACTGGTACCTAAATCATGTGTCTTAGCGACAAAAACATTATCTAAAAACCTTTAGGGTTCTGGTAAGATCAGATACGTTTACCACCGTACGATGTGAATTTACACCTAATCTGGGAGATTTTTTAGTGCTGGCAACATGACATTTTCATGGCACTATGAAATGACGCGTTATGTTATGTTGCCAGCACTAAAAAATCTCCCAGATTAGGCGTAAATTCACATCGTACGGTGTTAATCGCGTCCGATCTTACAGAACTCACCCTATTATTTTGTACCCACTGTCTGCCAGTACATGGTGTTGCCATATAAACAACGCGTTCAAAACAGTCGCATTTGCCTAAAACATTACGTTATCCGATCGTATGTAAATAGTTGATATTGCCGTCGCTGAAGGAATAAAATATGTATTTGGACGATACGAGCAGGGCGCACGCACCGAGTGGCTTTTGAATCTGATATTATGAAATATGTACAAAAGTAAGAGCATTTTCATTAAAAGACGGTCAAGTTTGTAAAGGTAATATGAGAGTATTAAGGTTGTGATGCCTTCATGTGTGTGATATTGTGAGACGTTTACCAAGTCTTTCAGTTAAAACTTAGAATTCTTATTTATTATTTCCTTTTTTTGTGCTTTACATTTGGTATTAAATATAGATAGATAATAAGTACATAATACCCTGTAAAGGCATAGCCTTCAATTATATTAGTGGTTTGAATAGAGTGACTTTGTGTAGGTACCTATATTATTTTTCTGTCCTCCGGCCAGAAAGCGCCAACTTGCAGGCCGCTGCGCTAAATGAAGTTGCCGCTTTCTGGCTTCGTCGAACAGAAAAATAGTGTACTGACCTCGGCCAGAAAATAAAAAAGCCTCAGATCACATTTTTGTCAACCTCGACTTCGCCTCGGACGACAATTACATGTAATCTGAGGCATTTTTTATTTTACTGGCCTAGGTGCGTAATGTACTAGTACGATGTCTAAAATATTTAGGTAGGAAGCTAACTAAAAAATATTCATTAAACACATGACATAACTACAATGTATTTTTATAGCAAAGTCGATTGATTTGCATTGAAAGGCAGCTTCTATTGAATGAAATGAAAAATGTATATATTTGACACCATAAAAGATAAGCAAGAAAAGATAAATAGTTACGACACCTGGGTCCTTACTTCTAGAAGTAGTTCAAAACAATTTCGATGTTAAGTTAGTATTTTACAGGTACAAGTGCTGTTCATTAGATTTTTTCTTGTATCCTTAACCTACCTATCTAGATATCTTTAGTAAATGCACAAAAATGTATTATTATATTATCAAGTAATTATTCGCTTATGCGCTCAATATTTAACGGATGTAATATACCATATTTTGTAATATAATGTACTGCTGTGGTATAAATTGAGATTGAGGATATATATTTATGGAACAGATTTTAAGTGAAACCTATTGACAAAGTAACCGGTTATTCATATACTGCCAGTGCCTTTGAAGTTATAAACTTAATTGAAAACCTATTTAGACCAAGTTACGTAAACGAGGCGTTCTTAATATTAACATCCTGGGTCGGGTTTTTCCTGGGACGTGAAAGAATTTCTATAAAAATGGCTTTACTACCGCCTCTGGAGTCTCGATAAAACGTTAATTGCATCTTTTGTTGCCAACGCCGACGATACCCTCGTAAAAATTTGTGGCCACCTTTTGTTGTGTGGTTGCTGTGAGACCATACACTCTGTGACGGGTTTCACCAGTATTCATAAATGAATAGATTCTAACTACTGAAAGTATGCTATTAAATAAAACCACCGTAAACTAATTTAACTTGCGTATTTTATTAGCTGACGTTTCGGAATTTTTACAGTTTCCATAATCATAGCACGACTGAGCTGACAATAGTCTCACGCTAAAGGGCAGCTCAGTTGTGCTACGATTAGACTCGACTGGTTATTAGAAAACATAATCGATGTAAAAATAATATTATCCTTGTACCACCTGCTCTTTTCCCGTATTTATTACACTCGCTTATCGCTAAACGGCCTTGCTTTTCGATATATTCTTGTTTTTACTGTCGTAGGTTTACTACCTAACTATCAAATCGCACACCTAGATCTAAAAGGAGTTAACTCAAAAAGCTAAAGTTTTGAGTTATATGCACTATGGAATTCCTTACAGCAAAACCTACCTACTAACCACTAAAACAGAGTTAAGCGAAGCCTTCTAGCTTCATATAAAAAGCATAAATCGAAACAGAACACTTCAATGCACATGGACATATTCATCAGTTTTTCGCATCTCCTGAAAATATTTTTTTTAGGCTACTAGGTACTTACTGATACTTCCCTTATAGGAGTGCGAAATGGTAAAAATATTATGAACGTGTTTTATATGTAAATAAGGTTTTACATATAAAACAACTACAATAATCATTGGAATGAAACAACTTTAGGTAACGGATTGGAATGAAACAACTATTAACGGATTTAACTCGCGTATTTTTATTTTATTTTATTAGCTGACGTTTTAATAGTTGTTTCATTCCAATGTGTAATAACCGCGAAGGCATCAGAAATTATTAACTTTAACGGATTTAATTCGCGTAAGTATTTTATTTTTATTGGCTGACGTTTCGGAGCCTTTACAGATTTCATAATCGTAGCACGACCGAGCTGACAATATTCTTATGCTAAAGATTATGGAATGAAATGAAATGTATAATAACCGCGAAGGCATCAGAAATTATTACAATAATCATAATAATTATCGTCTAAGAGTTATTTTATGTACCTAAGGATCTCAAGTAAAAGGGCTGAGTATGTACGTTTATTGTACTTACAAAACCGCGCCTAGTAGGCACGTTGGGTCACCGGAAGCACTTCATGTTCCCCGGACAATAAATCTATGCCCTTAACCGCTTCCTTAAGAATTATTTCAGAACGGTTTGGTAAAACTCGATTGGAAGTTTTAAACGTCATGGATAGTTCTGTCTTCTATTGATTTTTTTACTAGGTAGCATACTTAGTCAATAACCTACAAAAAAAACCTAAATCATTTTTTATTGAATACGAGCTATATTGGAAAAACCTAGCAAATATGCAATAGATTCAGGCAACTCTTTTACAAATATTTAAGTTTACTTCATTGGATCATCTTAGCGGAAATTACGTATTTACCTGTTACGACCCGGCAAACTGAGTGGGTACGGCCATGTTCTGATTTTAATAATAATATATATTTTTTAAATATCTAATTTGGTGCTGTCAATCGAAAATGCGCATACATGTACGAGTATGTTATATTTTGTTAATTCAATTTTATTTATATAGATGTACCTCAGTACATATTATGAAAATCTACATTAATTGTCTATCCTACCAAAATAGTATCCTTTACGTCTGACACAATTTAAAAAGGGGTCCTGATAAGATCCTAGTGTAATAAAGGTCCGAGATGCACTGATAGCGGCGTGTCCGACACTATTGTTGGAAAGAGCTGTGATAACGAGCAACACCTACCTAATGTGTCTGGGCCAGGAAATTCCAAAGTCAAAACGACGTACGACGGCCTTTTCAGAGCTAACTACGAATCCTGTTTTGAACAGATTTTTTTAAGCTTTATACATATTTAATAACTCCTGATGCCTTCGCGGTTATTACACGTTGAAATGAAACAACTATTAGATATTGTTAACCCGCGTATTTCATTTTATTTGTAGTGAATTGTCCAAATATACTAAAAACAAAGGAAATTTATAGAAAAGTTTTCAAGAAACTTGTAAGTATACGTTTTTCCTTATAAATCCATCATCCACGAGTATCGAAGAATGTTACCCGCGCGGCCGCGGGCTGTTCGTCTCAACCTTTCAGTCGACAACTTTTGATCGTGTACCGTTGCAGCTTTTGCTCTTCTTGTTTTCATAATGTCAAGACGTACACGACTTTGGAACTACGTCCACAGATCGCAAGACCGTTACAGAACAATACAGCAATGTTTAATATTGATAATTTTAAATTCTTTTAAAGTAGGTATGTAACCCGCATAATTATATCATCAACTATCATAATAACTGCTTGTTGCGTTCGCGGTTATTACAACTATAACGGATTTAACTCGCGTATAAATTATTTACTGACGTTATCGTATGTTTATCGAATCAATGAGTATTCAGACTGTTAAATTAGGTCTAATCTATATTCAATCCACAATTCGCATTATCTAAACCCAAATCACTAAAACAGCAGCGACGTGGTCCTTTATTGAAACCACACACAGACCCATGGGAGCGTTTCCCTTTTGAACGTTTGGAAGTATCTATTCACGGACCTCAATGTACTTTGAGTCTAATTAGATTTCTGTTAGCTGCAATAAAAAGGAATTTTATGAAATCAAATTACTAAGTACCTATAGTCAGTCAGACGGCTCTGACTACGAAACCGGAGGTTGCGGGTTGGAATCCTGCTAGGGGCAGATGTCAATGTGACTCAAGTACAGATGTACCTGAGTCTTGGATGCCTTATAATATGTATTTATGTATGTTCATTCGTTGCCTAGTACCCTTATAGCTTTACTTAGTTTGACTAGATCAATTGGTGTGAATGGTCAAAAGATGTTTATTTATGTATTCACAAACAATACGAGTAGCTTAGTATTCTACGAATAATATAGGAACTGTAAAGGTGTCGAAGCGTCAGCAATTAAAATAAACTAGGTATGCGAGTTAAATCCGTTATAGTTGCTTTATTTCAATGAGGAATAATCTCGAAATGATTAATAGTGATTTTATTCTAAAATACTCACTTTTGAACTTTGGCCGAGTAGGTGCTTAGGGAATTGAGATCTGTCTTTTTGTAATGCGTTTTAGAAAGTAGCCGAGGTTTAAGGTTACGGGTTCAAGTCCTACTTGAGGTAAATGTTGTTGTTAATGGGTACCTACGAATGTTTGTACCTGAATTCTAAATCTCTTGTAGGTTCGTTTACATTTCGCACACCTAGATCCAAAAGGATCTAACTTAAAAACCGGAAGATTTAAGTTATGTACACCATCGGATTTCAGCAAAACCCACCTACACTAAAACAGATTTCAGCTAATATAACTCTGCTAGCTTTATTATAAAAAGTATAAATTTATACAGAAAACTCATGCGTGCATATGGACATATTAATCAGTTTCTCGCCTCTCCTGAAAAAGTACCTTTTTTGAGTTAGATCAAGGTGTGCGATTTGTGTATTTTTCCGTTGACTAATGGGCATTATTTAAAGTGTGTGTAAGATTTTTTCTACTCTTGTCTTTGTCAAAAAATATCATTATAGTCCAAATATTATTTTTTTATGTATTAGTTCGCTAACTTTAACGCATGCATGAAAAGCCAACCTTTTTAAATACCTAATTAAAATTTCATAACAATATTATGTGAAAAGGCATAAGTACATCAAAATATTTTTATTTCAACATTAAAGTGGTTATTGGAATGAAACAACTATTAACGGAACGGAGCTGACAATAGTCTAACGCTAAAGTCACTTTAGCGTTAGACTATTGTCAGCTCAGTCATGCTACGATTATGGAAACTGTAAAGAATCCGAAACGTCAGCTAATAAAATAAAATAAAAATACGCGAGTTAAATCCGTTAATAGTTGTTTCATTCCAATGTGTAATAACCGCGAAGGCATCAGAAATTATTATTAAAGTGGTTGTTAGTATTTTATGACTCTAAAGCTAAAGTGGCGTGCAGTAAAACTGAAGGTTTTATTTCTTGTGTTGGAATTATAGTTGTTGAAATGAAAACAAAAAAGGTTTTTTAACACTCAACGGAACTATTAAAAAAATGACTTTATATAGATAATATTAAGTGGCTACATAATCATACCATGTTTCACTCTAAGGCATGCTATCACACAATGAATATTTTACGGGAAAAGAAAATTAAATAACATAAATCATTTAATTTTGTTAAAATCATAAAATTATATAATTATAATAATTACAAAATAAAATGATAAGGGGGGCTAGACAAGGTGCCAACGTACAACGTTAACGTTAAACGAAACGACCAAAATGTATGGGATTTGGCAGCCGCAAACGTGTGTGACGTACATGACAGTCGTTCGCGGATGTCAAATCCCATATATTTTGGTGCCAACGTTCCACCTTGTCTAGGGGCCCTTCTCTTACTGGACATTGAATTCTGCATTTCACTTACTAATATTAAAGTTGACAGTGCTTTACAGGTTCCCGGTAAAATGCACCATTAAGCTCATGAAAAATCAAACTTATATCTATTATATAAAAATAAGTCGAGATTTCCTTTCTGACGCTTTAACTCCAGAATGCACGAACCAATTTCCACGGTTTTGCATTCGTTGGAAAGGTCTCGGGCTTCGTGACGTTTATAACAAAAAAAAACAGGAAAAATTTCAACAGAAAAGCGGGAAAGTCTTTTTTTATACAGCGCCATCTCTTATGCATAGCATGTACTATATAAAATAAAGCCATTTGGTGGCGGAACGGAGTTCCCCGGGTTTGCTAGCTCTCGTGTAAAATTTAATATACTTACATATTTAATTTTATTTTTATTACGAGTATAGATAACTAGTTTTGGCCGAAACTCCGCAAGGATAGAATTCGTAATTACAATATTTTGACCTATCCTCCTCTTAAAGCCCCGTTATAACCCTTTTTTCGCAATTATTTTTCTCCTTTCTCAGGCTTTAGACTATCTGTGTACAAATTTCTATTTAAAACGGTTCAATAGTGTTAGTGTTAAAGCAAGATACACAGACAGACATTTATAATATTAGTTAAGAGATTTTAGATAATTTATTAATCGCACCATACGAGGTTTATCTTAAATATCGTAATTTAATTAAAAGAATCGTGCAAAGACAGTTAAGTTTCAAACGTGTGTAGAAACTCAAAGTCAGAAAGAAGAACTAATTAAAACTTCCGAGAAATCTCGACAGAGGACATTTTGGACTTTTTCAAGGTTTTCCCATTGCGAAAAGGAAGTTACTATTTGCTACCGAAAACTTCTAAACTACGGATGTAATGAAATCTGCAACCATTTCACTGTGATATTATTTTCTTTGGATCTAAATAGGTTATAAACAGGTGCGAATTTAAGATTTTAAATGTCAAGGGAGGTTTGTGCGGGTTCTTGTTGAGGTGGAAATATTGCGGTATCACTCATTTATCTATACTAATATAATAAAGAAGAAAGGTTTGTTTGTTTGGATTGAATAGGCTCCAAAACGACTGGACCGATTTATAAAATTCTTACCCGATTGATTCCTGAGTGACATGGGCTATATTTTATTTAAAAAAATAGGGATCCGTGTGAAGCCGGAGTGGGCCGCTACTCAATTATAAAATAGTTATAATGATGAGGACACCATATATCCGCAGAACCCTCCGTCTCTCTGCAACATACCGTGCTAACATACCCCGACCATGGGAGGCCCTCGGGCCTGTCAGGGCAATCCTCAACAAAATAGGCTTTGAAACTCGTCTTTAAGCTTACGTACCGATCGGTTTTGCCCAGTAAAGGCCCAGCTCAATTCGAAAAAATAAGAGCAGAGGCTCCTGCTTTAGGTAGATATATCCAAGTATTTTGAAGTACCCAATATTAAAGTACTTGGTACTTAATCTTAAGTCCGTTATAGAATAACATCTAATATGTAAGGTAAATAATATTTAGGATTAAAGTGAGTATACCTGATGAATGTAATATACCTACTTGAATGTCGTTAACAAATTCAATTATCGCCCACAAAACATTTCGTATTGGATTTTTTTCAACCATTAAAATGAATTTTAATATTCTCGCTACATCTATCTGCAAAATGAATTTCCTATCCACAGAGCTTACCCTGTTTTTACAAATTAAACGAGGATCGCTTTACTTAAAGTATAAATATTTTTTACGATATTGATATTTTAATTTAATAAAATTGCTCATTTTATTTCAGATATACCTATTTTAAGGTTTTTATTTCGGTAATGCTGAAATATGAAACTATAGTGGGTATCAATACATAGTATAAAACAAAGTCGCTTTCGCTGTATGTCCGTATGTATGCTTAGATCTTTAAAACTACGCAACGGATTTTGATGCGGTTTTTTTTAATAGATAGAGTGATTCTTAAGGAAGGTTTATAGCCCCCGTGTGAAGCCGGGGCGGGTCGCTAGTTTATAATATTTTCAATTATCTATCTTATTTGTGTTACGCTAAAAATAAGGAAAGTATATTTCTCCCAAATGAAATGGATATGAAATATTTGATTAGCACACAGCTACGGCGGCAATTCCTGTTTGATTATGTAAGAAGGTACGTGTAGGTACACGTTGATTTTATCGGCGTAGGTATTTTTTTTTTCATAGGTTTTTATCAATTCTAAATTTTAGTGATATTGAAAATTATTGGAAATTTTCTTTTCACGTAGGTATTTCGTTATTGATATTTTTTTTTAGAAATAACATCCGATTTGTACTTATTGGCTAATACAAATGTAATGTTTCTGCAAATTTGTCACCCACGACTTTTCATAAAAATGCAAATAAAATTTTAATTCAGGATATTATTATACCTACTTCATTATTCAATTTATTTCTATTTTCCAAAAGTGTTAAGTACTTACCCAGGGGCATGTAGGTGCAATAAAATTACATGAACACTTCAAATCTACCTTTTCTAGATTCTGAAAAAGCATGACACACAGACGTGACCGGCCCGTAAGTTTTTTGTCGAACTGAAATAGGGAAAAAGGCAGTAAAATGGGAAACCTGACAAAAGAATTCAGTTGGAATTCAGCGTTATTCTCTTATGTACCTACGCGTTTCGTAGCAAACTATCCTTTGTCTTTTTACACATTTTTCTCGTTGACATCTTTTTCTGAAATCAGCGTACTTGTATTTATTTAATAAACGAAAAAAAGGGCTTTAAACGGTAATAAACACATTGATCATTTTCATTTTTAAATCGTTATAAGTAGGTACCTATATATAAAAGGAGAAGCTTACTTAATGACAATTTAACGCAGGGCCTAAACTATAAGGGTTAGGAACTTCTACACATAGGGGATACTAAAAAAGGATTCGAAATTGAGAAAAATAAACTATATGAAATCATTATACTATAACATATTTTATAATAAAATCTTTTTACCACGAAGTAATCTAATCCAATACAAGCATCATTCAATTTCCGGCTGTTATTTCAATTACGTTACGTGGAAAACGGACAAAATTTACCCCCAACGAAAACTTGAGATTGCTTGTAACTTTCTCATTATACGGTGTACCCATTTTTTCTTTGCTGCCTTTTATCTTTTATTTAAACTTTAGGGAACATTTTATAATTTATTAATGACTCATTACAAAAGAATTGAACTCGATTTTTTTCATTCATTATTGATCCACTCTTCAATCCTTACACTAGACTCGATTCATAGGTACGAATCACAGACAGTTTTCTTCTATATTTGAGATATATCTTTTAATATATTATACAATTCTTGTATCGGTGTTTGTTGCCAAACTCCTCCGAATCGTCTGGACAGATTTTTAAGAAATTTTGTGTGCTTATCAGGCAGGTTTGTGAATCTGCCAACATTTATTTTACCATTTATCATACCGATGTGTAATTTACTAAATCATTAATTATGTTTATTCAGAACATATTATGTACCTGGGCTCCACTTATTTTCTGAAATAAATACATTTCAGTGAATGCAGTAAATTAAGTGTAATATACACATGAGCATAAAAGCGAATTTCGGAAGAGGATTCGGCTTCCAGATTTGTATCGCCATTTCGCAGACGGCCGGAGGCGGTATTGCGCTGCATACATTACGCTGTTTATAAGGAGCGGAGAGGAAATCTTCAAACAAAAACATTACCATTTCGGAAGATTGGCTTTTTAACATATTAATATCTTCTTTCGGCCTACTGCAGAGTATGTAAGGTTTTTTTCGGGGTAACGGATATGAATTCATTATGGACATTGAAATTCGTTTTTTGCTGTTCGTGATTATTATAGCCATCCTTTCATTATAATAATCGTAGCATGTTTTTCCATATCGGATGTTTCCTAAATTGCTACATCTGTTGTATGCTGTAGAATCAGTTTAAAGAGGTTTCTTCCGGGTTGAGTTGGATCTGGATCTAGTTTAGGTGCGTCTTATTGTTCACTTATTACACTTACACTTATTATTGTTCACTTATACTTGAGTATTTTTAGCTCCTATTTTATTCTTATTGTACACTTATTAATGTTCACTTATACTTGTGTATTATTTAGCTCCAACGATTATCCAGGGTACTAGAAATACTCCCTACCTACTGCAACTTCATTCAATGTTCAGTGCCATATCAGTTACCTTTCGCAGATCTCATCACTGTTTTGAATTTAATCACATAGGAAAAATATGATCACTGTTCTTGCCAAACCTCCTCTGCATGACTAAAAGCCTTTTGATGAGATACGTTGGAACATATCACATTTCAGTTTAAAACACGTAAGTCTGTTGATAATGATTCCGTAACGGTAAAAGGTAAATTTAAAAGTATTTGACACTTTCTAAGATCGGTCGGCCAGTGGGATTTAGATTTAGAACTAGCCATTTTAACCAATTCGCAGAACCAGAATGCCAAGGATAACAATGAAATCTTTTACAAACTATTTGCCCAGAAAAACATAATTAAAACAAGAGTTAATGGGGAATAAAAGCACGAAATAGATAAGCGCCCGCACACAAAGCTTAAAGCTAAACGCATTATCTTTGCAAAGTTTCCTTAATATGGAGGAACGCATTTATTCGCGTTTCCCGGAATTACGCGACGGGGCTTTGGGATTTCACTAAATGAAAGTTTTACAAAGAAGAAACGGTCGTAAAATGTAATTATACCATTTTATATGGTTCGCATTATTATTTTAATTCGTTGTATTCCGTGAATACCATTTTCGTCTGTAATACAGTTTGTTTAAGAAAATTAGGTTCTAGGCAATCCAAAGCGCTAAAGATAAAATTTCATATTAAGCACTTTCTGATCTTTCAACAACTTAATGTAAAAAAATAAAATTTATTACGAACAACAAATAGATAATTAACGTGTTTTCAACGCAATAATTTATTTCACAAAGGAAACACACGGACCCAATTAAACAAATCACAAGTTTGTTTATTTCGCGAATAGCCCCGCCAACTTAATGTTACCGTCAAAAAAACAACATCATCAAAATTTAAATCCTTCATCCTTTATCTTAAAGGTTGTTTTCGCTAAAAATATCATGGGATTTGTGTACCAACGACTATGTTGTCCTTTTGCTTGTTTCGTATTTAGAGTGGTGGGTTTCATTAATTTATGCGTAATAACCGGAGATTTCTATTATAGGCCGATTGCCGGTTCGATTGCAGAGTTTGTTTGAATCTATAATAATGATTTGTGTTTGGTGAGTGGACTGTATCGATAAATATTTAACCTGTAATTTGTTGCTCTTTCGTAATTGATTTGTGGAGTCTGCAGTATCTGAATCAGTCTTTTAATTAATGCTTTGATTTCTTGCAAGCTTAAATATTTTAGACTTGTGATGGAACGTTGCAAAGAAATTGAATATTCTTAACCTTAGTGTGCCGTACATCCTAAGAAAAATCTGAACCCTTATAGGATCACTCACGTGTAGGGTCTGTCTGTTCGTCTGTCACAGCTGATAAGTTCCAAAACTACTGAAAAGATTCAGTTGAAATTCGTTATACTTGTAGGTACCCATGTTTATCGCATTTATTATATTATATTGGCATAAAATAAATTTTGTTTATTTATGCGGAGGCTTTGCAGTTCACATATTCGTTCAGACTAACCTGACGATAATCTCTCTAAAACTTTACTATTTTGCATAATGAAATAAAAATAAAAATTTGTTACCTTAGGTAAAGTAAAAATTCGCCTCAGCGAGACCAATAGATACATTATGAACTACCATAGTACATACGTACGAAAAAACTTACATAGTTGTTTCATTCCAATGAATATTTCGTTAATTATGGCTGTACCTATTCAAAGGCGCTCGTACCTACAAAGGCTATATTATATATTTGTCTGTTTGTATACAAAGTCTGTACGTCAACACAGCAATATCCATGATTAATATCTGATGACGTTATAGTAGCGTAATTAAAGCCTGTATGTGAACACCGGACAAGCCTCCTGATTCCGTAACGCATTTGGTTTAAAGGCAATCATAATTGGTAAGCTTATGATAGCGACCACTTTCGCAATTTATTAAGACTCATCAAACCAATTTGAATTTTTGAACGCTATTAAAACAATCCGCAATGCCAAGGTGTTTAAGCGTCTTAAAGCATACCAATTGAGATCGCTTTCAAACCAAGTGGGTTACACAATCAGAGAGAGTCTTAGTGTTTGTTGTTTGCTCTTTGCTTTCCAATTACGATTAGTTAATCGATATCAGCTTAAGCAAAGATTCAATGCAGTTTATACTCTAACTAGCTGTGCCAGCGACTTCGTCCGCGTGGAATAGTTATTCTTCACATAATAATTTTCCCTATTTTGTACACATTTTCCACTGTTTCTTGACTCCTATTGGTCGCAGCGTGATGTTATATAGCCTAAAGCCTTCCTCGATAAATGGTCTATCCAACAAAAAAATATTTTTTTCAATTCAAACCAGTAGTTCCTGAGATTATCGCGTTCAAACAAACAAACTGTTCAGCTTTATAATATTAGTATAGATAAATTCAGCCTGTGGCTGATCAGCCATGTACCTACTGCTAAAATTAAAATACTGCAACATAACCTGATTTTGTAGGAATGGCCGTTAAGTACTTACAAAATGATGACCTACTGATCCATGTTGAATACAGTAGGTACCTATTTTGTACGAGGAACGAAAAACCAATGCACGTGTCGGACCTATCCGCAGAAACCTTCTGTCCTCCTGCAATATAATAATCGTGCTAACACACTGAGTAACGGCCTGAGCTGAGGTGCGACCCTCAGGGGGCCCTCGGGTCGATCAGGGCTAAAAATCCAACCCAACCTAAAAGCTTGAAAGCCTCTCTTCTGGAGGCTCGCCAACCGTCCGGTTTTGCAGTAAAGGCCCATTAGCTGTCCCACGCTTCAGTATTCAGTTCGAAAAAAAAGAACCAATAAAATGGAGTTAAGTAGGCGTAAACATACACCCTGTCTATTGTCTTTTCTTTTTTGATTTTAAATATAAACCACATTACCAAAAATCTATTCTTTTTAAGTACCATATTTATTTAACTTAACTGATACGAAAACTAGTTTTATTATATGAAAGTTTAACGTTTACAAATTGACGTAGGTTGAAAACGCATTGTCACCTCACGGCGTAGAAATATTCCTAGCGCTTGCGGTATTTTTCATAAAGAAACATCCATTAGCATTCGACGCGTCGCCGCTCTTGTCATTAACTCGTCGCCGACGTGTTAATATGGTTATTATTCGGGTGTTATCAATATTAATGTTATAAATACGAAAGTCTATCATTCTATTTATAAATCTATTTGTCTTTATGTATGTATATCTATATATAAACTCTATACAACAAAATAAATATAGAGTATGAAGCGACATTATGCCTTATGTTACAGAGTTATACAAGTACCTATAGGTAAACAGACAGCGTGAAGGGCCATGCTTATAACTACCGTATAGCCTTCCCCGGAAGGTCACGTGACGTGGTCAGTCTTCGAGCTTGTGTCTATTCCAAAAAAAATTGCAATCGTTTTGTTCGATTCCTATTATCGATCGACGTGTCGAAATTTATGGCCACATTCGCTACTACCACTGAGAAAACTTTATTGCTACGATTTAACTGTACCAAGTAATTTTCTCTGTTTTTGTCAATTTGTTTTCCCCGTTTCAATCGCAGCTAATGACTTAGAATAATAGTCCTTTGTGACGAACAAACCGAAAGCTTTCGCTTCAATAGATAAAACCGGAAGTTTGGGAAAAACAGCTTTTTTTGAAGCTTGGGTCGATCGTAAGTAATTATATCTCGGAGCTTTTACAGAGGTCGTCCATTATCTCCCGCAATTCGATATCTCCATTATATGAAAAGATTTGCTTTTAACGGAATATGCCGGCATGGGTGAAACCGAGACAATGAAATAAATTCTTTTAATTTATTTATCACATTGATTTGTTTTGATTTAAGATCAAACAGTGGAACCTCTTAGGTCCCAATAACTGACTAATATTATTATATTTTTTAATTTCTGTATAAAAACATTGAAATACCTACTTAATTACTAGGTACTTGGCATAAGACTATTGTCAGCTCAGTCGTGCTACAATTATGGAATCTGTAAAGGTTTCGAAACGTCAGCCAATAAAAATAAAATACGCGAATTAAATCCGAAATATATATCAATGTTTATATCCAGAAATTAAAAAATATAATAAAAATAGTCAGTTATTGGGATTTGGAACCTAAGCGATTCCACTATTTGAACTTAAATCAAACCAAATCAATGTGATAAATAAAATTAAAAGAATTAATTTCATTCCAATGTATAATAACCGCGAAGGCATCAGAAATTATTAAAGTTTCTTCAACGTTGCTTTTTATTCAATATCCAACTTGTGTACCAACTGCTTGGGATTGAGTTATGAATAAATAGAAATTTTAACAGAAATTCGATTGTATACTTTGATTTTATTGTGCGTATTTTTTCTATGAAAATGCAATCATGATTCGGGAGCAGAAAAAAACAAGCAAGCGTTACCCGCAATCCATAGACTTACAATATAACAGATCGGGCAATACACACAGCAGAAATGAGAGAAGACAGAGAGAGAAATTTGGTGTCCCTTCTCCTTCTTTTTACATGAAAGCCAGGTGTTAACGATGCAAGTGGGCTCTACTGTAATGGCGAACTATGAGCACATGTAATGACCGCTCTGCTTTTCTAGAATAGTGTCACAACTCGAAATAACACATTTGCACGTCTGTTTGCACGTCTGCTTGCAGGCAGAATACATGTTACAGCTATACAAAAATTTAACATCACAAATCACTGTATTCTTGTGTAAATAAACTTTACTTTACTTTACTTTACTTTATAATTTGTTACTCCATTTAAGATTGTAAACCGTCACATATAAATTTCAATTCAAAATGGTGACACATTTCGAGTTGTGACATTATTCTAAAAAAGCAGCACTATGTAGTTAATCAATACAAATTTAATACTATCTTCGCGAGTGTATTACAACAACTAAATAGAAAAAAGTAATACAGATAGATCAAATGTCTAGCAGCCAGTCACTAATACTAGGGTTCAACCAAGCTATTACTTATTAGTAGTATAGTGGGTACTTAACTATTCCAATATGTGATTAGAATGATCATCAAAGAAACTTAAATTAAACTTGAGAATTTAACATTTTAACCTGGGACTAACACCAGGGACTTGTGAATAATGCAGCAGCGTGTCACAACTAATGTGACTATGAGACGTCCTGGTAAGGCCTTCTCTATTTTATATACTTACTCTGTACTGCAAACGAATCTCGTAAATCTGTGCGAGTCGCAGCGGACTCGCGACCAGCTGTCACTGTGACAGTATAATTATACGACTGATATATATATTTTTAAACTTGTACCAAAATACTTTTCTTTATAACCAACTCAATTATTTTTCTGTCAGCGGCTCTTCTGTTTATATTAAGGATTATAAGTAAATAAAAAAAGTCTCGTAAACTGAAAAAAATACTTGGTTCCATTTTAGGTTTTAATGCTGTTGATAATTATGTTATGAAATGACTATATATTAACCTAGACAAAGCAATATATTTTTTTCTTTAATAACCTTACTTACCTGCAAATAGGTAAGTTTATTTAGGATTGTAACCAAAAAAATGATTTTTAATGTAAAACCCCAGTAATGAAGAAATCTAACTGATAAATTATTTTATTACGTTAGTATACCCAACCTAAATACTATTATAACTTTTTATACGTAACGATTGGGTAGGTACATAGATTTTTTTATCCAGTGTCTAAATTAAAAACGATATTTTGCAAAAAACACCCACTTTGATATTAAACCTTTTTTCAGAGAACTGCTACAATATTATATTATGTTATGCCTTTTATGTTAGTTAAAATCGAGTAAATATTATATACTTTGACATTTCGGTAAGTAAATAAAAAAACATTCCATTCCTTTTTTCTATGCCAACGGCAACGAATGAATCAAACAAAAATGTTATTAAAAAAGCCGAGTTAAAATTCAATCCAGTATTAAGTAAACAAGGTTTTATTTTTAAATTTAGTTAAAAGCCAGCTATTTTAACATTTCAATCAACATTGTCAACCGAAAGCTATTATAAGAAAGCCTTTATCATTTCACCGTTATCACCCTTCGAATCTTTTATCAGAACTTCTCGAATCTACGAATCATTTAGGAACTTTCAGTCAAATTCAAGCGTAAAGATTTGAAAGTTGTTTAAAGCTTTGACTTGTTTAAATTGGGATCTGTTAATTGGTCTTAGAGGTCACTGCAAAGATTACTTACGCTAAGTTCCATTATATAGAAATATATAAAACTAGCTTCTGCCCGCGACTTCATCCGCGTGGAACTCCTCCTTTTTTGCAGTCGGTTAAAAAGTAGCCTATGTCCTTTCTCAGGCTCCAGACTTTCTATGTACCAAATTTCATTTAAATCGGTCCAGTAGTTTTAGCGTGAAAGCGTAACAGACAGACAGACAGACAGACAGAGTTACTTTCGCATTTATAATATTTTAGTAGGGATTGCCATATTAACTCAAGCAAAGATTCTAGGTAAGTCGTCACGTACCTATAAATTTTAATTACCGTAGCCATACATTTCTCGTTAAGTCACTATTACATTAATTAGTAAGATGTTACAAAATTATAGGTGAAATTAGGTACCTAGCAAAAAGTAGAAAGTAGGTAATAAACTGTTAAATGTTTAAGAAAAAAATAATTACAATGAAGTAATACTTACCGTTTACCTACATTGTATACCGTGTAATTACGCACTAATTTGACACAAGCCTTTTAAAAGAAAATGTTAGTAACATTTCCTTGCGTATTCGTAGCAAAAAAGTCCTTCATGACAGTGAAATTTAGGTTTTTTTCTAAAGTCTTATAAAGAAAATGTTTTAGATATAAAGCTCACATTAGAATAAAACAACTAAAACAATATAAAAGATTTAGATTTTCAATCTACATAATAAAAAATAAGACTGCTTATTCAAAGCATATCATACACGAGTTAAATCTGTTACAGTTGTTTCATGCCAATTTGTAATAACTGCGAGAGACTCAGAAATTATTATATTACAGAACTTAGATGTTATTTTATAAGCAAGTTTTGAATTTTATAATGACTTGTCTTATTTAATTCCACAGTGATCTTATTTTATACATTATTCTTTCTCCAGTCTAGATGGTCTATTAGCCTTACTGTCAATTTCAGTGACATGAGATTATATTTGACAGTAGGTACTATCATTCAATTGATCAATACACTGTCCTCTTGGGACGGTCGATTTATCTCGACAGTGACTTTCCAACTATTTTTCACGATAATCGATGATTGTATCTTGTATCCAACAATATTGTTGGTGAAGGAATGGACTGTAATGAAAGCAATAGGTTTATGAAGAATATAGAGAATTAATAAGGTAACTTTACAAACGAATACAATATCACAACACAACTCAACCAAATCAACTAACAGACTGACAATTCCAAAAACAATCGATGTATAAAAAAGGGCAATAGCCAATTAAAAGTAAAACTATATAAAAACGCAAGGAGTACGCAACAAATATCATACTTCAATTTGTTTTCTTTACAAATAATAACATATTTTGTTAGTATATTTATAACTAATTGAGATTACTGCAAATTGTCACATAACATTTTTTAAATTACCTACGTTTTTTACATTTATTTGGTAGTAAATCGCATTAGACTACCTATTAATTATATAGGTGATGTCAAAAAAATGGATGAAACGTAAAAATGAGATATTTTTTTATAAACGATTTTAATCGAATATATTAAACTTTTATTTAAGAATGGCAACAAAACTAAACTTACTCTATTTTCATTCTAGTCAGAAAAAAACAAAAAACTTCAAACGCAAACTGAAAAATGTTCATAGGTTCATATCTAAAAGGTGTCTCCCGTATACCTGCACGTTTTCCTCATAATTCATCCCCTTCTCGACCAATCTCACTGTTTCAACTCGAAACGCAAAAGGAGGAACCTGGCTAATGGCGCCTTGCTTTACAATTTATGAGTCGTATTTTTTCCGAAATAGAAACCTCCTTTTGTTTGCGATTCAACATCTGAGTTACTGGAGTGGAGCATGCTTTATTATCCTCATGGTACTGAATTTATTACTTATATTTCGATATTGCGTTACGCTTTTGGTAATTTAGTGGAATTATTGTTAGAATGTGGAGAAGCGGTAGTTATTGCATGCCTCAGTTATTAGGATAATAAGAGAGACACTTTTATGTTTATGTCATATTGATCTAATTTAATGTTGTACATTTTTCTACAGCATCTTCTGATGTCGATGTCGTCGCAGTGATTTGTCAAAAATCGGTAACGTTGCCGACAGCGAGAACTCTTGTCATATCGATGTCGTCTCTTATTGCTTCATGTCGACAACGAAAAAATATCACGACGCCATACTAGTCTAGTAAAATATCATTGTACTCGTCTAGTAGTAAAACGATTTATTTTCTCAAAATTAAATGTGCAGAGGCTCCTTGATACCTTCTGCCAAAATGATCCAATAAAGTAGAACTTTAAAGTATGCGAAACGCGACACGTGTTTCTAATATAAATGTGGTGTTCCTAATTGGTGATTTTTTGTCGTACTGTCAATATCTTCTGAGGACTTCTAATGACTACATCAATAATACGTGTCAAATTTTTCATTGTCTACTTCATTGTACGAGTATCATCTTGGCAAAACGTTAAAAAGTTGTATGGTTCAAAAGTTTATCTATTCAATCATACAAATCTAGGTCGACTTAGATTTGATGTTACTGGAATGTATAAAAAAAATCTACTTTCTTTTAAGTCTGACCTTAATCTCCAACAAAACCTACTTAGCAACTCACAATTTAGAATATATCAATTCTGTGACTTATTTGTAGCCAACGTATAAATAAAATTCGTTTAATTCAGACCAATTATGTCAATATTGTGTCAAGACCTTATATTTAGGGTTAAAAAACAGAATCAAAATCGGTTCATGCGTTTGGGAGCTATGATGCCACAGACAGACACACACACACACACACACACACACACACACACACACACACACACACACACAGACACGTCAAACTTATAACACCCCGTCGTTTTTGCGTCGGGGGTTAAAAAGGACAGTAAAAATAGTCAAAAAAAATACGTTATTGCAAATTGGGAACTTTATTTTACACTAGCGGCCCCGGCAGACGTCGTCCTGTCCGTCCGATTGTTTCGTCAAAGATCTGTCAAAGTCTTCTAACTGTCACTTCTTCATAAGGCTTCACATTTTCCCCGTTTTATACACATTTTCCACTGTTTCTTCGCTCCTATTGGTCGCAGCGTGATGTTATATAGCCTAAAGCCTTCCTCAATAAATGGCCTATTCAACAAAAGAAGATTTTTTTTAATTCGAACCAGTTCTTCCTGAGATTAGTGCGTTCAAACAAACAAACAAACATACAAACAAACTCTTCAGCTTTATAATATTAGTATAGATTTTAATGTGCAAAATAAATCCTTAGGTACTTGTAACATTTTTGTCTTTAATACTATGTACACTGACAGAAAACATTGCAGTGACGTGAATAACTATTCATTGTATTTAATTAACATTTTATTACTTTCGCATTTAAACAACGGTAGTACGGTTTTATGGGTGTCGAGAGTCAGTAGTGCTCTGAAGCAACATGAATTTCATTATGATCCATTAAATTTTATATGTCAAATTTCACTCATTTGCGTCCTGAGACTAAATCTAAGTACTTACCTATTGGTCTAGATATTTTAAAGTTTGTTCTATGATAGTGTTCCTAATAGTAGAGTTAGCAATCGTAGCTAAATTAATTTTTATCAATTCAGTTTTATTGATGAAAGTTTTTTTTCATCAAAGAAACTTAATTTGTCTCTGTTGCTATTTCTATGCTGTCAAATAATAATATACACCACATGATTTGTTGAGTGTTGTATTATTCCTTTTCTTTCTAATAACCATTTACAAGAGCAGTTTTATAAAACGGTAGGTGATCTTATAATAAAACAATGTTACATTAAGGCTTACCTTATCTAATCTACTAAAACACAACACAGTAATTCAAATTTAATACCCATTTTAATGGATCGTGAAAGAAATAAATTAAAGTTACACTTTACGGCACGTAACGTTACAAAATGTAATTAATAAAACGAAAGGAAGTTCAGTGTAATCATTGGAATAATAACGAAGAAAACATGGCGGAAACAAGATGGCCGCGATAATCTGACAAACCACCGGCCAATCATTTGCATTCAAATTGAAAAGAACCTTATTAACATATTTGATAATAAGAAAACAAGGAAATGAAAATGATATCGGGATCGTTGCTAAACAAAATGCCCAAGAAATAATAGGTAATAATATATATTTTTTAACATTCTAATCTTGATTTTGTTACTTTTGTAAAGTTCATTTGTTTTAGGCTTTGGTAAAAAAAAATCAGGTTCAACTCAAAATTATTCTTGACTGTGAGACATTCTGTAAAAATTGTATACCCCATAAATTTTATTAATAGGGTCATTCGTTTTTTATATGGAGGCTTATTCGCTATACCTGTAAGATTATGCGATATAAAAGTGACCGATCTTTATCCCTTTCCACCCGACTTGAGCTAATCGTGCATATTCCTTTTCAAAAATCTGGATGATACTAGAATTCGTTTTGCGGCACGCAACCGAGGCCGATCCCGCGTGCGGGACCTCTTGTGATATAACAAAAATAGCACGCGATGCAGCGACACTTTGGTTGTTCGGGAGTCGTCTTCAAAGATGGCCGCGTATTTTGGCGGGAGAGGCGCGTCGCGGAAGTACTTATTTTTAGATAATCAAGTGGTAAATTAATCATGAAATAGCGTTTTTATGTAAATATAATAATACTTTTATCATATGCAATATAATAAATATTTATATCTTTGTATATTTTTCTGGAACCATGATTGAAAATTAATGTTGCACGATCGTGGGCTTTCGGTGTTAAGCAGTGAAGTGAATTTGTATCTAAAGTCTTGGACTTTCAGTTTTATTTGCTACATTTTCTGTCATTTCGACCAATATCAAGCTGATGATGCTCTAGAGGTTGTTTTTGAGTTCATGGGAGATGGAATTGAGCCCAATATTGAACAATTTCGTGACTTTGAATATAATTTCAATCCTTAATTTTACGATAAATTGCTGTCGGATAGTACAAACAAGGTTGTAAATAAGGAAAACGAGGAAGATACACCAGACAAAGAGATAGAAGAATTCCAGGAAAGCCCAGTATTTGAGCAAGAACAACGTTATCCATCTCTATTGACTGTAAGACCTGTACTTGCGTCTGTTGAATCTTCTCAGGTGCGCCCAGCAGCCACTCGTTCGGGGTTTCCTGTACCGTCTCATTCACTAAGAGTGACTCCAGATGTGAGAGTAGGGACCGCTCTGTTAAAATACGTGATATCCCTGATGATACTGCTGATGATATTCCTGTTCAACACACGACTACCCCCGAATATTGTGTTTCAACGATACAAATCCAATTCTCAAGTGCGCGCCATTTACTCTGGAAGGAAACGTCTTTCGAAGACAAATTACTCAATTGCTCTTCGTGCTATAGGTAGACTAGTTCGAACAATTTAGTATCGACTAGGTACTACGATGGATACTTTGATGATGAATTCTTTGAACAAGTAAGGAGGGTCGTCACTCATAATTACTACATGCGCAAACATGGCACAGAGTTAAAACAACCAGAGTTGATTTTATGAAGTTTATTGGTAAGTTTTCATATCTATAATAACGTACGTACATATTTATTATAATATAGATACGGATCTTTTCAATATCTTAGAGTTCCAAGGTACTAGTCTTTAGAAAAAAAATCTAGCAAACCATCTCGAGACCTCTTTTTAACTCTTCGAAATGCACGGCATGTTGTCGATACGGACTTTCAACCTCCAGGAGTGGATCTATCCCTGGCGTTTGGACCAGCTTTGGAAGGTCCAACTGATACTCCTTCCATAATTTGACGATATTCAGCCACCAAGAGCTGGTGCCGGCGAAAATTGCAAGAATTTTACAAAATTACGTTGCATTTTGATGCAATTCTACGTCTACCTTTACATATCATGTGGCCAACACTGCTTTTAAGACTCCCATTAATTAATAAAAGAGTTACCTGTGTTCTGATAGAAGCAAAATTATATTTAGTTGTTTATAAAAGTTAAATCGTGGAAAATTTAGAGAAAATTTTAAATTACTTCATTTTAATCTTTTACGGCGACAATGCTTTGTTCATGTAAGGTTTATTTAATTAAGACATCATTTCAATTGATTTAGTATTGTTATAATTTTTATAAATGTTCATTTTCTCAATAATTTACGTATAAGTTGCTTAGATATACCAAAGTTGCACGGACGTGCACATGTCAAGTTATTCCTGAGACGCACGATCGTGCACGCGATTTTCCGGGAAACGGTGGTTTTCCGATTTTTTTAACTATTTTTCCTAGAAACCTTGGATCATTACTATTAGTGTACGTAAAGTCATTTTTCAAATTTCGTAACTTTATGTTCCCGGTTGTAAAGGGTTATGGATGATCTCCAATTTTTGAGTAAGTTACATATAAAGGTTTTCGTCTGAAATTCAACCAATGCAAATGGTTTAACTAGGCTATAATTCTAGTTAATTACCTACTTTTATTAACATGATTATCATCCATATTTGTAGAAAATGATATAATAATTATAATAATATTTACACTTTAAAATCAATTACTAGTGCCATAAAATACAAGAAATATGTAATCGAATCTGCGCACCTATTTTTGTTTTAATTTAATAATTCAGTTAAAAATGTACTTACGGCAGCATATATATATATATATATATATAAGGTAAGTGCGTCAACTCCACTGCCGTAAGTACATTTTTTATATATTTTGTTGCTGATAGCTCGAGACACACTTATCGTTTCAATTTTTAATTGTTAAAAAATACATGAAAATATGTTGGTATTCTTTTTGATGAAATAATGTACTATTGAGATTAATCTTAGGCTATAGACATCAGCAAGCAACAGATGAAAATTAACATTTCAGATAGGTACCTATTCGTAACAGATTGGGATGTATACTAACTACCTGTGCCCGCGACTTCGTCCGCGTGGAATAGTTATTCTTTTCACAGCGCACGCAACGGAAGCCCTCAAAGATTAACATATTTTCCACATTTCTTCGCTCCTATTGGTTGCAGCGTGATGTTATATAGCCTAAAGCTTTCCTCGATAATTGGTCTCTCCAACGAAAAAGGTTTTTTCAATTCGAACCAGTAGTTCCTGAGATTAGCGCGTTCAAACAAACAAAAAAACTCTTCAGCGTTATAATATTAGTAAGTATATATGGTGATAGGTCAACACAGTGTGCTATGTTAATAGATTTTTCTTATGGTTGAATATTGAAAATAAATACACGTTTTTAAAATTTATACCAATTACTCCAAATGGATTGATTGTTTTGGTACTGTAGGTAAAATTTGTTTGCATTATAATAGCGTGGTTGTGGTACCAAAATTTAATACCTATTTAAAGAAACGGATAGCATCACGCGACGGTACTGTCATGCCAATTAGTTGCCGCATTGCGAAAATTAAATATTCATATATTATGAAGGCAAGCACCGTGAACGAAATTTACTATCCGGCACTAATAAAAATTTGACATTCGTGTTATTTTTTTTATCATTATTCATGTACCTAGAACCAAACAATGTATATTTCGTTAAAAATGTGAATGTTATTAAACATAATATATGTCTACCAGCAAGCCAAGTCGATAACGTTTTATTGTCGCGGTGATCTGTCATAAATCGGTAAAACAATCGACAAGATATCGAATTTAACATTTAGTAGTAATGTCGACAATGTGTTGACAAAATGTCGTCATGTGCTAAATGCTACTTATAAAAAATGCTTATAGCAAATAAGTTGATATATACTCGTATTCGTTAGAGTTTGTGAGCATAAAAGAAGGTTTGCTAAACATAGTTTGTTCACTTAAAAACGCCTTAAAGGATTTGGATGATTTTTTAACAAAGGTTAATGACCGCGTACTAAGTCTATCCCTTTTTTTTAATAAAATATTATTATAATGATTCCGCGAGATTTCTGTGGAGGACAGTTAGTATAAATATTTAATACTAGCGGTTCGCCCCGACTCCGCCCGGTTCCCTAATCCTTTTTCAAAATATTCTATAGCCTATGTTACTCAGGGTGAACGTAGCTTCCCAACAGTGATTTTTTTTTTTAAATCGGTCCAGCCGTTTTGGAGCCTATTCAATCCAAACAAACAAACAAAAAAACCTGTCCTCTTTATTATATTAGTCCTACTTACTATTATAAAGGCGAAAGTTTGTAAGTATGGATGTATGGATGTATGGATGTTTGTTACTCTTTCACGTAAAAACTACTGAATGGATTTGAATGAAACTTTACCACAATATAGCTTATATATCAGAATAACATATAGGCTATATTTTATAACGATATTGTGTGAAGTACTCATCGTGCTCAGACGAAGTCGTGGGCAGAAGCTAGTATAGAAATAAATCAATGGTACGCTAAGAACTAAAAATGGTGGTGAACACAAATGAGTTGGTAATATATTCGCGTATTGCATGTCAAATAGTACAAATTCAAATTGCAAATAAACGAATGGAAATTGAATTAAAATCTAGGACAGTAAAATATTTTGTTATATATTATACCAATTTGTAAATTCAACACAAAGACCGACAGTAATTTTGATTCGTTTGCAATGCTAATTAAACGGTCTTGTTTAAATATTTAGAACGGTCATAAATGTACAGGAAACGTTAAATTTGTAAATTGAACACTTGGGAGTTAGCTGTTCGCAATTAATATTTGCTTATTTTATTATAATCAACTTAAAGACAATGCAATTAAAAATATTATTATGAACTAACGACCTTTCGTAATTGAACAGAGTCTTATACTTATTAGCTTTTCTTGAAATAGAAATTTCTCTCCGCTTTCAAAACGTCTGATTTTTATTGAGTTCTAAGTACCTTTAAACTTCTCTCAGTAAATAACGTTATTATTTCCCGGTAACAATAATAACTTAAGATAAAATTAAATGCAGAATGCTCCTGAAAATAAAGAGAACGGTAAAATTTAGAAGGTAGGTTCCTATTTAAGTTTTAAAGAGATTCAAATAATTTTACCTACCTATACGTAGTACGAAGTACAATTGATACCTGATAAATAAACTAAAAGCCAAAAGTACCAATGCCATAAATCAACACAAATCTAAAACGATCTGTCACAAAACCGTCATCGAAAATCCGCTAAGCAAAGGTTTGTTACGCGTTGTCTATTCATTTGACACGAAAAAGCCCGCGAAAATTGCGTGTCCAACCATGAAAGCGAATCTTACGGTGATTTGTTAGTAGGTATCCGGGGGCCCCAGGGTGGCTCAGGGAAGGCGGACCAAGGGGCTCGAGGCTTCAAGACCTCGCCCTCTTCATTACGTGGCATTACTGCGATGACTCGACTTGATGAGCCTTATGCTGCCAGATAGATAGAGCTTGTTTAATACTGAAATTAACGTTACAAGTTTCTAAGGTGTTACTCGTAAAGTATTTATATTATGTTTAGACTAGCTTCTGTCAGCAACTTCGTCAGCGCACGAAGAGTTTTTTTATATATTATAGTTATAGTATATTCTGTAATAATATGCTATTTTGATGTATGATCTATATTATTGTAAAGCTTCATCAAAATCCATTCACTAGTTTTTGCGTGAAAGCGTAACAAACATACATCCATTCAAACATAGATATTCTCACAAAAACTTTTAGGTATAGTATTAGCAAGGATATTTCAGGAACATCTTAAGTTTAATTGATAATAGTATAGCAAACTTTTTTTCACATAATGTAATATATTATGTCATTACATGCATCTTTATTTATTTGAACACGTCCTAATAGACCGTAACTTTAAGTATATAATCCCATTCCTATGAAATTTTCTTCATCCCTATAAAAGATATTTTAATTTTCTAATAATTATATTAATTAGTTTTATAGGTAGGTACAGTTCAATCGAATTAACTTACTGCGTTTTTACATAAATTTAAAAGGTTTTGCATTCTTGCTCAAGCACGGCGTCTTGGTTGGCAACTCTTCTTATAACACCTACAAAAACTTTATATCCGTCGGTTGCAAACCTCCGCCGGTTTGCAAGTTATTGTATAAAATAATAAGCTTATTTTAGCGACCGCGAGATGTTTGTTGTTATTTTTAAATTGAAACTTTCCATTTAAGTATTTCTAATTTTGAAAGCAAGAATTTTCGTGTTTTGCAACATTTCTCTTACTCTATTTTAGAATGTTTTTTCAAAGGAAAATTGTTGTTGTAAGTTGCTAAATCTCTGGACCAAATTTAGGTTCTTCTTACGTTAAAGTTGGGTACCTACTGTGTAGGTAGTTGCTATTTAGTTTAATATTTATGCATGTGGGTATATTGAATAAATCTATAAGTATCTCAGTCTTGAATCGAACCTGTAGTTTTACTGACGTGCCCTCGGTCCTTAACATGGCGCAGTCGGTTCAAGACACGATCGTGGAATTTTGAAAAATATTTAAATTACCAGTTACAGTAAGCTAGCTGTAGAAAACTGCGTGAAGAATAATTAATTACTAAGTACTTATACAGTGCATCTCGTTTTAAAAAAAAAAATTGCCATAATGGAAGCTGTTTTACCGCCACCGCCGCCATTTAATTTTACAAATAATTTGGAGAATGTGACTTCTGGTAACCTATCCAGAGAATGGGAACGGTGGAAAAGTGCATTTCTCATATATTTTGATGCATGTGATTTAGATGGCAAGAGCGATAAGGTGCAAATAAACGTACTGCTACATGTGATTGGTGAACAGTGTCGGGAGGTGTACAAGCAATTTGAAGTTAAATTCTCTACTGTAAAAGATGTGCTTGAAAAATTCGATACATTTTTTTTGCCGAAAAAGAATTTAACCATTGAAAGACACAAATTCTTCTCGCGCGACCAAAAACTTGATGAATCCATAGAGCAGTATGCATTTGAATTAAAGAAGTTGGCCAATGCATGTGAATTTAAAGATTTATTCAATGACTTAATAAGGGATCGTCTTATATGTGGTATAAGAGAAGACGCTTTGAGAGAGCGTTTATTAAGAGAAGAAGATTTAACATTAAAGAAGTCGCTTGAGATTTGCAGTCTGGCTCAGATATCAAAAGTGCAGGCTGGAAGCATTAATAGAGAATCAAACGAATATAAAGCATACACAATTAATAATACAGGTACTGGACAAGATTTTTTTTTTGAAGATGAGGGTAACGCGCAATATCACGTAAATTGGATCTCGCCTAGAAGAGGGTCGCGCGCGTCGTATCATGGCGCGTTCCGGGGACGGGGCAGGGGGGGACCACCGGCTCGCTCCTCGCGTCCTATGATGCCGCCGTCGCACCGAGCTGTACCTACTGCAAACTTCTCGTCAGTTTTGTCGCGAAGTGTCGGAAATTATCCACAAAAAGTTTTTTCAAGTACTAAAAGACAACAGACTGCGATGTGTGTAAAGTGTGGTTTAGCTCACAATTACAACTCGAAATGTCCGGCATGGGGGAGAAAGTGTTTAAACTGTAACAATATCGGTCATTTCTCGAGGATGTGCAATGTTTTTGAGGTACAAACCGAGGAGCCCACCGAACAGGTAATTTATTACTTTGCTGGATCATGTTGTGATTGGTCTATTGATTTATTATTTGGTAAAAATAACTTAAAATTTAAATTGGACACGGGAGCTGATGTCAATGTTTTGCCGTACAGATATTTACATCAAGTTGGTGTAGCTGAGCACGATTTGAGTGCAACAACAATTAAATTACAAGGTTATTCGGGTAGCGATATCAAAGTTCTTGGAAAGTGCAATCTAAAGGTACACTACAAACAAAATATGTATATTTTAGAGTTTTTAGTAGCGGACGTGTCCTCACCGCCGATATTAGGCCGCGATAGCTGTAGCGAACTTAATGTAATTAAACTTACACTAGCAGTCAATAAGAGTGCTGGCATTGAGGATTACATATACAAGGAATATCAGGATGTATTTGAAGGTATAGGGTGTATTCCTGGTTATTATAAAATACAAATTGATAGTAACATAGCACCTGTTGTACACGCACCACGCAAAATTCCAATTGCGTTAAAGGATGATATCAAAAAGAAATTAGATGACATGGTTACTAATGGTATAATTTCAAAAGTAGAAGGTCCAACGGATTGGGTCAATAGTATGACTGTAGCTAGAAAATCTAACGGAGAGTTGAGGATTTGCTTAGACCCGCGTGATTTAAATCGTGCAATAAAACGAGAGCATTTCAAGTTACCTACCTTGGATGAAATTACATCAAATTTGCTAGGTTCAAAATATTACAGTACACTAGATGCCAAACACGGGTTTTGGCAGTTACGTCTACATAAAGATAGCACAGATCTGTGCACATTCAATACAAGCTTTGGTAGGTATAAGTTTCTGCGCTTGCCGTTCGGAATAACTTCAGCATCGGAAGTGTTTCATAAACAAATGTATGAACAATAAACCTCTCGTCAGTATAATTCGTAAGCCAATTGCAAGCGCACCTGCTAGGTTACAGCGGATGTTACTGCGATTGCAACCCTATACGTTTGAACTAGTTTACAAACCGGGAAAGTATTTATTCATGGCAGATACTTTATCTCGTGCAGTAGAACCATGTAGCCAGCTGATAGCGGAACCACGCGATCAACTTGATGCGCGCGCGCAGGTATGCGCTATTGCTGTGAGCAATCCACTGTGTGACACGCACTTTGTAAAAATACAAAAAGCCACACAGCAGGACAATGAACTACAGACTTTAGCTAGGTATATTAAGGATGGGTGGCCTACACACAAGGTAGACGCCGCCGCGGAAGTTAGGTGTTATTGGAATTATCGTGATGAATTAATGAGCGCATACGGGATGCTGTGGAAAGGAGACCGCATTATAATTCCTTCTTGTATGCGGAACGAAATGTTAAGGCGTGTACATGTTTGTCACTTGGGTATCGAAAAAAGTAAATTGAGAATACGGGAAAGTATTTTTTGGCCTAATATAAACTCTCAGCTAGAAGATCTTATAAATAATTGTCAAGCATGTCTCATGTATAAAAATGAAAATAGAAAAGAAACTTTGATTTCACATGAAGTACCAAATAGAGCCTGGTCTAAAATAGGGGTAGATGTGTTTCACTTTAATGATAATAAATATTTAATTGTTGTTGATTATTTTAGTAAATATGTAGAAGTGGTTCATCTGAACTCGTTGACTTCAGATTACATTATTGATGAGCTGAAAATTATATTTAGCCGTCATGGTATTCCGGAAACTGTCATGTCAGACAATGGTCCGGAATTTAGATCACATAATTTCGACAGATTTGCTCATGAATGGAGTTTTCAACATTTAACCTCATCACCATATTATGCACAGTCTAATGGACAGGTGGAAAGGACGGTTCAAACTATTAAGAAATTAATGAAAAAATCCCATGAGGAAAAATCCGAATTTAGGTTAGGCCTACTTGAATATTTAAATACACCGATCAGTAGTTCATTGGCTTCTCCCTCCGAATTGTTATACAGTCGAAAATTAAGGAGCTTAGTGCCATGCTCGCCAAAACTATTGTTACCTAAAATACAAAAAAATGTTAAAAATGAACTACAATTACGTCAAATTAAACAAAAGTATCAGTATGATAAAAATGCAAGAGATTTGCCAATATTAGGCCCCGGTCAAAAGGTCAAAGTTAGAATAAATAAACATTGGGTTAGTGGAACGATCATATCATTAAAGGGAATTCGGTCGTATGTAATTAAAATTTGTGACAATGGTGGTACTCTTATTAGAAATAGACGTCATCTAATTGTAGACTCGGACCGTCGCTCGGATACAATTAGATCTCCAATGTGTGCGTTTCCTTACGAAGATATCGCTGCCTCGAATGATAACGCTGTGACGTCGCCGGCTGGACCGGTTCCTGTGTCCGTTGTAGGTAATAATGCTACAAATAATAATTATACAACTCGTTCCGGCAGGGTGGTGACAAAGCCTGACCGATGGTGCTACTGATTGCATAATAATTACAAACATACCAGACCAACGGGGTATCTAAATGAAGAAACAGAGAAATACAATTGTCATTTATTTGACTATTTTAATGTGATGTATTTCATTATTTTATATGTATGAATTGAAATAATGTTGTAAATACATGTAATAAATATGCTAGCTAATTTAGTTTAGTTAAAAAGTTAAAATTAAAAATATCTAATTTAAATTATGTATTAATATAAAATAGGCTTTTATTTTTTTTTAATATAAAAAATAAATAAAAAGCTTGATAATAATAAACAAAAATAAATGTACTTATTGCAATATGAATATATAATCATATAAATTTTACATATACCTACCTAATGTTTAATTATCAAAATAAGATTGCATGTTGTCAACAGTGTTTCTTAGTACCTATCTGCATGTTATTGTTATTATATTGTGTTATTATGCATTACATAGGTGGGTATTTAGGTATATCTAGTTTCATTATCTTATTATTGTATACCTACCTACCAAATTAAATACATTAAAAGAAAGAATAATGTGCATTCTGTATACTTAAATCTAGGTTCCTATTAGATTCTATAATAGCAGTGAAAAACATTTGTATACTTAGATGTAACCTGGTACCTATACCGTAAACAGTGTTTTGTCATACCACACATAACTTTTTAATATTTTAGAAAAAAGGAAGTTGTAGGTAGTTGCTATTTAGTTTAATATTTATGCATGTGGGTATATTGAATAAATCTATAAGTATCTCAGTCTTGAATCGAACCTGTAGTTTTACTGACGTGCCCTCGGTCCTTAACATACTGTATTAAATGAAGATTTTGTAAAACATTATACAGTACAATATAATTATGATATCGTACAAGTTATATCGTTATCTAGTGATAGGACTAGGTATAAAGGCTTAGGTATTTAAGAAACTAAACTAGTTTGAAATCAGCCGTCAATTCGTTTTCACACTCATCCTCCGAAGAAGTGTAAGTAAATAATCAATCCTTTGTCCAGAAGAATCAAAGTTTTGTACAGCTATCGACATATAAATCGAGAAAGTAAAATCAATGAACAAAGACCCCTTTTTATATTCGTTAGTTAGGTCCTTCTAAAATGTAGTCTACATACCTTAATTAACTTAACACGCTTGGCTCTCAGCTGTATTAAGTCACTTAGTTGTGAGACTGGTTAAGCTGTTAAGCCCTTGTTCAGTAAACAGAGAGAAGATGCACTGTGAAGCAAAACGTCCCTTATTACGGGAGGGTAACTAAGTTACTCGCTAGGTAAATTGTTTCGACCCCTGTAATTGGGTTTGGTTTATGTTTTTTGGCGCATAAACAGTTTGGATTTTGTTATCATTTTCATATTTTGTGGAGGAACTTGGGGAAGACGATATCCTTCGCTAAAGGTGATGATGCTTATCGTTAATTTCAGGCGACAATAGTACATTACGTACCTAGGCCAGTAAAATAAAAAATGTCCCAGATCACATGTAATTGTCGTCCGAGGCGAAGCCGAGGTTGACAAAAATGTGATCTGAGGCTTTTTTATTTACTGGCCGAGGTCAGTATACTATTTTTCTGTTCGACGAAGCCAGAAAGCGGCAACTTCATTTAGCGCAGTGGCCCGAAAGTTGGCGTGGAAAAGATATTAGAAACACGAAAGTTTGTAAGAATGTATGAATGTAAGATGTATTGTTTGTTACTCTTTCACGCAAAAAATACTAAATGAATTTTGATGAAACTTTACAGTAATAATAGCTCGTATATCAGAATATCATAAAGGCTATATAGGTAAGCACGTACGACGTACATAATAATATTAGGTAGATACATTATTTTTATAATGTTTTTTGTTATAAATACATCGACCACGTAAAACTGGAGAACCCAGTAAATAAGTCATACTAATTATCTTAACAGAAAATAAAGCTAGGTACTTGTAGAATACCTAAAGGTACTTATAGTATCTTACGACTTGAACGACATATTAAGCTAAAAGAAGGTACTTCTTACTACTTAACTTGTAATCGTACTTTACGCTTTCCACTGAGCCGATAACACAATGCGGTAATAAAATATTGCAAGATATGGTGCGAGTTACAGACTTTATTCGGTAAATAATAATTATCGTAGTGATTGAAAATCACTGAATACAATATTTTCAGTAATGTGCTTTGTATGTAACAAATAATTATACAGCCGGTCAAAATTCTGGACTTTCTATCGCGGATGATTTTTGTGACGGAGATGGTTTAATATATCTATACTAATATTATAAAGAGGAAAGGTTTGTTTGTTTGGATTGAATTAGCTCCAGAACGGCTGGACCGATTTCAAAAATTCTTTCACTGTTGGGAACCTACACAATTCCCGAGTGACATAGGCTATAAAAAAAAGATGATCCCTGCGAAGCCGGGGCGGACAGCTGTCTGTAACTAGCTAGTTATTATATAAAAGCTTAATTTTGGCATTATTAAGAAAGTTAATAAGGCATTTATTTATATTACTTTTCTGACGATCTCGAGTAAAAAGGAAATCATTATTTTACCGTTGCGCGAGTGAAATCCGTTATAGTTATTTCATTCCAATATTACCTACATTGTTCTATACCAATGTGCAATAACTGCGAAGGCATCGGAAACTTATAATGAAGAAGGTTAGGTAGTATTCTAAAAGTCCTGAGATTTCTCCTCTAGTATCCCTTGCTTTGCCCATCTCCCGGCCGCCGTAACTCACGCGACCAGCTCTCGACTAATTCTGCTAATGGGCCCCGACTTATCACGGAAATCTCTTGATTTAGCACGCTCCGATAATACAAGGCGCTGCCACCGGTCTCGTTATCTTTTGAGAAGCATTTCTAGTTTAATTTTGAGTTATCACAATTAGAAAGATTTAGCGCCTCGTGGTGACAAGTAGGTTATAAAGAAACGAACGGATTTAAATCGTGTTTTTTTTTCTGGCTTACCTACGTTTCGAAAACTTTACACTTCCCATATTCGTAGCACGACTGAGCTGAAGATAGACTAATGCTTAATTATATTATTATTATTGTCGTATAATGTGTTATAACCGCAAAAACATCAGAAATTAATAAGTGAAATTATGTTGTGGCTTAAGTAGGTATACACCTACTTAGATATTTTTGACTCGTTTAATAAATTAATAAATCACTAAATGTGAGCAATTCGATAGTTATTAATTAAGTATTTAGATATAAAAAAATATATTTTTTAAAACTCGCATTAAAAAAATGAAACTCGCATTTCCTGTGTGTAAAACCAATAAAAATACCAAAACACATAGGTACCATTGAAATTGTTCTACGGAACATTGCACCCGTTTTTTTAGGGCGCCAGTGTTTTATAGTACACACTCCTCACAAATTGGTTCCAGCGCATTGCTTTTACCAATTCACTTTGTTGCGTAGAATTGCAGTGTAGCGTAATTATACAGGCTTCTCTATAAACGATACACAATATGGAATAAGTACTCTGTGTTTCGTAACACGGGTTCTGCTTAAGCTTTTAGGAGAAACTTCTTCGTCTTCATTATTATTTTATGCGAAGCCTCATCAGAAGAAGCGACGAATTAACAAAACCCGATACAATATGGCCAATGACTCCCTTTACCACCTCGCTTATACGTACAGACGTTCCACCAGAGCATGTGGGGTGCGTGCGTTACGACCAGGGGGGCTAGACAAGTGCCCAACGTTCAACGTTAACGTTAAACGTTAGCACCAAAATGTATGGGATTTGACATTTGTGACGTACGTGACAGTCGTTCACTGATGTCAAATCCCATACATTTCGGTCCTAACGTTTAACGTTAACGTTGAACGTTGGGCACTTGTCTAGGGCCCCAGTTCACAATCAAATCTCAATTGTCAATCTATTCGCCACCATGCCTCATTCGCTGTTACGTCACTAAGAAAGTGTCGTCCGTTCGGAAATCACCCGCCGACTTGATTCTTTGATTCTTACGATGCGTCAATAAGCCAATAAGACAAGTGCAACTTTCTGTTACGTGTCACTCATAATTTACTGTTAGATGTTGATATCAGTCCTGCTCAAGTCTTTATTCCACACAAATGTCATTTAAATATTTTTAAGTGAGACTTGCATGCGTATTATATAGGTAACATCATTCCATACAGAAAAGATAGGTACTTACATTAAAACTTTTCACTATAATATTTTGACTGGGCAATCATACTTATTGCAGATTAATACGTGGCTCTTTTCGTAAAATACAGGAACCAAGTTTTTAAATACTTAAACGTTTTTTCGTGGTTTAGCGGGAGCTTTAAATTCACAACTAAATTTATTTTTTGGGTTTTTTTTAATGCTATTTTTATCTAATATCAATAAGTTTTATGACGCTACCTACCTACTTAATCCGAAGTTAATAAATGAATGTATTTGTTTTTGAAAACTTAAATGCTTGCGCGGCTTTATGAAATGAGAAAGAAAGTTAAACAATAATTAACGTGGCTAATTGCCGGTAGTTTCAAATTCATGCGATAGTTTTTGATTTTACATAATAATTACTGCCTTTTCCCAACAGAATATACACGCTTTGATTGTAAACGCACGACAAAAATTGCTATTGTCCTTTCAAAGATAGAACCAGTCTGAGAATAAATTGAATACGCTCCCGTATTTTTATTTTAATAGCATCATACTGGTTTATAGTTTGCAATTAAATTTATAAAACAACAGTAAAACCCGACAGACGTTAAGATATAATAAAGCGTTTTCAATGCACCTGCATAATATTCTCGCCAGAGCAGCTGTCATGTTTTCGAAAATATCACGGACAGTAAAATAGCTTATCCAACGTAGGTTTTAGAGATGTGTTGGAAAAGTGCTGAAATAGATAGCATTGCTATGTGTAAATATTTTGTTTTTCAGCGAGTATTACTTACAAAGCGAGCTTTATATTTTAAAACACGTTTTTTTATCAACTGTTTGCTCTTTCTGCACACTCGCCGCGCTGTGACTAGAAACAGAGGATCAAATTAAAAAACTATTTGCGAATAATGTTTTTATTGAATTCTGACGTCACTTAAAAGACTTTGCTGATTCCCGCTATGACAATCCAATAATGTAAAATACAAAACTCGACTCTGTAATTCGTTGCCTTCTGCCAATTTATTTTTGATAATTTATCATGTTGAGTGAGCGATTATGTTTTTAAAAACACGTTGCAAGTATAGACCTAAAGTTTTTTCAAAGGGTAGCCATAAGCTACCCTCAAAGTAAACAATACTCGCCAAGTTTCGGAAAATTCGCTAACAATAAAGTAAAATAAAGGTAGGGCGAGGTGAACAATAATTTATTCATATCGCGGCGACAGACGGATCCCGGCATTCCGGCCAAGCCGGGCGATTTATTGAAGTCTTCGGGAATGCTCGAGAATGTTCGGGAAATTTAGAGAATTCTCTAGAACTTGGAGAACATTCGGGGACTTCGACAATGACCCGAACTGATCGTAGCGGAACTTTACATTTGTTATAAGATTGTATCGTTACATTCTCTTGTACTTTAGTTTGCCGAAAGTTTGATGTCTCAGACGTTTGTGTCTTAAATTAAATTTCTTTCTGAACTATAATAATACATATTTTCTGCTTCCATAAGTACCTATATTATAGAAGGTATTTCTATATACCTAAATGCCGTCCATGGAAATATGAATAAAAACAAAAGTCAAAAATCAATAAAAGTGTAAGTCCCTATCTACTTTGCTCCAATACCACACCGAATGACAGTGCAATCATTAACACTAGCTGGGAACTATGATCACTAAAAATATCAAACTTTGATTTAATCGCCAATTCTACCTACAAGCAGCAATTTCGGTCGGGTCTATTAAACTGCAGTATAATGCAACGGCACAGTTTTATAGTAGAATATTGAATGAACGGCCGCCACTCACGCACGCTACAAACGCGGTCAAATTTGAACGAAGTAAAGGAAGCAAATGCAGTTAGCGTGCTACGCTGACCTGGCCGAAATATAAGGCTTTTTTTATCACATTTCATGCACGTTTTGATTTTCGTCACACAAGTGGAAAAGAAACGTAATAGGTGGAAAGCATTTTGCTGTACTTAGGTATGTTTTTTCTTTATTTCTCTTACCATGATTTGTTGATCTATTGGTAGGTAGATAAATACCTTGATTTAATAACAATAATCTATACTAATATTATAAGAGGAAATATTTGTACCTATTTTTGTATGTTTGTAATGAATAGGCTCAAAAACTACTGGACCGATTTTGATAATTCTTTCACTGGTGGGAAGCTACGTTCACCCTGAGTAACATAGGCTATAGAATATTTTGAAAAAAAATAGGGATCCGTGCGAAGCCGGGGCGAACCGCTAGTACCTATATGAGACATACGTAAGCTGTTTTTCATAGTCTATATTACTATGTTTGTTTCAGGTATGGAATGTCAGTAAATATTGTTACGGGTAGTTTTATTTTGATTGATATTATTATAGGTAGGTACCTAATATTTTTTAGCACTCATATTATAAGTATAATACTTATTAATAAACTTCTTGAAAAAATGAAAAGTCACATTCATTATTTATGATAATATCTTCAATGATATTATAATAACTCTTCTGCACTCATAAAAGTATATCATTGAACTTCTAATATCAGGTTTCATAATACATTTGAAGTTTTTATGTGAATTCTAACCCTTTTTCATGTTTCAGTGCTAACTTATTTGAATAAAATTATAATTCTATTGATATTTGCTATTCACAAAGTTCCAATATTCTGGGTCGTTATAAAAGACCACGCGATTGTTTTCTCTCATGATAATGCACACCATTTTGATTCTAGTTTATATGAAATTAAGGGTTGTTATTGAACTTTTCAAATGTGACCGCTGTGACTTTAAGGTTTCGCATAAAATACATTATTTACAGCAACACCTAATCATTATGAAAATGATCATTTGTGATGCCTTCGCGTCTATAATCCGTATTCAGACGTTTTGGTTTGTAATGTAAAATAGTTATTTTTTAACAGAAATATTTTATATTTTAAAACTGTATTAACCACTTTAGCATAACACTATTGTCAGCTCAGTCGTGCTACAATTATAGAATCTGATAAGGCTCCAAAACATCAACAAATAAAACAAAATACGCGAGTTAAATCCGTCTAAATTTGTTTCATTCCGATTATAAAAATGAATTTTATTTTAACATAACTAAGGGGCTTGTTCACAATGTTTTCGCGGAGTATGTCTCAAGTATCTAATACGCTTTTATATAAGTAGGTACCTACACGATAGGTTCATTTTTTATCTCTCAATAAAGTCTTCGTAACATACCTACTAAAATCTACTTTAATAATTTCCGATGTTTAACGCCAATGTGATTATTGTTAGCTGTTAGTCTTGCTACGAAACGTCAGCAAATATAATAAAATAGGTACGCGATTTAATTATAATTATCTAATTCCAATAAATTTAGTGTATTTTGCTTCACTTTTATTTATTTCTTAATTTCAAGTACATAGTAGGTACCTATACCCTTAAAATGGTAAATTGATAGAACCGTTTCTAGAGTTCAGACAAACTAAAATACAAATCAATTGCTATAGAAATAGCAATCTTAAAAAGTCAGTTCCTCGGGAGCTATTTGGCAAGAACCAGACGTTACTTATTCATAGCAAAATAATACGATGGGTCTATCAAATATTCAAAAGTATTTCGGACACATTTCGGTCTTTTTGTATTTATTTCTCAATAACGCTAAGACCGTCTGCCTGAATAACGCATGAGTTGCGAATGAGATGTCAGGAGTGTTGCATCAATGTACATTTTGGAGTTTTATTTGAGGTTAAGTATACTTATGTACCCATATATTATTTGGTGTTCTTTGTTTCGCATCTTTAGTTTAACTTACGTTTTTTTATCCTTTTTTTAGTTCAACTTGACTTTAAAAAGGTCAAGTGAGATAAATATGGCACAAATATGAAAAATTTTAAATTGACTATCAGTATCAATAATATTCATAGTTATAACTTTATATAGAACTGTATTCTTTCGTTTTTAAGAGTAGGTAGTAACATTTTATATTTATACATAATTATATTTAAATACATTTATATCCTTGAGGTATTTTTAGGTATATCTTTTGTACACTTAGGTAGGTATATTTGCTAAGTTTACAATGAAGTATAAACAAGTACATTCCTAAAGTAGTACAACAACTATAATTAAAATTAACTATTAAATCAAATTTATAATAAATATCCTAACTATTCCATAATTTCCTTTCTTCCGTTTACCTTCAATTTCATTATCCTACGACTACCAACTTTCTGTATTCTTCATATACATCGCCAGAGCCCCTGTCATCCGATCTCACAAAGTCGGCCTATTTACTGACACTTTGACAAATGCCCCGTCGATACCCTGACGGATGCTTTGTACTATCAACTGTGCTGGCGATGTTACACCTTTAAGGCAATAATCGCTTGAACGAGCCTGGTACCTGGCGGCACGGTACATGTGTGTGTGTCCGAGCGAAAGGGTCGCTCAGGTAAAATTTCTATTGTTGCAATTTTTTTCGCTCGCCGGCCGGTTATTGTGTAGTAATAGTTTAAAAGACACAAAAAATATTTAGCTAATACTCTGATCTATGAAAAATGATGTAAGGTGGAGTCTATTGATATGTTATTTTATTTGTCATTTGTAACTAGTTAAAATTGTTATAATTTTCTTAATCTTTAAATTGTAGAAATATTTGGTAATTTGTAAACGAGTAATACATTAACTTATGAATTTCATATCCTAATCTTTAAACACCTGTCTTTAACCAATTATGACAAAAGTAAAAAGCATCGAATAAAAATTATTTATATCAGCTCGGTGATTAATAGTTAATTATTTTTTCATCATAAAAAATGTTATGAGAAATCGCTTAAAATAAGGGTTTGGCTAGTAGTATTCGTGTCCGCGAGAATATTATATAAAATCCAGATATTACTTGAACCTTTGTAAAATATGTCAAGAACGCACTATTTTCGGGACTCGCGGTTACAGTCATAATATTGTTCTACATAAAATCAAGAAAACCTTTTTCATTGACATTGCCGATCATCGGCAAATTTCTTGAGTTAAAAATAAACGAACGAATATCTTTACCGTTTTTATCGCCACGTGTTATTTTGCAAGGTGGGGAGAGATTCCACATCTGCTTTGTTAGTAGCCTGAGAGTTTAACCTATCTATCTGTAACTTATGAAAAGAAAGTGCCGCCAATTTAGGTTTCAATAAGAAAATACAGGATAATTTATTTTATTGATTAATAGTTGTGAATGTTATAATTTTATTGATTAAGATTATTCAAAATATCACCCAGCTCGGGCGAAACAAGTTACTTACTTTTAAAAACTAATCAAAATTACGCTAAACCAACTTTAATTACCTACATATATTGGAATGAAACAATTATAACGGATTTAACTTAAATTTGCAATAAAATCACTTTATCGTTATACTACCGTCAGCTACGAATATGGGAACAGTTGAGTTTTTTAAACATCAGCAAATAAAGTAAGATACGCGAGTTAAGTTCGTTTTAGTTGTTCTATTCTAATGTGTAATTTAAAGGTCCTGAGTATTGTTTTTTAAATGCAAGTTTAGACGTTATGACACTTGTGTTAAAGCTTTTTTCTTTAGCAAGCGAAAAGGAATCGCAATGGTGTTATTCGCCATTTTACGTCTATCAATTCTTAGTTTACTTAGTATTTTGAAAATAATTTATGCGTTTTAGGTCTAAAGTTCTAAACGACGCCGCAAATAAACATATAGAAATAAGGCTGGGTATTTCAAAACAAAGGAGCCGAATTGCAGTAATTAATATAATCATTATCTATTCTAAGTAACACACTCTCTGGCGACACCTGCGACACAATCGGAAAAATGCATTTCTTAATAGCCGCGGCTGGGTATTTTCAGACAAATGCACTACCTAGTTATTATTTTACTAGCGGCCCGTCCCGGCTTCGCACGGGGGGACTTAAGATTTTTTACATAGTTTTACGATTGTTATGGGTAAACTATAAAAGATAGACATATGCTCTCGCGGACTTTTTAAAGATAATGTTAAGATGAACAATTCACCCATAAAGCATTTTTGTATAACTTTAACTATATGCTCAGCGCACGCCACGGAAGGCCTCAGAAACGATACTTTTCCCCCGTTTTTGAAACATTTTCGGTTACTGCTCCGCAACTATAAGACCTAGCGTGATATTATATAGCCTATGTTACTCGGGGATAATGTAGCTTTCCAAAGGTGAAAGAATTTTTGAAATCGGTCCAGTAGTTTCGGAGCCTATTCATTACAAACATACAAAAATACAAAAATACAAAAATACAAATGTTTCCTCTTTATAATATTATATAATATATATATATATATATATATATATATAATATATATATATATATTATATTATAATATTATATTATTATTATATAGTATAGATTACCTATCTATTCTAAATTGTTAAATATGAAAGGAAACGATAACAAAGGAAGGCAATAAAACTTACTCAAGTCTGGGACGTGCGCAATACCTGCCCCTTTTTAAACAATGGACGTTAGAATTAGGTAGTCGGTTTTACCTGGACATCAAAAGTATTAAACACTTTCGGTGTAATGACATGTCAATGTCATTAAATTACAACCATATTTGAAGACCTAACAACAAAACACTACATGTTGGTAGTGGTTGGTTTTAATTGCTTTTCCGCACGTGTGTTCTAGTTTAGGGATACAGGAGTGGGTAATAATAATTCTTCCTATGCAATAATAATAATACACGAAAATAAATAATAATTATTATACGAAATAATTAAAAAGAGGAGGTTGTTTGTAGGTATACTTTAGAAGTGACGTGTTATTTTGATAATACCTAAACCATGTTATTTCATACAAATTCCAAATAACAAAAGTTCAAAAAGAAGGTCGTAAAACTTGGAAAGCAGAAAAAGGCAAGGGCGCGGCGGTAACAACACGAGTAAACAATACGTAACAATAGTTTTTTTGTTTATACGCCGACTCATTTTAGTAACTTGGGGCCGGAGTTTAGTAAATTGTTTTGCTTTGGTTGTGTGTGTGAAGCAAAACCAGTGCAAGCAATTTTTTTCTAAAATGGCATACCCCGAAAGCATGCGATAGTACATTTTTTCATAAATCATTCCTATCTTGCTTTTTTATTTATCACTATTAAATTTAGTTCGACAGAGATAAGATTATATAATGTAACGGTGAATATCTAAATGAGGAGATCAGAATGAGGATCTTTTGTACGTTTCCTTACGAGTATTTACGAAACTGATTTTAATGACAGAAGTTGCATTATACCAACCGTAGTTTAAAAGTTTATTACTGTTATTAAAATAGGAAATTTTACCTTTAAAGTGATAATATCTGATGACTTATTACACATTGGAATGAAACAATTATATAACGGATCTAACTCGCGTATTCGCAAATACTTATTGTGTTCTGTATGAAGCAACAGAAAGACATCATCTGTGAAAATTTCAACTGACGGTTCATGAGATTCAGATTGGTGACAGATAACCCCTATAGACGCTTTAGGTATGGTATACCGTAAAGATAATGTTTGCAATTTTTTTTTTGTAATATAATATTTCAGCGTATAAGTTTCTACAGCAAATTGAAATTTGCCTAACCTAACGGTTAGGTAAATTTCAATTGTTATGTGATATTATTGTTATGTTAATGCGCAAATTATCGATCTTATGTTGACAACAGTATCCTGTTTGGTTTGGGTATAATCCAACGCTACATCAAATAGTCCTAGTACATCTATTAATCTTAATGAGTCTGCGTTGAGCGGTGGTTTAAGCTCAGAGTAGGTACATACTGTTAATTACTATGACGTAATCAGCTCTCTCGATTCCTATTTATGCTCGTATAGCCCGAGAGCGGGTTAATTTTTGGGTAGGTATTTGAAGCAAGATGAAATCTTGTCATATAGCTCTTCTACTATACCTCGACAAGGAACTACAGACGTGTGGTAAATCAAACCCAGATTTTTTTTTACAAGTATTATGCCCCTATTAAATCGGCTTTTTTTTGTATTACCTATCTAAACATTAAACGACATATCAAAAAAGCACATATTGCTACAAATATATTTTTGGAAAAAATATATACTAATAATTTCTGATGCCTTCGCGGTTATTACACATTGGAATGAAACAACTATTAACGGATTTAACTCGCGTATTTTTATTTTATTTTATTTGCTGACGTTTCGGATTCTTTACAGTTTCCATAATCGTAGCACGACTGAGCTGACAATAGTCTAACGCTAAAGTGATTTATACAGTTATGCAAATAAATATATACTAATATAATAAAGTTCTTTCACTGTTGGGAAGCTACACTGTTCCCGAGTGACATAGGCTATAAATAAAAGGGATCCGTGCGAAGCCGGGGCGGACAGCTTGTATTTTTTAAAATTTTAGAGGTATATGGGTACCTATTTTTTTAAAGTATTTACCAGCCAGATCTGCAGTACTATGTTGGGGTATTATAGTAGAGCTAATATATGACAAGTTTTTAGCTTGGCACCCATAAATTGGTGCCAGCTCTCGGGATAGTTCATAATAGTTCGGTTCACCGAATTTTAATGAAGTCATGTAATACATTTTGTACGTACCAATGTTAACTACTTTAGAGCCTCCAAATAGGTCCCGGATAAGCTATAGGTCGGTACGCCACTTTATAAAGACTAGTTGGTAAGCCGAACCATGCTCGGAAACAAAAAAGATCACGATGGTTGCATAATTTTGTCAGAAAATAATACTGGCCAGTTATAATTTATTGAAAAAGTTTAGGCGCCATCTTGTATGTTACAAGATGATGTTATTTTCAAAATTAAATTATTTGCTTTAAAAAAATTATGGGTATTTAATCTATATAGTATATAGCTAATCGAGATTATGTATCTTTAAAAATAAACACTGTTTAATTTGCCTGAAAGATATCCTATCTGGCATAATTATAATATACATTATAATATAAGAGGAAAAAAACACTATTTAATGTACAATTACGTACATAAATAATGTTATTTTCAGCAGATAATTTATTTAATTAAGTTAACTATTTCAAGCCAAATTTTAGTTTTCATTTAATAACAAGGTGACAAATAGTTTAACCAGGACATTTTGAAACAGGTTCTAAGTATCTCCACTAAGATTTAATTTTGTCAGTTGTCATGACAACTGATAACCGTGAATAACGGTAGTGAGGCATGAAATCAGGTTTTGGCTGAATCACATGTTTTCGTTGCCGGGCATTCAAAACGCCATATTTATAAGCTATATGACCGCACTATTTCATCGATATGGTCGCCTTTATTGCCTAGTCAATAAGGTCTTCGTCGGCTGGCGACATGGTAAATGGAGTTTGCTGATCTTTGACTCCGTAAAGGACCGAAAAGAGATTTACGCATCCAAGTTCTACTCAACCATTCAATTTAGGTAGGTATAACAACTTTTTCAAATGTAAATTTATTAACGGTCGGTACAGGGACTTTAGAGATAACATAATTTTTCTGTCCTCCGGCCGGAAAGCGCCAACTTTCTGGCCGCTGCGCTAAATCAAATTGCCGCTTCCTGGCTTCGTCGAACAGAAAAATAGTATACTGACCTCGGCCAGTAAAATAAAAAAGCCTCAGATCACATTTTTGTCAACCTCGGCTTCGCCTCGGACGGCAATTACATGTGATCTGAGACTTTTTTATTTTACTGACCTAGGTGCGTAATGTACTATTACACTGGGGCGAAATTCGACTGCAGACATTATAGTGTCTTATTAATATGTATTTTGAAAAATGATACGTCATTGACTTTTTTGCCGTTGCTTATCAAGTTTTCGGAAACGGAGGTATCGTCTGACCATCATAAAAGCTTGTAAAAGCCTAGAAATTGAATAAGTATAATATTTTTAATTTCGATTTTGACTTTTGAACTTGGTCGTTTTGCATAGATTCCCTTGGATTTTATTTCATATAATAATAATATTATTATTATATTTTAAACTAACATTTTCACTTACATATTATGTAAGTGAAAATGTTAGTTTTGGGTCAACTTTGTAGGTATTATTTTCGTTGCTTCTGTTGAATATTTATCAGGCTAGGGCAAATGCGGTGTGACTTGAATATAACCCATGTTGTGATAGGCTACTTTGTTTTAGTTTCGGATATAAAAGAACAAACAATTTTATGGAATGGCGCATTACCAACGTCATTAACATGGAATCGAAATAACAGTCTCTCAAAAGATGAATCTATGGAAATTCAAAATACATGATATCATAGTTAATTAAGACATAACAGTCGTGGTAGGTTTGTAGGTACATAGGTATAATTTTAAAGCACAAAAGTAGGTAGGCATCGAAGCATGTTATTTGTTTTTCATAGTTAGCATACCCTATAAAATAAGAGAACGAGATTTTTTGTTTTTTCATTAAACTTTGTTAGAAAATCAATTTTAGCACAAATTAATGCCGAAACAAACGTCAACCCAAAGAGACATGCTTTAAAATTTATAGTAAAATAAGCGGAACCGGTAAACTTTATACCGCTATACCTGGGTTAATTGAATAAGGTGAAAATTTGGATCTATTTTTCAATGCTCATAAAAAATCAAAACAAAAAAATATTCCTTAACACTTAGGGACATGAAAAGTACAAGCCGATTCTTAAACCTACCCGATATGGACACAAAAATTTATATAAATCGGTCCAAATGCTTCGGAAGAGTTTGGTTTGGAGGAGGCAAAATACCGCGACACGAGAATTTTATAAATTAGGAATATAGAATAAGCGGGATTTTGGTAAATGGGAATGAACACTAAACTGCAATAAAAAACTTTGAGCGTGTACCAACACGCCGCTGTCACAGCGTGTCTGAGATGGTACATAAATATTCAAGGGTGAAAACTTCGTAAAGTCGGAAACTCGACGTTTCCGAGTAAGGTAATGTATTACCACGCGTTTGTTCAGGTTGTTCCCTACTATTTATATTTAAGAAAAGTTCCCAAAAGTTTTTGGGGATAGGAATGATGAATGTTAGAAAGTTATTTTCTATTTGAAAAAGTTTCCGATATTCGGTTAATATTGTGGTTGAAAGTTTTGTCGTATTTATCAAATTTATTTTTGAGATTTGTCACAAAATACTGCAAACAAAGCGCCGAATAACATTGTGTATGTATTATTTAATAGTTCAGGAAAGAGTTATATATCGCTAATTCTGTAGCAGCAAAATTGTTTAGGTATATAAATTTTTCGGAACTTTTTTTGTATTGCACTTTTACGATTTTTTTTTCATTCAATTTTATAGTTAGTCGTTCCATCATTAGAGACATAAATATTACACTTTAACTAGAACCGGCTTCGCTAAACTTAGGTACCAATAGAAATACTAAAAAGGTACCTATACATAATTATATTCTAGCTACGGTTATACGGAATGACCTTTCTTTTGTTATACATTTTTTTATTGAAGCTAGTCCTTCTATTCTAAAGAGAAATTCAATAAAAAACCTTCGCACAAATTGTGCGCTTTAAAACGACATCCAAGATAAGTCACTCGTTAAGACGAAGGTCGAATGAGCACAGACACCCTATTCGACCGTTCGTAGAATCACTGTCCTTGGCTCTCGACTCTTATAGCCAGAGTAATAAAGTTGAGTTTCAAGTAGGTATTTCAATTGACCCGTTTAAAGCAGGAACGTAAATTCGTACCATTTTTGCTGCGATTTCGTGCGTAAGGGGCTGGTCGCCCAAGCAGCATACAAGTTCTATAGAAGCGGCACAAAAGTTGTGTAAGAGTTGATACCCTTATACAGCTATTGTACAGCTTATATATAAGTTGTGTGTTGTGGGCGGTTGGTAGACAGCCTTTTATTTTCCAAATAACTTTCTGAATGTATGGAATATAAATAGTTACTTTGTTAATGAATGAAAACGAACCTGTGTAGGTACTAAGTTGACTGTTAATTACATTTCATCTTTCTCTGTCGTAACCACGAGAAACGGAAGTAATTATAGCTGTAATACTAATGATATTTTATAAACTTTAAAGAAGCGGATTGTTAGCGAAACTTTAATAAGTATTATGTGATTTTCATAAGTATTACGTATATAAAACCCTTTTTTCTGAATGAATGAATGACTAACGGATATACCTACGCACAGCCTAAATCGATTATAGTAGAAATATAAAACTTGGAGGGAGTACTCTTTGTATTATTATTATGATAGGTATTTCTCAAATTTAACTATAAATAGTTTTACTGACAAAGATTTTGTGATCTTGGTAGGTTTTGTAGCTGCAGCATATTCTACCATAGGTATTACCTACCAATACCTGCCATAAATTCGGATTCATCTCTCCTTTTCTATTGGACTACACAAAAAATAACCTGAATAAAGCGTGAAAGGTAACAGATTAATAAGGTTCCGTAGTTTTTCGTATTCTACTTTCTTCTTTAGGTTGTTGCATTAGTAAAAAAATATATAGTTAGTCCAGCAACTACATTATTAAAAATTTACAATAAAAAAGTGCGTTAAATATGTGTGTGGAAGCTTGCGACAGAACCGAGCCAGTGTGACGACACGTACCTAAGTTCTTAAGGGGCTATATTATTATATTTTTTTTTATTTAATTGACAAAAGGAAAAATGCATGTGCATATTTTTTTTATAATCGATAGTCCAAGATCCCAGTCGATTTTCAGGTAAATCGGCGGGGGGTAACTTAGAACCAGGAGACGAACATAGGATACTCTTTATCCCGTTCGCGTCGGAAAAAAGTAGGTAAGTTAAGTGTTTTAGAGCATGTTTTTTTCCACTCTTCATTTCGATATCTGTAAAAAGGCCACGGTTTCAGCTTATACTATTCATTCATTTCCAAGTTTAGTTCTTACTCCCAATTCTAAAAAAACATCTTTGTTAAAAAGTAACTAAGTTTCTTAATAAGTCTGGGGTGACTGGGATCTCACTCTAATTATAGAGGCTACGCACATTAGGGCGTAAGTACTTTGTATTTTATTTCAGTGCATGAGCCCATTTACACATAATACATTGACAGGCAGAGAGTTTACGAATAGTGCCCAGTAGTAAACCCACTGACTGTCTGGTAAAAATGTGACATTCAAGTCTTAAATGACTTTGGAATTAAACAACTGTTAACGGATTTAACTCGCGTATTTTTATTTTATTTTATTAGCTGACGTTTAGGATTCTTTACAGTTTCCATAATCGTAGCACGACTGAGCTGACTATAGTCTAAAGCTTTAGACTATTAGCTTTAGCATTAGACTATTGTAAAGAATCCGAAACGTCAGCTAATAAAATAAAATAAAAATACGCGAGTTAAATCCGTTAACAGTTGTTTCATTCCAATGTGTAATAACCGCGAAGGCATCAGAAATTCTTAAATGACTTGTTTGTTTTTTACGGAACTCTGAGAAGGGAATATATAGGTACACAGTGTGCGTAGTCGACCAACAATGGCCGGCCCTCGCAATTACCTCACGCAAGCATTTCCTTTCACTCCATTGATCGCGCATTGTGAACGGTTCCCTTTAATCACATATTAATATAAATAATGTTTGATGAAAAGATGGCGTCCACTATTGTTCCCGGATGACGGGGAGTTTTGATGTCATTAAAATTTAGTGAAAGGAAATGGTGTTTTTTTTTAAATCGTCAACACTTTATGTGGGATATGCAATTCAGTCCGCACGCGACATGAGGAGTTTCATAATAAACTTAAATTATGGCCAGGTTTTACTTTCATTTAAGCTTGTGAAAGTAGAACTTGGTTCAATATTAATATGAGCGTGTAATATTTATTTCCTTTACATGTTCGATTTTATTTTGCAATTAATATGTAGGTACTCAAAAAATGGACCACAATAATAATATCAAGTGAAGGTTCAACTAAGACCTCATTATTTATTTATTTATTTTTTTAAATTATAATGATATTTTTTCTACTCTTGTCTTTGTACAAAAAAATATCATTATAATTAAAAAAAAAAAAAAACTAATGGTATTGAACCAAAAATATTTATCGAATTTCGATTAATAGATTGTAGTTAATATTAAGACCTCATTAATTTCGCAACAGACTACATAGAGGCATATCTTATTAGACGATCCATCACTACTTATCGATAATAATTATTCAAGGTAATAACATCGCTTGTAAGCTTTGTTCCGCTTGTTGCTCTTACGAACATTTACCCTACAAGATAACGTTCAAGTTCGTCCATTTCAGCGCAGCAACCACCCGTTAGAGAGTTCCTAGGACTTTGTAATCTTAATTATACTGCTAACTTTATAATAGCTGCTTTCACATGATAAATTGTGTATTAATATTCATAGTCAAGATAGCTTCTGCCCGCGACTTCGTCCGCGTGGAACTCTTCCTTTTTTGCAGTCGGTTAAAAGGTAGCCTATGTCCTTTCTCAGGCTCCGGACTTTCTTTGTACCAAATTTCATTTAAATCGGTCCAGTAGTTTTAGCGTGAAAGCGTAACAGACAGACAGAGTTACTTTCGCATTTATAATATTAGTAGGGATTTTATATAGTGTTAGTAAAAATAACAAAAGCACGTAACTCAAGGATGTATCTCGGTCGTAATAATACCATTATTACGTTTATTACAGACGGAAATACTGTCAATAACTTTGTTTTTTTAAAATACAAACATGAAAATCCCTACTAATATTATAAATGCGAAAGTAACTCTATCTGTCTGTTACGCTTTCATGCTAAAACTACTGGTCCGATTCAAATGAAATTTGGCACAAAGAAAGTCTGGAGCCTGATAACGGACATAGGCTACTTTTTAACCGACTGCAAAATAGGAGGAGTTCCATGCGGACGAAGTCGCTAGTCGGACGAAGAAGCTAGTTAAAAATAATTTAGAATTGGAATTAATCAGTTGATAGTCTTAAACTAAAGTAACTATGGGTAGGTTACTTACTCCAAAAATCTCAAAACGTCGGCAAGTAAAATAAAATACGCGAATTAAATCCATCACAATTGTTGCATTCCAATGTATAAACGCAAAGGCATCAGAACTCAATAATTTAGAATACTTAGGTAATTAATAGCTTTGGACAGTCACTTTAATCTATGACATAAGTAAGGGTTAATAACTTAATTTACTTGTAAGATTTCAACGTCACAATGTGTAGTCAAAGATTGAATGGGTTGCTCATAATATTTCGCCCACACCACAAGTTTTAGTTACAATTCCAATGTTATAATGTACGCACTTCCCTTCCCGAAACCTTATTGAGTGTACTATTGTTGCCTAATTGTATATATAATTGTTATTCACGCAATTAACTTAAGTTACGCAACTCCTTGGCGTTGTTTCCATTTATACAGGTTGTCCTAATAATACGTAAATTACGTATCAACTTCTAAATTACCCACGCTAATAAAAGGGGTAGGTATTATTTTGTACAACAAAAACAACCATAAAATCTTAATACTTACATACCTGATACTTTCTTACGTTTCACGAATGATATTACTACTACTATCTACCTACCTACCTACTTAAACTACTTAAAACAAGTACAAATTCTGTTAGTAGTACGAGGTAGGTTTTAAAAAAATCTCTGTCAATTTAATAACAAAAAATACAATTTAATCTTAAGCAAATTTCGGTCAACCACCACACACCTAGATGAGCGGATAAAACCAACATCTTCAAAGTCGGTAGGCAAGTTAGAAGTTGAATTGTTTAATAATAAGTACTTACTTAGAACAAAGCGGGGACTTTTTCTTACAAACTGTTTCGCAACGACCAAGTTTTCTCCGATTCTTTTTAGCAGATAAAAATTCATTGTATATTTTTATATTGTCTAATTCAATTGTTTATTTTTATAGTGAAGTTATTTTATTACCTACTAAAAATAAGAAAGTCAAGTTTGTAAATTCAGGCCTAAGTCCTTAGAAACTCCTTAGAAATATCTGGAGTCACATTTAGTTCTGCGCTAATGAGGGTGTTCCGATAAGACACTACCTATCATAGCATGTAAAGCATTTCCTTCGAATCACAAAAGATAATAACATGTAAAGGAAAATTTAGGAAAAATGTGCACAACTGAATATACATACCCAACGAGAAAATTAGTCATTTAAAAAAATTATAGTCTCTAATCTAGGTATAGGAACCTATGTAAAAGGATGTTTGTATAAATGACATCGATTAACACAAAAACTATTGGACCGATCTTTTTAAAAATTGGTATGTGTAAGTATTTTTTACCGAGAAGGTTTATATATCAAAGCCGGGACGGGCAGTTACTTTTAAGATTCTTATGAAGTTATTGTGGTAAACTAATTTTTCGAATATGTTAAAAGGCTTATTAATAGAGTTATATATAGGAATAAATGCACCTATAACTGCGCCCAAACCCTTGTTTAATAAGGGAAATACAAGCAGTTTCGAGAACGCTCTAAGTACTGATAGTGCTTGTTGGTCACCTACAGCCAAGATTTCAAACACGCTATAAAGGGAAAGACATTTAAAAAACACAAGAAATACACGGCGTATGCAGTTCTTAATTTATTTACCATTTGTTTACAAGGTTTTGGCACGCGACTCCGTTTGTTACAATTCGGGTAGCGTTCCCAAAGGAATTCTTTCTTTTTTCGTAGAAAATTCTTAAGTGTAGCTAATGTAAATTTTTCATTCACTAAAGTCTTGTTGTTGTAAGTATAATTAAGTAGGTAACAACTAATTCCTACCTCTTTGAATCCCTACTAATATATAATATTATAAATGCGAAAGTAACTCTGTCTGTCTGTCTGTCTGTCTGTTACGCTTTCATGCTAAAACTACTGGACCGATTTAAATGAAATTTGGTACAAAGAAAGTCTGGAGCCTGAGAAAGGACATAGGTAGGCTACTTTTTAACCGACTGCAAAAAAGGAGGAGTTCCACGCGGACGAAGTCGCGGGCAGAAGCTAGTTAACTATAAATTTACTTTATAAAGAAAATTATCAAGTCCAATGACACCAGAATGGAATTTAATAAAAAACATGATTGAGATCCAAAAAACCCTTCAAAGCATAATGAGCTTTAAGTAGTAATATAATCATCAACGACATCAACTTTTTATAACAAGTTAAAATTAAATGATTGACTTGGATGCGCGCAGCCGAAGATCGAGCACAGTGGCGTGCAATTGGAGAGACCTATGTCCAGCAGTGGACTGCGATAGCTGATAGGCTGATGATGATGATGATTGACTTATACAACTCAAACTCAATAATGTCATGAGACAATTTTGTTACTTGGTCGGCGTACCTACTGCTTTTTTAATAGCGTAATATTGTTTTCAATGCACTCTTATTCGTTTACTGCATTCACCACCTATGTATTATGCGGTTGCTTTTTGTCATATTATTACTCTATTCTGTAGATAGTGAGGTAACTGATACGAACCAAGCATATATTGCATCAGTTTCTAATCTTAATGATATTTCTTTCTTATCAGTATTTTGAGTGTACTTACCAGATATAATATTTTATTTTATCCTGGTCCCTGTTTCACCTACGCGACGTTGTCGGCGACAAGTACTCTACCGTTGTGTATAATATTATAAGTATTTTAAATTGTACAAATTGTAATAACATGATAATTATCATCGACTAGCTGTGCCCGCGACTTCGTCCGCGTGGAATAGTTATTCTTCATATTTTCCCCGTTGTTTCCACATTTTACACTGTTTCTTCGCTACTATTGGTCGCAGAGTGATGTTATATAGCCTAAAGCCTTCCTCGATAAATGGTCTATCCAACAAAAAAATAATTTTTGAATTCGAACCAGTAGTTCCTGAGATTAGCGCGTTCAAACAAACAAACAAACAAACTCAGCTTCAGCTTTATAATATTAGTATAGATTTATCCTCCATCAATAAATGTAACCAAAATACTGCTTTGAGCAATTATTTCAAAACCACAGCAAAATTTAAATATGAAATACAACTTCTGTATAGTAAAAACAATGTAACAACTAGTTTACACCGTTACACATCGACACAGGACCCTATCCACAGTACAAAAAGAGAACTCGCGAACTTTGTTCAATAACTGACAAACTTTTCGAAACAAGCCACGCCGCTCCGCTTGCATGTCCGGTGATAATACAAGCGTTCACCGTGCAGTAAACTAGAATTCAAATAAGCTTAATACGGCGGTAGTACTTAGTAACGATAAAATTACAGTACCTAATAAGGAACTAGAATACAAATACATAGATAGATAGATTCATTTCAATTCAATTATGTTCATAAACGCAAATTTGACTATTGTGTAGCCGCTATGGGTGTGTATTTTAGGACTTTAGAACTAAATTAGATAAAATAACGTAAGTAAGTATTCATTGGAATAAAACTACGAATTTAACACGCGTGTTTTATTTTATTACCGATTATTCAAAAACATTATAGTCACTCTAGCGTTAGACTATCGTCAGCTCAGTCATGTTACGTATAATGCAACTATATAGTTTCATCATGGGGTGCATTTTCGAAAATTCTTAGCGCTACATTCTAAAAAAACAGAACCAAAATCGGTTAATGCGTTAGGGAGCTATGATGCCACAGACAGACACACACACACAGACAGTCAGACAGACAGACACGTCAAACTTATAACACCCCGTCGTTTTTGCGTCGGGGGTTAAAAAGAACCCCTGTGCAAAATTTTAATTTTCTAACCCATAGTAGATTAGGCACTAATAATAATAATAATATCTGTCTTTAAGTCAGCTTCTCCTTTTATAATATATTATTAGGTACCCATATAAAAAGATACTTTCTGAGATAAAAACGTTTTTCATTATTGCTAACTTTGACACTTATTTATTTCAATAAAATCTAATGACATAATTGCGCTGTGCGATTTTAAATTCAGAAATGATTTAGTCATGATGTTAAACACTAACCTACTCAATCTGTTAATTAAATCAGTTATCAGACATAATTTGCATATTTTTTAATTATACAATCACAACAAAAAGGCAAACACGTTAAATCATAGGCTTGTATTGAGTTATCCCCTCCGCGCGCCTCCGCCAATCAATTCATTATACGCCCAAACGCCGCCGCGCGCGGTTGTTTACGAGCGTTCCGCAAATAGGACCTTGACAAACGGCACATTATGCTGACTGAGGTTAGGTTTACGATGGGGTATATTTATTTGAGACGCTATTAGGATGTTAAACAGGTAGATTTAACGTTCAGCATGCTTGGCGTGGTTTAGTTAAAATACGTGACTCTGTGCACTTGGCGTTTGATGGCTGTAGGAACACTGCCTATTTGTAAAAGCTTTTCGAAAACTGGACACATTTACCGCGACAGTTTTAAACTGTTGCGCAAAATTAATTATAAGTACCTACTTATGTACTGACTGCATCTAGCTGGCCCGGCAAACTCCGTGTATCGCCATACCCTTTTTTGAGAATACTTTCTAATGTTTTCGTTTAATTTTCACTACAAACCTTATCTTGATAAAAACAAACACAAAATAAATCTATGCATTTGTTCCCGAATTGTAATGTTCATAACATTACCTATATACATATTATTATGATTACGAGTACAAATTAGATTTGAGTGAATAAAAATGCTTTATGAAAAACGAAATAAAACGATTCCTTCAGTAAAGGAAACGTTAATTCAAGCCATTCAGGTTATTACAGAGAATGTAAATGCTCGTGTTGAATATTCATAATTTACCTTGTGAAAGCAGAAAAGCGTGATCAGCGTTGAATCGTTACTGAATCAAATTCATTTGTAACAATTCAAAATGCTTTATATAAGACAATACCTAATATAGTTGATGGCTACTAATGAGGGCCACCGCGTGTCAGAAATCCGCTAGATGCGCTAGTGTAGAATGAGGTCCAGCTGTCATGTACCACCAATCACAGGCCAGTAGCTTGCCTCTCATTGGTGGAACATGACAGCTAGACCTCATTCTACACTAGCGCATCTAGTGGATTTCTGACACGCGGTGGCCCTCATTACTACATAGTATAAAACAAATTCACTGTCGCTCCGACTCACAGACAGATTTCCGTCCTTTTTTTTTGCTAAATCTTTAAAACTACGCAACGGATTTTGAAGCGGTTTTAATAGATGGAGTGATTCAATAGGAAGGTTAGTTTTACCCGTGTGAAGCCGGGTCGCTAGTTATCTATGAATAAAAGGTGATGCTGACTGAATATCGCAGGGTTTTGACTTGGTATAGGGGATAGAAATTTGAAATTTTGCACAGAGGTTCCATAACGTAGGCGAGCCCTAATAATGTATGTTTAAAAATTAACTTGATTCCTACGCTGATTACACGTACACCTAAGTTTACTTTAATAATTAATGAAAAAACTTTTAGCCCATATTTCACTGGTCACTGGCTGCTTATAGACACGACCTTCGATGTAATAATGTTACCTAAATCATCGATCCGTAACTTTTGGGTCCGTTAAACAAAAGATGGGGTATGAATAACTAAGAATAGATGGTACATAATGTTATAAAACTTTTAGAGAAATATTATTATGAAAAGACTTGTTGACCGTGATGTTTTTTTTTTATAATTATATTCAAAAAATAATTTTATAGTGATAGTAAGACCTATCTTAGTAATACTATTTAATTAAGTTTTTATATATGATTTTTATATTTATATAGGAATGTTTTGATTGAATATTTGTTTGCTGAAAAAAAGAATTCTGTGACCTACCTAGGTTCCTTGTAAGAAATTTTTAATTCGATATAAGCTTGACTGCACACCTACACAATTTCCATGTTGAAATGCTTTTAAATTAGGTAAAACTTCAAAATAAATGTCGTTAAGTAGGTACTAAATTTTAAATTTACGGTTCATTAATTCTGTTATATTCAATAGCTTCCGCCCGCGACTTCGTCTGGACACGATAAGCGAGTCCATTTTATCCTCTTATGGGGTGAATTTTCAAAAAATACTAATCGACCACTAGCCCCTCGAGTCTCATAGAATATCCAATTTCACTCGAGTGATTGATGATCTCCATCGTAGTTAAGTAACGAACAGTTTTATGACTTATAAACAATCGATATTGCACTTCTCAATCTCGAGAATTGTGTTTTACAATGGTTGCCTTTAAATAATGGGTCTAATTTTTTCTATATTTATCTTGGTACAAATCTTTATGTTTTTCAATTTAAAAAAAATAGGAATACATAGTACGTAATACAATATTATTTGATTTTTATGGTCCCTTTCACAAAATTCAAGGAAGAAGTTAAGGCCTAAAGCTAGAAACACTCGCCAAGGTAAAAAAAAATCACTTCACTATAAAACCACAAAAAAGTTTGTTCAAAATATAAAGATACATTTTACGAGTTACATAGCAAATCGTAAATAACGACACGCTGTCGTTATCAGGACCTGGATGACGTTCCGAAGTCACGACAACGTGTCGTGATTACCGCTGAATGGGCTTATTGTATTTTTTTTCTATCAAACATAGTCTGGATCTAATTTGGATATTTAATGTCAGTTAAGTACTTGATCGATAATAATAATAATAATAATATCTTTGGACAATTCACACCAATTGATCTAGTCCCAAACTAAGCAAAGCTTGTACTATGGGTACTAGACAACGGATAAACATACATAAATACATATAAGACATCCAAGACTCAGACTCAGTAGCAGGATTCGAACCCGCAACCTCCGGTTTCGTAGCCAGGAGCTCTGACCACTAGACCAGCAGGCCGTCAAATATCGATGTTTTTATCTGTTAGAAAAGATACAATAACTTCCTCTTAACTTTGTTGAACTTAATAAAATAGGCTCTCTTTTTTATTAAATTCTTCAAATAAACGACCGTGATAGTTCATTGACGCCAGAATTAAATTAGGAAACTCATTTAAATGCAATGGCCTTCGCCGTCGTTGAAGATGACTCAAATTTAAAAAGTGTCATCCAATTAGTTACATTAGAAGTCGTGCAATGAATAAATCATGAATTGAATTACGAAATACTTTCCACGATTTTCCTATTTTTTGGGTACGTCAGAGGAGCTGGATAACGTCACGTTTTAACAAGAAAATCGTGAAAAGTTGGGAGAAGCTGGACAACGTTTAACAAGTTTTACTAAAAATGGAATTTTAATAATTATAACATTTTTGGAAAGTCGATTGATCTAGTTTGAAACTAGGCTTAGTTTGTACTATGAGTACTAAACTAAGCTTAATTTGTCTTGTAGTAATTATAACTAGACCTGCGAGCCTATGATGAATTGTCGAGTCGACATCTTGTCATGTCGATGTCGTCTTAGTCTCGCTGTTATCTGTCAAAAATCGGTAAGGTTGTCGACAACGAGAAATCTTGACATGTCGGTGTCGTCTCTTATGTCAACAACGGAATAATATCGACACGACAAACCTTCTCCTTGTCGACAACGTTCTCAATATTATGTCGACGTATTAAGACGTTGACTCGACAGTTCATCATAGGCTCGCATATTAAACATAAATACATATAAGACTTCCAAGTCTCGAGTAGGTACCTACATAAACATAGTCACATCTAGCTCATAGCAGAATTCGACACTCCGTGCGGTTTCGTTGTCTAAGTCTTTGACCACTAGTTGTCAGAATATAACCTATTTTTTATATTTTTCGTTCCATTCCACTTTTTTAAACAAGCTATATTCGACAATCGCAAACGCTCTAGAAACAAATGAAAAATGTATGTCATTGACCTGACCACTCAATTTTTCGTTCGCTTATGTCAATTGTATAATTTTGGTCCACGATTCTAGAATATCATTTGTCTAGTCCAACTATCCTCCTAGACATTTGTCCATCTTCAATAACGAACGAATGGAAAATTAAATATAATTTAAAGCGAACGAAAACATAACTTTAATATTGGAATGAAACAACTGTTAACGGATTTAACTCGCGTATTTTTTATTTTATTTTATTAGCTGACGTATTGGATTCTTTACAGTTTCCTTAATCGTAGCGACAATAGTCTAACGCTATTGTCAGCTCAGTCGTTGTTTCATTCCAATGTGTAATAACCGCGAAGGCATCAGAAATTATTACATAACTTTAATTTTATTTTCTTTTTATTGCAAAAAAACTTTAATGTACAAAAAGCGGACTTAATACAGTAAACAGAGAGTATAATTATGTAAACATACCTAACACAAACAAAAATCAAAACACAATATGCAGTAACTAACGATGGATGATGAAAACTAATAGTCAAGAAAGTACCTACTTTCGTAATATAAGCCTGAATGTTAGCTTACTCGACTTACTTATCGTAGCTTACACCGATTCCATACAACTTTGCATTTGTCTAGGGGCCCTTTTCATATCAAAGGATTCGCTCTTTATAGCAAATACACGTATAAGGAACATTATTAAGTAAACAAGTAAACATTTCAATTCAAGACTGCTTCCTAAACTCGATCAGTGTATACAACCAACAAACACCTTAAACTACTACCAGTTGGAATAAAACTTACTATTATTTAGCAGGGTATAGAGTACAATTTCAATTGTAGCATAGTCGTGTATAGACAACTTTGGCAACGGGGTAGTCGGACTAAACCGTGTCGGAGCTGTAACATTTTATCGGAGCCGCTTTAACTCGAGACGGTGTGGTTTATTTGCTGCCCATATGTAACTTATATATTCGAAGATTCTTCACTTTTATTGCTAACTAGCAGTCCGCCCTGGCTTCCAACGGGTCATCTTTTTTTATAGCATATGTCACTCGGGAATATTGTAGCTTCCCAACAGTGAAATAATTTTTGAAATCGAGCCATTCTGGAGCCTATTCAAGCCAAACAAGCAAACAAACCTTTCCTCTTTATAATATTAGTATAGACTAGCGGTTCCGGCAGACTTCATCCTGCCCGTTCGAAGTTCAAATTGACTCTACATTTTAGTAAGGAAACGTTTGTATGGTCAAAAGAAAAGGGCTGGTTTGGCCTTTCCCGACAATTATTTGAATTTTTCTCTCCGTAAAAATTAACTTGGACTACAACGAACATTAAAAAAAATGGCCAAATTGGTCTAGGCTTTGTTGAGTTATATTTTTCTAGATATATAGATTAACGTATGATGTGTGTTATATTATGTAACACACTTAAACTCTTTTATGTGAAAAATAACAAAACTAGAACTTGAAGCTTTCATTTAGTAAATTATTGGTTAATATCTCACTATAGCTAAATTTAACTTAACTCTAATCTCTAAGAAAGACAAAACAAAGGGTTTCCATTTAATTCAGATTCTTAGAGCGGCATTTTTTATGCTTGCCTGGTCAACTTTAATAGTTAATAATTTTTAAATTGTTTCCCGAATAAAGTTCCATATTTATAAAAAAAGTATTGGTGTGGCTGACATACTCATATTCCCAAAGCATGGTTGTAGAAAATAAACGAATACGAACAGTTTGCTGTAAGGTAGTTTATCGGTAGCTGTCAGAGTAAGGGAATAAGGATTTTCTATTCCCTGTAGTTACCTGTATCTTTTAACTTTGAATAGCCACTCCAGAAATAAGCTGCTTAGTTTTAACTTACATTTTTTATGAGATTTTATAGGAAATGTTTACAATATTTAGCTCCTTTATAAAATTTCCATATCATGATAAATTATAGTACCTATACATGCAACAAACAATGTATATCAAATATATATAATATACTAGCTTCTGCTCGCGACTTCGTCTGCGTGGAACCCCTCCTTTTTTGCAGTCGGTTAAAAAGTAGCCTATGTCCTTTCTCAGTCTCCAGACTTTCTTTGTACCAAATTTCATTTAAATCGGTCTAGTAGTTTAAGCGTGAAAGCGTAACAGACAGACAGACAGACAGACAGAGTTACTTTCGCATTTATAATATTAGTAGGGATTATATTGTTTTGTTTAACCATGGCTAGAATATAAAAAACTATCAACTATCACTCCCTAAAAACTTTTCGAAACAGAGTAGAATATTTTTGTTTGCACGAGAACATTTTTGAATTTGATATGTTATCAAAATCCTTAAGTTAAAATTTGCAATACCCCTTAACCTACCGAAAACTATGCTAAAAGAAAGCTTTAATTCATATTCTCTATAGATATTATCACACTAATATAAAAAAATATAAAAGCCCTCTAAAAAGTATAATAATAATAAAGACTTGATATTAGGTAGGTACCTAAGTATTAATAGGTATTTCTACAAAGAAAACGTCATGTCGGGGGGACCGCTCATCATTTACCTAATTGTACTTTACCTATATTTACCTACTATGCATCGAAACCTAAGGTCCCCCCGACATGACATTTTCTTTGTAGAAATACCTATTAATACTTAGGTACCTACCTAATATCAAGTCTTTATTATTATTATACTTTTTAGAGGGCTTTTATATTTTTATGTCGGGGGTTTGTTAAAATTTTTAATTTATTTTTTTTATTTCATACTTTTTGAAAGTAGGTATGTAACTTATTATTTTTATAACCAATTTCCATTTTACATGGAATTTTGTAATGTACATGTGATCCTCTTACATTTGATACCTCACTCGGTTATATTTGTAGTCATTTGGTTAACCATCTCCACACTTTCACTCCCTATATTTTTTGAACTACTTAACCGATTTTCATTATAATATCAATTTTGTAATGTACACGTGATCCTCTTTCATTTGATACCCCACTCGGATATATTTGTAAACATTTGATTTTCCATTCCCACTTTCACTCCCTATATCTTTTGAACGACTCAACCGATTTTCATTATAATTTCAATTTTGTAATGTACTCGTGACCCTCTTTCATTTGATACCCCACTCGAGTATATTTGTCGACATTTATTTTTCCATTCCCTCTTTCACCCCCCTCTATTTATTAAACTACAGGTCCGATTTTCATCAAACATAGCTAAGAACACTCCCGACATATTCACCTTTCAAACAAAAAAAACAGAATCAAAATCGGTTCATGCGTTTGGGAGCTATGATGCCACAGACAGACACACACACACACACACACACACACACACAGACACGTCAAACTTATAACACCCCGTCGTTTTTGCGTCGGGGGTTAAAAAGAGGAAAGTTTGTGAGTGTGTATATTTGTTATTCATTCACGCAAAAACTACTGCGACTTTATAACGATATTCTAAAAAGTAGGTACCTACTCATCGTACTAAGTCGCGGGCAGAAGCAAGTTAAGTATATACTTTTCTGTCCTCCGGTCAGAAAGCACCAACTTTCGGGCCGCTGCGCTACATGAAGTTGCCGCTTTCTGGCTTCGTCGAACAGAAAAATAGTAAACTGACCTCGGCCAGTAAATAAAAAAGCCTCAGATCACATTTTTGACAAATTACATTGTGATCTGAGGCATTTCTTATTTTACTGGCCTAGGTGCGTAATGTACTATTTAAGGCAGGTTCTCTAGACATACATTTGGTTCTATATTGGCAACACTTCCCGTCAATGGAGACGTCAAGTTAGCTTGGCGCGATGCCAGATCGCTTATTCATTGTCATGATTTGCATGTCCAATTTGCTCTCGAAGATGTATTATCTTGCAATACTATGTTGACAAACATTTTCCAATGTTCGATACTGTGACATACTTTATTTGCGAATCAATACTAACATTTTAAATGCAAATGTTGCATGCGTCGGTCTATGTAGTTTATACTGCTAACCCCATTAAGATGAAATTTTGCATACAGAATAGTTTACGCACTTAAATAGTAGATAGTAGGTATTTCTGGAAAAAAATGTTATAAATATGTTAAAATAATATTCCACCTCTTAACACATAAGTAGACACTTAGAAGGAAGTGAGAATTATTCATATTTTTTTTTTTATTCATCTATCTTCGAGGCATGTTAGTGCCCCCGCCAAGACGAGCCAAAAAAAACATGTTGATTTAATTTATTTCGAATATCCTTAAACTGTAGTACACACAAAAATGTCAAAGCTCCGATCAGTATTTAAAGAGCTACCTCACTCCGTGCAACTAAACATGCCGAGTTTAACCAATTAGCAGACCGATAATCACACAGATTACTGTTCGCAACCGCAATTTGCAGTGGTAATAAAATAAAGCAGTACATTTTAATTGTTGTGGTTTTGAAAACCACTTCACTAAAGTGAAACTAACAACGAATTACTGTGCCATCGCTCCGGTATTGTTAATCGTGTAGGTATTAAAAAAAGCAAATGTACTTGTTAAAGTTCATTTTTGCTGAAATAATAATACTAAAAACGAGAATAGTGTATAAAAATAGGGAAAATTTTAAGAAATAGTGTGCATTGGTACAATATATGAAACTCATTTTATATCAAATAGTACCAATAAGTACCTACTTAAAAACAAATCTATCAATGTACGCTAAGTAGGTATCTAATCTTGTTTATTTTTATTATAATGTAAAAAAGTTTTTTTGAAATTGCAGTGCCAGATAGGCACTGGATAGACATACATCTTGTGCTAATATGAGTTTATAGTCTCATTTAGCACATCTTGGCGGTGGCACTACGAAACACCAAAGTAAGACGTTTGACCCAGATCATGCCATAACTGTCACCCATTTTACTTCCAACAAATGCGAATTTCCTTTGACACCGTACGATTTAGCGTGTCACTTCCTTCTTCATTCGTTCACTCGCTCAGTCATTCATTCGTTCAGTCACTCGATGCAATATGTTTCCGTCAGGCTCAATGACCGAGTAAGGTTTGATAAATGACACTAACTGGTGTTTTCTTTGCTAAGAGGACTTGGTTTTAGTAAGAAATAAAGAAGAATGTGGACCTCGTTTATATTAATCATTATTTATTTAGTAATGGACCATTTTGTGGGCGATGAAAAATAAGCTTATTAGAATCAGCAATAAAGTGTATTTTATTCTTAACCTTGATTTCTTGAACTACGTCCCATTAAAAATACTACAAAATAAGTTGGACATATAAAATATTGAACATGAATACTTCACGTATGAATTGTTAGTACCTACTCTAATTATTTACGTTTGTTTGTCTCAATTGTGTTATACTTACAATTCTCAGACACGTAAATATGTTTAAGACATTAAAATTGATCGAATATATATTTATATATCTCAGAAGCTTGAAATATTTATATTATTTTTGTAACTTTATCGATTTGAAACGAGTTGCAATGCCATTCACCGCCATGCTACGAGCTACGCCGTAGCTCTCACAGTCTTTTCGTAGCGCTACGACGTTAAAAAATAAAGAGAGCCACAGTAAACCTTGACAATAAGCATATTAAATACATTTCAATACAAGGTCGGAGTGTTTAATCAATTAATTAAAAAAAAAAAATATCAATTACGTAGTATTGTTTTCACGCTCACAATGCTCACATGTCTTTCTAACTATCTAAAATTTCCTTTTATGAAATCTAATTTCACTACTTCAAAGCAGGCGCGTGCAGTGGGAGGACCGTAAGTATGGCGCCAGGGTAGGCAGTTCATACACTACTGACATCGTGCCTATATGGAATGCACGCCCTTGCTTCAAAGACGCAGTGCAAATGGTCTTCGTACAAGTCTATCACTACAGGAGTATGCTGACTTTACATAGGTACGGCTTATTAGTAAGTAACTCTGGCTTAAAATAGCGCGTGCTAATGGTGAAGTCAGCTGGAATCCACTAGATACGGGCAACGGGGAATCGATCATTTTGAACCTTCATACTTCGTTATCATCTATGTCGAAAACTTTCTAACGTGGATGATAAATAGATGACATAGTGGCGTGCATTGGGAGGTGAATATGAACCGAACCAGGGTAGGCACTCCCTACATTTATCACATTATTCCTGTATTTACATACCTACACGCCCTTGGTAGATAAGTATTCACAAATTAAAACAACTTCAAAATAAAATGTATTTTCTATTTTTTTTAATAACACTCAAACATAGGTAATGTACTCGTACTTCGATTGTATAATTCTTCAGATTAAAATTTGACTATTTTACGGGTATATTGAAAACTTTCAGCTAAATTATTAGTTTCCAATGAAATAAGTCATTCACGTCAAACCACGATGTTAAGTTAATAGGTAATTATAATTTTGTACTCGTGGATTAGATAAGCAAATAAATAATATTAGCATGGCTTATTTCGCTTCGTTACACGACACACCGCGTTCCGCTCGGGATATTTGCATTCCGGCGGTACGCCTCGTTAATGAACGCGTGAGCTTCATCAAAATGTCACAAATTCCGCATTACACCACGCGTTTGAAGCCCTTTTGAAAATTAATCAGCCGATATTTCATAATATTCCAGTATCTAGACTACCAAGCTTGAATCGCTCCAGGTTAGGCAGTCGAGATATATTTATCACTAGCTTCTGCCCGCGACTTCGTCCGCGTGGAACTCCTCCTTTTTTGCAGTCGGTTAAAAAGTAGCCTATGTCCTTTCTCAGACTCCAGACTTTCTTTGTACCAAATTTCATTTAAATCGGTCCAGTAGTTTTAGCGTGAAAGCGTAACAGACAGACAGACAGAGTTACTTTCGCATTTATAATATTAGTAAGGATATAATATTAGTAAGGATGTTGTCCCTGCACGGAATGCACGCCCTTGGTAGATGATAAACATTATGCACCAATTAAAATTACCCTCAAGCCTCCTAAACAAGTGTTATTCTATAACAGTAAACGTGAAGGATACGAATGAAAAATCCCTACTAATATTATAAATGCGAAAGTAACTCTGTCTGTCTGTCTGTCTGTCTGTTACGCTTTCACGCTAAAACTACTGGACAGATTTAAATGAAATTTGGTACAAAGATAGTCTGGAGCCTAAGAAAGGACATAGGCTACCTTTTAACCTACTGCAAAAAAGGAGGTGTTCCACGCGGACGAAGTCGCGGGCAGAAGCTAGTATAATGATAAATAGTATCAAAAACTGTCTCCGTGACTTTTCGTTAGCTTGCATCAATTTCAATACGTCTTTAAACCAAAACGTTTTTTATAGCCTATGTCACTCGGAAATAGTGTAGCTTCCCAACAGTGAAAGAATTTTTAAATCGGTCCAGTCGTTTTGGAGCTTATTCTATCTAAACAAACAAACCTTTCCTCTTTATTATATTAGTATAGAAAATAAAAATACTTGACCTAATTGATAATCTAAGGTAGTTTTAATAATAACTTAAACAAGTCCATTTAATTATACTTAAGTACAGAAAATAAATTCTTGGAAATGAAAATTAGCTGGAGGGATTTCTCGTCATAAAAGCTTTTATATTATCAATATTATTGGAATCTGTCATAAGAGCCGTTATCGAAAGTTATAAATTAATAATGTTCTCAAATATTTCTCGTTTCTTAATATAGTATAAATAAGTAGTACAGAGAAATGTAATAACAAATTAGTTCGAGATCGTTTTGCGCTTAGGTCTTCTGTCGTGTTTTCGTTTTATCGATCTCGTAATATCGTATTTAATATGTTTCTTATTTCCTTCGCATTTTAGGAAGCAGACCCAACAATATCTGGCATTAAGGTATCATCAATTCGTTATTTCATTAAATTTTCTGATGCTTTTGCAGTTATTACACATTGAATTACCTAAATCAATCAATAAGTATCTACTTTATACAATATAGTAATTATAAAATATAACCTACACATTATTATAATGTAAACAACATTAAAGTAGTTTCATCAGGCTTACTGTCCATTATTTTTTGCTTGAATGAGTAACAAACATTCATGCTGACATCCGTACATTCTTACAAACTTTTGCCTTTATAATATTACTAGCAATTCGCCCTGGCTACGCACGGATCCCTAATATTTTTCAAAATATACTATAACCTATGTTACTCATGGTGAACGTAGCGTCCCAACAGTGAAAGAATTTTTCAAATCGATCCAGCCGTTTTGGAGCCTATTCAATCCAAACAAACAAACCTTTCCTCTTTATTATATTAGTATAGAGTATAATTTGAGGATTTCACTCACGTGTAAATAAATTTTATGATCAAATTTCGTTAACACTTCCAATATTTGTAGCAGGCATACTATCAGACTCTTTTTATCCTTTGGTTATTTTTTGCTCGAAATGTGAGTGTAGCCAGCAAGCCTCGGATGCCAGATATCACGCGATAGCGTTGATCCATCGCTCAACACGTCAATTGTGACGCCTTCTCTTAAATCAAACTGTGCGATTATCACCTTCTAATAGAATACTTGGACTTCTGATAATAAAACAATTGAATGTGATATTCGCGCAAAAATGTACCCTCTTAATGTTACTATTATCATATTATTATCAACCACAAGACATCCACTTTTAGACATACCTAGATGACGTCAAAGTATTACATAAGGGTAGCGAACACAAACGGTAAGAGCTTCAATTTTGCTGACAAGAGAGGTAAATAATTGTAATAAATCATCTTACGTAATACTTAAAAGGCCCCGTAGGTCGGCCTTAAGGACCTTCATAGTAACTAGATTCTTACAATGTATGAAATTATGCCATACTTTAGGTATAAGTCTTGCAATTAGGTACCTACTATTATGAGAGTTAAACGGCGCGTCATTACGTAATACGTTTTAGGAATACTGTATAATTAATAGGTGTATTCAGACGGTGAGGTTATACAGCGGATCCTTACGTGAAATGTGAAAGGGTGGATCTTCGAGCGTTTGAGACGCCGTCATAGTCCTGTACCTATATTTAAGAACAGAGTCAATAAGTAACAAAAATTTTAGTGATATTATCCCCCGGTACCTACTGTTAAAAATACTATTTCAATCGATACTTAATAATATTATTTGCAAACATTATAGATATAGATGTAGAGGACAATGACGACATCTCAAAAGCTCGAAGATCCACCCGAAAACTTACGTAATCATAGCTCGACTGAGCTTACAATAGTCTAACGCTACCACGCATTATATTTTCTTGTGTGATTTAGTTTCTTCTGTTATTGTAAATTCTACAGTTAAAAACAATTTATGTATTTGTTCGGGTATTTGTGCAGGTTTGTTAGTGTTTTGTATTGTAAAAAACATGTTTCATAAAACTTTTCAACATGTTTTCACAAGCGCTCAAAGCTTGTTTTTGATTTATAAAAAAGCAAATTTAATTTTAAAACAATATGTGTAAAATACTATCACGAACAAAATGTTTTTTTTCTTTTTCATATTAGGTACAAAGGTGGTGTAGGAAATAAATAAACTGGATTTGTAATAGTTCTTCTGTACAATCGGTGTAATAAATTGCGTATAAAAATGTTATTTTCTATCACACAGTCTTAGGAAAAATAATAATATCAAGTTGAAAAGAATTTTATCTTTTAGATTTACACATACGTTAAAAGTTACCTTAATGTCAGAGGGCTACCTAACGAAGTAACCTTAGGAAGTGACTCTTTATGATGTGTAGGTACCTACCTCTTTCGCTAATCCGACTTTCTTTTGCTACCACTTTATTCTGCCTTGGTTTACTCTCTCTTTTACAAGCAAAATTACTGCACGGGTGTTTCTCTGCTATTTGGAAACTCATCCATACAAGAGCTGTCCTGAGCAAAAGACACTCATGTCCTCATACATCATTATCAAACATATTTAATATTGGGGGTAGGAAAAAACATAGCAAGTACGGGTAAATTATAAAATTTATGAACGAACGAGAAGACATTGGTATCTGAAAAGCAATAAACTACCCAGACATTAGTAATACCGCAGGACATAAACTAGAAACCTATCAGGTTTTAATATACGGCTTGAATGCTAAACGGCCTGTGCCTAAACCCCCGGGACCGAGCGTGACACGTATATTTACTGAGGTCGGTACTTCAATTGGGGAGAATCTCTGATATATGATCTAGGCAAATTACTTCAAAATGCCGATTTTTCTGGATTACACTCGTAATAGCTTACACACTTGTCAATATTACATCTGTAACTACAGCGGCGTGTTTTACGCGCGAGAAATAGATATATTGCGTCATATTTTTAAAATGTGAGTGAGTGAGAAAGAGCATTCTCAGACGAGAAAAACCTTAGGTACATGCTAGCCCTTAACGTGTTGTCTGAAAAAATGATACCTGGCTTAATTGTGTATTTTGAAAAATATACACCTCATTGAGAGATTTCTTGCCGTTTCTTCACTAATGAGGTTTCTTCCGAAACTGTGGTATCTTCTGACCTTCACAAGAGCTTTTAAAAGCCCAACTTATATTAACTGTAGGTAGGTACTAAGCCAGTTTTTATGGTTTACTTGTGTTGGTATAGACGACTGTCTTGTTCATTATAAATAATATTAAGTTTATATAACTACTTACACAAACATTAGGGATTAAACTCGAATTCATTTTATGTTAACGCTACTTACATAATTATATCAGTTTGATTCAGAAGAAAGTACGTACATAATGTACCTACTTAAACCTACATGTCATTTTGCCTCGTCAGAGTTGCTAATTGGAGCTTCGTATATTAGAGAAATAATTACGTAAGTACCTACTGAGAAAATTACGATTACGTAAGATAATTATTATCGTTAATTTAGATATCATATAAAGCACTTTCATCTCATGCCATGTCTCATTCCAATGATTATAACTGCGAAGGCATTAGAAGTTATCTGTATTTGGATTTTAAGAATTTGACTCGGCGATGGTAATGAAGGATTTTGATGTTTGTCAACGACTGTTTTTTCTTTGTCTATCAAATATAGTGACCGATGCTTTTTCTCTTTCTAGCCTTGCGATCTAATGCAAACACATAAAATTTAAAGTCAATCATGGGAAATCGAAAAGCAGTATCGTTTATCGACCATTGTCACTATTAAATGGCTCTCTCTTCTTTTATCCGTGAACGGTAACTTCTTTTTTGGCTTCGCCTTATTTCTCAAAACACATTCCGTTACGAAGAAATTATAACAGGGTGCGTTAAAATCCATGTTGCTGGATACAGGTTAATGCTTTCTCCTCACTTATTTATCAGCAAAATTTACTGAACAGTGTGAATACATCCGTAAACTCCCTCTGCTTCTAAAATAAATTTCCATTCAATATTTATTTAACAGAGTCCATATCACTTCTAACCACTTTACACTTCCTGCCATATTTATTTACAAAATGCATCTTAGAACAAACACTTCGAGTCTCGGAAGACGTTCTAAATTCAATTTCTGTATCAATTTATTCCGAAGTCCGGCTGCAGTGTCACCTATATACATATCGCAAAGTCTTTGTTGCTTTTGTAGTTAGGGCTATTTTCGCTTGCACGGAGTACTAGTTTGTAATGCAGTAGTCAGCTGATACCCGCTGGGAGCGAAGTGGGGCAGTCGCTAGTTCATATACAGCTTAAGAGATAGTAGGATTTTTGGGAAAGCTGAAAGTTTGCCTCAATGAAAGATGAAAGTTTATGCTGCTAGTATATTGGTTGTATAATGATTAAAAGGTATAATTATAATGACTTAAGCCATTGCTATCAACTACAGGAGTTGGTAAGCGAATCATAAAACTGATTTACTTTAATTTCAGTTATGGCAAAAACTTGTACTTCTGTGGATCACCACAGAAGTATAAGTTTCTTTCTATTAAATATGTCCTGTATCAACATAGACGACATATTATATATAGTGGCCCGATGCCCTTAGTATTTGCAAAAATGTCAAGACATTGTCTCCACGATAAATACATTTTTATTTATATAAATAGCTTAATTGTTTGTCACACCCGTATTATCGTCATGCACGATTGACTTACTGTACCTATGTAACTCAACTCATATCAATATGACGACATACTTTTATAAAATTACTAGCGGTCACGGCGGACGTCATCCTGCCCGTTCGAAGTTCAAATTGACTTAAGTTAGAAAACGTTTGTATGGGAAAAAGAATAGGGCTGTTTTTAGGGTTATCCCGGCAATCATTTGAATTCGTGGTAAAAACTATTCTTGGACTTCAACGAACATTTAGAAAAAAGCCAAAAAGATAGCCAAATTGGTCCAGGCGTTGTCGAGTTATGCGCTTACCAACACATTTTGCGATTCATCTATACTAATATTATAAAGCTAAAGAGTTTGTTTGTTTGTTGTATCTCAGGAACTACTGGTTCGAATTCATAAATTCTTTTTTTGTTTGATAGACCATTTATCGAGGAAGGCTACATCACGCTGCGACCAATAGGAGCGAAGAAACATTGGAAAATGTGTAAAAAACGGGGAAAATATGAAGTCTTATGAAGAATTACTATTCCACGGGGACGAAGTCGCCGGCACAGCTAGTTTTTATATATAAGATGAAGATTATTGAATATTAATATAAGGTTTTGTACAAATGCAGCCAGTAAATGATAAGTTGGCACAAGCTGGGTTTTTTCTGCGGCATGAGGCGTAGTGGCGCCAATAAAGTATGCTCCGTGATTTATGGCAGTTATTTCAGCTCTATATGAGATTAAATTGCAAATTGTGAAGCAATTTCATTGCGGTTTTAAAATAATATCAAAACTGTCTATAGTCAAATAAAATGTTTCGAAGTAGTTCTGTCCTAATGCTTAGCGATGATTGGTTTAAGTTTCTTTGTATTGTTGATAAAAGGGGAAAAAAATAGTTATTTCAATGTAAATTTATGTATTATAAATTTACAATTGTTTATTCACTATATATATATAATAACTGATCTGATAGCCGTTTAATTACTTATCATAACCTATTTAGATAACAATTAAAAACGCAACCATCGTCATTTCACTTCCTCTCTCACTTACTGGATCTCACAGCTAAAACTATTTTAAGCACTAATTGTAAAATAACTAATGAGCTTTGAAACACATCATAGATATCAAGGCTATATTTCTATTAAATATAATAGGTAACTTAGGTAATTACACTTTTTTACTGGAAAAAAGGACACTGAGAAATATTTTCAAGCGCAACAAAAACACGATATTATAATTATAAAGATAATCAAATAATTTTGGTTAATTTGAAATACCTATCTGTTTTGATAATAACAATATACACGAATCTAGGTACAATTTTAACCTCAAATTTGACGTTTGTGATCTTAATGGATTAATAGTATTCTAGAACATTGGGACTAAACAAGTGACAGTGCGGTCGGCTGGTACTGACGCCATAAGCCTACTGTCACTATACTGTCAGACAGTGTCACAAACTTAAGACTGACTGATTTTACTGTTCAGTAGAAAATTGAGTATTTTTAAGCTAACTCAACCAAGTTAAAAAATAGACAGGTATAAAATGTTTATAAAAAAAATGTTAATTCATCAATGTCATAATTATATAATCCATTGCTCTGATTAATTTTATTTGTTATGTGTTTGTTTATTTTATAATGTAAAATTTTGACGATCTCACTATGAGTGCATATAATATGACATAATGTGTAATTATAATGTATGTAATAAAAAAAACTAGTAATACTAAAATAACAAAAATTTTACTTGATTTTTTTTTTCTAGAATGAGCGAAAGTAATTCGATTTTCTTTAAATATTCAATAAACGTTATTTGGAAAAAAAAGATTCCTTTCTTATACAAGAAACATTGTCATATTCAAAAATCCATGCTTCATAGATAAGAATTAAAAAACATGATTACTTTATCTATACTACGTTACATCCTTGTCTATAACAATAAACGGTCTGTGCATTCCTTCCCTCTCACTCTCTTTCATCTGAAGCGAAAATAATAAGTTCAAATCACGGCAACCACTGCTTGCGGCTTTTTTTTTACTGGCAACCATGGATTATCATGAACAATTAATACTATAGATTAATTTTAAATAATATTTATCTAAAAAACAGATGTCAGCACATAATCAACAATAATGTACCTGTTTACACCTGGCAACCCTGAAGTTGCGGCTGACTGGGAGTTGGCAACCATTGTTTTTTACATTCTTCACATCTTTTCCTTCAAAATGACGTATATTTTATTTAAAAAACATATAGCTGCAATTCCTACAAAAATATTAATTACAAAAAAATTAATCAAAAATGATTGCGGCTAATTTTTTACAGGCAACCCGAAACTAATGCATTACATATCTACTCATCTTTCATTTAACGAAGTTTCATTAAAAAAACAGATACCTGCACAATTTTGCGGTGGGATCTTAGGCTATAACCACAAACTTAAGTCCACAGCACGCCTATTATGATTGGTCACCTCGATGCTTTTTGTCATGTCGATATCAATATAATAATTTTTGATGCCTTCGCGATTGTTATATATTGGAATGAAACAATAATATAATTATTCATGTTTAATGTGTCGTCTTTAAACGTGGACAACCACGTGTACCTAATAATAATATCAATGTGACGATTAATAGACGTTTAATATAATATCAATAACTTGTTGATCAACGTGTGACAAAATAGTTCATCATAGGCTTGGTGAACTCAGAAGATTAACTGAATTTTCAAGATTTTAATAAGCTGGACAAAATAATTCCTTTTTACGCTTTATTTTTCTGTACGTCGAGTTTAGGTGTAGGTATTATTAGGGTCGCAAATTATTCCAAGCAACGAATTCCTCTGCCCAAATTGACCTATAAACTGAAATATGTATTTTTCCTGAGCCCCGAACACCGATAATGTAATTTACTTAATAGGATTTGCTTTTATTTAATCAATCGAGTCGTAAAGGTCTTTGGATTTGTAATGGAGTGAAATGTAATAAAAAGTCTTGAAAGGAAAATTTTCAGTTTATTAAATCTGAGTTGTTTGAATTGGATTGAATTTAAATCGTGTTTAGGAACCGCACTCAGAGCGATTGTTGACGTAATGTGTGCAATTTAATGAGTGTCGTAAGTGGGGGGTGTGGAGTGGGAGAGTAGGACGGGTTGGGGATGTGTTGTGAGCTAGAAAATGCTTTGTAATGTGGCAACGGCGAGAGACTCAATCGTTTAGTAGTTAATTTAATTGTCGTGCAATTTAAGTTGGAGCCGTCGCGGCGTCGTTTAACCTGCCCGCTGCAGCGAGTGGGCTGAAATGGCTTTTCTTTACAAACGAATTAACATAACTGAGGATCCAGATTCGTTGTTGCTTGATTAAAATTCTGCTACCATTTTTTGTTAACGTTCCTAACTAGTGTTTTTGTGCGGCTGTGAATAAATTATTATTGCGAGTAATTAACCTGCACTTATATAGGTAAAGGTGAAGATAAAGGAATATCGCTAGTATATTTATAGCTAACTAGCTTCTGTCCGCGACTTCGTCCACGTGGAACTCATCCTTTTTTGCAGTCGGTTAAAAAGTAGCCTATGTCCTTTCTTAGGCTCCAGAGTTTCTTTGTACCAAATTTCATTTAAATCGGTCCAGTAGTTTTAGCGTGAAAGCGTAACAGACAGACAGAAAGACAGAGTTACTTTCGCATTTATAATATTAGTAGGGATTAGTAGGGAAGGTGAAAATAAAGGAATTTCGCTAGATATTTTTAGCTTAATGAACAGACAGTGCGAAATATTTGAATCATCGGACTTTTTCTGCTTACCTATGCTTTTCATCAACCTCTTTGGAAACCTTTCCTATTTCTTTTTTAATTACCTATACATCAAACTCACTGTAATCCGTATAATTGTTCTATTATCTATATTATATCCATGCAGATATTTGGAAAATCTTACAGTTTCCATATTCGCAGACTTTGCTGATAATAGTTTAGTGATACATTAATATTAGCAAGTTAAATTCAAACCGCGGAAGCATCAGAAATCTATACTAATATTATAAAGCTGAAGAGTTTGTTTGTTTGTTTGAACGCGCTAATCTCAGGAACTACTGGTTCGAATTCAAAAATTATTTTTTTTGTTGGATAGACCATTTATCGGCTTTAGGCTATATAACATCACGCTGCGACCAATAGGAGCGAAGAAACAGTGGAAAATGTGTAAACAACGGGAAAAATATGAAGCCTTATAAAGAAGTAACAGAAGACTTTGACAGATCTTTGACGGAACAATCGGACGGGCAGGACGACGTCTGCCGGGGCCGCTAGTTATTAACAAAATCCCAGCAGCGCTACCAACTTAGTAATAATATGACATATTATTATACGGGAGCATACCTACATGATGCATATGACCGTTTTCTTCCGAAATATTCCGAATAGCGGCCGCTTATGTCTGACTGTAATGTTAAAGAGCTAAAGGGCAAACTAAAACTTTTTACCATCAAAGGATCTCAAACACGACGAGTATGAACAAGTCCTGAACTTTCGGTATTTTATAAACAATAGCGCTAGTAAAAACTTGAAGCGGGTTATCCGTAACAGATGTTGAACAAGTTTCACTATAAAATACTTGGGAACAAGTATAAAAATACTTGAGGCATAAGTATAAAATACTTAGGGAACAAGTATAAAATGCTTAAACGCATACCGACACCAGTTCGCTGTAAATGGTGATCGCCAATTTATTATGCTGCCGAGTTAGCTTACAAGTTATAAAATAGTTTTATATGAAAGCGCTTTCCTGACTGAAACGTTGTTTTGACAGTGTCTCACTGCATCGGTGGATCCAACTTTAGTCGGGAGGTGGGGAGGTCCGGGTCAGACAGTCAAATTTTATTAAAAAGATAGTAATTTGATCAATATCAATAAATTTAGAAAAATACCTGCTATTCGGGAGTGTTTTATTGTGGATCCGCCATTGCAAGCGCTGCCAAACATTTTTTTAATTTGGAATGAAACAACTGTTAACGGATTTAACTCGCGTATTTTTATTTTATTTTATTTGCTGACGTTTTGGATTCTTTACAGTTTCCATAATCGTAGCACGACTGAGCTGACAATAGTCTAACGCTAAAAGACTTTAGCGTTAGACTATTGTATTGCCGAAACGTCAGCAACTAAAATAAAATAAAAATACGCGAGTTAAATCCGTTAATAGTTGTTTCATTCCAATGTGTAATAACCGCGAAGGCATCAGAAATTATTAAGATAGTAATTTGATCAATATCAATAAATTTAGAAAATTACCTGCTATTCGGGAGTGTTTTATTGTGGATCCGCCATTGCAAGCGCTGCCAAACATTTTTTTTAAATTGTCATTTAGTTTATAACCAAGTGGCCAACAGGTCTATTTGAGTTTTTATTTTTTTTAGAGAACAAATTTTATGTATACAAACTTTCTTATTTTCACCTAGACCAGGACATGATAGCAACTTCCAGATAAGCAAAGCCGATTAGATTTTCACCTGCCGTCTTTTTTTAGTACGAGAGCCTGTTGAAAAAAAGTATTAGTCTTCGACCGTTTACTTTTATTTTTTAAGGATCTAAAGTTAGAGTTATCGTTAGACTATTGTCAGCTCAGTCGTACAACGATTATGGAAACTGTAAAGGTTCCGAAACGTCAGCTAATTTAATAAAATACGCGACTTATTAAATTAATTTATAGTTGTTTCATTCCAATATAAAAAGGTACGTATTAAAGCAGATTCAGCTGGGTGAAAAAAAAAACATTTATTATTATATACATCACATCGATTTTTTTAATGAGGTTTTATAATATTGTTAAATAATATGAATGTATTATTGTGTATTACTGTAGTGCCGGTAAATATTATTTCTTACACTAAAACTAGGCTTGTTTTAAAACTACTGAAAAAGTATTTTAAATAATCTTCATTTTAACCGTATCTCAAAGTCATGACATAGCCAGGTTGGCTTTAGAGCAGCGGGCTCTTGTATTACGTGTATAAACCCGTTCCTTTTAACTTGAAAGAAAAACTTTGAATACATACTAAACAAAATTACAGGGCGCTCCCTCTTTTCAATCGAATTGGAATTAACGGCCTTATCTCTAACCCAATATGCTTTTAAAGCTTTCTTCGCCTCTTACTCGACAAATCTAATTTTGCAAAGACTTTTATGCAACACAAAGTGAAGATTTTTCAAATTGCGAATGGGATTTTTTGTATAAAATAACTTTTTTTGATATGACTAAAATTTGTCTCCTTATTTTTATGTAATACTAGCTTCTGCCCGCAACTTCGTCCGCGTGGAACTCCTCTTTTTTTGCAGTCGGTTAAAAAGTAGCCTATGTTCTTTCTCAGGCTCCAGACTTTCTTTGTACCAAATTTCATTTAAATCGGTCCAGTAGTTTTAGCGTGAAAGCGTAACAGACAGACAGACAGACAGAGTTACTTTCGCATTTATAATATTAGTTAGGATTTGTACCACGAAAAGAGTTGTAAAAATCGTATAGGCATAGCATTAATTGTACCTACTCTTATATTGGATAAACTAGTGCTTAAAAAAAATAACAATTTCCGATATTTTCGCAGTTCCTACAAATTGGAATATAACAAATATATTGTGACGAATTTAACTCGCGCATTATATTTTTCCGTCCCATATTCGTAGCTTAACGTTATTGATTAATAGAAGCACTCTTATTTAAAGTTCACATTATTTTCCAATATATAAAAAGCGAGCTTCTGTAACGTTACGAAATCCATTAAACTTCCGAAATTCCGCCTCCACTCGACTTCTATTCTCGTTACCTCTCGTATTTTATAAGCTGGCAATATCATCGTTACATTTCTCATTTCCACGCTGGATCAAAGTGATTACAGATTGTTCGCACCGTATTGAGAGGCACCGTGTGTGATCAGCTTTATATTGAAGTTGTTTCCATTACATTCTGTAAGCACCTGTTTTAGGTGTCTGTATCCAGTAAAACGGGACCCTGTTAGGACTCTGCTGTCAGTCCGTCTGCCACCAGTATCTGATGAACCGTGATAGATAAGTTGGAATTTTCACAGATAATGTATTTCTGTTGCCGGAATACTAAAATCCTTACTAATATTATAAATGTGAAACTAACTCTATCTGTCTGTCTGTCTGTCTGTTACGCTTTCACGCTAAAACTACTGGACCGATTTAAATGAAATTTGGTACAAAGAAAGTCTGAAGCCTGTGAAAGGACATAGGCTACTTTTTAACCGACTGCAAAAAAGGAGAAGTTCCACGCGGACGAAGTCGCGGGCAGAAGCTAGTAACGAAATAAATTAAATATTTAAGGGCAATAAAAATAATAGAGCCCCTATATGGTATAAACTCCTTTATTGTATGGGAGTTCTTTTATTTTTACTGACTTTTTTATAGATAATACCTACCTACGAAAGATTTCGTGCGCGTGCCCGATTCGTACTTGTTTATGAAATATTTGGAAATAAATAGTTAAATATTTTTCATAGGTTTAATTAGGTACTTTTATTTAATTCAAATTACTAGACAAATTCAGTTAATTTCTAACCGCGAGCTCTGGTTTAGTCCGTCAATTTCTAACAGGTTTTTTAGTCCTTTAAATCAATCGATTGGAATCAAAATAAATAAAGTGTCACGCAAACGTTAAAACCTGGGGGGCTAGACAAGTGCCCAACGTTCAACGTTAACGTTAAACGTTAGCACCAAAATGTATGGTATTTGACATCCGCGAACGACTGTCACGTACGTCACAAATGTCAAATCCCATACATTTTGGTGCTAACGTTTAACGTTAACGTTGAACGTTGGGCACTTGTCTAGCCCCCCTGATCTATATTACGTACTTAGGTAAAAGGTAAAAATTAAGCCAATGGTAGACTTAAAGTCAAGTCGATAAGGTTACTGATCGTTTGGCTGTATGGTAAGGATTTCGAGTTTGCTGCCCAAATAATCGGGCTCACTTGAGATTTATGGGATGGGAATGATTAGGGGTGTAAAGCGACACAGTACGTCCATTTACGAGTTCACAGTTATGTACTTTGAAAGGAACATTCGTCATTGATGTAACCTTCGTCCCATTGGCATGTTGATGTTTGTATTGAGCAGGGTTGGAACTGATAAACATTAAAAGCATTGAGATCGGTTTTTTGAAAATCATTTTCTTTTCCTGCTTTCTCTTTTTTGTATTAGACAGATTCTTAATTTGACCTTTCCTTTTAGGAACGACCTTTCTACTTGATGCTTCCATTTTCATGACAATTTTAATTATAATTCATATTTAAAACTTTCTTTTACAGAGTAACCAAATTATAATAGTGGTTTTATAATTAATCGCAAGATATCTGCACGCTATTTAAAAATAAAAAAATGTATGTAGAAATTCCTGTTTCTCTTACAGACTGAATATATTTAAGTTGAACTTTACTTTGCAAAAGTAGGTAAGTTTATTTTCCGAATAAAAGTTTTCCCGTTAAAAGCAGCATATATCAAGTTCCAAAAGAATAGGGAAAAATCCAAGGACGCTATTAATGAAGGCTTACCCTAAATAACTAACGTCAAACCTGGACTGTAGTGTGTACATTGCTAATATCTGATTCACCATTAGCCCTAAAGACTCATCGACTGAGTCAACACACTGACAGCTACAGTATACTATGGCACAGTTATTTAATGCTTAGAGTACATCAAAATCAAATAGGGTGAGTTCTAGTAAGATCGGACACGGTTAACACCGTACGATGTGAATTTACGCTTCATCTGGGAGATATTTTTAGTGCTGGCAACATGACATTTTCATGGCACTATATAATACCGCGTTATATATACATCGTACGGTGTTAACCGTGTCCAATCTTACCAGAACTCACCCTATAAGCTCTTGATATGAGCAATATTGCAAAGTGAAGTCTCAAAAGAAACTCTTTCTTATGCATTGGTTGTAGACCTAATGGACTAGTAGTTAAAGCTCCTGACTAAACTGAAGGTTATGATTTTACATAATATTGTTCCTACTGAATTCCCATGTAGCTCAGTGATGATGATGAGACTTTTTATCTTGGACGCTACGTGTTGCTATGTATGTTTATTTGTTATCTGATAGGTACCCAAATTATAAGCCTTGCTTAGTTTAGGATTGGGACTAGACTGTACATCTTAATTTATTGCTGTAGCGAGTGAAAAAAAGAAAAGTTTTATGATAAAAAGCTTAACTAACTTAAGTAACAATAATCTAAAAGCATTGTCTAATGATACAAAAACTCGTAAAAGACAAGGACTAATTTTCGCTCTTATGTTTAATGTAGCCATAATTTCGATTGACAAAAGATTTTCAACTTTGAAGTTAAACTTCCATTACTGGCAGTAATCTTATTGCGTATTATATGAGTTGGGGTTCCATCAAGTAACGCGATCCGAGTCATTACGCCGCTGGCTTTTTAGGCCGAAGCTCGTAAATTATGCGAGTGCTCGTGGGCGGCGACGAATCACTGAGCTGCTGTGCTAATCACTGTCAATGCTTCATTAGAGCTAGTATGTGATACTTAGCGATCAATAAGGATATTTCTAGGTATCTAAGTAGTACCTACACAAATAGTGAAGTGTTCTTAAAGGATGGAGACACGAGCTGTCGCAAAGAACTTTTACCTGGCCCTTTGACCGTCTTTAAATTCATTTACGTAGTACTGAATCACTGAGCTGCTGTGCTAATCACTGTCACTACTTCATTAGAGCTAGTATGTGATACTTAGCGATCAATAAAGATATTTCAAGGTATCTAAGTAGTACGCAGATATTGAAGTGTAGGTAATTAAAGGATGGAGAGACGAGCTGTCGCAAAGAACTCTTACCTGGCCTCTTGACCGTCTTTAAATTCATTTACGTAGTACTGAATCACTGAGCTGCTGTGCTAATCACTGTCACTGCTTCATTAGAGCTAGTATGTGATACTTAGCGATCAATAAAGATATTTCAAGGTATCTAAGTAGTACCTACACAAATAGTGAAGTGTTCTTAAAGGATGGAGACACGAGCTGTCGCAAAGAACTCTTACCTGGCCCTTTGACCGTCTTTAAATTCATTTACGTAGTACTGAATCACTGAGCTGCTGTGCTAATCACTGTCACTGCTTCATTAGAGCTAGTATGTGATACTTAGCGATCAATAAAGATATTTCAAGGTATCTAAGTAGTACCTACACAAATAGTGTAGTGTTCTTAAAGGAGACACGAGCTGTCGCAAAGAACTCTTACCTGGCGCTTTGACCGTCTTTAAATTCATTTACGTAGTACTGAATCACTGAGCAGCTGTGTTAATCACTGTCACTGCTTCATTAGAGCTAGTATGTGATACTTAACGATCAATAAAGATATTTCAAGGTATCTGAGTTGTACGCAGATAGTTAAGTGTACTAAAAAGATGGAAACGCAAGCTGTCGCAGAGAACTCTTAACTGGCGATTTGAACAATGAAATATAATTTCAACAAGATTTTTTCTCGAACTGTTTTTCCAGACTAATCTTTTGTAAAAAAAGTAGACACGTAATAAAAAAATGTCCTTCTTTTTCTTAATAGGTACTTAAGTATTACATTAAAGAAAAACCGATCAAGTCGTACCTACGTAAGCGAGAAATATGCAATTCGCAAAACAAAATAAGTACGTTTGAATTGCACCGTAATGAACAATAATATTCTATTTAAAAATAAACATAATAATGCAACCTGACGGTATTCCTGGAATACGATCTATTATGCATGAAACAGTGGGTTATTAAAATCCTTTGCAATGCAATGTTGGTTTTGAGAGGAAATTAGTTTCTCAGGCGCTGTGAATTGTGAAATAAGCGCTTCAACGAACTCGCGATTAAAATCTTTATACATTTGTATGAATCAGAAAGTGCCTTTTCTCCTGTTCATTTCTGTTTCCACGAAATTGGTTATTTCTACCTCAAGATTTTTAATAGACTATATAATAGGTACCTGCATAGTAATTGTTTAACGAGTCTAAGATTGGACTAATTTTAAGACAGAAAAATTTGAATACAGCCTATTATTACAATTTATAGTCATAATATCAACCGAAAGACGTCCACTGCTGGACATAGGACTCCCCTACCGATGATCACATCGACCGATCATTACTTAATTACAATTTACTTACTTTATAAGTTTTAAACTCGCGCACAATGGTATACGTTTGTTCTATTGTTTTACTGTCGTCTTTATACGCAATTAAATTCGTTAGGTATAGTTGGTTCATGGCTATGTGTTTTAACCACGAAAGCATAGTAAATTATCATCTTCATATTAATAGGTATGTCCTTTTTATTTATATTATGTACCTACACTATAACATCACGACAGTACGTTGATCATAAAATATCATCTTCATATTCAATACCTACATATTTGTTTACACAGTGTAGTAACACACACAGTGTAGTACACTATAACATCACGGCAGTGAGTTGAAATTGTTCCACAAAGCCAGAGGTCAACCACTCTCGACTGATGGATATCAAATAACATATTTGGCCGCAGTCAGTTCAGCATTATTAAGTAAACGTGCTATGAAGCTCGGTTGTGGTGTGTTTAACCTAAATCTCATCGATATTGTACAGGAATAATGTTGAGGTACATTTATATTAGAATAGGCGGACATAGGTGGGTCATTTTTAAATTTTGCGCAAGTAAACTTAGGTTAAAACAATTTATGATTGTAATTGTTTGTAGCGCCACGGGTTTTAATAGATTTCACGTAGGATTTATAGTGCAAAGTATCAGCATCCATTCATTGATAGAAATAGGTAAGTACCTACTTGGTATTCATTTTTCCCTATTATTTAATATAAAGTTTACCATTCTGTTACCAGAGATAACCACAGTGTTACTCTTAAGGAAATGGGAATGGTCAATATTTTTGTATCATTTATTGGACATAAACAAATATTTCAGCTTGTGTTGTTACTGGCGGTTAGTTACTAAATATATAATTTTAATTACCTGAAAAAAAATTTAAAAAGACCCCGTAATTTACGCAATATCAAAGTGGTAATTTTTGCCATAATAAAAGCATATACATTATATTATACGAGATGGTTTTTAATATTATTCAAATTGTAATGAAATAGTGGAATCAAAAATATATATTTCGTAATACTTTCTCATGAATTCGCGGTTATTATTTCATATTTCACAACCGGGTAGTACTTAGTTACAATTTGTAAATTATTAAATAAGGTAGGTATGTAATATCACTTTAGACTATTATTAGCTCAGTACGAAAACCTACGGGTAGGTACTGTGAAATTTTCGAAACGTAATAAAATATTTGTTAAATCCGTTTTAATCATTTGTATAGGTAAACAAAAAAGCATCAGAAACCATTATTTAAATTGAAAACAAAACCGATTTAAAAAATATTTCAACGCAGGAAAACAAAACACGGCTCTGTATTAAGTTACATTTGGTTATGGAAAATAGGGATGCAGTAGCAAAATTGTAAGTTAGTTAAACTCTAAAAGGCATAACTCGACAACGCCTGGACCTATTTGGCCAATTTTTTTTTTAAAAGTTCTTTGAAGTCCACGGATGGTTCTTACGGCGAGAAAAAATCGAATAATTGCCGGGAAAACCCTAAAAACAGCCCTTTTCTTTTCCCATACAAACGATGTCTAACTAAAATTACATAATTTGAATTTCGAACGGGCAGGATGACGTCTACCGTCACTGCTATAGGCTATAAAAAAGGGATCCGGGCGAAGCCGGGGCGGGCCGCTAGTATGTTTTATAAATTTACGTCGGAAAGCACATAAATTACCGCCGCCGACGCGTAAAAAATCTGCCATTATCGCCAACAAGAGAAAGCTCCGCGTTATATAGGTACTCAAAGTTGTCCTACGGGATCGTTTTAGGACAAAGTCAAGGGCAATAGATTTCTTCTTCGTTAACTTTTGTAACCAGTCGGTTTATTCAGTAGTTTAGATGTGGTGTAAATATCCACTTGAACTATTATAAGTAGGTTTGCATTCGTCAGTGGTGATGATCATGAATTTACACTTTATCGTCATAAGAATGATAACATGTACATGTAATAAGTATAAATTGGAATGAAACAACTATTAACGGATTTAACTCGCGTATTTTTATTTTATTTTATTAGCTGTCGTTTCGGATTCTTTACAGTTTCCATAATCGTAGCACGACTGAGCTGACAATAGTCTAACGCTAAAGACTTTAGCGTTAGACTATTGTCCGTTAATAGTTGTTTCTTTCCAATGTGTAATAACCGCGAAGGCATCAGAAATTATTAAGTATAAATTGATAAAGTATTACGCCTACTTGGACCCTAATGAACCTATATACATAATTATAGATAGGTATTTTGTAAAATATGTAATAGAATTTACTAGTTAGTAGTTAGGTAACTTAAGGATACACAAAACTGTACTAGTAATACCATAACACCTATATTTACAAATAAATTAATTTAAATAATTATTAATGGATAAGTAATTAGATTGAAACAATTATAACGGATTTATTTTGTGTAAGTATTTAATTTTATATTCCGAAGTTTCGAAAACGCTACAGTTCCCATATTCGTAGCACAACTTAGCTGATGATAGTTTAACACGACGACATAGATATTAATAGTGATAGTGTACGAATATGGTAACTGTAAAGTTTTCAAAACGTAAACAAATTAAATTATATACTCTAGTTAAATGCGTTAACTAGGTACAATTGTTAAATTCCTATACGTAATAACCGCGGTGGCATTAGAAATTGTTTGATGGGTAATAGGTATTATTATAATTAACTATTCGACTAGGTATATCTTTTAACATTGTCCAACGTCACTAATAGCGGGTGATACCGGTCTTAATACGATACCTAAGTATTTTTATTTATAACAATATTTTTTCCGTTATTATTTACTGTTATAATCTAAAATCGCCCACTTCCCGCAGTGCTGTCCAGCAATCGCGGTCACCGCGGGCGGTGTTCCGGAGCACCGCCCACGGGACCAATCCGTTACCGCCCGCCGTATAATCACTTTTGCGATATTATTTACAGATAATACATTATCACCTGCTGTGATTCAAAATCAATATGATATTATTTGTTTTGTTGATTTGTATTTACGATTGGTTAAATAGGTATTGAGATTATTGTAGTTTTTTTTTTACTCATTATGTTCCAGGTAGGTATATATTTTTTTTGTAGGGTCATTTGGACAGTGAAAATCTTTATAATGGCACTGCGACAAGAAACGCTGCAAGAAACTCGCCAATAAATAGGTAGGTACGCCTTTTTTGAATACTTATTATCTATACTAATAATATAAAGAGGAAAGGTTTGTTTGTTTGGATTGAAAAGGCTCCAGTATGGCTGGACGATTTCAAAAATTCTTTCACTGATGGGAAGCTAAACTATTCCCGAGTGACATAGGCTATAAAAAAAAGATAAGTTACTAAACTTAGTGAAGCCGGGGCGGACAGCTAGTATTCTATATAAATACATGGGTATTTTGTAAATAATGCAATAGTACAAGTAACAAAATCATAGCTAGCTAAAATAAATGAGCGAATCACAATGTCATTTTCACGATAAATTTAAAAACGGACTATCTGACTTTGGAACTATGAAAACCGTAAAGTGCAAAATTTGTCAAATAGTGAATTCTCAGTCACCCGGGTGTAAGTTTTGGAACTGCTTGCAGTCTGCAATTCAAATATCGTACGAAGTTGCAGTCATCTCACGATGCGCTTGTTAAGGATGCAGTTTGGGTAAAGTTTGCATATTGTTATTGAATTGCCAGTATGAGTCATTTTAAGGACAAATTTTACATGTTATTGGTCATTTATTTTTTTGGGTTCCCTAAACGAGGTTTAGTTTAAGATTCCATCGATCATTTAAAAGGTGACACTTCGGAATGAAACAACTATTAACGGATTTAACTGGCGTATTTTTATTTTATTTTATTAACTGAAGTTTCGGATTCTTTACAGTTCCCTTTAAGTAGTTACTTTAGCGTTAGACTATTGCCAGCTCAGTCGTGCTACGATTATGGAAACTGTAAAGAATCCGAAACGTCAGCTAATAAAATAAAATAAAAATACGCGAGTTAAATCCGTTAATAGTTGTTTCATTCCAATGTGTAATAACCGCAAAGGCATCAGAAATTATTAGGTGACACTTCGTTTAAATCTGCTTCATGGCACGTCCTCCTGAAACCTTCTATCCCCGTACAGCATAATCATGCGAACTAAATAATATGTAAGTATAAATCTTGCAACACAATTTTGAAGCAGGTATCATCAACCGATTGAGGTGAAATTTTGTATACACGTTCAATTTGCATGAAAATATATGGTTAACTATGTGACGTCATTCTAATACCAAATTAAGGGGGTGCAAGGGGTGGAAAACCAAATGTCTACAAATATACCCGAATGGGTCAAACAAAAGCGTATCACAATATGTACATTGCAAAATTGAATATATAAAATGGAAATCGATTAAGTCGTTCTAAAATCATCTCCGCAATAGCTTGTTTAATTTTTAACCCCCGACTCAAAAACAACGGGGTGTTGTAAGTTTGACGTGTCTGTCTGTCTGTGTTTTTGTGTGTGTGTGTCTGTCTGTGGCATCATAGCTCTCTCACGCAAGAACCGATTTTGATTCTGTTTTTTTTTTTGTTTGAAAGGTGACTATGTCGGGAGTGTTCTTAGCTGTGATGTTTAATGAAAATCGGTTTAGTAGTTTAATAATTAGGGGTTCGCTTCTCATTTACTTGTAGGTACCTACTTACTTAATATTTACAATCTACCTAAACCTACGGTCCCCCGACATGACGTTTTCTTTGTAGAAATATGAATACTTAGGTACTTAACTAATATTAAGATATTATTATTGTTATACTTTTTAGAGGGCATTTTTGTTTTTATGTCGGGGGTATGTTAAATTTTTAATTTATTTTTTAATTCATTGTGGCTAGTAATTGAAATTTACGCAAGAGGCGCTGCTCTAATGAGCATCGTTTCATTGTTTGGATTTCAAACATTTGAAATTCAAACAAACTCTTTAGTAACGTTTCTGTCGCATTTGATTTTCTTTCATTCATTACTGCGTAGATTATACGAACCTGGGGCCCTAGACAAGTGCCCAACGTTCAACGTTAACGTTGTTGTATGGGATTTGACATCCGCGAACGACTGTCACGTACGTCACAAATGTCAAATCCCATACATTTTGGTGCTAACGTTTAATGTTAACGTTGAACGTTGGGCACTTGTCTAGCCCCCCTGTTATTTCACGGGGGCCTAAGACGTTGATACTCTGGTTTTCTTATACTAGTTGTGTTTGTTTAATGTGGTTACTATGGGCGTCCCGAGGTTGCTGACCTGACTTCGCCGTATACGGAAATTAAATAAACACTGCGAATAGAACACACAAACAAGGTAGTTTATCAGTAAGGACCAGTTTCATAAGTTTCTAGGAAGTCCCGTGTGAGATATTTACAACTATTTAATAACATAAAATACGTTAAAGATTATCCTAAAATAATTTATCCCGTACATTATTTATATTAATTAATCACTATTTGGAATGAAACAACTATTAACGGATTTAACTCGCGTATTTTTATTTTATTTTATTAGCTGACGTTTCGGATGCTGACAAAAGTGAGCTTTTAGCGTTAGACTATTGTCAGCTCAGTCGTTGCTACGATTATGGAAACTGTAAAGAATCCGAAACGTCAGCTAATAAAATAAAATAAAAATACGCGAGTTAAATCCGTTAATAGTTGTTTCATTCCAATGTGTAATAACCGCGAAGGCATCAGAAATTATTAATCACTATTTATCAAACTTATTTTTTGTTTCTAAATTGTGATAAATATCTTACTTGAATATTTTGAAGCAATTGTGTAAAATACTTGAATTAATTACTGCAGCATAAAATTTCTAATGTCTTCTAATGGTTTGCTTTTTTTTCTCGTACTGGCGTAGGTAGTATTTTAATTTTGTAACATTAATGAGTTCAAATTAAAATACTACGCCAGTTTTGAATAACAAATATATACTTACCTATCTATACTAATATTATAAACAGGAAAGGTTTGTTTGTTTGGATTGAATAGGCTCCAGAACGGCTGAACTGATTTCAAAAACTCTTTCACTGTTGGGAAGCTACGCTATTTCCGAGTGACATAAGCTATAAAAAAAAGATGATCCGGCGGACAGCTATAGTAATATAAAGATAGGAAGCACCTAATAATAATATTTGTCTAAATTATCGAATTTGATAAGTATGTAAAGATAAATTAAGGTAGGTAAGTCATAAACTTAAGGGTGATTCCACGGGCGTTTCAACCGCCGTCAGTCCCTTGCCATAAATATTAAAGAATTAAGCTACAATAAGATTTAAACTCTATTAATTTTGACGACAAGTGCGAGCGTAGTATGTCGTCGCATCATTTCAAAACGTTATTCTTGTTGTAGCTCATTTCTTCAATATTCAGGACTGACGGCGGTTGAAACGCCCGTGGAATCACCCTTAAATATATGAATATACATTTTTCAGTTTTCGTACATACAAATAAACTAAAACTTTTCTATAGCGTTAAATTTATTTACTTCGTGAGGTCGGCGTGCGTACAATCGGACAGTTAATTCAAACGTGTGCGTTGGTATTTTGTTTATAATACAGTCAGCACTGAATGTTATTTTACGGTAAATATAGACGCAGTCAATACAACTTTGCGGGGTTTATTTAGATTTTCGCCGTAAACTACGCGCCAATGTTGCTATATAGATTATTTTATCTGTTTAATTTATAGTATTTGGGTTTGTAAGCCTGGACATTTTATATTGTATTTTTGTTGTATAAATGTAAAGATCTGTCCCTATCGAGAAAACATTAAAAAAATAAGGTACATGGTAGGTATCATTCAAAAAGCAAATTCTTAATAATCACTTACACGTTGGAATAAAATAATAACGTTTTACAGATTCTCGTACCTAATCGTAACAATTATAATTCGCACACCTAGATCTAAAGGGAGCTTACTCAAAAACCTGAAGATTTTAGTTATGCACACCATCGGATTCCAGTAAAATCCACCTACCACTAAAACAGATTTAAGCTAATATAACTCTGCTAGCTTCATTATAAAAAACATAAATCTATACATAAAACTCATGCGTGCATATGGACATATTAATCGGTTTTTCACCTCTCCTGAAAAAGTAACTTTTTTGAGTTAGCGCCCTTTAGAATGCGAATTATCTGTCCCCAGCTAGATTCGAACCGGCAACCACTAGACCCTCACTAATCGTGTATTCTTTTAATTCCATCTACAGTGCTTACATAAGTGTATATACCTAACTTTGGAATGAAACTATTGTAACGAATTTAACTCGCGTATTTCATTCGCTGACGTTTCGACACGCTAAAGTGATTATACATTACTAGCTTCTGCCCGCGACTTCGTCCACGTGGAACTTCTCCTTTTTTGCAGTCGGTTAAAAAGTAACCTATGTTCTTTCTCAGGCTCCAGACTTTCTTTGTACCAAATTTCATATAAATCGGCCCAGTAGTTTTTGCGTGAAAGCGTAACAGACAGACAGACAGAGTTACTTTCGCATTTATAATATTAGTTAGGATTAGAGCGTCAAACTGTCGTCAGCTCAATCGTGGTACGAATATGGGAACTGTAAAGTTTTCAACGTTTGCAAATAAAATAAAATAAGCGAGTTAAATCCGTTTATAGTTGTGTAGTTCCAATCCGTTATAGTTGTTTTATTTCTATCAGAAATTTTAAGTGTAAAAGTAGTATAATAATTTCTGATGCATTCCAATGTATAACAGTAGGTAGTATTCCTTCCTTTAAAAGCTACAGCACCTAGTGTGTATAGACCAACGGGTGTAATTTATTCGAGTAGCACCTCGCGGGCGGTATCAATCAACCGTCTCAGATAACACTGTTGTTCTAGCAGAACGGCATTACAAATTATACTATAGGTTGCAATGAAACAACTATAAACAGATTTAACTAGCGTTTTTTATAAACCTTACAGTTTCCATAACCGTAGCACGACGGGCCTGACGATAGTCTAACGCTAAAGTGAGTGTTTCATTCCAATGTGTAATAACCGCGAAAGCATCAAAAATTGTTATACTATATATATAACACTAGCTTCTGCCCGTGACTTTGTCCGTGTGGAACTCCTCCTTTTTTGCAGTCTGTTAAAAAGTAGCCTATGTCCTTTCTTAGGCTTCAGACTTTCTTTGTACCAAATTTCATTTAAATCGGTCACAGACAGACAGAGTTACTTTCGCATATATAATATTAGTAGGGATAGTAGGGATCAGTAGGGATGTTATAATATCTAAAACACCTATATTTTAGATGGCTAAATTTCTAAATAGCCACGGACCCGGCTATTTAGAAATTTGCCAATCGATAATAGCAACCGAACAAAACAAATGAAAAATTGTATGGAAGTGACATACGCTATCGGAACGTGACGTGGTCGGAGTACACGTATGTCGATTCAATACAATGCATTTGTTGCGTTTGGCTGCTATTATTGAGAGGTGCTTCTCTAAGTACCTATTCATTGAGATTCCCAATGGTTGTAGCGTAGGTACACTAAGCGTCAGAATTATTGTCCGATGCACTTCGACCCATTGGGATCTTTTTTTCCTATTCCTTCTATAGCTTACTCCAGGTTCTCCATAAACGATTCCATGTATCATATTATCTCTCCCTGTCGCAATTCCTCTAAGTCTCCAGGCTCCAGGTATCTGACGTGACCTCATCTACTAGTTATGAAGTTAATAGATAGGGTCAGGTAATTCTGACGTTTAGTGTACTATCTTATTTCCTTATAGTAAGTCATTATTATTTTAAGTTAAGACATTTATGTGGCTCATCCTTTCTTTCTACCTACAATAAACCGACGTTTTCCTGCTTTTTTTATATTAGTATAGATAGGTACCATAATTTTATTATTAATGTTATTAAACCTTGGATGTAAATCAAGTTTAATACAAAATATATTATGAAACTATAATAATTTCTGATTCCTTCGCGGTTAATACACGTTGAAATGAAACAATTACTAACGGATTTAACTCGCGTATTTTTATTTTATTTTATTTGCTGACGTTTCGGATTCTTCACAGTTTCCAAAATCGTAGCACGACTGAGCTGACAATAGACTAACGCTAAAATAAAAAAAAAAATACGCGAGTTAAAACCGTTAATAGTTGTTTCATTCTAATTTATGAAACTGTTATTGACTGTAAAAGTTTTTCTACTTCTCTGACTCAGTTCCTATTTGATTGTGACATTACTTAAAACAATATCAACATAGAATCTTCCGGAATCCATCACATTGCGATACGATACGTAATGCGATCGTTTTCGCAACGCATTAGCGATATCGAAGTACATTACACGTATGTTCGGTGATATTCCATGTAAGTATAGGTACATTATAGTTACATTATAGTCTGGAGCTGGTAAAAGATTTGGAGCAGACAATAAGCATGACTTTTTTTACTTTGCCCATCAAGTAGATTACCAAAAAATATTGGACACATATTTTTTAATCAAACAAACAAAATCTCGGCCTCGTAACGTAACGAGCCTCAACTCGCAAACTTTTTAAGCGATTATCTTTGGCATTTATTGCTCGATTGATAAAGAAATAGTACATTACGCACCTAGGCCAGTAAAATAAAAAATGTCTCAGATCACATGTAATTGTCGTCCGAGGCGAAGCCGAGGTTGACAAAAAGGTGATCTGAGGCTTTTTATTTACTGGCCGAGATCAGTATACTATTATTCTGTTAGACGAAGCCAGAAAGCGGAAATTTCATTTAGCGCAGAGGCCACAAAGTTGGCGCTTTCTGGCCGGAGGACGGAAAAAACTATGACATGTGTAAATTATTTTTAGATAATCTGACGGCCAAATGGAATTATCTTTACCGAGTCGTCATTCCTATTTAAAGATAAATTAAATTTGCACAAATATGTAACTTTACACAACTCATGGCTTTACACTGTGGTACTTACGTAAGAACACATTGTAAACTTTTGCGGATTTTTTGGTAGCTGTGGCGGTCCACATCTTGTCATCACATTCCGCCAAAACATGTCACAGTCATGAAACCCACGTACCAGATAAATCGAGCAGCATTTCATTAGCAGTACACTACACGTAGTAGGTATCAATATATAACCTACTAGCTTCTGCCCGCGACTTCCTCCGCGTGGAACTCCTCCTTTTTTGCAGTCGGTTAAAAAGCAGCCTATGTCCTTTCTCAGGCTCTAGACTTTCTTTGTACCAAATTTCATTTAAATCGGTTCAGTAGTTTTAGCGTGAAAGCGTAACAGACAGACAGACAGAAAGACAGAGTTACTAACGCATTTATAATATTAGTAGGGATGTAGTATTATTGCTCTTAAGTCCCCAGAATCCGAGGATATACTTATTGTCCTGCAAAGTAGCAAAGGTTAATGTTTTAATTGTAATAATGTATTTACCGCGTAAATGACGAAAATAACTGAATAATAAAAACATTTTTTTTTAACAATTGTTACGTAGTATTTTACACCGAGCTCTCTGACTATTATAAAACGTCACGAGAAAGGAACATTATGATATCACGGAAGAATATCTTGTTTTCTCAATGTAATGCGAGAAAAAACTGTTTTTAGTAAGGATAGGTATTCCAGTTGAGCTTCACGTAGGTGTTTACATAAACAAAGCTATTTGTTTGATATATATACCTACCTAGCTACGTAGACAATCGACTTGTATTGATCTAGTTCCAAACTAACTAGGTACCTAAAAATTTTAGTCTGGGAACTAACGGATAAACACATAGGTACACTAAATAAATCCCTACTAATATTATAAATGCGAAAGTAACTCTGTCTGTCTGTTACGCTTTCACGCTAAAACTACTGGACCGATTTAAATAAAATTTGGTACATATAAAGTCTGGATCCTGAGAAAGGACATAGGCTACTTTTTAACCGACTGCAAAAAAGGAGGAGTTGCACGCGGACGAAGTCGCGGGCAGAAGCTAGTAAGACATAATTTCATTTCACAACGTGCCTTCGTTGTGAAATGAACTTTGTACCTACTCACTATTTAAAAAAGGATCTTGTATGGCCTATTGCTCCTTCAGAGTCATATTACTACTAATTTAACGGTAGTAATATACGACTGTTACCTCCCGAATAGCGGCCAGAGACTTCGATAACTTGACCAACTGGCCATCAGGATACACTCCCGAATAGCGGCCAGAGACTTCGATAACTTGACCAACTGGCCATCAGGATATAAAAGGATCTTCAAGGACCAAAAAAACTCTCTCTCAAGCTATATTTTTCTTCATAATAGGTCCTAACTATATAAAATACCTATTCTAGTTCTCAACTGGTGTGATACTGGGCCCAAATGAAGTATGCATACCACCAACTTCATTTACAATAATTACGTAAGTTCATTTAATTTGCTGATACAATTTTGTTCCTAAATATCAATAGCTGTAAGGTTTATTCTGCGTTAGCCCCGCGTTCCTCAGGTGCAGTGCCACCACAAATTACTTTGAAATGTTTGGCAAATGAACAATCCGAACGGAATACGAGTTTGCATTGATTAGTGAGAAAGCAAATTAATTTGACGGCTAAATTGTTATTCTAAATCCTAATATATTTGCAAATTGTACACACTCAATATTAATAACTTAAATAGTTTAGGTACTAATTTCTGATGATTTTGCGGTTATTACACACCAGCTTCTGCTAGCGACTTCATCTGCGTTAAGCACCCCCGTTTTACTCCTTTAGGGGATGATTTTCGAAAAAATATTTCACATATTTTTTAGGACTTTTGATGAAGAACTTTCATACTGAACTTCATTCGAATAACCTCAAAAACAAAGTTTCATACTAACTTGGAACCCTCGCTTAACCCTCTTAGGGGGTAAATTTAGGCCCTGCGTTGATAGATCAGTCAGAAGGTCATCTTTCTCTTATGTAGATTTAGATTAGAATGGGCACATAGTCTAAGGTTAAATCGCTTTCGACTTGAAACTGTCTTTCTTTTATACAATGTAATGATGATGAAGACAAACGACAATGTTTTTCCTCTTAGTAATAAAACGGTTAATGAATAAAGTTTCTTCTTGTTTTTACTGTAGTATTAATTTTTTTAGTCATCACTTTCTATCATGTCATAAATGAAATAGGTAACATCAAAGCCATTAATGTCTTGCCGAAAAAACAATAATAGGTAATAATTACCAAAAAATACTGGACACGTATAAGATACATGCTTCTAAAGTTCAGGGCTTGTGACGTCACGTTGTTGTATAAATTATACCTTAATGGGACCACGAGCACTCTCGAAATTTTGATGCGCATATCTTTGACATTTATTGTTCCATTTAGAAAAAAAACGTGCTCTATTTTTTAACAATCTAACTGACACACTAAATGGAATTTCGCTTACCCAATCATCATCCTATTTAACAAAGCTATTTCTATACGCTGTACCGAAATGCTCATCAATAATTACCATTATAATTACACTGTTTAATAATTCCTGTACTAGAATTTCCAATTCCTGGCAGGTGACTCCCAATTTCCGATGGAATATTGGTCGTGGAAGATTTACGGCACCGGTGGCACCATCCGGTGTGTGCTCGTAAAACAAACTACTTACTAAGATCGTGCAGTAGTTAAATTGTAAGCACCAAAGCTTAATTTCAATATGTAATCTTCCTTATGGATATTATATCTATGATCAAATTGTTACGTTGGTTAGATGTACCTACCTAAGTACATTCTTATAACTCAAGTTGTCAGTTTAAGTTGTACATATGAATATCCTACTACTATTATAAAGGCGAAAGTTTGTAAGTATGGATGTATGGATGTTTGTTACTCTGTCACGTAAAAACTACTGAATGTATTTGAATTAAACTTTACCACAATATAGCTTATACATCAGAATAACATATAGGCTATATTTTATAACGATAAAGTGTAAAATACTAATCATACGCAGACGAAGTCGCGGGCAGAAGCTAGTAATATATAAATTTTTTGAACATGTAGGCGTGAAATGAAAGAACTAGATATATAAACAGATTTAACACGCGTATTTTTTTTTATTAGCTGCCGTTTCTTTAGCGTTAGACTATCGTCAGCTCACGTGCTACGATTTTGCCGAAACGTCAGCCAATAAAATACAATATGCGAGTGAAATCCTTTTATAGTTGTTTCATTCCAATGTGGTAGGTAAATTTAGTAGGTACCTATGAGAAAAGCTCATAAAGTACTCGTAGATATACTTCATATCGCAAGATAATTGGAGGTAAAATAACGTTTGCCGGGTCAGCTAGTATATTTTATTTCATAGTTTAATTTTCACTCAAGTCAAAGAAATAATTAAGAACGCTTTAACAGACTTCTAAAGGTTTTTAAGACTTTTGCAGTTTCTTCTTCAACTTGAGTGGTATTTCATTGAATAACTGTAGTGCTATTAATTAAATTAAAACTGTTAATCTCATACTTAGATAATAAGTTTCAATTAATTCATTAACATCAGAAGTGAGATGAATAAAACTCGAAACAAATGAAAAGTGCCAACTGGCTCAATGGTTCTTTGAATAAAAAAACTATCGACTGCCATTCGCAGTCTACGCGGCTCGTCATATCAATGGCAATAACGTGTGAACGAGCATAGCCGAAATCACGACAGGCGACGAGTGACGTCAAAGTTTTCCCATCCGAGCACGCAATAAATGTTACTGTCACCAACCAAAGTTTATTGAGAACCTAGCAAAAATAGACGTTTCATCCGACTTACACCTAGAACTTATGACTAGCTTCAAGGTTTTTTAATGAATAAAGAATCGACATAGGTTATAAAAATCTTGCGATTCCTTTATTTTAATGTGTAAATTATTACGTCGCTTTTATCGGACGGTAGCGAAATCCGATATGTTTGAGCACATAAGATCAGATTCTGACTAGTAGGTACAAGTATAAATACTAATCTATTTTTCTAATTTTAAACTACATACTTATTCTATATGTCACTTATACATTTTTACTTACTTCAATTAAAACTTCAGCATCAGTAAAGCTGCTCTATAATTTATCTCCTAAAATACCCGCTTCCTTCAACATCATCTAACAGATTCCCATTTACCTAAAACTTAAGCCGTAGTACAGGTGATCAACGAATATAATTTTTCTCAAACATGCAATGAAATATCGTCCTTCCGTGGGTCAAAATCCGACGGGAAATATGTACTTCCCGATCGAGGCCTGCAAGTCACTGTTTCCCGGCGGCGGCAGTAATGTACTATACCTGCTGAAACATTCAAGCTTAAATTTGTAATCCGTAGACTCGACAAAGTCGTTAAATCAACCGCGTATTTTATAACCTATCGCGTTAACATTACACCAATAACCAAGGTAAAACATTGAATGCTGAACACTGTTTAGCATAATCGCATAGTCTAATCCGGAGGAAGAGAGAGGGAGGACAGAGGGGGTATATAAAGGCTTTGACATGCAAATGGACAGACCATTGCTTTGACTTCTGTAGGCTGTAACGAACTAATTAGACGGTAAACGGCTGTGGTTCAGTGGTTATTAGAACCAGGGAATGCGTTCCCTAGATCTGGTGGCACAGTTTTGAATCCGTGACAAAGACGCGTTGTAATAGTTATACAGCGTGCTGCAAAAAGATGACCTATTGAACTAGCGCATGAACGTTATACATGGGGTGTTCTGAAATCTTACACGTGCGTGAATAGAAGTAAAAAGGAAAATTTCCTTATTAGAATTATAATCAACGTGTACGAAACATTAATAGAAGCACTAATTTTGTCTAAGTTACCTATAAATTTATCTATTTTTTTATTTATCTATAAGATTAAAATATATAATTTTCACCTTCAAAGGTAGGTAAACATTTTTTTTCCTAAGTTCTAATGTTAGGTAGGTAATATCAGAAAGCTTAATAATTTCTGATGGCTTCGCGGTTATTACATATTGGAATGAAACAACTATTAACGGATTTAACTCGCGTATTTTTATTTTATTTTATTAGCTGACGTTTCGGATTCTTTACAGTTTCAATAATCGTAGCATGACTGAGCTGACAATAGTCTAACGCTAAAGTGATTCATACAGTTATGCAAACTACCATATTCAGAATTATGAAATACTAATGTGTCATTCACGTCAGCTAATAAAATAAAATAAAAATACGCGAGTTAAATCCGTTAATAGTTGTTTCATTCCAATCAGAAAGCTTGTTTGAAAGTTATTAATAGTTTTCAATTACCTATCTATAAATAGCAGCCCGCCTCAACTTGATACGGATTATCCCTATAATTGAATAGACTAGGAAAATCAATAGACACATTCGCTAAAAGACAATTTGCCGATTCCCGACAAGATGATCCGATGAGGACTCCAACAACAGAATTTACTTAAACAAATTAGGGAACTGAACGTACCCAAACTCGATGACGTCATCCAAAGTTGGGTATCAAATACCTATAGACACAACACCAACGTAGGGGTTTGTTGTTGGATGACCAAACAAATTCATTATCACTATCAGAAGGATGCAGTGTGAGGAGTGACAAACCAAGGCTCTCCTTGTGTTTATCACATAGTGCCTAAATTCCCTTGGTCACTATTATCAAAATAGCTTGTCTCAACTATCACGACTTCAACACAAATTCGACTTAAGTCTACGTTCGCTATTTCATGAAAAGGTTTTATGTCATAGTCATCAAACTTGTTCGAAACTAGAAAACTATTATTGACATAAAACATTGAAGTCACCCGCCGAGTAGAAACGTAACAAAGTAGGAATATAAATCGGCCGTAATGCCTCCGTAGGCAATAAGCGAAAGTAACCAGACTAAGAACCAGAGTATGCCATTTTGAATCCTGATATATTGGAATAAAGGTTAAATGGACTGCAAAAAAGTAATGGTAATAGTAAAGATTCAATCTAAGGGAATTAAAGGCCGTAAACAACTGAAGTTCACCAGTTACCCGCAAATGTCGAGTTTGTGACTCAGATGAAATCATCCAAAAACTTTAAGTGCTGATATGTTTACAATACCTACCTATTTATTGCATTATAAAGATCAATTTTACTGCGATAATAGTCATAACGACTGTTTTTCCTTTGTCCTTTGTACATTAAGTAGGTTGCCAAAAAATACGACACATTCCACGACAAACGGGTTTAACTCACGTATTTTATTTTATTTGTTGACGTTTCAAAAATTTTACAATTTCCATATTAGTAGCATGACTGAGCTACTGACCAGTCTAACTCTAAAGCGATTTTACCTTACTGTATAAATAACAGAATTCAACTACTAGGTACTACGGTTTTAAAATCCCTATTTCCCTACTTCCCTACTAATATTATAAATGCGAAAGTAACTCTGTCTGTCTGTCTGTTACGCTTTTACGCTAAAACTACTGGACCGATTTAAATTAAATTTGGTACAAAGATAGTCTGGAGCCTGAGAAAGGACATAGGCTACCTTTTAACCGACTGCAAAAAAGGAGGAGTTCCACGCGGACGAAGTCGCGGGCAGAAGCTAGTATAAAATAATTATGTTTCATTCTATATAATACATTAACTACTTTACGATACAAATAAAACTAAAAAGGGCGCTTCGTCACAACATTAGGTAGGTCATCATCATCATCAGCCCGTCGCAGTCCACTGCTGGACATAGGCCTCTCCAATTTCACGCCACTATGTACAAAATAAGAAATATAATTATTTGAGTTACATCCGTAATTGCTTTACTCCAATCCCTATCCCTACTAATATTATAAATGTGAAAGTAACTCTGTCTGTCTGTCTGTCTGTCTGTTACGCTTTCACGCTAAAACTACTGGACCGTTTTAAATGAAATTTGGTACAAAGAAAGTCTGGAGCCCGAGAAAGGACATAGGCTACTTTTTAACCGACTGCAAAAAGGAGGAGTTCCACGCGGACGAAGTCGCGGGCAGAAGCTAGTATCTAATAATTGCGATGGTACCTATCAGAAATTATTGAAGTCAGATTTTTATTATTTTATTTTATATATCTTTCTTATCTAGACAATAGATAACTACTACTAATAGAAACATGGCACGAGTTGTCATTTTAATAGTACATTACGCACCTAGGCCGGTAAAATAAAAAATGTCTCAGATCACATGTAATTGTCGTCCGAGGCGAAGCTATTTTATTTTACTGGCCAAGATCAGTATACTATTTTTCTGTTCGACGAAGACAGAAAGCGGCAATTTCAGTTAGCGCAGCGGCCAGAAAGTTGGCGCTTTCCGGCCGGAGGACAGAAAAATCTTTTACAGTCGGTTAACCCATTCGCAGAGTGAGTAGTGAGTACGGAAGGGTGGGGTGTTCTCTTGTTCCCCTTAAGGCAGTCAGTGAAGGTGAATGAAACCGCAGAATGAATGAAGGCACTCGACGTAATTACTCGTTTGTGAATACTCGTCAAAAGTGTCATGTTGAGAAAATGTTAGGCGGCAATAAGGTTAATGTTGCCTCTTGAGACAAGAAATATACACAAGTACAGGTATATTTTACAACTAGCTTCTGCCCGCGACTTCGTCCGCGTGGAACACCTCCTTTTTTGCAGTCGGTTAAAAAGTAGCCTATGTCCTTTCTCAGACTCCAGACTTTCTTTGTACCAAATTTCATTTAAATCGGTTCAGTAGTTTTAGCGTGAAAGCGTAACAGACAGACAGACAGAGTTACTTTCGCATTTATAATATTAGTAGGGATGCATGCTAAACTGTATGTTATAACCTTTATAATGATAATTGTGAAAAAATTGCTGGAAAGCCCAATTTACTCAAAAATTGATATACTCGTTGTTACAAATTTACCCATTTTTTAGGTTAAAACATACTAAATAAAAAAACTACTAATATAATTACGGAGTGCGGTATGGACAAATTATTGAAATCTGCTTTTTAACGATAAACTTCACTCTTATTATTTAGTACTAGCGGCCCGTCCCGGCTTCGCACGGGGGGACTTAAGATTTTTTTCATTGGACTTAAGATTTTGTTATGGGTAAACTATAAAAAATAGACATATGCTCCCGCGGACTTTTTTAAAGATAATGTTAAGATGAACAATTCACCCATAAAGCATTTTTGTATAACTTTAACTATATGCTCAGCGCACGCCACGGAAGGCCTCAGAAACGATACTTTTCCCCCGTTTTTGAAACATTTTCGGTTACTGCTCCGCAACTATAAGACCTAGCGTGATATTATATAGCCTATGTTACTCGGGGATAATGTAGCTTTCCAAAGGTGAAAGAATTTTTGAAATCGGTCCAGTAGTTTCGGAGCCTATTCATTACAAACATACAAAAATACAAAAATACAAAAATACAAATGTTTCCTCTTTATAATATTATATATATATATATATATATATTATTATTATTATTATTATATTATATTATTATTATATATTATATATAATAATAATATAAATATATATAATATATATTATATATATATATATATATATATATATATATATGTATATATATAATATTATATTATTAGTATTAGTATTAGTATAGAGTATAGATTAGTATAGATATAGATATCGTAGCAACTTCACATCGTCCGAGTGCTACTTACTCAAAATTTTGAAAACTTAGTCGAGCATTCCTTCGCCAGTGATAACATTAAATAACGACTAAGCTTCATATAACCTCAAATATCTCATTTAAACACAAACAATTGTTTTGTTCCACTTAGTTATATATCGCGAAAACAATTACTTAAAACATCGGAGCGATCAAAGCAATTGGAAATACAAAATTAATTCTGATTCAGAATTCCCAATACTGAGCGAACTCAAAGTGCTTAAACTCTGAGCAACGAAATTAAAGTGGCACTCCTCAACTAAATAAGAGGCTTCAATTTGTAAACATCGCCCTAAGTTAGTGTGCTTTGTTTCTGATGCGATGCCGACCACGAATTATCTGCCGGAGACATGGCCCCTGCAAATTGGATTACACGCGACCCATGTGTTGCCAATTAATGGGATCTGTTTAAGGGAAATTTATCGTACAAGTATGTTGTACAACATTGCCTACTTTATGTTACACAGTCCGTGGTTTTGTTGGTCTTCGGCGACTTTTTGTAGCCGTAGAGTTGAAAGATTTTTTAATTATCACGGTGTGTAGAAAAAAGTGTTCTAAAGTATTTGTAGATGTTTTTTTTTATATAGCCATATTTGTATACCTATAGGTAAATAATGACTAACAAAAAGTATTTGTATCAGCACCTACGTATAAATTTATGTATATATACATATAATTGAATACCCCCGAGTTATTGTCAATACGATAGGTATTTGGGAAGACTACAAAAATAATTTCAGCAAAAAGGTAAAAAAACTACTGAGCCGTAAAATGCTTGTAGATAATTGTCATTTTTAATTTCTTTCATATTCTTTTTGATCTCATTTTTGTCCATTTCGACTAACCTAACTACTTCAAAACAAATTACAGCCTTATTTGAACCACAGCGCAGCTGCCAACAACAAAACGATTCTGAAACTCTCGAGTCGAGCATTCCTTGCATTGTATTGTATGCTGAATTACACTCGAAGCCAGTCAATGCAATATAACCTCTATTTAGTCGTCTTAAGAACGATTGAATATGTTATTAAAAAAGGAGATTGTCTTGAAACAAAGTTACATCTCGCGGATTGTTGGAAGGCTTCAGCACGCATAACAAGCATGCTTGGGAACTTTTATTTTTATTTATGACGTAATGAACTATCAAAGTAAAAAAATATAATACGTGCGCGGAAAATATCGAAAAAGTGCAACAAATGTAATGATTCTTTTTTGTGTACCTTGTTGTGAGGACGAGATTTGTAAAGGACGGGCGCACAAAAATAGTGCTCTCACGCTCGCACAGTAATGAACAGCACAGTACTACGCGCGTGCGCCAGAGACAAATAGAAAAAGGGCAACGTCCGTTTTTCGCTGTGCTCCGCGACCGTCCTTCATACAAGAAAATTTTAAGGTAATATACACGAAATCTATACACACCTATTATAAATTTCGTTAGAATTAATTTTTAAAATTTCTAATACGAAAAGAAATTGGCGATATAATATGACAGAAGACTGACAGATCTTTGACAGGGTTAAATTTCTTCAGTTGCGATTTGATAAATAAAATATGGCGCTATCTTCATATCTTCGTCGGGACAATTATTTGTAAATAATATTTTGAATAACATAACATCAATGCAACATGTGAATATCACTTCACATGTTGTAAATTGCAAACACGACAAGTATCGAAATACCTGTTGCTTTTGTATAGAGCATTTTCAGTGAGGGTCAGTGCTTGAAGCAAGTCAAATAGCTGTACCTACTCTAAACTGAACAAAAAGTAGGTAAACAGAAAAATTCGATCTTACTTTTTTAATTCTCAAAATTGATATAATATACTTACTTACCTTAACCTAAAATGAAATCTCTAAACATACCTACTTAATTATGTCATATTAGAATGAACAGCTTTCTTTTTTTTTTTCGAATGGACTCATACAGTTGGCCCTGGGGCCGTTACTGCTCCACCGGACGAATGGGGAGCGCTCCGAGGTGCGCTCACCCTAAATGAAAAGCAAACGGATTTAACGATTTTTTTATTTTATTGACTGACGTTTCAGAACCTTCCATAATCTTAGTGCGACTGAGCTGACGATAGACTAACAATGTGCTAATTAAATCCTTTAATAAGTAGTTATTTCATACCGTGAATGCATCAGAAATTATTATAATTAAGTCATTATAGACGTGGATTCGAATCCCACTGGGGTTCTAAAATTGTTCTACTCTTGTCTTTGTACAAAAATAATAATTATTATAATAATTATGTCATGTTCAAAATTATTGACAACCCTAAGCAGTCTTTGTAAACTATTACGTCGATTCTATATTACTGTACATAAGTGAACAACTTTCAAGTTCTTAGCGATAGTTCTAAGATGGTAAACATGTCGAGTCTTCGAACAGCTGGCATTTGTTTCATTCCGTCTTTTACTTGCGGTATGAGGGAAGAGTTTTGCAATGCGTGAAATGTTGTTGGTTAGAAAGTTAGACTGGCTTAACTGGTAGTAAGAGACTCTCTTTTCCCTTACATACATGGCATTGTTATGTATATAACTACGTGTACAATATACATTAGGTACTATAAATATGACCGTTCTAGTATTACATAAGCAGATTCAATAATTTCTGATATTATACATTGGAATGAAACAACTTTAACGGATTGAAATCGCGTATTTTATTTTTATTGGCTGACGTTTCGCCTTTACAGATTCCGTAATCGTAGCACGACTGAGCTGACAATAGTCTTATGCTAAAGTACCTAAACTTTAACAAGACTATTGTCATTTATGCCAATAAAAATAAAATACGCGATTTAAATCCGTTAAAGTTGTTTCACTACAATATAAGCAGATTTATTACAATTATTTACCGAAAGAGCACTAAATATATATTAAAAATACCATATTTATCTATAACTATATACCTATAAAAGAACTAGACTGACTGATCTACCAATGCACATGGTATGGAAAATAAAGTAGGTACCTATTTGCATTTTATGTCGTAAGTGAGTTCACAAAAATCTATAAGTACTTATATTATAAACCTGAAGAGTTTGTTTGTTTGTTTGTTTGAACGCGCTAATCAGGAACTACTGGTTCGAATTGAAAAAAACTTTTTTGTTGGATAGACCATTTATCGAGGAAGGCTTTAGGCTATATAACATCACGCTGCGACCAATAGGAGCGAAGAAACAGTGGAAAATGTGGCACAGCTAGTATACTCATAAAAACTAATATTAGGTATTATCTATTTCAGAAACCTTTATAATAATGTCTATTATTGTACCTTATGCCTAGACACTACACCGCCCACGACAAATTCATTCTATATTTACCCGTAACAACGAGTAATTACTTGCTCTAATGTACCTTGTAGTAGTGAACTTAACTAACTTGTACTTTAATCATCGAAATCAAATACCTAGTTAAAGTTTTCGTTACTTCGCAATTTACATTAACGGGCAACGACTTATTCCAGGTACATTTTCAATTAGCAACTAGCAAGTTTCTTGTGAGAATTGGGAGTTACCAGCGGTCGTCCACCGGACCGCAGCTGAACTTCTCTCACAGTGGTATTTAGATAACTTTCTGAGTTGCTTAAAATCAAATTACCTAATAGGTACCTACTAGAAATTTTGGAATACTAATTTGGTGGTAAATTTATAGTGTACTAGCTTCTGCCCGCGACTTCGTCCGCGTGGAACTCCTCCTTTTTTGAAGTCGGTTAAAAATTAGCCTATGTCCTTTCTCAGACTCCTGACTTTCTTTGTACCAAATTTCATTTAAATCGGTCCAGTAGTTTTAGCGTGAAAGCGTAACAGACAGACGGACAGACAGAGTTACTTTCGCATTTATAATATTAAGTAGGGATTATATATATTTATGTGCTTTGATTTAAACTTTCGCGATTATCAAATACTATTCAAAAACGTGATTAGATAGGTCCTAGGACCTATTTAATCACGTTTTTGAATAGTTGTTAACGATAATCTAGATTATCGTTAACAACTGAAACCGAATTGAATCGCATATTTTATTTTATTTGCTAACTATGAAAAATTTAACTAGGTACTACCCTATTATAAAATATGAAATATTTATGTTCCGTTCTACGCATTAATTAACTATTTTACAATTAATTAAAATCAATAGGGTATTATCTATATAGGTATTATGGTATAAAAGTAACAAGTACCTACGAATATAGAAACTGTCACATTATTAAAATAACTGAATAAAATATAGCTCGTCGATATATCAATTAATGTGTATACTCAGCGCCCTGGTTAATTAGTTTTGTATGAAAGTGACGAATGCCCTTACCAGTTTAAAATGTAACACTACGGTACCTACAACGCGCAACGAGCTTGCAGTGAGTGAGTGTTATTGATGGTGCATGAAGTGTGAGCGAGTATGACCGACACTCACGCCGAAGCTGTATGAAATTGGTAATTCTTATCTAATACTAACGGCCCCGGCAGACGTCGTCCTGCCCGTCCGATTGTGTCGTCAAAGATTTGTCAAACTCTTCTGTCACTTCTTCATAAAGCTTCATATTTTCCCCGTTTTTTACACATTTTCCACTGTTTCTTCGCTCCCATTGGTCGCAGCGTGATGTTATATAGCCTAAAGCCTTCCTCGATAAATGGTCTATCAAACAAAAAAAGAATTTTTGAATTCAAACCAGTAGTTCCTGAGATTAGCGCGTTCAAACAAACAAACAAACAAACTCTTTAGCTTTATAATTGTTGCGAACTGTTTATTAGCAACCTTTTTACATACATTTATGTTTCTTTTGTATTGATGTTTATTTTGATAATTTATTGTTTCCTTAACTTTTTGTCACAGTGCTCTCTTAATAATATATATTCGTTATCTTTTATGAAAGTGATTTCATTAACATAACTTACAGTTCTCATTAACAATAATATTAGTATAGATTGGAATGAAACAACTATAACGGATTTAACTCACGTATTTTATTTTATTGGCTGACGTTTCGGAGCCTTTACAGCTTCCTTAATCGTAACACGACAAAAGTGTTATGCTATTTTGATACGCAGTACATTAATACGGACAAATCATATTAATTAATATTTTAAAAGCAAAAGTTCGTAAGATTATATAAGTAGATCGTTGTTATTCTTTTTTTTTATTGAAATAAAAAACTATTTTTTTTCCGTAAGTAAGTAACCTAAAGACCTACTATTAGTATTGTGAGCCAGGCAGCAGTGTAGAAAGAACAGTTGCAACTTATTAACGTACGTTAGCTGGGTTAAACATTTTTTTTTACTTTGAGAACTCTATATTTCTCAACACTCAATAGAAACAATAACGAGTTGGCACTATGTAGGCGAGGATTCTCCAAATTCCCCCGTTCCCGTTCCTTGGAGTTGCTGTTCCCGCCAGTAAACAACAGACGAACGGTTCCGAAACGGCCGATAACTCCGATAACGAACGTTAGTTAGGTTAGTAAACACATTTTTTTTTTCCTTTGAGATCTCTTCGTTTCTCATAGAAACAATAAAAATACGGTACTGTGTAACTGCGTCCCGCAAAAATAACCCTACGGTTGCCAAATGTTCGGCAACATCCTCGCGAACTGCAATATTACCGCGATTCTCCAAATTCTCCCATTCCCCGTTCCCCGTTCGCCCTGCAGTTGCCGTTCCCGCCGGTAAACAACAGACGAACGGTTCCGGAACGGCCGATAACTCCGACATACGGAAACTTTTCTGGCGATCCGCGCTGGTAATGCGGGAGTTATTGTACTGCATTTCACTCGCTGTCTTAACTTGAGTGTTGCGTTAGATAAATCTCACCAGAACATTGTGAAACAGTGTGGTGACAAACGGGGTAAAGAATGGACAGCGTTGCTTAAAAGATATATTATAAGGGACCGTCTTGCATGACGTATGTATTAAAATTACCTACATTTATAATGTGATGCTTCATAATTTTGACATTTGACACAACGAGGTGTCCATTAGTCACGTTACGTCATAGGTACTTACTCTTTTTCGGCTGTCTCTTTAGGGACATGTAATATTTGTTCATTTTTGATTGCAGCTACTCCATTTATATTGAACTTGGCAATTCTGTACAATATAACCGTGTATTGTAAGCCTCAGAAATTACAGATATCGCACACGAGCTAACTCAAAAAAGGTACTTTTTCAAGAGAGGCGAGAAACTTATTAATATGTCCATATGCACGCAGGAGTTTTCTGTATAAATTTATACTTGTTATAATGAAGCTAGCAGAGTTATATTAGCTGAAATCTGTTTTAGTGTAGGTGGGTTTTGCTGGAATCCGATGGTGTGCATAACTCAAACCTTCCTGTTTTTGAGTTAGATCCCTTTAGATCTAGGTGTGCGATATATGAAGTAAGTTTTCAATGAAACGTCGGGCTTTGTTAATGACTACTCTGTTACAACTATTCCTGTTAGAATTTGAGTTTCGAATACTTAGAATATTAATTAGGCAGATGATTGAAATTCGGGTGTGTGTCAGGTTAGAATAGTTACTAGTTTAAATGGATTCTAGAGATTTATATATAGGTTAGTAAGGTACCTATGGCTTGCTCACGTTATTCACTTGGTTGCTTAGCACAGGTTGTAAGTAACTTGTAGGTACCTATGTATATACCTAAGTAGGTTACAGTAAGACTGAACTGGAATGTTCCAGTTTTTACCGGTTATTCTCATGAGATATTTTCACGAATACCTTTTCACATTCATAATACTAAATGCTTAAACATACTAAGTGCATATTTTCTCTTATAAACGTTCTAAGCGACGAGTTCAATTAGCGTCTGTCACATTAGCCATGTCCACATCAGTAAAATAAAACTACTTAAGACGTTTTCTCAAGAAAAGTTAAATCGAATCCTTAACCAGGCATATCTTGGAACTTTAATATACAGTAACGGTTAGAGAATCACAACGCGTTGGCGTTGGCAGCGGTCTGCGTCTTTTCCTTACTTTATTAACTGTAGCGCATTAATATTTCATAGCACAACGCTACTATTAAATTTAAATGAGGGAATTCGCTACAAAGTAGTATTTGAACCCGGAACCTTGCATGGGCGTACTAGACTATGGGCCCATGTTAAAAAAAATATGGGTCATTTGAACCACCAGATGACCTATGTAGAACGATATAAGAGCATAAAATAATAAGATTTAGCATTGTGCCGTCACTTGTAAGCTGTCCAACTGAGTGCTGGAGAGAATTGAAAAGTACAGGTAGAGTGAGTACATTTTGGTCATATATTTTTGAACGGCATTGTTACCATCGATAGATCCATGAAAAATAATACTAAAACGCGTAGTGCCGTAAAAAAATGGTGATCCAAAAAGTCGGATTTTTTTTTTGATTTTCCGACAATTTCCAGGGTGAATTTGGTCATTTGATACAGTACGGCATCAGTTTCATACTATTTCAATACTGCTTCTAATCCATCATTCCGCAACGCCGTAAAAAAATCAAGCGACAAGGGGAAAAAACCGAAGGTTGCAGCCCCCTCTCTTTCCGTGGTCCAGGGGGTGATTTGATAAAGTACGGCTTCGGTTCCAAAACATTATCTAGCACTTAAAAGTACTATTAAAAATAATGCCGTCAAGAAATGATTGTTCATTTGAATGTATATCAATAATTATCTTAATTTCATCGTATTCTTGATTTATAAAGCTGTAAAATCATTTGATCCTGTACGGGAACTATTTTTCTAACATAATATTGTAAAATACAATTGTTATATAGTATTTCAGTTCAAAAGAAACTGTTCTGAAAAAAATTATGGAGAAATACAAAAACTGAAATTTTGCAAATTATTGCAGTAATTTAAATATCATATATTAATAAAATATAGCAGTTTTCTACATTGTATCCCATGTTTTAAATAGTATTAACATAAATAAATTAGGAAAAAATGATGCCGTAAGTACATTTTAATGCAGACCATATCTTTTAGGTTCATGAAAATGACGCTACCATTTTAAGGGTACTTTATGGCCATCTGATACAGTACGGCATTAACATATTTTTGAAGAGAACAATTGATAATATGATAAAATCACTATGACGTCTAACTGAAGTGAAACGGTTCCTCATCCGGTGGCGTTGTCACAGACTTTTTGAACCAACGAAAATGTACGGCATATGAAAAAATATTATCTATGCATAAAATACTTTCGAAATAAATTAATTTGACGTTGTGTCAAATCACCCCCTGGACCACGGAAAGAGAGGGGGTTGCAACCTTCGGTTTTTTCCCCTTGTCGCTTGATTTTTTTACGGCGTTGCGGAATGATGGATTAGAAGCAGTATTGAAATAGTATGAAACTGATGCCGTACTGTATCAAATGACCAAATTCACCCTGGAAATTGTCGGAAAATCAAAAAAAAATTCCGACTTTTTGGATCACCATTTTTTTACGGCACTACGCGTTTTAGTATTATTTTTCATGGATCTATCGATGGTAACAATGCCGTTCAAAAATATATGACCAAAATGTACTCACTCTACCTGTACTTTTCAATTCTCTCCAGCACTCAGTTGGACAGCTTACAAGTGACGGCACAATGCTAAATCTTATTATTTTATGCTCTTATATCGTTCTACATAGGTCATCTGGTGGTTCAAATGACCCATATTTTTTTTAACATGGGCCCATAGTCTATACCGCTGGCAACCGACCAGCATGCTACATGTGTTCAGGTGCCTCGTATATCAGATTTCTTATGGAAATTGAGGAAATGTGTACGTGATAGTTATAGCTATCACGTGCTTTATTTTAGCAATATGACATTATAATGAAATACTTCAACTGATTTTACTGGCGTATTTTATTTTGAAAACTTAACTACTGAGCTGACTGTTCTAACGCTAAAGTGTTTAATCCTAATTCTAACTATCCTAATACAAGGAAAGATACAAGGAAGACGAAGTCCAGGAAGAAGAAGAACATCTTGGCTTAAAAAATTGCGCCAGTGGTACAATAAAAGCACGCGTTCGTTGTTCAGGGCTGCTGTGTCAAGGCTCCAAATTGCCATGATGGTCGCCAACCTTCGCTAGAAGATGGCACCACAAGAAGAAGAAGAATCCTAACTAATATTATAAATGCGAAAGTAACTCTATCTGTCTGTCTGCCTCGCTTTCACGCTAAAACTACTGATATGAAATTGAGTACAAATACCTAGTCAAGAGCCTAAGAAACAAAAGAATTTTTAATTGCGAAAAAAGTGTTGTGAGGAGTTAAAAAGGGGAGATGAAATGTTGTTTGAAAGTATACTTTTCTAGAAGCTTAAAAACGTTTTATTTATGTAGTTGATTAGACAGGTAATCTTCTTATATATAAAAATGAATCGCAAAATGTGTTGGTAAGCGCATAACTCGACAACACCTGGACCAATTTGGCCAATTTTTTTTTAAAATGTTCGTTGAAGTCCAAGGATGGTTCTTACGGCGAGAAAAAATCGAATAATTGCCGGGAAAACCCTAAAAACAGCCCTTTACTTTTCCCATACAAACGTTGTCCAACTAAAGTTACCTAATTTGAATTTCGAACGGGCAGGATGACGTCTGCCGGGACCGCTAGTTATTAATAAGTATGACATTCAACGTTTGTAAAAAAATACTCTTAAGAGAGAGAAAATAGAGGATGAAAGTTTGAATGGGAATTCGCCATTTTTGAAGCTAGAACGATAAAATTATGCTGCAATAATTACTAAATCTACGCAGATGGAGTCGCGGGCAAAAGCTAGTTCATTGTCAGTCAAGCACGTGCATAGAAACGACTGTATTGAAGCCGGTATACACCGTTCTATCCCAAAACATTAATTTCCATGAGAAAGTTGTTTTTAAAACCTTAAACCTTAAGGCGATGTGTCAAGATCCTAATTGTATAATAACAACTAATTAGACAAAATAAAACAAAGCAGCTAGAAGTTAAATACAAAAATAAAATTGTATAATAATAATACATAGGTACCGATGCTAACGCATTTTGTGTAGACTAACCAAACCTGTTCGAAGTTTATAACAAACTGGCTTCTGTCCACGACTTTATCTGCGCACAATATCCACCCCCTTCTTATCCCTTAGGGGATGAATTCACAAACAGTTCCTTAGTTCTCTTCTACGTTACCTTATAAATTAGGCCCCAGGTTGATATGTCTGTCAATAAATAAGCTTCTCCGTTTATATAATTACTATCTTCTGCCCGCGACTTCGTCTTTGCATGATGAGTAATTCACACAATACCGTTATAAAATTTAGTATCTATGTTATTCTGATGTTAAAACTACCTATATTATTGTAAGGTTTCATCATAATACACTTAGTAGGTTTTGCGTAAAAGAGTAACAAAGATACATAGGTACAAACTTCCTCGTAAGGATTAGCAAGGATATAGATAATAATATTTCAGTTTACAAAACATTTATTTTCACTGATCTATTAATCTTCTTGCTTGTGAATCCATCATTCTTTACGACAGTCAGTGGTTTGCGGGGTACCCACAGACCCCTAAGTCGGATTAAACTATTAATCCTGAAATTCCTTAATTGTAACAAATAACGGCTTACACAATGTCCGAATATTTGATACCCTTTTAAATGGTACATTCGGGGTCCTAGTGAAAAAGGTTTTATTTTTGTTTTTAATGTGTAGGTATTGGTTATCTATTTCAGCCAATACCAGCTGTGATTGAATTTCCATTGTTTGTTACAATTCCTAAATCTGTAATTATTTAAGGTGTTTTACTTAATAAAATTATTATGAAAACTTTTTATTCTCAATTTAATTTACTTGTCCATAACACTAAGTAAGATTTAATAAGACAACATTACTTCCTGTCAGTGTTTCTACAGTACAGTTACCGAATAATGACAGGTGACCGCGAGAATAAAACGACATCGACATAACATGGAGGCCTAGATATGGTGCCAACGTTAACGTTGAACGTTGACATCCGCGAACGACTGTCACGTACGTCACAAACGTCCGCGGATGTCAAATTCCATACATTTTTGTCGTTTCGTTTAACGATAACTTTGAACGTTGGCACCTTGTCTACGCTCCAAGATTAACTAGACATTTCATCATAGACTTGCGGAATAACACAAAGGTCATTAATAAAAATTTTTAAAGATATTTTGTAAATTACTCATTTATCATTATGACCGGGTAGAAGCTAGTTCAATATAATTATTAAAATTGAAATCCTAAGTCGGTATCCTCGAATTTATTACCCGTTGAAATTACATTTAAATAATTTATTATACGCACAAGCGTAAAGGGTATGGGTACTTAATTAAGTTTTCTTTCGGCGATAATTTAATTACGAAAATACGTCGCATCCCTTTCCTGCTTGAGAATAGTTTACCTATGAAATAAAATAACCTATATAAATGTTGGAAGGTTAATTCTGTGTCTAATACATAAGGAATTGACACATAACCCTGTACCCTCATCAAACGTGGTGTTAATTCACGAGTACAGTCAACCCACAAATAAATGAACTGCAAACACTCCCCGAATTGTTATCCAATCACTATGTAAATGCTGAGTGTACGCCGCGATGTCCAACGTATATCGACCTCTGATTCAAGGTGCTTATCCTACGGTTGACAGTTCAGGTTATATTTGTTTTACGTCACTCGATTAGGTTGTGCCGTCACTTACAAATGCTCGGGCAATTTCAATTGAGCAGGTGTATTGAATGCATATTGATTTGGACTATTTACAGCATTGCAATTGTTGTCTTAAATGCGTGTGCATTTATTATCGGTGCTCAGTATAGACATTTGACGGCCTGTTGGTCTAGTGGTCTGACCTCGAAACCGGAGGTTGCGGGTTCGAATCCTGCTAGGGGCAGATGTCAATGTGATGACACTAGCATCTGTACCTGAGTCTTGGATGTCTTATCCTAACTAGTCCTAATCCTAACTAATATTATAAATGCGAAAGTAACTCTGTCTGTCTGTCTGTCTGTCTGTTACGCTTTCACTCTAAAACTACTGAACCGATTTAAATGAAATTTGGCACAATGAAAGTCTGGAGCCTGAGAAAGGAAATAGGCTACTTTTTAACCGACTGCAAAAAAGAAGGAGTTCCACGCGGACGAAGTCGCGGGCAGAAGCTAGTATGTATATATGTATGTTTATCCGTTGTCTAGTACGTATGGTACAAGCTTTGCTTAATTTGGGACTAGATCAATTGGTGTGAATTGTCTAAAGATATTATTATTATTATTATATATATTTAAACTTCGCGGAACGTAACCAAGGGCGTAGCGATGTACAGGCTAGGGGGGGGAGCTAGCCCAGCTCTCCAGGTTGTTAAAATTTTAATCTGGTTCTATTCTCAATTAAAATACAAGACATACATATATTTGGATTATGGATAAGTAATCAAGGGCGTGCATTCCATATAGTCACAATGGTATAAACGTAAAGAGTGCCTACCCTGACGTAGTACATGCGCGACCCTCACTGCACGCGCCTGTATAAAGTAATATATTCAGAAATTACCTTATACATGTACTTAAATTATCAGAGATATTATTGGTAGGTACCGTGAAATGGGGTTACTTTGAGTCCTGGGTTTACTTTGATAAAAACTTCTTTCTTACTAAAACTGGGACTAGTACTATTTCTGAACGCATTTATTACATATATATATATATATATATATATATATATATATATATATATATATATATATATATATATATATATATATATATATATATATATTTATTTGTTTTTCTTAACATTGTTCCAACTACAATAATAATATTACACGGATTGTGTAGGACTGTCACAAAGACGTACCTTTTTACGTTTGCGGTTAAAAGGTAAATGAAAGTACATTTTTGCGAACGAATTAATTTAACTTGTCAGTGAATGGACCTTTTAGCCAGGCACAGCGTTTTGTTACATTACAAACATTGTATGTCGAAGGCTTTTATTTTATTAAAGGTACGTTAAGTTAATTTATCTGTGTATCTAATATATATATATATATATATATATATATATATATATATATAATAGTTTACATAAATATATGTTTTTAACATGATCAATATTACACACCTACTTATAATATACAAAGAAGTTAAAAATATTAATTGTTAATTAATAAATTTATTTACAAACTCAATGACCTTTTCTTATCTAGGTATATTGGTTTAGAAAAAACGAAGTCTGATTAGTTACGACATACGCGACATTTATAAAACAAGAACGGTTGGACAGATTTTGATAAAATTTGGTGTGGAGGTGACCACCTCTAGGTATATATAATTACACTCTATATGTATAATATTATTACAGAGTGTCTATCCAAAAGAGGAGAGTGTTTAACCAAAAGAGGAGGGTTATGATTGATTTTTTATTCTACTTACTTTAACGGCGGCAGGATAAAGTCTTGTGGAACCGGAGTTTTTTAAAAAAGTAAAGAACTGTAACTGTATCCATATTCAAACACAATGTTAATTGATCCGTTCCCCTGTCCCAAAAATGTACAGTAGAAACTATTTCATTTGAAGTGTGATAATTAAATGTATTTCGCTCTGTGTCTCTTGGTCGGCGATTATTCCGGCGGCCGACGTTCCGGCGTAAAAGCCTTTTATTTTGTGAACAGTCGTAGTTGGTGACGGCGGGAAGTGCAATTGTTTTAACTAAAATGTGAAATAATTTATTTGATGACCATTTTATAAGGTAACGAAAAATTATTTTAAAACCCGGTTATAGCACGACCACGCTTGACTATCGTTATTATGTCCCGTATTTGTCAGCCAATGTATTTGCAGATTTGGAATCTGACACTGACAAATCTCAAAATGTCCTCCCCAAATTTATAATACCTCTTCTTGCCCGGCAAAGTAGTGTTATATTAATCAATCGATTTTACAGTTGTTGTCATTGAAATGATACTTCCTATGTTAATATTTTTGTAAAATTTACTTCAATTTTCTAATTTTCAGTGCGTGTTTGACGTGACCGATTTGATCACGACCGCAATAATAGGCTTTGTTCCTCCCCCCTCCTCCACTGGACACATCCTGTACAACACCACAGGTAGCTGCCGCTGCGCAGCATGCGGCCTCACCCACACCTAGCAAACACGATAGTGTTACAGCGGCCTCGCCGGCGGGGTCGAACACGTCTGTCCCCCTGCAACATAATCGTATTAACACACTTCCTGACGACTCGAGCCGAGGTGCGACCCCAAAACAAAAAACTGGCTTTGAAGGTTATTATCTGGAGGCTCGTCAACCGTTCAGTTTTACGCTTCAGTATTCAGTTCGAAAAAAACATATGCCGTGAATTGCGATATAGTATAGAATACCTATGATCTAATTTCATATCAAATATAGTTTGCACTCTTGGATTGCATTCAATAAATATGAAAAATTCACACATTTTGTCAACTTCATTTATATTATTATATATAAAAATGAAACCCGTTTTCTGTTGTCACGACATCACGCGTGAATGGCTGGACCGATTTCACTAATTCTTTTTTTGTTGTAGGTATCTGTTATTATTAGGAGAAGGTTCTTATGTAAGAAAAAAAAAAAAACTTGATTATAGGGCGGTACGAAGTTCGCCGGGTCAGCTAGTTTCATATAAATTTATTCTAGTTTACTCTAGTTTCAATGAAATTAAGCAAATCGTCTTTAAATCCCTATGTCGATTATAGAGAGATTCGATATAATTAAACATATACGTTCCCAATAATATTACTCGCTGAAATATTTACCACAGAAGGAACACGTAACATAGAGAATAGTACCTAAATAGAAATTTGAAAAACAAAAAGAACTGAAAACAATAATATTGAGAACAATGAGACCGTTGTCAAAAATAATCATATTCGTTGGGACAATGGTAGAATTAGTTGGAATGAAATCAAAAGGGTTGTGCTTGGGCACGGATACAAACAATAGTGCAACCGTGGTTATCAGGTGTCGACAATCAGACCAGTGGTTTTAATGAAATAAACACAGAAAGGCACTAACACTATTTTATAAGGGAAATACCGAATTTATTATGAGTTATGTGCTTTATTAACGCAACTCCGAATTTCGCATTTCATCAAAAACAATCCCGATCAATGATTAACTATTAGGTCCAATAATATATTTTAAATTAAACACGTACTTAACTTTTCATCCCTTTGCAATTAACTTTTATAATAATAATTTATTATAATATAGGTAAGTAGGTTCCTAGTATACCCAAACGCTGAAATCTAGTATGAATTACTACTTAAAGTTCGCATCCGGCGACTTATTTTCGTATAGAATTTACTACCTACTTTTTTTATAATAAACGTAACTACATTACGTATTAATTCTGCATTGTAAACAATCATTCAATTTTAGGATCTTGACCAAAAAATTCTATGACTCATCGTCGTTTTTGAAATATTGAATCTATTTAATCTCATTAATATACATACATAAATGCAAACATAAAATATATAAATCCATTTTAATATGGAAACGAAATAAAATTAGTTGAACACGGTTTTACCTTTGTCCAGTTTTATAATGTTCTGGTTTAGCACGCAATAAAAAGGCACTCGTTTAATTATGATTTGTTTAAACTTGTTTATTCACTAGCAAATACGAAAGCGCACAGCTGCGGTTCCAAGAATTAAAATGCGAAAATTCCCCATGGCGAATATTCGGTCTCGCAAATTAATATTAATGTTTGTTCGAAGTGGGGGCAGGGAGGCGTTAGGCTGTAGGGGAACCGTTCGTAATGACCGATGTAACGCATTACTGAGATTGCTGGATGGAACATTGATAATTTTATTTTAGGTAATAGTACATTACTCACCTAGGCCGGTAAAATAAAAAATATCTCAGATCACATGTAATTGTCGTCCGAGGCGAAGCCGAGGTTGACAAAAATGTGATCTGAGGCTTTTTTATTTACTGGCCGAGGTCAGTATACTATTTTTCTGTTCGACGAAGCCAGAAAGCGGCAATTTCTTTTAGCGCAGCGGCCAGAAAGTTGGCGCTTTCCGGCCGGAGGACAGAAAAAAATATTATAGGTACACCTACGACATCAACGACGAATGGATTTAGTCTTGTATATTTCAGGCCATGTTGCCACTAGTAGTCTAATAGTGTCAGCTATCAAGGCTTAAGAGTCTCCTTTCAGGAGTCTCGCCACCCGTCCGGTTTTGCAGTGAAGGCCCATTAGCTGGCCAACTGCGCTTCAGTATTCAGTTCGAAAAAAAAAAAATGACAGCTATCGGAGTCATGAGATGCTGTGTAACGTTGGTTACCGAATGGTCTAAGATTCCAGTCATCCCAGACTTAGGTACGTGAATTTTAGAAAGATGTTTTTTTTATAATTAGTTTTATAAAATAAACTTAGAAAGGAATGGATAATCATTATGCTGAAAGCGGTAGTGTAACTAAAACGACTTTCTTTATGTATCTATAAAATAACGACTTTCTTTGATAGATATATAAGGCCGTTTTAGTTAAATTATGTAGGTATAACTAAAGATCGACGGAACCAATTTGGTTAAAACTTGGTGAGGGGGAGCTCAGGACGCGGACATATAGGATACTTTTTTATCCCGTTTCTGTAAAAAAAAATAAAAAGCCCCGCTTTTAGGTTAGCTAGTATCCATTCCTTTCTAAGTTTATTTTACACTACCAATTCAAAAAAAAAACATCTTTACTAAAATCACATAAATCTGGACTACAATCTCATTCTATAAAGATCCATTACTAATTTTTAAAAGAGAGCGTATTTCGAATTACATTTCTTTCTTCTGACACTGCAAACATAATATTCCAGTTTCGCCCAAAGCGGTTCTTAATCTCGCAGCTCGTAGGGATCTTTGCGATCAAAAATGCGAGCAAGTCGCCGCTGGCGGGTGCTGCTCTAAAATATGCACGACTCACGTAATATCGAGCGATCTGGAACCTACGAGGCTAACCTTGGCATATTTTTAATGCTTTTTTATGATCTGCTAGAATAAATTAGATATACGTAAGGTGTTCATGAGAGCTTATTAGAGGTTACGCTGAGCCAGAAGAATTTTTGTCTCTAGATGTCTTTCTGGCGCTCCTTTTGGTTAAGAAAAACACTTCTTAAACAGGTCTTAATTTCAAGTAGATGTACACATTTTTTCTCATAATTTCTGATGCTTTAGCGGTTACATATTGGAATGAAACTGTAACCGATTTAACTGATAAGTCAGTTATTTTATTTGACGTTTCAAAAACTTTACGGTTCCTGTATTCGTAGCCATTTTAGCTGCTTCTTACTTATTTGCTACTATTTTATCTTAAAGTGAAAAGTTTTCGAAACGTGAGAAATTATATTACACGAGCCATATCCGTTATAGTTTCTTTCCAAGAAATAGAAACCTCTCAAACAAACATTTCCGACCCAGACCTTCAATTTCAGCATTCAAACCTTAGGTACATTTTGTCTCTTTAAAATAATGTAGGTGAGAGCAACCACGCGTAAGGACGCGGTATTTCAGTAATTAACATAAAGCCCGGGGTCAAAGAGAAGGGCGCGCCAGGTGGCGGTGGCCTACGATATACCGTTTAACGTTGTACAACTAAATGTACGTCCTACTGTAATTTAACATTATGTGTGTATTAGGGAGGTCTTCAAAGAAAGATGGTTTATAAGTATTAATTTATTCTCATGAAAATCATTATCCTCAACTCTCTAGCTTAATTCCTGGTTTATCTTCAATTGAGAATATGATTTGTATGTAATTTGAAAATAAACAAAAGCAATAATTTGACTTTAGACTGCAACCTTTACTCAGTAAATAATCAGTTATTTCGCAAGTTCTTTTTTGGACTGAATACTGAAGCGCAGTTTGCCAGCTGGTGGGCCTTTACTGCAAAACCGAATGGTTGGCGAGTCAAAGCCTATAATTGTTTGGAATTTTCAACTCTGACCGACCCGAGGGCTCCCCAGAGTGACTGTGGTGGTCGCACCACAGTTCGGGCCGTCAGGAGGTGTGTTAACACGATTATGTTGTAGGGAGATAGAAGGTTCCTACGAATTGGTCCGACTCGTGTCGGGTATGAATGCGCGTCTTCGTCCCCGCCGGAGGGTCCGCTGTAACACTATCGAATTTACTAGGTGTGCGTGAGGCCGCATGTGAGCATGAAGCTGCTGAGTCGGTGTACGGGATGTATTTCACTAACTATAAAAAGTAACAATCTATACTAATATTATAAAGCTGAAGAGTTTGTTTGTTTGTTTGAACGCGCTAATCTCAGAAACTACTGGTTCGAATTCAAAAAATCTTTTTTTGTTGGATAGACCATTTATCGAGGAAGGCTTTAGGCTATATAACATCACGCTACGACCAATAGGAGCGAAGAAACAGTGGAAAATGTGTAAAAAACGGGGAAAATATGAAGCCTTATGAAGAAGTGACAGAAGACTTTGACAGATCTTTGACGAAACAATCGGACGGGCAGGACGACGTCTGCCGGGGCCGCTAGTATAAGATAAAATGTCCTATTTCTAGTGGTATTTTGAGTAAATATAAGAAAAATGTGAAGGCATTCCTTGTTTGAGTACTCTTGCATATTTAAGCTTGTTTTTTTCCTGACAAACCGGATGGAAACTAATTTTGTTCTGTTATCGATTCTAGCTTCCCAATTTATCTCAAACATCAATGTAATGAATTTTGATTCTATACAACTTTGAAATGGGTGTGTTTGTTGCTATGGCCCTTTAACTACGATCACGATAATAAAGTAAAAATCCTTGGATTATTCACATCAATTGATCTAGCCTTAAACAAAGCAAAGCTTACTATGCACTGATTAATATACATAAATGCACGTATACACACATACGGTATTGTTTTCTTCACACTAACATCTGCCCCTAGCAGAATTCGAACCCATAATCTCCTATTACGCAGTCAGCGCCTACTGACTGACTACTAAACCAACAGGCTGTATAAGAGGAAGTAAGCCATTATGCTTAGTAATTCCGAGTGTCAGAGTACAAACAAGATGGCACCAGTGGAGGTACAAGATTAATACGAGAAGGGACCGCCCTTTATAGGTCTTTACTAACTTTGGAACTTGACGGGCTTTTGGAAATGAAGCATGTACCTACTCTGTGAGGGTATTTTATAATTTAAAAAAATTCTTTATATTATTTGATATTCGTGATTTTGGATGTATGAAATTATCCAATACTTGTAGCAGTCCATTGGGAGGAAATCTGTAGGTATTCTTTTATTTCTATATGCACAGTTTTCTTTTATTACCCACCTTTTCAAATTTGTTTCAATAATAAAAAAATAAAAATATGCATTTATTGGAATGATCACAACTAAAAAAACGGATTCGACGCGTATTTTGATTTGTTTGTTTATTTCGAAAACTACAGTTCCCATATTCGTTGCACGACTTCGCTAACAAAAGTCTAACGCTAGAGTGATTTTTCATTTACTTCTCGACAGGTATAAACTATTATACTTACTCCGTTGGTAAATAATTGATTTTCATCACCGTTACGAACAAACTCCGCCTAAAACTAAACTGAAATCGACGTCCGCACCGGGGCTACCGAGTGCATACAGCAGCTGCAGGCAACTCCATTATGCACCTGAATCGATGCCAATTTTCATTATGCATCTACTCGATTTGTAAAACATGAATGATGTTATTGAAAGCGTAGGTGAATCTCAGTGCTTAAAATACAGTGGAATCCGTTTATAATGACATCGAAGGGAATTGTCAATCACGTCATAATAAGCGGACGTCATACAAAACATTTTGTAATAAAAACCTATTGTAGGTATTTAAATAGATAAAGAGTCCTAATATAAAATTGCATTAGGATAGGCACACGTATTTATGTATAATTCGCCATTTTCTAATCCGAATATTATTGGACCTTTCTCCTCATTATACCTAAATACTTTAAAGTGTTGAAATGTCATTTTTTACACAGGATTAGATACTAATAACAACGGGTGGCCTTCAAATGTAAATTACCTACTCAGAGATTCAAAACATATTGATCATTCGCCGAACGTCGTCGGGAATAAACAAAGAATCTGTCATTATAACCGACATAATTTAATAAAGATGGGTCATAATAAGCGAAATGTCACTGTAAGCAAAGTCATTATATCCGAGTTTTTTACAAGGAATTTTGTATGTAACCAAACTTCATTATGTAATTACGTCATTATAAACGGTTGGTCAATATAGACGGAGTCATACTAAACGGATTCTACTGTACAACTTTAAATTATATTTAAATATATAATTAAATATATAAAGAATAGGTATTGTTGCGTACTCCTTGCTGTGTGTATATAGTTTTATAGTTTTACTTTTATTGGCTATTGCTCTTTTTTATATATCGATTGTTTTTGGAATTGTCAGTTTGTTAGTTGATTTGGTTGAGTTGTGTTGTGATATTGTGTTCGTTTGTAAAGTTACTTATTAAATTCCTCTATTATTCATAAACCTATTGCATTTAATTACAGTCCATTCCTCACCAACAGGTATATTTAGTGCTTACCTATACAAATAATTTCTAATGCTTTCGCAGTTATTACACTTGGAACAAAATAAGTACCTATTATTCTATTATTTACTACAAGTTATTAGATTAGTATTATTTCAACATACAGTTCAAGCTTAGTACAGTGATAAACACTAACGATATACACAATACTTGTAAACGAAATAGTTGTGCTATAAAAACAAATGACAGCCGCTACCTGTCCCCAAACATGTTAGACCGTGCACGAGTCTCGTACTTCTACCAAACTGAGCGAGTCACCATCGTTCGGGAAGACTTACATACGCTTTTATGGGTCACGCCAAAACCTAGTCGGTACAACGATTACGAAAAGCTACCTTGAAACCGGGACATAAGCTCCAAATTAATATAATGCTGCCCCAGGTTGTAAGTGTGCGAACACGCCGCCACAAAGTTTCACCCTTGGAACGGTTTATTTTCATCCAAGACCTGAAGAAACTTGAGTGAAGAGCGATCTTATTTGCACTTTGAGCATCACAAAAATGTGACGTCTGAAATATACCTAGTATATAAATTGAAGTACGTAGGTAATTAAACAAGCGAGCTAATAACGCAGAGTGAGATATTAATCAAGCCACAAATTCATTTTATTTACATTCAGGTTTATTATTTTTCAATTAATATGGGACAACGTTGTTGAGTGTATTGAAAACTAATCTAGACTCTGTGGACAAACACGTATAAAAGGATTAAAAATAGATCGACATCTTTTCATTAACAAAACGAATGTGTACGTAGATGTTTTTTTTTCACCAAATTATCTTTTTGCTTCAAACAATCATGTACCTACTGTTTAAACACATTAATATAAAAACGTATTCTTCTGTCATTTCATTTCATAATTCATTTATTTCAACATAAAGTTTGAAAAAAAAATATAAATATCCGACAATTTATATGCCTTTCATTCGTGTAAAATATGTCATTACTAAGTTGATTAACTTTCTTTTGATGTTAAATGATGTGTAACATTGTAAAAACTACGGAGCTCTTTGGTAAACCTCAATGAAATAAAAAAAAGCTTTCAAGATTGATACATGCCAATTGTTTCCACGTCGTTTTATTGACGCATTTGTGACGTCACTTATCTCGCGCGTGACAGACAGAAGGCGCCGTAAAATAAGAAGAAAGCATCTCACACTTGATCCCGATATCTGACTATATTTCAAGCATAAAATCTCACACCTCTCTCTTTGACCCTTAAGGTAACAAGAGATGGAAGATACTACAATGTAGCTAAGAATATCTATTTGCGATTTATGCAGCAGATGCACTTCGGAGGTTGCTCTTGTGCAGATATTGGTAACGTGGTCTGGAATATAAAAGGTACTTCAAAGGTATAGTCTTACATACGGGTATTGAATGGTGTGGAATTAGAAACGCTATTTTTGAAGAGAAGTTTTCAAGCATAGAATATCAAGGTCTGTTAAGTATAAAACCAAAATAATAAAAAAAGGACAGTCACTGTCCTGAAAAAATATCTCGACAACTTATTTCTTTGAGATAGATAGGGAAAAACGGGTTGGATAGGTTGACGCGTCTTTTTTTTCTGACACGCCCATGTATATAACTCAATATCGCGATCGATAAATCGTCAGAATATTGCATTTTTAAAAATGACGACAGACTGTGGAAAGGTCTACCCGTACGCTCGGAGCTACGTTGACATTGCAGAAGGACTAAGGTTACTAACTAACCCCTGATAATTGATGGATTCAAGTGATAGTAGGCCATATAGTACGAAGACCCCAATCCGTAAAACGCAGCTTAAGTAAACCTATAAAGTGGTACAAAAATTTATAAACGTGATTGTATGGTTCTATATTGATGACTAAAAATTGTTTTTTAACTCAATTTCACAGCGCTGGTTAATATTCTGGAATTGACATTTTCACTGTACGTGCACTGAAAGGCTTAAAAAGGATTTTTTTTCATAAAATGTGTCATAATAATATTGTACTTTCACATTATGAATTTTATTACTAAACTAGCGGTCCCGGCAGACGTCATCCTGCCCGTTCGAAATTCAAATTAGGTACCTTTAGTTAGACAACGTTTGTATGGGAAAAGAAAAGGGCTGTTTTTAGGGATTTCCCGGCAATTATTCGATTTTTTTCTCGCCGTAAGAACCATCCTTGGACTTCAACGAACATTTAAAAAAAAATTGGCCAAATTGGTCCAGGCGTTGTCGAGTTATGCGCTTACCAACACATTTTGCGATTCATTTTTATATATAAGAAGAAGAAAGAAGAAGAGGAAGAAGAAGAGGAAGAAGAAGAAGAAGATATAAATAAAACACGAATTAAGCGATTATCATAAAGGTGGTACCTAACAAATGATACGCGAATTTTATACATGGTAATTACCACACCCTAAAAGTCAGTCAACTTGATTCAGTTTTCATGACCCAATAAAAAACAGTTAAAAAGATGAATCTTTTCCCTAATATTCGACTTGGCATTAAAAAAGCAGTAAAATGTTTACAGCCCAATAACGGTGCCATACAAGGAGAACTAAAATATAGCCGTTTGTGCGTCAATTTTTCAGAACATGACAGTTTACGATAAATTTAGCATTTTGGAATAAATGTCTTCTATAAATGTAATATATTAAGAAATGAATGAACATTAATTTCTTATTTTCTGAATGTATCTAAAGCGAATCTATCACACGTTTCACTGCAATAGTCCTAGAAGCATTACAACTTATTAACATTTGTTTTACGATACCATATAGCAAAAGAAAAAAGGTTTTTATAGGTCGACAATTTAAAAACTCACTTTTTATAGCCTAGGCTTTAGCACCAGAATCCAATATTACCTAATCTATCTGGTCGGCTCTCCAGAAAGCGTCTGTAAATGGATTTGGTCTCATATGCCCTATACTATATAGGCTATAATAGTACGGGACCCCTAGAAATTTCGAAGCCGAGAAGAGTAGAGTTTACCGCTCTGACGGAACAATTGAGTATAACACACGTCACATCCGTATGGGCGTATTGTGCGCCGATTGAGACTTTTATACCCGGATCTTTTTTGCGTATTCGGATCTTACATGTCTCCGCGGGTCCCCGGATATCCCGAAGCCGTTAAGGGCGTACTCGTAAAATTTCATGTCCCTCAGATCAGCGGATTTAACAAGCACTCGGTGAATTAAAATAGAAATTCCATTGACGGATATCGGGTACCTAATTATTGATGTTAACAACAATACATTGCATGAAATTGAAGAGTGCTTTCAATCGTAGTACAGTTACAACGGGCATAATGATCACGAATTTTCCTCTAGCGGGTAAATTTATTTCTCGTGCAGAAGTTAGCAAGTTTGTAGTGTTTGTAAATATTTGGTGAAGTTCTAGGATTATTTCGTTAGTATGTTATCTCGGTTTTGGACGAGTGAAGCTCATTAGCCCATGAACTGTAATTTTAGCTTGAAGCTGAACTAATTTGACCCTCCTCGTGGCAGTGCGGTCTCTCGGTCCTGAATTTTAGACTTGGAAGTTTTCAGAGAAAACATGAACGCTTCGGTGAACTTTTTAGTGGTAATTTCTAGTAGGTACTTTCATTTTCTCTCTAGATATGTACATACTAGGTAAAAATACTTGTGAACGTTTCTTTCCATTATATTTCTTTTATAAGATACTAGATAGCGGCCCGTCCCGGCTTCGCACGGGGGGACTTAAGATTTTTTTAAGGCCTCAGAAACGATACTTTTCCCCCGTTTTTGAAACATTTTCGGTTACTGCTCCGCAACTATAAGACCTAGCGTGATATTATATAGCCTATGTTACTCGGGGATAATGTAGCTTTCCAAAGGTGAAAGAATTTTTGAAATCGGTCCAGTAGTTTCGGAGCCTATTCATTACAAACATACAAAAATACAAAAATACAAAAATACAAATCTTTCTTCTTTATAATATTAGTATAGATAAGTTTGTTGATAATAATAACATCGTGGTAGAAATAAGCACGTCGTGTTTTGAACTTTTTTAATTACAATAATTATGGCATCTGTTGTATGTTTAATTTAGCTTCATAGTGCATTAGTTAAACCACTGTAATATTGTATTTAAACTTAGGTAAGGAAGGATAAACGCAATTTGTGAACACTTTGATAGTTCCAGGTAATCAGACAAGTATCTTGATAATAAATAATTCTATTGTGTGATTGTACACTGTTTAATTCCGATACAATAATTACAAGTATGGACTTTCAAGATTGAAATTCGATTACGTATTTGTTAGTAAGGTGCACTTAGAAATGGGTACATTTTTTTCTTAATTTTTTTTAGTAGTTCTAACATTTGAAAAGTGAACGTCAAAGTGTTAAAAGTTATTGAATTCCAACATTAACACCGATACGGTGTTTACATAAAGCATTGTTTTGAAACGGAAACTCCAAATTTATTTAGTACTACCTTCTGCCCGCGACTTCGTCTGCGCACGATGAGTACTTCACACAATATCGTTATAAAATATATCCTATATGTTATTCTGATGTATAAGCTATATTGTGGTAAAGTTTCATTCAAATCCATTCAGTAGTTTTTACGTGAAAGAGTAACAAACATCCATACATCCATACTTACAAACTTTCGCCTTTATAATAGTAGTAGGATAAATCTCACTAAAATAATAAATTTTTAATTTTCATTTCTAATCTACTTTGTAGTTAGGATTGAATGCGGCCCGCGCGCGTGGAAACTAGATTAAATCCGAACTCTACGTGAGCGAGGTCTGTTACGTACATTTCCTCTTTCCAGTCAAAAATGTAGTGGTTAATCACATAACCTTTTTGCGTTTTGGTTGCTTTACGAACTCGTTTTAAGTAGAGAGCTTGTTCTGTGTTTGTATCTAACCAAACTTAAAGTCAGTTTGGCATATATGATTTTAATATTATCTGACGCTTTCATGGTTATTACACATTGGAATGAAAGAACTAGGGTATAACGGATTTAACGCGTATTTTATTTTATTTGCTGACATGAACTAACGATAGCTTAACGCTAAAATGATTTTTACATTAATCAAACTACATTATTTTACAAATTACAAAACTCAATTACTTACTACCCAGTTTCAAAATATGAAATATTATATTTTATTCTATGCATAAATTAACTAGGTATTTTATAATAAAATATTTATATATTATTATGCAAGTTATTTATTACATTTCATTTCATTTAAATGTCAAAGTACAAATATGGAATCCCGCAGGCTTCAATTCAATTCTCTTTGTCAATTTCTCTTCGATCGAATTTCAAATTATTGAACTACGCATTTACCTAAGCCCATAACAACAAAGCACGTTTGCAATCACGATACACTGAAATAACAAGTTATAGACGAAACAAAGTCGAAGTATAATAAAAGTTTAATAAAATCGGCTAAAACCAACAATCGGGTGCGTCGCCTCGTCCCGTCGTTTGTCGAAGAATGTTCAACATTTATTGCTGCAATCGTATTTCTACGAAGTGCCGCGACTATGGTTTACGGCTAAGGAAGAATGAAAAAACTTAGAAGGAATTTTTCGATCTCTGACTAAGTAGCATATACGATCTATATTATAGAGATGAGTTTTATGATCTACTGGGAACCTAGGTAGGTACTTAAGATTTTTGTCTTGCGTGAAAGTAACAAATGTCACTCTTGCTCTCTCGCTCATTATTAAATTAAAGTATTTAACAGTGACAGGTGTTTTATTACGCGACAAGAAGATATAATAATTTATTACAACTTCAGTGCGCAATTTTGACGTAAGTAGGTACTATTAAAGTGTAAGTAGGTACTTTTTACTGCTTTTTAGAGTACCGTACAAACCTGCCATAACCGTCATGTCATTTTTAAAGTCGTAGTTTAGCAAATGGTTAAACAAATTATAAAAAAGTAAATAATTATATTATAATAGCTGTTCGCCCTTGCTGCGTACGGATCCGTTTTTTAAAACCTATATCACTCAGGAATAGTGTAGCTTGTCAAAGAATTTTTCAAATAGGTCCAGTCGTTTTGGAGCATATTCAATCTAAACAAACAAGCAAACCTTTCGACTATTTTAGTATAAATATAAACGAAATCTTATTTAATACTAAATATTTTAAATAAACTGTAAGGTAGAACATAATTAGAAATCATACTAGGACTTGGATGATTCTTTATAAAGATAATTATTTTAAAGAAACCAAAAAAACATTGGGACTTAAATCACAGCATTACTCATAGAAATGATATGAATTACGATTTTTCGCTTCTAATGCTATTCTAAGGCGCACACGGTAGCGTGCTGCGGCGTTTTCAGCAGCATGGCGTGACCTGTACAAATCGAGCACCAATCAAATGACGCTTACAACTTAAACAGGAGAATATGAGCCTTATTTCAAAGCAATAAGAACGTCGACGAGAACATGTACAAACCGGACCGACTGCACGCACGCCACTAATTGCGCTCATTGGGTTTATTGCTCGTCGAACGCGACACCACCCTAGCACGATCCTCTCCGTCTTGAAACTTCCAAATAACAACAACAAGAAAAGTAAGATCGGGGGAAACGTGCTAGTACCGAAGACTACCCGGTCACCGGCGCCGTTGCCTCCAATTACTCAAAGTTTCTCCGCAAGTTTTCAGATAACGCCGAGTTAATAGAGATTTAGTTATTGAGCGACGGTGGATCGGGTGGCTCCCGGATGATGTATCACTGATTGTTATTAATGCGCAGGATAATTTTCTACGTCAAAACTCTCGTTTAGGGAAAGCCAAATAATTAATTTTAATTATGTAATTCCGTGAACAATAAGCAGCGTTCTATCGAGTATAATCTCACATTTAATAATAATCCGCATTGCATTTAGTTACTTACCGAGTATCGTAGTTTATATATAGATTAACTCGTTGTTCTGAATTTGAAGGTGACATCACGTTTCAGCGTAAATCCTACATGAACCGTAACACCTGCTACGCTTTATAATGTACTCAAATATGCTACGTGTCTACGGGTAGCAAATACAATACATTGCAAAACGGAGCGTGTGTTTATAAATATTTTTTATAATTTTAAGTATATATATGCAAAGTTTGCGTTGATGTTCGCAGCAACTGAGATTGCGGCTAAGCGCTAGGAATTGTAGCTAAAGCAGTGCCGCCGTAGCTAGTAGTCGGATTTATTTTACGAGCTCGTAGCAAGAGCGGTAGTTGTAGCTTATCGCGGGGCATTCCGTGTAGTTTACACCAGAATTATACTCATAGCTATGATTTCACGGCTGCTCTGTTGATACAATATTCTATTTACTTAAATGCAAACAAAAACTGTAGATTGTTATTTGCAAATTTACATGATTGTAATTTTATAATTTGCAACCTTTGTAATTTTACATAATTGCAATTGTAAAATTGATTTTAACTATGCTATGTAAATACATAATCTCTTACAAAACTTCTTTGTACCTATGCATTTATAATTCGGTCTTAATGCTAATTACCTACGAAACGATAAATATTAAATAGCTATTTGTAATCTAGTCTTCTAGGGCAGAACTTTATTAGATTGTGTACCTAATTGGAGTGTTTGCAAAAGGTTCTTTCATGGCTTTTCATTCTAAGCATGTTTATCTGAGAATAGTAACAATTTGCGAGATCACAGCGAGACGTGGCGCGAGTCAAAGGTCACGCGAGCGAGCCGAGTGAGGGATGGCACTCGTCTTGGAAAATACTGTTATGCTTGGAGACGTTTTGTATTTAAGTGAGTTATTCTTAGTTTACACTGGCGAGCTATTCTAACTTAGCTTGGATGTTTCGTACATCTAAACTAGAAAATAAAAGCAATGTTTTTTTAATGTATTAACCAATTAGGTTACCGAGTCTGCTAGTCGGGTTTGAAAAATTGTTCTTTTGTTTTTAATTGTGCCATATTAATATTGTTTTCGGCTAACGATATTTATTATAGGCACACTTTGGACGATTTTAGAATTATAATTTGAATTCGATATAGTTGACAACGATCTTCCAGAAGAACTCCCCAACAATAATAATTAACGTACAAGCTTTTAAGAAAAAAAATATTTTATTAAAATCAATAAGCGTCTGACAAGGCTATGGTGGCTTAAATAAACACAGAGTCTGGGGGACTAGGACGTGAAAATTTTCACGCCCGAGAAAGCATTTTTCGACGCAGCTTCTTATTTCATTACAAAAGTTAGACCGTGAAAAGTGCTATTAAAGCGTGACAAAACACGTGCTAACGGGACTGGAAACTGTTACACTACTAATATTACTTAAGGCTTAGATAACTTATAAACTTGTACAGATAATGTTATAATTATGCAATCAAAGGGTCTTATAATTCTAAAACTGACCTTCAACTGGATTATTATTCATTTCTGCTGCCTTCGCGGTTATTACACATTGGAATGAAACAACTATTAAAGGATTTAACTAGCGTATTCTTATTTTATTTTATTTGCTGACGTTTCTTTACAGTTTCCATAATCGTAGCACTACTGAGCTGACAATAGTTTAACGCTAAAGTAAAATAAAAATACGCGAGTTAAATCCGTTAATAGCTGTTTCATTCCAATGTGGAATATTATTACTAACCTTGACATTGATTGACCCTACGTTTTATTCAGCGCCCGAGGTCTACTTTCATACATGAAGCTTTCGTCCAATCGATGCGGACTAGCCTTCCCGTTTCGTAGCATTGTTATATTAAAAATTCATCCGTTTAAGCTTTACCTACACGAGTTTCACAGCACTAGAGACCGCTATTCTGTTTTTATTATTAAAAGACTTTTATTAACAATACAATTAATAATAGTTCTTCGTAGACTTACTATTAATCAGGTCGAGTCATCGAGTGATTGTTTAATTTCATATCTAATGATAAAAGTGTTCACACTTTCAGTTTTATTTTTAAAATATACAGGATCAGTGATTTTGCCAGGTTTCTGTCATTTATCTTATCTATACTAATATTATAAAGCTGAAGAGTTTGTTTGTCTGTTTGGACGCGCTAATCTCAGGAACTACTGGTTCGAATTCAAAAAATCTTTTTGTTGGTTAGACCATTTATCGAGGAAGGCTTTAGGCTATATAACATCACGCTGCGACCAATAGGAGCGAAGAAACAGTGGAAAATGTGTAAAAAACGGGGAAAATATGAAGCCTTATGAAGAAGTGACAGTTAGAAGACTGACAGATCTTTGACGAAACAATCGGACGGGCAGGACGACGTCTGCCGGGGCCGCTAGTATAATATATTTATGTCTGTCATTTACAAAATGTAAGTTTTTCATGATAAAAAGAAACAAAAACTTTAATTAGACTACAGTTTTGGAAGTCTGACATCTAGGCCTCAGGGATGATTTCTGTGAAATATAACTTTGAAAGTTTGTGGAGATGAGAGAAAAATTTAATCGACAAACATTTATCTCAAATCTCCTGCGGATTATTTTTTTATAAAACTCATATTTAAGGTACGATTTTATTAAATACCTACATCGACTATGTGAGCACTTTTCAAATGAATAAAGCTAGGTATAATAACAGTTTTAGCGAAAACATTTTCAGAAATATTTTAACAATGAGGTCTTGAAATTTGAAAATGTATTTAACCTCCTGGGTACATTTGTACTTTACGTAGTACATAAACAAATAAAAATTCTGCAGTCTCCAATTTAAATAGCAACACCGAAATATTTTACTAGAGTCATCTAGTGGCTTTGCCGGTTACGTTAAGACATTAGATGTCAGAATTATCACCTGTTATATAATTAAGAATGTCATTAGTATGCACACGTGATGGTGTGCGTCTGCGTTACATTAAGTTAATCCGATTTCATCCAAATTTTTACTCATTATTGAATCATTATTTGGTTTCAAATAATATAGCAAAGCTTCACACTAGTAGTTTGAGATATTATTTCCATAAGATTAATAAATTATTGACTTGAAATGTAGATTCTACTATTTATGTCCTTTGCAAAGTACAACCGCATCTAACTAATATTTTTTTACATTGAGTACCCTTGTACTATGTGAAGTACATTAGTAGTTTTCTTGCTTGTTTTCAGCATTAACAGGCATTAGTAACGCGAAAGACTTAAATTACTATGCATTTGATTATTAAAAAATACAGAAGCATGTCAGTGGTTCCAATTTTCTGACCAATACACAGATAACCATATTCCTAACCCTATGGTTAGATTTACCAATGAAACACATATTTATTTGAAATTCTATGGGACGTACTCTAAATATCTTTTAAATATATATAGATTATAAATATTATTGGTATCAATATGATTATGGCTGCAATATAGTACTCAAAAATAACCATTTACTAGTCTAAAAAGAGACAAATTGTAAATAAAAACAATGGCCATAAGTTATTAGACTGAATTTATATAATATATTTAAGTGCATGTTTTTTTGAATAAAAATTAAAATAATTCTCATATTTATGTAATCAATGGACAATCAATTAGCATTCTGTTATATTTTATGCATGTCTCGTATTAGAATAGAAAAATCTTATTGAAATTGAACGTCATCAATATGATCGTCTAAATGAACTACCATTTTTTTTCTGTAATACTCTAAGATTGACTGGTAGAAAATACCGCAAGGTATTAAGTCCGCCTTTTATACACTTACTTCTGTTTAGTTTAATGCAATAAAGTATAAATAAATAACTTAGTATTGACAAAATGATTATCCCTTTACATGGAGACGTCTGATGCGCCGTTTTTTCCTAATTTTTATCCTAATCCTGTTGGTCTAAAAGTTTTTTTCCTAAGCTAGAAAGAAGGTGTAGTTGGTAATATGGTAATTTATGACAGAGAAACTACATTTCTACACTTGTTCCGTCAATAATTTCTGCTGTATAATTCAGTTAACAGGACGTTTGGCTCCTGAACATGTGCTATTTTTTGATCTTTACTTATGTTATGTACGCCTAATCGTATTGTTTCTTAGTTTCTTACGAAGGTTTTTATATTTTACGGTTATATATATCTTATTTATCTCCATAGTTCCAATATTTAAAGTATTTAAGTCCAATAATAGTAAGAAAAAAATGTTTTTCGTCTAATAAGTTGACAAATTTAATGATTTTATGTTTTCTTAAAAAATAAAATTGTTTTTGGTAATTTTGCAACTTCCATGAACATATTATCAAGGAATCTTTAATTTTCCATTGATTAGTTACTTTCAACATTAATCTACATCGGGATTAATAAGAAAAATATCTAATGTCCTTTACAAATGACATCTTAGTTGCATCCCCTTGTTCTTTGAGAAGGACATAGTGAAAAACCCGATTTTCCAATGTTTGATTTTATTAGGTATTTTTTTCTTAATTAGCAACTATTAAACAGAGTACATGCAAAGTTTTGAAAAGATATCTCAAAAAAAGTACGTCTGGAACTCAGGAGGTTAAGCAAAACGCCATAATATGTAGATTCAGGCAGAAATCAGTACACATCCTCTGCTCATACATAACATGACTTACCAAAAAAAATGTAACACTTACACTTCTACATACATAAATAAGTATGTCATAAGCTATCGATGCAACAAAAATAATGCTGACAAATCAATTAATAATATGCCTCTGTATTTTAAAGTCAACGTTTTTCGGTCTTAGGTGCAATTCGCTACAACCCCGAAGTTACGCAGTAAATAGCTAATATTTTTTACATACAAGGTTACATAAAACCTAAAAAAGTTGAAAGGTTTGAAAGTGCTATTAACTAGGCATTTACACGTAATATGTTTCCTGGTCCCGAGTACCCACTTAATTCTGTTGTGTGCTCGTTCCAGCATCACCAGTAAATGGCGCAAGCTGCGTTGACGATACTATACTATAACAGTATAGAATCGTCAACACAGCTCAGCTAAAACAGTAGGTAATTTTTTGGCCAATATATTTTCTTAACAAAAATATTTGTATATTTTTCGTTTGGTGCAGTACAATTTGAGATTCAATGTCTTTTTAGATTATACTATGTATTTTTTACGACAAAAAATGAATTTTAATTAGAAACAGATTAGTAAAAAAATCAATAAACTACATTTTAAACAGATAAGATCAAAGAAATCCGTTTTCCCATACAAACTTCGGCCCCTTTTGCACTCCTTCAGGGGTAGAATTTCGGAAAACATAATATCCTCCAAGATTCACATCTCTACGATCAGCGGTTTAAGCTTAGGCTGTGCGTATATCCGTCATGCGTCAGTCAATCTTCATAAAATATTACTTAAAAATAAAATATCTTGTAATTGCAAAATTGTTGATGGAGTCTTCTAATAAAAATTCTGATTGATTGGCCTATAACGCCAAAAGGAAGGTCTGGTGAATTATAACGCTTTTACGTTTTTGTCGGGCTCGGTAGATAAGTTCACGCTGTTATCGTAATAAATGGAGTAATTAGTGTATTAGACCTCGGCTGGCGCATCGCCAGGCGTGTATGTGTTACATGCTCTACCGTCAAAACAAAAGATGATCACCTCACATGAATGTCAAGGGAACTGCAATCGTTTCTCACGACGATACGGTTTTAATTACCTTGGATGCTAAAGTTGACATAATTTGTTTCGCTGCTATGTGCATGAGACTGTAACGCGGACAATTGGGCCCAATTGAGTAGTGGAGTGATCGCAGTCAGCTGATCATAAAATCGAGGAAGTTCCAATAGACACATGGTATGAAAAATTGTGTGAAGCCCGTGAGATCTTTTAAAACAAGCGAGATCATAATACCTATATTACGGCCTGTTGGTCTAGTGGTCAGAGGCCCTGACTACGAAACCGGAGGTTGCGGGTTCGAATCCCACTAGGGGCAGATATCAATGTGATGAGCACTGGCATCTGTACCTGAGTCTTGGATGTCTTATATGTATTTATGTATATTTATCCGTTGTCTAGTACCCATAACACAAGCTTTGCTTAAAATGGGACTAGATAATTGGTGTGAATTGTCCAAAGATATTTATTTATTTATTTAATATTACGATTTTTTGGAGCAAACATGCGTTTACTAGTTGGACCCTGTATTTTAGTAGTTTAGTTCCATTTTATCAAAGATTAACAAAATGGAACTGCACTATAGCTTAGCTAAGATTAATGAAAGTAGCAGGTTTTTATATTCAGAGTTAAGATGGTAAATCTCAATATTGGAACAACAGATGATAATTTTGGACTGAAACAACTATTAACTGGGCTTAACTCGCGTATTTTTATTTCATTTTATTAAATAAAACAACTGTTATTTTATTAGCTTAAAAATACGCGAGTTAAATCCGTTAATAGTAGTTTCATTCCAATGTGCGATAACCGCGAAGGCATCAGAAATTAAGATGATAATTTATTAACTCTTTACGTTCGATCGAACGTTTCTTAAACTGATACTACACTAGCCTACAATTCACGTCACCCAAATATTTGTAGGAATTATTTGTCAGTACTCAAACAAGTTCCTACGATTGTCAGTACAGTCGCTCGCGACACAAAGGGATTGCCGGCGGCGGTGCCTTTGACTGTACCGAATAAGTATCTCGAGCCAGCCACAATGAAAACAAACAATAAACAAAATGAAACACCGCTGTTATTTTTGAAGTCGGAATAAAAATTGCTAAAAAAACTCAGAGCCTACAAAATGTATTAGGTATATTATTATATTTTAATCGCAATCCCAAAACTGGCTCTAACAATATCGATTACAGAAAAAAAACATAAAGGCATTAAAGTATCTTGTACCTAACTATTAAACTACCTACCTACTTAGTCCTTATTTACAAAAGATTAGCTTCATAAACACCTTACACCTTACCCCTTAATTACATAATGTCAATTTTCAAAATACATTCTTAGTGCAGAGGCTCCTTTTATAACGTATAGGAACGTGAACCCCTGTGTAAAATTTCAAGTTTTTAACCCTTATAGTTTAGGCCCTGAGTTGATATTATATTATGACAGTTATTAAATCAGCTTCTTTTTTCATATACTTACTCGTGTATACCTATACAAAACCATATTGGAAATCAAACCTACCTATCTGAAGTTTAACACAGCTTTAAACAAGACTTGGTTAAAAAATGAAACGTCATAAGTTACAAAATGCCGTTTAGGAAATACAACCGTAACCACACTATAATAAAGTTTGAATTCAACTAACAATCTTTTACAGAATTATTCAGGAACTCGAACGGTCAATTCCAGATCTTATTGAATGCAGATCATAGAAAGTATCCTATATCGGTGAGGTAAGGTTCAGATTCAAATGGATGAACGTTGAATATTTTTGTTGGACAGTTGATCCTTGGTCCTTCGTTTCCGGATGCACTCGCTATGCGCTTTCAAAATCATGTTCCTACGCTGGCTTAACTTTGTAGAGATTCATGGATTAGTGTCTATAGAGAGAACGGTTATTTTATTCATCGCTTACCACATTTACAGCAAGTGATGAAATAAAAATGCCTTAAGTAGTTATAATAGAAGTACCTACTAGATAATATTTGAGCAGAACCTTACAGATTTTTTAAGGATCCGTAAATAAGTCACAAGAAATCTTTATAATTAAAATAAGTTCGACTATACTAGGCTTTACACAGTTGTAACTTGGCGTCTGATACGCACAAAACTTTTTATTTGAGAAGTTCCTCGATTCCTCTTTTATGTCATGAGAACTATCGTTCTCTAACAATGGGACAAACGTGGACCCATTCAAACAAAATAATTTTCCAAATCGACTGATAAAATTAAGGATTACTACGTGAATAAACATAAAAAACGAACGATAGTCTAACGCTAGAGTATGAAATAAAATAAAATACGCAAGTTAAATCTGTTATAAATAGGTTGTTTCGTTACAATGTGTAATAGCCGCGAAGGCATCAGAAATTATCAAAACTCAGTTTGTTTGGAAACAGGTTGACAAGGAACATAGCCGTGAAAACCTCGGAATGTGATAATTATCTTCAACTGTTTTGAACTCCACACCTAGGCCAGGCTTAATCAGTCAGGATGTGCCTCTGTGTGCATTCAAACGTGCGTGTTCTATCCGATTTACACCAGCTTAGCGCAGCACAATAGCTAAGCCTTGTGGGCTTTGCCGACTCTGCAAATAGATTCGGCATAGTTTTGCAGGTTGCTGGCTCTAATTCCCTCCCGAACTGCACTTTTCACATCGTCATGGTTGCTTTAATCGTTTTCTACGACTTTTGGTTCTTGAATGACGATGGTTTCTGTTTGAAATATAGCGTAGTTTACATTTGTACAGTCAACTTAGTTAAGTAATGTGCCATTCGATTTTATTAATAGCAAAAGAATATATTATTATGAGATTGTGAAAATTAACTATGAAATCAAACTCAAAATCAAAAATACATTTATTAAATTTAGGGTTTTACAAGCTCTTATGAAGGCCTGAAGGTAGCACCATATCCGAAAAACGCTCATTAATGAAAAACGACGACCTTTTCTAGTCCTCAAGGATCACTAGACATGGTCGATGAGACCTTGCGCTTCCCAACTAATTTTTCTATCGATGTACTATGATGAAACGCCCATCAGGTCTTTGGCCTGCACGCGCCTGATGGATGCGCACAAATGTGTTTTTAATCTCCCTCTTTTCCCCTTTCCTCCTTCCTCTCATGATCTCGAGGCTTTCTCTCCGTCGTGTTTAACGTTAATGTTTCTTAAGTTGCTTGGCGACGTTTTATTCCGTTTTGTGAGATACTTCTTTAATCGGAGTTCTTGTGCTGTAGGTTCTCGGCTCTCGGACTCGGTAATGATATTATTAAAATGCTGAATATTTCTTTGTGCTTTTGGTATTTGGTGCTTAAATTTTATTTTTTTCTTCAACGCTGAAATTGCTGCGACTTTATTTATTTCAGAAGACGCGTGTATTCTCATTGATATTTTACATACTACTTAATTACAAAATTGTCGAAACTTGTTAGTAGTATAGATAATAGCGTATGTATACATGTAAACTCTTTGTTTAACAAAAAAATAAATACAGACTTTGAAGCGTTAACAATACAAATGTACACAGGAGAATTTATCCCTTTAAGGGATTTCTTCTAGTAAATCTTTGGACAGTTGAAAGATGATGAGAGAATGTAGCAGTGAACTGAATGTCACGTAGACACAACAAAGCAAATTCGTTTTTACTAATTCTATTAATAATATTCAATTACCTTAATTGCGCCTCTGGTATTGCGATCTTAAATCCATAATCTCGCCAATTAAATTAATTCAAAATTGCAAGGCATCGCTTTTCTTAATTATCACAGAAATGTTTAACCAGGTTACCCGATATTACCTCACGAAATTTAAGCTATCAAACTGCAAATAGTAATTATGATCGGTGCAACCGCAAGCGATGGTTACAACCTATCCCGTAATACAAAGGGTTTTGGGTGTCGTACAAATCGGTTTATTGCAGACAGGTTGGCAGATTTGTAGGTGAAACTATGAAGTAACTTTAATTTTTGAATGAAACAATTATAACGGATCTAACCATATAATTATTATGTATTAACTTTAGCCTACTACGAATATGGGATCGGTAAAGTTTTTTATAGTACAGTTTATTGTTTTATTCAGCATCAGAAGTCATTAACTTTAAGAAAAAGATTTTCGATTTTTTTTTCGAACTGAGAGAATTAAAATAATTATTGTCACTGAGTTTCTTACGACGTTTCTTCTCGATGGTGACGGTCTAAATCTCTAAAACAGTCAACTATAAATAAGTACAATTCACGTGTAAAGCGTACCTAATTTTTTAAAGTTCACTTACTGCAAAATAATTTTGATTCTAATTGATTTGAATCGATTAAGGTATTTTTAGCTATTCTGTTGTATTCCCATGGGCATACTGATTCCATGATTCCATCGGATACACAGGTCTTCGTTAGGCCTTCAAGCCGATATGATTGCATCAGCCTCGCCAAGTCCCCCGAGATCGAGTCTTGCAGTGCAGTAGGCCTTTGCAAAGCACCAGTCAATGGAAACCTAATCATACAGTATGTGATCATCGACCTCATCAAGTTTTATTCCATCCACATGGTCTGCTTTCGAATAAATAGTATTAACGTAAATTGAGCCTAACGTCATATTTATTTATAACAACTTTTTAGCTTCCTAAAAATATAATAAATCTTCGGATTATTTCAACATCCCAAGCAGTCCACATAAGTAAATATTATATGAGACTAGATAAATCCTGAATAATAATAAAAACACACGAAATGTGTCTATTGGACAGTAATGTAGCAGATAAAACAATTTTATTATAAGAAAGTCCCAGAGGGACACTCCGTCTCATGTCTACGTGCCCAAGAGACATATCTAATCCAGGTATTCCTTGTTGCCGATAAAATCACTAAGAACAAAGTCAAAACATCTTTACAACGAATACAGCTAGTATAGAGGGAACTCGAAATTCGTTATCAGAAAAAATCTGCAGCACCAGGCAAATACTAATCGCCGAACCTTCAAAAACACATTAATATTTCGTGGCCAACCAAACGCGCTCGGAATAGCAAGCATCATAACAGAAACAACCTCTCAAATTCAAAAAGGTACAAAGCGGCAGTTTTTAGCTTTCCATCTTTATTAGCAACTGTAGATGAAATTGGCTTATTTTTACTGGATGATATTCTCCGGTGTATGTTTAAATTTTGTTACTTATTCCCTACTGTGTTTCGAACATGAAGTGCGATTATCTGGAATCGTGTCATGTCAGGCAGGCGGCGCCGGAAGCGGCAGATTGGCTGGTGATTTCCTCGGGGGCCGCGATCAGCATGCCTCGCACAATGCTCGCCTCGCTTCCCGTCGGTACAACGCCAGTACCAATTCACACCAATACGTAGATAATTTAGATACTAACAGCAACAAAGTAGCAAATTGAATCGAGAAAAGTTAAGTGAAGCATTCACGGGGAAACTTTTGCTAATATCGTCTAACACCCAGCACACGATTCGTTATAGTTTTCTGAAACTGTAAAGCCGTCTGTCTTTGTTTAGCGTGCGATGCAGTGAGGTAGGATTACGCTTGAAAAATGCACTCCGCACTGCGCTCCGTATAAGTGAGAGCTCACCTGCCCCAACTTTAAATATCACTATGACTCAAGCGCCATGCGCTCAAGCGTAAATTACGGAGTCTAGACCGAGTGCTGGACAGTTTAATGCTTAGCTTCCACCGTAATAACCATTCGGGCATTAAACACTGACGGCTAACGAGCTCCCAACTGTTTCTTACTACAGAATAAAACTCAATTGTTTTGTGTTATTAGTCACCGACTCAACGAGCTCCAGTATTAAAAGTTAGGAAGTGCCTCAGAGCTAACTGTTTATATGCAGTTTGTGAGTTACGGGCTATGCAGGACTCGGGCCAGCTAACTTAATACAAGGACTTCTAAAGACCTTTACTTAAAGGGAAACTATTGCAGACCTTGTTACAGTTTAGTTTAGTATTTCAAAACATAGGTAATAGTACAATTTCTACTTACTACTAATTATAATATTATCTTTTTCGGATCCAATGATCAGAATGATTAGATTATATTATAATATTAATTACCTACAGTCATATCATCATTATGACAACAAATACCTACTAAAAACAGGATAAAATAGACAAATGTGATTTATACAGATCAGATCGTAATACTCAAAGACAAAACATTGAATATAGGTAATCAAAATATAAAAAAATATCACCGAAGATTAACTCAAGTGTGTAAAGAACTGTGTCAGCAGACATTCCTCTTATTAATTCCCCGACGATACCCTAGTAATTTCGTCTTTTATTGAGGAAGCGTTTTGCCAAAAACGTACTCGTTTATAGGCCGTTGGATTGGAACCGCAATGTGCAATTTAGACTTTTACTGCATAGGTGCCTACTAACTTATCGCATGAATTGTATAACATCCTAGTAACTACTAATGCATAAATTTCACTTTGTTTACTTATCTTAACTAATGATATTATAGTGCTGGATAAGTTACTCATTTCAACGAGCCTATGATGAACTGGCCAGTCGACATTTTTTCTCTCGACAAGGAGAAGGTTTGTCGTGTCGATATTGGTTTCGTGGTCGACATGAGACGACATCGACATAACAACATTTCTCGTTGACGACAATGTTACCGAATTTTGACAGATCACCGCACTGTGAGAATAAGACGACAACGACACGACAAGATGTCGATTCGACAGTTGATCATAGGCTCGCAGGGGATTTAGCTTAAGATCTCATGTTACTTAAATAGTGAAGATGGCATACATAGAATTAAATACTCCAAAGCGGTACGTCTCGAACTCCGTATTATATCTCATTCCATGTCAAATGAGATCGGTACGCTTACGAACACGTACATACATAAACTTTAACAAGATTACCTGTCGTTTTATAAATTGCTAGCAATTCAGTTCCCCCACGCAAAACAGAAACCTAAATAACTAAGCTTAACTCATCACCGGAGTCGACTAAATCGGATATCGGTTGGCAACTTCATCAGAGCTCACTTAACGAGTTCCCTTAAGTTCCTCCGAGACGCGGTGGAATCACAGCAGTAACTACTGACAAACTTCAGGGCAAATGTCTCTTCTGATCGGACGTAACTAATGCTACTAAATAAGATATGTAGTAAGTAAACGCGGCCCAAATAATTTGATTACAGCCTGAAGTTAGTGTGTTGTGTCCACAGTTAGCTCCAACTATTCATGCGATAAAGTGAGTTTGGTGAATGGCCGAGTAGTTTGCATCTTATATGCTATCTATAGATGTACGTTTCTATAGCAACGTTTACTGGCACTAACTAAATACCTGGGTATAGTTGTGTGTATTAGTTGGAATTTTTGTTAGACCGATTTAACACTTGAATCTTTTTACGACTCTTCATGGTCATAATTTATGCTCTGTCAAGTTCAAGACTAAAAATTAATATCGTAGCGACTTAGGATATTTCAAATGTATTTTACATACTTATAATCTATGTCAATAATTTTACTTCCCCTCCCAAAAGAACAAATTAGACATACCGTCATCTTGTGCATGCCTGAAAGTTTTGTGCATAGGGGCTCACAGTAAGATATTCACCGCACCACCGCTTGATAGTTCCGATATCGCAATAGTTGAGAACTATCGAAAATATCTCAGCAGAGACACGTGTTCCATAGGGCCTATCGCGATCACTCCCGGCATACAAATTACGAACTTTAAGGTGTATACGTGAAAGTTGACGTAGCTACGCGGTACACATAAGAAACAAAACGATCTATTTACGAATTGCATAGTTGTGATTTTCTTTACGTGACTTTTTTAGAATAGTAGGTACACCGATTTACGAAAAATATTGAATAATTTTGTACTTTACTTTTCTTTGTTTCCTGTTTTCTGCTACGCGTATAGGTAATTATTTCATTTCAAATAAATGATAGGTACAATATTTTATTTCAACTTTATTCTATTGTTTTTATTTGTTCGGGAATTTCCATTTCACACTCCACATATCAAGGGAATATTTCAGAATACAGCCGGCAATTAAATTCGTTTTCCAGGAAATTTAAATTGTTCATAAAATAAATCCGAAATACCTATTTAACTTTGGCACTTTGTAAATCATCTATATCAATAAAAATCCATTTGATCACGTTTACTACTAATTAATTATAATATTGAGGTCATTATAAAATTATTCATTATAATAATAAATTATTATAATATTACAGGTAATCATCAATGGAGAGAGAAAAATGTTTAAAAGCACCATTTTGGACAATTTATCGGTGAAATGCCGTTAGTAGATTATACAATAGCCGGTATTACACAATATAAACTTACATACATAAGTATATATAAAACAACTTATAAGGTACAGAAAAACATCTTGGGTTTAAGTGGGGACTGTGATCACTAGAACAACAGGCTTTTACACTTGTTTTATCTGCATTGTTAAATCACGTAGCCTTAGTTTAAAGTTAGACTGGGTCGTAGCTGCCATGCTGTCAGTCCGTCTTCGTCTATGTCAGCCAGTGACGGCCTGCGCCGACGGAAAGCTCACAAGCTACTAGGTACTTACACTTATTATGTATTCAAGATGCACTTTGTGTTTTGCTTTGATTTTCATACAAAAAATAGAGCTGAACTGACGTTGAGTACACACTATAATATACAAATAAAAGTGCGGGTCGGATTTTATATTAGTAAGGAGAGTTCCTTACTAATATTATAAAATAATTTCTGATGCCTTCGCGGTTATTACACATTGGAATGAAACAACTGTTAACGGATTTAACTCGCGTATTTTTATTTTATTTTATTAGCTGACGTTTCGGATTCTTTACAGTTTCCATAATCGTAGCACGACTGAGCTGACAATAGTCTAACGCTAAAGTGATTTATGCATCATAAACGTCCACATACACCCGGCGCGCGTCGGACTTATCCGCAGGGGCCTTCTGTTCCCTTGCAACAAAATAGTCGTGTCAACACACCTCCTGACGGCCCGAGCCGAGGTGCGACCCCCACCTTGGGGGGCCCTCGGGTCGGTCAGGGCTAAAAACCCTAAACCCAACCCAAGAGGCTTAAGAGTCTCCTTTCAGGAGTCTCGCCACCCGTCCGGTTTTGCAGTAAAGGCCCATTAGCTGGCCAACTGCGCTTCAGTATTCAGTTCGAAAAAAAAAAAAAAAAAAAAATTCACATTCTTACAAACTTTCGCGAATGAATGTATGATATATGTTTGTGATTCTTTTTCGCAATAACTACTGAATGGATTTTGATAAAACTTTACAATAAAACAGCTTTTATATCAAAATCACACATATGATAGGCTATATTTTTTTAAGGTAAGTACCTACCAATTGTGTAAAGTAATTATCATGCACACGAAGACAAGGTCGCGCTAAAATCACAAATCTTAAGGATTTTGCGACGTAAATAGTGCATATAAATAGATACTTCATAAAGAATATAATATTTTAACTAGCGATCGCTTAAATTAAAATGTATTTATAAAACAAACAATATAAATCGCACCCAAAAACCTGATCCACACGCAGGCTTCACAAGCACGTAGAAAGGCGTAAAGGTAATCAACTTGATACAATATAATCATTTAAATTTTAAAAAATTTAAACTTTACAGTTTAATTATAGTAGGTACCTATAAAATATAAAAATAAAATCTACAAATATAATAATATACAAAACAAAAATATAATGATGTTTTCGCGATTATTCAAAATGTATTTATTGACTTGCATATGTTTCACGTTACTAAAACCCAGTTTGTCTGCTACGAATATGGAAACAGTTTAAAAAATAATAATATTATAGGTACGCTATTTAAATCCGTCATAATTTTTTTCTCCAATAAACATGAATACAGTTTGTTTAGTACCTGTACGATAAACTATCCAGTACTGAAATTATCCAAAAAATATACAATCCAGAGCCACGCTTCAGTTCTCGGAATGGTCATAACTGTTTTATTAAAAACGGATCTCTTTTATATATTCCGTACTGCATACACCGTATATAGACGTACGCTTAAACTTGGAAGTTATTGCTCAGAACGAGTTGTGTTCAAACACACCAACTTCGGGCTACGTCTTCAGAAAATAAGCTATACGATATGCGATAGACAGCTGGTTGTTATGATGGGTAAAAAATGTGTCGCTGTTTTTGCTACGGGTAATTGTACTATGGATAATTGCAATATATTATTGCGCCTACACATGCTCTCTGTTTGCTTCAAAGGTTGACTGGTAGAGGTATAAATAAATAAATATGCAAATCATTAAATTATATTGATTTTTTTTTCATGATCATAATACTATCATACGATAGCATGAATAGTTTCATAAAAATGCAATTAGACTACTGACTAATTATTGCCTAATATCAAATTATAAACGAATCTAATTAAATCGAATAAATTTCTATAATAATTATCCAAAATTAACGTTATTGGCGATCAGGTAAAACAATTTCAAGAAAATCCAAAAATATCAAATTTAGGTATAAAAATGAAAGGGTAGATTTTACTATTTTTAGGCCAACTGCGCTTCAGTAGGTATTTAGTTCGAAAAAGAATACCAATAGCTATTGTAGTGTTACCAAAAGTAAGCACAGCTAGGTATGGTCTGGTCCTGATGTCCGGGCAGTAACGTGGTACCTACTGGCCGGAAAGTTTCCCACTTTGTGCCGGCAGCTCGGGCCGGACTGCGAGTGGCAACTCGCGCCGGGGGACTTACTACGGAAATTGAAAAGTATCTATGCAGATTAAATGGAATCTTGAGGATAATAATATTGGTCTATTATATTTTATTTAAGACAGAATGTGCAGGAATATTGTTTTGTTGTAATGAGTTGACCACATGTATAATTTTGGAATGAAACAACTTTAGACGGATACAACTCGCGTATTTTATTTAATTCGCTAAAGTTTCGCAACCTTTACAGTTTCCATAATCGTAGCATGACTGAGATGACAATTGTCTTATGCTAAAGTCAAATAAGTCCAATAGTTGTTTCATTCCAATATATTTATAATAACCGCGAAGGCATCAAAAATTATCACATTTACAATAATAATATTATGGTTTGGTTAATTATCCTAGTAGGCCAAAGAAGTTATTAGGTACCAATTGTACTACAATTCGATCGTTGTCTTTAGATTTCACAGAGATAATGTTGAAGCGACCTTTCGGAAAAAGCACAGTACCTCGCGAGAAGAGTATGGGTCTAAGTCCCATTAAAATATCGATACTTTCTACACTTGCCTTATTTAAAGCTAGCGGTCCGTACCAGCTTTTCTTTTCCTTTTTTAATTGTTATATAGCCTATGTCACTCGGGAATAGTGAAGCTTCGCAACAGCGAAATAATTTTTCAAATCGGCCCAGCCGTTTTGAAGCCTATTCAATCCAAACAAATCAACCTTTTTTTTTGTATTTTTTTAATCGAACTGAATACTGAAGCGCCAGCTAATGGGTCTTTCAGCAAAACCGAAAGAGTTACAAATCTTTCCTCCTTATCATATTAGTATAGATATAGATGAGACGTAAACGTATTCATTATAGTATGATCCCAGTGGAAACACACCCGGCGCCCCACGCTTTGATACCCGACGCAGCGCGTGTCATTTCAAACTTGGCGAAATTTCGAACAAACCGGACTCGTTTGTGTAGAACTAATTATAAACAACCTGAAAACTATATTGTTCGGATACTGTGCTATGTTAATTTCCTGAATACTGCTCTGGTCATTTCATACTGGGCTTTAAAGTTGATATGTAATGTACCTACATAGTAACCTCTGTCCGCGACATTTGTGCACGATGAGTATTTTACGTAATTATCGTTATAAAATATAATAGCCTATAGAGAGGAACGAACGTACACCTATCCTGACATCCACTTACATATTCCTACAACCTTTCGCATTTTTAATATTAATGAGAAAGATAATTATATAAATAAAAATGATTTTATGTTGAGGTCTATATTATCCATATTTATAAAAATATGTATTTTTCTTAATTTCTGATGTCTTCGCGGTTATTACATATTGAAATAAAACAACTATAAACGTAATAATTTCTGATGCCTTCGCGGTTATTACACATTGGAATGAAACAACTATTAACGGATTTAACTCTAACGCTAAAGCTAAAGCACACACTTTACCGTTAGTTGCTTCATTCCAAAATATGTATTTTTTACAAATAAATAAAAATTCTTAAGTTAAGTCGAAATGGAATAAAATCTTACAACTTCTTATAATTTACTTATACCTATTTACGTGCAAAGCGTAAATTTGTTCGAAGTATGTTTGCCCAAATCTGTTGAAACAAGTATCTTATCTGAGATTCCTAGAATTCCTCGGCGCGAATTCAGAGAATTCATTAAATTAGCTCACATAAGGAAGACTTAATGTTCACGAAATTAAAAACTATTTTAGCTTCGCGCATCTTATGTTGGAGAGCATATTATAATTACACCTTATTTTTTTAAAATATTTATTATGAAGTACCTAATTGAACAAAAATGTAGTAAACCTAAGTAGGTACTTACGTCATAATATTTTGTATACCTTCGCGGTTATTAGACATTAGAATGAAAAAATTTTAAAGAATAGAACTCGCGTATTTTATTCTAACTTTTAATGATTATAGACATTAACCACCGAAAAAACAAAAAGTAACAAAAAACAATAGCGCACTGAAAAGAAAAAAAATCGTCTTTTATAACGACTATTATATTGGTTGTAACGTCTGTTATTTTTGAAGTCAGTGCCAGCTGGTGCAGCAACTCTTCACTCTCAACTCTTCACTAAGGTGCTCAAGTTTGTTTGAGGCTGCCACCGATACATAAAAAAAAAATATACGCGTCGAAATGAGAACTTCCTCCGTTTTTTTCGTCGGTTGAAAATTAAGCAACGGTTTCCAATATTCGTTTCCAAAAAAATAAAAATAATCAGTCGATTTGTATCCAAATAAAGATATTCCGATACGTTTAGGTTTCTTAGCCGTCAGCGAGACACAATGAAGCCAGGAAAGTGTGTCGCCACATTCAAAGTAGGCATTTCCCTTTCTGCCTTACCACGAACCGGAAGCATGAGTGTCATATTATGTAGGTACTTACCTACATCAAATGTTAAGCCATAATCGATATTTAATCTATACATACAATATACATAGATACATACACCGAACGTAGTAGTAATAACAACATAGGTGGGTGGATTTCACGGCGGTTCAAACGCCGTCATTACCTATTTCTAAATATTATAAAAATGAGCTACACCAGGCATTAAGTTTTGATACAGCAATATACTGTGCAAGTATATGTTGTCACAATTAATTAAATTTAAACAATTTCGTAGCTTATTTTTTCAATATTTAGAAATAGGTATTGATGGCGTTTGAACCGCTGTGAAATCCACCCAGGTAATTATTTGGGTACTATGTATATTGTTAAAAAAACTAAACTGAAGAGTAATACGTAAGTATAGATTAGGAAGATGAGAGTTACGGTTTAAGATATTTATTTTCTCAAAAGATTACAATTAATCACTTACCGAGAAAATACAGAACTATTACTAATGTGACAATTACCGATTAACGTATAGTCCGATACGCAAACAAAATTAACTTATAAAATTCACAAGTGCGCAATTTTTGGTAGTCAGTTAGAATATTATGAATACTCCTTGTAAAAAAAAAATATATCGGATTTTGATGGTGGCTTTTATAATATATAGGTATATGTATAGAGACGTTATAAACCAAAAGAAAGATTATGTAAGTGCAATATTTTTGCACTAGGTTATCGCATTTAATTATTAGAACGCCTCCTATAATTTTTTAACTGTTACATCAACAGCTTTTAGCAATATAATCGAAAAAGTGAAAAAAATATATATATTTCCTAAATTAATATTAAAGTGAATGTTAGTTTCCGCAATGTGCTCAAATCGATTAAAAGTAACGTCAGTTATTATATCTAACAGATTTATCAATAGCTTCTTTTTTTATTAACATAAAACGTTTTCTAGGCCGTAAAAAAAATCCCAAGATTCTTAAGTCAACGTTTTCTAATCCAGAATAATTGTAGTAACGTATTGACAGATTTTTTAACTAATTCAAAAATAGCTGCAGGTTTTATTACCTTATCAGTTCAAATAATTTTGTACAAATGTACTGAATATTCCGGTCTCATCCTAAACACTAAGCTGTAATAAAACGCATATACCTATAAATTTCAACCTATCTAATTAAGACTATCTTGGCTTGATACGTAAGGCATCGCTTAGTATACCGAGAGTCGTGGATCGAATCCGACTGGTCAACATGCTTTTTTTATTTTTATTATCGGATAGGAAATATGGTATTACATAATCATATTATTTACTTTTTTTATTTTCCATAATAAATTGTTGTACCTAGTTAATATTTTAAAATGAACAAAATAAATGTTAATAGTATTTTTTTTATTTGTCGCAAGATTTTTCTGATCTGTAATAGGGCGGCGAGATATTCGGAGATGGGACAATCAAAACTGGTATAAATATTTGCAGTTTGTTTATTACTTTTCGACTTATTCTTTTTTAAACGACAAACTCTGTAATTAATTAAGCGCCATCATTAGACCCTGGTTAGGTACTATATATGTAGTATCAAAGTACTCGTCAAGACGTATAAAAATTCTAGCGCGACGAATCTAATGATTTAGGTACAGCTGGATCTTATAGCATTAGGGTTCCCTGGTATATGGGAAAAGACAGGCCAGATATTCGGAATTACCAAAGAATCTTTATTAGGTACTTAACACAAAACGAAGCCTCTTAAGAACTTAGACTAAATAAACCATAAAGCTAGAAAATACACATTTTAACTAGGGTTAGTCTTGAATGTGTCTCACCGACGTACAAAATATGATCATAATAAAATTACAAAAAGAATAAAAGTTTAAACACATTAACCTTTTTCCTGGTCTTGAACTCAAACCAGCCGCGATCTATAAACGCGCAATTGACATGACCGCCGGGCCAGCGGTTCAATTACTCGTAATACGAAAATCCGTTACCAATGTCGACACCGCTTGTCTTGACACGACAGTGATTGAGATTCTTTAAATAAGACGCGATCTAAACGGCGAGTGAAGTTTGGCAACAAAAAACAAGAGTCAGTATGACAACGTCGCATTTCTCGTTTGCTTTGCATAGTATATATCGCACACCTAGATCTAAAGTGAGCTAACTCAAAAAAGTTACTTTTTCAGGAGAGGCGAAAAACTGTTTAATATGTCCATACGCACGCATGAGTTTTCTGTATAGAAATATGCTTTTTATAATGAAACTAGAAGAGTTAGCTTAAATCTGTTTTAGTAGGTGGGTTATGCTGTAAAGAATCCGATGGTGTGCATATTATCTCAAATCTTCAGATTTTTGAGTTAGCACCCTTTAGATCTAGGTGTACGATATGGAATATGAAACTGATCAGATAATAAAAATAAAAAAAAGCATGTCGACCAGTCGGATTCGATCCACGACTCTCGGTATACTAAGCGATGCCTTACGCATTAAGCCAAGATAGTCTTAATTAGATAGGTTGAAATTTATAGGTATATGCGTTTTATTACAGCTTAGTGTTTAGGATGAGACCGGAATATTCAGTACATTTGTACAAAATTATTTGAACTGATAAGGTAATAAAACCTGCAGCTATTGTTGAATTAGTTAAAAAATCTGTCAATACGTTACTACAATTATTCTGGATTAGAAAACGTTGACTTAAGAATCTTGGGATTTTTTTTACGGCCTAGAGAACGTTTTATGTTAATAAAAAAAGAAGCTATTGATAAATCTGTTAGATATAATAACTGACGTTACTTTTAATCGATTTGAGCACATTGCGGAAACTAACATTCACTTTAATATTAATTTAGGAAATATATATATTTTTTTCTCTTTTTCGATTATATTGCTAAAAGCTGTTGATGTAACAGTTAAAAAATTATAGGAGGCGTTCTAATAATTAAATGCGATAACCCAGTGCAGAAAAAAAGCACTTACATATTTTTTTTCAACGATTTACAAATATTGCTTCTAAAAATAAGAATAATTCCTAACGCACGGTCAAAAACTGTTATATTTTTTTTTCCCCATTACATTTCAATGTACTCTAACAGATTACAAAAAAGAAAGCACTTGTGAGTTTTGTTAATTGTAAGCCTTTTACATCGTTCCCGTATCGGACTATTCTAAAATGTAAAATTGTTAGTTACCAAAATGATAAGTAGCTTCTGTCGCGACTTCGCTTGCGCACGATGCCGATGAGTAGTTAACACATTATGATTACAAAATATAGCGTATACGTTATTTTGATGTATATTATATAAGCTACTAGCTTCTGCCCGCGACTTCGTCCGTGTGGAACTTCTCCTTTTTTGCAGTCGGTTTAAAAGTAGCCTATGTCCTTTCTCAGGATCCAGACTTTCTTGGTACCAAATTTCGTTTAAATCGGTCCAGTAGTTTTGGCGTGAAAGCGTAACAGACAGACAGACAGACAGAGTTACTTTCGCATTTATAATATTAGTAGGGAAGTAGGGATATTATTTCAAAGTCTTGTTTATAATATTGGTAAGGATACGCGCCATTTCTTTTGTAGATGAACTTGTAAACGTAAACCAAATCAAAGGCGGTTAGCCGACAACAACAAATATCAAATATAGCTGTACTATAGTGAATCTCACCTCACGAGAGACGTGCGAGGCGAGACGTTCATTTCCTAAACAACGGATATTTTTAAACACAGCACGCGCCGCGACGTCTCTCCATTGAGCTACGAAACATGCGCTTTTTATTAAAAAACAAAGATATTCAGGTAAAAATTGTTGACAGTATAAATGGTAAACATACTACGTTTATTAGTAAACTCTTTAAAAAGTATACAGGTATTTAAATAAAGTATAAATTTTACAGGCGTTCATTTGTTATTAAATTACTTATTCATCGATTACATAATTATCGGGTTCATAAAAGATTTACTGGTTAACTCCATCATAAATAACAATACAATTTAATAAGCGTCGGAAAGAGCAAATTGTGTTTAATTTATCGATGTATGTTACTCTTTAAAAAAATATGGAGTAATACGAAACCTGATAAATAATATAAGTATACAATTTTTTTGATTGAATAGGCTTCTAAACGACTGGACCGATTTGAAAATTCTTTCACCGTTGGAAAGCTACACTATTTCCGTGTAACATTGGCTATAAAAAGGGATCCAGGTGAACCAGGGGAGGGCCGCTAGTATATTATGTATATTTATTTCCACTAATTTCCTGGCCCATCATAAAGACGAGCGCTGTCGCTCTGATTGCAGTTATACTAAATATTACTTTACCTCTTGGAAACAGTGTAACTTACTGTAAAAAGGAAATCCACAAAAAGCTAAGAAAAATACGCTTTCAAAATCTATATATACCTACCTACATGTATATAAAAAAGCTGACATAATAACTGGGCCTAAACTGTAAGAGTTAGAAGCTTGAAATTAAGCACAAATGTGTAATATACGCGAAGGCATCAGAAATAGTACATTACAGACGGCGCAGGGAAGTGAGGGCTTGCGAGCCGAGTATACAGTATAGACGGCCGACCGAAGGGAGGCCGGATATTGTTACGAGGCTTGCAAGCCCCTTCCCGGCTAGGCATGTATAGTGCTTTTCTCAAAGTAATGCAATGAAATAAATAAATACAACATTCAAATAAAATAAATAACACTTGAATAACAGAATTTTTTATTTTTTTACACCAAATACAACTTGATTACTTTATTCCGTTCTTGAGAATCACAACTTCTAACATGTACCAGTAAATCCCTTTACTTAACAACTTCTAGTTATCAATCGTATTAGCGTATAAGTCTTGAACAGGCCGTTAACCTCCAACCTCTAAACATTGCGAATTCATTTTACAATATTTGTCCAAAGACAGCCATCTCCTTTTTCGTTCCCGCGACTTCTACCATGACAGCTCTGATTGCTGCTCGCCGCTGATTGGCCACGCTCGCTCGTCCGCCATTGGTCAAAATATACAATAGCCAATCATAGATCAGCGCGAATGTTGCCATTCGTAACTTAAATATACCAGTAAAACTAAACAAATAACAATACTTTTTAAAAATCATGACAAGTATAAAATTGAAATTAATCTAATAATACAGATTCTTTTTTTATTCTCAGTTCGTGTATAATATAGGCATTAACGCGAATATTTTTGGTACAATAAAGTTCTAACTTATTAAAAAAAAACGGTTGCTTAAACTGTTTATGAAGATCAACGCCATGTTGATATTCAAATTAAAAAGAAATTACTTCCCGGCCTAGGCCAGGAATGATATATTTCCTGGCGTGTTTTGACGCACGTAAGGACGATATTTCATTGCATGTTTGAGAAAATATTATTAAGCACAGAGCACTTTTATAATGTACGGTAAGCGTCAGAGATATCTGACCCCGCCTATTTAGATAAGGTGCCAACGTTCAACGTTAACGCTGAACGTGACCGCGTTGGCACCAAAATGTATGGGATTTGACATCAGCGAACGACTGTCGTCACAAACGTTCGCGGATGTCAAATCCTATACATTTTGGTTGTTTCGTTTAACGTTAACGTTGGTACCTTGTCTACGCCCTAAGGTCAGATATCTGACCTTGTCTACTTAGCGTGCTAGCTTTTCTAGTAAGCGTCAGCGCTTACTGTAATAACAAAGCAATTTTGAAAGGGGTGCCAATCGTGCTCAGTTACTAATATATAACACAAAAGTAAAGTACCGCTATCATAATTGTACATAAAATCACCTTTTAAACAAAAAAAAACAGAATCAAAATCGGTTCATGCGTTTGGGAGCTATGATGCCACAGACAGACACACACACACACACACACAGACACGTCAAACTTATAACACCCCGTCGTTTTTGCGTCGGGGGTTAATGATTCCAACTGTTTAATTGCTTAATTAATTCGGAAACACAAATACATCAAACGATTCAAACGAATTCTCCCCAATAGCCTCTCGTGAACAAACCTCATTACTTAACTGTCTGGAACAGAGGTTCGGCGCATTGCATTGATATTCAAATAGTTAGGTATTGCTCTGCCACGCCAAAGATTAGTGTACTAAGAAGAATGACGGGCGATTTCTCAACCAAGAATAGTAATTTGTCACTTTTGTAGCACATAGAAACACCGTTTGGCAAACTCCTTTTATATCTATCGGATCAACTATACTCGTACTGAATACATATTTAAAGATCAAACAGTGTTTTTATCTTCCAAGTAGAATAAATACAAAGAAGTATGTTACCCAAAACATTGTGAAACTGAATTGTCTTCAACCTACTGCGAACCCCTGACACACAAGCTACGGACCCCTAAGGGGTCCATGGACCCCACGTTAAGAAACCCTGTCTTATTGGAATGATTTAATTCGCGCATTTGATCTCATTTTATTTGTTGACGTTTTGAAAACCTTACAGTTCCCATAATCGTAGCATGACTGAGCTGACGAAGGTCTAACGTCTAACGAAATTCCAATGTAATAACCGCGAAGGCATCGAAAATTACTATGAATTTCTTACCTATACTTACCCCGCTAACAGTACCCGTTCACGAGTATGACTTGATCTGGTTTGAACCCGTCTGTGTTAATGGTATATTATAATGGTATTTGTTTAGAATGACGGTCTTTCAATTACAGTTATGACCTTATATTAACCACCAATTAAGTATTAAAGGCTGTGTTTAAAGACACTGTAGTGTTTGTTTAAATCCCTTGTCACAGATCACTTATTATATTAATGCAATCCACACCGGCTCGACAATGCCCTCGTATTCGTAACTACACTTCTAATACACACTCGCCAGCGGCCATAGTATGACTTAAGTGACAGTTACTTTCCACGGCCTTCCCGCCAATACAGGGACACCCGAGACAGCGTATGTATGCTATTTAAGCTACTCGCATAAACGCATACACTACATCCCTCCCTTGGAATAAAATGAAATTAATAACAACAGGTAGTACATAGCCAAATCAAAATATTTTTCCAATAAAGTAATCAGTCATTCCAAGTTAATCATTAACATAGCGCAAATATAAATTAATCAGGCATTAAAGTTCTTAAAGGATCAATGTTATAATACCACTACAAAACGCCAGGCGCGTGCAGTGAGGGTCGCGCATGCACCACGTCAGGACAGGCACTCCATATATTCACACCATTGTGCCTATATGGAAGCACGCCCTTGCAACAGACTAAGAATAACATAATATTAATAAATCATGGCACATCAATCAGACTCTTATTTCACTACTCATTTCACTCTCATATTATCTTACAGCTTCCATTGACCTTCTACTCTTTCCAGGTGAACAACATTCCTTCTCATCACTTGTCCTGTTAGATCATTCTCCACCATGACATTTCTTTGTTAGAACTTTGTACTGTATGAAGTGTTGAGCTATAGTTTGGTTAAGCTTATTTGCCTTATCCATATTATTCTTATCTACTCCAGTTAAACTATACTCAATAGCTCTCCTTTTCTTGTCAGCATATTACTTCCCCTTCTCTTTCTGCAATTTGGCTCGCTCACGCACATCCTGATTAGCTCTGACGGCAACTTGCCTGTGGATGCATGAGGTATGCTGTTGTACATTAACAGGTCCTCCATCAGACTGTCCTTAATGTTCTTTTCCTTCCAATGAGTTATTTCGAGCTGTTCCGTTATATCCCTTATATTGTAAACCTTTTAGTTAGCATAGGCTTTGAGCTTGGGAAATGGTTGCGGTGTGAGCCTCCCTCAATACTGCCGTCCACTTACTAAAGAGCCGTTAAGCCCAAAATGTAAATTTCGAGAAAAAGCCAAAAAACGTGGAATTCGTTGTCTCTACAAAACTATTACACATAGAAAAACGATTTTTGTCTACAAATTTTTTATTTAATTCCGAGAACTATTTAAAGTGGTACGCGATACTAAAAGTGCATTATTTCATTTTTTTTTTATCATTTTTTCTTTTTAGCCAAGGACATGGACTGGCTTTTGTCTTCAGTTACAGCACTAAACGGCAGTTAACCATCCCTGAGCGAGGCTTAGCGGCCCTTTAGTGATGTAATTTCTTTTAAATGTTGAATGTAGTAAATGTATGTGGCAGTTATTCAGAAATGCTTAGCTATACGGCGGCTAGGTGACTTAACTGCTGTATAGTCAAGTAACAGAAACAAATTTCACTTACTGATACAGTTCAAGGAGCGGCTAAGGTACCTTAACGTCTATTAAGTGAAGGAAGTGTCAACAAAATTGAATTATTCCTAACAGATTATAGTGTGATACTTAACTAAAGGGCAGTTAAACATACGTCGCTCGGGGATAACTTTTTAGTAAAGCAATCATAAGATCAAATGTGATATATTAAAGTCGAAATTCGTAGTAACAAAATCATTTTATTCAAAATCCAAATAAAAAATAAAGAAATAAAAAAAATTAGGTCAACTTGCCTGTTAACTGAGCTAATAAACTTTATTCCACCAAAACATTCTGTAAAAAACTAGCTAAATCTCGAAGAAGCTGCTTGTTTATTTCTAAAAAGTAAAGAAATCTAGACAAATTCGGGCGAATTCTAAGGTTCCTTACTGCGATTTGTTTATTATCATAGTTAATGTTGTATGACTTGGCCGTTGATCGAAAACGAGACACTAGCGTTCAATTACCAATACCAATATGGGCTTTTATTGCTTAACAAACATAGGTAGTTGCAACAACAATTACGTGTAAACAAAATTGACTTGTACCCACTAACGTATAAAGAATGTTCTTCTTCGAGACTTGGCTAGTTCTTTACACAATATTTTTGGTGGGATTTCACTTCTTTTTGTAGAAACGTGGGAATATTGATTTATTTATTTTATTAGATTTTCTTATTCGACAAAGTTTTTTCTTTTTAGGAGTAGTTTTTTATTATTACAAATCTTTCTTTTCTTGTTTTTTGGTTCTGATTCTTGTTCAGCAACAATTTTTCTTATTGCCCATTCGCGTTCATTATTTATTTAAATAGACGATTTATAATATATAATTCCGATAGATCATTTCTGAAATATAAGCGCGGTATTTACGCTTAGGCCGGTTGTATTCGGTGATCACTGAAGCTAGAGCTTTTATACTCTTGAAGTGAACATTTATGAGGTGCACCGCATGAAGATCGGTTACTCGTGAAAGCGCCACGTAGGCTTGGCCACAAGAGAATATGGAGGTGCCCATATGCCATATTTAAGCCCTTGGCTCTTGTAATTGTTAGGGCATACGCCACACAGATTGGGAATTGTTCTATGTACACGTATTGCAGGGGTATGATCTCAAATTTTGACTCAATAGGCTATAATTCGTGAATACAATTATTAGCGAATTTTCCCATGAATTGTTTAGGCTTTGTTTGGGTCCCACGTCACTTTTTGTACAACGCCTATCGACCCACTAAACCTAAAATAACATCAATGTTTCTGCTAAGCATTACTTTAACTCCCTTTTTAATGATTATTGTTTCTTCCAGTCCAGCAGTCATCGACGCGTCATCTTTATATTTTTGTAAGCACACCGGGGATTTCAATTTCATACATTTTAAACAATCCAAGGAATCTTTAGCAACTAACTTTATCTCGGGGTTCGGAATCGCTTTTAACATAGCATTATTTAACTGCATATACCTACCTACATAATTATTTCTAGTCGGCAGTAAGCAAACAGCATGTTTTGGCGAGTCCCTCAAACATTGTGCTATTTCCATTAACCTTCCTTCATTGCAATGCGAAAGCAGAGGTATCAATCGGTTAGACAGTATATCTTTGTCTGATTGAGTTGTCACTCCTACTCCGATTCTTTTTAACATTTTTACAAACGTAGAATCATCCAGCTGTCTCATATTCAACGTGAGTTCGTTGTAACTATAAAGTTTAGTCTATAAGTTTGGAATACTTAAGGTGCCTATATGTTTATTAATTTCTGAAGGGATCCTTGGTAAAATTTGAACTATGTAACCGAAGGTGTAGAAAAATAATAGGCTAAAAAGGGACCGGGCGACGCCGGGGCGGGCCGCTAGTAATAAATAATTCGACAGTTTTTAACTCTGTCCTTAAAATTTGAAGTAGTTCGTCTGAAAGCGGGTTGTATTTAGAAGTTTGTTAATGTTCTACGGGCAGTTGTAATAATCTGTGAATAGTTTATCCGTTTACGTTAAATGCTGCAATTCCAGTCGGGGCAGTTATATTTCAGTTATTAAACCTAAATTAAAACTTCTTTTACATCTAATAATTAAGCAATAATCAAAATGTACGCGTCCGCCGTCAATAAGCTCTACCGGAGGACTAAATAAACTATAATAATTGGTGGTGGGTGCCCTCCCGATCTATCCCCTCCCTCAAAATGTACGCGGTGCGAGCGTCGAAAAACTGCCGTTTAGTTAAGGAATGAGGCTTTACTGCTCTTTAGCTCTGTATAATATACAAAATAATTTCATCTATACTTAACTAAAATAGCGTTAAAGGACTATAACTGCTCTTTAGCGGAGTTTTTCTATAAGACCGCTTTTTAGTATAGCAATTTTAATAATAACCGTAGTGGCTTGCTTAGCTATAACGAAGTTAAAGGAGTTTTGCGTCTTTCTAGCTAAGGATAATGGGATAACGACTTTTTAGGTAAGCACAAGATCACAAAAAAATAATTAATTCCTTAAATTTTAGCAGTTATGGTGGTTTAACGTACATTTAAGCTAAGCAATGTGGGTTTGACGCTCTTTAGTGTAGGAACCACCAGAAAATCTGCCACTTAACGGCCACAGTACTGCTCATTATCTTTAAAACTATTTGCCGTAGGAATACGATTCTTAAACCAAAAGATAGAGAATTGAAAACTATATAACGTACCATCAAAAAGTCAAAATTGACGTTTTGAGGGTTAACGGCTCTTTAGTAAGTGGACGGCAGAATAATATAAACAGTTTCATGTTTTTCTGGTCCATTTACTCTTATTATAGTTTTGAATGATCCCTTTACATTCAGTTTGGTGCTTGTTTCATGTTTCTTCCGTAATCAACTTTATTATACAGCCTGAATGAACAAACATTTTAATCTTAATCTACGGTGTAATAGTGCACTCAATTATGTATCAATGTTGAAAAACATAATTAACTTCAACTCTTTCTTTTTTGTTTCCTTTGGTAGACTGATTGTCATATTTCCTTTTTGAACCTCCTATTTTGTAGTATTGGTTGAAATGTCCCGGTTTGCCGCATGTAAAACATGCTTTTCCTAATGCTGGACATTCTTTATAATCAGTTTGATGGTTATTATTCCCACAACGTCCGCAGGGTTTAAAGTTTTTGTTGTATGTTCATTCCTTTTTTGTTTTGAAAAATCCATCTTTTTATTCCTATTGTATACAGCATTTACTTCCTGGTTATCTTGCTTATTACTATTATGGCTATCTTCTTTCTTCTGTTCATATATTTCTAATTAGTCATTTACTACTTCTAACATATTAGCCTCTGTGACGATAATTTAATGGCAGCATTTTAATACCCTACCAATTTAATGGCAGCATTTTAATATCCTACCAATTTAATGGCAGCATTTTAATACCTACCAATTTAATGGCAGCATTTTAATACCTACCAATTTAATGGCAGCATTTTAATACCCTACCAATTTAATGGCAGCATTTTAATACCCTACCAATTTAATGGCAGCATTTTAATACCTACCAATTTAATGGCAGCATTTTAATACCCTACCAATTTAATGGCAGCATTTTAATACCCTACCAATTTAATGGCAGCATTTTAATACCCTACCAATTTAATGGCAGCATTTTAATACCCTACCAATTTAATAGCAGCATTTTAATACCCTACCAATTTAATGGCAGCATTTTAATACCCTACCAATTTAATGGCAGCATTTTAATACCTACCAATTTAATGGCAGCATTTTAATACCCTACCAATTTAATGGCAGCATTTTAATACCCTACCAATTTAATGGCAGCATTTTAATACCTACCAATTTAATGGCGGCATTTTAATACCCTACCAATCACATTCTTCTTTTGTTGTTGTTGTAGTTTTTTTTTTTTTATTAAGTACACTTCTAATTTCATAAGTCTACTAGAAGAGTTATATATTTAATGGAGGCATTCATTTGAACTACCAGACATTTCCCAATTTAATGGAGGTCATGTCAACCAATTCCAATTTAATGGAGGCATTCATTTGAACTACCAGACATTTCCCAATTTAATGGAGGTCATGTCAACCAATTTCAATTTAATGGAGGCATTCATTTGAACTACCAGACATTTCCCAATTTAATGGAGGTCATGTCAACCAATTCCAATTTAATGGAGGCATTCATTTGAACTACCAGACATTTCCCAATTTAATGGAGGTCATGTCAACCAATTCCAATTTAATGGAGGCATTCATTTGAACTACCAGACATTTCCCAATTTAATGGAGGTCATGTCAACCAATTCCAATTTAATGGAGGCATTCATTTGAACTACCAGACATTTCCCAATTTAATGGAGGTCATGTCAACCAATTCCAATTTAATGGAGGTCATGTAAACCAATTCCAATTTAATGGAAGCATTAATTTGAACTACTAGATATTTACCAATTTATTGGAGGTCATGTCAATGAATTTTCATTTTTTTTTTTTATTTTTTTTTTTTCACTTAATTCATTTAAATAAAATATTTTTTTTTTTTTTTTTTTTTTTTTTTTTTTTTGTGTAAAATGTAACAGATATAGAACAGGGTAGTACTTAAATTTTGTAATTTAATAAATAAGGTAGTTTGTATAGCTGTATCAATCACTTTAGCATAAGACCTTTGTCAGCCCAGTCCAGAAACGTCAGCCAACTAAAATAAAATATGCGAGTTAAATCCGTTAAAGCTGTCTCACTTCAATGTACAACAACCGCCAAGGCATCATTATTAAAATATAATTGCCATAATTATTAAAATATAATTTTATTACAAATTAAATACTTTAAATTTCTTAGCTCAATACAGTTTCCTTAAATCAAATTCTTTCATTAATTAGTAGGTAGACCTTAAAATAGAAAAGTACTTTTCAAACAATTTAATTAATATATGAATAGTATAATATTATTGTTTTATAGGCTACCCATATAATTCATGTCACTATTTTCGTTTTACCCTGAAACTAAATATTCAAGAATTTATTAAATTAGGAGTACCTATGCATAATAATTTTCCCGCGTCTTAATTCTTCGACCAGTTGCTATGACCGTTGTCGAAACTATTTTATATAGGTACGGCAGAAAAGTATTAAATACAAATGTTATTATTCCTTTTCCTTTCTTTAACAAATCAATTAAAAAAAATAGTATTAGCATCGTCAATAGTTTTATTCTAAAATACCTAAGTACATAATATTCTTGAATTGTGTGAATGCGACAATGTTCTCCCGCGTCATATTGCAATGGCGTTTGTCAATTTTAAACGACTGTTGTTAGATTTCTAATCTTAACAGGATTAAAACTCCGTTTTAATGTTATGTAATGCCAATAAACGCAATCTATTTATACCAGTGAAACATTAAAACAACAAATATTATCGATTGATTACGGTACCTAGGTAGGTCTTAAGTTTCTTACACAGGTCTAAATCGCTAAATATTTTGCTACGAAAATCACTATTAAGTACGTAGGTATAGGTGTACCAAATTTACTTTTTTACTTTTGAGATATATTATGACATTGTAAATAAATTGTTTAGTTAATCAACGGGATTAAATAGTATAATGAAACACTTTGAACCAAAACTGTTCATGTGCCATTATCGCGATTTTAGTCATAAAATTTACCTTTTCCTCGTCGCCACTTGTAGTGTTTGTTTAAATCCCTTGTCACAGATCACTTATTATATTAATGCAATCCACACCGGCTCGACAATGCCCTCGTATTCGTAACTACACTTCTAATACACACTCGCCAGCGGCCATAGTATGACTTAAGTGACAGTTACTTTCCACGGCCTTCCCGCCAATACAGGGACACCCGAGACAGCGTATGTATGCTATTTAAGCTACTCGCATAAACGCATACACTACAGACACAATGACATTTTCCAAACGGGTTGCGGTGTTTGAGATTTCTAGTCCGTTAGTGCAACGTAATGGAACGCAGGCGGTGACAGGCAGTATGCAAATTGGTTCTTTGACGCAAAGGCCCCTGTTAGCTTTACTGTAGAACGATACATGACCCTGAGTGACTGTCGATCGTGCTTTTGTTATGTTCTCACGAATGTACGTGTCATTCCTGTGTCACTGTGTGTCATTTAAACGCTTATGGTACTAAATTCGTACCTATTGGAACGAAAGAACTATAAAATAATTTAACTCGCGTATTTTATTTTATTGGCTGATGTTTCGGAACCTTTAAGTTTTCCATAATCGTAGCACGATTGAGCTGACAACAGTCTTATGCTACATACGCGAGTAAAAAACTACATAATAATTATATTTTGGGTAGATCAGGGTAGTATTTAACATATTGTTATTTAATAAATAAGGTACTTTGCATAGCTGTATTAATCACTTCAGCATAAGACTATTGTCAGCTCAGTCGTGCTACGATTATGGAATCTGTAAAGGCTCCGAAACGTCAGCCAATAAAATAAAATACGCGAGTTAAATCCGTTTAAAGTTGTTTTATTACAGTCTGCTTATAGTTGTTCCATTCCAATGTAATCATTACGAAAATCAATTTATACCTTACCTATCAAAATTTAAAATGTGGGAATTCACTCCATTACATTGTTGGATTATTTCTCACTAAGAAAGGATTTTTGGAAATTGACCCCGTAAGTGACTAAACCGAAGATGCTTAATGTACGCGACAAACAAAGCCAGTAGATTATATACACTCGGGCGATATCGAATCTCGAATGATACACGGACTTTGACATAGTAGTTTTATTTAGGTCAAATTTATAATTAAGGCATTAAGTTGGTTGGATATTGTATTTCATTTTCGACCGACTTCAAAAAAGAGGAAGTTGTATTTGTGTCGGCAATGTATCTTGTGAGACTGGTAATATCTCCCGCTGTTCAACTTTGCCAGTTTTTCACCCTCGTATGAGATTATTTTTGGCACATTTTCAAAATAGTTTGTCTGTTAAATTATACTTAATTATTAAAACCGAATTGCGTAAAGCACAATGAGAATTTTGGAATGAAACAATTATAACGCATTTAACTTGCGTAAGTATTTTATTTCATTGGATGAAGTTTCATTTGGTACTGTAAATGTAAAACAAAAGGCTGTCGCAGTCTAACTATTGGTAGAAACGGGTCTTCAACCATGACGAGTAGGTACCTAAGTGTATAAGTATTTTTAATATTACTTACCTACTTGTTTAAAGATATTGTTCTCATAATTGTATGCTACGCATGATGAATATTATTCAGTAACTTAGTTTTTTTATTCTATTTAGTTTTGGTATTATAACAATAGTGTACTACACAGTGGAAAATAATTTACAAATCACTTTAGTCTATATTAATATAATAAAGAGGAGAGGTTCGTTTGTTTGTTTAGATTGAATATGCTCCGAAACGGCTGGTTCGATTTGAAAAATTCTTTCACTGTTGGGAAGCTACGTTCACCCTGAGTGACATAGGCATATAGAATATTTTGAAAAAAATAGGGATCCATGCGAAGTCGAGGCGAACCGAAGTGTAAAATAAAATCCAGTGTAACTTTGTTCGTTCATTTATTTCTTAGTAGGTATGGTACAGGATATATTCGTAATCACAAAACAAACCCTACCCGTAAAAACTGACCTTACTACAGTTGTGCCATGTTAACGATAAAGGCAGTAAGTACGTATGAAACCTATATGCACTTACCGCGTTTATCATTACCAGAGTTGCGAGATGCAGATATTTGCATCCGCAAAAATCAATGCGAAGATTATACGGATATTGAACAAGTCGGTACAGGAAGGACTTAACGGCGGCACGTGTATGGCACGTGCTATATATTTTTCCATTGAAATAACAAAATGAATATCCGTCAGTTTTGAAACAGGAGATAAGGAGCGATGACTTATATGCATTAGAGTGATCCTTAATCCACGTGAATTACCAACAAATCTTTTCTTAGGAATAAAGACCACACTATTCGTAAGATTTTTTTATTTCATTTCGCCACACACCGTATAATTTAATTCAATACAAAAAACATATTTCATATCCAGAAGTATATATGATATTACAAAGTGCCCCGGGAATATTTAAGAAGTCGGAAAATAATGACCGCCATTTAATTAATTGATTGTAAATATATAAATGACTAGCGGTTCGCCCCGGTTTCGCACGGATCCCTAATTCAATCAAAACATTCTACTACTTAGTTACTCAGGGTGAACGTAGCTTTCCAACAGTGAAAGAGTTTTTCAAATCGGTCCAGCCCTTTTGGAGCCTATTCAATCCAAATAAACAAACCTTTCTTCTTTTTTATATATGTAATCGTATAGAATGCGCGACCATGTCACTGGACTACACGATCGATAGAAACATACTTTTATTTATAAACGACATTTTAAGTCCGTACACGACGATATAAAGCCCATATTCACCTTTCAGTCGTCGGTGGATGCTATTTTCATCTACGGTGCATTCCACCTCTTATAGTCCAGTCGACGACGTGATTAATTCATACATTACCTCACCATCATAACGACATTTTGTTATTTCCCAAAATAATGACTTGTTTGAATTTTGTGTATTTCTTTGTTTACTTATATATTATTGACGATCTCACTATTAGTACATATAAATACAATGTAAGTAATTATGATGTATAAAATATTGAGAAATAAATGAATCTGAATCTGAATCTGAATCATTAATTTTATTAAGTTTAGATTACATGTTGTAATATCCACGTATGATAATATTATATTATAATTATCTAATAATTGCTACTTTTGACAAGGCGAGTGGTCTTTTTTACATGTTTAATACCAACTAACATTTTAATATACCAAAACAGAACACAAATATAAAATAGATCTAAAACATAAGTAATAAAAAAGTATAAAAATATTTTCACAGATAAAGGAGCCGTTCAGCACAGTTACTATAATAAATAATACGTCAATTTAAAGAAATAAATTGTCTGCCGATTAATTGCAACTAGATATAAGTTACTTTTCGTGCCTTAACAATATTTTTATTTACCTTTTTTCGCTAAAAATTATTTGGTTTTTAGTGTATAAGCTGCTTTAACTGTTTTTTATTAATAAATTTCTACCTACCCACATACCTACCACAAGATGAATACACCTACCTACATGGTAACATAATTATACAACTATAGACGAATATTTTTTTGTATTGACGAATAGATTTTAAAGAAAATCCCGTTCGGATGTCTTCATTGATTAGACTATAACACGATATTGAGATGTCACTGAAGTAAACGACGTGTGAAGGATACAAAATATTTGGATACTTTCCCACTTTTACGAGGAAAAGATTGTACAATCATCATGTTTTACAACTATTTTATAGTCATTAAATTTGCATTTGAAGTTTATAAATAAATCATTTTGTTTTATGTTTGGTAAGAGATAGGATTTGCGATGTGTTTTAAATGATTGATATCGCCATAAAACATAATATTATGTTTCATAAATATAACCTCTAGCTCTATCGTTACACAATTAACTAATTACTTCAATTCAACAATAGTAACACGTAAGCAAATTAAGAGTACGAACGTAAACATTTCCTATCAATATAATTAGAACAATCGAGTCAGCCTTGGAAACCGAAATCAAACTAAACTTGTGAACATAAATACTCTACCCGCAGCCCCGTTCCATAACTCACAAGGTAACCCTTGAACCCTACATAAGTACGTCTATTTCCATAATCACAGCCCTAGTTTTGACGTATTTCAATTTCCACTGTTGCCCAAATGTACATTCGCATATTTTTCCATAAGCAAGCAATTTGAGAAAATATTGTGCCGTGACTAGGCTGGCTCGCGTGTTCTATGGCGCGACATATTGCCATGATTAGTAGTAAAATTAGACACGGACGGACGACAGACGAATTAATTTATTTTTACTGCCGACGACACGTGACGTCACTGACGTGGTTGATCTTTGACACGTGCTGCAATCCACTCAGACTGAAGTGCCAGCGACGTAAACTCGTAGGAAAACTGAAATGCTTCAGAGATCAGCACTTTATCCTTAAAGCAAATTATAATAACGTTGCAGAAAAAAATACTTTATTTTGTTTTTATTTTTCGTGCAAGCAGGGATAATCATCCAAGTCTGAGGACGCCAACTATTAAGTTTTTTTTTTTTATTTCGTGTATCTTTCAGTCATCCCAACTATGATTATTACACGTATCTTTGAAATGACAGAGACGACGACGAAACTTTAATAACTTGTTTTTACGGACGCAGACAAACAATTTAAATAGTTTGTAGAAATAGAACTGGAGAGAGTTGATGCAATATTTGAAGCCGAATTAAAATAGTCGAGTCACGTTTTGAAATAAGTAATTAAAATTCTTAAAATGATCTCGATCCCGACTACTTCTAAAACTGAGAAGCTTTTTAAACTCACAATTAAAAAAAACCTCGTTAGCCAAAGCAGCCCTTCAATTTTTAATCACGTTTGTGCTGTTCCAGAGTGATGGCAAAATAATCAGGAAAGTGGAAAATGGTATCGATGCATCAAATAACGAACTTGTATAACGACATACTTTTATGGAACACACTACGGGTAATATAACGGAGTGAAAATTGAATTGGAACCACTCAGCGGGCCGGCTCTTCGAACTACACACTTCTTACAAGATTACTTCCCCATCCAATAACTGACTGAGAATGCTTCATGACTCCACGTAGAGCATCGTTGCTTTGTTTTGTATGCGAGATGATGGATTTACTACTCATATAATCTTTAACTCGACAGAAGCACTCTCGATACTATGTTATAAATTATCGCTATCGGAACCTGAAAATTGTCTGCGCAATATTGTATTTATAAGGCTTGCGACCAGTTCGGATAGGCACCGTCTATATTTCATGGTGAACGCGTAAGAACCAAGGGAGGGCAAAAACGGTTGACTATAAAATATGCTTATCTTAAAGAGGGGTCGTCCCGTTCACCATTGTGTCGTTTGTCAAAACTACAATTTGACAAGAAATGTTATAATCAATTTAATTAATCGAAAATTTACAAGTACCTAATGAATTTGTAGTTGTATAATCGGTCAAATTGTGCCTGAATATGCATGCTTCTTTTTTAAATAAGCAAGAGGTATTTTGTAATTTGTTATTTCAGCACCGAGTGCGATGGCACTTAGTTTAATATCCTATAAAGCCGTCTGGAGTCAAGGAACCTTGAGTCGTGGTAATTTCTTTATAACCTTAGAAGTAAGTACCTACCTATATAAGATAGAGTGACTTAGCAGGGCGAGGAGAGACGCCAGTCGTTACACCGCTGAAAACGGCTAGTCTAAAAATCTTACACTGATGGAAATGTGAAGAGTATCGTCACGCCACGCCTGCAATGAGTACGTAAACGACCTTGAGGTCTAACACTTTTTGCTGAATTGGAGCGATCACGTACGTAAGTATATTATTAAAATAGCTTGTTGCAAAAAGTATAAAAATATATTTTTCTGTCCTCCGGCCGGAAAGCGCCAACTTTCTGGCCGCTGCGCTAAACTAAATTGCCGCTTTCTGGCTTCGTCGAACAGAAAAATAGTATACTGACCTCGGCCAGTAAAATAAAAAAGCCTCAGATCACATTTTTGTCAACCTCGGCTTCGCCTCGGACGACAATTACATGTGATCTGAGACATTTTTTATTTTACTGGCCTCGGTGCGTAATGTACTATAGGCACCTATGTTGTTGGGTGTCATCTACAACATTGATGAGAACTCCAAGTTTTCGACTTATGAAAAATACTAAAACTCATTCGGTTATACTTACGTAAGTTGTTTTCATTAAGTTCACGATAAAAAGCTGTCGCTATACTTATATCTTAAGAGAAATAGTTAAAAACTAAGTTCCACGATTCTGAAACGGCTCTGGTCACGGATTTAAAGCAATATTTCGTAATAAAACGGGAAACGATCAAACGAGTACACGCGCATGCAACCAGTATAGATGTGCCGACACCCGGTTATTTCCGTGCCGTAAACAGCGGCGCTTCCTGCCCGTTACCACTGCAGGTGCATTTGCAGTGGACAGTACTCTTGTTTATAACATTTTTATAAATAGATAAGCTTTCTCTGTAACTGTGGGTCCTAATTTAATATCTGTTTTGTATAACAGTAATGCAACATCTGTTGTTAGTATCTCATAAAGCTTAGATGTTACAAAAAATAACAATAAAAAATTGTTGTTAAACAATTGTTGTCCAAGTTTAACTGTGCTTGAAAAAGACCCGGGTATCATTTAATTATCAGAACAAAGTCTATAATAATAATTTCTGATGCCTTTGCGGTTATTACACGTTTAGCGTTAGACTATCGTCAGCTCAATTGTGCTACGAATATGGAAACTGTAAAGTTTTCGTTAACGTGAGCCAAATCACTACGTACCTAGTGTAAAACAAAGTCGCTTTATCTGTCCCTATATCCCTATGTACGCTTAAATCTTTAAAACTACGCAACAGATTTTGATGCGGTCCTTTAAAAGATAAAGTGATTCAAGAGGAAGATTTATAGCAGCCGTGTAAATCCGGGGCGGGTTGCTAGTCCATTATAATTGGTTCATTCCAATGCATAAAATATTACCAATTTCAAGAAACTGCTAAGTAGTTCAATTTTGATTAGGTAGCTGTAATTTTGTTTGAAATCAATATGCACAACCTATAAAGTTTAAGTTTATTAATAGTCTCTAAACATTTTCATGCTGAAATAGAAGTTATAATCGGTGTGGATTAGAAACTCTAGACTCTTGGAGTTTAATATTAATTTGTTCGCTAATCTGATAATACCTGTACGCCGTTACCAGTCCACGGGTCAATAACTGATGTACTCGTAATGCCTATTTTAATCTATACTAATATTATAAAGCTGAAGAGTTTGTTTGTTAGTTTGTTTGAACGCGCTAATCTCAGGAACTACTGGTTCGAATTCAAAAATTCTTTTTTTGTTGGATAGACCATCTATCGAGGAAGGCTTTAGGCTATATACCATCACGCTGCAACTAATAGGAGCGAAGAAACAGTGGAAAATGTGTAAAAAACGGGGAAAATATGATTCCTTATGAAGAAGTGACAGAAGACTTTGACAGATCTTTGACGAAACAATCGGACGGGCAGGACGACGTCTGCCTGGGCCGCTAGTTATAAATAAACTTATCCTTTATTCCGTGACATTTTCACGGTCACGAACGCAGGAATATAGTCCGGTCACTAGACATCTGTTTAGTGTCAGTAGAACGATGTATTTACTAAGAACACACACACACACTAATGTGATACTTAATTAGAAGCCAATGAGCACAATCATTTCATAGATAAATCATTTGACTGGTCAACCTTTCGCTAATTCTGAAGCCCAAAAAAGCGTGTACGCTTATTTCGTCTCTAAATTCTTTTTAATAACCTTCAAAATCCTTTTACGACGCGGTGTGACGGTGTGACGTGTTTATTTTCAAACAACAAATACAAAAATAAATAGACCAAAATATATTAAGTATTATAGCTTCTTTTTTATAATACATAATTTATCCTTATCTTTTCCAGCAACATCCAAAATATAATAACATATAATACCTACATTAATACCCAATGAAAATTTGATACTTTCACGGTTATCACTTCTTCCACATTGGAAGAAAACTACTATAACGAATTTAACTCGCATTAACAGACGGACGGACAGAAAAAATATTCTGTCCTCCGGCCAGAAAGCGCCAACTTTCGGGCCGCTGCGCAAAATGAAGTTGCCGCTTTCTGGCTTCGTTGAACAGAAAAATAGTATACTGACCTCGGCCAGTAAATAAAAAATCCACAGATCACATTTTTGTCAACCTCGGCTTCGCCGCGGACGTCATATACATAATTATTGTGATCTGAGACATTTGTTATTTTACGTGGTGCGTAATGTACTATTATACTAACGTTTCGAGAACTTTACAGTTCCCATATTCGTAGCAAATATAGTGTCAACTCAACAGTTACACATATACATTAAGTAACAGTAAAAAATATTCAGTATGCAGTATTACATGTGCACCTTAACTTTCCTTGAAATGCATAGCAAGTTCTCCTGACCTTTTCGAAACGACTTCATCTATCCCCAGCATGCACAAGTTAATGAGCGAGCAAGGTGTGAGGCAACTCTTTGGCTCGCAAATCTCAAAAACAAGCTGAACGGATACGACCTGTGACATACTTTAGCGTAACTCGTTCGGTGAGTGAAAGGATAATAATATGCCATCATAATAAGTACCTGGAAGGGAATAATTGCCAACATTTACATCGACTTTATTTTTGAAATTGTGTTAATAGAACCAAGGCCAGTAAAATAAAAAATGTCTCAGATCACATGTAATAAAAATGTGATCTGAGGCTTTTTTATTTTACTGGCCGAGGTCAGTATACTATTTTTCTGTTCGACGAAGCCAGAAAGCGGAAATTTTGTTTAGCGAAGCGGCCACAAAGTTGGCGCTTTCTGGCCGGAGGACGGAAAAAGTTATTTAAAGAACAAACGCTTTGCACCTAAATAGAATTATCTATCTACGAATGTTTATAAAATCATTCATTGTATATTTATACATATAGAAAATAAGTATGTGACTTTGTGCAAATCGAATAAAACTTCAGCAGGTAACGGATTTAACTCGAATATTGATAATTTCTGATGTCTTCGCGGTTATTATACACTGGAATGAAACAACTATAACGGATTCAACGCACGTATTTTATTTGTAGACATTTCGACGAAATTACAGTTTCCATATTTGTAACAATGATCGCTGTCGTTTTAGTTACTTTACAGATACCTAATTAATATATTTGCAGCACAAAGAGTTGACTGTAGTCTAACACTTAACTCGCTTAATTAATAGTAAAATTATTTTGTTAAAAAAGTCACTAAAACCACCATCACAAAAAAACTGTTTCTTCTGACTCGGCAGCAATAAACGGGAAGCGAAATCAGGCAATGCGATCAATGTGAAAAATCTAGCAATGACTGCTGAGCCCCTTGTGCGCTGCCACCTCTGACCTGCACCGTCCTTACACGCAGCTTTTCAGTCAGCACTTGCTTCTATGTAAAGGTCAAAGAAAAAAACGCTTTCCATTTCTGGTGTCGCATCGGGTCAGTGTGTGAGTAGTTTGGGCGACGGGCAATGGATGACACTGGCTGCAATACAGTAGAGTAGTGAGATCGCGTTGGTGAGAAACCGATTATGAGTACTCAGCGACTGACACAGCGCTCGTTAGCGACCGCTGCAGCCACCGCGATCGGGTCAATCACATTATCCTTACAAATCTCACAGAAGCAAGTTTTTACCTTTTATAGTGAGTAATAGATTTCTCAAGCATTTGACCCTTTACAGCTTCCGAGAGCTCTTTTGCGATTTGTCATGGATTCTCAAGGATGTCCTCGTAACCTACCTGATTTAAATAACCTGCCACCGATTCCTGCTCCGGAAAGCGTTTTATTCGTGTGTTTCCGCCCTAAAAAGTCTCCAGACGATGTTAAAGCGATGTACCTAAATAAATTTTATTTCCAGAAACAGCGGAAAGTTATCAGCTGAGCTCAGGGCCGGAAAGTCGAGAGCGAAATAAAATTATTGTTCATCGGATTCGGAATAACAAGTTTTTGGCGTTAAAAGTTTTGGGAATAAAGGAGTTTTATTTCATATTTAGAGGACTTAAGCTGAGCCGCGGCATATGGCCGCTGTGGAATATAACTCGATTCGAAATTTATATAACCACAAATTTGAAATAAGACTTCATTATATGAGGGTTTTATTGATTTTTTTTGTGGTGTTCTCATAAAAGCTGAATGGTATTTGTTTGTTATCGCTGATTACTATTAGCTATACATACCAACGGTTCAACGCCCTTGGTGTTTGCAATGATGACAAAATCACGTGACCTGACGATATACAAGGGCTGTCCTGGCCTACTAACAAATATTTGTACATAGGTATACTTCCTCTTTACAGTTGTAGTGGATAAAAAAAAAATGATTACTTAAGGTTCCGGATTACGACAAGAGTATTCTAAAACTTAAAAAACATATTAGGAGTAATGAAAAGTAGAACGCTAGAAAATAATAATAATACGCATACTTGATATACGTACTTGATGTGTTTTGTTGACAAATGAGCCGCCCCGGAATGCGGCTATGGTAACCCTAATTGAACGATAGTCAGTATCGTTGATAAGCAGTACACGGGGCAGTTTGTTGACCCCGGCAATGCTTGCTACCATTTCTTTATAGGACGAATAGGTAGTTATTAAATGTGCGACTAAATCATCACTAAAATCTTCTTTTCTAGTAAATATTCTGATTCAGATTCAGATCCTGCGGTCAATATGTCCGTTGATACACATATATGCCGTCATTTTGTTCTTATAATTAACTAGCTGTCCGCCCCGGCTTCGCACGGATCAAACCTTTCCTCTTTATAATATTAGTATAGATAGTATTTAATTAGATAACCGCATTAATTTTGTTTTAAAATCCAAAATTGTTTAAAAACAAGTGAATATCAGCGAACATAATACGGCTAACCACGAGCTTCGTGTTACACCCTATATAACATACGCTTAAGTCAGTAGCTCAAGTGACGAATACCCTAAAGTGTAATGATACCTAATCATTGATTGATCATGGCAGTGCAAACAGCACACCTAGAACCAAAAGATTTATCGGTTATTTTGTGGCCAAAAAACCGGCCAAGTAAGTGTTCGACTAACGTGGAGAGAGTAGTGAGTACTGTTTAATACTCATTAATTTTTATCTGCGTCTTTCTAGTTTTTGAGTTAAAATGATAACGATAAATATTCATAAAACCAAAAAATAATAGGTACTAACCAAACAAAGGTGACGATAGCTTTCAAGGATTGCTTGTTGTGAAATTTATTTACAAAATTATAAATTCGTTAAAACACATACATTTACTTTACGAGTACGATTGCGTCACATTATTACAGACTTTAATGAAAATGTAAGCGACACCGTTGGCAGAATTATATTGCAACATTACACATAAGTACTCACTTGTGAAACCCAAATGCACAATATAACTGGATATTACTCGGTGTCCAACAAAGAACCAGTAATACGAAATTTGTGCAAACGTTATACTGCCGTTATTACTGCCCATGCCCTAATCACCTAGCGTCATGTAATATACTTTACAACCTATCATACCTACCAAATATTTACATAAAATTTGATAAAGATTAGCCACTTATATATATATATATATTTTATTTGAACTTTAAGAAGATTTCGTTACTTAGCTGCGAGCATCGAAGTTTTCTCCGCGTGAAATCAAATAAGTACTTTGATATTTTCAATACTTACTATCCGCTATGCCAAAAAATCATGGAAATCTGTTCTCCAGTTCAAGCGTGAAAAGGCAACAAACTGCCAGATAGAGTTACTATCGCAATTGTAATCCTTAGTTTGGATTTAGATTATGTTACCTTGTTTTGACGGAACCTTCAGTGGTCGTTAAACAAACGAGGGATGGTAGGCACCTTGACGTAGCTATGTTTACGCCAAATATTTTCTCTCCTTTTTTAACGCTTAGGGCGCCAAAAAAATATAAAAAGACCGAGGAAAGGCGGTCCGTTTGAGATATCGATCTTTATTCCTTGTTTATGTACCTACCTACCACCTTCAACTGAAGGAATGAAAAAGGCCTTTGATTTATTGGGAATAACACGAAAGTGAGTCTACGTTAAATCTTTAGGTACTAATGTTATATGTGCGATAATAAATAAATATCTTTGGACAATGCACACTAACTGATCTAGTCCCAAACTAAACAAAAGTTGTAACCTACTATGGGTAATAGAAAAAGGATGAGAGACCCAAGATTCATGTACGGAAGCTTGTAATCATACTGGCATCTACCCCTATCAGGATTCGAACCTGGGGCAGGATAAAAGGTAGAATTTATCTAAAAAGATAAAAATGAATGAGGGAGTATTATTTACTGAGGAAGTGCATTAAAAATATTAAATAAGCTCGCCTCTATTAATAGGTACTTCACCTATGAACGTAATTTAATAAACAGACGTTCGCGTTGCCGCAAACCGAAGCTATTTTCAAATGAAATAAAATGAACGCAATAGGTATGGAGATAATTTAATAAAAAATATTACGGTAAATTATTTTTGTGGTAATATAAATAAATGAAGATGAAATAGTCCAAAGCGCGGAAAAAACTGGATGGACTTGGCAAAGAACAGAGAGCACTGGGCAAGCTTGGAGGAGGCCTGTACCCATAATTTACTTATTATTAGTTTATAAGCAGAGATCGCAATAGGTAGTGCCTATTTACCTAAACTTGGCGGGAGGAGATGACTAAGAGTGGTTACAACCACCAAAAATATTATTTATTTTTATTGAACGCGGGATTTCCCGGAATTTATAAGAATACATAATCGATATAGATTCACATAGGTGTATGAGTCACCTTTTGAGTTCTCAACGTAAGTTTCGGCATTAAACAATTACATTTCATTAACCATTACACCCTGAATGTGAATCTATATCGATTATGTATTCTTATAAATCCCGGGAAATCCCGCGTTCAATAAAAATAAATAATATTTTTGGTGGTTGTAACCACTCTTAGTCATCTCCTCCCGCCAAGTTTAGGTAAATAGGCACTACCTATTGCGATCTCTGTTTATAAGCAAACCTCTAACATACCTAAAGCCTAAAAACGTTTTAAATGTAAGTACATACTTAGGTACTATGATTTGGAAATAAAAGACTATTATTATTATCTATACTAATATAATAAAGAGGAAAGGTTTGTTTGTTTGAATTGAATAGGCTGCAAAATGAATATACGATTTGAAAAATTCTTTCACTATTGTGAAGCTACATTATTCCCAAGTGACAGGCTATAAAGAAAGGGATCCATGCGAAGCCGGGGCGGACAGCTAGTTATTGATAAATATATATGCTTAATATTTATCTAATGTTAAATATAAATTTGATGTCGATTAGCAGATAGCCGATAAAGACGGCTTCCGGCGCCACAGGTGTTACAATTCCTCTATTTGTAAACCACTCGAAGTCGTATCTGCTATACTTATCTCAATACTAAAATTCGTGTTGATTACTGCTTATTTATTTTTCTTCGACATTAAAAACCCATTGCAGGGCATCGACCCGGCGCCATAAATTTGTAACTTTATACTGTACCATTTTGGAATACTTGATGACAGGACGTCCTGTAAAATATCTGTGTCAACTTTTACATTTTTTTTTACTGTAGTGTCTATCTCTACTAATATTATAAATGCGAAAGTAACTCTGTCTGTCTGTCTGTTACGCTTTCACGCTAAAACTACTGGACAGATTTAAATTAAATTTGGTACAATGAAAGTCTGGAGGCTGAGAAAGGACATAGGCTACTTTTTAACCGACTGCAAAAAAGGAGGAGTTCCACGCGGACGAAGTCGCAGGCAGAAGCTAGTTGGGATATAAAGGACTTAAGAAGATACCTATTTATAGTAATTTTATCCTAAATGTAGCAAAAACACAAACAATAGCTAAACAAAAATAAAAGAATATGCACAGCAATTCATTTTATAGGTATTATTAAACGAGAAATATTTTAATAAAGGCTTTTAAAATGAAGGTTGTTTATAAAAGTTATGGTTTTGAAATCAATTAAATAGACTTGGTTTGGGCTGTTTGAGACCATTTTAACGTTTTGAGGCAAACCAATTTAGATTGGTTTCGAATTGAATTCTGTTACACTATTAGGCTGCTGGTCCTAAACTAAACAAAGCTTGTTTCTACATTCAGTAATTGCGACCACTATACATACATTTATATAAATCTTACTAATATCTTACTAATATTATAATATAACTAATAACTAATAATATTATAAATGCGAAAGTAGCTCTGTCTGTCTGTCTGTCTGTCTGTTACGCTTTCACGCTAAAACTACTGGACCGATTTAAATGAAATTTGGTACAGAGAAAGTCTGGAGCCTGAGAAAGGACATAGGCTACTTTTTAACCGACTGCAAAAAAGGAGGAGTTCCACGCGGACGAAGTCGCGGGCAGAAGCTAATAATACATAAATAGGTAGGTAGGTACGTACGTATTATACAAAATGTGAGACTTACTGTTTTTGATTATTAGTATTATAACGTAGGAAAACACTAACAAAGGATTTTTGAAAATTTACCCCCTAAGTGGGTAAACGGGGGTGTTTATTTGGCGTAGACTAAGTCGCGGGCAGAAGCTATTCATTATACATTTCGTTGAGCATCGAATGTAAATTATTTTATGAAATCCCAAAAGCGATATAATTTAAGACTCGCGATTTCCACGCATTATTTTTACTTCACTTAATCGCGTAAATAAAAATTTATTTGCTATTTTATTTGTCATTTTATATGCTCGATATCGCTCAACTGGAGTAGACGGTCTGTAACATGTCGAGTCGACAGTTAATTCCGCAGTTATTTGATCATAGTTAGTTGACCCGAAAAGTGTGACACGCTCACGCTAAATGTGTTTACGTGCATACATTTAGGGACATACGATATACCGACTTTTTGTACTACCTACGACTATGTCGCAAAAGTGACTCACTCACGTGCGCTAAAATGACTACTTACGCTTAACTGTACGATACAGTTAATCGTTAGGTAGTAGCGATAGTAACGATACAGTCTGTATCGTTACTCTCGCGTAACCATGTGACTACAACACTATTACGCGCGACTGTATTAGAACATAGAGTTATCGGAATGTGTCGCATGATTTTTGTACTGCCACTGTATCGCGATTGAATCGATGACGCGACTGCATCGCTACAAAAAGTCGCCGTGTGACATGTCCCTTACTCAGCCGCATTTCCACGAGCTATTCGCCACCGTCGAGCTGAATTAAATGCATTATAAAACCCGACACTCTACAAATTATTCAATCCACGTATTAACGCGGCGCCGCTTCGCTCGCATTTATTGTGCTTTTTATTCGCCGGTAATAAATTATTTGCATCAGGTCGCTGACGCTGCATCTTTAAATATCATCGCAGCTGCGGCATCCATCACGGGAATAATTTTGTTTTCAGTTCATTACGAACGACGGGAACGTTGTGTTTCTGGACCAGGTTTCCCGAAATTCAGTTATCACTAAAAAAGCTATTTACATACCACGTACGGAACTTTTACGACAGATTGTCAGATTTTACAGACATCAGGAAAACCATAAGACGTTGCTACTACAGTTGTACATAAGGCGGTCATTTGACAATCTTTTCGATATAATTTAACTTCAGATAAGAATCCTACTATGTAGGTACTACTTATTTTTGACCCAATAGGTAGGCATTACTGCCTTTTCGCTTATCATGGTATTATAAACGCTATTTGTAAGTGACCTACTTAACTGCTGACGAAAAAAACACTGTCGGTCGTGTTGTCTTAGGTACCTACCTTTATGGCACGGTGTTGAATTGATCATAATAAAGAACTGAAAATGAAATATGCAACACATAACACGCGAACATTGGAACTTAAATAGAGACTTCGACACATATTCTGTCGTTCGCCCATATTTTACAATTTCTTATCGAAGTAACGTTATTCGGCATAGACTATACCTGTTCTATTTACGGTTATGACATACTTATCCAATTATACGACCGTGCAAGTCAATACTTACAAACAAGGCGTACGTCTGTTAATAGATAAATTCGTGCACTTTGCACCGTACGGCGACGAAGCGGCGCCAGCCATCTGTCCCAATTGACGCGTCATGCTGTCATCACATGAGGCCACTGGCAGTATTGAGCCACTGAAGCATGCAATGCGAGCCTCACACGAAGGAATTCCAATTTACTCCCATTACTCGGGCGAGTCGCCGCCGTGCCGGCTCCGCACGATACTACCGCGGGGAAACAATAAGACAAAGTGCCGTTCTTGAATTAGAATTACGCCAGAATAGGGCTCCAGGCCCCGCCGTAAAACAGTACTCGCCAGAAGGGGAGCAGATTATCCAATTCCGTGGATCTCCGGGGGATCATAAAAACAATAAATTCTCCTTCGAAATAAAAGTGTCGTTTGACTCGTCGGCCGTGCGGCCTCCGTAGTCACGTAATTAGGTGTAAATCCTTGTCTTAAAGACGTTCTGTGTTTAATCATCCTCCGCGGGGCGGTGTTCAATTATGGTATGTCTGCTAGTAATTGGCAATCGTCGGCGACAATTACTGATGATCCCATTACGAGCGCGGTTCACGTGTAGAGGCGCTATACACGTTAAAATGATATGTGTCAAGTCAAATGTGGATTTGTTTATAATGAGGCATCGCGGCTCGAGCCATAAACGTCTGGTCTCTTTTATAAAATGTTCCTAATTGAATTCCATTACGTTGGATGTTGATATGAGAGCTTAAGCGTCGATGACAAGCGTGACGTCACAGGCGCCTTGCACTAGCGTGCTCAAAGAGTGGTTTAATTAAAAGTGATCTCGTTTATTTCGTGTCAACGACTGGATCGCTCTGTAGAATTGTATTTGAGGCGTTAACCTTAGTGTCATTTAGAGTATCCTATATTATGCTGGATCACGATGAGTCACCTCCATCGCGCCGAAGTAGTCGCAAGCCCTCGAGATTAGCTTCCGAAAGGATCGTAGCCGTCTGATTGAACCGCCCTTATCCCGCGTCGAATGAAATTTACTGCCCCAATATTCCCCAATATTAGTTATAAGTGCACTTGGAGGGTGCATTCACCAAAACAAGTCCTCAAAACAGAATGTAAGCGTTTCCGCACCCCCGAAGAACTTCCATGCAGACGGCTATCAAGGAAATGCAATTATTGCACTAATGCAATATAAGGGTGTTGTTCAATTGTCAAGGGTGCTTCCCTAGAAAATAGCAACTTACCATAAAACCAATCTCAAATCCAATCACCTAACACTGTTTGAGATCATTGTATAAATCAATTAAGAAAAGCAATCCCTAATATACAAACGGAATAATAAAGTAGGTAACTGCTTATCATCTCTAAACTACAGACTTAGGTGTCTACTTGTTTTTAAAGTCTTTCGGTAAGGTATCAGAACGCTTGCAGCTGAATATTATAATTATTACATATATACCTAAATGGTATTATAGACAGTACCTATTAAGTTATATTAATCAAGTGTTTATTGAAATTGATTTGAGGCCCAGTGCTACGTGGTGCGAAAGTAATCATTTTAGGGTTTGAAGTACCTAAACCAATTTGGATTGGTTTCAAACCAATTGCGTTACGCGCTGTTTCTAAAGGCAGTAACTCCTGATGAACATAATTCGATTATACAACGGTGCCCTCGAAACTTCTTAGCCGTGTAATTTTAACTTTTTTAGATAACCCTCCACAGTTCATTATTCAAACAAGCTAGGTATATTCTGAATATTTTCTGATGCTTGCGGTTATTCCAGTACATATTGTAATAAAACAAGTGTACTTAACGGGTTTAACTCGCCTATTTTAAAGTTTATAGATAGGTACCTACCTAGATAGGTTTCATATTTGTAGCAGACTTAGTCGACGTCTATTAAAGTCCCCAAAATATTAGCATATTAGTACCTATTCTGTAGTTGGTTTATTTCAAATCATTATTCTAGTTACAATAATAGCGACCCACGCTACGGTAACGAAGTAGGTATGAGTTAAGTAAACTTCAGCTTGCTCATTGCTACCCACGTGTTTACTGATCAGTGGTCTCACAGGGGTGGTTGTTTTAAGACGTTTACAAATTAATTATCAATTTCACGACTGGTTTAACTACCTATATGTTCTTCCTAAAATTTGCTGCTTATGTGATATGTCCCTACTTATCTAAGGTTTACTCAAATACTCTGGTACTTGCTAATATTTGTAGTTAATCCTACCTATCAAGTCTAATAAAATAAAGAGATTACATCAATACCTTAATATTGCATATTTTACTTAGTTTTAATTGACACAGTAACAATACTATGTGGTGTAAAGGTGTCCTTAAAATTACGAAAATGCATTCTAAATGTCAAACACCTATCACAGGCCCTTGAGACCTGCACTCTACAGTCAGCGCGGGTCCGGCGCGAAGTGCGAGTAGTTAGTAGGGCACGGGAGAGCGCCCCTCCCCGCGCGTCTCGCGCCGCCGCTGCCTCAGTATGCCGGTGGCCTCGCTTAGCGTTGCACGCACGCCGTTGCACATCACAAACCCCGCGCGCCCCTCTACAAATTCGCGCGTAACTAAAAATCGCGAGTTTCGCGAGTGACCGTTTGAGGAGCTACAGTGAACTAGTGATTTGATGAATCCGTGGATGTGGTGGTGCGAGTTGTGTCTGTGTACTTGTGAGTGAGCCGGTTAGTGCTGGGCCGGTTGCGCCTTGCTCGCCATATTATTAGGATAACTTGGAGGTGAGTGTAGTGTTGAAACCGCTTTTAGTAACGTGTATTTATCGCTTAATTTTATATTGAAGCTACGGTAGAATGGCTGGTAGCTATTTAAAAGTCCCTGTTTAGATCCAAAGGCAACTCAGTGTCGATGTTGAACGAGGTTAAAAGTACCAACTTGTATTTTTTGTGGAGCCTACAAGAAAAAACACATGACTAACCAGTTACTTAAATACCTACAATCAAATGCTGATACAACTAATCCTCGAATAGGTATGCCATGATTGATCGTACAATAAATTTACTTACTTACTTGAATAGCTTTGATTTATTTCGTGCACTGCATTTTTTATTACCAATAACCTCGCACTAAACTGAATACACAACCTACTTACAAACCTATTATAGATATTAAAAAGATAGGCTGCGTCACTTTGCCGTCACCTAAAAATCCGTTCAAATACCTTTACTTACATAGTGTCAGTATCTACACAGCTGTCGCAGCATCTGTTACCTGAAATTAACCTATAAGGTAAAACATAACTGGTGCCAAAACACAATAAGGATAAGTAGATCTCTTGTAAGATATGTAATAATAATTATAATGTTTAAATCTTTGCCCAGAGTTAATTAGGTACCTACTTTAAAATGGTTCATAGCTAGCTTCTAAAGACAACACTTTAGAATTGGATATTTAATGTCAATCTAATTTTAATCAACCCAGATCGCCCGATTGCTGAATAATTCGGCAAATCTCAAAAACAAATCATAACGGCTGACTGACATTACACTTCGTTATCTACACCTCTAACATCATCATCATCATCATCAGCCCATCGCAATCCACTGCTGGACATAGGCCTCTCCAATTGCACGCCACTTTGCTCTATCTTCGGCTGCTCGCATCCAGCTCCTGCCAGCCATCTTACGCAAATCGTCACTCCACCTTGCCTGAGGACGTCCTACACTACGCTTGCCGAGACGCGGTCTCCACTCTAGAACACGTTTACTCCAACGGTTATCGGTTCTTCGGCTAATATGGCCAGCCCACTGCCACTTTAGCTTGCTAATCCGGTGGGCTATGTCGATGACTCTGGTTCTCTGCCGAATCACCTCATTTTTGATTCGATCCCGCAGAGAAACGCCGAGCATAGCCCTTTCCATAGCCCGCTGAGCGACTTTTAATTTGTGAACCAGCCGTACCGTCAGTGTCCACGTTTCGGCTCCGTATGTCATGACGGGTAGGACGCACTGATTGTAGACTTTCGTCTTCAGGCACTGTGGGAGTGACACCTCTAACAATCGAGCACAAATAAATACCTATATATTTTAGTAAGTAGGTAGATACCTATCAAGTTGTGGAAAAGGGAAGCTCTACTTCAAAGTAAAATGAAAAGTATCTTGGGAAAGTTTGTATAAGATAAAAGATCCGAACCGTTTTAATATTACCTACCTATAGATACTTTATTACGAACCTATATCCATATCTCGGCTTAATAAGAGTTAAGTAGATAGCGTAGGTAAACCTTTTAGACTTTACGTGATTTTATAATCAAATTTTCAAATACTTATTTTGGAATGAAACAACTTCATTCGTGCTACCAATATGGAAACTGTAAAGAATTTGAAACGTCAGAAAAAAAATACGCAAGTTAAAATGAGTTGTTGTGTTTCATTCCAATGTGTAAATACCTAATAACCAAGGCATCAGAAATTATTAAATACGTATTGTTAAAATTCACCCATTGCCTAATCTAACCTATAAAAATAGGAGCAAGCATGTAACACAAAAATGCGAATAGGTCGAAAGTAAACTTTTGCATTCCCCAAAAAGATCGCAAAGACGGACATCTGACGATATCCTTGAACTTTATGAAATAATATGAATTAAATCCAAACACCCGGCACCAGCCGGGAGAATCGCAGCCGCCCTCAAATCCTTCCAGCCTCAATAAACACACTAACATGAAATATTCGAGCTCCTCCCACGAACAGACCGACGTAAACGTTTTATTATACATCTAGAGCGTGAGGCTTCACTGACTGCCTCTGAAATTAAGATAAAACATTGATACTATTGACAAATTCACCTCCGAAATGAATAATGTAAATTTACTTCGTTCGTCCCTAGACGACGTAATGATCCAAATTACACCTAATAATAGATACCTTAATGGTCTGTGATTTTATATTCGTCTTGATATCGGTTTGCGTTTTGTTAAATTTAGTTTCCAATACGTATTTTTAAATTTAAGTTACAGTCAACGTATGCAATCAATTTGTTTTCTTAAATCAGGTACAGAAATATAAGATTAAGGAGTCTACAAAATGGATACAACATAAAAATCGGTACACACTTGGCGTTTATGTGCATAAGTTTAATGCAGAACGATATGTTACACAAACCATTTTATAAATTACTTAACCCTTTTCTCGCCTGACAAACGTCCACACGTCCTCTATTTTCAATAAACATAATCCATTGGAGGCTGTTATAGCGGCTTGCCGGCTGTCAGGACTGAGCCCGGTCACTGCCGACCTCAGCCTCTCTTCTGCCAACTTCAATCTCCAATGCGGACCCAGCTCTATGTCAATTAGAACTACATTTACACCTTAACATAAGGCACATCCCGTACCTCACGATATTGAAAACTGACCGCAATTTATAAACATGTGGGTAAGTTATTTTGGAACGCTTAATGAAATAACTTAAATATTTCTCTGAAATATAACTTCGTTATATTGTAAACTTGGCGCTCATGACGTTGATCTGTGTGGTGCTTAAAATAACATCAGAGCAATTCATTTCAAAATTAAAAGTAAGCCAAAAGTAACGAACTTGAGAACTGGCGTGTAATTTGCATACAGAATGAATAGCATTCTGTGAAGTTTTAAGCAGTATGGTTTATTCACTTTGAAATACTGACCTAATAAAGACACTAAATAAAGATGAGATAATTCTAATGGTTTCGAATCGGGAGTTCTGAGAAAAAAGAGAGAAGGTAAATGTTTATACAATGTTAGTGTTATCTACATTGAAGGATCTTGGTATTTTACGAACTATGTTAAATGTTGCTTCTTTCGGATGTACCTAAGTACATTTTTATAATCATCCTTATCTCACTTACGCATAGGTCGTCCAAAAAATCTTCTTAGAAATTAAGTTATAATCCTTCAAACGCCAAAAGACAATCAAAAGTCCTAAAAAGTTTCTCGACTGAAGCCACAATTCCATCATTCATTTGACATAGTTTTGAAAATGATAAAATTTTCTAGTTTTTTGGGTTTTGCTTTGTATTCTTTAGCAAAATTCTTAGTTGTACTTTGATTGTTATGAGTCGACTTTGTTTCCATTTTTAGTCGGCCTATTTGTCAAAATTTACTATTATCAGTTAGCTACAACAGTCTCTGGCAATTGGTATTGTGATTTTCAAATCATCAATGGTAAGCAATCAACATCGAAGCTTCATAACACGTGAATTAAATCGGCCATCTATTGGCGGTATTCAGTGCGATGATGTTATTGTCATATGACTCGCTACCAGAATGTAGTTAATTAATTACTTGTAACACATCTACCGACAATAGAGGATGAACGCATTCACGAGATATTACGGTAGTTTCTAACTTTCAATTAAATGTTTGGGAAACTCATTTACCTAATATTTTTGGGCAAATAAATTGTAAAAGACTTTCTTAATGTTAAGAGTATAGTCAACTCCGTCAACTACGGAACTTTACCAAATAAAATATCCAAGTTAAATCCTTTACAATTTTTTATTCCAATACTTCTTGGAACCTAAAAAACTTCCCTTTCCTTATTGCGCTATACTTAAATGATTATACCTACTATGTGATAGAGATATAAGTGTCATAACGTGATATTAATCATAATAGTGCAAACCAGCTATTTCTATTTAAGTACCTGCGGAAACTTTAAGTCGTTTATCAATATTACCGGCGACATTTACTTCCCTATACAGTTTGTTGTTTTATATCGTTACATAAACGAATTTATGTTCCTGTACTATACAGATATAAAGCATTAATTCCATTAAACCATCAAAGCGATGACCGGCCACATGTTTGTACTCCATACCACCAATCAGGGCTCACGGCCACGTCAATATCAACCAATAGATCACGATCTAAGTACACTAATACATCACACTATCATCCCGCTGTATCCACACTCCTCCCATTCAATTGGTCCCATAGATTCAAACCTACATTATACTATCGTGTTTGGGAGATTACACTATTTTCACCTTTTTTACTCTATTGGAAATGTAATCTTTATATAGTATTTAAAACAAATGAATGTTCAAATGACTGAATCTTTCCGAGATCAGATAAACGTAAGAATGGATTTTCATTTAATTTGGCGAGAAATATGTTTATTTGTTGTATTGCTCTACCTAAGTTACGTTCAGAATATTTTTTTTTAGTACAGTCAAGGTAGTCCTGTATCAAGATATGTCTCACTTTTAAACCAACTATTGATATTAAAATATTAAGGCAGATTAATAAATAAATTTATAGATCCACAAACATGCAAATATATGCACAATTGCAATTAGGACTAACCGTGATTGATCGATCTCTCTTGCGTACCATCGAATTATGTAGATAGATTTATAGCTATTTTGCTGACCTGGTACCTATTCAAGTGTGATAACATAATATTTTTTATAACTGAAATGAACAAGGGAAAAATATAAAAATAAGTGGATTAATATCTTATTAATCCAATATCTTATTTTCAAAGAAATGCTTCTATAAATCTTCAAATAACTTGTGTTGGAAAAAATAGATCAAGGAAATTCCAAAAATATTTTTGCATTGTCGTAAATACAAAATTTGAAGTCCCCGTGCCATTGATTCAAATTTGGGTCCGTCCCTCTTTCCCAAATTATCCTAGAACCTTTTTACTCGTAAACTTGCAAAAACTTGTTCTAAACCGGCAGGCCAGGTAAACAAACTACAGAAATGCTTTAGGCAGAAATGATTCCGTCAATTCAAACTTTACAAAAGAAATGCTATGGAATACTTAGGTACTGCAGAAGGTAGAATGAAAGCTATTTCAGATCGAGTAAGTTATATTATAATATATATATATTTGATAAAATGCAAAGAATTATTAAAAAACCATGGCTGAATAAAAAACAGTAAAATACATAGATACTTGAATCGTTCTCATTGTTCATAACAATGTGACAAGGCCAAGTAAGTGTTAGGGTTCAAAGCGAAACCCTTTAGTGGCCTTTTAGATTATAAAAAATTTTAGAGCTCACATAACGCAGCGGGCGAAAAAGAATTTTGAAAAGTACCTACCTACCGAGTGTATTTAATAACTATTAGGGCATAGATTATGAAAGCATATAATCCTAAATGGAGACCTGAATAATCAATTTTATTAGAACATGTAAATCAATGAAACAAAAGCAAATGGTAGGTGAAATTCACATATCGAAAGTAAATACAAATTACTTTTTTTCATCCTATACCCACAATAAAAGGCCCCATCGCGAAGCAATTCCACTGTGAATAATTGAAATTGCAATGGAAAGCAGCTGAACGGTGTGTTTGTACGTTTATTCAGATTTACAGCTTCATTTATCCTTAATTTATGTAAACATCGAATCAAAAGCGAAACAGAATATGTAGTTCGTAGGGTACTGAGAACGACCGCCGGCCGTAACCAGTGTTGCCAATTTAGCGATTTTGTCGCTAGAACTAGCGACTTTTGCTTAAGGCGTAGCGACCAAAAAAAAGTTTTGACGACAAAAATAGTTTAGCGACTTATCTGGCGACTTTTGCAGTACAAATTAAAACAGTTTTAGAGCCAATAATAGATATTTTTCTTATCAAATCGACACATAATTATTCCATGCCAAGAGATACTTAATATGGAAAACGACAAACGCGATAGCGCACCAAATTCAAAATTTATTTAATTGAAGTTCCATCTGTATATCATTATTGGGGGGGGGGGGGGGGTCCCCGAACTTTTTATGGTTGTTTTAGTTTTAGCGACTTTCTGGCGACTTTTGACTTTGAGTTTAGCGACTCGAATTTCTAGGAGTTGGCAACACTGGCCGTAACTGGGGCTGTGCGTGGAATCCCCGAGTTAATGCAAAAAATTCATGAAAATTACGTACTGCTACCCAAGATATTTGTAGTGGATCCTTCCAGAAATGGAATTATAAAACACGTAGCGTAATTTCGTAATAAGATTTGATATGCCGTTAGGAGTTATATAAAATACTAGCTTCTGCCCGCGACTTCGTCCGCGTGGAACTCCTCCTTTTTTGCAGTCGGTTAAAAAGTAGCCTATGTCCTTTCTCAGGCTCCAGACTTTCTTTGTACCAAATTTCATTTAAATCGGTCCAGTAGTTTTAGCATGAAAGCGTAACAGACAGACACACAGACAGACAGAGTTACTTTCGCATTTATAATATTAGTAAGGATAACACTGACTGTGACCGACATATCAACGCTGGGCCAAATTTATAAAAGTTATAACTGCAAATATTCTACAGGAGTTATATAACGTATATAAAGCACCAATAAAGAATTCAAAATTCACCTCATAAATGAGTAAAACTAATCGTGCGAAGACAAAGTTGCGGACAGTTAAAAGCTAGTTTTTAGTATAACATATAAAAATGTGTAGCAGCAATGACAACAAAATTAAACTCGTGTTGCCATTGTTGAATAATATGAACATAAAATAAAATTATTTGAGGTAAATAAAAGGCATGATGATGTTGTGATTGCCTTTTTATTCATTAAATTCAAATTATTATGTTATCATGTTTCATTAGCTAATATTAGTCATAATTTTGAAGCGCAGTAAAGAGTTTTTTATGTCGCCGACTAATGTACTTAAGTACAATTCTTATCATCTGCATTTATGTTTTTGATTTTTTTTTGAGTTTAAGACACTCTGATATTTTCCATACATTTAACCAGAGTCTCAGCTTTATTAATGTTATGACGAAATATGAATAAGATCCCAAATTCATAATCAATATTTAACCAAATCATTCATCATGCGATCACGCATCTAAATAACTTATTTAAAATTATACAAGCGCCTTAAAAGAAATTTCTTCTCGATATGTATTCTACTGCGAAGAGGAAAACATCTAATAACGCTACTTAGCAAATGGCATTCGGCTGAGAAATTCGACGGATCAGGCTTCCAGTGACAAACACCAGCGAGTGCAAATAGGCATTTTAACTCCAATTTATTTGTCGGAAAGACGGCGAAGCGCGGCCGCTGAGCCCCGCGCTAAATAACTAATGCGCCCACCATCCCCTCCCCCCCTCGCCTTACCCTCCGGCTCTTACGCACCGCTCCAACTGTACAAGCTCCTTTTCCAATTTTATTACAACCATTAATATCGGGACTAGTGATAACTCCAAACTCTTCAAACGCTACCTGCCCACTTTGATCCGCTTTAACCACCAAGTGTACACAGTCGGTATACTTCGCTTGCACAATTTACAAATGGTGTAGCTGCTCCACTTTTCAACGGCATACTTTACTTTGAAATAACGCAATAAAAATGCCCGAGGCTATCGCGGAGCTGAAATTAAATTCTGTCCTGAACAGGGGAAGCGTTTACGTCATTACAATAGTCCGATTGGGGATTATCCAGCGTATTTATAGCCATGGTATCAGTAGGTTTATAATTATAGAGCAAGAGGGTATATTAAGTTAATGACGTCAATCTGTCCCCTGCGTCAATTGCACGGGTCCCGTCGGCCGGTGTTGCGTCACGCAGTATCGCGCTCTAAATAACAAACTACCTCTCACCTACTCATTAGCCACAGATGCAGAGATTCCAAAGGATAACACTCTTATTGTTATGGTAACGGAGTCCTTTGAGCAGAGAGCCGTAGTTATCCGAGCCGACCCGAGCTTATTGGGGTCTTATCGGCGTTCACCGTGTTAATTATTACCGACAACGACCGGCACGATGTACAATAGCCCAGTTAGTACCTTGGAGCTCGGGTTCAACCCTGACCTAAGATATTTTGGGCAATTATTCCCATTCACAGCTCTCTTACTGTGAAGTAATTTATGTTAGAGACATAGGGACAAGATTGAAAATGAACAAAACATTAAAGAAACACAGAAAATAATATTTAATTCTTTGCTCGGCTTCAAAAAAGGGGCTTTCTTTTTTGTAATTCCTGGAATTTACGTTGTAACTTTGTTAAAGTTGGGTCCTACTGTCAGTCTGATTGTGGGCCACAAAAGTCGTAGAGATGCGACACAATGCATGCCAGTCGACAAGCTGGCTCACGCGGCTTGACCCACTGCGCTGCTCAATGGAGCGTTATCGCTCCAGCTTTTGTTTCTTACTACATTTATTCCTCGCTTCTCTGTACCCTATAAACAAAACAATCACTGCGTTATATCAATTTCTAATATAAGGAACTTTTTGAAGTGAAACGACTGACAGGTCTTAATTTGTAGAATTACATTATGTTAATTGCTACAACTCTAAGTGTAGGTTTGTGTCATATGGCATTCACGAGTTAATCACCCGATCTACTCTGAGAAGCAGGTAGACAGTAGGTACACAAAGCTCAAGGCGTCCCGCGCGGTAAGCAAGCTGAATAATTCATCGACGCGGCTGCGTCTTGTACCTAAATATAGCTAGAGTCCTTTCTAACAAGTTCCACTACACGTTATTACACCGATCCGAGCAGCGACATTCATGCATATTGTAACCTCGGGTTAATTGCTCTGCATATATATGGATAGAGGGGGTTTTGCACCAAAGAAGTTCTTCAGAGGCTTAGGGAACGTGGAATATGATGCTATACTAGCGACTCGCGTCGGTCTTGCATGGACACTATACCTAAACCTTCCTCTTAAATCACTTTGTCTTTAAAAAACCGCTTCAAAATCCTTTGCTTAATTTTAAAGATTGCAGACATAGGGACAGACAGACAGCAACAACGATATAAAGTGACGTTTAATTTTTATATTCAATTGTTATACATCAAGGTCACTATCTCGTATTGAAAGACTTTGTGAACAATGTGCAGTAATATAGCCCCTGTCGCGTCGTCCCCAATCCCCCAGCACTAATCTAACTTGATTATGTTATAGTTTCTACTTGTGCACTTTTCAGTTATTGTTTCTGTAATAGCGGTGTTGGTTATTTATCAGCATTGCTCTCAAACTTTCACGTTTCTACATAGTTTCCATTCCTTGTTCCAGACTTTATAGTTAAGACTCGCCTTAATTTAATTTCCGACCCCTATTTATTTTAACCACGCATCTGTTAAACGCGTTACCAATTATCTAGTCTGTCGGCTAAGTTCTTTGATATTGTATGCATGCTGCTATATGCCTCTACGATGAAATTAGTAAACTTGATCCGTACGTGACCCCCTTACAATCACAGCAGAGGGCATTGTGTCTGGTGTCGCTGGATAACTCGTGTGGCTTCCCTCTACAGTCGGAGAGGTCACAAGTATTTATTTAGTGATTGTCAGGCTTATGTTACCCGTCCAGAGCTGTGGAGGATTACGAGCCTGTGTATACAGGCTTTGCGGTGTTCAAAGGTTCCAACTGATTCAGTTAAATAAACTATCACAAAACGAAATGTATGTTAATTAAAATTAAAATATTTTTGAAATTTGTAGTAAATAGTTGTCGTAGGTTAGGTATATCTGTTGGTTATTAGAACAATTGAAATATATGTCTGATTTGTAAGATAATGTCCTTAAACACAAAGCTTACAGTAGCTTTAAACGAATAGTCTCTGAGCACGTTCAGTTGTCGTAAATAAACAAGCTACAGACCGGTCTCGAGTTGCCGGGACTGCGACCGTGTGATTCCACTTCTATCGGCTACCACAAAAATCTTTGAGAATCTCCCGCACATTGCATGATTCACTATTCCCGTGGATTGACTCACAAATTCGCTGTGATTAATTAAAAATGGGCGTCTTGAATATGTTCACTAAGTACATAGTTAATTAACTACGTTGATGATCTTAGCGTTGCTACGTCTGTTTACAAGATGAGCTCATGAATTTAGACAATATTCTCTAGGTATTGGATAGTAATGTTGATTCGACCGAAAGCTTTGAAATACCACATATAAATCGATAAATAAAACGAACAAACTTAGAATATTTATTTATGTAAATCCGGTAGAACTCGTCTTCAATATAGATCTGGAATTAGGTAGGAACAATGATATTAGAAGCTTTTACCTTGTTAAGTGAATGAAGCTTTCTAAAGTTTTCCCAAGACTGGTTGTCGCAACCCGCCTACTCGGCGCAGGCGAGAGTGAGTCGTGCTCGCGACAGACCACTGCATTTAGCCAACACGCTCACTTGAAGCAATCCAGATATGGAACAAAAATATTGCCACAAACTCGCCTCAGCCCGCATGGGTCGCGTCAACTTGTCAAATAATTCAGGTACGAAGCTCGACCTTATCACGATGCACTAAGAGTGGGGTGAACCTGTATAATTGCTAGTGTGCGTAGACGCATGGCAGCTGCTGTCCCCTCTCCCCTGCTTTCCGCGCCTTGCGCTCGCTCCCCCGGCGCATACCTGCGCGCCCCGCGCCGCGCACTTGTAAATACAAACAAAAGACAGCGGCTAGTACGAGATTGTAAACGAAATTAAATTTTACAATGATAATATTATGTCTGATTCTGATGAAACTTAAAAAATATGATCAAATTACACGTAAACAATAGACATTTTTTTAATTGTAGCGTAAACTATACCTATAGATATATTGATTTTAAAGTTTAATTGTCAGATAAATACAGTTCATAATCAATACAGTTTAGCTTTAAGTAATGGGATAATATAAATTTGGTAACGTTTCGTTGCAAAGTGAACCAGCCTTCTTACCGAAAGGTCAAACCGTTCCGTAAGATCGGTGGCAAGCACTGGAAAGCCATGCCGCCAGTGCCGCTGTAGATATGTAGATGTATGGTGTTGTAATGTAGATGTGGTGGTATGGCCTCGCGGGGGCGCTGACCCACAATGACGTCACCACGCAGCCTCCAGTGCTTGGAGCTGCCTCGATCACAGAACAACATAATTCCGTAGTTTTAATAACCAATAGTCCCGACACGACGCATTCCTAAGGTTTGGGAGAGCTCATTAACATAGACAATATTTAATTGCCCTTAAAAAATCAAGGCTACATTGATGGCATATCTTACGCGTATAGATACACTGAATAAGTAGGTATAAAGTTTATTTACACCTCTTTTTTTTAATAAGTAGGTACAAATAAAAAAAAAACGTATTTTATTAAAACCTTAGAATCCATAATGAGCCAAGACCTCTTCCATTATTACACGTAGAAAACTTGTATGAAATTTTCATGCCTTTTTCTCATAGGAGTACAAATAGAACATTTCCTTTGACTGGAAATACTAATAAACCTCTTTCGCTTCTAAGTTTAAGAACTTACTCAGGTCATGTAATTTTTTTTCAAGACCTTCAACAATTAAACTATCATTTTTCTTGCTTACTTATTTACTACTTTCACGATCTCTATAATTTCTACGATGCTATGATTATGACTATCTATATTAATAAAATATTGAAAAATAATGAGGAAAAAAAAGTTCTATCTAATGTAGAGATAAAAAATCACGGTGCCATATCCAAAGAGAAAGAATGTAAATGCAACAATGGGAGTGCAGCCGTAAAACCACACGAACAACATGCGAATTGATTGGTCCCTTAATTATTGCGGTGTTGATACCAACCGAGCGTGATCTGCTCCGATACATTTTGTACATCACAGTTCCAAGAGCACACAACATCGAAAATATTTGTCGAAGTCATGGTAGTTAGGAATAAAAAGATATATAATTACCACGAAATAACAAACAAGAAGATATAGCATACTTCACTAACAGGCATGGAAATAATTGTCAAATGATTTAATTAAACATGATCTCATTAAATTTCCTTTTTGTGTATGAGCGGGGAACAACAAAAGGCGCATTAACCTGAATAATTGATTAGGTAAATTTATCATGCGTTCACTGCAATATCAGAAATTAAATATTTACAGCCCGTTCCATAATACCGTTATAAAATTGGCTACCTCCCTAGGCGATCAAATATTTTTTAAGCTCCAAATATTAAACTGATGTTTTGAAGAATTATGTATGATAGCTTATTCCCGCGACTTTGTCTGCGCACGATAAACACCCCCGCTTAAGACCCCTAGAGGATGAATTTTCAAAAATCCTTCCTTAATGCTCCCCTACGTCATAAAAGGACCCCTGTGCATAATTTCAAGTTTCTAACCCTTTTAGTTTAGGCCCTGCGTTAATATAGGCATATGAGTCATTAATTCAGCTTCTTCATCCCTACTAATATTATAAATGCGAAAGTAACTCTGTCTGTCTGTCTGTTACGCTTTCACGCTAAAACTACTGGACCGATTTAAATGAAATTTGGCACTAAGAAAGTCTGGAGCCTGAGAAAGGACATAGGCTACTTTTTAACCGACTGCAAAAAAGGAGGAGTACCACGCGGACGAAGTCGCGGGCAGAAGCTAGTTCATTATAATAACATTATACATAGATGCGTGTATCTGCAATGAACGTCTTTCTGTTGTTATAATGATGATGAGAATAGGGATAAGTACCTTTAGTATAATTAAAACAGTCATGTTTTAATCCCTCATCTTAACTCACAAAATAGGGGTCAGCTTAATGTATTATTGTTATTTACATTCGTTATCATAAAAGATGTGACAAAAATAGATGAATGATTTCCTCGTTGTTAAGAAATGTGTCACATAGATAACAGGGCAGTCATCGCCGCGCTATCAAAAACGTTTCTTAACTTATAAACACACACATAGACACGCACTCTTATATCGTCAAATGTGTGCGTGCTTGAATGCTCATTCATATAAATTTTAATATCCATGCCGCTCTATGACGAACGGACAATGCTACTTTGGAAAAATACTTTAAATATGTGGTTAGATTTTTTAATAAGTAGGTACATATATCTGAGATATCTCATAATTATATAATTCTTTTGTAAGTGTATTTATCACCTAATTCCTTTTAAACGGTGTGACCTATTTGGATGACATTTTGTTATTTCAATGGATTACTGGATGGTATAAAGCACAATTGGACCTGATAGGTAATTGGCTCGCTTTGTCTGAAGAATAGAAAGAACACTGACGTTCACAAGATGACTGAAACCAATTCATATTAATATCAAACCTGAATGACCTGCCTCATTTGTCATCAAAATAAATGGTTACACGATATCAAAGAATGTATCCTTTATAATTCCGGTGCATTTGGCCGATTTGGTGAACGTAACGAGCATGACCATATTTTTCTTATCTGTCCCAATAAATGCGTCAAATACGCGCGCGAGAGCCTTTTAAGAATCATCCGAAACCACTTGAGTCACGCTCAATTGAGTCACGATGAACAAAGAACGCCAACGAGGTTTATGTTACCGTTAATTAAAAGTTGACTTTGCGTAATTGGAGAAAAGTTTGAAAATAATTATGTAAAATGCTTATTACGGTAAGTCGCCTAGCTTATTCTACATCATTCATAATAGGGATGTACGAGTAAGTTTCATGGTATTGATGCGATCCATTTTTGATTTAACTGTATCAGTGTTATTGTTACTACCTTTGACTAACTGTCAATAAATCAGTAACTCACTCAAGAGTGAGCCAATGAAAAATAAGGCTCGGTATTGCTACGTGATTTACAGGTATTTTAATTTACAGCTCTGCCGCTTGTCGATTGATGTGGACAAATTGAGTAATATCGAATGAATGGTGTTTGGATAATTTCCGTTGCCTGTCGCACTCCTAATGGAGGGTGTCGACGTGGATTTATTACGACCTTACCTAAACATTCCCGGGCACGTATATCATTATCTTTCTTCCTAAGATTCGTCGCTAGCGAACGTTGTGTAAATAATGATTTTTATTCAGGTGTTTTATTTGCGTTTATTACGGTTACTCTTTCTTCTAAGATTCTATCTTGCACTGTTTCCGCGTGTTCACAATGCTTTGTTGTTTGAGTTACCGTAATATGTAAGGCTTTAATTTCAGGCTAGCTCGAGTCACATCCTTCAACGGACAATGGCGGCTGTTCTTACGTTTTTGTCCTTACAACACTCTTTCCCCACCTCGCCCTGTTCTCGAGACCCCCTTGGTCGTAGGGTCTTACTCCACTGAACGAGGAAAATCAGAGTCTATTCACAATGTTCATTTTTCTCTGAAGCAGCATAGCTTTTGGTTGGTTGATTATGATCTTGCCATCGCTTAGCTGTGGACTACCATCCTTAATCCCGCTGACTGGCTACTTTCTTTACTCTTTGCAAGCTTACGCTATTGTGCAACCGGTAATATACTCTCAATGAAGTTTATTGGAACAGATCCTTTCACCTCCAAAGACTCTTTAGTTTTCATTTCCTTTGTAGTGGCTTGTGTTGAAATATTACTTCAATGTAGATACATTTTATAGTACATATTACTCAATCCTTAGTTAGTTACCTAATAATTGTATAAATCTTGAATTTTCTGTTGCTGCTCCAAAATTTAATATAAAAGTTTTTTTTAAACATCTATCATATTAAACCTTGAAGCAGCTACAGATAATTCAAGATTTATATTAGCTAAGATAAACAGATAACAAATCACTTGATTGGAGTATCCTACGATTAGAATTTCCTCTTCCTCGTATCGATGCTGATCTACTTAATTCCAAGTCCTTCTCGTTCATTTGTCTTGTCACGCAGTCATTTGTTTTGCCAACTCGTACCAATCCATCACTTATTCTGACGCCGTTACTTGCTTACGTACCTATATTGAAAACAAGATATTATCATGTAATATTATGTACGATATTTTATAAAAAGTAAATTATACCTACCGCAATAAGAACTTATCTACAAAAACTTCTTAGCTGAATTCTACTTAGTAATATGAGTTTTGAATGTTGTGAAGTAAATAAATCTAAACTTCTGTAATATGGATGATAGATGGATACCTCCTGAGTTCTAAACACAATTTGCTAGGATTGATTGATAGTAGGTACATACTAGTAAATCTGTTCTATTTAAAATACGAAGTCCATAAAATAAACCACATAGCAAACCGCATGAATGATGATAATTATGAATTATCGTAGTCAATTATAGGTGCGGTGTATTCGTTTACACGTTACCCCTCATAGCATCTTAAGACACATCTACGTGAAAGATTATTATGAGGCATTATTTCAACAATAATTATAATTCAATTTTATATTAGTACTTACCTATCTTGTTGTTCATGTTTATTTTCATGTCTTTGAAATCCATATACCTCAACAATCTAAGTATAATCCCTACTAATATTATAAATGCGAAAGTAACTCTGTCTGTCTATCTGTCTGTTACGCTATCACGCTAAAACTACTGGACCGATTTAAATGAAATTTGGTACAAAGAATGTCTGAAGCTTGAGAAAGAACATAGGCTACTTTTTAACCGACTGCAAAAAAAGAGAGAGTTCCACGCGGACGTAGTCGCGGGCAGAAGCTAGTAATATATAAAAAACTTCAGTCAGGCCGTGAAACTTCATCATATCATAATATCAACGTGGGCCTAAACTATGGTAAAGATTAGAAATTTGAAATTTTGCACAAGGGTTCTTTTTATTACGTAAGGGAGCGCTAAGAATGGATTTTAGAAAATTATTCCACTAAGGGGCTAAAACGGTGGTGCTAATCGTGCGTAGATGGAGTAGCGGGCAGAAACTAGAACGGACTATTTATAAACTAAGTACTCTTACTTAAACTGGTAATTACTTTGGGCTTACATTTCATAATAACCGCTTTTGAAACGTCCTATTAAAGTACCTCTACGATCGGTGCAATAAAAAAGCCTATTAGTTGCCCCGAAATGGTAAAGTAAATAGATAAATAACTAAATACAATCACTAAGAGTCTTGGTGAGTCGATTTCAAAACAAATTATTAGTTATTCTAATTTATTCTACGTAACAATACATAAATAACCTTTTATCTTGGGTGTTAACGAAGTGTTGTGTCAAAGCTCAGGTCATAATGCACCTCTTATCAGTAGATGATGTCACTGTAATAGCACCATACAAGCCACACCTGGTGACGAGTCACCAACGTTGATGTGAACAGCGGTAATGAAAATAAAACTCTGTTTTCAGTGTAGTGTAGTAGCTGGAACGGAATTGTAGGTCTTCGGTTTCACTTTAATAAATGAAACCCAATTCAAGTTATGTACAACTTTCTATTAATTAAACTTAAGAGTATGAATGAATCAATTTAAATGGCCTATATCTTTATCGATTTTCGTATACCTTTTTCCTCTCAGTCCAAAATCGACTTTTCCGTGCTTCGTTCTTTTTTAATATTTACGGTGCCTACCTACTTACATTTTGAATAACGTCCAACAGCCTTAGAGTTTAATTTTAATTTGGCATATATGTATGAACTATTTTCGTAAAATTATGTATATAATATACTAGCGGCCCCGGCAGACGTCGTCCTGCCCGTCCGATTGTTTCGTCAAAGATCTGTCAAAGTCTTCTGTCACTTCTTCATAAGGCTTCATATTTTCCCCGTTTTAACACATTTTCCACTGTTTATTCGCTCCTATTGGTCGCAGCGTGATGTTATATAGCCTTAAGCCTTCCTCGATAAATGGCCTATCCAACAAAAAAATAATTTTTAATTCGAACCAGTAGTTCCTGAGATTATCGCGTTCAAACAAACAAACAAACTCTTCAGCTTTATAATATTAGTATAGATTATTATCGATGTTGTTCATGCAAAAAATACTGACTGGATTTTGATGAAACTTCAATGATATTGCTTAAATAACAGAATAACATATACCTGTCTTGGCTATATTTAAAAAAACTATGAAACATAAATAATATACCAAAACGCGTGATGTGCACTGTTCAGCCTTTTCAGACAAGTATTAACGCTATCGAATCAGTAGGGAAATGATTAGCCCGGTGACTATAAGCTTATGTCATTTCCATACAATTATCATTCGATTCAATAGCTTTAACGATTGTAGATGATCATTAATCTAGGCGGGGAATGTTGACATACATCTCATAAAAGTACCTCCTTGGTATGGTAGTAAAAGTTAATGTAACGGAGAAATGAGTTTTACGAGTTTACAAGTATATTCAATCGTCTTGTACATGGGAAAGGTCTATTGTGGCACACATTATGTACAAACATGAATACAACTTACAGCGATAGCTTTCTTAAAAGAAAACTACTTTTAGAAAAAAACGAGTAGGTATTGTTTAATGTTAACTATTGCATATTATCATCATGACAATGTGTTAAAACAGTGATATAAACTTTTTTCTAAGGAATTATGAATAACAGAGGAGATAATTGCTTCTACACGCTGATAGGTTTCATAAAACGTAATGTACCTACTTTTTTAGCTCTGACTCTATAAATATGTATAAAGAGTTTTACCAATAGCAAATATAGCTTAATAAGTAAGAATTTACGTTACGTATACCCATTCTTTTAAACAAGTTGTACTGTACAGTACAGTTGTAAAACAAAAATGTAAATGAAATATCTGTGTTTTAATATTTTCAAATAATGTTAATAGAAAATAGTTCGTTTCGAAACTAAGTCATAATGAGAAAATGTTAAATTTGTAAATAACTATAATTCACATGGCATGGAATAAAAGGCTTTTTTATTTTATTTATTTATTTATACCCATTCACAAATTCTTGTTAAATGTTTGTCAATCTGTACGAATAGATCTATAATTATATCCAAAGGGATAGATATCGTTTTCACTTAAAACAAAATACATCCACTGCTGGTCATAGGTCTCCTCCGAGTCCTTCCACCGGTCTCACGCCGCCCTCATCCTTGACAAGTTCCATTCGATAATAGGGAACTCGAACGAAACAAATGAAACATACGAATTTAAATTGGTCATCAAACCACCTTGTAGGAGAATAAATGTCTCAAAGAATATTGCCACTTTCAGTAACCTCTTCCTTTTTCTAGTTGGGTAACTTGTCAGCAAGTAGTTCTTTGTCGGGATTAACAATGAATCATATAAGAACTACCTCGTGACGTCGCGGCGCGTGCGCCACTCCCGTTACGGTTGCTCACTGTGCCGGTAAACGATCAGGGATACGGTTCAATAAATTCTTTGTTTGAAAGATGAAGATGAATGATGAAGGGCTCAACCTCTAAGACTCAATACTAGTTTAGAATACAAAAATTCAATTGTTTTGCTGATTGGTCAAAAAGCAAGAGTATTGTTTCTAAGACAGTTTTTTGGTTAAGTATCTACCTAATCAAGAAATTGATAAAGAAAATCAGGATTTCATACAATGTTACAGACGAGCTCAGACTTTAAATTGACAGAAAAGGATTATATACCATAACTCAGGAGAAAAAATACTTTAATCCTTACTATATCGAATATTATAAATGCCAAAGTAACTCTGTGTAAATGTCTGTCAATTAAGCAATGAGACTATTTTTATAGAGATGATTTGCGTTAACAAATTATAGTTTCTAGCACTAAAATCTTCCTTAAGGAAATAAAAGGGGTGTATAGTTTATATGGCGACCTCAAAGTGTTACCATGTGGTATCATTCCTCACATCATGACATATCCTGCCCGGCAAAGTTTATAATGAAAGTCGGATAACGGGTGGGGGTGTTATAACCTAATCAAATTGCTTACCTACGATTTCCGCATAACGAAATAATATATATAGATCGGGAGCCAAACGGTGCCAGTCTTCAGAGCATAATGTTATATTATTATTTAGTACTAGCATGTGTCATAATGTTAAGTATATGATTATTTAGTACTAGCATCTGCCCGCGACTTCGTCCGCGCGGAACTCCTCCTTTTTTGCAGTCGGTTAAAAAGTCGCCTAGTAGACTTTCTTCGTACCAAATTACATTTAAATCGGTCCAGTAGTTTTAGCGTAAAAGCGTAACAGACAGACAGACAGGGTTATTTTTGCATTTATAATATTATTAGGGATTCTACTAATGAAAGGGTTTACAATTTACATACACGTCACCTGTAAAGAGAAACGGATGCGGTCTCCTGATGTGCGGTCGCCCCGCCGTCAGTCAGCCGGTGACATCAGTCAGGCCGTGAAGCCTCTTTGTGCCAGTATTTAAATTATTAAATTAAGTATTTTGTCCATTCTTTTTTGGGCGAGACACTTCTACGACAGGAATTTGTGTTTCGTTAAGTAAACATCAATTAGAATGAAACAACTATTAACGGATTTAACTCGCGTATTTTTATTTTATTTAATTAGCCGACGTTTCGGATTCTTTTCAGTTTCCATAATCGTAGCACGACTGAGCTGACAATAGTCTAACGCTAAAGTGATTTATTTATACAGTTATGCAAACTACCTTATATTTAAATTACAAATTTTGAAAAACTACCCTATTCTGAATTATGAAATACGAATGTTACATTTAACGCAAACATTAAATATTATACATTACAATTAAAACCTAATAGGGGGCGTTACAATTAAAACCTAATAGGGGGGGGGCTTCGGAAAGACCATCATTACTGAGAAGAAACGCCGCAAGAAACTCAGTAGGAAGTCGCTTTTTTAGGACACTTCTATATTTAAATAAAAATACGTGAGTTAAATCCGTTAATAGTTGTTTCATTCCAATGTGTATTAACCGCGAAGGCATCAGAAATTATTAAACATGAATTAGGTACTTAAGTAATATGCTGTTCTTTTCTCATTCATTCTGCGTCAGTCAATTTAAAAACTTAAATTTGTTATTAAGACAACGAGTTCCTAAATGTTTTCTATATTGACTTAGAGACCCGTGAGAATAATATAAACCTTCCTTTTAAAAGAGTCTGCCCACTACACCGTATCATACCATGACTGTACTATGAACGTGTCAGGCAAAAAAATATTCTTTGTATAGAAAAGCATGATACTATGTCCACTAGACCGTTCCGTCACCGACTCTTACCGTCTTACGTATTACCTACCGTGCTTGATACGTTCATAGCACAGTCATGGTATGATACGGTGTAGTGGGCAGACTCCTTAAATCGCACTATGTCTATTAAAAAAAAAAACACTTCAAAATCCGTTGGTAGTTTTTAGATTTAAGAAAATATAGGGACGGACAGACAGCGACAGCAAATTTGTTTTATTTAAATACTATGTTGTTATACTGTATATTCCTAAATACATGTCTTCTTATAAATCATTGAATTTAGAATGTGTTTTGGTTTTTTGTCTTGCGCTTGCTATTTCATTTGAAACTTCGATAATTAATACACTATACCTACTAGTTGTTTTCCAACTACCTATAAAAAACATACCTATGTTCTTAATGAATAAACGCAGTCTGAACACGTAATAGTGCTTCAGTGATGTCAGTCAGACCGTGTCGGATGGGAGCACCGCCAGACAGCCTCTCGTCGTTTGACGCTCCCTCGGTATGACGGCAACCAATCTACGTCCCCGAGGATTTAACTCGTGCTTTTATACGCCGATGCTAGTTTTGATTCTTTTCCAAACTTATGCTAAAATTAATCAATATTTTTGATGCCGTCGACTTTAGCGTTAATCGTCAGCTCAGTCGTGCTACGAATATAGGAACTGTGAAGTTTTCGAAATGTCAGCCATTCAAATAAAATAAGCGAGTTAAATTCGTTTATAGTTGTCTGTGTTGCGCTTAAATTATTCGTATGTCAAAAATACACGATAAACAGGTATATTGTAGTAATAATAAAATGAGATAATAAACAAAAAGACACCTCGTAAATCGCTTCTTTTTGCATAACCTTTAATCTGATTTATCATTCAAACATTCTATATCATAAGTATTTTTTGTTTATAAATTACTTAAAGGTATCTAGTTATTGACATTTCAATTTATTTTAAACTCCAATTGACCTCGACAGTATTTAAAGAAGCATTCCTAAGGCCACGCCACATTTATCAGCAAGCCTACAATGAATTGTGTCGAGTCGACATCTTGTCATGTCGATGTCGACTTACTCTCGCGGTGATCTGTCTAAGATCGGTAATGTTGTGGACAGCGAAATTTTGTGATGTCGATGTCGTCTCTTATTACTCGATGTCGACAACGTTCTCAAAATTATGACGACAAAATGTCGACTCGACAGTTCAAAATGTGCTCGCAGGAGTATTACTTTACCAAATCCTAAAATCATGGTATTTAAGCCAGGTCCGCGCGGACTACCTCGCTCCACTCATTCCGCATTCAGCCGTCACCTGCCCCGATGCCACGGCAAGTGTTTTGATAAAGCGAAACGTCGCAGATTCTAAAGCCCGTATTTACCGACTCCTTTGAACTGACGGCATTGACGACCCCGAGCTTTCACGAGTGCTTGTGACTTAAATAAACGATCGGCTTGGAACTCCCAAATGTTAAGTAACCACCTATAATAGGCAAAGTAACTGATGCTTTACCCTGAATTTTAACATGACTTATATGTGTACCTGAATACAACAGCTGTTTGAAACTAAATACTTATTAAATGCGCTACGTTTTACTAGGTAGCAGTTTTAGTGATGACGGAATAAAATCGTGACAACAATGTTTGCTTGTGTTCATTTTACGCGTTCAAGGATTATCAGCTTAATGGGTTGAATGACTCAGATTTACTGATCTGCTACGATTTCTATCAGTCCTAAAGGAGTACTCCTTTAGTTGATTATATACAAACGTATTTGTTACCGTTTATTTCGACAAAGTTATACACTTCGATGTTCTCTTCTTCGAAGTTATACAGTTGATATGCCAAGTCCGTAGAGCGTACATAAGATCTTATAATACTTGAGGCATTTTTGTATTTGACAATAGAGAAGATTTGCTAGTTGTGCCCGTTGCCAGTGACGGTTGTCAAGCCTGCGGTATGTCGATTCAATGCGGTGGCGGTGAACTTTTTTCTAACGTCAACAGCATTCGCTTTTAAATGATCGTAGAGGAAACGTTTTTTATATTATATGGAGGGTTTTATATGGAGCTAAAAAGAGAATTTTACCTATTTTAGTCTTAGTTTGAGGCTTAAACCGAGGCATTTTTTAAATGTGTAATTATTAACAACAATTACTTAATTCGATTGTAAAGAAGAATAGAGTTAATTATGAAGAAGAATAGACCTTTGATGGGAAATAAGGGCGTTATCCTTCTCGTATCAGCAAAACTTTTCGAGTGTATGTACGGTAACTAAAGAACAAGTTAAAGTGTATTTAATTTTATAAACTTCAAAGTTTGTTTTTGAATTTCCACACCCACTATAATTTACCTACTCTTCTATTTTCTCAAAGTTTCCTAATGTAGATTGTAGATATTGTTATAAACTTAATAATAAGAAAACAGGATATTGCGTAACACGCTTTGTGTAAGTATACTATAAAATTGGTAAAACACTTCAAACGGAAGGAATAATTAACACCGTGAAGTTAATAACTGCAGCACGCTTCACCAACTCGCTCCCACAGTATTCTAAATAACATAAAAAGGAATGCGAGAGAGTGTCCCTCTATCGCAAATACCATCTCGACTCCATTTCAGCATCGGTTCTTAATTAAACCCATTTTATTTTTATACATCGAAACGAAAGGTTTGAGCGGCTTTCAGCCGTGAACTGAATGGTGTCTGCGCTGAAAAGAGAGTGTTTGCTAGCGCCATCGCCAGCGGCCGGCGTGCAAACAAAGACGCACTATGGAAGAAGCGACACCGAGAATCGATATCTTGGTAAAAAGCCAGAACTTTTTATCAACTTATTGATTCTAGATTTCTCTCTGCAGCTGTTCATTGTGACATTTGTGACTGTTAGCTTTTATGATCGTCAACTCGTGTATAAATAGTTACTTAGAATCGAGTTCGCTGAACACATGCAACGTTGCGGTCACGCTGGCACGTCCTTCACGTCTCATCTCGTCTGGACACGTCAAGTCACATACACGTCACTGCTCTGACGGGCCGGTAATTGTCACTTCGGTGATGTTTAGTCCTCTCGAGGCTTAGAGCATGCATATTGCATGCGAGTGCCGGTTGATTGAGTAATGGCTCAATTGACACCTCCGAATGATCGTTGCCATTTAATTGGTCATCTAGTATGAGTTTAATGGGCCATCGATTCGATTGAAGATAGCTTTGTGAGAGAACCTACTAGTTTAACGTCAATCAAGTCCAGGGAGTTCGTCTACACACAATGGTGATATTATCTTCCTAATGGGCGTTAGTATCGATGATGGTATTTATTAACTAGAATTTCTAGGTATACGTAAAGTAGTATTGACAATGAAGATAGTGGAAACGAAAATTAGAGGTAGCTTAGAGCCAGGAGACGGACATAAGATACTTTTTTCCCGTTAATGTGTAAAAATAACATGTTATTTTTCATCTTTAAATGATCCCTTTCAGCATAGCGAGTATCCATTCCTTTCTAAGAATATTTTATACCTACTACTGATCCTAAACATCTTTGAGGACTGACTGCGATTTCATCTATACGAAAGAATACTATTTCACTTTTTCTAGTCATTAGGTACGAGAAACTACAATGGATTAGCCAGAATCCATAAACAATAAGAAATCTTCCGTTCAATCTTCCGTTGGTTCCGTAGAACCTAGGCGAGTTATAAGTGAATCCAACATTTATTTTTTTCTTTGTGTGGTAACGTCTTTGTAATATCGCTCCATAAATAATCGCCGCTGAGAGTTTCTTTGGCGCTAGCATTTGTATCTGTTTGTATTTCAAGTGACCACGTGTAAGTTGTTTGCCATACAATTATCGCATTTAGTTTGTGTACATTTGCATTTCGTGCCCTGAATGTCTGCCGTAAAGTAACAATATTTATTGACTCTGTTACTAAACGGAGGAATTTAGGCTGATCACGCTTTTATTAGTCCTTGTTATTTGTTGATCATAAATCGGATTATTATCCATTATATCATCTATTTTGTAACAATTATTCTAATCAATACAGCTTTTGATATGAAATATAATTGTTATATATATACATTAAATTCCCGAAAAATATTCCAAAGTCCCATAAATAATATTTGAATAGTACCCAGGATAGTAGGTACTTGTTGCAACACGTGATATAAATAAACATTATTTTATTAAAATCTATTTCAACCCCGCTCACCTCGTAACGATGACACAGAAATAAAATGATAACACGCGCCATTGATAGACGATGCCTCCCGATGCAGTCTACAGATAACGCATCGTTTGCTTCTGGCGGTCAATGCTCAGTGAAACATTGGCATTAAGACGGCGAAGATCAATAAATCTGTGGCGAAGTATAGAAAGTAGTTCAAAGTCGAGAGCCGAGGGCTCTCCACACGACGTACTTGATACCTCCAATAACCACACACTTTCACAACTCTATTGTACAGTATCCGCAAGGTTATAAACCGTTAAAGCTTCGAAGACTAATCGGCGGAAAACTCACTGAAAGGCGCAGGTACGGCATCGGGCATGCTTGTGAATAATACATTTTTGCATCGCGTTTTAAAAATGATGATGGAGCGCTTCGCTAAGCTTTTCGTTGTAGGAGCGTCGTGTTTGCAAACATCTCGAGTGACGACATACAGTGTGTTAGTGTGTTGTATTATAGACATAGTGTTGTGGCACGCACACGTGTATACCCGCGGCATCGACCGCGCGGCGCCGCGATAACCGGCACCGGCCTACGTGAACCATACAGTTACAAGAAAAGTCAAAAGTTAACACACATTAGACATTTAGAACGCCCACGTCTATAGATGCCATCTACACTTCAATATACACATTCCAATATTATAGCTTTCTTTCATAATATGAATGACGAATGTACATACCGCTTTTAATTCGAATAGTAAGTAGGTAAATTTTAATCTTTATTGGTTCATGTCAGTTTATGAAATTATGACGCTCTATCGGTACGATATGTACGTTACTAGTTTTTTAATAGCATGAAATTAGTAAGGCGTAGCATTCTTAACCTTTATTTCCTATTGACGAATTAAGTATGGCTCTCGTAAACCGTGTAACCTAGTTACCAATATAAAACCTGATCCCACTCAAAAAGTTAACTTTTCAAGTTTACCGTTAACCTATCAAAACTAAACTATTCTATCAGCTAGTAATGTTTCTAAAACAATTACATTCGTCTATTGTAATTCCTCATACGATACATCTACTAGTACGTCATGAAATAAATCTGCGAGATCTACTCGCCCCCATTGTTACTTGCGTTGGAATAAGTTAAACTCGCTCCGACTATAAGAACAACGTGAATTTGAAATGTACTGCGCAGCTGTAAATCTCAGGTTTTATGAGCAGCATGGGCATAAACGGTGAGGATTGAGCAAGCAAGCGGAACTCGTGGGACAGTTTCCTCTATCAACCTACTCAAAGATACCGAAGATTTAAGCATTAGATAGGTGCTAGCTTCTGCCGGCGATTTAATCTGCGTAGAATGAATGGTCAAACGATCTTACCTGTAATGTTCGAGCATTATCTATTACCTATGTAAATAAAAATGAATTATCGAATTGTATGGGTACGTACGCGCATAACTTCCGATCGACTGTACCACATTGAATTTAGATAAGTAATTCTTTTTGGTTTGTGTTTGCTATTGTCAAATAAATTAGAATCAGAATATGGAGGTGCGAAGTTCGCCGGGTCAGCTAGTTTAATATAATTAATACTTCGAGTAGTTTATTTTTTTCACAGTCCCGTAGTAAATGTCACCCTTTGCTCATCATTATTAGATTACCGTAATAAAATGATATAAAAATCTTTTTTAGGACCTTTACCGCAACTGAAACATGTCTATACATGTACTTAATCGGATTTTAAAACCGATTCCTGTTTTTTTTCTACTTATTTTTGAATAAAGTGAGCAGTCTGAGCCCTGAAGGCTTGTGATAACTCCTTAAAGTACTTATAGGTACTTAATCCGAACAACGAAAAGTCTTTTCACTTTGTGACCGAACGTTTTTGGAACACATGCCGTCACATCGTAATCGAAACAGCCATAATAGAATATATAATTTGTAATACGCCATATCGATGCATGCATACTCTGTCGTATCCTATTATAATGGTGATGTCGTGCAGTTAGAAACTGGATATAAATACGCCTACTTGCGGTCTTTAACATACGGTGTCTATTTTAGGTCAGAGACAAAATGGATGATTTGGTGGCTGTAAACTCACAAAAGTTTTATTTATCAAATACTATCGTCCCGGTAGAATACCCGCCCGACTAAGCACCGCTGCATTAATCAATCTTTTTGACAGTTATTTTTATTGATATAGTACTACGTTAATATTATCGTAGTTTTATTAAACTTTCAAATTCTGCGTGCAGATTTCTTTTCGTAAGAACCTTCTCCTTATATTCAATTTGGTGCAGTAGTTTGGAAGTTATGCGCATACATATATTTCGGGGATTCATTATTTATAGATAGATAGAATATATAGTATAATACATAGTATGTGTAATAGTGGGATCAGTCGCCCATGGTTTTGTGGCCGGCTCCAATTAATGCAGGCCCATATTCATATTGTAATACGGTGCTCACTGAACATTGAATATCCTTATGTGGACCACAAGATAGCTGTAGGTAATTGTAGTGTTGCTCATAACAGTGAAATGATTATATTAAGTCTTCAACTGGAGGCGTAGACAAGGTCAACGTTCAACGTTAACGTTAAACGAAACGTCCAAAATGTATGGGATTTGATATCCGCGAACGTTTGTGACGTACGTGACAGTCGTTCGCGGATGTCAAATCCCATACATTTTGGTGCGTTGGCCGTTGTCTAGGCCCCCTGATACGGTTTTATAAGTCTGCCTTTTTTGACTTTGGTATAATTTTGTTTTGAAATAACGGATATGATTTAACTCTTGTATGTCTTATGATGATGCTTCTAAAAATTTACACTTTCCATATTCACAGTACACTAAGCTGACGATAGTCTAACAATGCAAAAGCATCAGAAATTATATATACTCATTCGTTTAGTGATCCATGTATAAGTTAGTTAAATATGGAACCTATTAATCTATGTAGTGACTATTATTTACTGCAAGTATGTAGTCAATATTTACACTCTATGTATTATTTGGGTCGCCAATAGTTAATGAAGTTAACCCTTTGAGCAGTAAAGCGTTAACATGGAGCATGCGACTCGGGGTCATTAGAAGTGTTAATTGAAGATATGTTCAGAAACTTTACATGGACGTTGCATTAGTTATGAACTTGCTGACTAAAGCAATACCTACAACTATCACGTGAATCGATAATATAAATAGTTATTTGAGGTTGAAAGGAATTGTTACGTACTTTTTGAATACCTAAATTGAGTTTTTTTACCATTGGCGTGTTTTACATAGGTAAGTATAGGTATTGTCAAAGTCACTTCTTTATGCTAACCTTAGTGACAGCATAAGCATTCCCCATAGCCTAGTTGTTATTATCAAAATCCATATAGATACACTTAAAGTCCTTTTCTTCAATTTAGCACCAATTTGTATATTTATAAGGAGAAGCTGACTTTATGACTGAAATGTCACCGCAGGGCCTAAACTATATGGGTTAGAAACCTGAAATTTTACTCATGGGGTTCATTTTATAAAGTAATCTGCCCGCAACTTCGTCCGCGTGGAAATCCTCCTTTTTGCAGTCGGTTAAAAAGTAGCCTATGTCCTTTCTCAGGCTCCCGACTTTCTTTGTACCAAATTTCATTTAAATCGGTCCAGTAGTTTTAGCGTGAAAGCGTAACAGACAGACAGACAGAGTTACTTTCGCATTTATAATATTAGTTGGGATAGGAGCACTGAGACAAATCTTTTCAAAATTCACCCCTTAATGGGGGTAAAACGGGGGTGCTCATCGTGCGCAAACAAAGTCGAGAGCAGAAGCTACTAGGAAAAACACTTTTCCCGTCATACTCTAATGACAGGTCCTTTTCAGTACCTCCATTATGATTTACGACAAGTATTTTGTGCTGATTAAGGAGCAAAGGTCAATAGAATTCAGCGGTGACACAGATATCCAAAGATCATTAATAAAACCATAGCGTATCTTCTATTAGTAAAAGCTGGTAGGTACGCGGTCTTCCATTGACAAATACGCAGTCTACCATATAATATTAACATAATAATATAATTCTTATTATAATAATAAGTAATATCCTTGGACAGTTCACTCAGTTTAATATAATCCTAAACTAAGCAAAGCTTGTATATGGGTACCTACTAGACAACGGATAAACATACCTACATAAATACATGACATGTACAAATGTTCCTATTTATCACAATAACATCTGTCCCTAGCAGGATTGGCACCTGCAACCTCCATTTTCGTAGTCAGGACGTCTAACCACTAAGCCAGTGGTTCTTAACTTTTTACCGTAGGGATAATTACCCCCAGGTTAAGAACCCAGGCACTAGACCAACAGGCCGTTGTAACCACTAGACCAAAAAGCCGTTCTTATAACAGTTTTACTTTATTCATTGTATATTTGTATGATTAGATTCTCGAATATTTTATTCCAATCGACACATGTGAACGGTGTTGCCAGTGGATTACGCGCATCAGTTACTGCCGCCTAGATTGCTTTGAATAAAAACAACATAAATATTCCCGCATTTTATTTTATTTTTTTTAGTCTCCCGGCTAACTAAAGCCCGTGTTTTACAACAGACTAAATAAACGGAACCATAAGCTATCCCTGTTCGAAACTGGTTTTGTGATTGTTATGTTATCCATGTAGTTCAGATATTAAAATCTATAAAAACAAATATGAATCACCGAATTTTATGTACTTACGCGTATAACTTTCGATCGATACCATATTCGATAATGCTTTTTGTTATTGTCAGGACAAGGTTTGTAACAGAATAATATTGAAAAAAAAAAAATATTAATTATTATTAAGTACGTAGTGCGCCGGGTCAGCTAGCTAGTCTATCTATATATATAAAAATCAAAGCCACTTTTCGTTGTACCTAATTTTGTAACTTAACAACGCCTTTACCGATTTAGCTAATTTTGGTCTTGAATTATTCGTGGAAGTCCAGGGAAGGTTTGTAAGTAGAGAACATTTAAAAATCATCTTGAAAAAGTATAAAATCAACATCTTTCTATACTCCCATATACAAAGTGATTGACGGTAAGTGACAGAAGACTTTGACAGATCTTTGATGAAACAATCGGACGGGCAGAACGACGTCTGCCGGTGCCGCTAGTTATTAAATAGTTACTACTACTAACTATGTATAGAACATCTGTACAAAATTATATGTTTCTTTATTTATTTGTACAATAGTATGCAGGGGCGTGCACTCAATAAAGGCATAAAGGCACTGCCTACCCGACGAAAAACTGCTAGACCTTACTAACAACCCTACAATTTATAAGAAATATTAATTATCTAATTTAAAATATTTTTTCTATTCACTGAGTAACATTAAAATCGTAACGTAAAATGGAACGTAATACATAATTTTATTTACTTACTTCAAGTTCATACACAAGTTACCTATATTATTACATTACTACATTTCACCTAAAACTTTCGTAAAAAGGAACGTTACGTCAAATTACATTCGCGCCATTTCGCGCGTTTCGGCACGTCACGAATTCTAGGCAGTCGAGCTCAGTGCCTTTGAGAAATGCAACAGTGTGCGTGAAATCTCTTGTCCGTGAACTACTTTTATATTGCACACACGCAAACGTCTCCAATTTGTATGGCGACTCAAGTCCGGCCGCCGGACCTGCCTTAGGCGCGACAGATGACAGCTTCTCTTTCACACGTTGTACGAACCGTACCGAAAATGACCGAACCGAACCGAAATGTGTACTTTAGCTTCCAAGTTTGTGGTAAGTAGATAATATATTATGCACTATATTGCAAAATAATATAATTATATTAAATAAAGCCAATAATCTTTTACAATGAATATAAAAGTATTATACTTATTTAGATAAATAAATGTTTTTTAACAATTACTTTGATTAGTTTCGGAACTTTCTAAACGTTTTTACTTTTTACATACGTTGACGTTTAGACAAATGTCAGTTTATGTACTTTATGTCAGGTCGAATGTTTATTTCCCGCTAACGTTGTTGTTTTGCAAATAACAGAGTTGTTTCGAAGAGTGTTTTCAATAAATATGATAAGTTTTATAATGACGAATAAAGATTTTTATATTGTGCAGTGAATCTTTAGATCGTGAGTGTATAGGAGCCGCAGCGGTCAGCGATAATGATTGTTAATACGTAAGTGTTAACTATAAATGTATTTAAACGCACTATTGTTGATTGATTTCGTCAAGTGTTCATTATATTTTACGAATTAACAACTTATTTACCTTATTCTTACATAAATATTTCTTTTTCTTAAGCAAACGTTCCTTGTTCTTAAATCAAACATTCAATCTCAACTCAAACTTAACTTATATCATGTGCATATTAGTATTAAATTCTTTAAACTAAACAACTTACTTATAATAAAAAACTTTTCTAAGCTAACAAAAAGTAACAAAGAAAATAAATAGAACAATATTAAGCTTTTTTTTTTAATTTCTGGACATAAGCTACATTTATGAAATACCTAGTTATAATAGAATGAAAACCAAATGACTGTCAAGGATGTAACAACTGTTTTTTCTGTAAAATCTTTAATGTATATAGATATTATTCTTTTCTCTTAAGTAAATTTGAAATATTTTGGAATTAAGTAAGTAGGTACAATAAACCTTTCATTATATACTTAGATCTCTTATTAAATATTTAATTTGCTATTTATTTTATTTATATGATGCTATACAATTCTATATTTAATAGTTACTGCTTTTTTGAACTATATTTTGGCGAAGAAAATCCTTGTAATGCTATATGTATACTTACATCAAAATTGTCATGTAATCCTCCAACCCACACTGGAACAGCATGGTAGATTAGGCTAATACTAGCAAGAACTTTCTAAAGAGGTCTGAGCCCAGAAATGAGATGTTTACTGAATTAATTTTGTTATTATCTGTTCTGTCCGTAGTCGGGTGAAAGAAAAATATAAAATATTATGTAACAAATATAATATGTATTTATGAAAACATAGATATATATATATATTACTTAGTAAAATTAAAAAGTACTTAATGTATTATTTACTATGTCATAGATAAAGTTTTATTAGATATAAATCAAAATTATCAGTCATTATAGTAGGGGTAGTGTTCATCCGCCCACGCACCCGAGTGTATTTTTTTTATTATTTTTTATTGTGCGTGACTGCCCTTCCCTGCCTACCCGCGTAGTAAACCCAGTGCACGCCCCTGATAGTATGATAGGTATTAGGTATACCACCCGTACCAACACAAGCTACTAACGTATGAAATAATTCATGGAATTCGTTACAATGTTGCCGTAACAATTAAATATTGCTGATGGTCATTCAGATAAGCACATAGTTATAATATCCTCTGTAGTTGGAATCTGTTCAACATTCTAGATATTGGTACGTTTGCAGATGGGGCTTAACATTTTTAAATGTGTAGATAACTACGAGGGGAGGTATACAATGACTTATTGCGACAGTTCAAGTACCTACCTACAACAGTTTACCCGTAACAGCTATATTAATTATGAATAAAAATATTAATATTAAACATTTTTGTTTCTTATAGGTCCTGTAATTTATTTAATCGTATATAATTTTTGTTGTTACAGAGCCATGCGACATCATCGCTGACGCGCGCCCGCGTCCGCTCGGACTTTATGAGGTGAGAAATAAGTATCTATCTACTTATCTAAATAAAATACAATGCGTGTAACTAAGTAGGTGATTTAGTATTTAACCCATTTAGCGCTAATCACGACACGTTGTCGTGACTTCGGAATGTCCTCCAGGTCCTGATCACGACAACGTGTCGTTAGTTACTGTTTGCTATGTAACTCGTCAAATGTACGGAATCTTGTATTTTAAACCAACTATTTATGGTAAAGGTTAAATTTTGTATGTCAGGGACCGGTGGGTGTTACTAGCTTCAGGCCTCAGCGCTGAATAGTTCCTACCTAATCAATAATGAATTAGACGAACATGGTCTACCGATTTACCTGCCACTGACACCTACCTAGTACTTAGGTATCGTTTGTTTTCATAAACCTCGCCTTTGATTCGTTTCAACTCAATCGAAATTGACAGTAGAACAGTAAGACCTACAACCTATTCTGAATATTTTATTTCACAACTAGATGGGTAGGATTCATATGATTAGTTATACCTACAGGATACCTGGGTATCTAATGAACAGGCTTCTATCTGCCGATAGAGCACTTCAAACTGGTCCCGAAAATCGCCTTAAAGTTTTAGTAAAAGTTCCATGGTTATCGAGAATTATCTCTTTCTTTCGAGAATTATCTCGAACTTTCTTTTTCTTTAATAATTGTCAGCTTATTTTACTTGAACTAAAAATTAAGATATATCTTTAGTTCTCTTTATTGCTAAATAATCTTTAATAGGTAGCGCTAACGGATACAATTAAACATTTTAATTTGTGGCCTATCGTTATCCTTTAAGTACCTACGTATCCTATCGCTGCTATGTCAGATTAAAGTATTGTAAACTCGTCTTAGACTCAAACAGACCATACTTAACTAAACTTTAAGGATTCCTTATTAGTTAACTGCGACGCCAGAAGAATACCACAGAAAGCTATTATTCAAAGTGCACGGCGAATAATCAAACTCACGACAGCAGTCTTCGAAACAAAACGTCGCGGCCGCGTTAGTTAGCCGTGTCTATTGTCTCCCGGTTTCTAAAGAATCAAGTCTCAGCGAGTAATGTCGGAAGGCGCCGCCGCCCCGGGGTCCTATCCGACAATGTGTTGGGGACAATGCCGACTCCCAACTCCCCACGCACTTGCACTGAAAAGGCTTCTCAGCCGCTGCATAAATTAACTCGCGCCAGCTCGAGTGGCTCTCGCATTACAGGTAGATTGTTAACGCGAATGGAAAGCTTTCTATAAAGGTTAGGCTCCGGTGGTAAATTTTTCCTAGTACTTATTCAACATACAGTTTTTTATTTTAAAAATATACCTGCTCGTGGAAAAGTACCTATTTTATAAAAGCCCTACTTCGGTTACAGCATTTAATTCAAGCTAGCCTTTAGAGGTTTAAATTCTTTTTTATTAATACTACGCACACAATATTAGGAAAGGTTTTAAAGTTGTAGTAAAAAAAAAAATATTTTTCAAATAGTGTAATTATTTACTTAGGTACCTACCTAGGTACTTCTACTGATATCATAAGGCTGGTAATAATAATAGCGACATAGATAATTTCATTTCTTCGTAATAACATGAGCAACTCGATGTAGATAATAACGATTAGGGGAATAGTCTCGACGTAATCGAACGATTACTATACTGAGTTGATAATGCGACGCGGCGCCTGATAACGGCGTCCCCCTAAGACGGGAATAGATATTAACTGATTCGTTACGACATAGGTACCTACTTGTATTTAGGAACAGTATACAGTATACTATTTTTTCTGCGCACGATTATTACTTTACACAATATGGTTATAAAAATAGCCTACTTATATGATTTTATAGCCCATACTAGCTTCTTCCCGCGACTTCGTCCGCGTGGAACTCCTCCTTTTTTGCAGTCGGTTAAAAAGTAGCCTATGTCCTTTCTCAGGCTCCAGACTCTCTTTTTACCAAATTTCATTTAAATCGGTCCAGTAGTTTTAGCGTGAAAGCGTAACAGACAGACAGACAGACAGAGTTACTATCGCATTTATAATATTAGTAGGGATATTCTAATGTGTAAGCTATATTATTGTAAAGTTTCATTAATATCCATTCAGTAGATTTTACGTGAAAGAGTAACAAACATCCATCCCTACTGGCAAACTTTCGCGTTTATAATATTAATAGGATATTAATCTTTTTCTTTTAGAGAGCGTGAGAATAGAAGATGTGGGGAGCGCGCGCGTGGCTGGTGCTGGCGGCCGTGGCATGGAGCGCCCGCGCCGGCCCCGGGCCGCCCACCCGCGGACCTGGACCCGGGCCCGGTGCGGTGCCGACACTGTCCTTCTCCCACGCACTGTTCAACGTGAGCATAGCCGAGAACAGCCCGCCGCGCACGGCCGCGTCGCAACCGCCCGGCGAGACACCGCTCGGCGTGCCGCTGCCGGTCCGAGGCGCTCACGTGCGGTTTCGCATCCGTCACGGCGACAAGGACCGCTTTTTTAAAGCTGACGAGCGCACCGTTGGCGATTTCTGTTTCCTCACCGTGCGCACGCGTGCGGGACACGCCGACGTGCTCAACCGAGAGCGCAAGGATTCGTATAAACTAGAAGTAAGATTTTGTTCGTTTAAAATTATAACTGTAATACTTACTTAATGGGATTGAAACATATTACTATATACCTTGGGGGCTAGACAAGTGCCCAACGTGCAACGTTAACATTAAACGTTATCACCAAAATGTATGGGATTTGACATTTGTGACGTACGTGCACAGTCGTTCGCGGATGTCAAATCCCATACATTTCGGTCCTAACGTTTAACGTTAACGTTGAACGTTGGGCACTTGTCTAGGGCCCCTTCACTGTTATTACAGCGTAGGCATCAGAAACTATTAAATACATCATTTTTATATAAACCTACAGTTACTTATTCGATTGATCGTTTTCAGATTAGAGCGACTGCACAGTTGCCTTCGGGGAAGCAACTGGAAGCAGATACGACGGTGGCGGTGACGGTGACAGACGAGAACGATCTCAGCCCACTGTTCTACCCCACCGAGTACGACGTGACGATTCCCGAAGACACGCCGTTACACGCTAGTGTGGCGCGTGTCAGCGCCGACGACGCCGATCTCGGTCTTAATGGTGAAATATACTACAGCCTCGCTGCTCCCACCGACCGTTTTGCCGTGCATCCCGTCAGCGGCGTCGTCTCGCTTACTCGCGCTTTATCTGCCGCTGACCACTCGCGGCACGATCTCACAGTGCTTGCGCGAGATCGAGCCTCACTACTTACCAAAGGCGAGGACGCGCCCGCTGCTCGTGCCTCGCTCGTTGTTCGCGTTGCGCGCGCTAACTTACACGCGCCTGAACTTCGTGTGCGACGATTGCCTGAGCTCGTTGAGAATTCGTCGGCCGAGATTTACGCGATAGTATCAGCGACGGACCGTGATGCCGGCGAATATGGACGTGTTGCTGAACTCGATATCGTTGGTGGAGATCCCGATGGCCACTTCCGCGTACGGCCTTCGGCTCAACCTGGCGAATGGGATGTGTTGGTACACGCGCTACTAGATCGCGAGCGTGCACCACGTGGGTACAATCTGACGATTAGAGCAAGAGATGCAGGGCGCCCGCCGCGAGCTTCCTATCTCACGCTACCAGTTACTCTCACAGATGCCAACGACAACGCGCCTGTATTTAGTCGAGAAGTATACGAGGCCGCTGTCCCGGAGACGGCACCACCTCGCACGCCAGTTATTCGCCTCAAAGTGTCAGATGGTGACGCAGGGCGAAACGCACGAGTTTACATCGAGATTGTGGGAGGTAACGAGGGAGGTGAGTTCCTTGTGAACCCGGACACTGGTGTATTGTATACGGCACGAGCGCTGGATGCGGAGACACGAGCGCGATACACGCTGACAGTGGCAGCAATAGACCAGGCGCCCGCAGGCGCCCGCAAACAATCCTCTGCAAAAGTACAGGTGACTGTGCTCGATGCCAACGATAATGATCCTGTATTCGATGTCGCCGAGCTCGACGTCACTGTTCCGGAAAATGGTCCAGCTGGCGCGGTTGTGGCTCGAGTAGCAGCTCGGGATGCCGATTCCGGCGAAAACGCTTACATCTCATACAGTATCGCTAATCTACAGCCGGTACCCTTCGACGTTGATCACTTTTCCGGCGCAGTACGAGCCTCGCGTCTGCTAGACTACGAGAGCATGCGGCGTGATTACACTCTGCGCGTACGTGCTTCTGACTGGGGACTGCCATACCGGCGCCAAGCCGAGTTGAGACTACGTATACGACTACAGGACGTTAATGACAACCGTCCACAGTTCGAGCGCGTTGACTGTGTGGGATACCTTCCACGCCGCTCCCCCACCGGAACAGAACTCGCGACGCTCTCTGCGATAGACTTTGACGCCGGTGACGTCGTGTCTTACCGCGTTGTAGGCGGCAACGATGACAACTGTTTTTCACTCGACGCCGGCACCGGCGTGTTGACGCTCGCGTGTGACCTCGCCACCGCACCAGACACAAGGGTACTCAATGTCACTGCCACAGACGGCACGCACTTCGCCGATTCGACCTCGCTCGTGTTTCACCTTGTGGGAGGAGGTAGCTCTGGAGGAGCAGTTGCAGCGGCAGGTGCATTAGAATGTCGCGAGACGGGTGCAGCGCGGCGGTTAACAGAGCTGTTAGCGGCGGCGGAGCGTAGCAATGCACCCCTCGATGCCGATGAGTTTCCAGCTGCGCCATCACGCTACGGGGAAAACCTGCACGCACCTGAGTTCGTCGACTTCCCCGTCGAGGTGAAAGTAAATGAGTCGGTTGCACTGGGAACGGCCCTCGTACGGCTGGCAGCTCGTGACCGTGATCTCGGCTACAATGGATTGCTCACTTTCGGCATCTCCGGCGGAGACCCAGATTCTGCTTTTCGCATCGATCCTGACTCTGGTGAACTACAAGTGATCGGGTACTTGGACCGTGAGCGTGAAGCAGAGTACTACCTCAACGTAACTGTATATGACAACGGGTCCCCGCGTCGCTCCGCAGCGCGACTCCTTCCCGTCACCGTACTCGACGTGAATGATAACTCACCGCGCTTCGAAAAGACACTCGCAAGTTTCCGCGTTACCGAAAACGCAATCAACGGTACCGCTATCTTCCACGCCAATGCGACCGACCGTGATGCTGGCGAATTCGCGCATGTCACATATAGCTTAGAAGGCAGCACGGATGGTGAATTTTGCATAGAACGCGATACAGGTGTTTTGCGTGTATGTGCGGCGTTGGACCGTGAGCGACGTGCGCTATATGAACTAGCGATACGGGCTACAGATGGAGGCGGAAGATCGGCGCGAGCCCTTGTACGTGTGGCTGTAGATGATGTGAACGACTGCGCGCCGCGCTTCGCACTGCCGTCGTATAATGCGCGCGTTCGTGAAGACGTACCGCGCGGAGCTCTAGTAGCGGTGTTGGACGCCTTCGACGCAGATCTAGGCGCCGGTGGAGTGGTCACCTACTCACTGCCCGACCAGCCCGATGCACCATTTACAGTTGACGAAACGTCAGGCACACTACGCACCTCACGCGCTTTAGACTTCGAGGAGAGACAGGTCAGATATTTTATAATAATAAATAATTACTACGCATTTAAACCCGTGCATTAAAAATTGTGTGTATGTAGTGTTTCATAGCATATTATTATAATATATTTTACTGATTAAAACTCTCGTATTTATTTATAACGATCCTCGTGTCTTAATCAGGTATACGGGGTAACGGTACGCGCGACAGATGGCGGACAGCCAGCGCTGTGGTCGGAGGCCACGCTGATCGTGGAAGTATTAGATGTGGATGAGAATTTGCACGCGCCCGCATTTTCCGACCGTGTGCTGCCAGCCGCCATACGCGAGGATGCGCCCGTGGGCACGCGCGTGCTCACCGCTGCAGCCACTGATGCCGACCCGCCAGGCCGTGACTCTCGTTTGGCTTACTACATCGTCGGCGGATCCGGAATGGCACACTTTTCCATCGATGATACGGGTATATTTAATATTTTAAAATATGCCAAGTTCTTGACATAATTATTTCTATGTAGCTACTGCAACTTAACAATGGTTTATTGTACAGGTGTGGTGCGATCGCTGTCCCCGCTGGACCGGGAAGCGACGCCACATTATTGGCTCACGGTGTGCGCTCAGGATCACGGACTAGTGCCACGACACTCTTGCGCTCAGGTAACTCACAAATAATAATAATTTTGATTATATCCGCTTAGAGTTTCCATAATAGTATTCGATAATGTGGTGATACATTAATTACTTGCTATATATAAATAGTGTTACTGTTCTATTTCACCAGGTGTACATAGAGGTCGAGGACGTGAACGACATGGCGCCATGGCCCGAGCATGCATCCTACTCTGCCGCTGTGCCCGAACATTGTGGTGCGGGCACGCGCATTGCCACTATTCGAGCGACCGATGCGGACGCTTCACCGAAACCTGCCAATATCACCTACTCCATCATCGCCGGCAATCCAGACGGGCTCTTCTCTATCGACGAAATTACTGGTACGTAAAAACAATATATGAATCACGATAAATAGAGGCCAGTCGTTATGTATTTATTCACAACAATCTGCATTCATAGGAGAGATAGTGACAACGGGGAGAACGCTGGATCGCGAGGCGAATCCGCGACACGCGCTTGAGGTGGCTTGTTCAGACGGCGAGTTGACTGGCGCAGCTCGCGTCGCTATCGAACTGCTTGACATCAACGACCACGCACCAGCTTTTACATCGCGCTTCTATGAGATACGCGTCCCAGCCGATGTGCCTCCGCTCGGAGATGCACCGGCAGTAGAGGATGGAGTGGAGGGAGAAGGCAGCAGCGCCGAATGGGATAGTGATGACGAGGATGACGGCTCAGGTGCTCGTCCCATCTGGGACGAGTGGGAGGGGCAACCTGCTGGTGTTTACATTGCCACTGTAAGTCACATTGTCTCTTGAATTGTCTTAAATATTATCTTCTTTTCCTGAATTATTTGTATTAATCATAATAAACGCTAGGTTACTGCATTGGACGATGACGCAGGCGTCAATGGTACAGTCCGATACAGTTGGCGGGCGAGGGGAGCGGCCCGCGGGGCACTGCGTGTCCACGCTCTAACCGGCCATTTGTACGCGCCACGTGCATTTACAAGACACGACGCTTACGATATTACTGTGAGTAATCTTGCTAAATTAATATAATAATATATCGTAAATAACTAATTATTACCGTTGGCTGGTGCTTGCGGCATATTTTTCTTCAACACTTTCTTAAAGTGTGACGTCGAAGCTAAACATTTGTTGTTTTAAGGTCCGCGCGTGTGACGGTGGTTCGCCGGTGCGTTGCGGTGTTGCGCGTGTCTCAGCGCGCGGCGCGGCTCGTGGTTCGGGGGACGCGTCAGGACTGCGCGCTACGCCGCCGCCACCTCTTCAAGCCGCTGAGCTGGACGCACCCGGGTTCTTGCTAGCAGTGTTACAAGCCACTGATGCTGAGAACGATAGGCTATATTATGACATTGTCGGTAAGTCATTTTTTTTTTTTTTTAAGAAGCCGTTACAAAGTTTATATTTATATATTTTATTATATTTATAATAAACTAGGTAGGTACAGTACTTTAAAATAAAGTATATATGTATATAGGGTCAAGTATTTGATCGAAAACGGCAAGTTACAACGGGGGTCTCCCCGTCTATCTGTCTAGATAGAGATAGGTACCTCCAGTTATTTTTATTAAAATTTGTGTCTATTTACTAAATAAATAATTACTTTTTGTAGAAGGCGATCCAGACCAGGATTGGGCGATTGGTCGCAGCGAAGGATCGCTACTGCTAGCCAAGCGCGTTCTGCATGAGCGCCGCCCGGCCTACTGCCTCAATGTATCCATCAGCGACGGCGCTAATACCATCTACGTTCCAGTTAGTATTTTATCATTTTGAGTTCAGAATTACGTAGAATATGAACTATAAAGGTCAAATTAAAAGCAATGGTAATTTTACAGGTGAATATAACAGTAATAAATGATATGAACGAGGCCGGCGTATCATTTTCGAAGCCCGAATATAGCGTCGAAGTGTCTGAAGCGGCGCGACTTGGTGACGCGCTGCTGGCGCTACACGCGGCAGCCGGTGGAGCTGCTAACAGCGGGGCTGCTGACGGCAATGAGGCTGCTAAATTGCTGTATGGGATCGCAGGCTCGCGCGCACCGCGGTCAGCTAAGTTGTTCCGATTACACGAGAGAACAGGGGTGTTGGAGTTAGCGCATCCACTCGATAGGTGAGATTCAAATTTTGGAATGATAAAACTTTTAGTAATTACTTAAACTTTTTTTTTCGGTACTAAAAATAATTTATTTAGATAATCAATATAAAATAAGAGACACAAAAATAATCAATAAATCAAAAAATACCTATACCTACTTATATATATTTTTAATGTACCTAACAAGTACATTAAAAATATCAGCAACAAGCTTCCGTCTGAAAACACAAACTTAAATAGCACTCCTTATCCGAGGTTCAACTTAACAATCGATAATTTTACAGAGAAAGTGCATCGGTTCACGAACTAACAGTGTGGGCGCGGGACAACGCACCGCGTGCGTCACGCGCGCTCGCACGAGTCACGGTGCGAGTCCGCGACGCCGACGAGCACGCACCTGAGTGGCGCCGTCGTCTGGCTGAGGCGCGGTTACCGCGTGACGCACCTGCGGGCGCTTTAGTTGCTCCTTTAAGGGCTACTGATAGGGACTCCGGTGACGCAGCGAAGATCGAGTACTCTCTAGCTGGAGGCGACGCAGGCGGTCTGTTTACTATCGACCCTCTTCTCGGTGATGTCCGATTGGCAGCGGCGTTGCCGACTGGTCCGGGCGCGGCGCGCGAATACACGCTGAGCGCACGCGCAGCCAACCCGCCACCCGCCGCGCGCGCCGCTACGCTACCACTTCACATCACCATTGTTGAGCCCGACGACGCACCGCCTACGTAAGTTTAATTATTCTATTGATGTTTGTTTTGATTGATTGATTGAGTAATTTAACTATCTCCTAAATATTTAAATTAAAGGTAAACAATTAAACTATCATGTCGCACACATAGATAGAAAGTAGAAAAACTGAATAATATAATAATATATTGTCCCTATGCACTAAAAAAGTTTTAATGTACCTATAGATTTATGATTTTTATATGAAGCTAAAAGAGTTGGTTTTAAATCTGTTTTATTGGTTAAGTAGGTTTTTCTGCAAGTAATTTGATGGTGTGCATAACGACAAAACTTTAGATTATTGAGTTAACTCCGAATGTTAGTTTCGAATTATTGCGAAAGTTCTCATACCTCTTCAGCCACATGACAATACGTTATATTCTCACAGGCTAACAACATCGGAACTGGTCTACTCTGTATATGAGAACGAGCCCCCCGGTACAGTAGTAGGCACGGTAGAAGCGAGGGGGGCTGCTCTACGTTACTCGCTGAGCGGAGGCGCGGGCCGGTTTGCACTGAACCCGGCTGCAGGTGTCATCTCCACAGCTGCGCCGCTTGACTATGAAGACTGCAACCAGTATAACCTCACCGTCACGGTGCTTGATATGGTATGATTTTTTTTAAACTTATATCGCACTTTAACTAGAACAGTGTGACATCTAAATAAGGGCTAAATTATCTAAATTTATCGGATTAACCTGCATCATTTTCAGTGTTTACTTTGCAACTCCAATCTTGGTTTATTTTTAATGGGGTCCCTGATTCTAAAACAGTATTGGGTACACGATAATTTATGTTTAGGTACTAAAATCGTATTTAACTATTTCGGTTCCATATTATATTTGTTGTTTTTTACTCAGGGCGGTGGCACAGCGACAGCCCAGGTTCAAGTCCACGTGCTGGACCGTAACGAGTTTGCCCCGGTGTTCACGGCTCCCTCGTTCCGCGGCAGAATATCCGAGGCCGCGCCAGCGGGGACGCTAGTAGCCCGAGCCGACGGCCCAGCGCCTTTAGTGCTTCAAGCCAGCGACGAGGACTCACCAGCAAATAGTCAAAGAGCTTTTGAAATACTGGAACCTGGTGCTGCAGCGTTATTTTCCATCGATGCCACCACTGGTGCTCTTGCTGTACGACGACCCCTGGATTATGAGACTGCTTCTGTCCATGAGTTTACTGTTAGGGTAAGTTTTTCCTTTATTGAATGACTCTCTATTAATTTCGTGACTTAGATGACAGAGTTTATGAAATAAAATAAAATTGGCAAACTGTTAGTTGCGTTCACAAAGCTTATTATGATTTTACTAGGTACTGGACATGGGATCTCCGCGCCTCCCGTCTGACAGCACAGCACGGGTGACAGTAGACGTGGTCGACGTAAATGACTGCGCTCCGGCATTCAGTCAGCCACTCTACGAAGCTACCGTGCTACTACCAACCGCTGCCGGTGTAGTCGTCTCCAAACTGACTGCCACTGATGCCGATCTACCGCCCGGTGCAAAGATCAAATACGATATAATCGATGGGGATGAGTTCGGCGCTTTCATGGTCACCGAAGCAGGGACCGTTGTTGTGGTTAAGCCGGATGGATTGGCGGAATCTTACAGGCTCCGCATTCGCGCTTCAGATGGACAGCTATCAGGCACGACCAGGATGATGGTGTCGGTTGCCGCGGCGGCGCCAGCGGGGCTGGCATTCTCACAGACGGAATACTTCGGGGCAGCAGCTGAGAATGCTTCTCGACCCGCCACCGTCGCCGTGTTAGCTGTGCTCGGCGCCGCCCTTGGGGAACACGTCGAGTTCTCCATACTAAATCCTGTTGAAGGGTTTACGGTGAGCTATATTAAAACGTGTTAATTCTTATATTATTTTTTTACAACTTTCAATACCTAATGGTCAAGTTTATAAGTAAATATTTTTAACATTGCGCATTTTGGTGTTCAGATTGGTGCAACATCGGGCGCAGTGCGCACTACTGGCATACCACTCGACCGTGAGACGCGTGACTCCTACACATTGTTGATACAAGCGCGCAGTGCGAACAGCGCAAGCGGCGGAGGAGCCCGCGTGGCGCACGCTAGACTTCATATCAGCGTGTCGGATGTTAATGATAACTGTCCGGTGTTCGTGCGACGTCCGTACGCCGCCGCTGTTCTTGCTGGCGCCGAGCCTGGCACGCTCGTCATACAAGTGGAGGCGATCGACGCTGACGCCAATGACAACGGAGAGGTGAGACAGAAACAATTGCATCTAATATTTTATTCTCGTATGTAACAAATAATTTAAAGGGAATTAAGTGGGCGAAGAGTTCAAGTAAATATTGTTTTTAGGTGCGTTACGAGATGAAGCGCGGACATGGTGAACTATTCCGCGTGGAGAGACGATCGGGGCGCGTTTTGCTACGACAGCCACTCGATGCGCATCAACCCCTATATACGCTCGTCATCGCTGCCTTCGATGGAGGTATTTATACATTCTAGGTCAATCAAGAGTTTGAAAAAGTCAGACACAATTCACTTTAATAGGTACTTTACACGATTGCAAATTGCGCTTATGGTCGTTAAAACAGATTTAAACGTATTTGGTTAGTACTCGGGTCATAGCACGTACTTGTCGTTATATAAATATTGATGTGTACGTATGTTGTTCTAATAATACATAATCTTTCACATGAAATGATATGATGCGCATTTTTGGTCAGGTGTGCCGGCGTGTGGCGCAGAGGCGGAAGTATCAGTGCGCGTTTGGGGCGGAGGCGCTGCGCCGCGTTGGCCCCGCGCCCACTACTCCCTGTCAGCTCGCGAGGACGCGCCGCCGGGAGCGCCACTGCCAGACCGCCTCGCTGCCGAGTCACCACTGAAACGGTCACTAGTTTACACACTGCAGTCGCCTCCCACTGACCCAGCTACCGGCGCGCCTCTTTTCGAAATACAATTTGATACAGGTACGAATATGATACTAATGGCTTATGTAATGGGGTATTTTTCACAATGTTGAAGTCCGGATAATCATCGTAGTCATAAAGAGAATCGTCAAAAAGGACTCACTTGTCGCCTGGTTTGCTTTTGGACACTGTGAAACGGACCCTAAAGATAATTTTAGGTTATCTATTTTTATTAAAATGTCAAACATCATTTATATATCTAATCAAGTGACAAGTAAACATATTATTATTACAAAAATGTAATAGTTCTAACTGTAACTATGTAGTAGGTAACAAGATGAGACGCATGTATATTATTATGCCTGCAAATTATAAATAGATTAAAGCGTGTGGAAGTTATGAATTCTAAGTTAAGGGCGATTACCTGATTAAAAACAATGATACAAGAGTTATTTAAGGTTCGGAAAATAACCAAATGCATGTTGGGAATTATTTAGTCCGTATGAAACAATGGCTAAATATTTGATTTAAATTACTTCATCTAATAGCAGAGATCACTCATAAACATATCAGGGATCAAAACTTAAAACTAACTTAAAAGTAGTTTACCTACACTGATTGGAAAAGCAAATGAAAAATCATCCAGTTTTAGTTACTACGGTGCTGTATGAGAATAAAATTTAATTGATACAAGAGTCAATACCTATTCAGACATTAAATACATCGCATCTTTACTATAAATGTGCAGACTTAGAGTCTTAAATGGAGTAACAAAATATTTCGAGATATCACACTTTTTTAGTAAAGGTGGGACATGTACATTAACATAATTTCCATAATTTCCGAGTCGGTGACAGTGTAGGGTGGTGAGAGTTGGGTCTGGCACTAACAGTTGGTTTTGTCCCGCAGCTCCCGACAGAGGCAATAACCCATGTGAGTACCGCCTCCCCCCCCCCCATCCAAGCCACACACAAGTTTTATATAAGCTGTATAAGATACGGGTGATCGCACTTGTACAGCCTTTGTATGCTTTATATTGGACTTGTGTGCCACCTGGGCTTTCATTAACCATCTTATGATATTGAAATGCGGATACCCTTATGTCAATTTCAGATCAGTTTTATTTTGGATCCTTTCGTAGCTTGCTTCACTAAGCAGTTGAACCAAATACCTAAACGTGATTCGCATTTCAAATTTTACTCATCTGTCATCCACCCATCCAAAAACATAGATTATTGTTCCCAATTGACGTGTCACCAGCTGTCAGTTTCCCTTCACCGTGATATTTCTTCGGTTCGGGCGACTTTCGTTTCCGTTATGCTATTATTTGGTTGTGTGCATGTTTATCTGTTCTGTTTGTTGCATTTTCACCCCTACTGTTCTGGCGGACTTGGCATTTTCAACACGGTCTTTTCATCCTTACATACTACACTCATAGAGCTTATAATGATAGAGTGTTTTGCTATGATACATGTACTTGCATAGTTTGAGTAGATTTTAATTCGTATACTTTGACGTTTGTCAACACCATTGCAATGTTTACATTGCAAAATATTACAATAATATTACGTTCCAGGTGCTTTGGTCCCGGCGTTACCGCTAGACTACTCGGTGGCGCAGTCGTGGTCGCTCGTGGTGCGCGCCACGGACGGCGTGTCAGGCGCAGCGGCCGACGCGCTAGTCACGCTTGACGTGCTCGATGTAAACGACCACTCGCCCGAATTCCAACACGCGCTTTACGAAGTAGACGTGAGCGAAGCCGCCGAGCCTGGCGCGCTTGTACTTCAGCCGATAGCCACGGACAAAGACTTCGGTTAGTCACTGAATTATTCACAAGGCTAAGTTTTTGTATTGTGATAAAATATTAACGAATTCATAACTTTCAGGAGAGAATGCCCAAATAACATATTCTCTGTCTGGAGATAACGCATCATTGGCGCTATTCAACGTGGACGCGCAGACAGGCGCGCTACACGTCTTACGTGCGCTAGACGCTGAGCGAGCCTCGTCGCACCGCTTGCAGATACGCGCTCGCGACGCCGGCCGCCCGCCGCGACAGGGCATCGCGCACGTTATAGTTACTGTCCTGGATGTGAACGATTCTCCACCGCGGCTCGAGCGACCCGTAGTCACTGCGCTTGTCAGCGAAGAAGCATCGCGCGGAACGATACTCACCCGCGTGGCTGCCTGGGATCCCGATGTCAACGACGAACTTCGCTACGCTATTGTACCATCCCCCGGCTCCTCACTGCTCGATATCGATCCTCTCACTGGAGTGATATCGCTAGCCGCCGCGGGATGGGGAGGCACGAGTGGCGCACCGCGATCGCTTAACGTTTCTGTTTCGGATGGCGCTCACGCCGTGTTCGCACGCGTCAAACTGGCCGCCGCTCCAGCGAACCGGCACGCGCCCCGCTTCCCACATCAAGTTTACGAAGCTCGCGTCTTGGAGAATTTGACCCCGCCTGTGCTTCTCACTACGGTTAGTTATAATATTATTATATAAAACATAGCGGCCCGTCCCGGCTTCGCACGGGGGGACTTAAGATTTTTTTCATAGTTTTACGTTTATACTTTTCCCCCGTTTTTGAAACATTTTCGGTTACTGCTCCGCAACTATAAGACCTAGCGTGATATTATATAGCCTATGTTACTCGGGGATAATGTAGCTTTCCAAAGGTGAAAGAATTTTTGAAATCGGTCCAGTAGTTTCGGAGCCTATTCATTACAAACATACAAAAATACAAAAATACAAAAATACAAAAATACAAAAATACAAAAATACAAATCTTTCCTCTTTATAATATTATTATTATTATAATTATAATATATATATATATATATATATAATATATATATAGTATAGATATTTAAGGCAGCAAAATTTCTGATAAGCAATTTTAGCTAATGTTATATGTACTAATTTACTGCAGGTTAAAGCTCACGATGAAGATGGCGGAGAGTACGGCACCATAACGTATTCGATATCGTCAGGCGTGCTGCGGGAGACATTTTCGATCGACGCACAGACCGGTGCAGTGTCTACGCGCGTGCCGCTAGACCGTGAGGCACGCGCGGCGTGGTCACTGCCGGTGACGGCTCGCGACGCCGGTGGGCGATTACGTCACACAACGGTGCGCGTGCGCGTGTTAGATGCCAACGATCACGCTCCGACGTTCCCGCTGCGCGAGTACCGTGCCGCCGTACGAGCCGATACTCCACCGCATCGCCCCTTCCTCACGCTGAATGCTCGAGACGCTGATGCGGGTGACAACGCTAAGCTAACATATTCGGTGTATGAAGGAGAGCTGCGGACGGATGCGAACGGTCTGTTTGAAGTCGATCCCGCTACAGGCGCTCTCGCCTTCGCCAGAAATGCCTCGGAATTCGGTAAGTTTCTATTTTACTGTTATAAAATTTGTCTTAGTAAGGTGCTTATCACTTTTCTAGTAGATAAATCGTTTCATTGTGAATATTATATACCTTTTGAAAAGCCGAATAATCGAGATAAAGAAAGATAATATTCTCTGCTAAATTCAACACCCGATCCCGAATGGAACAATATTATTATATTTATTTATATTGTCATAATACTTTCAGCGGGTCGGCCCGTGCAAGTGTGGGTGAGAGCGCGCGACGGCGGCGGACGCGCCGGCGAGGCGCCGGTGTCTGTGTACGTGCTCGCGCCGGGCCAGCGCGCGCCGCGAGTCGCGCCGCCGCCGCCAGACCTGTTCCTGCCAGAGGACGCCTCGCCTGGCACGCTGTTGCTACAGCTGCGACCGGATCCTTCAGATACTCAAGGTGACGCAGATGGAAATATAATGGTTTTGTCAATTATACGAGAACTGTTAAGCGGATTTGTTGGATCTTATCACATTTGAATCTTAATCAAGGTTGTAGAGTCGAAAATCAAAACATCAAATTAATTTATAAATATCCTGTATCATAGCGATAGACTATCGTCCGCTCAGTCGTGCTACGAATATGGGAACTGTACAGTTTTCGAAACGTCAGCAAATGAAATAAAATACGCGGGTTAAAACCGTTATAGTTCCATTCCAATTTGTACCGCGAAGGCATCAGAAATGATCATATTTTACAATTTAAACAGATGGCTTAGAACCAGACACGCAACCGACCAAGTTCCGGCTAGCGCCCGCATTGCACCCGCGCGATCTGTTCGCGCTGGACGCAGAAGGGCGACTGACGCTATCTGGCACGCTAGACCGCGAGACCGCAGCGGAACACGTCGTGGGACTCGTGGTGGAGGGATCAGGCTCGCCGGCCCCGGCCCGCCTCTACGTCGTCACGCTGCACGTGCTTGATGTCAACGAACACGCGCCGCGCCTTCACGCTCAACCGTACGTCGTGCACGTCGCCGAGAACACGCCGCCTCATGAACCCATTGTACAACGTATGTTGTGTTCTATTTGTATTATTTTTAGGTACATATCCTGAGGAATATTTTTAGATAAAAATAGTTATTAAATATTAAGATAGAAGTGGTGGCCAGCTATGGAATCCTACAAGCTGCACGTGGCCCAAAACTTACTTCGCTGGTATTATTTTCAATGAAGTTCGTTTATCTCTTTATCTACAGTTTTACTTTATTGATTTTCTTACCTATTATTCTCAATAAGGGTTTTTCGGAAACGGTAACATCTTCTGGTACTTCTATAAGAGCCTGAATTCAATAAATATATTTTTGTTTTTTTTCCTGCAGTGATGGCAGACGACCCTGATGCCGGTTCAAACGGCGAGGTCCGCTTCTCATTGGGTTCCGGCGGCGACGCGGCGCTGTTTGCGGTTGACGCATCTTCAGGCTGGGTGACACTACGGTCGCCACTCGACCGAGAAGCAGCCGCAGAACTGCGCGTGCCGATCGTAGTGAGGGACTCTGCTCCTCCGCCCTCGAGGAGACATGCGCAGGGCACGCTCATAGTGCGCCTCGTTGATTATAACGACAGCCCACCCGTATTCACACCAGATCAGTACGATGTAGAGGTTAGTTTACTTTTCAATATGTCAATATTAAAATACTAGCTTCTGCCCGCGACTTCGTCCGCGTAGAACTACTCCTTTTTTGCAGTCGGTTTAAAAGTAGCCTATGTTCTTTCTCAGGCTCTAGACTATCTGTGTACCAAATTTCATTTAAATCGGCCAGTAGTTTTAGCGTGAAAGCGTAACAGACAGACAGACAGAGTTACTTTCGCATTTATACGTTAGTTAGGATATATATTTTTTCATCTTATACATTCTCTGCTAATATAATGATCCACATATTTCAAACATGTATGAATTAACACTATACTATTGCAACAACACAATAAGTAATTGTACAATACGTGAATAAAACTCACACTTGCACAATAATAATGTGAGTTAGTAGATACAGCGGCTGTCAGCAATTATATCAAAAGTACCGTAGTTGAAATTATACTTCTAATTTACTCTAGATTCCCGAGGACGCTGCCGCGGGTACAGTCGTGGCCCGGCTCGTCGTGTCGGACGCGGACGCCGTCGCGGCTCCGTTACAGTACCTTATAACCGGTGGAGATCCGCGCGCACGCTTCCAGCTGTCCGCATCGGGCGCGTTGTTACTAGCACGAGCGCTGGACCGAGAGACACAAGACCTTTACGAACTGACGGTCGTGGCGACTGACGGGAAACAGCACGCCACGGCGTCGGTACGCGTCGTCGTGACTGACGTCAACGATAACCCGCCGTATTGCACACAAGAACGGTAAGGGGGTTTTGATTTACTTTCGATTAATTGTACTTTCGAATGAAACAACTATTAACGGATTTAACTCGCTAAATTTTAGCGTTAGACTATTGTCAGCTCAGTCATGTTACGATTATGGAAACTGTAAAGAATCCGAAACGTCAGCAAATAAAATAAAATAAAAATACGCGAGTTAAATCCGTTAATAGATGTTTCATTCCAATGTGTAATAACCGCGAAGGCATCCGAAATTAATTGTACTTTCATCAAATTTGTTGGGTTCATTATTTATAATTAAAATATATAAGTACTTAAGCAATTCTTAATAGGTACTTTCGTATTATTCGACAAATAAGCGTTTTTCCTAAATCATCAACCGAATACCTTACTATTGATACCAATATTGGTATATATGCAAGTTAGTATAACTATTAATGAAATGATAATTATATTTATATGTATTGGTATAAATATAATATAAATATAGATGAAATTGAGACGCCAGTAGAATTCGAACCATCGCGGAATATCTTTGTTTCATTTGCCTGAATGTGTTTGATCTTCTCAGATATCGTGTCACGCTGCGCGAGGACGCCGCAGCGGGCACGCGTGTAGCGACTCTTGCAACGCGTGACGCGGATCTACCTCCACATGACGCGCCGCGGTTCTACCTCGCCGGCGATGATCACCAACATTTCACCATGGACAAGGTACGGCATAAACTGTTAAGATGTTTAGACATTTTGGGGTACGATAGATGCAAAAATAAACAAAATGATATCTAATTTATTGGTAAAATTTACATTATTTATGTAGTTTTAATTTTCGAGAGAGAAGAAATAACAAACTGTGTTTCCCCAGGATACTGGAGTAGTAACAGTGGCATCAGGACTAGACCGCGAGTCCCGAGCGCTCTACGCGCTAACAATGCACGCGGCAGATAGAACGCGCGCAGCGTGGCGCTGCTCCGCCGAGCTGCTCGTCACGCTCACTGACGTCAACGACAATGCGCCGCGGTTCACGGCGCCCGTCTACTCCGTCACGCTGCCGGAGGACGCCGAGATAGGAACGCTCGTCGCCAAGGTATTATTAGACAACAAATTGAACTCATCGGCATCGACACTTAAGTTACATTTCAAAATAACATATTAAACATATATATTTTCTCAATAGGTTCATGCTAGTGACCCGGATCTCGGCGAGAATCGTATGATCACGTACTCTCTAGAGGAAGAGGGTGACGGTGTTCTTGCGTTAGATTCCGCAACAGGCGTCGTTAGTCTGCGCGCCGCGCTGGATCGAGAGGCGCGAGCACTGCACCGAGCCACTCTCCATGCCGTCGATCACGGCACTCCGCCGCGGCGAGCCACCGCCTCGCTCCGTCTCACCGTCGCAGACGTCAACGACAATCCACCTGAGTTCGAGTTCCGCGCATACCGCGCGTCCGTGCCCGAGCTGGACGCGCCCGGCACCGAACTGCTGCGCGTGCGCGCCACCAGCCGCGACTCCGGCGTCAACGCCGAGGTGCACTACGCCTTGGTCGCCGGCGACGGCCGCGAGGACTTCGCTGTTCATCGGGACACCGGCGTCGTCTCCATAGCGCGCCCGCTGGACTATGAGCGGCGTCGCGCCTATCTCCTCACCGTACAGGCGGTCGACGGTGGCGAACCTCCGCTCTCCGACTCTGCTTCACTCAATATCACCGTCGGGGACGCAAACGACAACGCGCCCGTGTTCCCCCAGCCCGCCTACGCCGCTCGCGTTCGCGAGGACGCCCCGATCGGTACGCATGTGCTGCAACTCATCGCGGACGATGCCGACGACGGAGCCAACGGTCGAGTCGTCTATTCGATAGCTCGGGGCGACGACGACGGTCGCTTCGCGATCGATCCCGACACCGGCTACCTCTCGGTGGCGAAACCGCTCGACCGCGAGACGGTCGCGAGCTACACGCTAGAAGTTCGCGCTCGAGATCGCGGCGTGCCGGCTCTGGAGGGGACCGCCAGGGTGGACGTGCAGGTGGCGGATGCGAACGACAACCCCCCGCTGTTCGAGCGCACCAACTACACTTGTGTCGTGCGCGAAGATCGCCCGCTCGGACACGCGATCCTGCGACTCAGCGTGACGGACGCGGATGCGGCGCCTAACGCTGCCCCCTATACATTCGATTTCCAGGCGGGCAACGAGGCTGGCGCATTCCGGCTCGAGCAGGATGGCACGCTGCGCTCGGCGGCGCGCTTCAATCACCGCGTGCGAGCTCGATACGCACTTCAAGTGCGCGTATTTGACAACGGCGCGCCGCCCCTCTACTCTGACACCTGGGTACACGTTCGGATTGTGCAGGAGTCCCAATACCCACCTGTGGCGACGCCCCTCGAGGTGCAGGTCAACTCATACTTGGATGAATTCCCGGGCGGCGCGCTAGGCCGCGTTGTCGCCTCGGACCGGGATCCGTATGACACGCTAACGTATGCCCTGGTCCCGGCTGCTGGCGCCGACCTGTTCTCGATCGACGCGGCGGACGGCACGCTGCGGGCGGCGCCGCGGCTCGACGCCGGCGAGTATCGGCTGAACGTGTCGGTGGCGGACGGCAAGTTCGTATCGTACGCCGCCGTGCGCGTCGCGGTGGTCGTCGTGTCGGAGGCGCTCCTGGCGCAGGCGGTCGTGGTCCGGTTTCGGGCCGTGTCGGCGGAAGATTTCGTGCTGAGCCACCGCAAGGGATTCGTGCGGGCGGTGCGAGAGGCGGCCGACGGGGACGTGATGCTCGTCAGCGTGCAGCCTTCCGGTGAAGACGAGGACGAGGAGCCGGCGGGCCGCGCTCGTCGCCAAGTGGCTCAGGACCTGGACGTAGCTCTAGCGGTTCGTGGGGCAGGTGGTGCGGGCGGCTGGCTAGCGGCGGATGCGCTCCGGCGCCGATTGCACGCGCAGTTGGAGCGCGTGGAGGAGCGAGCGCGGCTGGTAGTGGAAGAGCTGGTCCGCGCGGCGTGTGGCGGCTGTGCGCACGGCGTGTGCGCGGAACGGGTGCGAATGCGTTCCGGCTCGTTGCGCGTTGTCGCCACCGACGTGTTTTCCCTCGTGGCTCCACCACACAGTCTTCGCGGCGCCTGCGTTTGTGAACCAGGGTAATTGGTTTTACTATTAGTTCTCTGCCCATTACCGCAAATACATGCCTATATCAATGATCATTGATCATTCATTGTTACATAATAAACAGTCAAAAAATAAAAAATATTTATTTTACCAGGTTTGCGGGTGCGCGATGCGATCGCCCTGCCGCGGAGTGCGCAGCCGGTGGATGCGCGGCGCCTGTACTACAGCTGGCGGGCGACGGCTACGTCTGGCTGCGGCTCGAGACCGGCGGCGAGACCGACGTGGGAGGCGGCGGGGATGTGCCGGAGGACGAGCTCGATGTAGCGCTGCGATTCCGCACCAGGCGGGACGGCACACTGCTCGCTCTCACTGGACCCGTCGACTACGCTATTCTAGAGGTTAGCATATTTAGTAATAATAAAATCATTCTAAGTATCATCGCTGATATAAAGTTTCAAATAGTTAATTTGAAAAGGTATAAGAATTTTTAGGTGTATCGCCACCTTGGTATTTACTTTTGTGCAACATAACAAAGCAAATCGCACAATGCTCTTCATCGAAAGCCCTAATATTCACGTAATTACAGATCGTGGACGGCGTGGTCGTATTCCGCATGGAGCTGGGATCGGGCGGCGCGGTGGCGCGCGCGGAGGCGGCGGGCCGCGTGGACGACGGCGCGTGGCACACGGTGCGCGTGGCGCGGCGCGGCGCGGCGGCGCGGCTCACCGTGGACCGCCGCGCCGCCAGGCTCACCGCGCCCGGCGCCAACACGCGCCTCGACGTCGACGACAGACTACTAGTCGGCGCCGATTTAAAGAGACATGCACATGCGCTCGCCCCGGAACAGGTTAGATGTCGACACTGTTTTATTTTCAGGTCTATGTGGCGCCTCGTGGGCTTGTGCTGATGTCAGTTTTTTTGTAGCACTCCAGGATTGCACTCCGATTTTGATATTTAAAGCAAATAACTTTTGCTAGAGCAAATGAACTAGTTATTTTGGTTAAAATAATAATTAGCTATAAATGGTTGTAATAAATTTACAAAAAAATTAACCTTTTGTCAATATAAATTGACTGATAACGCGTAGAGAAAAATGCGTTACGTACGTTATGTGGTTTTTGATTTCATTACAACATAATTACGTTTTCGTTCAGGTGACTCGCGGTTTTGCGGGTTGTATCACTGACGTCACCCTGAGCGGAGAAGCACTGCCGCTCGCCGGCACTGAGGACGAGAACTCCGCGCTGGACGCGGAGCTGGACGTTGTGCTGGATGCAACCGTCAAACGCGCGCGACTAGTGCGTCCCGTGCGTGCGCGCATTGCGCCCCACTGCGCCCCGCTACCTCCGCCAACAGCCTGCTCCAACCACCCTTGCCTCAACGGTTTGTAATTAATATATTATTGGCTGTAAGATTTATTGTTATTAGATAGATTTATTTGTTGCTGAGTTTGTGGTTATCCATTTCCACAAAGTATACTCGAGTGGTTAGGTTGAGAAATTTGTTATTTGTTTCAGGCGGTACATGCCACGAAGTGGATAACTTACTGGAGAGTTCAGGCGCGGAGGTCGGGGAGGGTTACACGTGTTCGTGCCACGCGCGCTTCACGGGCGCGCGGTGCGAGGTGGACGCGGCGCCGTGCGCGGGCGCGCCTTGTCTGCACGGCGCCGCGTGTGCGCCCGCGCCGCTCGAGGACCCGCCTTATACCTGCACCTGCCCGCTCGGTCTCACGGGCTCACGCTGCGAACGCGGCAAATATTGCGGTCCGGAAGGTGAGTTCCATTTGCAACATAGATTTACAAGTTTTTGAAGTCTTTTACGAAAATTAAAGGAATTTTCGTCATTACTGGGCTCCTCTCTTCATTTATAATTAAACTGTCTTATGATAACTTTCACTTCGACTCAGACGGACCGGCGGTATGTCTACACGGCGGGCGCTGCGAGGAAGGTGCGCGAGGCGCGTCGTGCCGCTGTCGCGGATACCGCGGCGCGCGCTGTCAACTAGATGCAGACGAGTGCGCCGGAGAACCGTGCCTCAACGGCGCCACCTGCCTCAACGAGCCGGGCTCGTTCCGCTGTCTCTGCCCGCCTGACAAGACGGGCATGAACTGCGGTAACCCGCTCTATTCGGATGCCGTGGTCGCGGGTGGAGCAGGTGCCGGGATCGGTGCGCGGTCTCTTCGCGACGCGTGGCGATGGGCGTGCGAGGCACGCTGGCCGCTGGCCGCCGCCGCCGCCGCGCTGCTGCTGCTGCTGCTGCTGGCGCTGCTACCGCTAGCGCTGCTGAGGCGTCGACGACCGCCTCCCGCGCCCGATGCTGGCTCCAAACCGGCGGCCGGGAAGGCGGGCAAGCTCTCGAACCTGACCGTGCGTTCTCGACCGGCGTCGTGCCTGGCGCCGGGCCCCGCTCCCGCTCCGCTTAACAATCTGGACACGCTACGCTCGTACGGCTCGGCTGGCGATGAGCTGGAGGGCATCCCGCGCGACTATCGCCGCAACCTTAACCTAGAGGCACCGGACCGCAAGCCCTGGTCCGAGCAGATGCACCTCCATACTTTCGTCGACAACAAGATATATAACGGTACGTGGACACCCTAATTCAAACAAAACCTGAACTAAACATTGACAATTTCAACAGAACTATCTTCTTATTAAGTGGTAATTAGAGGAAGAGGAATGCAAACTTACAAATTTTGTTAGGCACGCGCTCCTTTTACCGGTAATCACTTTTTCACCATTGTTTCACTTTTAACACTGGTTCGAATAATATTGATGTAATATAGTTGTTTGGGTCGACCCGCGATTAATTTTTCACACTTTATACAGATTTTTACTTGATTTAATGTAATTGAAAAAATATGCGTGCGGAGCCATTTTTTGTCACTTTGGAATGGGAGAGGGGTGGGAGGAAACGGTAGTAGAAAACTAATCTACTAAAAATAAGGTTGCCAGTAAAAACTAACTAAATCTACCATTAAGTGTGACGTTAAATGTTGTACTTGTGTAACAGATTTAAAGGGCTGCAAGAATCATTTGCGTGCGGTGTCGCCGGAGCACGCTCGCCGGGTGCTGGGTGCGCTGGGGGCGAGCGAGGCGGGTGCGCTGGTGGGCGGCTACCACTGGGACTGCTCGGACTGGTGCGGCGCGGCTCTGCCCGGCATCTCGGAGGTGGCCGGCTCGGAGCGGCGGGACTCGTCGGAGCCGTCCCCGCCGCCGCGGCGCGCCGTGCCGCCCGCGCCGACTGTACCGCCGCTGGCGCTGCCGGCGCCGCCGCCTTTTGACACCGACGATAACGATGATGCCGATGCTCTTCAATACACCGATGGTAAGTACGCGTAACTATGGCTGTATCTGAAAGAGATTGGGCATTCATCAATTTTACATAGTTAAGATGAGTTAAATATAGAAACATTTTTTTTAAACAATTTAAGGTTCTTAAGAGGATTGTGAACCTGTTAATTTTCATACAAAAGGCGATAACGTTTTACACCCAGTAAATATAGTTAGATTTTTATAATTTTTGGATATGTTGTAGATATAATGAGAAACTACGTCTTTACGTTTTGATTTTTAAGAAATATTGCTTACGCTAAAATTTATTAGCATCTAAAATTCTATATATAGATCTAAAAATCTATATTTAGATCTAGCTATTATTTACTGGGTGTAAAACGTTATCGCCTTTTGTATGAAAATTAACAGGTTCACAATCCTCTTAAAAAATACAGATATCGTTGGGCTAAGTAAAGTCTAATGTAAGTACAAGGCGAAAAAACTTTTGTGCACACTGATAGATTTACCCATACTGGTCATAACGTTACATTTCGTGGTATTTGCTAACGTGTAAAAAAAATCCCAGCGTCCTCATACCTGCTGCACCCGGACACATATCTCCCGCCGTGCGTCGGCGACTCCGACGACGTGGATCTGTCGGACCGCGCCCCGGCGGAGCGGCCGCAGCTGCCCGCGCTGCCGACGCGCTCGCGGCGACGAGACCCCGACGCGTCCAGTCTCATCACCATGCTCGGTGAGTGAAAAGAATACTAAGTGTTGCGTACTCCTTGCTGTGTGTATATAGTTTTATAGTTTTACTTTTATTGGCTATTGCCCTTTTTTTTTTTTTTATAAATCGATTGTTTACTATTGTCACTTTAGTTAGTTGGTTGATTTGGTTAAGTTATGTTGTGATATTGTGTTGTATTGTTCGTTGTAAAGTTACCTATTAAATTCCTCTATCCCTACTAATATTCCTACTTTCCTATTCCTACTTTCCTACTAATATTATAAATGCGAAAGTAACTCTGTCTGTCTGTCTGTCTGTTACGCTTTCACGCTAAAACTACTGAACCGATTTAAATGAAATTTGGTACAAAGATAGTCTGGAGCCTGAGAAAGGACATAGGCTACTTTTTAACCGACTGCAAAAAAGGAGGAGTTCCACGTGGACGAAGTCGCGGGCAGAAGCTAGTTTTTTATAAATCGATTGTTTTCTATTGTCACTTTAGTTAGTTGGTTGATTTGGTTAAGTTGTGTTGTGATATTGCGTTAATGAAAGCAATAGGTTTATGAACAATAGAGGAATTTAATAGGTAACTTTACACCTATTAAATTCCTCTATTGTTCATAAACCTATTGCTTTCATTACAGTCCATTACTCACCAACACTAAGAAATCGAGACAGGATAATAAACAGTTGAGACTCCTGTTTATTAATGCATTTCAACTCAATAACAAGCTCTGTCATAAATTACAGTCATACTATGTCATACGACTTAACTTTCTGTTGAATATTATAGATGAGTCTGACTTTATTATCATCTATCTAAACAGTCTCTATAAGATATAGAGACGTTACCTTGGGTACAGAAACCATATAGGTAGGTACCAGCAAAGAGCTATTTGTACTAAACTACTAAACGTATCGCAAGATTAGTGAAAATTTAATATATGAGCTGTAGGTTCATTTAGGCAATCTTCTTATTGAAAAAATAAATAAAATGAAACTAAGATTGCTTTTATAAGAAATACAGAATCCGGTAATAAATCTAATAATTGTTACATACAATAATAGCGAACGCGGTATCAAAATCTGTGTCAGAGACAATATTACTTAGTTAGGTTGACACTGCGCCTCAGTGACGCTATTGGTAAATCGTAGCGGAGCCCTGATTGGACTGTTGCTGCACTACAGAGCTCAATTAAAACATTATTGGAATGAAACAACTATTAACGGATTGAACTCGCGTATTTTTATTTTATTTTATTAGCTGACGTTTCGGATTCTTTACAGTTTCCATAATCGTAGCACGACTGAGCTGACAATAGTCTAACGCTAAAGTTCACTTTATAAGAAACAGTAAAGAATCCGAAACGTCAGCTAATAAAATAAAATAAAAATACGCGAGTTAAATCCGTTAATAGTTGTTTCATTCCAATGTGTAATAACCGCGAAGGCATCAGAAATTATTAAAACATTATTTCTATTTGTTTACAGAAGAGCGGCATTCCCTCTTAGGCGGTTCGTGTAGCGACGTCTCAGCACGGTTGTGCGAGATCGAGGACAGCGATGAGGAGTGCCCGGCGCCGGCGCAGTCCTCGGCGCGGCACACCGACGTGTGACGGTGGAGCGCGGCCGCCCAGCCGCTCCGCGCCCGCGGCGTCTAGCCGCCGACTGACTAGTGTACCGCGACCTAGATTAAGCCTCTCTACCCTGCGACACCACTCACGTTCCTTACTAGGCTGCCACATGGCCGCGAATACGCGAAAGAAGTGGCCAAGTATGCTGCACTCGTCCTGCTTTTCATCCTTCTGGAGTGGCCACACGCATGCCCTGCATACTTCCCTCGCGTACTCGCGAGCGTGTGGCAGTCCAGTTTAGACTTAATGGTGCCTCTTCACATTGGTCCTTTGGCGGTAAAAGTAACTGAAAACCGCATTAATAAATAATATCGAGTGTATCTACAAGATTCATATTTTTTCCAACAAACATTCATACAGCAATATTGGCTTCCGTCATCCACCTTTGTATCAATGTGAAAAGGCGCTTTAAAACATAGACAGTGATATTCGCAAAGGAACGTTGGCGAAGTGTCCGTTGACCGAATAGCTTCGGTAACCTTGTAGGATAAGTGTACATAATTTATATGTAAAATGTAGACATAAGTTTTACAAAATGTTGTAATATAAATATACCTACCTAGAATGCGGGTGTGCGTCGTGACGTCACGACCCGCCTCATGTCTCAAACATCTCTGTACAAAATAACTAACACACTTAACAAGAACTATCCCAATTTATCTATTCGCAATTGATAGAAAATTTTCACCGATTAATTTACCAAGTTAAGTTTGGTACTCCTACTTGTTTTTTAAATGCATTATTTTTCATTTATTTAAAAAAGAGTATTATAAAAGTGAGTAAATTGTCACCGTAAATTACGATGTTTTACCTTATAGGTAACGATGAAAGGCACGCGCGCATATGAGATGTGTGTGGGTGTGAATGAATTGAATATATATGTGTGTGAGAGAGAAAGATATATGTTGTGATCGCGCGTGCGCATGAGTGCGTGTAAATGTTTAAAAATGAACCATGAAGTTATGCACTGATTGAAAATTATATAGCGATGTGTACTGCGGAGTTTATCTGAGCGGCGCTGAATTAATGTTATTATTGAAATGGTGCTCTGACTATAGTTTCATATCATAACTCTAAACTATGCATTTATTGAACATTCTCCTTCTAGGCTAGCGAATTTAATTAAGGAATCTATTTTTATATGTATCGAACAAATTTTGCGCGACTGTACTCATCCGTGACGCCGCCCCGAGCGATGTGTCTGCAAATCTGTAAGAATATACTTTGGCTGTATCATATTTAAACATAAGTGCCTATTTGTGGACCTTATGTCATTGTAATAAGGTTTACAAATGGTCTCTGTAGTTGTTCCTCATATTTCACTAAGTAATTCAGTAGGTACTCAAACATTAGAAAAGGATTTTAAACGAGTTCGGGGCTATATATGCTTGTAATTTCTTTGCTGTCTGTGTATCTAACATTGTTTTCTATCACATTGCCTTGTAAAAAAATACTTTTATCTTACACGTTATAGAATGTATGTCTTATATACATTTACATACATTACATTACACATTATGGACTTAGGTACCTATACAAAATGTGACGTAAAAAGTACCCATTCTCTGCACTTACCATTGTTTACTAAGAGGAAACAGTGTTGCCAACACTAGTGCGCATACGCAGGCTACACATCGCACGGGCGCGGCGAAGGCGTCGCGCGGCGGCCGCTTACGCGACTGTACGCCGCCAGTTCAATAAACACTCCGTACAACTTAACTATTTATTATTTCAAGTATTTGTTGTAATGAGTTTTGACACAACTAATAAACGAGATAAACTTTGATTGCGTATATTTATTGTTGTTGCTGATCCTTTAATATTTTTCTTTTATATCAAACAAATAAAATACATTGTTATACCTATGTATTTTATTTGAAGATAGACGTGCCAGGTAAGTAAGTAACTATGACTTATCCAAGAAATAGTTATCAGAATTTCATGTTACACTTTCATCAAGTAGGTACTTATGAAAGTGCAAATTCTGTACATTATATTTGCAACGTCCTGTACGTTGCAAATATTATTATGAGTGTAGGAAAGAGTGATCGAGATTCGTAACTCATCGAGGTTCCATCATCGTTAATAAAAAATGGTTAAGGACAATAAAATTATTAGTACCTTATTCTAGTGGTGTATTGCCGTCTCTGGTCATAGGTAAGTACTTAACTTTACTCCCGTAATTTATGGCGACGTTACTTAATGACGCTATGACTCACTCGCGGTGGGCAAAACGTACAGCATAATGAATATAAAATATATAGAATAGCCACCCGAATACATTGTCTCCTTTCCTCTTAGCTACTCTCGTCTTTGCGCGAGTGTATGGCAGGGGCATTATAATTATATATCATCTCTTTGTATAATTATTACCATGTTAAGATACCGGAAACATTATATTGTGAATTCTATAAAGTTTTTATTTGTATTTGGTATGCAAAGAGTTAGATGAGAAAACTAGATAATAATATTATGTTCACAATTACGAAAACAGAACTCTGAAGGAGTATAGTAAAATTACCACAATTCGGAACAAAAAATATTTGGCAGTTAATAATTTGACAAGCAAGGATTAACCAACTCAACTCAAACGTCAATTATTATCAGTGTTGCCAATTTAGCGATTTTGTCGCTAGAACTAGCGACTTTTGCTTAAGGCTTAGCGACCAAAAAAAAGTTTTGACGCCAAAAATATTTTAGCGACTTATCTGGCGACTTTTAGAGTACAAATTAAAACAGTTCTAGAGTCAATAATAGATACATTTTTTGTCAAATCGACACAGAATTATTCAATGCCAAGAGATATATTATATGGAAAACGACAAACGCGATAGCCCACCAAATTCAAACTTTATTTAATTGAAGTTCCATTTGAATATTATGGGGGGGGGGGGGGGAGTGTCCTCGAACTTTTTATGGTTATGTTTTAGTTTTAGCGACTTTCTGGCGACTTTTGACTTTGAGTTTAGCGACTCGAATTTCTAGGAGTTGGCAACACTGATTATTATTGTCATTGAACATTCAACAAGTTGACGTTTTCTTCATCACGGAAGTGTTTCGTTCTCAATGATTTAGCTTATCACAGCATACAGGTGATTAGATTACCGCCACGCAGCACTGCCACAGGCAGGGCACGTAGTTTAAAGAGAAATAACCAAACCCCACCATGTTTTCGCGATACGTGGTTTCTCAAGTTAAACATAACTCTTACTTCTTGGTGGGTTTGGCTTTAGGGCTTTGGTTAGCGCTAAGCGTCATACCGGTGGAGGATGGCCCATCGTGCGATACAGCGACAGCCTCGGCTGCCATCAGCGCCGCTCCGCTTGATGATGATTTCGAGCCACACCGTGAGGAAAGGCCTGACGTGAGTAACGATTGCCTGGCCTGATTAGTTCAAGCTTATATTCTGTGCCTTAGTTTATACTATATTATTATGAACCGTTTGATATATAGCGCACGATCGTGGGAGGCGGTCGATCCATTCAGAGGCCACGCTACTACAGCACTGAACTGGGAATGCGCGGCAGTCTGCTGACAGGCGTGTTGGCGGGCGCGGGTGTTGGTACTGCAGGAGGACCCGGAGACCGTGCGGCAGCCTTAAACACCACTGCAAGACAATTGCAGCCGGCACTCAAGTTCTTTATCACTGCAGGAACTCGCCAGGTAAGGTGTTCTAATTGAATAAAATGGTATCAAAGTTATGCCACATACCTGTTCTACTTAATGTTTATGAATGTTTATTTATTGATAGTGGAGTTAGTACTTAATTATGTATTTCATACAATGTGATAAATAAATGAGGTACCTACTAAGAATATTTTGTCAACACTACATAATATAATTATGAAAAAACATCTACATCATATTTTCTCTATTCAGGCATCTGCAGGACTAGCTAATGTTGTGGGCTTCACCGATACCCGTGAGATGTTAAAGCCATTCCATGCATTAAAATATCTTGCGGATAACTATCTGGATGAATATGACTTCTTCTTCCTGGTGTCAGACACAGCATACATTAATGCCCGGAGGCTCTCGGAGTTGGTGGCCGGGTTGAGTGTTAGTCAGGATGTTTATATGGGTACAGTGGATGAGGATGACAGCCATTACTGTTCACTTGGTAAGTTTGAGACTTTTTGTGCCTAAAGATTACTTACTGTAAGTTAATAATTTCTCATATTTACTGTAAGTTCTCATATTTGGAACAAGACTGAGCTGACAAGAGTCTTAACTATATTCTTTCTTATCATAATTATTACTTACTAGCGTCTGCCTGCAACTTTGTCCGCGTGGAACTCCTCCTTTTTTGCAGTCGGTTAAAAAGTAGCCTATGTTCTTTCTGAGGCTCCAGACTTTCTTTGTACCAAATTTCGTTGAAATCGGTCCAGTAGTTTTAGCGTGAAAGCGTAACAGACAGACAGACAGACAGAGTTACTTTCGCATTTATAATATTAGTAGGGATTGTACCATTTTTTAATCTTACCAGATACCATTTTTGTAATAGTAATAAAAATGACATACATTTTGCTGTCTATTTCAGACAGTGGCATTGTGTTGTCTAATTCTGTGCTGCGGGCGGTGCACGGCACTTTAGACTGGTGTGTGCGTAACTCTTATTCACCTCGCCACCATGAAAACCTCGGCAGATGTGTTTTACACGCCGCCCATATTGCCTGTACGCCGCTGCTTCAGGTAAATTTCAACTCTTTTCAAATCTTAATAAGGTTTAAATTATATTTACAATATGTTGTTTATTTTAATTGGCAGGGTGAGAGCTACATTTCAGCAAAATTGGAAGAACCATTAGCACTTAAACCTGCTCTAGCTGATGCTGTTACTATATATCCAGCGATGGAACCCAATTTGTTATATAAACTACATGCATATGTCTCACGGGTAAGTATTACACATTTGAATATAAAATTCAGTCAATAAACATCCTAGTACTGGGTACATAATCATCATAGCCTCTTGTATCTGCTTAAGAATTACAGTATGTCTCTTAAGACAGTGTGCCTCTTGGCTGACTGGGTATATAATAAGCAGTGTTGGGCAAAATGTAATCGACTAACGATTAACAATTAAGATTAATCTAAAAGTAATCGATTAACGATTAAAAGTGACGATTAATCAATCTTAGTCGTAAGATGTTCGAATAAATTAATCACGATTAAGTTAATCGTCGATTAAATACGAGCGATTAAATCTATAATCGATTGATTAATTCGATTAATTTTCTTTTGATTAATATGAGAAAATAAATTGTAAGTCTAAGTTTCGGGGTACGCTGATATAATACATAGGTCATTACAGGTCTTTTGATGGACGAGGAGATACCTGTTAAAAGGAAATATCCATAATAAATAAATTTACCTAACTCATATACTGCCTAACCATTTTTTGCCCTGCTCTAGAATTATTTAAAAGAACATATTGAATGATAATATGTACATATATTTTTTTTGTTATGCACTGTGTTTCAAAATTTAATCGAGACTTAATCGATAAATTTAGTCGATTAAAATGACGATTGACCAATCGTTAATCGAATTCCGCGACGATTAAGTTAATCCTAATTAAATTAATCGCGATTAGTTTTGTGACGATTGATTGTTTAGTCGATTAATTAGTTGATTAAAAAAATAATCGATTAATGCCCATCTCTGATAATAAGTCTGTCTATATAGGTAAGTATTGCACACCTAGATCTAAAGTCAGCTAACTCGAAAAAGTTATTTTATGAGGAGAGGCGGAAAACTGATTTATATCCATTGTGCACTGAAGGTCTTTTTGTGCTTTTTATATGAAGCTAGAAAACTTAACATAAATCTGTTTTATTGATAGGTAGGTTTTACTGTAAGGAATTCAATGGTGTGCATAAATCAAATCAGGTTTTTGAGTTAGCTCCTTTTAGTTCTAGGTGTGCAATATATTATTATATTGTAAGCAAATTGATACTTAACTATACTTCTATAGACAACAAAAATCTAGTTGCCATAAGCTGGTCACACATCTGATATAGTATGGAAAACATTATTAAAATTTTCCCAAATTATTTTTGAGGTTTATGTTTTTGAATAGATAAAATACCACCATATTACAATTTGATTATTAGGTTTATCTCGAGCGGGACTATTCTGAAGTGTTGTCGTTGAGAGCGGCCCTGCGGCGCGGTGTGAGGCGACACCCGCCGGGGCATCGCAACGGCACGTGGCCCGGCGGCCTGAGACACGACCCTGGCCTAGCGCCGCCGCCCCCTGACTCCAGGTACATGCGTAAATCTATTATATAAAAGAAAGTCGTGTTAGTTACTCCATTTATAACTCAAGAACTGATTTGGCTGAAAATTGGTAGAAAGGTAGCTTAGAACCAGGAAAAGGACGGTATAGTTTTTATCACGTTCCTGTATAAAAAAAAGGAAAAATACTCAGCTTATTTTTTATAAGTAAAGTATAATAAAACGCAACAATGACAACTGTCAAATCGATTGATTAATGCAGCGCTTCAGGGCGGGACGAAGTCTACCGGGATCGCTAGTAAGTAATAAAACACTAGGATTCAGACATTAGGCTACAATTTTTACTTTTAAACTTTATGCAGAGTTGCTATTAAGTAGGTACTAATTTCTAGTATTATTTTAAAAACAACACATTTCGCACCTTCGGTGGCACAAGGGCACAATTGTCAAAAAATCCAAAAATGAGCCAAGTATACAGAAATGTTCCAAAAAATGTTCCATTTCTGTATACTTAACTCAATTTTGGATTTTTTGACAATTGTGCCCTTGTGCCACCGAAGGTGCGAGTCATATGGGGTATATACCAGATTGCTTTCTCCCCGGCAAAGGCATCCTCCAAACTTTTCCAACTTTCTCTATTAATGGCTTGTCTTGTTCATGTTTTCCCTAAATACATACAATGCCCACTACACATACAACTGCTAGATTTCAGATATGTCGCTTTGGGTCTTTTTATGCTCACAGTTCGTAAAACTATCAAAGATTTTATTTGCTCGAGAAATAAGAGCACATCGAGAACTTTAAGCGTAATCTGGGCACTTGAAAACATAAAAAATTGCGATAATGTCCTGCGAGCCTATTATGAACTGTCGACAAGCAAAAGGTTCGTCGTTACGATATTATTTTGTTATCGACATGTAGAAATAAGAGACGATTTCGACATGATAAGATTTCTCGTTGTCGACAACGTTGATTTTTGACAGGTCATCGCGAGAATAAGACGATATCGACATGACCAGATGTCGACTCGACAATTCATCATAGCCTCGCTAGGCAACAAATAAAAGTTTTTTTTGTAGAGCTGTGTAAATTACTAGTGAAGGTTCAGTTAAACCCACATACTTTAAGTATCCTGACATTAAAGAGTTAACATTAGGTTTATTATTTATTTCCTTTGGCTTTCAGGTTTGATCATCTGCGCTGGACGGCATTCAACGCTACGCACACGCTCATGCCGGACGAACATCACGCCGTGGCGCCGCTCACAAAAGCTTATAAAGACGCGCTTGATGTAAGTACTGACTTGAAATATCTACTATCTATTTTTTTTTAAGAAAATTAGTGGAAATAGGGGTATTTCGCTAACGCTACAATTCTCGGTGAGAATTTGGAATGCGATGCGTAGTCAATATGAAGCTAACAGGCGTTGATTCTTGTCCAGTTTGTAGCAGTGTTGCCAACGACGTGTTCGAGTCGCAAAACTCAAAGTCAAAAGTCGCCAGAAAGTCTCTAAAACTAAAACATAACCATAAAAAGTTCGGGGACCCCCCCCCCCCATAATAATATACAAATGGAACTTCAATTAAATAAAGTTTGAATTTGGTGCGCTGTCGCGTTTGTCGTTTTCCATATTATGTATCTCTTGGCATTGAATAATTCTGTGTCGATTTGACAAAAAATGTATCTATTACTGGCTATAGAACTGTTTTAATTTGTACTCCAAAAGTCGCCAGATAAGTCGCTAAACTATTTTTGTCGTCAAAACTTTTTTTTTGGTCGCTAAGCCTTAAGCAAAAGTCGCTAGTTCTAGCGACAAAATCGCTAAATTGGCAACACTGGTTTGTAGTAAAAACAAATGTCACTTGTCACTTTTAATAGTCGCGTTCATGAAATAGAGGTCCGGTGTATAGGTGTAAGATTTGTGTAGGTTGAGGAGAAGGTAGTGTATTGTATGTGCCTTAAAATAATTTGAATAGGTTGTGAATTTGGCCGTAATTTTTACAGATTTTTTTAGTTCAAATACCTACGAGCAAAGTCGTAAAAACAGGTTAAAGAAATAGATGGGTATAATAGATGTTATACAAAAATACGGTCTCGATATTTATGAAATACTAGCTGTGCCCGCGACTTCGTCCCCGTGGAATAGTAATTCTTCATAAGGCTTCATATTTTCCCCGTTTTTTACACATTTTCCACTGTTTCTTCGCTTTATATAGCCTAAAGCCTTCCTCGATAAATGGGTCTATCCAACAAAAAAATAATTTTTGAATTCGAACCAGTAGTTCCTGAGATTAGCGCGTTCAAACAAACAAACAAACAAACTATTCAGCTTTATAATATTAGTATAGATTGTGATTTTCACTAAAGTTTTCAAAACTTGAGCGTAAAATTAATGCGATTTAAATTTGTTACAATTGTTTTATTCCAAAATGTGAACAGTCATTAAAAAAAGCTCTTATAAAGGACAAGTCCTTCATTACCTCGAGTGTTACCTACTATGGATAAAAAAATCATATACTGTTTATATATAAACACTAGCGGTCCCGGCAGACGTCATCCTGTCCGTTCGAAATTCAAATTAGGTAACTTTAGTTAGACAACATTTGTATGGGAAAAGAAAAGGGCTGTTTTTAGGGATTTCCCGGCAATTATTCGATTTTTTCTCGCAGTAAGAACCATCCTTGGACTTCAACGAACATTTAAAAAAAAAATTAGCCAAATTGGTCCAGGTGTTGTCGAGTTATGCGCTTACCAACACATTTTGCGATTCATCTATACTAATATTATAAAGAGGAAATATTTGTATTTTTGTATGTTTGTAATGAATAGGCTCCGAAACTACTGGACCGATTTCAAAAATTCTTTCACCTTTGGAAAGCTACATTATCCCCGAGTAACATAGGCTATATAATATCACGCTAGGTCTTATAGTTGCGGAGCAGTAACCGAAAATGTTTCAAAAACGGGGGAAAAGTATCGTTTCTGAGGCCTTAAAAAAATCTTAAGTCCCCCCGTGCGAAGCCGGGACGGGCCGCTAGTTATATATAAAGAAGAGAAGAAGATAGAAGATAGATGAACTCGTATTTCTACTGTGTCCTCTTCGTCCAGCTTGTATGGGAGACCGCCCAAGCGTGGGCACTGCGCCGGTGGCGCTGGGCGCGGGAGGCTGCGCTCGTGGAGGGCAGCTGGCGCTGGGAGCCCGCTACTGCGCTGAGGTATCGGCTGCTGGTGAGACTCACCGCCACTGAGCAGAGTGGACAGGTAAAAATATAACTCGCTGCTTTTCTAGAATAGTGTCACAACTCGAAATAATTTGTTACTCCATTTAAGACTGTGAACCGTCACATATAAATTTCAATTCAGAATGGTAACACATTTCGAGTTGTGACACTATTCCAGAGAAGCAGCGATTACTGTTGACTATATTAGTAGTATAGCAGTGAGTACAATGTTTAGTCGACATCAAATATAGTGGCCAAATTGGTTCATTTAAGATGCTGACTGCACATGATATCTCTGCAAGCATTTAACTTTACGCTTAATATATCAACACATAGTACATTACGCACCAAGGCCAGTAAAATAAAAAATGTCTCAGATCACAAGCAATTGTCGTCCGAGGCGAAGCCGAGGTTGACAAAAATGTGATCTGAGGCTTTTTTATTTACTGGCCGAGGTCAGTATACTATTTTTCTGTTCGACGAAGCCAGAAAGCGGTAATTTCATTTAGCGCAGCGGCCAGAAAGTTGGCGCTTTCTGGCCGGAGAACAGAAAATATAATTTATGTACCTAATTGTTACGTTATGATACCACCACTGCAAAACATTAAATGAAGTAAATTAATAAATTAGGAGCTAAGTACAGGTCCTCACTGATAGAAACAAAATACAAAATACTGAAATCTGTAATGCTCTGCCTGCATGAAATACATGTCTGTGGCCTATTTTTAGAAAGGTTTTTTTAGATGGGCGTTACTTGTGACTTCTGACCGACCTTAACCTAACGTGTATTGATGTCTTTGGTTGGTTATTTTTTTTAGACTACGTCAACGCTGCGTCAGTTGGAAGTGGTTCGTCCATTAGGCGCGGCACGACTCGTGTCAGTGCCTTACGTAACTGAGTCTGCGAAAATAGCACTCATACTACCGGTGCTCGTCGAGCAAGTTCACGCACAAGCTGGCGGACAAGCTGCCGAACAAGTTAATGCAGAAGTGGCTGCCGCGCTCGAATTCATGCAACGATATGAAGCGGTTTGTCTGAACAAGGACAAGAATACAGAGTTGATAGTTGTGAGTACTTATAGCTAATAAAAAAAAAATATATTTCAGACCAACAACGTCCATATTGTGTTAGTAACAGTCCTTATAACTACTATTAATCCAAACCCTAAAATTATAAATGCGAAAGTGACTCTGTCTGTCAGTCTCGCTTTCAAGCTATAATTACTGAAGCGATTTAAATAAAACTGAAAAAGGACGTAGGCATATATATTAAAAGGGGGCGGTGAATTGTTGTAAGAAAGTCCACGCGGATGGAGTCGCGGACAAAAGTTGGTTATATATATTTTCTGAAAGCTTTTATGTAACTTTCATTGTATGTAAGGATGTTAGGGTGAAATCTTAATTAATTTTAAAGCAGACAACTTAAACCGATGAATTTTTGTACACATGTTCAGTTTGAATAACAATGCATGGTTAAATATGTGACGTCATTCTAAAACCATATTACAGAGGTTTACAGGGGGGGTGGAAAGAAAAAGAGCTACAATATTAACGGAACGAAATACCATTGATAGTAAAAACCCAGGAAAAAGTTCAATCCTAACTAATATTATAAATACGAAAGTAACTCTGTCTGTCTGTCTGTCTGTCTGTTACGCTTTCACGCTAAAACTACTGAACCGATTGAAATGAAATTTGGTACAAAGAAAGTCTGGAGCCTGAGAAAGGACATAGGCTACTTTTTAACCGACTGCAAAAAAGGAGGAGTTCCACGCGGACGAAGTCGCGGGCAGAAGCTAGTGAGATTATATTACATTTAAATAATATTAAATCTTTCAATCTGTATGACAATTGTCTCTTTATAACAGGTGCTTGTGTTGCGAGACCCCGCAGCTGTATCGGCTGCGACTCCGCTGCGTGAAGTGATCACAGCGCTGCTGGCGCGACACCGCACCGCCATCGACGTCATAGAAACCAATCTGCCCGAAGGTAATGGACTGATTAAGCTTTCGAACCAGAGATGTTGGTTATTTTAGTATATAGTAAAATATAATAATACAAAATATAGTAAGTAAATATAGTACCTAACCTGACATCTGCATCCGCCGATGTGTGTCTTTTAACTAAAAACATCTGGTTATATCGCGAGATAACTATCGAAAAAAAAAAGGAAATGTTTGACTATTTCTTGAGTTTCTAAATGCTAAAGAGTATCAAGTTTTTCTACTATAATTTATTATCAACTAGCTTCTGCCCGCGACTTCGTCCGCGTGGAACTCCTCCTTTTTTGCAGTCGATTAAAAAGTAGCCTATGTTCTTTCTTAGGCTCCAGACTTTCTTTGTACCAAATTTTATTTAAATCGGCCCAGTAGTTTTAGCGTGAAAGCGTAACAGACAGACAGACAGAGTTACTTTCGCATTTATAATATTAGTAAGGATTACTAATAACGTTATTCGGTACGCGACTTACTAACTTCGCTAGTTATTTGGAGCTCATGTAATATTTTTATCAATTAGAAAATTGGCAAATAGCTTAAAAATGATGTACTTAACCTTTATAATCTTAACTATTAGGTGCTATTGGTCCGGTGGAGACAGAACAGCACGTACGGGACGGCTCGCAGCGCGTCGCTCTCGTCGCGGCACTCGGGAAACTGCAGCGAGACGCGCTCCTCCTGCTGGCGGATTCACGGATGGAGTTCAACGAGGACTTCCTCAACCGGGTAAGTGTACAAATAATTTTCGTATTATTTCTGTAACCGTGCTTAAAGAGCGCTGTAACGAATGTGGTTTGCTTTCTGCATTTTATATTGAAATTTGTGAATGTGTGATTGTATTTTATAGTCTACTAAGTTTTTGACTGTCGTCAACCCGATATATGCTTTAAATTTCTCGAAACGTCAATTCCAATGTGAAGTCGCGAAACCGCCGAAAATTATTACGAAACAATTGACTTTATGTATTAGTTAATAAAAGGAAACCCTATGAAATATAGACTGTACTAGCGACCCGCCCCGGTTTCGCACGGGTAGGTTTATTATGCATGTATATTGTATCTCTATAATTATATAAAAGGAGAAACTAACTTAATCACTGACATGTCAAGGCAGGGCCTAAGCTATGAGGGTTAGAAATATGAAATTTTGCACTGGGGCTGGTTTTATAACGTAGACGAAGACTAAAAAAGGATTTAACATTTTCTTAGTAACATTGTATATGTATTTGCAGGTCCGCATGAACAGCATACCGGGGTCGCAGTGGTTCCTCCCGCTGGCGTTCGCTCGCTACGCTCAGTACGCTCACCCGAGCTACGTGCAGGCTGACGGCTCGCGGCCGCAGCACCACACCGGCCGGTACACGCGGCGAGTGCCCGCGCTCGCGGTGCACCGCGGCGACATCGTCAGAGGTACGTACACAAATGTATATTTTATTCTAGTTGTTATTAGTATAATTTTATCATAAGTACTTAGTTGTTAATATTTGGTCTGGTATCATGAACTTATCCAGCGAATGTCGTGCTGATTTTCTTGAGAAATATTTTTTTTTTTTCAAATTTCACCTATGAAAATTTGAAATTGTACGTATTTTTCAATGCCAAATTTTGTCCAAAATAGATAAGAAAAATAGATGTTTGCCAATTCTCAGACCTATCCTATATATGCGCAAAAAATGTACTAAAAAATTCATCGGTTGAAGCTATCTGCTTCAAAATTCAGCAAGACTTCACATACTTACATTGCAAATAAAAGCTTTTGATATTCCACAGCGATCGGCGAATGGACGGCCTCAAACGGTGCGGTAACGGCGTCCGTATCGGATATACTAGCCGCGTCGTCCCTGCGTTGCTTGCGCGCTCCCGAGCCCGGGCTCGTGCTGTCTCCGGCGCCGCAGCCTTGCACCGCCAAGCCCGAACTGCGGGGGAAGTGCCTAACAGAACTACGTGATGAGGGTGATTTCGCGTATTTAGAACTAGGCGCTAAGCATGCCCTAGCCAAACTACTACTAGAGACCATGGCCGAGGTTGAAGGATAGCTTGGTACTTGTTTATTGGGTACTTGACTCGTGTAATGATTGTTATGGCATTATCGATTTTTTTGATGACGGTGTGACGTCACTCAACCACAAGATAGAATATAAATAAGAGGTGGATTTCATAATAAGTACATAATCAAAAATGAAAAATGTTTTTGTTTTAACTCACAATATTCTTAATATATTATATATTAAATACGCGAGTTAAATCAACGTTTTTATAAATTGACAAGTAGCCAATTAGCATATTGTTGTGATAAGAGTGACACTCGAAAATGTACTTTGTGCCAATGCGTTAAATGTTAAATTTTCGAAACGTATACCCGTTAAGTTTTATTGTAATTTCTATGTTTACTGGTTTTTTATTTTACACTGACATTTATAGCAGGACATGCATTAATGTAATTGAAGATTATAGCTACATTTTATACTTTCAATTGTTTTTTTATTTCTGTATAACCTAACCCAACTTCGTGTGCAATGAATGAACAAACATATTATTCTCCTTATATTAGGCGTTGTTGAATTATACGCTTAGCATGAAAGTGGTGATGGAAAAATTAAAAAAGTTTACTTCTCGAGTGGGGTATCAAATGATATCTACACGTGTACATAACAAAATTAAATTATAATTCTAATTGGTTAAGACCTTAGAGCATATACAACTGGAGAAGCCTTTGGCACTATTTGTCATACAAATTTTTAGCCACTTTTAGCGGGGGACGGGGTAGGAACACATACAAAAACTGGAAATAATTCTCATCGTTATAAACGCACACTAATAGAAACTGTCAACACTAGAATGATTTTATTCACACTAGCACAAACATGATTATAAACGACAGGTCCGTACACAAGTTTGTGGCTAACCCTAAGAACGTGCACTCGGGCCTAAGTAGTTTAAAAATTATAACGAGTGCAAGTGGGGATGGAAGACACAAGTATCCTTACTAATCCTTACTAATATTATAAATGCGAAAGTAACTCTGTTAAGCTTTCACGCTAAAACTACTGGACCGATTTAAATGAAATTTGGTACAACGAAAGTCTGGAGCCTGAGAAAGGACAAAGGCTACTTTTTAACCGACTGCAAAAAAGGAGGAGTTCCACGCGGGCGAAGTCGCGGGCAGAAGCTAGTTCTAAATAAAACACATAAATAGTATGCTCTTAAATGCGGTTTATTTAGTTAATAAACAGAAACAATAATTAAACCGACTCCCCCACCACGCCGGCACACGACACCTAACATCAATTACCAACTTGTGCAACTACCAACTAAACACCAGTAACAATTCAGTGCAAGTGTAAATAAAACTGTACCAAAATTTATATAATCTTTGTCAACTAACACCGAACTGCTTCTAGAGTTCAGATTTCACATGCGGAATAAATTCCGTGATGGCGAAATATCACATGTGCTTTCGAGACGCTTTGAGCGACAAACACGCGTGTCGGTGTCGCGCCACGGCGCTTTAACCCTAGTAATAAAATAAACTTAAAATGTAAATGTCTTTTCTGGCGACGCTACAACTAAATAACTGCCGCTGCCGCCGTGCCGCGCGGCACGACTACACGCAGCGCGCGGGCTTATAGCTAAAATTCAGCTAACACGCGGACAACAATACACCTCTAATATAGATTTAAAAAGTATATTCTGTTAATTTATTTAGCAATTCATTACTTTTCACCTCTCGTCTCAATTGATTGGTATATGTAGTCTGATATTTAGTTACCCTATCGTGTAAGACCTTACATTATGTTTTTCTCGAAGTCCTGCTGAAAAAGGGCATAACCGTCAAAGGGTACGTTAGTGAAAATGGATGACATGCAGTATTACACTTATGCTCTTTTCTAATTAGGACCATATAACACTTATACCTTTATTGATTAGGACTCCGAAATGATGTCATAGCAAATTTTAATTTGTTGCTAGACAATGGGCTCAATTGAGCAAACCCGAATCTTCCAAACATAATCGACAGGTAACATAGTAAAATCTATCTCTATTATATCCATATTGAAGTTCACATCAACTATACATACAACATATAGTATTGCTTCAGTTATAAACTAGGAATCATCGCGGCAAACACATGCTAACCCGCAACGGTGCTTGGTATAAAAGGCCGATATATAAATATAGCGTCGCGCCGCCTCGCACGAGCACCCAGTCCGACGCACATACGACTTCTCGGTTGGTCCTGTGCGCCCGAACTTTCATAGGAATGTAATTTTGCTATTGCTCGCACGGCATTGCGTCTTTCTCGTACATAATTCATTATAAAATGCGTGTAAAGGCATCGCATCGCCGCGGCCGCCGTGTGCGACTTTCAGTCAATTACGGTCTTAGCGACTTAGTCGGCCGTCGCCGTCAGTCGCACGCGCCGGCTACGGACCGATCGCGAACAATTTTGAGGTAGAGGTTTACAAATTTTCACTAATATAAAATGCGATCACAATAAATTACTTTGTAAAACATTAATAATACTCATCGCTTCGGAAGCGGTGCCTATGATACTGATGCATTAAACATTTTTTTGTTTGTTAATAATACGATATCATACAATGGATGGAAGCGCTCTGCGTTAGTCGACCGAAGCAGCGGCGCTCGGTGGTGTCTGAAACAGAACATAGCACGTGTTATTCAATTTCAAATTTATTGATATGATACGATATCTCTAGTTTCAATTTAAAAACAAACTTTGTCGCGTAGCATTGCGGCACATTGCATGTTTAATCATTTGCATAAAGAATGAAGGTCGCAGCGAACTTTTTACATAAATTGAACTGCGTGTAATAAAATCTACAAAACTTTGCATTTCGATTTCTCAGCAAATTATGGTCATATCAGATATTGCACGACACAAAACCTTGAATTCTAAGTTAAATTAAGTCCATTTAACTACATTTTACAATCCGAAAAAAGTCGATGTTTTCGAATTGAGTAATTTTTGAATCACTTTTTTTACCTGTCTGATAATTTGTAAAATTAATCTATTTCTAAAATCCCATACGGTCTCAGAATATAATATAATCAGCAAGAATGTTAAACGAGTATCTAGTAAATACCTGGTCCTCCTTTTTCTCCACCGGACCAGGGGCGTTGGGGTCCCCGGACAGAGGCGCTTTGGCACCGGGCCCTTCGGGGGTAGCGGGGGTCAGCGGCGGCGGGGGCAGGCCGGGGTCGCGGAGACACGTCCAGTGCGAGTCCACGTCGGCGAGCACCTCCACGCAGGAGAGGAACTCCTGCCCCGAGAACCCGCCGGCCGCGTACAGCGCGCCGCCGAGCCCCGCCAGCCCCAGACCAGCGCGCGCGCGGCGCAGCGGCGGCCCCGGCTGCGGGGAGACCGGACTTGTAGGCACGACAATAGAGAGCAGGCTTGTAGGCAGTGTTGCCAATTTAGCGATTTTGTCGCTAGAACTAGCGACTTTTGCTTAAGGCTTAGCGACAAAAAAAAAGTTTTGACGACAAAAACAGTTTAGCGACTTATCCGGCGACTTTTGGTGTACAAATTAAAACAGTTCTAGAGCCAGTAATAGATACATTTTTTGTCAAATCGACACAGAATTATTCAATGCCAAGAGATACATAATAATATGGAAAACGACAAATGCGATAGCGCACCAAATTCAAACTTTATTTAATTGAAGTTCCATTTGTATTTTAATATGGGGGGGGGGGGGTCCCCGAACTTTTTATTTTATTTTATTTTATTTTATTTTATTAGGAAGACTTACAGCTAAATGTTTACATATATGATTGCAAAGAAATAGCACAAAATAAGCCATTAACAAGTCTTCGCCTATGGTACAAATTTAGTTAACTTGCAATCGAGTAAAACGGGTTATCTAATACAAGCAAAAAAAAAAAAAAAAACTTAAAACATAAACTACGCCACCCAAAATTACAGTTAAAAACATTCTCATTTTCTCAGTTAATGCACATAATTTTACACACACCTACATGTACAGAAATGCGATTAATATTATTTGTAGGTAGTTTTCTTACACATCTATATAAAAAATCCCAATGTCACCGTCCTACACTATAATAAGGTCAGGTTACCCGAGTCCTAATAACACTGCCAATGATATAATATTAAACAATAACCGATCAACTGTCAAAGAAGGATTTAGAAGTAAGCTCTTTTGGAACATGGCTTTTATCACTGAAGATATCAAAGTGGGAAGAGAACTGGTCATTATATAGTTTTGAAGTTCTCCAAATAAAGGAATTTCTTTTAAAGTTTTTCCGAGAAGGTGGAAGGAATAGTTTGAAGTGATTACGTCTCGTCTGCTTGCGTGGTGGGACTACAAAGGATATCATTGACAGAAGCTCCGAGGAATCCACTTCGCCAGTGATAATTTTGGATAAAAATACAAGATCAGCAGCTTCCCTACGCTTGTTGAGTGGTAATAAGTGAAAGTGCTTGCAACGGTCGTGATAATCGTCAATGCCCGTCTTATATCTTCTATTAAGGTACCGAAGGAACTTGCGTTGAATACCTTCTAATCTATTGATATAGGTTTGATAGCTAGGGTTCCAAACTTGGGAGGCGTACTCAACCTGACTCCTTACTAATGAGCAATAAAGGATCTTGATAGTTTTACACATTTTGAAATTCCTCGATATTCTAAACAAAAATCCCAATGCTTTCATAGCTTTTGCAGATATTTTTGCAATGTGCTTGTCATAAATTAATTTGGTGTCAAGTAAAACACCGAGATCACGTATTTCCGAAGAACGTGAGAGTAATTGTCCATTGACTTCGTAACCAAAGGGAATGGGATTCGGTTTACGCGTAAAGGAAATACAGCTGCACTTGCTAACATTTAGTTCTAATCTGTTGAGTGCACAGTAGTTAAACAACCTATCCAGATCTTCTTGAAGTAGTTGGGCATCAACTGGTGATTTAATCGGTCTGAGAATCTTCATGTCGTCCGCAAAGAGAAGGACTTCCGAGTTTGTAAAACAAGAGCCAATATCTGATATAAAGAGCGTAAATAATAGAGGCCCTAAAATAGAACCCTGAGGAACACCTGATGGTATCCCGGCAGGATTGGCGTTGTAGCCGTTTACAACAACTGTCTGAGTTCTATTTTCGACATAGGACGAGAACCATCTATAGAGATCGCCTCTGATTCCTGCTTCAAAGAGCTTCTGTAAGAGGATGCGATGATCTATGCGGTCGAAAGCTTTTTTGTAGTCCGTATAGATTACATCTACCTGTATACCAGCGTCCATACTTGTGGTGATTTTTTCGGTGAAGATGGTAAGGTTTGTTGTGGTTGATCTGCCTGGTATGAAGCCGTGTTGCGAGTTGGTTATGTATGTATGGTTATGTTTAAGTTTTAGCGACTTTCTGGCGACTTTTGACTTTGAGTTTAGCGACTCGAATTTCTAGGAGTTGGCAACACTGCTTGTAGGCACGACAATAGAGAGCAGGCTTGTAGGCACGACAATAGAGAGCAGGCTTGTAGGTACGATAATAGAGAGCAGACTTGTAGGCACGACAATAGAGAGCAGACTTGTAGGCACGATAATAGAGATTTGCTAATATACGGCAGTTAATAAAATTTGTTCCGAGCGGTGAAATAATTGTCCAATAGTAGTACTTAATATAGAATAATTTTTACTGTAACCGTTCCATTTAAATCGGATAAAACGGTTGAAAGTAATTAGTATACCAATAAATCATAAAGCAAATAAGATTTGAAATAAAATGAAAAACATTACCGATAAGAATTTAGGCCAAATGATAAAAATTACATAAGGAGCAATGTTAACAATCGCCTACATACCAGACGTACATAATTTATTACTTAATTATTATTTGCAAGGTAACTGCCGCGCGAATTCGTGACCGTGGTACCATCGATTATTAACGCTCATTAGTTAAGTACTCTAGTGCGAGCTGGTCCTTGCCAGTACTTGAAGATCCTGACGCGAGCGCATACCTGCCAGCTGGCGTTGGCGAAGTCCTCGCAGGCGTCCGGCAGCAGCCAGTCGACGCGGCGCAGCGAGGCGGCGCCGTCCGACCCGCCCGCCGACACCAGCCGCCCTCGCCACGCCGCGCCGCCCATCGAGCGCCGCGCCGTGGGCAGCGCCGGCCCCGCCGCCCAGCCCGCGCCCTCCCCGCCCGCCCCGCCCTCCTCGCCCGGCGCCGGCAGGTTCAGCCGCTCCGTCGACGCCAGGCAGCGCCACGCGTCGCACCCGCCCAGCGCCCAGAGCGCGCCGCCCCACACCACCGCCGCGCACTGCGACCGCGCCGCCAGCAGCGGCGGCGCCTCCCGCCACCCGCCGCCCTCGCTCCACGCGCTCACCGCCTTCAGGCTGCGCCCGCCCGCCCAGCCGCCCACCAGCCACAGCGTGCCGCGCTCCGCGCACGCCGCCGCCGCCGCGTGCGACCGCGCGCCCGGCAGCCGCGCGCCCGCCGCCCACGCGCCCCCGCGCCCCTCCTCCCGCTCCGAGTACACCTCCACCGAGTCCAGCTCGTTGTGGCCGTCGCTGCCGCCGAGCGCGTACACGCGGCCGCCGAGCTCCACCGCCGGGAAGCGCGCGCGGTCGCCGCGCATGTCCGGCAGCGGCGACCACGCGTTCGTCTCGGGGTCGTACGCCTCGCACTGGCGCAGCACGCGCGCGCGGTCGTAGCCGCCGCACACGAGCAGCCGGCGGCCGAGCGCGGCGGCGCCGTGCGCGCAGCGGCCCAGCGCCAGCTCCGCGCGGCGCTCGCCCTCCGGCTCGGCGGGCGCGTCGGCCGCGTGCCCGAGCCGCCCGCCGCGCGCCACCGGCCCGCCCGCCGCGCGCCACGTCACGCGCGCGCCCAGCAGCCGCCCGCGCACCGCCAGCAGCGCCTGCGTGGCGCGCGGCCCGATCTGCCGCGCCGCCAGCACGGCGCAGTCGCCGCCCGCGCCGCGCGCCCGCTCCCGCGCGCCCAGCTCGAGGCCGGGCAGCGCGCGCGGCGGCGCCGGGGCGGCGGGGGAGCCTCGCGCGCGGCGGGCGGCGGCGTCGCGCCGGTACTGCTGCAGCTCGGGCGCGTCGCCGCGGGCGGCCGGCAGCTCGCCGCAGTCGCGCAGCTCGCCGCCGCCGTCCACGAACAGCAGGTGCGTGCGCGAGCACAGGTCCTCCAGCTGTTCGCGAAAGTCGAGGATCAGAAGATATCGAGGAACGTCGGACGGGGCGACCGGATCGGGCGATCTCGCGGATCGGCGAGACGCGACGGTTCCCCGGCGGTACTCACGTCGAGGTCCCCGGCGGTGTAGGCGCGGTCGCGCAGCCAGGCCAGCGCGGCGTCGGCGACGGCGCGCGGCGCCTCCCCGCCGTCCTCGGCGCTGGACTCGCGCAGCAGCTCGGCGCGCACCGACGGCAGCGCGCCGAGCACGCCGGCGCTGCACACCTCCTCGAACTGTTCACAGACATGCTCGAGCTCACGCGCTACACTAAATGTTCTACTCACGCAAAAAAAAAACACACCAAACGAGTGTTTCGAAAGGAAGTAATGTACAAGGAGCGGTCGGGATCCCCGCGGTCCCGATTCGAGGTACGTGCGACCGCGAGCGGAATGCCGACGTAGAGGTACTCACGTGTTGGGCGATGAAGGTGTCGAGCGCGTGGCGCAGGTGCGGCGCCAGGTCGGGCAGCGCGCGCAGCTCGAGGCAGTCCTGCGGCGTCACGCGGCGCACGAGGCGCTCGGCCAGCGCGCCGCGGGCCGCCTCCATGCGCAGGCGCCACGCCGCCGTGTACAGCCGCCGCGCGCACCCGCCCTCGTCCCCGGCGCCGGAGCCGCCGCCCCGCAGCCGGCCCGTGTACGCGAACTCGACGAGCGCGCGCACGGAGGCGGCGTCCACGCCGGGCACGCGGTAGACGGGCGCGGCGGGCGGCGTCGCGGGCTCGGCGGGCGCCGCGGGCGCTCCGAGCGCCTCCAGCAGGTAGGGCGAGGCGGCGGCCAGCACGGCGCGGTGCGCGGGCGTCTCCTCGCCGCCGGCCAGCAGCAGCACGTCGTAGTGCTGGCGCGACTTGCGCAGCGCGTTGAGCGCCGCCAGCGCGCGCGCGGGCAGTCCCGGGTCGTCCACTAGCAGCTCGCACTCGGCCGGCTCGTCGCGCTCCGACCCCGACCCGTCCGACTCGTCGCCCCCTGCTGATGACCATCCGTATCGTGTATTAGTGGGAGACGACGCGAATTTTTATTAAAATATACCGTCTAGTGGTACAGGGATAACATTTAATTCTAGTGTTCGTATAGATAGGTAAGTAATTAAGTATTTACCTATACTTACAACCACTAGATTTAAAACTTGTAAACTATCTACTAACCTACCCACATGTGTATTTTCCGTTGGCTACCTATAGGTAAGTTGAGTCTATAACCTATATGAAAAGATACCTAAAACATGGGCTTGTTAACATTAAATATTACAATTAGGTACAATGTTTTCCATGGAGGCATTTTCACGTGTTACTCCTAAGTAATTACACGGTGTATGACTACTTGTAATAGAATGACTAGCTACTGAAGTAATTACAGTATTTCATCGTTGTTTCGTCTGTCTCAATTTGTCTCTTTTATGTAGGTTGACTAGCGAGGAGATCAAAGGAGTTAAAAGATATGCCAACAGATTGAATCACTAATGAGTTAAGGAACAAAACAGAAATAGTAACACATAAAATTAACGCTCGCTTTTTATCTACCTACATACATACATACTACATTCTTATGTAAGTAAGTAAAACAGCAATCTGAAAGTACCTATGGGAAGAGGGGTCGGCAAAGAAATGAAACATTCATTGATTTGACTTTGAAGAAAGTTAATCTGCTGTCTGTACGGGTCAAGGTCACTTGCGGGGCTTCTTGCCCGCGGCCGGCCGGCGCGACCTTCGCGCAGACAACTGTGGCCGTACTACGACTTTATTCATAAGATCGAACCAATTACGAACTTCAATGCATAAATAAATTCACAATTGCATTAACCGCCCCGCGTACCAACAAACATACTTATTGTCTCATCGACTATGATCAGATAAAGACATTATTGCAAACAATCACAATAATCACTGATAACTATGATAGACGTAGGTATTACATATACAAAGCTGGAATTTTCCTATTAGACTTTGTTCAGCAATGGAACTACTAGATTCTCGAAACGTCAATATAAAAACAATACCCGTGGGTAGGTACATTTTAACCGACGAAAACTGAGGAGATTCTCAAATCGACGCGTAGGTATTTTTTTTTATGTAGGTACTTACCTATGACCTGGCATAACATTTTATATTAAATCTGTTATCTGTTGTTTTATTCCAACGTGTTACGCGAAAGTACCTACCTGTCATACTTTTTATATCTATGCTCGAACATCTAATGTACCGGCTAATCAGCGCCGGCTCGAACTGGATTCAAGCAATAGACTTTTATGGTCATAAACGAATTAATGTAGGTTACCAAGGTAGCTATATGAGGCACACAATTACTATCATTATTACTTCACTCCTCCTTCCAAGAAGGAGACGAGTAAACTCAGCTTGCGTAGTCATTATCGTAACTCACTATAATCCTCTGAATTTACAAGCCATCTCGTCTACTACCTATAAATAAAAATAAATGGCGCGGACGAGCGGTCGATCACTAGTCATTTACCTACACAAAGATAACAATGTCCAGCCTTGAACAATTTTATACCACTAAACACACAGTTACGCCTTCCGCGTTTATTTATTTGTCAAAGCCATTAATCATTTCATTATTTACTGGGCGAAGAAAAGGTCGACGGGAGACGCCTAGCCGTTGCCTCTACCGCGATCAGTGTTCAGCCTATAGGTACAATTACTTCAATTGCCTTAACGCATAGTTTCAGCGACCTACCTAAAACCTAGAGGAAGACACGCTGCGACGTACCCCCAGTCTCGGAAAGATTACGTGTTCTATTTCTTACTGATTTCGCGAAATATTTATCTACTTGTCTAAACAGACACTAATAATAATCTAATCGTAATCCGATTGGAACTACCATACTATAAAACTACCTACATAAACGTTAGTAAAAACTTAGAGCAGTTAAATGGCCATAATTGAGACAGTTACCAACCTACCTACTATTAGAACTACAAACTACCAAGATTCAGGTTATAAAGCATTGTAATTACTACAATTTTGACTGTTTTAAGATTTGGACCTACATTCATTAGTTTTTAGTTGAGGGATACTACTACTACCTGGCTACATATTCCCCTGCATAATATTATAACCTAATAGAATATAAAATTGTATCATACCGAAACCTTACTAAATTAGTTCTGTCCTCAAAAGATATTTTTAACAAGATTCATTTAAATTTATTTGTACCCACCACTATTTATTTTTATCTAATTTATTAATTGATCACACTCTAGTACAAATCTGCAAAAATCACAGCAGATGACCACCATAATATACATACTATGTTAAGACAAACAACATTTTTCATGAACATACACTGACACGAGAACCGATTGCAGTATCAATTGTGTCTACCGCTATCTCATTACACTGTAATGTGGCGCATTGTACACAATCAACAAATACGTAATAATATTATAATATTATGATGATAATTATCAACTACATATGAATGGTTGATAATATATTATCTTCTTTATTAGTAACTATACAACACAGAGAAATAATAACAGTAATACCATAATGTACATATTCCTTACGTCATTATACCATTTGTATCAAAGTTACTTCGCAAATCATTGTACCTATTAATAAACCAATTGAATTGGCAATGAGGATAATTTGTACAAAGAATTCAACTGTGTAAGACACTTTGTTAGGAACATTAATACCTACATTGCCTGATACACATTCCTTCAAAGGAAACTTGCAGACGATACTCACACATACTAACGTGTAAGTCCATTATTGTTAACTGAGTTATAAACCTTAAACTGAGACCAAACAGAAATTAAATGAAGGGGGAGAAGGTGATTTATATATTATACTGAACTTCTAACACTGCCAATATCTTAAAGGACTTGAAAATAATCAAATCTGCACTTTTTAACATGTGGGTATGTAGCATAAAATATGCCAGCCATCCGGGGTAAGCCAGGGGGCCGGCATAGGCAAGGATGTGGCGTGCTCACCGTGTCCATTGCTCTCAGCGCCGCGCATTTCTGCGTCCTGCAACAATAACACGCGTATCACTTCGAGGCTCTAGTTACGAGCAGGTCCGAGGCCGCACCGCGAGCAAAGAGCCGCGGCCACCGCACTAACCGGATTACTCCGAAGCGCGGCGGCTGCGGCGAGGTTGCGGCGCAGTACCTAGTCACATGGCCGACGTAAACAAACCCACCTGATGCTCTATCCTGGGCTAGTAACCCGCTTGCCGCGCGATATGCGCGAGTGCCGCGGTCACAGACCACACATTTCGCATAAGCAGTCCAGAGAACTGGTTCTCGGCTACGCAATGAAGCAGAGACCGCACCTCGCGAAATCAGCACTTGTTTTGACGGCCGTCTCAAACATGACAGATTCACTTTTTAAAATGTATAGCAGTGTTGCCAGCATCATTTTTAAAGTACCCTTGATTTATAAAATATAACTCGGGAAAAGTATAATACTTAGAGCATAAACAACTGGAGAGGCCTTCGACAGACGTTCCCCTCTGCCAAGGTATAAGATAAATTATCTAACGCGTTTGTAAAAACTGTTTTCAAACCGCTCACTTTGACAGTGTGACAATCGAAGTCAAAGAGAAAAGAGCTCCTAAAAAATGTCTCCCTGCGCTAAAATAAGTCGTAACAATCCATCCACTGCATCAAATATACAAAAAAACAGTATTTCCTTTCATATGTAGGTATTTTTTTTGTTCATTAATTGTTATTTTAGAAATAATTATTTTCTCATTCACCACGTGAGAAGCATCGATTCAGGTATCGATTGCATTTTTATTCGTTTAAAATCGTTTAAAAATCTTTATGATAGTCTATGGTCACCATTGACTAACGGCACACATGTATAAAAAATTTGCAGAGTAGTGTATCCGATACTAGGCGCTAATTCGTTTGAATTAAAAGCGATAATAGCATCCAAAATCAAAATTCGGTTAGAGATGTACTTACTGGATAATATAAATATCGATGAATTTACAGTACAGATGATAAGAAGTACCTACGTATATATTCGTATTAGGTATTATTTTGTTAAAATATTTCTATTTCGTTATCCGATTTTCAACTTGGGATTCAGTAGTCTACTTATTTCTCCAGCTCTGCAGTAATAAACATTTGCCTATTTTTTCATATAAGATATAGTAGGTAATTGTAATTATTTAAGCATTATTGCTAAAAGAAGTTTACTTGTTTGCTGAACTACGTAGCAACTGACGTTTAATTCTATAATACTATGAATTAAAAAAGTAAGTACACAATTATGTATGAAGTTAAAATTATTATATTTAAATATAAATTGGTTGATCCGCCATTTTGTGTCAAATATAGATAAATGTATCGACAGCCACTTAATCAAGCACTATGTAATCGGTTCAAATCGGTTGCACACACATGTAAAACTTGTGTACGGACCTGTCGTTTATAATAATGTTTTTGATAGTGTGAATAAATTCCGCCTAGTCTTGACAGTTTCTATTAGTTTGCGTGTGTAACGATGAGAATTATTTTTACATCAGTGTGCAGTTTTTTGTATGTGTTCCTACCTCGTCCCCCGCTAAAAGTGGCTAAAAAATTTGTATGACAAATAGTGTCAAAGGCCTCTCCAGTTGTTTATGCTCTAAGGTATAATAGTATATTGCCAATTTTCAAAGTAAATAATTATTAAATTCTGTATTGATAAATATGTATAAAATCAAATTTATTTCATGCATTACATTACATTTGTACCTACTCACAGAAAGAAGACTTTTTAATTTTTTAATATTTAAATGCCGAATCCAATATATTAAATTAGACACCTACAAAATAAAATTTTCAATAATTACAGAAACTTCATTATAATACTTTTATTTTTATTAAGTCAGTATAAAAACTCCACGGATAAACCATTTTTTTTTAAGTCTTGTAAAGTTGGCTATAGATACCACTTCCGCTAGTTGAGACTGTTTGAGTCGTGTAAAAAACGACTAAGACAAGCTGTACGGTAGTCTAAGGTAAATAAATTATACCTACCTACTAACAAATAATTCGTATTTTTTACCTAGAAAGAGTTATTTATGCACACACCGTGCATTAAGGATGTTATATTCTATTTACCTATAGGTACTATTATAATAATGTGGAAAGGTTTGTTTGTTTGGATTAAATAGACTCCAAAACTACTGGATTGATTTGAAAAACAATTTCACTGTTGGGATACCACTTCCGCTAGTTGAGACTGTTTGAGTCGTGTAAAAAACGACTAAGACAAGCTGTACGGTAGTCTAAGGTAAATAAATTATACATACCTACTAACAAATAATTCATATTTTTTACCTAGAAAGAGTTATAATATGCACATACCGTTTTAGGCTTTAAGGATGTTATATTCTATTTACCTATAGGTACTATTATAATAATGTGGAAAGGTTTGTTTGTTTGGATTAAATAGACTCCAAAACTACTGGACTGATTTGAAAAACAATTTCACTGTTGGGAAGCTACACTATTCGTGTGTGACATAGGCTAAAATAAGATAAAATTTAGAAAAAATAAGGTGTCAACATTTTATGTACTTAGGTAGGTACGTAAGTATATATGATTATACACGGTTTTAAACTAGCTACCTACATAGTTTAGGTACACTATCCACATAATCACAACTATGCTACATTGTCATCGCTTGCTCGTTAGATTCTATGAGCATAATGACTGTTTAGTCCTTGGCTACATACACCTAAACACTCAACACATAGTTAAATACCTACCCATCAGGTTTTGTGAAATGAAAGAGACAACAATAGGAGTGAAATAGCGTTGTCCCTTTTAGATTAATCTTTTAACCCTCTGGCGACCTCCTAATACTTAAGATTAGCTATCCATACATTCCATGCGGCATATTATTCAACCTCCCTCCCGGATCGTCTACATTCTCTATTGAAGCTTTTATCACGTGATGATGCTTCGAAATATTGGTTGTAGATATATTTCTGGAAGGTTAAATTTAGGAAAATTTTAGTAGAAAGGTACCTACGTAATTACTTCATATAGCTCACCAAGATCTAAAGGGATGAAACTCAAAAAAGTTTCTTTTTAATATGTCCATATGCATCCAGGAACTTTCTGTACCTACCTATAGATTTATGCTTTTCAAATAGGTACCCAAAGCTAGAAGAGTGAGCTTAAATCTGCTTTATTGGTAGGTAGGTATTACTATAAGGAAGTTAGCGTTAGCTCCTCTTAGTAAGAGTTAGCTCCTTTTACATCTAGGTGTGTGATATTATTTACCTACCTACATAATTCGCATAATAATATAAAGGTACAGTTCTTAAGTGATTTAAACGAACAATTAAAAATATTACATTATATCGTTACCTACCTACCTACTTCATTAAAGATTCTAAGTCATAACATTTAAATCTGAATTCGCGTAGTGACATATTTCGGGTTAAGTCACTTTAGTACTGTATATGCATACTATATCTACACATACCTAAGTAGGTACTTATATACCTACTTACTGTCAATGTCTAATACAATAGCTAACTACTGCCTTCGATGTTGTTTGCAGCCGGTTGCCAGGAGACGCTGTGTCGATAGCCTGCGCTGCACCGTATTTTCCTACAGTCATACCTATAACAAATTGTATTTCCAATTTGAACAAATATCTACGCAATATCTCGTGTAATATCCACTAACATAATTCCTGTGATAAACATAAGTAATATAATTAAAACGTTGTCGGAAATATAATAGATATAAGGTGAGTCTGGCATAAATTCTTGCTGACGTTTCAGAATTTTACATACTGAAGTGTCATGAAATCCTTTGGTTGGTACGTAACGCGAGAATAAACGGGACTAATCTCATTTTAATGACCTAACGTGTCTGGAAGTTTGGAGTGATAAGGGAATGTTTGTCAGAAATATTACTCTAATGTTTATGTGATTTGATTACAATTTGGTGGTTAAGTTACGGTTAATTTTACAGTAGGTAATTAAAGAAAAATGTGGACGGCCTGAGACCATTTAGATTTAAGTAGGTACCTACTTATTTTGACTTTTGCATTCAGGGATGATAAAATAAAAGAAAAACACCATAAGTGTTATTATTATTAGTCTGCCTAGACCACAGTGTATAAAAGAGGTTTGATGTGTGATAAATTTATTAAATACCTATATTAATAGATAATTTCTTCTTTCGAAACTTCAGCATAGTTAGAAATTAATATGGGCACCTACCTAATGTTTTAAAAAAATATTATATACGCGAGTTAAATCCGTTATTTATCCGATGTTTTATTCCAATCTAATATTACGGTCTACTTATTTGGAATTAATAAGCATTAATAGCATGCACATAGGACACACATAGACTATCAGATTCACTCTATATCTATAACTGTAAGTGAGTGTCCATGATGGGTGGATCTTCGAGCGTTTGAGACGCCGTCATTGTCCTCTACATCTATATCTATAATGTTTGCAAATAATATTATTAAGTATCGATTGAAATAGTATTTGTAACAGTACCGGGGGATAATATCACTCAAATTTTTGTTACTTATTGACTCTGTTCTTAAATATAGTGTAGAGGACAATGACGGCGTCTCAAACGCTCGAAGATCCACCCTTATACACTCTTAATCTAGACTATAGGTAGGTAGGTACCTACTCAAAAAGCGCGCTCGAAATTATTCTGATTACTTAATAATGTTTATAAGTACTGACCTACATCTGTTATCTCATCTTCATTTAATGAGGGCCACCGCGTGTCAAAAATCCGCTAGATGCGCTAGTGTAGAATAAGGTCCAGCTGTCATGTACCACCAATCACAGGCCAGCTTGCCTCTCATTGGTGGAACATGACAGCTAGACCTCATTCTACACTAGCGCATCTAGCGGATTTCTGACACGCGGTGGCCCTCATTTCCAGCTAATATTATGTTTCTATATTCAAGTACATCCATCGGCTCTCCTAATCCAGTGCTATGGGTCTAAAGGATGTGCTCTCAGTATGGGCGGGGCGTGGCCGCGTGCGTTGCCACGTGTTGGTTCTAGGACTCGACGGCGCTGGCAAGACCAGCTTACTACGCGCGTTAGCCCCGCCTGAGCCACAACCCGTTAACACAGCCGCTGCAGACTTGTCTAGCGGAGCGAATGCGGCGCCAAGGGAGGAGCACTTTCAGAGTAAGTATTATTATACAGCGGTTTGCAGCGAAGTTCACATCACTGCAGTACACGATAGCTGCACAAGAATAACGATGGTTATGGCTGTGAGACCAACTATATATGATATATTATATTCTACTGGCTTCTGCCCGCACTCCGTCCGCGTGGAGTTAGTAATTACGGCAAGTAGAAGTAGCCTATGTCCTTTCTCGGGCTCTAGACTATCAGTGAACCAATTTTCATTTAAATCTGTTCAGTAGTTTTGATTCCTAGCGTCAAAGACATACCTACAGACAGAGTTACTTTCTTATTTGTAATACCTACCTATAAGATTTGGATTAATATTATAAGCGTGAAATCTTGTAAGAATGTATATTGCGACTATTTAGAATTAAATCTAATCTCATCTCATCTAGGAGTAGTCTACTTAATAAAAATATCTACGATGGTGACCACTTTAAGGTTACTCTAAGGTTACTCTAAGGTTACTCGATGGTTAATCTAGGCTGTACATGTACCTATTTTGGCTTGCAGGTGGAGGAGTTGCTTTCACAGCTTGTGACGTGCCAGGCGCGGCGCGGCTAAGAGCGCTATGGGAGAGACACTATCGCCGTGCCAACTCTGTTATCTTCGTCGTCGACGCTTCTGATCACTTGCGGCTTGGTGAGACGCGGCTTATTGTCCAAATTAACAGTTTCATCTACCTATCATTGTATTATGACATGCATCCTTTTAAAGATGCTATTTTTAAGCTAAAACTAACATACAAAGTTAGTTTTCTATTTTATCATTTCTAGTCCATAGTAGCAGTGGCGGGACTAGGGTTTCAGAATAGGGCAAGCCGAAAGATATGATATTGGTATAAGATACCTACCGAAAAAAATACGGAATGCATGCGATTGACAATACATAACATGCCTTTTCATAACGCCAAATAAGTTATTCAGTCATAATATAACTAGGTACTTATATTACCTACGTAGCTACTTATATTACCTACGTAGCTACTTATATTACCTACGTAGCTACGTTGTAATCCATAAGTTATTGCCGCCGAAAAAAATATGCAACACTAACAATATAATTTGTTTTAATAACAAAATACAATAATAATAAGAGGTACCGATCGTTTTAATACTTTCACCTTTTTCCAGATCAAAATTTAAATAAGTATTTTACCTTTGCTTCACGTACTTGCACCAAAACACACACTTTAAATCCCCATAAAGCACTATTTCTTTCATTTTGTAACACAATTATATGCCTACGTACTCACTGTTAAACTACAGTTAAATTAGAAAACTCTCGAACACTATGAAACCTTAAGAAGTTAACTAATCTTTAATCAAAACACAGAAAAATAATGTAAACACTTCACTCAATCAACCAAGTATTTAAATAACTGACGCGAAGTTCAAACGTGTTGCAGAACAGACAACTGACAGTCTGACACTATTACGCATGCGCCAAATTGGTTCGCAGCTAATTTCGTTAGCAAGCCCTGGATTAAAATCAACGATTTGACTGCAATAGAAATATCAATCTCTTATAGGTTAGAAAGAGAAATAAACACTAAGAGACAACATGAACGCAAGCCTCATAAAAGCCTCCAAGTGCGAGCGAGAGGTCGCGATCAGTCGTGGTTTCGTAAGCATCGATTGGTGCGCGTGATCTAACATATTATTGGCTGGCGGCGAGCGAGTGAGCGAGGTCATTGCATTCAACTGATCGAATATTATAGCGCGAACTTTTAAACAGTTCGAATGTTGATATTCCTGATGGACAATATTTTTAGTAGGGCAATCCGGGCTTTTCGGCTTGTATGAAGGGCACGCCCCTGCATAGTAGCACATATTATCCGTCTTTTCTAAGCATTCACATCTCAGTCGCATGTCATCTGTTACATTAGTGACCCCCACAGACCTCTGGATAATAAGATACTTATTTCATTGTTAAGATTATTATCCTCATTATTTGTTCCCTTTGTTTCTTCGTAAAGAATCTTTTTTGTTTAGTTTACCTACTTAACTTCTTCCTTAGTGAGTGTGTATGTAAAATTAATGGGTATATTGTACGTCCTGGGTTTAAAACTACCTGTGAAACTTGTAAGCATTTCGTCGTTGTCTCTAACGCCGAATTTCAAATTGACAATCCTGAGCACAGCGTAACGCCGACTAGCGCGCAAGTTCGGCGTTGTGAGGTAAAATCTGTGACCCTAGTTAGGTCATAAGGATTACGGACCTAACAAGGTAAATAACCTCTGTTGTACGTGATCCTGTTCACAGTGGTGGCCCGCGAGGAGCTGGCTCTGCTGGTGGCACACCCTGACATGGCATCGCGGCGCGTGCCTCTGCTAGTGCTGGCACATAAGAGCGACCGGCCGCGTGCGCTGACCCCGACCGCGCTTGCACAAGGTATACCTGCATACGAGTTTACCACTAGGTATACTCGAAAACATTACATATACCCCTTAACATTTCATAGGTAACGATCGAATTACATGTAGATTCCTAGATTAGTTTCTTAAATTAAAAGTAATAAAAGTCATAGAAAAAACTTTTAAACTTTGATTGCGTAAATATTTACGAAATCAAAGTATGTAACTATGTAGTTACACAAAATTGTTTTTTGTAAGTAGCTTAAATAGACCTTACAAACGTACACCTCATGTTCGAGTGCACTTGCGATTCTACAAGACCTCACACTCAACTTTCAAGTGTTCAAACTAATTCTATGTATTTTACGTATTATCTAATGAAAGCTATTGGGTTTTTTGACAGCGTTGTGCCTAGAACGCATCACGGACCGCGCCTGGCACGTGTGTGCCAGTAGTGCCCCATCAGCGCCTGCCGCCGACGGCATCGCTTGGCTATCACGGCAGCTTCGTGAACAACATACCCACAAGGACCATTAGAACACATTATCACCATATAAAGTGTACTGACCGCCACAACGACCGCTCCACTTTCACCGATTTGTAGCGAAGTTCATACCATAACAGTAGGCGCGTCATAGATTCCACTGTTGCAGAAAGGTGTTCCAAACGCCTCAACGACAGGTCTCATTCAGCAGTTTGTAACGAAGTTCACACCACATCAGTACACCGTAGCTGCAGCTGAGAGAACAACTATTTAGTGTGGTCCATTAATCACCACGTACTCGTATATCACTAAAGTTGATACGATGATAAGTACTTAAGATTCCAGTCATGTCATCTGCTTCTTGCAGGTTACAAAGATGTGTCTCAGTAAAAACAGTTAGGATCTAGTTACTTACATGTAATGTGTTGGTCCTTCTATGTCACAATTTACTTAAATTGGCAGCTATTAAGAAAAGCTAAATTCATTTATCGTTTACAGTTTTGTTAATGTTTAGGTTAAATTTTCTCGATATCTCTAAGCTAATTAATACCCACGTAACTGTATAATAGTGTGTGAATGAGTATTAGTGCTAAAATGACGAGCTTATTTGCTAATTATGCATATCAATAATTATTTACGTCCAGAATCCTAATGGTTTTAAGTTCTATTTATAAGCAGGTACCTTGGAAGTCGTAACATTTAAATACCATTTAATGTAGTAACTACAAATTAATAAACATAAATCTAAGATGAATTAGCATGTTTCCATCTTGAATTCAGTACAGTTTCATTTATAAGGTAATTTGTCTGTCAGTGCTTATACCAGCGAATATTCCTAGTTTCATAGTATAATAGTTTGCGGCTGCCGAGGGGAAGTAAATGGAAGTACTAAGTGGAGTTGAGGTATATTCTAACTTAGTATGAATTAATTACTGGAAATGCCAAGGTATATTGATGGAATAAATAATTTTACCAACGACGTAAGTCTAACTATCAACTTGAAATTGTACTTACTAACCTACTCTATAAGTTATAGTTTACGCAAAAATAATAACGGTATTTTTTTCTCAAAATATTATATCGTGATGCTTAGTTAGTAATTAATTGATGATAATAAACATTAAAAAATAATATGTGTTCGACTTTATTCTAAATTATTAAAGCGTTTACCCAAAACAAGCATTAAGAAACCGAGAGGGTATTAGAAATTATTAATTACTTTGGACTAAATATTTTTTTAAAAGCCATGACGTAAGCTTTAGGCCTCGCTCTTCCCTTAGGAGCCTATCGGGCTGAGCGTCCCTAGAGAAGCACTAATGAGCACGCTATAATGACTCTGGCAATACTTACTGTGAACCGCTCCCTGTTAGAGAGTCTGACGTTTGCTATTATTTAAAGGTCTTTGGGGTCTAGACGAGCCAACGTTCAACGTTAACGTTAAACGAAACGACCAAAATGTATGGGATTTGACATCCGCGAACGTTTGTGATGTACGTGACAGTGGATCGAGGTTGTCAAATCCCATTTTGGTGCCAACGTTCAGCGTTAACGTTCAACGTTAGCACCTTGGGCCCTAGACAAGTGCCCAACGTTCAACGTTAACGTTAAACGTTAGGACCAAAATGTATTGGATTTGACATCCGCGAACGACTGTCACGTACGTCACAAATGTCAAATCCCATACATTTTGGTGCAAACGTTTAACGTTAACGTTGAACGTTGGGCACTTGTCTAGCCCCCCTTGTCTAGACCCCTGTCGCTGTTCCGTACGTTAAACTTGTGCACTTTAATAAAACTGAGAGGAATTTACTTTCAATTGGAATGAAATAACTATTAACGGATTTAGCTCGCGTATTTTTATTTTATTATGTAGGTAACAATAGTATTTCATAATTCAGAATAGGGTAGTTTTTCAAAATTTGTAATTTAAATATTTAATAAGGTAGTTTGCATAACTGTATAAATCACTTTAGCGTTAGACTATTGTCAGCTCGGTCGTGCTACGATTATGGAAACTGTAAAGAATCCGAAACGTCATCTAATAAAATAAAATAAAAATACGCCAGTTAAATCAGCATATTGGAATGAAACAACTACATATTAACATATGTAGTTGTTTCATTCCAATATGTAATAACCGCGAAGGCATCAGAAATTATTACTTTCAATTGTTATGAAAATAAAATACATTAAAAACTCGACATTTGGATACAGGATATGTATAGGTATACCAAACTGTGAAAATTTAGAAATACCTACGTAAATAGATATTAAGAGATTTACCTAGTTACAAAAAATTGTGATTGCGTACATAAAGAAAATAAGGCAGAGTATTGCGTTAATAAGTATAATTAGCACGAGATGACCCCACGTTCGTAATAATACGTCACTCATATCTATACTAATATTATAAAGCTGAAGAGTTTGTTTGTTTGTTTGAACGCGCTAATCTCAGGAACTACTGGTTCGAATTCAAAAATTATTTGTTGGATAGACCATTTATCAAGGAAGGCTTTAGGCTATATGGACCGTGTTAAACGTTCGTGTGTCAACCCACAAAAAATCGGGTTTTGAGTTATGAATGCAGTTTTATTAAATAGATCATGAGGAATACGGCAGTGCAATCCATTTTGTTAAAAAAAAATCGTAGAATATTCTAGAGCACAAAATTGGTTATTGCTTTTTTCCTATGTCAGATTTGTATTTTTGCATTAATGTGTTAAGCCACATATAACACATTATTGCTTATTTCCCATGTCAGATTTGTATTTTTGCATTAATGTGTTAAGCCATATACCTATCACATTAATGCAAAATTCTAATTTGTTGTTTTGAAACGAACATATACATATTATGCAAACATTTTTAGAAAATGTAATAAAATAAACAACTAACGAATTAAAACTTTAATGTACTTAAGTAGGTACCCATTTATTTAAAGTTCTTATTGTTGTATAACATGTTTCAAATAACATTTTATGTTCTGCTAAAAATGAGAAATAGGTACAAGTTAACACTAACTTATTTTTTTATTACTTATTATTATTTTTATCATATTAAATAAAATATTTTAGGGTTCCGTATCTAAAAGGAATAAAAATTAACCCTTACAGGATTACTTTGTTGTCTGTGTGATCCTTTACCTCAGTAACGCGTGGAGGTAGGTATCAAACGAAAATTCATAGTAATATCAAATACTCAGGACTACCGTCCCTTGAAATTGTAACATAATTACAAAAAAATCGCCGACGCAATCAAAAGAGCCGCCGTTTATGCATAGATACAAACGTCATTAGATTTAAACGTGTGTGATAAAAATTAGAATATTATAATAAATAATAATATTAAAGAATGTACGAATTGTCGCCACAATTTATCAACTCTTCGAAAAATGGTTTTTAGGTGGTTTATTAACTTTTTAGGTACGGAAGTATATATTATTGGTTTAATTCAATATGATAAAATAATAATAATGTTTAGTATTTAGTATAAAACTATTTTATTTTTTTTTCTTATTGTCTATGGTGCGTATGTAGGAGCGCATCTTAATTGTAGCACTACGACGTGACGTCACTTACATTTTAAAAATGGAAACTTCTTCCGGTATGTCGTTCGATTAGAAGCACACGCGTAGTAACAGCTCCTTAGTTTTGGAAATTAATATTTGCGAGCAAGCGTCTTACGGCCTGTTAATAAATCACTGTTGGTGTCCGTATACCCTGGACAAGCTGGAGATACTCAGGAGACAGACCAGGGGCCCCAAAAGGTCATATAAGCTCAACGGTGGAATCCAGGTAACGAGGCGCATGCAAGTCTTTTTTCTTACCTAATATACAGTCCATTAAAATATCGTACATAATTTTGGTCCTTCGAACCGGATGTTTGTTTAAATTTGATTTTATTAAAAATCAAGTGCTTCATTTTCCAAATTTTACGTCACGTTTTTCGTTTGTGTTACGATTAATATTGCGTACGACCGCGGCGTCCATATTGAATTTATTCGTTGTTCTTATTTCGACTTTTCATGTGTAATTATTTAGTGTTGAATTGCGTTGTGTGTACATTTTGCAATTAAATAATAGAAAAGTTCGATAGTTGTCATCAAATTTATTACTTATTTATCGTGTGTGTTTATGAATAAATAAGTACGAATTTGATTCCGAACATAACATAATTCATAATTTTTAAATTTGGAATGTGCGGGGTAGATTCGCGTACTGCATGTCCGTGACGTGCGCGGTGCGGCGCGTTGTGCTTTGTTATTTCGCTAGTCGAACGGTTTGTATTTACCATCGCATAAGTTATTAATGTTTAACGTAATATTCTCATATAAATTGTGAAGTTTAATAACGCGATTAATTATATTAAATTTATTTTGTGTAGTGCGTATAGTGACCGCCTATTTCATTGTTTTGTGTCGTGAACAGATATCAATTACGATATTTTATTACTTATACGAGTTTCGCCTAAGCATATCGCCATATTGAATGTTTACTTATAAATTGAAAGTGTCGTATAATAGTGCCGTGTCACGTTATCTATTACCTATTGGATTGTTAACAAGTTTTACGTGAGTACAGTTTTTTATTTGATCTCGCTATCGTTTGCCGTTATAAAAATGGAATTAGAACAACTAGTTTATCATAGGAAATTCATTTGTAAACAGTTGGATAGACTTTTAGAGTATGAAAAGACGAATCACATCGAAGAGTTTGAAGCGGGTTATTGCGACCTAGATTTGATTCGTTCGCAGTTTGAAGAGACTCAAAAACAAATCGAGAAAAAGCTTATCTCTCAAAAGGCATTTAACGAGTCTGATCAGGAGGCAATACGTGATACATTTATGGATAAGTTGTATGACATTCGTGCTAGGTATACGAAGCTCGTGAATAAACGTAAATCTGTTTGCGAGTATTTAGATGCTGACCATAAATCGGACTCCGTAAATAAGTCGGTAACCGAAAGTAAATCTGATAGTGAAAATAAGTGTGATAAGAATTTAGATGCACATACTACTTGCAATAAAACTAATGTACGATTACCCAAATTACCTTTAATATCATTTTCCGGTGATTATTCTGAATGGAATAGCTTTAACGATTTTTACTGTTCAACCATTAAGAATAATATGTGTTTATCGGACATTGAAAAATTCCAATATTTACGTTCGTGTCTACAAGGCGAAGCGTATAATCTTATTAAGTGCCTACCATTGACTAGTGATAATTTTAGTGTCGCTTGGAAGTCTATAGCAGATAGGTACGCGGATAAGCGCCGTATAGCGAACAAGCATGTGGACGCACTGCTTAACTTAGTGCCGTTGCGTAGTGATAGTGATATTGAAGGCATGAAACGTATGTTAAATAGTTTGATTGAAAATGTAGGTGCGTTAAAAGCGTTAGGTTTTCCCACTGACCAATGGAGTTTTTTATTGCTACATATTGTTTTGAAAAAAATCGGTAGTGATTCGAGGCGTCGTTATGAATTATCGTTACCTAACGGCCAAGATTATCCGACTTATGCCGATTTCATGGAATTCTTAGGGTCGGAATTGCATGCGTGTGAGGCGTCTCAGTCAGGTACGCGGCGCGCGGCGGTCACAGTCGAGTACCACCGCGGCGCGGGTTCGAGTAAGAGCAGGGGCACGAATTCTTTCGCGGCTCATGTGAACTACAATCGAGTGTGTATTTCTTGTGGTAATGAGCATTCGCTGAATAAATGTTCGAAGTTCCTGAAATTATCTCCTTTCAAAAGAATGAATTTAGTGAAACGTGTTGGTTTATGTTTCAATTGTTTTAGTGACAAACATGCCTCGCATGATTGTCACTCGGGTTCGTTGTGTGATAAGTGTGCTAGGCCGCACAACAAACTTCTTCATTTCTCGCGTGAAGGTTCTCACGGGCAGGAGGCGTCCGATTCAAGGGCAAGGTGTGACTCCAGTGTGGCTCGTGCGAGTACCGAGGGGGACAAGTCCAGCGGCAGTGCGGACGCGGGGACGCAGCAGGGTGTGGTGAACCATGCGGCCATTGAGAGCTCGATGTGTGTGAGCTCGGTCGCACTGCTGTCGACCTGTGTGGTGCGTGTACGTCGTAGTGATGGCGGCACAGAATCCGCTCGCGTTTTGTTGGATCCCGGTTCTCAGTCGTCATTTATGACATCTAAATTTGTAAACCGTGTAGGCTTACGACGTCGGCGTGTGTGTGTGCCGGTTAGTGGTCTCGGTATGTCTGAAGTAGGTAAAGCGAAAGGTGTCGTTTCGTGTGTGATTTTACCTTCTGACGGTGATGACGAATTTGATGTTTCTTGTTTAATATTAAACAATATAACTGGTTTTTTGCCTAGTACGATTTTACCACGTGGCAAGTGGTCACATTTAGATAATTTAAAGTTTGCTGATCCCAATTTTTATTGTCCTGCTGGGATTGATATTTTATTAGGTGCGGAAATGTATCCACGAATCTTACGAGATGGGCGTGTGTTAGGTCCTGAGGGTTATCCATCTGCCATCAATAGTGTGTTTGGGTGGCTAGTGATAGGTGGGACATCCGGTAGGAATCTTAAACCTCTCGAAAGTGTTTCTCTTACTTCTTTGTGTTCTGAAGATAGTCTCGATGATATTTTAAGGAAGTTTTGGGAAGTGGAAGCGGAACCGACCAGCGATGTTCCTCTTAGTGTCGAGGAGAAACGTTGCGAAGATATCTTTGTGAATGGTCATTATCGTGACGCAGCGGGAAGATATGTAGTGCGGCTCCCTTTTAAATCGGATCCTCCGAATTTAGGTGACTCCCGAGAGATTGCCCTGTCGCGATTATACTCTCTTGAGCGAAGACTCGCGCGTGATGTTTCTTTGAAACAGGCTTATTCTGATTTTCTCAGAGAGTATTTAGAGTCGGGTCATATGGAACTTGTGGAGAATCCGTCAAAGAGTATTGTTCAGCCGTTCTACATTGCTCATCACTGCGTTATCAAGGAATCGAGTTCCACGACAAAGTTGCGTGTCGTGTTTGACGGTTCGATGAAATCTAGTAATGGAGTGTCGATCAATGATGAACTTTTGATAGGTCGAAAACTTCAACAGAGTATTGAAAAGATATTATTAGTTTTTAGACTGCATGAAGTGGTCTTTATTACTGATATAAAGCAGATGTTTCGTGGCATTTTAGTTGCCAAAGACGATTGCGACTACCAACGCATATTGTGGCGCGAGCTTCCTTCTGAGCCAGTGAAGGAGTTTAGGCTTCGCACCGTCACCTATGGTCTCTCCTCGGCTCCGTATCTCGCGATACGGACGCTGCAGCAGCTGGCTAGTGATGAAGGCGAGAGATATCCGCGCGCGGCCGCTGTACTCATCAACGATGTTTTTGTTGATGACGTCGTCAGCGGAGCCGCGGACCTCGAGTCTGCGTGCGAGCTTAAAAGGGAGCTGGTTCAATTATGCGCTGCGGGTGGTTTTTCAGTGCGTAAGTGGGCCAGTAACGTCCCTTCTCTTCTGGATGACGTACCAGACTGCGACAAAGAAACCTGTGTTTCGTTCTTAGCCGCCGAAGATGAAGGTGTCATTAAAGTGTTAGGCGTGCAATGGAGACCGCAAAGTGATCAGTTTGTTTACAATATTTCACCTGGTAGTCAGGAATGTACGAAGAGAGCAGTATTGTCGCAGATTGCTAAATGTTATGATCCGTTAGGATGGTTGTGTCCGGTTACATTGTTTGCAAAGTGTATAATGCAAAGATTGTGGGTTTTAGGTGTGACCTGGGATGAGCCACTGCCTCATGATATGCAAACTATTTGGTTGCGTTTCGTCAATGAGTTACCGTTAGTCTCGAAGTTTGCGCTAGATAGGTTTGTTCTAAAGGATTTTGTGAAGGCGGAACTTCATGGCTTCTCTGACAGTTCTGAAGTTGGTTTCGCAGGAGTAGTGTATCTGCGAGTCTTACATAGTAATGGTATGTGGAGTACATACCTATTGATTTCTAAATCACGAGTCGCTCCTCTCAAACGTGTCAGTTTACCACGTTTAGAGTTGTGCGGTGCCGTGATTATGTCCCGGTTATTAAAATATGTTTCGTGTGTATATGAGGGGAAATTAAAAATCGATAAGATCTACGCGTGGTCTGACTCCACTATTGCTTTGGCATGGATCAAAGGCCTGTCTTATGAGTACAAGACTTTCGTAGCTAATAGGGCTAGTGAGTGTCAGAGTAATGTTTCGCCTGAGAATTGGTATCACGTGCCTTCAAGTCATAACCCTGCTGATTGTGCGTCGCGAGGTGTGTTGCCCTCGCAGCTCGTGCAGCATGAGCTGTGGTGGCGCGGACCGCAATGGTTGTCGCAGGTAGATAGTGACTGGCCGTTATCTGTGTCCCAGTCTCAGATGTGTGACGTCGATATGGACGTGATTATTAGCGAGAAAAGACCGGTCCGATCGTTCACTTCCTTCCCGAGTTTTACCGATTTAATAACCAGATATTCGGATTTGACTAAACTTTTAAAGGTGACTGCTTGGTGTCTTCGTTTTAAAAATAATTGTTTGAAAATTGACAATAACACATCAAGTTTTATTTCTATCCGTGAACTAGACAACGCGCTTTTACGTTTGATTAAAATCGTGCAATTAAATGAGTTCTCTGACGTGGTCGAGTGCTTAAAAAAGAATAAGCCATGTAACGTAGCTATTCAACGTTTGAACCCATTTATTGACGACGAAGGCATGTTGCGTGTGGGCGGGCGGTTGTCTAAGTCATCGTTAGGTTATGATGCTAAACATCAGTTGATATTGCCAAAACGAAGCCCTCTGACTGTGTTAATTGTCGATTACTTTCATAAAATTCATTTACATGTAGGGCCTCAAACTCTGCAGTATCTGTTGCAACAGAAATACTGGATTTTATCGGCACGAAGTGCGATTAAAAATCGAGTATTTCAGTGCGTCGTTTGCTTCAGAAACAAACCAAGAAATGTGGAACCCATGATGGGCGACCTGCCGTCATTCCGTGTGAATCAATGTCGTGCTTTTTTGAAGGTCGGTGTAGATTATTGTGGTCATTTCTTTATCAAGCTAGGTAAACAACGAAGTTCAAAATTAACAAAGTTTTGGATTTGTCTTTTCGTGTGTGGTCAAACTCGGGCTGTGCATTTAGAAATGGTAAATTCTTTGACAGCTGAGGCCTTTATCGGAGCTTTGAAGAGGTTTTGTAGCCGTCGCGGTGTGTGTACGGATCTATATAGCGACTGTGGAGGAAATTTCGTTAAGGCGAACAAAATGCTCTCAGAGTTCCATGAATTGTGCGGGTCGGATGAATTTTGCAAAGAGGTTAATAGAGAGTGCGTTAATCAAAAGATTAAAATTCATTTCAATGCTCCCCTCTCTCCCCATCAGGGCGGTTACTGGGAAAGGCAAATTAGAAGTTTTAAGGAACATATGAAACGCGTAGTGGGACAACAGACGTTGTCTTATGAAGAATTTCACACTCTATCGTGTCAAATAGAGGCTATCATGAACTCGAGGCCGCTTTGCCCTCTTAGTAGCGACCCTTGTGATCCGCAAGCTCTGACGCCCGGGCATTTTATTATAGGGCAACCAATTGTAGCTATTCCGGAGCCTGACCTTACGGATACGAACGTTAATAGGTTGACTAGGTGGCAACTGTTAACTAACATGGTCCAGCACTATTGGAAACGCTGGAGCAAAGAATATTTGCACACTTTGCAGCAGCGTCCCAAATGGCAAGTGTCGAAAGATAACGTGACGGTCGGTTCGGTAGTGGTTCTTATTGAAGACAATGTGCCGGTGATGCAGTGGCGACTCGGTGTTATAGTAGAAACGCACCCCGGCGCCGACGGTGTAGTGCGCGTGGTCACTGTACGCACCGCTCGCGGAACCTTTAAGCGCGCGGTTGTTAAGGTGTGTCCCTTACCGGACTCATCTTCGTGTTAATGTTAGGCTTAGATGTTAGATGTTCAGTTACCGTCTGTATTGTTAGAGCTGGTGACTCTAAGGCGGGCGGTATGTTTAGTATTTAGTATAAAACTATTTTATTTTTTTTTCTTATTGTCTATGGTGCGTATGTAGGAGCGCATCTTAATTGTAGCACTACGACGTGACGTCACTTACATTTTAAAAATGGAAACTTCTTCCGGTATGTCGTTCGATTAGAAGCACACGCGTAGTAACAGCTCCTTAGTTTTGGAAATTAATATTTGCGAGCAAGCGTCTTACGGCCTGTTAATAAATCACTGTTGGTGTCCGTATACCCTGGACAAGCTGGAGATACTCAGGAGACAGACCAGGGGCCCCAAAAGGTCATATAAGCTCAACGGTGGAATCCAGGTAACGAGGCGCATGCAAGTCTTTTTTCTTACCTAATATACAGTCCATTTAAAATATCGTACAAATAATAATAAATCAATTTGGTTGAGCTTTTAAGTAATTGAAATAATATAAGTGTTAACTTGTTGTACCTATTTCTCATTTTTAGCAGAACTTGTAATGTTATTTAAAACATGTTATAACAATAAAAACTAAATAAATAAGTACTTAAATTAAAGTTTTAATACGTTAGTTGTTTATTATTTTACATTTTCAAAAAAATAGTGTAAAATATATTCATTATAAAAGAACAAATTAGAATTTTGCATAGTGTTATGTGGCTTAGCACATAAATGCTAAATGTAATAAACCTTATAGCCGATAAGCATTAACCATTTTTCTGCATTTTCTATTTAATTATGAATTTATTGAAATAAATACATTTATATCCTTAATCTATGCACTTCAACAAAAAAAATGATACCACATAACAATATTTTTTTGCTTAAAATAAGCGGAAAAAGAAGAATGTTCTCAAAAAACTTTAAGCACCGATATCTCAAAACTAGCTTGGTGTGGGTTGAAACACTAATGCTAAACACGGACCATATAACATCACGCTGCGACCAATAGGAGCGAAGAAATAGTGGAAAATGTGTAAAAAACAGGGAAAATATGAAGCCTTGTGAAGAATTACTATTCCATGGGGACGAAGTCACGTGCACAGCTAGTTTTTGATAATCACGGACATTATTATCGCATATCAACCTATTATATACCATAGACGCGAGAATACCTCACTTCAACACAATTTAAACTGGACTTACCTACTCGTAAGAAAATCTTATCTACGTAAGTATAGTTATATAAATAAACTTAATCTGTGTGCTTTTTGTTCTCAATTTGCTGCGACGAGCAAACTGGTCCCTGGAGGAACGTAAACTCAGAGATAAGGTGGATTCAGGATTTCTTTGAAAAACCACACGACGGTTAATATCACTTTGAAATTGTCACTGATTTTCTCATTTTGTATAAAACATTTTCTTAATACGGTTAATATTAAACATAAATGGGTCATTTTCATATTTTGCTCAGGTACATAATTGAGCATCCATTTTTTTTTGGTATTAACCCAAACTCAAAAAAAATACGCCCAATACCTATGTAGTACCTACATAATTATCTCAAACATCCATGAAAAAATAAAGATTATTATATTTATTTTTTCCTTATCCAATTTCTAAAGAGTAACATTGTGGTTATCTGTAGTAACAGAGTGGTAAACTTTTCATTAAAAAATAATATTAAGTGCAATTCTGGATCCGACACACTCTTGGCCGGCTTCAAACATAAAATAGGTAAGTAAATTAAAAGTCCAGGAAATATTTGAATTCAGGAAGCCTTGTAAATTTTTATTGTCTGACTCAACGAATATCCTTGAATTTCAAAAATATAAAAATGTCTTCGAAATATAGAAAACTAAGTCGAGTTCTAGTTTGAAAGTTATAAAATCGCAGTCAACGTAGTTAAGTGCCTTTCTGGAGAGCTGAGCAAACAGTGGCCACATCCGATAGTTAATAAGTAGGCAAGACCTATTCGATTTGGTACCTATATATATTATTATATATAAAATAAAATGCGCGAGTTAAATCCGTTATAGTTGTTTCATTCCAATGAGTAATAACCGCGGAGGCATCATAAATTATTATGGGATAAACTTAGGGATACATAATTAAAATTGCAGAAAGTTTTTAATCAAAACTTAAATAGGTCGAAAGCAGGTACCTATTCAATATTTAACTATGGTCCGATAATACTTCTTACTAACGTTGCGTCAAAAATGACAATTGTAAAATTCGCAACGTTACTCCGTAGGTTACGTATTTCTCTTCTATGTAAATTTTAACCTTCACAACCGATTTCATTCTCAAAAGCAAATGGAAGTGGCAGGAAGTTTTACTGTGTATGTTACTCAGCCCCGGCCGGCCGGCGCCGGTAACGGCAGTCGCGCGCCGTGTACCGCCGCGGCCCAACGTATCTCTTGTGTGTTGATTGTGTGCTAAACTTCACCAAACACTCGTGGCTTGCGAGATCTGTATTCGGAGGACTGTGAGGTAAGTGCTTGCTCTTACTCTTCAAGACTGATTCAATTTAGGATGTCTTTGTTAGGAAAGATATGTCTTTTGTTACTGTGGTAAGAAAAGCAGTGCAAATAATGTATTACCACCGGAAAAAATGTAGCTATTGTCTTTTTATGGATGTTTACGTATAATTTTACGTCATTAATGCTACCCTGATAATCCGAAATCAGAGTAGGTATGTTTTGAAAAGATTGACGAAAGTTTTTTGAACGTTTGTTTTTAAAGATGGAATGAAACCACTATAAATGGATTTAACTCACGTATTTTGTTTTATTGGCTGATGTTTCGAGAAATTTACAGTTCTCATGGTCGTAACACGGCTGAGCTGATGATATTCTACTGCTAAAGTTATTTATACCGTTATACAAAATACTTACCTTATTTTCTAAATTACAAAATTTGTACTACCCCGTTCTAAAATATGAAATATTTATATTTCATTCTATGCTTAAATTGATTACTTATTATACAATTAAATAAAACAAACAGAGGGCGTTACTAGCGCTTAGGAAAGACCATTATTACTGAGCAGAAACGCCGCCAAAAACTCAGAACAAAGTAATTTCTTGGGACAATTACAATCAGAATTTTATCATCTGTCTATAAGCCAAGTTCAATTCACCAAACATGGTATGTGGAATGGTCAGCAAATTGAATTTCCAGTTGGGCTGCGTCAGTTAGGCGTTGATTAAACTCTTAACTGCCGTTTGCGATTTATAGTCTACAGACATACAGCTTCACAAGTTAATTGCTTGCCGAAACATTTACGTTTTAAATGCAAATGCTATACGTGTCTGGAATGTATATAATTATGTCGTGTACTTTTTTGTCTTCTTTATGTAGGTAATTGAGGAGTAAGTAGGTATATATATATACTAGCGGCCCCGGCAGACGTCGTCCTGCCCGTCCGATTGTTTCGTCAAAGATCTGTCAAAGTCTTCTGTCACTTCTTCATAAGGCTTCATATTTTCCCCGTTTTTTACACATTTTCCACTGTTTCTTCGCTCCTATTGGTCGCAGCGTGATGTTATATAGCCTAAAGTCTTCCTCGATAAATGGTCTATCCAACAAAAAAAGATTTTTTGAATTCGAACCAGTAGTTCCTGAGATTAGCGCGTTCAAACAAACAAAGTCTTCAGCTTTATAATATTAGTATATTATATATATATATATATATAATATACATATATATATATATATATATATATATATATATATATATATTTTATTATATTACCTAGTCGTAATTCGTGATTAAAATTCTACATGAACAAGGGAGCTAAAATATAACTAGCTCGGAAGCAGGCAGGTACCTACACGAAGTACTTAATTTAAATGTCTAGGTAACTACTAACAGTAATTTCTAACTTTTCAATTAATATGGAATAAAGTCTTATGTTATTACGTTTAAGTACAGAATAATCAAGTACCTATTATACTAGTTATATGTGTATTTTTACGTTAAATCGTCTTTGATTTAAATTTTAATATAATATAAATACAAAATTGATTGCGTACCAGTAATAATTAAAGAACATAGATTTCAATACGTTTGGGAGTAAAGATAATTAAACCTTTTTCAGTGAGTATTCTATTTTTATGTTAATTCACCGCTAATTGGAAGTGAAGAGAATGCCTAATTGGCCAGCTAAGATAATAATATCGTCGTAAGCATTTTTTTGCCAATACTAAAGATATGGGGTCTTAGTCTAAAAGGGCACAAGTGTTATACGGTTCTAGTAAAAAGGGTATTAAGTATAATACTTTGTGTGAAGCACTTATACCCTTTTTCAGACCCCAGATATATGCTTCTAATTCAAAGTAGGTAAGTATGGATATACCTACTTACTGACTTTATAAGTTACTTACTTTTTACTTTATGTATAAGTATTATTTTGTATGTATCCAAGCTTGTATTTACCTGTTAATCAAAAAGGCAGGTGTCTAACTGTAAATTCAGTCTTTAAATTCTTATGTAAGTACTAGCTTTTGTCCATGACTTCGTCTGTTCATGATTAGTGCTTTACACAAACTTTCATAAATTATAGCCTGTGTGTGAAGTGTAAGTTATACTATTGTAAAGTTTTATCAAAATCCTTTTAGTAGTTTTTGCGTGAAAGAGTAACAAACATACATCTAAACAATCATACTTACATCCATACATTCTTACAAACTTTCACGTCTTCTTCTTCTTCTTCTTTCTTCAATACATAGTATAAAACAAAGTCGCTTTCGCTGTATGTCCGTATGTATGCTTAGATCTTTAAAACTACTCAACGGATTTTGATGCGGTTTTTTTTAATAGATAGAGTGATTCTTAAGGAAGGTTTATAGCCCCCGTGTGAAGCCGGGGCGGGTCGCTAGTTATATATAAAAATGAATCGCAAAATGTCTTGGTAAGCGCATAACTCGACAACGCCTGGACCAATTTGGCTAATTTTTTTTTTAAATGTTCGTTGAAGTCCAAGGATGGTTCTTACGGCGAGAAAAAATCGAATAATTGCCGGGAAAACCCTAAAAACAGCCCTTTTCTTTTCCCATACAAATGTTGTCTAACTAAAGTTACCTAATTTGAATTTCGAACGGGCAGGATGACGTCTGCCGGGACCGCTAGTTTATAATATTAGTAAGGATACCTAAAATAATATGAATATCACAGGTAATTATCTTAGATATTTAATTGAAATTCAAACTCCAGTAGGAATTAATTATATACCATTTACTCTTCAATTGTTCATAAAATGCGTAAAGTATGTCATTCTTAGTCATCTTTAATTTTGAGGGTCTAAAGTAGCAAATAGGCGCCATGTTTACAAATAAGGCGTTCCCGACTTCCCGCGGGAACACTCGGAAAAGCAATGGGAATGAGACGGCGGGGAGTGGAAGAGAGCCGTATTCGGGAGCAAACAATCATATAGCACACCTAGATGTAGGTGTGCTATATACCAAAGAAACAAACTTAAAAACCTGAAGGATTGAGTTATGCACACCATCAAATTCCAGCAAGACCTACCTACCAATAAAACAGATTTAAGCTAACTCTTCTAGCTTCATACTCGTATAAAAGCATAATTTATACAGAAAACTCCTACGTGCATAGGTATGGATATATTAATCAGTTTTTCATGTAAAAATAACTTATTTTTGAGTTAGCTCCCGATAGCGATATGGATCTGATGACTGTTTGCTAATTTGGTAGTAGGTACCTAATTTAAATCTTAATCATACATTATAATAACTTACGAGTCATATTACTTGGTAGTAACTTATATAACAAAAAAATAATGTTAATTAATTATCAATTATTATGAGCGAATACACAAGCTAATAAAATTCCCTTTGCGAGCAAGTGTGGTGAAAAGCTATACCTATATTAAAGGCTTAAGAGTCTCCTTTCAGGAGTCTCGCCACCCGTCCGGTTTTGCAGTGAAGGCCCATTAGCTGGCCAATTATAATTAATTATTATGAGCGAATACACAAGCTAATAAAATTCCCTTTGCGAGCAAGTGTGGTAAAAAGCTATATACTTAAACTGAATCGCGACCCAAGAACGAAACTTAACTGGTCGCGATCTCATTTGAACTGGTGAATAGTAATGAGTATTTTAACTTCATCAAGTGAAGGATCCTTGCTATTTTGTTTTGACTACTGCTTCCATTAACAATCCTACGTAAATTGTGTAGATTCTAAGTAGCTCCATAATAGTGTAAGTCTTGATGTTTAAATCTATATATCGCATACAAAGAAGTATGTTACTTACCTATCTATTATAATAATTTCTAACACCGTTGCGGTAATTAAAAAATGGAGTGAAACAGTTATAAACGTAAATAAGTCAGCTACGAAAGTGGGAACCGTAAAGTTTCTGAGACGTCAGCAAATAGAATAAAATACTCGAGTTAAATCCCTTTTTCTGTCCTCCGGCCGGAAAGCGCCAACTTTCTGGCCGCTTCGCTAAATGAAATTGCCGCTTTCTGGCTTCGTCGAACAGAAAAATAGTATACTGACCTCGGCCAGTAAAATAAAAAAGCCTCAGATCACATTTTTGTCAACAGACCACTACCTATGTCATACACAGACTGTATTACTAATACTACATTCTGTGTATGACATAGTGAGTCTGTGACCGACTTTTACAGTAAACACTAATGTTTACTGTAAAAGCCAGTTCGAGCCCGTGGGAAATAAGGACATGCCGGGCCGCACACCTGTTGCTTACTTAGTTCTTTAAGTTCAAAATGACATCTTAACTGTTTGGAATATTGCTCGCCTAGTCGCCTACTAATGATAAAGGTTATAAAATTCATAAAAATAGAAGAGGAGAACCGGAGGGCTATGGATTAGCTACAGTGGGACAAATCACGAGATTAGAACTGGTAGCTAAGGTAAGAAGTAGGTAAGCGTACCTACCCTAGTGGTAGTATATATATATATACTTACCTACTTTGTTGCGCGAGAAAGTACTCTACCTAATAATTTTGCATTGAATGAAATGACAGTGACAGATGCTTCCCTCGCGACAAAAACTTTACGCTCCAGCCCTCCGGGTATGAGCGTAGCACATCGTATGTCCACATATTATTAATATTATATTAAAAAAAAAAAAAAAAATATTTACCGTAATGATGAATTTTTGGTTCTTGTTTGAATTGTTTACTTTAATTCCCTATTAATATTCGATCTTTTTGTAGACTGTCTAAGTACTGTTATCAATTGAGTAATTCAATATAAGTAACTTGATACCGAAATAAATTGCCTAACGACTTACGTAAAGTGACTGAGTAATAATTTAGGATTCAGATGGTTTCATAGAGCAGAGGACAAAATAACACAAATTTTCTAACCTAAGACTTTTAGCTAGACCTATAGTCTAGACCTAAGTTAATTCTGTTACATCGTGTCTCTACATCTTATCGTGGTTTGCTTAATTGATACACAGAATATCTCATTCTTAAGATTATCAACTGAAAATTGTTCAAGTTTTTAAGATAAGATTATGAAATAAAAGTAGAGTGATTTATATTTTCACAAGGTAAAATAATTAATTATACACGCGATTGTTATAATTACCTAAAACAGAAAGTTTCTCACGTTTCAAGTCGACTTTTTCGTTTTTCAATCACTACTTTACTATTTTTGCCTTTGAATTTTTTGTTATTTACACCTACAGTTCTTTGTCAAATTTTCGTCAAAAATGATAGTACCTACTAGTAAGGAATGAAGCAACTATAATGGATTAAACTTGAGTATTTTATTTTGCTTTAGACTAGAAGAGAGCTAGACTTTACGTCAGCTCAGTTGTGCTACGAATATGGGCACTGTAAGGTTTTCGGAACATCATCAAATAAAATAAAATTGCAAGTCATAGTTGATCCTTCCAATGTGTACTAACCGCGAAGGCATCAGAAGTTAAATATTAGTTTAATATTGTAGATTAAATCTCCAAAGGACAGAAGAAAAGATATATAAAGTAAAACTAATCAAGCGATTTGGGACGATGGCTGGATTTGTCGACGGACTTGTCGCGTTGTTTGGAACCGGCGACTAATTGAGTTCACAGTTTGGTCGAATTACTGGCGGAGTTTTTATTGACACCAGGTTTAGATTAGGATCGGTTGAAGTCTAACGATCTGGAATAAATCTAATTTAACTTTGAATGAGTTATCTGTGACATGAGCGTCGGGTTTGATGATCAAGGACCAGTAATTGCGTGTTCAGTGTAGTAGGTATATGAACTTCATCATCATCACCGTTATTCTATCTCTCTCTTTTACTCTCTGTCTCTCTCTTTTTCCCGTCTCCCCCAAAGTCTTCAACAGCGACTGCAGCGCTATTTGTAAGACTGTTTGCTTCATATGGTAGCCGAAGAGGGGATTTTGAATGTTAGTCGTACGCGTCAAAAAATCATAATATATATATACGGTGAAAGCTTATACAATATAATATTACCTTGTAATTAAACAAACTATAACGGATTTTGACTCGCGTATTTTATTTTATTTGCTGACCTTTTGTAAACTGTATAGTTCCCATATTCGTAGTACGGCTGAGCTGAAGATAGTTTAACGCTAAAGTAGCACTTGATATAAAAAATTGAATAAAATACGTGAGTTATCCGTTATAGTTGTTTAACATAATATTTTATTAATTGGAATGAAACAACTATTAACGGATTTAACTCGCGTATTTTTATTTTATTTTATTAGGTGACGTTTCGGATTCTTTGCAGTTTCCATAATCGTAGCACGACTGAGCTGACCATAGTCTAACGCTAAAGTTTAGCGTTAGACGTAAATCCGTTAATAGTTGTTTCATTCCAATGTGTAATAACAGCGAAGGCATCAGAAATTATTATAATATTTTATTTTTCGAGAGTTAAATCCATTAGGTAGGTATATTTTTTACTCCAATGTAGGTATAAGGGGTTTTTTTTTAATTATGTATATCAGGATACTATTAGATTTGGTCGAGCAATTAATTATTAACAGTGCCAAGCGAAACCACTTTTTTAATACAGTAAAGCTCCGATTTCATTACCATTCCGGTAGTGCGGCGGCAAACTCGATTACCGGGGTGCCGGGCTGGTACCACTTACTCGCTCGTATTAACTAATGAACTCACTTGCGCGTTAAAATTAAAAGTAAAATTAATTATGCGACCGAAGCTTGAAATTGCGCAGCAAGCCGACGAGAAATTGTCGACAGGTCGTTTTGTCATGTCGGTGACGTTTCTTTATCGCGATGAACTGTCATAATATAGGTAACTTTGTCGTCTTGATTTGTAGTTGTTGACAACGTTACTGATCTGTCATTTAATTCGGTTACGTTATAACGTAAACTATAATGGTTAGAAACTTGTAATTTTGCTCAGGGGCTCCGTAGTAGGTAAGTACATAACGTAGGGGAGCACTAAGATTTTTTTTAAATCCACAATTATAAGGTGGTGAAACGAAGGCGCTTACCGTGAGAAGACGAAGTCACGGGCAGAAGCTTTTTACACTAATATACCTAATAAAAAGATATTAGAAAGCTACACTATTTGCGAGTGACATAGGCTATAACAATATTACCTATAGGTACTTAAAAAAATGGAATCGTTGCAAAGCCGGGGCGGGCTGTTAGTATACCTAATGATATTTCAATTTAATGTGCCACGATTTGCAAAAACTAGTAAATAATTATAAAACGCGTATATATTTGTGTACCTTGCGATTTCTATGTTGAATTGCTCAGCGCGCGCCTTAGCCTGGCTCATTTAACCGTTTCCTCGAGTTTAATTATTCCAGGCTTTGTTGTAGCAGTAACTTAGTGTGACGTGGTTGTATGGCATCTAAGATAACTTAAAGAATCTTTAGTCTAAAGCAAGTTCTGTTGCTTTAGTGCTCGAGTGTTTGGGAAAATATCTCGTAAATGATTTCGTATTGCGCAAAACTTTTAAATATTAGTTGAACTATAAATTTGCTTAGTGCTTGCTTTTTTATTTTATTTTTTCCAAGTTTTCTCACCTTTCAAACCTTCCCTGTAGTACCACTAACATTTCAAAACTAAAATTAGCCAAATCGGTTCAGCCGTTCTCGAGTTATAGCCAGACTAACGAACAGCAATTCATCCCTACTAATATTATAAATGCGAAAGTAACTCTGTCTGTCTGTCTGTTACGCTTTCACGCTAAAACTACTGGACCAATTTAAATGAAATTTGGTACAAAGAAAGTCTGGATCCTGAGAAAGAACATAGGCTACTTTTTAACCGACTGCAAAAAAGGATGAGTTCCACGCGGACGAAGTCGCGGGCAGAAGCTAGTTTTTATATATGAGAAGATGTCTTTAAAGGTACAGATTCCTGCTTGTTGTTTGTATTAGAATAGATTTCACTTTTACAATGCAAATTGGTTGAATTTTTTGTTACTTGCGTAAATAACTACGGTTCGGACATTCTAACAATAAACGAAAATATGTAATATTAATAAACGTGTACATTTGTTTTTTATTTTTATTATATTTGACAGATAGTGAAATAGCCGGTACAAGTTATATGTAATACGCTTTCTTGATTAGTTTCAGATACATTTTCTAAATAATGTCAGTTTTTTTTGGTTATAAATACAAATTGATCAAATAGAGACGGATCATTATAAGTAATTTATACTTAATATTCGCGTTCCGTAATTATTATTTGTAAACTTGTAAGTAAGCATAATTTTAGAGCAGTGCTGAAAATAAATAGTCCTAAAGGTTAATTTAGGGTGTACTTGTATGTCGGTGACTTTTTTACTAATAAGTTACTATGCCAATTATAAAAATGTAATTACTTACTTGAAATAAAGGTGTAATTATAATACTGGTAGTAACCAATATAATTTCTTTTGGGTACTCTAATCGCGTTTTAGTCTCCATGGCTTAATTTGTTTGAATTCCATTAACAGTACAATAACATTCGAAACTTGTAAAGGTCAGGACTTAACACTTAACGCCGTTGTCGTGCATACCTGACTATTACTGCATTAGAAAATGTATCTTACTTCCAAGCTTACAGGGTTCACTTTCGAAGGTTCTGACTGGTACATGTTTAAATATATTTACGTTTAACGGCTGTAAAGTGGTTATATAACCTCACGCATATTAAATGCTTAACTCTTGGAATAATTACATTTTAAAGTATCTTTAAAGTTTTTTTTTTATTTTGACCCAATTTGACCTGCTGCGGGTTTGATTCTCGCTGATAGCTGTGTGCACGAGCATGATTATTTGTATTTAAGTTTTGTAAGTTTTTAATCTATACTAATATTATAAAGCTGAAGAGTTTGTTTGTTTGAACGCGCTAATCTCAGGAACTACTGGTTCGAATTCAAAAATTATTTTTTTGTTAGATAGGCCATTTATCGAGGAAGGCTTTAGGCTATATAACATCACGCTGCGACCAATAGGAGCGAAGAAACAGTGGAAAATGTGTAAAAAACAGGGAAAATATGAAGCCTTATGAAGAATTACTATTCATTAAGTGACAGTTAGAAGACTTTGACAGATCTTTGACGAAACAATCGGACGGGCAGGACGACGTCTGCCGGGGCCGCTAGTAGGTATATAATGTACCTAGGTAGGTAGGTAGGTAGACACAGGTAGGTAGTCTACCTACCTATGCCTAGTAGGTCCCCTCAGAACGAGCTTTGCTTTGTTTGAAATTCGATCTATGGGTGTTAATTGTCCAAATATATTTAGATAATTATGCTGTTATGTACCCTATAGCTTTCCATTTTATAATGTGTTCAGCTATCATTCTGGAGAGCAGTCATTACTATTCTGATTTGTTAAGAAAGTTTCAAAATTCAATATTAAAACACGGAAGTTCGTGTAAAGAGCTCTAAGAAGTAACTGAAAGGCGTTCATTTTGAATTCAAATTGCCTCAAGTTGACTAGGAAACTAGGTCCTTATAAAATTACGCTAAGGAGGCCGAAGTTCTCATGGGCTACTTGGTAATCGGAAATGTTATCGTAGGTACTTATATACCTACCTACAGAATTATCCAACATAGCGGCCCGTCCCGGCTTCGCACGGGGAGACTTAAGATTTTTTTAAGGCCTCAGAAACGATACTTTTCCCCCGTTTTTGAAACATTTTCGGTTACTGCTCCGCAACTATAAGACCTAGCGTGATATTATATAGCCTATGTTACTCGGGGATAATGTAGCTTTCCAAAGGTGAAAGAATTTTTGAAATCGGTCCAGTAGTTTCGGAGCCTATTCATTACAAACATACAAAAATACAAAAATACAAATCTTTCCTCTTTATAATATTAGTATAGATAGTATAGATTATACCGAATTAATTTTGTATGAACATCTTTGTCTACAATGATTAAATTTTAAACGATACCTATTAGTACTCTATGGAACCTAATACCCAATCATACTCAACTGTATTTGTTAAACTATTTTTATATTTGTCTTTAACACATTAATATTTGATACAGCTTTGTACAGCCTGTACTCTTAGCATGAGTTTTGTCATACACAAATCGTATGATTGTCTTAACGTATACGTTACATTCTGTATGAGGAATAATTTCAGTTACTCGCTTCTAGTGGTGTTACTCATTATACAAACAAATTTAATTGTAACTTTTATAACTTCAAGATTCTATCACATTTCACTTACTTATATAATATGTGTTAGAAGCAAAATTCTGCTACGAACTCGGTTTTTTCTACGAAGCGGTGAAACCATTGGGTTAGCTACGCTCGTAGCACATCGTAGAGCTGAGCTGGCGTAGTCGATACCGTGGTTTTTCTGTTGTACTTACGTCGTGTTCGTAGCATCGCTTACGCTTTGCATAATAAATTAATGTGTTCAATGGTGCGTGAAATACGTGTTTTCTGCGTCCTTCTTTAATACAAATTAGGGTGAATATTTGAGTTCGTACATATTGGGCATTTGAAAAAAAAATCTAAATATCGTTTCAAATTGCGTATTTTATATTTTTAACCTAAGGTTTAATATATAAATATGAAAAAAAAAATAAAGGGACGTAAATATAACCAATAAATAAATACATATTTCAGTTTTTATTTTTTTTAACGAACTGTAATGAGTACTCATTACCGTATCAGGAATGGTAATCAGAATGTATGAAATATGCGAATGGTAAAGAGAAATAATACTTATGGTAGTGAGATTTGCATGGAAATGGTAATGTGACCGTAAATGGTAATGATAATCAAATATTTTTTATATGACAATATAATTATGATTTAAAGAAAATGAGTCTCTAAATATTAGTTTTTAATACCTACCTAATAATAATTATCAAAGTTTTAAAAGAAAAAAATAAAATACTCTATTAATACACATTACCATTTGAAATATCTCACTACCGTTTGTAAAATAAAACGGAAATAAACGGTAATTTTAAAAACGGGAATGAGATTTTTACGAATTTTGACCATTGTGCATTATTAAATAGACTTAAAATTATATTTGACATATTAATATAAACACATACCATAGACACGTCTTTTGGTACATTCGGCTTTAATAAGGCATTAACGAACTTGCCAATTAATCTTCAAATGGTGAGGAGATAAAAATGTTGACAAACCGTATAACAGTACGAAGAGATCGTTATATTTTGGCGGGAAATCGTTTCACACGCGTGCGACTAGTTTGGCTCGCTAGCGACAACTAAGATCGATTGCCGAGTCGATAGTTTGACCAATAATATGGCGCGAATATTTGATTATGGCTTAGTTCATTCTGACCAATGGTAATGAATGGTACCTGCATGGACATTTTTCAAAGCGATGACAAACTATTTTAAAGTGATCTTTAAGATGTATAATTTTTATGATATCTAAACAAAGTTCTATTCTATAGAAATAACTACTTAAAAATACAATCTTCGACATATAATTGAATCATTTTGATCATTCATTGATCAAAATTGGGATTTGGGACATGACGGGTAATGAGATTTGGCTAATATTTTAATTTATAAAAAATATTTCTATTAAAAAAATAAATATGTCATAAACTTCTAAACATAGAACTAGCTCTATTTGATATATAAAAAATAATCTTACTCAGATTTCTCCACGTCTCAATAGTTCTTTAGTGTTTGCCGCGTAATATGTACGAACTCAAATATTCACCCATTAACATACAATTTATTACTCGAGCGGACAAATTCACTTTCTTCGACCGTCCTTATATTAAATACCATATCATTCTTTAACTTTTTCTCTATATACCAGAATAACATATAGGCTATATTTTATAACGATAATCAGGTCTTCCAACGACCCATATCTGGGACTAAATTGATTTCGTAGCCTTTAATAAAAGGCTGAGTTTCGACAAAGATATTTTCATAGTCAAGTTATTCTGTTCAAAGCCTATCCTTATGTAACAATGAGTTAGTCTAATACGTTTAGGACGGAACACTTTATATGTAGGTATAATATCGAGAAACCCTGTACCCTTCTAATCCATCATCTGTCTAAGCAAAGCAATAGTATGCAAACTACACCCGACACCCTTATAGTTCGCTCCATTAACCCATAACAGACACTTCGACAATTCAATTTGCACTTTACCAAAACGTAATAAAGTTTGGAATTATTCGAGCAATCCATCAAGACGTTACCGGTCTGTTGATGTCTTGTCATTCAAATTAAGCACTTATTGCAACGGATGAAGGTCGATCACAATGGGACCTGTCAACCACCTGTGGCTTGAAAACGATTCCCACGAATGTTTACAAAAGAAATGTTTTCCTTTTTATCAGTGTTTTGTTTTACACGTGCATTGGTTTTGTTGTGAGTGTTTTGGTTTTAATGGTATGAGTTAAACAGTAGGGTAATAGAGTTTTTTCTGACCGTCTAGCACTTATAGAGTGAGATTCCAGTCACCCCACACTAACGTGGTTTTAGGAATGACGAAATTTTTAGGATTGGTAGAATAAAATAAACATAGGAATGGATACTAGCGGGGTCGTCTTACAGGTTCCAGGTATGACAGGTGGAAAAAAAATGCATCCTTTTTCCTTTTTCAAGAACGGAATAAAAAGTGTCCTATGTCCGTCTCCTGGTTCTAAGCTACCTCCCCATTAATTTTCGTTGTGTCGTTCTTGAGATTAATCCTCCATGGGGCTAGCTTATAAGGTTTTTGTCGCGCGAGAAACCATTTGTCGCTCTCGCCCTTTCACTCATTGCTATAGCATGACAGTGACAGATTATGCTTTCTTTCGCGATTAAACATACACAGATACAATATTAAGTGTAAATATATACTTAGACTAGCTGTGCCCGCGACTTCGTCCCCGTGGAATAGTAATTATTCATAAGGCTTCATATTTTCCCCGTTTTTTACACATTTTCCACTGTTTATTCGCTCGTATTGGTCGCAGCGTGATGTTATATAGCCTAAAGCCTTCCTCGATAAATGGTCTATCCAACAAAAAAAGAATTTTTGAATTCGAACCAGTAGTTCCTGAGATTAGCGCGTTCAAACAAACAAACTCTTCAGCTTTATAATATTAGTATAGATATATTATTATATGCATACGTATATATTTATACCTATTAATATGAGAAGATATTAAAATCCAAAGTATTATTACCCTGCCTTTTAGTATCCAATGTAAATTTACCTACCTACCTATATATTACTCATGTTAAAGCTACAAAGGCTGTATTGAAAGCTCTACTATCAGTAAGCTTCGCACGTCGCCATTTCGAGCTTACGGGAGCTTGTATGAGCTTCTTACGGGTACAATTTATGGATGTAAATTTATATGTCTATTCCCTACAGACGTCCTGGGTTCCTAGATCCCTAAATTGACTCTGCTTAAAAGCTGTTTTAATGATTTTCGTTGTAAAGGGAATTAGAATGGGAGCTTGATCAGAGTACTTTGATATTGATTTACGAATTTACGAGTAAATATGAATTCAGTCAATCTCAAGTTAGTAAAATGAATAGAAATATTATAACTCTAAATTAATTATAATAATTTCTAGCTTTCGCGGCTATACTTTATAATAAAACACTGTAATGGTTTAACTTGCGTACCTATATTAAGTAAGCTGACGTTACGAAAACTTTACACCTCCCATATTCTTAGTCGAATGAGCTGACGATAGTCGGAAAATCACTTTAGTGTTAGACTACCGGCTACGCGGCTGCTAAGTCAGCTATGAGTATCGACGTCAAACGTCCGAGTAGAGGCCCTTATCATATTCTATCACGATCGCTGCAGGCACGTCCGCGAGATTAGCACTAGATTTTAGACCAACCTTATTTAGTATATAATAATTTATATATAAAAATTTGATTAAATTATATTTAATTATTTCTCAAAGTTCATACAATATTATTACATTATTATTGTCAAATTACATATACTCATATTGAGATCGTCAAAACAAAAACAAGGAACAATAAGATTTACAAAAATTGACAGCAATATTACAATTAGTAAAATGAATTGCAATATGTGTTGGTAAGAGCATAACTCAACAACGCCTGGATTCCTGGATCAAATTGGCCGGGACCGCAAGATTGTTAAGTAAATATTAACTTAGTATAATATCAGCCTACAACTTGTTTATTACTCTCAACATGTCTTCAGTAAACACGGACACAATGACATTTCACTGGTAAAGTTAGCAAAAAATTAATTTACTACTAATAATGCTAATGAAGTGTTGCGAAACTCTGGTGATATATACCTACACGATATGTAGTGCATTATAATTACTGTCGTATATATAACTTTTAAAACAGGTACTCTCCTACTTTCTGATAAGTTTCTTGCGGCGTTTCTTTTCAGTAACGATGATCTTTCAGAACGCTTGTAGACACAACTGACGTTTAAAATTATTTTTTACTAAAAATAATTGTTTTGATTAATCGTTAAATAAAACTGCTAGCGATCATCACAAAGTGGAAGTATTTTTCATTAAAAAGTTTATGAATTTGAATATTACAGCCAGGCTTGTGCACCAAATTTCGCAAATACCGAGTGGCAGCAAGCTTTTGAAATAAGCAGTATTCAGAACACACGAATATAGAGAACATCAACAAACCAAACCTACTAAATACACGGGCTAGAATTTCTATGACCGTCCAAATGTGAAAGTAGGTCGTGGGTGTAATTTCGAGGGCTGTTTTTTTAAAAATTTTGGTTTTTTTTTTTTATGTTTTTTACCAGAGAAGATGTTAAAATATTGCATGGAAATAGGTAATTCTGTTGTCAAATTGACTACACAAAACAACAACTGTGATCCACCCTAAAATTTTTTTGTAATTTTTGTAATTTTTATACAACCCTAAATTTTTACACTTCTACCACTAACCCTTTATTTTTTAAGAATAAGTCTCAAAAATCGATGTACGAAGTTCGTTAGGTCTACTAGTACCTAAATCATTAAAATTGTTTGACAACAACTTTTATTACCTACTGAATGTATATAAATATATCTCTAGTAGGTTTATTTCTCATCTATACTAATAATATAATGAAGAGGAAAGGTTTGTTTGTTTGGATTGAATAGGCTCCAAAATGACTGGGCCGCTTTGAAGAATTCTTTCACTGTTGGGAAGCTTCACTATACCCGAGTGACATAGGCTAGGTATAAAATTAATCGCGCGAAGCCGGGGCGGACAGCTTACTAGCTGTATTATAACACGTATAGCCACCTATCTATATGGGAGTTATATTTCTACATTGTCCAGAGCGTGGTCACCAAGCGAGAGTGTTAATATTCTTGACACGTACGCAGTCTGACCACCTCGCTCCTAACATATGCATTGTCAGTCGCCAAACGTTGATAAAGGATACACACAATTATGTTATTGTAATAAAACAGTACCTAGGTATGAAATTCTGAGTTTGTTTTTATAGCAAGAGGTCTTCGAAACTTATAGTTATCACTACATAGTATAAACCAAAGTCGCTTTTTCTGTCCCTATATCTTTAAAACTACGTAACGGATTTTGATGTGTTTTTTTTTAATAGATAGAGTGATTCAAGAGGAAGGTTTATAGCACCCGTGTGAAGCCGGGGTGGGTCGCTAGTTAAATATAGATTAGGTATTAATCATATTAGAGTTATATCTCTTCATATTAATTATAGGAAATATTCCATGAATAGATAGCTTGTTAGCTATATTTAAGCGTCAGACTATCGTCAGCTCAGTCGTGTTAAAAGTATGTAAATTGTAACATTTCGAAACGTCGGCAAATAAAACAAAATACGCGAGCTAAATCCGTGATAGTAGTTTTGTTTCAATTATAATTTATGTACCTGTAATAATAATTATGTCAATGTTCACCAAATTTTCAAATAAGATTATATTTGCATTGGTTTAATTTTAATTACCAAAAATAACAATAAATGGCACAAAAAGAACAAAATTTTATACAACGTTTAGTACTCAATACAAGACGGTGTCAAAACATAACATTCTTCCACAAATGATTGTAAACACCCAATATTATTTTTCTTCCTCAAAATTACGCAACCTTTTTTAATAATTAAACGTATTGTTTTCGAGCACTGCTCGATATTCCAATAAATACGTACAACCGGCGTAAAAATGGCTTATTATCTACATAAGTACCGTAGAGATTATACCCATGCAAAGCTACTGTAACTATAATTAGGTACCTTAATTATAGTTACCTACGTATCTCCAATGATAAGTAGGTAGGTATTTGATGACGTCACCTGTCTTATTCACATACTGTCAGTAGGTAGTAGTTTCTATTCGGACCACGTTGTCTAAACCTGACGTGCGCTCAGACCTGGAAAATCCACCAGTTTTCCTAAAGATTTTCAATACGAACCTCCCCTTCTCATGCTTGCCACGTTTGTGTGGTCCACTCGGTGCAATCGGAAAATATTCCAAGTTAGTTATTAAAATAAAATTGTATGAAAATAATGGTAATTTAATATGACATTAGCTGTGACCGCAGATTTTTATGCGTTGAGTTGGTTATGATGGCTTTTTGTATGGCGTGTGGGCTCTTAGTGTTTACAGGGTTAGTGACCTGGAATACTGTATTATAGTTATTTTTTAATTTAATACAATATTATGGTAATCGAGGTCTTATCTAGATAAGACCTCGATGGTTGCTCTTTTTTGACAATACCTATTTATTTATTATAGATAGTTACGATTAATTATTTAATTATAATTAGTTAACTATGAGTTTATGCTTTACTTTATTTTATACTAGTTGTTTTCCCAACCTTTTCCATTATACAAATATTATCTCTGCATAAAAGAACACAATAAAAAAGGAAACACCTATTGAATTCGGTGCAATCGTTTGGAAGTTATGCACCTTCATATATTTCTGTGATTTATTTTTATTTATTTAAACACTAGCGGTTCGCCCCGGCTTCGCATGGATCCCTAATTTTCAAAATATTCTATAGCCTATGTTACTCAGGGTGAACGTAGCTTCCCAACAGTGAAAGAATTATTAAAATCGGTCCAGTAGTTTTTGAGCCTATTCATTACAAAAATAGGTACAAATGTTTTCTCTTTATAATATTAGTATAGATAATCAATACTTGATGAAACAATTATAATAAAGGCAGGAATATAAAATGTACCTAGTAATAAATTAAAATAACCAAAAACTAGAAATGAGTTAAATAGAGGTCCTATAATTAAAAAACAAAGTTTGTTTCAGGTCGTAATAAAAACGTGTGAAATTTGTCGAATTATTTGTAACAAGGATAACCGCCCCCCCGGAGAGTTAGGAACCCGCTCCATATTTCAGGTCAACTATAAAAGGAGCAACATAATGACCCACGTTATAACCCATCCCCCCTCCTTAGGGTCTTGTAAAACAAAGCCGAACCCGGGAGTGGTATAATGACGTCATAAAGGACCAGCTGTTTAATGCCCCGGTTATGGGACAGATTCAAGTGGAGAATAGTTTTTCTCCGGGGACAAAAGTGGCCCGGGCAATATTGTCAAATAGATTTAGGTCGAGTTTTGGCCTTGAAAAGTGTGCAATTGAATGTCAGGTCGAGTTTTAGAATTGATAATTGTGCAATAGAATGTCGATCTAGATGTACCTGCTATTTGATTAATAGGTTGTAAGACCTTTTTAACAAATAAATGTTTGGCAATACACTATTTCTACTTATATTTTGGGTTTATTACTGACTAGCTGTCCGCCCGGGATTCGCACGGATTACTTTTTGTTATAGCCTATGTCACTCGTGTTAGCTTTTGTAAAATAATTCATATCTGTCAAGTTGTAATTAAATTCTGTGGCTGTTTGCTGTTGTTTTAGTCGAATAAAATGTAGTTAGGATATTCAAAAAGGGAACGCGTCCTGGTGTCATGGCGGCAGGGCAAGACGATTTCGAACAGGAGACAGAAAGTAATATTGGAATTGGAAACATTGTTATCAGGTTTTTGAATTGATTGTTCAGTACTCATGAGTTTAATTTAATATTATACATAATTGAGCGAAAAGATAATTGAGTATTATTTATGAAGTAGAGACCAGTGTCTTTACACTCGGAAATAGTTTGGCTTACCAACAGTGAAAGAATTTTTCAAATCGGTCTATTCGTTTTAGAGCCGGTTCAATCCAAACAAACAAACAAACCTTTCCTCTTTATTATATTAGTATAGAAGTATAGATAATTGTAAATAACATATCTAGCCATAAAATATTATGTCAGGCACAGATGAAGGAGAAGAAGTAAATAGAAAAATTATTTTTCCTATTCCAGTCCATTGACTTAGGAGACCAATTATTGCATATTAGCTCCGATATAACTCCATTCAAGGAATAACTTGAATTAACAGTTACTCCAGTTACTTGTATTAAATCATATTTACAGTAATTTGGATGACTTAGTAAATAATGACAGTACATAGGCAATAAGACCTGCCGACGACAGACGGCTGACGTAATTTCTAATTTCACGCCAATTTCACGACGCGATTGATAAGTCGCCCGGCTGCGCCCGATCTAGATGATAAATGACAAATAATGCATGTGACGGTTGAGATGTGTTAATTAATTGTCAATTAAAGTCTGTCAAAGAAATCTTCGCTCAAGTTTGTTGTTATCGAGTTCATATGTGTGCGGCAACATGAGACGATTTGATTAGTTGAAAAAAATGTTGGTAGGAACAATTTTACTATCCCGTAACGCAACACAATTCACTATTTTTTTAAAACTTATAAATTTTGCAATTTACATGTCATTCCCTTTTATTTGATACCCCACTCGGGTATATTTATAGACTTTTCGTTTTGCGTCCCACTTAATTTGGTTTTAGAATGAAGCTTTTAAAAATTACCTAGATTATTCGAACTTTGACGACTAGCTATTTCCCTACGGCGAAAGTTACAGAATTGGTTTGTATTTGGTTCACAGTTTTTACATCTCAGTACCTGGCTGCCCACGATAACTATCGCCTAGCGATTACATTATTTTATTATTCTCCCGTTCTTTCATAATTACGATTTTAATTAAGTCGACAACCTCATAAAGACTCCTCGGCATTCCTAAGTTGGAATACATAATTCATTGCCAGTCCATTTCTCAATTCGATCTCAAGACGAGTCGGATGTTTATTCATCCATCGATATACGTGAGTCTGTGTGAACATAAACATTTTAAGGCTTCTTTCACAGTGTCCTAGTGCCTAATGTATTTTTTTAGTTTCGTCGTCATTATCGACCTAATATATTTTGATGCCTTCGCGGTTATTAATAATAATAATAATATCTTTGGACAATTCACACCAATTGTACTAGTCCCAAACTAAGCAAAGCTTGTACTATGGGTGCTAGACAACGGATAAACATACATAAATACATATAAGATATCCAAGACTCAGGTACAGATGCCAGTGCTCATCACATTGACATCTGCCCCTAGCAGGATTCGAACCCGCGACCTCCGGTTTCGTAGTCAGGGCCTCTGACCACTAGACCAACAGGCCGTCAATTTATTACACACTAGCTTTTGCCACCTCCACGTGGAATTAACAATTAAAATTGGCCTATGACCTTTCTCAAGCTCGAAACTATGTGTGTACCAAATTTCATTTGAATCGCTTCAGTAGTTTTAGCGTGAAAGCGAGACAGACAGTTACTTTCGCATTTGTAATATTAAGTTAGGATTGAAATAACGGATTTATCAAAAATCCTTACTAATATTATAAATGCGATAGTAACTCTGTCTGTCTGTCTGTCTGTTACGCTTTCACGCTAAAACTACTGGACCTATTTAAATGGAATTTGGTACAAAGAAAGTCTGGAGATTAGGAAAGGACATAGGCTACTTTTTAACCGACTGCAAAAAAGGAGGAGTTTCACGCGGACGAAGTCGCGGGTAGAAGCTAGTATTTTATAGTTTCTTAGCACAAGTGACTTGATGATAGTAATTTTTCCGCTAAGACTATGCCCAGCTCAGTCGTGCTATAAATATGGAAACTACAAAGTATCCTAAGCGTCAGCAAATATGCTAGTTTAATCCGTGTCAGTTGTTGCATTCCAATTATTTATCACCGTGTTTTACACGGATACTGTGAAATAGGCCCTTCGTATATCAAACAGTATTAGTGTGTACTATATATATACGGACACGGGCCTCACGGAGGTTTCTCCGTGATTGCAAAGGCTCGTTTACATAATGACATTATACATACACGACACACGATGCTGCTCTCTTAAACCTTAACACAATGCGATAAGATTCGATATCGCTTGTTACGTTAGAGTTTTTCATTTGTTCAACCACGGACCTCGACGATTTGGTTATTTTAGTTTTGGTTATTTTCTGGAAACTTCCGTTTACATGAACGTTGTGAGGATGGGGATTGTTCTAAGCAATCTTCGTTAGCTTTATATTGGAAGGCTGATCTTAGATTTGATGGATTTTGTTGATACGGTTGTAGATTGGGTACCTTCATTTCTTTTTAAATATAAAGAAGTAAGACATTTCTTTCTCTAAAAGATCTTTAACTGGTCATCACTAGCATTAAGTTGAAGGTTACTTACAAATGAATTACCTTATGATGTTTATTAATATAGGTACCTACATATTATAATAATTTACACCAACTAATCTAGTCCGAAACTAAGCAAAGCTATACTGTGAGTATTAGACAACAGATAATACGAAATATACATAAATTCATATAAAACATTCAAGACTCAAGAACATATTATTTTAATGCTCGTCTTCAAAACACTGACATTCATTTTGGCAGGATTTGAACCCGCGACCTCCAGTTTTATACTCATTTCATTTAATTTGTCTTCTGTCTTGGTATATATAATTAATTGAGATAAATACTCTCAATTGTCTACATATCAATGCATCGAAATATTCTTCACTAGCTTCCGCCCGCGACTTCGTCCGCGCGCAAATCCTTTTTGCAGGCGGTTTAAAAGTAGCCTATGTCCTTTCTCAGGCTCCAGACTTTCTTTGTACCAAATTTCATTTAAATTGGTCCAGTAGTTTTAGCGTGAAAGCGTAACAGACAGACAGACAGAGTTAGGGTGAGTTCTGGTAATGTCGGATACAGGTTAACACCGTACGATGTGAATTTACGCCTAATCTGGGAGATTTTTTTAGTGCTGGCAACATGACATAACGCGCCATTTCATAGTGCCATGAAAATGTCATGTTGCCAGTACTAAAAATTCTTCCAGATAGGCGTAATTTCACTTCGTACGATATTAACCTGTGTCCGATCTTACCAGAACTCACCCTACTTTCGCATTTATAGTATTAGTAGGGATACTGCCGAAGGTCATACCCCCAGCCCAGGAATACACAAAACTATATCGCGAGTTCCCATTCACTACATTTAATTCAACATTCAAACTTGGCCAATTTCGATGCCATTGTCTCGAGTGCCCGCATGGTCTGAACTCCGAACATTTCCGAGCATTTCCGAAATTTGCCGGAAACGCCCGAAGTTTTCTAAAGTGGCTTAAGGCTAAAAGACAAGTGGCAAACTAATTAGTGAGAGAACTATCGCTGTCAAACTTGGGGTGAAACCAGTATATCGAGATAATACGCGCAATATTAATTTGTACTAATATGCTTCATATTTGGATGGACTTAGGTTGTTTTTGTCTAAGTAAACGTTTATAACGGTGGGTCTTGATTGGCAATCAATTTAATATGGAATTTTCATTGAGGTATTTAAACATGTTATTGTGTGTACAATGAGTTTATGGATCTATCCATAAGAGCGTAAGTCAGTACTTATGTAAAGAAAAATCTTGAGCACAGTATTATCAAGTATCTACATTTCTTTTAAGTCATTTTCTTTGATTCAGTAAAAATAATAAGGATGACGACCGGGTAAAGGAATCGAACCTCTATTTAATTTTGTCAATTAGATTGTTAAAAAATATTGGATAGGTACGTATTACATATTTATTTTTCGAAACAAACAAAAAATTACAAGACAATGCTTCCATAGTTCGGCTCGTAACATCGTGTTATGGTATAACACGACGATAATTGGAATGAAACAATTTTAACGGATTTAACTCGCGTATTTTATTTTTATTGGCTGACGTTTCGGAGCTTTTGCAGATGTATAATAATCATTCCAATGTATAATAACCGCGAAGGCATCAGAAATTATTACGGCGATAATTTGTACTATAACGTGATTTCACTACCTTCTACTTCCTAACTTTAGACGAAAAGAAAAATACGTGTCCAATATTTTTTGGTAAGCTGGTCAAAAAAAAATAGTCGAGTCATACCTATTCAAGGCGTTAATAGTCTGTCAGGAAAATAATCTTAAAGAAGTTATGAGTAGATACCGCATATCAAATATTGCTATAAAATAACAGATATAAAAATGAATCGCAAAATGTGTTGGTAAGCGCATAACTCGACAACGCCTGGACCAATTTGGCCAATTTTTTTTTTAAATGTTCGTTGAAGTCCAAGGATGGATCTTACGGCGAGAAATCATCGAAAAAAATCGAATAATTGCCGGGAAAACCCTAAAAACAGCCCTTTTCTTTTCCCATATAAACGTTGTCTAACTAAAGTTACCTAATTTGAATTTCGAACGGGCAGGATGACGTCTGCCGGGACCGCTAGTATTGCAATAAAATAACAGATGCTTGTCAATCAACTAATTAGTGGTGGTCTAATTTTCTTTATTAACTTTGCAAATTACAAAGCCTCCTGCGAAAGCTGCCCAGTGGAGGCTGCGTAACACCCGCTTGTTGCGTCGACAGGCCACGTTCGGTTCCAAGGATGCCGTACGTGACTAGAGATCTCGTACCGGAACTATTGTTCCCCTGTACGAGCGAGTTTAATAAACTAGACGATGCAGATTTAAAGTTTTCTCCTATTCAGTCATTAGGTCGGTTAGTAACGTGAGAAATTCTAGAAATATCGATGGATGATATTAAAAGTTTTAAAATAATCAATTATTGTATGCCCGAAAAGGATTGCCAGTTTAACTAAGAATACGAATATTATTATAGGTATTTATTGTATAAAACGGTTATGCAATTAATTGAATATATTCTTATACTTATACGAGTTATTTAGCTGCATTAGGTAGCTATCTATAGTTGTTTTATTCCAATGTGTAATAAACTGTTTCAATTTATTACATATTAGCGGTTCGCCCCGGCTTCGCACGGATCCCTAATTTTTTTTCAAAATATTCTATAGCCTATGTTACTCAGAGTGAACGTAGCTTCCCAACAGTGAAAGAATTATTAAAATCGGTCCAGTAGTTTTTGAGCCTATTCATTACAAACATACAAAAATAGGTACAAATCTTTCCTCTTTATTATAATTATTAGTATAGATATTATGTCTTACTGTTGGGACGTTGCTGCGTTGTACCAAAATTATATTTAGGTAGGTAGTCGACTTTTTCTATTTTTTTATAAATAGATCATACTTATAAGTCGGGGAGAGGGGGGCTAGTACTAACAGATTTTAAATATTGTCATGTAGCTTCTCAATTTGAAAACTTTATGTTATTATTTTTATACCCGAGTAACGGAAATTTATATGACTTGCAATATACTAAGCTAAAAGTTCATCTAAATTACTTGGATTCGAAGGGAGACGCATCTGTATAAAAAAAGTCAGCGGTTAAAACTTGCCCCGTTTCGGGGGCAAACATTAACAGCGGCGGGGTAAGTATTAACGCTAGTGAACTTGTTATGATTTCATTTAACCACATAAGTAAAAAACAAAACAATATTCAAATGATAAGTTATTTATTTTTTGACATACAAATGTTAAAAAAAAACAATAAAAATTCTCAAATAACATACATTCTGGTAAGAATTTATGTTATGTACTTCAGGTTACTAAGTAATCAGTCTTAGAAAAGGCTTTTTCATTTAAAATGTAGTAGGTAATATTTTCTATTGGATTTCAATACTTCTTGCACCGCTAAATCATATACTTCTTTTACTCTTGTACAGTGACACCTTTCGCGGGGGCAAATATTAGACAGGTTAATACTTACCCCGTTCGTTTTGTTAAAACTAGCCCCCGAGGACCTTTTTGGATGTAAATAATTATAAAAAAAAAAATAGGTATATTAATTAAAATAACACGGGAATTTAATTAACAACTAAATAACCATTCATTATATAAAAATCTGCAATCACAAAATCAAATATTTAAAACAATAATCAAAAAATTCGAGACTTAAAAATGTTCGCTCACCTGTATTTTTGCACCACCGCACGACAACTGCACAACACGGAAGCCGGCGGGCAGCCGACTTGTCTCGACTTGTTCGCCGTCATCACCCGAACTTATGACCTAAACGTCTTACCGTATCGTCGTTTAATTTAGTAGTTAAAGACTTGTTAATACTTACCCCTGTTAATTCTAGCCCCCCTCTCCCCTACGAGGCGATGAGAGTAATTAGCTAATTAAAAGTATCAGTAAGAATTTAAATAGGGGGTGAAGGTACAAATAGAAAGAAACAAAGTACATGCGAAGTCACGGGAAACATCTAGTTTAGACAGTTTGAGCAGAGTCATGTCACAAGGGACAAATCGTGAATAGACGACTTGAAATAAAAGAAATTCGTTCGTCGCGTCCCAGTGCAGTACCTCAAACTTGGACAATGAAAAGTTAAGAGTCCCAACGATCAATAGTAAACCCTAAGCTCTTGCCTGTAGAACTCAGATCCGAACGGATAATATGAATAAAGAACACGATAGCTAATAACAAAGGAAACGAGACTCTAGTTCGAAGTTAATTGAGTATGTTTTTTTCTGGAGCGGTAAGTTTTTGTTGAAGTTGTGACTCGAACAATTGTAAGCAGCTAAGAGTATAATGTACCTAATATATTATTCCACTTAATTTAAGCTTGTTGCAAGTTGAAACAATAACTGGGGCCTTGACAAGGTACAAGGTATATTTGAAATTTAAAAATATATATATACGCGTCGACTTGAGAACCTTCTCCGTTTTTATCGTCGGTTGATAAAATAGATTGGTATTGAATCTCACATGTTTTGTGTCTACTACAAAAAAAATAACTTTACAGTATAGATGACGCGACAAACTTTGTACGGGCAAATTCTAATTTGAATAACTAAATGTCACGTGATTAGTTTTTGTTATAGACAACGAGTATTTCCTTCGTTTTTGTTAAATTTTTAACGCTCCTTTAATTTTGCAAATCAAAAATGGTACTTAAAAATCCATATCTATTTTATCAATGGCATTATGTTATAGGTACCTACTGAGTTTCCTTTATGTATTAAAGCTTAAATGTGTAATGAAAATATATAATTATATATAAGTAAATAAAGTAATGCGGTGAGCACACGCAATGATGTTAGTTGCAGCGATATTTCTCGTTGGTAGCATGCTGTGATGTCGAACGGCCACAAAAATGGCGGGTATTGAAATAAAAGTGTTCAAAACATCTCTCCTTTAGTTGTAATTTGGTATTTGAATATACTGGCGTTAGCTTCAGGCTATCGTCGGCTCAGTCGTTCTACGAATATGAGGAATGTAAAGTTTTCGAAACGCCAACATATAAAATAAAATACGCGAGTTAAATCCTTTATTTATAGCTATTCAATTCCAATGTATAATAACCGCGAAGTCATCAAAAAATATTAAAAGTACTATTCAGTTATTCGCTTATTTAAAGTCTAAACGGCATCGAAATATTTTCTGTGGATTTTATAAGCTATATGTTATTTTTAGCGTTTCATATCTATAGTGTAAAACGGGACCCTATTAGTAGGACTTCGCTGTCCGTCCGTCCATCACCAGGCTGTATCTTATTAATCGTGATTTCTTGTCCTGTGATCCTGACACTGATATTATAAATGAACATGCCAAATTATTTACTACTAGCTACTGCCCGCGACTTCGTCCGCGTGGAACTCCTTTTTGCAGTCGGTAAAAAGTAGCCTATGTCCTTTCTCAGGCTCCAGACTTTCTTTGTACCAAATTTCATTCAAATCAGTAATTCAGTAGTTTTAGCGTGAAAGCGTAACACAGACAGACAGAGTTACTTTCGCATTTATAATATTAGTAGGGATTTTGTAGTACTTACTGGTAATATCATACCAGCATAAAGTAAACCCACAGACAGAAGCCAAGTTATCTGGCTAGACTGGACAAGTCTATTCTAGAACATGTTTTATTTATTAAGAGCAAAGTTTGTAAATTATCCAATTTTATAAAAAAACACATTAATTTTTCAACAAATTCTGGATCTTACGCCATTTTTGCAGCCCACTTGTTGCCACGTTTGCTCCACGTTATGAACTTTGCGCTCCCGTGATTATTGCCTGTTTCAATTCTTATATATTTTGAACCTTATGTCACTTACTTTTTGGTTTAAATATAATCATTGTCGGATACGACATGTTAGGTTCGAGTCGTTTCTTATACCAAGTGATGACTGCTCTATGCTAAGTGAGGCCGCTGAACCAAGTTAAATCTATACTAATACTAGTGGTCCCGGCAGACTTCGTCCTGCCCGGCAATCGATTTGACAGCTGTTGCTGTTGTTGCGTTTTGTTAAACTATTTTTAAAATTTGAGCTGATTTTTTTTCTACTGGAACGGGATACAAAGTATCCTATGTCCTTTTCCTGGCTCTAAGCTACATCCCCAGCAATTTTCAGCCAAATCGGTTCAGCCGTTCTCGAGTTATAAACGGAGTAACTAACACAACTTTCTTTTATATATATAGATTATAAAGCTGAAGAGTTTGTTTGTTTGTTTGTTTGAACGCGCTAATCTCAGGAACTACTGGTTCGAATTCAAAAATTCTTTTTTTGTAGGATAGACCATTTATCGAGGAAGGCTTTAGGCTATATAACATTACGCTGCGACCAATAGGAGCGAAGAAACAGTGGAAAATGTGTAAAAAACGGGGAAAATATGAAGCCTTATGAAGAAGTGACAGAAGACTTTGACAGATCTTTGACGAAACAATCGGACGGGCAGGACGACGTCTGCCGGGGCCGCTATAGTCAATTATATTGTTCTAAGTAATGAGTTATGTTCTGCTATTCTACGAATCAGTTTCCAATATCCGCGTTGTTGTTTTGGTATAGTGCTCGTAAATGTTGTTTTGCTCTCTCGTTATATCATAAGGCTTTGATTTCCCTTTGAATCTTGTCATACGAATCGGCTCCATTACTTAGAATGTTGGAAAATTGTTTTCCGATATCATAAAAAAAAAACATCAACATCATTGGAATGAAACAACTGTAAGTAACGGATTTGAGTGAGAGAAGTGTGAGACTTTATTTTATTAGTTTACGTTTTTTATTACAGTGCCTCTCGTAACTTCAAATTCAACGTTCATCTATTATATAAAATTAAGTCGGGTTTTCCTTCCTGACGCTATAACTCCACAACGCACGCACCGGTTTGGCTAATTTTAATCTTGAATTATTCGTGGAAGTCCAGGGAAGGTTTGTAAGTAGAGAAGATTTAAAAAACCTCTCGAAAAAGTGTAAAATCAACATCTTTCTGTACTTACTCCCATATACAAAGTGATTGACGGTAAGTGACAGAAGACTTTGACAGATCTTTGACGAAACAATCGGACGGGCAGGACGACGTCTGCCGGGGCCGCTAGTTATCCATAAATTTAACTATTACACAAATTTGATTGCGATTTTTTGTTGTTAAACTATCGTCAGCTCAGTCCTGCTACGAATACTGGAACTGTAAATTTCTTGAAATAAATCCGTTTATAGTTGACATTCCAATGTATAATAACCGCGAAGGCATCAGAAATTATCCTTACTAATATTATAAATGCGAAAGTAACTCTGTCTGTCTGTCTATCTGTCTGTTACGCTTTCACGCTAAAACTACTGGACCGATTTAAATGAAATTTGGTACAAAGAAAGTCTGGAGCCTGAGAAAGGACATAGGCTGCTTTTTAACCGACTGCAAAAAAGGAGGAGTTCCACGTGGACGAAGTCGCGGGCAAAAGCTAGTTACATATAAATATGCCTTGAAACGATGACATCATTGCACGTTCAGTATGAGTGGCCGCCGTATAATGAGAACGGCACAAAAGAGAGACGCAGTTCCCATGAATGCAGGCTTTAGCTCTAGCCTTTTATATCTCGTTTTATTAATACGAGCGATTTTATTCATCTACTATATAAAAATAAGTCGGGTTTTCCTTTCTGACGCCATAAATACATTAGTTTTTCATGTAGGTATTGGCTTTCTATAAAAGTCTAATTGAACAAATACTTTACATAAATACACATTGAAGCGTCACAATTTGAAAATATATCGATGCTCCATTATATATTCTACTAGCTTCTGCCCGCGACTTCGTCCGCGTAGAACTCCTCCTTTTTTGCAGTCGGTTAAAAAGTAGCCTATGTCTTTTCTCAGGCTCTAGACTTTCTTTGTACCAAATTTCATTTAAATCGGTCCAGTAGTTTTAGCGTGAAAGCGTAACAGATAGACAGACAGACAGAGTTACTTTCGCATTTATAATATTAGTAGGGATATCGTCACATTTAAATTTAAATTCGTGTAGTGACAACTTTGCGTTACGTCATTACAATACTGAATGGGCCAATTTTTGTAGTCACAATATCAATTGTTTGCTAATTCCGGCCACAGTGTCTAAAAGGCGTAAAGGCTCGGTCCAGCGAGCTACTTCGCGCCAGTCTGGAGTTGGTGCACAAAAGAACTCATTAGCAGGGGTTTGTCGCAAAAAGCTATTAAAAATGTCCATTCACAGCTTTATGTTTCAAGAGAGCTTTCACACAGGGAAGCGACAAGTGTTCATTTAAATAGTCCGAATCATAGACAAGTAGTTAAAAATAATTAAAAAAACCTTTTTTAAAAACAAGCTTTTATAGAGATAATTTTAAAATGACTTAAACGATTTTCATTATTCATTCCATTTTACAACGTACTGTTTACTTTCTCATTTGACATTTCAATCTTATATTTGGTCCCCCCCCCCCTTCTTATGCCCCCCTTAGTTGGATTTCAGAATGACGTCACACAGTTAACCATGCATTGTCATCCAAACAAAAATTGTGTTCACAATTATAGCTCAATCGGTTCAAAATTCAGTTGCGTGATTTCGCCTATACATAACATACAGTATACTTTTATATATTTACATTATGAGTTAAATAAAAGCTTTTAAACATGTTCAATATATTTATGCTATGACGTAACATAGCTTAGAGTAGACAGAAGTTACGTCCTTTGTCATGTTAGTGACGCATTTTAAGTTTGTAAGCCAATGTATGGTTAACTGTGTGACGTCATTCTAAAACCAAATTAAGTGGAGTACAAGGGGGGGTGGAAAACCAAATAACTACAAATATACCCGAAAAAGGTGCCAAACAAAAGAGCCCCAAAGCGCCAAGTTTCTGGCCGCTGCGCTAAATAAAATTGCCGCTTTTTGGCTTCGTCGAACAGAAAAATAGTATACTGACCTCGGCCAGTAAATAAAAAAGCCACAGATCACATTTTTGTCAACCTCGGCTTCGCCTCGGACGACAATTACTTGTGATCTGAGACATTTTTTATTTTATTGGCCTAAGTGCGTAATGTACTATTGTTGCAGTTGTTTTTAAATCCTTTTAATAATTTTGAAATGTGTGTAAAGTTACACCTAAAATTTTCCACCACAAATGAACCCCAGTACCTATATACCGGGTGTTATTTGTGATTATGTCAACACCCTTTATGATCCGGGTATTATCCCTCAGGACTCCCGACCTGTTAAACGGGATCCAAATATATTGAGGACAACGGAAACTATTTTAGTTTTATTATACGAGAGGGGTTGGAAAAAGCTATATTACGTTATAATGAACTCTTAAATAAAGTAAAGATTAAAGATTCAGATCCGTTTCAATCAAGTTCTATTTTGTAAAGGAATAAGGTTTATAATCCGTTTCCAATTATTAGAATTTTCAGGGAAATGATTTTGAAAAAGTTATTCGTATATTTATGTTTGACCTTCAGATGATCTTGCAGAAGTTTATTAGAAAAGATATCAACGAGTTCTACGATTTTGATCAAATTTTATGGCACCTAATTTAAATGTTTGGCATATTTTTATTTCATTAAATTTTAATGTTGTTTTTCAAAATATGCATTACACAGCTTTTATACAATTTATACACTACAGAGCTTGTATACTGTCACGATGTCAGTTCATTTATAAACATAATAATGTATTATTATAAAAAATACTAACTAGGAAATATTAAAAATACAACCCGTTATTTATTCAAACGATTAGTAGCAAATTTAACTACATACGAAAATACCTCAACATTAATTCGTAGCAGTGCTACGTCGCTACGAGCGCGTAGCAACGCTACGCCGCGTAGCTGCTAAGCTTAAATACCTACAACTCTCTTTAACGTGGAATTTTTCCAAGATGACATTAGGAGTATAGTACTTCAATTGCTAAAAATATGTGTATACATATACAATGTTCGCTTTCTTTACTTATGATCAGTAGGTATTTGTTATTCCTTACTAATATTATAAATGCGAAAGTAACTCTGTCTGTCTGTCTGTCTGTCTGTTACGCTTTCACGCTAAAACTACTGGACCGATTTAAATGAAGTTTGGTACAAAGAAATTCTGGAGCCTGAGAAAGGATATAGGCTACTTTTTAACCGACTGCCAAAAAGGAGGATTTCCACGCGGACGAAGTCGCGGGCGGAAGCTAGTATCATATAATAATTATTAATACTGTAATATTGGTAACAGTTTTCGTTTTTAAATGATGGTGATTTTGGAATGAAACAACTTTTAACGGATTTGACTCGCGTATTTTTATTTTATTTTATTTTATTTAAAATGTAACAGTAGTATTTCATAATTCAGAACACGGTAGTTTTTTCAAAATTTGTAATTTAAATATAAGGTAGTTTGCATAACTGTATAAATCACTTTAGCGTTAGACCATTGTCAGCTCAGTCGTGCTACGATTATGGAAACTATAAAGAATCCGAAACGTCAGCAAATAAAATAAAATAAAAATACGCGAGTTAAATCCGTTAATAGTTGTTTCATTCCAATGTGTAATAACCGCGAAGGCATCAGAAATTATGTTGGTGATTTCTCGATTAGAATTTTATTAGACTTTATTTTCCCTTTCGCGTCGTCATGAAGGTTTTACTAGGCAATATTTCTAAAGGGGCTTATCGTACCCACGTCACGTCACAATATTAGCATATAGCACGATTATAGGACTTTACCATATTGAAATACAGTTTTAATATGAATATCTACAATGCCTTTCATTTATACTTAAATATTGAAGTTAATTATTTATTTGGGTGTTTATTCAGCAATAGGTCTTTTTATTTATTTCATTATTTTCTGGTCTTAGCTTAACTTAGCTTCATACTAAGTCATGTTCATTTATACGTTTATATATGACTAGCGGTTTGCCCCGGCTTCGCACGGATTTTTTTCAAAATATTCTATAGCCTATGTTACTCAGGATGAACGTAGCTTCCCAACAGTGAAAGAATTATTAAAGTCGGTCCAGTAGTTTTTGAGCCTATTCATTACGAACATACAAAAATAGGTACCTACAAATCTTTCCTCTTTATAATATTAGTATAGATTATTTCAGTTAAAATCATTTAGACGTATTTAAAAAATTTCAACTGCAATTATATTTCTTTTAGTATGAAACAAAAAATGGCATTAGTAATGTTTACGAAATGTATTCATTCGCGTACTTATATTAATTTTATACTTACACACTAAGTCAGTATAAAATGAATATTAACATAAGTTAAATCTGTATCATAATGAATAATATATATCGTACACTTAGATCTAAAGGGATCTAACTCAAAAACCGGAAGATTTGAGTTATGCACACCATCAAATTCCAGCAAAACCCACCTACACTAAAACTGATTTCAGCTAATATAACTCTGCTAGCTTTATTATAAAAAGTATAAATCTATACAGAAAAGTCATGCGTGCATATGGACATCTTAATCAGTTTCTCGCCTCTCCTGAAAAAGTACCTTTTTTGAGTTAGCTCTCTTTAGATCTAGGTGTGCGATATGTGTTCGGTAAATTCTCCACATTTACCACATTCGTAACAGTAAAAAAGGTCATATATGTGCCACGCGGCGATATCGTCATGTCGTCATGGTAATGATGATTGTCGCCGATGGTAGATAAAGGAACGGAATGGGAAGTGAGATTCAGGCGCTATCACTGAGCGATCGTATAATCATTATACTAGACTACAAGCCCATGTGAGAGTACGTGAGTAATTAGATTTTTTTTATGTACAAGTGAGGATTGGAATGAAACAACTATTAACGGATTTAACTCGCGTATTTTTTATTTTCAGCGTCAGCTAATAAAATAAAAATACGCGAGTTAAAACCGTTAATAGTTGTTTCATTCCAATGTGTAATAACCGCGAAGGCATCAGAAATTATTACAAGTGAGGAGTTAAGACTAATTATTAATGTACGGCGTTTATGGGTAAAGTATCTGTATATGTATACAAAAAGAATAACATAAATGCCGTACAGTTATAAATGACCTATATACCTATAATCACCTGTACCGCTAAAAAATGACAGCATAGTGTTTAAAGTTCTTTTATAATATATAAGATGTCTCTCACTGAGTTCAGACGTCTCTTACTGAGCAGGGACGTGTCTCACTGAGCTAAGTCGTCTGCCACTCAGCTAAGACGTCTCTTTTTGAGCTAAGTTGTCTGTCACTGAGCTAAGAAGTCTCTTACTGAGCTAAGTAGTCTCTCACTGAGATAAGACGTCTCTAACTGAGCTAAAACGTCTCTCACTAAGCTATGATGTCTCTCACTGAGCGAGCTACGGCGCCCGTCACTCAGTTAAGAATTCTTTCAATAAGCTACAATATATACCTCATAAATTCTGAGTGTTATTGGTAATAATTTCTTGAGACAAGTCAAGGTTATATCATTACGTAGAAAAACAAAGTCTTATTATAAAGTTCTCGTTAGTATTTCTACGAACTTGTGTTAGTTATTAATTTTGTATTACTTAATACAAGCTTTAACTAGGTTTGATATGATTTCTCAGGTTGTAAAACTTACGTATCTATTTTCTGAGTAGGTATTTATTTACTATTTTTAGACTTGGAGGAGAAACTGGACGCGTCCTTTAGAATCTTTCAGAAGTTGCTCAGTATTATTTAATCAGCAGAAATTAAATTTTCTTTTGGTTTTACTTTTCATAGTACCTATTACTTATTTTTCGGGATATTTATCAATATCAACTAGTAAAAGCAATGGATAAGTGTCCGTCGAAAGTTGGCGTACTACCAAAACGTAGTCCACTGGAGAACGGCCAGCCAATATCAGTTCAGTGGTCCAGTAGTAAACAGAGTAGTTAATAACGATTTTCAAGAACAAAAAACTTTGATTTATTATGAACTAGTGGACACGGTAAATTTCGTCCCGCCGGGCAAACGATTACAAACGATAAACGATACATTTATCAAACGATTTGATAGTTGTTATTAATAGTAGGTACTAAGGTAATATCTACCTACGTAAGGTTTTCTTAAATTTTCTAATTATCTACGATTTTTTTACATAAGAACCTTCTCCTGATCATGTAAGTACAACAAAAAACAAGCAATTTCTGGTTTATTAATATTCCTCATTGTCACTATTTATATTATTGTTTCATATTTACGTAGTATAAATAATGACCATAGACTCTTTAAATGTTGACTTTATCTTTATCTTTAGTAGGTAATTGTTTGCACTTGCGATTTTTTTTTTGGTAGTAAAAGCCTCCAGGCATTAAGGTCACCTTTTATACACTTACTTCTTAAAAAACAAGAAACTAAATGTTTAAAAAAGTTATATCTCTGAAACCGTTTTGGTAACCAATTAAAACGCGTGAACACAGCGACAGTAACGAATGCTGAAGAGCGGTTAAAAATAAACCCCGAGTCGTGTCCGAGTGCCTTCTTCTGGTAACGCCCGGACGCCAAATCTTACTGATTCTATACAAACTTGGCTTCTTGGGGAGCCACTGGCATTCTGTGACATTTCGGTGTCCTTACAAAGGGACTCTTCAGTTGTGAATAGGCTTGCGTTCGAGGTCTGAAGGAATATCGATGGTGCTTAGCAATATCGATAACGATGTATCTTATCATTAATATTAAGGACATTTTAGCATAAAGACAAGTTATAGGAGATAAATTATATAGAAAGCAGTTAAGAGAAAAACGAAAATGTTTTCAAGTACCCACAGAATAACTTTTTGTGTTGCTATTTATTTCCTTTGGCACTTTTGACTGAATTTAAGTAGAATAATTGTAATGAAGATTGAATTATGTCCTTTATGTCTCCTCATCTATTATTTTTTTATAGGTTTATCAATGATTTTAACAGCGTATGTTATTTCACTGGCAATTCGTTATTATTTATAAAAAATATTATTGCACACGGAAACATGGAATTGCTCTTAGCTTGTTTCTCTCAAATAACTAACAATTTTACCTACCAAAAATTCTACTCTATTCTTGAGAACATTTACGTCGTTCTTGAGATGGAATTGGCTATCCGCAACTATGTAATAATAAAACCATGTTCCGTATATCGATAAAAACTGCTTTATATCTTTCCTTGGTAATTATAAAGTACATCTAAATTGGTTCAGCACCAGCGATTTATGCGTAAGGACGTAACAGATAGACCCTTTGGCATTTAGGTATAATTTTAAGTTCTAGTAACTTGACATATTTCTCAACATGCGTCGCGTATAATACCTAATATATTATACTATATTAAAGTGACTCCATTTAAAATATATTATTACTCCATTAAGGATTCTATGTCTAACATTTGAATTTGAATTTTCCCGGTTACATATTTCGAGTTACGTCACTTTCGTTCTCAACATGCAAGGTACCTACTATTTGTGAAGCAGTTACTTTTATCGTCTTGTTTTCGAGGTCTCAGTGAATGGACTCCGAGATCAACTTGCTAACATTCTACCTTAGCACGTGGGGGTAAAGTACATCGGTTTCCATTTCCTAGAAATGTTCGGATTTTCTGTAAAACATTCCGTGTGTAAGTCGAAGGTTTTATCTATTCCGCTCATCGAGGGAGGCATAAATATACGAGCTGCAATATTTTATATGTAGGTAGGTACTAGATATATTTTCCGAGTGGAAGTTTCGTTTGTTTTTTTTTGTAATTAAAAACATGTTACACGAGCTCTTGCTTGAGGTATTTTTTCAGTCTTTACTTTCAACTAGTGTTCGTATATTTTGTGGGAGTTATGGAAATATTTTGGAAAGTAAGAAAGTAGGTCTAATTCGATGTATTTTGTATCAGGATAGTCTTTTTAAATTTATTTTCTACTAGCTTCTGTCCGCGACTTCGTCCGCGTGGAAATCCTCCTTTTTTGCAGTCGGTTAAAAAGTAGCCTATGTCCTTTCTTAGGCTCCAGACTTTCTTTATACCAAATTTCATTTAAATCGGTCCAGTAGTTTTAGCGTGAAAGCGTAACAGACAGACAGACAGAGTTACTTTCGCATTTATAATATTAGTTAGGATTTTCGAGCGGTTCGGTTTTCTAGCTAGTCATTTCTTAGTTAAGATGAAATTACAATTTTGGAAAAAGGATGTATAGTTTTGATCAGTAGTTACTTAATACAAATAGAATACTGTATAGTTGGTATATATACGTGTAGGTTATATCCATACTAATCCATACTATTCCATTCCATACTAATTCCATACTATTCCATACTAATATTATAAATGCGAAAGTAACTCTGTCTGTCTGTCTGTCTGTCTGTTACGCTTTCACGCTAAAACTACTGGACCGATTTTAATGAAATTTGGTAAGAAGAAAGTCTGAAGCCTGAGAAAGGACATAGGCTACTTTTTAACCGACTGCAAAAAAGGAGGAGTTCCACGCGGATGAAGTCGCGGGCAGAAGCTAGTAAAAAATATTTAATTAGTTACAATAATTAATATAAAGATATATAAATATACTTTTTACCTATTAAACAGATGGTTGAATAAATAAGTTTCTTATTCTTGAATCACCGATTAATAAACACCGGATATTTTTTTTTGACCGGAACTTTACTGTACTCTCAAAGACTGTAACTGTAAGTAATTTCACTGTACGTGAATTTACACCGTATTATTTAGGGAATATGTATCAAAATGCCAGGTACTTTGAAATGAGCGAACTAAATATATGAACTAATTATCATGTAACACGAACCTCAAAAGAATGCAAATGTTCCACTCACACACGGTATAATGTAGTAAAATATTTTATTTGTTCAATAGTTAAAAATAATTATTAAATTAAGGTGGATATGACTAAATCTGAGTTTATCTATACTAATATTATAAAGCTGAAGAGTTTGTTTGTTTGTTTGTTTGAACGCGCTAATCTCAGGAACTACTGGTTCGAATTCAAAAATTCTTTTTTTATTGGATAGACCATTTATCGAGGAAGGCTTTAGGCTATATAACATCACGCTGCGACCAATAGGAGCGAAGAAACAGTGGAAAATGTGTAAAAAACGGGGAAAATATGAAGCCTTATGAAGAAGTGACAGAAGACTTTGACAGATCTTTGACGAAACAATCGGACGGGCAGGACGACGTCTGCCGGGGCCGCTAGTTTCAAGAATAATGTATTACAAAAAACGTTATAAATTTTAAACGCGAGTCCTAATGTGGGATTAATTGGTAAACGGCTTAAAATAAAAGGTTAGGTAGCTTAATCAATAAATTCATACGATACCGAATATACTATTGGATTGGATAAATTAAGATACTAGGTAAGTAGGTATCGACAAAATACCTAATGTGGACACGTCGTGAATAAATAAAATGAGATCACGTTACCGATTTTATACCTTTTAGCAAACCTTTATTTGTAAGTAAATTATTTATTAGTAATATAATAATATTATTATTATACTTACCCATTAAGTATGGCTACTGCCCGCGAACAACTGCATACAACGAGTTGTATCTACAGGTAGTTTATTGTGTATTCAAGCTAGTTTGCGTCAATTTAATAACTGATTTAAATGGTAAACATTCAATATTTTTTAATCCAAACCAATTGATCTAGTTCCAAATTAAACACAGCTTAATACATAGATAATAGATATATCTAAATTGATACAGTCTCAAATTTAGTAAAGATGTGGGTACTTGACATAGTCTAAGCATAGGTACATTACACCAAATTCTGCCCCTAACAGGATTCGAACCCGCAACCTCCTGTTTTTTAATCAGGGACTCAGTTTAACAGGTCGTCAATTGTACGTAGGAAGCATATCATCCAAAACTCAAGCAGGTATAAGTTTTCAAATGTTCTTGAAATGTATTTATTTGTTATCGTTTTCCTTGTTTTTATTTAGATTATCTATAAATTTAATGAAATAAGAATATAAACAACAAGCAACCTCCAATTTTCATCGACTCTTTAAATACCTCTTGTACTCATTTGTTTCAAAATACGACCTCTTACAACACACGCGAGATTTTATCAAATAACCGGTCAAGAATCAAACAGAAACAACCTAACTGCAAACAGTTTGCTAGATACTTACGACCTTTAGTGTACGGACAGAGAAATAGCCTGTAGGCTTTAAGTAACGGGTATTATATGATTAGGTACGTTATGGCTACGTAATGATTTAATAAGTATGTAAGGTAAATATTTTCACCGTCAGTGATTTTGCGTGAAAGATTATGTTCTAGGTAACCTACTGCCCTTTTAGTTTTTAGTTTAGTGTTATTTCAGTTTATCTCAATTCATAAGGTTTACGAAATGGAAACTACAATTAACTATTATATTGTTAACTGAAGTAAGTAGGTACCTAACATAATTTGGGACTTTGGAATGAAACAATTACAAAGGATAATGATAATTGTACCAACACAAGAGTAGAAAGAATCCGAGACACCAGGGGTGGTCATTAACATTTCAATTAATGGTATTAAACCGAAAATATCTATATCTTTTCGATCTATATTCTATATCTATCTTCTATCTATCTTTATAAAAGAAAGTCGTGTTAGTTACTCTATTTATAACTCGAGAACGGCTGAACCGGTTTGGCTGAAAATTGCTGGGGATGTAGCTCAGAACCAGGAAAAGGATATAGGATACTTTTTATCAGGTTCCAAATCGATTCTTTGCCGGGCGGGACGAAGTCTGCCGGGACCGCTAGTATTAGATAAAATATCGAGTTTCGATTGATACATCATAGTGAACAATCAAATTACGGAATTGACTAGCGTTTCTTAATTTAACAGCTGACGTTTTTACCTAGAGTTAGTTTAGCGTTAGACTATCGTTAGCTCAGTCGCTATGAATATGGGAACTAAAGTTTTCTAAACGTTAGCGAATAAAATTAAATACGTGAGTTAAGTCAACGGTCTTAACTCGCGTATTTTATTTTATTCGCTAACGTGGAATGAAAAACTATAACGATAGTGTTCTATTCCAAAATACCGTTATGTTTCCTCGGAAACTTCCATTTTGTCCCGAAGATCTCGTTTGCACTATAAATTGGTTAGATTATCTTCCAAGCGTTTTTACGAGGAGAAATCATGATCTTTATCGTTGGATTTAGGTTTGGGATGTGATTTGCAGTGCCATAAGTTGTGATCGTTATATAATGGCTGTTAAATAAGTATCCGTTACTTGCTCGGCTGATAAAACACACTTATTAATTTAAGCAAGCGTCATTTTGTAAGAATTTACCTAAAATAAATAACGCGTTTAGATGTTTTACTCCAATTTATAGTATTGTTTAAATTATTGACTAAATAATAGCACAGCAATATTGCTAAGATTCGGTTTCCAATTTAACTGGCTTGTGTTTCAAGTACATTCAGTATATACATAATATAACTGATTTGAAGCCTGCCTGAGAGCTTGATGTGTATGCGCCCCAAGGTAGTGTCTTGTCAGAAATGTTCTAAGTATACCTACCGTTATTATTTTAAGCATCAAATTTCAAATAGCCATATTTGTAATCGTTAGCATAGTCGATGCTTGTCAATATTTTTCAACTAGCGTGTTATAGAATGTATAAATATTATCATTCTCAAAGATATCTCAGTCGTTGTCGTTAAGCCGATATTTGATAGCGTTGAAACTTTGTCAGGAATTTCATGTTTTTTTTTCAATATGGCGTTATTTGATAGCGTTGATGCTTTATCGGAAATTTGATGATTTTTAAAACAAAAGACTGTCACGTAAATGTTATAATATGATAGCGTTAAAATATTGTCAGAATTTTTATGATTTTCTAACAAAATTATCAAGAAAATTTCTTATTGATTCTATTTTTTTTTTGTTTCTTTACACACAACAAACACAAATTTAACAATTATGTGCAAATTATTAGAAAATAGATTGAAATAATGGCGTGACCTAGAAAAAAGAGATATACTTATATGCAAAATTGTGTGGAGTTGTACACGAATAAATCGTTAGGTAGGTACGTGATTTTATCTATACTAATATCATAAAGCTGAAGAGTTTGTTTGTTTGCTTGTTTGAACGCGCTAATCTCAGGAACTACTGGTTCGAATTCAAAAATTATTTTTTTGTTGTATAGACCATTAATCGAGGAAGGCTTTAGGCTATATAACATTACGCTGCGACCAATAGGAGCGAAGAAACAGTGGAAAATGTGTAAAAAACGGGGAAAATATGAAGCCTTATGAAGAAGTGACAGATCTTTGACAAAACAATCGGACGGGCAGGACGATGAAAGTTATCGCCAAATGATATGAAAGGAATATCGTTTGTTTGTTCATCTTTCAAAAAACATATTATAAAGGTTCTCACAACAATAGCTCCAACAGTACTGACAATTCAAAATTTGCAACGTACTTTCACAACTTTCTATGTCGGTTGTAAACAAGACGATAAATTGTAAAGTATCTTACAACTGAGCTGTGTTCCGGTGTGAGTCCGTCTCTTGCACTGCTCGCCTCGCATTCAAACCTCTTGTGGAAGTAAACAGGATCGTAAAGGATTACTAGGGGATCTTTTGTACTGTTGCTGATAAGTTTTCGACTGCTTGTGTCCTTCTTACACCATTTAAACGAGTCATATGACATTTCTCGATGACAACTGTTAACCTCATCCTAACTAATATTATAAATGCGAAAGTAACTCTGTCTGTCTGTCTGTTACGCTTTCACGCTAAAACTACTGGACCGATTTAAATGAAATTTGGTACAAAGAAAGTCTGGAGCCTGAGAAAGGACATAGGCTACTTTTTAACCGACTGCAAAAAAGGAGGAGTTCCACGCGGACGAAGTCGCGGGCAGACGCTAGTAATACCTATATAACTACGTGTAATACAGTATTTTTTTTAAAATAAGAATAAGGTTTTAATTTTGCATAGCAACTTTAGTTGATCAGTGGCGTTTTGCTTGGTCAGCCTGGGGCGTAGACAAGGTGCTAACATTCAACGTTAACGTTAAACGAAACGACCAAAATGTATAGAATTTTACATCCGCGAACGTTTGTGACGTACGTGACACTCGTTCGCGGATGTCAAATCCCATACATTTTCGTGCTAACGTTCAGCGTTAACGTTGAACGTTGGCACCTTGTCTAGGCCCCCCTGTATATATTATATAATCCTATATACTTTTGCTATGGCTGAATGTACAACAAAATATGCTTTCTCTAGCCCTCCAGTGTTTTTTGCACTGACGATATTTAAAAAAGATGGACACCATATTATATCTTTTATATATAAAAATCCGTACCGTAGGTATGAACACGCAGCTACATAGCTGTCAATTAAATTATGGAAATTGGGTCAGTTAAAAATTTTGCGCAGGTACCTATTTTTTATTTTTTTGTAAAACTTCTAACAGATTTTACATAGTATTCCTAGTATCAGTAGCAATCATTAATTGATGAAAGTGGGTACTTAGTACTATTTTTCCACTAAGTATATTTTAATGGAAAGTTTACCACTGTATTACCAGATATAACCACAATGTTACTCTTAAGAAATTGAGAAGAGTCTATACTAGGGGTCGTAGACAAGGTGTCAACGTTCAACGTTATCGTTAAACGAAACGACCAAAATGTATGAGATTTGATATCCGCGAACGTTTGTGACACGTACGTGACAGCCGTTCGCGGATGTCAAATTCCATACATGTTGTCTTTGTTTTTATCATGGATGTTTGCGATATATATTATGTATTCGACTTATAGTTTTTTGTTGTTAATAACAAAAATGGTAATTTAATTAGGTAACAGCCCAAATAAATTTTGAAAATGACCAGATAACCTAGTAAGTTTAGGCGTCTCTCAGTAACTAAGTAAGTTTAAAACAATAACTGGTGTTCAAAAAAGTAAAATACCAAGCACGTAATCAACTTTTTAGGGAAAGTTACTGTTTGTACTGTCGAGACCAGAATTGCTAACTTAATTATTGGAAAAAGAAAGTTACTCGGGATAGGTACTCCCGCGAAAACCAAATGAATTGCTTCAAAACTAAATCAATTTCATTTCTGTTTCGCAAAAATGTTTCATGGTAACAATGTAACGGTGAAATTTGGTTGAATTTCCATTACGATTATTTATTCTGTTGACTTACTCTTCCGTTTTAATTATAGCTCTGTGATTTAATTTTTCGTAGTGCCTCGTCGTTTTATCATAAAGTAAATATTTCCGAAAATTTCGTTGCTCTTGTTTATTTTATAATTTATGAACGATAGATTCTGCCCGCGACTTCGTCCGCGTGGAATTCCTCCTTTTTTGCAGTCGGTTAAAAAGTAGCCTATGTCCTTTCTCAGGCTCCAGACTTTCTTTGTACCAAATTTCATTTAAATCGGTCCAGTAGTTTTAGCGTGAAAGCGTAACAGACAGACAGACAGACATACAGAGTTACTTTCGCATTTATAATATTAGTAGGGATACAATATTTTTTATCAAATTTACCGCGATTAACAGAAAATAATATATCTATATCAATATTGAACACGGGTAACAATAATAAATATTATGACATACCTAATTAAGTAGGTTCTTGAAGTTTAAAAGCGCAAAAAGGGGGAGGGGGCAAAGATTGTATCTGACGAAGTAATTTGGTCCAATCTATTTATAATTTAGCATAAACTTCCTTAACAGAATTGACAAATAACATTTCGTTTTAGTGAAATTCGCCTCCTGCGAGCCTATTATGAACTGTCGACAACATGTTGTCGACATGACAAGATTTCTCGTTGTCGACAACGTTGATTTTTGACAGATCATCGCGAGAATAAGACGACATCGACATGACGAGATGTCGACTCGACAATTCATCATAGCCTCGCTGATGGGGTTAAGAAGTAAGCAGACGAAGTCGCGGGAAAAAACTAATGATTACCTAGAGCTGCTATTATAGCAACACAAAGATAGTGTGATTTATGTGATCTTCATTGTAAGTGGGAAGTAATAATATTTATGAAATATACATTTCCGCAGTTCGTCATCCAGAACGATATCGGCAGTGTGAATAATGGCCGGTTAGGATGGATACACACAAAGTACCTATATTAAGACTTAATAATTTCTAATGCCTTCGCGCTTATTATACACTAGCGGCCCCGGCAGACGTCGTCCTGCCCGTCCGTAGTTTCGTCAAAGATCTGTCAAAGTCTTCTGTCACTTCTTCATAAGGCTTCATATTTCCCCCGTTTTTTACACATTTTCCACTGTTTCTTCGCTCCTATTGGTCGCAGCGTGATGTTATATAGCCTAAAGCCTTCCTCGATAAATGGTCTATCCAACAAAAAAATAATTTTTGAATTCTAACCAGTAGTTTCTGAGATTAGCGCGTTCAAACAAACAAACAAACAAACTCTTCAGCTTTATAATATTAGTATAGACTAGCGGCCCCGGCAGACGTCGTCCTGCCCGTCCGATTGTTTCGTCAAAGATCTGTCAAAGTCTTCTGTCACTTCTTCATAAGGTTTCATATTTTCCCCGTTTTTTACACATTTTCCACTGTTTCTTCGCTCCTATTAGTTGCAGCGTGATGTTATATAGCCTAAAGCCTTCCTCGATAAATGGTCTATCCAACAAAAAAAAATTTCGAATTCGAACCAGTAGTTCCTGAGATTAGCGCGTTCAAACAAACAAACAAACTCTTCAGCTTTATAATATTAGTACCTATAGATTGTTGGAATGAAACAACTTTAAATGGATTTAACTCGCGTATTTCATTTTATTGCCTGACCTTTTGGAGCCTTTACAAATTCCATAATCGTAGCACGACTGAGGTGACAATAGTCTAACGTGTGCTAAAGCGTTTAATTGTCAGCTCAGTCGTCCTACGATTATGGAAACTGTAAAGAATCCGAAACGACAGCAAATAAAATAAAATAAAAATATGCGAGTTAAATCCGTTAATAGTTGTTTCATTCTAATTATGTTTTAGTAATTTAAAAAATCTAACTAGAGGGCGCTGCGTCCCTTTTCTCAAAGCGATTTGTCATATCTTCTTAACATTATGTATCTCTCTGTGTACCTTCTGTAGCCATCGAGAGCAGTCTTGCAATAAATCAGACCATTGGAAGCGAACAAAAGAACGTGGTACGGAACAACTTCCTTTAAATAACTGGCTATATAGGTAGGTACCTATATAGTTTGTCCATCCATCTACAAATGTATATACCTAAATAACTAGCGGTCTGCCTCGGCGAGAATCCCTGTATTTGTTACATTTAGTATAGCTATTTCACTCACGAATAGTGTAACTTCCCAACATGGAGCCTATTCAATCCAAACAAACAAACCAACAAACCTTTACTGTTTATTATATTAGAACCTATATATAGATAATTCTATCTCTCATTGAGAGAGGTAATAACAGAATGAAACAACTGTAACGGATTTAACTCTCGTATTTTATTTGATAATGTTCCAAAAACTTTACAATTCCCGTATACGTAGTACGCCTAGCTGACGATAGTTTAACGCTAAAGTTGTTTCATTCCAATGTGTAATAACCGCGAAGGCATCAGAGATTATTAATACAATAGGTACTCATTTTTTTTATTTTAAAACTAGTGGTCCCGGCAGACTTCGTCCCGCCCGGCAATGTCGATTTGACAGTTGTCATTGTTGCGTTTTGTTATACTATTTTTAACAAATCAGCTTAATATTTTTTTCTTTTTTTTTCACTGGAACGTGATAAAAAGTATCCTATGAAGCCTTCTCCTTGAAGCCAAGTGACAGAAGACTTTCTCGATCTATAAACAATCGGACGGGCAGGACGACTTTCTTTTATATATATAAAAGATAAAACAGTTAACACTTTATGTGGATGTTTTAATATGTGTAAAAACGTTTATATTAGAATTGATGAAACGCTTGGAGGATCATAAAAAAATACGCTTTTTTTAAGTATAAAATGAAGATCTACTTAACTGCAAAATAAAAAAGCCTTTTTCGGCCATTTTGAATTTTTTTACGCTCCAGACTCGAAGCCAGTAATGGAGGGTTTATGAGTCGGAATGCAGATTCTGTTCCGCTGTGAAACGCAGACAAAGAAACTGTTTATTATTAAGCCTCGAGCGATTTAAATAGGACAGAGTGGCATAACTACATTAATAACGCTATCTGTGGCTAACTTCATACCTTGTCTTAATGGTTTCCCCGTTCTCCCTATATGTATTAATATATATTATAACTAGTTTCTGCCCGCGACTTCGTCCGCGTGGAACTCCTCCTTTTTTGCAGTTAGTAAAAAAGTAGCCGCGAAATGTATCGTTGCTGGCCTAGGCTCCAGAAGGGATTTGTACTAAATTTAATTTAAATCGGTCCAGTAGTTTTAGCGTGAAAGAGTAACAGACAGACAGACAGACAGACAGAGTTACTTTCGCATTTATAATATTAGAAGGGATTTATCCCTTTAGTGAATTATATCAGTATCGGCAGCAGTATCATCATTTGTTTCTATTTTATTCTAACCTGCCAACAACAGGTAATACTTTGATATTGTAAAAATAATTATAACTTATGTACTCATAATAAAATCACTACAATTTAAGACTATCTGTATTCTTAGATGTAATTTCAATTGTATATTTTAGAACCAAATGTAATATGTGCATAATTGGCGATGGACAACATTTAAGCGCGATTAGAGCGAAAATCACCTGTTATTTAAGTGTATTTATTTTATTTGAATGGTGTATTTATTTATTTCTTGCATTACTTTGAGAAAATAATTTAAATCTCGACGTTTAGTTGTTGACTCATTTTTCGCATGTAGATTAGATTTCGAACATCTTTGGGTAAAATTTCCAAAAAAACTGTGAATATTTTTCTAATATATTATACCACAGTTCCGTGTAAGCCATAATTTTATTGCCCTTCACGTACATACATTAGGTACCAACTTTACTGGTTGTTTCGCAAGAATAGAATTTATGGTGCGGAAAACGCAGATACGTAGTTCTGCGGCGGGACCATGAAGGCTGCTGTTAAATATGATTTATGTTACTTTAGAAAACTAAACGAAGCAGATTATAATTGTTATTTGTTCTACTGTCCTTTAATGACAAAGTAGTTTCCTATTTTGTAGTCTTATTCTTTTAACTTTTAGCTCTCTATTCAGTATTTTATAAAATAAGGTATTTTGCTTTAATTAGTAGTAGCGGTTAGCCCCGGCTTCTCACGGATCCCTATTTTTTTTCAAAATATTCTATAACCTATGTAAGTCGGGGTGAACGAAGCTTCCCAACAGTGAAAGAATTATTAAAATCGATCCAGTAGTTTTTGAGCCTATTCATTACAACCAAACAAACAGTTTTTCTCCTTATAATACTAGTATAGATTAGACTATCATCAGATAAGATTATGGGACGTGTACCTAAACTTTTGAAAATTCAGAAAATATAATGAAACACGCCAGTTAAATCAGTTGTAATTGTTAGTTTATTACTACCGAGAAAGCACAGTGATTTTCTTTTTAAGATGACTTAGATGAGAACAATATAAGCTTATATTGACATGAATAGATTACCAAATACTATTGCCTAAGCGATTGTAGAATGTCAATCACTAGTCTAAGAGAGCTGCATCACTATCACTACATAGTATAAAAGGAAGTCGCTTTTTCTATCCCTATAACCCTTTGTACGCTTAAATCTTTAAAACTACGCAACGGATTTTGATGCGGTTTTTTTTTAATAGATAGAGTGATTCAAGAGGACAGTTTATAGCACCCGTGTGAAGCCGGGGCGGGTCGCTAGTAGATAATAAAAACGAAATTCCGTTTAACCCCGATTTTCGTCAAACAGCAAAGTGCTCAGTTAAGATTATTAGCTCTCCACATGAGACGTTTTGCAGTTGGAGCCGTTCGGTGGAACCTTTTTATCCTTCACCTCCATTACCATTTGCCAGACGATTTCCTCCACTCTGGCTAGGTTCGTAAGTATATTCTACTAGCTTCTGCCCGCGACTTCGTCCGCGTGGAACTCCTCCTTTTTTGCTGTCGGTTAAAAAGTAGCCTATGTCCTTTCTCAGGCTCCGGACTTTCTTTGTACCAAATTTCATTTAAATCGGTCCAGTAGTTTTAGCGTGAAAGCGTAACAGACAGACAGACAGACAGATAGAGTTACTTTCGCATTTATAATATTAGTAAGGATTAGTAAGGATTATGGAAAGTCTGTCAACGACTTCGCTTGCGTGACTTTCTGTTTTTCGTCCACTTCTCTTCCACTTATTTTAGTACTTGAGGCAATACTTTTTTTTTAATCACCTTCATAGAGCCAATCTATGTCATATAAAATATTAATTATAATATATAGGTAGGTAATTTTAAGCTTCTATATCTGTCAGTTAGTTTGGAATTTACATAGACATCATAATATTATTTATTACTAGCGGCCCGTCCCGGCTTCGCACGCGGGGACTTAAGATTTTTTTAAGGCCTCAGAAACGATACTTTTCCCCCGTTTTTGAAACATTTTCGGTTACTGCTCCGCAACTATAAGACCTAGCGTGATATTATATAGCCTATGTTACTCGGGGATAATGTAGCTTTCCAAAGGTGAAAGAATTTTTGAAATCGGTCCAGTAGTTTCGGAGCCTATTCATTACAAACATACAAAAATACAAAAATACAAATCTTTCCTCTTTATAATATTAGTATAGATATAGATATAGATTAGTATAGATATAGATATGTTAGGTAGGTATATATAAAATTCCCGTGTCGATGTCGCGGTATTTGTTTGTGTTTGAAAAGGCTAGATCGATTTTTATGAAATATTGTCTACATATCTGATAAGTACGAGAGTTTTTCTTAATTTTTTTTAATGTTTTAATATTTTCATGAGTCAGCATTAAAAAACGCGGTGCGATGTTCGCTGATTCGGCTAGTCTATACTATATACTATAATATTATAAAGCTGAAGAGTTTGTTTGTTTGAACGCGCTAATCTCAGGAACTACTGGTTCGAATTCAAAAAATATTTTTTTGTTGGATAGACCATTTATTGAGGAAGGATTTAGGCTATATAACATCACGCTGCGACCAATAGGAGCGAAGAAACAGTGAAAAATGTGTAAAATACGGGGAAAATATGAAGCCTTATGAAGAAGTGACAGAAGACTTTGACAGATCTTTGACGAAATAATCGGACGGGCAGGACGACGTCTGCCGGGGCCGCTAGTATATTATAATAGTCAGTTATCAAATTTGATAAACTGCAAGAAACAAGAGAAATTTCAGTGTACAAAGTCAACCTTTTCGCAGAAATCTTCCGTTATAAAACTACGTCCATAATTTGAAAGGGAAAGTTAAAACTGTAATTTTAAATTTAACTCCTGTCACCCTCATTTTCTCGCTTAAAACTTTATCTCGGAGATAACCGACTGAAACGAGCTATTTAACTAAACTCAAAGTTCACTTTTACAGTAAATATCGTGTTTTACATTTAAATTTCATATTCATAATCGTAAAGTTTTTTGCTATGCGAACAATTATTTTTTGATAATTGTTATTTATATTCCTACTATGATCAGCTTTTCGCACGCGTAGATTTCTGTTTCATTATTTTTTCACCCGTCTAAAGGTATATTTACATATATATATTGAAATGAATAAATAGTATCCAAGGGACAAGTCAGTATATAGTATACTTAGTATACTAATATTATAAAGCTGAAGAGTTTGTTTGTTTGTTTGAACGCGCTAATTTCAGGAACTACTGGTTCGAATTCAAAAATTCTTTTGTTTGATAGATCATTTATCAAGGAAGACTTTAGGCTATATAACATCACGCTGCGACCAATAGGAGCGAAGAAACAGTGGAAAATGTGTAAAAAACGGGGAAAATATGAAGCCTTATGAAGAAGTGACAGAAGACTTTGACAGATCTTTGACGAAACAATCAGACGGGCAGGACGACGTCTGCCGGGGCCGCTAGTAGTATATAATAGCGCTTCGGTTAAAAAGTAATGAAACTTACTGCCAGAAAAAACGTCTTTTTTGAAAAATAATAAATTTAAATAACATATGTTTAGTAACAACTTTATGCATTATATTTTCACTATATCTATTTAAGAAATAAAAAAATACTCCCTTTAAATAATTTTTCATAAATTTTATTGTTCAATATTTATACAAAGTTGTTAGTTAATCCTTTTAACGGTTACCTTTCACATGAGATTGAAATTTGTTGAAGTCACATTTTTCACTATTTGCAAACAGCTACCCGTGAAATTGATTTGTAGTTATGTACGTAACCTATCAGTAAAGCAAAGCACAGATTGATTGTCTGTCGGCCGGCGCCACACGTCCCGTTGTTTGCAATACTGAGTCCATATCAACACGAGATGAAATCGAGATAGGAAAATTGATTCATGCCTATGAAATAATTGCATTTTGTTTTATTATGACGTGACATAAAGGTAGGAATTTTACGACTACATGAAAATGCTTATTTGTATCATAATAACCATTTCTATCACTATTCCTACTAATATTATAAATGCGAAAGGAGCTCTGTCTGTCTGTTACGCTTTCACGCTAAAACTTCTGGACCGGTTTAAATGAAATTTGGTACCTACAAAGAAAGTCTAGAGCCAGAGAAAGGACATACTAGGATACTTTATAACCGCCTGCAAAAAAGGAGGAGTTCCACGCGGACGAAGTCGCGGGCAGAAGCTTGTATAGTATAAAACAAAGCCGCTGTCGCGGTCTGTCAGTCCCTATGTATGTATGCTTAAATCTTTAAAACTACGTAGCGGAATATGAAGCGGTTTTTTAATAGATAGAGTAATTCAAAACGATTTTATAGCACCCCTATGAAGCCGTGGCGTGTCACTAGTTAATATATGAACTTAAATTTTCTAGGGGTGTAATTTTAATCTACATTTTGTAGGTATTGTACAAAAAATCCAATGGGCTACGAGTAGGTGGCGAAAGTTGGGTCACAATTTTAACAACTTTAACTTTTAACTTAGTAAAAATAAAAATATGAATTACTATTAATGCCATTTTTTTATTTTATTATAGTTTCAAATCGTATTACCTATTGTATTATCGTTTTAGCCACGAATTGAAGTTGAAACCTTACAGTGTTAAACCTTAAGCTGATGATACGCCACGACTGCTACTTACCTACTGATATTTAATGGGGCCTATCGCATCCCAAAAAAATCTTTTGTTTCAATATAATATTTTAAATACATTATAATGCAGACGACGGATAAAATTAAATTGAACAACTAGTAATTTCTGATGCCTTCGCGGTTATTACACATTGGAATGAAACAACACAAACACTGAGCTGACAATAGTCTAACGCTAAAGTCACGCTATTGTCAGCTCAGTCGTGCTACGATTATGGAAACTGTAAAGAATCCGAAACGTCAGCTAATAAAATAAAATAAAAATACGCGAGTTAAATCCGTTAACAGTTGTTTCATTCCAATTTGAACAACTAGGTTCCAAATTTATTTATACTATGATGAGACTACTTTACCAGCAATTATATTCTTATATTTCTATACCTATTATCTTCTTTTTACACCAATTTCGGTTGGTAGCTAATATTAAACCTATTTTTCCTTTTATGTAATAAATAATTCTGTCCTCTGAAAGCTTTGGTCAGGTTCCCCGGAAACCATTAAAAACTGTAACTGGATCCCACAAGGCCCTCAGAAAAGCAGGATCTATTTCGTGAATCGGTATTGTTGTCGTCTTTATCACACAGCAGATTTGAAGGTTATGTGTGTAAGGGACAGATACACTGTCGACTAATCGATGGTGAATTTTCTTTGGTGGAGTATTCTGCGGCCTTTTTTACATTGTCCAAGTAATAAATGAGTCCATCTTAAGCACTGGATCTTTAGAAATAAATAAACTGTCCATGTAATAAATAGTAAGTACTGGATAATATTAGTTAACAAAAATATAATTGCACAATTGGCTTGAGAAGAAGTTATCTATGAAAAGTGAGTCATGAAATAATAAAAGAGAAATAAGTATATTATTAAATTGGTTAAACATACCTATATTTTTTACTATTTCCTAGCAAAAAAAAAATATCTTGTCTTAATATTAATTAAACTAACAACAAAGAACATCCTATCTACTAGAAAAGCTATAAAGAGCTTACCCGACACTTACCTGGAAATTGTGAAATGGGACCTTATTTGACCAGCATTATCGTCCATTGCTGGGAATCATCTGGGTATCACACTCTGCGAGGGTATCATCCGCTTCCGCCGCTAATGGAATACATGTCCTGTCCAACGTCGATCTTGGATCTTCATTCATTTTAGCTAATAATATTATATTTCTATTTTATTTTGTACCTAATGACTCACTTTTTATAGACAATTTTTTCTGAAGCCAAATGTGCAATTAAATTTTTTCTTAACTAATATTATATATTGATAGAATATTTTTCTGATGCCTTCATTGGAATTTAAAAAATATAACGTATTTAACTGAAGTATTTTTTTGTATAGGCTTACGTATCTCAAACGTTACAATTTCATAAGCACGCTTAGCTGACGATAGTTTAACGCTTAAATGATTTATACAACTATACAAACTACCAACATTACAAAATTTAAAAACTACCCTGTCCAAAAATACGAAATAGGTACTTATGTTTCATTCTACGCATAAATTAAATACTTATTTTACACATACAAATAAAACGTAGGTGGCGTTACTAGCGCTTCGAAAAGACTATTATGTACAATTTAACGAGATATGATCATTACAGTGAATCATATTATCTGTAATACCATAAATTATGGAAAACTTGTGGGGTGTAAGTCCATTAACTATAAAAATAGAAAATATTTGTAGACGTAAGAGTCTTTGTAATTCATAAGACATAAATATGTGTGGGTGTAAAAGTCATTTATTTTTAGGATACAAAACAGGCATGGGTCGTAAATGCCATATGGTTTTTTCGAATGTCGCTTACACCCAAATTTTTTGTCATTAATAACAAACATTTCCGATACGACCGTAAAAATTCAAAATCTTTGCAAATCAAGCTAAAATTTTTGGGGCGTATTCACCATTTTTTTGCGAATTTGAAAACTTTGAATATACAGGTCGATAGAGAAAAAAAAACTAAGTACGACTGCATTCAAAACTCATTTTCGCCAAAATGGCGCTTACGCCCTTTGAGCCCAGAGGTATCGATATAATATTACTGAGAAAAAACGAGTAAAATCCGTTTATACTTAGTTGTTTTGGAATGAAACAACTATAAACGATGAAGTGTTTTTATATTTTCAATACGCAGATTATAAATAAAACAGCTACATAATAATATGTAGGTCATTGTAGGTAGAGTTTCATAAAAAATCGATAGAAATCCTGAAAAATTGCGTTGAGCACTGAACCATAAACTATTCCCGCGATGTTGCTTCCGCGCCGCTGCGCCGGGGATTATCTTAACGACTGCAGGCGTGCGTGGGTGCTAAACAACTAGGAATTGTAATTTTATGTAGTGTATGACATATCTCTATACTCTTATGCAGAAGTATACAGGGTGTACCGAGATAGTTCAAACGAAGCTAGTGAATTAAACAAATGAGATCTCTGAACTTTTTTTACCGAATAGATCCCCATGTATCTATTTTTGCCGATGTTCACTTGTTTCTAAATTATCAGCATTTGTGTGTTTTTACGGGAAATCTGATTTACGTCTAGCTTAAACTAAACTGCTTGCAATCAACATTTCTTGTAATCTATCTATATATATAAAAGAAAGTTGTGTTAGTTACCCCGTTTATAACTCGAGAACGGCTGAACTGATTTGGCTGAAAATTGGCGGGGCGGTAGCTTAGAGTCAGGAAAAGGACATAGGATACTTTTCATCCCGATCCAGTAAAAAAAATATTTAGCTCATTTGTTAAAAATAGTATAACAAAACGCAACAATGACAACTGTCAAATCGACATTGCCGGGCGGGACGAAGTCTGCCGGGACCACTAGTAATAACTAAATAGTAAGTTTAACAATTGCATTATTGTTTTTATTTTAAATTCATGCTCATTAAAAAAATATATGCTTTCCCCGTTAACTTAACTAAGAATAAAAAAAAACTTTTTTTTGCAAATGACCTTACAAGATGTACAAGGGCGGTACAAAAGCGATCTCTAATACAGACTTAGCAGTTTATATTATATAGAGCTTGTGTGTGTGGGTATTCTTCATAGTCAACGCACACAAATAAAGGTCGGCATCAATACGCATAATAGTCTCGTACAGTCGTGACAGGGTTCGTAATTATCGTCCTCTTCCCAAGAACGCGCTGGCATTCCGACCTCTACTGTATTACACCTGACTTTAATATAATATACCTTGCCTAGCTGTGTTATCAGGGTTTTATATGTAATTTCCCTTGAGGCTCTAGTTTTCTTTAGCTTACCTTTTTGACTAAATCCAGTCACCAAGTTGTCTTTCTCTATACTTCTGCCATTCAAACAGTAAACGGAGTAACTACATATAAGTTTCATCCCTACTAATATTATAAATGCGAAAGTAACTCTGTCTGTCTGTCTGTCTGTTGCGTTTTCACGCTAAAACTACTGGACCGATTTAAATGAAATTTGGTACAAAGAAAGTCTGGAGCCTAAGAAAGGATATAGGCTACTTTTTAACCGACTGCAAAAAAGGAGGAGTTCCACGCAGACGAAGTATAGTATAAATTTACTGCGTTTGTTGTTAGCACACAGTTAAGACTTGTACTAGGTAATAAAAAAAAAATAGGATATTGGTAATTGACGAGGTTACAATGTGTGAAATTGAAGCTGTTTTGAACAAATTGGAATAAAAATAGACTTTCATTAACTTATTAGATTGCTATTTGAAATGTGGAAAATGTAAAGTTATCGAAATGTCATGTTAGTATAACATTAATATAAGCAGATTAAATCCTCCAATCCAACGAAGGTTTTCTCTGAAACATTCTCAGTTTTGTAAAGGTATACCGAAAAAGATGTCAGATGGTGTTTACGTTGTAAACAAGAGAAGCAGTAAACCTGGTTGCGATATCATCAGTCGTCGCGGTAACAGCCCAAACTGCAATAAAGCGGTATCGCTCCTAACCCCTTATCAAGGCGTAAACACCAAGCGCTGACACTGCAGTACTGTACATAATATATACTCGTACATATACAATAAAATCTATACTAATATTATAAAGCTGAAGAATTTGTTTGTTTGAACGCGCTAATCTCAGGAACTACTGGTTCGAATTGAAAAAATCTTTTGTTGGATAGACCATTTATCGAGGAAGGCTTTAAGCTATAGATAACATCACGCTGCGACCAATAGGAGCGAAGAAACAGTGGGAAATGTGTAAAAAACGGGTAAAATAACTATTCTACGAAGTCGCTGGCACAGCTAGTACTTTATATAATACTAGCTGCGGCCGCGTCATCCTGCCCGTCCGATTGTTTCGTCAAAGATCTGTCAAAGTCTTCTGTCACTTCTTCATAAGGCTTCATATTTTCCCCGTTTTTTACACATTTTCCACTGTTTCTTCGCTCCTATTGGTCGCAGCGTGATGTTGTATAGCCTAAAGCCTTCCTCGATAAATGGTATATCCAACAAAATATTTTTTGAATTCGAACCAGTAGTTCCTGAGATTAGCGCGTTCAAACAAACAAACAAACAAACAAAACAAACTACAAACAAAAAACAAGCAAACAAACTTTTCAGCTTTATAATATTAGTATAGATAAGTAGGTATATTCACTACTGTAGAAATTATGCATGAGCTAAGTAAGAAACAGTAACCTGTTCACGCATTGTCCATATTAGAAATACCTATTCTGTTAATCTGTACCTAGGTCTCCACGGCACAGGTTAAATCTAGTGTAAGGTGATAAAGCATAATATTATTTATGGTTGAACAGATTTATCTACTTATAACTTTGTAAAAATATAACGCAACTGATATTTTATTTCTATGAATTCCTGTAAGAACTTAAGCCACTTTGCGCTGTTGAAAACGTTCAGAAGGGAATCTTCTTAGAAAAGTTTCTATATATTTTTCGTTCCGAGTAAACTTATGTTTCTTTATATTATAAGGATTATACTTAAGACTATATCTTGTGATGTACGACGCACTTACTTCTGTGACTTTAGGTTGGCCCTGAAAAAGTGCCGGCACCCGCTAACCTTATTACAAGGGAAATTTGAAGGTCCAGCCTGGATCTGTAAAAAATATTACGATTCTTTTTATTGCGTAGTAAATTATTTAATGTCCCCTCGTAATGTGATTAGTATTAATTAAGTTAACGGTGTTGTTTTGTTTCAGATTCTACATCAACAAGGAGTGGTTACCTGTTTAGCATTAAAATTTAATCATGTTAAGAATCCGTTTAAATTTGTGCCCTATAAGAAAAAAGACGTTTCGTAAGAACAACTACGTTCCATTTTTGGGATTGATATTATTAAATACTGCTTTTAAATAAAGTGCTTAAAATGTGACGCAAACTAAAGTGTGAAGGTAGTTACTAGTATTTTTAAAAGTGACAGATTTTGGTTACCTGACCAAAAAAAAACTTGTATAAAACCTAATAAGTAAAAGTTATGAACTCTAAAACAGTTTGTGTAAAACCCGTTAAGTAAATGAAGTATAAGGTGCGTATAAAAAGAGTGCATTTAAAGTGAACTTAATATTCAAGATGCAAACTAACGTGCAGATTGACGCGAAAAATCTAAGACATTCTCCTGACCACGGAAAAGGGAAAGGCAACTATAGACCAACAGCTGAGGTAAGTTTTAGTTTAAAATAGGTATATTATTTAGGTAATAATCTTATATATAAAAATGAATCGCAAAATGTGTTGGTAAGTGCATAACTCGACAACGCCTGGACCAATTTGGCCAATTTTTTTTTTAATGTTCGTTGAAGTCCAAGGATGGTTCTTACGGCGAGAAAAAATCGAATAATTGCCGGGAAAAACCTAAAAATAGCCCTTTTCTTTTCCCATGCAAACGTTGTCTAACTAAAGTTACCTAATTTGAATTTCGAACGGGCAGGATGACGTCTGCCGTGACCGCTAGTAATTCATAAAATATATAAATACAAGGTAATTTGTTTTTTAACGAAGTTACGTAAACATTTCTCGTTGTTAATCCGCTATAGCTATGATACGAATAGGTAGATAATTATAAAGGTTTTTGAACATCAGCGTATTAAAATAAAATACGTGAGTTAACTCCGTTATAGTTGTTTCATTCAAGCAGTTATAGAACTTATGCTGAGATACATACTATAGGTAAAATAAGAACTTAAATCTTAAATGAGTTTTCTTTTGTTAATAACGTAAACGAGCTATAAGTTGCGAGCAACATTAACTATGTTAGAAGCCTATTAACACTGACAGCCGATAGTCGTAAATAAGCATTACTGCTACCCTTTAGTCACAGCTTACAGATACGTCATTCGACTACAAATCTCGAGTTTAAGCCCACTTAGCGCTGTAAGAGAGATATTAATGTATAAATTATATAAGATTAACGATTTCGGTTTGATTATATTTTTTGATCCAATGGAATTTTTTTAACCTTCGAAAAAATTAAGGAGGGTCCATTCTTGTATTTTTTTTTTCATATATCCATGATTCCATGATTTATTATTAATTTTGAAAATTTTCTTAACAGAATATTTTTAAGAACCTCGAACTCGCATTATTTAAATGTGAGTATGCTCATAGTAATATGTGGTTGTAGCTATTTTCATGCTACATTTCTGTAAGGTCTTTCTTTCTTTAATCTATGGACGGACACAATAACTTTCCACTAATCGCCATTCTGAGATAAAAATAAAAACACAAATTTCCCAAAAAATCTTTAAACTACAACTATGAAATTATAGTGTTACTAGCTGACCCGGCAAGCATTACCACCTACCCTAATCATCTAGCGGTATGAAATATACTATTACGACCTATTTTCATGCCTACCAATTTTCATACATATACATAGGTAGAAAATGTTACAGAAATTGGTCGACCAGTTTCGGAGGCGTGCGACCACTAACACCATGACATAAGTTTTTGATATATCTACTAGATTTGAAGGAATGTAAAAAAAACATGCATATACACGGTTTTTATATAGGTAGGTATCTTTTATATTTACCACAAGATATGTATCTTTGAAAGGAATTTCTGGCGATCGTTATCACAGCTCTCTTTTACTGTCACAATGCCTGTTTGTTTTTTTATTGTACTCATTCCTTCTATCCTCATTACGTAACGCTTAATATTCAGAAGGCGTACAGAATAAACTTCATTCATTGTTGGTGAAAATAAAAGATGTAATATGTAGGAATATGAAGAAAGAGGTGTGGGGTAAACAATATCATTCCTCGTTAGATAGGATGGGCGAAGGCATCCTTGGGCCTATAGATAAGTGCCAATCGATAATAGCAACCAAACGAAACGAAAGCAAAATGGTATACAATTTACATACGCGAACTAAATGTCACGTGAATAGTTTTCGTTCGCTTATGTCAAATCCATAAAGAAATGCATTTGTCTCTCATTCGGTTGCTACCTATTACTCATTGACAATTGTCTAGGGGCACTGATTAAACTTGACCCATTGTTTGATCACTGAATTTGCTCGTCGTATGGTTAGCTCGGTTAGCGTCAAATATGGGAACTGTAAAGTTTTGGAAATGGCAGCAAACAAAATAAAATATACAAGTTAAACTCGCTACAGTTGTTTCATTCCATCGCGAAAGCATCAGAAAGTATGATATAGTAAGCTATTCAAAGGCTGTATAAAAACGCTCGCTGTCACCTTGGTAAAACTTATATAGAATATTTTGTTATAATTATTATATTTTAATAGAGCTGCATGCATTGTTTAAGTTGTCATTAGGTATGTAATAATAAGGAAGCATGTAGAAAAAAGTATTATAGAAAAAAGCCTATTTTAAGCTGCGCACACGCGTGGGATGTTTTACGAGGCGATAAAAAAAAGATAGGAATTTCCGCGAAAACTATAAAGATTTACGAGCAAGAGGATTTCAAGGATAGTTAACATGGAGTTTGGTGGAAATGTAACAGATGATTTATTTTGTTTTGTGGTTTCTAGGGTTCCGACTCAGAAAAACCCACTCTTCCAAAATCAAGGTAGGTACACTTGCCATTTACGCTAAATAGCGTACTTTTTCCGTAAGTCCTTATTTTAGCCAATTCATTTTTAGTTTAATTTCTGATATACCTACTTAATCCCTACTAATATTATAAATGCGAAAGTAACTCTCTCTGTCTGTCTGTCTGTTACGCTTTCACGCTAAAACTACTGGACCGATTTAAATGAAATTTGGTACAAAGAAAGTCTGGAGCCTGAGAAAGAACATATGCTACTTTTTAACCGACTGCAAAAAAGGATGAGTTTCACGCGGACGAAGTCGCGGGCAGAAGCTAGTTTATTATAAAATGTGTTAAATTCTATTGTCAGCTTGGTGAAGGTTGATGTGGGTTCGGATCTTAGACTGATATCATCTGTAAAGGTTTTGAAAGGTCAGCATAATAATTATTACCTATATTATTATGCGAGTTAAATCTGTTATAAATTGACTTATAATAGTTTTATTATAATGTGTATTAGCTACGGAAGCGACAATTATTAAGTGCTTGTGATTGAGTTATGTTAGCAACAATAATGAGTTGGTGGGATCGAACTTTATTTTCCAAAATATACTTAATCATTGAACATAATAGTTCCCTGTCATAATATATTTTTACGGACCCTATATATGAACCGTTATACTCGTATGTGTATTTATGATTCCATGGGTAGTTTTGAAACCTTAATAAAACGCCAACACCTCCCTTTCATGAAATATGGTCGTAAGCATATTGCTCATATGAATTCGTCCGTCTGTCACTTGAGGTATCCCTAACAATTCAATGTCCGTTATGTTTTATAGCACTCTTTACTTCTGAAGGAAACGCAACTTTACTATGAGTCGCACTTTTACACTATATCTTCAACCTTAAGCAACGGTTTTAAAGTCAATATTCCATTGAAACGTTTAATCGTCGTTGGCTGATTTAAACTAACAGTTCTGTTCTTTGATTTTATACCGTTTACAGTTAAAATAAGGTTTAAAATGTGTTATATCGCTTTTTGAAATAATGGGATTTCATGGAGTGGAGCGAAAATAATTCCATATAATTTCTCGCCTTTTTTACGAGTATCAGAGTGTAAATATTAAAACAATTTATTAAAGGAAACGTGGATCGAGTAAAACGGAATATGCTGATGTTATGAAGAGATAACAAGCTTTTTTTGGAGGTCTGTAAAGGGTTCATTTAAAAACAAAATGAATGTTGCTTTTAAATCTACAAAAACATCAAATAGCACTTTGAGATTTTGGTCAAAACACCGCAAAAAAGCTACAAACAGTAATAAAATGTTTTTTCTCGATGTTATAATATTAAATAAATTTGGTGCCGTAGATTTTAGGGATGGATACGTGAAAACAATGTCGATAAAATTTAATCGATACTTTTAAAATTGTATCGACTATTATCGAGTAATAAATGTTGGTATAATTATAGCCAAGCCTAAATTACTTGATCTAACGAAGCTAAATACTAAGGAAACCGTCTACAAGCTTAATATTACAAATGTAAATAATAATAAAATAAGGATTAACAGCCAGCAAAGCAATTATAACTTTAATACTAAAAGCTCGCCTTGAATATAAGTACTAATTTGCAGATCGCAAGGAAAATTAGTACATTTTGCTTCCTAATTATATTATAATACTAGTGGTCCCGGCCGGCAAAGAAGCAATGTAGCGGCATTAATCAATCGATTTGACAGCTGTCATTGTTGCGTTTTGTTATACTATTTTTAACAAATCAGCTTAATATTTTTTTCTTTTTTTTTTTACTGGAACGTGATAAAAAGTATCCTATGTCCTTTTCCTGGCTCCGAGCTACCTCCCCGCCAATTTTCAGCCAAATCAGTTCAGCCGTTCTTGAGTTATAAACGGGGTAACTAGCACAACTTTCTTTCTCGAGTTATAAACGGGGTAACTAACACAACTTTCTTTTATATATATAGATATAGAATATAGAATATAGATAGATTATTATTACTAGCTGGAAAACAGAGCCGTACTACTTGTGTACTTGAAAATTGTAGGCACATTGGATTTTGTTAAATTTTAGGTTTGTTTTTATAGTTCGCACAAATAAAATTGATGCAAATAAAATTATGTAAAAATTTAAATTTGTATACTTACTACTAAGTGAAAATCCAAGAAAATTTAAGAAAAAAAAACAATTTAGTGTAGCTAACTTTCTTGCCCTCTAACTTTTACACCACTAAGCGTTCCATGGCTTCCTCGTTACGAGCAATACATCTAAAGGATTTATGGATGCGAGTCCAGGCGCGTGCAGTGGGGTAAGCGCTAGTATGGCGCCAGGGTAGGCACTACATACATTAATCACACTGTGCCTGTATGGAATGCACGCCCTTGGATGCGACATCCTAACTATAATATTATAAATGCGAAAGTAACTCTGTCTGTCTGTCTGTCTGTCTGTCTGTCTGTCTGTTACGCTTTCACGCTAAAACTACTGGACCGATTTAAATGAAATTTGGTACAAAGAAAGTCTGGAGCCTGAGAAAGGACATAGGCTACTTTTTAACCGACTGCAAAAAAGGAGGAGTTCCACGCGGACGAAGTTGCGGGCAGAAGCTAGTTTCAAATATTGAAGAGTAGGTACTACTATATGACGAGTGTTATTCATGTCATTCAGTACTTTACAAAGAATATATAAGTTTTCCTGTAAGATGTAGATAATTCCAGTAATAATTATTTAAATTGCCGTGAAATGGTAAAAGTTGGAATGAGGAGTGTTTCTTTCTTATTTAATTTTAGTTTGTGCCTGACAGCCCGTTTCATTATACTTTCCTGGCTTTATATTTTAGCCTGGAAAATTTACGACAACGAGGTTAAGAACTTAAGAAAATATTACATTAAAGAGTTATGCTTACTATTAATTTTAAACTTAAATACAAAGACTTGAGGTTCAAAATGGGATTTCTGGTGAAGGGTAACAAATATTATCATGATTAAATGCTCAATTTTGAACTATAAACAAAACTTAGACTAACATTTGACATTTGGGTTTTAATTATATAATCTTATTGTTTTTGAACTGACGATCTCGGTATAATGAGGGCCACTGCGTGTCAGAAATCCGCTAGATGCGCTAGTGTAGAATGAGGTCTAGCTGTCATGTTCCACCAATGAGAGGCAAGCTACTGGCCTGTAATTGGTGGAACATGACAGCTAGACCTCATTCTACACTAGCGCATCTAGCGGATTTCTGACACGCAGTGGCCCTCATTAGGTACATGTAATTTGACATTTCAATGTTATTATATTGTGCGATTATTGAGAATAAAGAAAAACACGTTTCTTAAAATAGAAAGAAAATATTTTCCCTATGAAATACGAGTATTTGAGAACCAATTTCTACTATGATTTGTATTGGTTTGATTTCAATAATGGAAGCTGCATGAAAGATACAATAAAATCAACAAAAAATTACGTATTAATGAGATCAATTTTTTTATGACTTTTATTATTCTTAAATTATACGAATCGAAGTGACAACATAATTTAAATGACAAAAATCAAGTTCAAATGCATAAGATTAAATTGGCCAGTAGGTACATAACATTATGTGACCTTCAACATCTACTATCCTTGTATTTCCTTTTTCTCCTAGCCGTGTGTCGACTAACTTACTGCGGTTAACAATTTGCTCTCTCGACCCTTCATTGCGCTAAGAAATCACTTGGGGTTACCAGGAAGACGCCGCTAATTATATAATATTAGCAATAAAGTAGGTGAAAAGGTACTTTTGCTAGCAAGCTGTTTTTTTAATAAATTTATATGGTAACAATTTGAACAATTGATAAAAATCACTTCGGCGTTAGACTATCGTTACTTAAGGCGTGCTACGAATATGGAAACTGTAAAGTTATTGAAACGCCAGCAAATGAAATAGTTGAGTTAAATCCGTTATAATTCTCTCATTACAATGCATTGCGTGTTATATATCTTTGTAATAAATTAGAACATAATGTTCTTTGTATTAATTTCAATTAAGAACAGTTTTTATACCGAAACGTTTATTTTAATATTATTTTCCTTATTTTAGGCACAAGTATATTGTTTATACAGATAAACCATGTTTAAGGAAATGGTATTATACCTTCTCATCACCAGTCAAAATGATTGATCTACCAGAGATCAAAGTATTAAAGGAGGTTTTATACTTTGCTTCAATTTCCTCAAAATATCGGCTAATTTCGTTTTAATACCTACTAATTATGACAGCTACCTTGTTCCTTTTATGATCTTTTTGCATAAAACATTTTTAATTTACTTTAGTTTTTTTAAATATAAGAGATAAGTATTGATGAGAATGATTAATGATCCTAAATGACCTGTCAAGTTATTGCATCCTACTTTAATAGAATATTACCAAATAGTTAGGTAAGGTCAAGGCTTCTAATTCCGTCTACGGGGCTATTCCGTCACGTACACGTTTTTGGCGAATCTAAGCACAGTTCGCCGCTGCCGGCTCAGTTGGTAAAGCAGTAGGGTTTTTTAATTCAAACTAAAAAACACCCATGACGCTGTGCAATAAAGGAAGAAAAATATCTGCTTTCAAAGTTCAGCTGCGTTTCGAAGTCGAAGTGCGAGTATAGTACTATGCAGTTTGATCGAAGATAAATATGAAACAGTTAGACTTCTAGGCTTGTTTGTATGATTATTACAACGTCTATGATATGTATAAACGTGTCTGCCTGTTCGTGATGCGTAAAACTCCGATAGTTTTTAGTAATTCACCATGAAAAATTAACAACTTCAAAATAGTCAAGTGGGAAATTCCGTCTATTTTTTAAGGGGCAAAGCCGTCATATGCCGGTATTTCCCGATTCCAGACATCGTCAACATTTTTTTAGTGTATTACATTTTAAAATAGGTACACTTGTCAATCTGGCAATAATAAGCTTAGCTGTGACGAAATATATGAGTAGGTAATTCAATAGAACGTAGTACGAAAATACTCCGGACTGCAAAGTGCATAAATCCTTACTTTATGAAATAATATATATAAAAAATATATATATTAGTAAATTTTTAAAAGGTTGAGCTCATCTGATTGGCAAAACATGCCGGAATAGCCCCAAAAAATTGTGTTTGCGGATAACTCCTATTGTAAATCTTATATCTAAGGTCAAATAACACATATTTGATTGAAATCGACGTGTCTTCATTTTCCGCTAGCTAAGACTTGAAAAAACTGGGTAGTTCTAGGAGAAACTGCTTGCATGACGGAATAGCCCCACTCAGGCGGGAAACTCCGTCTACCTGACTATTTATTAAAAAAAATATATAATAAATTAAGCAACCTAGATACAGGGAATATCATACTATTATTTGATTGCCAAGTAAATTGTTGGTCTAATACATACGCGCCATGGGTAAATAGTTAAAAATAAACGTCTCAAAATTTTAACCAAAGTTGATCTAGCTCAAAAATATGCCGGAATTAGAAGCCTTGACCTTAATTATACAATGTGCTGGACTGCCGAGTTATGCGAGAAAACAAAAAACTAAATTAATAATTGATTGATGCTTTTGCGTTTGAATAATTGTAGGTACAGATTTAACTCGCTTCGAAATGTCAGCAAAAACAGAATATATTACCTACGCGAGTTAAATCTGTCATACTTGTTAAATTTTGATAAATAAATTTAATTGTTAAAAAAACGTTGCATAATATAATCAATGGAAGAAAGTTTCGGTACGACGCCATCTGGAATTGTACGCCATTATTTTCTATCATTTAATCATTAGTCATGGAACACAAAATCTATCTTTAATTTAATTTAATTATTTTTAATATAATTTTAGACATTATTCGCCGTCTTCTAGCAAAAGTTGTAAGCAAATAACTTATTTTACGAGAAGGCAAAGCAAAATTGATGATTCACTTTCTCACCATCGCTTCCTGTCTCCTCTTACATCGTGTCATATTTAGAGTCGCTTTTGGTCGTTTCATTTGATTGATGGGAACAATGAATCTCTTTGAAGTAAATGCAACGGTATGTCTAAAGTCATTTGTGTCGCTTGTGGAAGTTACGTGTTAATAAAAATCTGTCCCGTTAAAATTAATTAGTAATTTATGCCAATCAAAGAATTTTAGCGACGATAATTATGGAAATACGATTTGCCATATCAATGATTAGATTAGATTAATTTCTTTCTCAAAATTTATGCAGTACTAGCTTCCGCCCGCGACTTCGTTCGCGTAGAACTCCTCCTTTTTGCAGTCGGTTAAAAAGTAGCCTATGTTCTTTCTCATGCTCCAGACTTTCTTTGTACCAAATTTAATTTAAATCGGTCCAGTCGTTTTAGCGTGAAAGCGTAACAGACAGACAGACAGACAGACAGAGTTACTTTCGCATTAATAATATTAGTAGGGATAATTACACTATTTTGTCAAATTATATTCACTCATATTGATATCGTCAGTACAGATTTAACAATACTTACAATAATAATTTCTGATGCCTTCGCGGTTATTACACATTGGAATAAAACAACTATTAACGGATTTAACTCGCGTATTTTTATTTTATTTTATTAGCTGACGTTTCGGATTCTTTACAGTTTCCATAATCGTAGCACGACTGAGCTGACAATAGTCTAACACTAAAGTGTTCAATGATTTAGCGTTAGACTTAAGAGAGTTAAATCCGTTAATAGTTGTTTCTTACTTACAATATCAGCAAAATGTTCCTCAGTTGGCGCTTAAATGCTTCGTCAGACGGCTCATTATTTATTACGTCAGGTTGGCGATTATACGGGCTCGGTCCAAGAACACGCGGATTCTTTTCTGAAATGCCCATGCACTCAAATGGACTGCTAGCGCATTTGAGTTAATATGACGTCTTATCTCATTACAGGCAGCATTTATTTTAATTTAACACTAGCATCTGTCTGCAACTTTGTCTACGCACGATAAGCACCCTCGTGCTTGAATTTTTATAAATCCTTTATTAGTTTTTTCTATACTAATATTATAAAGAGGAAAGGTTTGTTTGGATTGAATAGGCTCCAGTACGGCTGGACCGTCAAAAATTATTTCACTGTTGGGAAGCTACACTATTCTCGAGTGACATAGGCTATAAAAAAAATTATCCGTGCGAAGCCGGGGAGGAAAGCTAGTTATATTATAAAAGGAACTCCTATGCAAAAAATTCAAGTTTATAAACCTTATAGTTTATGCTCTGCGTTGGTATGTCAGTCATTAAGTCAACTTCTCCTTTTATATAATTATAATATATAATATAGGAGTATTACATAATTAAATATTTTATAGAAGAATTTCATCGCAGTAAATTACGCATCTAAGCTGAATCCACAGCGATAAACCAAGAGGCCAATAATAAACCTTCATTAGCATATACCCTGCTTAGCATTCAGCGGCGGGATTGCAGTTAGTGACCTATCTTGTCTGCTTTATCTGTGACAAAAATCTTTTTGTCAAATATATTACGAACGTCTATCTAAATGTTCGTATATTTTAAGATAATTTTGTATGTACAGACGGAGAAAAGTAACATACCTAAAATTAAAAAAAATAAAATTAAATACAGGTTTTTATTATATGTTAACAATATGAACTAAAAGGTTGAAAATAAATTTATTTCCGTTTGTATCACGGTCCCAATTTTTTTTATTTAGTATTTTATTTTATACTAGCGGTCCGCCCCGGCTCCGCACGGATCCCTATTTTTTTCAAAATATTCTATAGCCTACATTACTCAGGGTGAAGGTAGCTTCCCAACAGTGAAAGAATTATTAAAATCGGTCCAGTAGTTTTTGAGCCAATTCATTACAAACATACAAAAATAGGTACAAATCTTTCCTCTTTATAATATTAGTATAGATATGAAGCTAAATAAAAGCTTCTGAAAACTGAATTGTTAAACAATTATTTAACTTACCTACTTGGATATTATAAAACAGGTCCTTATCCAACTAAATGGTTCTACGTTCCACTTAGGACTGCCAGTCACTTCGTAGATTCTTCGGAGATGAAATGAAATGTACTGTGTAGGGCTTTTAAATAAGTACCTGGTCTACCAACAACTATTCCTTTGTTGAGAATGGAATGACTTGCACTGTCTGCGGTTTTAGTAAGGGTGATGTTGGATTTAAGACAAAGATTTTTATTTGTTGGTATTTTTATATAATACTAGCGGCCCACCCCTGCTTTGCACGGATTTGTACTTTTTTTTTAAATGTAAGTACCTATGTCATTTGGGAATAGTGTTTCTTCTCAACAGTGAAAGAATTTTTCAAACAGGTCCAGTTGTTTTGGAGCCTATTCAATCCTGACGAACAAACTTTTCCTCTTTATTATATTATAATACTAGCGGCCCGCCCCGGTTTCGCACAGATCCCTACTCTTTTTATAATGTAGTATACGTATAGCCTATGTCACTCGGGAATAGTGTAGCTTCTCAACACTGAAAGGATTTTTCAAATAGGTCCAGTCGTTTTGGAGCCTGTTCAATCCAAACAAACAAACCTTTCCTCTTTATTATATTTCACTATTTGAAAATAATACATTTTAAGATCGCTTTGCTTTACGCCATGTTATTTGCTTTTATTATCGAAGGGTGCGTTTTGAATAATGTATAAAGCTGCAGTAGTGCTTCTTAAAACAAAACTACTTATAATAATTTCTGATTTCTTTGCGGTTATTATACATTTAGCGTTAGGCTATCGTCAACTCAGTCGTGCTGCGATTATGGAAACTGTAAAGTTTAAGCAAATAAAATAAAATACACGAGCTAAATCCGGTTATAGTTGTTTTAATTACAAAACTAGTTATACTTGACTTAGATTAAAATGTTATATCGTAGCTTAGCTAACAATACCGCTTAAATAATTTGCGCTACTAAGCTAAAATACCGCTTAACTCACTCGGCGTAGGCACATTATTAATTATCAGCAATTGATGACTTGAGCGGTATTGTTATCTAAGCGCCGAAATGTGACTATTGCAAAATAAATTAATTTACCTAATCTAATTTTAGACCACGATGACGTATTTTTGATCAAGAATTTGCATTAATATTGTACCTATTTGTACTTACCTACCTAACAATTTGCAATTTTGATGTAACCTACATGATACTCATTCCAATGTGTAGGGGACGGGTGCTCAAAGCGGGCACCTTAAGGGAAAGTTGAAAAATTAATAGTTTGTAACTTAGTAATATTATTAATTTGTTTACGACCAGGTGCAATATTTAATACTCTTCGATATCCGTATGTCCGTTTCCTCAAAAAAATAAAGACAAAATAGTTATAAGCAATTTATGAAACCTCTACGTTTGCCCGCTTTGCCCTGGGGGGTGGCCTATAACGGGCACGCGCTAAGGGCAAAACGGACATAGGCTAGAATAAACCAAAATGGGATAGCCATAGTTAAAAAAACAATATATATCGATTAAATTATCTATTTTAATCTCTCAGCAGTATTGTGAATTTAAAACAACGATAGTGCTCGGCAGGCTTAGTCTTAATTTTTATTTTCTTTGGGTTAGGTTTAGTTTTCTTGTTTTTTTGGGTTATTAATAGTCAGCTCTTCGTTTTTATTTGTTTTAACAGCTTCGATCTAAAGAAAAAACAGCCAGTAAGTATTTTTTTTGTAAGTAGGTAAGTAATACTTACAAAAAAAATACATTGACTGTTTTTCATAGATCGGGCAGTGCCCGCATTGCCCTGACCACTTTGCCTTTCTTGACATTTAAAATATGCCAGCTAATCAAAATTATAAATGTTACCAAACGTGGAGGTTAAAGCAACAGTTTTGCGACCTGATAAGTAAGTAACAACTAACATGCTTTGATATTAGTATTGCAAGCTTAAAAAGTGAGAGAACACACGAAACATATGTTAAAATATTTTACAAAAAGCAGCTAAAAACATTTTTTTGGCGTAGCTTATAACAGCGTGCTCGCAGGTGAGAAGGACGAATGACGCGAGATGCGCGAGCGGCGCGGAATACTGTCGCAATTAACGAACATGTTCTTATTTAAAACGGCAATATTACGAGCAGTGCCCGCTTTGGGAACGGTGCCCGCTTTGAGCACCCGTCCCCTAATAACCGCGAAGGCTTCAGAAATTACTACGTCATGATACTCTTAATTAAATAAAAGAACATCAGAATGTAAGTAGGTACTTAATAAAGTAAGCCGTTTTGTTGAAAGTAATTGCTGAGACACCTTCATCGGATTAATTGCTCAAGTTCATAGCTCGGGTTATGACAAACTGTTAAGTTAAATGAGATTATGACATTATTAAATTATAAATTAAGTTTATTGAACGAAAGATAACATAAGAATCTTCGAGCGGTTTAGACGCCGTTGTTGCCGTCTCTAGCTATATCTAAAATGATTTAAAATAAATATTATTAAACTAGCGGCCCCGGCAGACGTCGTCCTGCCCGTCCGATTGTTTCGTCAAAGATCTGTCAAATTCTTCTGTCACTTCTTCATAAGGCTTCATATTTTCCCCGTTTTTTACACATTTTCCACTGATAAATGGTAATTCCAACAAAAAAAGAAATTTTGAATTCGAACCAGTAGTTCTTGAGATTAGCGCGTTCAAACAAACAAACATACAAACAAACAAACAAACTCTTCAGCTTTATAATATTAGTATAGATAGGTATCAATTGAAACAATATTTGTACCAGTACCAGGAGATAATTTCAGTTATTTTTTTTAGTTATTGATTCTATTCTCATATTTATATAGGTAGTGTTAAATGACAATGATGGTGTTTCAAAGGTCCGAAAATTCACCTTAGCACATTCAGTGGCCTTTTGATACTAAGTACTAACTTCGATTAAAAAAAGGGAAAAATTAATACTGAGTACAATGTACATACGTAATGAATGGATGCTGATATCCACTATGAATCCTATGTAAAATATGTTAGAACCCGTGACTCTACAAAAAATAAAAGTTAAAAATTCCTTTACGACAAGTTTACCTGCGCAAAATTTTAAAATAACCCGTATGTATTTTTAAATCATGGTTTTCTAACGTCTTTCATTCGGAGGTAACACGGAAACGAAATCACCGTACCGTTAAAATGCTATGAAACGCTTATTTTTACGCATTGGCTGACATAGGTAAGAAAAGAGGTTCGGTAACTAATCATAACTTCAGGTTCAGTAACCAATCATAAGGCGTAAAATGCTCCGGTACTGGTAGACTGATCACCCGACCGTCGCTGCGGTCGTCAACCAGAAACCAATCATGGAAACTCTTTCAGATTACGTGACGTGCCTCACGAATTGGAATGAAACAACTTTAACAGATTTAACTCGCGTATTTTATTTTTATTGGCTGACGTTTCGGAGCCTTTACAGGTTCCATAATCGTAGCACGACTGAGCTGACAATAGTCTTATGCTAAACTATTGTCAGTCAGTTAAATCCGTTAAAGTTGTTTCATTCCAATGTATAATAACCGCGAAGGCATCAGAAATTATTGTTCCTCAGAAAATTTGGCTCAAGGATCTTGTTCCTTCAGGATGGCATCTAATACTTGATATTGTGTTTTTGATGTAACTAGTCTATTTAATTTGCAGTAATCCTGTTGCACTATCCCCGATGGCACAATTCGCCAGTAGCGGTCGGCTTGTGACGTATTTATGACTGATATCGGCTCTCTGTTTAAATGCTTGTATATTGTTGTAATTTCATTAAACGTGTATGTACTTACTGATCTATTTATGTAATAATTATTAGTATGTACTGATCTATGTATTTTTATAATCATAATTATGAGCATTGACATTTCAACCAGTTTAAAAGAATTGCCGTGATGTATTTATGATATTACGTAAGTACCTATATTTGTTTTCCTCTGGTTTCGAATATCGAAACGGTTTCGTTCTGCAATATTAGCTTAAATATAGTTTACCAGTAGCAGATCTTTATTGAAAGGTATTTTTTAAAATGGCTGTATAATTTATAACATAGTTCAACAATCTTTATCAAACAAGTTAATTTACTTTGTTTTTTATAATCTATCAGAATAATTAAGCTTTTACAGAGTTGTTTACAGTTAGCTTTAAAAATCTTAAGATATACTTTGTTATCTCAAAACGTTTCCTTTTCAGAGAAAAATAACATTATTTACCAAAATATACTGTCAATCAACACGTAAAGGTAGAATGAAAGAGAGGTGAATATAGTTTATGAAGCGTTGTCCTCTTCTTTCAAGGATTAAGTAATGGTTTGGAAGGTTTCGTTGTATCAGCCGGACCGGTTTATGATATCGTAAAGCTACTGGAGTAATCGCTCAGTTTCCTTTCTTAATTACATCAGTATGGAAAACTGTTTACGGCTGTAGTATATTGGCAGTTAAATAGTTGGTAGTTTTCTTATTGGAAATATTTTGTAGGAGGAATGGCGACTTGTAAGCACCTACCCTCGCTGAGATTGTATTTTGTACACTTTGTTTGGAATGTTGTGTATTTAAGGACGGATCATCGAGCGTTTGAGACGTCGTCATTGTAAGTAGGTTGGAAATAGTTGGAATATAAATAATGGTTGGAATATTATTGAGTTTTGGAATGAAACAACTATTAACGTTTTATGTCGCGTATTTTTTTTTTATTTTTAACGTTTCGGACAACCTTACAGTTCTCATATTCGTAGCACACCTGAGTCTGCTGTCGGTACTTTAGCGTCAGTTATAGTTGTTTTATTTCAATGTGTAATAACCGCGAAGGCATCAGAATTTAACAAATTATATTATTAACTAGCGACCCGTCCCGGCGTCACACGGGTGCTATAAATCTTCCCCTTGAATCACTATCTATTAAAAAAAACCGCATCAAAATCCGTTGCGTACCTAGTTTTAAAGATTTAAGCCTACATAGGAACATAGGGACAGAAAAAGCGACTTTTTTATACTATATATCAATTAAGACAGTATTTGTATTAATATCAGGAGATCATTTCACTTAAGGTTTCTTTTACTCATTTATTATTTTCTTAAATATAATCTGAGACAACTATGACGGCTTCTTATAATTATGCTCAAAGAACTACCAATAAGGTTTTCTTATTCCGTTTGCTTTCCTGAGAACATGGTCGGTTGATATTTCGTCATAGCTCCAAGACATCAATGGAAAAATATCACAATGACTAATGCAGTAATAAGTACCTGATTGTGTTTCAAATAATTTAATTATATTAAAAGAATGACTAAAAATCTTAAGATCTTGCCTATTTGTAGCCATGGCGTGTTTTCCTATAATATTAGCATATGCCCGATGTCATTTATTAGATTAGGTATTTGGAATTCCTATTATAGGATTAATGGATATTGCATGCCTAACGATATGGCCACTTTGATTTAGTACTAGAATAATTAGCCTCGGAACACCACAGATAGTGATGAATTAAGCCTCTCTAATACTAAGCTCTTGTCGTCTATTGCTTTTTGTATGTTTAGTATTGTTCTATTTTAATTGTCAGTTCGTGAATGTGATCTTATTGATTTTAAAGTATTTATTAAATAAGAACATCGATATTGACACAGATTTTGATTATTGTAGTCCACCCTTCACTAACAGTGTCCTGCAGCTCTAATGATGGACCTAAAAGAAACTTAACAACAATACACTTTCAAAATATTTCCATTGCTTAAAAATTTTTAAAGGTGCAAAAAAAATAAAATCAGATATATTTACGAACGAGTAAATAAATTTGCAGGTACGTTTTTAAACTTTGTCACGTTCATATAAAGTTTATAAAATTTACATTAAGTAGTTGTTAGCTTCTTCAACGGAAAAACAATCTGTTGCTCTGAACTCCGCCCCCGTTGCCTCGGTAACGGTGTTACGTCTACGATAAATACCCACAAGTTTTAAATAAGTTAAGATGTAGTATTAATAGCATAAACGATTGATTTCTAGAAATTAGTTTATTATTCTTGGCCCAGGGTGTTTAAATTTTACCTTTAAAAAGTTCCTTGTATAGCTCGTTCAAAGAGAGAGTCTTACATAATATTTAATATGATTTAGGATTATATTACAACCAATTTGGTATGACAATATGACTCTATGGGAGCAAACAGTAACACAAGATCCTTTGTACTCCCGAATAACGCTACTTGTTAAGTACACTTGATGTAGCTACATAACCGTCACTTCCAGTGTATATGTTCACGCCATCTAGTGATTACTTCATGGTATTTCCTAGACCTAAAGTCATCTGCTCTCAAAGCTAGAAAATAATTCAGTACCCACCGTGTAGATGGCGCTATAAATCAACAAAGACAATTGTTATCGAAAAGCCAAGATAGATGGCGTTAGTGAATGAATTGTTTCATTTCATATTGTAATCTCATGCCAGCCGACAGGTAAAATTTAATTAAAAATCCCCTACGTTGGACAGTGGTTACGTTTCGAGACAGGTTAATTGCATAAAGTTAAGCTTTGTTCAATTTGAATCCCAACTTGTGACGGCAGATAATGAATTTAATATACGTATGTGCTGAAATTTCAGCTTGTGCTTTGTTTTTATTTTGTTGATTGTTTTTTTTATATATCTTATTATTCGTTTTACCATGTTTTTAATTTTGTAACAGTACCTTAGTAGGTACAATACATATAAGGGCATGATTTTAAATAGTATGCGTGTGCTTTATTAATTTATATATCACTTGATTTAATAAAATATACTTATAAAAGATATAGAACTTTACAAAAAGCAAAATTCAACAAATTCTGTCGCCAGGCTGGTGACGAGACATCGGCGTCGACAAGTTAATGAACTAGGCTGTACAATGAAGGCTTCAATTACCGCTATAATGGATACCAATTAATAGTCAAAGTGAGCGGAAAATAGGTTTTTTAGCGTGAATACAGTATAATATAGTGTATACAGTATGAACTGAATTACTTACAGGGATTTCTAAAATAATGAGGATATCACACCACGAGGTGTGTATAGCGTTGAGTAACACGTTGGGCGCCAAATTTGATAACACTGAATTGGGGGCCCCCGCGTGTTGAAACCTCGCTAGATGCGCTAGTGTAGAGTGAAATATACCTGTCTCATTTTAAACTAGTCCAATTTTACAATAAAAAAGTAAATCGAGAATAACTGACTAGTAAGTTCAATAGCAGATAATGTCAGCTTAGATGAACTTTATGCAAGGCAAGTTGCAAATAAATCTATATAAATAAAAATGAATTGATGTTCGTTAGTCTGGCTAAAACTCGAGAACGGCTGAACCGATTTGGCTGATTTTAGTCTTGAAATGTTCGTGGAACTCCAGGGAAGGTTTGTACGGTGAAAAAAAATTGGAAAAAAGGAGTAAAAAAAAACGGTAAACGTGGTACGAAGTTCGCTGGGTCAGCTAGTATATATATATATATATATATATATAGTAAATTATAAAGAATTCGATAACAGCAGAAGCTAAGTACTTTTTATCCTGGAATAATAAAAAATCCTACAGCAGGCGCGTGCAGTGGGGACATATAAGGCGCCAGGGTAAGCACTCTGCACCTTTTTTGTGCCCGAAAGGATTGCACACCCGCGTCACGTGATTCTTGCGGGATTGTCAAAGTTGCTAAATTGACCCAGATCACGGCATATCGTACCTACTTGTATGCCATATAGGTCGGTATTTCTTGAGTAAATGATTCGATATGATGGACGTTCAATAAGAGAACACTAAAGGTGACTTTACGACGCTCTATCACCGTTCAGCTTCAATCCCCTCAAAATAATTACGCTTACTACACCGTAACGTATAAATTTTATACTTTTACATAAAAACCACCCATCAAAATAATGCTAGCGCAGGCCCGTGATTGTTTTACAACCCCAAAGTGAAATGGACTTTACGTGTCGGTAATAAAGTTTTATTTGCAACGATAAAACCGGAACAATGGTAGCTTAAAACTTAGGTTGTGCACTTTTTGTTACAGTCTTACGGATTTTGCGGATTGGGGATGGCGGAGAGAACAGCTGACTATTTGTGTTCGTACATTTTACTTTGAAGCGACCGTCTTTGAATTTGCTTTATCAAATATATTTATATTTGTCTGTCTTTTGTTATAATCTGTAAATGATGACATAATCGAGTTTTAAGGCTTAAATGGAACAATGTGAAGGATACCTTAGCCTTGAATTGATCTACCAAAGTTGAAGTTGACATATCGGAAGTCACAAAATATTTATATTGTCAGCTAGTTAGTGCTAATATAAGTTCACTAGCTTTTACCTGCGATTACGTTCACGTAGAAGTCGACCTTTTTTTTTTAAATCGGTTTGAGTTTCACATGTATCAAAAAAAAAAAATTTTAAAAACAAATGTTCTAAGCAGTATTGATATCAACTTCGAAGCAAATCACAAAATAACTTTCTACCCACGAATTTCAATTAAATACGAAACAAGTCTTAGATCAATTTTGTTAAGGAATGTTACTCGAGATTTGCAGTAGATCGGAAGAATGTTTATGCAAAATTTGAAATGGATCAAGGAATCATGTTCTCATACAATTACCGCCCTTTTTACCCCCTTAACGTAATAACGTAAGGATTTCCAAAAATTTACATCATAAGGGGGTAAAGTGGGGATGCTTATCGTGCGCAGACGACGTCTCGGGCTGAAGCTTGCTTTATATTAAGAAATAAATAACACGTAATAATTTGTTTTTGTTTAAACATTTAGTTTGATGTTCATTTTCTTAGCTCTTGCGTTTATAAATTGTTATGCGCACATAACGACGTGTTCCGATATTCAGTAGAATGCCTTCGAGCTATAAAAAGACCGTACAGCCATTTTCAACCCTACCAACTCGGACATAAAGTCTTAAATGAAATGCAAAAATATTATACAATTTCATTTTGTACTTTCGATTGACTAGGAATTTTTGTCCTTAAGCAAACGGGACAGGGTAAAATTTTCAATGTGATTCTGTAAATTGACTTTGTGATACAAATAACCACCTTATGCTTTAGATGTAAGAGTGGGATTAGTATAATAATTCAGGATGAGTTTAGAAACTTTACTTTTAAACAAAAAATGAATTTTATTTCTACAGCAGTAAGGTTTAAATTTAAGGTAATAAAATATTTCAGTATGTTATTGTGAGTTAAGCTGTCCTTACTTATATTTTTACTCAAGGTTTAAGCGCTCTAGTCGTTCAGTCACTGAATGTTGACAATACTAGGTTTTCTTCTGTCGTCTATAAATAATGTTTATAAAATAAATTATTCTTAATAATTTCTGATGCCTTCGCGGTCATTATACATTGGAATGAAACAACTTTAACGGATTTAACTCGCGTATTATATTTTTATTGGCTGACGTTTCGGAGCCTTTACAGATTCCATAATCGTAGCACGACTGAGCTGACCAAGAGTCGTTCTAATAAATTATTCTTCATCCACATGAACATGAAATTTTAGTTAACATGCAACTAGCTAAGCAATTAGCACAAAATCACCAAGTTTGAAAGTATCAATTTAATTGCACATTTTTAATTATGTAAAAAATATGTGGTCACTTATGACGTGAAAACCCGTAATTATATTATACCCGGCAAATATGACATATAATCTTATTCAGCCTTTATACAACTTAAATAGAACCTTTTTACTGTTTGGGTACTTCATCACGCTTGTTTCTTGTAGCACTTGAGCTCTACGCTGACCTTGCGTGCTACGCCGTAGCAATGATAACAGCTACGCCGTGTCTGGCGTAGACCCATGCGTAGCCTGCACGAAGTCATACCATACTAGAGGCCCGCTCCGGCTTAGCGCAAATACCTATATACCTTTTTTCAAAATATTTTATTGCCTATGTTACTTGGGAATACTGTAGCTTCCCAACAGTGAAAGATTTTTTCAAATCGGCCCGACGTTTTGTAGCTTATTCAATCATCATCATCATCATCATCAGCCCATCGCAGTCCACTGCTGGACATAGGCCTCTCCAATTGCACGCCATTAAGCTTATTCAATACAAACAAATAAATAAATAATTTCTCTTTCAAAGATTTTTTTTTAACTCAATATGCGAATAAAAACCTAATTTTATCGTAACATTAATATTAGAAACATAATATTAATTAATAATAATAGGGACAATATACTCATAACACCTTTTCATAATTCTCTTTGACCGGTACCTATTCTATACTAATATTATAAAGTGGAAAGGTTTGTTTGTTTGGATTGAATAGGCTCCAGAACGGCTGGACCGATTTCAAAAATTCTTTTACTGTTGGGAATCTACATTATTCCCGAGTGACTATAAAAAAAGACGATCCGTGCGAAGCCGGGTCGGACAGCTAGTCTAATAATATATTAGTAGACATTTTGACACTTAGTTAATGTATTCTGTTCCAAATTAGGTAAATGAAATTAAATCAAATCCCTCAATAGTCTAGTTAGTCGTCTATTAGCTTTGAAGGCCGAATCATGAATCCACGACTAATCTGTTTATCGATACGTCGATATTCTATGTAATTACAAGGTTATGTCAACTTATTTTCCTTTCTTTAGTAATAATGTGCAATAACAATGAAGAATTATGTATGACGTATTAAAGAAGAGCAAATTATTCAGTACTAGCTGTGCCCGCGACTTAGTCCGCGTGGAATAGTTATTCTTCATATAGGCTACATATTATCCCCGTTTTTTTAACATTTTCCACTGATGTTATATAATGTGATGTTATATAGCCTAAAGCCTTCCTCGATAAATGGTCTATCTAACAAAAAAGATGATTTTTCAATTCGAACCAGTAGTTCCTGAGATTAGCGCGTTCAAACAAACAAAATAATACCTCAGCTTTATAATATTAGTATAGATGTACGGGTGAAATCTTCCAACTCAATTTTGAAGCAGACGGCTTCAACAGATTGAGATGAAATTTTGTACAGTTCAATTTTGATGACAATGCATGCTTAACTTTGTGACGTCATTATATCAAAACAAATTAAGGACGGGTACAAAAAGGGTAGAAAACTAAATATCATATAATATAACATCTTCTATCTATCTATGAATTGCTGTTCGTTAGTCTCGCTAAAACTCGAGAACGGCTGAACCGATTTGGCTGAGTTTAGTTTCAAAATGTTTGTAGAACTCCAGGGAAGGTTTAAAAGGTGAGAAAACTTGGAAAAAAAAAGGAAAAAAAAACTGTGTACGCGGTACGAAGTTCGCTGGGTCAGCTTGTATATATATATGAAGGAAACCCGTTTTCCGTTGTCACGACATGACGCGTGAATGGCTGGACCGATTTCACTATTTTTTTTTCGTTGTATTTGTCATTATTAGGAGAAGGTTCTTATGTAACACAAAAAAAAAGGTTCATTATACGGCCGTACGAAGTTCGCTGGGTCAGCTAGTGTATCATAATAATATATATTGTACAATTATAAAAACTTGTTTTTAAAAGGTTTTTACTTCTTATTTCTTTCTTTTCTTTCTTTCTTTTTTTCTTTTTTTTTTGGACAATTCACACCAATTGATCTAGTCCCAAACTAAGCAAAGCTTGTACTATGGGTACTAGACAACGGATAAACATACATAAATACATATAAGACATCCAAGACTCAGGTACAGATGCCAGTGTTCATCACACTGACATCTGCCCCTAGCAGGATTCGAACCCGCAACCTCCGGTTTCGTAGTCAGGGGCTCTGACCACTAGACCAGCAGGCCGTCAATTTGATGCCTATATCACATACACAAGGGCACAGTTTTCCTATTTCATCATTATTTGAAACAAACATCAATCGAGATCCGCTTAATAACTAGTACAACATAATGCTTCGTTAGCTGGTAACGAGCTAGCCTGTGCTGTAGACGGCTGTGGTTTCGAGTTTCTTCGTAATTGATGGTTATCCAATACGCCGTTGCCCTCAAACTATGGTTACATGAGAGTTTTGTATGTATCTTATTGTTGTTCTTCACTGGTAATTTTACTAGGTACTACTACTTACTAGTACTTTATTTAAATGTAACCCAGATCGGTTTAACAATCAAATATATTATTACTTTCAACTTCATTCTTTACAAACGTTTTTAAATTATTTCTCTTTCGATACTTTTAAAATTTCCTTCACTTTTCTACCTCCATACTCATTTCAAAGTCTTGAAACTTCTATTGTTTTATTTTTAAATCTTACAAGATTCTATCCAGCTAATATAGATGAAGAAAGGATTTTCTTAAATTCTACCCCCATGGGGATGGAAAAGAGGGGCAAAGTTTGTATTGGACAACGTGATTCTTTGGCTACTAACCATGTCGAATTTTGCATACTTACACATTCTTTGACAGAATAGACTATTTTTTCCTGTCTTTTTCGTAATCTATAGTATATAAGTAACGGACTCGAAGAAGGTTCGTTCTTTACTGTTGTATTAACCAGATAAAAGTAATATTGTATCAAATAAAATAAGTTTCACAGTAATCTGATAAATGTTCAACAATCTAACATCTGTAAAATTTTCAACTAGTTAACTATCACAGTTCATGAGATACAACCTGAAGATGGACGGACGGACATCGGAGTCTCAGTAATTTTACTCTTTGGTTACGGAACAAAAAAAAATGTAAAGAGGAAAGGTTTGTTTGTTTAGTTTTTGAATAGGCTCCAAAACGACTGTGAAGCCGGGGCGGACAGCTAGTTACTTTATGTTCCAAAACATGACATGTTTTGTCCAATTTTGTCCAAACTAGTTTTTCTTTTGTATCCTCCGATCTGTCGTGAAAAGATCCCCGTAATGTTATTACTTGCCAGTTCAAATAAAAGTCAAAACCTATAAAAAAGTATCGGAAACTTGTACAAACTGAAATTGACTTGCACTGAGTTTCTGTAACTTGGAGAAACGGTTCAAGGTCAATTGCTACTTTTTTTTAAAACACTATTGATAGAACTTTACGGGTAGAGACAAAGGGTAAAGCCATTCAACTTAAGATAAAAATATAGGTACATATCTACTTATAATTTACTACAAATATGCATAAAAAGTTGTATTAAAATATGCTTGATAGGCAATTCTTGCCCAATTCTCTTGGAAAAAATAAATAAAACATAAGTCTATCTATTCATTTGTTAAGAATGAACAAAGTGCTGCTTTGCCGGGCGGGACGACGTTTGCCGGGACCGCTAGCTAGATATATCGCACGTTTGCCGGAACAACGTGACGTACCTATCGAAATATTTCGTTAGTCCATTTAAGACTCGTAAGTCCACATATTTAAATTTGAATTCACGCAGAAAAACATTTCAATATGTCACGTTATTCCGGCAAACGTGCGAATTATTATGTGTATGATTCATACCAATTGATTTACTTCCAAACCAATCAAAGCTTGCACTATGGGTTCTGGACAGTGCTTAAAAAATTCTAACTACATACCTATATATCATCCAAAACTCAGGTACAGATTCTTATGAACAACTATATCTCTAGCAGGATTCGAACCTACAACCTTCGGTTTCGTAGTTAGGGGCTCATACCACTAAACCAATAAACCGTCAATCTTTATCTTAGCGACGTAAATATTAACATTCTCAAATCAAAATATATCTTTCTATTTGTACAGAACAATTAGGCCTGCGTATTTGATAAGGAAAACCACGCGGAAAAAACGGAGGTCCAAGTACAATTTCCCTTGTTAAGTGGCAAGCTTAAGTTGAACTTGGCAATCTAATCAGTAAATCCCAACGTTATCAGTGGAAGTATGTTATCATGGCGCGGAGAAGCGCGCGGCGTCAGTGCCCACGCGGCCGCCGCGACGAGCGCGTCCCGGCATCGGCTTACGGAAATAATTTCACAATTCAAAGCGCCAAACTGTATAACCAAACAACTGATGTTCTAAACTTGAGTTCATTGCTAGTGTCTGTGCAAACAACAATATGTTCTAGACGCTTAATCTGTGTTTAGATCGTCAATAGATAAAGTTGTCGTGATTTTTTGAAGATTAGTTTGATTTTCTTAATATAAATTGAAACTTGCGAAAATTTTAGGCCGAAATAATTAGTGTGCACCAAATACGACGTTGTTAGTGTACCTATAGATGTTAGGGTAGTGATTGTTATTTTTTATAAGCTGTTTATTATAGATGAATGTTAGATTTATACAACCCCTTAGGATACCCGTGTCGTTTTTCGTAACAGGTATATATTTATTTTAATTAAAAGTGTTAAGAATTCTTGCAATACTTAGAGCTGTTTCACGAGGTTCAAGTAAGTAACGGATTAAGGTATTTGCAACTTTTCTTGTAGACAAAAGTCTAAGCTCCATTGAAATCGACTAGCAATGGAATAATCAGTGTAATAGGCATGACGACTGGGTAAATAACGTAATTCTATTTAGTTCGTCAGTCTGGTTATTAAAAATTATTCGACACGTATTTTTTCTTTTCTCAATCAAATAAACAATGCCAGAGATAAGTGCTTCTAAACTTCGGGAGTGGGTGTTCGTGACGTCACGATATTGTACAATTTATATCATTGTTCGATTAAGAAAAGAAACGTGTCAAATATTTTTTGGCAATCTTGATGGACAAAGTAAAAAAAAACATTCGTCATACCTGTTTGTCTGGTGAATAATTAGCTTAATAACTTACGTATTAGAAGATACTATGGTCTTATCTGCCAGATAAATGACAGATTAATTACTTGGACGTTGTAAAATAGGCTGTTATTTTCTCATCCTTTTACTGGGCAAATACCTCTCCGCTCTAATTGTTGACGCGAACGTAAATCCTTCGGGAGTAAAATAAATAGTTATTAAATGGGAAGGTATTTCTGTTTTGATCAAATATTTATTTACACGTGATTTTGTACTTGTGATTTGTATTTTTATAATTATTTATAATTTAATGAGAAACTTAGAAATGGCCAAGTCTGTTTACTTAAATGAATAAGACAAACAAATCGTTCTATCAACTTTTTCTTTGTAATTTCTAACACTTTCGAGGTTATTACACGTTGTCATAAATAAATATATATAACAGATTCGCGTGTATGTGTTTTATGATAATATTTCGAAAACTTTACAGTTATTACATTTGTAGTTCGTAACGTTAGGTATATGGAAATTGTAAAGTTTTCCATTTGCAGTTTGCTACGAATATGTGATCTGTAAAGTTGTCGACGTCAATACCTAAATACGTTGTAATTGTTTGAATCCAACTTATTCACTGTTTTTTTTAGTTATTATTATAGAAAGTCTTTTAAATAGATAAATGATTAAGTCTTTTTGATAGAAATCAATGTACTTTGTGAGAAATATGTTATTGGAACTAAACCTAAACAATGACTAATACTCATTATAATGATTATTAACGTACTCTCTAATTAAATGCAACTTGAGACAGCTTACATCTCTATACAGAAACATAATTAACCAAACATTACAATTAAGCACGTTGAAAACAGATTAATTATTATGGGGATCATTAATTGCAGATCAACAGAAATAACACAGTAGGTATGTGAAGATTATTAATTTTGTACATATACACATAATTTCATGTAATATTTTAGTAGGTAAACTTTTGAGCTAATTTGTACAGTGTCTTGTAAATTTTTGAGCTAATTTGTTAAAAAAAATATTCAAAAATTTTACAGTGTTCATATTCGTAGCAGACTGCGCTGACGATGGGCTGTAATAGACTTTTGTCAGCTCAGTCATGCTACGATTATGGAAACTGTAAAGAATCCGAAACGTCAGCAAATAAAATAAAATAAAAATACGCGAGTTAAATCCGTTAATAGTTGTTTCATTCCAATGTGTAATAACCGCGAAGGCATCAGAAATTATTGGTATGGATAATATTTTCAATAAATTAGCAGGATTTCACTTAGGATTTCACGGGTACCTGACCCAGATTTAATGTTTACATTACCTACTTTGGTACAAAGTTCAAAACAAATCAATGTTTGCTTAGGTCAAATATTGTTCTAAAAGTATGCCGATATATACATATTTACAATTTACATAATAAAGAGATTCTCATATCATAATAAAATGTCGCTCAAGCGGTAACTATCATAATATAGTACTTACACAAAAACGTTTATGTCTAAACTGGCTTTTGCCCGCGACTTTTGATTTTGACGTTGTTATATTTATTATAGCATTTAAATTAGTATATCCCCAAAATAATTTTGTTCCCCTTTTTCAAAATTTGAAATACATAGAACCATGGAATCACATCGTCCCGTAGAAACGTTGCCCTCTTTTCACCCCCTTAAGGGTAAAATTTCGGAAAATCCTTTCGTTTCGTATGCACACATAGGTACCTATAATATTTATGGTTGATCATATATTATCATATACTTTATAAAAAAACAGCCTATTCCTCCATAGCTTAGGTAACTTAGTAAAACAAAAATCAAATAAACAGTAGTGAATAAGATTTTCAAACGAGCCTATGTTATGTCGGTAAATATCATTCATGCACCCCAGAGTAACGTCAACGAAATAAATGGTTTTAAAATTTGTAGGTACAAAAATATAATAACAAGAAGTAGGTACCTACGCACAAAGTAAGAGTTCAATCCACTTAGGTCCATACATTTGGCCTAAATTAAACCGCATAGCAGTTTTACAAACAAACACGTATAAATACCTAAGGCTTTATATACTCTCGTTTTGTCGCTCAAAATGAAACCAACTGCACCAACAGTCATAAAAGGCGTAACTATCGATTTTTTCCCGAATGAAAATAGACTCTATCGTCCTGTACAAAGGTTGTAAAATGTAGTATAGAAATGTTCAATAAGGTTAGAGGCTAAAGGGTGATCTTTTATTACTATTCAATTTAGTTATAAACATAAGGTACCCATAAAGCCACCGACGGTCACTTATATTAACATTTCTGTAGTTTATGTCCGAATAAAATTATATGTTATAAGTATATTAGCTATTGAGAGGTTTAATGATATTTATGTATAAAGTTTAACACTCTTTCTCAGAAACGTTTCAGTATTTTATTATATCCATTTAGCTATATTATGTAAGTATTAGTTTTCTTTATCAACACGCCTTTATTAAGTCAACCTGTAATTAATTGACTTTAGTGCCTATTTGTAACTAGGTATGTAAAGTGTAATAAAATGTTAGAACCTTAATTTAACCCTCTCTTAGTCAAAACAATATCACTCATAGACAATGTGGGCTGTTTGTGTTGACTATGTAGATACAGTTAGGTTTATTACTATTACATGCTTACGTGACTTTTTTTTTAAAGTAGTTCTAAAGGGCTTAAGTAGAATATCATTTGTCGTTAGTTGAAGATCTAACTCGTATAATATCGCACACCTAGATCTAAATGGATCTAACTCAAAAACCGGAAGATTTGAGTTATGCACGCCATCGGATTCCAGCAAAACCCACCTACACTAAAACTGATTTCAGCTAATATAACTCTGCTAGCTTTATTATAAAAAGGATAAATTTATACAGAAAACTCATGCGTGCATATGGACATATTAATCAGTCTCTCGCCTCTCCTGAAAAATTCCCTTTTTTGAGTTAGATCTCTTTAGATCTAGGTGTGCGATATATTCTTTGGACGCGCCCTTTTAGTGGCAGGGAAGCAATTTGTATATTAAGAACCTTCTTTTCTTTTTTTTATAGGCATTATTATATTGTCATGAGTCAGAAAAAGGGTGCTTGAAAGATCGTGTATCTTATCTCATACTTAATTTATTCAGTTTCAAACTTCGTCGTAAATCATAGGGCTTATTGTGATAAATAAAAAAGGAAGGCAAATTCGAGTCAGAATATTATTACAAGAAGAGTTTTGTAATGTTGAGTAAATTATACATACTTTTGAATGGAAACTTATTTAACTATTATATTAAAATTCTATATTTCCTTTTTGGGATATACAGGTGCCATTATTGCTATATAACTAACCTTTGCCTTAAGAGGAATGGGGCGAAATGGTCCCACACCAGTGGACTCCGACGGATCATCCGATGTCGCACGTAGATCGAATTCCACGATTTAGGCGGCCATAAGTAAAATTTCCAAAGTTAACTTAAATCAAAACGAATGTATCATATGATAAGGGGGTACCCCAGTTAAGAATACCCACCTACCCTTAACTTCTAAAATTACGCTGCGCGGTCGTCCCGATCTAGAAATAATAACCTTTTCCTTGCAATAACGAACACAATGAAATGTGCAATTTGAATGCAGTCGTTACAATTTTTTGTGCTTTCATACCTTTCTGCAAATTTTTGTTTACAGTTATTATTATGATGATATTTTGTACAAAGACAAGAGTAGAAAAATCTCACACCCCCAGTGGGATTCGAACCCACGCTTATGCCTTTACTATTGGCAGCGTGCTAACCATTACACTATGTGAATCGACTGACAGGTCTTCGAATTTGTCTACTCCTTTCAATTCGGTCTTTGTACTTTTGTTTATATGCGAATTTTTCGCTTCAGCGCCATCTGTGTAAAATGTTTTGCAACCTAGGACTAGTAGATGTCTAGAATAGCACACACGATAAGCCGTATAAAGATTGTAGGTAGGTATAGCAGAAGAACAGAAGAGTGAACAGAAGTTGAGTAATTGTATGACAGCCAGCTTACCCGTCACAATGTTTGTTGTGTCGTACATTTTTACATATCTTTTATTTATTTCGCAAAACATAGGTACTACTTATAATAATATAGGTACTACAGCGACAGCGGTGCCTGTCGTGTGTACTGTGAATATGTAATAACAGCAAAACAACTGTAAGACATATTTCTTAAAGTTTCACGTGAGTCTTAGAATATTATCGCACATGTAGGTTACTTTTAAAATAATGTGTAGTCTTGGAATAACATAAATCTGTAATTGTAAAAAAAATAATCGCAAAATGTGTTGTTAAGCGCGCATAACTCAACAACGCCTGGACCAATTTGGGCATTTTTTTTTTAAATGTTTGAAGGATGGTTTTCACGTCGAAAAAAATCGAATAATTGCCAGGAAAACCTTAAAAATAGCTCTTTTCTTTTTGTCTGCTGGGACCGCTACTTAATAATGTAATTAATGTTAAGGTTGTATTGAAGCTATTGATAGCTTTGTTTTAAGAAATCATTAGCTAATAATTCGACAAAAATTGTAGTATTAGCGTGATTTAAATTGTAAAGGTAGGTAGGTATATATAATAATAAGTAAGTAATCAATTTATATGTAAGTATAACTTATTTAACTGAGAAAGTAGAAATATTACTCGTTTAAAAGTAAGATGTATAAATTGGAATAAAACAATAACGGACTTTTATATTGGCGTTTCGAAAATTTTACAATTGCCGACTGAGTTGACGATAGTGTAATTCTACAGTGATTTTATATTATGCAAACTGCCATTATTATAGATTTTATTTTATATAAATGTATATAGATCCTTTTGACAGGGAAAATGAAAACATTGTATAAATTCACTCGCTCGCATATCCATTCAATTATATTCAGAAATGTTGTACTCAGCACGAAATTCATTTCTCATATTTTGCGTCCATCAAAAACATATAATTAGATTATAAGTATCGATTTCCGATATCTCGTGCGTGTGGCTTGTATAGATTTAATATTATACCTAATAGTAAAATCGTATCTGTCTACGCTTCATTTACTTTGTAGGACAACGTTTATCTGACTAGCGAAAGAAAAATGTTCATACCTACCTACTAAAGGTATTAAATTTAAGGTTAAAAGTTTTTAAAATTGACATTATTGACATTATGCACAGCATGCAGTAAAGTAATATTTCGAAGAGTGTTTTACTCTTATAGTTCTATAAGAGTTATTCTACTTCTAAAGAACTTATGCTCTGATCGAGTGGGATGTTACAACAACCCTACTGTGGCGAGTTATTTGGGTGCCGACGGCTGTTCCACTGTGGAATCCGAACTGTTCCACGCGCCCCGTCAGCGGAACACAATCATGGAACATAGTTCCGTTCAGTTTGTGAACTTGGAAATGTTAGAATTTAGGTAAATAGCAGAGTTCGTGTAATTGCTTTCAACTCATTAAATGTGGCTGTACTCAGAGGTTTCACCCGCGCGTATTCAACTTTCACTCCCAAATAAACTTCACGACTACAAAGCTATGAGGATAATTACTTCCTTAAAAAAATATATATATCTAATGGAAATATATTCGAACAAGTTTCTGAAAACTTCGGCCGCCTCTAAATTTTCCGTGACTCCATATTAAAGCAGGCCGTTGTTGGTTGACTGGTACAACTTGAATAGGTCTATGTTTAGCCAAGTATTGCTATATAACTTCAAAGAACATTTCCTTGATCTTATGTCCGAAGGTGCTGTCCTACACGTAACCTTCCCCTCGCATCTCCCCTCAGAAGTGTCCCCTGGGGACGCAACCCGACCTCGCAACACATCAATTCCAACAAGGATCCGTATTGCATGCTCAATCATAAAAAGATTCATCTATAGAAAGATATATCTACAAAATGATTTGAAATAAATGCAATCTGAACAATTTGGGCAAAGAAACGTAAGATTGACATTCCTCGTAAAAATAAATAAATAAATAAAAAAACTAGACACTTGAAAACCTAACACGTTTCCAAATTACCACTTTATTTTATATAGATTGACGGGTATAAATCTATATATAAAATAAATTTTATAGACGCTATGTGTGTAGTTATACTTCTTCCTCGATAGCAAGAATCAAGAGAGAAGTTTATTAATAGTTTATTGTAGTTTATCTAAGTTATTCAAGATACAAATTAACTATAATACATTAACCTGAATAAATGTTTTTATTAATAAATAGGGTAGATAGAAGAAAAGTAAATTAGTGTTGCATCTATTTTTCAATGCGTAGTGTATAAAAAAGGGGGTTGGATAAGTCTTAACATTTGGGGACTAAGGTAAGTATGTAAAATGATATTGGTCGATTCTTAGATTTACCTGATATGTTTCGGAGGAGTTTGGCAAGAAACACCGCGAATCGCGAATTCTATATAATATTAGATAGGTATATTAGGATAAGTACTATAAAATTATACAAAAATTTCAGATACACAATTACACATCAAGTCTTCATTCACACGAATGTAATATAACTGCATCCTCATTATGTATTCAAAGATGAGATCACGTCCTCCAATTTGTCATCACTGACAAACGTCTTCGCGTGTAATATCAGAGATTTATTCATCTGTCAGTCTCATGGTCCATTGAGTTCGGTAAATGACATTTGAAACTCGACGTGTACTTATGAGACATTTGATATTCTGAGTTACCTACTCTTAAGTGATTCGTGGGTGTTCATCTTGATGTAGGTACGAGAAGTAAATCAGATATTTTGGTTTATAATTGTAGGTGTGTATTACGCGATTGATAGGTGATTGGGATTTGAAAGTAAGTAAGCTAATCTGATAATGGAGCCTGCGTGTGAATCGAAATTCAAGAACGTAAATGAAGTAAATAAATCCATTAATTATAACACCAAAGTCAAAGTCGACTTCGATTAAGTAATCTAAAATTTCAAAGTTGTTTTAATTGCTGCTGATTGTTGTCACTGATTCAGATATTATTAATGAATGTCACAAAAATACAGATGTCAAGTTTCGTTGGTATAACCGAGGTACCTTTGAGGTACCTACCTTATTATTATCTTACCTTATTGGTAGCTTATTCCGACTTCTATACTTCTGCTCGCGACTTCATCTGCGAAGAATATCCTTAGAGGGTAAAATTTCAAAAATCCTTGTTTAGTACTCTTTAGTACGTAATAAAATAAACTTCTGTAAAATTTTCAAGTTCTTTTATAGTGTAGGCTCTGCGTTGATAATATGTTAGTCATTAAGTTAGCTTCTCCTTTTTTTATATAACATGATAATATAGATAAGTGATACCTATCTACGTCGAAGAAATTTTTAGTCTGACCTGTTTTGATATAAATAGTGATTTATTATTACCTACTTTATACTTAATACCTACAGAAATATAAAATAAAATATAATGAAAAGAGGTATTTGTCCAGAACTTAAGTATATTTGTGATACTAATTGTTTCGGCTGACGACTTTAAAATAAATTTCAGTGAATTTGAAAATTGTGAAAATATCAACTATAACTAAGGTCCAAAACACGAATTTTATTTTATATTTGAATTTGAACAACATATTAAAGCTAGTGAAGACTGAACCGGGATCAAGGAAAGTGAACTCAAAGTGTCAGTAACAACAAGAGAAATAAAGAAATATAATTAAACAAACTGGACTTTGTTAATTTCTAAATGCAAAAGAAGAATTAGCAACAATAAAAAGAAATCTCTGAAGATCTTAAACATACCTACGTACCTATTTAATAGAACCTATAGATGTCTTAGTCAATTTGGTAGAAAGAGACAATACGCAAAATATGTCATATCATTTTATAAATGTATTTTAGGTAAACCCTAGAAGATTCTATTTGTAATCATTGACTGTTAAAAAAATAGTGTAGTGAATTTTATTAGGTAAAATAGATATATGTGTTTCTAAATGTTTGGTGCAAAAAATATTTGTGATAAAATTAAAGATACAAAAACAACGTTCATTGAAAAACTGAACTGAACCAGCGTTGAAAATTCGTAAGTTATAAGTACAGTTCGTCATACGCCTTCCTCTGAATATCTTTAATAATTACTAGTGACCCGCCCCGGCTTCGCACGGGTGCTATAAACCTTCCTTAAGAATCACTCTATCTATTAAAAAAAACCGCATCAAAATCCGTTGCGTAGTTTTAAAGATCTAAGCATACATACGGACATACAGCGAAAGCGACTTTGTTTTATACTATGTATTGATTATAAGCTTTGAACTATTTCACTGAGCTAAGTGTGGCTGACTGTACGTGTTGTAAAAGCAATGAACAATTTTGAGTGACCGTGACAGATAATAACAATACGAACATAATAAAAAAAACTGTGGAGTGCCTCAAATGATAACGGGATCGCCGTTATAAATTTACTCAATGACCCAATTACAGTAATCCTAAACACAGCCGACCATTCCAATAAGGACTCTATAACTCAAAATGTGAAGGTTGAAAATGTTAAACCGTTTTGTAAAAAAAGGTGTTGATGACTGATTCGAATGTATCTCGATTGCCTGAAAGTGCAATTGAATTTGGACTCTGCCGGTGAAGTTTGAAGGTTGAAAATGAACGCGTCGATGAAGGCTGGCCCGGCGCCGACGGTGGCAGTGGTGGCGGTGCCGGAAAGCGAGATGGATGCTCTGCTGTTGGGACGCACAGCGGTGAGGACCTTTGATCAGTACGTGCGAAATGTATGTATATGTCTAACTTATTATACGCTTTGAATTGAACGAGCTCAATGATAAATTCTTATATATCGATCTTATTACACGGCGTTTGATGTAAGTGCTTAACGTATTGAATTAATGTTTTAAATGATGTTTTCTCAAATGAGAATTAGAATATTGAATCTGTATTAGTCTCAGTACCCAGCTCAATTATGTCAAATTAAAAGACTTTGTTCTCTATGACTTGAAAATACTGGACCTAATTTTAGGTAGGTATAATTTATATAATTATTAACGTAATAAATTGTCTATTTGCATTGAATGTAATTAAGGTTTTACCCTCTCATAAAATAAGACTACCTATATTATTTAAGTCGTGTAATTATTTTTAAGGAATAAGGTAAGTGAATAATACAAAACTTGTTTTTACATAATATTCATATATATATACTTAGTAAAAGATTATGTAGGTAACAACATTGAGCTCGTTCATATATTTACTCGTTGGTACTAAACTATTGGGTTTCGATAATTAAACAAACATTAATTTACAGAAGTGGAAATCCTTAAATATTTTATACCTCGCGAACTGTAATGTTGTGAAAGTCCTAAGTGGGAAAGTTTAAAGGCTTAAATAAATTAAAAATGTAATTAATGTCAAGACTCTTCACTTTTCTCCACTGAAATATGTTAAAGTTGCTTGAAATGTTTATAAAGAAGTAATTTTGCCGCACTTTGCCTTATGGAAACGTGCTTACGCTTTGAAACAGATTCTTACACAAATAACTACAAAGTCAAATATTATTTTTTCATGAATTTCTAACAATTTTAAAATAAGTATTTATTAAATATTTATAGCTAATTACCCTCAATAACTATTAAACGGCTGAACCGATTTTCATCATACATAAATGTACCTGTCCAACAGAAATTACACACACACACACACACATAGTCCCATGATATTCTATTCAAAAAAGTCATTAATAATTTCAGTAGGTAAAAATAGTTTAGTGATCCTTACAGATTTCAATCATAATTTATGATATTTTGATTCTTGTGTTAGAATAGCTATTTTCATACTGTGATAGTACAACAGGATTGTGAGTTATCCGACAGGATTCCATCATGTTTGCCTTAGCCCAGACTCGTGATATTCTAGCTGTCTATTGATCTTGGCTTCTACATTAAATCCAATTTGGCAAACATTTCATGCTCAACGCTAACGAAATCAGTAGGAAATCTATTTATCTTAGAGCTCCAGCAAATATAATTTAGAAATGGTAACTGATCAAACACAAAGTCATGAAGAGACGTAGCTAGTTAAATGGCTTTTATTAATTTACTAAATGGAAGACTTATATAAATATGAGGTATTCCTACATGTCAACTATAATAAATTTTAATTGGACATTCCTTTGAATTTTACCATCTAAGTCCTGGGGTAATTACCCCCAGAAACAACGTAGTTAAAAATCAGCTGGTAGTTGTCTCGAACGCCGATTTTCAAAATGTCAAGTCTTGGCTTAGGGTCGTTGGGAGGAGGGGTAAAATTAGTGACCCTAGTTAGGTCATTAGGGTAACAGACCTAAAAAGTTAAGAACCACTTATCTAAGTGAATACACAGTACTACCTATCTATTGCAGAAAAAGTTATACTATAAAGAATAGGTATAGCATAGGTACATCACGTCTGTTCGGGACCTCATCTACCTACCATTATTAGATGTGAAATATTACAAAGCCAAATATTCTATGTCAAAGTTTAAGTTAAAAGTTATAAGAAAAAAAGTGTTTTTGATCGAACCTTAATTTAGTACCACTGAGTAAATACTTACTAACCCGCATATTTAGTAATTATAGCGCTGGAAGTCATGACAAAAAAGGTCGCATTCCTGTCGTCAACATATTATTATTATGTGATTTATCCAAGGAGTCAAAATAAAGCAATAAAAAAAATTAAGCTAGCCGTAGTATAACTAGGTACTTAATAACATTTTGTAATATAAAACTCAAGATTTCGCATTTTGCATTCTAAGGAATTTAACTATCGACCATGCACATTATAAACAAATAGGTACGTAAATAATAAATATAAATAAAATAAAGTTTTTGCCATTTTAAATTATATTATAATTTAAGGATAATCTTGTGGTCATCACACTAAGCCTATCTCGGGAGGCGAACTTCAAGAGATTAAGTAATTTTAGAATAAAATTAACAGAGCATGCAAATTTAATCTATACTAATATTATAAAGCTGAAAGTTTGTTTGTTTGTTTGAACGCGCTAATATGAAGAAGTACTGGTTCGAATTTAACAAATCTTTTTTTGTTAGATAGACCATTTATTGAGGAAGGCTTTAGGCTATATAACATCACGCTGCGATCAATAGGAGCGAAGAAACAGTGGAAAATGTGTAAAAAACTGGGAAAATAACTATTTCACGCGGACGAAGTCGCGGGCACTGCTAGTATAAAATATAACGTAGGTAGGCGGATTATTAATGGTAAAAACAGAGTGGGTAAGCTGTGCCATGGTACTGGATATGGTAAAGACAAAAACAATAGCAGGGTCTATTAGAACTTTTCATTTCAAGGAATGATGCTGGCGACGTACCTAACTAAAATGTAATTTTATGATTTCAATTTTACAATTTTAAATGATGTTTGTATCCTACTATACAAAACTACCATGTTAAATTCTTTATCGTATTGGAATGATTATGAAAATGGACCCATAATACGTAGCTACTTACTAAATTACATTATTACTAAAAGAACAATGTTTTCTACTATACAGAAAGAGAGAGAGTTTTCTCACTGTGGTTCTTTCGTTTATTGCAAATGTATGACAGTGACAGATGCTTTCTCGCGCTATAGAACCTTACCCGTGCAGGTCACTCATCCTTACTAATATTATAAATGCGAAAGTAGCTCTGTCTGTCTGTCTGTTACGCTTTCACGCTAAAACTACTGGACCGATTTAAATGAAATTTGGTACAAAGAAAGTCTGGAGCCTGAGAAAGGACATAGGCTACTTTTTAACCGACTACAAAAAAGGAGGAGTTCCACGCGGACGAAGTCGCGGGCAGAAGCTAGTAGTTAATAAAGGGGATAACTTTTGAAGTTATTTGCTTAATAGAAAATTAATCTAGCGAGATTGTTCACTAGGTTACAGGTCTTACGACTGGATAAACAACTTATTCAAGTTTGTAATTGACTCAAGTTTCCATCTCAGGGTTTCTCTTCGGAAGTTTATGTACAAGGTCCTTAATATATTTGCATGAAATCTTACAAAGACTTTCATATTATGCAAGTTAGCTGCCACTCTGTTAGCTGGTGCGTGCAGTGTGGGTACATGCACATGTACTACGCCAGGGTAGGCACTATACGTTTATACATACATGCAAGTATGCAATGCACGCCCTTGCTTGTTAGGTAGGTAAGTTCTTATAGGAGAGACTTTATAATAAAATTAAAGTTAAAATAGCATGACATTGTATCTAAAATGTGCAACGTAATTGCCCTTTGCTAGATGAAGTATAAACAAATTTGGTTCTTATACCATGTAAAAAACTACTTTATATGATAAACGGTTTTCAAGATTTCAAGTAGTTTTTGTTAGAATCGATCATTGTTTTTAGTAAAAAGTGTTTTCTTTTTTTAATCGCAGATATTCAATTTGCTGTAAAACTCTATCTCGTTTCACAAAAACGTTAATCCTATTAAAAAAATAAACCGAGGGATTATTTGATGCATCCACCAATATTTTACTAATCAAAACTGAAATATTTGTGTATGAAGCAAATCATATTTTTCTTATGTAAGTATATAGACTATCTTTTGCCTGCGACTTCATGCGCATACTTTTTAACCCCGTTTGGTGATGAAGTTCAATAAAATACGAAACATCGATTCTGTTACAGAATGGTTATGCAAAATTTGAAACAGATTTAACAAAGGAATCACGTTATCCAATATAAACTCTGACCACCTTTTTCACCCTCATGGGTAGAATTTTGGGAAATCCTTTTTCACGTGATAATTACCTACTTACCTAGATACCCTTCAAATTTCAAGTCTCTACGATCAGTGGTTTAGGCTGTGCGCGTATCTGTCAATCAATCATCCAGAACAAAGGATTTTATATAGGTAGGTACACCTACTAGCTGACCCGGTGAACTTTGTACCGCCATACAAAGGTTGATCGTATAAGGGTCAAAATTTAGAATTGTATATATTTTTCAATGCTGAATTATGAAAACAAAAAATGTTAAGATGCACGTTTCGCTCAATTATACAACTTGCTTCGATGTATGAAATTTATCCTATTCACATAGGTTTAATAATTTCTGATACCTTCGCCGTTATTACACATTGGAATGAAACAACTATTAACGGATTGAACTCGCGTATTCCAATTTCTTATGCCTTCGCGATTATTACACATTGGAATGAAACAATTATTAACGGATTTAACTCACGTATTTTTTTTTTATTTGTTGAGGTTTCGGATTCTTTACAGTTTCCTCAATCGTTGCACGACTGAGCTGACAATATAATAGTCTAACGCTAAATTCACAAAGGTTTGTTCAAAAATACTGTACATGAATTTTATTGTTCTTTATATTATTACTTTCTGTGGTATTGTTGTAGTTTGTCAACAGAACATCCATTACAATTCGGCTTGAAGCAAACCTGGTGGATATCTATTACACCTTAATAATAGACCGTAATATGCCTAAATACAACGAGGCAATTTGTAACTGCCATATCAAATGCAGCAGAATACAACCTCAGTAGGATTTTCAACATATTATTATATGTCCACTTCAGCAGCTATGCTAATTTAAACCTAATTGTGTGAGACACTGAGTCTAAAACGGATGCGCTATCGAATTGAAGATAATCCTTTCTGTGCGGGTACTACAGCCGTTCCCCAGATGTGATGCACTGAGAGAATTATGTTCGGGTACTAATTAAATGTCCGACGGATATGCTTTGTGGTCTTGATGCAATTGTTATTCATGATCTTATAGTAAAAAAAAATCTGTGATTTTATAAAATTCGTAATTTTGTTCGTATGTTGCACTAACATTGTCATGATACACAATCCTAATCCTAACTAATATTATAAATGCGAAAGTAACTCTGTCTGTCTGTCTGTCTGTCTGTTACGCTTTCACGCTAAAACTACTGGACCGATTTAAATGAAATTTGGTACAAAGAAAGTCTGGAGCCTGAGAAAGGACATAGGCTACTTTTTAACCGACTGCAAAAAAGGAGGAGTTGCACGCGGACGAAGTCGCGGGCAGAAGCTAGTTTCATTATATGGATCTACGTTTTTTTTTTCCGAACTGAATACTGAAGCGCAGTTGGCCAGCTAATGGGTCCTTACTGCAAAACCGGACGGGTTTCAAGCCTTTATGTTGGGTTTAGGATTTTTAGCCCTGACCGACACGAGGGCCCCCCAAGGTAAGGGTCGCACCTCGGCTCGGGCCGTCAGGTGGCGTGTTAACACGATTATTATGTTGCAGGGGAACAGATCTACGTTAGGCATAAACGTGTAATACTAACGATTTTTGCGGCGTACCCCAGAATAGCTCTCTTTTTTTACTCTTTGTTATATTTTGTATAATTCTGTGAATTTAATTTAATCTATACTAATATTATAAAGCTGAAGAGTTTGTTTGTCTGTTTGTTTGTTTGAACGCGCTAATCTCAGGAACTACTGGTTCGAATTCAAAAATTCTTTTTTTGTTGGATAGACCATTTATCGAGGAAGGCATAACTACTACTATAACATCACGCTGCGACTAATAGGAGCCAAGAAACAGTGGAAAATGTGTAAAAAACGGGGAAAATATGAAGCCTTATGAAGAAGTGACAGATCTTTGACGAAACAATCGGACGGACAGGACCGTATATTTATAAAGTATAGCGTATGAGCGCTTTGGATGTGTAAGCTTTACGTATAATTGTAAATGGATTGTGCCATTCTGTAGTTTTTAAGTGAAGGAGTAACAAACATACATGCATCCTTACAACCTTTCGCGTTAATAATATTAGTAAAAATTTTCTAGGTACCTACTTAAAAATATTTTAAACTAGCTTTTGCCAAAGACTCCGTCCGCGTGGAATTAGTCATTACGGCAGCCATTATTTTTTTCGCTACAACCCTTCGCAACTAAAAGTAGCGTATGTCCTTTCTCAGGCTTTAGACTGTGTCTGTGTACCAAAGTTCAGTTTTTGCGTGAAAGCGAGACAGACAGACAGAGCTACATTCGCATTTATAATATTAGTTAGGTTTGAATAGGATATGCTATCTTAATACATTGTTAGTTTTTTTTCTCGTTAGGTGTGCCAAAGTAAATACATTACCACGCCTAGACATTTGGGTGAGCACAAGCATTTTGTTACCGCCATTACTCCACTAAAACGATTTCTTCCACTCGGCGGCGCGAGATAATGTAAGTACCCGTATACTTATATTATACTAGTTACCGGTAAATAATATAATACAGGCATTATTAAGAACAACCAGTTGAATAACAAATGACTTACGGAATTGTACGTATTGATAGTGAGTCTACTGGTATATTAAGGTATTCTTTCCTATAAATATCAGCCCGGGTAACAAGGTTTGTGTAGCGTGAGAAAAGCGTTTGTCTCTGTCATATGTTCTCAATAAGCGAACGAGCGAGAGTGAAAGATGCTTCCTTCTGACCGCACACTGAAAATAATATTAAAAGTAAGTAAGTAAGTAAGTAAGTATACGCACACGCCTGAGCACACGTCTAATGCTAAAATCAGCTTTCTCATCAGCTCGGTCATGCTACGAATATGGGAACTGTAAAGTTTTCGAAACGTCAGTAAATGAAATAAAATACGCGAGTTAAATCCGTTATAATAGTTTTATTTACAATGTATCATAACCGCAAAGGCTACATATATTATTAAGTAAGTAGGTAGGTATAATATAACTTTTAATGACTCTATTTTATATCAGGATAACGTCATTGTTATACCTTAGCTAAGCAGATCAAGGAATCATAATAATTATCTATACTTACAAATATTGTTTACTAAATTTATTAAAGGTAGACATTGTTTAAAATAACGTTTGCAACAAATTATCACTAACATACTCGTTTGCTAAAAATAAAAATGTAAAAGGTCGTATACCTCGCGCTCGGGTTCTAAGGTGAATGAGTAAGATATATCTCAAGTAAATCATCTACTTACCTCTTAAAATAATGCGTCATTACTAACGTGACCTCTTGACGTCCCTCTTTGTTGTCACGAGTCCCGGTGTCCCGAAATAATCTCTGTGACGCAAATTTGTCCCGTTTTCAGTAAACGGAACACTTTTACGCTGTTTCCGAAAACGGTGTTCAAAAACCTTTGTAATGCGAATGTGATCCTCTTTCATTTAATACCCCACTGAGATATTTGTCGACATTTTTTCCAACCCCACTTTCACCCCAATAACGATTTTCATGAAACATACATAAAACACTTTCGATTGATTACCCTTTAAAAAACAGAATCAAAATCGGTGTACCCGATTGGGAGCTCACACATAAACACACACTATTCCTCGTTTTTACGTCAGGGGCTAAATAGTACATTACGCACCTAGGCCAGTAAATTAAAAAACGTCTCAGATCACATGTAATTGTCGTTCGAGGCGAAGGTTGACAAAAATGTGATATGAGGCTTTTTTATTTTACTGGCCGAGGTCAGTATACTATTTTTCTGTTTGACGAAGCCAGAAAGTGGCAATTTCATTTAGCACAGCTTTCTGTCCCCCGGCCCTCTGGCCGGAGGACAGAAAGCTGTGCCTCTGCCAACTTCCTGGCAGCAGCAGCAGAAAAAGTTTTTTTTTTCATTAACTACCTACTTACTAATTGACAAACCAATGTCCCGTCTTGAATCAAAAAATAAATGTTCACGTTAGACATTACCGACTGAAGATAATTAAGACCACGTTCATAATTTACCTACTAATAATATAATTATTTAAGCTTACGACTTTTCCACACTATAATATCGCACACCTAGATTTTCTCAAGCGTGATATCGGAAGCGTCCGGAAATGATAAATTGACAGGTAACAGACAGCTGATAGCAGATGCCATTTCCTGAATCTGATATCTATTGTTTTGGTGAGATGATTAACAATGTCGTTAATTATATAAGACATTTTTTATTAGTAGGTGAAAATGTTTTGGAATGAAAAAACTATAAACGGTAAATCCGTTTATAGTTGTTTCATTCCAAAAAATATTCTCTAACGCGGTAACTCGCGTATTTATTTTATTAGCTGATATTTCTTACTTTAAAGTTGTGAAAACAAAAACAAAGTCTAACGCTAAAGTCAGCAGGATAGCATTATCTACCGGCATGTCTTTACACACAACATTTTAATTTTCTTTTGATTTGTTTTAGTACCTATTCTATTGTGTAAATGATTAGAAACCGCTTATTAATTTTAGTTTCTTGACAAATCTTTTTTTTTTTAATTGTTAAACCTAGTACATGCAAATGACCTACATAATAATTTATGCCAGACTAGTTGTATTTTCCAGCGGGCGTAATAGAATTTCCACTCACGACATAACTTTGTATGCGATGTGAACTGTCACCGACTACGTACTGTACGTTTGAAAGCCTGCTTTACAATGTCCAACTTAATCATTTTTAATGCCCCATGATTGGATTGTCAGCATGTTTGAGTATATTGCAAGTTCGAATCCTGCTAGGGCTGATATCAGTGTGCGAGTCTAGTATTTTTATCCGCTGTTTAATACCTATAGTACAAGCTTTGCTTAGTTGTAGACTTTAACGCAACATACAAAAACAAAAATATGTTAGGTTGGTGAATGTATTTGTCATGACAAAGTTAGGGGGCTACTATTAATTTGCTTCGAACTCGCCCCTAGATAAAACTTTGTTGAATACAATCTGCACTACGAGTAAGTAATTGAAATTGTTTTTTTGTGTACATGTCACACAAATCACAGACTACCCGAAACTGAAAAATATAACGTAAAAAAGTCAAATGCCAGGTTACAGGATCACACAGCGACGGTCGCGGCTGCTGTTTTTTTTAAACCAATTAACGTGTCCTACGTTCATACAAAAATAGGTAAAAAATAACATTATTGCTCTTTCCCCGGTTTTATGTAGCGCATGCATTTTAAATATGCATTTTTGCAGTTTGCACAAACAATCTCTATAAAAAAATACCGGCCAAGTGCAAGTCGGACTCGCGTACCAACTGCAGGTAGGACATAATATATTATATTATTATTATATAATGTTGCAAAAAATGTATGGTTTTTGAATTTTTTCCTTTGTCTAAGCTATAAGACGTTGATTCGTACCAAAGCTTTCTAATGCACAATTCACGGGAAATACCCTGTAGATTTTGATTCACTTGCGAGTGTCGAATATTTGCGGTATAAACGGCTGTATCTTTTGATTGCATTGGTTTAGAAGTTAGATTTTTCTTAATAAATAAAAGAATCCAACTAAGTATTCGATATGAATTTTTAGCTTGATACAATGGTATTTGATTAAAAGTTATCCAATAGGTAAGGGTATCGTGTATTCCTTTTAAGGTACCCTAAAAAACTTCGAAGCTTTGTGTACTCAGACTCTACCCCGGTGCAGAATCTGAGCAAACGAGGATTACTACTAAGTGTTCACAAACAGTTTGCTCACAAAATGTCTTATCATAATGGAATATTATATTCAAGTTAAGCTCTCGATGTCGGCGGCGGGCACAGACTGTTCACGCCGCTCTGCTATTTTCTGATTCTATAACATAATGACACTATATGTTGGAAAACAACTATAAGGGATTTAATTCGCGTAGGTACCTATTTTATGCCATGAAATTTTGTGAAACGAAACGTCAGCCAATGAAATAAAAATACGCAACTTAAGTCCGTTTATAGTTGTTTCACTCTAATTGTTAATTTTATTTTTTATATAAATTTATTACAACCATGATGCGGACAAAGTTCTGTTATGAACAGTGATGCCAGAACTTTTATTTGTATAATGTGACAATGTGCGGCCTACTCGCAACAAATCCTCCAAATTACCCTCACCTTTTTTCCTTCGCTCGCGCCCGGGCGGACGGGGTCGGGGCAGTCGACCGACGCGCGACGATCTAGCAATGACGCGCGCGCGCACCTTCGTCAGCACTAAGCTCTCTTGTAGAAAGAACTATTTTTATTATTATCGTTATATCGCGAGTGGTAGATTAAGATTATTTGTAGATTAAGTTGTATTTAAATTGACACGGAGACACTATACATCTCTCGGTAAATGTGCCCGTAAAATATCATAATTATCTGTAGCACATATATATTTTGTATTCAGTCATACTTTTCGAATCGCTGGTAGACTCAGACATGTAAAAGTGCATTTATGTGCCTACTTGCAGAATAAAGATTTTGAATTTTGAATTTTGAAATTTTGGCTACCGAAATCCTAGCCCGTGAACGTATCTTGGAGTGGAGTTTAAGTGCAACGGAGCTCGAGAGATCTGAGTGATTATCAACATCATCATCTGCCGTGAGTACACCTCCATTCCCTTCCACTGCCCTAACCACGCACATTGTCACAATAAAATAGTAGGTACCTACACTGTTGCTAGCATTCAACTATAATATGTTTGTTGATATGAACTCCGAGCCAAAACAAATAGTTCTAGGTTACGGTACGCGGTGCGGTGGATTGAATATTGATTCCGAACTCATATCATGCTCTGTTCGAGTTACGTAATTTGTATGTTTTTTTGGGCAAAAGGGATCGTACGGTTTTATATTTGTAAAAAAATATCCCTATATGAATATGAGCAGTGTTTGTCTGTGTAAATTTATATGAATTTTTATTTATGTATATATGTCAAGATTTAATTTCGATATATAATTATAGTCAGAAGTCAATGTTGACCAAACTTTCAAGGTATAGTATAATTGGATAATATCACGATACCTCGCGTTCGTTATGATGATTTATTTACTTAGAAAAACTTAGTTATTGTAAGTGTACGAAAGACGAAATACTTATCATGAGGCATTCATCAAAAGGTTGTGTTCCTATGAAACCTTTGATTACTAAGGAATAGTAAGATAAAAAGGAATAAATTTACCGATTACATACCTACTTGTTAGGAAATGTGTATCTGATGATGAATTATGTAGGTCGGTATATCTGTTGAAATAAAATAGTATGTTGCTATCGATTCCCATTAAATTCATTTGCAGTATTATTATGAGGATTGACTTTTTCGAAAAATTATGCGAACTATGTCAATAAAGCTGTATATTTCATAATATAGTGTTTATAAAAGTAGTTCATTGTTGAAAATGGCTTTTTAAGATTTATGAGGATTCTGAGTTGCGAAGAAAGATTTAAGCTAGGTACATCATAAAAATAGAAGTTTCTATGTTTTTCTGTGTTTATTATTTATGGCGTACGCAGATATAGGTAAAGGTTTTGTGCGTCGTTAAGTTTAATAAAAGTTTTTGAGGAATGATACTAAAACTATTGTTAGGGACGGCTCAACCATCTTTGGAATTGTTTTTTTCAAATATATCAATTGAAAAACAATAACCGTCGCTACATACGAAAATCTTTAGATATACCTACTGACGTAGATCTACTTTGTTTATACAAACGTACCTAGTTAAATAACGTCGCTGACAATACCGCTTAAGTCATTAATTGCTGAAAATTATAATGCACACGCCAAATGACTTAAGCTGTATTTTAACTCGATAACAAAAATGGTTTAAGCGGTATTGTTAGCTAAGCGACGGTGAACCACATCAATCACTTAATAGTAATTGGTATAGACCGCCACACCCGCCTGATGAACGATATGACGTGACTGGAATATATGCTTAGATATATATCTATATATAGGTATACATACATATTATACACTAGCGGCCCCGGCAGACGTCGTCCTGCCCGTCCGATTGTTTCGTCAAAGATCTGTCAAAGTCTTCTGTCACTTCTTCAAAAGGCTTCATATTTTCCCCATTTTTACACATTTTCCATTGTTTCTTCGCTCCTATTGATCGCAGCGTGATGTTATATAGCCTAAAGCCTTCCTCGATAAATGGTTTATCCAACAAAAAAAGATTTTTTGAATTCGAAACAGTAGTTCCTGAGATTAGCGCGTTCAAACAAACAAACAAACAAACAAACTCTTTAGCTTTATAATATTAGTATAGATTAGTATAGATATAATATTAGGAAAGACTGGCCGAATGGTACAATCTTAATTACTAAAGTAGCAAAAACGTACGATCATGTCTTATACGTGTAAGAACCAAATTTGCACGTAATAATAATTCGATTTATTCGTTTTTATCAAAAGTGATATAATGTAATTACATTACTATATCACATTACATGTAAATATTGAGATCGTGAAAACAATAAGATGTACAAAAAATAACATCAATATTACAATATCAGTAAAATAGGTTTTTCTCGTTTCTCGTCAAAGTAGTAAGTCAAAAAATACAATTTCAACAATTTCAATGTCAAATTAAACTTTCTATAAAATTTGAAGGTTTACACGATAAGTTCTAATGCTTTCGCGATTATTATTAACTAGCTTCTGCCCGCGACTTCGTCCGCGTGGAACTCCTTCTTTTTTGCAGTCGGTTAAAAAGTAGCCTATGTCCTTTCTCAGGCTCCAGACTTTCTTTGTACCAAATTTCATTTAAATCGGTCCAGTAGTTTTAGCGTGAAAGCGTAACAGACAGACAGACAGAGTTACTTTTTATAATATTAGTAGGGATTGGAATGAATCAACTGTACCTACTTAATCGATTTCACTCACGTATTTTATTTTATTTGTTGACGTTTCGAAAACTACAGTTCCTTTGTTTTAAGCCAATAGTCCCTAAGTTTTAACCTGGAGGTAATCACCCCCGTGTTTATAATTTATATAACACTGCCAATTTGTATTATGATTATGATTTCTAAAAAGCATAATTTAATAATTTCTTATTCCTTCGCGGTTATCACACACTGAAATGAAACAACTAAAATTTAATGAAACACGTGACTTATTGAAAAAACAACTAAAATAAAATACGTGACTTAATAAATCCGTTCATAGTTATTTCATTCCAAAGCATAATTTGCACAAAACATAATCTAAATTTTAATTCTTACGACTTTTGCTTCACCTTACTCGGCAAACCTTTATCATTTTACGTTATTTACAAAATTCAACCCCGAAATATTTAATTTCGCTATGTCAGATAATTATAATGAGACGGGTCAGCGGTGTAAGCAGATTATGAAAATTGTTTAATTTTCCTAAGAATAATTCAGAGGATAGACTTTATATCAGGTATGTATTTTTATCTGTGGGTCGAGGTCATCACATACCTATACCTACTTATACTTTTATCTGTGGTCGCGTTAAAATAAGCCTCCTTTAGACAAATCCTCGGATAGCGAAAGAAAACTAACCACGTGACCTGTCGCTAGCCTAAGTCAACGATATCATATTTTCATTCGTTTTGTTTGTTTGCTATTATCGATTGGGACTTGTCTAGGGACCAAGAGATGTGAAATTTTATATTGTTTTTAGCGATTAGTTATTGAGGTGTTTATAGGTATATCACCTTCTCTAGACAACATCCAATTATAGCGAAAGACCTAAACAAAAGCGACATTGCCTAGAATTGACATAAGCGAACGTAGACTGACCACGTGACTTTTCGTTAGATCGCGTCAATGAGGGCCACCGCGTGTCATAAATCCGCTAGATGCGCTAGTATAGAATGAGGTCTAGCTGTCATGTTCCACCAATGAGAGGCAAGTTACTGGCCTGTGATTGGTGGAACATGACAGCTAGACCTCATTCTATAGTAGCGCATCTAGCGGATTTCTAACACGCGGTGGCCCTCATTGCATACATTTTGTCTCGTTTCATTTATCGTTAACGCAAAATGATGTTACCTTGTATAGTCCTCCCCTAGACAAGTGACACTCGATAAACACGAACGCTACAGAATCTAATAAAAACTAACCATGAAACTTTTCGTAAGCTTAGGTTCTGAATTTTAATTTTAGGTATCTATTTGATGAATAAAAACGTTGTACCTACAGCTTAGAACCCTAGAAATTTAATTAAACCCTAGAACAAAAAAGTCAGACCCAGACGTTGCGATGGAGAAAGCATAAAACACAGGCATTGCTGTATATAGAAGAAATACTAACCTACCTATTGGGCGGGAGTAATATCGGAGGGCCACAGATTATTTGTACAGCTACGGTATTCAATTTATTCCGAGCGTCTGAACAAAGACAAAGCTATGGTATTCTCGCTAATGTTGTAGAATGAAAGATTTGATAGCGTGAACTTAAATCCTAACTTCCTAACTAATATTATAAATGCGAAAGTAACTCTGTCTGTCTGTCTGTTACGCTTTCAGGCTAAAACTACTGGACCGATTTACATGAAATTTGGTACAAAGAAAGTCTGGAGCCTGAGAAAGGACATAGGCTACTTTTTAACCGACTGCAAAAAGAAGGAGGTCCACGCGAACGAAGTCGCGGGCAGAAGCTAATCTCATATAAAATTCTGATAATGACATCTACCAGCCACCCCGACTAGTGCATTTCGACAACGAACGCGAACGAAACAAATGAAAAATGTAATGAACGGAATATAATATTACTGGTCTCGTGTGAAGTCTAGCTGTCATGTTCCACCTATGGAGACGAGCTACTTGCCTGATGGTGGAACATGATAGAAGAAGACTCTACTTTATAGTTTCTTTGATACCAAACCAGATATTAATAACTAAGTGCTTAATTATAATTGAACCTCACTCAAGACTAGCGATATTACATTATGTAGGTACATTACGTTTTTCATTTGTTTCATTCGCGTCGTCGCCACATCTAGCGGATTTTTGACTTGCGATACCCACTTTGATATAAGCCAACTAAGACGTGACTTAATAAAATAATGTCCAGCCTAATCCATACCTTGTCGTTCATTGAATCTCCCGTATAAAATTTAAATTCTCGTCTTATATCTATACTAATATTATAAAGCTGAAGAGTTTGTTTGTTTGCTTGTTTGAACGCGCTAATCTCAGGAACTACTGATTCGAATTCAAAAAATATTTTTTTGTTGGATAGACCATTTATCGAGGAAGGCTTTAGGCTATATAACATCACGCTGCGACCAATAAGAGCGAAGAAACAGTAGAAAATGTGTAAAAAACGGGGAAAATATGAAGCATTATGAAGAAGTGACAGTTAGAAGACTTTGACAGATCTTTGACGAAACAATCGGACGGGCAGGACGACGTCTGCCGGGGCCGCTAGTATTGTAATAAAATATTCCATATTATGTTTCCGTATTAAAGAAAATATCATTAGATGAATGCAATAAAATGTGTTTGCTGATGGCACTCAGACTTTACCTTAGGTCAAACCATATTACTTATTTATCTAAACTCTCGCAAAAAAATTGAGCGTTCAAGAGCATGTGTAGCTTTCTTGTTTGAAGCTACGGTTGTGATCAAGCGCTGTGATATTTCACTTCGTAATTGCGAAGTTACTCGCCCCTCTTAACGCCTTCGTCGCGGCGGGTGGAGACATCTGGTTTTGTGGTGACACTCTACAAATTGCTTTAATTTTTATTTAGTGTTTAACATAAAGTCAACACGCACTTATGGATATATTTCAGTCTCCATTTGTTAGCATTCGGTTTTATTACACACTAGCGGTCCCGGCCGACGTCGTCCTGCCCGTCCGATTGTTTCGTCAAAGATCTGTCAAAGTCTTCTAACTGTCACTTCTTCATAAGGCTTAATATTTTCCCCGTTTTTTTACACATTTTCCACTGTTTCTTCGCTCCTATTGGTCGCAGCGTGATATAGCCTAAAGCCTTCCTCGATAAATGGTCTATCCAACAAAAAAATAATTTTTGAATTCGAACCAGTAGTTCCTGAGATTAGCGCGTTCAAACAAACAAACAAACAAACAAACAAACTCTTCAGCTTTATAATATTAGTATAGATTGGTAATATTAGTAATATTAGTAATAGTAATATTAGTAATTAGTATAGATTGAAATAAAACGGATGAATTTCTTCTTCTTCTCTGCGATCTTGGTCGAAGCGCTAGTAGACTCATCTGATGTTCCTAATAAATTATTTGTATTTGTAAAATAGTTGATTCATTCGTCAGAAAGCAAAATAGTTTTAAAAAATGTAGATATTTTTTAGAATAAGTTAGTTTGCGCGATATAAAATCACTTCAGCGTTAGACTATAAAAGGTTTTACTAATTGGAACTAAACAGTTATAACATTATATATTTCACTTAGGTATTCTTTTCCTGACGTTTCAAAAACTAGTTTAGTGTAAGACTAGTTGTCAGCTCAGTCGACTTACAAATATAGGAACTAGATGTTTAGGTATAAAAAACTACATACACGAGCGAGTCTCGTCACAAAAATATTACCTATTTGGAGAGAAAATGTGATATTTCTATAGCGTGTCCAACTATGACTATAAGTTGGTCTCAAGTTCACAGAAGCAGTTCATCAAAGTAACTCCCAACGGCGCGGCAGCGAGACCGTTATCTTTTCATTCAATTCATTCGTTCAGTAACTGAATGAACGAACGAATGGAAATATTCCTCTATTGGCTCACTTGATTAACTCGATATTGCTATTTTGCGAAGACCTACTAAGAAATTGGATTGGTTTAAAAAGTTGATGACCCTTTTTTGTGTTCTTGGAATTTAAGTTCGATTGGATGAAGTGTTTTTAAATACGTTCTTTTAATATAGTTTTTTGACATAGGTAAGTATTGTATTGATATTTTTGTATTTTAATTGATGGTGTACAATTACTACGTATGTCACTGAGCTGACGAGGCATGCCAACCGAAATGATGTAATAGTACATTACGCACCTAGGCCAGTTAAATAAAAAATGTCTCAGAGCACATGTAATCGTCCGAGGCGAAGCCGAGGTTGACAAAAATGTGATCTGAGGATTTTTTATTTACTGGCCGAGGTCAGTAGGTATACTATTTTTCCGTTCGACGAAGCCAGAAAGCGGCAATTTCATTTAGCGCAGCGGCCACAAAGTTGGCGCTTTCTGGCCGGAGGACGGAAATAGTACATTACGCACCTAGGCCAGTAAAATAAAAAATGTCTCAGATCACATGTAATACCAATTTTCTGTTCGACGAAGCCAGAAAGCGGCAACTTTATTTAGCGAAGCGGCCACAAAGTTGGCACTTTCTGGCTGGAGGACAGAAAAATATATTATTGCTTTTAATTAAAATCGAACCGGACGTCTTCCGTTTGACTTCTAATCTTGATATTCAAGTAAAAAAGTCAAAGTATTTTACGTAATTACTTACGTAAAATACTTTGACTTTTTTGTTAACAATTATTTAGTACCTACTTATTTTGTGTTCTATGAAATACCTAATCAAAATCAAACTAAAATAAATACAACAGATTTTTTCAAAATAACAAAATAACACATATTTTTCTTAGAATATCCATCCAACCCATCTACTATACAAAGTGGTTTATTGGCTTATTCGTTTGTATGAGTATGTTATCAGAAATAAATCGTACGAAGTGGGATAACAGATTTAGCTCTCAGAATCCCTATAACTTATCTCAGAGAAAAGTATTATTTTAGTGCAAGTTACTATATATAAGGTAGGTACGTAATATACCCTCGTATTTATACTAATTATGCAATATTTAATTACTAGCTTCTACCCGCAACTTCGGCCGCATGATTGTTACTGCTCCGCTCCTATTGTTCCTTAGCGTGATGATATATATCTATATCATCTATCTAGCCTTCATTGATATATATGAGCTATCTAACACTGAAAGAATTGGAATGAAACAACTGTTAACGGATTTAACTCGCGTATTTTTATTTTATTTTATTAGCTGACGTTTCGGATTCTTTACAGTTTCCATAATCGTAGCACGACTGAGCTGACAATAGTCTAACGCTAAAGTGATTTATACAGTTATGCAAAATACCTTATATTTAAATTACAAATTTTGAAAAACTACCCTATTCTGAATTATGAAATGCTAATGTTACATTTTACGCAAAAAAATTTACTATTATACATTACAATTAAAACCTAATAGGGGCGTTACTAGCGCTTCGGAAAGACCATCATTACTGAGAAGAAACGCCTCAAGAAACTCAGTAGAAAGTCGCTTTTTTAGGACACTTCTATATTTACAATGAAAAAAATATTGTGACAATTAAAAATTAAAATTATACAAAACCAAAAGCAAAATTAAATTAGAAAATGAAAACTAAGTCTATGCAGTCTTCTGTCCGCTTAGGATTTAGTAGTTTAGTAGAAAGAATTTTTCGAATCAGCAGTTCCAGAGATTAGCGCGTTCAAGCAGATAAACAAACTAACTTCATACACCTGGATAAATCTGTACCTATGAAGTATCTCGATTCCTTATCCCTACGTAGTATAAAACAAAGTGGCTGTTGCTATCTGTCCGTCTGGATTTTTTAAACGGTTTTTTTAAATAGAGTGATTCAAGACGAAGGTTTCATACAACCGGTGTGAACCCGGGGCGGGTCGCTTGTATAATAATAAAACAGCATTTACATTAGTGTAATAGTTACTTCATGTTTTCATCACAGCTGTGGACTGTATCTAACTAATAACTAACATTTAAAACAAAGCGAGTGGTTTCTATCACTGTTTATTACCAACTAAAAACTGACGCTATAAATTCGAACATAAAACAAAAGACAAATACAAAACAGTTCTAAAATCATAAAAGAATAAAAAAGTATAAAACTACAAAAAGAGGTTGCGTCGTCAACAACAGCCATTATTATATTTTATCTATTAGCTGATTATAATATTATCAATGTAACAACTAGATGGTCCGATGACCTAGTCAAGACCTGGAATCTTCAATATGCAGACCAGCCGTTGATTAAAGAAGAACTTTCTAGAGTGAATACTTTAAATTTCTCAAAAGTCGCTATAAATTGCGTCATAGCCTGCCAAATTCCATAGACCTTGGTATTTGATCATATTTGAGCTTGTAGTTTAAATTTTGGAAATTCTCTTACGTAAATTTCGCAAGCTATAATTATTATGCCACAACCCTCGGCATACTGTGGTTGTTAATCGAATTTAAAATGACCTGTATGTTCTATGTCAAAATACAATGAGTTTATAAACGGCCAGGTGCACCAACAAAGGCGTCCTAAATCGAATTTCTAACGTGCATCAATCCCGCAACCAGATTGCAATGGGCAACCCGAGCGGCTATTCGGGAAATAATGGCCATATATATTAGAGTTATGTGCCTTTATTGCTAGGTCAATGAGACCTAAATTTTTTATTGACAGAATTGTAAGTTGCTAAATCAAAACTTATCACCTACGCAGTAAGTAGGTACCTATTTTATATATAAGTAAGTTTGTGAAAAAAAGTAAAAAAATAAATAAATTCCCATCATTCAATACCCAGTATTTATATATCTGTAAAGCTTTGTGAAAAAAAAGTACCTGAATAAAATATGAATTCATTTTAATATAGTCGAATATTAATATAGTTGATGTGAACAAAATTACAAACTCATCAGAATGACTTTATATAAATTACATGCCCAATTGCGTTTAAATTTAAAAGCGTTTTTATGATTGCATATTACGAAACCGCTACCCGAAAATTTAAGCAGTACCTATTTACAAAAAAATAAATGATATGACCTATGATGTTGCCAGTTTTAAATTTAGAAAAACATTTTGCTCTGCCTCCATTTTGATTTCAGTTTGACGTTACGAATTAAAAATAGAAAACAAGAAGTATGTGCCAAGATGGACTCAGTTTTATAATGAAAAGTGAGTCAGTGATGGAATTTTTCTTTTTTTTTAAAGAGGCCTCAGCGTGAGATTTGAAATCCAATCTGCCGCTAGCCTAGAAGCAAGATTGCTGTAATCTGAGGCGAGTTCAGTGTCGGCGAACGAAATTACTTGTGTCAAGGGGCTTTACGCTATTCCACAAGAGCTTGTACTAGTTTTTGGGGGCTTCGGGACCTACCATGACTTCAAGGGTATACCTACATACATACAACATACAAAAAAAGTCTCTCTTTACTCGATTATAAAACAACATTATCTATACTAATATTATAAAGAGGAAAGGTTTGTTTGTTTGTTTGGATTGAATAGGTGATTTTAAAAATTATTTCATTGTTGGGAAGCTACACTATTCCCGAGTGACATAGGCTATAAAAATAAGATGATCCGTGCGAAGCCGGGGCGGACAGCTAGTAGTAAATAAACCTGTAGCTCATAGCGTTTTATTCCAATGTGTAATAAACGCGAAATCATCAGAAATTCAAATGAAACAACTATAACGGATTTTTAACGCGTGTATTTTTTTTATTGGCAAACCTTTCGAAAACTTTACAGTTCCCATATTCGTAGCACAACTGAGCAGATGATAGTCTAACGCTAAAATTTTAAGACTTGCATTAGACTATCGTCAACTGGGATCTGTATCTTAAGAAGTTTTTGACACGTCACCAAATAAAATAAAATACGCGAGTTAAATCCGTTGTAGTTGTTTCATTCCAATCTATACTTAATATTATAAAGCTGAAGAGTTTGTTTGTTTGTTTGAACGCGCTAGTCTCAGGAACTACTGGTTCGAATTCAAAAATATTTTTTTGTTGGATAGACCATTTATCGAGGAAGGCTTTAGGCTATACCTATAACATCACGCTGCGACCAATAGGAGCGAAGAAACAGTGGAAAATCTGTAAAAAACGGGGAAAATATGAGGCCTTATGAAGAAGTGACAGAAGACTTTGACAGATCTTTGACGAAACAATCGGACGGGCAGGACGACGTCTGCCGGGGCCGCTAGTGTATTATAATTGCGAAAGCATCAGAAATTATTAGGTATTTAATATTATATAGGTACTTATCGTAAATATTTTTTTATTCATTGGAATGAAACAACTTTGACGGATTTAACTCGCGTATTTAATTTTATTGGCTGATGTTTCGGAGCCTTACATAATCGTAGCACGACTGAGCTGGCGAGTTAGATCCGTTAAAGTTGATTCATTCCAATGTGTAATAACCGCAAAGGCATCAGAGATTATAATTTTTTATTGTTTATTTTCATTTCTTCACACCAATATTCACGTCATTGTTATTGAAGTGTCACAATAAATATTTACCGTACTTATATCCAAGCGTCGCTGAAGAGGTAGAAGCGAAGCCCTGAATGATACTTCAGATTCTTAAAACACGCTGTCGGGTATACTTGAGGACTTAAGAAATGCCAATATGTTATTTTTTAACCAAATAGAAATGACACTTTTGACGAAAAAGTTTGGTAATTTTACTTTGTTTTATTTTTGCATAATTATTTGCTTTTAAGGATGAAAAATAGCGGCTACTTCTTTTAAGAACTATGTTACTAGGTTTCTAGGCCCTTATATGAAAAACGATTTGGTACTAAACTAGAACAGTCATAAAACCACAACGAAGAATAGTACTAGGTAAAACAAAAACGTTGACGATTTTGTAAAAACGTTCGTCCGGACGGTTGTGTATATGGCAGCAATTTAAGTCGTTTGCTTAGGAAGCCATCTGAAAAGGGTCGGCCATTTTGTTTAGTGCTGAAGACAAAATGGAGATAGACGCCTGTTGAGAATGATTGTGAACATAAATGATAATAATATTGCATATTACAGGGTTCCGTTTGTAAAAATTGGACATTTGGGAAAAAGTTTTCCCGTACTTAAAACAATATTTTATTTCAATTAAATAGTTTAAGAATGTTTTTAGGATACTTATATTTTATACCTAATCTATACTAATATTATAAAGAGGAAAACTTTGTTTGGTTGTAATGAATAGGCTCAAAAACTACTGGATTTAAATTCTTTCACTGTTGGGAAGCTACGTTCACCCTGAGTAACATAAAATAGGTTGTAGATTAGAATATTTAAAAAAAAATGGGGATCCGTGCGAAGCCCGGGCGAACCGCTAGTATCTCAATGAAAAAGTAAAAAATGTTTTTAGGATACTGAATAATGATATACCTATATAAAAATAATTCCTGGATAACAACAATCAAAGAGACCCATACTAATAATTCACAAATCCATTAATATAGATTGTGTGATTATATATTTTTTTATCAGTTTTATGACGTATATTATATATTTAGGTATCATATAAAAACAAAAGTAACGGCGAAGCGACCGTCATGATTTTTCTATATTTACCTCCCTTCCGCCGGGTGTGTTTGCGCAGTACCCTTTATTTGTATATATCCGGATTTGAACACCCCATGGTTCCGGGTCTAGGGGTGACATTCCGTCCATTACGCACATGGATGGATCCTTTTCACATCGGTTGACAAATGTGTGGGACAGAATTGACAAATAGGTTTGAGGTACTGATCTCCAAAGCCTTCGCTGAAGACGTGATATGTCGTGCCTTTATCCTATTTATCTAATGCTATTTATGCCCCGTTTTCTCACCCGCTCCATTGAGAATAGTAGCTCATTGGTTTATAAAACAAAGGAGACTCGTAAAACTTATAACATATCTCTTTTGCATCAGGTGTTAATAAAACATATCTTGTAAAATCTAAACGTTGCACGGCATAACATTTTTTTTTTGTAGCGTATGAAAGCACCTGTCAATAATGTTCATTCACACATTGTAAAAGTACGACATTGACAATCGCTATGTTGCTCATCAAAACCTTATATACTACCGCGGCACACTTGTTAACACAACTCTAAAAATCACCAGCAAAATATAATTTGACAATTTCCCAATATCTATATTGCCTTTCTTCCTTAGATGTTTGATATCCTATTACTGTTGTCTTAATTATATAAAGCCAGGATAAAAGCTGAGCAGACTCGGTGCTTAATCGAATCATTTACGTTCTATTACTATTGCCATTCTTTATTGCTCTCATTTCTAAATAGAATCTAATGAATATGATGAACGATCGAAATTAGATTTCCTTTGCCCGAAGAACATCAAATCAAATAATTTATTCAGTATGTACCTATTAGACCCTATAATTGCGGTCGTGTTTCGACAACGTCCTAGGAGGATTCCTCTAAATTCGTAAATATGTCACGCGTCACAGGATAGCCGTATATATTTGTATAAGTAGAACAGTGGCCTTTATATGTGACCAAGTAAATTAATCCACAATTTTGCGAATCCACTGAAATGTTAATCCACTGTTACATGTTGGAAACCCATTAGAAAAAAACATTGCTAAAGTCCTAATTAAATTAATTTTGACGCAGGTAAACTTGTCCCAAAACGTCTTTTGGTTTTTATTTTTTGTAGCGTCACTGATTCTAACAGATTTTATATAGGATTGATAGTGCATAGTATCAGCATACATTCATTTATAGAAGTAGGTATTTGGTTTTAATTTTTCCCTATTTTTAAAAGGAACGTTGATACTTGATGATACTCTTAAAAAATTGGGAATTGTCTATTTATTTGTGTTTTATCTTGGATATTTGCGATATATTTGACACAGATACTTTTTAAGCCTGTATCATTGTTAATAACATTAAACGGAAATGCAAATACCTGCGCAAAATTTGAAAATGAGCCACCTAGCTAGCCTTACCGCAGGCTTCTATTCAGGTTGACTCCACCGGAAAAGGAAATGAGCACTACCGGCAGCGCCGGAAATCACTCGCAGATGGAATGGAATAAGGAAATAAAATGTATTTGTTATCTGACAAAATACAATAATTATCTTTGAACCTATGGTTTTCAAAATAAGGACCGCAGAGGTTACATTTCGGAGGCCAGATGGCGCTGGCCGGTGATATTTAGTTATTTAATTTTTTTCAAAGATAGAAAGATACAAAAATCTTCTTCTTGTTATTTATATATAAAAATGAATCGCAAAATGTGTTGGTAAGCGCATAACTCGACAACGCCTGGACCAATTTGGCCATTTTTTTTTTAAATGTTCGTTGAAGTCCAAGGATGGTTCTTACGGCGAGAAAAATCGAATAATTGCCGGGAAAACCCTAAAAACAGCCCTTTTCTTTTCCCATACAAACGTTGTCTAACTAAAGTTACCTAATTTGAATTTCGAACGGGCAGGATGACGTCTGCCGGGACCGCTAGTTATCAATGAATTAAGAAATAGTGAGAACAAAGGAACAGTTATAAAAAGGGCGTTTATTTAAAGGCGGCAAGATACACACACCATTTCCCTCGATTGTTTGCAAGCGAACCCACATTAGGTATGAAGTAAAAACAATAAATGAAAAATTACATACCTACTCGAAAATTAAAATATGAACGCAACGGAATCAATATTTTAATGATGTCTTATTTTTACTAGAATATGGGTTCAATAATGAAAATTTGTAATAGTTTATTTGGTTGCTAAGTCCTTCTGATAGGTTATTAAACCGGTGTTTAACTGACTCGGTAGTCAGAGTAAAAATGTTGGATGGAGCCAGTCTTATTCGTATTTCGTGTATTTGCAGAAAATTCCTAGAATTCAACTAGGTTCTAATCTCCTATTGAAAATTCCTGTTAGTGACAGTTACGGGAAATAGCTTTAAGAGGGAAAGTATAAAATGGCGAATGGAAAAATGGTCCTTCCGACGTTGTAGAAATTGCGTGTGTAAATGTAGTTTGATGTGAAGTTTACTGTGTTTATAAGTGTTTAGACTTTATTGTTGTACGTTTTTTAATGTTATTAACGTAATAAGTACTATACTTAACTACTAGAGTAGGTGTAGTTTTATGTTAAAGTAAAATTGTGTGTTTATTGGAATGAAACAACTATTAACGGATTTAACTCGCGTATTTTTATTTTATTTTATTAGCTGACGTTTCTTGCGGCGTTTCTTCTCAGTAATGATGGTCTTTCCGAAGCGCTAGTAACGCCCCCTATTAGGTTTTAATTGTAATGTATGATAGTAAAATTTTTTTTGCGTAAAATGTAACATTAATATTTCATAATTTAGAAAAGGGTAGTTTTTCAAAATTTGTAATTTAAATATAAGGTAGTTTGCATAACTGTATAAATCACTTTAGCGTTAGACTATTGTCAGCTCAGTCGTGCTACGATTATGGAAACTGTAAAGAATCCGAAACGTCAGCTAATAAAATAAAATAAAAATACGCGAGTTAAATCCGTTAATAGTTGTTTCATTCCAATGTGTAATAACCGCGAAGGCATCAGAAATTATTGTGTGTTTATGTTTAACCAAAAAGGTACGGGACTTGTAATTTTATACACGACAATTTTTACTGTCTCAAATCATAATAATGAACTTTTTAATAATAACCGAAACGTTTATTTGTTTACAGGTAAGTGTCAATAAATGTCACGGCGCAAATTTCCGTTTTTAAATCCATGTAAGTATGGCACTGGACTACAGAGTATACAAATTTAACGTTAAAATAATTTAAATAACATACGTCTGTAAAAAGTTCAAGCTAAAAGCTGCTAAAAGTCAAATTAATCCTATTTGAACTCCATACAGAGTTAACAGCTCAAAGTTGCACTGCAGTTTCTAGCTAAAGTGCAATTTTCTGCAGTCGTTTAGGTGTGAGCGGAGTGTGACGCACTTGGCTTCCGATACTAAATTCAAGGTGAGGTTGTCTTGCAAGAATTACGTACATACTTTACTCAATTTTCCTTAGTGGCTTTATATCCCTACTAATATTATAAATGCGAAAGTAACTCTGTCTGTCTGTCTGTTACGCTTTCACGCTAAAACTACTGGATCGATTTAAATGAAATTTGGTACAAAGAAAGTCTGGGGCCTGAGAAAGGACATAGGCTACTTTTTAACCGACTGCCAAAAAGGAGGATTTCCACGCGGACGAAGTCGCGGGCGGAAGCTAGTTATATATATATATATATATATATATGTATATGTATATATAATGCCACTTAGAAATATATATATATATATCTGGGTAAGTCCAATGTAATTGTATTTTGATTTGTAAATTATTTTAATGATAATGTAAAATCACTTTAGTGTTACCATCAACTACTAAGAATATGGGTATTGTTAAGATTTCGAAAAAAAAAATATGCGAGTTTAATCCATTACCTGTAATTGTTGTTTGTAATTCCATATTTAATTCAAGTGAATTAAATATGGGTAACAGATGAAACTCTCGAATACATTGATGTAGGTAAAAATCGCGAAGGCAGCAGAGATTATTATTTTAATGATACAAATATTTTCAGTACTGAGGCACGAACAAAAAAAAATGCATTGTCACCCAAAACATAAGTCTTAGCATTAAGACTTATTTTTTTGTTTGAAAGGTTTTGACGATTAAACAAGGTAACTTTATTTAACTTTACAAAATTCGCTTAGTAAAATTTCTCAAAAAAAACCTGCATATGTGCGAACGTTCCACAAATAGAAAATGCAAACAAAACTTTTTCCTGTAACCAATATACTCGTATAACGAAATCGTGTCAAACAATCATGCAGGACTGCCTCGGGAACACAATGGTACAATTTCCTTTATTCGTTTTACGTAACTCTCTTCTACGGCCTCGCGTAAAACGCGTGTATGGATGATATATGGACAAGTACTTTGCCGATTTATGTCATACATTTGATCTGTATGGTGAAATGTTTGTTGACAACGTATTTTGTGAAAGAGTTTTTGGTTTGCACTGTTCACAGTTCACAGAAATATGACACTAATTGCTGAAATCGAGTGAGTATTCGTAATTATCAGACATTATGTAATTATACAATTTACTTAACAGAAATATGACACTACATTGAATTTGAGTTAGTATTATTAATTGCCTACCTAAAATTAAATAATTATCTATATTATATAAACATTGTTAATCAAGGCTACTTTTTGGGTTTCATTCGCTTTTTGGGTTATTTAAACCTAATTATTTTTATTCGAGTTAAGTGTCTCGTTAATTATTTATGCGAATGATACAAAAGCAAAAAAGAAGCGATTTTTCAAATTAATCGCTAGACAAATATACGATGTGTTTTAAAAAAAAATGAATTAAACTTCACTAGGAAAGAGAGAGAAAGCTACGTGAAATAAAATAAAGTAACTATACCACAGTAACCTCGAAGAAAATAAATTCTAGTAATAACGTGTGTGGTACCTACTAATATTATAAATGCGAAAGTAACTCTGTCTGTCTGTCTGTTACGCTTTCACGCTAAAACTACTGGACCGATTTAAATAAAATTTGGTACAAAAAATGTCTAGAGCCTGAGAAAGAACATAGGCTACTTTTTAACCGACGGCGAAAAAGGAGGAGTTCCACGCGGACGAAGTCGCGGGCAGAAGCTAGTATTATTATATCTATTAGCCGCATTAGTTTGGAATCCGTAAAAAAAAGATTAACAGTTACCAAAGATCTATTTCTGACTCCAATGTGACGATATATCCATCAGCTGTCACGAGTCGTGCATCAATCTTTTGTGACATCGATTTAAGTTGTGATTGGTATTTTTTCAAGGAAATTAAAGTTTGTTAGAACGGAAAAGTCGTATCGAGGACTTACTTACCTGTTCGAAGTTTAATCTTCAGTAGATGTAAAGTGATTTCAGTTTTCTTTTTCATTTTACAAGAGGTCCCGTTGCCTTGTCTGGTAAAACATATGCTAGATTATACTAGAAATATTACCGTCCTTTTTGGGGTTGTCGAACTAAAAATTTGCTAAATGTACTGATATTATTTTAAATTTATTTGCTGACGTTTAGGATTCTTTACAGTTTCCATAATCGTAGCACGACTGAGCTGAGAATAGTATAACGCTATAAAGTAATTTATACAGTTATACAAACTACCTTTTATCTTAATTACCTTATATCGAAACGTCAGCGAATAAAATAAAATAGTCGAGTTAAGTCCTTTAAAAGTTGTTTCATTCCAATGCGTAATAACCAGAGATCGTAATAGGTAGTGCCTATTTACCTAAACTTGGCGGGAGGAGATGACTAAGAGTGGTTACAACCACCAAAAATATTATTTATTTTTATTGAACGCGGGATTTCCCGGGATTTATAAGAATACATAATCGATATAGATTCACACTCAGGGTGTAATGGTTAATGAAATGTAATTGTTTAATGCCGAATTTTAATTTGCACACCTTACATTTTTGATCGATTTTCAAAACCACTGCGTGAAACACCACGACACACATGTTTGCATTAAACAATTACATTTTATTAATCATTTGACGCTGAGTGTGAATCTGTGTCGATTATGTATTCTTATAAATCCCGGGAAATCCCGCGTTCGATAAAAATAAATAATATTTTTGGTAGTTGTAACCACTCTTAGTCACCTCCTCCCGCCAAGTTTAGGTAAATAGGCACTACCTATTGCGATCTCTGGTAATAACCGCGAAGGCATCAGAAATTATAAGCTAAATGTAGTTATGTACATTGAATTGCATAGATGGTCTTTCTAGTGTGTTATTTTCAAATACCTACCTTAGTTATGAAAACGTCATAATGTACATGAAAATTTACTGATCACTAACATTTTATTTACCTACAATAAATTAAAGAACCATTTTAATAGGTTCTCTTACTACCTATGGAATAAAGTAAACTTTGTCCTTGATTAAGTATTTAAGCCGTATGATTGCTTCCATATTAAGCCAAGTATTTCAATTTATTTTAATTAGTTCTCTTTAGTAACTGCACTCGACTTTCAACTGTGTTTCAAAAGTTTGAAGTGCATAATTGTGCCATTAAATTTCCAGTGTTCAACTTTGATGGACCAAGTTGGAAGAGTCTTCAATTTGTAAAGATTTGCAAGCTCTTTCTCACTTATTAAGATTAATCTTCAGGATTTTTAATTTGTAACTTTTTAATTATAATGATATTTTTTGTACAAAGACAAGAGTAGAAAAATTTTAGACCCTCAGTGGGATTCGAACCCACGCCTATGCCTTTACTAGCGGCAGCGTGCTGAACCTTTACACCATAAGTGGTCCTTATGGTGTAAAGGTTTTAATTAAAAACTAATGGTATTGAACCAAAAATATTAATCGAATTATCGATTGATAGATCGTAGTTAATATTGTAACTTTTTCTTTTTTTACCTAGTAGTAATTAAACTATTACCTATTATGTGAATTGATTATTTCTTTTTGTTGTGTTCGTTTATGTCTGGACAATTTCTGCATATAGAGTAAAATCGAGACGTAACTTATTTTTATACAAATGAAACCTAAAAATTTCAGTAACGTCTCGTGTGCCTTGAACACCTACGCCCTTGTGAAAACTTGCCGAGTAACACCTGGACTGGTACCAGGTGAAAAAGGTAACTAAAAATAAGAGTTACTTAACTTCACATAGCTGATTTTTGTATATATCATATACCTGCTCAGGTGTCACTCGGCAAGTTTTCACAAGCGCGTAGGCACGAGACGCTACTGAAAACTTAAGGTTTCATTCGTGTGAAAATAAGTTATGTCTGATCGCTTTGGAATCTTGGACTAATAGTGACATCTGGACAAAGCTTAGGCGCCATCGCGCCATCTTGTTACTCACTGTAGGTATGCCACTTTTTATGACATCGATCAAATTGTATTGGTTTAATGTTGATACGATTATCTCTTTTTCATCTACCAGGCAGCACGCCAGTTCTACCTACCTTTAAGAAGGCTGTATAAGATTTATTGCTGTTATACAACTTAATTACTACGGCTTATAAAATTGATTACCTACTTGTGTGGATCTGTATGTCATATTATAAAAATAATGTATTTGTACCAAATGCTGTATATATTAAGGTCGTTTACCTTCAGGCATACCTACCTACACTGTACCTGACATATAAAAAGCCTCACAGGTACAATGCCCAGCGGTGGGGTAGTGAATATTCTTCAGTCAGCGCTCTCAAACCTCAAGAGGCTTCGATGCAAATCTACCCTCTTATCTACGCCGAGAATAGAACTCCCTGTTATTAGCATACTCGGAAATCATGGCTCACTGTGTTTACCGAGAAAATTGATTTTAATTCAAACTACTAATACATTCTATAGAAATAGAAAGAATTCTAAGAGTTAGTCATTTCTACTGCTTCATTTCATTGGTTCCTAGTATCACTGGCTAATATTTGAGCTTCCGGCTTATCAGAAGGATAAAAATGGTGTATTAGAGCTGCTGCTATATAATAATTATAGTTTCTTATGTACACTTTACCTACTTCTTATATAGATTTAGATTAGCATTTCAAAGCGTTTACTTAGGCATCACAAATTGTTATTGAATAAGATATATGAAGTACGTGCAGGGCCTAATGTATTTTAAGCTATTTCATTTTGTCATTGTTTTGTTACGTAGGTTCTTAAGGAAATGAAAAAGGGGATGAATATACTATGGAAATATAATACATAATTGATGCACCATCTAAGCTATCCGAAGTAATCATTGTATGCGAGTGAAGTCGCAGACAGAAACTGGTAATTTATAAAAGAAACAACGCGATGTTCTCTATTGTTTGTTATTTACAACGTTCAGGTATCTGGACTGTCGTGCTCCATCAAGACTTACAAAAAAAATGCTAAAATCTCATTGAAATAACACAACGCTGCGCCGCCGTAGCGCCGAAACAAAATACTCTTTGAGATATTTTCGTACTTTTGAGCTGGAATTTTAAAAATTCAGAATTTTACTCAAAGCTAAAAATGTTTTACAAACTAACCGAACGTACAGAAAATCAGTATTTGAGTAGGCAAATAATTCAGCAGCGACTTTTCATACATAAAAATGAGAATAGATGGATTTATAAGAACCGTAATTTTACATTTTACTTATTTGAACAATTTTAACGCTCATTTCAATAATTTAAAGGTCTTGTCCGTTAGGTAAACTGCAAGTCTAACATCTCCACTAGGTATATTATGAGATAATAATAATATATGTTATAGGTATAATATAACATTATTGACTTTTTATTCAAATTTTCACCTTATTCTTACCCCCCTTAGAAAAGGTTGATTTAAAAAAATATTTTTTCTATGGGTTCTAAACTATCTTCATATCCACATTTTCGCATTTGTTATATTGTGTAATAATATATTTGGTATGAATTATTTTAATTAATAAAAAAGAAATGAACTTTAATTATTAATTGAAATAAAAAAATGAAAATAATTTAAGATCCAAAAACAAAGCTTAATAAAGAATAAATTATCATGAGTGATTCATAGAAATTTAACATTAAGCAGATAATAATTAAATTCTGTCAGTGAATTTTGATTAATTTGAGTGGAGGGTCAATCTGAATATTAATGTAACGGTAGCGGAAAACCCTCCTGTTTAACTATAAGAGGTTCAGAAGACCTGGTGTTATATAGATGTAAGTACCTACATTTTTAGCATTTATAAGTAATTAGAATAAAAACACACACGTGCGACCTGTTTGTTAATTTTATTCCCGTATTTACCGAACGCTTCTTCAGAGGGTGATGGTGAGAATGGAAACGCTTTGACAGCTATTTACAGACTCTTTATTAGTTGGAATCGTCAACACTATATACCTAATTCTATCGCTAATCTCAACCGTGCTGTACGTGATGATAATGATTAACGATAGAACTGATGCTGCAGTATACAATGTTGAGATTATGATAAAATATGTGGCGAGGGGTCACGCGCCGCCACACCGTACGTAGCAAACTTTGTTAAAAAGTCTAAGATGATATCCATGGGTTATAATATTTTAGCAAAACAAATTGGTTAAACTCGAACTGTTTATTGCATTCCGTATGTGATCACAGTGTTATAGTAAGTGGCAGTTTCAATAAGGACCTAGTTTAGGTACAACAATATGAGAGGGAAGGATACAGTATTCTTAAATATAGATACCTACTGAGCCATGAAAATTTTAGCGAAGTCATCTTATTGGCTTCTTTAGGGAAAATATTAACAATTAAAAGGTTTCACAAAAATGTTTTTACCAATTATAAGTTTGGAGAAATAAGCTGAGTGAAATATTTTAATTTTCGGGAAAATCAGGAAAACCTTCGAATTCAGGTACGTACGTCAATTAACTTTTATAAATAATATTTTGCAATGATTTCCGAGTTATGAAGTTCGAATAAATGTATTAAAGCTAACCAATTAATACTTACATAAAATACGCGAGGTAACTCTATTACAGTTATGTTGTTCCAAAATTGTTATAAGTATTTTATAAAATATAGGATTTATCTTGCGACAAAGCTACTGTCACTGTCATACTTTTGCTTCCTTGGCTCACTTCTTTCTTCCTTCTTAACTTCCTAATACTAGCTTAATCGTCTGTTAGTTTCAGTAATCACATAAAATTAAGTTAATTAAACTATAACATGTGGCCTCTATAATGACAAAGATATATTATAAATTTTCCTTTTTATTCGTAGCACGACTGAGCCGAATGTGGGCACTGTAAAGTATTCGAAACGTCATCAAATGAAATTAAATACGCGAGTTAAAATCGTATAGTTGTTTCATGACACCGCGCAGGCAACAGTAATCATTATTCCTTTTTAAATTTTTAGGTACCTAAGTCCATCTGCCCCACTTGAGAAAGCATTAGTTACGATCATCGTCACAAACTTCATTTCAATCGAAAACGTCGCCCACGGCTAGACATAGGTCTCCCGACTCAAATTCTTCCTAACGTAAGAACTTCAGTGCCATGTTTCCTCTTTCGATAAAGACCTCAGGGACTCTCCCAAAATTAGTCCCTTGATTGATTTATCTGTTTCGGATCCGATAACTAGTGAAAGAAAATAATTGCTTCGCCTTTTTGTGTGAGAAACGGAATTACGTAGCTTAGCGGAAGATGGGGGTGGATTTTCCGATTTATATGGCGTTTTAGTTTCTATTTGCTACTTAATTGTACTATGTTAATATTGGAATGAAACAACTTAAACGGATTTAACTCGTGTTATTTTATTTTATTGGCTGACGTTTCGGAGCCATTACAGATTCCATAATAGTAGCACGATTGACAATAGTCTTATGATAATGCTAAAGTAGACTTTAGAGTTTAGCATGAGACTATGGTCAGGCTCCAAAACGTCAGCCAATAAAATAAAATACGCGAGTTAAATCCGTGTAAAATTGTTTCATTCCAATGTATAATAACCGCGAAGGCATCATAAATTATGTTAATATTGCTGTCATTATCTCAGAAAGGTACGTATTTTATTTTATTAGTTTATATTTTCAAATGTTTACCATTATTTAAAAGGTGTTATTTTAATATTTTTAATAAGTACCTACTTAATTTAAATTACTATTAAATTTTGAAACAAGAGTAAATTTATTTCAGACGAAAATACTTAGGTTAGGTACCTACCTGTTAAAATAATATTTCAATTCAGAATATGAAAATGAAATAAAACAGAATCAGATCTAGCGTCAAAGAAGAATTCAATTCAATTTAATTTCATGGACCCTGTATAATGGATTTTGTAATAAAAAAGCTCTCATCTGTCGCCTGAAATGCTTTCGCAGGTGATTTGTTTTTTTTTTATTTCTAAAGAGCAGACAATTGTGAAGTCTTTTATCTTTTAAGTAACTCCACTTACACTTTTCTTTCTTTCTTGATAAATTATAATTTCCCCTTTAAATGAAGACAAATACACGTATCTACAAACTCATGATAATATAATATAATAATAGATATGTAGATCAGATAATATTTTTTATTACAAATTATTCAATTACATTCTCTACCTTTTAAGTTGTACACATATTTTTGTCTTACCTACGATATATTTCTCATACTCTCTCAATCGTCCAAAGGTTAACTAGAAGAGATCCCTTAAAGGGATAAGTTCGCCTTTGTACATTTATTGTGTTTTCGTATATGTATTTTGTTTGTATTTGTTGTTGTACAATAAACAGTTTACATACTTACATAATATTTTTAAACCCCAACTGATCAGTTCTATATTAATACATATTATCATTTGACGCGTGTTAGATTTTGATACCGTTAATGCCATCTAGCGGCGAACCGTAAAATTATATTTCTGATGACTTAAATAAAATCAATGAACTCCTTTTTCTTATTCTTGTAACCTATCCCTTTCTTACACTTGCTAATGTTATGTGTGTGAAAGAGATCGGTATTGTCGTCTCTAATTTGTCTTTTATTCCTTTGGTGCTATTTATTAAATCCTAGTAAGTTACCTACGACATTTGGTATGACAACATATTACACACCCTTCTCAGTTTACCCTTGAAACTGCGTTTAAAATACACAAGAAAGATCTTCAATATAGTACAGTAGGTATCATTGCTTGACATCTAAATTCACTACGTTGACCACCATTTAGCAAATGGGGAAATGACAGGAGACGCAAGATGGCCGACTTGAGATGACCGTCAATTTACCGCCTTCTGCATCCGACTGAGCCCAAGTGATAAGAGAATGGAGACTATGCGAACTAGTGGAAACCCACCTGGCACGATACACTATTTCGTGAAGTGATGTAGGAAATTTGGTAGCAATTTGTTTTTGAAAGTTGTTTGTATCTATGACAACAAGTCAAGAGTTCGCGGTACAAGCGCTCGGCAATTTCGGAATTATTAAAGTTTCACGTAGGTAAGTAATTATTTAAAATTATATATTTTTTTGGGTTGCTTACATGTGCAAAAATAATAGAAAACCGTTTTTTTTTTGTTTTACATAAACTATATAGGTGTGGGTAAGTCTCAACAAACCCACAATTCTAACTACAAAAAGTGATTGTCAGTATGTGACAGATCTTTGACGAAGCAATCGAACGGGCTTGACGACGTCTGCCGGGACCGTTAGTTTGTAAAGAAACGAACTATGAAACTAATAATGTCCACGCTCGTTTCTCACTACTTGCACCGCTGCAATTGAATTTAACGAGTCATTAGCTAAAAGCGATTACCTGCAAGAGATTACTCATTTACGGTTGCTACGTTGCGCTAGTTAATACTTAGATGGTGCATACAATTACGAGCTGACTGTACTAACCCGGGAAGTGCTTTAGTTGACTACCTTATTGAGTACCGGCAACCGGGGTGTATAGAGACGATTTTGAACTTTGACTATGATTTTCTCGGAATATTTTTACGAGTATTAACAATAATAATTTCTGATGCCTTCGCGGTTATTACACATTGGAATGAAACAACTATTAACGGATTTAACTCGCGTATTTTTATTTTATTTTATTAGCTGACGTTTCGGATTCTTTACAGTTTCCATAATCGTAGCACGACTGAGCTGACAATAGTCTAACGCTAAAGTGATTATGGAAACTGTAAAGAATCCGAAACGTCAGCTAATAAAATAAAATAAAAATACGCGAGTTAAATCCGATAATAGTTGTTTCATTCCAATGAGTATTAACAATGTTTTTTGCTGACGTTTCGGATTCCTTTCAGTTTCCATAATCGTAGCGCGACTGAATTGACAATAGTCAAACGCTAAAGTGTTTAAAACATCATCAAATAAAATAAAATAAAGTACGCGAGTTAAATCCGTTTCATTCCAATTAGCTAGACTTGTTTTAAAAGGAATATAAAATGGGCTCGTCCCTTAAGGTATCTCGTACAGTTAACCTTTGAGCGGTTACTGAAATGTTGCTAGAAGTAAAAGTCTAAACTCCTTCGAGAAAGCGGCCAAGGGTATCCTCAATGCCGTAAAAGGAGTCCTTGTGTGGAAAATATTCCTTTAATATATACATTGAAGTTTTTTCATCTGATACGTAATTCTAAGATAACTTTTGTTTAGATAATAATATGGTTAGGTACGTGGTATTTATAAATAAGGTACCAAGTAATAAGGCATTTATTATCATTTATAGTAGGAGCGTTCAGAGTAAGTATAATAATGTACATGAGAAATGACCTGGAGGTTTATAAATAGAAAGAAAATAAATTAAGTAAATACAAGCTTTTTTCTAACAGAACTTACATTAGGTATGTAGTTATGTTTTACCAATATTTTAAGAGTACCTAGCAATACAATGCTGAAAGGAATAAACGTAACAAAAAGTTTCATAACAGTACTGCATCCCCACTAATATTATAAATGTGAATGTAACTCTGTCTGTCTGTTACGCTTTCAAGCTAAAACTACTGGACCGATTTGAATGAAATTTGGTACAAAGAGAGTCGGAGCCTGAGAAAGGACATAGGATACTTTTTAACCGACTGAAAAAAAGGAGGAGTTCCACGCGGACGAAGTCGCGGGCGGAAGCTAGTAATATATAAATGCATGCAATGCGCTCATACATGTTTTCAAGCTAAAAATTAAAACAAATAGTACGGGTACATGTTTATATGAAAAAAAACAACTTACATACTTAGGTACTTAAATAGTTACAATATTAAATTTGAAATTGCTTTCCAAACATGCGCTTGAACGCCAGTATGCTCTCAGTGCCTGTCTCTTGGATAAATTAATAGTGGGGGAGTGCATTCCAGAGTCGGATTGTCTAAAACCCGAAAGATTGGTACCTATATAAAACAAGCTGTGACCGCGACTTTGTCCGCGTGGAATAGTTACTCTTCATATAATCATTCTCCCCGTTTTTTTACACATGTTGAACAAACTTTCTTCGTTCTTTTTGGTCGCAGAGTGATGCTATATAGCCTAAAGCCTGCCTTGATAAATGGTCTATCCAACATTTTTTTTAATTCGAACCAGTAGTAGTTCCTGAGATAAGCACGTTCAAACAAACTCTTCAGCTTTATAATATTAGTATAGATTAGTGTGATGAGGTATCAATGAGGGCCACCGCGTGTCAGAAATCCGCTAGATGCGCTAGTGTAGAATGAGGTCCAGCTGTCATGTACCACCAATCACAGGCCAGTAGCTTGCCTCTCATTGGTGGAACATGACAGCTAGACCTCATTCTACACTAGCGCATCTAGCGGATTTCCGACACGCGGTGCCCCTCATTAAGTTTAATTAACTAAATGGTACATTTTCTCGTGTTGCTAGGGACTCTGAGGGCGGGTGTGCGGACGCAAATAACAAAAGACTATCTGAGTGGTAATATTTGTGTTTGGGCCTACTCGTAAGTTTTGCTATTTCAACGCGAGGTTCTGGTTCGAATCGCTCTCAACTCAATACTCTTACGTAACCACTTGTGTGTTCTAACTTTATTTTGCTAATAGATTTATACAAAGATAGGTGCGATTTATTCTTCATCAAAATAATTATATTTTAATTCACATTTTTTTTAACATTGGAATGAAACAACTGTTAACGGATTTAACTCGCGTATTTTTATTTTATTTTATTAGCTGTCGTTTCGGATTCTTTACAGTTTCCATAATCGTAGCACGACTGAGCTGACAATAGTCTAACGCTAAAGTGACTTAAATAAAATAAAAATACGCGAGTTAAATCCGTTAACAGTTGTTTCATTCCAATGTGTAATAACCGCGAAGGCATCAGAAATTATTTTTTTTTTTTTATTTAAATTATATACGAACTAGCGACCTAATTTTTTTCAAAATATTCTATAGCCTATGTTACTCAGGGTGAACGTAGCTTCCCAACAGTGAAACAATTATTGAAATCGGTCCAGTAGTTTTTGAGCCCATTCATTACAAACATACAAAAATAGGTACAAATCTTTCCTATTTATTATATTAGTATAGATTAGGTATAGATTATTCCGTTATCTAGTACTTCAAGCGTAATTCAAACGTTACTTAGTGTGAACCTGCCCAAGGCTATTATTATTGTTAATAATGTACCTACTCATTGTTCTGTATTTATTCTCTGACGTACATATTGAATTGTTTTATATTGATAAGAGTTATACATATTAATATTAATGGTAGGTAAATAAAAGCCATAATATTTCTAGCTAAGCTGAGTTTTATGAATCTGCATTTTTTTTCGTTATTAGAAGTTTATATGTGAAGAATAAATTGATTGAAAGTTGGATGACGGGGATCTAATCGAGATAACAAGGTATTATTATTATTATTGATAACTCAGATGAATTCACAACTATTCTATGTGAACTAAACTATTCCAAGCATCAAGCATCACGTTATCGTTTAATTCACCAATTCGCTGCTTTTCTAGAATAGTGTCACAACTCGAAATAATTTGTTACTCCATTAAAGATTGTGAACCGTCACATATAAATTTCAATTCATAATGGTGAAACATTTCGAGTTGTGACACTATTCCAGAAAAGCAGCGAACTATTTTACCGAATCTGTTCTTTGTTTTCATCGTTTCTGAACAAACATAAGGCTAAGTATACACGCTAAGGAGCAGAACACACGGCGCGTGTGTGAATCAGCCCAATTTATGCACGACCGTGTTTACCCTATGTCTGTGTGTAACGAGAAATATTGTACCCACCTTCGTGTGTTTTTGATTTACATGTTTCCATATTAATAATTATTATACAGAAAAAAATAAGATTTCAATTATTTTATTGTACGATTTGTTTCGTTTTTACAGGAGATAATGTAAATGCTACTGGCAGCCTAGTTTTTTACTCAAACAAACAAATATACATTTTTATTAATTATAATGTAGATAAAAAAACATCTGTAACATACAATTTTGGCATATTTTATACAATGACCAAAAAAAGTAATTCGAAGAAATCACTGCTTTGATTTAATTTGTTAGGCTTAAATTTCAATTTTCGCATTATGTAGGTAGGTATCTTTCACCATATTTAGAAATAGTTGTGTTCGTTCTCCATATACGTAATGGTCCAAGATCCCAGAGCGATCTGACGTAACTTATTTTCTGACGAATGAAACCTTAAGATTTCAGTAGCGTCTAGAGTGCCTTGAATATCTACGGGCTTGTGAAAACTGTCAGAGTGACACCAGGGCTGGTACCAGGTGAGAAAGGTGACTAAAAATAAGAGTTATCTTACTTATTTTCTCATGGCTCATTTTTATATATATCATGTAGAATATTATTTTAAAGTAATGGATATAAGTGTCAGACACTTTTGATTGACCAGAACTTTTGTCAGACACTTTTAAGCTACCCAAAAAATGGATCTCAAAGATGGATGAACATAAGCATATCATGTTTAGGCTCATTCGACTCGGTATGACGAGCGCTTTCTAAACAGAATATGATGATGGTAGTGCTGATGATGAATCCTGAAGACTACTATGGATCTCGAAGTTGGATGATCATAGGCATACCGTGTTTGGGCTTATTCGACTCGGTACGACGAGCATTATCTGTTTCAATCAGTTTTGGCGTCAATCGATTACAAATGTAATCCAATTACTAATTTGATTACTCAGTAACCGATTACTCAAGTAATCGGGTACTCTAGTCACAGCAGCCAGTTTATTTTGAAACTATAAGAGCTACATTATTAAAATTTGGTGCGTAGATGTATTTTGTAAACCGCATTAAGATTTTAAAATAAAATCAGAAAAAAATCAAAATTTTTGGGGTTCCCCATACATTGAACTGAAACTCAGCATTTTTTTTCATCAGACCTTTACATGTGGAGTATCTATCATCATGTGTTTAGAAAGCGCTCGTCATACCGAGTCGAATGAGCCTAAACATGATATGCTTATGTTCATCCATCTTTGAGATCCATTATTTGGGTAGCTTAAAAGTGTCTGACAAAAGTTCTGGTCAATCAAAAGTGTCTGACACTTATATCCATTACTTTAAAATAATATTCTACATGATATATATAAAAATGAGCCATGAGAAAATAAGTAAGATACTTAACTCTTATTTTTAGTCACCTTTCTCACCTGGTACCAGCCCTGGTGTCACTCTGACAGTTTTCACAAGCCCGTAGATATTCAAGGCACTCTAGACTCTACTGAAATCTTAAGGTTTCATTCGTCAGAAAATAAGTTACGTCAGATCGCTCTGGGATCTTACTCTATAAGTAGGTTCCTATTAGTACCGAATATACCTACAATAAACATTACACACCTTATAATGGAATCATTAACATATCCTTTTATATAACAAGCAATAATTTTACATAATTATATTTACTTAATATAGGTATACAAATTTATATAACAACTATGATCCTATGATAACGATCTTACCCGAACTACTCATTTACCTTAATGGAGGCTAGACATTAGACAAGGTGCCAACGTTAACGTTAACGTTAAACGAAACGAATCAAAATGTATGGAATTTTACATCCGCGAACGATTGTTGATCGTTAGCGGGTAAACTCATACTTTTAAGTCGTTTCGTTTAACGTTAACGTTGAACGTTGGCACATTGTTTAGCCCCCGATGTCTCTTTATATTACACTAGCTTCTGCCCGCGACATCGTCCGCGTGGAACTCCTCCTTTTTCGCAGTCGGTTAAAAAGTAGCCTATGTCCTTTCTTAGGCTCCAGACTATCTTTGTACCAAATTTCATTTAAGTCGGTCCAGTAGTTTTAGCGTGAAAGCGTAACAGACAGACAGACAGAGTTACTTTCGCATTTATAATATTAGTAGGGACAAGCATTTATTTTATAAACTTAACCCTTAATCGTACATTTAATTTTGATTGCCGACCGCCCAAATGTCAATAGCTCTAAATTGCAGCTAAACCACTGGCACGAACGTAACAGGATTATGTGGTTAGCGACACAGCGTACATACACGGCTTCAGTGCAGCTGACCCATTTAACATGAGCACGTATAATGACGGGTAATTAAGTACAATAAACTTTCTATAATATAAACGGGTACTTCTATTTTTAATCGATTTAATAATAGAAGGTTATCAGTTCGTTGAAAACGGCTTCACACGGGTGCTATAAACCTTCCTCTTAAATTATTTATTTATTTATTTATTCTTTATTGCAAAAAAAAACAATAAATGTACAAAAGGCGAACTTAATGCCATACGGCATTCTCTACCAGTCAACCTGTACTTAATAATATATATATATAGATACACAAAACTACATAAATAACCACAATGACGGACGATGAAAACTAATATTCAAGAAAGTGCTTACGTAGCAGAATTACTCTATCTATTAAAAAAACCGCATCAAATTTAAGCGTACATAGGGATATAGGGACAGAAAAAACTTTGTTTTATACTATGAAGTGAGCCGATCCGACCCTAGTATTTTTTTCACGGATAAGTACGATTTGATACCTACCTACCTATTCCTATGTAATGAAAGCGATTATCGAATTTTATTATTTTTGTATTTAAATTAAACAATGGCAATCTTGCAAAGTTGTCTGGTTTATCTAAGTTTATTCAATAGCTTGATACTCTTTGACAGGAAGACTTATGAATATTCAGTAGTTTGACGACAATCCCCACTAGTTCAGCAAGCCTATGACGGTTAATCACGTCGCCAAGGACACAAATGTTAATGTTAAATATAAAAAATATATAATGTATAAAATAGTACCTACATTACGCAGCTAGGCCAGTTAAATTAAAAAATGTCTCAGATCAGACAAAAATGTGATCTGAGGCTTTTTATATTTTACTGGCCGAGGTCAGTATACTATTTTTCTGTTCGACGAATCCAGAAAGCGGCAATTTCATTAGCGCAGCGGCAGAAAATTGGCGCTTTCTGGCCGGAGGAAAATATATTATTGTGGAAAATATTTTTTTTTAATACGATAATTCGTTATGTAGTAATAATAGTGAAATATCTTGTTACTCCATTTAAGATTCTAAGCCGTCGCGTTTGAATTTGATTTAGCTTGGTGCCACATTTCGAGTTATCGCACTATTCTAGTAAAGCAACGAAATATGAATAATTTCTGCCTTTGCGGTTATAAGGTACCTATAATTTTTAATAAACGAATTTAAAGTGTAGGTATTTTATTTTATTTGCTGACCTGACTTTAATATTAGACTATCCTTAGCTCAGTCGGCTACAAATAAAAAATAAAATAATTATTAAAAGGACACCCATACTTAGAACAAACGTGATTTTTTTTCCTTTATAGATAACTAGCTTCTGCCCGCGACTTCGTCCGCGTGGAACTCCTCCTTTTTTGCAGTCGGTTAAAAAGTAGCCTATGTCCTTTCTCAGGCTCCAGACTTTCTTTGTACCAAATTTCATTTAAATCGGTCCAGTAGTTTTAGCGTGAAAGCGTAACAGACAGACAGACAGACAGACAGAGTTACTTTCGCATTTATAATATTAGTAAGGATGGTACTTACAGAACCATTCGTACGCGAATCCAGCGCGCACTTGGCCAGTTTTTTTTTAATTTACACGATTCATTTCGTAATATTTCTTGCAATCTTACACCAAATGTATAAAATGAATCGAAAGTGATATTGATATAGGTAGTGTCATATTTACATCGTAAGAAAAACAACTCCAAAGAAATTTGTCGTCGGCTCTAGCTGTCCTTGCCGCGATGTTCATTTAATCTACTCGGTTATTTTATCTTTTATCTAATACAAGTTTGTACCCCTTTTGTCTCTCTAACGGCTCGGCGTAGAAGAGCATATTTTCCTTCCCGACTGAGATACAGTGTTCTGGTATTCTCTCTATGGGCACATAAGTCTTTTTGTCAAATGAGAACATCCCTTTGTAGTGCTGGAGGCGCACGTGGGTGATCTTCTGTCGGCTCTTGAATGTGATACAGAGCAAGTGGCGAGGGTCGCCGCTGTCTCTGATGATGAAGGTGCCAGGGTTGCTCAGTAGTAAGGCTTCGGCTTCCGAACGCGTCATGTGACCCCAGTACCATTTGAATCTGAAATGTGTTTAATATTTTGTTAACAGCTGGTGGTTGCATTTTATGTAGATACTTACCTACTTACAAGTAGGTAAGTACATGTGTATGTATGTAAGTGTGTACGGGTGAAATCTAGCAAATCATTTGTATGCTTCAAAAATGAGTTTAGGTAACCTTTTGTGCTAAAATTTTGTACACACGTCCAGTTTGGATGACAATGCATGGCTAACCATGCAACATCATTCTAAAATTGAATCAGGGGGTTGCAAGGGAGGATGGAAAACGAAATGTCTACAAATTTACCCGAGTGGAGAACCAGATGAAAGAGTGTACATTGTAAAAGTATTTAAAAGCTTGTTTTCAAAAAGGTAACACATAGGCTATAATTTTTGAAGATATTGTGTATAGTAGGTAATAATGTATTTGCTTAGATGAAGTCGCGGGAATAAAGCTAGTATTAATATAAGTACTTACCTACAATGGGCAAAACTGTTTTGTTTTTTTGCGCTATAAAAGTAGTAAAACTAACAAACAAGAAAGTTAAGTCATTAAAAAATTTCAAATGGTTTAAGTTCAGTTTTTATGGAAAACAAAGAAAGAAAACATAAACGAAAGATACTAAAAATTTTCTCTCGAATAAAGTTTTAGCTCGTTTTAAAAGGTAATGTATTTTTCAATGCTAAATCAAGAAAAAATAAAAAAAAAATGAGGTGGACCACCACATTTAGGAGTATGAAAAATAGATGTTGACCGATTCTCAGACTTACCCGAGACATATTTTTCACTAACAAACAAAAGGGTCGGATAGTCCCAGTATCATAGTTAAATCCATTAATAACAGTTATTTATCTCTAATAAAAATCTTACTTACTTTGGTAAACTGCAATAGACTGGACAATTGGCCGAATTATCACACGTAAAATTATTCGTGTTCTCACAAGACATTTCTTAAAATATAATTGTAGCTTATTAATCTTTATTAACTTCTTTTACGATAAACTTTGCACATAAATTAAGATTTAAAAAAACATAACGGTTTGAATTCGTTTTCTTTATGATTTTTGCTATTTATAATTATTTCTAACTCTGTAACAATTTATGTATCGACACCGATACACGACATTGCAATAGTTAGTCAACTAAAATAAAAGCAAAATGTTATCCTGTTGTCCCGACTATATTACGTTTTACACGATACCAATGGAAACTTAACCTTGCAACCTTAATTTAAGAACTATAATTTATTTGCACCACGAAATAATATACGTTCGCAATACTCCTTTTGTTATGACTAAGTACGTAGTACTTGATTATAAAAACACTTACGTCATTATGTTTCAACTATTTAAGGAAGGAAAATGACGTTTAAGCCAACATTGATTATATTGTTATTTTTTTTATCGTTTTTGTACCTATATATATACCTAATTACATTGTTCTAGCATTGTATTAATGTGGTATTTCATAGAAAACTAAATAATGTCATTATTAATTAAGTGTGTTTGAATTTGTTGATGCTTTTAAAACACCCTTTGATTAGGTGGAATAAAACAATTTTAATTTTAAAACACCTTTGATTAATAAAACAATTATATCGAATTTTACTCGCATTTATTAATTTTATGGTGACGTTTTGTATACTTATAACAAGGCTGGTAGTTTAAAATTTTGTAATAATTTCAAAATTAGGATAGGTCGCGTATTTACTTAATGTAAAATCTTTTCAATTAAATAGTTGGACATCGTCAGTCTGCTACGATTATAGCAACTGAAAAGTTTTTGAAACGTCACAATAAAAATAGGTACCTAATATAGGTAAAATACGCGACTTAAAACCACTATTTAAATATTATAAATTTGTAAGAATTTATGGACTTTGTAAGAGTTTTCTTTTTCACAATGCATAATATATCTTATAACATAAACTTAGGTGTTAGGTACCTATGTATAGGTACTCATTTGACAAGTGACATTCAATAATTCGAATGAAAAATGTATGGATTTGTCATAATCGGTTTAATGTCACGTACTCAGTTTTAAATTATAAAAAAATGTTCTCTTTTCAGGTAAGTGCTTTGCCGTCTAACTATCACGTAAGTTAATGTTGATATTCTATCATCGCACCTCGAAGAGAGAGCTATTATGCTAATTATGTAAGTATATAGATTTTAAATCCGAAGCTTAACAATAATATTCAGCTATAATTACTGGTAAGTCAGAAGCCTATTCGGGCAAACAATCGGTGGATGTTGCTTTCTTAGAGTCATATTATAATATGACTGTAAGAAAGCAACATCCATGTAACCTAACCTAACATATAGGTACTATCAAGTTGATACTCTTGAATAGCGGCTCTGAACATGTTTGTGAAGAAAAGGACCAATTATCACCATCATCAAGCCTGTCTCTGAGCACGATCTCGAGCTCAAATATCTATTGTATGGCTATTTTCCATATATTATGTCGCATCCATCACACAAGTCGTATTTACGACGACTACTCCAATGACAGTTGTCAATGAAATTTTAATTTAATCACAGTTATCAATTTGTTGTCTGTTGCTACTTGCATAAGTTCGTAGAGAGGGCGCTATTGTGGCATCACTGCTTAGAGCATAAACAACTGGAGAGGCCTTCGACAGACGTTCCCCTCTGCCAAGGTATAAGATAAATTATCTAACGCGTTTGTAAAAACTGTTTTCAAACCGCTCACTTTGACAGTGTCACAATCGAAGTCAAAGAGAAAAGAGCTCCCGAAAAATGTCTCCCTGCGCTAAAATAAGTCGTAAAAATCCATCCACTGCATCAAATATACAAAAAAACAGTATTTCCTTTCATATGTAGGTATTTTTTTTGTTCATTAATTGTTATTTTAGAAATAATTATTTTCTCATTCACCACGTGAGAAGCATCGATTCAGGTATCGATTGCATTTTTATTCGTTTAAAATCGTTTAAAAATCTTTATGATAGTCTATGGTCACCATTGACTAACGGCACACATGTATAAAAAATTTGCAGAGTAGTGTATCCGATACTAGGCGCTAATCCGTTTGAATTAAAAGCGATAATAGCATCCAAAATTAAAATTCGGTTAGAGATGTACTTACTGGATAATATAAATATCGATGAATTTACAGTACAGATGATAAGAAGTACCTACGTATATATCCGTATTAGGTATTATTTTGTTAAAATATTTCTATTTCGTTATCCGATTTTCAGCTTGGGATTCAGTAGTCTACTTATTTCTCCAGCTCTGCAGTAATAAACATTTGCCTATTTTTTCATGTTAGATATAGTAGGTAATTGTAATTATTTAAGCATTATTGCTAAAAGAAGTTTACTTGTTTGCTGAACTACGTAGCAACTGACGTTTAATTCTATAATACTATGAATTAAAAAAGTAAGTACACAATTATGTATGAAGTTAAAATTATTATATTTAAATATAAATTGGTTGATCCGCCATTTTGTGTCAAATATAGATAAATGTATCGACAGCCACTTAATCAAGCACTATGTAATCGGTTCAAATCGGTTGCACACACATGTAAAACTTGTGTACGGACCTGTCGTTTATAATAATGTTTTTGCTAGTGTGAATAAATTCCGCCTAGTGTTGACAGTTTCTATTAGTGTGCGTGTGTAACGATGAGAATTATTTTTACATCAGTGTGCAGTTTTTTGTATGTGTTCCTACCTCGTCCCCCGCTAAAAGTGGCTAAAAAATTTGTATGACAAATAGTGTCAAAGGCCTCTCCAGTTGTTTATGCTCTAAGCATCACTGTGTTGGCATCACTGGGTTCGGAATGACGTTAGCAATGGTGTGAAGTTAGGGAGGCTGGAAGATGACAAGCAAGAAGTAATAGGTAGATAGCAACGGGCATTTTGACGGTATACGTGTACCGATATAATAGGCCACGTGTAATGGATAAATATAACTTAATCGTATTTTTTTTGAAAACATAAATCGTTTACAGTACAGAGCACATAATTAAACAGAGAGCCCTCTCGTCGGCACAAAGCGTTCATTCGTACAATTCTTTTGATCCGTTCATTCTATTTCCATTCACTCGTAATTCATTCGAATTCCCCTTCACTGGAAATCGATAATGAAGTGTTTTTGCTTTTTATAATAGCTTTACACCTGAATAGAGGAATTTAATTAGATAGATATGCGTTAGGTTTTTATAAATTTTCGCTTTTGTTTTATGTGAGAAGCAGGCTTGTAACACGTTTTATATAATTATAACTAGCGGCCCCGGCAGACGTCGTCCTGCCCGTCCGATTGTTTCGTCAAAGATCTGTCAAAGTCTTCTAACTGTCACTTAATGAATAGTAATTCTTCATAAGGCTTCATATTTTCCCCGTTTTTTACACATTTCCACTGTTTCTTCGCTCCTATTGGCCGCAGCGTGATGTTATATAGCCTAAAGCCTTCCTTGATAAATGTTCTATCCAACAGAATTTTTGAATTCGAACCAGTAGTTCCTGAGATTAGCGCGTTCAAACAAACAAACAAACAAACTCTTCAGCTTTATAATATTAGTATAGATTATAATATTAGTATAGATTAAGTAACAAGTAGGTATTATGTTAATGTTTACTTATTAAATATCCTTAGATAAAGGATATTTTTGTGTAGGTACCTACTTAGGTTTTTCCTATTGCACTAAAACGCCTGAATAAAAAAATCACGAACATTCAAACCATTATGACGAAAGATAAACTCGATGTCCGTAAACAAAACCTCGGAAAACGTTCGTATGCACGTTTAAAAATTTAAAAAACCGCTTTTACGAGTCTTATAAATCCTTTTTTGCGCCGCATAACCCGTGTGAACAATGTAACGGCCAACACCGGTTCTAACGTGAAACCGACGTTCCCGACCCGGTGAGGGTTAAATCTGGTTGTATATTAGGTTATGTTTTCCATATACACCTATACACATCCTAAAATAAACGCGAAAGTTTGTAAGTATGGTTGGTTGCTTTTTACTCCTTCACGCAAAGACTACGTTACAATAATATTGCTTATACATCGGTATAACATATAGGTTACTAGCTTCTGCCCGCGACTTCGTCCGCGTGGAACTCCTCCTTTTTTGCAGTCGGTTAAAAAGTAGCCTATGTCCTTTCTCAGGCCCCAGACTTTCTTTGTACCAAATTTAATTTAAATCGGTCCAGTAGTTTTAGCGTGAAAGTATAGAAAGAAAGAAAGACAGACAGACAGACAGACAGAGTTACTTTCGCATTTATAATATTAGTTAGGATGTTTTATAACGATATTGTGTAAAGCACTCATCTTGCACAGACGAAGTCGCTGGGAACAAGCTAGTTTTCTATATTTTGGCTATTCCTTACCGGTCGCTCGCCGCCTGGTTCCAGCAAATTCTAGCGTCCTTCACTTTATCATCAGACCAGCTTGTTACAAGCCGCTGTGTCTCCCGCACATCACTCTTGCACCTTCTATCTGACCATCTACCTACTTACTATGACAGCAAAGTACCTAGCCAACTGCCAATTTGGCTGTTCAATCTCGCAAAAATTATGAGTTAGATTTATCAATCACGCATACAAAAATATTCATAACTAGCTTCTGCCCGCGACTTCGTCCGCGTGGAACTCCTCCGTTTTTGCAATCGGTTAAAAGTAGCCTATGTTCTTTCTCAGGCTCCAAACTTTGATTGTATCAAATTTCATTTAAATCGGTCCAGTAGTTTTAGCGTGAAAGCGTAACAGACAGACAGACAGACAGATAGACAGAGTTACTTTCGCATTTATAATATTAGTAGGGTATAAGCATCTTTAGGTCGTAAAGTATGTTTCATACCACTGCACTAAGTTTGGAGCAAAATGACGTTGGCCGGATCAGCTCATAATTTTATAAAGACATCCAAAACTTAGATAGATAGATAATGATTTATTTGGTGCACATACAAAATTAAAACAAACAAAACTTATCTCTAAAACTTAGTGTAGGTACAAAGAAAATAAAAAACTAAAACAACAACAATAGAAACTAAAATTTACAATTATATAAAAATAAAAACAAGTTATGTGCGCCCAAAAAGGTCTCCACTCAGCATAATGCCACTAACCACAGGGAGACCGCAGTTTGTGACGCTGATTTTCAGTGAATTAGACTTGACTTAGACAGGTATACAAAAAAATAGACGTCATAAATCAATCGACATTTTTGACATAGTCCCTATATAGAATGCACGCATTTGCTTAGGTTTCCAGCGCACAACCATCGGCTATCAGATGGTCATGTTAATTGTTTATTTTCTAAATGTCAGAAACAAAGCAGTGTTTTTTACCTTTAGTATCTTAATAATTAGTTTAATCAGTATAACGTTTGAACTAGTTTAGGTGTGCAGTAGTTAGGTAACATAATGAAGTAGTGAGGTCGCGGCCTTTGGGAACTATAAACACGGAAACACGTGAATTCAAATTAAACTTTTAATTATTTATTTAATGGTGCATACGGGAGACAATGTTAATGTTGAAATTTTCGTACCTCCGTTTGCAGTGGCTTCATATTATATTAGTGAGTTCAGTAAGTGTAAAAATAAATTGTACAATGTACATGTACTCGTACATTTTATGTTAACGTTTTTGAAACTTTAGTTTTACGTTAACTGTCTGACAACCGTCAGTTATATGTAGGTACTTGATCAATCATAACATGGAGGTGACGGAATTATGACAGCCACTTACCCGATGAATAATTTATTTATAACTAGCTTCCACTCGCGACTGCGTTTGCACACGATAAGCACCCCCGTTTTAAACTCTAAAGAAGTGTATTTTCTAAAGTCCTCAACTTTTACCTTTGTTATATAGATATATTATTATGATACGTTATTAATACGAGTAAATGCTATAAATGCGAAAGTAACTCTGTCTGTTTGTCTGTTACGCTTTCACGCTAAAACTACTGGACCGATTTAAATGAAATTTGGTACAAAGAAAGTCTGGAGCCTGAGAAAGGACATAGGCTACTTTTTAACCGACTGTAAAAAAGGAGGAGTTCCACGCGGACGAAGTCGCGGGCAGAAGCTAGTCTATAAATATTTTGTGTTTATTAAAAAAAAGAAATAAACGTTTCTGTTGCTCTTTACGGTCTCCGCAAACCGATGTACGATAGTGCTTTTTAAAAACAACCGCCTGTTACACCGAAGAGAAAATTAAGATCTTTTTTTTTTTAACTGAATACTGAAGCGCAGTTAGTTGGCCAGCTAATGGGCCTTTACTGCAAAACCGGACGGGTGGCGAGACTCCTGAAAGGAGACTCTTAAGCCTTTTGAAAATTACGATCTATATATATATACCTGCTCTAAACTACACAAGTTATTGGTAGTAAGAGTATCTTTTGAACATTAAACAATAATACATATCTATACCTTTACCTACTAATAAAATATCTCATGATAATAAATGTAGGTACTTTGAAGAATATTACACTTTAATTTAAAGAGTAGATTCATTTCTAAGGTTCCGTCCCCAAAGGGTAAAACGTTAACCTATTACCGAGAAAGCTGGTCGTCCCTCTGTTACCAGGGTGTACCTATGTCAAGTATGTACCGTAAATTTTACAGATGATGTATTTCTATTGCCGCTATAACAACAAATATTAAAACACTAAAAATATCCCACACTAAAATATCCATGCCATTGTAGTTTAGAGTATTAATGGCATTTGTGTTTTGTTTTTTTATGTACCTACTAGCTTCTGCCCGCGACTTCGTCCGCGTGGAACTCCTCCTTTTTTGCAGTCGGTTAAAAAGTAGCCTATGTCCTTTCTCAGGCTCCAGACTTTCTTTGTACCAAATTTCATTTAAATCGGTCCAGTAGTTTTAGCGTGAAAGCGTAACAGACAGACAGACAGACAGACAGACAGAGTTACTTTCGCATTTATAATATTATATTATAGTAGGTGGGGATTTTATTAAATAATAATAAAATAAAATAACGAAGTAAGGATGTGCAACTATTCGGTGTGACACATGCCCCGTGTTATTTTGACGAGATATGCACTCTCGGTTAATGCATCATTACACTCACTGGGTTAAAACGTTTTGTGTTTGTTATTCTGAACAAATATTTACCTATTTTCTTGTACTATTTCGCGTAAGCTATTACTTAATATAGATAGCAATCATCATCATTTTCATCCAAAAGACGTCCACTACTGGACATAGCTCTTCACCAAGGTCCTCCACAGCGACCGGTCCCAATGAGATTTTAAAAGTTGCGTACCAACTTCAAAAATAAAAAACGAAATCTTTATCCGTCTGTCTATCAACCCTTTTTCTCAGAAACACGTGGAGATATCAAGCTGTAATTCATACAAAATACTCAGGTCTACTGTCCCTTGCAGCTGTGAAACAATCAAACTTTTTAGGCATTGCAATCAAAACAAAGAGCCGTTTATCCTGCTAATTTTGAAATTTGTAAGGTAATCAAAACCTAGCTATACAAACTAACCATATTTTTAAGTTACGATCTTTGTTAAAAAATGTTGTATGTAAGTAACTACCTGACTTAATTTTCATTTGCTTTAAAGATCATACGACCTAACGATTTTGTCTAATACCATAAACAATTTGGACCGTCATACAAATTTCACCCTGTATACCTACCAAAGAATTATTTTGTTTGTAGGTAAATATACATTTGTACTTTGCCCTCTCTTTGTTAGTTGTCGCGAGGTGACAATTCGAGGGTCCTTGTCTCTAACAATGTGGTTAACGGGTCCTTTACAGTGAATAGGGTAACAAATGACGATCAATGTTAAGTTAGTTGTTTCGTGAAGTTGTTTTTCTTTTGGTTTTATCGTACCTACTGATATATTGTTTATCTAACAAGTAAAAACCTACCAATATATTGTCTTCAATTTTAAGAATTCCTGGGGTCTTAAAATGGTTAAATTTAAATACATTTCTTTTATTGATCAGTGTGTGACAATTAAGTACCTACCTACAGGTAGCCGTGAATGGTTTCAGAATACAAATAATAAAATAACTGTGTTATTTGTATTACAAGTCTGTTTTGTGAACACTTCCCATTTTGTTATAACTAATTCTACAATGACGAGCATACGGAATACTTCTTCAATAAGACCTTCTTAGAAACTTCAGCAAATAAAATAAAATACGCGAGTTAAATCCGTTATAATTTTTCATTCCAATGTATAAAAGCCGCAAAGGCATGAGATATCTTCCGAAAAGTCCTTTTATCGCCTTAAAATTAAACCAAACAAGATTATTTATTTACTTATTTATTATTTTAATCGCTCTCTGATTTTTCATAAAATACATCCTTCTTACCCGCAATTATACCCTTTTTAACCTTATAACTTTTCTTTTTATCTATGGCTATATCTTCTTTGGCCTCGGAAGTGTTTGTCTCTTCTAGTTTAAGTACAAACAAATCATCTTTATCTCCTTTATTCTTTTTAACCTTATGTTTTTTATCTTCAACTAGATATTTTGCCGAGTTTTCTTTGTCTTTAGACCTATATATTGCTTCTTGGACGTTTTCATCTTTATCCATATCGCCGGGTTTTGTTGCAAATGTCTCTTTACTCAGAATAAAATCTTCGTCACTGCCCATACGCAGTCCAGGTAAGCCAGTTTGTAAAGTTGGTGTACCCGTGCCAATTGTAATATAAGGCGTGGGACTGCCCATGTCATAATCTTCTTCTGGCAACGGCAATCGCGTATACTTGTAAAATGGGAATTCGGTGGTGGTAGTAGTGCGGACTTTACCGCGGTGGTATGTAGGCATCTGTAAGGAAATGCCATAATAATGCATTTATATCATAACTAAAAGACTGAAAGAAATAAAACTGACGTATTGGTCCAACGTCCGAGCCGCCCCAGATTATGTGACTTTAGGAAAGATACAATTTTCAGGATTGCTAGCATAAATTAAAGTTAGAAAGAAATGAATACTCGCAAAGCTGAAAGCTGTTTTACAGGTAACAGGACTAAAGATAATATTTGGTGACACATAATAATATATCTTTTATATGCAATGACATACACATTAAAATTACGCGCTATCTTCCCTTATTTGCTTTTTCAACAATATTAAAAATCCAATTATTTATTATACAATTAAAATATAGTCACAGAATTCGTGTTTCTCTTTAAAAAATCTTTTTTCGAGCCTTTGTGTTCATAAAGTCATTCCATTAAATAATAAATTGAATTATTACTTCACCTGTTTACTAACTAGCTGCCTTTGTATACTCACAGTCTCATTAATAGTCTCCAACCAGTCTGCAAAGGCCCCTATTAACGTAAAGACTGTGGGAGCGTTAGGGTAACCACAAACTGTAGGCCCAAATGAAATGATGCCGACCAACTTGCCGCCTATTATCGCAGGTCCACCGGCATCGTGCTAAGAGGTAGGTAATTAATAAAAAAAACGTTATTGTCGTATATTTATTACATGCAATGTCACTTATACGCTGATGACACTAGTAGGTATATAAAAGTCTTACATAAAGTAAGACTACACCTACTAACTCACCCAGCATACTTCGTACCGCGTAAAAAAAAGTTTTGTGGTGGGCCTTAACATTTAGAGGTATGAAAAAAAGCGTTGGACGATTTTCCGACCGGATATGCACAAAAAGTTAATAATGATCTAATATAATATAATTTTATACATTACCGTGCATAATTTGGCATATTTTCTAATAGTGAATCCTGTTCTTTGCATAGTACGAGGGCTTTTAATTTTGTGTCAGCAGATTAATGACTCGTTTTACAGATAATTATCAATCTTGAATATGTAATCTTTTTTTTCTAGATATCATGACTACGTACTTAAGTTATAATTAGGGGAGATAGGGGAGGGACGGGCAGTCGGGAGACATAGGCACCCCCCTTTATTTCCAATTCTAATATATATATTTTTAATTCCCTATTTTGGTACATTAGTCTACCCACTGACCACAATGTTCATCCATAGAATACGTGTTATTTCGTTCATTTGTGAAATACAGGCGCATATTTAGTTTCGACACCGATCAATGTAACTATTTTGTTATGATTTTAAAGTAAATGAAAAAAATACCTGCTGAAGGTATGTTCTTTTTTAATATTTTTTTTAATTATGTATGTGCTAAGGTATAAATTAGTTTGCAAGTCACGCTAAAATATATAACCATTTTTTTTTACCAGAATATTAAAATCAATAAATATGCAGAGGGAGCAATGGCCACTTTTTTTGAGGGAGGTTTGGGCATGCCCAATGCAATATAAGAAAATATATAAAAATAAAATATTGTTGCTTTCACTTGCAAAGATATCGGAACCACGGATACAAAGAAGATTCTTCATTTAAATTTGTAACTTCACAATTTTTTACTTCGGAAGAAGAAAAAACTGTGAAGTACCCACATGATGTATTCTTCAAAACTTCATTATGTATTGAAAAAGCCGCAAGTTCGTAATTAGCCTATGTTGATTACTTTTGTAATTACATATAAGTTGACATTATATATTTGACCATAATTTACTTTGTATATTTTAATTATTTTATAAATATTAAGAGTTTTATATGTCATGCCCAAACCTCCCATAGCCGGTGCCCACACCTCCCTACCATAGGGAGCTTTGGGCACATTTGACATGGTTCTGAAATCATGGTATAACTTAGAGACTGCTTATAATTTGTAAACTGTTGTTTGGAAAACATCTAGCCAAATATATGGCACAACTCACCTTGGAAGTAAATTTTGATTATATTGATAATTAAATTTTTAATAATTCGTTAAGTGAAAAAGTGCCCATCCCTCCCCTATCTCCCCTAATCGAAAATTACAAAAACTTACGTCACAAGCTCCTTCCCCCGTAGTAAAAGAGCCAGCGCAGAACATTGTATCGGTTATGAATTTCCTGAAATTAACCAATTATCAATAAATAAGAATTAGAACGACTGTCAAATTATTGGTATTTGGTTCATACTTGGGTCGGTGGAATGGTCTTGCCATCCTGCCCGGCGAGCTTATGATGCACTGTCGAGTCAACATTTTGTCGACATAATATTGAGAACATTGTCGATAACGAGAAGGTTTGTCGTGTTAATTATAGTCTCGTTGTAGACATGAAGAAATAAGATAAAACATCGACAGGACAAGATTTATCGTTGTCGACAACGGTTTTTGACAGATCACTGCGAGAATAAGACGACATCGATATGACTAGATGTCGACTCGACAATAAGTTATGGGTACACTTAATATACGAGTGCGCAGCTCGTGTCTGCGGCCTGGTTGGCGAACGCTATCTTTATATTATGTACCTATGTCCAGTCTATGAAATAATATCAGAAAGTCTGAATACACATAAGAAGAGCTAGACGTTTAAGTAAACGTTTAACGTTGGCACCAAAATGTAGATCCGCGAACGAAACGTTTGGCACCTTATCTAGGCCTCAAGGAGCCAACGTTCAACGTTGACGTTAAACGAAAGGATGTCAAATCATTTTAGGTCACTTCGTTTAACGTTACCGTTGAACGTTGGTACCAAGATGTGTGACAAGCAGGGCCATTAAAGTGAGAAATAAAAATGGTGAAATGGTGAAAAGTGCAATCAATATCATTTTATGTACCATAAAATTACATTTAGGTATGTGCGTTTTGAGTAAGCTATTTTCAATATTTAGTATAGTTTGCGGGTCACAATGCTCAAATAAACCTAATAGAATATGTATGCTTGTCGTTCAATCGGTGCATGGACAATTCATTTATTATTCAACAATTTAAAGCATTATTAGGTCGCTGTGAAATAGGGTGCCTAGCGCCTATAGGGCGCCTATATGTAGGTACAATGTTATAACACTGATGTGGTGTAATATATCGAATGTTCTAACACTCTTAACAATAGAGACAGATATACCGGTACATTTCATCACTTCAATTATGATCAAATGTATGTTTTTACGAGATTCTTATATGTACAAACCTTATAGGTACCTACTAACAAAAAGGAACAAATAAAAACTAATCATCAAATTTGGTGAAGTGGTTCAATAGCTATGCACGTATAGATTGTTTAAAATGATCATTAATTATCAATTTTAAATGAAGTATCCGGTTCCCTACACGATATATTTGATATCGACTGTACTCCATTTAACTTATAGGCCTCATAATAGTCGTCGCTGTTACTGACGTGTATGTGCGTACTCCTAAATGCTAAGGATGAGTAGTTACGACTATAACTTAGTTGCAAAACAAAAGTTTTCAGTTCATGATACATTACGTAGATGCATACGCTACCGTAGCTTAGCTTAACTTTCCTAAAACTTTATCTAAGTCTATCTACTCACTGTTGCTTGTAGTAAGCTGCAGCTTTCACGTACATAAAGCTTCAAGCTTTGAAACCAGATTAAAAGATTCAGTGCCTAATAAAATTGTACTCACTCCCCGTAAACTTCCTTGCAAAATAAATTTGGGTATATCGGTAGAACTTTCCGTTGGAGAAATATCGGCTCGAAAGACAAGCGTTGAGACATCTGTAAAGAAATATGTGAGAGGCGGTGGCGTTGAAACAGGAAGACCTCATAAGGGCAGCTCGAATTATTCCAAGATAGAAAGATTGTACTGCTAGTCTATAGGCCCTTATAACATATTGCAATGTATCAATCGAAATTCAATTGATATCTATGGTTTAATACCATTAATTTTAATGATAATGATATTATTACTAAGACAAGAGTATAAAAAGTCGAGGCCCCAGTGGGACTTTAACCCACATCGACGCCTAGACGCGCGGCATCGTGCTCATTCCAGTTACACTATGGGTGTCCCAGTTGGTATAGACAAAATTTGCTACCACTAATTATAGTGCTAGCACAATAGACATTAATTGTCTTGGTAATGTCTTATTTACAAGCGAAATTGTGTGCGCTTCAGTGCTATCTGTCTGTAGTGCTTTGCACAATACGATATTATTTTTGACTTCTCTTTCACCTTAGTAACTCCCCAGCCCAGAACAAGCACCTCTGCTGTGGGTGCCGGAGGATTTTGACTGTGTGAAATGTCGATGCACTTTGGTGTCCTGTGGTAGGTAAACTTTAGGTGCCTTCGGAGTCTGATCACTGCGATATTGTTGCGTAATGTCCTGGGGTTGTATGATGGATGGAAGAAAACCTTGAATCAAAGAAATATCATATTATTAGCAGTGGCGGCTGATGGGTTATCGAACAGGTGGTGCACTTTACTTGATCACTTAGTACTTATTGAGATTATAAATTACAACCAAAGCGCACAAACGTACTTAAGCCGTCACTGTTTTTTAAGTACTTAAATAAATTGGAATGAAACAACTATTAACGGATTTAACTCGCGTATTTATATTTTATTTTATTAGCTGACGTTTCGGATTCTTTACAGTTTCCATAATCGTAGCACGACTGAGCTGACAATAGTCTAACGCTAAAGAAATTATTACTTAAATAAACTTGGGCACGGTATTCACATTAGATAAGTGACACATGGATGTAGACAATATTTAAACAATGTACCTCTCTAATAATGATGACATTGGCATCAAGATTAGAAACAATTGTGCTTAGACCCCATTGGGACTTTTTCCACATCTATATCTTATTACGAGTTATTGTGTTTTATTCAATTGCAGCATGGACGTCACCGTCGGATTCAAATATGACACTTATTCCTACTAGCAAGAGGTTGCTTAGACACTAGATTAGGTAGGTGCTGAGTACTGCTAAGTTCATCACATAATATTAAGCTTTTGCTGCTGTGTTTTTGTCTTCCTTACCTCCAAGGCGGGTATCATCTCCCCACTAATACGACTGTGGTTACTTCCGACGCGCACCTCTAGAACACGAGGGTTCTCACGAAAAAACCGATTGTTATGCATCCTGTCAAATAAGTAATCATTATGTAGGTATTTATATTAATAAGTACTTATATAAATAAAATGTTATATCCTTGGTATTAAACAAGACATTAACTACGCATGCTATACATATTGTATAGGTACGTTTATCTGTACAAAGGCCTTATAAGTGCAAACACCCCTCAGAGAGTGTACCTACAGCAAAGAAGTGCGAAAATGTGAAAACTTTAAAGTTTCCATAGTCGAAGCATGGCTGAGCTGACGATAATCTAACACTTACGACAGTGTAATGACCATGAAGACATCCGAAATTATTATTAAAAAAATGACACGTGTAAATTTCATAGTACGACGTCGATTTGTGAAAATTATTTTTAAATGAAGCCATATTGTATCAATAGCCTTGCAAAGTTTCCATCTTCTATCACTGCCGTTAGAGTAATTAACGATGCTCAGAGGAAATTAGTGGTTTCTAATTACTCTGTCAAGGACTGAGCTGTAATTGCGTTTTTGCTATCAATTTTTTTCTATCATTAAATTACATAGGTATGTTCTTAGTATATATACTAATCTATATCTATACTTCTCTACTATAATATTATAAAGAGGAAAGATTTGTACCTATTTTTGTATGTTTGTAATGAATAGGCTCAAAAACTACTGGACTGATTTTAATAATTCTTTCACTGTTGGGAAGCTACGTTCACCCTGAGTAACATAGGCTATAGAATATTTTGAAAAAAATTAGGAATCCGTGAGAAGTCGGGGCGAACCGCTAGTAATCAATATAGGTGAAGCTGATTAAATGTTATTTCAACTAAAATTGTAATCCAATCGAAATTGTGATTAAAATCGAATTGGAAACCAGTTTTGAAATAACTGGATTACTATTAAAATATTCAGTGTCTGTAAAAGTAGTTCAATGGAATCTATTAGTATTCCTTTGACTTGGCAGAGTTTTATTTTATTCAATAGTTTAGGTCTAGTTTTCTGTGGGTACCTATGTTTTTATAAGTTACGTTTGAATTTCTTTGACAGTTCTTTAATAAGTAAATTGATCGACCACTAGGTCCCTATAATTGTGTACATAGATTTCATTCATCTCCCAATTCTTTTTGACGTTATTTTATAAGTAAGTTTTTTTTGTTCGAATGGAATTTTGCAGTGGTCCCAGGGGCCGTCACCGATCCACTGGACGGCTAGGGAACGATCCGAGTGGGGTCATCCTAGTTTCTATCAGTCTTATGAGGCATACGAGTATATTTTAAACTAGCGGTTCGCCCCGGCTTCGCACGGATCCCTAATTTTTTTCAAAATATTCTATAGCCTATGATACTCAGGGTGAACGTAGCTTCCCAACAGTGAAAGAATTATTAAAATCGGTCCAGTAGTTTTTGAGCCTATTCATTACAAACATACAAAAATAGGTACAAATCTTTCCTCTTTATAATATTAGTATAGATTAGATTGTGATAATCTTTCGTCTGGGCTGTCTAAAGTCTAAATGATTTTAGTATGTTTAATGCTCTGTGTAGTATTCAATTAAGAAAATATTTTGTATTAGGTACCTACATAGTTTTTTTTCTTTTTGTTTTTTTTTTTTGTATTGTAGGTTCTGTAATATGGATATACTTACAATTGTAAGCATGCCGCAGAAGTAATGATCAGGTCGTGCCAGTAGATGGAGCCGCCACACCAGAATCTGCCCATGACGTGGATGGATACGACGAAAGGGTAGTAACGGATTGTGGTGCGCTCTCCTCGATAGATGCGCCGGCCGTCATGCTGATGATGGTCATGGAGCTCCTCCAGCTCAGCCTGAGGGTCTAAAAGATTTGAACATTTGGCTAAAATTACACAAAGACCGCAATACCTGTATACCAGTTTTTTAGTTAACTGATTATACAGAATGAAATTTAAGTGTTAAAATAGTAAAAAAGAAATCAAATTTCATCCCACGAATAACTATTGAAAAAAAGTAATTTACTACGGTAAAATTAACAAAATACCCGCTAACCAGCATATTTAATGATTTCCAAAGCTTTCGCGGTTAGTAGGTAAAACGTTTGGAATTATACGTAGTAGGTTATTTAGTAATCTGTGATAAAACAAAGATTTTAATTTTAGTTTTAGCTCAGTTGTTTTCGAAACGTCTATCATAATTATTATCATGGAAGCTGGAAATAGGATTGAGAAAGTGTAAATTTTTACCCATGACCGATTTTCTTAATAAAGCTAAGCAAGAAGGCGAGATAAAGTACAGTTTCATTCAAATATAATAAGGTAATGTTTATTTACTTTAAAAGTTTATTTCTGTGTAACTTTTTTGACGATACCTACCGTCGTACTTATTCACCATCTACCGATGACCTAGTTCCTTGGTTTACAATAAGACAAACCGTACCTAAATCCGATAAAAGGCTTTCGATCCAGTACTCTAATTGATGCATTGTGATGCATATTTTGAGCTCAGGTCTAAACACAGTTTCAATTTTTGAGCTAAGCTCGTAAAAGCAAGCGCGTGTTCCCTTGTGTGTACCAGGGATCAGCAATCGTTTTTAATCCGCTTTCGCTGAGTGAAATTGTGTCGGAGATTTGATATGATGAAAGTAGTTTGATATCAATTTGATAGTTTTTTTTTTATTTTTAGAAATTAATCGCCGGAATGTATTTACGCGCAACTTTTGAGCGACTGTGCCAAAATTGGTTGATTCTTTTTGTCAGGACAAGGTTTGTAGTTAAGAAAAATTTTTGCGTCACATCAAACCCAAAAGATCGAAAAATTTGTGATACGAATAACCTACTAAGAAATTCAGATACAGGCTTTCAGAAATTGTTAATCGAAATTCGAATACTAGGAAAAAGTAACGTCTTGCCAGTTACAAAAGTAAAGTTATAACGACAATTTTTTGATTAAACAATCTTCAGTCCTGAAAGATTCTCTTTTGTTCGTAAAAAAGTTAAATAAACCGAAACGTAACGGATCCATAATGGTTAAGTATAACGATCAATCAAACAGTAAGGAATGGTTTTTCAAAAAACTCGTTGTATTCTGATTGACTGCTTTCTTTGCTTTTGGACATTTCATAATCATCTGCATTACATTTTTTTAAAGATAAAAGATTTTTAAATAAGTAAATAATACTACAGACAGTTAAACATAATTTATACCCAATTAACGTCATACAATTATGATTTCACTTATTATTTACAACTATCTAATATCAGGGCGTGCAAGCGCGTCTCGGTTTTTCAGTAATAAACTTACCCCAGTAAACACCACCGTTAGTTTCATCCTCATACTTATGATCGTCTTTCGGTATTTCGCCAATCATTCTGTCAACGACTTCGTCAACTGCCTCTTCACCATTCTTTCCAAACATATCGGTACCCATCACTTTTCTACCAGAATTCGATTCTTTCTTATCTATTACGTTTAAAATGTCATCTCTATTCATTTTTTCTTTTAATCTCAGGTACAAGTTTTTTGGATTATTATCGAGTAAAAATCTAAAATTGTCATTGTCTTCCAAAGCGTTGAAAAATTCTGTTTCATTCAAAGTGTTGTCTTTGGATTCATTTTTCAAGAGCTCTGCAAACTTGTCTTTATCCACTACATAACTATTAATTTTGTTTAGTTTTTCATTGAGTTCTGTTATTCTTGGTTTGGTTGTATTACCATCTGCAATTGTTTCGTCTAAAATAGCAACAAGGTTATTTGCAACTTCATTGACTGTCAATTTTTCTATATCCGACTCGCCTAAAATAAGATTAAAAGTTGCAAGCGAAATCACGATGAAAATAATTGAATACATAACACAAGTTCCACAACACTTTGTATATTTATTACTTACTTTTATTCAGTCTGAAATAAATATTATTTTATGGATTCTAGCATTTTATTATCGCGTTATCGGTTTGATATTACCTTATATTTTATTCATGCGAAACGTTCGTGGGCGTGTTTTGAAATAATGTACAATTGAATGTACGTTTATTTTAGAACTCCTTAAAATAAACATACTTTGGAGTTGTTTGCGGATGTTCTATATGTAAAAAGGGTTTTGAATTATTACTTCTTTACCGGAATAATTTGTGTGAACATAGATAATCAAATAAAATATTAGACTTTTTATACCACACAATTTATTGTGCGATAGTACTTATTTAGCAATTATTACTACTGACGCAAAAAGGTAAAAAATATTAAAAATACCCTACCTACTACAAAAGTAAGCATTACCTTAATTTTGCCTGAGATTAATAAAATATGAAGTGTTTTTTTATTTTTTAAATGTAGGCTTTCCATTTTATTAGAGAACAAAGAAAATATACCACGTTTTATTAATTTAATTATATAATTTGAGACGGATAATCCAATTAAGAGATATTTAGGTAATCATTTCGCTACAGCTAACGTAATCATTTGAAATTTTGAACAAAGTTCACCGATATTTTAAGAGGAGAAATAGTCTATAAAATACACATTAAACGTTATAAGAGTAATAAATTAAAGTAAATGGAGCGTTGGAACTCGCCTAACTGTACAGTCAGCAACATTAATTATATTTTAGTAGTGTCAAGGTGATGGTACAACCATCCTGTTATCCTTGGACATATCCCACTTGAGGGTGCCCTGGGAAGTCCTGGATAGTTTAAAAAAAAAAAGGGTTGTTCATAAATATTTAGACTCAAATTATTTTGTTAAAAATTGTTATTTCGTGCTAAACTGCTATAACGTTCTATTTTTATAGCTAATTGTCCCTTTTTTTTCAACTTAAAATACCTACTCACTAGTTTTCTTTTTAATTGTGGTTGACAACCTTAAATGTACCTATCCTCACTTTTTCTCTCTTGTGTCAACAAGATCTATCATATTATCATTTTTCTCGTACTTGCCCACTCGATTTTACCCCGTGATGGATGACCGGAAGTGCGTAAGTAAGGGCGTATCCTTTCCAGATATCTTGTTTAATGTTTTATGAAAGGCTTTCATGTCGGAAGTTCAAGGGTAAATAAATACGTTCTTTGAGTGAGCATCTAATAAGGATAATTGAAAAGTTTTTTGGAGGCAATGGAATGATTATTTTGTTGTTACAGTAAGTAATGGAGACATAAATGGGATGGTTTGATTATTAAGTACTTAATTAATTACATCTATAGTTACTCAGTACAGTTCTTTCACCAATAACAAAATGATGACCGTGTTAGATGAATTCTATCGTGATAAAATGCTTATATAGCAACAGGAGTAAGTATAGTAATACTATGATAATATGATAAGATATTACTTTCATTATCTAGCTACTTAATTACAAATTTGACACATTTCACCTACTTAGGTAGGTACTAATTATCTAGGTACCTACTATAAACAGTGGGGCTATCGTTCTGTCCCTTATAACTTTGACAGTTGTTAGAATAATCTCGCGAGAAAAACTTTACGTGATAATAATATGCTATAGGTACCTACTATGCTACTTATACGAAAGTATTGTTTGTATAATTTGTAATTTATATGCAGCAATGAAGCCACAGATCGACTTACCATTTCAAGGAAATGGTTTATATCTACGCGGAGAAATGACATACGACAAGAATCCATGATAAAAAACGGTACACGCGGGAACATTTTAGATAAACAAAATCTTTATTGTAGGAAACAATGCTTGCTTTTGTTTACTGCTTGCGTAATACACCGACATCTATCGGTGGAACCGAGAACTACTGCGCTAAGTAAAGTGAGTGAAGCCTCACTTTCAGGAGTTTCAGTTGGAACAATGTTAGTTCTCATTGCATTGAACAGATGGCGCTTTTAACTGATTATTTCCATTTAACTACTAAACCATAACTATAATAACATTATAATAAACTTAAGCTGTTTTTAAAATTAACTGTTACCTACTGATTACAAAAACTATTTCAATAATTTCCCGAACACTGTATAATTCTTTATAGTAAACTTAGTAGTGTTTTGGAATTCGAATTCCGGTACCGGAATTCCCTAGTAAATTACTTACCCACCTAATAAATTACAATGTACAAGTACCTTCAACAATAGGTGCCTAAGTACCTAAGTACCTACTAATGTTTTTCTGTGTGCTTCCAGATAATATTTGCAAATTTGATAACGCATAAATAAAGAGATACCAAAGCATTATGTAAAGTACCTATATAACTTGTGAATTTTTGGTTGTACCTACATACATTAAAATTAGTTAGAACTTATACAAATAGTCGTTATAATAAAACGATTTCAACAAATTCGTTGACGTGTTTAAGACTTTACTTTAGCGAACTTCGATCAGGTATATCAATTAATTTCCCGACGGATAAATTGTTCAATTAAATAGGTACCTACTTATTTGAAGATCAAACTACCTTAATCTTTTTCTGCTAAAATAGCTTCAATCTTATTGTTGTGTAAAAGGTGAAGTTACCAACATTGTTGTATTCACAAAAACAAAATGGCGTTCGTTCTTCCTTACTCGGTGAAAATGTGCTTCCGTAACTACCTGCACGTAAATGTACAGTTTTAATCTAGTTTGCAAAATAGATTAGTTTTGCAGCAACGTTGCCGGCTAAAGATTAATTTTGTTGCGTCTAGGTAACGTTCAGTTAATATTATCCCCGACTAAGTTCTAAGAAGAACGCCGTAAGACATGTTTTGATGCTAAAGTATGGCAACACCAACAGATGTTTCAAGTGATTATTGTTATATCAACTCTGAAATTTCAAACGGAACTTCTTTGTTTGCGAGGCGCATCACGTGAAAACACCAAAATATTGTTTTAGGTTTCCGTGCCCAAAGGGTAAAACGGGAACCTATTACTGAGACTCCGCTGTCCGTCCGTCTGTATCTCATGAACCGTGATAGTTGACTAGTTGAAATTTTCACAGATGATGTATTACCGTTCTTTTAGTAAGTATTTGTTGTTATAATATTATACCTATATAACAACAAATACTAAAAATCAAAGTGAACTGAATATTTAAGGGGCTTCATACAACGAACTCGATTTTTTTGCAATTTTTATAGATAACGATAATGAGTTCAACTCGCTCTTGGCCGGTTTTTTATTTAAAGAGTATAGGTAGGTAGCTAAAAATATTTTAAAGTGTAATGAACTAAAAATATTAATATTTATAAATTTTATATTGACAATAATATTTTGCAGGATTATATCTATTGTTCCAAGACTCCAGGGTCGCGAGACCATACTTTCTAAAATAATATGTCGTATGAAGTAGTGCTAGTATTTACTTAAAGTGTGTGCATGCTGAGTGTTGACTTTAGCCAAAGAGAAAATAAGTATGTAAGGTGGCGGCCCTGGGATCTTACTCTGTATGGCTGTGTTACGGTCAAATAATTTTACTCTGTAGTTGGAAAACACGCGTTAGTTCTGTCTTTTTGTGTATCCAATTATCCCTTGTAACCTCGAAACTAGATACTCATGTTCATTGACCCTTATTATTCAGAAAAAGTGTGCTATTTGGGACGAATTTTATTGTTTTTAGCGTTCCGTATTTCAAAATGGAAAATGGAACCCATAGGATCACTTGGTTGTCTGTCTGTCGATCTGTCGAGATCCTTTTTTTCGGGAACGCGTGGAGGTATCAAGCTGAAATTTATATCAAATACTGTAACTCAGGTCTACTGTCCCTTGTTTTTTATTGATTGCCCTTTTTCTATTCATACATAAAGTATAATAACATGGTATTATAATGATAATATGAGGATATTGTGTAAAGTCGTGGGTGGATGCTAATTATATCATAAGTCGTGATGGAAACTCTAAGCGGATCTAGAAACGAAAGGACGTCCAATATTACAATAAAGAATAATACTAACAAGTAGCTTAGTAAGGAAAAGAATTGATAACTCGCCAAAACAATATCAATATGGTTGGTATATTTTTACGACGTTAGGTTCCTATAAAATAACGAAATTGTCTCCTAAAAACGTTAATATTTATTTTATATTTTCGGTCCAAGGCCGTACATAGGTTGTGTAAGAGGAAACACTTATTATACAGCCTTTCTACAGCTTATATAATACTTACCTAATTGTTAACATAATTTTCTGTTCTCCGGCCGGAAAGCGCCAACTTTCTGGCCGCTGCGCTAAATGAAATTGCAATGCGTAGTCAATAGGTAGCCAACCGGCACAAATTCTTGTCGAGTTTGTAGTGTAAACATAATTATCACTATGAATGAAAAACTAGGTATATGTAGTTATTTATGTATTTTTGTATATCTATATATTTTAGTATATTTATGTAGTGTAATATCATCCTGTTATAATAATAATTTATATTGTATCTATTATTTTATATGTATTTTTCTTTTTGCGCCTACACATGCTCTCTGTTTGCTTTAAAGGTTGTCTGGTAGAGAATGCCGTATGGCATTAAGTCCGCCTTTTGTACATTTGTTTTTTATTGTGCAATAAAGTGTAAATAAATAATATATATGGCGTATTTTTGCATTAATTATTATAACAGTTAAACATTACACTTCACTACTTGTGCTACGAATAGTGTTAAACTGTTGTCAGCTCAGATGTGAATTGTAAAGTTTTCAAATAAAATGCAATACGCCAGTTAAATCCGTAATAGTTGTTTCATTCTAATGCGTAATAACTGTGAAGGCATCAGAAATTATTAGATACCTAGGTATAATTGGCACTTGTCACCGACAATCAATGTCACACTGCTAAAATAAACTAAACTTTTCATTCAACAGAGAGAATTTATTTAAATCAGTAATTAGCTTCAAGGTGATCGACAGTAATCTCTTATTAGCTAATTAAAAATTTTCTCAAACAAAAACGTCTTTAATTACGATGGAAAGTTATTCTCCGGTTTATTATTATATTAAAAATTTATCGTGGATATCCGGCAAATTCGTTAGCGAGTCAATTACGTGGGTTACCGAAAATGTTTAATTTTGCCGTCATGAAATAACCAAGCTTGGGCCATGAAAGTAGCATTGGAATTGTGGCGGCATCATTCCAATACGATCGCCACAGTTATGAATTGTGGCGGCCTTTTCGCATCATTCCAATACGATCGCCACAGTCACGTCCGCCAGATAGGCACTCTAGAAACGATTAGTACAAAGTACATGTGAGTTAAATATTACAGTGGTTTTGTGTTAATAGTTCTTTCGAATCAATTTTGATGACATAGTTCGTAATGACGGTGAAAGACTTTTTCAGTAGGACCGTATTTAAAACTTTTGTAAATATAATTTTATTTTTAAAATAGGAATTCAAATTTCTACTCCTGTTTTATAGCTCAACCCTTACTAAGCGACCAAATAAGAACGTCGTCAATTATTCAACTAAAACAAAAGAGAACGATCAACTTTAGAGACAGTTCAATTTAGTAGGCTAATACCTTTACAATTTCCAATTATATTTTGACTTCCAAAGAAATTTCATTTTCTTTAACTAACAGCCTAAAGCGTTGGTCAGGAACTTGTAGACTGCTATATATTTAAACATATTTGAATATTTAGTAGCCGTGACTTTTATTCTAGGTACTTTTTCAACATTTCCTTTTGTTATTGTTGTTACGTTTATGTTTTCTGTGGAAATGTAGGAATGATTTACTATAATAATTATAAAATCGACAATAATTTTTTACTAGATTATTTTCATCGTTGAAAGTAGGTACCTAACTATATTCTCGCCCCATGCTAATCTTATAATAAAAGAAGTCGTGTTAGTTACACTATTAATAACTCATGAACGGCTAAACTGATGTGGCTGAAAATGGACGGAGAATAAGCTTAGAACCAGGAAACTTATACAGGAGAATATAGGATACTTTTTTATCCAGTTCCCGTGGAAAGTGATACAAAACGTGGTATAACAAAACGCAAGTGATAACGTACTAGGTACCAACTCAATGACAACTGTCAAATCGATGACTTCTGCCGGGGCCGCTTATCTATACTAATCCCTACTATCCCTACTAATATTATAAATGCGAAAGTAACTCTGTCTGTCTGTCTGTCTGTCTGTCTGTTACGCTTTCACGCTAAAACTACTGGACCGATTTAAATGAAATTTGGTACAAAGAATGTCTGAAGCCTGAGAAAGAACATAGGCTACTTTTTAACCGACTGCAAAAAAGGAGGAGTTCCACGCGGACGAAGTCGCGGGCAGAAGCTAGTATGATAATAAAGAGGAAAGATTTGTACCTGTTTTTGTATGTTTGTAATGAATAGGCTCAAAAACTACTTAACCGATTTTAATAATTCTTTCACTGTTGGGAAGCTACGTTCACCCTGAGTAACATAGGCTATAGAATATTTTGAATAAAAAAATTAGGGATCCGTGCGAACCCGGGGCGAAGTGCTAGTTATTTGTAAATATGTGTTAATAGACACACAAAAGTGCACTATCAAAATATACGTTTAAACGTATCAACATTTGACAGATATACCTAAGTGACAGCTATGTGGTTACGAGTATTCAGTTTTGATAGGTACATTTATATAACGGAATTGATGTGAAAAGATATTATTACAAAGGAAGTCTTGTTTATAATAATACTAGCTTCTGCCTGCGACTTCGTCCGCGTGGAATAGTTATTTTCCCTGTTTTTACACATTTTGCACTGTTTCTTCGCTCCTATTGGTCGCAGCGTGATGTTATATAGCCTAAAGCCTTCCCCGATAAATAGTCTATCCAACAATGATTTTTTTCAAATCGAACAAGTAGTTCCTGAGATTAGCGCGTTCAAACAAACAAACAAACAAACTCTTCAGCTTAATAATATTGGTATAGATTTATTATACTTAATGATTTTTGAAGCCTAATTTGTGTTAATTAAACATTAAATTGTCCTTATAAATGCAATAAACACGGAATCTAGTAGGCAGGTAGGTATAATTAATTATTCATGTATCCAATTTGCGATGTTTAATGATTGGCAACGCGTTAAACACAAAATTAATTAAATGTATTCATAGTTTAAATCGTCATATATTCAAGCTTCTGTAATTATACCTAATCTAAAATTTAAGCGACTGATTATTACAAAGGATAATATTATGTAGTCCCTACTAATATAATAAATGCGAAAGTAACTCTGTCTGTCTGTCTATTACGCTTTCACGCTAAAACTACTGGACCGATTTAAATGAAATTTGGTACAAAGAAAGTCTGGAGCCCGAGAAAGAACATAGGCTACTTTTTAACCGAATTCAAAAAAGGAGAAGTTCCACGCGGATGAAGTCGCGGGCAGAAGCTATTTACAATAAATATTTACCTATACAAATGTAAAATATAATTTATGCAACGAAGTCTTAATTGGTCTCTCTGCTCCTATGTTTGAGGCAATAGGTTAATTAAACTTCTGTTGCATATTTAGTTCGAAAAAAAAATATAAATCAATAGGTAATGATTTTTGGCGTTTTGTCGAAATCAGGTTTTGCGGGTTAGCATGATTAGCGGGATTCTTTACTTTAGCTGTAGGTAGTTTTCGAAGAGTGTAGGCACTCATATATATCGAAATTGATTTATAAATTTCATAATAATTTCTGATGCCTTCGCGAACTGAAACTGACTTTAGCGTTAGACTATTGTCAGCTCAGTCGTGCTACGATTATGGAAACTGTAAAGAATCCGAAACGTCAGCTAATAAAATAAAATATAAATACGCGAGTTAAATCCGTTAATAGTTGTTTCATTCCAATATGAATTTCATGTTATAATTTTTGCCTTCTTTTTCTTAGCACATTAAAAGTTGTCCACGCGCCTTTTTTCTAGAACAAATTTGTCACATCATATCTTGATTATTTTATTCTTTGAATAATGTAAACATAGGTCATGTTTATATTAAATTTATCGAAGTCAGCTAACAATGGAATGAAGTTTTCTAGTTAAATTCAATGACTCGAGAAACATTGTACAGACAGCCAGGCGACGATTCCAGCCAATAAATGCAGAATGCAGTCTTATTCCGAGTGTTTCTTACTTGAACAACGAAACTTAAGTTATTAAGTGGACAAACTGGAGTAATTTAAGTTTGTCTAAAGTAATCTATACTATCTATACTAATATTATAAAGCTGAAGAGTTGTTTGTTTGTTTGTTTGTTTTTTGTTTGAACGCGCTAATCTCAGGAACTACTGGTTCGAATTGAAAAATTCTTTTTTTGTTGGATAGACCATTTATGGAGGAAGGCTTTAGGCTATATAACATCACGCTGCGACCAATAGGAGCGAAGAAACAGTGGAAAATGTGTAAAAAACGGGGAAAATATGAAGCCTTATGAAGAAGTGACAGAAGACTTTGACAGATCTTTGACGAAACAATCGGACGGGCAAGACGACGTCTGCCGGGGCCGCTAGTATATGATAAAATCACGTGTATTGAACGGAACAAAAGTTGTAAGCAACTATTTGTTATGCAAAGTGAGCGCTAAAGTTGTTATTTGGCGGATATACCGTTATTGAATTGAACAATTGTGCACTTTTTTGAAGTAGTTGTTGTTTTTATATGGTAATTTATTGCATTACAACTTAATACTGTTCATTATGTAATATGAACAGAAAGATTGACAAAAGGTAACCTTTGACGTCCTTGAATGTTGAAGTTACAATAAATTGCAATTAAAAACCTACTAAGGTTTTTAATTGCAATTTATTGTACCTACCACGGTCCGTTATAACTGTAGACTAGTCAGCCAGCTATTAATATGGGAACTGTAGTTTTCGAAATGTCAGCTTAAAATTAATATAGAAGCTTAACCAAGGGGTAAAGTTAAAAAATATAAAGATTTATTCCAATATTAGATATATGTTTATGTTCCTATAGAATATTTTGTACTATAATTATACCAAATAGAGGCCCCTATTATAATTATGTTGCCTGACTGAGTTGGATTTAAATTAAGCATTTTTGTCATATTATTTCAATAGTTTACTCCATTTCAAGCTCCTATGAAAATACCTCTACTTGTTGATGGAAACTGAAAGTGGAATGCAATCGTTATACGGCGTGTATCGGAATACGACCAAACTCCGGCTGTATATCAACGCTCGCACGCCACTGAATCCAATACACGTCGCTATGCTATTACCTATTTACATTTCGTTCTGATTTATACTCCAATACTTAACTGCTAAACGGGGAATATTTATAGATATACCTACAAATAAATATGCATTTAAACATTATGTTAATTTTCAAATGAGTACTCGTGAAATGAGTTGGCTACTGTAAAGTCGAATTGCTTTAATCTTAAGGGGTAACTTTGACCAAAACCCGTTTTTATTTTTTTTATTTTATTTTTTCTACAGAACACACTTTACAATTTTAATTATTTAGGTACTTACCTTAAAGTGTTTTTTACTTACCTAAATGTGAAAAAAAATAGCATGAATGGAATATAATGTAGGTAAGTAATGTTTATTTGAGTCAATGCAACCCTCACTTGGGTTAAAGTAGCCCAACTGTAAAATAAGATTATAACTTATCGAATTGAATTTGATCTAATTTTAAGTTTTCCAACAAATAAAATATACTTACCTATGATCTAACATACCTAATCTATTATATAAAAATAAGTCGGGTTTTCCTTCCTGGCGCTATAACTCCAGATCGCACGAACCGATTTGGCTAATTTTGGTTTTTAATTATTCGTGGAAGTCCAGGGAAGGTTTGTAAGTAGAGAAAATTAAAAAAACGTCTTGGAAAAATGTAAAATCAACATCTTTCTATACTCCCATATAAAAGTGATTGACGGTAAGTGACAGAAGACTTTGACAGATCTTTGACGAAACAATTGGACGGGCAGGACGACATCTGCCGGGGCCGCTAGTATTATAATAAAATTAAAAGCAATCCCGAAAGTGACTCCTCACACGCGGGCGCGGTGACGGTAATGACAGAATGACACATTGCCCTAGTAATGGTGAAATGACACATTGCTCCGGTAATGACATGTTAACCTGATTCCCTCACTAGCACCTTCTGCTTCATTTACCATCACGCATGTTTTCGCGTGTCACTTTATATGTTTTTCATTTAAAATATGGGTGAAATAAATTTATCAACATAATTATCATAGTACGGCTTAATTGTTATGGTAAAGGATTACAATGACAGGTAAATATTAAAAGTGTAACTACATAATTTTAAAGAAATATTGTTGACTAGCGGTTCGCCCCGGCTTCGCACGGATCCCTATTTTTTTTCAAAATATTCTATAGCCTATGTTACTCAGGGTGAACGTAGCTTCCCAACAGTGAAAGAATTATTAAAATCGGTCAGTAGTTTTTGAGCCTATTCATTACAAACATACAAAAATAGGTACAAATCTTTCCTCTTTATAATATTAGTATAGATTAAGTAGACCGTACATTTTGTACAAATTTATTTATTCTTCTGACAATTACAAAAAGGTTCTTCAACGATTTAAATTTAACTGCGCAATCGCTAACCTAAAATAATTATAATATAATATTTTCAAAATCAAACTTCACTTTAATTGTATATTTTTAGACATATGGTTTTTCACCCTCTTTAACCCCTTAATTAGATTTTAAAATGACATCACAAAAACTAGGTTGCAATGTTTTAGTGGAATGACATTACTGTACTTTGGGGAGGGTGATGACGGGATGCTCCATGAATGACGTAGGTAGATTTTTTGTTTCTGTTAGTGAATAAACAAACCCCATTCACTTAGCGGGAAGTGCGGTGCCGCCGCGTCATTGTGCGGTAATGACGTATTTCCGGTTGGGAACCTGCAGAACCGAAATTGGTGTTTCAGGGCCGCATTGAAGGTGAGATCTGAAAACATTATTGTTTTCGTTATCTATAAGAATATCATTATGATTGGGAATTGAGGAAAGTTTATGAAAAACTAGCTGTGCCCGCGACTTCGTCCCCGTGGAATAGTAATTCTTCATAAGCCTTCATATTTTCCCCGTTTTTTACACATTTTCCACTATTTCTTCGCTCCTGATTGTCGCAGCGCGATGTTATACCTATAGCCTAAAGCCTTCCGCGATAAATGGTCTATCCAACAAAAAAATAATTTTTGAATTAGAATCAGTAGTTCCTGAGATTAGCGCGTACAAACAAACTCTTCTCGCTTTATAATATTAGTATAGATATAAAGTAGGTATGTAAAGGCATTCGAGTTTTACTAACTTGTATTGATTTCATAATCATTTGGTTTTATTATTCTACAATAATTAACGCAAATAAAATTACATCGGCGACATCAATTTCAGTAATAAAAAATTGTATTCTTTATCATAAGAATTAAACATTTAAAACGGATTTAACTAGCGTATTTTATGTTATTTGCTGACGTTTCGAAAACTTTATAACGTTCCGATATTCGTAGCACAACAGTTTACTGAGCTGATGATAGTCTATCGCTAAAACAAAACTTTCGTTAGTTCTTTTTACAAATTGAAAATTTTGCTTCAATGTCACAAGTTCTTATATTATTTCCTTAATTTAGGTAAATTATTTCTTACAGTGTTCATTATTTTATTTTTGGCTCAAATATTGTAACGTAGTCTCGCTTTAATAATATTATTATCCCCGTAGCAGGTAACCAACAATATTCCAACAATCCGAGCCTCATAGGAAGACTAAAGCAAAGTTTGTACCGGTAGGTACTTAAAACTTCTACGCAGCTTACCTGATGTACCCTCCCAGCTACTACCCCTGTAGTGTTCAAAGACATAGATTTAAACAATAATTTTACAAGATATTATCTTATCTACCTAATTATAGAATGATATCACTCTAATATTATAAACGCGAAAGTTTGCAGTCAATATGGATATTTAAATCTTTAAATATATATTATATGTACCTATGGCTTCCCATTCCTTCGCGCAAAAACTACAGTTAGAATAAATTTAAATTTAACCAAAAAAAAATAACATGTAGGCGTAATTTATAAAGATATAGTGTTTTATGTTTTGTTTGTATTATCAATGTGTATTCTGTATTATTATGTTTATCCAACCGATCATAGTATAATTACTATCATTCGTCTCTAATGAGACCTCATGGTATAATAATATTATGGGTCATTTTCAAATTTTGTATAGGTACCTAATTGAATTCCTAGAATGAGAATCCAGTCACCCGAGAATTATGTTAAGTGGTACCTGCTTCCTGTAAAACAGCCTTGCTGTCAACTTAACGAGCATCGATTCCTTTCTAAGTTTTTTTTACTCAATCAATCCTAAAAATTTCAACTTTTCTAAAATCACGTAGCTCAAAACTTTGCACATTGACTAGGAAATTGTGAAATGGGAAAATATTAATATAATAAAGAGGCAAGGTTTGTTTAGATTGAATAGTCCAATACGGCTGGACCGGTTTGAAAAAATCTTTCACTTTTGGGAAGCTACACTATTCGTGAGAGACATATAAATAGGCTATATTAGATTTTGAAAAATAAACGGATACGTGTGAAGCCAGGGCGGATTGCTAGTAATTAAAATAACAAGTTTCTAACCAATTTTTCAGCGTCGTCTATCGGCCATGACCCGACGATGTCGTTAGGAGAATGATAAAAACGCAGTTAATTTGTCTGAAGCTTGCGTGCGAACAAGTCTAGATTGTCTAGTCTAGCCTTCGCACGCATTAAAAAAAAAACAGAACAAAACTATTTTTAATAATTTCTGATGCTTTTACGGTTAGGTATTTTACATTGGATTGAGACAATTGTAACGGATTACGTTTCTAAAAATTTAATATTTTATACTTGGTTGTAGTGGACTGAGCTGACTGTAGTCGATAAAGACGTATCGAGAACTTCACAGTTACCATATTCGTAGCAGACTAAGTTGATGATCGTCATCCCTACTAATATTATAAATGCGATAGTAACTCTGTCTGTCTGTCTATCTGTCTGTTATGCTTTCACGCTAAAACTACTGGACCGATTTCAATGAAATTTGGTACAAAGAAAGTCTGGAGCCTGAGAACGGACATAGGCTACTTTTTAATCGACTGCAAAAAAGGAGGAGTTCCACGCGGACGAAGTCGCGGGCGGCCGCTAGTTTTTAATAATTTCTGATGCTTTTACGGCTAGGTATTTTACATTGGATTGAGACAATTCTAACGGATTACGTTTCAAATACTTTACATTTTATACTCGGTTGTAGTGGACTGGGCTGACTGTAGTCGATAAAGAGGTATCGAGAATATCACAGTTACCATATTCGTAGCAGACTAAGTTGATGATCGTCATCCCTACTAATATTATAAATGCGATAGTAACTCTGTCTGTCTGTCTATCTGTCTGTTACGCTTTCACGCTAAAACTACTGGACCGATTTCAATGAAATTTGGTACAAAGAAAGTCTGGAGCCTGAGAACGGACATAGGCTACTTTTTAACCGACTGCAAAAAAGGAAGAGTTCCATGCGGACGAAGTCGCGGGCAGAAGCTAGTTTTATATAATCACTTTAATTACAAAGGCTTAAGAGCCTTCTTTCAGGAGTCTCGCCAACTCGCCACCCGTCCGGTTTTGCAGTGAAGGCCCATTAGCTGGCCAACTGCGCTTCAGTATTCAGTTCGAAAAAAAAACAAAAACTTTAATTAATCTTTACCGTAAAAACCATTATGAATGTACGTAAACTCTTTATTGCACAACAAAGTAGATTCAGATATTGAAGCGATAACAATACAAATGTACACAGAGGAACTTATCCCTTTAAGGGATTTCTTCCACTTAACCTTTGGGCGATGAGAGATTATGATTAGAGCATAGGTAAGACAAAAAATATGTGTACAACTTCACAATACCTGTTACAACATAAATGTTTTAAATTATACCGTTGTAAGGTAGAAAATAGAGAATTAACTGAGAACTGAATTTTACTATTATAAATTCAAATGAGGTTTTACATTGTAACACAAAACTTAAATAGAAAATGTTACTGTTGGAATCTTGCGGATTTTTCCGCCCTCTTTTTTACATAGCTAGAATATGAAATAAAATTCCATATTTTTCCTTTTTAAAAACATAATACTTTCTACTATTGAAATAACTTAAGTAAGACGTGATCTCGCATATAAAATATATAACCATTTAGGATTAAATGTACCTAAGCATTTTTGTAAGAACATTTTGCATTTTGACGGCCTGTTGGTCTAGTGGTTAGAGAAACCGGAGGTCGCGGGTTCGAATCCCGCTAGGGGCAGATGTCAATGTGATGAGCACTGGCATCTGTACCTGAGTCTTGGATGTCTTATATGTATTTATGTATATTTATCCGTTGTCTAGTACCCATAACACAAGCAAAGCTTTGCTTAAAATGGGACTAGATAATTGGTGTGAATTGTCCAAAGATATTTATTTATTTTATTATTTATTTATTTTTCTATTCTATTTTGTTTAATAACGAGGTGAAGCCTTTTTGATTACAACACGACAACAAAACCAAAAATAAAATATCAAAAATAAAGATTGAAATACCTACGTTACTATTACATTACCTACGGGGTAAAGATCATCTTGAAAATATATGAATAAGCAAATAAATATTTTTTTTATTAAGACCAAGTACCTACCTTCCATACCTACTCAAGAATCTCATAATGTCACGATCTTTTAAATATTTCGATTACAGTGAAAAAATGTACTGTCCTTATAACCTTTCTATCCAATAGGAAGTTTACTCAATCCATCGCTCGACCAGTGGAGCGACCACGCAAGAAATCTGCCAACAAATCCGAACATCCTTTGCGGATTTCCAGTTGCCAGGCGAACCTCAGTTGACACCGAAACGCCGCAAGGGGTGGTCGCTTTCCCCTTCAAATCGTACTTCTCACTATTCTACCCTAAACTTTTTTTTTCCAGTACCTAATTAAAAACAATTTAGAAAAAAATAACTTTAAAAAAAAACAAACACGTAATTTCTTTCTGAATTTGGAATCTACAGGTGGGATGGGTGCGCACGCGGGTGAACCCATTCTAATAATAATAAATCCCAAATGCCAAATTGAATTCTAAGTGACTGTCATTAAGTCTATATTGCTTCGCGAACGTCTTAGTTAAATAAACGGTTTAAAATGTGAAATTACATTCCCATTTCAAAATACGAATTTTGATGTTCTAGAATGTAAATGCTTGGAATAAATCTTGAATTAAGAAGCTTGAATTTAAAATAAGAATTATTAATTGTTGTTTGTGGCCTAAATTTGTTGCTGTGATAAGGTTTATAAGAATAATTGTTGTGTTCTTGTTTGAAACATATCTAAATGTTATAAAGGTTTGTATCGTAATCACTTAAACTAATTAAGGAGCGTTTTGGCATTATTAACGTCAAGTGTGGCTCGTTATTTATATTCACTAAGTTTATAATAATAATTTCTGATGATTTTATTTATTATATTAAAATAGTACATTACGCACCAAGGCCAGTAAAATAAAAAATGTCTCTGATCACATGTAATTGTCGTCCGAGGCGAAGCCGAGGTTGATAAAAATTTGATCTGAGGCTTTTTTATTTTACTGGCCGAGGTCAGTATACTATTTTTCAGTTCGACGAAGCCAGAAAGCGGAAATTTCATTTAGCGAAGCGGCCACAAAGTTGGCGCTTTCTGGCCGGAGGACGGAAAAATAAGTTAAGTTGTTAGTGTAAAATCTCTTCTGTGTTACTTTAATTGTTTTATTCTCAATTTTATAATGTTTCATTAGGTACTCAATATACTTGCTCCATTTAAAATGATTAGGTATTGGAATGAAACAACTTTAAACGGATTTACTCGAGTATTTTATTTTATTGGCTGACGTTTCGGAGCCTTTACAGATTCCATAATCGTAGCACGGAGGCATCAGATATTATTATGATTATCTCACCTCTCTTGGCGCACTGCAAGATAAAGGCTGTTATTGTAGGTACACTTTTTTGTACACAATTCAAAGGTACATTACTACCTATGGATTGTGTACAGTGTCGGTATATAGGCTACTCGTATTGAGCATTTTCAAACCGCTTTGCGTATATATATAGCAACTCTCCCGAACTTCAATCGTTTAAAAACTACCTATTTTATAACATTATACTTAACCGTAATAAAAACCAAAAAATAATTTTTAATAACCTTTATTTGTATTAATGAACATATTATTATTTCAGTTGAAAATAGTATAGGTAATGTGATTATTCTAAAATAATTTATATTTGAATTCGGTTTTGAGAAATAACAGACAAAAGTGTTCTCTAATTCTCGTACAAAAACGATTGTTTTGAATGGTTTTCTCATAATTATTGTAATGAGATTTTTAATACAGGCGTTGTTACCCACAAATTTAACATACTTAATATGACTTTCATTTTGTTTATTTGACAAGCTTTCAAAGGGAATATGTCACGAATGGCTTTTTGCGAAAGCTCAATAAAGCTTCACACAAAAGCTTTAACATATTATTATTGCGGCGTGTTATTGTAACGATAAGCGTTATATTAAACGGTTATTAATAACTAATATTATAAAGAGGAAAGATTTGTACCTATTTTTGTATGTTTGTAATGAATAGGCTCAAAAACAACTGAACCGATTTTAATAATTCTTTCACTGTTGGGAAGCTATGTTCACCCTGAGTAACATAGGCTATAGAATATTTTGAAAAAAAATAGGGATCCGTGCGAAGCCGGGGCGAACCGCTAGTATCAAATAATTATATTGGGATAAAATAAATATAATCTTTATGAATTACGTATGTAGTTTAAAATCTGAGGTGAGGAATTACATAATGAACGATATTTAAATTTGTAATTTCAATATGCGGTACTTATTCGAAATTATCAGGTAAAAATAAAATACCTTCATTCAAGTTCATTCATATGTAGGTACGTGACCGGTCGATGTGGTCACCGTTGCAGGAGTCCTATGTCCAGAAGTGGACGTTTTTGGTTGATATGATGATGGTACGTCACGTATACAAATTAGGTTAAGTGTCTTTATATTATACATAAATATATTTCGTAAGCTTAAGACTGAGTTGATATTAGGTACCTACGGTTTAAATAAATAACTACCTACCTACTAGGTTTTCTACAAATTATTCAAAAGTCGTCTATATTTTAATCGTAGAAAAATCAGTTTGCATTATTATAAAATATATTATTCATTGAAATGAAACAATTATTAACGGATTTAACTCGCGTTTTTTTTTTCTTTTTCTGACATTCCCTGACCGACGACCTACATCATTATGACATATTATAATATTATTATGTATTATATCACAGTTATCTCTAGATCTAATAGATGACGACTTTCGTAACTTCAAATCTTCTTCAGAATACCCTCTTTTTGTGAGTGTATTGTGGATTTAGAAGTTTCCAGAGACAGGGGTTTGAGGACTAAGTGCCTATTTTTGCGCGAAAGTTGAGCCTCTATAAAACACGACGCGTTAGTTTGGAGTGAATGTCAAAATTGATAAATGGATTTTGGGTACTAAGATTATTATTTACTAGCGACCTGTCCCGGCTTCACACGGGTGCGAACCAATCTCTTGAATCACTCTAATTAAAACAGCTTCTTCAAAATCCGTTGCGTAGTTTTAAAGATTTAAGCATACATATCGACGGACAGACAGCGACAGCGACTTTATCTTAAACTGTGTATTGATTTAGTGATTGTTTTTGTCAATGACAATTCATTCATTTGGAAAAGTTCTTCTTTTTACCTAGTTTCTCACCGTAGGTATATTAATAATAATTTGAAACAATATGCCGGTCAAAAAACCTTGTGATTGTGTGATTGAGCAGTCATATTCTACCAGTGACAGTTGGGTCACAAACTTGTAAATTTTTTATGTGTTACAAGTTTCAACAGATTTTATATAGTGCATAGTTGTGTAAAATCCTGTCTTGTATGCTGATGCTATATAAATATTGTATCAATGAATGGATGCATATATACCTATATAATATAGAACTTGCACGTTACTCTCTGATTTTATTATTTCGTACGTAATTACATTACGAGACTTACCTCCTACTCAATTACTTATTTATTTACATCGAGCCGGCAAATATTTGTTGTTTGTATAAATGTTTGCGCAAACATTTTGATTTCAGCTTTCACTAACGATACCCTGTTGAACGAATAAACAGACAGTATAAACATAATATTAAATATACGTAAATAATAAACATAATAATAGATAGCGGCCCGTCCCGGCTTCGCACGGGGGGACTTAAGATTTTTTTAAGGCCTCAGAAACGATACTTTTCCCCCGTTTTTGAAACATTTTCGGTTACTGCTCCGCAACTATAAGACCTAGCGTGATATTATATAGCCTATGTTACTCGGGGATAATGTAGCTTTCAAAAGGTGAAAGAATTTTTGAAATCGGTCCAGTAGTTTCGGAGCCTATTCATTACAAACATACAAAAATACAAAAATACAAATCTTTCCTCTTTATAATATTAAGTAGGTATAGATGTCGCATTTAAAATTGAATTAGTATTCTTAACAATCTTGTTTTTTCCCAGGAAGCTAATAAATATTTTGCCAATTAATCCGTCAGTCGCATTATCGTTTATAAGTAGGTATACCTATTTCCACTTTTATGGATAAAAACAAAAAAGAGACAGATAAAGCGCACCAAATTTTAGAAGTAGGCGATTGTGACGTCACTTTATTGTGAACACTGTGACAGACGTCACGCGGAACTTTAACGGGATATATTTTTATATCTTATCATCCTACTAATATTATAAATGCGAAAGTAACTCTGTCTGTCTGTCTGTCTGTCTGTTACGCTTTCAAGCTAAAACTACTGAACCGATTTAAATGAAATTTGGTACAAAGAAAGTCTGGAGCCTGAGAAAGGACATAGGTAGGCTACTTTTTAACCGACTGCAAAAAGGAGGAGTTCCGCGCGGACGAAGTCGCGGGCAGAAGCTAGTATCTTATATAAATAAAAATTTATTGCTGTTCGTTAGTCTCGCTAAAACTCGGGAACGGCTAAACCGATTTTGGTATTGGTATTTGATTTAATATTCGTGGCAGTCCAGGGCAGGTTTAAACGATGAGAAAATTAAAAAAAAATACCTATATGAACGCAGTACGAAGTTTACTGGGTCCGCTAGTCTATACTAATACTAATACTAATACTAATATACTAATACTAATAATATTATAAAGAGGAAAGATTTGTATTTTTGTATTTTTGTATGTTTGTAATGAATAGGCTCCGAAACTACTGGACCGATTTCAAAAATTCTTTCACCTTTGGAAAGCTACATTATCCCCGAGTAACATAGGCTATATAATATCACGCTAGGTCTTATAGTTGCGGAGCAGTAACCGAAAATGTTTCAAAAACAGGGGAAAAGTATCGTTTCTGAGGCCTTAAAAAAATCTTAAGTCCCCCCGTGCGAAGCCGGGACGGGCCGCTAGTAAGTAATAACTTAATAATCGTACTAGCGGACTTTGTAATTTTTTCCAGCCCATTTATTCATTGGCTCATTCCCAGTGCTCCTATAAATCAAAATTGGGAATTAATAACAAAAGCAAAAACCCTGTTTCAATCAACGGTTCACGATGTCACAAAATAAACCAATTTCTTTTTCGTTCCGCTTTGTATGACAAAACTGGTCACATACAACTTCAAGCACACGATACGATAATATTGTGACGTTCTAATACCTACTCGCTTATTATTAAGACCCTATCCGCCTATTTCAATTTAATATTGCTTTGCATTTTTTACAAATACTTCAAACAGTACAGGAATTTATTTTCCATTCTTACTTATACGCGGTTTCACTAAAAAATATAAATCGGTAACAATGATAAAATCTCCTAATATTATCACATCATGTATTATACGCAAAAAGGTGTGACAATAGATAGCTATAAACCTAATCATTTTATTTATTTACGAAAAAACACACAACACTAACAATTAAATAAATAATGTAGAAATGATAATATTATATTATTATTAATTGTAAAAATTTAAAATTTGATTGTAAAATTATATAAATTGTATTTACTGCAAATGACTGTTAATTAAGCTAGTAGTAAGAAATTTACTTGTAAATCTGTAATATTTTTACCAATAAATTATCTGAATCAGAATCTGAAACCTCATAGATACCTACATAATTATAACATTACAGATAAATCCAAAGCGTTATATTCTGGTTCAAAACACTAGCTTATATTTGCTAATTAATTATATTCTACTCGTACTTCGACCATTTCCTTTCATTCTATCATCACCCTGATATTTGACATATACCTTTAAATTGAAAACTGTGTGACAATTCTGTCAGTGGGGATCATAGAAAGACTTTAAAATTGAAACAGCGTATTAATGTTCTGTATCTGGTTCATATACATAACTAGCGGCCCCAGCAGACGTCGTCCTGCCCGTCCGATTGTTTCTTCAAAGATCTGTCAAAGTCTTCTGTCACTTCTTCATAAGGCTTCATATTTTCCCCGTTTTTTACACATTTTCCACTGTTTCTTCGCTCCTGTTGGTCGCAGCGTGATGTTATATAGCCTAAAACCTTCCTCGATAAATGGTCTATCCAACAAAAATTTATTTTTTTAATTCGAACCAGTAGTCCCTGAGATTAGCGCGTTCAAACAAACAAACAAACAAACTCTTCAGCTTTATAAAATTAGTATAGATGTCACAGACATTCGTTTTTTAATAGGGCTAAGGGTAAAGAAAACGAAATTCAATTTAAACCGTCAAATAGATTATTAAAAAATAAGTGCTTCTAAAGTTTGTGACGTCACAATAAAGTACAATTTATACTATGCCGTGACGTGCCTTCTATCCCGAACTTTGGAAGTACTTATATTTGGCATTGATTGAGAGCAGAAAAAATACGTGTCCAACATTTTTTGGAAATCTACTTGATATACCTACTGACAAAAAAAGCTTTCGCCACGTCACCCGTGTTTCGACTTGCCGGCTGCCGCACTGTTGCATTGTGAATAACAAGTAGGATTGTTTCACAGTGACAAGCGTGGTTCATTTGTTTTTCCACGGTGATTTTGTGTGAACAATTGAAATGTTGGCATTTCAGTTTAGGTATCAATGGATTTATGGAAAGGGAGCACGACGTGTAGTTAATTAATCCCTTACCACGGCGAATTGATTAATAATACTTGTATTGTTTATTAAATACTACCTTCTGCCCGCGACTTCGTCCACGTAGAACTCCTTCTTTTTTGCAGTCGGTTAAAAAGTAGCCTATGTTCTTTCTCAGGCTCCAGACTTTCTTTGTACCAAATTTCATATAAATCGGTCCAGTAGTTTTAGCGTGAAAGCGTAACAGACAGACAGACAGACAGAGTTACTTTCGCATTTATAATATTAGTTAGGATGTTTTTGAAGAGCATATTATTAAAGCATTGTACGTTAGATATCAGATGATTATGATAATTTTAATTTCAGTATCAAATAGTAATGGACACCTATTAGGAATATAGTTCCATGCCAATTGTTGTTATAATATATTGAGTTTTATTTGAATCTTAATAACTTCCTAATTTGTTATCTCTTTTGATAAAACTTTTCAAACCTTCACTAATTTCAAAATCAATGACGGCCTATTGATTGTATTTACCTAATATCCATAGTACAAGCTTTGCTTAGTTTGAGGTTAGACCGGCTTCAGAATATTTTACAAAGATATTTATTTTTAATAAATAAATCACAGTTCCCATATTCGTAATACGACTGAGAAAAGTCACTCTCAGACTATCGTCGTTGCATATTATTATGTTAAAAAACTTGTACTTACTGTAAGTAAATTACTGTTTTCTGTCTCCCTGCATATACCTTTGGCTTTTTAGCGGTACCTACTGCAGGCTTTGTGGCGTGACCAGTAACAAATTGCTTTATGCAAATACGCATACAACTGTACAGGGAACGAGCGCCGTGGATATCGGAGTTCCCTGCCTGTTAAATTTAAAAAAAATGTTTATAAATAAACAGTTAATTTTATAATAATAATTTCGTAGCATTACTGAACTGACGATAGACTTTAGCGTTAGACTATGGTACTACGAATATGGGAACTGTAAAGTTTTTAAAACGTCACCAATGAATTAAAATACGCGAGTTAAATCCGCTAAAGTTGTTTCATTCCTATGTATATAGGTATAATAACTGCGAATGCATCAGAAATTATTACGCAAGTTCAATTTGTTACAGTGGTTTCATTCCAATGTGTTATAACCGCGAAAGCATCAGAAATTATTATACGTACTTAGGTAGGTTTTCTTTTGTTAAAATTGTACCTGTACCTATTTATGAGTACCGATTCGCACTTGACATTTCCGTGCTCTACAGTAATACCGAGGATTAAAATAAGCTAATGGAGTACTCTGATAAACATGAATCCGATTTATATACTTACCTGTAATTACTTAATATGAGTACCTATATATATATATATGGCTCCCAAGAATCAAATTTACACGCTATATAAGTATAAGTTAAAGGCGGATATTACCGACTTCTTACCTAATAAATAATTCTATTTAAGTACCTAATTTTCAAAGTTCATCTAAACGTTTGAGCAGTTTATAATTCTCCATACAAATTTCTATCCCCCAATTTCTCCTATCCGGTCCCGTCCGGTTTTGCAGTGAAGGCCCATTAGCTGGCCAACTGCGCTTCAGTATTCAGTTCGAAAAAAAAAAAAAAATTCTCCTCATGGGATTATTTTGGTATAAAAATCTTAAGTCTGTTCCTGGAACTACCATACCAAATTTCATTTAAAGTGTGAAGAGGTAACAGAAGACAGATAGACATACATTCATATATATATAACACAAGCGGTCCCGGCAGACGTCATCCTGCCAGTTCAAAGTTCAAATTGACTTTAGTTAGACAACGTTTGTATGGGAAAAGAAAAGGGCTGTTTTTAGGGTTTTCCCGGCAATCATTTGAATTTTTCTTGTTGTATAAACCATCCTTGGATTTCAGCGAACATCTAAAAAAAAGGATCAGCCAAATTGGTCCAAGCGTTGTAGAGTTATGCGCTTACCAACACATTTTGCGATTCATTTTTATATATATAGATAGATTAGCACGGATTATATATTCTACGGAGTAAAGTATTATTTATTTCTTACAGTGTGGTTAGTCTTGTTACTCTTTAATTATAAAATATTAAACATTAAACAACATTAAAGTGCTATGAGTGAGACAGTAATGACGGTGCCTATACGTAGTCGCATGTCCATTTAAAGTAGATTCCAATTATATCTAATCATTGCATCACAAGTGTTTTAAAATAAAATATAGTAAACTAAAAGTGTGCTTAGTGGAAACAAGTGAAGTGAATACGGTAATAACGTAACAAAAAGGTGTTATTGGATTTTGTAAATTAATCGTTATTTATCGGTGTTGTAAATGGAAATATATATACTTCTATTTGTAACAAATCAATAACAGTAATGATGAATTTTAATGACATTTGGGTGCCTAAAATTTCGAAAACTTATAATGATCAAGTACCTATAATTGTTGAAATGGAGTAAATTTAAGTGAATTCTACGATGAACACAGTACAGAGCACCGGGGGACACGGTGGGTCCATGAAAAAGGACTCCAAACATGAAAAGGTAGGTGACAAAGAATATTATAATGATATTTTTGTACAAAGAGAAGAGTAGAAAAATTTTCGTTACCCAGTGGGATTCGAACCCACGCCTATGCCTTTACTAGCGGCAGCGTGCTGAACCATTACACTATAGGGTACCATAGTGGTCTCTTGTCTTTGTACAAAAATATCATTATAATTAAAAACCAAATTGAACCAAAAATATCAATCGAATTTCGATTGATAGATCGTATAATTAATATAAAGAATATTATTTATAATTCGCTAAGTATCTATATCGTAAAAAGCATACTTATAGGAAAAGAAAAATAAATTACAAATGAAAAATAGTTTATTTCAGATAAATACAGCCGGTTGAGTGATTGAAATGTATTTGCAGTTTTGGTATTATTCTTTGTTTTTTTTTAACATAGGTAATTTATTTGGAGGTTATAATGTAGTATGGTTAAAGTGATAAGTACTATTTCTCATAATGCAAATGTAACATCTTTACAAAGGCGAACAGAAAAGGTTAGATAAAAAAAATATTATGGCGATGATGAGGAATAGGAGTAGGGTGATCCGTTCAACAATTAACCACATAAAATTCAAACCATCATACTTCGTAATTTTTCATTCCGATATTTTTTTTCTATATCCTGTTCAATAGCCGGGTTCATTAGCTACATATTGGCATATAATAAATGTTCATTTTCTACACGGTTTTTGAGACAAAAATATTTAAAACAAAAATGGGAATTGGCTAACTGTATCCACACCATCGTACACAATTAACCGGGGGGGTATGCAACAGATAGCCATTGAGTGAAAAGTTAAGTCAAATTAAATCCCTTAATATAAAAAGTTTTGTATTTTGAAGTAATGACGAAACGAGTGTTTTATCTCTGATTAAACGGTAGTTTGGTAAAATATTAAAGAAAATATTACGTATAATATAACATTTTAATTATTATTATGCCTAACACCTAATTATCTTTTTTTATAACTTTAACCGAATGTCTCCATTTTTACGCTATTGTTTCCTGGTATGCTCCATCTAAAATACTCATAAAATTAATAATTTTCCCAAAAAAAATTGTTCTATTGCCCATTTTGGTTAATTGTGGACCAACCCCCACCCAAAGCCGTTCCGCTGACTTCACTTTTAAATGCGCGTCGCTACTCACGTGATACTTACACTAAATGAAGCACGTTTAGTTAGTCTACTCAGCAACGCTACAATAATTCTTGTAATATGAAATGAAAAGATGTTAGGAGAAAAAGAATTCAAGATTTTTTTTTAACTTTTTCCATCATAAAACACAAATGTCGTACTACCACGAAGGATGCCGACGCAAGCCTACCGCAAACTGGGGAGCAGGGAGTTGGGTACCCGTTGCATCATAACCGCGCGGTGGCACAAAATGGTGACGTCACGTTTATGAAATATAGCCGTGACTAACTGTGTACGAGTGGTTAACTGTTGAACGTCCGACCCTAATATTATTTGAAATATTCTTTAATTTCTTCAACTAACCTACACTTGAACAACGGCCATTGTAGTCGACTTCGTCCCCAGCGCATAACGCTCTGAAAAAAAAGGTTTAATTCAAATTAACTATTTTTGTATTAGGTATGTAATTTTATTTATAAAAAAAAACTAGATATATTATAATAATTAAAATTTATTTAAGGACAATGTTTAAATACTCTCAGCGTTGGACTATCGTCAGATCAGTCTTCTACAAATATGACAACTGTAAAGTTTTCGAAATGTTCACATAAAATTAATTTAAAGCTAGTTATAATTGTTTTATTACAGTACTCTCTCTTAAGCGAGTAAAGATGAACTTATGAAAATTACCCTTGAATTCATTCAGAACAAGTAAACCTGCGTTAGTTTGAAGACTATTATTTCAAAATAATAATATTGAACGGAATTGAAAGGAATATGTTTTTATTTCGTTATTTTCAAATGAGAGAACTCTAAAGAATAGAACTAACAGCCACTCACGATGCACCACGTGGTCCATTTTTATTAGCTCAAGTTAATGGGGGAGTCAAAAAATTATGTACTAGATACCGCTAAACATTCTTTAATACTCTTGAGTGAGGCTAATTTTAAGGCTTCCACCAATGAGAGTTACGCCAACTGCCATGTTGTATTTTATTCTCCAAAAATTGCGCTTTAATGCTTTATGCCATTTTTAAGTTGCTGAGACACCAAGTTAGTTGCCCATAATTGGTGGCATCGGATAGCAAAATGTCAAAATGTCACTTGTCTGCAGTGACTCGACGTGCGGTAGTTATATTATAATGTTGAAATGTTTTTTAAAAATTATTACATGCTTAATTTTTTTTTTTTTTTTTTAATAGCTACCTACCTACTTTGTTTTTGCTATTAACTTTTAGTGAACAATAAATTACCCCTACTTTCCATTCTTAAGGGTAGGTTTCTTTTTTCCAAATTTTTATGGGACCAACTATGAGGTATGCCCTATCGATTAAAATAAGCACTATCAAAATCGGACTACTCTGTAAAAAGTTGCGCGTGGTCATACGATACAATCGGTGCGTGAAAAATTAATCATTCCCTATTTTCCTACCCTTAAGGTTGGATTTTTTTTCCAAATTAAAATGGGGTCCAAGTTCGAAGTATTACCCTTTAAAATAAAAAAAGAATTATCAAAATCGAACCACTCTATAAAAAGTTATGCGTGGTCATACAAAAAAAAAATAATGTAAGCGTCGAATTGAGAACCTCCTCCGTTTTTTTCGTCGGTTGAAAACCAAAACTATAACAGAATCGTTTAAAAAAAATACATAATATACGCGTCGACATGAGAACCATGTTTTTTCGTCGTTCGAAAGTACCATTATATTGTATTGAAGTGGAATTAGTAGTATACTTACCGACATTCATTTAAGTACGTGATTCCGCGCAAAGAGCAGACTGGTTGTGATACTTGAGAGCACCTACTCTCACATGTCTGAGCTAAGTTTTGTGTAAAACACAGTGCAGCCAGGAGAAACAAAATAACACCTAGATGGAAAAATAACACATTAGCATTGTCACAAGTTAAAAGTACTTATATATATATATAAAACAGGAGGTACCTGGTTAAGTTTTAGTTTTCGTTTCAGTTGATTTCCACTTAGTAGGGTGGAAATCATAGTGTCACAGGGTAATGCCGTAGATATTGCAATATTTAAAAAAAATGGTTCGCCCCGGCTTCGCACGGATCCCTAATTTTTTTCAAAATATTCTATAGCCTATGTTACTCAGGGTGAACGTAGCTTCCCAACAGTGAAAGAATTATTAAAATCGGTCCAGTAGTTTTTGAGCCTATTCATTACAAACATACAAAAATAGGTACAAATCTTTCCTCTTTATTTATAATATTAGAATAGATTAAAATTATCGTAATAAATCTTTTTTTACTGTATCCCTGCACTCAAAATATTAAATAACTCTACATAAGGGTCTACTCTAAAATTGTCGTTTATTGTACTCTTACGTTTTCTGCTTTATAATTACTTAAATATAATCCGGTCATTTTAGCTTATATTAGATAAAAATCTCGGAATTCGAGATACCCGGCTGTAATTTTGTAAATAGTTGTATATTGACATCCTTAAAGTTGTCTCAAAACCTACATAATAATATGGTGGGGTGTGAGCAACTATTAAATTTCAAGGTCAAAGTGTCAAAAAATCGTTATTTTTGTAAATTTCTCATTTCCTATGGGTTTTAGCTTTTTGTCTTTGTTGGCAATATTGTAGAATACAAAATTCTCTACAAATTTTGTTTAAAAAATTTTTTTATACGGTGAACCGTTTTTGAGGTATAGGCCGTAAAGCGCACCGTCACAGCCAACAGGTGCCACGGTCGAAATCACGCCATATACAGTTGATGAACTACAGATATTATTAATTGTTGATGTTTACGCATGCTACTGTGTAATGCTTATACTTATATAGTTACTTATATGGAAGTTTTTCACTATATATAAAATGAGAACATAATCATACTTACCTAATATTATAAAATAAAAAGCAAATGATCAATGTGCATAAAAAATGATAAAATCTTTAATAAGGTTAATTGCACAGCACTAATGCAAACCAGTTACAAAACAGTTATGCAAACTACCTTATATTTTTTGAACCTTTTTACCTTTTTTTTTTGCATAACTGTATAAATCACTTTAGCGTTAGACTATTGTCAGCTCAGTCGTGCTACGATTATGGAAACTGTAAAGAATCCGAAACGTCAGCTAATAAAATAAAATAAAAATACGCGAGTTAAATCCGTTAACAGTTGTTTCATTCCAATGTGTAATAACCGCGAAGGCATCAGAAATTATTAAATAGATAAGTATAAATTCCACTTACCGAAGTATTTCATGTTTTATTTTTACAATTTGTTTTTAATATTATAATGCTTTCAGCTGTGTCTGTCGTTATGCGGTAGCCAACTGGTATTACTTTGCCGTGGTAACAGCAATTTTATAGGTTCAACGATTTCTATGTATAAGGTCGTAACATGATTTTTGTATAGTCAATTTTGTTTTCATTATTTACAATCTTAAATTATTATAATATTACTAGCGGCCCCGGCAGACGTCGTCCTGCCCGTCCGATTGTTTCGTCAAAGATATGTCAAAGTCTTCTATCACTTACCGTCAATCACTTTGTATATGTTGAAAGATGTTGATTTTACACTTTTTCAAGATGTTTTTTTAATTTTCTCTACTTACAAACCTTTTTTGGGCTTCCACGAATAATTCAAGACCAAAATTAGTCAAATCGGTTCGTGCGTTCTGGAGTTATAGCGTCAGGAAGGCAAAACCGACTTATTTTTATATTATAGAATATTATATAATATAAAATAAAATAAGATAACTTTTTTTTTGATGTAGTGTAGGTACCTAGTGAATTAATAGCTTAGAAATAGATTTGTGAAAAGGTACCTAAGGATTACAGATAAAAGACAGATTACTTCATCCCTACTAATATTATAAATGCGAAAGTAACTCTGTCTGTCTGTCTGTCTGTTACGCTTTCACGCTAAAACTACTGGACCGATTTAAATGAAATTCCGACCGATTTAAAAAAATATATGTTCCACGCGGACGAAGTCGCGGGCGGAAGCTAGTAGTTTATAAAATAATATAACGTACACTGGCTGAATACACAGCTAAATATATGGCACCTGTAAAATGTTGGCACCTTTCGTGAGTCAAGCAATATATTATTATTTACTTGTTATATTATCAATATTTGAAATAAAGCTTCAACGATAACTTTGTTGTATGTATACAGTCAATGTATCATCTAAATATACAAAAACGATACTTACCAGTGTCAAAATGACATGTTTGTACGTTTTGATTTTGTCAGTTACATCTTTTTGCATTAAGTGTCGATCACATGTCATGATACTACCTCTTATACAATTATTTTCGGTACTATTTAAACAGGTGTATTGTAAAACAATTATTTGAACTAAGAGCCTAAGTATTATAAAAGATGACGACTCCCGAGTTAAGAACAAAAGGAAAATTTTAACAATATAAAATAATGTTTGCATATTTCCTTAGAACTACTGTTACGGATTTAACTTATGTATTTTCTTTTATTGGCTAACGTTATTTGTGCAATAACCGCGAAAGCATCAGAAAGTATCATGTACCTATTTTATTTTATATGCTGACTCTGAAAATCCGATGGACTTTTGCCCGCCACTTTATCCGCGTACTTTTTAACTTCGTTAGGGCTCGAATTTCAATAAAAAACAAAATACGTGTACCGTCAATTCTGTTAATGCTAATTGAGAGGTCGATATGCAAAATTTTAAATAGATTGGACCAAAGAGTCACGTTGTCCCATACAAACTTTGCCCCCCTTTTCGTCTCTTTAGGGGTAAAATTTCTGAAAATTACTTCTTTTCGGATGCCATACGATACATCGTATAAATAGCACACACTCATAGTTTTTAGACCATTTGCATATACCTACAATATTGTTGATTGTACTTGTATGCAACGGTCATTCGGTATTAGATGCATATTGAAAAACAAACCTTGGTCAATAAAAGAGACTGGAATGAAACAACTATGAATGAATGTATAACTTGCGCATTTTATTTTATTGGCTGACGTTTCGGAACCTTTACAGTTTCCATTATCGTAGTCGAACGCTAAAGTGATAGCTTTATGCTATAGTGTAAATAAATTACGCTATTTAAATAATATCATAAAATCCGTTCATAGTTAGGTATTTCATTCCAATGTGCGCCACGAAGGCATCTTAAATTAATGAAATAAAAAAGAATCTTTAACTCATACTAGTGTCTATGATGATTTTGATTATACCAGTCAGAACCTTTTTAACCTCTTTTACTGGATTGTTTAATGCAGTTATAACATTTCTTATTCATACATTTATTTTATTTTGTGGTACGAATTAAAAACGATTTTCATAGAACACACGTATTTATTGTTGCATCACAAAGATAACATTAATAAGCTTCAGTTAATCTGGTCCATTTATGAGACGGTTGCGTCACAGCGGCCTTGTCTTGCTACAGTGTCACCGGCGCATCCGGCCCTGAAAAAAAAACGAATGTAAATGTTCTTGTTTAAAACTAATAGTTAATTTTAATAATAGTCGTAGCTTAGTAATTTCTGAAGCCTTCACGGTTATTATACACTAGCTTCTGCCCGCGACTTCGTCCGCATGGAACTCCTCCTTTTTTGCAGTCGGTTAAAAAGTAGCCTATGTCCTTTCTCAGGTTCCAGACTTTCTTTGTACCAAATTTCATTTAAATCGATCCAGTAGTTTTAACGTGAAAGCGTAACAGACAGACAGACAGACAGAGTTACTTTCGCATTTATAATATTAGTAGGGATAGTAGGGAAGTAGGGATTGGAATGAAACAACTATACAAGGATTGGAAGATAGTCATAAGCTAAGACTGTTGTTAGCTACGATCATGGAAACTGTAAAAGTTTAAAAACGTCAACCAACAAAATAAAATACACGAGTTAAATCCGTTGATAGTCTTGAAGACTAGGTAATTTTTGGAAATTAAACTTTATGAACATGTTTATTAAGTTTGATTGATAATATAAATTTGGCATCATTCAATGGCTAATTGTAGGAATGTGTAGAAAATCGATATGTTAAAACACAATATAAACTAAAAAATGATACAATGTCCTATTCCCTTGAAGCAATAACAAGTATCAAAATTGAAATTACCTTCTACATGAACTTACATGTGAATCGTAAATTGATAAAGAAGTTACTTAAAATTTCCTGGTTCCTAATGAGGGCCACCGCGTGTCAGGAATCCGCTAGATGCGCTAGTGTAGAATGAGGTCTAGCTGTCATGTTCCACCAATGAGAGGCAAGCTACTGGCCTGTGATTGGTGGTACATGACAGCTGGACCTCATTCTACATTAGCGCATCTAGCGGATTTCTGACACGCGGTGGCCCTCATTGAGTTGGATTCCTCAAAAAATATTATTGCAAAAGAATTTCCCTGTTCTATAGAAACAATCGGTAAAAATAAACAATGTTAAATTAATGTGATACACCTGCGTAAATAAGGATAGACTGCGGTATTTATTTTGAACGAAACGAAATATTAATCACGAGGCAGAGATAACAATAATGGTTTGTATTATGGAATATTCTATTCCCCACAGTTTTATCTGCCCGTAGCTGAGAACTTTGAAAATTATATCCCGCGGGGACCATGTATATACCCATATAATATAGGTACATTTTGAAGCGACTTAAAAAAGAGGAAATTGTTTACATATTTCTGATATCTTCGGCGATTCCGAAATAATATTATTATGATGATTATTTTTGTAAAGTAGGATTCGGCTTACCCAGTTCATGATGACGAAACAGAACGCCTCAACGACCACTATTAAAGGGAGCGATCACGGTCTCATCAGAGGTTTAAACAAAAAAGTGTTTATTCACACCCGTATTTGTCAATTATGAAGCTAATTTAGCTTCGGTAGTTACGTACTTTTGTTGGCGGCTAGCTGTTCTTCACCTATAATGGATGCATCTAGTACCATTCTATTTTGCTTGAAAATGGCACCTAAATTCATTGTGCTAGTGTCAGTTGCTGATATCTACCTACTAAGCTTGTAATTGGTGGAGCTTGACCAAATTTTTGGCACATTTTGTCATTTACCTCGACATGCAGTAGTAAAATTAAACCCAAAAAATTTACGGAATCTTTGAAAAAGTACCTTTTTGTAGCGAATTGGAATTAGCTGCTTACCTGCATGCATTAGAGTACGTGATACCGCGCACTGAGCAGACCGGTTTGTAATCATCTTTACAGTTACATGACTGGGCTAGGTTTTGAGTGAAACACACCGCAGCAAGAAGAAGCATAATGATACCTAATGACAAAAATAACATAACGTTAGTACAATCACATGAAAAAAAAAGTATGTAGAAATTAGCAGGTAGTTTGCCTTTTATTCTTGTATCAACGGATTTACGAAAAGTAACGTGTCTATCAAAGTCTGCAGCGCTATTAGAAAGCATAACGGCCCTGGGTAGTTACAAATTAACTTACTTAAACACTTGTCTGGTATCGGCGTATCGGGGTGGATTCATTTTATCTGCCTAAATTTTCGCCATAAAAAAAATATTTAATATTGTTATGTGGAAAACCGCTTACTTAAACTTTATGAACAAGACCTTGATTTAATAAATAGCTATACCTATGTATAAATTTCACTTACCAAAGTATTTCATATTTTAAATATTTTAAACGCGTTTAATATTTATAAATGCTGTCAGCCGTGTCTGTGCGGGCAGGGGAGCAAACTGGTGAAACTTTGTTGTGATACCAATAAAGAAATTTCACAGCTTCGCCAGTTCCTATGTATAATATCGTAACTATTTTTAATTAATTTTATAATTATTCATTATTAATAGGAGACCGCCCCTGCGCTCGGATCCCTATTTTTTTTCAAAACATTCTATACCTTATCGATACCTTTGGGTTCAATTGGCGTAAAAGCCAAATTGCCACTTTTCAGGAGAGCCAAAAAACTGTTTTTGAAATCTTATTTTTCGTATAAAATTGTAAATATAAACTCTACAAAAAAGTTATATATACAAAATATGCTTGAATTTTCGGCATGAAGATAAATAAATTGTCAATATTAATCAGCCTCCTTCGGTTTAGGAAATAGCTTGGAGTTACGCCCAAGATATTTGCTCGATATGGTAATTACGTCTATGAAATATCATTAACTAAGAATGGATCTGTGACGTATCACCCATTTTAATAAATGTGGGTTAGTAATTCTTGACGTAAAACACAGTACTTACTTTGTAAATACTAGGTGTATTAACCATGTAAATATTTTATTTTTGCCAATAATATCTAAGAATCCCCTTAAAAATCATAATATTTGTGTTCTAATTAATGAAATAATATAAAGAAAAGTTAGCACAATTTATTTTCCTAAGATTGTATCAGTATTAAGGCCCAGTAGTTAAATTTTCAGCTTGTATTGTTTTATTTAGTAAAGCAAATATTAAATACTTCGTTATTTTTATTATTATCCAGCATTATATTATCTTTTTTCATAAAGAATAGTCTATATTAACAAAAAAATAATATTATGAATCAAAAACCACAAATTTGCATTATTATATAATGTTGTCATGCAATTATTTGTTATTCGTCTTTGAATTAGACAACAAAACATATAAAAACAAACAAAATAAAAATCTATAATGACTAGGGTATGTATAACAAGGGCTACCTGGAAAAGATGAAATCAATATTGATTTAAAAACTTACTACTTACTTACATTATCTACTTAAATCACCTTTGTATTCATCTTCTTCAATTAGCCCCTGTGATATTATTTCGGAATGGTACCATTTTTCCAGAGACATTTAAAATATAGATATATTTCGCTTAAAAAATAGGCAGTTGGCAAAAACATGATCTTTTCATACGCATTTCTGTTTTATCGGTCGCCAATTCATTTGTCCTCGATAGTTTTTCCAATGCGTTTTCTATTTCTTAACAGCTTTTTTTAAGAAAAAGAATGTTAGTGTGTTTGTTGGTGCATCTTTTTTATTTCTCTGTGACGAAGTAACGGTATTCTCATTGATTTATATTTGATACTGAGTATTAATAGTACTTACGCAGATATCATCAGGTACTAAGGTGTGGATATGGATTCAATAGTGAGATTTTTTTTATTCAAGTCATGTTCTTATTTATGTAAGTATGTGCAGATTTTTATCAGATAAAACGGTTATTTTATTTGTGTTAACTTTTGCAGTACTTGATTTTTTTGAAATCTTTGTATCGTCACCAAAACATCGATGCAACAAAAGAACCAAAAATATTATTTTAAAAAATTTTCCTTGATTTAATCCGACTTTACTGTGCAAATCGTTTTTAACTCATTAGGCGAAGTTTCTATTTTGTCTAAACTAAATTAAAATAAATAAAATGCGGTGACTCAAAAATAATAAAAGAAAATTAAATTCTGTTTCAAGTCGCTAATACAGTATTCTCTGTTTCATATAATTTTATACACATACCTATATTACGTTTAAAATATTCATGTAAAAACCACCATCTTTTATAGTGAATCCTTAAAATATAGCTGTAAATGCAAGATTTTTTTGTTGGCAAACTTGATATGGACGTAAATGCCACACTATTATCAGATAGGCAGCGTTAGAAACCTAAACTTTTTAAAAATTTATTGGCGTAAAAGCCGTTAAGGTAAAATTATGGTTTATACGTCAATATACTTGACTAATAGTGAACTTACGCCGTCCGACTAGAAGTAACAATAATAATATGGTATCAAATACTGTGATGTATAAACCAATCAATGGCTGCACTGGCTTTTACAGTAGTTAATAAGAACTAAAAAGGCAATTACGGCTGACATAATTTAAGTAATTTAAGTGCTTGTCTGATACATCCAACATTTTTCATTTTTGTTAACATTTTGTGTGAAAAAGTTGGGTAGTAAAAGCCATAAAGTTGCGAATTTCGATGATCCTTATATACAGATCGATAGAGCTCAAAATTCTGAGAAAAACTGTATATATAACTCATTTTGGCCAAAATGGCTTTTACGCCAATTGAACCCAAAGGTATCGTTATGTTACTCAGGATAAATGTAGCTTTTCAATGGTGTAAGAATTTTTGAAATCGCGTGAGCTGTTTTTGAATATATTTATTACAAACAAATATATACACCTCGCACAAAAATACATTTTTTTTTTATAATACTTAGTAGTTATTAATAGTACCTATTAGGTTATTACGTTAGGTTTCTAAATAAGATGCTTGAAAAATAAATACCTAACTCTTACTGTCAAAATACACAACATTCTATCACTTACCTATATGGTATCTGTCAAATTTAAGTACATAGCTTGTTTAATTATGAGTATTTAAAATCAATTTTCTATAATTTGATGCATCCACGCAGTAAATATATTGTAATAATAAATGATTGAGAAAATAATTCAGTGTTAAAAAAAATGTACGTAATAATTATTATTTACCTCTTTTTGCATTAAAAGTGTCTACACTACCTGTAATCTATTTTTTTTCGGTTCTATTTTAACAGCTGTATTTGAACTAAAAAAAATTACATTATAAATAACTGGCCTTGGGGGTGATACAAAAGAAGAGACAATGTTTTAACAGTATAGAAGATATTCATATTTTTTATAATAGGATATTATAATTAAATATAATTAAAACTATCATCCCTGACTTAAAAAGGAAAACAATTGTCTTTGTTTTATTATCGGATGGTCGACGTAAGCATATTTTTTATTGAATAAAACAACTGTAGCGGCATGAACTCACGCTTAGCTCTAGGGTCCTTTTCGCCAGAGACTTGGTTATAATTATGATCCAAGCGGGCAAACTTATCATAAAAATAATATTTTTTAATGGCTATATTTTGGCTTATTAATCTTTACATTACAGTTATAATATCCTAAACTAGCTATGCCGGCGACTTCGTCCGCGTGAAATAGTTATTTTCCCCGTTTTTTAACATTTTCCACTGTTTCTTCGTTCCTATTCGCCGCAGCGTGATGTAATATAGCCTAAAGCCTTCCTTGATAAATGATCTATCCAACAATAAAATATATTTTCAATTAGAACCAGTACTTCCTGGGATTAACGCGTTCAAACTAACAAACCAACTCTTCAGCTTTATTATCTATACTAATTAATATAATAAGTCGAGTAGGAAAAATAAAGTACTTACCTACCTACTAAAAGTAACTTTTGCAACAATTGACTAAAAATTGTGTCGCGTGACAAAATATTTGTCAGTTGTTCCAAAAGTGACAGATGCTTTTTGCGATATAAAAACCTAATAAGGTTTAAGGGTCAATAACCTTTGAATTGCAATCATATTACTACTATACCTACTTACGTATGCAATATCCGCAAGTAAATTAATCCTGTTCTCGAAACAAGAAATTAACCTGACATGGAAATAATACCTTATTCATAAACAATAACCATGCTTAACATTTTGCTCACGATTTTCTCTTGAAGAGGAAAAACCTTGGGCGAGTATTTTCTTTTGTATTTTATTTTTTAAGATAAATAATTTTACTGCAGCACCGCGTGACTTTTATTATCGTTTTCGTGTGTTTTTCAATAATTTATTTTAAGGTTTAGCTTAGTTGCCAGGTGGTAACTAAGCTAAACCCTATTTTGAGTAGGTACTCAAAGCAAAAAGTTATCTAGATCTAAGGTAAACTTGGCTGCGAGGTGTTGCGGCCGACTCCGCAACGGCAGCCGTGATTTTTTAAAGTCTTTATAATGATATATTGCCTATAGTGGACGATATTTTATTGAGAAAACAAGTCAGTGTTTATTTTCCAAAAATAAATTACTAATCAATTTACTAAAAATACTAGCTGCCACATTTGCTAAGACTACTTTGTAGGTATATATTCTCCTAATTAAAAATTACATTACGTATACATTTGGATTTTAGACAATACGCAATGAGCGTACTGATTCTGCAGAAAGATTTTAGACTATAAGGACTCGTCGCACTTTTAAAAAATCAATGTAAAAAAAATATTTGGGATCAGTAATATTGAATAAAATTATAAATGATACATCATCATGGTACGATTATCTCGACGCTAAGAGTTAGCTTTGTTCAATTTTAATATTCATCGTCTTCATCGCGTTCAACTGTACGTTCTTCTGGACATCTGGCCCGAAACCAAAGCCTGTCCTTTGCACATCTCAGCCTGAAAAATAAATTAAATTGTATAAATCGCACACCTAGATCTAAAGGGATCTAACTCAAAAACCGGAAGATTTGAGTTATGCACACCATCGGACTCCAGCAAAACCCACCTACACTAAAACAGATTTCAGCTAATATAACTCTGCTAGCTTTATTATAAAAAGTATAAATTTATACAGAAAACTCATGCGTGCATATGGACATATTAACCAGTTTCTCGCCTTTCCTGAAAAAGTACCTTTTTTGAGTTAGCTCTCTTTAGATCTAGGTGTGCGAAATGTAAATATGTAAGTATGCACGGGTGAAATCTTGCGATTGATCTAAAATTTTACACACGTTTTGTTTAGATGGCAATGCATAGTAGACTGTTTGAGATCATTCTAAAATCAAATTAGGTACACGTAATCTTAGTATTACACACTAACACCATGAATGTCAAACTTTTTAAGTGGGCACATTGTTTCATTACGTCGCATTTTGATTAAATACTTTCCGATGGTTTTGCCGTGAGACGACTTCTAAGATAGCTTAGATTATTTTGTAGAATAGACAATATTTGATATTAATAATAGAGGCTGCAGGTCAATGGGTCATGGATTGTCTTGTTTATTTTTTGGTAAGTTCGTCAAGTTTACCTCTCATGGATATAAATTTTATTGATAATTGAGATTTGTTTGCGAGTTCTAGCTCAGGTAGTCATTTATTTCGTTGCGAGATGGGTGAAAACTTTTCCACCAATTTTTACTAACCTCTTTCTCAGTTATTTATCTACCAACAATGACCAACATAATGTAATTGTTTAGCACTTACATCAAGAGATGTCGCTAAAAATACAGATTAACAATCGAATTTGATTTTGTGTAACTATTTGAAAAGAAATCGATCTTAAAATGGAAATTGCTAAGGACTTACTTGCATTCATTGTCGTAAGTGATTCTTCTTCTAGAACAAACGGGTGCTACTTTCTTTGGGCATCTCGACGCGCAGCCTCGAAGAGGAGCGTCAATGATATGAGGTGACGCAAACGTTACTGCCAGAGTTATGATTGCCATAAGAAATATCAGTAACCCTGGAAGAATTTGACGCAGATGATAAATATGTAGTTTGACTGAGTCCCTGGCGCGTAATTTGAACCACACAAAGTGATTCGAAAGGGGTCGTTCAAAAATTCCATAAGTACATTTATTCCCCTCTCCCTTACGTAATTACATCACCCCCTTCCTTCCCTTGTCAGTAAAAATAAGTACCTAAAGGTCTTTCAAACATAGACAACGTGTGGATTGCTATTTGTATAAAAAATACATAACAATTGCTGAATTTGCTAACGTAAATACCATCTAAACCCTCCCACCTCCCAGTTCTTCAAAAATAAGTAAGTCCCCCTTCCTGCTGCAGTGCTTATGTAATACTTTTACGACCCCAAATAGGAACAAGTGTTTACCTATATTATTCTGGTACTTCATTGTAGCGCCGTTTTTAATGCTCGAATGTTACTGTGAGTATTTAATTGTTAGTTTTTATATAAACTAGAGGGAATGATACTGTCCCAAATATTCAAGTTTCGGTATTCTTATCTGCTTTATTTATTCATTTGATAAGTGCAAATGAACTTGTTTATATTATCGGACAGGGTAATAAATATGATCAGGGAACTTCCTTTAACTTTATAAAAATACAAAAATAAAGGACTAAAGAGGTTTTATTGTACAGCTTTCACAAGTCCTAGTTAGGAAATTATGGTGAATATATGTTTTCTTCTGCTCTAGTTGCGTTTGCAGGGTCCCTTATGTGCAAAAGGATCGTTGGCACATGCCCTCCTGTAAACAATCGGGTTAAGTCATTATAAATTATCTTCTGTAGCATATTATTTTAAAAATAATCCATCATAATAATTTCTGATGCCTCCGCGATTATTACACATTGCAATAAAACAACAATAGTACATTACGCACCGAGGCCAGTAAAATAAAAAATGTCTCAGATCACATGTAATTGTCGTCCGAGGCGAAGCCGAGGTTGACAAAAATGTGATCTGAGGCTTTTTTATTTTACTGGCCGAGGTCAGTATACTATTTTTCTGTTCGACGAAGCCAGTAAGCGGCAATTTCATTTAGCGCAGCGGCCAGAAAGTTGGCGCTTTCCGGCCGGAGGACAGAAATAATTATTTCCATGATTGTAGCACGACTGATCTGACAATAGTTTAACGGGAGGTAAATCTATTTATAGTTGTTTAATTCCAATGTGTAATAAACGCGAAGGCATCAGAAATTATTATTTCATCTTTTTGGAATGCCTGGGATATTATATATATATATATTATATATATTATTGGTATATCTACCACGTATCAACACATCAAACTGGTAAAACACACAACTTACATGCAATCATTTCCATAAGTTATATTATGTACCGAGCAGACTGGATCGAAATTCTGAGGGCATATGCAATCAGGACGGATTATAGGACGATATGGTTCAGGCGATGACGCTGTGAGAGATAGCGCACCCATCAAGAACAGCATGAAAATACCTGGAAACAAAATGACGTCATATTATCTATACTAATATTATAAAGCTGAAGATGGTTTTTAGGTTTGTTTGTTTATATTGTAGACTTGCTTCTGAACGCGCTAATCGTCCGCGTGGAACTTACTGGTTCGATTTGAAAAATTATTTTTTTTTTGGATAGACCATTTATCGAGGAAGGCTTTAGGCTATATAATATCACGCTGCGACCAATAGGAACGAAGAAACAGTGGAAAATGTGTAAAAAAGGTTTTGAGACGATGGTCTTTAGGTATTTTTGTTAAAGTTATATAGTAGATAATTGGAATGTAATAATATACGTGAAAGCACTAGAAATGATTATAATATTATAGATGAAATACGAATAAAGGTACACCATATTTAGCACGAAGCGAGTTTGTTCAACGCTCCGGCATTGAGTTTTGGATAGTTATTGCACTATTTTAAACTGGGGATAAGATCATGCGTCCCTTTCACATACAAGTTTTGATTCTCCTATTGCTTCTAGCTTTGTAGTGAAGTTTTTGAAATAGTTGACGTCTAATAGATTTATACCTAACTCGCTGTCCGCCCCAGCTTCGCACGGATCGTCTTTTTTTTATAGCCTATGTCACTCGGGAATAGTGTAGCTTCCCAACAGTGAATGATTTTTTGAAATCGGTCCAGCTGTTCTGGAGCCTATTCAGTCCAAACAAAACTTGCCTTTTTATAATATTAGTATAATAATTTCTGATGCCTTCGCGGTTATTACACATTGGAATAAAACAACTTCTAACGGATTTAACTCGCGTATTTTTATTTTATTTTATTAGCTGACGTTTCGGACTCTTTACTGTTTCCATAATCGTAGCACGACTGAGCTGACAATAGTCTAACGCTAAAGTCGTAAAATATTAGTATAGATAAAAAAACTTACCAAAATAAAACTTCATGTCGCTAACAAAGCTAAGATTGAGTCGGGATGCTCACACGGTGCAGAAAGGTTTAATAATAATAATTTATATATACATGCAAGCGTTTTTATATGAATCGCCTTTACGAAACAGGTTATGTGAATAAGTCATATTCACACTGTCACGGTACGATGCTTCTTTATCAGAAAAAAAAAACCAGTCAAGTGAGTTTCCTTTATCTGAGCTATATGAAGTTGCTTCATACCAAATTTCAAGATTATGAGTTAACGCGAAGTACCCTATATTTATTTGCAACTACTTGCGAGTATCTAAAATCACTACATATGTATGCTTAATTCTGTAAAACTACGCAACGGATTTTGAAGTGGTTATTAGATTCAAGAGGAAAGTACAGTACCCATGGTCTGGTCACTAGTTAGGTATAAACTGTATTTTTCACAGACGAGAGACAGTACGCGTTTTAACCGTTAGAACGTTGATTTCTTCACTAAGGGACAGTAGACCTGGGTATTGGATGTAATAAATTTCAGCTTGATACCTTCACGCGTTCCGGAAAAAGGGGTTTTGATAGACAGACGGACGGACAACGAAGTGATTCTAAGAGGGAACCCTAAAAATAACGCGTCGTTTATTCAGGTGATAATTAAGTAGGTAGGCACTTAAAAGAAAGAAATACCACTGTGTTTGAGGTGATATCTATGCTAATATTATAAAGCTGAAGAGTTTGTTTGTTTGAACGCGCTAATCTCAGGAACTACTGGTTCGAATTCAAAAATATTTTTTTTGTTGGATAGACTATTTATCGAGGAAGGATTTAGGCTATATAACATCACGCTGCGACCAATAGGGGCGAAGAAACAGTGGAAAATGTGTAAAAAAAATTGGGAAAATATGAAGCCTTATGAAGAATTACTATTACTATTCATTAGGTGACAGAAGACTTTGACAGATCTTTGACGAAACAATCGGACGGGCAGGACGACGTCTGCCGGGTCCGCTAGTTACCTATAAGTAGTGTAGTAATTCACTATTTCTAGGCACAAACCTTGTTACAGATAATGTATAGAGGCTCAAACAGATTTAATTCACCACGCTGGTCTAATACGGATAATTGGATTACAAGTAGTTGCCATTTTTATATCTAGTCACGATATTTTTTTAGTTGAAAAAAGTACTTACAGACGATGTATGTAGCTCTATAGAATCTTTAGTAGTCCATTAATACTTACTTCTAATAGGTTAAACATATCCTAACACCACAGATCCACATTAGAACGGTGGTGGAATATAATACATCTATATATATAAAAGCAATGCCACTTTTTGTTGTAATTTTATAACTCAACAACGCCTTTACCGATTTGTCTAATTTTGGTCTTGAATTATTCGTGGAAGTCCAAGGAAGGTTTGTACTTAGAGAAAATTTAAAAATATCTAGAAAAAGTGTAAAATCAACATCTTTCTATACTCCCATATACAAAGTGATTGACGATAAGTGGCAGAAGACTGACAGATCTTTGACGAAACAATCGGACGGGCAGGACGACGTCTGCCGGGGCCGCTAGTTCTTTATAATTCTAAAGAGGTAGGTGTCCAGGATCGTGGTTTTATAAATTAAATTATTAGGTACGTAATAATCGGTGATGTTGACATAGATGTACTTTCTAAGAAGCTAGTAGGAAATTTTAATTGAAGTTTAATAATAAATTTACACTACTCTAAATAATAACTAGGTACCTGTAGTATCTTGTGATCATAGCTACCGACTAGAAACCTACTATTAATGCTATTTTTGACTTACTCTTAGGGATACATTAAACATGTTTATTGTACTACTGGCTGAGCTTCATATAACATAAAATATTATTTGTATGTCTCCCTCGTGATTAATATAGGTATATCGCATCGGTTAAGATAAATAACGCACACTTAGCCTTATTTACGCAGGTGTAAATGAAGATTGTTTTTTTAAACTAATTGATTCTATATAATAAGGAAAATGTTTTGTAATTTTCAACTTGAGGAAAAAAGAAAATTTTAAATAACATAATCATTTAACGCAGTTATTATAAATTCTATCCTATTTAACTCGCGCAAGTATATTGGAATGAAACAACTTAACGGATTTAATTCGCATATTTTATTTTATTGGCTGACGTTTCGGAGCCTTTACTGATTCCATAATCGTAGCACGATTGAGCTGACAACAGTCTTAGCATAAGACTATCTTGCAATCCTTGTAAACCGTGAAGGCTTCATAATTTATTACTACGACTATTATTAAAAATAACTATTAGTTTTTAACAAGAATATTTACATTCGATTTAAAAATGATTTAGGAATGCCGCAAGAAACTCAGTAGAAAGTTTTTTTTATTCAGAATATTTATTAACAACATAAAATATTCTCTAGAATTAACCAGAGCAAATGTTCATAAAGGTGGGCTACTGAATCCTAAACAAGTGGTACCTACGGAATATTACCATCTACCCTCCTGATCTTAAAATGTTTTTGAATTTCAGTTACCTCGGGTAGCAGGTTTAGTAAACGTAATTGAAGGGAAAAGAAAAAAAACAAAATAATTATAATACTTTTTTTTGTTTATTTCGGAGTCTATAGACGCTTCATTTAGGATTGCAGGGGCCTTTGTGTTTAAGATCGTCATTGGCGCATAGTCTCCTGTAAAGAAATAAAAACATTATAAAACATCTTTCAAAATGTTAAACTGTTATTCAAAATCGTCTTTATTGTCCCACGAACTGCGTCAGGAAAGCAGGAGCATTCGAGTGGAAATATTTTACTTCCTTATTTTATTTACGGGCTTTTTATTTTGTGATTGTCAAAAGTTGGAATGGTTGTTTCATTCCAACTTTTGACAATCATTAGCTGACGTTTCGGATTCTTTACAGTTTCCATAATCGTAGCACGACTGAGTTTCTTGCGGCGTTTCTTATCAGTTGATGGTCTTTCCGAAGCGCTAGTAACGCCCCCTATTAGGTTTTAATTGTAATGTATAATAGTAAAATATTTTGCGTAAAATGTAACATTAATATTTCATAATTTAGAAAAGGGTAGTTTTTCAAAATTTGTAATTTAAATATAAGGTAGTTTGCATAACTGTATAAATCACTTTAGCGTTAGACTATTGTCAACTCAGTCGTGCTACGATTATGGAAACTGTAAGGAATCCGAAACGTCAGCTAATAAAATAAAATAAAAATACGCGAGTTAAATCCGTAAATAGTTGTTTCATTCCAATGTGTAATAACCGCGAAGGCATTAGAAATTATTATTGTCAAAAGTTGTTACAACAGTTCACTAAACATACAATCTTATTTAGATGTCTGAATATATGGATGTATTTACTCTTTCACGTAAAAGCTACTGAATGGATTTTGATGAAAGTTAACAATAATATAGCTTATAAGTCAGAATAACATATAAGTTATTGTGTGAACTGACCGTGCGCAGACGAAGTCGTGAGTAGAAGCTCGTCTTATATAATTGATAGCTATGTATTTGGAAGGTGGGGATTTACACCTATTTATACAACGAACTGCAATAGAAACTGTGTAAATAATTATACTATTAGTGGCGGGTTCTTTAACTCTTACTTGCAGTCGTTTCCATAAGTAATGTTATGTACTGAGCAGACGGGGTCTTCATATTGAGGACAGAAGCAACCGGGCCGGCTGGTTGGACGATACGCCATTGGTGATGACGTTGTGAGAGCGAGGGTACCCATCAAGAAGAGTAAAAATATACCTAGAAATAAAAAATATGAACTGATAAAAAGATTAGAAGATCATTTGGCAAAATGATGCACAAAATGAAGATTTTAGCGACGATTGTGTCGTGCAAAATATGTGACAATTTCTATCATTTTATACCAACGGAACCTGATTACGGCTAACTCTTAAGATTACCTGGATGAATAAATGATAGGAAATATTAGGTAACTTAAATGTCACATTGTCATAAGTGAATGGAGTGCAGGTTTCTAATAGAATTTTCGATAAGTTACTATAAGGTATTACGTTGCTGATGTACGGAATTGATTAAGAATGAAAAGACTGGGAATTTTAGAGAGGTTTTTAAAAACGTACCAAAGTATAATTTCATAGTGCTGGCAAAGAAATCCGTTGAAGTCAAGATGTATATTATAGCGCACTGCGCGAGTGTTTAGAATTTTCCGCGCACGACTGCGCTTTTAAAAGGATCATCGTCCCAGCAGAGCTGTTTCTAATTGCACTGTCACGACATGTGACAAGGTTATTGCTTTATCGGATATGCAAAATATAGCTGCCCATTGTTTATCATCAATTATAATTAAAAAAACAAGCGCATAATGTGCCTTGCGCTAAGCGTGAACGAAATAAATAAAAAAAGAATGAGAGGTATAGAAAACAACGAAATTTAATAGATAATATATATTTATTCACACCAAAAAAAATGTTCTTTATCTTTATTACCCCATTTAACTACCCTCGTATCTATATTATTTATGCACAAACTAGCTTTCCCACTTTTTTTATGTAACGTTAATAATGTCTTATTCATGGTAGAACTGACCTATGATCAAATTGCAAATAAAGTATTTTTTTTTAAATAGTACGTACTTTATCATTAGGTACGTTCACGTTATCTGTGTAATAATGGAAACAAAAAAATAAATATATGCTTATTGTATTTATTTCATATTTGACGCTACCCTGAATTTAACCCAATGGGCATGATAACCTTATCAAAGGCTTGTTAAATTTAATTAATGTTGACAATGCGAAATGTAACCAGTTTGGTACTTGTTTGTCGACTCTGATACCAAGGAACGTAGGTACCTAAGTGGATTGGTAATGTTTTGATATGTGTTACATAATATTATGCAACTAATATACCTACCTATTCAGTACCAATAGCTTGCAAATTTTATTTGATTCCAATAAGAGATGTGTTTTAATGAAAAAAAAAAAACAAATATAGGAACTCAGTTCGTTTTAGAAGTATTTATTAATTACTAACCAAATTCTACAACAACTGAATGGAATTAATAATTTTATACATGAATAGTTATACGTATAATATTCATGTATGAGATCTACAGATTCCACAGTTGTCTCTCTTAAAAAGTTGGTTCCCGTCGGAAATTTCACAATGCTTAAAGACGAAAGTCTGACCAGCCACCTTCCTGATGGAGTAACGCCCAATTGGCATACTTCAAGACGCTAAAGAGCTCACTTTAGCATTGCGGATTGCCCAAACATCCTTTAAAATTAATACAATATAAAACAAACTAAGCGAAAATGATTATTTTATGGAGATCTCAGTCACCCGAGACTTACGTGATTTTAGGAAAGATGTCATTTTTTAAATTAGTCGTATTAAATAGTTTCCGTACCATGATTTTGCGTGGCTTCCTCAAACAGGAATGCATAGACTAAGAAGACCTGTGACCTCACAAGCCTCTTGGTCTGGTGAAGGTACTTGGAGTCTGCTGGATGCGGACGGCGCGGTGACGATCGTTGTAAAAGTCCTCGAGGAAACCATTATCCAGCATTAAACTTTATAAATGAGATTACGTGAATTATATTTTGCTTAGTGCTTAGTAGGTACTTAAGTAAATAAAAAAAACTCAACATTTGAATTATTTTAATACAGTCGATTAACAATATTTTTTTTGTCACATTCGCTTAATGGGACTGATTATTGTGTCGTGATATCGATTGTTCACATAGTTTTCTTATTATATTCGTTTCCTGCATGGGCCGGAATGTGCGACTCTTGCATTCATGCATTTAAGACTGGAATAAAAACATAAACATACGTATCGAGTCAACGCAAACACATTTTAAGAAACAGAAGTCGAAACATTATAACAATTACTAAGCTACTTACATGCAATTGTTTTCAAAGGTGACACGCCTTCTGGAACAGACCTGCCGCCCACCTCGGGGGCACTCTCCTCTACAACGAATTAACTTGCTGTTTCTTAAAGGAGCGTCAATTATGTGAGGAAAGGTTTGAGTTTCCAAAATTGCGACAGCCACTATTATAAAAATAACCCCTGTAATGAATATTTTGGTTATATTAATTAATTGAATAGTTGCTTAGGCCTTATAGCAGCATTATCTTGAGGCCAAACTTTATGCCTTACGCTATTTCGTCTAATTTAAGCCGTTTGGTAGTTACGTCTCCAATATTTCGACTATAGTTGCCTTGATTTGATTACTTTATTAGTGTAGAACTAAACAATAACTCCATTTACAACTGAGTTACCTATCATATTGTGTACGATTGTCAAAAAAATAAGCTACTTAAAAACAATTGATTTCGAAGGTACCGCCTTGTGAACAGACCGCAAAGCCTCCTTTTTTGACCTTTTACACTCAAATGATCTGTTTTTTAAAGAAGCATCGACCACATGAGGAAACGCCTCACAATTCAAAATTACGATGGCTACGATGATAAAAATCATAGGTACCTAAAATTAAGAAGTAAATAGTTCCAACTATAGGTCTTGGTAGATGTTATTCTGTCCCTATCACAACGCCACCAAAACTAGCAGCTGTAAATTTAAACTAGAGATAAACTCAAACGCTCGCAAAAAATCCAGAGTTCCAGAGTATTAGAATATAAACTTTGTAGAACACTTAGAATGACCATGTACCAAATGCTTACCATAAAGGTACTTCATTCTGAATTAAAAGAATAAATGTTTTTTGTCAAGCTTGCTCTGCAATTGACGAATAACTATTGAATTGCTAAAAATATATTAGTACTTACTGAAGAGTTATAGTAAATTATTGCTGTAGATTGTGGTAATTGCCATCACCGGAAACTGATTATGGCGATGAGTATTTTCACGTGTATTTATGATAATGTTTTATTCATTAATGATTATAAGCATTACCAAGATAATGTAAATGCGTCGTCAAACAGCAATTAGGCCTTCGGACTACTATCCCAAACTTAATTTAAAAATTCATCATACTAACATACTATACTGTTGAACTTGGTTCTACCCTGTGCGAAGCTCATTACTCACCACGTAATTTATTTTGTTATTTTTTTTTTTTACCATTAGCAATACTATACTTAAATTTCAAACGGCCTGGTGGGGTTAGAACCCTACCATCCGTGGAGCGCCATGGAGCACGTTGAAATAAAAATAGAAGCGGACAAAATTAATATAATAAATATAATCATGATCATCGACAGAATTCCTTCTAGAACCGGCCGATTCGATCACGATCACACACACATGTGTGTGGTTGTGATCGACACACACACATTGCATATCCCATACACCAGAAAGCTACCGCGCGGGATATGGCCTCACCTACACCTAGCAAGCTCGATAGTGTTACAGCGGCCCCGCCGGCGGGGTCAAACACGTGCACCCGCACTCGGCGCTAGTCGGGCCTATTCACAGGAACCTCTGTTCTCCTACAACATAATCGTGCTAAAACACCTCCTGACATCGTCCAAGGGATTTGAAATTATGTACACCTGGGATATAATATATATGCCTCACCGCATTTCAACTACCTCTTCTACAGTGAATAATATATGTTTTGTTTAGAAGATTCGTTTACTTTGCTTATAAATAGATGAACTCGTTGATTACTTATTTTCTTATATTCATCCTTTCTTCATGACCAAAAGGAGCATGAAGCGGACATATATTCTTTTTAATGTGTTATCTCAAAAACCTAAAGAATAAGGTTCATAAATCGTTAGGTCAGTTTTACACTGTAACATAATATGTTGTAGCTTTAATGTTATCTTTTTATAAATATGGTAAACATTTTTCATGAATACGGTCCAGTAAGTAATATGACATGTTATGAATAGCCGCCCATTTTATACATGCGCGTGAAATTTCAGCTTAAAATTTGTAGAGGACTTTTTACCCGTCGTGTAATGCACTTGGATTTTAAAATTAGCGTTTTGCGTCGATAAAATTAATTATGATCTATTTAAATAAAATCAAGGCGTTATGAAAGCGAATGCTTTAGCATTTTGATTGGCATCGGGACTTTCAAATCAAATGCGCTACGAAATCAGGCAGCCGGCACTCTAAACTGAACGGCAGGGATAGGTAGGTGTTCTTGGAACAGGTACACCAGTTAGTAGGTTAGGAATAGGTTATAGCACACAGTATAAATGGATATAGCACCACTTAATTATCTTAACACTATAGGTACTCTTTTTTCTATGTCGATTTAAAAAAAAGACAATGTTGAGAATATTACTGTACCCGCTATTGTTGCAATTATTGTGTGCATTAAAACCACAATATATCAATTATTATTGACGCCTTTTACTTTAATTGAAATGATGATGATGAATAATAAATAAACCTTTTTTGATAATTATTTATTGAGTTTTAATTAAGAAATAAAATACTATTTCGCATTGTTGTTTTCTTATATAAAATGTTTGCTTTGTTAGTTCTCGGGGCAGGAGTGTTCATATGCCAATGGTGCACCCACGCATTTCAACCTGAAAAACAACAGACATTCATTTAAAATAATGAACTCTTTGCTGACAGCTATAATTATTGGAATGAAACAACTATATATTGGATCGGGTTTAACTCGCGTATTTTATTTTATTGGCTGCCGTGTCAGAGCATTTACAGATTCCATAATCGTAGCAACAACTAAGCTGACAATAGTATTTTGCTAAATTATGATTAATTCTATAATTATATCGCTATAATTATATTCTTTATGAGTATAGCTCCGCTCACATTAAGTTATTACTTGCAGCGAATTTCCAATTATTTCAGGCTAATGTTATAGGTAAAATTCTCCACAAGGGGTTAGAGTTCATGACGATTTATTAATTTGATGATGTTTTGCAATATTACGACGACCCTTTAAAAAACCATTTTGAAACTTGTATCGAAATACCAAACTCTTTGTTTTATATGTATGTGGTTGGACATATTCTAGCATATCATCGTCAAATTACACCTAAATGATGTATGGATGCTATTATCCATTCTCGTACATTATTTCGTTATAAGCAATTCACTTTATTTTAATTACACGCCGTCAATTTTACTTGCCTTGAAGACGGTCATTCACAATCTGAGGCATTAATAATCAATGCTGTAAAATTATTAATGATAGGCTTACAAGCAACTGTTTCCAAAAGTAATATGCCAAGTGGAGCAAACTTTTTTGCCCCCCTTAGGGCATCTCGAGGCGCATTGCTTTAACTGCCTCTCCAGAGGAACATCGTCGAACCCATGAGGAGATGCTAGAGTTTCTATCAGCATGCTGCCTAAGACCAACAAGACCACTCCTGGAATCCACAAGTCAAGGTTAAAAAGATGTAAAATTAATATTAAATATAAACAAAAGAGTGCTATTCTGCTGTCATAATATTAAGCATCCTATTTTAATTTCTACTCATATTGGATTCCTATGAAATAATAAAATCCTATCCACATATTTTGTTATGGTATTATCATTTTGGTAGAAAATCTTCGGTGATTTAAGGCCCAACCGCTTAGGTGTCCGATAACGGGGACCCGAATTTTTGACATTTGTTTTTTTTGTTAAATGTCATTTTCGATTTCTCACCCTGACTGCACGCGCCTGCTCCAAGTTGTCTGATAGCTCTATATTATGTAGGCAGGGGTGATAAGGAAGACAGGTACGGTATTGATAAGCCTAGACTCCTCCCGAGATCCTTTCCAGTTGCATCAGACTTACCGGGACCTGAGCTGTGTCTCTCATAGACACTTGACAGATTTCTGGTGACGAGCACATCGACCATCAAACAGCACTTAGACTGTTCTCTTAACCCCCTTTCTGGTGTAACATCTGTAGGCGGTGCTGTATGTGCTCCTCTTGATGTGGTGGAAATACACGGAGGTTTGGAACGTGCAATAACGGCAAACATCGCATCGCATGTTCAGCTATCACCCATAGAATCCCGCCCTCTCTATATAAAAGCTATTTAAGAAGAACTTACCACAGTAATATTTTTTATTCATTGTGTAAAACAAATTCGCAGGTTTACTATAATTGAGGAACAACCTTTTTATAGTAACAGTGATATTGTCGTTTATAAGTAAACTGCTGGTGTCAATTAGCGCTATCGCAAACTATTAAAACGAGAGTTATAGTGTTGTAAATCTACTGAAAAGTAATTAATTTGTATGTACATGTAAATGCTTGACAGTCCTACTTCGTAGAAAATTCAAAAAACAGGCATACTCGTAGGTAGTTATAATTATGATGTTTTGAACACGTATCTATTGTTACGGATTAAAAGCTTATTCTAACTAACCAAGTTGTTGAAGTGAACTGAGATAATCTAAGTTTACCCATTATGTTTCGAACTTCAATAATATCCATACTGAGTATAATAATATTCTTTCTATTTGTATAATATATATTATATTCTTATTTCTTTTTGTATAATTTAACATGGCTACTATATGCTTACACTTTACTATAACATTGTTTGTGGAGAATTAAATGAAAATTACTGTAAAAGTGCAGTAATTGATGCATCTTAGGTGATGCTACTACTACCCGAAAGACTAAATCTAGCAGTCAAAGTCGCAGACATAGGCTAGTTATTTAATACTTTGAAATACATTTTTAGATATTATATTTTCCGCTATTTTACAATATGGAATTTTATTTTCCCATAATTTTCCAAGAAAAATTGCAGTTGCATTCCAAGTAGGCAACGCTACGCGCTTCTAGGTTGACCGTTATTGGCTGATGGATGACCACACTTCCTGAATTGATAAAAGCGACGTCAGTTCTAAATTCTGATAAGATTTGTTTAGCATTTTTCATCTGGAATTAAATTGATTAATTATTGGCTGACATATTCGGTGCACTCTGTTAGTTTATGGCATAGTCTCCCAACTCCCATTAGGCAATCGCAATCAATCACTGTTTTCAAATTTCTCTTGAAAAAGGGTATTTTATGATATAATATATGTATATATTTATTTATTTATGTTATATTACAAATTGTTCAATTATTTTCTCTACCTTTTAAGTTGTACACCAGTTTTTGTCTTACCTACGATATAACCTTTTTAAAGTCTCTTAATCGCCCATAGGTTAACTGGAAGAGATCCCTAAAAGAAATAAGATCGCCTTTGTACATTTATAGTGTTTTCGTTTATGTGATGGCTTTTTTTAATGTACAATAAAAAGTTTACATAAATACATACATATTATTGCTTAAGCAATGGATCTCTACCGATATAAGTAAATATGTAAATCGATCATTTTAAATCTGTAATCGTCAACAATAGTACCTAACGATTATTGCTGACTGAGATAAGGAGCGCAATGAAATTACCTTCAAAACTATGTAGTCAGTGTTAAAAAATATGCATGGAATAGGCAGCTATGAGGGATTTTTCATCTTACACTGTTTATCATGTTACCCCGACGCACCCTATATAATAATATATAATACTAGCGACCCCGGTAGACGTCTTCCTGCCCGTCCGATTGTTTCGTCAAAGATCTGTCAAAGTCTTCTGTCACTTCTTCATAAGGCTTCATATTTTCCCCGTTTTTTACACATTTTCCACTGTTTCTTCGCTCCTATTGGGCGCAGCGTGATGTTATATAGCCTAAAGCCTTCCTCAATAAATGGTCTATCCAACAAAAAAATAATTTTTGAATTCGAACCTAGAGTAGTAGTTCCTGAGATTAGCGTGTTCAAACAAACAAACAAACTCTTCAGCTTTATAATATTAAGTAGTATAGATTTAATCAAGCTAGGTGCTAATCATAAAACTTAGTCGATAGTTTTTTATTAGCTAGCTAGTCTATTATTGATTCCAAGCAAATAGTCCGATCGAAATAATACCCTTAATTAGCAAAAGACCTTGAAAGGCTTCCCATTTTTAAAATGTACCGACGTAGAAACACATTCACAAAATAAGAATATATCGCAGATATTTACATGCACTGCGAAATATGACGTCATGACCATAAATATGGCGCCTCACATGTGCCGAGTGTACAGAATGTAAACGAATTGCCACACATTTTGCTCGTATATATCGCATGTGCGGAACCCTTACGTGTGGTATTGGCATGTCAAGTTTTTACCGACTCGCAGCGGAAGTACATTTCCTTATAATATTTCTTGTTCTAGAATATTGTGTACCTGTGTTTTATTACAATGCATTTTGTTTTATAAAAACGGAAAGGTAACTCCGGATAGGTACATTTTCACAAACGTACAAGATTAATTATGGTTTATTGTAAACTTTCTTTATTATATTTGAATAAAACCAATTCATCAGAAATTATTATTTAATAATCATATTTTTTTATTTAGATAGGTATCTAATTACATTCAAAAACATAGAAACTAGAATTAAAATAAACTGCCAATCTCTTTCTCAAACAGCCAGCCGGAACAGAATTCAAATCAAATAAAACCGGATTGGACGAGTTTAAACCGATTTATACCGCTTTAAACCGGTTTGCGTCGGAACGGGCGTTCGTCTCATTTGACTAAGTTGCTTGTGAATTGCTTTGTTACAAAAGGTATTCAATAAAATGCAAAAGTCCTAAGAAATCTGCTAAGAAAATGTATTAAGAAAGGATCCCGGGGAAATAGGAGCAGATGGTGCATTTAATTCTTATAATTTCTGCATTTCTTACTGAAACAATTTCCTATTTTCCTGGTAGAGAAGATGATTTATGGTCCATATACTTAGCTGTTGTTAAATCAAAAAAAAAATAGCACTCCGGGAGTGCCGGCAGAAGAGAAAACTTCAATATGAACGTTGTATTTAATTATAAGTACAAAAGTACTATCATTTATGAGGTAGAATACCTACGATGTTTATTTATTGCGCTATCGTACACAAATATGACAATTTGTCACCATCCTTGGATACGCGTGGCACGCTGTACATAAACGCACACGACATTCGCGCAAGCGCCCTGTGCCACCTAAACGAAGTAGCACACTCAGGCACGGTAGAAAGAGTGGGAGATACTAGTTCCTCTCCCTTCCCCATCTTATGCATTTTCAATCAGCATCACGTGACCGTTTTTACCCATACAAAAAAGTGCTCAGCGCCGCTAAAAAAGTTTTCACTTCAAAAATAGTTTATATATTAATATTAAAATAATTAATTATTTCAATATTGGACAATACTTATTGGCGGCCTTACCTTAGGTCTATTAGTCAGAGATCCTGACTTCGAAACCGGAGGTTGCGGGTTCGAATACTGTTAGGGGCAAATCAGTGGCAGTGTTATTTACACGAGCATTTCTGAAGAGCATTTAAAGGATATTTTTTTGTTTATCAGCTAGTTAAGTTATAAATTAGTTACTTGGATATTGTAAAATAGGCCTTTTTGTTACATTTTAATTGAAGTTTTAATACATACTAACTAGGTACTTGCAATATTTAATAAGGTAAAGATTTTTATTTAAACAACTTTTACTATAAGATCCTTTTGATATGGATGCGGTATTTCTGATGAATAAACCATAAATGAGTCTGGGTTAACATCCACAATTACCGCAAGAATTTCTAAAGAAACTACATCAATAAAATATGATATCGTAAATCCCCATTTAACAATATAAAGGAAAACTTTTTCCTTGTTATAAATATGAGATCAACGTAAAGGATTCCTAGTAATAATAAATAGGTAGGGTGCGTCGGGGTAAGGTTGAACGAGATTTTGATGAGATAAACCATGTTTTTTTTAAAGCCTCATAATTTTAATCGTATGAAGCTGACGTATATGAAGTGATGTTTTTAGTAAAGTTAATGAATGGTTCTTCCTATCTACCTGAAAATGGACCTGATTGGAGGTGTTTTTCATATATAAAAACGACGGCAAAGTTAATTTTTTTGCAAAAAAATCGTGGGGTAAGATGGAATGATGAGGGGGGAAGATCGATATAGTTCTTAAAATCTTTAATATCCATTGTAGGTCCATTTGGATTATATGTACCGAAAGCATATTTTTTTCTCTATTCAAATATATAAATACATTTTAAAAATACCTAGTTTTAACTACCAAAATGAAATTTTGTTAAATATAATATTTCAGTCTTACCCCACTTTGTATTCAGATGATATGCGGTTCTCAACCTTTTCTTTTTATATCCTAATATTTAAATTTTACTACCATGTACACAAAAATGTAATCATTTCTTTATTTAAATAGACAGGTAGTTAAACTAGCTAAATATATTACAACTTTTATTTAAAATCTTTTTTTTTTACACATGTTTTCATGAGTTGTGAATATTACACTACTCATGAACGAATCATACAGTTTGACAACCCCTGACTTTTACTATGGGTTTCATAATCGGGGTAAGTTGGAAAAGAAAATATTGCCGTCTTACCCCTGGGTTTTACAAGCGGTGTAAGATTGAAAAATATAAAAACTCCAAAAATATAAAAGATATGCAAAATCGGATTTTATGTATCAACTAAAAAAAAATTATCAATAACACGTATCAAAAAAACATATTTTTAACTTGCGTGTAGAAGAAACTACGGAACGTGGGGGAAGATTAAAAAACGCATTTATCGCTCAAAAACATACCTTGTCGAAAAATTGCAAAAAAAACATATGCACTCACAACTGACGATTATCGCTGACTGAGATAAGGAGCGCAATGAAATTACCTACAAAACTCTGTAGTCAGTGTTAAAAAATATGCACGGAATAGGCAGCTATGAGGGGTTTTTCATCTTGCTCTGTTTTTCATGTTACCCCGACGCACCCTACATAAGTTAGGTACCTACTCTGTTTCTGTAACTGCACACAAGTAATTTCTGTGTAACTACACGTAGGTGTATATTTAAGAGTGTCTATTTTTGAACAGCTTTTATATAACTTACTAGGTTCTGCCCGCGACTTCGTCCACGTGGAACTCCTCTTTTTTTGCAGTCCGTTAAAAAGTAGCATATGTCCTTTCTTAGGCTCCAGTAGTTTTAGCGTGAAAGCGTAACAGACAGACAGACAGAGTTACTTTCGCATTTATAATATTAGTAGGGATATAGAACTTGTACTCCTTAAACATACAGTACCTATGCCGGATTCAGGGGACATGATGGGAAGAAGATACTAAGTAGTATGTTGATACTATGAGTACTATACTGCTAATTATTTATTTAATAACAACACTTATATATATTATACTATATCGAGACAGCGCTACTCACTGCTCGATCTAATGTCTATCTGGTGAACGTGACCATATATTATTCTATATGCTTACAAGGGGGACTAGACAAGGTACCAACGTTCAACGTTAACGTTAAACGAAACCACCATAATGTATGGAATTTGACATCCGCCAACGATTCTTGATCCGTGGGGCGTAGACAAGGTGCCAACGTTCAACTTAACGTTAAACGAAACTACCAAAATGTATGGGATTTGACATCCGCGAACGTTTGTGACGTACGCGACAGTCGTTCGCGGATGTCAATACCTATACATTTTGATCGTTTCGTTTAACGTTAACGTTGGACGTTGGCACCTTGTCTAGGCCCACTTATCTAGTTCCCAATGCCGCCAAAGTACCTAAATACTTTTTCGTAAACTATCTAACGAAACGTACTCTACGTCACGTACTTTAACATATTATTTTTTCTTACAGGTAAGTTCCGGAACGTGGTATGCAAATTACCCTCGCGCTTGACGGCAGCTGAATATATTTACTATAATCTCAGTAAGGTAATCTAAAGTATGGTGAAAATAGTTACAGGGTTAATATTACACGCGAGTAATGAAATGTAAAATCACTTTTATAATAGGTATATTACCTATGTACTTGAAAAATTTTACGAAATTGATATAATTAAAAGAAAGTTACGTGAATTTTCATTAGTTTACGTCAAGCCTGTACCAAGATTTTTGTATTTGTTTCATTCGTAGGTACCTAGATTATAATTTCGTTTTTTTTTCATTTGATGTAGGTACACGCCAGTGAAATTTTAAGAAATATTTGATTTTTAATTTTTAATTGATTATAAACATAAACGATTGAACATTTTTGTAAGATAACATTTCTAAGAAATTTGATATATTATTAATTACGTTGAAAAACTTATTATATTCGATAAAATATTACATTCATCTAGTTGACACAGTAAAGGATAAAAAAACCTAATAAATGGTATTTATAACAGTTTTATTTAATTTACTTTAATTATTACCTATATACTAGTAGGTATACAAACTCGGTGTAGTTACTATATATTATATCTGCTCACAAAAAATACCATACACGTTTACGTTTAAGTAAAAAAATGAAACGGCATATTTTAAAGTAAGTATAACATTATTATTACGAGGGTTACCCAAGTTAAATTAAAACAAGGCTCCAGTTTATGCAAAATGTGGAAAAGTTTTATTACGTGACTGAATGTATTTTAACATGCACGGCAAAATCCATTCATTGCTATTTTTATAAATATTTAATAGGTAATATAGCATAGTCACTAATTTACATAAAACAAAATAATAGGTATGTTATTTGGTTAGATTAGAAATAATACAGAACTTTAATATTTAATTTCAAACTGCCTTTGAAATATCCAATGCATACGAAATTTTTTAACATATTTTAATTTTTTCCTCCGATAAAAATAGCAAAGAGGCTGCATACCAAAACGTAAATTACAAAAACGTCAATTCAATTATTCGCACTCACATAAACGGCGCCAACTTGGAAAGTATCGTATTTTACAAAATCGCATATTTTAGGTCAGACACAGCCCCAGACAGCTTGTAAGTTTATATTCGAAATTCAGTTGTGAGCTTTTGGCATCGCGCCAACTACTGACATTAAGATACCCAGACAAGTACAAGCTGTTCATCCTTTCTTATAAGAACAAATTTAAAGTTTTTATATAGGTAAGTGTATTCGTTTTAATGCATCATACATCCCTACTAATATTATAAATGCGAAAGTAACTCTGTCTGTCTGTCTGTTACGCTTTCACGCTAAAACTACTGGACGATTTAAATTACATTTGGTACAAAGAAAGTCTGAAGCCTGAAAAATTACATAGGCTACTTTTTAACCGACTGCAAAAAAGGAGGAGTTCCACGCTGACGAAGTCGCGGGCAGAAGCTAGTATTTATATACATTCATATTGAAACATTATAACGGATTTAAGTCGGGTATATTTTATTTTCTGACGTTTCTTAAGCGTTAGACTATCGTCAACTCAGTTGTGCTACATATATGGAATCTGTAAATTTTTCGACACGTTAGCAAATAAAATTAATTATGCGATATAAATCCGTTAAAATTGTTTCATTCCTTACTATAATACAAAATACAAAACTTTCGACGTACCTAAATCAGTGTAAGAAATTGCAAAATTGTTGCTGGCATCCAATATTTCTAACATGTCTCCCAGAGTCGATGCAAGCGATTCCTCGATTTAAAACTCTAATAGTAAATGTGAAATATCGTTGCAAATGAACGAGAACCGTTCTGAAGAAATACCCTTTTTGATCCACAATCTCCGGCGTTCAACGTTCGTCCAATTTACGTTGAAATCCTTAATCGGACAATACGATGCGATTCTACCAAGAGGCTACTCCGTGAAGAGAAAAGATTGGAACTGTCCAATCTTAGAAAGCTGTTTAAAGTTTACACTATAGAACAAACACGAGTTAATATTATTTTAAGCCACCGATCTAGATCTAAAACTCAAAAAACATTTGTGATATTAAGTAAAGCCGGAGGTTGGCGGTTCGAATTCTGCTAGAGGCAAATATCAGTATGATACGGGCATTTGAACAAGAGTTATGGATGTCCTATATGTATAATTATGTATATTTATTCGATGTCTAGTACTAATACCCATAGTGCAAGTTTTCCTTAGTTTGGGATCTTGTTCGATTGGTGTGTTTACACCTGGTGGTCCTGGTTTTTATTTCTAGGGGTTCCCTATAGCCACAGCTGTCCGTCTTCTATTAAATAAATACCTAATAATTTCTAATGCCTTCGTGGTTATTATACATTGGATAGAAAAAACTTTAGATGGATTTAACTCGCGTATTTTATTTTGTTAAACTACAATAGTCTTATGCTAGACTTTAGCGTAAGACTAATGTCAGCTCAATCGTGCTACGATAATGGAATCTGTAAAGGCTCCGAAATGTCAGCCAATAAAATAAAATACGCGAGTTAAATCCGTCTTAAGTTATTTAATAATAAAAAACATACCTTCTTAGCAAGAATCGCACAGTATAAACATTGTTAAAGCAACACATTTTGAGATCAAATAAAATGTATAATTTTCATTGACCGTCGTAAAAAATGTATCAAGATTTATATATGTTTTCGTCAGAATATACCTCTGGAAGGGTCGAGCGTTAATTGGGGTGCAGGCTGTATCGGCTCGTACAAACACGTTCCGACGTGTACGACATGCTACCAGTAATTAACGGACATTTTCCGGGGCTACAATGTTTAGGGCACTGATAAAACAAGTGGATACGTTTACTAGGCTACAAAAACTGTTCACAATTGACAGATTTCATATGATTGACAGACTGTGCCACCACATTTGACAGCTTCCATATGATTGACAGCTATGTTAAAATATCGGGATATATTTTAATTGACTACCTTATACTGTATGTTACTTATAGTACGTAGCTTTTATTCCTAAAACTGCTAGTTTTTTTTATATGGCTACATTATAGAGTGTAAATATTATTATGTGTAGGTACCTACTGAGCGTTTCGAATAACCTTTATTTATAATAATAATAATAATTACTTTATTATGGACAGTGTTTAGAAAGCTTTTACATTACTTGTTTACATTTAAATTTTATTACATTCATATTATTATATAGATACACATACTAATATCTGGTATTACCCAAACTAGGCTGAGCCTGTGTCTTGGGGCCTATGAACTAAAAACGGGCGTTACAATGATTTATTGCACAAAACTTAACAGTAGTAAGCGTGCAAAAGACGAACTTAGTGCCATGACGCATTCTTAGTTAATCTGAAAGTCTGGCATTGAAAGTATTTTTTTAATAATGGTAATTGAGTTTCTAGCCGTTTCTTTTTAAGTGAGGTTTTTCGGAAATGGTGGTATCTTCTGACATTCATAAGAACTTGTAAGACCTATATATTTTTGATTTTGATTTACTTTTCCCAAATTCGTAGCCAACTAAGCTGACAATAGTCTAACACTAAAATGATTTTGCGTTATGCAAAATGCAAGCGGTCATTAGTGAAATAACTAGCAGCCAGCGACGTTGTGGTTTGAACAGTCCAGTTACTGTTTACGCTTAACGCTTTGCTATGCTTTACAGAATGTTACTTTATAAATTTCAATGTGCAAAAAAAAAATCCTGGTTCAGAAATGTTAGGTATTATATTAGTCTATCGGTTACCTTGGGCCCTAAACAAGTGCCCAACGTTTAACGTTAACGTTAAACGTTAGGACCAAAATGTATGGGATTTGACATCCGCGAACGACTGTCACGTACGTCACAAATTTTAATGTCAAATCCCATACATTTTGGTGCTAACGTTTAACGTTAACGTTGAACGTTGGGCACTTGTCTAGCCCCCCTTGTTTTATTGTAAATCAAACACAATATAGCAATTTCTGCCTGCCTTCGCCGGTCATAACACATTAGAATGGAACACCTATAACGGATTTAACTCGCGTATTTTATTTTATTTGCTGATATTTCGAAAACTTCACAGTTCTCATATTCGTAGCACGACTGGACTGATTTTAGTATTATTTATTAGACTATCGTGCTACGAATATGGGATTTCAACAAACAAAATATTATTATAAAGATAAGGCGCGTTAAAGGAGTGGGGGCTTGTGACGTCACTTCGCGGTAAATTAAGAAAAGCAGTGTGTGTCGTCACCCGAAACTTTTACCATCTTCTTTTGATTAAGTATTTGACAAAAGAAAAAACACGTCCAATATTTTTAATGCTACCTAACTTACCTATGTGTATTAAAGTTTACCTTATTCGTAGAGGATAATATTTAACGTTGGAATAAAACAACTATAACGGATTTAACTCGCGTATATTATTTTGCGATGAAAACTTTACAGTTCCCATATTCACAGCACGACTGACAGTCTACGAAGGCATCAGAAAATATTAGATAATATTTCATTCAACTTATAACATTTTAAATTTAAAACTGTAAAACGTTTAATAAAAATAAAATTGAAGTAGAAATACTACTAGAACTAATATTTTCCCGCTTTGGAGCTCTTGCACTCGGAGGCAAATATTTGACTACATTCGATTCGCTGCAGACCGCGTTCAAACTGACTTTCTATTTTAAATCACATTTTGCTAAAAGGAAATTTTAGATATTCCTGAAATTCAGTTCTCTGAAGTGAAGGTGCAATTTTATATCCATTTATACTTTACTAGCTTCTGCCCGCGACTTCGTCCGCGTGGAACTCCTCCTTTTTGCAGTCGGTTAAAAAGTAGCCTTTGTCCTTTCTCAGGCTCCAGACTTTCTCTGTACCAAATTTCATTTAAATCGGTCCAGTAGTTTTAGCGTGAAAGCGTAACAGACAGACAGACAGACAGACAGAGTTACTTTCGCATTTATAATATTAGTAGGGATTTCATAAAAAAATAATGCCTATTTCTCTTGATCACGATTTTATGCGAGTTATAAAATAAAGAAGTTTTAAATTAAAAACCATAATCGTATCACGATTGACCTGACAATAGTCTAACGCTAAACTGATTTTTACAATTATGCAAACTATTTTATTTTCTAAATTACATAATTTAAGTACTACTCTGTTCTAAAATAGGATGTATTTAAACATAAATGAAACATCATTCCACGCAGAAATTAACTAAAGTAGGTTCCGGAACGTCAGCCAATAAAATAAAATACACGAGTTAAATCCGTTAATAGTTGTTTCATTCCAATGTGTAATACCCGCAAGGCATCAACAATTATGACTTTATATTGTGACATTGGTTTAAAAAAAATAAGCAAGATCTTCTTAAGAGCTTTTTCAAACATACTTACATTGCTAAAACTACATAGATAGTAAATTAAACATAGTTAACGTAGAAGCTTTCAATGTAAATGTTAATTAGCAAGCGAGGGAGATAGAAGATAAACAAACAAAGATGGCGGATCGTGGCAAGAATTTATTATGGTGCAATGACAAAATGGATATCGTAATTCGTAAACCGAATTTTAGCTACCTGTTTATGATATCTATTATCTATACTAATATAATAAAGACGAAAGGTTTGTTTGGATTGAAAAGGCTTCGTAATGAATGGACTGATTTCAAAAATTCTTTCACTGTTGGAAAGCTACACTTTTCCCGAGTGACATAGGTTATAAAAAAAAATCCGTGTGAAGCCTGGGCGGACAGCTAGTACTAATATAATAAGGACGAAAGGTTTGTTTGGATTGAAAAGGCTTCGAAATGACTCGACCGATTTCAAAAATTCTTTCACTTTCAGAAAGCTACACTATTCCCGAGTAATATAGACTTTAAAATATTTTGAAAAAAAATAGGCATCCATGCGAAGTCGGGGCGGACAGATAGTAGTTTATAATTAGGGTAATATAAGGACCCCTTTTATTTGCAATCTAGGGTACATAAATATAAGTAGGTATTAGAAACTTGAAATATTGCACAGGGGTTCCTTATATGGGTACGTAGAGGAGCACTAAGAAAGTATAGTAAAAAGTTCACCCCCTAAGAGGGTTAAACAAGGGGTGCTTATCGTTCGCAGATGAAGTAGCGGTCAGAAGATAGTTAATACATAGGTAATATTACATATTTTATTACAAGTAAGACTGAACAATAAGTTTCTGTTAGTACCTAAGTAGTAGGTATACTTCCGGCGGCAAATTAGGTATAGGTACCTACCTGTATTTTCGTTATGAAATAATTTCTCTCGATCGAAAGAAATAACTTCGTAGAACAATAACAACGTTACAGGAATAAGCCTGTAACAAATGACGTAGAAATAATAATAACTAATTCAACAAGCAAACTTCTGAAGTGCAGTTACTACAGAAATTCATTACCTACTCATTTTCGATATTGCAATTGGTATCCACTAAAATAACTATGGACAATTAACACCACATCTAGTCGCAAGCTTTAAGTTAAGGACTAGATAAATTGTAATGAAACAACTATTAACGGATTTAAATCGCGTATTTTTATTTTATTTTATTTGCTGACGTTTCGGATTCTTTACAGTTTCCATAATCGTAGCACGACTGAGCTGACAATAGTCTAACGCTAAAGCGTTAGCAAATAAAATAAAATAAAAATACGCGAGTTAAATCCGTTAATAGTTGTTTCATTCCAATATGTAATAACCGCGAAGGCATCAGAAATTATTAGATAAATTGTGTCAGCACAAAAATACCACACAATCTGCAATTACAAGTCTTCGAAAGGAAGTTTTTTTTCTTACTTAATATTGCAATTGTGTACATGTATTAAAATTTCCACCAAAAAATTATAAGGGTTTATTTCACAGTATCTAAGTTGATCTTTAGTAAATAAACTGTAAGTTTTATAGCCGATAAATAAAAAAAAAACTAGACACTGAACTAGATCCAAACAAAGCTTAAAATGTATTAAACTTTCTTTTAAACTGGCTTCAGCCCGCAACTTCGTCCGCGTGGAACAACTCCTTTTTTGCATTCGGTTAAAAAGATGTTCTCAGGCTCCAGACTTTCTTTGTACCAAATTTAATTTAAATCGCTACAGTAGTTTTAGCGTGAAAGCGTAACAGACAGACAGACAGAGTTACTTTCGCATTTATAATATTAGTAGGGATGTGGGAGTTTGATGTGACTATTATTATAAATAAGTTAACGGTAGAAAATTCAATTTATATTCACCCGTAAATGAACTCTCGAAAAACTAATTTTATAAAACTCAGAAGCTAATTTTACATTTAAATCGGCTCCGATTCAATTTGGTCGTACAATGAAAAAGGCCATTTTCCTTTTATTGTATGTCGACTGTAATAATTTAACAACCTTCTGTAGGTACTAAAACCTTAGGATATAACGGTAATCCAAAATACCAATAATAAACAGGCAGTGATATCTCGGTGACGTTTAGAATTACCTTGTAATTATTTTAAAATTGACTTTATTGTTATAGCTTAAAGATCAAAATAGCTTGTGAAATGTCAAATTCGGTTATACCACGTCACGAATACTATTTCCTCTATTACTGGTTATTCTTCCAGAAGTTATGGAATGACGACTGGATATAGAAAATCTAAATTGTATTTAGTCGGACAGTTAGGTTTTTAAAATGATTGTATACTTACTTTCCTAAACAAACAATTTAAGACAAAAATAAGTACCTACTTCTAAAAAAAATCTAAAGTTTGGGGACGCCTGAGGTCACGTATTGTATAATTTATATAATACTAGCTTCTGCCCGCGACTTCGTCCACGTGGAACTCATCCCTTTTTGCAGTCGGTTAAAAAGTAGCCTATGTCCTTTCTCAGGCTCCAGACTTTATTTGTACCAAATTTCATTTAAATCGGTCCAGCAGTTTTAGCGTGAAACCGTAACAGACAGACAGACAGAGTTACTTTCGCATTTATAATATTAGTAGGGATAACGTGACGTTACGAGGCTCCACTAAACTTAAAAGCGCTTATCTATATAGTTTTTGTTTTTTGAGAAAAAAAATACGCGTCCAATTTTTTTTGAAAACTTAATAGACAAAGAAAGAAAACCAATTGACGTACTTATTGCTAATGTAACCATAATTATACACACGTAGGTACATATTCTAAAATGGATTTATAATTGTAATCTTCAAAAGATTAAGCAATTATATCCAAAGCCAATTACTTATAACTTTAGATACAAATTTGGCAATAACAAAATACCTTTAGGCCAAAGAGCAAAACCCTTGATCCCTCAAGGACCGACGGAGACAAGTGCCCTTCTCGGCATTTTTGATCACGTTCCGCTAAAACTTGGTCAAGTGATCTCGCCAAGGTGTGCTTTGTTTAAAATATTGTAGCATTTTTTAAATTTTAATTTACAATGCAAAACGCACTTTATAGAAAAGCAATCAAAGACATACAATGAAAAGAAGAACGATATAGACGAGTTAATATGGTCTCTTAAGAGTCAACAGAATGTCGAATTTGTCGAGATTAATGCAAGTCAAAATTCTTCGAATCAATTTGATAATTATAACTGTCAAATGTACCTACCACCATTCTTTCAAATAAATTATTTTGATTTGATTTATTTACGAATTACTTTACTTCGTTATTTATTATTATACGAATTTATTTATTTGTCGACGATTATAAATCATTGAAACGAGAAACAATTATTAGGTATTTAGTAACTTGTACCTACATAAGTTATAATGTTGTATATATATAGTTATGTAACATTACCCCTTAATATACCGTATAGAATAAGATCCCAGAGCGATCTAACGTAACTTATTTTCTCACGAGTGAAACCTTAAGATTTCAGTAGCGTCTAGAGTGCCTTGAATACCTACGCGCTTGTGAAAACTGTCAGAGTGACACCTGGGCAGGTACCAGGTGAGAAAGGTTACTAAAAATAAGAGTTATCTTACTTATTTTCTCATGGCTGATTTTTATATATATCATGTAGAATATTATTTTAAAGTAATGGGTAAGTATAAGTGTCAGACACTTGATTGACCAGAACTTTTGTCAGACACTTTTAAGCTACCCAAAAAATGTCCAGTTTATTCCGAAACTATAAGAGCTACATTATTAAAATTAGTAAGCTAGCACATTCAATGTCTATAATAATATAATAAAAACAAATGACGGTATTTTTAACAATGTAAGTACCTGTTTTAGAACGACCAAGTATTATATCTTTTTACTGTATCCTGTAGTTATAATTTATACTTAATCTACCTATTGGCTATTATACCCGTAAATGCTGTCACTATCCACAAATTGTCTACTCAACATAGTTCTATTAAACAGATATCTCACTTTAAGTTGGCGTAAAATAAAGAACGTATTTCGTGGCAGTTCATAGACCAAACTGAAGTTTCACATCATTTAGTCAAGTCGTATTGCATTAAAGTCACACACTTGTAACTAGTTGTAACTAAATTGATCATTCCCATGAGAAAGTACGTAATGATTTGAATTTTCTACCTACAATTCGGTGAAAAGTTAGATATTTCTTAATTGCTATAACTTGTACCTAATCAATTTCTATTGCAATTATTGATTTAACTTGCGTCCATTTATAACGTATTTTTTTTTATTCGTGCAGTCATATTTGAAACAAGTCAAGTGAAAAACATTTTAGTAATAGAAAATAATTAGGTACTTACTGTAAAAGGGTCCCAATTATGTTCTAGACATAATTAAGAAAAATGTTATACCGCTAATATTTTAAGTATTTGTTTTTAAGGCGTTTCTTCTATAATAACCGAATGTTCAGCGGAGAGTTTTAGTGTTGTGCACAAGTCTGACCTCTAAGCATATAAGAAAGACTAAAACCGAAATGTTCCTATCCCATCATATCCCATATTACATCCACAGATAGTATCAAATCGAATTACCAGAACGCAGGTTCTTATAAATCTGATAGTTCTAAATACGCTACGTCTTCTTTTATCGGAAGATATCGGTAGCCCGTGGCTTTACCCCAATATTTCACATTACCGAGACCCCTTGTACCTATCGCCGCCAATTTGAATATAAATTGGAACGGAGCCTGTTCCAGTAGTTTGCAGTTTATCAGAAAATACCGGATTATGTATAGGTACTACTTATTGGAACTAGATTTTGTCCCTCACTTTTGTCCTTCATTTTTAGGTTTACACCAAATTGTACGAGGCTATTCCGTATTGTGTAGGACATAGGATACTTTTTATCACGTTCCAGTAAAAAAAAATAGAAAAAAATATTAAACTCATTTGTTAAAAACAGTATAACAAAACGCAACAATGCTGCAATGACAACTGTCAAATCGATTGATGCAGGGCTTCTTTGCCGGCCAGGACGAAGTCTGTCGGGACCGCTAGATATATAATATTTATTTTATTACCAGACCATGGGGCCTAGACGAGGTGCCAACGTTCAACGTTAACGCTGAACGATGGCACCAGAAGCAAATATTAATTAAGACAGATTTTGTTTTCGTACCTACTTTAAAGATAATGGTTTGAAATATCGCACACCTAGATCTAAAGGAATCTAACTCAAAAACCCGAAGATTTGAGTTATGCACACCATCGGATTCCAGCAAAGCCCACCTACACTAAAACTGATTTCAGCTAATATAACTCTGCTAGCTTTATTATAAAAAGTATAAATTTATACAGAAAACTCATGCGTGCATATGGACATATTAATCAGTTTCTCGCCTCTCCTGAAAAAGTACCTTTTTTGAGTTAGCTCTCTTTAGATCTAGGTGTGCATGTATTACGTATAACTACCTAAGTATATAACATAATTGAGTTTTGGGTCACAACTGTAAGTTATTTATTGTTTTTAAATGAATAAATAATTAAACGGAAACTTTGGGTGAGACCCTCTCACTAAATTATAATACCTGACTATTTGTAAATTTTATCATCGGGGTAAATAATTAGTCGTACATACTGAATATGACTTAGTAATCATTTATATCGAATACTAAAAACTGGCGGAGCGCCAAGATTCTGCGATCCGATTTCTCAGACACTCGCATAATGGATAATTGGCTATTTGATCTACAAATTGGGCTTTAAATTATTTGTTTAAATCTCTAAATTTATGACTTCCTATCGTAATAAAACAACTACAAATGATTTAACTCGTGTAATAGCGTTTCACAGTTTGTGCTACGATAGATAGTCTAATACAACTCAAGTGAGGCTGTTGTAGGTCTACGGTGGTAGATAGTTTATAATTTAAATAATCAATTAAAATTGGAGTACCTACGCAGTTATCAATCTTCGCACTTTGGTTAATAGAAAGAAAACTTTTGAACTTCTATCTGAAATTTACAGGGAACGGTTGAACCGTTCTTAATGAAGAAATGTTACAAAAATATTATATAGGTACCCGAAAACGTTTTCAGTATGAATCTAGTTTAAAACTTATTCTTTTAATACATAAGGCAAGGGACTGACGGCGGTTGTAACGCCCATGAACTACTATAACCTATAGGTACGAGTATATAGGTACAGTCTTTCACCTTACAAGGCTACACTAGATAATATTCGACTTGAAGGTTATATTATACCCTCGTGTTATCATTAGTCTGGTCCCTTATCTCGTGTTATCATTCGTCAGGTATCGCCAGGTGATGGAGTCTGGCGGGCAGCCAAGCGAACTGCCTCTGATTTATAGATCACCCACAACACTTGACGCATTCACACCGATACGATAAAAAATATTATTCATTATAGCGTTAGACTATTGTCAGCTCAGTCGTACTACGATTATGGAAACTGTAAAGAATCGAAGACGTCAGCGTATAAAATAAAATAAAAATAACGCAAGTTAAATCCGTTAATAGTTGTTTCATTCCAATGTGTAATAACCGCGAAGGTATCAGAAATTATGAAATATTATTCAGATCCAAAAAATCTTAGAGCATAATTTTCATCTCAAAAACTAAAGTGATATTTTTACATTCCTATCTTGTGATTCGGTCACATTTATATTTTATTATTGGACTAGGAACTAGCGATAACCCGCGACTTCATCTGCGCATGATGAGTACCTACTTTACTCAATATCTTCATAAATTATAGCCTAGGTATGTTTTATTCTGATCTATAAGCTATATTTTAAAATTTCATCAAAATCCATTCAGTAATTTTTGCGTGAAAGAGTAAGAAACATCAAAGATTCTTACAAACCCTCTTGTTTATAGTATTAGTAGGATTGTTAACGTTATTTTCGTTATAATTTCTGATGCCTTCGCGGTTATTACACATTGGAATGAAACAACTATTAACAAAATTTGTAATTTAAATATAAGGTAGTTTGCATAACTGTATAAATCACTTTAGCGTTAGACTATTGTCAGCTCAGTCGTGCTACGATTATGGAAACTGTAAAGAATCCGAAACGTCAGCTAATAAAATAAAATAAAAATACGCGAATTAAATCCGTTAATAGTTGTTTCATTCCAATGTTATTTTCGTTGTCGTCTTTCTTAACCGTCGGTGTAACCAACGGATTAACCAAACTGCTCAATACAGCCTCGTCACGCACTCGTTTATCAGACAGATACCTCATACGTTAAAGTATCCCTCAGAAGTGTATTACGTAATAATATAAGGTAACAACCTTACTTTCATGAATTTATTACGCCAAATATTCCAAGTCTTGACGTTGAGGCGATGTATCTAATAAAACGTGGAGTGTTTTTCTTTTTTTACATTTTCTCAGTAATAAATTATATTGTTCAGGTTACGTCTTTGACTTTTCACTCTCGTACCACAAATAAAAATGTTTTTTTTTTATTATCAGCCGAGCTAAGCGTGATTTTAGATCAGGATCCATACCTATGACTGTTAAAAAAAATCACAAAGACAGTACTAGATTTTTCTTTTATTTGTAATTCTAATGTGGAAAACTTAGTATAAAAAGTTGATTCTAAAATTCTAACTAGTTTACCAAGGAATGGAACCCAGGAAAATTAAGTTCGAGAATTGTTGAAGCCTGCCGACATCAAAGAAAACCAATTTTGAAGTAAAATCCTATCCTCAAGTCTACTTAAAATATTCCGTTTTAGGTTAATACTAAAAGATAATAAGTACAACTAAATATTCTTATCTCAATTTATAAACAATTTAAATAATATTTAGTAATATCCAAGAGGCTGCTTTCAAAACAGGTACCGATACAAATTATTTAACTCGTCACGAAAGAAGCCTCAAAACTGTTAGTACCTACCTACGTACTTTTATAGGCTTCAAACTTCCCTATATAGTATGTATTTAGGTACTTTATTTCAGTTGGTAGGTATGGAAATATAACAAAAATATGGTAGAACCAAACATTTTTAGTGTTGTCTTACCGAAATGTTATTTCAACGTACGGTAACATCTAAAATAGCATATTTTTGAACACGAATTACGAAAAATTATATGTTTATTTTAATATTAAGTATACAAAGCTTGCATGAACCAAAAAAATAAATTCACAAGTGAGTAGGCATATAAAATCAAGCAAAACTATTTCTAGTTAACCATCTTTCTGAATATTACGAAAATCAAGCGAATTCCTTACAAAGGCGTTTAACCAAAATATATTATTATCATTTATTTACTAGAAAATTCTAATTGTCTGTATTCTTATTGAATAAGTCATTTCTGACAAAGCGAAATAACAAGTATTTCCCACAATTTAGATTTTTCAATTATTTTAACAATATAGATACTGTAACACAATATTTCGACCATTCAATTCATTACATTTTGACAATATCAAGACGATCCGTTATGAATCATAGAAAAAAGTAGACTTTTTTTGTCGCTCCTCATTTAGGTACTCAAACAGAAAACAAACACACAGTGTATTCTTACACACACACACACACACACCCACAGACACACACATACACATTACGAGTATCTATTTACAAGAATTGTGCGCATGAATGTAAAGGAACAAATATAGAATGCCAAGTATTAAGTTAGCTTCCTTACCTTATATACTTTACAAGATATTTCCAAGATATAAAGACAATTTTTCATATTATTAGAAACAGTAGATATTCCAGAGAATACCCGAGGGAGAGTATATTCCGAGGATTTGAGAAATTGCAAGCAGTCACTGAATTCTGGATCTGAGGGTATATTTTCATAATCCAGTTTTTAAGGTTAAAAATTATAACAAATTGACATTTTATAGTACATAGAACTTAGTAAGTATATAGGTACCATCTTTTAATGTAGGTCACATGATTATGTAATGTACTGGCCTAATGGTTTAATATCTGTATATATTAGTATATACTTGATATTTGAAAAGTGTTTTCACGACGAATACATAAACGTCTACAATCCACCCTAGTTTTTTTTTTTTTTACATCTTGACTCTTTCCATTCTTAGAGGTTTTATACTCTATACCTACTTAAGCTATGAAACGATCTCAGTAAGATGATATAGCACAGTGATCCAAGAAAATTAATTATCTGTGAAAATGGATTTCATTGTTTACCGATTGTTTATTCTGATAGGCAACCGTGAAATTGCAAGTTTCCTTCTGTGCAGCGTTATTTCTTGTTTACTTATATTAACAACTAGCAGTTCGCCTTGGCTTCGCACGGACCCCTATTTTTTTTATAGCCTATGTCACTCGGGAATAGTGTAACTTCACAACAGTGAAAGAAACAGTCAAAACGGTCCAGACATTTTGGAGCCTATTTAATCCAAACAAACAATCCTTTCCTCTTTATTTAATTAGTATAGATGATAACATTGTTACCCTACTGACATCAAGAAATGTATATTTAAAATTATGAAATAATCGTAAATAGGTATATTGTAACAGCCATGAGTGGTCAGTCATCATCATCATCATCATCATCAGCCCGTCGCAGTCCACTGCTGGACATAGGCCTCTCCAATTGCACGCCACTTTGCTCTATCTTCGGCTGCTCGCATCCAGCTCCTGCCAGCCATCCTACGCAAATCGTGGTCAGTAGCGGACATCAAATTAACTATAGGTATAATTTATGAGGTCGCGAGCAAAAGCATAATTTAGATTGTAAAATATGCTGTACCATTATTTGATTTTCTCAATAAACTACAAGTTTCCTGGCGCTGATGTAAACTTGTCTGTCGGCTAAATATAATTTAGTGAAACTTTGCAGGCAAGCAACTCAGAAATTCAATTTTGCAACAAGCTAGTGTTCAAGCAACTGGAAATAGGTTTTTGTTTGTGACCAAGACACATGGATAAAATTGAGAGCTTTTTCTATTGAAAAAAGTAATATATTAAATTTTAAATGTGAAAGTGAACCTTCACTTGTTCGTTAAAGAGTTTATAATTATCAATGCGTGAACCGACGTATTATCTACATGTATAATTATGAATTGGTAAAATTAGTTAATATGCATGGAATGCAGATTACGGTACACCGTAACATGCTGTTCATAATATATGTAAGTAGTTATATACTTAACTTAGTATTTATTTTTAACTTTTATACATTTCTCTCCGATGTCATACTGGTTCTAAGTGTATATACCCACTCGTACTTATCTCTATTGAACAAAGAACTATTGTCTCCACAATATCCGGGCTGCATCCGCTGTGGGCAATCATTACAAACTTTAGGTAGTTTATACATGTAATATACAAGTAGGTAGGTACGTTATAATATGTTCAGGTCATCTTGTCATGTCGATGTCTCTTATTTCTTCATCTAGACAAGGAAACAATATCGACACGACAAGCCTTCTACTTGTCGACAATGTTCGCAATATTGTGTCGACAAAATATCGACTCGACAGTTCACCATAACCTCGCTGGGAGTAACTAATTCATTTATCTATTAGGTACCTACTAGTGGTCCCGGCAGACAGCAAAGTAGATACACTTAAAACATTACGCTCCTTTTTTAGATAGTTGGGTAAAAAGTAGTTTATTCTAATCTAGAATATCAGCTACCAAATTTCATCAAAATCTGTCTGGCCGTTCTCGAGTTATACATGGTGTAATTAATTCAACTTTGTTTTATTTATTCAGATACGGTTTTCCAAACGTCATTCTATCGAAACAGAAATGTGATTCCTCATTATTTATGTTTGCTGCACAGAATTCATTACGTAGTATTTGTGAACAGTTTGTTTGATTAATGAGAAACGGTATTTAATTAACTGCACAATGAGCTGGGAACACGATCCGATGCTATTTCGGAGTGCAAGCGACATCCGATTTAAATTCGAAATGCCTCAACGCTTGCCACAGCCTATCATTGTGACATAGAGGCCGTTCAAGTATTACGTAGGTAAGCTTTATAGGGAAGCAGAGTCATTTTATTTGTATATTTTTGATGATATGGAGGGTAGGTAGAAGTCTAGATGGTGATTTAGTCAGCAATGTTTGACGATTTTTTTTATTGGAATGAAACAACTATTAACGGATTTAACTCGCGTATTTTTATTTTATTTTATGTTTAATTTATAAAGTTGTTAATGCTTACATTAAAACCATTTTTTTAAAATTGTCAAGTACCTATATTGAAACTTTACAAAACATTTTTTTCCTTATTCGGTTCATCATGGCCCTTTTAGAATAGTCGATTTACCCAGCAGGGGTAATTACCCCCAGGTTCGAAGCCACTGATGTAGGTAATACATAAGCATTACACCGTTCACATACAAACCATTGTGTTCATAAAAGCCAATCTCGTTACAGATCATAAAAAAGTCCATCACGTACGTATTTTCCTTCACAATACCACCTGCCGCCATTTTCTATCATTTGAATAAAATCTGCACGCTCCAAATAATCCTGACGAGGCGTACAGACGCTGTTTAGGCAATTCTCGTTTCACGGTGTAAGGCAAACTTCAGGTACAGATACTCTCGCGAGTTTTAAATTTGATAAGTAAAAAAGGAAATAGGCAAACTGGTGGAATTGGATCGAGTTAAACTGGGGTTTGTCGTTACAACTTTTTCAATAGGTAGTTGGTAGACAACCTAGTTATTGATATTTTTTTCACTTGTTGTACACAGTGTTGCCAATTTAGCGATTTTGTCGCTAGAACTAGCGACTTTTGCTTAAGGCTTAGCGACCAAAAAAAAGTTTTGACGCCAAAAATATTTTAGCGACTTATCTGGCGACTTTTAGAGTACAAATTAAAACAGTTCTAGAGTCAATAATAGATACATTTTTTGTCAAATCAACACAGAATTATTCAATGCCAAGAGATACATAATATGGAAAACGACAAACGCGATAGCCCACCAAATCAAACTTTATTTAATTGAAGTTCCATTTGAATATTATGGGGGGGGGGGTGTCATGATGCGTAACATGAGTTTCTCCTGAATCAATATTAATAATATAATCTTTTTGGAATGAAACAATTATTAACGGATTTAACTCTTTATCTTTAGAGTTAGCTTAGTCGTGCTACGATTATGGAATCTGTAAAGAATCCGAAACATCAGCAAATAAAATAAAATAAAAATACGCAAGTCAAATCCGTTAATAGTTGTTTCATTCCAATGTGTAATAACCACGAAGGCATCAGAAATTATTAAACTATTAACGGATTTAACTCACGTATTTTTATTTTATTATCTGATGTTTTGACACTTTACAGTGCCTATATTCGTAAAATTTAGTGTTAGTCTTTTGAACCAACCGTATTATATTATTACATAACAGAACTCGTATGTGACAAATTTTGAATGCAATTCAGGCACTAAACGAATGTTGCAATCTTTATCTGTAATTGAGATGGCGCTTTGGACGTGCCCCGCGACCAAAATGTGTTTCAACGAAGTCAGTCGAAAACCTATTATAGAGAGACCAACTGCTATAAGAAAACCATTTATAGAAAATTGTACATTCTCTCTTTCTTTTAACGAATTATGTTTACTTAATACTAAGCACTATTGGGTTTTTGCCATTGCGTAGTCTTATATACATAGATAGAAGACCGAAACTGACGAAACAGACACTTAAATAGGTAAGTACCTAAATGGCAAATGCCATAAAATATAAGAATATATGCCATAATATATTTAGCATACCGTTTAAATAGCTTCCACTCCGACATTGTGCTGTCTTTAACAATAAATGGAAATTAAACTACATTTCAAATCATAGCTAAAATGCAGAATTTCTAGAGTTCTGAACTCTAAACAACCATCGCAATGCTCAAAATTTTGCATAATAATGAAATGCTGAATTGCAGCTAGTGAAAACAGAATGTACCTATATACAAGTTGAAAAACAGAAGTTTTTGCGAGATTGAAGCATAGACATTATATAATAAAATTTTCATAAAGTAAATGAAACGCGATGAAAGTTATGTTAGTAAGTAATTTCATTGCACTTTTTACGAATTCTGACAATACTGAAGCGATGAAGCCGAGTTATATGCAGTCATCTGACGATGGCGTCTTGACAAGTCTATCTTACGGGGGCCGCGGGAAGAGCCCGAACAATATACAAAGATAGCCGCTGGGGACAAACCTTGGAATTTATCCTCGAGTCACGTGATCGCGTCATTTTGCAAACATCAAAGACAATCAAAGTGTATACTCGTAGCTCCGCTACGTTATTACTACTATATACAAGATGTACAAACATAAAAATGTAAAAATATTGTGGCACGAACAATGACTTTGCTAATATAGAACAAATATAAAGGTAAGTAAACAGTATTGCCCGACGTATATTTAGGCCAGATTCATCATAAATAATTGTTGGGAAACTTAAAGCTTTGTGCAAGCTGCCATTTAAGCTTTTATGCAGCCTCGGAAACTTTGTTTCGCAACTCTTTTGAGCTTATGCTTCCTCTTCTTGCTAACATGCTGTTGAATTATGTAATATACTGTACTGCTTTATAACATACTAGCGGTTCGCCCCGGCTTCGCACGGATCCCTATTTTTTTCCAAATTTTCTATAGCCTATGTCACTCGGGAATAGTGTAGCTTCCCAACAGTGAAAGAATTTTTCAAATAGGCCCAGTCGTTTTGGAGCCTATTCAATCCAAACAAACAAACAAACAAACCTTTCATCTTCATTATATTAGTATAGATATACTGCTTTATACTATATTCTGCGTGTTAACAATCCGTTAGATACGATTAGAATGAGGTCCAGCTGTCATATTCCATCAATGAGAGAAAAGCTTTTGGCCTGTTATTGGTGGAACAGCTGGACCTCATTCTACGCTAAATTCTACACATCAAGCAGATTTTTGACACGTCACAGTCCTCATTAGTATAAAAGAAACACTTCCCGTTGTGAATTGAAACTCCGCTTTTCACATCGTCATTTTTATTATAGAAAAGCGTCTTGTCGTGTCCAGTCGTCGGTCTCAATCGTTAAGGAATCATATCAGGGGCCCTAGACAAGTGCCCAACGTTCAACGTTAACGTTAAACGTTAGCACCAAAATGTATGGGATTTGACATCCGCGAACGACTGTCACGTACGTCACAAATGTCAAATCCCATACATTTTGGTGCTAACGTTTAACGTTAACGTTGAACGTTGGGCACTTGTCTAGCCCCCCAGGTGTAGATTCCACTGTTCCGGTCGCCAGTCCGTTGTCAGTCGCCGCGTCAACGAAGGAGGTTAACCGCCACGACAAGTAGATTAGTGACGTGTCAATTATGAAAAGTAAATTTCACCACCCATTTATTTTTATTTTTATCACCCCCTTAAGGGAAATTTCCCTGATAAAAAATCCTATGTCATACCTAAATAGGTATATAACTTATATAGGTATATATATTATATTATATTGAAAGTGTATTTGGTGTCAACGTGTTACTTTCTTTAGTATTATTATATGCACTTATTACTTTTTATACAGACGTAAACATTTCCTCTCTTACTTTAGTTTTTCAGGTAATCTTGCCAAACTTCCGTAAGGACCCCTTAAGTAACATTTTCCTCTTTCCTGTAGGAATCCGTATATAAACGTTACTCAAGACATCAACCACTCCGAGCGTGTAATGTACAAGATTTATTACTCACGAACGTGTAAAAATAGCTGACTAATTTTATTTAGGCATTTCATAGTTTTGTAACTAAATAATGATTTTTCCGGGCAGGATAAAATGTCCTCGGATACCGGGAACATAATGGGAAAAATGATACCAATTATGTACTACGACTGTACTGTCTACTAATTAAGCGCTATTTTATTTATTTTAATCAAACACAACACTTATATATACTACATCGAAACAACGCAAATCGCTGCTCGATCTATCTGCTACGTGATTGTGGTAGAATATGCAGCTGACCGGGCCGCCACAATGATAAATATTATATTTTTTAAATAATATACATGCATCAGCCAATGAATTGAATTAACATTTCACGTCTCCACGACCGTATGCTGAGTTATGGCAAAAAAATGTTTCCAAGACGCGACTTTTCTTCGGGACATCTGCCAACTAATAAATCTTTTAACTAGTGTGGTGGATGAGATCCGATCCTCTAGACGTTTCTAGAGTAGCCTGAGTTCAGTATTGGGACTAGCAGATTTTACATTAAAATCTTGGAATTCAATATCTTGTAAAAAGTGAATCTAAGTCTTGTATAACACAGCTACGAAATCATAGGTTGCATGTTCGATGCCTGTTAGTAAATCGAGCAATAATATTATTACTGTATCAATATTTTATATTCAAGGGTCCTAGTGAAAAACATTATAAATTGAAATGAAACAACTATAAACGATTTAACTCGCGTATGTTATATATTGATTGTCGTTTTGAAATCTGTACATTTCCCCGATATGATACACAGTCGATACGAGCTCAATCGTGCTACGAATATTGGGAACTGTAAAGTTTTCGAAACGTCAGCCAATAAAATAAAAGACGCGAGTTAAATCTTTATTAAATTGTTATTATTTGTTTCATTCCAATAAAAAAATATGTTATTATACAAATAGAAACAAGAAATCTTAAGTTCTTGTTAGAAGAGTATCACTGCGATTTTACAAGTCCCCAACTACGTTAACACCGCATTGCGGCGGTACCTATATTTTACCGCCCACTGCGTTAAACAGACGTACGTATTTTTGTACACATATAACATTATGAAATTGTATGCTGGTCAAGCGAGATAAGAGAAAACAAAGTTGGTGTTTCTTGTGATTTATGCCGTAGGTACCCACTTCCTTTTGGCATTTTTGCAGAGTTTTGAAAATGCTATATCCTTGTTTACTCCAGTATGTTTACTCTTGAAATAAGTGTCCCGAATATAAACAATACCCTTCCTTCAAAAGGGTTAATATTAGGTTGGTGACAAGATTTTAAGTGGTAAGTAAGTATATATAATCCTTATCCTTACTAATCCTTACTAATATTATAAATGCGAAAGTAACTCTGTCTGTCTGTCTGTCTGTCTGTTACGCTTTCACGCTAAAACTACTCGAGCGATTTAAATGAAATTTGGTACAAAGAAAGTCTGGAGCCTGAGAAAGGACATAGGCAGCTTTTTAACCGACTGCAAAAAAGGAGGAGTTCCACGCGGACGAAGTCGCGGGCAAAAGCTAGTATATTATAATTCTACTGTACATTTGTATGTTACTGAACTCTACCTTAACGGCTAGACCGATTTGTATATTTATTTTGTACCTATGTGTTTAGGCGTCGCCCTGGATGGTTTAGATTCACAAATCAGCCCGGCTGATGGCGCTGCAGTCGGTATTCTCGAAAAACACAGTACAAAACTCGGGTAGATTTATAGATTTATGTAGCACTAGCTTCTGCCCGCGACTTCGTCCGCGTGGAACTCCTCCTTTTTTGCAGTCGGTTAAAAAGTAGCCTATGTCCTTTCTCAGGCTCTAGACTTTCTTTATACCAAATTTCATATAAATCGGTCCAGTAGTTTTAGCGTGAAAGCGTAACAGACAGACAGACAGACAGACAGACAGAGTTACTTTCGCATTTATAATATTAGTAGGGATAACGATTATATATATCTTTATAATATCTTTTAGACAATTCACACCAATTGTACTAGTCCCAAACAAAGCTTGTACTATGGGTACTACAACAACGGATAAACATATATAAATACATATAAGACATCCAAGACTCAGGTACAGATGCCAGTGCTCATCACATTGACATCTGCCCCTAGTAGGATTCGAACCCGCAACCTCCGGTTTCGTAGTCAGGGCCTCTGACCACAAGACCAACAGGCCGTCAAAGGAAGGAAAGGAATTTAATGTTATTTCTTTGTTCATGTCCTTTTTATTAATGATTCTAACACGACAATTGAGCACTTTTTGCACAATCCAATTTACTATCTCAGCTGGGCAAAAACGTTCCTAAACAAAAAATAAATTGAACTAGAACAATAAGCACTAAATAGGAAACCTACACTTTTATTGTCCTATTTATTTACTAGCCTCTGCTCACGACTTCGTCCGCATAGAATAACTTACTGCTCTTCTGCGGTCACTTTTAAAACGGCAAAGATTCATACCATATTGCACCCCCGTTTTACTTAGTTTAGGGGGTGAATTTTCAAAAATGCTTTTTAGTGCTCCTCTACGCTATTAAGGGAACTATTGTGCAAAATTTCAACTTTCTAACCCTTATATACAAACTCTGAAATCATTATAGTAGCTACCGCCGGTGCCCAAGCACCCTTGTTTTATTTATACTGTACAGAAGCTGCATAAAAGCGAATGCCGTTATACAGCCTTTACAGCTTATATAACACTTATGTGCTGCCGGGTTGCGTACAAACTAAGGTATCTAGGTTATTAACCTAGAATTATTTAATACCATGGATTGAACAATATAACCGTTGTATCGCTACAACGCGCAATAATGTAAGCTATATAACCTGTAGGTACTTACATAAAAGAGTTTATGGTTTGTCGTTGGTTAAGACCCTTTTCACAAGTAAGTTGGTATGTGTCGATTTAGCTATTTGCCATTTTTCTTACATCTTTCCTGTTATAAGTATTTTTTAAAGTCGAAATTGTTGTTGTAGCCAGTATCGCTTGTATAAAGGATTATTTATTTAATAAATGAAGCTTAAATTATTTTTTTCAATTCACGCCAATTGATCTAGTCCTAAACTAAACAAAGTATGCACGACGGATAGTAGACAACGACTAACAATGTCTGTTTTCGAGCATAGCAAAGATTTTCAGATAAAAAAATAGCACTCCGGGAGTGCCGGCAGAAGTGAAAACTCTCCCTTCCCCTCGATCTTACGCTTTTTCGATCAGCATCACGTGACCCTGACGCGAGTACGAAAGTTTTTACCCATACAGAAAAAAGTGCTCAGCGCCGCTAAAGAAGTTTTCACTTCAAAAACCGAGCTTTTTATTGTTGGGTTCTTTTGAAAAATCTACCTGGAAATTTGTAGTACATTAGTGCGCAGCCAAAGCGATCATCTGGAACAAACGTAATCCATACAAATTGCAAAATGGAATCTACAGAGTAATAATTCATCAATGATCTAAAGGAAGATAAACCTAAGTTACGAATAAGGCTTACAGATAGATGCGCTTAAGCCTGCCGCAGACTAATCGCTTCCGGCGTCAGCGTTATCGCCCGTGTGCGGCAAGACTTAGTAATGGTCGCTGATCGATTTTTTATGACTGCGATATAGAGTGAGATCCCAGTTACCTAAGACTTACGTCATTTTAGGAAAGATTTTTTTAGGATAAGTAGATAGTGTAAAATAAACTTAAAAAGGAATGGACACTTGCTATGCTGAAAGCGGGGCCGTTTTACAGTTATCAAGTTTACTCGTATAAGTAGGTACCTATCTATAAAAGAAAATCGTTTTAGTTACACTATGTAAATCAAAAACGAGTGAACTGATTTGGCTAAAAATTTGTAAAAAGTTAGCTTAAAACCAGGAGACTAATACAGGATTGTTTTCCACCTTCGATACATATCTATAAAACGGCTTTCAGCTTAGCGAGTGTTTATAAAGTTTATTTTATAATACCAATCCTAAAAATTTCCACTCTAAAATCATGTAAGCCTTTAGTGACTGGGATCTTGGTCCAATAAGAGTGTGACCATATTTAAGACAAAGTAATAAAGAATGATTTAAACTCTCACACTTAGCCGTTCCGAACATGGTTATTGGTAATGTGTTTAACTTCTTTATACTTAACTGACCGGGGCCTTATATAAACAAGTGCGAGTTAGAGTTGAGTGTAGAGGGTTCCGTACGTTATTCGCTTCTTGATTAAGAATATGAAAACAGCGAATTACCAAAAAGCAGCTAATGCTTTAATTTAAAAGCAAGTTGTCTGTGACAATCCGATAAAGATTTCTATTTTTCTATCGGAGGTAGGTACGGGATGTTTTTACATTTCGTACTTACTGAATCTAAGGAATCGGATTCAGAATATTTTGCTTTTTTGGGACTCGAGTCTTAAGTTGTACTGAAATAAAATTCGTTGGTTTTAGATATTATATAGTTATTGGAGATAAAATTTAATCTTGAAATAAAACATTAATTGTCTTAATAACTTCTGATGACTTCGCGTAGTCGCTTCCTTTATTATACATTGGAAAACCAAATTGTTTTATTAATGTATATTGATAAATTGTATTATTACATTAATTTATTTTAACGAGTCCAATGTTTTCCAAGAAATAAACTTGATTTAATAATTTCTGATGCCTTCGCGGTTATTACACATTGGAATGAAACAACTATACCTACTCAACTATAAACTTGAGATAGTCTATAAATTGCAATTCTCACTTACAATTCCCTGTTCTTTTTTATCTAGAATCGTCTGAACTATTTCAGCATGATGGTTTCAGCATACGAGCTCGCTGGGACCGTTGGCGCTCGCCGCTGATTGGTCGAGCGAGACGATGCGGGCGTTTTATACAATTTATTTCACGGCTTGTATTGTTTTCTTTTTTCACAAGCGTTTTGTGAAGCGTTCTCTTCATTCTTATAACATTGGAACAGCTATCTAAATTGAGACTCGTAGCGTGGACTCCAGAAACACGACAGATTATATATTCTCGTGGTTCTATAACTGTCAATATTATTACGTGTAATATTTTTTCTATCATGGTATTAAATGGATAAATAAGATCGGCACTTTAGCGTTAGACTATTGTCAGCTCAGTCGTGCTACGATTATGGAAACTGTAAAGAATCCGAAACGTCAGCAAATAAAATAAAATAAAAATACGCGAGTTAAATCCGTTAATAGTTGTTTCATTCCAATGTGTAATAACCGCGAGGGCATCAGAAATTATTAAGATCAGCTATATATTATTTTAAAAGTGCCAACAGTCAATTAACAGTGTGAACTTTCAGTTAATTACAAAATGAAGTATAACAGCTTTATAGGTACCTACGTACATTTTTCCCTAAAGTTATTTTGTAAATTAGTGTAAATATCACATCTTAAATATTATTATTAAACACTTACTTCTTTCCGCGACTTCGTCTGCGCACGATACCAAAAGTATTAAATTAACATTTCAGCAACATTTCCCGATTGCACTGCCTTAACGGAATTAAAAAAATTAAGCTTAAGTAAGTACATTTTCGTATAAAAAATTTCGTGGCCTCTTATTTAGGTACAAAATTTATTCATAATATCTATTAAAATGTATATATATTTAAATTTTCATCCGACCATATTAAATCTCAAAAATCAGCATAGATCATCGTAAACTTCAGTCGCGACAATAATTATTAACTAAACATAATGTTTAAATATATGTTTAGGAGATTTAAAACCATAAAACATAATTATCATTATGTAAACTCATCGGTCCGTCTTCTTAAACTACTAGGTACCTACGTACTAAACCCTTCACTCAAAAATCTGACGCGATTTCAACAGAAAATAACAGCACACCTTTAGCGAAGTACCTACTCTACGGCTTAAAGGTTCTCTATATTCTTTTTTTATTTTCATATTTTTCCATTTCCCAACTGCTTTCACCGTTAATGGCTTCCAAAAGGAAATAATATGACATACTTCTCGAGATACAATGTTTCGCATTGAACTTCACGATTTCCGAACTTCCTCTTAATGTTATCTTTATATGTTATTATAGTAAGGAAATTTGTAAGTTCGCGTGTGTGAGCTCGATCATGTCTTTTTAACTTATATTTTAGTTTTAGTGTTAAAATTGTCTTTATAGACTTTGTATTGGCAACATTGCCGCAAGTTCGTGATTGTTCGGTAAAAGAACCGCCAATAACTGACGATAACGAGTGACCAATAGGAGCATCCGTCATGATTGGCGGGTTTGAATTGTCAACAGAGACTACCTGGTTTTCATTATATTATTATAAAAAATGTCTTAATGAATAGTGAAGCTAAACCATTACAGAACGCCACTGATGATTGCAAAAATGTCAAAACAAAATCACATGACTCAACAATAAACACTTACCAATGTGTAAATCAGTTTTTTGTCATCAAAAGTTCATATACCTATTATAAACAATCTACAGACCTTTATTCAGCAGAAATGTTAGTTTTCATATTATTATTACTTATTGCAAAATTTAGAGCCCAGTATTTATATAATTTATTTGTTAATGGCAACATTTCCTGCTCATATTATTGTAGAATTAGGTAGAATCTGATAAAAAATATCTATCTATATGTTAATCTAGTCTGCCTGCAATTTGGCTAGATTTTTATTACGTCTGATTGGCAGACATTCTCTTTGTTCTAGCGATTGGGTAGGTTCAATCATCATTTGCGAGAAAGTTAATTTCTCTTTCGCATTATGTTTTGAAAGTGATCATTACGAAACTGTATTTGCCTTATTTCTGAAATAGAGAAAATTATCATTGCTCACTTGTATAACATAAAATGTACATACATGAGCAAAACCACTATTTGTATAGTAATATAAATAAACTGGATAATTATTAATTAACTATACCTAATACTATTTTAATGAAAGTGCGTCTTGATAGATACTTTAAAAAGCAGAAAGTAATCATATAGAGCAAATTAAGAGGATTGTGAACCTGTTCATTTTCATACAAAAATTCTATATATAGATTTTTAGATGCTAATAAATTTTAGCGTAAGCAATATTTCTTAAAAATCAAAACGTACAGACGTAGTTTCTCATTATATCTACAACATATCCAAAAATTATAAAAATCTAACTATATTTACTGGGTGTAAAACGTTATCGCCTTTTGTATGAAAATTAACAGGTTCACAATCCTCTTAAGATTTAATTACACGACGCTAAAAGAACCATTTCAAAGATTCTTTTCACTTTTCACAAAATGTGTGATTCATCTTCTTTCAAGAGGAATAGATGGATCATACATACAAGAGTGAAATAATCCTCGCTAGAAAGAAGCCTCCATAAATAAATCTTGCACGGCTTTTTTCACGGCTTTTGTATCCTTCATTCGGGTTCATAAAGTACTAGCAGGATGCAACCCACGTCTGAGCCTAGACGTCCGGCCGGACCGTGCACAACGAGGCCGGACATAGACCGTCGGAAATATTACATACATAAGGATAAATCTTAAGATTTCTCGAGCAAACTTATGGCTAAACCTCTGCAATGCGTCAAGTATTTTACAAACGTATTTACATAATAATGTGTGTTTATATTTTCACATAAAATTAAGCGCTTACGCCTATTTTATTAAGTTTATTCTGTGGTTATGTGAACAATATATGAGTTAACTGGTGAGATTAGCAAGCATTACGCCCAAGTCAGAATTGTACTTACGTAATTAAATACGTTCATTCATTCGAGTGCTGATACAATTTTGATGAACATAAGAGTTAAATTATAGATTTAAAATTCCTGTGACAATCTTAATTTTTATCTTAAGCTCTTTGGTGGAAAATATTATCTACTTATATAGATTTTTTTACTTCTTCTTTTCGTCTGCAGTGATTACTATTTCACGCCGAATAGTATAAATGCTGACTCAGCGAACTATGCACCGCTTTTTTTGAGAGGTTTTTTTTTTAAAATAGGGTTTAATTGTAGAAGAGTGCGACATTAGAGTTGTATGTATTTTAATGCCGAATATAATAATAATATAATAAAAAACATAACTAAAAATAAAAAAAGCTCGCTTAAAGCTACTTGCACCTTTTTTTAAACTTCACAAAATACAAAGTGAAAGCGCCGCAATATTTCAACTTTTATTGACAATGATTTCCCCCGAGTGATACCTACTTACAATAGGCACCCATCAAAAACTGAAATATTACTGATAACTGTCACCAGCTGTCACCACCCTTGTCATCACACGATCGTCTGTCACCAGGTAATGACATATGTAACATGTACGCAGTAAACGTTTGTAGGTACGCGATTGAACATATTTTTGAATCTTCAACGTTAAACGTTCTACGTTCTACGTTCGTGGCTAGGAATAAGGAAACATTCTAGCGAGCCTATTACGAATTGCTGAGTCGACCTTTTGTCATGTCGATGTCGTCTCTTATTTCTTCATGTCGACAACGAAACAATGTAGACAGGACAAACCTTCCTATCTACAACGTTCTCAGTATTGTGTAGAAAAAATGTCGACTCGACAGTTCATAATAGGCTCGCAGTTCTGTAGTGTACCTTCACTCTTGTCCTTACAATAAGGAACACATAAAAAAAACTTTCCGTTTTGGTGCAATCGTTCTGAACTAATATTCTGCGCAACGAATATACCTATATAAAAAATAATGCCGGTATATACCTACATTATTTGTATATAAGTATATTTAGATATTAAAAATTTTTGACTCGCAAGGTGTAGTGTACACAATTATTCTACTGTCATCAACTATACTGTGATAGCGGTGCTTCACACGACGCGACAAGATTAATGTACGTGTGGACGGAGCTTAATGGAAAAAGTTAAATCGACTCGTGGTCTGTCTGTACTAATTTTCCAATTTACACATAGAAAGTAATCTTAACTTGATTCTAAACATTGTCTCATTTAAGGATGGCAACCCGGTACGTGATTTGTACTTACGATGGTTATTGTAACGGACAGTAACAAAATTATTTATATTGTTGCAAGTAATAACTAAATTTTTTTTTATTAATTTTATACTGAATTCATTGTTTTCTTTTTAAATATGAATCATAGAAATAGTCTGTGGTCCAACCAAAAATAACCAAGTCATTTGCAGTTGCGGTTTTATAATTCGCGGAAGTGCATTCAGCAAGTGCATGATGAATTGTCGAGTCGACATCTCAACATATCGATATCGTTTTATTCTCCCGGTGATCTGTCATAAATCGGTTGCTCCACCATGTATTTACTGACACTGTTAAGATTTTAATACCTAACGTAGGTATTAAATAGACTTGCTGTAAAGAAGACGATATTGATAAGGCTTTTTTTCATGTCATCGTGGCGAAGTTACCGATCTAAAACAGACGATAATGATCCGCGACAATGATAATACCGATATTGACATGACAAGATGTCGACTGAACAATTCATTATAGGCTTTCAGGATTTATTGAAACCTTAAAAGACACATGGCGTGTGTCCCTACATCTTATAAAGATAGAGAAAGATCTATCTTTATTAAATAAAGACCTATCTTCGAAAGACCTATCTTTATTAAAAGAAGTGCCATTATAAGATAGTGGATGAATCTAACGACCTGATTAGTGACGTCACGCCTATGGTAAACGGAGGCCGACGCGCGAGAAAAAATCCTCTAGATACGCGTAGAATGAGGTCCAGCTATCATGTCCCACAAATGAGAGACAAGCTAATGGTCTGTGATTGGTGGAACATTGTGGACCTCATTCTGCACTAGCGCATCTAACGCGTTTTTAATATTTACCCCTGTCAGGTTACCCTCGAGGTTTTAAACCACGCGCACGATTGCCGGAATAACGTGACATATTGAAATGTTTCACCGCGCGAAATCAAATTTAAATATGCAGACTTAGAGTCTTAAATGGAGTAACAAAATATTTCGATAAGTATGTCACGTTGTTCCGGCAAACGTGCGCACTGATCTATAAGGTATCTACAGGAAACTTGTTGTACCTAAGTAGTAAATCTCTTTGCATAATGTAATAAACTAGTACCTACTCATATAATAAGAGCCTCCCAGAGGAGCACGCTGTCTGCACTATTCGTTGAGAGCTCTTCCAGGAGAGCCCCGAAAATGACTAAATATAATTTATTATCAAATCAAGTCTCGCTGTATAATTAGAATATTATAGTTTCTGCCCTCGACTTAGTCTGCGCACAATAAGCATCCCCATTTTACCTCCTTAGAAGGTGAATTATTAAAAATCCTTTCATAACGCTCCCTTACGCTAGAAAAGGCAATCGGCAAAATTTCAAGTTTCTAATCCTTATAGATTAGGCCCTGCGTTGATAATAATATAACAACAGCCATTAAAGCAGCTTCTCCTTTTTTTGTATCTAGGTATACATATTATTATAATCATATATAAAAAGAGTTTCTTCGTTTCCTGTTAAGTGGTGTCTTTTGTTTACCCTGCACCTAAAGATCCGCATTAAAACTAGTATAGTTTAACATTCAAACATTCGTATGATCTTATTATTAAACAAACCAAAGGCAAATACTATCTACTGCCTCCTTATAGGTTAGGGTTGCCATAAGTGTAAGGACTCGGACCGGGACATTTCAAGAAAAAACTAGTAAGTAAAGGTAAAAAAAAAAAAAAAAAAAAAAAAAAAAAAAAAAAAAAAACACGGAACTTGACGTAAGGGTGGAAAAATAGGGGTAATTTATTGTTCACTAAAACTTAATAGCAAAAACAAGGTAGGTAGCTATTTTAAAAGTAATTAAAAATGAAGCATGTAATAATTTGTTGAAATTATGTCCAAAGAAAATTATAAAATAATAACTTTTCAATAAAACAATTTTACTGTCGAAAAAAACTAAAAGGCAACAAAGAACAATACCTACTTAACGCACTGAAAAGAAAAAAAAAATATAATTTTTTCTATGTAGTGCGCTATTGTTTTTTTGTTGCCTTTAAGTTTTTTTCGGCTGTAATTTTTTTTTATTTACATAGTAATATTCGATTTTTTTTTTAATTAACGCTTCTTAGGTCGAGTTTTCTGAAGAAGTCAGGTATCAACTGAATGTATAAAATCGATATAAAATATCAATGCATTAGAAAAATCGATCTTGTATCAAACATCTCTAAGTCACATAGTGGGCTTGATAGCATGCCATTGATGCGCTCTTGTTCTGTCAACGCTGAGAGTCTGCGATCTCGAAATGCGTTGACACTGTTAACGTAAATTCGTGAAACGTGAACGGACAAGTGTTAGCGCTTACGTCGTTCTATCCGCGTACGGCTAATCGTACGCTAGTTAGAGCGCGTTTATTAGAGGTATATTACTATTTACCAACTCCAGCCCTCTATTAAATAACTATGATTTTTAAACCGGGACAATTTGCTTATCGGCCGGGACGCCGGGACACCATGCTTCAAACCGGGACATGTCCCGGCGTACCGGGACGTATGGCAACCCTATTATAGGTAAGTATGTAATAGTAAACTACCTACTGTTATTGAATGGGAACTACCGTAATAAGGAAAATGAACAGGTACAAAGGGACAAAACAAATGAAGGTTTCACAATAATTCTGCACCGGTGACTTTTGTTTGTAAGGTTTTTATAAAATGTTACCTTTGTTAAAAAGTAACTTATTAAAAACCAGTATAAATATCGTAAGAGAAACTATTGTTATTATTGAAATGAAATAATTAGCTATTATAGGCACCGTAAAGAACGAAGATGCCGCCATCTGATTCTGCTGTCGCTATATTCTCATAATAATATATTGTTACCTACTTTTTTCACAGAAAACATATAGCGGATAATATTTATCATACATATCTAGTTCCCGCTAATTTTCTAGCCCAAACCATAAAGCGTATCGTTACCCCACAACAGGTTATCTCATATTACGTATTCAGGGATCTTTATATTATGATAATAATATTATATTAATAATGTTGTAATCCTTATTAAGGACCGACCTGTTAGTAGGTAAGATTAGTCAATAGTCTAACTATATACAAAAGAACCTAAAAATGTACCTATACTTAGAGGAATTTGGGTGTTAGTTATGAGAGATAACTATATAACAACTTTTATTCGTAGATATTTGCTCCGGAAGAAAAAAGTTTTTATTATTTACTTTTTTTTTCAAATTGGAATGCACACATACCCATAGCGCCATCTTTGTAAAACAATCAGAACTTGTATTGCTTGAAGTTGGTGCCACCTAGCGGAGGGATGTATAAACTTCTTCATACATTTCAGCCCTCGTTTCAAAGCAAAAGTTATGAAACGTGTGGAGGTTCTTGAAACGATCGCTAGGTGGCGTTGAATCGAAAACGTTCAGTGTTGTATCGTGCAATAATTTATACCAAATCAGATACTTAAGTACTTACCTGAATAATAGACACTGCTATATGGGAGTGTATTAAGAAACGTCCTTCGACACATAATTCTATTGTGTAATTATGAAGCATAAGTCTTTATAACAAGATAAGTTCCATGATATTATAATTTAGCGAATATGCAAAAACAAAAAAAAAATAAGTCGGTAGATATGTCCTTCTTTAAAAGGAAGCGTAAATTGTCCTCAAACGTGAGAGCTCGAGTAGTCATAAATTGTGCTAGACACTTTGATCCCCGGACATTCCCTTAGATAAAACAAAGAGGTCTCATAAAAGAACGAACAGTACTGAGCGTAGACCCCTGTGCATAAACCAGTTTATTCAAGGCCAGGGATCAAATGCCACTACAGTTTACATTGAACATTGAGCTCTGGCTGTAAACAGCTTTGAAGTCGCCAAATGTCCAACATTCGAATATTTTACATGACAGTGAGAGCTCTGGTTATGATATAAGGAAAGATGGGTAATTTTGTGAAAAGGCGCATTGAAAGAAAGAGATAAAGCGCGTTTCCGATTCTTTTAACAAGCGGCATTTGTTTTGTTGATTTCTTTCCTCCTACGCTTTAAGGATGGTTAAAAAAACGAACTTTTACGAAGGACTTGAGAGTTTTTGTTTTAGTAAGTTAGTTATGTTGGTCTTAGTAATGGTCATATATATTTTTATTTTTGTAATAGTTAGGCAATAACTGGCAACTCATTAAAAATTGTTCTTCTAAATAAACTGGTGTTCTAAGTAAGAAGTATTGACGATTGGTACCTACTACGTCAGAAATTTTGTCGATGTCAATCTTTTATCTAGAATTTTTTTATCAGCATAAAATTTCAAGTAGGTGGGTAAAAAAATACTTTGTTGCAACATGGAATAATATTTACAACTTGCCAAAATGTATTTGTCTTCATAAGTATTACTACGGAATAGGTTCTGATTTTTGATTAAGACATGATGTTACGTGGACTTCATAGATTTCCTACGATTAAGCAATAAATAATGGTTCCATCGACCTGTCACCGCATAATTCACTTTGCCTACCTGATTTACCTTATTTTTTATTATTAATTTAAGAAATAAGATAGTTTGCATAGTTTTCACTTTTAATCACTTTAGCAATAAGACTATTGTCAGCTCAATCGTGCTACGATTATGGAATCTGTAAAGGCTCCGAAACGTCAGCCAATAAAATAAAATACGCAAGTTAAATCCGTTAAAGTTGTTTCATACCTTCTATAACCATATCTATAAACCACTCACTTTATGGCACGTCACTCTTACTTTTGGTCGACTTCATTTGTAATTGTAATCAGTGAGTATTTGTTCTTTATATCTACCGCCTCAGCGTTTAATCTCAATAACGATTCTTTTGTTTTTGCCAACTCCCAAATATCGGAGAACGGCGTTCATTAATCACTGAGTTCTTTATATTCGTTAGAATAACTATTCTAATTTTCGTTGGTTTTATATTTTAATGTGCATTATTTAGGTATTTGTTTTGAATCGACTTCTAAAGTATTCTGAAGAGAAAATGGATTGACCAGATTTTACACTACATTCCTTGCATTCCTAGTGCCTTCACAGACTTGACAAAACCTTTAATGGTCCATTCACTTTAATGGCAAACGGTGACTACGGAATTAATGTCATACCTATCCTCTACGTGCAAAAATATTTGAAGTTGATAATCATACATGGGTACTTACCCACGCATGATTATAGCTATGGCGTACCAAAGAGCAAATGTTGTTACTTTTGAATTTCAAGACATAATACTTATGCATTGCTTTCACAGAGATACTGGGCATCATAAGGACTCTTATAATTATAGTTTTTAATGAAATTCTTTTCAAAAACAGCAAAACACAAAAGCACTGGAGTTAAAGCGACACGCAGTTTATGTTCTACTTGAAAAATTAATCGAAAACAGTTCTTTACACTTCCTACGTTTCAAAAATGGAGACACCTAAGAGAAAATAAACCGAAAAACACCGTAACATAATAATTCACCAATTAAACAACTGTTATTTACGGCAACCTCGTTTTAAAATATTGCTTAATTTGGAATGAACCCTTGCGTTCATTATAAAAGGTTGGTATTATCTTTTAATTTTATGGCTACCATAAAATTAGGGATCGTATTTTCATGTTGGAGTCCTTGCATTTTGTTTGAACAATCGTTTATAAGGCCTGCTTGTTGTCGTAGTTTAAATTTATGTTAAAGAACATCATCCAACCAGCAAAATTAGTAGTTACCTAGAGTGTTTTCAAGACTTACTTTTATTTTACTTTTCAAACAAGGATTTGGGCGCAGTTAAAGAAGTACCTATTTATTCTTATATCTAACTTATAACATGTTAATAAGCCTTATAACGTAGGTAAATGAAGAGTTTACCACAATACCCTTATAATAACATACTCGTATCTAATATATAATTTAAAACTAATATTTTTTATGGGACTAGGCTTACTACTGCTTTGCTTGGCCATGTCCGAGCTTTGGACGTTATAATAATATGTACTTAGGGGTGGTTCCATGAAAGTTGGGTAAATTTCACACATATTTTGCCATAAGTGTTATTAAATAGTAATTACATTTTTTTTTTGGTAAATACAAATATTTTAATAATATGCTTTTTGTATCCAAAGAGGCCGGTCACTTTACTTTGTATTTATGGAGAAAATGGTGTTTTTTTGAAATCTGTGCTCTAGGGTCTGACGGGCTGTGCTAGGGACTGATGACCTTCATTGTTAGCACAATAAAATTACATTTTTATCTTATATAATGAGTATTTATTTAGTAATTCTTATTATTATTTTATTAATTGACACATTTCTAGCAAAATCCAATCAAACTATAGATAAAAGCAGTCTTTCGAGATACTTCTAGTCTCTCCCTTACCAACAAGAATAACAGTACTTAAAATAATTTAAATGGCGTACTTGAGATCACATTACTAAAAATATTATAAAAAATAAAAGTTTTTCTTTTCTTTTTCTTTTTTTTGAGGTATTTTAATCTTTCTTTCTCTTTGTACTCCGCTAATAAAACTGGATCATTCATTATTTTTTCTAAACGTTTTTTTTCTTGTTCAGACTTTTTTTTTGCTTTTTCTTCTTTAGATAATGGTATTTTCTTTTAGGCGGCATATTCTAAAACCAACAACCGTATCTTAGATTGAAAAATATATTTCAACGTGTCTGATCGTCAGTCCCTGGCCTTCCCTAGTACATTTACGGCCAGGGCCTGATGGTCTAGGGACTGACGAATCAGGACAAAATCACTCTTAGTTTACTCTCAAAATGAAATGCCTTAAGTTGTAGATAATTACAACATCGGCACCAATAAAGCACATATACTCACACACAAAAGAGAATATTAACTATTTAACTTTTTAATAAACAACTCACCTAGGGACTGACAGATTGACTGGCACAGCACGTGTTTGCTCATCGGGGAGGCCGACCGCACTGACACCAAGATGGCTGCTATTGGCTGGCCCACGTGTGTGGCTAACTTCATGTTATTACTTTTGAACGCTTCGGTTTTAAAATGCTCGTTTCGTTCGATTGCCGCGAATTTTCAAATTTACTGAGTGGCTAGGGCCTGACCATAAATATCGATGACACTTTTTCTTTAAAAAAATAACATGTAAAATAATGAATATTGTTCACTAAATTGTTTCGGTAAATAAGATGATGTAATTTTTAGTGTGTTTATGTTAAATGAAGTTCAAATATCATCTGGGTATACTCAAAACCGACAAACGGAAACATTATTTCGGAGATGTGACATGGCTAGGGACTGATATTAGGGAGCTAAAACGTCATTTTTCTGACAAAAAACAAATACGATCAACGCAAAAGTGAGTGACATGATTAAATATAGGTTATTTCATTAACAGACGTTTTTATATTGGGTACATACTATAAACTTATAAAAATAATCACCGGAACTCAAAGTTACCCAACTTTCATGGAATCACCCTTAGATAGATTTATCCGTTATCTAGTACCCATAGTAGTTACTTTGCCGAGCAATTACTATCAGATATTTAGCCTTATCTCATTTTGTCTAAGTAGTTTACGTAAGTAGGCACCTACTTAAAATATTTACGCTTTTGTTTTTGCTTAGAATATAATTATATAATAAATTTAAATAAGTTTCGTAATTGATCATTAAAGGCACCTGTGCGTGTTGAAATTTTACGAGTACATTCTAGTAAAGCTTAATGTTTTGAATAACTTTTTATTTTGTCGTAAAAGATATTTTCTTAACCTGAAAGTACTTAGGTACCTAGTGCGCGTAAGTATAAGTCTAGACATAAAAACGAATGTCCTAACTTTAAATTACCTAGTCAGCCTGGAAAATTTAAATTTTGCCAACTTGAGCTAAGGACTCTTGTTGTTATAGAAGTGGAAAAATGTGTTCATGAATTTTGATTATTCATCGTTTTGTTTATATTTATAAGCTGTATAACCGAGCCTTGCTTGAACAAATGAATTAAATAGTTAAACAAGTTACGTCTATTTTTTTTAACTTTTTTGAAGTGTGATAAAATATATCTGGCCTATGTATGGAACAAAATTTCAGCTCAGTGCCTTCTTAAATTGTACTTTATGATATTTGCAACATAAAATGAATATTTCTTTTTGTTATATTATTATTAGAGATAAAAACTATTGGAATTTAACCTTGATACAGATATCTATCATTAATGAAAATGTAGTGTCGTTCTTGAGTTTGAATTCTTTACAATTTTTTAATTCCTTTATTTATCATACATACAATATAGTAAGAATAGTTCATATTATAATTTAAAATGTTAGATAACTATAGCGCTAGTATAATAGATAACTGACTATTGGTATAAATGATAGCGACTGCTATATAATAATATTATGTCTGATCTATATAATGTGTTATACATATTATCATTTATTGCCAATGCTATTCTAAAACCCCTTTAATACCTTCAGTTATTTACTTACTAGTGTTAGATAACTATAGCACTAGTATAATAGATAACTATTGCTATAAAATGATAGCGACTGCTATAATAATATTATGTCTGATCTATATAATGTGTTATACATATTATTATTTATTTCCAATGCTATTCTAAAACCCCTTTAATACCTTCAGTTATTTACTTACTTTAGAGTAGGTACTACCGTAAAATGAGGTACAATATTTCGAGTAAAATATTTTTTCGTTAAACAAAGCCGACTCAAGTTCTCATTGTAAAGTTGTAAGGGTAACTGAAACTCGTTTCGTAATTAAAGAACGCCTGAGGCTCCTGTTTGAATTAACATTGTACTCGTATTGTTATTTACTTATTTAGATACTTACATCCATTACTCCGCCTGCCGTAATTTAATAATTGAAATAATTATGAAGATTATATACCTACAGTAGGTAGTGCAGAAACGATAGTGTAAGAGGCACACGAATATAATTACAAGATTAATCAGACCATGTTAGCATTAGTAGTCGTATCAGAATGTGCTTATCTATCTACTTATATAATCATTTCTGATACCTTCGCAGTTATTACACATTGGAACGAAACAAATATAAACGGATTTAGCTCGAGTGTTGACTATATTTTTATTGTACATAATTGTCCCAAAAAAATACTTTCTACTAAGTCTCTTGCGGCGTTTCTTCTCAGTACCTAGTTATGTTCTTTCTGAAGTACTAATAACGCATCTATTTTTTTATTAATATAAATTATGTAAAATAGTTTCTGCGTAGTATGAAACATAAATATTCCATATTGTAGAACCATGGGTAGTACTTAAATTTTGTAATTTAGAAAATAAGGTAGTTTATATAATTGTATAAATCACTTTAGCGTTAGACTATCGTCTGCTCGATCGTGCTACGATTATGAAAACTGTAAAGTTTCCGAAACATCAGCCAATAAAATAAATTACACGAGTCCTTTTATAGTTGTTTCATTCCGCTGTGTATCAAGGAGCGCCATAATTATAAAAAAAATACTAACAATTCTTTCAAATCGGTGAAAGATTGTAATAAGTACTCGTACATGAAATAAACAGCCACCAACAAAAATCAGAACTAGGTAAGTAAGTTCACTCTTTATCAAAAAAAAAACTGTACATGGCAAATGCTAAATGAGTCGTGGAATGTACAATTGAACTCAATTAAAGACCACAAACCGCATCGGCTTGCTTCTAATTACCAACGTCCTGTTTGTAGTCAGTCAGTGACGAGTGATTGACCAGATTGAGGGCTTTGGAATCGATTATCTATCTAAAACTTTACTGTAACCCTAAAAAATATGTATGTATGTATATAATATACCTATGTGGTATTGTTCTGGGTGTTTCTTCACTTAATGGAAAATCGCTGTCCCAAACCGACTTCATGCAATAAATTTGAATATTTCTATTTTTTTTGTATCACTTACCACTTAGTATTAGGTATTCTTAGCAGACCACACCTTAAAGTTGACTGGTAGAGACTGCCTCAAGGCATCAAGTTCGCCTTTTGTACGCTTATTTCTTTTAAATTTTGTGCAACAAAGTAAAAAAAAATATGAACAAATTTATCAAATTTGAGTCTTCGTAGGCTGAAGGTGAAATGAACACAAATAATAATAAATTGGATTTTGATGCTCTCCTGTAAAATGTATTACAAGCTACGCAACAATAGCTTCATCATCGATAGATAATGTAGCCTGTAGCCTATATAACCGTGGCTACTAACAAAATTGAAATGTCATAGTACGTCAACGTTAAATTAAGATCAGGGGGCCTAGACAAGGTGCCAACGTTCAACGTTGACACCGAAATCTATGGGATTTGACATCCGCGAACGTGTGCGACGTACGTGACAGTCGCTCGTAGATGTCAAATCCCATACATTTTGGTGTCAACGTTCAGCGTTAACGTTGAACGTTGGCACCTTGTCTATGCCCCCAGATAATTGATCGTAAAAGCAAAACCTTTATCACTTAACCGGGCGCAAAACTCGAAAATTTCAAAGTTCAATAAACTCACATTAACCCAACACGTCGCTGTAACGTAAAGATAAACACCACATTGTATCTCAAACTGTCCAAGTCAAAAACACCTTGAAACCAAAGTTGGTGTCACGGGTCGCGTGGCACGGTCGTGTTGAAATTTCGTACCTTGTGACAGGTTACTAGTGAAGTTTTCTGTTTTTGTAGCTACTGATATTTGTAAAAACGCGCTTAAATTTATGCAGCGCTACCATGGCTTGTAATGTACTGGAACTTTTTTTATCTGGTCGTAAAGTGATATTATCATGGGTGCCCCTGGTCTTTATGTCACTTTATGAAACTCAAACCAAAAAAGTTTATTCCTTACAAAAGACTAAAAATGAAATAACTAAATAATCTTCCGACAAATAATTAAATATGATATTCCATTTGCAAACAGATTTCAGCCTCGCGAATTTAAACTTCATTAAGTTGGTAATTCGAATAACTTAGAAAATTCGGCCAAACAAAGCGACAAATCGCAATGTAATTTAATCATAAACTTGCATAAACTCAATTTTCACAAAATAAAGTTACAAAGGGCGTTCGTTTAATTTGGCGTAAGCAAGAGCCCACGACCGGCGCGAACGTAAATATTTTTAATAAAAGCTTTTCGGTCCAGTCGCAATTTAATGCAAATCTGCACGTGTCGGTTGACGCCGACTGGACAGAGAATAACCCTTTAATTTACAGAAAGTTACTCACCTGAGTAACTTATAAAAAAAATATAGACTTTGTTTTTTATGATGAACCTATATCTCATCAAAAACAAAGAGTATTTTTTTTTGTTTAGCTGGAATACTGAGCCATGCGTTTGAACATACCTATGAATTAAATACACAAAAAAAATAAGTCAAATTATATTAGCAGATTTGAAGTATGATAAAATAAAGCCGGCTATGTTCAGATTCGAAAAGTTACAGCACGGCAACTCGTAGAGTTTACGAAACGTCTGCTAGAAAGGAATAAGATACGCGAATTGGATCCGTCATAAATATTTTGATGCCACGTAGGCACGTTTTGCTTTATAATTACAAGGAGACAAATCGCACACCTAGATCTAAAGGGAGCTAACTCAAAAATCTGATGATTTAAATTAAACACACGCTAAAAAAAAGGATCCGATTCCTTACAACAATTTCGCCTCTCCCAAAAAGTTACTTTTTTGAGTTAGCTCCCTTTAGATCTAGGGGTGCGAAATATAAAAAGGATATTGATGGTGGCAATTCTGATATGATTTGCTTATTCTTTGAAATGGCGTCGAGTAGCATTCGGTGGTAATCCGAGTACGGACAGCAGACGATCGATACACAGCGGCCGTAGGATTTATTTTAATACCAACCCAAGTAGCACACAAGTTCTATATAAGGGGGCCTAGACAAGGTGCCAACGTTCAACGTTAACGTTAAACGAAACGACCAAAATGTATGGGATTTGACATCCACGAATGACTGTCACCTACGTCACAAACGTTTGCTGATGTCTAATCCCATACATTTTGGTCGTTTCATTTAACGTTAACGTTGAACGTTAGCACCTTGTCTACGCCCCAAGGTGTACAAAATAAGATCACCCATATACACCCTTTATACTGCTTATATACTCTCTCTAATAATCACTAATTTGATTACAGTTAGCAGCAGATGCAAATATGATAAGCACAAGCATTTGAAACTAAATCTAGGATATTTTGTACGTTTATGCATTACCAAGTATTCATAGTACAGTCAACATATCTTATTATATAAAAGAAAGTCGTCTTAGTTACTCCGTTTATGACTCGAGAACGGTTGAACCGATTTGGCTGAAAATTGGCGGGGAGGTAGCTCAGAACCAGGAAAAGGACATAGGATACTTAAATCGATTCTTTGCCGAGCGGGACAAAGTCTGCCGGGACCGCTAGTCTATTATATAAAAGAAAGTCGTGTTAGTTACTCCGTTTATAACTCAAGAACGGCTGAACCGATTTGGCTGAAAATTGCCGGGGACGTAGTTCAGAACCAGGAGAAGGACATAGGATACTTTAATCGATTCTTTGCCGGGCGGGACGAAGTCTGCCGGGACTGCTAGTATAATATAAAGTAACCCCACTAATAGCAGTATACAAAGCTAATAGGGACAGATATCTTTGACGCTGATTGTACAATCTTTGCTTCGTTTTGTTACTCAATTGGTGAGAATTGTTCAAATGTATTTATCATTATTTATTCACTTGTTTTACTTTTGCCTTTTTATTGAGGAATCATTAAGAACAATTAAAATTGATCGATAATTGTTTCTTATAGGATTAGCTTTGATTCTGTCTTCAATTTTAAGTTACTCATAAGTGTTTTGTTTTTATTAAAGACTAGCTGCCCACCCCGGCTTCGCACGGATCATCTTTTTTTATAGCCTATGTCACTCGGGAATAATGAATCTTCCCACCAGTGAAATAATTTTTGAAATCGATCCAGCCGTTCTGGAGCCTATTCAATCCAAACAAACAAACAAACAAACCTTTCCTCTTTATAATATTAGTATAGAAGAGTCGTTCAGTGTAGTCTATCTATACTAATATAATAAAGACGAAAGGTTTGTTCGGATTGAATAGGATCCAAAAGTACTGGACCATTTTGAAAAATTATCTCACTGTTGGGAAGCTATACTATTCGTGAGTGACATAGGCTATTAATATAGCTATATATATATAATTTTGAAAAAAAAAATATAGGGATCCGTGCGAAGCCGAGGTGGACCGCTAGTGTTATATAAATAGATTAGCTGGAACTCTTTAAGGAAATCCAATTCAAACTATTGAGATTTTGACATTTAGAAATAACTAATAAAACTATGTATTCATTTTAAAGACGAATATTTATATAGAAATGTAACGATATCGTAAAGCAAGCTAAGTATTTTTAAAAAGGCTTTCACCTTTTTAAAAATACTTAGCTTGTTAAATATGCTAAATGAAATATTTCATAAAGTAATATTGTACTCGGAAGAATTCTGGAAATTCTAAATTAGCAAGTTTGTTAACATTATTAAAAATAAACGAACCGTGTAAATTAATATAAGGTTCGTCATTTCTAGGAACTCTAAATTTTAGACGACAAAATTAACCTTTAATATATATATAATCTATACTAATATTATAAAGCTGAAGGGTTTGTTTGTTTGTTTGAACGCGCTAATCTCAGGAACTACAGGTTCGAATTTTAAAATTCATTTTTGTTGGATAGACCATTTATCGAGGAAGGCTTTAGGCTATATAACATCACGCTGCGACCAACAGGAGCGAAGACACAGTGGAAAATGTGTAAAAAACGGGGAAAATTTGAAGCCTTATGAAGAATTACTATTCCACGGGGACGAAGTCGCGGGCACAGCTAGTATAATATATATATATGTATACATATAATTTATAATTTAGAGAGCCAAAAAAAAGTATTTTTGCATTGCAGCCGCAAGTTACAGCAGCGTCTTGATAGTAATTATAACTTTGTCCAATTTAATTAATTAACGTGTATTTTTTTGTTTCAGGTAAGTCATTAGAAGAAACTTTGAAGGAAAACCAGACATGTAGGTAGTTACGTACCGGTATCAGGTACCTATTAACACTGTTAATATACAGAAACCAGTTAAATATATATAATAAAAAATACCGCTTAATTATTTTGAAAATTCATTTCTTTTCTATACTTATATTATAAAGAGGAAAGGTTTGTTTATTTGTTTGGATTGAATAGGCTCCAGAACGGCTGGACCGCTTTCAAAAATTCTTTCACTGTTGGGAAGCTGCACTGTTCTCGAGTGACATAAGCTACAAAAGAAAAGATGATACGTGCGAAGCCGGGACGAACAACTAGTCTTAAATAAGTACCTACAGTAAGTACACTTTTCTTTCCGTTTTTTTTTGATATAATACTTGTGTAGGTACTTAATTTGCTTTGATATAAAACTAGCTTCTTTCGCGACTTCCTCTGCGCACGTTAAGCACCCCCGTTTTACATTCTTAGAGGCTAAATTTTCAAAAGCACGAGAGCACTGAGAAATTATTTTTCTTAGTGCTCCCCTACATTATAAAAAGAACACCTGTGCAAAAAATCAAGATTCTAATCTTCATATTATTTCGGGCCCTGCGTTGATATGTTATTAAATCAACTTGTCCGTTTATATAATTATTAGCTTCTGCCCGCGACTTCGTCCGCGTAGAACTCCTCCTTTTTGCAGTCGGTTAAAAAATAGCCTATGTTCTTTCTCAGGCTCCAGTTTCTTTGTACCAAATTTCATTAAAATCGGTCCAGTAGTTTTAGCGTGAAAGCGTAACAGACAGACAGACAGACAGACAGACAGACAGACAGACAGACAGAGTTACTTTCGCATTTATAATATTAGTAGGGATAGGTTTCTTAATTATAACAGTTTCCTGTAGTTACCTACTTTAAATGAAATTTACAGGGGACCTCAGAATATGTCAGATGGAGTATAAGGGGTATAAAGTGACGTCAGCATTGATTAATCGCTGTTTGTGTTTACGTAATATGATAGTATGTAATAACCCAGGTTGTTTACTGTTATACAATTATGTTGGTACAATATTATAATTAACTTCAGGAGCGATACGTGATTTCGTTGACAAACTTTATTGATCAATTAATTATGAAATGTGTCACACTAAAGTAAATTAACTTTTTAATCGGTAATTCTGTTCAATATGTATTTACAGGGAAAGCTACTATTGTCTGTAGGATTTTTTTTTCAGGAAACATAAAATGCTGAACATCGATACACAAATTTAATCTATACTAATATATATATCTATATCTATACTAATATTATAAAGAGGAAAGATTTGTATTTTTGTATTTTTGTATGTTTGTAATGAATAGGCTCCGAAACTACTAGACCGATTTCAAAAATTCTTTCACCTTTGGAAAGCTACATTATTCCCGAGTAACATAGGCTATAGAATATCACGCTAGGTCTTATAGTTGCGGAGCAGTAACCGAAAATGTTTCAAAAACGGGGGAAAAGTATCGTTTCTGAGGCCTTAAAAAATCTTAAGTCCCCCCCGTGCGAAGCCGGGACGGGCCGCTAGTATTATAATAAAGAGGAAAGATTTGTACCTATTTTTGTATGTTTGTAATGAATAGGCTCAAAAACTACTGGACCGATTTTAATAATTCTTTCACTGTTGGGAAGCTACGTTCACCCTGAGTAACATAGGCTATAGAATATTTTGAAAAAAATAGGGATCCGTGGGAAGCCGGGGCGAACCGCTAGTACCTATTAAATAAAAAAGAAACCTGTCTGCGTATCTTGTATGTGTTCATTCCGTAATATATTATTATGCCTATTATGAAAATATTGCTTTACCTAAATAGGTTAAGTAACCATTAAATTTACTTACCTATTTTAAACAAATTCTGAAATTTACCTTCATCGCTGAGAAGAAACGCCGCTAGAAACTCAGCAGAAAGTTTTTTTATAAGGTAATTTTATACATAAAATAAATCTTATAAACATAATCAAAGCAGCCCATTATAACCATGTGACACGAGGGTATCTTAAACAGATTATGATGCCAACATAGTAAGCAGTATTAAAAACCACCCTAACGACCGTTTCTCTTGTTTTGTCCGCCGGAGCACCCCTCCTAGCGCCAGTTCGACGCCGGCGGTCGTGCGACGCGCCCGTAACCGTACACCGTAAAAGTACCACTGTACTTTCTTAAGTAAATATATGTATGTTCTAGACTGTGATTGCTATCGAAAAGTGTTGTATGAATTGAGATAAACAAAGTGGAGAAAGTGTGTCGGAAATTTATATGAGTTATTTGGAGTTAGAAATGTATTATTTTCATTAATATGCGTATATTCGATAAAGTATAATCTTTGTGGAGAAATTTTTATGAGGTACATACTACTTAGGTACTACATACTGTGAAATATACAAATGTAAACTAATTACATTTTATACACTATGTGTGATGAAAATATCTAAAAAAAATACAAAATATAAATATAATCAATCTATTAAAATATATACTTAGATACTACTTATAAAAAAAAAACAGAAATAAATCTTATGAATTATAGGACATTCCAACGCAAAATACTAAATAAAATTACAGGTAGCGAATACGTGAATTAAAAGCCTTAAAAGCAGACGAATTTCATTAAATAGCTACATTTTTGGTAAAAAAATGTTAGGTATCCTTCGTCGACGAAACCGAGTTTATACTTGTAATCATTAATTATTTTACTGATGTATAAATGTCAGTGAATGTGCAAGTCAGGAAGTTATCTGAAGCGAAAGAGGAAGAAAAGGAAACCCCTCTTAACGAGGTATAAATTAGGGTTCCTTACGTTTTTACCCTTTTTTTTATTAATTTTCTGACCTATAACCGGAACCAATTTATGTATTATAGCAGTTTGCCCCCGCTTCGCACGGATCCCTATTTTTTTTAAATATACTATAGCCTATGCTACTCAGGGTGAACGTAGCTTCCCAATAGTGAAAGAATTATTAAAATCGGTTCAGTAATTTTTGAATTTATTCGTTACACACAGAAATACAAATCTTTCTTCTTTATAATATTACTAGCTGTCCGCCCCGGCTTCGCACGGATCATCTTTTTTTTATAGCCTATGCCGCTCGGGAATAGTGTAGCTTTCCATCAGTGAAAGAATTTTTGAAATCGGTCCAGGCGTTTTGGAGCCTATTCAATCCAAACAAACAAACTTTTCCTCTTTATAATATTAGTATAGATATAGTATAGATAATACTTGACTGGTAAAATAAACGCATTATTAGTTAATTAATTTTAAATCTACCTTCCTTCCTGTAATTAAATTACCTGCTTGATAAACAGATTTAAATATAATATAAAACAAGTAGGTATATGTTCATGCTTAATAATCATAAATGAATGTCGAAATATTGTTACTTACCTGTAACTATTACTTCAACATAAAACTGTATTTAAAGTTTAATCAAATATTATACCTCTGCCTTGCTAACGATAAATGCCGTAAGCACGTATGAAACTCATATGTACTTACTGCCGTTATAATTATCAGGGCAGACCTACTCTTTTATAGTTCAAAGGTCTTTGATCTTTACAAAAACATTAACTGATTGAGCACACTGAAAATAATACAACGGCGTACAGATCCATTATCAACTGAATTCCAAATTAGATTTGTCTGTTGTGCCTATTAAGATAAAACCAACTGACTAACTTAGGTAGGTATCTCTAATATAAATTTTATACATATTTTAAAAAGTTAAAGTCAGACTAACTAAATCGACTTTGACTTTTACTTTATAACTCAAGAACGATGGGAACAATTGTTGTGATCTTTTATTTTTTAATATAATTATTATAATAATATGCATACCTGAATGAAAAGTTCGCTATGACATGACAGTAACTTATATAAAAAATACAATGCAAAAATTTAGGAGATTTTTCTCGTTTCTTTTAAAAATAACATCTACGTGATTTTTTGAATCAATTTTGATGACATCATCAAATATATATTAACCTAATTATTACGTAATAATTTCTGATGCCTTCGCGGTTATTACACATTGGAATGAAACAACTATTGACGGATTTAACTCGCGTATAGTCTAACGTTATTATCAGCTACTATTGTCAGCTCAGTCGTGCTACGATTATGGAAACTGTAAAGAATCCGTAACGTCAGCAAATAAAATAAAATAAAAATACGCGAGTTCAATCCGTTAATAGTTGTTTCATTCTAATTGTTACGTGTTTGTCCACAATTTCGTCATATCTAACTAGATATAATATACAGAAAAATATGAAAAGGTACATTTTTTCTTACCTTTCGTTATATCGAATATTATCGTAAGAAATCCTACAGGCAACAAACAGCCGATATTTTGAGAACCTGTCGATTGCAATTGATATTGAAATGAAAAAAAAAACGTTTTCAATGAGCTTACTCTCGCTTTATACGCTACCGTATTTTTTAAAAGATTTCAAATGAACGACGAAGTTTGTGGATAACAGAGTCTTTTGAGACAAGAATTTTAATGAAAAGCCGTAAGGCCTGAATAGAACGGTGGACACCGTCCATCGTTCCATCTTGCTTATCTGTCCACTTTGTAAAACTCTGCCTAGTCAATTTAAGCAAAATAAGCTTTACAAAAAAGCATATTTTTAAAAACTGGGTACGATATTAATTAGCCAAAAAGTCAGAAAGAAATTGTGGATCGGCCATTATAGAAATTGGCAAACAGCAAACTGGCATTTCAGTTCTATTTCACGATAACTTTTCGCTTTAAAAATACAATTTCAACTACAAATATATAGGTTTAAAAGGGCACTACTAAGCAAACAAGAAACCGTTTGGATAATATCAAAACGGTTTCTTGTTGGTTGGTGAATTTAACCCTTGCTTGGGCTAAAAAAAGTATTGTTTTTAGGCCAAGCGAGGGTTAGATTCACCCATTGTTTTGATTATCACTCATAACTTTATTTTTATATTTAAGTTTAAATAGTCTGAAGTTTAAATAGAATAATCAGATGGGTAGTTCTATAGAAGTAACTAATTGAACATTAAAAATTGGCTTGGGTTAAAGTTACACCTTAGGGTTAAAGTAACCCAATCTACGTCACCTATGGTACCCTCTAATATATAACATCGTGTAGCGATGTTTGTAGCGAAAACCCTCGGAAACGGCTGAAAGAAAGAACTTTTTGAATTCCCTTTAGCTCCCTTTAACCTAGATAAGGTTTGCAATATCGCACACCTAGATCTAAAGGGATCTAACTCAAAAACCGGAAGATTTGATTTATGCTCACCATCGGATTCCAGCAAAACCCACCTAAACTAAAACAGATTTCCGCCAATATAACTCTGCTAGCTTTATTATAAAAAATATAAATTTGTACAGAAAACTCATGCGTGCATATGGACATATTAATCAGTTTCTCGCCTCTCCTGACAAAGCACCTTTTTTGAGTTAGCTCTCTTTAGATATAGGTGTGCGATATGTATGGGTAGTTATGCAGCTCAGTTATGGAAGTCACTCATGTCATGCCGATCGAGTTCTCTCTGCGGTGACATCCCGGTAATATACGAGTACCTCGGTAAAATACCACGCAGACGCTATTTCGGACTTCCATTAATACACCAACCATGCCTATTGAACATTACAAAATTTAATGAGAAAGAAATGAATAACGTTGGTATTTTTCACGCTTAAACAGCTAAATCAATTTAGACTAAATTTGCATGGAGATAAGTTGATTCGCAGGGAAGAATAACCACAAACGGGGATAATAATATTTATGACATACAATATTTTTTATTACAAAAATCATCAATGAAATTGGTGGATTTCCGTGAGAGTTATTAAAGTTTAAATATAACAATTATGTGCCATAATTAAATATTCGCCATTCAATGAAACAGATTGATGAAAAAGCATGTTAGGATATATATGTGACACAAAGTAGGTACCTACTGGTTTTATATAATTTTATTTAATAAGAGCTTGGTGAACAATCTTCTTAGCCATTTATATACTAGGTAGGTACCTATACAAATCTATACTATCTATACTAATATTATAAAGCTGAAGAGTTGGTTTGTTTGTTTGTTTGAACGCGCTAATCTCAGGAACTACTGGTTCGAATTCAAAAAATATTTTTTTGTTGGATAGACCATTTATCGAGGAAAGCTTTAGGCTATAACATCACGCTGCGACCAATAGGAGCGAAGAAACAGTGGAAAATGTGTAAAAAACGGGGGAAATATGAAGCCTTATGAAGAAGTGACAGTTAGAAGACTTTGACAGATCTTTGACGAAACAATCGGACGGGCAGGACGACGTCTGCTGGGGCCGCTAGTTTATTATACCTATGTATTCATTGTCTTAAAATATGCTCCGCCAATATCCTATCCATATTCATGTACCACATGGCCACAAAAACTACAACAGCTACTAAACAAAACATGTGAATTATCGACTGTCGGTGCGGTGGTTCCGTGTATTTTGTGTGAAAACATTTTTTGCCATGAATCAGTCCGGAATGCGCGTTCACGTAACGCCGGGGCAGGTTAAATAAACAACCGACGATCGACCAGGACACGACAACAAACAGGAGTTTAAATTTATTTTTTTAATTTACACCACTTTCCTTCTCTCCGCTGTCAAACTGTTCCTTTTCATTATTCTGCTGTCCTAGTGAAAATCCCTCACGCAATATTAGACATAAGTATAAGTAGGTACCCTTTTTCTCTGGGGCCCTCAATTTTGACGTAAGTATTGCAATTTACTTATGCTGTTTTTTTACTAGGGCCACAGAATTATGAAAAAAAAGTATTGATAGCGAAGAAAAAGAAAATATATTTCCGACAAACAAAACGACATCATAATAACATATACTACACTAAAATAATTTATAATTCCTCATCGACATACTATTTTGTAAAATTAAAAAAGTGATCTTTCTTATTAATACTACGCAGGATTTTAGAAAAGAACGTGAAATGATTTGAGAATTAAGTTAATTACAAAATTATCTAATCAAAGCGAATTAATATTGAATTCAAGATTGTTGCTTCGTTGGTTCTAGTACTAGAAAGCATTAACTACATATCACTGTGGAAACCGAGCTTCAGTATAATTACGATGTTAAACAAGAAGTCTTTACTTACTCTTAATTCTATCTTATAATTAAATAGCGGTTCGCCCCGGCTTCGCACGGATCCCTAATTTTTTCAAAATATTCTATAGCCTATGTTACTCAGGATGAACGTAGCTTCCTAAGAGTGAAAGAATTATTAAAATCGGTCCAGTAGTTTTTGAGCCTATTCATTACAAACATACGAACATGCAAAAATAGGTACAAATCTTTCCTCTTTATAATATTAGTATAGACAACACCCCGTCTTACAGACTCATAAAGTCAACATAAACATCATAAATATCGTATAGTTAGGTTATGCTAGCTCGGATTTTTATTTTACGATTTACAATTCGAATATAGATTGGGTGGTATATAATATGTCGCATTTCTATTACATTAGGACTACCTATATTTCAAAACGGCCGTTGTGAAACACGGCGATTCGACGATTAGCCGGACCGTCGTCAACTGTCGCAGCTCAACCTACTTTTCTGGTAGTTTTTTCTTATCGAACTTCACAAGGATCGCAGTCTTTTTCACAACCAAACTTTTTTTTATGTTGTTAATTTCTCATTAAATATTTAATAACGTATTGACATGACAATCCAGCTCATCGTTGAACCGCCGTCATTCAAAACGGCCATGTTTTGTAAAACGGCTATCTGTAATGTAGGTAATGGGCGGTATTATACGATACGATCCGGCTGCGACATATATAGTATAACTTTAGCGTTTCTGAATAGTATTTTTTTAGCTTACTCTTTAAGTACTTAACTTCCAGAATAAGAATACAGTTGAACATTATCACATAGGTACATATATGAGTTACTATACTGTCACCTTACTACGGCGTCGCGGGGGACTGCGGGACAAAACATAGGAGACAATTATAACCCGAACTACATGTGTACAAAGAATTGTTAACGGTTCAGGACACCCCTTATTATTTATTGTCGACTTACTTGATTTCGTCATTTGCGCAAGCAGACTGTATTATTGCACTTGTTTAAAGTAATGACAGGTGAAGTAATCGCTTTTGTGTCAGATTGCACAATGAAAGTACCTATTCTATTTTTGGACTTACGAATAACAGTATGGAAACGCGAGCGAAATTCATAAATATTCATCCGGTGAGGAACAATGTGCGCTTTTATTTACTGATCTCTAAAACTACTACAGTGAGACGAATTTCGGTAAACAAGGTTAGCGTAGATTAGCCTATTCGCTTTCAAATACCATATAAATATGATATATTTAATTATTTATCCCAAATTGATCAATAACATTCATCATTATAAATTTACCTTTAAATAATTGGCCTTTGAAGGAGCATGGCCTTTCATGATCCCACCTTATCTTTTATTTATTTATACTTTATTGCACAAAACTAATAATTTCTGATGCATCATCATCAGCCTATCGCAGTCTATGATGCACTATTTAGTTATTTTTCAGAATGACTAGGTATTCTATCATGCAGCTAAAAACAAATAATTTAAAAACAGACTTCGCCATTCAATTTCGGAATCTAATTGCAGAGTTCCTATTTCTTCCTCAAAGAGTTTTTATTCGTTTGACGAAATTGCCTGGAAAAAGTTGTCAAAGAGTGTCGTATTCGAATTAAATTACAATGCATTGAGACTGTTCTTTTCGCGAACCTTCGCATATACACTTTGTAATTTGTTCGTAAAAAATAGGAATTCAAACAAAGTTGAAAAAACTTCAACTGGTAAAAATAATAATGAAGTTATACGATGTTTCTAAGGCTCAAAACAACGCAGGTGGAGATTCGTTCTTTTTAAAATAATATGTTTTTGAAGTCTCGTATATATCCGAATAATTATAAAAATATTAAATAGGTACTATATAATAAGAAATAGGATATCATATTTAACTAACGGTCACTAAAAGATATATAAACAATTTAGAAAATAACAAAACACAATAATACAAAAATGTAGGTGGATGTGAACAAAAGCCAAATCTTTATTTATGTAGGTAATTTTTAACAAAATAGAGGTTGTTACCGCACGATACAACGGTACAAAAGTGTTTTATATTATGCGTGGTCAAACATAAAAAAAAAAATATACGCGTCGACTTGAGAACCTTGTTGGTTGGTTGAAGGTTGATGAAGTATATTTTTTTAGGTCGAAATTTTTCATTTATTCATTAGTTTAACTTTCGATGTGCAAAATATAAAATCGTGTTAAACAAAACTAGAAATCCATTGCATCGTAACCCTAAGCAACCAATAGAATCAATAACAAAAAACCGTATGCCGTTTAGTTGACTAACCAGTGCTTCGTCTAAAAAGGATTAACAAAATGGCATCCTCAAACGGCAAAGAAAGTGCCAAAATGACAGCCTCAATAGACAGTCTAAAGTTATCCAGCAAGAATACCTCGGTGTGCTCTTCAAAACACGCCTCCTCGGAGTCTGTCCTCTCTAAGAGGGACAAGGAGTGTCTCCAAATGCAGGAATGTAAGAAGAAACTGTTGGCCAATGATCAAATTATAATTAGAGATGAGAATGTCGTGCTGCGGTCGCCGGCGCAGAAGAAGATCGTCATGCCGCCTACAGTCAATCCGGAGGTAAGTATTTATGGTTAAGTTAACATGCTTTTGTTTTAGGTTGGTCTTACACAGAGATGGGCATTAATCGATTATTTTTTTAATCAACTAATTAATCGACTAAACAATCAATCGTCACAAAACTAATCGCGATTAATTTAATTAAGATTAACTTAATCGTCGCAGACTTCGATTAACGATTAGTCAATCGTCACTTTAATCGATTAAATTTCTCGATTAAGTCTCGATTAAATTTTGAAACACAGTGCATAACAAAAAAAATATATGTAGGTACATATTATCATTCAATATGTTCCTTGAAATCATTCTAGAGCAGTGCAAAAAATGGTTAGGCAGTATATGAGTTAGGTAAATTTAAACTTGAATAAGAAAACGATGTACATAATCCATCATTTCATCCATGGCTCTCGGACCATTTATTTGAAGAAAGGGGAAATGAAGGATTTTTTTTTCTGATATTAATCGAAAGAAAATTAATCTAATTAATCAAACTATTATAGATTTAATCGCTTGTATTTAATCGACGATTAACTTAATCGTGATTAAGTTAGTCGAACATCTTACGACTAAGATTGATTAATCGTCACTTTTAATCGTTAATCTTAATTGTTAATCGTTAGTCGATTACATTTTGCCCATCACTGGTCTTACATAGGGTTGCTATCCGCGTTTCCCCAAATTTGTCCTAGTTTAGAGAGACATGACTGTCCCCGTTCTAGGTTCTAAAATCTGGGGTTTTCAAGCGCCTTGTCCAGGTTGCTAAATTTCAGAGATGGCAACCCTACTTTACACAATCTAAATTCGCAACGGAATTCATCACTTAAATTATGGTTACTAATTAAGAATGCACGAATATGCATACATGCTCATATTTAAGAAATAGTGTAAAATGTATTTAAAAGCGAGTAGGTTGAAAAGATACCTGATATAATATTATAATATGTTACCTCCCAATTATAACTACTATAACTACAAAAGTTTGCAAGTTTCAACATTGACTGAATACCGTTACCACATAATATCTGTAAAACCATTTCATGCGTATCTTACAAATACATTTTTAGTTACTCACATTATAATAAAAATACATAAATTAATTTAGGTTTTGATTTAGCCCCGCTACTCACCACTTAGGTCTACAGTTCCGAGGGGTATTTGAATAGCTATAATAATATGACAAGCTTGCCTTAAATACTTACCAATGGCAGAATTGAAAGAAAAGTGTTGTAAATGTAAGACTACTTCATATTTTGGAAAGTATAATAAGAACACATTGGATATTTAAATTTTTCTTAATCCAGAATTCCACACAGATGAATACGCGGGAATATCTGTAGGTACTGTTTATTTATGAACGAAATTAAGTGCTCTTAGCCTAAAAGAAGATTTATTAAAGGTCGGTGTTAAACATCGGGTGTTTCGTGGACGTGCGCCCTTAGACTCTAATATAATTAATCCGTCAATCCATTACTTGCCTCCTTTTTTTTCTGAGCAAAAACTAATGGATGATTTTGGGTATTTTTCTTAGAAAAACAATACATTTACAAGCTTTTATTTCAGCTTCTGCGTAAATATTAGAGTGATACGGGTTTTGTTAGTATTTTTGTCATATTACGTTTCAGAAAATGATGATATGTTATGCTGTCAGAATTTCTCAGAATCATTATGCCATTATTTAAGTATATCGTAACGATTCTGTTAGTATTACGCCAGAACGAAAACAATGTCTCTAATAAGTAATGATTATTAATTTGTCGTAAACTGGCGATCGTTAGTTCGCGGGATGAAATCCAGCTGGTGATCATAAAAAAAACGGATCTCGTAGATGTTTCTAGAGAGGTCCTGCACTGTGAGACGAATATAGGCTGTACTATTATAATTATTCTACTATTCATGATTTATGTTTTTGTTATGCATACCTACTTATATTCTAATTAAAGGTTATTTTTTTTATACCCAGTAATATAAAACGTTAATTAACGTTTTAACGACTATCGTATTCAATATTCCATGAACATGTTAAATAAAGAGTTCCTTATATACGCTTACGATTTTTTTGTTCTCCAAGTTGCTCACAAATCCTTTTAAATATTCAAGCGTCCATTAGAAATGCTATTTTGCTTTCAGGGTATTTTCTTTATAAAATGCAGTCTTCCTGCGAGATGAAGAGCTCTCACAAACCTTACCGCCGGCTCGTGAATACGAGTTAATCTTCAAGTTAAATTTAAGAATATTATATAATGAGTCTTCGTGAACGGTTGATATTTTTATAAAGAGTAAACACAGAAAAGTAGGTACCTAATGTGCAAAGTGAAAATTTAATGAGCGTTATTTTTTTTATAAATCAATTCATATAATATGATTATGGACTGTAAACTAACTATTTTCTAGCATTTAAGCAAAACGAGCGGTTTCTATTACCAACTAAAAACAACTGACAATTTGGAATGTAAAACAAAACACAAATATAATAATTCTAAACATAAAACACATAAAAAGTATAAAACTATAAAAAGAGGTTGAATCGTCAACAATGATAAAGACTTCTTTTTAAGGCTCTAGAGTCTAGACTATCTGTATACCAAATTTCATATAAATCGGTTTGATAAGTATTAATATCAAATGTCAGAAAAAGCGAGTGTTTTTTTAACTTTTAAGTTCTCAAATCTCAAATTTTAATGGAGTTGGAATACAGTGATTTATGAGGTCGTCGAGAAATTTATTTTCTGGTTACTCTCCCAAGATTTATGTGAATTAAACTGTCGAAGTAATATCGGAATAATGTTAGGTACCTACCGTGTTATATTTTTAGACAATTTCGTAAAATTTAAGTTCTAGTTACTGTACTTCTTTACCGGTTTGTAATTCATTAAGGTATCATAGTTTCTAGTAACTGGACCCTTTTTTGCAAAGTCAGCAATGATAAAAATCTACTAATAAATCCGTTATAGATTTTTATAGTATTAATTTGAATGCATTTTTCTAATGACTAAGCCATGGTGTCGTTACAGACATATTATGGTTATCTTATAACAATGAGACATTTTTTTTTTAAATATAGCTGACCCGGCGAACTTCGTACCGCAAAGTGTTTTTTTTTCTTACGTAAGAACCTTCTCCTAATAACAACAAATACAAAAAAAAAAGAATTAGTGAAATCGGTCCAGCCATTTACGCGTGAAGTCGTGACAATGGAAAACGGGTTTCATTTTTATATATAAGATATATTACCTATATATTTTGCAACTCAACAAAAGTAACAAAATATCCAGATCTATTTTGTGTCTTTTATAAAAAAAGACTGAGCTCGACTCTGCGCAGCTGCGTTAGTACAAATACTTGGGACTTAAGAAATTCCAAGGAAAGCTTAAAATAACTAACCTGGAACCTTTTGATCCACGTTTTAGGCAAGTAATTAAAAATCCCTCGATAAACCTGTCATTAAAAAAGTATTCTGTAATTTTTCGACCGAGAAAAAATGTAATTAACTAACGACAGTTTTTAGTAAGTTCCTTTGGAAAAGACCTCTTTTAATACTTTAAGGGAAGTTGATCAATTAATTTTGTTTCTATCGACGACTCGGGTTCTTGGGAACTTGCCACGTTTTTGCCCTGTAATTTATGGACCAAGTTTGTGTATTAGATTTAGGACTAGATTTGTCCTGCGGTTTGCCTTCTGATAAACTTTTGGGTTGGATTAGAGAATAATAAACATTTTGATCTGGGAATAAGATGATGATAATCTTTAGGGTGTTAAAGAGAACCAAGGCCCTGTTCAACAATCCAACTAAGTCAAAGATTACTGTGTATTAGGTACCATTACTTTTTAAATATAAAACTTTTTTTACAATACTCTTAATAAATAAACGAAATGTTTTCATTGAAACGCATGTTATGATTATGTTATGAGAATTTCACAATTCCGATATGTAGGTATTCGTTCTAATATCACAAATTTATGTCAATGGGTTCGCGAGTTGTTTGTAAATTAATATAACTATTGGGTATTAAACGGCTGAATCGATTTCCACAAAACACAGTAAACAACATTCCCAAGATGCAATGCCACAGACACACACACACACACACACACACACACACACACACACACACACACACACACACACGCACGTCACACCTATATACATTCCGTCGTTTTTGCGTGGGGGGTTAAAAAAACGGTAACCATAATTTTTGTTTAGATTTGATCCGCAACTGGTTCGTTAAGCCGCATGCGGGCGCTTGTGCTGAATACACAATGAGCCACAGTTAATGTGTTTTATAAACTACAGTGTATGTACCTATTGAATTGACATATTTTTATTTATCATCGTATTATATATTATATAAATTGATTATTTTAAAATAATGACTTGTTTGAATTTTGTGTACTGAATTTCTCTGTTTTTATATTCTTGACGATCTCACTATTAGTACATATAATATGACCATGTAATTATGATCTATTTAATAAAAGCTTTCACTTGCAATGTAAGTATATAAGTATGTGCGGGTTCAAAGGAATTCACACAGATGGCGCTGAAGCGACATATTCGCTTGTAAATATAGTACAATACCAATAGTGTAAAATTTAGTCGACTCAAGTGGGCGCCATAGTGTAGTTGGAAGCACGCAGCCGCGCGTAAAGGTTTGAGTGTACCCCCACTTAAGCTCTGAGGGTTTCATTTTTTTTTCTCTTGTCTTTGTGCAAATGTCATTATCATTAAAGACAAACGGTATTGAACCGATCAATATTTATTGATCAAATTTCTTGCCAATCAATTTTGAAGTAGATAACTTTAACCGTTTAAGCGAAATTTTGTGGACAAGTTCAGTTTGGATGGCGATGCATCATATGCATGGTTAACTATGTGACGTCATTCTAAAATCAAATTAAGTGGGATACAAGGATGGGAGGATCACATGTAGGTACATTGTAAAATTATGAAAGCTTGATTTTTAATGTAAGTTAAATTTTTACTTTAAATCTTATTTTATTTTCATGAGGCTTTATCAAAACATTCCAACATTCAGCTATATTTTGTGTCCTTTCCCGGGACTCAAATTATAATAACATAGCTCAAAATTTGACGAATGGAAATATAAATAATACCTATATCTATGTATGTTACACAGTGAGTGTAAATGATCATTTTATATATCCGCCCTTTTTCACTTGGACCTTACATTTATGGAACAGACTTACTAAGCTCTGTAATATTATTTTGTTCATATAAATTTATTATTGAAAAAAAAAAAAAAAAAAAAAAAAAAAATATACGCGTCGAATTGAGAACCTCCTCCGTTTTTTTCGTCGGTTGAAAATGATTTTGCCATCAACGAAGAATGAAAGGTGGACAGTGCTTTTAAAGTATATTGTCACGTATCAATTACCTAATGCCTATACAATTTGAACCTTGACCCTAAAATCCTCCATTCTTATATCCATAAGACAGCCACTCCCTGACAATCCCTCCCTATTCTTTATACGTTCTTTGATTTATTACAATATGATAAACTTGCGAGTACACACTAAAATGCACCTTACGTATACTACGTTTAAACGCAAAATAACATTGAAGGGCTATACCGAATTATCAAAGCTACTACAATGAAAAAAATATTTTATATAATTGAACATAAGGTTCAAATTTGTAAGGAATAGACTGTGTAACGTCACGTATGCAATGATAAGAAGTTTATTTTATTTGCTACGAGTCGCCGTGTGCTACGGCGTAGGGGCCACGTTCGTAGCCCGTAGATTCAATTCGTAGACATTTGAATTGCATTTTTAGTCCGTATATCATTTGTTTCGTATTAGAATTGCAATTTAGAAATCGTCCGATTTAGTCTTTTGTTGGCTTTTGGTATCTAGGAAATTGTGCCGCGTGTATTTTTACTACGAGTAAGAAAACACGGCATAATATAGGTATTTGTATTATTGTAGTTTTCAAATGTATTGAAGGCTGTAAGTTAGCTGATAATAAAATTACTCCTGTTATTGAACTTGTCTTTTTTTTCGTGTTTCGGTATCACATAATCTGGACATGTAGATAATATTTACAATAAAGCAAGTAATAATTGAACGGTCACATCACTGTAAAGATGTTTTCACCTTATGGTCATTTGATTTATACTGCACACAGTCTTTGTTGTTTTTATTGAGCAATCATAATACGCTTAATGTTGCCATGTCATAACTGGCATTGATTTTCAGTTGTTCTTCACTAATGTATTTTCAAAAAATTTTTTTTTTCTAGTTGTACCTCCACCTTGGCACACCGTGACCCACATAAATTTGTTCCAGTTTAATAAATGCCAGGAGGGCTATTACTTAGTAGGGTGCGTCCCATTTCATCTGAAGGAGATCCCTTATCTGACGCGGTCCCTTCTCTACAGAGACTATATTTGGAACAGTATGAATGTGTCATATACATAATTCATTATTATTTTGTTACTTTATTACAGGGTTTTTTTATTAGTGTGTGTTTTATGATTTATTATTATTTATAAAATTATCGATTTTTTTTATTACTTTAATCTTTTAACAACACTTGTGATATCTATACTAATATTATAAAGCTGAAGAGTTTGTTTGTTTGTTTGAACGCGCTAATCTCAGGAAATACTGGTTCGAATTCAAAAATTCTTTTTTTGTTGGATAGACCATTTATCGAGGAAGGCTTTAGGCTATATAACATCACGCTGCGACCAATAGGAGCAAAGAAACAGTGGAAAATGTGTAAAAAACAGGGAAAATATGAAGCCTTATGAAGAAGTGACAGTTAGAAGACTTTGACAGATCTTTGACGAAACAATCGGACGGGCAGGACGACGTCTGCCGGGGCCGCTAGTTCGTGATAACCATTGAAATAAAGTAATTATAACTCATTTAATTCGCGTATTTTACTTTAGCGTTAAGCTATCGTCAGCTCTGTTGGATACGAATACGTGAATTGTAAAGTTTTCGAAAAAAATAAAATAAAAAAATTAAATCCGTTGAATATTTTCATTGTAACTTGTACCTATATGGATTACCTACTTAATGTTTTGAAAAAAAAATTTGCCTGATTGTTGTACGAATTAAAACAGAGTTCACAATTTTAACTAATTACTTGTTAATTTCTGATGCCTTCGCGGTTATTACACATTGGAATGAAACAACTATTAACGGATTTAACTCGCGTATTTTTATTTTATTTTATTAGCTGACGTTTCAATTACTTGTTCTTAAAGATACTACTTGTTCTGAAAGGACGAACTCAAATAGATCAAGACCTAAAGATATCGATGAAGTACGATTCGATGCTGCAATGTACCTAATCTCTTTGCTTCCTTTGAGATAGTAACGGTTTTATTTTTCTTTCGAATGAAAGTACGCCATTACTTTATTTAACACTAGCTTCTGCCCGCGACTTCGTCCGCGTGGAACTCCTCCTTTTTTGCAGTCGGTTAAAAAGTAGCCTATGTCCTTTCTCAGGCTCCAGACTATCTTTGTACCAAATTTCATTTAAATCAGTCCAGTGGTTTTAGCGTGAAAGCGTAACAGACAGACAGACAGACAGAGTTACTTTCGCATTTATAATATTAGTAGGGATTTTTTTCTACACTGTAAGTACCTATTATAGTCATCTCAGTCGATTACGAGTATGTAAACTATAAAGTTTTCAAAACGGCAGTCTAAAAAATAAATTTCGTCTTAGGTATTATCTATAGCATGTCATTACAGTAGGTATAGATGTTTACGGCTTTGTAATTTTCAAATAAACGTCCATATTTTTTTATCTATTAAGTTTATGTGATTACATAAAGTGAAAGATTTTTCACTTTCTCGAATCAGCATTTTTTATACATTTGTTTTTGGTATAAAGACGTGACAGAGTAGTAAACCGATATGTGATCTCCGCGCAAAAGTCCACTCTGTCACATTATCTATACTAATATTATAAAGCTGAAGAGTTTGTTTGTTTGAACGCGCTAATCTCAGGAACTACTGGTTCGAATTCAAAAATTATTTTGGATAGACCATTTAGCGAGGAAGGCTTTAGGCTATATAACATCACGCTGCGACCAATAGGAACGAAGAAACAGTGGAAAATGTGTAAAAAATGGGGAAAATATGAAGCCTTATGAAGAATTACTATTCATTAAGTGACGGTTAGAAGACTTTGACAGATCTTTGACGAAACAATCGGACGGGCAGGACGACGTCTGCCGGGGCCGCTAGTTTTAAAATAAGAATATGATTTTAACAAACAACATTTGTCAAAAATGAAACGTTAATTAGTCATTATAAAATAAAACTCATTATTTTATATCTTACATATAATATGTAATTTAATAAAGCAAAACATAGGAAAATGTCGGTAGAATAAAAGAATGTCTCAAATACAAAATGGAATCGAGATCAAATCCTCTTGATCAGTAGTCAAGACTATAATGCGATCCGTGCATCTTCAAGCCAGAATTTCTCCCCAGTGTTATTCTTTCTTAGCTCGTTTTTGTTTTTATTAGCTTTTCACATTTATTAAGGTCTTGTTTAGTAAGTAGTAGTAAGTAGTAAAGTAAATATTTATTTGCAAGAATACGTATAAAATGGTGGTTACATAAATTGTGTTGTTACAGTATTCAGTCAATTTTAAGACATGCAAATATTTCTTTTATTAAGGTACAATGTCATTATTCCTTAAAACTAGGTATGTATATATATAGGTATGTTTCACAGTTTTAACAAGAAAACAGTTGTTAAATTTCCAACAAAACACCTAGTTTAGCGCAAGTTAACGAATAAATCATAAGTTTTCAAGTTCTGGCACATTAAGTGCAACCGGAGCTTTATTCGTGGTTAAACTAGTCTAGCGACGCAGCGAAACCGCTTTTGGAGAGTTTTGTTTATATTTGAAAAAGTATTTTCTTACGTAGAATAAATTATATTGACTATCTATTGTGCTACGAATATATAATAATACTAGCTTCTGCCCGCGACTTCGTCCGCATGGAACTCCTCCTTTTTTGCAGTCGGTTAAAAAGTAGCCTATGTCCTTTCTCAGGCTCCAGACTTTCTTTGTACCAAATTTCATTAAAATCGGTCCAGTAGTTTTAGCGTGAAAGCGTAATAGACAGACAGACAGAGTTACTTTCGCATTTATAATATTAGTAGGGATGGTAACTGGAAAGTTTCCAAAACGTGGCTAACGTTTTGCAAACTTTCCATCTAATAAAATACGAGAGTTCAATCCGTTTATGTATACTTTTTTTATTCCAATGTGTAATAACCGCGAAGGCATCGGCAATTATAAGAATAAATTATTTTTATTTTTATAAAGAGTCATATACTTTCCAAATACAATACAATTTAATATCACTGATCGATGCGACAAAATTACTTTAATATGTATTTTTATTACCGTTACCGTTATATTACAGTTCTAATATCGCTTCGTCAAAATAGAATCTAGACTACCAACTCGTAAATCAAAACTTGTAAGAAATAACTTTTCGTCCAAAGCTTACTACATATCTAAATTATTAACTTTGAACTGAAACTTCAGTCCGTAGAGAATTAATTATATAAGAGTTCCGTGCACAAAATTTTGGAACTTAATACAAAATACTCTATTTAATAATATACAGTATCCTTAACAATATAAACTATAATATCCTTGTTACGGAAAATAGTTGATGGTCGGAATGGTTTTTTGTCACGGAATTCTATAAAAAACAAACATATAAAAAGACTAGCTTCTACCCGCGTCTTCGTCGTGAGTTACTTACTCCTATAATGCATTCTTTCTCAGGCTCCAGACATTCTTTGTACCAAATTTCATTTAAATCGGTCCAGTAGTTTTAGCGTGAAAGCGTAACAGAGAGACAGAGTTCCTTTCGCATTTATAATATTAGTGGGGATGCTGGTTCCAGAAAGTGACAGGTTACATAATATTCATAAATAATAAATATAGACGTTTATTCGAATGTTATAAAACCGTAAATATCGACACTCTAATGAGATGCTATAATAAGACGAAAAACAGATTATAAATGAAAAAGAATGACCCCAGTACAACTTTACCAGGGGGTAAAGATGTACTGCACGCACGTAACGTACTTACTTAAAAGTAGATATCATCATCAGCCCGTCGCAGTCCACTGCTGGACATAGGCCTCTCCAATTTCACGCCACTTTGCTCTATCTTGGGCTGCTTGCATCCAGCTCCTGCCAGCCATCTTACGCAAATCGTCACTCCACCTTGCCTGAGGACGTCCTACACTACGCTTGCCGAGACGCGGTCTCCACTCTAGAACACGTTTACTCCAACGGTTATCGGTTCTAAAAAAAAAAAAGAAAAGTAGATATATGTAATCCAAAATTTTAAGAACACTTTATTACCTAAGGAACCCTTCAAATTCAATTAAGACTACGGAATGAGCTGAGTTTTATTATTTTTCTTTACAAGAACACTCGCTGACAAGATAAGCCTCCATTAAAACAGCGATTATTAGGGTTAGAGCGTTCCACTGGCGGTCTCAAGCCAGCCATTAATACCAACCAACGACTTGTTAATCACTCCGCCAGATCTCTCGGTTTAATTTTGCTAATTAATCAGATAGTTTATCTTCGGATTGATAATTTACGGGTGGTTAATTTCGGCATCCATTTCTGAATGACCTCCGACACTGTATTTGACTTTAGTAAAATATTCCCCTCTAGACCAGTGACATTCTACTCTATATTATACGAACAATCGACATAACGAGAAATGATCACGTGATCACCTTGATTTAAAGAAGGAACTGATGAATATGTCCATATGCATGCAGGAGTTTTCTGTAAGTATAGATTTATGATTTTTATTTGAAGCTTGCTGTTTTATGGGTAGGTAGGTTTGCTGTAAGGAATCCGATGGTGTGCATAACTCAATTTATGTTGAAGCGTAGGTACTTACAAGCCTATTGTATTTTATGACATACTTCTGTGCACGTAGTATTTAAAATATCTACGGTTTTTGTTATCAATAGCGGTCCATCCCGGCTTCGCACGGATCCCTATTTTTTTTATTTTTTTTTTTTTCGAAATATTTTATAGCCTATGTTACTCGTGGATAATGTAGCTTTCGAATGGTAAAACTGATTAATATGTACATATGAACGCAGGAGTTTTCTCTATAGATTTATATTTTTTATTTGACTTACGTCTGCTGATCTTACAATCAATGGGAAAATCAACAAAATAATTTGTCACTAGATAACAATTACGCGCGTTTTGTGGCTCGAGCTCATCGCCTATTGTAGTCCAAGAGTTGGTAGCACTCCAGTGATCATTAACACTAAAAGCTCATCCTTCATTCCCTTTTGGAGCTTTGTGAAGAACGAAACTTCTCAAATTGTTGAGTTACTTACTCCTATAATGCATCTATACTAATATTATAAAGAGGAAAGATTTGTACCTATTTTTGTATGTTTGTAATGAATAGGCTCAAAATCTACTGGACCGATTTAAATAATCCTTTACTGTTGGGAAGCTACGTTCTCCCTGAGTAACATAGGCTAAGTATAGAATATTTTGAAAAAAATTAGGGATCCGTGCGAAGCCGGGGCGAACCGCTAGTTCTCATATATATGTACTGGCTTCTGCCCGCGACTTCGTCCGCGTGGAACTCCTCCTTTTTTTCAGTCTGTTAAAAAGTAGCCTATGTCCATTCTCTGGCTCCAGACTTTCTTTGTACCAAATATAAGCAACATTTCATAAAAATCAGAACGTACAGACGTAGTTTCTCATTATATCTACAACATATCCAAAAATTATAAAAATCTAACTATATTTACTGGGTGTAAAACGTTATCGCCTTTTGTATGAAAATTAACAGGTTCACAATCCTCTTAATGATAAGGTTTTCGTTTACATTACATGACATTTTCTTCCGGAGTGACCGCGTTAGACTGTTACATATGGGTAGGCAGTTAAAGATTATTTCTGTAAGTACTTTTTTAAATTCTTTTACAAAAACTAATTAAATTAGCTGTCGAAACGTATAATTTCCAATTTATAAAACCAATGTATGAACTACCAGCGATCCCGGTAGACGTGGTTCTGCCAGGCAAACCAATTATTTTTTACACTCACGAACCTCTTCCTGATCATAACAAATGGATAAGAATTATTAAGTTCGGTGCAGTCGTCCCGAAGCTATGCACGTTTTGGTGATTCACTTTTATTTATATAGAATAAACATAATAAACAATAAATTCAAAATACATTCTAATAATACCAGAATGAATCGTGCGATTGTATTTTACAAAGCAACTCGGCTGCAACTGAAATTATGGATTTCCGATAATCGGCTCCCATTCTGAATCTGTTTTATATACACGTATTTCACAGTGATGGCTTTCAATTGAAAATCATTGTCCCGGCAGATTTTGACAGCTACTCGCAAATTTTAGACGAGCCTACAACAAATTTTAATCGTTTGTACTAACAAAAACGTATTATTCACAATGTTATGAATACCCAATTATTGTGAAAGCATCAAAAATATTATTTCCCATTACGGCCTCCTTATTATATCCTTATTTCCTTTTTCTTAGAATCCATTTGTATTATAGGTACAAATAAAAACGTCAAAATGTAAGTAAGTTCTTAAAGTTGCTGTCTTGCATCAAAACAAAATTAAAATCTATTAATAATATTTTATTTTTTGTAATATAAACCTATATATTATATATTAATATATTTAATTATAAATATAAAGAAGCAGGTGACTTAATGACTGATATATCAATGCAGGGCCTGGATAATAGGGGTAGGAAACTTAACATTTTGCACAGGGGTATTATAACTTCAGGGAGCACTAAGAAAGTGTTTCTGAATATTCACCCCCTAAGGGGAGAAAACGGGATGCTTATCTTGCGCAGAAAGTGCGGATAGAAGCTAGTTAACATACATAATAAATGTGCATTTCATTTATCTGTAAAAAAACAGTTTTATATAATTCCTCGCCAAAGTCCCCTAAATAATATTCACTTCTATTAAAAGAAGACGTAAACAAAACGTATTTTCGTGATCGGTTTCTGGTCCGAATGCGAGTTGTAAAAAAGCAATCAAACTCGTTTGAAACACCTGCGTTCAATCGGTGTTAATTTTATTAGGTATTCTTAGGTTTTTTTTGATACCTCGGTGTTCTTATTGACCGTTTGTGGCCAGAAATTTGTATATAATTATATATGGATTAGTATTGTATAATAATATAATAATAATATATATATTTTATATCTAGGACTATATAATTTACACCAATGACAATGATGATCTAGTCCCAAGCTACTTCGATTCTGTAATATTTTTTGACATAACATACATTTGTCACACAGCAATTCTTTTTTATATATAGACTCCCCGCCCTGGCTTTGCATAGGTGACATTACACAAATTTAATACCTATCGGCGCTACATATTGTTCAATTCGATGTTACGCCACGACGACGACTTTACAGTCATTCGGAAGTTACGCGTTCATTTTTATTTATATAGACGTTCTTGATGCACTCCATTTTAATGATTTGTCACAGCCTGATTTATGACATAATTAGACTTGGATTTCATGAAATATATATTCGCTATGTTCTTACCACAAGTGTATTACCATGGGAAACACCATGTGTTGTCTGAGTGTTGCATAATTTACATGCTGGAGTCAAGGTCCGTCAGTTGTTTTATATACTAATATGATAAAGAGGAAAGGTTTGTTGTGAAGCTACACTATTCCCGCGTGACATAGGCTAAAGAAAAAAGATGATCCACGTGAAGCCGGGGCGGGCAGCTAGTACAAAGATAAAAGTGTTTCTCTGATCAAATTACTCACAATTTATATTTACTTATATAAAAATGAATCGCAAAATGTGTTGGTAAGCGCATAACTCGACAACGCCTGGACCAATTTGGCCAATTTTTTTTTTTTTTAAATGTTCTTTGAAGTCCAAGGATGGCTCTTACGGCGAGAAAAAATCGAATAATTACCGGGAAAACCCTAAAAACAGCCCTTTTCTTTTCCCATACAAACGTTGACTAACTAAAGTTACCTATTTGAATTTCGAACGGGCAGGATGACGTCTGCCGGGACCGCTAGTTTACTTATAAAACAAGTGTAATCATCACTACATAGTAAGAAACAAAATCGTTGTCGCTGTCTCTCCGTCCTTATGTACGCTTAAATCCCTATTTTGAAGCAGTTTCTTTATTAGATAGGTAGAGTGATTCAATAAGAAGGTTGCATAATAAAACAGGGTATTTGACAGATATAGTATTATACGTATAAAGGTAATAGAGAAAAAGTCGTTCACATGCACGTTCACGGTTGACACTTATACCTTTTTTCATTTGGACAAGTTATGAAACGGATTATAAGTTAAATGATCCGCAATATCTCTCTTGTTCATATATTTTTTAAAAATAAGCGTGTTTTCTTTTGTAACGACTAATTTCACTTTCTTTTCGAATAATATTATTTTTTTAATCGTGAGGTTTCTTTAAAATACAATGTGAAATGTGACAGAGTGGTCCTTTTCAGCAGAGACCACATTTCGGTTTACCACTCTGTCACCGCGTTATATATAAGTTTATTCGAGGATTATAAAACGGTAATTATCAATACTCTAATGAGATGCTATAATAAGACGAAGGACAGATTATTGTTAGTATCTAGTTTAAAAAGAAGAAAGTCTTATATACTTTCTTGATGTCGTATACTCATGATAAATCTGATCCATGTGCACATAGTAAGTATATGTAAGTAGCGTGTCCCCACCGCCGGTCCGTTCCGTAATTTCCCTACGGATCGACGTATAAGTGATTGGAGCTGGATTTAATTGATTCCTACACTCCGAGTCACGGAGTTGTCCTTGCTTATTTGTAGAAAAAAATGTGCCATAATAGAAAAATTATAAAATATAGCTTCTGCCCGCGACTTCGTCCGCGTGTAAATCCTCCTTTTTGCAGTCGGTTAAAAAGTAGCCTATGTCCTTTCTCAGGCTCCAGACTATCTTTGTACCAAATTTCATTTAAATCGGTCCAGTAGTTTTAGCGTGAAAGCGTAACAGACAGACAGACAGACAGTCAGAGTTACTTTCGCATTTATAATATTAGTAGGGATTATTATCTATCTTATAGTCGATGTGATTTATAAGGGACAAGTTCACCTTTGGATATTTGTACTGTTAGCGCTTCAAACTCTGTGTCATTTTATTTCTTTGACAATAAAAAAAGAACTATAAAAAACAAAAATCGGCATCAAATTTAAAATTATCAAAGAAATAAAATGAGCCTAAAAAGAGGTCGAACCGTCGCTAACACTCTGCATATGTTTTGTTGTGTAATAAAGAGTTTTTATATATACATAAATACATTTATTGAATGAGAAGAACAAATTATAAAGGAAAAAAATAATATATAAATGCTATTTTTTTTTTAAATAATTATAGCATACGACACTACCACGAAAGCGAAAACAATAGCAAAAGTAGGTAGTATCAAAATATACATAATTCAAGAAACATATATAAAACATTACTATGTTTCGATCGGTGTGATATATATTCAGAGAGCGCAATAGGTAGTGCCTATTTACCTAAACTTGGCGGGAGGAGATGACTAAGAGTGGTTACAACCACCAAAAATATTATTTATTTTTATTGAACGCGGGATTTGATGATACAGATTAAAAATGTTTTCATAATGTAACATTGTATTTAATAAATGTTTTTTACATAAGTTAATGAGTTTTAATTTGCACACCTTACATTTTTGATCGATTTTCAAAACCACTGCGTGAAACACCACGACACACATGTTTGCATTAAACAATTACATTTTATTAATCATTTGACGCTGAGTGTGAATCTGTGTCGATTATGTATTCTTATAAATCCCGGGAAATCCCGCGTTCGATAAAAATAAATAATATTTTTGGTGGTTGTAACCACTCCTAGTCACCTCCTCCCGCCAAGTTTAGGTAAATAGGCACTACCTATTGCGATCTCTGTATATATTCGTAAGTGTTACGTAATGGCAATACGCAATCCTTGTAGCTATCAATCAATTAGAGTAATTTATTGATTTAGTATTAGAAACAAACATCATCACATAGTGCGTCAGTAACTCTAGATGCAAGATGTACTGATACCAGCAGATACTCCTGTTATACCCATCCTTACTTACATGGGAATTTTATGAATAAATCGCACCTTCGGTAAAACAATTGCACAATTGTCAAATAATCCAAAAATGAGCCAAGTATACAGAAATGTTCCAAAAAACAAATTCGAGCATTTCAATTTTGGATTTTTTGACAATTGTGCCGTTGTTTTTCCAAAGGTGCGAAATGTTCACAGGCTACCTTACCTTATACTGTTTGTAATTCAATGGTTTTTATTTTAAAACTAGTGTCGATTAGTTGACGGAATAGTTGCTATTACAATAAACACGCCAACTTTCTACGATCAGCTGTTTAGGTCTTACTTTTATGCAACAGTCAATCATTCAGTACAAAGCAAAGATAGGACAATGGCTTGATTAAACACTGGTCCTCTTGAAGATTAAGTTTAGCATATAAGATGTTATTTAATTTGAACCTAGTTATAAAGACTTTTACTAGCACAATATGGACAGTATTGGTCTGAAATAAATGTTATTTATTTTATTACTACCTAGACATAAGTATAATAGGTTGATATTCTGTCAGCTAACAAACCAGCTGCGAGCCTATTATGAACTGTCGACAACATGTTGTCGACAAGCAAACGGTTCGTCGTTACGATATTATTTTGTTATCGACATGTAGAAATAAGGGACGACATCGACATGACAACGTCTCGTTGTCGACAACGTTGATTTCTGACAGATCATCGCAAGAATAAGACGATATCGACATGACGAGATGTCGACTCGAGAATTCATCTTAGCCTCGCTTGGCGGCAGCGGTTCCTTTATTTAACCGCTGTTACGTATCTTTCATAATAATACGTCGTTTTATCAAATAAATTAATAAAGAACGAGCTGGCGCAATATTTAACGCTTAACCTTACTTAGCGCGGCTCAGCCCGACGATGATTTACTTTAACACAGTTCATTATTACCTACCAACGAATAACGTAGAATTAAGAAATACAATATCTCTTCTCTATAAGCTATTTATTTTATCAAGTAGTGAGCCATAGGTATATACGTATATATCTCTTTCTCTCTTATTTAATGACGCACTTACGTATACTCGATTTTATACCAGTATATAAAAAAAAAACTAAAATATACTATTTAAGTACGTACCTATGTTAAAAATATAATCCACAAGCTCAAAGGTAAAATTTAATAAACACTATAAGTATGTTACATATGATGTTACTAATAGTTCCTAATTTTCCTTTTTTTCTTTTTCAGGTAAGTGTGGCGAAATACCTCAAATATCTATGAAATCCTATTACAAATAAGGTAAACTCAGTGTGAAACAATGAAATGTTATTTTATATATATATTAGGTTTTTAAAAACACAAAGTCCCAAGTTTATTGTGCACATTTTTTAAAATATGAATCTTCGCGATATTGGAATTTAATACATCCGTACGTAATGATTGGTGTGTATTTCACCAAGCCGATAACAGTAGCATTATGGGTTACAGCCTGTACCCAGCAATAGAACGAATAAGTTGATTGAGGTATCTATATAAATATATTAAAATGAATCTCCAAAATGTACGCTTATAACTTTTGAGCGACTGCACCAAATTGGATGCTTCTATTTTTATGTGTCCCTTATTAATTTCTGATGCCTTCGCGGTTATTATACATTGGAATGAAACAACTATTAACGGATTTAACTCGCGTATTTTTATTTTATTTGCTGACGTTTCGGATTCTTTACAGTTTCCATAATCGTAGCACGACTGAGCTGACAATAGTCTAATGCTAAAAATACGCGAGTTAAATCCGTTAATAGTTCCTTATTGTCAGGAGGAGGATCGTAGCTTAGATATATAAAAAATATATGTACAGATTTGATCAGAATTAAATTTTACAAGCACCTTACCTAATCATAATCACGATTTATTAGGTAATCCTATTAAACTTGAATTGTTTAAGTAGGTCAAACCTGTAGTAAGTATGGTATCATTAATATTTATATCTATGGTCGAGGTTGTCTATGCTGACTATTCTGTATTCTGCATTGTCATAACATGGTGATTATATCAAGATTCAATAAACGTGTATTACTAATTAATTGTTGTTTTGATTAACACGATACATGGCGCAGTCGTATAAAAATATAACAGTGTTAATCAGAATCCTGTTATTAAATGAGCATAATGTCGTCATTTAATTTGCCGGATAAACTGGTCGTAACCGGTAACATCTCAGAAAACTGGAAGAGTTTTTACCAGGCATTGGAGATTTATTTAAAGGCGTCGGGTTTAGATACGTCAAAGGATGAACGTAAGATAGCGATTCTTTTAAACATTATTGGTGAGGATGGTGTGAAAATATATAATGGCTTCGATTTCGATGCGAAAGTGGAAGCGACATTTGATGAGGTTATAACCAAATTTAAGGACTATTGTGAGCCGAAAAAGAATTTGCTACATTCAAGATTTTTATTTTACAATCGCAATCAGGAGGAGGGTGAACCTTTTGACAGTTTTTTAACTGATATAAAAAAAATATCGAAGGATTGTGCATTTGAATCTGTCGATGAAAACATTAGAGATAGAGTTGTTTTTGGAACGAATGATATAGAGACACAAAGGAAAATAATTGTAGAAGGTAATACGAACTTAAAAGAAGTTATAACAAAATTACGATTAGCGGAAATAGGCCGCAAACAAGCCGACACGGTTCTGGGAAAGGTTGTGGATAAAGTTCAAAGAGAGAAAAATAGAGAACTAAAATTAATTAAATGCAAATGGTGTGGATTACAGCACCAAAGAAAGTTGGAATTATGCCCGGCAAGAGGCAAAGTGTGCAACAAGTGTAAGAAACTGAATCATTTCTCTTCTGTGTGTTTCTCAAAAGATGTTCAAAATGTGCAGGAAGGTGGAGATGATAATAGTGATGTTGAATTTTACTGTGGAGGTGTGAAGGTGAGTTCTATGGACTGGTATGAGACATTAGTTATTGAAAATGCTAAAAGTTACAGATTCAAGTTAGATACAGGGTCAGATGTCAATTTAATACCAAGGAATATTTTTGTACAACTGCAAAAGATGTGTAAATTGGTTTTAGAAAACTGTAAATTTAAATTGAGTGCATATAATAAAACAAGTATAAAAGTGTATGGCTCTATTTTATTAGAAGTGAAACTTAAAAGTAAATCTATATTTTTGGATTTTATTGTAACAGATGAACGTTTTCAGCCAACTTTAGGTAAGGATGCTTGTCTTGTTTTAGGATTAATTGAGAGGAAAACAATAAGTACAGTTGATGTCAGCCAAGTGGATTTTCAAAAACAAAATATTGTAAAAGAATTTAAAGATGTCTTCACAGGTACAGGTAAATTTCCAAGTGAATATCAAATATTATTAAAAGAGGGCTCTGAGCCAGTGTCAAAACCACCTCATCGTGTTCCTATTAAGCTTAAAGAAAAATTAAAGTTAGAACTTGACCGATTGTGTGAAAGAGGTATTATTTCTAAAGTTGATACCCCTACTGAATGGGTGAATAGAATTGTAATTGTTGAAAAAGATGATGATGCCATTCGATTGTGTTTGGATCCTCGTGATTTGAACAAATGTATACTAAAAAAATATTTTGAAATACCTACAATGAATGATCTTAAAGCCAAACTCAATAATGCAAAGTATTTTTCTGTCCTGGATTTAAAAGAATCTTTTTGGCAAATTGCTCTCTCAGAATCTAGTAAAAAAATATGTACATTCTCAACTGTGTTTGGTACATATCAATTTAATGTTTTACCATTTGGTCTTGATGTCTCCGCTGAAATTTTTCAAGAAAATTGTGAAAATTGTTTCCGGGATATTGATAACATGTTTTTATATATTGATGATTTTTTAATATTTGGTGAAACTAAAGCAGAACATGACAAGGCATTGAGAAAGGTATTGACACGGGCCAGGGAATTAAATATAAAATTTAATGTAAAAAAATTTCAGTACTTACCAGAGACAGTTAAATATTTTGGTCATGAAATTGTGAAAGGATGTTTGTTACCAGATAAATCTAAAATAAAGGCCATCATGGAATATGATGTGCCTAATGACAGGCAAAGCCTACAAAGATTTTTAGGGATGATTAATTATTTACGTGAATTTATACCTAGATTATCTGAAATAACAAGTCCATTGAGGGAACTTCTGAAGAAAAATGTTGTGTTTGAATGGGGTTTGATTCATGATAAATGTATAGAGACATTAAAGAATATATTAATTAGCCCTCAAGTATTAAGAAATTTTGACCCAAAATTGCCATTAATGATTCAGACAGATAGCTCAAAGAATGCTATTGGTTGTGTGTTATTGCAAAATAAACAACCAGTGGCTTTTGCATCTAAAAGTTTAAGTAGTACAGAATGTGAATATGGTCAAATAGATAAAGAATTTCTTGCTATTCTTTTTGCTTGTAAAAAGTTCCATTATTATATATGTCGCAGTGATATGATGAAAACAGGGATTTGATCAACTCCCTCAGTGATATGATCAACTACCGGTAGATGATAAAAATACCACGCGTTGTGTCATTTCCCTAGCGAAATTTAGTGATTTGATCAAATCTCCAAGTCATTTTAGGGAAATGAAAGAATCAGAAATGGCTGCTAGATTTCTTCATTTCACTTAGTTATTTGATCAAATACCTGAGCTGTTTTAGGGACATGATAAAACGAGTAATTAAGTCAACTCAGTTTTAACATTTCACTAAACACGTCTAGTGATTTGATCAACTCCCTAAACAGTTTTAGGGAAATAAAAGAATCACAGCAATAACTGGTGGAATTCTTCATTACCCTTAGTGATTTCATCAAATCTCTAAGCTAGTTTAGTGAAATGATAAAACAAGTCTTAGAAACATGATAATATCCTTTAGGAAATAGGTATTTCTTTCTCGGCTAACAAAATAATAAATTAGAGCCCAATTTTTTGTGTCATTGTCTATTAGCCAAGCACGTGACATACCTTCGATATTCTGGTTAGATCGTTCAATTGACACTTGACTGGCTGGATGTCTAGGTCTGCCATTAACTATCTTGCACGGTGGTCACAATTTTTTTAGTTCTTTCCACACTATTTATTTTCTATAATATTCATAACCCCTATTATTTTATGTCATAACTATTATTTGCCATAATTACGAAAAAAGCAAATCCAGACTGTTTCTTTGTGCACAGTGGGTATAATGTAGGGGACATCTTATTTATTGGCAATTGAAGGTCTCCTTTAGGTACGACGACGAGCGAAGCGAGGAGGAGTGTTAGGTAGAACTGTGCCCTTGCAGCGCGCGAGCCGAGCGAGCGAAGCGAGCGTGCCGCGGCAGCGGCCGGCGAAGCGTCAGAACTGATACTTTTAAGAATAGTATATTTACGACATAACATAAACTAACCAGGTTTTGTCAACTAATAATAAGAATCACTAAACTTTGACCGTGTTATGGCAAATAATTATTATGGTGATTGAATTCTATGGCATAGGTATAATTTAAGCACATTTAATAATAGGGAAAATGAGATGTATGGCACACGTATAGCTATGACACTTAAAAGTTATGGCAAATGAAAATATTGCAAATGACCATTATGGCATAGAATATAAAATTATGGCAACTGAAGTTCGAGCATGTGAAATTATTGCACTGCGATAACGGCCGAGAGTTAGAGCACAAAATATTGGGCTGTAGGTAGCTTGTTGTTTATTTTTTAGCCGAGAAATACCTACTTCCTAAAGGGTATTATCTTGTTTCTGAGACTAGTTTTATCATTTCCCTAAATTTGCTAAGAGATTTGATGAAATTACTAAGGGTAATGAAGAATTCCACCAGTTATTGCTGTGATTCTTTCATTTCCCTAAAACTGTTTAGGGAGTTAATCAAATCACTAGACGTGTTTAGTAAAATGTTAAAACCGAGTTGAATTAATTACTCGTTTTATCATGTCCCTAAAACAGCTCAGGTATTCGATCAAATAACTACGTGAAATGATGAAATCTAGCAGCCATTTTTATGATTCTTTCATTTCCCTAAAATGACTTGGAGACTTGATCAAATCACTAAATTTCGCTAGGAAAATGACACAACGCGTGGCATTTTTATCATCTACCGGGAGTTGATCATATCACTGAGGGAATTGATCAAATCCCTGTTTTCATCATATCACTGCGACATATATATGGCAGGCATACTTTAGTTCAAACAGATCATTTACCATTGGTTGCATTAATGAAAAAAGAAATTCATTGTATTTCATCACAAAGATTACGAAAAATCAGATTAAAATTAAGTATTTATGATATTGAGGTTCAATATGTGAAAGGTTCTTTGATGTTGATAGCAGATGCAATCAGTAGGGCATCATCTAAGGCTAATTCTGATACTTTAGAGAAATCTTTGGATAAGGTAGTTCATACAGTAAATGTAAGTGATTGTTTGCTCTCTGAAATTAAAAAGGCTACTGTTAATGATGTTTCTCTAAAAACAATTATTGAATATTGTAAATTTGGTTGGCCTACAGCTATAAATAAAGTTCAAGACAATGTTAAATGTTATTGGAAACTAAAGGAACTAATTTTTTTTGAGAATGATTTATTGTATTTAAATCATAAAATTATTATTCCATTGTCAGTTCAGGGTTTAGTGTTAAACAAAATACACTGTTCACATTTTGGTATAACAAAAACTGTTGGTAGAGCTAATACTTTATTTTATTGGCCGAATATGAGAAATGACATTATATCTCTTATTAGTAAATGTAGACTTTGTGAGAAATATAGTGTTAATAAAACAAAAGAACATATGATTTTGGATGAGATGCCTAAGCTCCCATATCAAAAAATTGGTTGTGATTTTCTTAATTTTGCAAATGAAAATTATTTGATTATTGCAGATTATTATTCAAAGTGGTTTGATCTTGTTAGGGTAAATTCCATGTCTGCTGCAGTAGTTATAGATATTTTAAAAAATATATTTTCTACTCATGGCATACCAAAAATTGTAAGGGCTGATAATATGCCATTTAATTCAATAGAGTTTAGAAAATTTTCAAAGGAGTGGGGATTTACAGTCATAACTTCAAGCCCTTTGTATCCTAAATCCAATGGTTTTATTGAAAGATTAGTTGGTGTTGCGAAGAGTATTTTAAAAAAATGTAAAGAGGATAAATTAGACCTATATTTGACTATTTTGGAATATAGAAATAGTCCAGTTATGGGCTCTCCATATACACCTACTCAATTGTTATTTAGTAGAATAACTAGAACTGTATTACCAGTGCATGATAAGATATTGTATCCCAAGATAGTTAGTGATTTTAAGATTTATCAAGAAAAAAGAAACATAATTAATAAAAGAAATTATGATAGATCTGCAAAGTTTTATGACTATGATTTTAAAAAAGGGCAAGATGTTGTATTTAAAAAAGAAAAATTATGGGAACCAGCAAGAGTAGTTGATTCTCACAGTTCTCCAAGGTCATTTATAATTAAAGACAACAATGGTACTCTTCTAAGAAGAAATACTTCTCAATTAAAACCTTCTCTCAGTTCAAGTTATCATAAAATAAGATCTTTACCTGTAGAAATTAATTCTTTTAATTATCCTCTAAATAATACTTTGGAAAGCTCTGAGACTCCTGTTACTCCTATACGACCAAGGCGCACTTGTAGAGTACCTACTTATTTAAGTGATTATGTTTTAAATTAAAAGGGGAGATGTAGTAAGTATGGTATCATTAATATTTATATCTATGGTCGAGGTTGTCTATGCTGACTATTCTGTATTCTGCATTGTCATAACATGGTGATTATATCAAGATTCAATAAACGTGTATTACTAATTAATTGTTGTTTTGATTAACACGATACAAAACCCAACGTCACCCAATTCACAGAAGATGTTACGGGCTTCCGAATTGTCACATAAATTTTTATCTTAGCAATTTTGCTCGTAAATCTTGCGAACACCGTTCGAATTTTCATTTCATTTATATCGCGTGTATTGATAAGGGCATGAATGGCAGTTTTAAGATATTTTCGTATGATTGAGTAGGGACCTATTAAAAATTGATGATTTATCACTGACACGTTGGGACCTTACTTCGATATCAATGTATTTCAATTGAGTTTTGTTAATGAATGAAACCTGTTAGGTAGATTTGTAACGAAAATATTTTTTTTGGATTTATAGAAGTCCGTTTTATGAATATGTATTTTTATAAAGCACATTTAAATTTTATAAATTTTATATATGGTATAGTGCCAAATGAGATTATAACCAACGAACGAGTTTTATTATAATAATATGATATATCTAATACATAAAATTCTCGTGTCCCGGTGTTTGTTGCCAAACTTTTTCGAAATGGCTGGATTTTTATGAGATCTTGTGTGTTTATCATGAAGGTTTGAAAATTGGCCAACATCTATTTTTCATATAACTAAATGTTAAGGGTGTTGAACACTCCAAAGTTTTTTTTTAACTTTTTGTTCTTTTTTTATGATTCAGCATTAAATATACCTATACGATTCCAAATTTTTATTCTTATACGCGAAACCCCTATATGGCGGCTCACAGTTTGCCGGCTGAGCAAGTAAATAATATAACAATTTACTTTTTAGACAATTGTCAGCTCAGTCGTGTTACGATTATGGAAACTGTAAAGAATCCGAAATAAAAGCAAATAAAATAAAAATACTCGAGTTAAATCCGTTAATAGTCGTTTTATTCCTATAAGTAAATAATATATTTTTATGTAACAACGGGTTACGAAAAGTACGAGAGTATTTTTAACTTATGAATTTGAAGCCTTGCGTAACGATGTTTTAATGCCTACCTACATAATACAGCGAGCCTATTATGAACTGTCGACAACATGTTGTCGACAAGCAAAAGGTTCGTCGTTACGATATTATTTTGTTATCGACATGTAGAAATAAGAGACGATTTCGACATGATAAGATTTCTCGTTGTCAACAACGTTGATTTTTGACAGATCATCGCGAGAATAAGACGATATCGACATGACGAGATGTCGACTCGACAATTCATCATAGCCTCGCTGGTAACGGCTAGGTATACACGTACATGATCAAATGAAAACTGTTATTATCAAAGTTTGAGTTGTTTCCTATTTATTACGAAACAAGAAACAGTGCCTTATTGTTCTCTGACGAGGATCTTCAATTGATTTAAAAAGTTTTATTTCTTTCTTATCTTTTATTATTTTTGTATACCCTTGTGTTTGAGTCTGTCTTTGATGAAATATTATTTTTCAATTCATGAGTTTGTGATGTTGACATCCTTTGGTATTTCCGTAAATTATCGTTTAGAATTATTTTGTATATTGGGAATCAATATTTCACTGGTAGGTACTATGAAGGCTTAGTTTTGTTACATCGCAAACATTACAAATTTCTGATGCATTCGCGGTTATTACACATTAGAGTGAAAATATTTTATGTTTCAATGAGCTTTTTCAGAAGAGACCACGTTTAGGTTAACTACACTGTCACGTCATTCCGTGATAAACAAACGTAAGTATAAAAAAATGCCGGTTCAAGAAAGTGCAATTACTTAATATTAATAGATAAAAAAACATGGACATTTATTCAAACATTATAAAACCGTAAATATCAACACTCTATAAGATATTGGAATGAAACAACTATTAACGGATTTAACTCGCGTATTTTTATTTTATTTTATTTGCTAACACGTCATGTCCGAAACGTCAGCAAATAAAATAAAATAAAAATACGCGAGTTAAATCCGTTAATGTTTCATTCCAATGTGTAATAACCGCGAAGGCATCAGAAATTATTACTCTATCTATAAGATACTTTGATAAGACAAAAGACAGGTTATTGTCAATAGAAAAGAAGAATGACCCAATTATAGTTTTGAGGCTTATTAAAATACGGAAAATGTCACACGTGCAGATAACAATATTTATTATATAAACACATTAAACTTTGTATTGAATGAGAACCATTTCCATTTCTCTATTCACAACTGGGTTAATAGTTATTGTTCTAGTAAATGTGAATTGCGGGTAGAACAATTGGTGCTTAAAGATAGACAAACGATTATTTGAACAATGACAACTTAACAGGTCACTTGGCTCACTTACTCCAGAATTGTTGACGCTGAGGTCAACTGCATAAAAAAACAAATGCAGGTAGAAAAAATAGGCATGACGACTGTATTATTTTTCTTTGTCAAGTAGATAACCAAAAAGGATTGGACACGTTTAAGGGCTTGTGACTATGACGTCGCGGTATGGTATAAATAATATCAGCGAGCCTATGATGAACTGTCGAGTTGACATCTTGTCGACATAATATTGAGAACGTTGTCGACAAGGAGAATGTTTGTCGTATCGATATTGTTCCGTTGTCGACATAAAAGACGACATCGACATGGCAAGATTTCTCGTGTCGATTTTAAACAGATCATCGCGGGAGTAAGACGGTATCGACATGACAAGATGTCGACTCGACAATTCATCATAGGCTCGCATGACGTGATGCCACGAGCCTACCCAACTTTAGAAGCGTTTGTCTTTGTCATTGCTTATTTGTTTATTTTTTGAGATATGTAGGTCCTGTCCTTTATAGCCTGACCCCCGGCTGGCGAAACTGCGGCGCACAGCTAGTAAAGTTACAGAAGTGAGAAGGCAGAACTTAGAGACTTAATTTCTCTCAATCCGAGCACAAACTTCACTTTTGCCGTTTTGCGTCGTTTCGGTTCGTTTGCTGAAACTGCAAAATCTTTTGAATTGAAAGTATTCCCTTCAAATGTTTCGTTTCGGGCGTATACTGGGGCCGTTTGTTACACCGCAATTTCAATATAATACTTAGTAAGTACGAATTCAAGATTTTATTTTTAAATAATGAGACTGAGAAAATGTCTTGCAAGGTTTTGTTTCACTGCATGATAACTCGGTATGGCTAAGAAGTTATTAAGTATCAAGACTAATATCTCCTATACTTACCTATTATAACAATCTACGATTCTATCCGAATAAATACTAATTATAATTTTTATTTTTTATTTTTCTGTACTCATATTAGGGTTTATGGAAATTCTAATAACGACGTATCTATCAGTGCATTCTTTATCACGAGAATTGCGAGACTGAATTAGAATTTCGTTCTTATTACGGTTTCATCTAAAGAACAATATCGCAAAGCTATTAGTTATGTAGCTTTTACTAAATCTTATATATAAAATTCTCGTGTCACAATGTTCGTTCCCGTACTCCTCCGAAACGGCTTGCCGATTCTCATGAAATTTTTTGAGCATAATATTGAGTAGGTCTGAGAATCGGCCAACGTCTATTTTTCATACCCCTTAGTGATAAGGGTTGTCCACCCTTAACATTTTCCTTTAATATGGCAAAACAACGTTTTCCGGGTTAACTAGTTATCGATAATAATGTGCTACATTTACCCAGCGAATTTATTATTGGTTTGGTCAAAACGGAGGAAACTCTAGTTGATATACCGGTGTTAGCGCCGGTCGGCTTAACGATCTAAACAAAACCGCGCTCGAAAAGTGCCGTTAAAAGGTAGTTTGTGAAATCGATTCCTAGCAAAGTTACGGATATACGAAGTGAATTTACCGATCCGGTGTATTTTTTTACTTAAATGACGAATTAACAGCTCGGTTGTCAGCTCAGTCGTGCTGTGATTATGGAATCTGTAAAGTATTCCAAAACGTCAGCTAATAAAGTAAAATATGCAAGTTGAATCCGTCTATAGTTGTTTCATTCCAATGAATTAAGTTCCTTTGACGTGTATAAATGCTTGATATTTTTTCAGCTGTCCTCTCTCAGCAGCTGTTTTCATTGCGTTCACGTGGACGTAGGTGCTCACGAGTATCTAGACCAAAACTAGGATGTCTTGGAGAAGGCTGTTTAAGAGTCGTAGTTGGCGATCAAGTAAGATTGGTGAAAGTTGAAGAGAAATAAAAAAAAGAAAGAGTGAGAATAGAGTCTTAGTGTGACGTGCTTGTATTTGTCAGTTTCATTGAATAGCACCGGATTTTAAGATTTCGGGAACATGGAAATCATCTGATCTTATGTTTTGATATAAGTACTGAACTTCAAAAAAAATAAACAAAAGCAGACGTAATACATCAGAAATGGCCGATATGCCATAAAAAAAGGCACACAACATCAATAATAAGTAACACATTTCAACGTGCGTTAATGGAATCTGCAAGATACATGGAGCGTCAAAAATTATGATATCAACAATACCTAGTCCAATCTGCTTTCATTTTAAATACGACATCAGTTTGAGCTTTTTTATACGCGTGCAAAGCTAACAATAGCGTAAGACCTGCATGAAACAATAACAAATAATACAATGGTGTTTGAACAACGTTTTAAACGCTCGTTAAACTCTGCTTTACGATCGGCAACACAATGCTAAACGGGGATTATCGCGTTTACTACTGCACTAGTAATAAAGGAATAACATTTTGTATGCAACGAAAAACACTTACGATTTCATATTTAGACCGGAATACAATTCAATCGCGAGTATTCGTATAAACTTAGCGGGAGAACGTTTCGCCTTGGCGTGGTGAATTTTGATGATTACCTAAGTACCTATGTAGTCAAGCGGCCTAGACCGGTCGTTGCTTAAGTAGAATAATGCTCATTTAGGATTTTATCACTATTATATTCAAGCAACGAATGTAGAATGACACACACCTAGGACTTGACGTTGTAAGTAATATATCGAATTCAATGAGTTAATAAATAAAACATATTGGAATGTAACAACTATTAACGGATTTAACTCGCGTATTTTTATTTTATTTTATTAGCTGACGTTTCGGATTCTTTACAGTTTCCATAATCGTAGCACGACTGAGCTGACAATAGTCTAACGCTAAAGTATATAATAATTTCTGATGCCTTCGCGGTTATTATACATTGGAATGAAACAACTTTAAACGGATTTAACTAATAAGCAAAAGACTAAATATTGTCAGCTCAGTCGCGCTACGATTATGGAATCTGTAAATGCTCCGAAACGTCAGCCAATAAAATAAAATACGCGAGTTAAATCCGTTTAAAGTTGTTTCATTCCAAAGCTTATTATTGAAAAGGATTTTTACTTTCACTCTTATTTTAATTGGCATAATCTATGCAACGTGTCACCTTCAAACAATTACATAACTCCGGTTCCAATAAAATTTGAATATGTTACTTAGCATTAAAACTGAGGTAATTAGCAAAGTGATTAATTCTGGCAAGTTGCCGCGCTCATGCAAAGTTGGCGGTTCTATGATTAATTGCTTCAGAAGTAACTTGTAGGGTTGCTAAGACTAAAAGTATTTTGCTGACGAACAACTTACAATATTTATGAGGATCTCTAATGACCTCAAATAAATTGAGACCAAGTTGTATGGGGCTGTAAGATAATCTATGAACTGTTAGACTGTAACATAAAAATCCGGGATCGCTCAATCCGTCTATCTTTATTTTTGACGATTATTTCATTATATGTATGTATTAGAAAAAACAGTTTTCTTCATTCGGAGTTTATTGGTAACTATGAAAAACAAATAATAATTTTTGATGCCTTCGCAATTCATATTTGAATGAAACAACTATTGCTCGCGTATTTTGTTTTACTTTGGCGTTAGTCTATCGTCAACTTAGTCGTACTACTAATATGAAAACAGTAATGTTTTTCAATATTAACTACGGTCTATCAATCGATAATTCGATTGATATTTTTGGTTCAATACCATTACTTTTTAATTATAATGATATTTTTGTACAAAGACAAGAGTAGAAAAATTTTAGACCCCCTTTGTGTGCTAAATGTTGCAAAGCATTTCACACAGATGGCGCTGAAGCGAAAATTCGCATGTAAACAGTAAAGTACAGAGACCGAATTGAAAGGAGTAGATAAATTCGATGACCTGTCAGTGGTCCCTATGGTGTAATGGTTCAGCACGCTGCCGCTAGTAAAGGCATAGGCGTGGGTTCGAATCCCACTGGGGGTCTAAAATTTTTCTACTCTTGTCTTTGTACAAAAATATCAGTAATGTTTTTAATAATCAATGTAACGAAATACGCGAGTTAAGTCCGTATATAGTTGTTTCGTTACAATAGGTAAAACAAAAGTATAAAAGAATAATGTAAGAAATAATTAGGTTCGCCGGCATTCACAATTTTTTTACAGCTACACATTTCTTATTCACATTAAACATTCGTTGCATTATGTCAACAATAAAATAACAAAATAATTTCTGATGCCTTCGCGGTTATTACACATTGGAATGAAGCAACTGTTAACGGATTTAACTCGCGTATTTTTATTTTATTTTATTAGCTGACGTTTCGGATTCTTTACAGTTTCCACTGAGCTGACAATAGTCTAATGCTAAAGTTTAGCGTTAGACTATTGTCAGCTCAGTCGTGCTACGATTATGGAAACTGTAAAGAAGCCGAAACGTCAGCTAATAAAATAAAATAAAAATACGCGAGTTAAATCCGTTAACAGTTGTTTCATTCCAATGAATAAAATAACAAATCACTCTTCGGTCGTTAAACAACTCCGTGCAATTGGTTTTTCATTTAATTTGCGGTCCCTTTTGATATAAAGCTTTGCATCAGCAAGTCGCATAAAAGCTGTCATTAAACGACGCCATTACTGAAACTTTATACTGAAAACCTCTTTAAGAGGATTGTGAACCTGTTAATTTTCATACAAAAGGCGATAACGTTTTACACCCAGTAAATATAGTTAGATTTTTATAATTTTTGGATATGTTGTAGATATAATGAGAAACTACGTCTGTACGTTTTGATTTTTAAGAAATATTGCTTACGCTAAAATTTATTAGCATCTAAAAATCTATATATAGATCTAAAAATCTATATTTAGATCTAGCGTAAGCAATATTTCTTAAAAATCAAAACGTACAGACGTAGTTTCTCATTATATCTACAACATATCCAAAAATTATAAAAATCTAACTATATTTACTGGGTGTAAAACGTTATCGCCTTTTGTATGAAAATTAACAGGTTCACAATCCTCTTAAACTACGAGATTAATGATTTTATCTAACCTCAGTACTTTATGAAATGTTAGTGATTTCTCCATTGAATATATAGTATATAGTATGTCTTTCAGCTTAAGGTTTAGACGTGATTTAAATGAAGTATGGGTAACTGAATAGATCAATGCGCAAGATACATTGTCGTGTAAAAATATTTTGTATAATATTATGGTAAGTTGTAACTACAAACACTAATATACAGGCAAAAGTTGGTGAGTGTGTTTATTTGTTACTCTTTCACGCAAAAACTGCTGAATATAGGATTTATTTAATAACGATATTGTGTAAAGTACTCATCGTACGCAGACGAAGTCGCGGGCAGAAGCTAGTATAATATAAAAGTATATATATACCTTTTAATTTCGAATGCCTTCGCGGTTATTACACATTGGAATGAAACAACTGTTAACGGATTTTAACTTTAGCATTAGACTATTGTCAGCTCAGTCGTGCTACGATTATGGAAACTGTAAAGAAGTAGGTACACACATTTTGATTAATAATATATATATATATATACTAGCGGTTCGCCCCGGCTTCGCACAGATCCCTAATTTTTTCAAAATATTCTATAGCCTATGTTACTCAGTGTATTTTATTCACTATTATATATATATATATATATATATATATATATATATATATATATATATATATATATATATACTGAATATTCTTATAAATAAATGAACATGCTTCGAACCAAAAAACAATTATCTCGATAACTTTCCTCCGTGTAATTCAATCGGAGCTTAATTTTAAAATCGTTCAGTGACTCGATTCAGTATTTATTGCCCGCAGAATAGCCGCACAGTGAGAGCACTCGAAACAAAACGCCCAAAAGGGACACATTCCAATGATGTGTTGAAATTCCTAAGGGACCCCCAAACATTAGAAGCTAATGCGTACAGAGGACAGTGGGATTATTTAGCGGCTGGTCGAGTGACAGCGACATCTACTGTCCTTGAAATTTATTTTTCTCAAACATGCAATGAAATATCGTCCTTACGTGCGTCAAAACACGCCAGGAAATATATCATTCCTGGCCTAGGCCGGGAAGTAATTTCTTTTTAATTTGAATATCAACATGGCGTTGATCTTCATAAACAGCTTAAGCAACCGTTTTTTTTAATAATTTCTGATGCCTTCGCGGTTATTACACATTGGACTTTAGCGTTAGACTATTGTCAGCTCAGTCGTTGCTACGATTATGGAAACTGTAAAGAATCCGAAACGTCAACTAATAAAATAAAATAAAAATACGCGAGTGAAATCCGTTAATAGTTGTTTCATTCCAATGTTTAGAGTTTTAGTTTGGGTCAGGATTTCGATAGGTACTTTGATGGATGAATAATTGAATATTTTATGATTACGTTGAATGTCTAGCTTTGTATTACTTTTTAATAGATATGTAGTTAATTAATAATATGTAATACGTTTTTACCACTTAATTTTTGTATCATCGGCTTAATAAAAACAGTAGGTAGGTACTTATTCTTATTTCGAGTAGATTATGGAGTAGGTTTTATTTATTTAAGTATTTCTTTTGAATAAAGCAATATAACGTACTTGTCCGCGTTTTGATTGACTAGTTATTATTATTCTTACAAGACAAATCGGTCATCGGTAACTATATAATTAAACAAAATTATATTTAATTCATAAGAAAATTATAAAAAAAAAATACAATATTTAATAAGAAATTCACCGACATTATATTTTATGCTGATGTTTCAAAAATTTAACAGTTCCCATGTTCGGAGCATACTCTCACTTTCAATAAAAACTTCTGAATGGATTTTGATGAAACTTTACAATAATATAAGTAGCTTTAGTTTTTTTTTTTCAAAATTTGTAATTTTAATATAAGGTAGTTTGCATAACTGTATAAATCACTTTAGCGTTAGACTATTGTCAGCTCAGTCGTGCTACGATTATGGAAACTGTAAAGAATCCGAAACGTCAGCTAATAAAATAAAATAAAAAATACGCGAGTTAAATCCGTTAACAGTTGTTTCATTCCAATGAATAATATAGCTTATACACCAGAATAACACTTACCTAGTGTGATATTTAGGAATATTTTAATAATTAAAACACGCGATACGAGTCATTAATTTAATAGCTAGCAGCAAACTGACAATCATGTTCTAAACAAAAGAGTATCGAAATTATTCGAACATAAAACTTAGCATAGAGGTTTTATATCATACACCACACCTAGGCAATACTTTATGACGATATTGTGTAATACTCATCGTACTCAGAAGCTAGAATATCATACTTAAAAGCTAAAATATTCATTAAACCATCTTTATATAGAATCGCTGTGTGAATTAGTGAATCAACACGTCGTTAATATTGACGACGGAATTAACGGCTGGCGAATAACGAATGCATTCCACGGGCGTTGAATAAATTTGCTTTTGTTTCGGTAATTCGTATTCAATAATGTAAGAGCACGCTCGTGTGGCACAGAGTCGACATTGTGTGAATTGAAGCTATTTTTGATGGGAATATGCGCTGGACTGATCGGGTGAGATCTGCAGTGGAAAACCACGTGTCGCACTGCAACGGACAGGCTGCAAACAAGGTGAAATGGTGGAAGGTAGTGACAGAAGCCGTGTTCACCTCTATCACTAATGTGGACACCTTATTGTGACTACGACCGCCAAGAGCGAAGTAACAGATAAGCTGATGAGAAATGAAAAAAATAACAAAAAGTTAAAAAATCTGACGTGTTATAATTTATTTATTTATAACTAGAGGCCCCGGCAGACGTCGTCCTGCCCGTCCGATTGTTTCGTCAACGATCTGTCAAAGTCTTCTGTCACTTCTTGATAAGGCTTCATATTTTCCCCGTTTTTTACACATTTTCCACTGTTTCTTCGCTCCTATTGGTCGCAGCGTGATGTTATTATCCTAAAGCCTTCCTCGATAAATGTTTTATCCAACAAAAAAATAATTTTTAAATACGAACCAGTAGTTCCTGAGATTAGCGCGTTCAAACAAACAAACAAACTCTTCAGCTTTATAATATTAGTATAGATGTGGGCACCTTATTGTGACTACGACCGCCTAGAGCGAAATAACAGAGAAGCTGATGGGAAATGAATAAATAACAAAAAATTAAAAAATGCTGACGTGTTATAATTTATATTTATTTATAATATAGTTTTATTGCACCACTATTAACAGAATTAAGTGTACGAAAGGCGAACTTAATGCCTTAAGGCATTCTTAAACAGTCAACCTTAGATTTGTAGGTAGGTACAGACAAAAAGTAGTAAGTGCAACCACTAAAAATTTAAAAAGACATTTTACTAAGAACATAAATATATTTGCAATATATACGTACAATGATAAATATTATTAAATCAGTAAGTACCTACTTACACAACATGCACAAGCTTGTATGTATGCCAGATTACTCTATACCGGTCTGATAGATGGATTATAGAATCGGATTAGGTACCTGAAAGATATTATATCGTGAGTTGATTATAATATAACATCAGCTTAGTCTGCTACGTATATATGTGAGAATATAATCTAATCTATGCGTCACCGCAAATGCTCACGTAATCCTTAGTACAAAAACACTAAAACTATACATAAACAAAGTAACATTTTACTACCGTTATACCGAGTCACGTGGCTCGCAACCCGTAAAACCACAAAACCCAAAGTTCGTGAATACAGCGCTCTGACGTGAAATACTGTAATTCGAGGTTATTTCGACTTTTATACACGGCACAATGTATGGACTAGCTTTGAATAGGTAGCTAATAGTATTGGGAGGAAAAAATTCGTAGCATGACTGAGATGACGATAGTCTCACTGACAGCTTTAGACTATCGTCAGCTACAAATATGTAAAAAATTTAAAGTTTTCGAAAAGTTAACAGATTTAAAATACGAGAGTTAAATTCGTTACAATTGTTTCATTCCAATGTATAATAACCGCGAAGGCTCAGAATAGCTTTAGCTTAAGACTAATGTCAGCTCAGTCGTGCTACGATTATGGAATCTGTAAAGGCTCCGAAACGTCAGCCAATAAAAATAAAATACGTGAGTTAAATCCGTTAAAAATTGTTTCATTGCAATGGCTCAGAAATTATTACCTAAAAGTAGCTACAAATATTATAATGACTAGCTGTCCCGGCAGACGTCATCCTGCCCGTTCGAAATTCAAATTAGGTAACTTTAGTTAGACAACGTTTGTATGGGAAAAGAAAAGGGCTGTTTTTAGGGTTTTCCCGGCAATTATTCGATTTTTTCTCGTCGTCGTAAGAACCATCCTTGGACTTTTAAAAATATTTAAAAAAAAAATTGGCCAAATTGGTCCAGGCGTTGTCGAGTTATGCGCTTACCAACACATTTTGCGATTCATTTTTATATATAAGAAGATAATGTACCTGTCTGGTCATTTCACACCTATTGATTTAGTTCCGAACTAAACAAAGTTATGGTAAATACTTACTAGATAAACATACATACACAAATATATGTTGTATAACATTCAAGACTCGGGGCTAATGTTCGTGTTCATCACACTCTCGTCTTCCTCTGACAGGAATTGAATCCGGATTCGTAGTCATAGATTCTAACCACTAGAGCAAACTGTTTAGAAACGGCTGTAAGAAATAATGTAGTCTTTACTGAACTTAACGTAATAGTACATTACGCACCTAGGCCAGTAAAATAAAAAATGTCTCAGATCACATGTAATTGTCGCCCGAGGTGAAGCCGAGGTTGACAAAAATGTGATCTGAGGCTTTTTTATTTTACTGGCCGAGGTCAGTATACTATTTTTCTGTTCGACGAAGCCAGAAAGCGGCAATTTCATTTAGCGCAGTGGCCACAAAGTTGGCTCTCTCTGGCCGGAGGACAGAAAAACTATATTATTTATCGATATATCTACATAACTTTAATAATAAGTTCGTTGAACCCACAAAGACGGCGTCTCAACGTCGCGCCGTGTAAAGGGTTTGATACTAAAGGATATTGAGCTATATCTCATGCGAAATAAGAATCATTTTAATATTATAGGTGTCTAAGTAATATAATTTTTCATACATAATGTATCGATAGGATCGATAAGGATTGAAAGGGTATGCTAGTCGTATGACTCACTCTTTTATTCATATTATTATATTTCAGATTAGATAAAGATAGAAAATAGTTAAAAATAAATTTATAAGCATTCTGCGTATTTGAATAATCAAAATTCTATACAGAAAATGAATTTGACAAAGGTCGCGTAGGTACATTTACTTTTCATATCAAAATGGAAATTTCATAACCCATTTTAACTTGTTTAACAAAGACTGAAATTCTCGCTTAAGTCCTTTGTGATAACATATTCAAATGACTAATAATATAAACCCGGGGGCAGTCCTGTAGATACGCTAAACCTTTCATGTACCTACTCTTATTATGAAAGAGATTTCATAATGCCCGCACAGCGTACAGGTCTGAAAACAGTAGTTTGTAATTTCCGATGCCTTCGCGGTTATTACACACTAGCGGCCCCGGCAGACGTCGTCCTGCCCGTCCCATTGTTTCGTCAAAGATCTGTCAAAGTCTTCTAACTGTCACTTCTTCATAAGGCTTCATATTTTCCCCGTTTTTTACACATTTTCCACTGTTTCTTCGCTCCTATTGGTCGCAGCGTGATGTTCTATAGCCTAAAGCCTTCCTCGATAAATGGTCTATCCAACAAAAAAATAAATTTTTGAATTCGAACCAGTAGTTCCTGGGATTAGCGCGTTCAAACAAACAAACTCTTCAGCTTTATAATATTAAGTATATAGATTGGAATGAAATAACTATACTTAAACTGATTTAGCTCGCGTACGCCTACGCGAACTGACTATATTCTAACGCTAAAGCGTTTAGCGTTTCGCGTCCGCTCAGTCATGCTACGAATGTGGGACTTTAAAGTTTTCAAAACGTCATTAAATAAAATAAAATATGCCAATTTTTATATCGACTTGTTCTTAACTCATACAAGGAATGTAAAAAGTTCTTTATACGAAAATAAATCATAATGTAATAAAACACACTGTTATTTTATACCGAGGTCTTACTATCCTTAAGCTGTGTGCAATACTGCCACCTGCTGTGAGTATTAGTTTAGCCCCAGACCACTTGTCGGAGCCACCGGTGAGAATGTTTTATAAAACACTCGCTGGCTTATACTTCCACTTGATTTTATTCACTAAAAGGTTATTATAAGTCTTTCACGTGCAATATCACCTATAGTCTGTTCGCGTTAAGAAAATAGTGAATCGTCGTTGACCAGGCCACACCCCCTAGCTAAATAGAATGCTAGAAATTATAAAAGTCTAGTTCACAGTGACCAGTTTAAGTTGTGTATTTATGGTGTTAGTCGAACAATTTGAAAATGAATACCTCACCAATGATGTTGGTGCCAATTGCCAATAACTCTACGTTCAAAATGAAATACGTTAAAAATTATTAGAAGTAGCATTAGCGTTCATTACTCCATTGTGATTCGGCAGAGAACCAGAGTCATCGACATAGCCCACCGGATTAGCAAGCTAAAGTGGCAGTGGGCTGGCCATATTAGCCGAAGAACCGATAACCGTTGGAGTAAACGTGTTCTAGAGTGGAGACCGCGTCTCGGCAAGCGTAGTGTAGGACGTCCTCAGGCAAGGTGGAGTGACGATTTGCGTAAGATGGCTGGCAGGAGCTGGATGCAAGCAACTCAAGATAGAGCAAAGTGGCGTGCAATTGGAGAGGCCTATGTCCAGCAGTGGACTGCGATAGGCTGATGATGATGATGACTCCATTGTGAATACAACCTTACCCTGATGAGTCACTATTTTGTTAACGCGAACGGACTATACATATAGAATACTCGTTTTCACTGTGGTATGACATTTAGAATCATTTAAACTAGGGCACTAGAAGACAGAACATAGTGTGGCGGCTCTGTCAGCAGATTGCCACAGTCACGTAGATCACGTAACATAGATAGATCGAGCAGCGATTTGCGCTGTCTCGATATAGTATATAAGTGTTGTGTTTTGTTAAATAAATATATAATAGTAGCAGCAGTCAATACTCTTAGTGTCATTACGTCGTACCATCCATCTCACCATGTCCCCGGAATCCGGGGACATGACATTTCGATCCTGCCCGGCAAACATAGTATGGAATTGAGGCTTACCAAAAATCACGTGGTCAAGTTTCGTTCGCTATTATCGATTAGCGCTTGTTTAGGACGGTACGACGAAGGCCGAGGACGCAGGTTGCATATTCAAAACATATGAGACGCAGATGTTACTTAACTTGATAACAATGAGCATGGATGTCTTATTTGCATAATGGGTATACGTTGTGTTACTACTCTTTATTAAGAGGATTGTGAACCTGTTAATTTTCATACAAAAGGCGATAACGTTTTACACCCAGTAAATATAGTTAGATTTTTATAATTTTTAGATATGTTGTAGATATAATGAGAAACTAAATCTATATATAGAACGTTAGATGCTAATAAATTTTAGCGTAAGCAATATTTCTTAAAAATCAAAACGTACAGACGTAGTTTCTCAGTATATCTACAACATATCCAAAAATTATAAAAATCTAACTATATTTACTGGGTGTAAAACGTTATCGCCTTTTGTATGAAAATTAACAGGTTCACAATCCTCTTAATGGGAATTATATTTAAAATTAAATAAATTACGTAACGAGAATTATATCTCAAATTCAATCTTTACACGATCTGTAACAGATAATTCAGTAAATCGTGTATGAATAAGTAATTTGTACATCAAAGTGGCAAACCATGTCCAACGTCACGGAGGAGAATGGGTTATTAATAGCGGCCCCGAGATTCGATCGATACCTTCGTCCTTTATATAGGACGAAATGTCAAGCCTTTTTATAATATACATAATTATTACGGTACCTTACAAAAGAACGGGGTACCTATTTTTACACCCTTGAAAATCTTCCGTGAGTGTAGTTACAGTTGCAGTGTAGAAACCTTGCCGATAAAAGATATTTATATTTGGAATATAACAGTTATATCAACATTTAATAACGGATATTACTCGCATATTTTTTTTATAATGCAAATAAAATACGCGAGTTATTAATAGTTGTTTCATTCCAATGTGTAATAACCGCGAAGGCAGCAGAACTTTATATCTTTTTGAAATGTTTTTTTTTTTATTTTTCATTTCAAAAAGATATTCATTTCTGATATGGGATATTCATCCCATAGCAAAAATAATTTTACATTGGAAAATGACTAGAAAACGAAATTCATACTAATGAATATTTATTCAGTGAACGAACAAAACGGCAAAATCCCGTGACGTCAGAGCTTACGGAAAAGCTTGGAACAAAACTTCCCAGAGATCCGACAATATCTTGAAACGGAAGTATTTGTTTCGAGACATGATTATATTTAAGCTTTTGGTCAGAGCTTTGAAGGTTATCAGAAGGAATTTAAAAATATGTACATTCAAAAGGAATCAGATCTGGGCTGGAAGGTTGATTTGACTGTTTGCTCCCGAATAGCGCTGTAAGCTCTAGAGATTTTCAAATTAAATCAATTTAAATATTTTTAAGACATATTATTATCTTAATGAAATAACTATAATGGATTTAACTCGGACATTTTAGTTTATTTACGGACGTTTTGAAAACTATACAGTTCCTGTATTGGTAGGGGACTGAACAGACGAAAGTGAAAGAAAGTTATAGATGTGTCATTCTTATGTTTAATAACCGCGAACGCATCAGAAATTATTAATTATTTTAATATTATATAGATAATGAAGGCATTACGAAATGCATTTATAAGTGACTGTTTTAGCGCTTTAGAGAAAATCCATTGGAACAATTTTCAAACCAAATGCATTACGGAATAAGGGGTAAGATCTTAAACTCCCAACTTTACATGTCGAGAAAAAGATTCAAAATTGATTATGCTCACAAGCGTTTGCATAGGTTAAGTAAGTAAATACTTTATAACAAAAAGAGAGCCTTTCGCAGTCCAAAATCCGCAACAAAATTACATTTGCTCTTCCCTTAAGCAGCACAATATTCTCGGATTACTGACGTTCCGTCGCTCGGCCAGATTGACAGCTCTTATTCCCTCGCTGAATGGCCGGTGACAGCACACCGCTGGCAGTTGAGGACTGACAGTTCGGTGACAAACGTCGCGTGAATACTGACAAATAAATTAATCTTCAATAGGAAGTTAAAAAAAGTTTTTTGTAAAAAGTGTTTAAAATTTTACAATGCACATGTGAGCCTCTTTCATTTGATACCCCAGTCGGGTATATTTGTATGTATTTAGTTTCCCACCTTGAACTCCTCTTAATTTGGTGTTGAATATTTGTTAATTTAGTAACCAATTGATAGATAATATTTTTTATAATCAGTCTCGATAATACTGTAAACGTCTTTGTTAGTTTAGAACGTTAGCAATTGTTTGCGAACATGTCTCGTCTTTTTGAAACTAGGATTACGTCTAGACGGTACAGAAGGTCTATATAAGCCATACAAAGTCTGTGTAAGGTTGTCTATTTTCTTATACAACCTTTATACAGCTTATATTGTACTTCTGCGCCGCTTAGGTTCTGAAATTCTGTACATCATCCTTTTCTAAACTTCCAAAAGAAATAACAAAGAAGAAAAGAATTATATTAAACTCGAAGTTATTAATGCAGAAACTCAAATTAGACTTTCAACTTGAGTTACAACGAGTCACAGTACAAGCAGTATTCAGTAAATAAGAAAACGTTTTTAGAAATCAAGCGTTTATAATTTACATTGTACCTACATGTCATTGTGATTCTCTTTGATTTGATACCCCACTCGGGTATATTTATAAAAGGTTTTTCGTACCTACTGAGAACACATTAAAAATATCAGACCAAGAAGAAGTATCTACTACCACTGCCATACTTTTACTTGTGTGAAAAATAAAATAGTAGGTAAAACATGTCTTCCAACGCGAGAACAACCTAACGTGTTTGTAATATACTTACCTACCTATGTTATTTTTGTTTGACGTTTATCTTTACGTCATTTTACTGGCTATGACGGAATACTGCGTATCAAAACAAAGTTTTCTGTTTCATAATTCACTTCACATCGAGTTTTTCTCAACATTTATCCTTTCTGTATTGTTTATCTGCCTATTCCATAAACCCTTACTTAGGTACCTACCTATTTTGTTATGTTTTATTTATACTTTATTGCACAAAACTTAACAAATGTTAATACAAATGCATTGTTTACTAGTCACCCTTAGAGTCATACAGGAAAAATATTTATTTTACGTAAATAGTCGTTAGAAAAGCTTCCAAAAACACTATGTTATAAAAAGCCGCCTATTCCATAGAAAATTTGTATTTTTTTTAAATAGGTATTACGAAATTTTAAACAAAATCTTCTAGTAGGTAAACTAATAATGATAAAAAATATATTTACCTACATATAAATAACAGTTTAAGTATTTTGACCTAGCTCTCGAGGTTTGAGTATTTATCAATTTTCACTAAATAATTGGGGTACTATTCGGGTCACTACTCTAAAGATATTGTACGACAATTTGGTCCCTTAGAGTCATATCCTAGTTAAGAGTTAAATCAAATAACGTCACATATCCCGTCTTCCAAACTCGCGCACATAACTTCGGTGCCTTTCATTACAAATATACATACCTCTGCACTCTATACAACGTCTCATACAAATTGTGAAAAGGTTTGCAAACTGATCCAATATTCATCCCCGCCGAGTTTCTGAATGCCGGCTGATACTCCCCTTTTAGCATTTTTAATTGTGCAGCTTGTGGCTCGATTCAATTTGTCGAGTTTTCTGGAGTGGAATTTCAGTTTTCCATGTTTTTGATTCGGTTGCGGATGTACGCCGTGGCATGTGAATTGTTGGAAAATAGGAATAGATTCAAGGACCTCGGTTGAAAAAAAAGATATAATAATTTCTGATGCCTTCGCGGTTATTACACATTGGAATGAAACAACTATTAACGGATTTAACTCGCGTATTTTTACTTTAGCGTTAGACTATTGTCAGCTCAGTCGTGCTACGATTATGGAAACTGTAAAGAATCCGAAACGTCAGCTAATAAAATAAAATAAAAATACGCGAGTTAAATCAGTTAATAGTTGTTTCATTCCAAAAAAGATATAATAAAACAGGATCGAATCTGTTCAAACACTTATAACTCGAAAACGGCTGAACTGACCCTTATGGCTTTTGATTTGTTGGATTTGTCCCCGTCTCGAATAGCAAAACAATTGAAAACATTGGAAAAATTACTAAAATCTTTTAGGTATATAAAAATGAATCGCAAAATGTGTTGGTAAGCGCATAACTCGACAACGCCTAGACAAATTTGGACAATTTTTTTTTTAAATGTTCCTTGAAGTCCAAGGATGGTTCTTACGGCGCGAAAGAATCGAACAATTGCCGGGAAAACCCCAAAAACAGCCCTTTTCTTTTCCCATACAAACGTTGTCTAACTAAAGTTACCTAATTTGAATTTCGAACGGGCAGGATGACGTCTGCCGGGACCGCTAGTATATAATAAAATAAAACATTTTCTCATCCAAAATGTTTTTCATAACTTTCGTACATGTCAAACATTTAATGTTGTCCGTGGATAAAATATGGTGCAGGACGACATAGTGACACAGTAGACGCCAAGACCGCTAGTGTAAGTATATAATTGTCTGTATCATACTGTCTGTCATGTATCATACTGTATCATAATAATATACCTAGTGTCGAGTAGGTATAACAATCAATTTTCTTGCTGCTATTTTGTTGAACGTAGACGTAAATACACCTCTGTATACGATCTCACTTCTGTGGACGTCACAACTGACGTTTCTAGAAATAGCTAACCGAATAGTCGGAGTTTAGAAATATTTATGCACTCTGCTTTAGCTCCATTTTTATATATTATAATGTGTCCCCATCTATTGATACGACCATGTATTCAATCAAGTGTATTTTGAACCCTGCTCCATAAATAAACCTTTATAGTTACTACAAATAAAAGGTTGAAAACGGCTGGTTCAGTTAATAAAGTTTCCATGTCGCTTGCTGCGATATGGCAAGAATATGAAGTTTGTGTATCGAGCTGATCACGATACCGGGTAGGTTCGATGCATAAATTTTCCCTTGAGTTTATTTAAAAACTATGCACATAATAATAAGTCTTTGTATGCACCTCCATACTCCATAACGACTAGTGAACAGCCCCCTGCTTGTATTATAAAACTTGGTTTGAAATGTTGCTAATTGGTTGGTTCCAAAACGATGAAGCGATGTCTTTTATATTTAGTTTAGTCTTTTTTGTTTTCAAACTTATTCAGTGTTATATGTATTACTAGCGGCCGCCCGCGACTTCGTCTGCGTGGAACTCCTCGTTTTTTGCAGTCGGTTAAAAAGTAGCCTATGTCCTTTCTCAGGCTCCAGACTTTCTTTGTACCAAATTTCATTTAAATCGGTCCAGTAGTTTTAGCGTGAAAGCGTAACAGACAGACAGACAGACAGACAGAGTTACTTTCGCATTTATAATATTAGTAGGGATTTGACCCTAATTAATCGTTTTAAAACACCAAGTGTGTTACACAATCAGGCCCTTCACTTCTTTTTATTCTGGGTATATAAAAGAAAGTTTAGAAGTACCATTTTCAACGTGGGTGATATTAAATAGGTAAGTACCTAAATAGGTGCCTTTTCAGTGGACATGAATCGCACTTAAAATATAAACTAAATATTGCCATCACTTTAAATTATGTCTACTGAATAAACTAATTCTTATTTGATTTGTTTTAATTTGTCCTGTCCTTTGGAATTAAACAACTGTAATTTATAGTTGTTCCATTCCAATGTGTAATAACCGCAAAGGTATCAGAGATTATTAAAATCCTGTCCTATCAAAAAAATATTACACGCCTTTGACTTTAACTTTTTCAACAAAGAGTCGTAAAGGAAAAACAAAATCTTTACAACTTTTCTTATTCCCGAAATGACAGTAGTTTAAGAACATCCGTCGCTTACCCTAAAACTAAAAGGGATCGAATAAAAGTCAGTTCGCTATGAATTTTACATAAAATGATTTCGATAGAAACTTACTCTCTAGCTTCCTACTACCTAATTCATAAAAAAACGTATAGGTACTTAAACTATAAGTTTATGTAATTACACACAATTACCTGCAGGTAATTGTTTGTTAACACCTAATTCTTAAATATTACCTAAATTGTATATTAAATGGGAATGTTTTTCAACATTTCAAAAAATTCAGTATTTTTTTACTGCCTAGCTAGTAAATCGAACATGCGACTTTTATCATGTTTGAGCATCTCAAATATCTGACCCAAAAAATAAATCTACAAAAATTCTATTGACTTTAAATCAAGATAAACTGGCTCAGAGATGGTTTAAAGGTTTTGATAATATCGCAACTTTGGCACGTATTTAATAAAAAAAATCGGAGGAAACTCAAGCTAATATCGCCGAGAAATTTTGCGCAACATTTTTCCACTAACCGTAAATAATTAAAGTTCAACATAGTTTGAAAGTTTTCCAATAACTTGGCAACTATGTTCGTGCCGTGATTGTCTTATTAATATACTTTGGTAGTTAATAAACTATTTATTTTGGCATCTAATAATTAAAGCTAGTTATACCTATATAATAATTTCTGATGCCTTCGCGGTTATTACACATTGGAATGAAACAACTATTAACGGATTTAACTCGCGTATTTTACCTTTTTAGTTATACCTATATCAAGCTTTTAAGGAGTATTTATGTAATGCAAAAAAGAGGTTTTTAAAGAAAAACTTAATATACCTACCTACTATGTAAGTATGTAGGTATATATATTATGGTACTATTTGTCGAATCGATTGATCTAAAGAATAACGATCAACCGAGTCACAAACACAAAGAATTTTTCTTCATGTAGTCTTTGCGGCCGGCCGCAGACAAATAACGGCGCGTGTGGTACCTACTCCACTAGTAGAGTACTGAAACAAAAAATCGAACCTTCGATCACAACGAACCATAGGTACATAATATTTATTGTTACGGTTTCCGATATCGTCTTAAATGAAGCAAACCAAAAAAATGTAAGAACATTATTCGTCGAGTACAATATTTCTACAAATGCGTCTTGTGCAATATAATTCATAATTGTGAGCGGTGGTTGTGTGAGCCCTCAAAAGTGATTATCTCAATATAGTAAATGAAAAAAAAGTGTATTTTTATATACTGTATTGAGCATTTGTATTGTGCAAAGGCACGAAACTCTCAAGAGGTCTCGAAAAAGCAACCAACGGACTGACCGGACTACACACTCTGCCTACTAATAACCACTTTTTTGACGAAATTGCGTTGGCATTTTTCTGGTATTTGTCATACGAAACTCGACGGTATTGTCATCTCGGAGTTTTCATGAGCACCCGTGGCATTCTTACCATATCTCCAAGAAATATCGAGTCTTGTTAACATGGCAATAGAGGCTATAATATACCGATATAGCTTACATAATAACGTTTGTTCCCTGAAAATCGGGCAGATCTTTTTGCGATAGCAACAATGTAAGCATTTACTCTACCACTATTTACTTAAGAGTAAACCTAACCTAACGGTACCTATCCTATGTCGATCCTAAACCGTCCAATCCGTTCATTTTATGGTACTCAATTAAAATTTTGAAAATTAATTAATGGTATGTACGACATGACAGCTTTCCCAAAAGTAATTCCAAAATCCTTCAAATAGTTTCTTCGTCTTCTTGGCCATATAGCAAAGAATTTAACTAGCGAGCCTATGATTAATTGTCGAATCGACAACTTGTCATATCGATGTCGTATCTTATTTCTTCATGTCGACAATGAAACAATGTCGACACGACAAACCTTCTCCTTGTCGACAACGTTTTCAATATTATGTCAACAAAATGTCGAATCGACTGTTTATCACAGGCTCGTAGATTTTTATTCGCTATGTAGTACGTAGTGAAGATTATTATTCTATATTTTTAGTTAATCATAAAAGTGTATTTCATCGTTTTTTTCATTATAGGCAATCTTTACCTAGTATGTTACTAAAATAAGAACAATATCACAAATCATTCGAAAAAAGTAATATCGACTATATTATTCACAATACAATTAGGTATATTGAAAGCGATAGGCTACGTATAAGTAAGTAAGTTATTAAGAAACGATGTTTAGAAGCCTTGTTAATTGTTATTCGTAGACTGCGCGAGACAGATCAATTAAACAAGAGAACCTCACGCGAAATTAATCATAAATAAATGTAGGTTAGAATAAATTTATGTTCCTTAACATACTATTTTCGTTTATCGGTCTGTTCTGTTCGAAATAGATTTAAAATAACGAAGAAATATAAAATAAAAAATGAGGATTGTTACTAGCCGTTTTATTATATTCTAATCAAGTCAGATATCCTGGCAATAGAATGACAAGTGCTTCTAGACAAGTGCCAACTAATCTATACTAATATTATAAATGCGATAGTAACTCTGTCTGTCTGTCTGTTACGCTTTCACGCTAAAACTACTGGACCGATTTAAATGAAATTTGGTACAAAGAAAGTCTGGATCCTGAGAAAGGACATAGGCTACTTTTTAACCGACTGCAAAAAAGGAGGAGTTTCACGCGGACGAAGTCGCAGGCAGAAGCTAGTATAAAATAAAAAGTGAGAAATGTTACTAGCCGTTTTATTATATTCTAATCAAGTCAGATATCCTGGCAATAGAATGACAAGTGCTTCTAGACAAGTGCCAACTAATCGTTAAATAATAGCAGCGAACGAAACGAATGCTAAATTGTATTAAATTGATGTACCTATTCAAACTAAATGTCTCGTAGACACTTTTCGTGTTTCTATTATCGATTGTCACTTGTCTTTGGGCACTGCCTAGCAACAGAAATAGACGATTGTCAAAAAGCATTTATTCCATAAATCCTGTTACAGTATTCTCATAATCGTTCTTTGTCTTCAGGAATTGGCAGCGGCGACACCGACCCAGCGCAACTGGCGTGGGATCCTCATAGCGCTGCTGGTGATCGCAGCCGTTCTTGGGCTGATTGTGTTCAGCATTGCGCTGCTCACGCCGGCTGGCGACGGCGGCCGCGTGCGAGGCCGCAAGCCAACCCTAGTGGAACTACTACAGGAGCGATACACCCCATTCAACGGGACCTGGCTCACTGGTAAGTTTATTATGCTTTAAATAAAATCTTTGGACAATCCACACCAATTAATCTAGTCCCAAACTAAGCAAAGCTAGTACTATGGGTCCTAGACAACGAATAAATATACATAAATACATATAAAGCTGCGTCTACATTTGTAGCATTTCTGTGTGTAGTTTGGATGGTGTCATTTTGGGTCCAAACTAGCGATCATGATACGCGTTGAGGCCATACACAGAAGTGCTACAAATGTGGAGTCGTCTTTAGAAATCCAAGACTCAGGTTTAGATGCCAGTGCTCATCACACTGACATTGGCCCTTAGCAAGAATCGTACCCGCAACCTCCGGTTTCGTAGTCAGGGGCTCTGACCGCTAGACCAGCAGGCCGTCAACCTTGCTAGCTTTAGTTATATCAAAAGGGGTCCCTCAAGCAATAATACATGAGTACTTATTGATAATTTAACGTTTATCGGTAAGCGAGTTTATAGTTATGAAATGCGTTCATTATATAGCACGTTTGCCGGAACAACGTGACATACCAAATTGTTTTTCAGCTTGAATTCAAATCTAAATGTGCAGACTTAGAGTCTTAAATGGACTAACGAAATATTTCTAAATGTCACGTTGTTGAATATTGCAATGGTTATAGCCGCCGTTGCTTTATTTCCATGTCCATACAAGCTTCGCCTAGTCGCACCTTCTCTTTCCCATATGTCGCATTTGCGTAAATACGAGCCTTTCTAAATGGAAACGTCTTTAGTAAGGGAATCTCTGGAATAGTCATGTTCTTGAGGTAATATTGACCCTGAAATAGAACAACAGAAATAGAAATAGAATAAAAATAGAAGATAAATATTGAAACGTATTAAAATGTTGAATGTTGGATTATTTAAAAAAAAATCAATTGTCCAAACGCATTTTTTATGTAGTTTTCAGTAATAAAAATCAAACAAAAACTAGTAAATCTTTTATAGTAGCAAAATATTTATTAGACAAAAAATAATGAGACGGTGTCAACAAACCTTTGGTACGGGGCAATTTTTGAAATATTTCCTAACTGCAGGTCCAAATATTAGATCCCGTTGCACCAAGTCGCACGCCTTGTTGTGCATCTCGATGAACCCGCGGCGGTACTCGTTGCTCAGAAACTCGTAAAAATATATATGAACCTATTAAAAAGATAGAATAAATATCCGTCCAAATGTGATGGAATCAAAATATTAACACACACACACACACACACACACACACACACATATACACACACACACACACACACACACACACACACACACACACACACACACACACACACACACACACACACACACACACACACACACACACACATATATATATATTATACATAGAAAAAGTGTATTTTTTGCAATAAAGAATTTTGTTTTTTTTTTTTTTGGATTTACAGTACCTACTTAGATAAGTATAATAAACGATGCATAATAGGGGCTCATTAAATACCATTACCTACCTATATTTTTACAACGGATAATCAACAATCAAATTTGTTAGGTTTTATGGTTTGATCATACAGTATAGGTACGTTACGAGTACAAGTGCATTTGCACACAATTAAACGCCGATCTATTTTATAATACTTTTCATAGCTACTAATTATAAATAAATAAACAATAAATATCTTTGGACAATTCAAACCAATTGATCGAGCCCCAAATAAAGCAAAGCTTGTACTATGGGTACTAGATAACGGATAAACATACATACATGAATACATATAAGACATCCAAGACTCAGGTACATATGCCAGTGCTCATCACATTGACATCTGCCCCTAGCAGGATTCGAACCCGCAACCTCCGGTTTCGTAGCCAGGGCCTCTAGACCAACAGACCGTCGAACTAATTACCACGAAAATTGATTATAATAATAATATTATGGTTATAACGATTAACATAACCTCACATAACTTATAAGCACATTCATAAAATAATTACTACCTACATAATATGTCGTATGTGTAAAAAGTATAAGTGTAATTACCATTATATTATTATCCATGTTTATCAGGGTTTCTATGAATACGTGTACGTAATAATTGGAGTCTTGTCGGCCATAGCGAGTGGAGGATATGTTCATATATGAGATATATGTTTTGTTGTAGAAAAATATTCGAGGCCGCTCCGTTGTAGCATAGTATACCTGTTACAAAAATAATTAAATTAAATAAGTGTTTTTTTTATAAATACCTAATATTGTCATGTTACTTATTGTATACGTCTAGCGGACTGCCCCGGCTTCGCAAGGATCCCTATTTTTTGTTTTAAAATATAATATACCTAGCCTATGTCACTCGGGAATAGTGTAGCGTAGCGTAAATCGGTTAAGTTATTTTGGAACAAACGAATAATTCTTCTTTATTATATTAGTGTATATACACTGCTTCTGAGAATCCTAACTTCCTAACTAATATTATAAATGCGAAAGTAACTCTGTATGTCTGTCTGTCTGTCTGTCTGTTACGCTTTCACGCTAAAACTACTGGACCGATTTAAATTAAATTTGGTACAAAGAAAGTCTGGAGCCTGAGAAAGGACATAGGCTACTTTTTAACCGACTGCAAAAAAGGAGGAGTTCCACGCGGACGAAGTCGCGGGCAGAGGCTGGTATTGAATAAACACAAAGAAAAAAATCGATATACTTTTGGATTCAATCCCACATTCGTGGCATTCCGTGTACAGTGCGTTCGTCAAATTCACTTCGGTTAACGGTCCAAATCCGTGACAAAATTTTCAATGTGTTTTATGGACCAAAATCCCTGTCACCCCAGACTTACGTCACTTCACAATAGTACATTACTCACCAAAGCCAACAAAATAAAAAATGTCTCAGATCACATGTAATTGTTGTCCGAGGCGAAGCTGAGGTTAACAAAAATGTGGTCTGAGGCTTTTATATTTTACTGACCGAGGTCAGTATACTATTTTTCTGTTCGACGAAGCCAGAAAGCGGAAATTTCATTTAGCGAAGCGGCCACAATGTTGGCGCTTTCTGGCCGGAGGACGGAAAAAATATTTTACTACCTAGTATAAAATAAACTTAGTAAGGATTATCAGGTATCAAAGGTGGAAAAAACATATTTTTTCCATGAGAACGGGATAAAAACACTATGTCCGTCTCCTGGTTCTAAGCTACCTCCCCCACCAATTTTCAGCTTAACTGGTTCAACTTGTACGTACTTGTTACATGTAAAACGCTTTCAGCTTAACAAGTAGGTATCTTTTTAAGTCCATTTTTTTTTTATTGGTAGTATAACCATTCTAAAAAAAACATCTTTCCTCAAATCACTTAAGTCCGGGATGACCGGGATCTCATTCTATAAGTAGTATTGTCGTTGCATTGCAATACCTGCACTGCACACTTGACAACTATGAAAGTTTTGTACAAACTATCCAGTCATCTAGTTTTGCTCGTGAATTTTTGCTTTTTGTTATATTTTCACCTTCTTCTTTGAAATGTAAGAATTTTTTTCTTTTCTGAGATGGACTGTTAAGAATCTTGTACTATTTCGAAAGTTTCTTTATATTATTACTAGCTTCTGCCCGACTTCGTCCGCGTGAAACTCCTCCTTTTTTGTAGTCGGTTAAAAAGTAGCCTATGTCCTTTCCTAGTCTCCAGACTTTCTTTGTACCATATTTCATTTAAATCGGTCCAGTAGTTTTAGCGTGAAAGCGTAACAGACAGACAGACAGACAGACAGAGTTACTATCGCATTTATAATATTAGTAAGGATAACGAAGTTATTTCTTACCACATCGTTGGGACTCTTTGTGCACACTATCATAAATAATAATAAACAACAAAATACAAACAGTTTTTGTTTTGTTCGTGACATGACAAACGAAATTCTTGAAGTGCAATCAGAAATGCATCTGTGCTTGTTTTTGTATGCAGGACATCAACAGAATTATTTTATGCAAAAATGAAGCCAAGACTTGAGTCTTTTTACTCATTTTTTTTATAAAGTTCTATTTTAGTTCTGCATCTGCGTATTGCCATTTTCGCTAAGAGCCAAGTATGTACCGTGTTGATCATTAAAACATTAAACTATGTACTATTTTATTTGTTATGTAACTTTATACCAAGAGATCAAAAATACTGTGTAGCATTAAATGAAATGCACATACGTACCTGCGTCGACTTGGCGGGTTGCACTACTAAGGTCACAGATTTAATGATAGTTTTGAGCGTAAGTACATAAATATTGTGTAAATAAAATGTTTTAATCCGTCATTAGATTGGAAGCAGTCATCAAAAATACATTTTTGATATATAATGTATGTACAAATAATATATATAGGGGCCAATAAGCATAAAGGAGTCTGCCCACTACGCCGTATCATACCATGACTGTGCTATGAACGTGTCAGGCAAAAAAATATTCTTTGTATAGAAAAGCATGATACTATGTCCACTAGACCGTTCCGTCACCGACTCGTACCGTCTTACGTATTACCTTCCGTGCTTGATACGTTCATAGCACGGTCATGGTATGATACGGTGTAGTGGGCAGACTCCTTAAAATACTATACTTAGATTTTAAAACGAGTGGTGATTATTTGCTAGAAATTACATTAGCGTTTGCTAAAACGCCTTTTACAATTTCAGCTATTTTATATGTTTTGATTTAGAATGAAATAACTATAACGCGCTTTAACTCGCGTATTTTATTTTATTTGCTGACGATTCGAAAACTTTACAGTTCCCATATTCGTAGCCCGACTGAGCTAACGATAGTCTAACGCTGAAGTTTAAATTAGATCAACATAATTACTTAGTTCTTCCCAACAATTTGATTCTAAATAAAATAATAATGGTCAAATATTTGGTATAATCATTTCTGATGCCTTCGCGGTTATTACACATTGGAATGAAACAACTGTTAACGGATTTAACTCGCGTATTTTTATTTTATTTTATTAGCTGACGTTTCGGATTCTTTACAGTTTCCATAATCGTAGCACGACTGAGCTGACAATAGTCTAGTAATACGCGAGTTAAATCCGTTAACAGTTGTTTCATTCCAAAATATTTGGTAATTAAGTCGATAGTAAACTGTAATGAATACTAAGTTTACTTTGTTATGGAATCCTAAAAATAAATCAGTGCAATGACCTATTGACCGCAGCATTATTTAATGATGACATTGTAATTCATTATCTGATCTTAATGTACCGTTACTAAGTGTTATTTCACGCAACAAATAAAATGGAATAATAATTTAAATAAATAATATCGTGGGTTCACACCAATTGATTCTAGATAACGGACAAACATTCATAAATACATATTATACTCGTGTTTATCACACGGACATCTTTCCCTAGCAGTATTTGAACCCGCAACCTTCGAATTCGAGTACTTGGAGGTTATAGTTAGGTACGTAAGTCTATGTTTTTTATGTTTCTAGTCAGACATAAAAAACACATGAAAATATTGAAAGGTATCTACATAAAGTACTTGTGTCAACAAATAGTTCGCAATATCGGGATCAACCTACCTACTGTGCAAACATTGAAAAATCGAAAGAGCCTCGAAAAGTTTACTTTAACCCGACCCTAGTGAAACCTTATACTCGAAATTCTTTTGTGTTTTCTAGTTTTTCTTCTCGTAAAGTTTTATCCCTACTAATATTATAAATGCGAAAGTAACTCTGTCTGTCTGTATGTCTGTCTGTTACGCTTTCACGCTAAAACTACTGAACCGATTTAAATGAAATTTGGTACAAAGATAGTCTGGAGCCTGAGAAAGGACAAAGGCTACTTTTTAACCGACTGCAAAAAAGGAGGAGTTCCACGCGGACGAAGTCGCGGGCAGAAGCTAGTATTTCATAAGTAATAGTGAGAACATCTAAATACAACCTCAAAGAAGCTTCAATATTTTAATACGTAGAACTAAATTAGGTATAATACTCACAAATTGTTTATTCATATTTATAACACCTACTGGATTTCTACTCAGACATCAGAAGATGGATAGGTACGTATTGATTTACGATTTTACTGTCGTACATCGCCATTATCGTTTTAACCGAAAGACGTTCACTACTGGAAATAGGCCATCCTCAAGGTCCCCCACAGCATAACCTAACCAGGGCCCGTAGACAGGGTGCCAAAGTTCAACGTTAACGTTAAACGAAATGACCAAATTGTATGGGATTTGACATCCGCGAACGTTTGTGACGTACGTGACAGTCGTTCGCGGATGTCAAATCCCATACATTTTGGTGCTAACGTTAATCGTTGGTACCTTGTCTAGGCCCCCAGGTCGTCAGCCTATATTGTAGGTAGCCTACCTCTACTCTGCCTATTTTAAAGTGGCTCAGTCTGTTGCCGGTTCGGTCCGCGATCGCCACTTGACTACTAAACTTGTATTGTCATAGGTACATGTAATAAGAAAGGCCAATTCAATTATCTATTTAATTATTCAGGAAAAGATTGCAGCAGTGTAGGAACACAAATACCTACGAGTATACTTTGGGACAAGAATCTTAAGGACTAACTTGGTCAAAGTATACCTTGCGGTAGTTCCAAAAAAATCAAATAGATATGTTGTTGTCCAGCCAGCGATAGGTGTGGAGCAAGAAGACGATTTTATCTTTATGATCAATAAATAAGTACGGTCAGAGCAATGAGTGAGGAAGCGCCTAAGGTGCTCGTATATATCTGGAACACGTATCTGTTGACAAAGGCGTTGGAGAGTGGTCCGGTATTTTTGACTATTGCAGCCACTCCCGAATATTTGACGCTATATTTATACCTACCTAAATGCGCCTAGACTCGCGCGTTAGACTCTAATAAAAAATATGATACCTAGCTATATTAAATTAGTCTCCTTTCCCTCCTTCCCCTTTTCAACTGAAGCCAAAATTGATGAGACATTTTTTCATTTATGCAAAATGCTTTATGTAAAATCCTTTCATTGTTAGACTATCATCAGCTCAGTCCAGAGCACCAGTACAGAGCTGCTGTAAACTTGATATTTCTTAAATTATAAATTTTAACACAATCATAAATTCAAGAATAGCGTAATATATCGGACAAACCTAATGGATCAGGTCTGACCTTTTAAGTAGATATTTCTACAGATGCTTATTGGAATATAATCAACCTTGGGTTGTATATAGAATTTTAGTTTCAAACCTACACAGTAATAGAATAGCAATGACACTGACTTCATAGATTAGCCTAGATTCGTTTTTTTACTCAATAATAATACAATATTAATTAAATTATTATAATGAGGTCAATCCAATAACGTAATAAAAGAGAAAGTCGCGGGTATCACTTTTATAATAAAGCACAGTGTGGTAAATGATGTATAAGCTCCTCAAGGGCGAGCAGGCTGAAAGCTCTCGACGTCTATTATCGGAGAAATAATTTTAGTAGCTACGTCAAGGAAAGCTACGTTCGGGAAATGTGAATAGGAAGAGTGTGCTCGTTAATAATGACAGAAGTGGACTATGTAATAGGTTGGTAATGGCAACACGTATTTAAAGAATAAAATCTCTGTCTCTCTCTCTATCTCCGTCTCTGTCTCTCTTCCTCTCTCTGTCTGTCTCTCCCTCTTACTGATGCTTTTTAATCGCGAGAAAAAGCATCTGTGACATTGCAATAAATGTTATCCTTTGATAATATAATTATTAACAAATCAAACTCCGTGCAAAGTATGTTTCGTGTGTAGTAGAACAAATTGTATATACCTATATGAAATATTTACGTGAAAATTCCGCGACTAACTGGCATTTCTGATATCCGAGGAATTTAATATAAAGTTCAGTAAGCTTCGGTGAGAATTAGCCGAATATCTCTCTTGCAAGATGTTTCGAAGATATTTAATTATACATTTAACATTTGCAAATGAAATACGGAATATTTATGCCAATACCAGCTCCCGCAATCATTCAACAGAAGGGTCCCAAAGTTCAGAATCGACAGTGAGAAATATAAATCTTCCTAAGGCAAATAACTTTTTCAATAAAAGTGGATTTTATTGTTTGACGCCTAATAAATGGCGTCATTTGTTTTATTCAACGCCGTAGGAATTAATTTTCACATAAATCTCGAATATATTTAGGTAAAAATAAAGAACAATAGATATAAAATAATGCAGTATCAAACCTTTATTTAAAACAAGTCATCTGGCTAATTTACTTTTGACAATGGAAGATAATTTCTGCGTAAAATATATATTTGGCTTTCCGCAATAAATAAGCAACTTTACAATTAGGTAATCTATTATAATATTATTTTGTATTTAAAAAAGTGAACCCTTTAATAGCTCTGTTTCTTATATCTGTACCCATCAACTATAGTTCTCATGATGATAATGTATCTAATATCGAAACTTAATTAAAAGGTGATAATAAATTCTTTATGTACCTACTTACATTTGATTCGTACACAATAGTAGAGCGCTGTAAGGTTTATACCTCGGAATCCAGGGACAGTCAATGAATCTTTACAAAACTTTGGAAATGTGTTTTTAATAGTATATAGAAAAATGTTAAAAAAAAAAATTTGTGCGATCTCAATTTTTTAATTATTATTATAAATAATTATTAATTTTTTGGAGTTTTCTTTGATTTATAATAGTTTAAAATTATATTTTAAAAAGATGAGCTATTACAAACTTGATCTTAGTTCTTAAGGGACTGCAGGTATAAAAATGAAGGTCGGGGAGGGGAATAGAGGGGGCAACAGCAGCTGTTCAGTGTTGTTAATGCGGGCCCTAACAGAATAGTACACGCGGCAACGTGCTAGGCTTAATACGTAGTTGTTGTTCGCTCCGAAAAAAATAATTTCTAATTATTGTTTACTAGCTTCTGCCCGCGACTTCGTCTGCGTACTTTAAGTACTTTGCACAATATCGTTATAAAATATAGCCTATGTGTTATTCTGATGTATAATAACTTTGTATAAGCTATATTGTGGTAAAGTTTCATTCAAATCCATTCAGTAGTTTTTACGTGAAAGAGTAACAAACATCCATACATCCATACTTACAAACTTTCGCCTTTATAATAGTAGTAGGATTTACAATTAATATATATATATTATTGTGCAGTGAGCGTGATAAAAATTAATAACTGAACACTACTGAGTTTTACAAAGTTTGAAAATAGTGGCATAGATAGTAAGTATTTGTTTTTTATTTATATTACATGCTTTTCAAAACGATAGTGAATACTCAATCGTATATTTTATAATAGATCGATTTTGAAAGTTAGAATGTAATAGTAAAATTTAATAATATAAATCATTCATTATGATATAAAGGTTAGTTATTAATATTAGTAATATTTGTTGTTACAGCCTCTTATAAAAATGGGTGAACCATCGAATAGTGATAATACAAGTAGGTAATGATTGCCTCATTTGTGACAAAATCGGATGTAGTTCTGAATTGATCTCTGAACTAGGAGATATTATAAAAGTCACTAGAGGAATATCAACACTGAAAGCTGCTTCTGTGGAAAGAGCGGATGGACTTTCTCAGTATTTAAATACTCGCGAATTTGTCTACGTGCATTCAGTATGCAGACAAAAATATATCAATAAAGGATGTATTAATTCTTATTTAAAAAAAAAAAACACCACACCAGCATGCTCTCCACCAGAAAAATGGGGTTGGAATTATGAATGCGGAATATTGATACCACAAACAATGATGCAGCGACCAGCTCCAGAATATTTACTAAAAATTTTTTTTTTTGCACATGCAAAAAAGGATGTGGAGCATCTTGTGGGTGCAGGAAAAGTGGATTAAACTGCACTGCAGCTTGCTTAGAATGCAATGGTGAAAGCTGTACTAATCCTTTACCTACAATCTACCTCAACGAGATCGACGACGACAATAATGAATAATAAGGAATGTATATAGTTAATGATAAATTTTTGATGTAAATCATTATTTTTTGCAAAAATCGAATAAATGAATATTAAAGTTACTTTGTAAACATAATTCATTACATATAAAATTAAAAACTCTACTGTAAAAATTTTTTCTCCCTTTCGCCTCTCATTCTTCAGTAATTTGTTGTTAAAAATTTTTGTAATCGAGATCGGCCAATTTTTTTTTTTTAACTTTTTTATTTGAGGTTTTAATAATGCAGTAAAACACTTACTTTACAGATTCATTGACTGTCCCTGGATTCCGAGGTTTTACTATTTTTATGCCTTACGGCGCTCTACTACAAAGGCAAACGGCTTACCTAGTCGAGATAAAGTTGGAACTGTCAGATGCACCTTTAGAGAAATACAAATGGATGCTTGCAAATTTTGGATAGTACGTACATCTATTTTGCACTTGCAAAATCATGCGTTATTTAATCCCTAAAAACCCTTTATTGTAATGACAACAATTAGATTTTTTTGCCTTTTATTATTTTTTCAGTTACTTAAGTACAAACGAGTAAAAACTACACAACAGAAGGTCGTTACATTTTACTAAAAAAAAACGCACAATCTCCAAATAATGTTTAATGATACTGAAGGTTGATATCTGATAAACTAAATTTTTTCTAGTGTTCGTGTGTTCTAGTTAAATTTTAAAACTCATAAACTGCATATAGATACTAAATCGAGTTAGATCCATATGAGAGCATCTCGAACACATTCATATCGTAAACTGATTCATATCGGATATCTCTGTAATCTTGTTTCATTTGAAGATGATCCAACAATGATAAACATTTAGTCGGAAATTTGCATATTATTTATGCTGTTTGCTATATCATATCCATATGCTTATCGTTGCAACCGTATGTACTTTATAAGTGATACATGACTTTACTGCGCCTGCTAAACTATAATAATAAAGCAACATTTTATTCACCAAGTAACGGTAACCGCGTCTAGATTATTTATATTCAAAGTTACTTTTTCTGCGCTGCAAAATATTGTTTGACCATTTCAAAATCGCAAAAAAGTTCTTCTTTCGGGTCCCAAGGCTTTTCAGATTTGTCAAACCAGAAGTATTTCCCTTTTACAGCCTGGTCAATATCTAATGCTAAGTACACAGGCGCTTTACTTGATTGCTCCATGGTCAACATTCCAGAACCTTTTGTCATACTGGTCTGGACAAATCCAGGATGAATCGAATTGATAGATATATTGTTTCCAATCTCGTTTTGTTGCACTACCGTCAACGCACTAAGAGCAACCTTTGATATTCTGTAGGCAAGTAAAGGCATCTGAGTGAAATCGTTTGCGTTCAGTGTTCCTTTCTTAACGCTTTCCAAAAACCAGTCGACGAAGGCATTTACATCTTCTAGTTTTATATCCTTTTTTGTTAGTCGCTGTACCCATGTTGCATTTTTTATATTGGAAATGTGTCCGCAGTCGCTTGAAATGTTTACAACTCTTGCGTTTTTATTAAGAATGGGGAAGAAATATTTTTGAACTGTCAAGATGCTGTGATAGTTGTTGTTTATAACTCGTTTTGAGTCCTCGTACGTAGTTTTCTCAAAATCATCCGTAATCACTCCGGCATTGTTAATTAAAATATCCAAACCACCGTGCCTTTGTTTAATAAAATTAGCACAAGTTTTTACACTTACTTCATCGGTGACATCAAGTTGATGAAAAAGAGGGTGAAATCCTTCGTCCTTTAATTTTTTTACGGCGTCTTGACCTCTTTTTTCATTTCTTGCTGTCAAATAAACTACTTTAACGTTCCTCCTACACAACTCTTCAACTATGGCGTACCCTATACCTTGGTTTGATCCAGTGACTAGTGCAACTTTCTCAATCATTTTAATTATTTTTCCTTAACTTGTTTAAGTTAATATCTCTCCCCATGGACTAAGCAGCAATGAGTGTACAGTTAGTTGAATGTTTGTATTTATGTTAATATATACCACTGATTACTGTTACAAGATAACATGATACTCTACTGTCCGTTGTTTTGATAGCATACATCTAATGCTAAGTCACCTTGAAATGATAAACATAGATGTCACGTTATTGCACTTGAATTACAAGTATTTTGCAATCATCACTCATTAGATAATGAAACAATATTTTTTAATTATATTCGCTCTTCCTGTTATTTTTATATTTACTGTTTCTTGCTTAAACATTATTTCTAGACAAATGACAATTCTTACACAATTCACATGTGTTAACGCCATAGAACAAAATGAAAAATGTACCTATCCAGTTTTGTTATACTTAAGGTAACGAAAATTGCATCATCAATGGGAAAGTTGAAACCATTACGTCCAGAAACTTTACATAGCCTACAAGAATCTGCATATATAATATGTGATCTTGACCTCAATAGTGTTTCACAAAAACCCTTATTGAAAATTAGGGGTACACCGCTTCGTTGGTTTAGAAAATTGGATATCACAGGCCAACAGCGTAGATAGCTTAGCGGTTAATACAATGAACTGCTATTGAAAAATGCTAGGATACCTATAATATGAAGCACTTTGTAAGTAGGCAAAGTTATTTAGGCAAATAAAATATCAATAAGTACTCTTTAAATTAAGTTTTTAAAACAGCTGAAGAGTTTGTTAGAATATTTAATTAAGAAGAAAATTTTGCTAAAATATTTAATTATCAGAAACTTTTGTTCCTATAAGTTATAATATTTACTAGTACAGAATCTTAACTCAACGTAAAATTGGAACCTCCACATATTTTTGGTCTAAAAAGGCAAAAGGCATTCCTAGTTGAGATAAGAACATTGGACCTGTCGGATGCAGCATTAGAATTGTAAATGGATTCTGAACAGTGTTGCCAATTTAGCGATTTTGTCGCTAGAACTAGCGACTTTTGCTTAAGGCTTAGCGACCAAAAAGTTTTGTCGTCAAAAATAGTTTAGCGACTTATCTGGCCACTTTTGGAGTACAAATTAAAACAGTTCTAGAGCCAATATTAGATACATTTTTTATCAAATCGACACAGAATTATTCAATGCCGAGAGACTTAATATGGAAAACGACAAACGCGATAGCGCACCAAATTCAAACTTTATTTAATTGAAGTTCCATTTGTATATCATTATGGGGGGGGGGGGGTCCCCCGAACTTTTTATGATTATGTTTTAGTTCTAGCGACTTTCTGGCGACTTCTGACTTTGAGTTTAGCGACTCGAATTTGTAGGAGTTGGCAACACTGATTCTGAAATCTTGGACAATCTCTTTTGTACTTGCAAAATCAGCCGGCGTTTAACTGCTAAGTTATTACAAATAGGAGTTATAGGATGTATATTTTGGTATTTGATATAAGATCTCTATGCGAGATTTATAATAGTCTTGTGTTTAGAATACATATGTCAGATTCCTGTTAGCTATTATATAAATTAGTCGTATCGCACGTGTTTTAATTACATATGAAAATAATCATAAATATCGCAATATTTTTGCTTTCGACTCAAATATAAATGAATGTAGGTACACTGTTTGCGCGTCTTGTCGACCCTTTATGTACTAAAGCCAAAAATTGTTCTCATTGTTATTACCTACGACTTGAACAAACTGAAAGTCGCCTTTTAAAATAAACATAGAATCCTTTGAACTATCATAATACTATGTATAATACGTCATATCTACGTGAAGAGGGTTACATACACAATAATTATAGCACCTTCTGAAGTCGGTGTCAATCTTCGTTCAACTATTACCACAATTAAGTTAAATTACATTTGCGGTAGCTACTTGTACTTACTATCTATATTTTGTAGTTATTAAGTACACAGTAATAAGAAGTAGAAATAAGCTAATTACCGACTACATTAACTAGATTTCAGGTAATATGCTACAGCAGACTTTTTAGTGTTAAGGCATTTTTTTTTGAAGTAAAAACTTCTTTAGCGGCGCTGAGCACTTTTTTGTATGGGTAAAAACTTTCAAACTCGCGTCACAGTCACGTGATACTGATTGAAAATGCGTAAGATGGGAAGGGAGAGGAACTAGTATCTCCCACTCTTTCTACCGTGCCTGAGTGTGCTACTCCGTTTAGGTGGCACAGGGCGCTTGCGCAAATGTCGTGTGTGTTTATGTACAGCGTGCCACGCGTATCCAAGGATGGTGACAAATTGTCATATTTGTGTACGATAACGCAATAAATAAACATTGTATTCTACCTTATAAATGATAGTACCTTTGTACTTATAATTAAACACAACGTTCATATTGAAGTTTTCACTTCTGCCGGCACTCCCGGAGTGCTATTTTTTGTCAAAATCAATTTTGTTTCGTACATTTTTTGAGTTTACGTAAATAACAAAATCTTAATTTCAACTGCTAGTCGCCTTTTCCAAAATAATATTTTTTTTCACCATCCTGTTAATTATTCTTCTCGTAGGTACTTCTGCGTTTCATTTCAGCACGTGATGCTTTCCAACTTTCTTACTTTGAAAATACCAAAATCGCCATAGATATGCCTAAGTAAGTATAACATTTGTAGGGTTCCCTCGATTTCTCCAGGAATGATGAGTCATTAGGTCATGACTTAGTGACAATAATATCACCTGGAAAGTATACCATTTGAAACAAGAAAAAATTACATAGCTGTCTACTTTCTAGCTATCGTCGTGTAATCAGTAAATATACCTGCTACCTACGTAAATAGAGAAAGGATCCGAAAGAAAATCATCTCCTTATAGAGACTCCTAGTATTTTTTTCTAACTAATGATCCCGGCAGACACTGTTCTAACAGGCAAAGGAGCGGCTACATTAATCAATCGATTCGACAGTTGCTGTCATTGAAATGGTGCTACGTTAATATTTTCGTAAAGTTTTCTTAAATTTTCTGCGTAACTTTTTTTTTCTTACATAAGTATATTCTAATCATAGAAAACACATCAATAAAAGAATTCGTGAAATCAGTAAAGCCATTCTTGTGTGGTTCCGTGACGAATATATAAATACAAACACACAAAAACTAGACACACGATTTACACTAAATAAGTAGGTAGGTTTAAATATGTTAGTAGATGTATGTACCTATATGGGTAAGGCCGCCAAAAATGCAATATTTCAAAAAAAAAGTTGTCCTGGACTTTACGACCTCATAAAAAATTCAATATTAAAGTTATCGTAATAAATCTTTTTTTACTGTATTCTTGAACTCAAAGTAGGTTGAAAATGTGCTAACAAAATAAATCTAAGAAGTCATACAAAAAAAATAAAAATTGTTTTCTAAAATATTAGCTCAAAAATGGCGTTTGTCCCAAGGGTACCCTGACCACTTCAAGTGGAGATGTACGCTTTTCTTATGCATATTTCGTTTAGCTCTCACTTCATATCAAAAGTATGATAGATTAACGATTATAATTATTATGTTAAATAATATTTATACTATTTTAAATAGGATCTGTAGACCATTATATTTTTTGAACTAAAATCGAGATATTCTACGTTACTCATCCTTCGTTACCAATATCAGACTTTAGACAACTCAGATTTAAAATAAAGTCAGAGAATTGAAAAATACTCACTCGAAAATTTAAACGAAAGCAAAAAGAAAAACGAAAGAAGCTATTTTGTAGCATTTATAGTCAAAAAAGGTACCGGAAATAGTCGTGTGCGGTTCTTCGTTACGTCAGTTTTTGGGAAATTTGAAAGGTAAAAAGGTAATATTTAATTAATTACAATTTAAAAAAATATGCGGGCAATACTTAAGTACACATTGATGTAGAGTTTTCTAGTTAATTTACTATAGTTTTTGAATTATAAATTATTAAAGTGTGCTCCGCGTTACCTTCGCGTTACCTCTATGTTACTCTTAACCGATAGGTATAATAGAGGTGACCTAAAGGTTTGGCCAGATTGTTATAATTAACCTCCCAAACACAAAAAAAAGGATTATGGTTTTAATACTTTGCTTAAAATAATTACCAGGGATTGAAGATGGAATCGGAAGATTAGCATGCGCTGATGGAAAATAGTCTAAAATTAGGAAAGACTACTGAATCTGGGTCAAAAAACATGAAGTGAACGACAAAATATTTTTTAATAAAAATTATTTATAAATAAAAACCTATAAAATGAATTAATGTCAACAGTAGTCACAGTAATATTTTAGGTTCAGTAACTATTTTGAAATAACTTGATATAAAGTGAAGTACTCTAAAACAGTATTTTAACGACGAAATTCTGCGTTACCTCTATATTACTTTTTGCCCATTTCCGCGGCCTTACCCAGTGAAGAAATAAAAAAAAAATAAGATTACAAAAATACGAGTTTTTTTGTTTATTATGAACTCAACCTTACAATATTTATACGTTACTTCTGCGTTAAAGTAACGAATAAACTCTACGTTACCTCTATGTTACTTATTGCCCATTTCCGCGGCCTTACCCATATATCAAAACCATGTCATGTCTCATATGTGAGTATTTACTTCATTTAACTTCATTTAGCTGATATCTCCAATCTATCGATATTATAAACTGAATTTTATCGGATATATGTGTACCAGTTTGTATCCAGTTTCCATTATTTGATAATAATATGATCATGTGACGATGATGCAACAATAAAAGTGTAGTCAGAAAGTTTCATATTTTTGTATTTCGTTCATCATATTATCTTGATGCGTATGGTATGAATGCAACCTACTTTGTAACTTTATTAAGTTATTAACTTCCTTCTTGGTACGTCATAAACTTATTTATTGCAGATACTAATCTATTCTTAATAAAACAACATTTTATTTACCACACTTTATCTTGTAATGATAACCGCGTCTACATGATACGAGTATATCAAGTTACTTTTTCTGCGCTGACAAATATCGTTTGATCATTTCAAAATCGCAAAAAAGTTCTTCTTTCGGGTCCCAAGGCTTTTCTGATTTGTCAAACCAGAAGTATTTCCCTTTTACAGCCTGGTCAATGTCTAATGCTAGGTACACAGGCGCTTTACTTGATTGCTCCGTGGTCAACATTCCAGCACCGCTTGTCATCCTGGTCTGGACTAAACCTGGATGAATAGAATTTATAGATATATTGTTTTCTATCTCGTTTTGTTGCACTATCGTCAAAGTACTAAGAGCGACCTTTGATATCCTGTAGGCAAGGAAAGACATCTGAGCAAAGTCGTTTGGGTCCAGTACTCCCTCCTTAACGCTATCCAAAAACCAATCGACGAAGGCATTTACATCTTCTAGTTTTATATCCTTTTTTGTCAGTCGCTGTATCCATTTTGCATTCTTTATGTTGGAGATGTGTCCGCAGTCGCTTGAAATGTTTACAACTCTTGCGTTTTTATTCAGAATGGGGAAGAAATATTTTTGAACTGTCAAAATGCTGTGATAGTTGTTGTTTATGACGCGTTTTGAGTCCTCATATGTAATATTCTCGAAATCTGCTACAGTGACTCCGGCATTATTGATTAAAATATCCAAACCACCATGCTTCTGTTTAATAAAATTAGCACAAGTTTTTACACTTACTTCATCGGTGACATCAAGTTGATGAAAAAGAGGGTTTAATCCTTCATTCTTTAATTTTTGTATGGCATCTTGACCTCTGTTTTCATTTCTTGATGTTAAATAAACCACTTTAACGTTTCTCTTACACAACTCTTCAACTATGGCGTACCCTATACCTTGGTTAGACCCAGTGACTAGTGCAACTTTGTCAATCATTTTCATAAATCTGTTTGCTAACGGCTGGATTCACACTAACTGGAATGTTCGTATTTCTGTAAATATATATACTGATAACTGTTGTGTTGTGTAGATAACAAAATTCTGTAATCCGTTGTTTCTTATCAAAAATTGTTGCCAAGTCACTTTGAAATGATAAACACATTGTTATTGCACTTTCTTGTAATTTGTAATGTGTGTTTGACTCGTAATTATATTCACTCTTCTGACTCTTCCTATTGTTATATCTTTCTGCCTTCATCAGTCCTCCTAAACAATGATATATTTGATGAAGCTATCTGTATCGTTGCTATAGTGATAAAATTAGTTTATTTCCATTTTGATATTATCAAATAATTACCTACTACAGCACATAATACTTTCAACTACATTTTCAGCTAAATTTATATCCAAAACCTTTATTTCTCATTCTATGACCGAGTTTTGGGTCGAAACGAGAATGGGGACGATCCAGGATCTGTGCCATAAACTCGTATTCGCTCTGTCTCTTTCACTTTATTTAATTACGTCGTAAGAGTGAAAAGGACAACTGAATTGTAACTTTTGTCCTGTTATTTCGGACAAAAGCTCAGGTTGCTGAAGTAGAAGTTTAACCAATTATGGAAGTAAGTATGTTGAACTATTGTAACATAGAATATTATTAGATTCGTTAAAAAAAAATGCTGCGTTGTATAACACTGCTATTTAAGAGAGGTACAGAAGGTAAAATAAAAATGTTCAGCCTGTATATAACATTCTCATTCTCTTTATTATACCTACTTTTAGAAATATAGTCAATGTATTACAAAATATCGTTGACGTGAATAGGACTTTTGCTTACTTTACGAGATTTATCGTGCCATCATTTATTTACCGAAGCTTTTTGTATACTAGTTAGAAAGTCAATCATGACCCAGTTTGCCCACTGGCGTCCCGCCAACGTTACAGGAATGCCTTCCGAATTTCCAGAACAAAAACTAAACCAATGGGACTTTTCCCGTTAAACTAAACCTGTAGGTGCATCTGGGAATAATCTCGATATATACATAAACTCGGATATGTTTATATTTGTAATGTAACAACTTTAACGAATTTAACTCGAGTATTTTTCCGAACACTTTACAGTTCTCATATTCGTAGCACGACTTAGCAGATGATAGTCTAACGCTAAAGTCTAAAAGCGTTAGACTAAAGAAAGATCAGTAAATAAAATAAAATATGCGAGTTAAATACGTTTATAGTTGTTTCATCCTAATGTGTAATAACCGCGAAGGCATCAGAAATTATTAAGTACAATAAATAATAGAAGTTAAGCAGACCTGTCATAAGCATACTGTAGCAGACAACAACGGCATCTGCTACCGTGATACGGGTTTAATCTATACTAATATTATAAAGCTAAAGAGTTTGTTTGTTTGTTTGTTTGTTTGAACGCGCTAATCTCAGGAACTACTGATTCGAATTCAAAAATTATTTTTTTGTTGGATAGACCATTTATCGAGGAAGGCTTTAGGCTATATAACATCACGCTGCGACCAATAAGTGCCAAGAAACAGTGGAAAATATGTAAAAAACGGGGAAAATATGAAGCCTTATGAAGAATTACTATTCCACGGGGACGAAGTCGCGGGCACAGCTAGTGATTTATAAACAAGTAATAAGTCGATTACAATAATAGAACTTAATTTCAATTGCTGTCTGAATTCTTTGTATATGTAAGAGAAGTTAAACCTGTCGTATGAATGAGTCGTATCAATTTGACAAAAGATGCTATAGCCATCAACATGCTGTATAACACCTGATGATTTAAATAATCCGTTGACCTCTTTTATTTTAATCGATTAAGTACACTTTCTAAAAATAATCACTGTTTTTAGTTTACACATCTCTAAAATGATGGTCTTACTTTTTTTTGTCCTACCTCATCATTTCGGCAACAGGCTTCCTTTATTTTGTTTTAAATTATTAATAATTACTAGCGGTTCGCCCCGACTTGGCACGGATCCCTAATTTTTTTTTTCAAAATATTTTATAGCCCATAGATGTCACTCAGGCTGAACGTAGCATCCCAACAGTGATAGAATTTTTAAAATAGGTACAGCCGTTTTGGAGCCTAATCAATCCAAAGAAACAAACAAACAAACCTTTCCTCTTTATAATATTACTATAGAAAACACAATTTATAAAAAAGATAACTTTTTACCTGTTACCTTGTTTGGCACAACCGGGAAAATCTTCAGACTTAAAATTCCATTACCCAATTACCAACATCGGGAGCTCTGGTTTTTGTCTTTTCTCCTTTGACGTGGGTTTTAATTAAATGCACAGCTGTCGCGTCGCTGCCGTCTCTTGTTCAGTGTTACAGTATTATTCACTTTATTTGCAGCTTTTCGCTTAACAAACTTTAAACGAGTAAGGTATAACATTTCTAGGGTACTTGACAAACAAATTCTGTCTTTATTTTGAGGATTTACATGTTCTTACCCAAATTAAGATAAGGATAAATTTATTCCAGAAAAGTTCAAACTTCTTCTTGATCTAGATTTCGAAGGAACTCGATATTAAGCTAAGCCTGTATCTGGGTTCGCTTGTAGGTACGATGTTATCTACATTTATCTTCAACTAGCTTCTGACAGCGACTTCGTCCGCGTGGAATAGTTATTTTACACATTTTTTACACATTTTCCACTGTTTCTTCGCTCCTATTGGTCGCAGCGTGATTATAAAAGCATTCCTCGATAAATGGTCTATCCAACCAAAAAAAATTTTTTTCAATTCAAACCAGTAGTTCCTGAGATTAGCGCGTTCAAACAAACAAACAAACAAACAAACTCTTCAACTTTATAATATTAGTATAGATAAAAAAAGTGGACACAAAAACCACCACTGATAATCCTCTAAGTCAAGATCTCGCGAATGCGAACGTGGCTAATCTCAACTTTTTTTTTAATTTTACAGCGGAAAACCTTTTCCGTCGCGTTGGATTAATTTAGTTTAAGTCGAAGTTAATCCTTTAATAACCATTTACTCTAATGCGGCGTCTTAGCTAAGCCCAAGTGTTTTTCAAGAGTTACACATAAAAATCTAAATTGCCTATTGCCGTAATTGCATCGCACTCGTATCGCCGTGGAGTTTTCTTGTAAGTGTTAGGATTTGAGCTCAAAGTTAGATGCGATACTTTTCATATGTTACGCTTTACATCATTGCATAATAATAATATGACGTCATACAGCTTAATAGCCTGAACCGAGCTGACCTACTCTAAATTTATTAACCCCTCTTAAGTACCTAGAGGTCTTTTGGTTGGCAGGTAAATTACTTGAGTTCAAAATGAACCGGACTGATTGTTGACCAAATCGAAGTTATCAAAATCCAAATAATTGACACAAAAGGTAGCGGAATAGCTTTTTTAGTCACAAAAGGAAACGATCAAGTACAACAAGTATATTTAAATATTAATAAAAAATCACAAAGAGTGTAGTATGGGTACTAGAAAATAGATAAACATGCACAAGTATTTGTAAGATATAAGGTATCCAAGACTCAGGCACACTAATCGGTCACTTTTTACTTATCAATAGTATCGGTTTTATGACAATATACTCGTTCTGAAATGCGAAAGCAATTGTTTTTAAGTTTTGCAGCGAACCAATTCAGATTGCTATCAAACCAAGTGTGTTACTTGATCTAGGGCAATAAGAAAACATTCCAATCATACAGTTGGTTATATCTTCTGAAAAGCTTGTCTTCCAGAATGAACGGGCCCTTACGCTCGCAAGGGAACTCCATTACATCGGACCCTGCCGGTAATAGCCTATTAGTACTCAATTAATGCCGTTCAAAATGGGCCCCATGTATTTGAATGGCTTTCTGAGAAGAATTCACTGCTAAAAGTGTTTCCTGACAACGATAAGGGAAATATTTTTTTATAAATTATTATTTATTTTGAGTAATTTCATTTTACTTGACCATCACTGACTTTTTATTAACACACAGACAGATTCACAGATACCTGACAGTCAATGAGGGCCACCGCGTGTCAGAAATGAATAGATGCGCTAGAGTAGAATGAGGTCTAGCTGTCATGTTCCACCAATGAGAGGCAAGCTACTGGCCTGTGATTGGTGGTACATGACAGCTGGACCTCATTCTACACTAGCGCATCTAGCGGATTTCTGACACGCCGTGGCCCTCATTGAAACTGTCAATTTGTTTTTTGTTTTTCGAGCGCCGCTACGTTCGAAAATAACTAGAAATATTAACTATAATAACATCTCAAACTCTTTATTTTCCATCCTTACTAATATTATAAATGCAAAAGTAACTCTGTCTGTCTGTCTGTCTGTCTGTTACGCTTTCACGCTAAAACTACTGGACCGATTTAAATGAAATTTGGTACAAAGAAAGTCTGGAGCCTGAGAAAGGACATAGGCTACTTTTTAACCGACTGCAAAAAAGGAGGAGTTCCACGCAGACGAAGTCGCGGGCAGAAGCTAGTAAGAAATAATCTTCGTAGTCCTCGTACAATATAAACATTCTCGGTAGATGTTATTAAACACTGAGTGAGCGACGCCAATCCATTTAGTGTATTATGTTAAGATCTAGACGAGCGGTTGTAAACAAAAAGACGTACACTTCTCTTTGAGTTCTCGTCTAAACGAATACATAATATTACATATATAGAAAAATTAAATTTAAATTTTGGTGTTATACAGTACTAGCTTCTGCCCGCGACTTCATTAGCGTGGAATTCCTCCTTTTTTGCAGTCGGTTAAAACGTAGCCTATATCCTTTCTCATGCTCCAGACTTCCTTTGTGCCAAATTTCATTTTAATCGGTCCAGTAGTTTTAACGTGAAAGCGTAACAGACAGACAGAGTGACTTTCGCATTTATAATATTAGTAGGGATATTGTAAAAGAATATCCCTACTTCACGTTACGTCACGCCATAACTTGGGAATGACTTTCGACGTTCCGGTTGCATTCATTTTTTTTTCTTACAGAGTATTTAATTTTGTTTAAAATTGTTACGAAAAAAGAATAGAATTAAACTAGTGTATAATAAACAAAACAAAATACTTAATCCCTACTAATATTATAAATGCGAAAGTAACTCTGTCTGTCTGTCTGTCTGTTACGCTTTCACGTTAAAACTACTGGACCGATTTAAATGAAATTTGGTACAAAGAAAGTCTGGAGCCTGAGAAAGGACATAGGCTACTTTTTAACCGACTGCAAAAAAGGAGGAGTTTCATGCGGACGAAGTCGCGGGCAGAAGCTAGTACTTAATATAATTATAACGAACGTCCCGACCGTGAGTCTGACCGCGTCGCGTTGCAATCCGTTTAAGTTAATGCATTTACCGGCAACCTGTCTTCCCCTAATAATAGTGCACAATCTTATATTGTCTACTAGCTTCTGCCCGCCACTTCGTCCGCGTGGAACTCCTCCTTTTTTGAAGTCGGTTAAAAAGTAGCGTATGTTCTTTCTCGGGCTCCAAACTTTCTTTGTAGGTACCAAATTTCATTTAAATCGGTCCAGTAGTTTTAGCGTGAAAGCGTAACAGACAGACAGACAGACAGACAGAGTTACTTTCGCATTTATAATATTAGTTAGGATTTCACACCACCAGTAAGTATCAAACACACGATTAAAAAAAAATGCGCTGTAGAACTTAAACTTTTAAACTGCAACAGTTTCTAAAGACTATAATCTATACTAATTTATAAAGCTGAAGAGTTTGTTTGTTTGTTTGTTTGAACGCGCTAATCTCAGGAACTACTGGTTCGAACCATTTATCGAGGAAGGCTTTAGGCTATATAACATCACGCTGCGACCAATAGGAGCGAAGAAACAGTGGAAAATGTGGAAAAATATGAATCCTTATGAAGAAGTGACCGTTAGAAGACTTTGACGAAACAATCGGACGGGCAGGACGACGTCTGCCGGGGCCGCTAGTGATTCGATATACCTGGAGCCAACCAATGCCTAAATTCAGAATTTTAATATGGTGAAATTGAATATGGACAAAATCCATAAACGAATCGTGAAAACCGGAAAAACAAAGAGAAGTGGTCCTAAAATAACACGAGTAAGTGGAACTACTAAGAATGCAACTTGAAAGGGGACTGCTAAAAGTAGATATTTGAGTAGGTAAGTCTGCTTACGGAACCAAAGGTGTTAAATTCGAATTCTTTTCTTACACATTTCTAATGTTTATGCGGTTATTACCTATAGGTACATGGAATAAAACAACAATATACTTTTATTATTTATAATGTACTAGCGGTCCGCCCCAGCTTCGCACGGAACCCTATTAATTGCAATGAAAGGTAGCCTATGTGCTTTCCGAGGGTCTAAACAATGTCTGTGCCAAATTTCATCAAAATCGGTTGAGAGATTTAAGCGGGAAAGCGTAACAGACAGACAAACAGAGTTACTTTCGCATTTATAATATTAGTAGGGATATGTACCTACTTATAGAGCCCTTGTACGTACAATGTGTACCTACTGTTATATACCACATCGAAAATCTAATAAGCAAATATAAATAGCATTTTGAAAAACGACTAGCGGAAATACCTATACGTGTATGTGTATATATTTACAGAGGGTAATTTCTTACCGGTTCTAAAAATCTTTTACCAATTTCTAAAATTTTCACGAATGTCCAAGAGATTTTCTCACAGCTTTCCTTATTTATTTTTGCAGTATTCACTCACTGAACCTGTGTGGAATTTTCGAAACATTTTCGTAAAATATTTTTAACGAATAGATATTGAAAAGTTTTTGCTTATCGGTCGCTCGGGTACTTTCAATCAATCCAATCGACGCCGCCGGCCGCCATATTGAAAACCAGTGCAATTCCTAAAAGCTGGCCGAAAATCGAACATTTCATATTTAAAAATATAACTTGTTAAGGCACAATTTATTTTAAAATATTTTGTGTGAGTGTCGATGAAATTTTCCACGGTAAAGTTAAATCGAATAAGTTTTAAAAATATACGATTTCATTTTTATTGTTGTGAGAGGTATGAGTACCAGACTCATATCCAACAATGGAATTGAAATGTTTAATCCTTTTAAATTTATTGTACTAACACATACAAGTAAATTTCGTAGTGTGCATGATCTATGTGGTGGTGATTTAATTAACATATAGGTATTAGTATTAACATACATTACTTTTTAATTGCGACTCACTAAAGACGGAAACATTTTCACAATATAATAAATTGTATCACATTTTAAAAATATCACATTTTACAATCTACCACAAATACTATAGTTTTATTATCCACTAGCGACCCGCCCCGGCTTCACACGGGGGCTATAAACCTTCCTTAAGAATCACTCTATCTATTAAAAAAAACCGCATCAAAATCCGTTGCGTAGTTTTAAAAATCTAAGCATACATACGGACATACAGCGAAAGCGACTTTGTATTATACTATGTATTGATTAGCTTCTGTCCGCGACTTCGTCCGCGTGGTACTCCTCCTTTTTTGTAGTAGGTTAAAAAGTAGCCTATGACCTTCCTCAGGCTCCAGACTTTCTTTGTACCAAATTTCATTTAAATCGGTCCAGTAGTTTTAGCGTGAAAGCGTAACAGACAGACAGACAGACAGACATTAGTATAATTGTTTCAATCCAAGGTGTGATACTAAAGGTATCGGAATTTATAAACTAATATTGTAGTCATTGGAATGTAACAACTATTAACGGATTTAATTCGCGTATTTTTATTTTATTTTATTTGCTGACGTTTCGGAATTTAGCGTTAGACTATTGTCAGCCAGCCGTGCTACGATTGTAGAAACTGTAAAGGATCCGAAACGTCGGCAAATAAAATAAATTAAAAATACGCGAGTTAAATCCGTTAATTGTTGTTTCATTCCAATGTGTAATAACCGCGAAGGCATCAGAAATTATTAATATTTTAGTCGCACATAAATCGATAAGAGGAATAGTTCGTATAACACCTTAATTCCCGCTAAATCGTGTCAATATATACGAAGCAAAGTTATCTTATAACCTGAACCCTTAATCCCTTGAATGTTGTGGTCACCCTCCCTCCCTCTCCCATCCTTCCCCCAACTCCTTGAACGCCGCGGACCCCACGATTTCCAATAATACCTTAGTTTAAGTTTAAACGTTTCTGTATTATGAACGATTGTGAGACCCGGCTGTAACAGCTCAATGTCACTGGTCACACCATTACGTAACAAATGCACGTTTGTTAGTTTAAAATTTTTGTAATGTTTACCTTTTTTTTTTTTTTGCCCAGGGGAAATCCATCATGGATACCATGCAGCCCGGGGGAGCTACATGGTTATGTCAGACTCTTACTGACTAAAACCCCTGGGGTGTTCCTTCGCTCGCTATAGGCAAAGTCACGAGGACGCTCAGCACTTTTGTAATGTTTACCTTAGTGAAAGTAAAACACACGGTTAATACATATTAAACAATATATATTTCATTGACACTATATTTTGTACAATAATCATTCTAATAAAACAATACTCGCTCATTTTATTATCTATTTGAACTCTAAAGTAATACTTGCACTCCAAATAAAAACTGAACAATGGTATTAAAGTAATTGGGATATGATTTACCAAACTTTAAAGATATAACCAGTGGAACGATATTTTCTGCGACCTTCGCTGGATGCTGATGAGTAAAAAGTGTCAGTCCGAGTTCAGATATTAACCATCATAGCTCGGTTTCCCGCCATAGAGGTCGCCACATAGGTTTTCAGGTGAGCCAACTGCACAATCACTCAAGTGCACCAACATGTTTAATTGTTAATTTCCGCCTTGACGTTTGTGCTCTTGTTCGCGAGATGGCGCTGTAGATAGCTTTACCGATGAAGAAAAACACCACAGCGACAACATCCGGCCGTCCTGCTCACGTGGCCGTCCTCGAGCCGCGTCCGAATCTGATGCAGGAGCTGAGGAGCACATGAAACATGTTTGAGCGTATATGTTCTTAAAACAAATGTATACGTACGTACACAGCCATTTTTGATTATTTTAACCATTTAGTATAATGTAGGTACACACAGAGTCAAAGTTGGGTGGAGTTTGTTATCCCATCGCCGGCCAACTCACTCCTTAATGTGGTTTGAACTTGTAATGTTCAGATTACAAGTCGTGTATCACCACAACCCCAACAATAGTAAGTGGCGTTCACAACGGATACCCACTATCTATTGCACACACTCTGTATGCACTTACACACACTTTCTACTCTACAGATTTGAAGCTTCTGCATTAGATATAATATAAGTTCAACATATGCAACTGTAATTTAGCTCGTAATTCAAACTATATTACTAATAGTAATAAATGTATTGACCTTTCACTGAATACTTTTTTATAACCAGAACCAAGAAAGAAAAGTCCGTTACCTCACTTTTCCTCGACAACATCCGGTTCATGCGCAAAATTCACATCAGTTGTGAAATTGATCCACGGCTTCATGTTCTCCACACACGCAGTTCCGTCGTAGCGTTTTGAAGTACGTTCCGCTCCTCTCATACCAGCCACCTTATACCGGTCCTTACCAAAACTTTTGTAATCTGAAATGGTCCTTTGTACAACGGGATTAGTTTGGTGCTTCCTTACGTTTAGCGTCAAAAGATTGCTATTGTCTAATAGAATATTTTTTTGTTTGAATCGACTAAATCCCTAAGCGCTGTCACGTCAACCGATGTCTCAACATTGCCGTCGTCAGTGATTCCGTCATTACTGGTTCGAATCCAATAACCGAAAAAAAAAAAAATATCTCACTTGGTACTGCCGCAATTGTTTTACTTATTGTGCTATTTATACCCTGTTGTATTTTAGTAGTGTGATGGACCCATTTATTGCAATCAGTGTCCGCGCCCAAACTTCTCAAGGCGTCTAGAATCGTTCGATTATAGCGCGTCACTTGTCCGTTAGAGCGCGGCACAGGGTAGCAACAATGTGGAGCCTAATGTTAGAAGCCTCACAAAACTCTCAAAATAGCTTTGAAGTAAAAGCACTACCCGCATCACAAATAAGTCGTTTTGGTGAACCGAATACTTTAAACACTTTATTTAATTCATATATAACAGATCGGAGTCTTTGTATTTTGACAGCAAAAATAAATACAAATTTTGTGAAGGCATCTACCATTACTAACATAACTATTCTGTCGAGTTGTTTTGACAAAAGTTAAGACAATTTTTGATGTAAGTACTTTGAAACTGTTCTCCTCAACTTGGGAAATCAATATTTAGCTTTTATTCTTTCGACAGTTTTATCCACCGCAAAATGCCCCACATCATCATGATTCAAACGTATAATCTGCCACACACAATTTTTCGGAACTACCCAACGTCTACAGAAATCTGCTCTGCGATAGACCTTGTTACCTACTAATTCGTATTCATTAATAAGCATTTATTTAACTCGGCCTCACCTGACTGTAAAATCTCTCTGATACTACTTATATGTGAATCCAATAATTGAACTGACAAAGCCAGTCGCCCTTGGTTATTGACATTATTAGTTAGTATACTTTTTAAATTAGCTACCGCTTGATCTTGTTCAGTATCCCATTTTTAAGTAAATCATCAGTTATTTTGCGAACAGTAACTCTTTCCGCTTCAGACATTCTGTATGGCCGTTGGAAAACCGGTTTATTTGATAACAATTTAATATCTAATTCAACACAGGTAGTTTGACGCAAATCTGTCAAGTCATTAGATATACAGTGAGGGTATTTTGACAATATTCGCTTAAGAATAAGTTCGTAATCTTCGTTACTTGTACCCTTCGGTGTAGTGTTAATGTGAAACATCTCTAATAACTGGACGGATTGAAATGTTAAGTTATCGTTATCGTTCTTTTAAAATGTTGCGCCCTGTTAACGTGTCAATAATGTAAAACGTTGTAAGTAGGTCAACTGAATTTACCTTTAAATTAATTGCAACAGCATGAGTCACTTGAAGGTTTAGAGTTATTTTTCTTCACTGATTCAGTTGTTATTAAGGAACAGTCACTGCGCATATCAAAAAATGCTTCACACTAAAAATAATTTAAAAATAACTTTTTATAGAACTTTTTGTTTTGATTGATTAATCATCTTAACTTCAGACTATTCGACCTTTGGATTTAAGTTTGACTTGCATGCTTTTTCCACGTGACCCGATTTGCTGCAATGTGTACACTTGACATCATCTTTAATAGGACAACTGATCCTTCTGTGACCTTCTTCTCCACAACGATAGCAAATAAGAACATTTGGTGTGATTTTACCCGGCACAATAGTAGAAAATGTATTGTTATTCAATTTATTATCTCCCGCGGATTGATTCGTTACTGTAATTTGTCGAGAAGGATATTTCGATATTGCACTATTTTTGTTATTAATAACGTGTTTTTCCGACTCGGTATAAACTTTACCGTGCAAAAATGAAGCAACATCCTCACAATATTTAAAACTTCCGGCTTCCGAGGCGCTAATAATGTTCACATCACCTATTGAACCAACTATAATAGAAATGATATCACTTTCACGAAAATTCAAACGTAACCTATCTATTTTCCCTTTCTGTTGAAAATAAAACTCATACAAGGATTGTTTGGGCAACGGTTTTGCATCAATAATTTGTTTTATAAGCACATACGTATTACGTTTAACTTGAAAGGTATCCGATAACATTTTACTCCATTGTTTCCACGTCCACTTTGTCCATCTAGACTCATTTTTTTGAAAAGAATCTAACCACATTTTACCGGTATTCCTAAGTTTTTGCAGCGCTTGGTATGTTATCATACTACTTGACCAACCAAAAGTCTGCGCATTAGCCTCAACTACGTCTAACCAACTATCTACGTCATCAATTAACGGGTCGAACTCGGGAATCACTGAAGATAGAACAATGTTTTGACTTACAGTTGCTAGTGCCTCTCGACTGCGCTTATTCTTCCGTTGCCTTCGTCTCTTTCGTGCATGGTCACTGCTACTGCTCGACGTACTGCTCGAGATGCTGTTGATGCTGGTGGAGGAATCCGAAGATGAGGATCGACGTCGCGATTTCCTTTTTTCACCCTTTCTTTTCTGAGCTCGTGGCATGTCTGTGAGAGCACGTTGCAGATCCCACTTCTGATGAAAGTAAAACACACGGTTAATACATATTAAACAATATATATTTCATTGACACTATATTTTGTACAATAATCATTCTAATAAAACAATACTCGCTCATTTTATTATCTATTTGAACTCTAAAGTAATACTTGCACTCCAAATAAAAACTGAACAATGGTATTAAAGTAATTGGGATATGATTTACCAAACTTTAAAGATATAACCAGTGGAACGATATTTTCTGCGACCTTCGCTGGATGCTGATGAGTAAAAAGTGTCAGTCCGAGTTCAGATATTAACCATCATAGCTCGGTTTCCCGCCATAGAGGTCGCCACATAGGTTTTCAGGTGAGCCAACTGCACAATCACTCAAGTGCACCAACATGTTTAATTGTTAATTTCCGCCTTGACGTTTGTGCTCTTGTTCGCGAGATGGCGCTGTAGATAGCTTTACCGATGAAGAAAAACACCACAGCGACAACATTAGTTATCTTAAGATTGCTTGAGCCCCAAACCTATACCTACCTAAGCTAGATTAGAACGATTTCCCTAAATGACCAACCTACGGCCACTTTTCGTTGTAGTCCGTTCTCATGCAATCCCTAGATAGGCTACTTAATAAAGTATACTTTTAATAATGCACTAGGTATGACGTGACTCAATTATTCCCACTTTAAATTCATAGTTAGGTACTGTCACTAATCAGTCTTAGGAATTTAAACAACATCAGTTACAACCAATAAAGTATTTGCTTCAAATGTTTTCAAAATTAGAACCCACAATTTCTATTCTTAGTAACTGACATAATACATTTGTTAACGCAATAAGATACAACAAAATAAAAATAGACTTCTATTAAGCTGACGAAAAGTAACGAGCTCAGATTTTGCTAGCGTTTGTTAAATTCTTTTTCATTTCATTCTACAAGGGCGATTGGAAAAACGAACAAAACGCATCTAAAACCAAACCGCTTATAGAATATAGCGGTTCGCCCCGGCTTCGCACGGATCCCTAATTTTTTTCAAAATATTCTATAGCCTATGTTACTCAGGGTAAACGTAGCTTCCCAACAGTGAAAGAATTATTAAAATCGTTCCAGTAGTTTTTGAGCCTATTCATTACAAACATACAAAAATAGGTACAAATCTTTCCTCTTTATAATATTAGTATAGATATCCTTGACTAGCCCCCGTCAGCGGGGTCTTTAATATGTTATGTTATATATATATATATATATATTCTTCTATCTTCTCTATTATATAAAAGAAAGTCGTGTTAGTTACTCCATTTATAACTCAAGAATGGCTGAACCGATTTGGCTGAAAATTGCTTGGGATGTAGCTCAGAACCAGGAGAAGGACATAGGATACTTTGTATCCCGTTCCAGTAGAAAAAAAATCAGCTCAAATTTTAAAATAGTTTAACAAAACGCAACAATGACAACTGTCAAATCTTAATGCAGTGCTTCTTTGCCGGGCAGGACGAAGTCTGCCGGGACCGCTAGTATATATATATACCTACTTTAAAATAGATATGTATAAAGTATGCTCTGTTATAAAAATCCCTTACGTTGCTATGTAAAGTCCCTTAGTCAAGTGGTAGTAATTCTCGCTCCGGGCAAGGGTACAATTGATGGCCGCCATATTGCAGACAAATGGAGGTTGTGGACGCTAGACAGGTGTTTAGGAATAAATGATGCCCAAATTATACGTTTACTCAGCAAGACAGATTCTTTTCAGCTCCAAAAAACTTTATGAAGATAGGACTGCTTAGTTTGTATGTGTAAAATATGAATGTCGTTGCAGAATGTAGGTACCTACATGTAAAAAGCTCCACGACCCACCTGTACCTTTAATAATAACGTAGTCTAAATCGTTTATAGTAAAAAAGGCGAAAAATAGATATATGTATTAAGTACATTAAGAAGGAATAATGATTACACAACTTCTTGCTCCTTATTCACTATATAAAAAGCTAGAATGATATAAAAAATAAAACTTATTCTCTATCAAGATAATAAAATTAAAATCTTTAAAACATTACTCAGTTAAAAATACTAGTTACTGTTGAAATATTAACGTAAGTATATAATTTAATATTTATTTATGCATTCGCGGTTATTATAATTTATAGTCCAACGGTCAAGTTATAGTCAGCTCAGTCAATTGTAAAGTTTAGAAAACGTCAACAAATAAAATAAAAGACGCGAGTTAAATCCGTTATGGTTAATGTATTTAATATAAGTTATTTAGCATCAGTGTTTTGAGTACAGTTTCAAAGTACAAAGACGAGAATCAGTTATTTTACCCCTAGCCGGGCAAGGGATGGATTGACGGCATCCATCTTGAAACCGAGCGTTTACGCCATTATGAAAAATGGCTGCCTGTATGTTTTATGTATAGTTTCTGGGGTGTTCAGAAACTGGCTTTTATCTTAGACCGTATCCACTTTTCTATATGAAATATCTATTATATATACCGAAGTGAGAATGAGTTTGAACTTCCTTTCTTGTTGCACCTCCGGTTTAAATTAAATACTTACTTACCAATCACATGTTTTATAGCTTTTGATTTAACCGGTGATTAATAATATTATTTTAACCTTATTTTCTAAACAATTCTTTTTTCCCAAACAATTCTCCCTTGAAATTTGCAATTAATTCAGAACAATTGTTAAGGCTGTCGTTAATGTTTGATGGCGATGATAATATGTACTTAATAAAACATTTTATTAAGTAAGTACATATCGATACCTTTGGGTTCAATTGGCGTAAAAGCCATTTTGGCCAAAATGAGTTATATATACAGTTTTTCTTAGAATTTTGAGCTCTATCGATCTGTATATAAGGATCATCGAAATTCGCAACTTTATGGCTTTTACTACCCAACTTTTTCACACAAAATGTTAACAAAAATTAAAAATGTTGGATGTATCAGACAAGCACTTGAATTACTTAAATTATGTCAGCCGTAATTGCCTTTTTAGTTCTTATTAACTACTGTAAAAGCCAGTGCAGCCATTGATTGGTTTATACATCACAGTATTTGATACCATATTATTATTGTTACGTCTAGTCGGACGGCGTAAGTTCACTATTAGTCAAGTATATTGACGTATAAACCATAATTTTACCTTAATGGCTTTTACGCCAATAAATTTTGAAAAAGTTTAGGTTTCTTACGCCGCCTATCTGATAATTGTGTGGCATTTACGTCCATATCAAATTTGCCAACAAAAAAATCTTGCATTTACAGCTATATTTTAAGGATTTACTATAAAAGGTGGTGGTTTTTACATTAATATTTTAAACGTAATAGGTAAGTGTATAAAATTATAATAATATGAAATAGAGAACACTGTATTAGCGACTTGAAACAGAATTTAATTTTCTTTTATTATTTTGGTGTCACCCCATTTTATTTATTTTAATTTAGTTCGTGAAGAAACAACATGTCAACGACAAAATAGAAACTTCGCCTAATGAGTTAAAAAAGATTCGCACAGTAATGTCGGATTAAATCAAGGAAAAATTATTATAATAATGTTTTTGTTTCTTTTGTTGCATCGATGTTTTGGTGACGATACAAAGATTTCAAAAAAATCAAGTACTGCAAAAGTTACCCAAATAAAATAACCATTTTATCTGATAAAAATCTGCACATACTTAGGTACATAAATAAGAACATGACTTGAATAAAAGTCTCACTCCTGAATCCATATCCACACCTTTTACCTGATGATATCTGCGTAAGTACTATTAATACTCAGTATCAAATAGAAATCAATGAGAATACCGTTACTTCATCACAGAGAAATGAAAAAGATGCACCAACAAACACACTAACATTCTTTTTCTTAAAAAAAGCTGTTAAGAAATAGAAAACGCATTGGAAAAACTATCGAGGACAAATGAATTGGCGACCGATAAAACAGAAATGCGTATAAAAAGATCATGTTTTTGCCAACTGCCTATTTTTTAAGCGAAATATATCTATATTTTCAATGTCTCTGGAAAAATGGTACCATTCCGAAATAATATCACAGGGGCTAATTGAAGAAGATGAATACAAAGGTGATTTAAGTAGATAACGTAAGTAGTAAGTTTTTAAATCACTATTGCTTTCATCTTTTCCAGGTAGCCCTTGTTATACATACCCTAGTCATTATAGATTTTTATTTTGTTTGTTTTTATATGTTTTGTTGTCTAATTCAAAGACGAATAATTAATAATTGCATGACAAAATTGTATAATAATGCAAATTTGTGGTTTGTGATTCATAATTATATTTTTTTGTTAATATAGACTATTCTTTATGGAAAAAGATAATATATGATGCTGGATAATAATAAAAATAACTAAATATTTAATATTTGCTTTACTAAATAAAACAATACAAGCTGAAAATTTAACTACTGGACCTTAATATTGATAAAATCTTAGGAAAATAAATTGTGCCAACTTTTCTTTATATTATTTCATTAATTAGAACACAAATATTATGATTTTTAAGGGGATTATTAGATATTATTGGCAAAAATAAAATATTTACATGGTTAATACACCTAGTACTCACAAACTACTGTGTTTTACGGCAAGAATTACTAACCCACATTTATTAAAATGGGTGATACGTCACAGATCCATTCTTAGTTAATGATATTTCATAGACGTAATTACCATATCGAGCAAATATCTTGGGCGTAACTCCAAGCTATTTCCTAAACCGAAGGAGGCTGATTAATTTTGACAATTTATTCATCTTCATGCCGAAAATTCAAGCATATTTTGTATATATAACTTTTTTATATGGTTTATATTTACAATTTTATACGAAAAATAAGATTTCAAAAACAGTTTTTTGGCTCTCCTGAAAAGTGGCAATTTGGCTTTTACGCCAATTGAACCCAAAGGTATCGATATTATTGTCTCTAGATGACAGATAACAAATCACTCTAGTGATTTGTTAAATTTGTGATAATTTTTGAACGTATCTATATCATTTTATTCTCTACTAGTAGTCCGGCAGACGTGGTCCGGCAAAGCAGCACTACTTACATTAATAAATGTATAAGGACTATGTTACTCTAGCGTATACCTGTAAAGGATTCCGAAATTCATGTTTTACTCAACAAATAAAACACAGCACCGTGAGCAAATTTGTTAAATCAAACATCCACCCGGCGTTGGTATACTGCAACTCCAAATAAGCTAAAGGGTTGTCGAGAAACATTTTGTATTCTACCAAAGGTTGGTTTATTACCTTAGATTGGCTTAAAAGCTGCTTAAGATGCCAGTTTTCAGCTTAATGGAAGACAATAGCACTCGAAATGGCGCTCTTACTTTAAGGGTTCGCTCTTTAAAAACCTTCCGGTGTCCATCTTACGTTGTTCAGTGTAATGACATAAATTTATTTCCATCATGTAGGTACTTAAATACGAACTGTAATTTCAAAAAGTCACCCAGTAATGAGTTAGTTCTACGGACTACTGAAAGTACTTCAACATTTTTTGCTTTCTTTCCACGAACGTCCAACGTCCAAATTTTTATTTAACTAAAAAAATATCTCTTAATTATATATTTTTATCTCAATACATTTAATTACTAAATATTAAGGTTGAATTTCGATTTAATTTCGTATTTGCAAACATTATATTATTATTAGGTATGCATTTTGTTCTGGTGCAATCAAAATAATTGAAACGGTTCACCGCATTGCAATTCCCGCCGACCACTTGTGGATGCATATTATTTGCATACGAATCTCATTACCGTTTTAGAGTCGTTATTTTTGAAATGTATTTTTCCAGGCTCGAATTAAAAAAGATCACTACGTAGTTTAAAAGAAATATGTTTCCCATCTGTACGCTTAGTTCTTTTTTTTAATGAAGCACTAGGCACGTACTGAAAATTATTTCATATCAAAGTTTTAAGAGACAGTCGATTTTTTGATCGTGCAATAGATATTCATAGCGTCATAGGAGGTAAACCATGACATGTACCGACGGTAAACAAAGCATTCCCAAGTCCGATATACCTAGCTGGAATTTTAAATTTTGCATAGCGCAGCAAAATGCAGGTGCTTCTGCTAGAAAATACATGAAAGATATAGCCATAAATGAAATAAAAAGAAATGGAGGTTGGGGATTAGGTATATAACATGATTATCCTAAAATATCGTAACGCACACGTTACGTAGACACCTAATATACGTAGCTACTTAGAGAAATACCCTTTACTAATTATATGTCTAAACTATCTATCTGTAATTCTAGTCACGCACAAATCCAAAGTTCGTCAAATTAACATCCGGTGGCACCAGCCGTCATGTTGTCAACCGATTGAAATCAAATGGCCGACACGCCTATAAGGTTTTATGGCGTTGCTTTAAAATTTGTTCCCTTATTTGTTTACTTTTTTTTTATATTTTCGAGATTGGTTTTTATTATTTAAGGATTGGGAAATATTTTTATGGTATGGAATATTAATCTATAGGTACTTCTAACTAACTATCTATTGCATGCTCCAACGTTTAATGCAATCCAAAATGATATAAAATGTAACACTATTTATTCTTTTGAAATTATTACTTATTACCTAAGTATTAAAAATTTTACCCAGCCACTACGTTATTACGAATCACAATTTTGCCGTAGTTCGCATCTTATTCGCGCGTCAAATTGCCATCCGGTGTGGTGAGCGTAACCGGAACCGCCGCCATGTTGTCGCGCCACTAACCAAAATGGCCGACAAGTTTTGAACTAAATGCAGGATTTGGAATTGTAATCGAGGACATAAAATGTAGCAGAGAAAAAGTAAAATGGAACTTGAAAATTGTAGTGTAGGTAGGTATGTATGTAATCATTGTCTGTAGGTATAATTATTTTATAAATCCATACATGATCAAATCTGCTATTGTTAACTGATTTCTCTTAACGATATAAAGTTTTCAAAGTAACTTAAGTACAAGATGAACGTTGAATTATATAATATAAGTAGGTATTTAAGTATTTAGGTACTATTTGACACCTGCACGGTTAGACGCACTATTTTACATCGTGCTTATAGCATCTGTCACTTTTATCAAGTTGCCTGTGAAAAAGAAACATTATTTTAGATATATTCTTCGAGCCCATAAAAAATTGTCGAGTCGATATTTTGTCATGTCGATGTCGATTCTCGCTGTGATCTGTTGATTTTTAACAGTTCATGTGCCTATAAAATTTGAGGATTGCCCTCAATTCTTCTGGGATCCTATCATCAGATCATGCTAACAATAAAACCACCTGGAAACCATACCCTTTTGAATAAAATAAGAATTTTCCAAATAGGTCCAGGCGTCTTCGATTAAACGGGGAACATAAAAAATCCCGACGAATTGAGAACCTCCTTTTTTTGAAGTCGGTTAAAAATGTGCTATAAATAAATGTTTCCGTCCAATTACGGAATCCGCTATGTTAACCGACCCGGCACGGAGCGCCGCTATCAATCAGGGAACAGCTTTTACTGACTCCGGTTGCACTGTTTGCACTGAAACGTTGAAAATACTCTTATTCTTGTGAACAATAGTACATTACGCACCTAGGCCAGTAAAATAAAAAATGTCTCAGATCACATGTAATTGACGTCCGAGGCGAAGCCGAGGTTGACAAAAATGTGATCTGAGGCTTTTTTATTTTACTGATCGAGGTCAGTATACAATTTTTCTGTTCGACGAAGCCAGAAAGCGGCAATTTCATTTAGCGCAGCGGCCGTAAAGTTGGCGCTTTCTGGCCGGAGGACGGAAAAACATATTGTTTTGTTTTTCAATTGTAGATCTTTAAGGATAGTTACTAGACAAGTTGGGTATCTTAGATTTACGTTCAATGTATTGCATATTAGACATTTTTATAATTAGGTAGGTACAAAAAGTAAAGTTTGGTAATTAAAGGTATTATTAATTTTAATGACTTGATAATATTAGGATAGTTTTAAATATAAGTAGTACCTGTTTCTTAATTATAGCCAATTCGGCATTTCTGCACCTACCTATAGATAAAAACTTGCATAAGGACATATTACGATAATCAGGTACCGTTTCAGTAACTATAGTGTAGGTACTTGAAACTATACTTAAAATTTGACCACTTGCCATCAGCAAATTTTCTATAATATATCATTATGCACTCAGTAGGTAGGTACCTACTAGTTATAATTATGTTCGTTTAACCCTGGATTTAAATTAGTCGTTAATTAAAAATTCCAACTGCCGTACCGTAATGTAATCTATACTAATATAATAAAGAGGAAAACTTTGTTTGGATTGAATAGGCTCCTAATCGACTGGACCGATTAGAAAAAATATTTCACTGCTGGAAAGCTACACTATTCCCATGTGACATCTATCTTCTATCTTCTATCTATATATATAAAAGAAAGTCGGGTTTGTTACAACACTTATAACTCGAGAACGGCTGAACTGATTTGCCTGAAAATTGACGGGGAGGTAACTTAGAGCCAAGAAAAGAACATAGGATACTTTTTATCACGTTCCAGTAAAAAAAAAAGAAAAAAAATAGGTACTTATTTATCTCATTTGTTAAAACGCAACAATGACAACTGTCAAATCTATTGATTAATATGCTTTGCAGGGCAGGACGAAGTCTGCCGGGACCGCTAGTAGGCTATAAAAAAATGGATCCGGGCGAAGCCGGGGCGGACAGCTAGTTTAATTATAAAACAATAATCTGCATTGTTTCAGATGAGGAACTGGTGTTCCGCGACCGGTGGGGGGGCCTGACGCTCTTCAACGTCAGAAACTTCACCACTCGACTGCTGATGAACAACTCTACTTTTGTAAGTGATTCCCTCATTTGAATATGACCTTCGACCATTCAAGAGGTGTCACCAACATGGTAACCACTTATAATAGATAGGTAGTTGGGTTATTTTTTTATGAGTTATCTATATAAGATTGCATAATTCAATCAAGCTGATATTTTTTATTTATTTATACCTACATAGATATTTGGAAAAAAAATCTATTGAATTTTACTGAGCGATTTTATTTTTAAAAATTCAACTATTTCGTGCTTACTAAGTAGATAGGTATTTATTTTCGCTATCAGAAAATAAACATATTAACTAAACAAATAGGTTTAGATTCAATTGCAAAAATAAATAAGATAAGTTCATTTATTTGTAATCGAAATAATTAATAAATTTAAAAAAATATATAATTAGGTATACCTATGGAGCGATCTATAAAATTCAAAATGGCGATTTTTTTCCATAGATCATAAACATCCACAATTTCTCTTACATTGTCAAAATACGCAACATTTTTTGACAATTCCATTTCATTCAGACATGGCTCGGTTATCCAGCCAGTACGTTTTAATTAAACCAATAATTCGAAACAAATTTTAACTAATACTATAAGCCAAATCGTATCACATCGAAAGCTACCAAGTCGGTTATATACGGAACAAATAACGATAATATATTACAAGTATTTCTCTATCGACAAAACCATTCTAACTCACGTCAAATAGACATTCAATTCGATGAATTCGACGTCTATATAAGCCCATCGGAACCTTAATATTTCCATCACAAAAACTTGGACCTGTGACGGGTCCATTTATGTCTATGAGGTTATTATATCCAAGATAAAGGGCTTAAACCATATAGCCCGGGCAAAAAAGAACGGTATAAGGATGTAGAAATGTTCAGTCAATACTCGATACGAAAATGCGACAATCGACTGATTTTGATTAAGGTAACATAATGTAGGTACCTAACTTAAACACATCAACTCAGGACCTAAACTATAAGGGTTAGAAATTTTGCACAGGGGTTCATTTTATACCTTTTTTTTTCAAATTCGTCCTCTAAGGGGACAGAATGGGGCAACTTATCGTACGCAGACAAAGTCGCGGACAGAAGCTAGTAGATAGTTAATATAGCAACGTAACGCATTCGTCAATCTAATCGTAATATAATATAAAGAGGAAAGGTCTGTTTACTTCAATTGAGTAGGCTCCAAGACGACTGGGCCTATTTGGAATATTTAATATAAATACCTACATACGTCACCTATAATTTATATATAATTTCGTGATCGCTAGTCATACATTCATCAATATGGATTGGAATTTGAAGATTCAAATAACCAATCCCACATCTATTTATACAAACCACACCTTAAGCTGTCATTAGAATGCTGACTGTGCGAATACTCGAACGAATGCTCTCGATGGCACATTTGTAAACTAAAGCACATTTACTGCGGGCCATTCACGACGGTTACGTTCCATTCCAACCCAAACGGGCACCTTCGTTCAGTGTTCCATATTTGACGGTAACGGTGTTCCAGAATGAATGGCCCGCATTGAGTATTCAAAGGAAATGCGCGAATATATGTAAGCATTCGACCGGATCTCTTATCTGTGGAACAGTGATAATAGGTTCCGTGGGCCGTGTATTACACGGTATTGTAATATCGAGTAAAAAAATAGCACTCCGGGAGTGCCGGCAGAAGTGAAAACTTTAATATGAACGTTGTGTTTAATTATAACTACAAAAGTACTATCATTTATGAGGTAGAATACAATGTTTATTTATTGCGCTATCGTACACAAATATGACAATTTGTCACCATCCTTGGATACGCGTGGCACGCTGTACGTAAACACACACGACATTCGCGCAAGCGCCCTGTGCCACCTAAACGGAGTAGCACACTCAGGCACGGTAGAAAGAGTGGGAGATACTAGTTCCTCTCGCTTCCCCATCTTACGCATTTTCGATCAGCATCACGTGACCCTGACGCGAGGCATCACGTGACCCTGACGCGAGTTTGAAAGTTTTTACCCATACAAAAAAAAGTGCTCAGCGCCGCTAAAGAAGTTTTCACTTCAAAAATAACAATTGAAACTGGCTGTGAGTCTAACTGTCATTGCACAAGTCGTGTTAACGACGACTCCTCCAATGACAGTTGTCGAAGAACTTTTAAATTAATAACGGTTATCGATTTGTTGATTAGTAATGACGAAACGTCACGTCAAGTGGCAGTTGTCAGTAGGTTTGTTGTAACTCAGTTGTTACTTGGATGAGTTCGGAGAGAGGGCGCTATTGTGGTATCACTATGTTGGCAACACATTTTCACATTAGCAATAGTATGGTATGAAGTTTGAGAGGATGAGTAAGAAGTCATTGATAGGACGATGATCATTCTATCGGTAACCAAAAATCACGAAGACGCCTTCATATCACGCGTTATAAGAAATTTGTTTTTTACCTACCTACGTATTTCCGAGATGCATGCATACTTACATAATATATATTACTTACTGTAGCCATAGAAACTGACATCTTTTTCTAGATTTGTATCAGCCCAAACGGCTTGATCCCAAAACGAATCACGTAGCTGTATCAATTAGTGCATCGGATTATATTTGCAAAAAAGGAGAGAAAAAAATCTATAATCGGCCTCACATAATAATAACATGCAATTAGACTGATAAAATTTTATTAATACGAGAACATACCTACATTAAAAAAGAAAATTTCATAAGTTATTGTCTTTAGAAGAGACTAGATAAAATTCAAAAGCCAACAGTTAGACGTCATTATCGTAGTTTTTATTATTCCTTTTCTGAACTAGAAATTTTTCCCCTTCTGTAAAGATTTCTAACTGCTTAAGAATAATGTGTCTGTTAAGCACGGAAGTAAGAGTTATTTTTTATCGGTTCCCTCTTACGCTCTGGTTAGTGGACAGTTAAACGATGGTACCTATCTGATTGCGATTAAAGCTAATGCCAGTAGTTAGTACTGAAGTTTGTTATTGGATTTTATTAGGACATTTTCTACAAATATAGTACCTAAGTACACAGTAATAACTCACTAATGTGACAGCATGATAAATGTTAGCAAATCAATCTATTAACAATGCATTCATAAACTTTTTATAACATATTTATTTACTTACTTTTTAGAACTTCAGATTTTCGTATTTATTTCACCATTGTTGTAAATTTTATAACACCTAATGTTTATTTATCCATTGTGTGTAATTTTAATAAACTTCGTCTGATTGTACTGCCATGAGATCCTTGACAAATGCCAGTTGATATTAGCATCCCAAATTTTGAATATTGACTACTTATAGGTTTATTCAAAAATACAATTTTGATTGTGATCAATTTGTATTTGACAAATTCAATGACATACAATTTTATTCCTTTTAACAACCATATAGACACAACACCAACGATAACAGTACAGTTCCTCAACAACCAATAGTACTTATGCCAATTTTTTCACAATTAGTACTCATAATATATAGTAAGTAGGTAGTACTACTATTTACTTCCTTGATAACTCCGAATTAATACATATAATAATTTATTTTTGATATTCGTTTGTGGATGTTAATTCTTGTTATAACTATTTTACGTATTCAATTCTCAGATGCAGATTCACGTTCAAATAAATCTTGGCTCTGTGCTTGTGAATAAAAATTTCCCTTAAATATACCCTACCTTAGTTTCTAAATGTAAAATATCATTTAAATAATCTAAAACAAATCTAACTCTCAACAAAAGCCAATTAGAAACATTTTAGATTTCAGTTCCATTGTTAATGTAAATTCTATTTGGAGAGATTTCACCACATTTCAGATCCACAAAGCAGAATAAAGTTCTTCAGAGAACCGCACTCTTAATGAACCTTATCCCTCTGACACTTGGCGTGTTGAGATCTTAAACTTGTTCTTGATTTGTAGGCAATCATGCGCAGTTCGAAAAGGGTGGGGTCACGGGGGTGATACCCCCACTCCCCTCAATCTGTACACGACCTATGAAACCGAAAAAACTTTTTGTTCGTATGACTCTAAAACGTTCTATGATCACTCAAAATCATTGACTGTAGTCAGTTAATGTAATTTAATCAAGGTTCATCAACCGAATCATATAAACAAATGAAATACGTCCACTAATGACATTCGTTACACATAATGACAATTCCTAAATCTATACTTATACTAATATTATAAAGCTGAAGAGTTGTTTGTTTGTTTGTTTGTTTGAACGCGCTAATCTCAGGAACTACTGGTTCGAATTCAAAATTCTTTTTTTGTTGGATAGACCATTTATCGAGGAAGGCTTTAGGCTATATAACATCACGCTGCGACCAATAGGAGCGAAGAAACAGTGGAAAATGTGTAAAAAACGGGGAAAATATGAAGCCTTATGAAGAAGTGACAGAAGACTTTGACGAAACAATCGGACGGGCAGGACGACGTCTGCCGGGGCCGCTAGTATATTATGTACTTACTGCGCTTATCGTGAGCGCAGCAGCATTAATCATTTCATGTTTCGTAAGCATATTAGTCATTTTGTTTGTATATCGGTGTGAGAGGCTGTCTGAGGCGTTTTACAAACAGTCAACAATTGATCGCATTATCTGGATTTATCGAGCAAATAACGCTCCTGGAATACATTTTGAAACTTGAAAGTGCTTCGTAAAGAAATACGCTTCTGCTAAATCTTTTGGATAAAGTAAAATAATGAGTTACATATAATATGATTCAAGCAATACATACCTACCTACTTGCTTTAACAATAGTACATTACGCACGAGGTTGAGAAAAATGTGATCTGAGGCTTTTTTATTTTACTGGCCGAGGTCAGTATACTATTTTTCTGTTCGACGAAGCCAGAAAGCGGCAATTTCATTTAGCGCAGCGGCCAGAAAGTTGGCGCTTTCCGGCCGGAGGACAGAAAAAAATATTACATCTAGCTTTTGTCTAAGTCAAGCGAAATTGTCGCTTCAGCGCCATCTGTCAGATGCTAATAATAATTATTATATTTTATAGGTACACATATTACACAACTTTCAAATGTTAAAATAACTAGCTTTAACAAGTTAGATATTTTAATACCTGGCTTACTAAGTTTCGTTTGCGCTTGAAGTTAAAACATGATGTATTTTGTGGTGTAACTTTGAAAACGTGTAACTTTCCTAATCTAGGTCCAGCGCTAATTTTAATAATCTTAGGGCTTATTTCACAATAAGTATTTAATTGTATAGCAGATACGCATAACGTTTATGCTCCAAATAATTGGCTTATATTATCATACTTAATAGCTTTTGGCCGCGACTTCGACTGCATACTTTTTAACACTGATTGGGGACAAAAAGTACGAAACACGCCTTTCATTAATTCTGCTAAAGAATTTATCCAAAACACTAGATGGCTACAGTACTTTACCCCCAATTTTCCACCCTAGAATTTCGGAATAAGCATCCTTTTTTAACGGATGCCTACGTCAAATAAAGAAAACTTACACCCTCCAAGTTTTAGGTCTCTAAAATCAGCGATTTAAGCTGAGCGCGTAATCCGTCAGTCATACAGGACAAAGGCTATATATATATATATATATATATAATTGGTACTATGTAGGTATGTTTATAAGTAGTACCAATTGCTTATTTGGTGGATAATTTATTGCATTGAATAACTACCTATATAAAGATTAAACTGGCTTCGAATTTCGATAAAAAATAGTTTAGGAAACAGATCATTAAATATATAATTTAATTTCATATAAACCTACCAGGCGCGTGCAGTCAGGAGAGCGTAAGTATGGCGCCAGGGTAGGCACTTCATACATTAGTGTCACTGTGCCTGTATGGTATGCACGCCCTTGATACCTACCTATCTATAGCTTTCGTATGATTCTAAAATTCTCTGACAGTGACTCAACGAGAAGGGCGTATTAGAAACGCTGTGTTTTTGTTTTTGCCGCTCCGCCGCTGACAATGATCGCACTCGGGGCCGTCAAGTGCTGTCTTTGTCAGCTAACCGTCGTCAGCACATCTTCAGTAATTTGGGCCGCTTAAATGATTGGCATTGTGCTAATCTAGTTCTAACTAAGCGGGCCATTAATGATGCTGTTATTTTCATAGTTCAAAAGAAAATGATTTCCCTACTAGCTTCTGCCCGCGACTTCGTCCGCGTGGAACTCCTCCTTTTTTGCAGTCGGTTAAAAAGTAGCCTATGTCCTTTCTCAGACTCCAGACTTTCTTTGTTCCAAATTTCATTTAAATCGGTCCAGTAGTTTTAGCGTGAAAGCGTAACAGACAGACAGACAGAGTTACTTTCGCATTTATAATATTAGTAAGGATTAGTAAGGATAAATTGTTATCACATTTATGTATGCGAATGAAACCGATTGCGATGTTATCTTGTATCTTTGTATAGGTAGGTACACCGAGTGGTTGAGATACAATTCTTGTTCGTTTTTGGGTACTACTACGCGTGTTTCATCCGCCTTCAGTCTCTTGCCTTGAATATTGAACGAATAAACTACAATAAGATTTTAACTCGATGAATTCTGACAACATGTACGAATGTCGTTCCATCAAGACGTAGTTCTTGATGTAGCTCATTTCCTTAATATTCAGAACTAGAGACTGACGGCGGTCGAAACGCCCGCGGAATCAGCGTTTTGCATTGATAAGTAGGTATACCTACAAACTATAATACCATTCGTTTTTCAACAAGCTTACTTGTGTCTTCCTTGAGTATTATGAATCAGGACATTGCAAATTGAACAAGGCAGAGTACAAAAACAACGTCAGCCATAATAATATAATGTTAGTGCAACTCCTACATGCATACCAGCAACGTCTGTAATAAACGTGACTTGAGTTAATATACTTGAGGTAATCCATTCGTTAATGTCGCATTGGATGAAACATGAAGTTGACATTGTTTCAAGATTCAATATGAAAAAGTTTATGTTACCCATCGACGTGTAATCTATACTAATATAATAAAGAGGAAAGATTTGTATGTTTGTTTGTTTGGATTGAATAGGCTCCAAAACGACTGTACTATATAAAAATTATTTCACTGTTGGTAAGCTACACTATTCCCCAGTGACATAGGCTATAGAAAATTTTGTATAAAAAATAGAGATCCATGCGAAGCCGCGGCGAACCGCTAGTTAAAGATAAATGTAATTTAAGAACACTTCACACTGGTGCTATAAATCTTCCTCTTGAAGCACTCTATCTATTAAAAAAACCGCATCAAAATCCGTTGCGTAGTTTTAAAGATTTAAGCATATAGACAACTACATTGTTTTACACTTACTGTATTCAGTAGTGATAGTGATACAGTTATCAAAGAAGTTTAAAAATACTTTGTATGATGTAGGTAGATACTAAGGTAACATACGGTAAGATGTATCATAGATTAGATTTGAATAGTCGTCAAATAATTAAAAACAAAGACATTGTTAACAAATAACTTATGTCATAATTAACTGATTTGCAAATATGTACCTCAATATCGACATAATAAGGGACTATATTTCAGTATCATGCTATAAATAATAAAAAAATAATAATTTCTGATGCCTTCGCGGTTATTACACATTAGAATGAAACAACTATTAACGGATTTAACTCGCGTATTTTTATTTTATTTTATTAGCTGACGTTTCGGATTCTTTACAGTTTCCATAACCGTAGCACGACTGAGCTGACAATAGTCTAACGCTAATGTGATTTATACAGTTATGCAAACTACCTTATATTTAAATTACAAATTTTGAAAAACTACCCTATTCTGAATTATGAAATACTAATGTTACATTTTACGTAAAAAAATTTACTATTATACATTACAATTAAAACCTAATAGGGGGCGTTAATAAAAAAAATATCTGATGTACTTAATTAAGTGAGAATTTTTAAAAGCCCTGCTTGAATATTACCACCAATAAATAAATGTCGTCCCTCTCAATTTTAATTGAGACAGTGATTGTGACGGTAACACATTGGATTATCCGCCAGAAAAAAACTGAAAAGGGCTCCATAAAAATCCAATTTGCTTTTTATTAAAGCCACTCACGAAAATGCTATTTTCTGCGTTTAATTTATATATCCATTCAACTTTAGCAAAAAAAAACCGGCCAAGTGCGAGTCGGATTCGCGCACGAAAGGTTCCGGTTATCTATAATATAATAAATAAGGTATTTTGATTTATGACGTTTAAAAACAAAACTACTGCCTAGATCTCATTCAAAACAATTTTCGTTAGTAGTTTTCATAGTAATACACATCATATATTTTTTCCAGTTTTATCATGCCCATATTTTAGAAGTTACGGGGGAGGGGGGGGGGGGCACACATTTTACCACTTTGGAAGAGTCTCTCGCGCAAACTATTCAGTTTAGAAAAAAAACATTATTTTAAAATATCTATCCATAGATACCCCACACGTATAGGTCTGATGAAAAAAAAATTGGTTTCAGTTCTATGTATGGGGAACCCCAAAAATTTTGGATTTTTTTCTGATTTTATTTTAATTTCTTGATGCGGTTTACAGAATACATCTGCGCACCAAATTTTAATAATATAGCTCTTATAGTTTCGGAATAAGCTGGCTGTGACATACGGAAGGACGGACAGACAGACAGACAGACATGACGAATCTATAAGGGTCCCGTTTTTGCCATTTGGCTACGGAACCCTAAAAACTGGGTATAAATGGGACAAATCATCCTCACCCGGTGCTTCACCCTCATATATTACTACGAAAGTACTGTGATTCCGAGCATCGGAATTTCGACTTTATTGCAAAGCGTATATCGGTCATTTTCTAGTGTATTTATATAAGGTATATTTATTATTTACGCAGTACTGTCAACTTGTCAGAGACATGCAATATAGTGGATTGTTTTTGTTCAGTTAGGTTGTGAAACAATAAAAATATTGTTTTATTTTTAGTAAAAGTTATTTATTACGCATCCCACTTTTATCGTCTGCTCTAAAATGAATTAGATAATTTAAGGGAAATCAAAGTACGCTGATTTATAATGGCTTGTATTTGTTTTTTATTAAATGAATAGGTACGCTCAACCGACTGAACTTCTAGGTACCTTTAAAGTAAAATAATACCTACATCTAAAAGTAGTGTCCATTTTCAATAAAGCAAAGAAAAGTTACTTAAGTAGGTAATTATCTTTTTAAAAAAAAAAACCAAACGACCATATCTACTCTTTTCAGAGTAGATATCAAAATAAAATCAGCGAATCAAATTCAGTAGCATAAAACCATTAGAATCAAATTCACTCTTATTTTATGTTATACCTACCCATTACCACTGTTACGTATATGTTACTCGTAAATAAATATAAACCTTGCTCTTATCACAATAAAGCCCAATTTGTATGATTCTGATGTACATGAGAAGTGCTCTCCAAAAGCGATTAATTTGCGAAGGCGTGAATACAATTTTCGGCACTCTCTTTAAAAAGGAGTGCCAAATAATAATTTGGAATGTAAGGTACAGGAAAATATTTTCTTGGAAGTTGATTATTTTCATAGACACGTCAATAATTATAATATAGGTATACTATAAAACGGCAGGTGATATTTGTTTAATACGCTTTGTTTTTAAAAACTGTTAGTCCTCGCTTTAAATACTGACAATTTATTAGAGTTTTTTGCGTTGTTTTTGGGTAAGCTGTAGGTACCTATTTTATGGTATTGCTATCAAAGATCGACTAGCCTGGCGCTATACCCCCACGTCATTGAGGGAAAATGGGATTTATGTACCAACCTAGCATAAAAGAATAATATATTAGTCTTATACTCAAAATGATTTGATCATAAATGTATTATTAAATCATTTCTTATAAGCGAGTCTCGATTTCAAATTGTTTTCTTCTACTGATCGAGATTATAGGTAGGTTCTCGCACGAGCCCTTTCTTGTCGTTTACAGTTTAAATCAGATTTTCACGTACCATGACCCGGAATGGATGATTAGATTGGATTTTTATTTTATAACCTACCTTTTCACCCAACTGCGTCTAACCTTTATTCGTAACAATACCCTATTTCCACAAAGGGAATACGATATTCAATCTACATTCTTCTCTCCAAAGCATTTCCTGCTCTCAGAAGCGTTTTATTTATCTAGGGCCTACTTTTTTTTGCACCTAATGAAAATAAACACGGTTCCCGGATAATCACCCTTTCGTGGGAAAACAAAAGGTTCAGAATCTTTTGTACATTTTTGACTTTGGGTTCACATGGAAGAACCATTAAATTAGAGTTTCTGCCATAAGATTATTAGACTGAAATCTTATTAGGCCAGAATCGACTTACTACCATTTAATTTTCGCTATGAACTGTACGTAGATTACCCTTGATCAATCACTTTCCTTCTATATAGACAAAGACGAGGCTATAGTTCTATCTCTTTTCTGTAGGTGTATAGCTAGGTAGCTGTAGAAATATATCTGATTTTATGGCGAGGGCTTTTCTTTTTCGCCTTTCACGTCTCTCGGGAACGATCTGTATTGTTTTTTGACTTGATTGACCGCTGAAAGGATTTGTATTTCCAGGGGATCATGTTTTCAGAGTAAAGATTTTAACTTAGTAGAGAGCTACGTACTTAAGTTTTTCTTTTCATATTCATAGAGGAATTGCAATGTTTTTGCCAAATCAAGCACACGTACTCCACCTAATATATATATACTTACTACTTTACAACCTTATAATTATTTTGTATGTGTTGGTCACCATACTCCTTCTGAACGGCTTGACCGATTTAAATGATTTTTTTTGTGTATACTTTAATCGGTTTCTGGATGGTTTGCATAGGTAGGTACCTACATAATTCGTTTCGGTAGGTGGGCACTGCTTTGCCGGGCTCGACAACGTCTGCATTTTAATATATATACCTACATATATAATATATTAATTTATACATGTCGCTCAACAGATAAACCTTAAGATGGCCTCAACATGATGTTGAACTAATTACTAATGCATGTAGATTATAATGTATGTTTGTCCATAGGTAATAATAGTTGATTAGTAGGGTAGTAGTTTATTATATTATATGAAGTATGTGACTTTCCTGTAATTAAATTTGATTGTCTTTGAAATTTTAACTATTCTATTGATTTGGTTATCAAAATCTCACAACTCAAAGCACATAGGTACCTAAATACTTCATGTTTAAAATAGTTTTGTTACACGTAGGGTTTTGAAATTCTATATATTAGGTATAGCGTAGTTATTCGATATTGTCGATAGACATTCTGGGATTTTTGTTACGCTTTTACGACAAAAAGGAACTTTCACGTAACGGCACTGATATTATTTGTAACACGAGTACACACAGCTGTTATACTTCACAGTTGTTTACTCGACGAAAGAGGCTTTCCATGATGTTTTCCTTAACGGAAACATTCACGTGTCGGAAAATATCAGCGTTTTATCAAGAAAGGGTAACTTTGCACGAATGTGTATCTACGATCAATAGATGCGTATATAAAGGTACACAATCGCGATAAAATTTCGCTATCCGATTTGTCGAAGAAACAAAACTTATTATAGCTTCTTAGCAAGGGCGTAGCGGGGTACGAGCAGGGGACAGCTGTCCCCCTCTTGAAGTTTCCTGTAGGTTTTGATTTCCTTGCGAGTGTCGAAAATTACTTAGACATATTCTTAGTTTGTTTACATCTGCCTCTATTTAATGGGCTTTAATTTGCTATAAGATAGTGATCGGTATCTTGAGTAAAAACCACTCTACTGAAGGGAAGTTTATACTCGTAGGAGCATGAAAAGTCAATCATTAGTTAAGGACCCTAAGTTATCTGTATTTATGTTTTGTTTAACAGAGGGAACTAAATGCTGTGGACTTCAAAGTGTCAGCCGACCTGAAATTTGTGCTTCTGATCTCTGACGTCAGACCCGGGTGGAGGCACGCGCGGCTGGCGCGGTATCACGTCTATGACGTCATCAATAGGTGAGATATACATATATTATTATATTTAATTATAGTATTTTAAAATTAAATATAATAATGACATGACTATGATGAATTGTTGAGTCGCCATCTTGTCATGACGATGATTCAGATTCAGATTCATTTATTTCTCAATATTTTATACATCATAATTACATTGTATTTATGACCACGACATACCTACATAGACAACGAAACAATATCGACACAACAACCCTTCTCCTTGTCGACAATGTTCTCAGTATTATGTCGACATAATGTCGACTCGACATTTCATCAAACGCTTGTTTAGTTTGCAATGTTTACATTGGTGTATCTATGTTTAAAAATATTTTATCTTCTTTCAATCAACAGTCTTCAGAAAAGTTATATTTTTCTAGATACCCTGACTTTAAGACTTTAATAACTCTAGCGCAACCCAATTTTCAAAGGCATTTTTATACCAACATATAAAAATAAACTTTTGGACGATACGATCAAGATATTCTCAGTTCGATGAAAATAATCCTACTCTACTAACTCAGATAACCGGCAGATGACTTATTTTCAATAACAAAGTAAAGACCAACTCACTCTCTCTTTCGTGTTTACAGAAACAAGATTACCATATCGCCTGTGGAGGACGACCGTTCAGCACCGCTACTGCAATACGCCGAGTGGTCTCCCACTGGATCCAGTCTTGTCTTTGTACATGACAACGATATATATTACAAGCCTAAGGTCCTCAAGACTTTAGTCTGCAGGATCACTAACAATGGTGAGTAGTTGTACATTATCAAGTCAATAAGAGGTATGATGTGCGGTTAGAATAAGATATACCGTTGCAGGCACGCTGTAACGCTCTTGATAATATAAAGACGTAGGTACCGATTTAAATTTGAGCTCTTTCTCTGCTACATTCGATTCTGACTGTAGGATCAAATCTCAAGTCTTTTTTCTTTTTTGTTTTGATACCTTTTTCTAATTTTTAATATTTTATCAGTTAGCTTACTGCAATAACATAAAACCATCCTCATTTTGATGTCACCCATTTAACGATTGGGAGTCACAAATAATTAATGATGGTTACCTAATAATGATAATATGGTTAGCCATATGAAACTAAACTATATTATGATCTTCATCTGAGAACTATTTTAATATATAAGGTAGTGGATAACTGACAAAAAAGGATTCATAACGTAATTACGTAAATACGGATCTACAAAAACATTTTTCAATGGTTTATTTCTTACAACTGCGTTGCTTTATATCACACCGATAGAAATGTCACCTAGGTACTTACAAATTATTTCAACCACACATCAAACACTAAAGTAAGTGGCACTAATATACTTAATACGAGAGACCTCTTCAACCATCTTATGACGTAATAAACCTGCACTAATGCACTGGTTAGTACAAGCTTAGTCGCTCCTTGAAAGCATTACAAGTGTATCTCTCGGTGCACGTAATGCCGTCTGTCGCAGGATTTACGATGTCACCGTGACAGATGCACTTGCAATCTGAAATGGGAGAAAACCTTTTAAAAGATTATAGTGCGGTCTTGGGAAATAATGTTCCTCTAAGGGAAAAGGAAAGCATAGTTACAACTGCGACGTTCTAAGCTGACTGCTCAAGTAATATGAAATCTTGGAATGAATAAACTGTAACAGATTTAATTCGCGTATATTATTTTACATGATGACGTCATGAAAACTTCGCAGTTCCCATATTCGTAGAATGACTGTGCTGACGATAGTCTAACGCTAAAGTGACCGGCTTTCGTTAGCTCAGTCGTACTACGGGATATTACAGTAGGAATTCAGATGACGCCTTTGAAATTTTTCGTTAAATATGTACAAACTTAGGTCGCTATATTTTTCTATAAATAAAGTAATTCAATTTTAAAATTGAAAAGGATGATAATGAACGCATCTCAAATATTTCAGCAGGACCACAGAATATATAATAGTACAACTATTATTATTATTTATAATTGTCTACTTGCGGTGAAACTATAAACCGCCTAAATTATTTGAGCAGAAAGCTTACCGACTTTCCGGCACACGTGTGCGAAGTTTATTGTTTAATTTCGTAGGAAAACTCGTAACCACGGCAATAATTGCGGTTGCCGCAACGAATGCTGGCTAGAATTATTTCGGTGTCACCTGTTCTACCTTTGCGGAATACGGAACACGGCATCTGCATAATATCTCGAGCTAAGTTTTAAGTTTGAGAAATATTTGGCAATTCTTTGCGAAAATTTCATGCCATACTGTTCTTACCCGGGAAATACATAAGCTGTTTTTATAACAGCTTTGTAACGGTATTCGTTGTTATAAAGCCTTTGTACAGCTTACATGCCTAGAACTTGTGTGTACTTATGTGTTGCATAGGTGACAATGCCTTTGTTCGAGTACTTGTAGGGTTTCTGCTCGAGATTTCTCGAAGCGGGAATTCCCGGGAAATCTGGCCTTACTCGAGACGGGAAAAATGGCGTCGAGAAATCGAGAAGTCGAGAAATCGCACATCAAAATAATCACGCGTCAATTTTAGATTAAAATGGCCTTCCGTAACACTTTTTCAACGCGTTCTCCTTCACGCTAGTCCCTTGGATTTGGCCGATCCCGATTTTGACTAGGTACCTACTTCCCCCGCTCGCCCCCCTTTAATTTATTGTAGGTTTTTGTTTAATGAAAAATATCAAGTTGATTATTTAAGATTTGCTGTGTTGCGAGATTAAGACTGAAAGACGATTTATTAGTTTGTTGCTAAACTTCCTAATTATTAAATTTTCTTGATTATTTGGATACTATATCTATCTCCCAACAGTCGTAATACCCAAAGTAATAAATGGGTTGTATCTCTAATCATTAATATAAGATTATTAAGTGTTCAAAACATTTCTATATCTTATATATAAAATTCTCGTGTCACAATGTTCGTTCCCGTACTCCTCCAAAACGGCTTGACCGATTCTCATGAAATTTTGTGAGCATATTTCTTTAATTTTTTTGCCGGGCGGGACGAAGTCTGTCGGGACCGCTAGTAGGTATGTATAAACTCTTCAAGAACTACGCAGGGTTTACAGGGGAAGATGAAGAAGAAAATACAGTATTAGATAGGTATATTATTTTAGTCTTCAAGTCAAGGTTCTCATTAATATTGTTACTAGCTTCTGCCCGCGACTTCGTCCGCATGGAACTCCTCCTTTTTTGCAGTCGGTTAATAAGTAACTTTTTTCTTAACCTAACCTAACAACTTTTTTTCACATAACCAAACCTAACCTAATGTATTTTTTTTTTAATAAATAGGTTAGGTTAGACCTTTTTTCACAAAACGTGGATGTTAACCATTACTAAACCTAACTATTTTTTTGACCTAACCTAACCTAACTTTATTTGTCACCAAACCTAACCTAACTTTTTTTTATTTAGGTTAGGTTAGGTTAGACCTTTTTTCACAAAACGTGGATGTTAACCATTACTAAACCTAACTTTTTTTTTGACCTAACCTAACCTAACTTTATTTGTCACCAAACCTAACCTAACTTTTTTTTATTTAGGTTAGGTTAGGTTCAAAAAATTGCGGAAATCTCATGTTTTGAGTGAGCCACAAGCTAGAGGGTAGTTAGATATGTAATTTTATTAACCTAACCAAACTCTCATTTATTTTGCTCATAACGTGGATTTCTTTTTTATCCTAACCTAACCTAACTTTTTTCTTAACCTAACCTAACAACTTTTTTTCACCTAACCAAACCTAACCTAATGTATTTTTATTAAATAGGTTAGGTTAGACCTTTTTTCACAAAACGTGGATGTTAACCATTACTAAACCTAACTTTTTTTGGACCTAACCTAACCTAACTTTATTTGTCACCAAACCTAACCTAACTTTTTTTTATTTAGGTTAGGTTAGGTTAAAAAAATTGCGGAAATCTCATGTTTTGAGTGAGCCACAAGCTAGGGGGTAGTTAGATATGTAATTTTATTAACCTAACCAAACTCTCATTTATTTTGCTCATAACGTGGATTTCTTTTTTATCCTAACCTAACCTAACTTTTTTCTTAACCTAACCTAACAACTTTTTTTCACCTAACCAAACCTAACCTAATGTATTTTTATTTTTATTAAATAGGTTAGGTTAGACCTTTTTTCACAAAACGTGGATGTTAACTATTACTAAACCTAACTTTTTTTTTGACCTAACCTAACCTAACTTTATTTGTCACCAAACCTAACCTAACTTTTTTTATTTAGGTTAGGTTAGGTTAAAAAAATTGCGGAAATCTCATGTTTTGAGTGAGCCACAAGCTAGGGGGTAGTTAGTTATGTAATTTTATTAACCTAACCAAACTCTCGTTTATTTTGCTCATAACGTGGATTTCTTTTTTATCCTAACCTAACCTAACTTTTTTCTTAACCTAACCTAACAACTTTTTTTCACCTAACCAAACCTAACCTAATTTTTTTTTTTTATTAAATAGGTTAGGTTAGACCTTTTTTCACAAAACGTGGATGTTAACCATTACTAAACCTAACTTTTTTTTTACCTAACCTAACCTAACTTTATTTGTCACCAAACCTAACCTAACTTTTTTTATTTAGGTTAGGTTAGGTTAAAAAAATTGCGGAAATCTCATGTTTTGAGTGAGCCACAAGCTAGGGGGTAGTTAGTTATGTAATTTTATTAACCTAACCAAACTCTCGTTTATTTTGCTCATAACGTGGATTTCTTTTTTATCCTAACCTAACCTAACTTTTTTCTTAACCTTTTTTTTTTTTTAATATATATATTTTTTTTAATATAATTGGTGATCAAAAAATAGCGATGTTAATGAATTTGAAGTGTTTTTTTCGCCTTATATTCATGATTTGTAAATTTCTCGAGATCCCGGGAATTCCCGGGAAATTTTAGTCGAGAAATCTCGTGCCCCGAGAAAAAAAATAGGTCGAGAAATCAGAAACCCTAAGTACTTGCCTCCACTTCATTAAAATTTTAATCTTATGGCAACACAAGGTATTTATAATATGTATTATAAGTGGAAAGCAGCTAACGTTGCATAATATAATAATTAGGTATAGATTAATTAAATAGTAACACTGAAACCACTATTCAATGAGGGCCACCGCGTGTCAGAAATCCGCTAGATGCGCTAGTGTAGAATGAGGTCCAGCTGTCATGTACCACCAATCACAGGCCAGTAGCTTGCCTCTCATTGGTAGAACATGACAGCTAGACCTCATTCTACACTAGCGCATCTAGCGGATTTCTGACACGCGGTGGCCCTCATTGTAGTGACCTTTGGATGTCCATAAGACATCTTATCAAATGGAATAGGTTTTGTAAAAAAACTGCAGCTGAAATGAGCAAATAGTTCGACAGAGTCATGTTAAAATGTGTAAGGTAGGTAAGCTATTAACCTTAAAATATTTTAACAAATTGTTAAGTTGTCATCAGACAATGTCGTTGATCCTGGTGGTCAGCAAGTTGAGGTTGCCAAATATCGAAACCACTTCGTTTACAATGGAACTATCTCTCAATCTCAATCAAAAATCGATCCAACTTCATATCGCGTATAACAGTTGCATCTTCTACATTATTGCCAACAGGGGTGCCAGGGACAATCTTCAACGGTGTCCCTGACTTCCTCTACGAGTCCGAGGTCCTCCGTTTGGACAGGGCGCTGTGGTTCAGCCCGGACGGGCAGACCTTGATGTACGTGACGTATAATGATAGCCTGGTGCATCAGCACAAGTATCCGTGGTACGGTCTGGATGAGCAAGAGCCCCCGGCGTACCCAAGTATCAGGACTTTGAGGTATCCGAAGGTGAGTTTTGTTTAGTTAATCTGTAAAAGCACTACTCACTATAGGGCATAGGGCGGATAGGTGTCTAAAACTTCCTTAACAAAATCTCGGCTTGCTTATTTGGAATTAATTCACACGGAATCACAAGATGGGCAGACAAAAAAACAGTCTGGTCTGGCACAAAAAATGCAGTATGCAGTAGGAACCTACTAAAGTTAAATTTATTATCCTCTAAGCATTCCCAAAAAAATATCCGAATTGACATAAAGTAATGAAGCAGGCAAAATAATTGGGACCTACTGAATATTATCTGCAGCTTACATTAGATTAAAATCATTCATTGAATGCTATTACCTACATGGTGAGATCATCAAAGAAAATAAACGTTTAGTTCAATTAAGTACCTATATACTTAACCAAAACTATAGGTGCCTACAAAAGTATAAACAAATTATCAATGGAAATAAATTATTATCTCGGTCGTTTAAGTAATTTTAAGGTACTTACCTGAAATTATTTTCAGGTAAACACGAACAATCCTGTGGCGACAGTTTATGTAGTGAGTCTGAAGACTCCCAAATACCTGTTCCCACACGCCATTCAGTTCACATCGCAGATTGACAAAGGTAACTTTCAGAAATTAGCAAGTTAAGTTTTCGAAACACACCATTTATAATAATTTCAGTTCTTGATAATTATAATGTAAAATTGTGAGTTATTAAAATGTAATTTTTTTTAGCACCCTTAAGAAAATTTAAATACTATTTTCAGACTGGTATGTGCGTTGGAGCGGCTGGGTATCGGAGCGGCAGATTGCAGTTCTGCTGCTGAACCGGCCCCAAAATGTCTCCGTCATCTCTGTATGCAGTGCTGCCAACTACAACTGCCAAGACGTAAGTAACCCCGTCGGCGGGGTTAAAGACGAACGCGTTGTTTAAAAACTGTTTGTCGCTAAGGCCTACTTGAGCGTAAACTACCTACTAGGTACTAGAAATTCTAATTTATTTTGTACTAGCGGCCCCGGCAGACGTCGTCCTGCCCGTCCGATTGTTTCGTCAAAGATCTGTCGAAGTCTTCTGTCACTTCTTCATAAGGCTTCATATTTCCCCGTTTTTTTACACATTTTCCACTGTTTCTTCGCTCCTATTGGTTGCAGCGTGATGTTATATAGCCTAAAGCCTTCCTCGATAAATGGTCAATCCAACAAAAAAATAATTTTTGAATTCGAACCAGTAGTTCCTGAGATTAGCGCGTTCAAACAAACAAACAAACTCTTCAGCTTTATAATATTAGTATAGATACGTAAAAATTATTAACTTATTCTTCTTTCAATTTCTGATACGTTAGCGGTTATTTGCAGTGGAATAATAAATATAACGGTCTTAACTCGCCTAGTTATATTCATTTTATATACATCGTTTAGAAAATTTTACAGTTCTTGTTCCTTTATTTTGGTAGTTTGGTTTTTCCACCATTTAAGACATCCGAACACTACGGATATTATTTATTAGGAAAGATCAATCTGGAGAAATAATGTAATAACATTACTCCTTAAATTGGGTATAAAATAAACTTAATTTTTTATACAACTTCACATTTAGCGCCAAGTTTAGCTTTCTGATTACCGTAATGGAGAGTAATGATGACTGAACGTTTTTTCATGGCGTCGGCCATTTTTTCCGACGAGTATATTATAATATCCGGGGATGCTTCAGATAAATGATATCGCGGCGCGGGGATGAATACTTTGTCATTATTTAACCGTGACGCGGAAATTTGAAAAATACTGATTATGATTTCAATTTTGTTTTTTTTTACTTCACTGAGTTCCAAGTCTAATACAGTCTGCCGATAAAGTTACCATCAATCTTATTGACATGTTTATTTGGAGAAGTTAATTAGGAGGATTAATTTGGTATATGACGGTATATCCTGTTTAAATGTTTTCGTTTGGCCCTATAGCTTTTTATAAGCCTTTTAACGTTCATTAACTCACTGAACACTGTACATAGATTTGAGTCATACCTTTTAAAGACACGACATAAATTATAAAGTCGTAAAAAATATCTACTTAATTGACTCAGAGTAACTTTACATACTTAAAGCGCCACAATGACTTCTACGTTCTAACCTATTTTATTAGATCATAAGAGACGAAACGGATGGGTCTCGGTGGTCGGGTCTCGGCGCCGAACCGTCTGATCCTGACTGCGGATGGTGTGGAGGTTCAGCCTTACTAGGGGGGAGAGCTGGACTCTTCACCACGGCCCCCGTGGCTGACCAAGGAGGCAGCTGGCGACATGCCGTCAAAGTTGGCAGCGACGGCAAAACTTCCATCACCCAAGGACCCTTTGAAGTCACCCAGCTGACCGGATGGGATGAATGGAGGCGATTGTTGTGAGTATTAAGTTGAGATTAAATTCTAAAAATGCCTCCCTCCCCACTACATTGCTATGTACTTACATCTCTATCTTTTGATTTGACCCCCATAGCATAGATGCATCAGTTTTTAAACTTTTTTTTTTAACTTGCAATGAACGTAAGTATGTACAGGTGACATCTTCCAAATCAATTTTGAAGCAGAGACATGACCTCATTCTAAAACCAAATTAAAGGGATTACAAGGGGGTTAAAAACCAAATGTCTACAAATATACCCGAGTGGGGTATCAAATGAAAGAGGATCACATGTACATCTAAAATTATAAAAGCGGGATTCAATTTTAATTTTATTTAACACCTAATACGTCCTTGCAAAGTCGTCATTGATTCATTAATTGTGTTTAACTTGATATTTTTTCCCGAGATGATGTGGAACGAACTTTGTCTCGCAGGTACGTGGTAGGCACAGCTCCAGAGAAAGCCGGAGAACGGCACCTATACCGCATAAAGGTTCCAGCCGAGAGCGGTGCGTGGCCAGAGCCAGCACACTGCATTACTTGCGCCGATGTGGAACCGTTGCCTCCTGACTCTACTCGGGAACCTACGAGTGAGGAACCACAGGTCGGTTTTGTAACCTTTCTTTTCTTTTATGTTTTGGTCTCCTTTTTAAATATCGTGGCCAAGGTAGTCAAATATTTAACGCGCAGTAGCGATGTGATTTGAGATCCTTTGCTACGGAATAGTTTTGATACCTGAATTTTCGAAAACTTTACAGTTTCCATATTGAGCTGTCGAATTGTAATAAATACTAAGTTAAAGACAGCAAAATAAAACAGAATATACGAAAAATAAAAATCCGTGATAATCGTTTCGTCCCAATCAAAATTTATAACCGCGAATCCAAGAAGTTATTATTATTATTGTAAATGTTATTTCCAGTTGGAGATGGAGAATGTGACGGCATCATTACCCGCATGGCCGACGTCTACCGTCCTGCCGCACGTGTCCCACGAGAACGACAGCCTCCCGGCCGTCTGTCTGTACAACCGGATCCTCTTCAGTCGGAACTACTCTTATTACGTCCAGGTACGATCAGGGCCTACTTATGTTTATCTAAAGAATTGATACATTTATGTACTCAGCAACATTTACACTAATATAATAAAGAGAAAAGATTTCATTGTTTGTATTGAATAGGCTCCAAAACGACAGGATGATTTGAAAACTTCTTACACTGTTAGGAAACTACATTATTCCCGAGTGACATAGGCTATATTATATTTTAAATAAAAATATGGACCTGTGCCAAGCCGTGTACCTACATATATCTAGAAAAATCAGTGACCCTAGTTAGGTCATAAGGGTAACAGACCTAAAAATTTTAAGAACTTAAAGAACTCTTAGTACAAATGTATTTTTTTTTTTAATTTTCCAGGAATGCTTGGGTCCCGGCCCGCCAGCCATCTTTCTATGTTCAGCATCGGGCGAGCGCCGCGCCGTCCTGTGGGACGGAGCGCCGTTGCGGCATAAGTTCTCGCAAATTGCAGTGCCACAGGCGAAAGTGTTCAGAGTCGAGGTAAGTAAGTGATAGGTACCTACTATAAGGAGGCCTACAATTTAAACACACTTTTTAACCGACGAATGAACCGGAAGAAGTTCTCAAGTCGACGCGTATATTTTTATCGACTACAAAAAATAACAGACGTTACAACAAAAACAATAGGTAGACGTTATTGTTTCTTTTTTTCAATACGCTATTGTTTTTGTTGGTCGATTCGTTTACTGTTAATGCCGATTTTTTTTATTTCCACGGGAACGGGATAAAAATCCTATGTCCGTCTCCTGGATCTATCCAACATCACCCAACCCCACCAGTTTTCAGGGGAGTTTTTTTTATTCTACAACAAGACTTAGGTAAATCTTACCTCTAGATAGTTAATGTATTAAGATATTAATTTTCTGTTTTAACTTGATTTCAGGTGCAAGCGGGTCGAGAGGCGCGCGTGCGTCTTTACTTACCACCCGGCTTCAGAGAAACCGATGACCTACCATTACCGCTGGTTTTACACGTGTAAGTAGTTTTATATAAAAAGGTATTTTTGATCGAAGCGGAATCCAGTAGTTTTTTATTTAAACTCGATGAATTCTGACAACATATTTAGCGCGAATGCATTATGTCGTTGCATTAAACCGCAATTCTTGATGTACTTTGCTTATTTCCTCAATATTCAGAACAAGATTGATGGCCGACGAAACGCCTGTGGAATGACCCGTAGCTACTGCAAAACCAGTGCTATAAAAAAGCCTTAATTAAAGTCCTAGTTTTCTAACTGAGGTGTAATTACCCCCGCCGGGGGTAACATTTCGCTGCTTTTCTAGAATAGTGTCACAACTCGAAATGTACCTATAACCATTTTGAATTGATATTTATATGTGACGGTTTACAATCTAAAATGGAGTAACAAATTATTTCGAGTTGTGACACTATTCTAGAAAAGCAGCGATTTGTATTTCGCGGTGTAACAATCAGCTGGTTGTAGCGCCGACTAGCGCGCAAGTTCGTCGTTGGGACGAAAGGTAAAATCAGTGACCCTAGTTAGGTCATAAGGGTAACGGACCTAAAAAGGTTAAGAACAATGACGGCTTTTAGTCTTATTACACGAGTACTTATTAGTGTTTGAAAACGGTTCGTGGGTAATATGATTTTGTATTTGCAGGTCAGCGGAGCCGGGCGGACAGCTGGTGACTGAGCAGTGGCGCCCAAACTGGGGCTGGTATCTCGCCGCCGCCAGGAACTTCCTCGTCGCCGAGATAGACGCTAGAGGCTCGGGTGGGCAGGTGAGAGATATTATAAACGCGAATGTTTGTAAGAATGTATGGATGTCTAGATGTATGTTTGTTCCTCTTTCACAAAAAATTAAAAGAAATTTGAAATTAAGTATATAAGTTGTAATACTACCAAAATGATCTATGTAAAAAAACAAGCTTCCTCCCGCGACTTCGTCCCCGTGGAATAGTTACTGCTCGTCCCCTATTGGTCACTTCTGAAATGGCAAAGTTTCATACTAACTCCTTCAGGGTTGAATTTTCAAAAATCCTTTCTTAGTGCTCCCTTACGTTTTAAAAGGTCACTTTACCTACCTCAAAAATGTAAACAATAACTTTGCTCATTTGTCTTGTTTCAGGGAGAAGAACTTAGAACAGAAATCTATCACAAACTCCTGTCGGTTGACGTTGAAGATCAAATAGCAGTCTTATCGTAAGTTGATAGCACATTATGCATAATAATTTAGGAATAGTCTCAAAGACGTGTACCTGTATAACCTATACCTACTATGTAATACAGGCGCTATATATATAGATAGGTACCTATGTAGGGTGGATCTTCGAGCGTTTGAGACGCCGTCATTATCCTCTACATCTATATTTAAGAACAGAGTCAATAAGTAAAGAAAATTTGAGTGATATTATCCCCCGGTACTGTTACAAATACTATTTCAATCGATACATACCTAATAATATTATTTGCAAACATTATAGATATAAAATAATATAGATGTAGAGGACAATGATCCACTCTGTAATACCTGCTATAATAATATCTATTTAGTGTTCGTTATAATGATAACATCAAGCTCTATATTTCCTGCAGATACCTACGCGACAACTTGAAGATGGTGGACGGTAGCCGCGTGGGCGTGTGGGGCGCGGGGTACGGCGCGGGCGCAGCCGCCGCGCTCGCCGCCGACGACGCGCGCAACGTCACCCGCTGCCTCGCCGCCGTCGCGCCGGTCACTGACCTCAGGCATTTCAGTGAGTACCTCACCATACATGTGAAGAAAATAACACAATACTTTATCTAGAATGTGAAAACGAATAACTGTTAAACTGTATTGCCAATAATTATTTAGCGTTAAATTAGTATGGCCATCCGTCTGGGATTTTTATTTGAGGGAATTTTTAACACAAAAGTAAGTTTTGACTGAATTACTTGTGCCTAACGATTAAAACCGGTAAAAAGACAATCAAAATAGCATAATTAGGTACCTACCTATGTAAAAATACCTTTATGTTACACTATCGTCAACTCTGCTATGCATAGGGAATCCGTTAAATATACCTTTGGGCCTAGACAAAGTGCCAACGTTCAACGTTAACGCTGAACGTTGGCACCAAAATGTATGGGATTTGACATCCGCGAACGACTGTCACGTACGTCACAAACGTCCGCGGATGTCAAATCCCATACATTTTGGTTGTTTCGTTTAACGTTAACGTTGAACGTTGGCACCTTGTCTACACACCCTTGTATTCCAATAAACCTATTGATTAATCATTTAGATTCGTACTGGACGGAGCGGTACACAGGCTACGGATCCACGTGGGCGGGCGCGCTCGGCGTCAGCGCCGTGTGGCGCAAGGCCGGCAACCTGCCCCCGAGGAGACTGATGCTGGTGCACGCCACTGCAGACCTGGCGGCGCCGCAGGACCACGCCTTGGCACTGGCGCGAGCTCTGATAAAATCTGGAGCAGTGTATACTCATCAGGTACCTATAGCAACTTTGTGTGCGCGAGGGCAACCATCAGCTGGTAGTTGTCTCGAACGCTAAATTTCAAAGTTATACATCTGAACAGTGTAGCAACGACTAGCGCGCAAGTTTGTCGTTGGGAGGAGGGGTAAAATTAGTGACTCTAGTTAGGACATAAGGATAACGGACCTAAAAGGGTTAAGAACCACTGGATTAAAGTGAGATGACAGACGCGTGAGACGCACCTCTTAGAGAAAAAGTGTTGAAGTAGGTACGTTTTGTTTCTTGGTGGCCTTGGTTTGCTTTTTCGACCGAGTCATTCCAGTTATATAAATCTTTGACGATATTTTAACACATAACTCCGCTTTTCCTTAGATATATCCCGATGAAGGCCACAATTTTGAACGTTCATACATCCATCTCCACAAAGCCATGGAACAGTTCTTCGACGAATGCTTCGGTCCTGTGGAAGTAGTCGACTGGGACGTCAGCGGTGTGGGGGGACTCTTCCCCTTCCGGGACTAGTGGGGGGCTTGCCCCTGCGATGGGGGAAACTCACCCCTGCAGTAATATTGGGGCGAATTTGGGGAAAACACGAAGTGAACTTGATGTGAAGGGCTAAGTACCTAAAAGACATTTTGAGAAATACGAGCTGCTTAGAAATACTGTCATCACTCTCATCACACTGCTATAGTAAGTATGTACTTAAATAACATCATAACAACCACGTAAAGTGTAATGAAAGTAGCAACAATTACTTACAGATAATTATATCAAAACATGTATTAAAAATTTCTAACGCTCGATTTAGCCTGACAATGTTTTAAAATATGTATATCTGATGAAAATGTCGGTTTTTAAGAAATTGATGTTTTAGTAATTTTTTTACCTTTAGAGGTAAGACCGCCTCGGGTTTGTAAAAAACCCTATAATTAATGTGGCATGCGTAGATTTAAAGTTAATTCAAGTTATGAGCCCATTTATTATTATTTTTACATAAATATGCATTGGAATTTAATTTTTTTTAATATAAGTTAAACATTTACCTAGGTACCGTATCTAGTGTGAAAGTTAATGTTTGGTATAGGTAGTACGAAACTTCAAATCAAAACATTTACTCCTCCTGTAAAACATATACCCACCAATCTATAAATCAACTAGTAAATTCATTTAAAAAAGTTTAGTAAAAGTGTTCATTAAAATCATAAAGTTATTGGGTGAAAAATATATTTACCTAGTTAATAATCTATACCTACCTATCTATTTGGAAAAAATATAGGTAGGTACCTACGTAATAAAATTTAAAAAAGACGTGCTGGTTGCTTTTATAATAAAAAAAAAAACCTACTACTGATAATATATTATGGTTATAATACGTACTTAGTACTAATATATTTTGTTTTTCGAAACAAACTGGATATATTGTTTCGTGCAGGTAAATTTATATATTTTGATGCGTTGAATTGTGGACCAAACGATCCAATAAACATTTTTTTGTTTATTAATGCTTCATTTCTTTAAATAAACTTAAGCCAAAATATAACTTCCAAAAGTGAAGATGGTTGGAAAAAGATTGAATGATTTGTGTGATAAATATTTAAGTAATTATATATCAACGGCTGTTTAAATTTATGAATAAGAGATACAGACATCTAAGAATACCAATATTCAGTTCAAAATTGGCAAAAGATGTTCATGACATATTTATGTCATTTACAGATCAGACGATCAGTATACTTACTTACACAAAGCATGAATATTTTCATTATAAATGATATCCTTCTCCAAAATGTTCTATTGAAATAAACCGACTATATTCTGAAGCCTAACACTAGACTCTATTGTGTAACAATAATAAAAAAACTTGCGATGGTTAAAAATTAAAATAGATATTTTAAATATAAATGTACCTAGTATTTTATTATATGTGTAATTCGAAAATCGGGTTTGTGAACAAATCATGTACCTTAATTAAATAAAATTCTATTCATATTTGAATAAAGACATAATGGTTCACTGGCTCGATTAGAGGAGTAAAAACTCCGGAAAATTTTCTTATGATTATTGTAAGGAAGGAAATTCTATATTTTATCGTGTAAAGTATCAAAATCTTTATCTATAATATTATATTTCTATGTCGCTTTCAATGTCATCGTAAAATAGCTTTAAATATAGTGAAATCCCCTGAATCCCTCACTAAAGTGTCTGGTTAATTACGTTGCAATAACGCAAATGAAAATACTTTTAAAAAAAGATACTCCAAAATTTGAATACCTACCTAAAGCATTTAAAATCATATTGTTTTGATCTCCTAAGATATCATTAAAGAAGCTTACTTCTATTTAATATTATCACGCAAGTACTTAATTTTAGAAATAGGGTAAGTCAACCCTTCCGATATTTTGGAGTAACTTGATCCATTGGTTTACATACATCTTACTACTTATTCTTAAGTTAAAATATTCTAGTCTTGACTCTAGTCATTTAAAATAAATTGAATATTAATTTTGTTAATTTGAACTAAGTACCTATCTCTAATAAATTAATATTAGGTGTCAGTCTTTAAATTCCTAAGCTATCTTAATTGAATTACGAAGATTTTGACTTGTCCTAAATGGTATGTTTTGAGGATTTAAAAAAATATGAAGAGGTAAGTAATTACCAATATTAAAAACAACTTTCTACCAGAAAGAATCCAATTTAACTACGTTCAACAAATACGCGTCATTATTATGTATACATTTCAAATATTAAAGAGAATCTATTCTAATAGTGTGTATAGATACGTAAAGCGATATATGTTCATATATACCTACATGTTATATGTCTTAATACAACGCTCAGTGGATGAATAATTGTTTAAATTTATGTTAAAAATGTTGTTTCATAAAAAATTGTTCCCAGAAATGGTTTTATTTTGCCTTTGATCAGATTTACACACAATACCACTAATATAGCTCTGGACGCAATTTCCGGCACCGAGGTATACTAGGTAGGTACCTAAATTACGATTTTGACAATTCAAGGTGGCGCCTACAGACAACCTGTCAGCAACTTAACCAAAGACGGATCTAGGAGAGAGGTGATGGAAATCATTACCGCCCCTGGGATAGTAGCAGACTAGTAGTAGAGTAACTCGTTTCGAAAGAAGAAAAAGAGAAGACTTGATTTCGTCATTTGGTTAAAGATTAATATTATCTTATAACTAGTTGTCCCGGCAGACTTCGTCCCGCCCGGCAAAGAAGCAATGTAGCGGCATTAATCAATCGATTTGACAGCTGTCATTGTTGCGTTTTGTTATACTATTTTTAACAAATGAGCTAAATATTTTTTTTTACTGGATCGGGATGAAAAGTATCCTATGTCCTTTTCCTGACTCTAAGCTACCTCCCCGCCAATTTTCAGCCAAATCAGTTCAGCCGTTCTTGAGTTATAAACGGGGTAACTAACACAACTTTCTTTTATATATATAGATAAGTTTCAATATTGTCTGCTAAAAAGAACAGATTTTAATAACATAACATCTTTGCGTGCTGACTGTTGTGATTGAGATTGACCTCAATCTTAAGCAGGTACTCTAAAGTAGCTACCGCCGTATTTGCCGTATCAATTATACGGGGCCCCCGGGCCATGAAAAAAAATAAAAACATTCTTTTTAGAACAATTTTTACCATATAATGGCCTCCAAAAAAAATATTTATACGTGGCCCCGACAAGGCACGCTACGCCACTGATCTTAAGTATATGTATGTAGGTTCCTTTTACGTTGCATAATATATTTAGTTTCATGTCTCTTTTAATAAAAAATCTATACCTATCAAATTCCCAAATATATCCAATTCTCGTGTCGCAGTGTAGTCTAATGAAAGAAGTATATTGATTGGAATCACGTTTTATTATCTTACAGAGATACTTCGCTTATATTACATTTGTCTACTCTATCGCCCGAAGTTGACCAGCTTTAGCACCAAGCCCATATCTGGAAAAAAATATATCTATGTCAACAGTGTTTTAACACTTAACAAAATCAAGAGGTAGGTTTTAACAAGTGTGAGTCACTACGCGAAATCGCATTTAAATGTGCCGACTTAGTTTTTAATAGAGTAACGACGACGTATTTTGTATTGTTTGAGTGCTTGTAATATTATTTATTACTTTTATTAACAATATTTAGAGGTGTAGGTACAAATAGCGAAATTTATGCTAAAAGGCATTCTCTACCAGTCAACCTCTGAGTCATTAAGAAAGCATGTGTAGGTACTAGACACCTTGTATTACTAGAAATCAAATACATATAAGCAAATAAAAAAGCACAATTGTAATAGAGTTTTAAATTTTAGTATTTTATATATTATTATGTAATTAAAATAGATATTTAAATATAAAATAAAAAATAATCGCCTTAGTAAGGTCAGAAAAAATATAATACGGTAATATAATTATATTGAGGACTCACCGTGCAGCAGTTTACTTCCAGCGGTTGTTCTCGTAGTCCCACTTGGAGGCGAGTCCGTCTACGGGGTTTATCTTCAGGTCCAACATACGTTTCAGTTGGGCCTTCTGCTTCTCATCGCTGAAGGTGTCGGGCAGCGGGCTGTACACTGTGAAAACACATGTACATAATATAGAATTTTTGAACAGCGCAACAAACCAAGGATTGGAACAATTTTGTCAGAGAAGTGCCCTTTTTTGGAGGATTTTATATGCAATCTCTTCTAAGTATCTGTCTGACTAAGGAAATTAATAAACTCTAGTGATGAAGAGAATTTCATTAATAGGGATATTGTCTAGATTCAAAAAATATAACTCTATTTGATAAGTGAGATAACTATTAAAATTATTACTTTACCAAACTTTAGGGGTTTGTGACTGAGACAACAAAATTTTTTTAGTTATCTAGTTGTTTTCACTTACCAAACAGCTTCATTCCAAAGTAGATCCAGACGGACATAGACATGAGGATGAGACCCCAACCGACGACACCCTTCCACTCTCCAGTGGGTGCCTTGAACTCCGCGAAGGTCTGGCAATAGGAGGCACGGTATAGAGCTTTCTTCTCTTCAATAGTAAGCTTACGCCAGTCTCCCTTTTCCTTCTCACGGAGAACCTATAAAAAGAAAAAGTAATGTTGTAATCATCAATACATCTAATTACTAGCTTCTGCCTGTAACTTCATCTGCGCATAATGAGTATTTTACATAATATTGTTATAAAATATAGCCTATGTTATTCTGGTGTATAAGCTAAATTTATGGTAAGGTTTCATCAAAAACCATTCAGTATCTTTTGCGTGAAAGAGCTGTTGCTAACATACTAATACATTCAAACATCCATACATTCTTACTAACTTTTGTCTTTAAAATATTATATAAACTTAAAGTAAGTAGTAAAACAAGTAAAGGCAGTATAAAAAGATTTTCATTTAATATTTACCTTTACATCAGGAGTATCTGGGCGGAAACGGACAGCAGGCAGGGGGAAGTCAGCCCTGTCCACATAGTTGGGCTGACCATTGAAGCCATATCCAACCCATTCACGGTTTCCAATCTGCAGGCAAAGAGAGTGTGAATTTTTTAAATTTAATAAAGTTATGAAATTTGTTTCTTATTTGATTTCATAATCCAACCAGTTTGAATATAAGAAAAATGACACAATACATGTTTGACATTTTTAAGCTTGAATATAGAAAAAATGGAAGACTAACAAATTATTTATCCTACTTTTAATGAATACTTAAACACACTTGGCCAGCTAGTGGGCCTTTACTTCATAACTGAACAGTAGGCAAGACCTTATAAATTCAAATAATGATAGTCAATAGTTACCTTGGCAAGCTCGCTCATGGAACGGGTGCCAGCAGGCACGCGGACTGCATCTAGCAGTGCTCTGCGCATCAGGAAATTTGCCATGTTCCTGGAATATCATATACATTATGAACAAATGTACATTTTAAATCGAATCAGAATATTCTATATAATTTATAAAACTAACCAAAATTACTCAATTAACTCAGGTTAACTTGATTTTATTCTTGTATTCAGACACAATAATAAAATCAAGTTGCATTTATGATACATACTTATGATTTTTAAGTAAGTAAATATTTTACTGCACATTGCTATAAATGCATTTTTTCCTAGAGATATGTTTTCCTGTTAAATAACTGTTTATCATCATGTATTAGGTCATACAAAGGATATTTGCCTGAGTCTCATATGATTTTATGTCATGGCAACTTTGAAAAGTGACCAACAAACTTAAACTACTAGAAGTAACAAGGAAAACAATAAAAATAATCAACTTGGTATTGGTATGGCCAAGACAACAGAATTAATAAATCGAATATTTTAAAGTAATTTAGAAGGCTAGGTATTAATAATTAAGGATAGGTTATAGATAATTATTTACCAAATGATAAGGTTACGTTATGACAATCAATAGCACGAGTTACATAACGTGAAACTGGCTGAAAACGATTGAAATCCGATTCTGATTTATAGAAAAATATACATGACGTATTGAAATGATGTTCATTTCTTAAAAAAAATGCTATATCCATGGATTTAATGATAAAATGATAATAAATTCGAATTTAGATCGGCACTTAACAAATGACAATTGTCATTACATACTTACCTCCTAATCAAATAATGTTATTGCGAAAGTACTAAAACCACTCACAGATCACTAAAAAGATATAATGTTATTAAAATCTTAACTAATTTACCTGGAAAGTTTAATTCCTCTTCACGTGAAATATTTTATCACCACCCAATACGACTGAAAAACTGACACCTGGTGGTGTTTTGAGGAACTAAATTGACGTTTCGTTTTATGATAATTATTTGAGAACTTAACAATCTAAAAAAATTACAAAAATAGGTACTTAATAACAAAAAAAATCGATTGATCTATCACACGTAAACCCGATATATATTTTATTATTTTAATGCCATCTAGGGTAATAACCACGACGCACAGTCAAACTAGATTTTAATGTATTTCATATGGCAACATTTTCGTGTTATTGACACTACTAAATAAACTTTATTAACGCACAGTTCTTTATTTAAACCAAAACTTTTCCGCATCTAAAACTAAGAAGATACCTACCGAAGTTCAACATCGGCACTAAAAAGAAAATAAAGTACCTATTAGCAGATACCAAATGTATTATTTTTTGAATAACCTTCGAACAAAAGCATTCTCATTTAACTAAACTAGGTAGCACGAATAAGTTTTTTGTTTTGTGATTAGGGGGATATTCTAAAGCACTGATAGGTGTACATAGACTATAGAGCTTTTGTAAGTAACTGCGTTGCTTACCTATACCAGGGGGGCTAGACAAGTGCCCAACGTTCAACGTTAACGTTAAACGTTAGCACCAAAATGTATGGGATTTGACATTTGTGACGTACATGACAGTCGTTCGCGGATGTCAAATCCCATACATTTTGGTCCTAACGTTTAACGTTAACGTTGAACATTGGGCACTTGTCTAGGGCCCCAGGTCAGTCATGGACTTCTGACGTCTTTAGTACCTAAGTAGCTACCTACTTAAGTACAAGAGGCTAAATGTAGATACCTATATCATCTGAACAGTCTTCCTACACTTATAATTTTCATAGGATTTCCGATTTAGTTAAGATCGGACACGGGTTAACACCGTACGATGTGAATTTACGCCTAATCTGGGAGATTTTTAGTGCTGGCAACATGACATAACGCGCCACACCATAGTGCCATGAAAATTACCTACATGTTAAAGAGAGGGCATTGGTATTCCTTAAGATGGTTCTTAGAATTTACGATCACTTCATTTCATGCTAAAGCTCAATTCCAGGCCTGAGCAAACGGTTAGTTTACGGTTATATATTTTTTATTTTCACTTTAATAAAAATAATAAAACAAAAAGATTTTCTGCAAATGTGTATTCTGACGAAAATAATGTCGTCTTGTTATTTCGTTTCGAATTTATGCTTTGCGTGTTTATTTCCAATGTATCTAAGTAAACTAAACTAAAAAAAAGCAATTTGTTTAAAAAAATGTCTACTTTCTATTGTTTATTACGATTTTGAACTCATAGTTTCAGCTAAAATTTGAATAAGTTCATCCTTAGACAAAATACTAAGATTAGTGGTATTTAGCTTTAGTGTAGTCAAATCTTTATAGTTATGATTCTCTTTATCGGGATTGGCAAGGCTTTCTTTTTCTGATTTATGCACAATGCCTTCATTTTTCTCGAAAGTTTCATCTGGTTTAATCATATCCTTATCCTTTCTTTCCTGGTCAGTTAGATACAGCAAAGTTAAAACAGATTCGTCTATATCGTTACCTTTATTTTGTTTATCATTATTTTCAATCATTTCTATCAGTTTATGACTATCAATTACTTTCCTGTCGTTTGAATTTGAGGAAACGACTGTTTCTATCATTTTTTCTATATCTAAATCTTGATTTTCCTTGTCACCTGTTTCAAATGGTCCACTGTTATCAACTCCAAAGTGATTAATTGGTTCCTTGTCCGCTTCGATTTCCAGTCCAATACTAGAATCTTTAGTTTCTGTTTGGTAATTATTTATCATTCTCAGTATTTCTTCATTATTCTCCTCTTCTTTGACATTTTCGTCATTGTCTGTATATTTGTCAATGAAAATAGCTTCAGTGGTAGGTACTTCATTTAACGATATTTCTACTTCAAGGTTGTCGCTAGCTGCATCAAAATCATCGATCGTGGTGACAAAACGGACTGGAGCAAAGTTTTCTTCATGCTTTTCAGTCACTTTCTCATCGACCACCTCTCTAACTCTAGTAAGGTCTTTAACATGAATATTGTCTTCATCAATTATTTTTTTACCACCCTTGTCCTCATACTCTTCTAGTTCTTTACTTGTGAACATCGTTTGGAGAAATTCTTTAAATAATTGGTTAGAACCGCTTCTCAGGTCATCGATATCAGTAATAGAAATTGGTTTCATTCTGCCACCTCCCAAGGGCTCAATTTTAAAGTTTGTTGTTTCATATTTGTGAGTGACTGGTGGCTCAGGATATGTGAATGGCTGTTTCAGTGTAGTTTTAACTTTACTCCTAGGTACATCCTAAAAAAGTTAAGTTACATCATGAATTTTCATCACCATTGCGTTAGTATGGCTTGAGTTCTATAATTATTCTAATGTTGCCTATGTAGGTATATCAAGAATACTACCTGAAATTCTGTTAGTAGGTACAATCGGCTTCAGAAATATCTAAGCCCACCTAATAACCGCTTACCCCGTAAATGGAAAGTAGTAGTAGTAGAAGATGCTCCAAAAGAGCAATCGTAATACTCGTAGCATAGATTTTATGAATTATTATTTCTATATTTACCATTTCCATTATTTCTTCGATCCAATTGTAGTAGAAGCCAAGTTTGGTAAAAACAGTAGGTGCGTCTTCAGTTCCACACGTAGGGGAACCAAAAGTTACCACCCCCATGAGAATCCCTTGAACAATGCCAGGTCCCCCTACATCTCTCTGAAATTCAGTGGAATTATAGGTACATTTCTTAGGGAGGGTGACGTTACTTTTGAGAAGGAAGCAATTACAATATTCAACTTCTACTTACGTTACATGCACCACCCCCTTTGGATATAAATCCAGCACAAAAGTGTTTCCTAGTAACATATTCCCTGAAAATAAACATGGAATATTTACTTATCAGGTGCATCTTGCAAAAAAAAATTGATTCAATTAAAAAAATCTTACTTTGAATACACATCTTGGCACTCTTTTAGAGGATAAATGTCTAAGACTGAGAACGATATTTTATTACTCCAAGGATTGTGTACCTTATTGCTAGCCTAAATATAAAAAAGAAAGAATAACAAATTTAGTTGATATTGTGTAGGTAAGTAGTTGTTTAATCTTATTAAATTCATTAATAAATTTGTCTCCGTACTAACAGTTTTAGCACCCCATCCAACAATAGTTATGCCAGGTGTTTCACTAGATAACGTTCCGGGGTTTCTGTCAAAGTTTATTTTTTTGACTTTCTTGTTTCTTCTGCTGAAATGTATGTGCCTACGCAGCCTCAGTAAAGCCAAATTGTCCTTCAAACTCTTAGGATTATATTCAGGATGAAAGTAAACTTCTATTATGGGAATAACTTCCCCACCGACGTTATAAAAGTCGCTGCCAACACGTACGGAAAGAAAAGATGGGTTTTCTCGGTAGAAGCGGTTATTGTATGCTCTGAGGATAAAAAAAAATGAAAGATTTATTTCTAAAAACATGGCATTTAATCAGTTATCATGGAAATAATTTCGATTAATCAAAAAGGTAGGTAAGTCTTAGACGATATTATCTTTAAACATATTGTTGCGAAAGTTACTAAGAAAACAAATGTTTGAGGAAAATGTTGCTTACAATTGCACACAGGAACAGGCAGTTATGACCAAATCGGACTTGATGATAGAGCCTCCACACTGGAATTGGTTGAAGATTTGAACACTGGCCATGAACGGGAAGTATTTGATTTTCGTCCTTTGTCCTTTATATATACGACGTCCGCTTAACTCCTGGTAATCTAAATAATGACAAGAATACATTAATGAGCTCTGAGTACTTTATAATTATTATGTTGGGAATCCTTACCCCAAAAATCAACATCTGTAGAATTAAAAGAATCAAAAATTTCATCCCTTTCTGTTATGTTTTCAACTTTATTTTGATCTCCATGAAAATAATCCAGTATATTAGAATTTATATCGCTGTATGTATTATTAACTAAATAAGTTTCTTTAAAATCTGCAAGTTTGCTAAGAAAATCTTCCACGTATCTAACGACATTTTCATCATCGGATAAATAATTTCGTTCTTCAGCTCTGTCTTCGTTTAGCACTTCGTTTATCGCTGCAGTTAAATCCACCGTTCTGTTATCGATCGTGTATTGTTTGATTATTTTAAGTACTTTTTTCAAATTGTCGTAATCTTGGAGAGTTGACGAAACAAAATACTTATGGATTGTTGAATAATCTTTAAGCTTGTGCCTTCCTTTCGTTTTCCTTAACTGGAGGGTAGAAAACAGTTTATTGGTTACGTTGCGAATCGCTGCTTCTGTTTCGATGATGGCGCTAATGTCGATGCTAGGCGATTTGACAAGAGATTCCGTTGGTTTCAATACGGCCAAAAGCGAAAAATAGAAAAAAATAATTTCAGACAACATGGGCAATATAATACTTTCTGAATTGAATTACTTTAGAAATATTTACTTAAGAAGAGCTTTTATGTATTTTTTACTTATTAGAATATGTATCAGTTATCGAAATAAATAGTATTTATTTAATGGTCTCTTTTTGTTTTATGGCATGGGTATAAAATTGAAATTTCGAAATATTGCTTTTATGTTGGTTGTGAAATAAAAAACTTTACTCGATTGTAAAATTTATTGCATATTGACTTAAAAGTACCTAAATATTGAGAAACTATTTATATAACAACATTTTATTAAGTATTATTTTTAGTCACATACAGGTACTATTTATAAAAATTACAAATATGAATGTGAAGACGACAGTACTTTTTTTTCTGATTGGAATATTTGATCATGTTTTCGCTTCAAGTCATATTTACAGTTTATCGAAATTATCTGCACAATATTACGACATAAGTGAGAAAATACATGACGTAATCGATGACATATTCTTATCTTTGAAACTGGGTGGAAACGCCACAAAATCCGAATACTTTGCTGGACTGTTAGAAATGTACAGATATTTAGAATCCGTTATATCGAAAATCCATAAAAAGCATGATGAAATACCGAATATAACTAAAATAAGTATTGATAGTAAAATTGAGTACTATATTTCGAACATTAACAAAGTTATTCAAGATATTGATGAAACTGAAAACAATATGAATCGAACGGAAAATGAAAATGATGAAGAGCATAAGAATAATCTATATTTTTACAAATTGGATGAACGTTCCATGTTACAAGCTACTACTAAAGCAATAATACCAAAGTCATCTGTAAATTTTACCGTTAATAAGATGAAGTTAAGCAAACCTAAGCAAAAAGTGAGACTTCGGAACTTGAAACTATGGAGTAAGTTCAGTAAACAATTATTCCTTATTACTTTATCGAGTTACTTACCTACCTACTTTTCCAATGTTTCAATTATAATCAAATTATAGTATTCGTTTCGTACTTACGTAACAGTTGCATAAACTATTCTTTATTTATTACTACAGGCCCAAATCCATTTTTGAGTAACCGACGAATATTCAAGGGGCACAATGCGTCTATCGAAGATTTTCCTTTTATGGCCAGTATTCATATCCTCGGGATCTTCTCCTGTGCCGGTTCCATCATACACAAGAAACTAGTCCTCACTGCTGCGTCTTGCCTAAACAAGTAAGTTTATACTTTCTATGCATACTTAAAATTTATTAGGTAGATAGGTCGTTGAGCATCGAAACGTTAATGATTTAAACTTTCTAGTAATCGCATTTTGACGGTTTTTTCTTAGGCTCAACCAACGCGGTGAAACGCTTTTCCAAATTTTCTTTTACTTGGTCCATTAAAATTTGTCATTGTGCTCAGATTCAAATCCATAGCGACCAAAAAAAATTGACATTGGCCTTTAAGACCTTATTGGGAAATAGAATAGAACTTAATGCTTTTTATTTCACTATTTTTGGATAGGTCTTTACTTAGCTAATTTTCGAGCATGAAATCCAGTGTAAGCTTAAACATTGTTTTTACAGATATTATCCTACAGTAACAGAATCAAAATCATTCAGGCACGAAGTGGACGTGCGAGTAGGCACTGAATTAACCGATGAAGATGGAGTTCTTATACCTGTTACGGATGTCTTCTTTCACCCACAGTTTGACCCCGATACTCTACAAAATAACTTATTAATCCTTAGAATTGGAAAAGCGCTTAGATTTAAACCTACAGTACTAAGAAGAGTAAGAACAGATACTGCAGCACAAAAATTGCCCCCAGAAGTTAATTATGTAACGGTTCTAGGATGGGGTGCTAACGGAGTAAGTTTTTTGAAATGTTCTCTCAATGACAAACGTGTTATAGTTTTGGTGTCTTTTGGTCCAACTTTATGTTTGCCCATTATTTTTCATCTTTAGATAAATGAAGAAAGAACCTTCAAAAAACCACTCTCGTATGCTTCTTTGGACATTTATGACTTGGAAGAATGTTCAGCTATATATTCTAGGTAAGTAAACCAATTACACAGTTGCCATCACATGTTATTTTATTTTTGAGAGCATTTTTATAATTATTGCTTGTTCTATTTTCAGTGTCTACGTGACATATACCAACGTTTGTGCTGGTTATGTTTCTAAAGGCAGTGGTGCATGTAACGTTAGTACTACTTTTTTAAGATTTGATTATTTATTTATTATATTACCTATTATTAGTAGTGTCCGACCAAAACTTCGGTTTCGGCCGGTTTAAAAATCATGCACGGTTGTAGGTTCAGTTTCGATTAAAAAACAGCTGAAACTTTCTAATTTACCTACCTATTTGTTTCTAGTCATAAGATAAATTTGATAAGTCATTTTATAATTCTTATTTAGAAAGATATAGGGGGACCCGCGATAGCAGACCATACCTTAGTAGGAGTAATAAGTTTCGGCTCACCCCTCTGTGGGCTACCCGATGCTCCCACAGTCTTCACCAAAGTTGGCTACTACGCTAAATGGATTGATACAGTCACTAAACAGGTATTTATTTGCACTAAAACTATAATATTCATAATGAAAGTAAGTACAGATAATATTTTCATCATTTTGTTTATTTCAATATCACAAATATTCGCCCTAAATGTAATTATGCGGGCATTTATATTATTTCCCAGGTGAATTCAGAGAAAAAAATAAAATTAAAAAAGCATCCAAAATTAAACATTCTTGGACAGCGTATAGGAGAAGAGACGACCACTAAAGCACCTGATGATGAAGATAACCCTAAGAATGAAATGCTACCAGAAGATGAAGCGAATGTCCTTACAAACATAATTAAAGAAATTATTGTAAACAAGCAAATAAATGTGACAATAGACAATTTTAATAACAACAATGCCGTTGGCGTGACGCCAATGCAAGCTTTACGTGACCAACCATTATTTAGTGGAAGCCCTGAGTTATTTGACCATCAAAAAACTACAAGGGCCTTCTCCACACCCAATAACTTCGCCATTCCAGAAGTACTAGAAGGAGACATAAATTGGGAAAACTATAAAGACTTTATAAACGAACTACTAAGTACTCATAAACCAACTGAATTAAGCAAAAGATATGTTTCATCGGAACCGGATGATACTACTTCATCGATATTCACAATAAATATTAATAACCCAAAAAGCGTAGAAAACACAATTAGGGAAGTTTCATTTGATAACGCAACATACTATGAATATTCAGAAAATGAAGGGGCAGGGGAATCGTTAGAAAACGAAATTCCGAGTACAACGAATTTAAACCCTATTACATTTTTAAGTGTAACAAAAATGTATAAAAGTGAAATCAACGAAATTGTAGGAGACTATGATAGCGACGATATTACTAATGAAAACAGTGAAAGCGATTATTCAGGCGAAGGATTAACTATTGACGCCAGCCATTTTAAAGGAATACTTAGAGAACACTCTGAACCAAAAGAAAAGAAGGATAATATGTTAATAACTAGAACTACGAGAAGTAAAGGAGCCGCGTGGAGACTAGCTATGAAAAAACTAAATAAGGCTTTAAAGGGAATACCTTTAACGATTGGTGGAAAAATTGTAAAGAGAATTAAAAATAGGCTGTAGTATTCTAAAAGTTTTCTGTAACATAGTAATTTGAAATAATCGCATGAAATTTTAAGATAATTTATATCTGCTGTTTTACCTATTGCTCTAATAAGTATCTAAGTTGCTCTAATAATGAATATCAGAAAAAATAAAAATGACTCAATATTTTAATCTTTATTGTAACGAACTTTTAATAAAACCAATAAAACAAAAACTTTTTTTGTCTAACCTCTTTCCCCAAAATTAACACTGGCCACATATTTTAAACTTGGAATGCCGTGACGTTGTCACTGCTATGCCATCAGTACTGCAATGGCCTTGCTGAAGTCTGGACTAGTGTGGAGGCCACTGGGCCAGTATGTCCGTAGCGTACATGGTCGCTGCCGCACCGGAACGAGAGATGTCGTCGGACATGGCGTTAACGGCAGTGCCAACTACAAAGATGACGCCCATTTTCCATTCCCACCTGTACGATTCAAGGAAAATACTGGAGACGTTTGTGTAAGTTGAATATGGTGATTATTGTAAATGAGGTTCTGACAAAATATAACGTAAGTAAAGTCTAAATAGATAATTTAACCAATGTAAAGTATCTGCGGTATTTAACTACCTACTGTACTTGATTCTTATATACGTACCTAATCTTATAGGTATACCGGTGGTAGTTTTTAGAACGCCATCATCATCATCATCAGCCCATCGCAGTCCACTGCTGGACATAGGCCTCTCCGCCATAACAAATGTTAATCATTTTTTAATGGGTTATATCAGACAAGTGAATTTGGCATATGTTTTAATTTACATACAATTTTGTTAATTTTACAAACTGCTTGTTGGTGGGGTATGGAGCTGCAATTATGGTGTTCTTGCTATTATACAATACCGATGGCAATGTAATACTATGGTACCAATGAGATGATCTGCTGATAGATCCAAGGTTCGGGGAACTTTATGATGGCCAATGCTTGACCAAGGTGCCAGCTTTGCTTGAGTTTTGAGTGGCTCAAATTAATGTATTGAGATAAGGGCAAATACTTCCTTATAATGAACTGTTTCTGGTAGGTATATCAAATAGTAGGTAGGTAATTCTTTGTAATATTTCCTTTTAGGCTCTTCGCGAAAAAGAAAAAGGCGATTGGAAATTACTGTGCTGCGAGGAAAAGAAAGCTTTATACCGAGCATCCTTTTGCCAAACGTTTTCAGAGTTCCAACATCCCACGGGTCAGTGGAAGATGGTGGTGGGTTGCGTCTTCATCACCACCTCCATGACTTTTTGGTTGTTCATGTTTTATCACTACTATGGTTAGTACCAACCCCTTGTTGTATGTGGTTGATTTAGCAGTGCTTATTCTAGTACCTACTACTTTCATTGTACGTACTAAGCACTACCTAACTATCGTAAATAGGTTCGTACCTATTTGCCTTACATTAAGTATATTTTTATAATATACTAGCTTCTCCCCGCGACTTCGTCCGCTTGGAACTCCTCCTTTTTTGCAGTCGGTTAAAAAGTAGCCTATGTCCTTTCTCAGGCTCCAGACTTTCTTCGTACCAAATTTCATTTAAAATGGTCCAGTAGTTTTAGTGTGAAAGCGTAACAGACAGACAGACAGACAGACAGAGTTACTTTCGCATTTATAATATTAGTTAGGATTTACATTAAGTACATTTACTTAATTACAATATATTTTCTTGAAATATTGTTCTGTTTCTCCAAATTTGTTCCGACTATATAAAGTCAATACCTAGTAACTAGGAATTGACTAAAGGACCTACGTTGAAATAGTAGATTTTATTGATATCCAATTTTTTCATAATAATATATATTATTATTATGAAAAAACGCCCATCTATCCGGCTCTCCTGCCGAATATATCATATTTTGAGATAGGTACCTACATATTATTATATGTATTATATTCTGCAGTGGTTCCCACCCCGGGGGTAATTACCTCCGCAGGGGTAAATCAACTATTACATAAGTGTACCCTTATAGAATAGTTGATTTACCACTGCGACTACAATGAATCAAATAAGGAAATAAACTGAATGTAAAAATGCTTGTATTGTTTCTATTTTAAGGTCAGGGTAGCATCAGTTTTCCTGCGGGAACTATCAGGAACCACTATACTAAAGCTACTTATAATTTTGTTACAAATATCGACATTTATAAGTACGTATTTTTGCGTAGTGATCGAGCCGATCCCAGCGTCGTTCTCGAAGGAGTCACAGATGGCTCAATTGCGCCGCATGCTGGAACTGCGGGTGAACCCCATCGATGGACTGTCTTCCCACTGGGATTACGACTATGACCGCTGGAAAGTAAGTCGATGCTTTTCTAGAATAGTGACACGACTCGAAATAATTTGTTACTCCATTTAAGATTGTGAACCGTCACATATACATTTCAATTCAAATGGTGACACATTTCGAGTTGTCACTATTCTAGAAAAGCAACGAAGTAATAAGCAGTGATTGGAATACCTGTTCTCTGTGAGCCTATGATGAATTGTCGACATCTTGTCATGTCGATGTCGTCTCTTAAGTATTTGTTCTGGTCGATAACGAAAAAATATCGACTCTACAAACGTTGTGAACAACGTTATCAATATTATGTCGACAAAGAGTCGCCCGGACGGCTCCGGTTTTCAATAGAAACCGTGATACACTAAAATTTTACAATTTCGGCGTAATAATTTTGAAACAAAACAAAATATTGGTTGGCACATTATTGTAGTTCGTGACCGTCGTGTGACCGAAACAAAAAAGGTTCTAACACACATTATCGTCCTACCTGGTTTTACGTAAAATATTTCTTTATTTCTTTATATATGCATCCATGGTATTTAAGGTAAGTAGGTAGGTACATAGGTAAGTTTCACATGGACCCGGATCGGGTGTTGCATCTTATAACTAATTAGGTAAAACATTCTTAAACATTGTAATAATATGAACAATTTAAACAAAATCAAAACCGTTATTATTTTTACCTACTTGATTTTATTTGATGTCCAAATATTTACGTTAGATAAAGTAGGTACCTGTAGATAGATAATCTTTAGGAAATCATTTAATTAATAATTTTGTTTCAGAACTAACTGGAATGACTACCAGCAGTCAACTCATCTGTGTTATGTACTATTTTTCCAATGTGTTTAGTAGTTAACTACTTACATTATTATATTTTTTAGGCCAAAGTTGTTTCTTTTATTGCTTCATTGCATTACATAGCTTTATTAGGTAGCGCTATGCACGAATATGTAATTTTAATGTCTAGTCTTCATTAAGTAATCTTAACGATGATTATTATTACGACCTACTGAGATGAGTATGATCTTAATTATTTTTAAATACTTATATCCCGGTCAATGTTCTTTAATAAGCTATTAAGTAGGTAGGTACATCACTTACGTCTGACAATGACTTATACTCAATGCAACTCACTAAATTGAATAAATTAATAGGTAGGTACGTACTTACACATATATTAGTGACTAGCGGTTCGCCCCGGCTTCGCACGGATCCCTATTTTTTTTCAAAATATTCTATAGCCTATGTTACTCAGGGTGAACATAGCTTCCCAAGAGTGAAAGAATTATTAAAATCGGCCCAGTAGTTTTTGAGCCTATTCATTACAAACATACAAAAATAGGTACCTACAAATCTTTCCTCTTTATAATATTAGTATAGAGTATAGATAACATCAAGTTCAATTCCTTTCTGAATCTAATTTGAATTGACACTGAAGGCAATGGCGTAATGAACACCTTGATTTTCCCGCAACATGTTTATTTTTCCTGTACAATACACGTGGCTGACGTAAGATGGGAAATGCATTGCAGTGTTGGCAAAATGGATGCAATTAGGACCTGCCGAAAATTATAAATGCTAATGTGACGATGACGTATTGATTGGTATGATTTATAATAAAATTTAGGCAGGGAGTTAGTGTTGATTATTAGTTGCCAATTTAATAAAACATAAACTTATTATTGAATACTTGGCTAATGTATTTATGTATGGCTAGTGTTCACTTTAAATCACATTTAAGCTAATTAATTCAATATCATCATGGCAGTTTAGGTATTTTTTAAATTTTATTTATCCATTATAGGGTCAAAAGTAATAAAGGTACTTAATTTAAGTACGTAATAATGACAGCTCAGATATTTAAAACTAAACTACGGGCATAAAAACCTACCTGTATGAAACTGAGGTTACAAAATTTTCTTCTCCGTTACACCTTTACCCGCACCTACCCTAAAAACCAGTGCAGTAGCTAAAGTCAACTAGGCCTACTTAGGTAGGTTCTCCGCCCTAATTCATGATGTGAATTAAAAACTATTTTTTAACATGTATTTCGTTTAATATTGAATTAATAAGCAAAAAATGTAGGTGAGCTCCCGGCACTGCGCAACCGGCACAGGATCCAGGCACCCAGGCGTGAACACAAGTTGAAAACGAGTATATAACGCGGCGCTGATCTGATGCCTCATCCAGTTACCCATACATTGAAAACCATGAAGTGCTCGGTAAGTTGATCGAACAAACGAGAATTTTAACCAAGGTTTCTGAAGTTTTCGATTGCCGCTGTCGTAATTTACAATGGAGCACCTTTTCAAAGTTTTGCCGTGTCGTAATTTTATAGGGATGTGCGGCAACGGAGCGGGTTACTTTTGTCAGAGCACCCAATTTTATTTATGGGTTACTGTAAGTTAAATTGAGCTATAAAAATTGAAATTTCAGGTAGCAGTAGTTCTCGCTCTCGTCAGCATGGCGGCTGCCAACCCCGTGCCCTCGGGCCTTGGCCTCGGTCTCGGTTGGGGTGGACTTGGTAATAATAAAACACACTACTACAAACACCGATATAAACCGATAAGGAAGATAGATGTCTTTTTCGCTAACATATTTAGTGCTCTTCACTATTTTTGTCCGATTATTTACCTGCAAAGCTAAAAGTGTATCGGTGCCTAATACAGTGGTTCATACCTTTTTAAATATTATTGCCCCTGTGACCTAGTAGGAAAACTAATAGGGCTATTTGTTACCCTTATAGAATACTTGATTTACCCCTTTGGGGGTAATTACCCCCAGTTTCGGAAACATTGACTTAATATAAACAGTCTACTTAAATATGTATGTATACTTAAAGCTTCTACTTTATCATTTTGCAGGCTCTGTCGCAGTATTGCCATCAGCGGTATCCGTGAGCTCTAGCGTGGTCAACCACGGCCTCTCCGTTCCCGTTGTGCGCCCCATTGTCCGTCCCGTCATCTCAGCTCCCATCATCACCTCCCCCATCATCAAAACTCCCATTGTTCCCGTGCCCGTTATTAAGACCCCCATCATCTCCGCCCCTATCGGCCTCGGCTACGGCGGACTCGGCTACGGTGGTCTCGGTCTGGGATACGGAGGCCTGGGCTACGGAGGCCTAGGCTACGGCAAAGGATGGCACTAAACTCTACCCAGTATAACAAATTATACTGCTACTCTGAGCTCTTATGTATTTCTTTATCGCAAGCAATAAAAATATTTTATTATACAATCGATTTTATTGTAATTGATACTACAAATTCTGGATTAAGATATTAAACTTCTGGGTACTTCGAAATGTTATAAAATGATTAGCAAGGTTTTCGGAATCTCAGCGCATTATAACAAGATGGGTCAATACAAAATAGCAGTGGCTCTATTCATTGCATTATGCATTCAGAAGAGTAGAAGTCACGTAGACCCCGATGACAGTTCCGACTTGGAATCTGATAATGGTAAGTATATGACATACCTACCTAGACGAATGTTTACTACTTAGGTACCTACCTAGGTACCTCATTCCTATCTTTAGTTTGGTAAATGGTAGGTAATATAAGATTTCTTCCATATACAAATTCAATAGTGGATGAAGTTCCTTTGTCCCGCCGGGAGATGAGTAGACAGTGGCAATACGAGGGTATACCCATTGACGTCCCGGAACCTGGCAAGAGTTGGAATCAACTACATGCTGGTCGCAGGAAGGGCGACGTTCAAGAAACTACAGTGTCCAGCAGTAAGTAGAATTAAGTGGTCAACGAAATAAGTAGATAGAATAAGAAGACACTTATTAGGACTAACTACTGCTACTGTTAAAAGCTACAAGTAGTTTTGAAAGCCTAAGGTAGAGTTACCTTTATTAATGTAGGTAGGTACATACATACTTATTTAAGTTGAAGCTACGTCCCGGGTAGTGTCCGACCGAAATTTCGGTTTCGGTTTCGGTCAGTTTCGGCCAAAAAAACAAGTTTCGGCTCGAGTTTCGGTTTCGGTCAAAAACGGCCGAACCTTTCGGCCGCGCCGAAACTTACAACATCGTACCTTTGGTACCTCTATATCAGTGTACTTTGCTCGTGTAGACGTGTCAATACTTGTTGTGTTTGTTCCAAACACAAATTCAACAAACAAATTCGCCAAACTACTTAGTAAGTAGTTTGATCAAGTATTATATTTTAATTTGGTTTGTTGTGAATTCGTCATGTCATAGTTCATATTTAACGCATTATTTTAATAGTTTGCTAACCTATTGACGATAAATCTTTGAAAGTAGAAACCTGTAATTATAGGTCGGCGAGATATTAATTTAAGAAAAAAACGGGCTTACTAACATTTTTTCGACTTTTTAAGGACTTTTTTCTTTATTAAAAGGTTCGGTTTCGGTTTCGGTTTCGGCCGAAACTACAATCAAACCGAACCTTTGGTTTCGGTTTCGGTTTCGGCAAAATAACATGTTTCGGTCGGTCACTAGTTCCGGGTAAAAATATGGATTCAAATCCCACTTCTACCTTTATCTCGATACAAATATTTGTCTTCAGATTAGTTTTCCTAACTTTTTCCTGGTATTCGAAGCCGTCACTAGATATCACTAATTAGGTACCTGCGAGTATCTACACTTCGGCAAAGGTAACCCACGTCTTTTCCAGGCCTCCTTTCCTTTATTCAAATTGAGCCCATAAATTCTAGCAACTACACGTACTACCACTCGAATGATACTACCGCCGATGGACAGACGGTACCGTCGAATCTACAACGCGGATGAAACAACAAGCGTGAAGGAATTTCCGTTCATGGCAGCTGTGCTGGTCAATAAGCGACTATGGTGCGGCGGGATAGTCATCGATACAGATCGAATATTGACTGCGGCACACTGTTTGCAACTGTGAGTCTGATTTTACATATTGTATCTGTATATCACATATTTTTTAAGTAGGTAAGTATGCTAAAGGCCGGATCCACCGTTGTAGGCTCGATTTACATGTCCACAACCCTAATAGACATCGATTATGAGTCATTATTTTCACAACCTTTTTTGAGGGTAGAAACTGCCCCTGGATATGCTTAACCTTAGTTAAGAATACTTATGTCTTAATTTAAATGATAGTATTAATCATGTTACAGCATCTTAATAAACTACTGAACCCATTCAACTGGCAATTTAATTCCCGGAAAAATTACAAGTAACAATCAAATGGGTTCGAACAATTACACCGTCTATCACAAATATCTCACAATGTCGATTGATTTTTAATCTTTCCTAATTAAATGCCTGTAAGTGGGTGACCTATACCATCCTTACTAATATTATAAATGCGAAAGTAACTCTGTCTGTCTGTTACGCTTTCACGCTAAAACTACTGGACCGATTTAAATGAAATTTGGTACAAAGAAAGTCTGGAGCCTGAGAAAGGACATAGGCTACTTTTTAACCGACTGCAAAAAAGGAGGAGTTCCACGCGGACGAAGTCGCGGGCAGAAGCTAGTTCTATATATATAGGTACCTAGTTATTAGTAAGTAGTGCAGTACCTACCTACAATTATAACAGAAACTGAAATATTTCAGACAGTACAACAACCGCTACTTTCGCGAATACGTCAAGATGTTGACTGTTCGAGTGGGGTCGACTAACGCAACCGCTGGTGGCGAAGTCCTACGCGTCACTGCCATCTACTTCCATCCCAACTATAAACCTGAAAACTTAGAATTCAACCTCGCTGTACTCAGATTGCACAAGAACATAACACTGGGGTCAAGAAGCAACAGAGTCGAAATAATAGATTATTCCAGAAGTAAGGTACCATTGGACAGGAATGTCACGTTTCTTGGCTGGGGATCGGTGTTTGTAAGTATTACCTTTGCCTTCTTGTTAAATTAAAAAACAAACTTCATGCACTTCTTTCTGCTCTCTTCTAAGAATACAGAATCCGGAGACGATTTTATCAAATTCTAGGGTCTGGGTACCGGTGGCGATGTGCTGCTCCAGAAGGTCGATTTGCCAGTCTACGATCTACCAGACTGCCAGGAAATATATGGACGGTAGGACGAAATCTTACATAATGCGGCATATAAGTACTACCTACTAAAATATGAATCCTAGGATTCCTAGGTACTTAGGTACCTACCCACCTACAGGTCATACCTATTAGTTTTGAATTTCAAAATGCCCAAAGAATTTTGAAATAAATGTTTCATAATTTCAGTGATTTAGTGACGAGACATAATTTCTGCGCTGGATATATTACGGTCAAGAAAAACGTGTGCAACGTAAGTTGTCAATTTTATAACTGCACTAGCGGCCCGTCCCGGCTTCGCACGGGGGGACTTAAGATTTTTTAAGGCCTCAGAAACGATACTTTTCCCCCGTTTTTAAAACATTTTCGGTTACTGCTCCGCAACTATAAGACCTAGCGTGATATTATATAGCCTATGTTACTCGGGGATAATGTAGCTTTCCAAAGGTGAAAGAATTTTTTAAATCGGTCCAGTAGTTTCGGAGCCTATTCATTATAAACATACAAAAATACAAAAATTCAAATCTTTCCTCTTTATAATATTAGTATAGACTAAGAATATAGATAGGTCGGTCAGGGTGAGCGCACCTCGGAGCGCTCCCCTATCATCCGGTGGAGCAGTAACGGCCCTAGGGCCAACTGCAAAGGGTCAGTTCGAAAAAAAAAAAAAAAAAAAAAGATAGGTCGGTACCTACTGGTAGGTACCATCTATTTTATTTTAGGTACAAAGTTGCCGGCTTTACTGGCACAGTAGCCACAGATATACCTAATATTGTAATTTGGTTTACTTAAAGCACGACGCAGGAGGTCCAGCTATTATGGATGGTGTGTTAGTAGGTGTATTATCATTTTCGTCGAAACGATGTGATGAAGCAGACAAGCCTGCAGTTTTCTCAAATGTAGGATCCGCTGCGCAATGGCTAGACGATTTATCGAAAGGGAAGTCTAAGACTCACGCGTAAGTTTTATTTTACTAACTAATCCATTTCAGAGATAATATCACAAGACCTGAACCTAACCTAACCTCTCACCTTCATAGTCGATTTTCTGATGCCGATCTATGAAGTAAATTGGCTTAGGTACCTACTCATTTTTCACTTAAATATTCACCCATATTGACGATTTTGCATCGGGTGTCAAAAATGGAATTACCAGAAAGAATTAGTAAGAAAATAATAATTATGAATCATTAATTTTAAACTGTACTTAATATGATACCTAAACAATATTTTCTTCCAGAGAATCTGTGCTGAATACTCCGGCTTAGCTCCACAAGACTTCAATTGTTATTTGTCATCAACACAAAAATAAAACAATAATAAACCGTAAAATCAATTTTATTATATTTGTTCTAATCCTGAAACAGTTCATTCCACTACTAACAGTAAATTGAAAAACCAGTTTTCGAACATTATATATTTCTATTCAACATACAACATTAAACATACAAATTGGAGTAAATAGTTTTAGCGGATCTTCAAGTTTTACGGAATGATATCGAGCTGATTCCAATAGCTACATTATTAAATTATGTTAACAATAACACAAGCGTTCGTGTATATACAGCGGCCATTGTCATTTGGCTATCAGAGAGACAGCTATCAAATGCCTTGGAGTAGCAATGGCTGTAAGAGTCGGCGATTGTAACAGAGTAATAATAATTTATGCGTTACTATATGTAGTTATTTAATTAAACTAATTTAAACGCGGTAGTTCACGTGAAGTTCGGGCTTGATATCATACACCAGGTTCAAAATGTCCTTGATTACCTGGAAATAGAAAGAATTAATTAAGAAACAGCCCAGAATGCCTGTAGAGTAAAGCTCTCCACTCTTTTGTTGTGTTTTTTAAAGTTTATTATTTTTGATAGAATATAAATACAATTTTAAGCCTAATGTTAGAATATTTTAGGAGAGTCAGCGGACTCTCATCTGTATATATAACACTACTATATGAATACTGACCGCTTCCTGCCGATTTCGCACCATGTTGTTCATCTCATCGATCTTGACACGGGTTTCGGCATCGATCTTGGCTGCCACACCCTCCCGAGTGCCCATATGCTGGAAATAATATGTTTTTATGTTAACATACTTTGTATAATCTGAAACTTATACTGATTTAATTCTACTGGACTTGTCATTATTCAATGTATCTATGTGGCTATAATATGTATTGAAAATATTTGCATTTAATTCCAATTGCAAATATCACACAATATAACGCCTGTAAAGAACCTGCATTCTAACTTGTTTAGCAATCAAATTGCTCAAGGAGTAATGTGTTCTGAATTGCTATTTGTTAAGTATCATAAACAATTGACCTCAGATGTTAAAATGACTACTGCGTAAATGGACAGGAGTCATCTTTGCTGAATGCTAAAAAGGTGAAAAGTGCTCCTAATAGAGAAATACGGTATTTAAACAACCAATACCTTGGCCTCAAACTCCTTGAATTGGCGTTCGCGCTCTTGTCTGTACTTCTCTACCTCATCCTGAGCCTCCTCCTTGGCCTGCTTTAGGCGTTTCGCTTTGCCTGTAAACACACAAATATCACACTCGTAAATTATTTGCGATTTTATATTCATTGCACAGTGCAAATACTTAATGTAAAGATGTATATAAAAAATTTGGTATTTAATTAGATAACATATATTATATTCTATCATGAGTTAAGTTATATAAAAGTAATTATTATCAATAGGTAAGTACAGAAAATAATGTTTGCCTTATTTTATTCCTACAAATGAATATTTGATTACTAGAATTATATCAGAACCTGTGAAACAATACATTTAAGAACTGGTCCTAATTGTGCATCCATTCTATCTGATGAACTGATCATTTAAGTCAATTGTCAACACAACACCTATAGTACGTAGTACATTACCAAAAGGAGTTTTATAATAGGTAATGCGATATTTTCACATTTCATTTAAGACATAGGTATTAAACATGTTATATTTCTTAAATTAACTATTATCAAAGTTAGGAATATAACTTCTTATGACATAAGACATTTTTGGAGTAAATTTGACTGTCTTACTTATCTAGACTTCTACTCAGGGTCATATCGTTTATTTCCAACTATAGAAGTGATGAAAAAGCATTTGATCCAAATTCATGATCAGTATTTGAGAACACGTATTGAAAAAATACGATTAATTATGGTAATAGAAGGATTAGCTGAAAGATTAGTTCGTACACAAGTAGATACACCCAAATGAGGAATACGAGATAATTGTCCAATTCAACGTAAATACTTACGCTTTCTCGCCTCCGAAACCTTCTCAGCCGCACGTTTCTCAGCAGCCAACAATTGCTGGATCCCCTGGGTCTGACTCGCCATTTCTGAAGATACACAAAAACTATGTCGAGCAAGAATCAAGACCAAGCCAAGAATCAATAGGCGCAGAACGTAGATGTGACGAAAGTCATATGATTACTTTAGTTCCGGCATGTTGTCACGATTGGCGCTGTCATCGACTCGTGCCTTGTTCGGTTTGCGTGTCACGGAACGGTTTACGTAATCATATCGAAATAAATCTAGTTCTAAAAAAACTACATACTTGTTTGTTTCATATGTAGCTTAAAAACGGCCGCTAAAGATTATTTACTATAAAGATAATGTATTTCATTCAAACAAGAAGGTACAGCTTAGGATTCAAAATATTTGCGTGAAACGAAATTAAAAATCACTTTTTTGTTATATGTTCACTAGATGGCGGTAAAATTCAGGTCTACGTAAACCATTAAAATTTTGTTCTTTTTTATTAATGTTGTCCCAAACATGGGAAAAAATAAATCTTAATTAATTTCTAAATATTGGGACATCATAAAAATATATGACATCATTAATAAGTTTGTTGCTATTATGTTGGCCCCAGTGGAGATCATAGTGAATAGAACAATGACAAGAACACAAATGTCAAAACATGATATGAAGCTAAAAGCATTTTAATCCTTAACGTAATTGACCAAAGTCGATATTACTGTAACATTATAATATCTTAAGAAAATCGCGCGAAATAAATCCGAGTTGGTATTTACATTCGCTCACGTTTCGTTTTGTATATTTTTATTATTTTCCATGGTGCATTTAATACACTATGACCATTTTAAATTACAAAATAATATAACATATATTAAAATAAAAAACCTAAACACAAGTCACAAAATAATATGTACTAGTAAAATATTTACATAAGTAACTACAGGGAAGCCAGCCAATATATATCTATCTCTGTCTATAGTACGCCTAAAAGCGAGACATCGTATCATTCCCACTCCGTCCCCCGTGATTTGACAAGCCGATTTTCAACAATCATTCTCAATTATCTGCCATACATTGTCGTTTCAATATGGATTAATATTGAATGTATTCTCATTAAAAAAGTAATGGTACCCTACAAAGCATAGAGACGCGAGAACCGGGCAAAGTTCAGTGAGCAGTGTTTGGCGTCACGTCACCGCTTCTTTCTTTATCATTGTGAAGGCAAACTTAACGTAGTATGGCCGTCATTTGGAAGTATTCACAGTTTTACTTCCATAAAGAATACGCGATAAACATTGCACAGAGCGAAATAAGAAAGACATTTTTAAATAAATTCTTTACGCGAGTGAGATAAACAATAAATGATAAGTGAATTAAAATCATCATTTTTAATTCGGTCGCCTTCTGTTTTCTAATTTTTGACGGATTTATTTCATTATCAAAAATATCAAAATGTGGCTAGTTAGTCAACCGAATGGTGTGATTCTGGAAGTCAAGGTGGACCCCAATTCTATTGGACAGCAGTGCTTGGAAAAAGTAAGTGTTATTATTCAAATTCTAAATAAATAAAATACGAATTTATCAGCCGTCTACCTGATTGTTTGTGATATGCTTCACTGTGTTTTGAAATTAAAATTTGTAATATCTTACATAGATTATACGCAAATACAACTAATTGAACTGTGAATGTATGTTTACAATCATTACTTAACGTATTGTGCAACGGTTTAAAATTATTAATATTTTTTTATCATCTAAATTACAAATGTGCCTATTACAGAGTGTCAAATGAAACTCATTTTCATTTATTTAAAATAAATCGATAAGTAATTTTAAAAGAAACAATACTCGTTGTTGGAAACACGTTGCGTTGTCAGTTGAGTGAGTTTACCTTGCGGACTTTGGACCCGGCTATGCGCACGCGCGCTCTACGTGATCGCACCGAACTTTTTTTTTTAATATTAGAATGAATTAAATTCAAATAGGAATTTTTAGTAACCAGTACGTATGTTACTACTTATCTTTCAACAGGATCAGGATAACCTATATTTTTATTATACCTACCTACCTTTAACTACTTAGGTATACGATGTAGTAATAGGTAGGTAGGTACCTATGTAGCTATCTGCCACTTACTACACAATTACAGGTATGTCTGTAAAAGTTGCGTTGGACGGTTTGTCTAGCGTTTGTTTTGTTTAGTACAGTAGAGATGCGGCCTAGTTATTTGGTAGTAAATTCCATAAAGTACACTTTAAGCGCCAGCACACTTTAGACTTGGCTGGCAAACTGCCAATAATCATGCAATTTGAATTTAGGACGATTTTATAATAACATTTCGGGCTGAGTAACAAACCTGGCATTACGCGCCTAGGTAGGTAGCTACCTACCTACCTACCTGTTTATTTCAATTGATCTAATTCCATTAAATTACCTAGATAGGTACATATCTTGTGGGTAGGTAGGTAGGTACCTAGTACCTCGAAAGGCATCATAAAACCTTTAAAAAAATTAACTACCTAGGTACCTACCTACTTGAAAAAAAAATGGTACCTATTTTGTTTTCGTAGACCTGTGAAATAAAAGTAAAACGTTAGGTAAACGTAACCGTAACGTGAGTCACACAGTCACAATACCTACCTAGGTACTTTTAAGATTAACGTAGTAGGTACCTACCTAGCTACCTACCTTCAAATGTAGTAGGTAGGTAGCTACTTATTTAATAATTAAATATAAGTACCCATATAAATATGTACCATTAAGTTTAGGATTCTTAGGCATGATTTATTCACTATTAGAAAAAACCAAGGAAGGTAAATATTGTAAAAACCACATTTATAGTACATTACGCACCGAGGCCAGTAAAATAAAAAATGTCTCAGATCACATGTAATTGTCGTCCGAGGCGAAGCCGAGGTTGACAAAAATGTGATCTGAGGCTTTGTTATTTACTGGCCGAGGTCAGTATACTATTTTTCTGTTCGACGAAGCCAGAAAGCGGCAATTTCATTTAGCGAAGCGGCCACAAAGTTGGCGCTTTCTGGCCGGAGGACGGAAAAAATAGATTTCCATGTTTTCCTCAACGGTCTGCAGTCTGCGTACAATAGAAGCCTGCAATCCAAGTATAAAATGACGTAAGCGCATTATTCTTTTAATCTGAATGTGACGTTTTAGTTGCAAAGGCCCTCATAGTAATACGCTAGCGCTACTAGCACCGGCGAGTCGGTCCAAAGTCCACTAGTAACTCTCACACACGTGAGCGATGAATGTTGAAGCAATCTGCAAACACGATACTAAAAAATTGGAACGGTTATTTAGAGGAGGTACCTACCTACTTACTGAGTTATTGTCCAGTTTTGTAAATTGTAGATTTTTTGTAAAATTATTGCTATGTTACCTATATATCTAGGTAAAATTAGATTCGTGAATTAGGTTTTTATCATACCTACTTATTACCGTAATTTAATACTTACCTACTTACATAATTACCTATTAGATAATTCTAGTAACTAACTGCATCGGCTAACTGGAACCTTGGGTAAACCCATAAAAGGACTTGCTCGTTTTATAATGTTATCCATATGAAGAAGCTTGGAAACTGTAGGTACCTACTGCTCTTAAGATTCAATTTCTGTCTTTGGAAACACGATTTCCTAGTAAAAGTCTTAGCTTTATTCGAATTCTTGTTGCAATAATGGAAACCGCCAGGTACTTAAACTTTCAAGAATCTCATAGGTAAAAGGGATAAAAGCAATGCCACTATTCTATAAAAGACTCTAGGCAAGTGCACATAGAGTTCAAATTAATTTAGTAATTGTGACACCAATGCATTTAACCTTACACGATGCCATCACGCCTTGTCGGGTCCAAAGTCCAACCCGGCGTTATATTTAGGTATCTCAATCCACCAGACATTGTCTCATCGTTTTAATTAGTTTGAGGGTTAGTGGGATCATCATTTTTTACACGTGTAATTATTAGGTACTAACTAAAGCTGCTTTATACTTGACTAGCTCCTGCCTGCGACTTCGTCCGCGTGGAATAGTTATTTTCCCCGCTTTTTACACATTATGCACTGTTTCTTCGCTCCTAGTGGTCGCAGCGTGATATTATATAGCCTAAAGCCTTCCTCGATAAATGGTCTATCCAACAAAAAAAGAATTTTCAAATCGAACCAGTAGTTCCTGAGATTAGCGCGTTCAAACAAACAAACAAACTCTTCAGCTTTATAATATTAATATAGATTACCTACTATCAAAGTAGACAAATTTCGGCCTGTTGCAAAATTTTCTTATATTGCTGATGTAATAATGTGTGTAGTTACCTAAGTTGGTAATATTGTGATCTAGAATAAGGTAAATTTGCAAAATCAGTTCCCTGTGTTAACCTAGTTGTAGGCGATTGAACTAACATTAAATCTGCCGAGGTGCAATTTCGCAATTTGTAACGCTATTTTGCAATTATTGTCTAATTGTAAAACGTGTGTAAAATATTGTCAATTCTACTGTTTTGCTGAGCTAAATTTATGCCTATAGAATTCTCTAGTCCAGTCCAATGTCCGTCTAGGAAAATTGGACAATCGGCAATTGTCGAAATTGTTTTGCTTTGTTGAACTTTCCAATTGGGCCGGTGGACTCTGGACCATGACGTCACTAAACGGCCTTCTGTAACGAAGCATTGTTTGTCACAATATCCTTCGGATCATTTTATGATTGCTTGTTATGGATGTCTCGATTGTTACGTCGAAGGCATGCACGACTTAGTTTGGAATTCGAATTATCATCATATCTATGTCGCTGTAATTAAAAAAAGTTTACTGCCACAGATTATCTACCTATTTACATGCAACGATTAGTACTTGCACCCAAAAAGCTAGTATGTACCTACCTACCTGCAATGTTTACAAACATTTCACACATGTCACAAGGCGAATTTTTCACATCGGCCACCCATAAAAATGTCAAGTTATTATTTTCCACACAGAAACTCGATCGAAATCTATTCTGGGCATGGTTTCGTTTCGTGGGCATAACTTTCACCATCAGTCAGTCTGTTGGGACAAAAAAGCCGGTCGTTAAGGCTCGTTATGTTACGTGATGTTTATGAGATTTCAGCGTCGTTTAACATATTATTATTTAATACATTCTTAAGATATGAGTTTTCGAACTACTCCGCTACGTGGGTAGATATCAGTCATATTCATTTTCTCCTTTTATGTGAACACAATATCATAATACCATTATTATTCATAGGGTTGCCATTCCTTAAATTTGTCGACACGGACAAGCCGCGTGAAATCCCGGTTCTTGGAACCCGCACATATCAACATAGACTAGGGTCGATAGCTTTTGAGACCAAAAAAAAGATAAAATTACATTTTAAGCCTAGACGCCAATGAACGTCCGGCCCTGGTGCTCCCCGGACGCCCTCTAAACTAGGACAAATCCGGAGAAACCCGAACGAATGGCATCCCTAACTTACACCATCCAGGTGGATACATCATCGACCTATCTACATGTGTGATTTTATCTAAAACCTAGGTATAGGTGACTACAACTTGTTAACTAACGGCCAAGCGCCCTGTAATTACAGAAACCACTCATACGTATATAATATATGTTACCATCTCTTATAATTACATAAAGTTGTACGGTACCTTGGTATCTACTTACCTGGTAGTAATTATTACTTTGTCGTAAAAGGAAAGCGTGCAAAATACCAATGTGTTAACATACTTAGTTTAACTTACATGGTTGGTATACAAAATCTATCTTCATATAGGAAATCTGATAAGCGCCTATGTAACTGTACCTCTTTTCATCTTTAACTGTACCTATGTCTTAATTATAAAATAAATATTACAATATAAATACAGGAGTTATTTATTTTAGTTACAAAACAAATATGTATTGTTCTGTACATAGGTGGGTACATAAAATACGTTATAAATATAGGTTAACCTTGATGGAATGTCAATACCATTGTTTAATATGTTTGCGTAAATAGGTTTGTTATCCCTTTATACTAAAGGAATTATTTGTGTCTAATATGAATCTCACGAGCCGACTCAGTGATCGCCAACCTTGGCTCACATTGTTAGACTATTATCTTTGCACCGGGCGAATGGCTTCACCTTGGTGTAGAGCGGTTAACCAGAAAAATAATTATGGTACAGAAAAGGAAACGTTATAAATTTACATAAAGATTTTGTAAGAAATCATATGTACATACCTATTAGCCTATAAAATATGAACCTAGCTATCCTTTTACTTGTTTCGTTATATTCAATTAACTTTATTATATAAGCAAGTGTAACTTAATAAAAAAGATAATAAATTACTTCAATATTGATACAATCTACGGTTATCAGTAATTTAAATTGGTTTTATAAGCTTGAACTTGCATCAGAATGATCTAATAAGTTCAGTTGACACCAATTATCGTCATAATTGTATCCAGGCGCTGATAAAAACACATACGATAATGAAGTGCAAAACAATTTGCTTGAACTCTGATAACCACACATCCGAAGCTTTACCGGCTCTCGATAGCGACTAACTGATATGGCCAAAAAGAGCTCATTGTATGAACGATAAAAAATACGTCAATGATTGAAATATGATAAAATAAAGTAATACCTATATCTGCCTACTTTTATAACTTTGCTTGTATAGTTGTTTACAATATGCAGTTAGTTACAACAGGTATACAGTAGGTACTTAAGATGGTTTATGTCTATTTAATGATACCCGGCAGGGCCACAATGTCAGATCTTCTTAACATAACCGTTAACACAAACACTCGAGTACCTAGTAAGAAAATATGATTTGACGACCGGTTTCACAAAGGCTAAGTAAGCTGCGTGACACTTTTCTAGCAGATATGAATCTAGTTTAATCTACAAATAATTAATGAACTTATTTAATAAACTATGCAAGGAATAAAATATTTTAAGGTTAAACTATGTTTCTCTATTAAAAAGGTTGCTCATACCTTACCCGAGTCTTAGACATTGTGTAGGTATAGTCACTAAAATAGGTAATACCTATAAGGAATGTTATCTGTATGATTAGCGATTACAGTGTATTTAATTCTGTTTTTCACACCTTACAAACAATACTGAGGATTATAAACGACCCGGATGCCGTAATCATGTGCCTAATTACTGATTGATAAGATAAAATGTTCAACTTTCTTTGTTCATAAGTGAGATATCCATTATTGTACCTATACTCATGTATATAAATAGGTACGTCGGTACTTTTATATATTACAATTTTGACGTAATTCCAACATTGACTTGCAAATTACAGTATGGGTACCTACGACTATATCAATATTTAATTTACGTCAATGTTAAGAACTGAGTCATTATATAGGTATATAGTATTATAATATAAGAAAAATCCTTGTGAAATTATAAACAAAGAAATAAGTGTTCTGTTTTAATAAGTTAGTTTTTTAGGATTAAAAATCATTATTTGCCTACATATTATTGAAGTTGATAGACATTAAAGTTGTATTTATAATTATTAAATATACTGCATAATCTAAATTATTTGATGCGTACCTATTTAATGCCAGTGCTCTTCGCACTGACATCTGCCCTAAGCAGGAATCGAACCCGAAAGCTCCGGTTTCGTAGTCAGGGATTCTGACCACTAAACCAACAGAACGTAATAGTGATTATCAATAGCGCACAAGACCTCTCTTTGAGGTTGACACCCTCCCGTAAAGGTGCGCTTACGCAGCCCGTCCCGTAGTTAGCTACGTTGAGTAAATCACGTACGCACCCCCCACCCACGTAACATAGGTGAATGGAAATCGACTGATACAATGTAAACTGTAAAATGAATTGGCCTATATATTTTCCCAAACTTTATAAATGGTTGAGGGTATAATATAACTAAAGTAAATTTAAATATACCTATAAACATATTTATATATTATCACTAGCGGTCCGCCCCAGCTTCGCACGGATTCCTATTTTTTTTTCCAAATTTTCTATAGCCTATGTCACTCGAGAATAGTGTAGCTTCCCAAGAGAAATAATTTTTCAAATCGTTTTGGAGCCTATTCAATTCAAACAAACAAACCTATTCCTCTTTATTATATTAGTATAGATATAGGTACGATACAAACCTTTATTAGCATTGTCTGTCATTCTATTATCAACACTTATATTAATAGATATCATGACTAAAAAAAGCCAGTGATGTACCTATTTTGCTTTAAGCAATTTCGGTAAAAGTGATCTTGGGCACGAGCGAATTTCGTGATTTTTCTGGAATGTTTCCAGATTACATAATATCGTTGTCCAAGGTGTTATTCCCAAACTCATGCTAGAATGATTACAATAATAATTGTATTTTATGCAGGTTTACCTTGCTTACACCCGTTATTGAATGAATATTGATACTCATGTAAATTGAAAGTAAAAAAAACTTGGAGCTGGTTGGTGCAGAACTCTTCAGTCAAAAATTAATTACTTTCTTATATCGACTATCATACATAATATATACTCAGGTGGAATCGTAAACTACTGCAACCAGATTTTTTGTTAGTAGTAAAAATATAAAGTAATCCTAATTTCAAAGCACGCGCCAATTTCGTGATATTTCTGGAACGATTCCAGATTTTTCAAAGTCGTCGACCGTGCTTTTTCCTAATTTAAATTACCCACCTACGATATGACGATGTAAGTACCTATACCTATCTTAGGTAAGTGTCGCCCACGCTTGAAACTTAGTGGATTTTAAAGTGTGTATGTAAATTCTAAATTCTAAAACTAGTAGGTATTTGTTTCGTAGAGATTTCACTATTGTTGGATATTACCTACTTTAAGTGTTATTTTAATGTGATTATTATCACTAACTTGAATTTGCCATTAGGTAGCCGTTATGCAACAGATCAAATAGTTCATAGTTTTTTTTTTTAACGGGCAGTTTCTAACGAGCATATTTATACTTTTTGAATTGTAGGTAAGTACACCTATATTATGTTAATGAATCCGAAACTTTCTTCTTTTATAAGAAACCTTATAAACAAAAAGTTATATTTTTCTTTCATTGTCTGTTAATTTGAACAGTTACGTTGATAAGGTAATAAATAATAACATTAGGTTCATGAGTACAATTATAAACTTGTAGGTACTACCTAAGTACTTATTAAATGTCAATTAACTATAGGTAAAGGAATTAAAATAATTGTCCTTCCGCATTTCATATTAAACTCGGAAGTAAGAACAACACTGGGTCGATACCTTACAAACAGCATTGCAAAATATAGCAAGCAATAGGCTTGTGTTGTAAGAACTTGAGTATTTCAAGAAACCGTAACCCTATGAAATAGCCCTTGGAATTAGATCGTGTAAAATAAGAGGTTAATTACAAATACAGTTTTACAAAAAATTCATACTTACTACAAAATAAAGTAATAATAATACATACTTACTCACGTACTACATAAAAGGCGTTCACATGAATTTATCATCACATACGGGTAAACTCGCCAAAACCTGATAACCCCAATATCAACTTTAATCGTCACATTTTATTTTAAAAACATTCTACTTAACTCTGTATTGCGAGCATGCAAAATTTATTTGCTCAGGTAGGTAACCTAACGATAACAATCAAAATGGCGGCCGTTGGTGCAAAAATAAATGCGCATATTCAAGTCGTTGGCGTTGTAAGCATTAATGTTGATATTGAAGGATACCAATGACATTAAAACTTTTTAATATTCAATTTCACCATATTGTTCATTTTTGCGCAGTAGTATATCGTCAATCAAGGAAACGTACAGTTGATCAATATGATTTCTTCACATTCGCTCTCCTGAACAAGGTCTCAAGTAGTCTCAACCAGTGTTTCAACTGTTTCTAGCTTAGAATTATCATATTATAATTTTGCTTTAATAAAGACGATGTAAAAATACTTTACTGACAAATGCTTAAGTAATAATCGCAGTCTAAAATTTCTAATTGACAAAACAAGGTAGATACTTTACGAATGTGTAAATCCGTATTTCTACCCAAACTTAACTGAATACAATGGTTGGTGTCAAAAATTGGCTAGATGCAAAACGAGGTTCAACTGTTTTGCTCCACCAATCACAGGCCAGTTAGCTTGTTTTTCATTGTTGGAACATGACAGCTGGACCTCAATTTTACACTAGCGCATCTAGCGGCTTTTGACACGCGGCAGCTCTCGTTGCAAAAACTCCTTGAACAAAGGAATGTAATTCTGGTAACTAGCTTTCACAAGCAAAAGTCCGTTTAAGAAAAGATACCTTTTTAATTAAATTTAATTTAGTCATTTCTAGCCTGCACGGTCCTTATAGTCTTAACGAACACGTCTTATATTCTTCTGAATTAAACACAATTTCATAGAAATATGTGCAAACAATGACTCAAGAACAATCAGACGGAGTTACCCCCTTATGTGCTAAGCTGTTATTATTGTAGTTTCATGCAGGTGATAATACATTAAATAATAATTTGGGTCCTTCAAAGTTATTGTTTTCCCTGTTTTATCGAGTGGAACGTGAAAAACAACTGATAGTATTATATTCTATTGCGCAGTGTTTTGTTGTAACTAAACACCTATATGTTTCCGTGTCATGGCTGTCGAATACAATGTAATCCTTTGGCGATGTTTGTTTATTAAACGGTACCACAAGGAAAAACTGAAATGTTATGATGATGCCACTATTTTCTGTAAAACAAATACATAAGCAAGCTTTAAACGCATTAAGTATAAATGAAGATGTTGACTAAGAATTTTGAAAAATTGTCTTTTTAATTATTGTAACGACACGTAGTAAGCCACAAGTACGTGACTAGAATCGAGTTCTCCATTACATTAATCGATATATCTATTAGAAAATAAACGATTACACACTGAGAGCTACTAACATTAAAAAAGAAACTTTTGAATTATAAAATTAAGATTATGTATAAAGTTGAAATTAAACTTGTTAGTGCGGAGTTGACTTGAAGTGATTATCATAAACGTAAATATTATCAAGATATTGCTATACAAACAAGCCCACGAATAACATCCAGTTTGCAAATAGCAACGTAGCACTAAGCCACTTCAAACATAGACGTTTCTCTTTGTACTTAGCATTTGATCGAAATAACATGGCGCGCCTTGCAAGTCTGGCAACGTGGCTTAAAAATAATAGAATATTCTTGCTCTTTAACGGTGTATGCGGTTTGAAAAATATTTCTCTCTGATGTACTCTTTATTTAGTAAACTAAAGCAAATATATGAGCATTAGCAAATTTTTGAGCTTTGAAAGACTTCTTACAAACATTTATCTTAATACAAGTGTACCAGTTCTCATATACGTTGTTTGAAAAACTGAAAACTCAGGTTATGTATAAGTAGATGCCGTTTATTTGTCCTGTCCCCAACATAGTTATTATTCGCATACCCTGGGTTGCCTCTGCGCAACATTTTTGTTATAAGCAGATATAGCTACTTATTACATCATCATCATTTTAGCTGTTGCTAGTTACAATTTTTGTCACGTGGTAGAGGTGAAACCAGATACTATTAATGGTTAATAAATTGTTAAATTTGATGAACTACAAATGGACAAAGCTTTGTCCTAGGACGGATAATCGACAGATTCGCTAAACATGCTACCTACACCTACCTAATTGTGATGGATATAGATTTCTCTTCATTCAACGTTTGGTTACTGCGGATTAAGGTTAGAATTTGACTTAGAAGATAACTGCACGTGCCTGACATTAATTCTGATCAAGTTGTCACATCCGTCCGAAAATAGGGCCTCAGCCAAAGTGCATTCACCCTTTCCAAGTACCTGATGTAACGATACAACGCGAGGTGCTCCTTTGTTTCGAAGTCAAGACCTGTACAGAGTGTGTCCCATGGGTTTTTCAGATATTTTTTAAGTTTCCATTTTACCAGGTCATTAAGATTAATTGTCTTGTCTCAGTTTTTGTCATTCTCTGTCCTCTAATATTATCACTTCGAAGCGTGTTTAACTTTGTTATTGTTCTTCCTTTTATGTACTTGTTTTTGTACGGCGCGCCTTCGCCTTCGTTAATACTGAATTTTATTATTGTCACGCGGTATAAACTTGTTATTTTCTGCGTAGTACCAGACTTATTTATATTTTTATTAAATTTGAATTGGCAAACTCAAGGTAATCTGCCCCATCTGTATTCAAATTTGCAACTTAAAAAAGCTATAAAGGGCAATGCAATAAATACTAGGATACTTATTAAAAAAGAGAGATGTGTTTCTGTAGAGATTTGGCACGGGCTCTGTTTTGCTTCGTCTTTGTAGCAGATCGGCTACACCGGTTTAGCAGCGGCGATGTAAATGGCTTACGAGATGCGTTTGCTCCCAGATTTGTTGGCCGACTGGTCGACTCTCAAGCACGTGTTGAGGGCGTGATACTGGTTAGAGAGGGAAGCTGCTTCTTGCTAGAACGAGATGAAGCGAAAACATCTGGGACGCTTTGCCTCATGATTTAGCGTTATCGAGGTCTTTTTTGTTAGTTTTTAAACACTACGCGTTTTAGTTTATTCAGGCTTTAGCATTCTATTCCAACAAAGTTGTTCACCTCGAATATAATGCCAAGCCATTAAAATGAAATCAGTAGTTGGGTATACCTACTATGTCTGCTATTATATATAAATTAATGTTTTAGTATATTGTTTTGGTCATTGTCTGATACCTAAACATTCCACACTAATTTGTGGTAGGTATAAAATGTGCTTACAGTAATTATTTTATTGAAAATTTGTAGGTATCGAAATTTTCAGCAAAAGCTGGGCAGCAGTCATCGTTTCATCGCGCTCTTTCTAAAAATAGCTATCATTTAGAAATTTTCGAAGCAATCTCCACCTGCGGATATTATTTATATTCATGTGAGTTTACGAATTGGCAACTAGTTCTCAGAGGCCTACGGAGGTGTTATAATAGCTAAGGGTCGATGAACGGTTTCTTACGTTTGCGAGGATGCGGCGCGTTGTGCTTTCAAATGAGGCACCAAAACAAAATGGCCGACTATTTTCACTTTCAATAGAACATCAAAGTGCATATAAAAGTACCTACCTACCCAGGTAGATACAATCTAGACTACAGTGGACCCCCGGACGTACAAAATAGACCATGTCGGAATACAGGGGCTGCCGGATTAGTCAGGGGCCGGATTACCGGGGGTCCACTGTATTCTAGACTTTTCTAGAAGTATTATTATTAACCAATCTTAAATACAATAAGAATAGCTATAAATACCTATGCGATGACTAGTCTTCGGACATGTTATTTAAATCCTAAAAAATCTTTAGTAAATATAGGTAGGTATGGTACCTATATATATATATATGTTACCTACATAGTATTGTATATAGTAGGTATAGTGGTGGTCACTACCTATCAACATTGTGTGCCTCCTTTGACTCTTAATAATAAAACTGGTCTCATCCTTAACTAGTTATGTTTTTTATATGCTTAAGTGCAAAGTACGCTTGAATGTTAAATCGGAACCAATAAGTATATTCGTCATGTGACCGCTCATTAACTTAATGTGTCTGTAGGAAATTCTTGAAAACACAATTTCATTGCTTTTTGAAGTACCTACTGCCGATAAAGTAGCTAAAAACACAATAAGTACTTACCTAGGTAGGTACAACCAAAATTCTAGAATTTTAGAAAATTATACCTAGGTAAGTACCTACTACATTCAGAGATATATAGGTTATAGTCGTTTTACAGAATAAGTATATAATAAAATTATGTTTTTACACGTGTCCAAAATTATATTATACCCATGAGGCATCAACTAGATATTTCAAACTATTTCACAATTTTACTCGATGACTAATGAACTTTTTAATTTAAATAAATAGGTAATTGCTAATTACCATCATAATGCTTTACCCATTCCGACAGAATAAATAATTAGCTAAGTGTACAAATTTTACAAGTAGGTTTCGCTAAAAATTTAAAGAAACAATCTAATGTTACCTAGTATATAATTTTCTAACTGTATGACTAAATGATCAAAGTAAACATACACCTATCATGCACAATGATTTGACGTACCTAATTACAGATGCATACAGATGAATTATCTATTTCTCAGAAAACCCACACCTTTTTGCTTATAGTATTAAAGTCCACAATGCAATAGCAGTAGTGTACCCATGCACCGACATCGTGCTGTATTACTTTGTAAATAAGTACCTACCAGACCACGTTTTATGCATCCTAGACCTAGTCTATTAGGAATTATTAATACATGTGATATGTGAGTGGATTTGTTCAATTGCGAGTGTGTCTGCGGTGTGTGAGTTGCATGATCAGATACCGAATATGAGGAACTTCAGCATCAATATACTCGTAACGCAGCGGTTAAGAACCCCTTGACGAAATAGATAATAGCCAAATGTTCTGAAATAAGACACATGCAGTTCATTGATTACCCTTTATCAGTATTGGTGATAATTTTAACAGCGACAACGTGAATTGTTAAATTGTTGTAAGGTCGAGTGACCTCGAGATTTCTTAATGTAATTAATATATCGGAATTCTGACGTCATTATTAGATTATTAAAACTAAGTGATTGTATGTAGGGAAACCCTTATCCAGTCATTGACTGACACCTTACTATGGTATTTCCAATATTCATGGAACTGAAAAAAAAAGTACTTACCTGATTGTTTATATAGAAGTACAAAGGACGGAGTAAAGAACTTAAAAAATATTTAATAATATTTTGCTCAACGAAATACTTTGCGCGTGTTCAATTCTCTTTTGAGCAGTTTATGGCAAGACCTATGACAATCAATAGTAGATCTCTCGTCTTTTATTACAATAATATCATGTTAACATGACACTTGCCTTGAATTGATCCTGAAATACCTATTTCTCATTGATATATGATCCGTTGAGATCAACTTACGAGCTCCTGTAGTGTGTTTGTCATAGGAGCCATCTTGGATTTGTTTACATTTCCCATCTATTTATTATACACAGGTATTTGTGTCGCGTACTTCCTGTTATACATAATAATTATTAATTATAAACGGCGTATCGTAGTGACTCATTAATATGTAAAACGTTTTTTTATGAGGCGCAATTGCGTTTGGTATTTTAAATCCACATACACATGTTGTATAATTTGTTCAAATTTACCAGTATTCGCCACACTTGTTTAAGCAAATATGTAGTTTTATTTTGTTCTTCTAGTTGTTTTGTCTTGTAATTACAATTATTTGCGCGTTGGTTTCGTGTCAAAATTTAGCTTGTAAGAAATATACTCATCAGACCCACACGTTGTCTACGGTTGCCATTTCGTAAACTATTTTTAAATTCAAACAACATGTCGGATCGAACATTAAACGCAAAATGTCGACTAATAATAAGTATGCGTTAACAGAATACTTTCACTTCCAATCCAAGCTATAAACATTATAGTGCCAATTCTAGTTTATAGAAACTACACGGCACCCAGTGCAAACTGGACAATGATTTCGTAATGTTACTTACTTTTAATCTTAATGACTCCACGAACGCCTAGACATAATTCAAAAACGTTCACAATTAACGGAGCCTGTCTTTGTTTCAGGTATGCGAGAAGTTGGAAATCGGCGCAGAGTCCGACTACTTTGGCCTGCGAGTATGTCCTGCATCCGGGCCCAGCCGCTGGCTGAATCTACGCAACCCTCTCGATCCCCATAGAATACCGGCCCGCAGGCTCGACCTTAGGGTTAAGTTCTGGGTCCCGCCGCATCTCCTAATCAATGAACCCACTCGCCACCAGTTCTATCTCCACGCTAAACTCGATCTAATCGAAGGCAGGCTCGTCGTAGCCGACCAGGAAGTCGCCAGGAGAATCATAGCGTACATCGCTCAGGCCGAAACTGGCGACTGCGATTTTGAAGTACCTAGTACTTGTATCTACGAGGAGTGTGACAAGATCGGGCCTCAGGGCGAAAAGCCCGAAGACCACTTGGACAAAATTATTGAGTATCACTCCGAAATAGCTGGCATGCGGCCCTCTCAAGCCGAGTACAGGTTGCTCAAAGAGATATCGAAGTTGGAATCTTTTGGGGAGGAATTGTTTTTCTGTAAACCAGTGAACCAGACAAACAATGCTCACAATCTGTACAGTCATCTGTTGTATCACGCCCAGCAAGTCGAAGAGCCGAAGACTCGGGACGATCAAGAGATTGACGGGAGTGGGACGGTGGGGTGCCTCGCGACGGGACAGCACATGGGAGGGTGTGGATGCCGCCTGAGCACCTGCGTCGGCGTGGGACCTCACGGGATCGTAGTCTACCGTCCTGCCTGCAACGGAGAACAAGAGATCGGAGTGGAAAAACAAAGGTAAACTTACTCGATCAACCTTAAATGTTATATTTAGACGATGTGGCGGTCAGCATAACGAGTTTTTGACGTCACCTCTTTTATGACTACTTGAAATGTAAATGAGTATGATTGAGACTTGATTTTAGCTCTTTCCAATTAAAATTTGTATTCTGTAATATTTTCTGTGTTGTCGAGTACTTAAGTAGGTAAAATATGTTTTCAAGTTGACAACGAGTCTATTGTCTTTAAGATAATATATACTTGTTCATTCGAACGATAAGATAATGAAAGGCGACATCGGGTTACCTCATTTTCTCACTCGAATATTCCATGTTTACAAAAAGTTATTTTTTTAACCTTTTTTTAACATAAAAAAAATACTTTTGCTTAGCATACTACAACCTACCTACCTACAGAAACAAAATACCTATCGAGGAAGATAGAAAACAAATTAAACACAACACATTAACAAACCAGTATTTTTTTCTAGACACAATACATAACAAACATTGTTTAATTTCAGCATCCCGTACACGGCCATCCATCGGGCTCAGCCTATGCGTCGCAACTTCCAGTTGTCGTACGTGACGGGGGAGGGGCACGAGGCTACCCTCCACGTGAAGATGGCCACCTCGGGGCAGGCCGGGGCGGTGTACCGCGCCGTCACCGAACGACATGCCTTCTACTGCTGCGAGACAGTCAGGAGCGACGTCACCGAACAATTCATTAGGGATTTAAAGGTAATTAAATGCTTGTCAATGCAAATTCTACTACAAGGTCCCTTCTATTTGCCGTCTCTAGAGTTTGACGCCCCACCGAAGCCCAGTAAAATCCCCGGGTTACGTAGCCCAGAACCCGGACTTTTCAGTGACTAGGGTTGGGATAGTTTTTGAGCCAAAAAAGCTTTTAAAATTACATTTTAAACCCGGACGCTTCCGGGGACGCCCTTTAAACTAGGTAAAATCTGAGGAAATCTCATTGCCAAAATTCATTAACTTAGGTTGAATGGTAAAATAATGAAAGCGTAACAATGAAACTCATTCGTATAATAAACTTATAATATTACTAAAGATATCTTGATGTTGATCTAGTGTCAGAAGGAAAGAAGAATCTTTTAATAGTTTTTTTAAATATAATTATAGTATTATTAAAACCAACACTGTGAAACACCTTCCAATAATAATAATATGTTTACGACGCAATAACATTGTATCGACTATAAACTCTCTTGTTTATAGTTCACATACCACAAGAATGTTGCAAGTGTAAGTAGGTACTTATACTGAAAAAACAAATGTACAGAAATATTTATAGGCATGATCTTTTTATCGGGTTATGATTGATAGCAATGTTATCGAGGCTACATGAAAAATCACTCTACGAGGAAAGGCACAATCCATTCTCAGAATTTCACAGTTTACATATTATATTATACCAGCTTCTGCCCCCGACTTTGTCTGTGCACGATGAATACTTTATACGTTATAGCCTATATGTTATTCTGATGTATTACTATAGCTATATTACTAGTATTGTAAAGTGTTAACAAAATCCATTCACTAGTTTTTGAGTAAAAGAGTAACAAACATACATTCTTACAAACATTCGCGATTATAATAATAATATTAGTAAGGATAACGTAGTTCCCGACTCTACAATGTACCTACAAATACTAAAATAGCACATAATATGTCCCCATTGTACTTTGCAATTTACAATTGGCGTTTTAATGAATGTGTGCTAATTATTCATTCAGGGATTAAAGTGGACGAACGATGGTTGAATGACCACTTCTCGCTATAGCCATGGTTGGTGGTGTTAAAAAAAATGTTTATAAGATACACGGGGTACATATCTATGATGGTAGAGTGAGAATATGCAAAGTTAAAAAGGTCACGAACAAAAATGTGATGTTTACAGGAATTATGCGGGCTGCGCTCAGAACGTGGTTTAATAATAGTTTAATAGGTTTACGACTCGGCTGGGTTATTTTCATTAGGTACTAATATTACTGTCAAGAGTTTTTTATCAGCATGTATATGAGGGCAAAGTCACGTGAATGTCATTAAAAAGTAAAATTGTTAATTAAGTAAACGTTTAATTAATAATTCGGCGACTTTAGTACGGGGCACCGACGGCCGGGGAATTAATTCTTTTGTATTTTCAATAAATGGGTGTGGCGACCAAGTTTAACGTTAAGTAGTTTTATTGTATTAAAACGAGTCCAAGCTGTGTATACTGAGTCTGGGTGCTTTTTTTTATCACAATATTTTGTTTTGTTCTAATTGTTTTTGCTTCTTTTTGTTGTTTTAAAACAAAATTATAACAGTACTAGCTTCTGCCCACGACTTCGTCCACGTAGAACTCCTCCTTTTTTGCAGTCGGTTAAAAAGTAGCCTATGTTCTTTCTCAGGCTCCAGACTTTCTTTGTACCAAATTTCATATAAATCGGTCCAGTAGTTTTAGCGTGAAAGCGTAACAGACAGGCAGACAGAGTTACTTTCGCATTTATAATATTAGTTAGGATTATTTAAGGTGCCTATTGTTGTTTTAAATTCTGAATCACAGAATTCATTCTTTGTGTCAAACATGATACACAATACCTTTTATATATGTATTTTTAATATGTACTTAAAAAAATATTATACAAGCAATACAAATCTATATATATAAAAGAAAGTCGTGTTAGTTACCCCGTTTATAACTCCAGAACGGCTGAACCGATTTGGCTGAAAATTGGCGGGGAGGTAGCTTACAGCCAGGAAAAGGACATAGGATACTTTTTATCACGTTCCAGTAAAAAAAAAGAAAACATATTAAGCTCATTTATTAAAATAGTATAACAAAACGCAACAATGACAACTGTCAAATCGATTCTTTGCCGGGCGGGACGAAGTCTGCCGGGACCACTAGTCTATTATATAAAAGAAAGTCGTGTTAGTTACCCCGTTTATAACTCGAGAACGGCTGAACCGATATGGCTGAAAATTGCTGGGGAGGTAGCTGAGAGCCAGGAGAAGGACATAGGATTCTTTTCATCCCGATCCAGTAAAAATTATGCTCATTTGTTAAAAATAGTATAACAAAACGCAACAATGACAGCTGTCAAATCGATTGATTAATGCCGCTACATTGCTTCTTTGCCGGGCGGGACGAAGTCTGCCGGGACCACTAGTGCTTTATATATAAGAATAACACCATGTAACGTCCGTTCGCTTGTCCACAGGGCACGATAGCGTCTATATTCAACGACTCGACGACGCTGGGCCGCCGATACGTGTTCGACATCCGCCGTACGTGCCGGGAGGTGCACGACCGCGCGCGCCGCGAGGCTCACTCCGCCGGCCACGAGCCGCGCCCGCGCCGCCGTTCCACCAGTGGGACGGACAATAAGGTGAGGATTACCAAATTCAATGTACCATTATATACTTACTAGCTTCTGCCCGCGAATTCGTCTGCGCATTATGAGCACCTCATACAATGTCGTTATAAAATATAGCTTATATGTTATTCTGATGTATAAGCTATATTTTGCGTGAAACAGTTACACATATATATCCAGACGTCCAGCCTTATATTTATATCCATACATTCTTACAAACTTATGCATTTATAATATTACTAGCTTCTGCCCGCGACTTCGTCCGCGTAGAACTCCTCCTTTTTTGCAGTCGGTTAAAAAGTAGCCTATGTCCTTTCTCAGGCTCCAGACTTTCATTGTACCAAATTTCATTTAAATCGGTCCAGTAGTTTTAGCGTGAAAGCGTAACAGACAGACGGACAGACAGACAGACAGAGTTACTTTCGCATTTATAATATTAGTAGGGATACTTACTAACTTCTACCCGCGACTTCGTCTGCGCACCAAGAGTACCTCATACAATATCGTTATAAAATATAGCTTATATGTTATTCTGATGTATAAGCTATATTTTTCGTGAAACAGTAACAAATATATATATATCCATCCAGACGTCCATCCTTATATCCATACATTCTTACAAACTTATGCGTTTATAATATTATTAAGGATGATACCTATCTTTCGGTTTGTTAAGTTTCGAATATCGCGCAGGGTGCATATACCACCACTATATTTAAAAAAAAACATGAGTTGGTTATTGAATTCATCAATTCAATGTTTAATTTGTCCTACAGGAGTCCCGATCGCGGTCTCGCAGCGGCGGCGCGACGCTGGCGTGTCGCGTGTGTATGGACGGAGCCATGGACACATTGTTCCTGCCGTGTCGACACGTCGTCTGCTGCGGGGAGTGCGCGCCAAGGTAAATTCGACACTATTTTTATGATACACAAGGTTGAATTTACTAGTTTTGATATGAGAACATTAATTGAAGATTATTTAATAAAATACTGATGATCTGACAACCTTCCAGTATGCAGGTTAAACTGTTACAATTGTTATATTTAAATGACATTTCTACCAAGATGTAAACAGAAAAGATTAAATGGTAGAGGTTGGTTGGTTTATCGTGTTTTTATCCAATAGGGTATTTGACATGTTTTTAAAATCCATTTTATATTATGTAGTAGAGTCTAAGGAACCCAGCAAAAGTTGTTTTTTTTAAATCTGGTATGTATTAGCTGAAAAACATCGAATTAAAAATTCAATATTTAAATAGTGTGCCAAAACGCTACTTTGACAATATGGCGCCGCAATGAGGTCGGTGACGTCACATGCCTGTTTGACAACTAGGCGCAACACAACTAGGTAAACAAAGTTTACGGGCATGTGACGTCACGAAAAACTCGGCCCAGCAGGAGCGTTTTGTGTCACGTGACAAACGTTTAAAAAATGTAATTTTTATTTAAGGATTTTTAAATAAATCAATCATTATTTTCAACTTACGTTAATGAATAATCATTTTTTAACTCTTAATTTATACTGTTAACAGTAATTTACACTTTATTTTTCGCATTGTCAAAAAGCCTATTGCGCTATAGGTGTTACTGATCGAGTCGGCGAAATCTTCCACCATCTTGTCTTTGTACTTGTTTACAAGCGAAATGTCGTTTCAGCGCCATCTGTCTGCAGTGCTTTGCACTTATTTTAATTTCCTCTGAAATATGTAAATATTATATTATAGTTAGTAATAATCGCCGTCAAAAATTGTGAGTTGGTGAAATATAATAAAGAGTTACTTTTAGCTAGACTAAACGTCTCTGTATAAATGTTAATGTAAAATGTAATTTGTTACAGATGCGAACGCTGCCCGCTGTGTCGCGGTGAAATCGAAAAGCTGATGCATATCTTCCTCCCAATCGAATACCAGAGGAGCCCCATGCTAATAGACAAATGAATTGAATATTCAACGTTTTATCGATAAAATGTGACGATTTTCGATTTGTTCAATCCTGCCTTATCGCTCCTGATCGAAGAGGATGCCTAGAAGACAAATGAATGAATGTGCCAGAGTGACGAGTGGCCTTACCTGACAATAAGTGTGTGTGTGATTGTCTAGTCAGAACAGTGACTTTAAAAATTGTGAAAAGTGCATTTTTTCTTAATTTTAAGTATTGAAATTTTTATGCTGGTGTAGAGTTGATAGTAAATAGAGCCAATCTGAAGAAAATGGTATATTTTAGTCTAATAAAAGATTTTAATAATTGGCTCTATATACTTTTATATTAACAAGCAATCGGTACTTACTAGTTAAAATGTTTATTCTAATTTTAAGTTTGATTGGATTAAACAACAGTACCACTTATATTGTTACAACCGTGCCTTCGTTTTAGAAGGACTTGATAAGTATCAAAAAGTTGAAAACATAAAATAAAAAATAAAAAACCAAACATGAAGAGTTATGCAAGTGTTTGAATAGAATTAAATATGTGATAATTTATAGAATTAATTTCTTTACTCTTTTTCACTCTTTTTTTGTCTGACTGGGAAATAAATGTATCTTGCTAGATGTAAAAGAATATTTTTAAGAAACAGCAGATTATCCCATGCATTTTTTAAATTCTTGCCTTTACCGATTTGGACTAAACTTTGTGGATCTTTATATATTTTTTCCTTTGTATAAAGTGATGTTAAGAGTTTAATTATTTAAGTTAAAAACGTAAGACCTATGGTCTGTAAGCTTATTTAACAAAACAAAAAGAGAATAATAATTACTGATAATATAACTACGATGTGGTTTTATTTCCAGTTGTGTAGCCCTACAGGTACCCTAAGATATATTTAAGTACACAGAACAAGTTTCATGTGAACTAAAATGGAATTAAGACTTGCTCATTGATACAACGTATTTTTCACAACTTACCACTATCAGACACAACCATGGATAAGAAAACAAGAAAAGTCCCAAGTAAACGCTCAACGGTGCTTTCACATAACAGTAGAATACCTAAACTATATTTGACAAAATTATAATGGACTAGCTTCTGCCCGCGACTTCGTCCACGTAGACCTCCATTTTTGCAGTCGGTTAAAAAGTAGCCTATGTTCTTTCTCAGGCTCCAGACTTTCTTTGTACCAAATTTCATATAAATCGATCCAGTAGTTTTAGCGTGAAAGCGTAACAGACAGACAGACAGACAGAGTAACTTTCGCATTTATAATATTAGTTAGGATTAGTTAGGATTCTCTGCGTTAGTAAATATCTAATTCAATTTAGTTATCTGCCTACTGCCTACCCCCTAAGAACGATGGCGTGATTATTTATAGCCTATGTCCATTTCTAGGTTATCATCTATTACCATACCAAATTTCATCAAAATCCGTTCAGCCGTTTAGGCGTGAAAGAGCAACAGACAGACAGACAGAGTTACTAACGCATTTATAATATTAGTAGGGATTTCTTTAGAATGTAAGGGTAAGTATATTATTTAATGGAGCGAATTCTAAAAGCCACGTATGGAAGTAAAGTATGTTTTTCATAATATTGTCAGATAATGTACTTACAACTAAATATGCTTTACGATTAATTAAGGAGTAAAGTAATGAAGCTAACTAAATATATTTAAGGAATATTCATAGAAAATAATCATGATGCACAAACTTAATACATACTTTACCATACAATAGGTACTATCCGAATTGACCAGTTCAGTAAAAAAATAAAATACCTCGCTTCGAATAAATGGACTTGGTGCCCCAAGGCGGATTTCACGGGCGTTTAAACTGCGGTCATTATCTATTTCTAAATATTTAGAAATACAACGTAGGTAATTAAGGCGGTTGAAACGCCCATGAAATCCCTCTCTAACCAAATTCTACCTAAGTAAAGTATACAAAGCTTTATTTGGTTTTTATTCTATCGCACCAAACTGTTGAATTTTATTGTAGGTAGGTAAGTAGGTACGTCTATTCGTAATATTCTACTCAAGCCTACTTAGGTATATTCCCCACTATCATAATACTATTATAGCGCATACCTAACACTTAATTACTATATAATGGATTTAATAATTAGATATCCAAAAATTTTAACAACCAGATAAATTTAAGTTTAAAAACTAGGTAAGTAAGTAGAGGACATTTTGTTTGAGGTTGTGGTTCCGTAAAACACCGCAATAGGAGATGGCGTTGTATACGTTGTGTCAAGAAATAATAATGATTTAATATATTTTATGCACACAAATTATACAGTTTTGTTCCGTGATCGTGTTTGTTTTATTCTGTATTAATTAAATAATATTTTTACTGGTTTGGCTGTTTAAACTGTTTCAAAGCCGTTATGAAAACTAGCTTCTAGTCTATGGCAATAAAGAGAGTTGCCATATAAATGAGATTACCTTAGTACTGGGTAAATTTAATCATGTTGTATTGAAATTACGAAAATGTTAAGTTATAAGTACATAATAACTATAATATATATTATAATCTAGATTTTTTCGGTTTTTTACACTCCCATCTTTTGATTTGTTTTGTTTTACAAAACTGAATGGAATAAAATAAAGCCCGTAACTACAAATTAGCTAAAGTAAAAACATGCAATATAGTAAATAGGTAGGTATGTATATTTAAATAATATTTTTTAGTTACACATTAAAAATGAAAAGTATGATTAAATACAAAAATGATATCTAATGCCACAGCTATACTGTGCTCCTCGCGGCAGCGCTAGCTGAGGCATGGCGAGGCAGGCGAGGTGACCATGATGAGGATCTTGACGTGAGACATGATCAGTGGTGTACCACACTAATACCTCATTTCCTCGCCTCTGCACAGGTTTGCATATGGTAGGGGTATAAGTTATATACCTCAAGCTCATTGTTTAGCATAAGTAAGTAGGTACCTACGTACACAATTTCACGAAAGGTTACATTTATAGGTACCTATGCAATCAATTAGTGTATGATACAAATATGCAAAATATCTACGTATTTTTTTATAATTCGAGAGATTTACCTAATTAAGTACCTTTTTTTTACACAATTACCTATTAGCTAATTTTACTCTATACTAAAATATGAAATATTTATGTTTCATTCTAAGTATAAATTGTCATTTTTTTACTATAAAATCCGATATAATTGTTTCATTACAAAATTGTTTTAATACAACTGATACGCACCTAAGTATTATTTTACTAGTAGGTAGATACATTCCAGGTTACTTAAAAAAATATATAGGAATCCTGAGTGATCGATTCTTTTGTTTACAATTATTATGGAATTAAATCCTGTAGGAAATAAATTTCAAAATTGAGCACCAAGCTAAGATGTGATTTATTTTTGTACAATGAAAATAATAACAATGTTAAAAATATGAATTTATAAAAAAAGCAAACTGAAATAGGAAAACCCCTTTTAATGTAATAAGTAGCTAAAACCCAACACAAAATAATGATATCCAAGGGTCCAAGGTATTATCGGGGAGATTTATTTTTCTTGTGGCAACATTCATTTTCCATTCCATTTCGCACGAACGCAAGATGGCTGCCAATTTATGTGAATGCAAGGACAAGTAACTAGTGATACCCTAGATTTATTCGATATTCGTATAGTAAATTTGATTTGACTCCTCTGAGACATTCTTAATAAAGTGTATGTGCTCCGAAATTGTTTTCGTGAAATTTTGTCTAAGTTATCGATGATACACCGCGCGTGTAAATCTACGTTGGATTTGTGGCATTTATGATGTTCTGTGTTGAATTGTGATTATTTATACAGTGACAGTCCCTTTGGGCTGATATGATGCGTGTTTTTGGATGATACAGGGAGTTTCACGTAAGTAAAAACACTTTTACTTGTTAAGTTTTGAAAAGTAAGGATTGTTTGTCGAATTGTTTCGTCAGTAACCTATTTGAGTATATCGGGCTTTGAGATTATTGTGGCGTGGCTACGGGCGCCGGGCTGCCGGCTTGGCCTCGGAGCAGCTGTTCGCTTCACACGAACCTCTAATGACTTCCAATTTGGCTGCTTTTCACACTTTGTAAATTCATGTGAAACTTACGTTTAAAAGTTATAGATCAGATGTTTTCTTTGTTTGGTGTCTTTTTGAGCCCGAAATAAAATTTAACCAATAAAATATGCTATAAACGTTATTCTTTAGTTACAATTTTGCTTTTTTTGAAATCATGATTAATTGCCTATTTACTTATCTTATCAAAATTTTTTGAATTGAAGTAAATAGTTTCATTGTTATGGTTTATTAGGTCAGCCCAATGCGTCAATTTGAAGTTTATGACTGGAATTTTTAAAGATTTTTTTTCTTTAGATGGGTCACAGAGGCCAACTTAGTTATATAGATAATATAGGAATATTCCTAGCTATCGACACAGTATAGTCCTATGTGTACAAATAAATATTATCTTATCATATCACCCCTGGCACTTAATCATAAAGACCTCATTTAGTTGACCATTGGGTTTGTAAAACCTCACCCTATGGTAGCAGTGTCATGTCTATTATCTATTTAAGTATATTTCCGTTAATCATATTAAATTTATTAAAAAATCAAGTATCTACTGGTGCTAGAACACTTAAGCACAAACTTTAAATTGCATTGGGCACTTAGGGTCATTTCTGAGTTCAAGTTAAAATCTCGAGTAGGTGTATATTGTTCACTAATTACCTAAGCAATATTTGGCAATAAAAAAAACTATAATGAAGTAACTAAACCAACGCCTTTATTTGCAAATCGAGTTGCAAATACCTTTCTGTTAGGTCTTGGAAAATGTAAAAAGGGCAAAGGTTTAAAAATCTCTTCATAGCCTACTATGTGGAGATTTTAAGCTAAACTGGCTTGTATATACGAACATATTACAAATCTGTTATAAAAATATGCATTTTATAAGGGCTATATCTGGCATCATTTATTTTTGATCTTTGTCACATACCTACATATGACAATAGCATTGGTATTCTAAATTTTCAAAATGTTTTAGCAATTAAATGATAAGTTTTATAATATATAGATGTCAATGACACAAAACTAGGATACATCCTTTATTGAAACCTATGCTTAATTATGAGTGCCTCATTATATAGTCATATCTAGTTTTAAAATTATATTTGAACATCAAACTATAGTAAGCTAGATGGAAGGTTTGAACATACAGTCATGGTCTCCTACGCTATGCCAACGCTGAACAATGTTATTACTGTGGTAGTTTGACTAATAACTTGTTTGGCATGGCATTAGCTGAGTGGAATTTGCAAAGTCAATAATTAAATGTTTATTTTGTAATGTGTGAGTAGGTTTCTTTAAACTGTTCTTGGTATAACTGAAGATCTGATTGATACCTACTCATATCTATGAACTAATTCGTAAATCTGTGTAATAATAGACATTAATTACCACTCTTGGCTTAAAGAATAGGTTTTTTAACATTTTTTAAATTATAGCATTAAATTTGTTACCTTATCAATAAAATTATATCTTCCTAATTATTGATTGCATATTTATAGGTATTATTACTTACATTGTTGCCAAAAATGATTTCTCTCCATGACTTCTTTACTGTAACATCTATTTAATTTTCATAACTAAGTAGGTATATCAGGTTTTTATGTAGTAATATACCTATTGCACTTGTAATATACGTATACAGTTTTAAAATTATTTATTTAATTTATATAGATATGGAATTTTAATATCCAAAATTACCTGCATACTTCCCTACCTGTACGTTTGTAAATGAGTTTGAATACAATGAGTAGGTTGACATTGTACCTACCTACATCGGAAAATGCTTTACCTATTATCTTTCTTAAAAGTCAAACATATACCTACCTATTCAACAAGATACAAGTCTCTTACTGCAGTGTTTGCTTGTTACTAACTTACCTGAAACAATTAAAATTGTATATTTTTGAATAAATCTTTTTGAAATGATACAATTTCGTTGTGCAGTTATGCTTGTTGATTATTTCGTGTTTTATCAAGGATTCCTTGCTACCACCACTCTTACAATTAGTAGACCGTATTATTCTACAGTATGCTGTCATTTAATTTGTTAATCTTAACTAGATCACTTGTATATTTATAACTATATAATTTGTACCGACTATCTGTAATAATATCTACTACCTACCTACCTAACTACCTGATAGCTTTGACGTAATTTAAGGAAGCCTTTAAGGAACGACGAAGTCTGTCTAAATCTGAAAATAATTAAAGTAAGATGTTTCTAAGTAAGTAAATAAGTAGATAAATATGGCTATATTTACGGCGCGACTTTATTTACGTCCGCCACCAAGTCTCATGTAGGTAGGTACCTATCTACCTGTCTACCTATTTGTATATTTAAATGGAATTGAAACCTGTCTAATTGTTACTCGCGAAATGCGTTCCTATTACACTTACAGTCAAGGCTTAGACAAACCAGAGCAAAGCTTTGAGTTCCGTCAATATTTACACTGTCTCCGATGAAGATACCTAGAGAGATACGTACCTTAAAGGGAGCTATAGATTAGTAGATCGGTAGTTAGAAACAGTGGTCTTTGTTTTTTCATAGTACCTACCTAGGTACTTATACTGCTAAAGGACATAGGTAGGAAGGTAGATGTTAGTGATGACACCTATACATCACAGCTCTAGGAATTTTAAAAGTGCTTGAAGGTTTCTATTATGTACATCACGGTCTGATTACCTATTCTATTATACCTAATACCTACCTACCTGTTTATTGCGTTGGTTTTTGTTTTCCATTTTTCAGTCCACATAGACTCGCTTAACCCTGAAATATTCTAGCTCCATAATAGGTAGGTACCTACTCCATATCCTTTAAAAAATGCTACATTCTAGTTTCGTGCGTCTAGTCGATAACGGCTGTTTGGGTTGTGTTTTGTTTAGTTATCTAATCCGTAATCAATATAAGTAGGTAGGTAGTAGATAGGTACCTACCTAATATGCGACATAATTCTTTTAAGCCTTTTCAATACCCTTAATAAATTACTCCGATTGCTACGTCAAGGTAGGTATGTACTTAATCTACAAAATAAAAATACGTAATATAATTGTAGTACCTACTTACCTTCCTATTTACATATTATGAAGCTCCAATATATAGGTAAACGTCTATGGCAAGGGCAAACCCTAATAAACTACCTATTTGTATTACCGAGAATACATTAGTAGGTAGGTAGGTACCTACTCCTTTCACTTATCATACTATAAAAGTGCTATTAAAGTAAAATAGGCCAGGTGTTTAGCAGGTGTTGTGCCCCTCGCGACCACGTGGCGAGGTTTTATGTTAGGGGCATGTTTTACACCTTTTAAATGCTCAATCAACTCCACGCGACCTCATTAAAATCCCGTGAATTTTTTAAATTTATGTACCTACCTACCTATCCAGGAACTAGGAGGACTACTAGAGTGATTTACTTGGTGTCAAAAAGATAGGTAGGTAGGTACCTGCTTAGTTAGGGTAAACTCACGGATCTATTTTCCTGCTCTTCGTACTGTACAATGTCTGCCCTGATAATATTAAGTAGTAAGATAAGTAGGTAGGTACTGAATTGAAATATTAATCGAATATTTTGTATTATTAAGTAAAACAGTCTTTGTTTATACAAGTTTTATGGTAGCTAAGTAGAACAAAATCATTCAAAAATCATAAAAGATAAGAAATAGGTTCGTAGACATTAATAATTTGATAATACTTACCAGCATAGGTACCTACCTACTCTGCACACTCATTTGAATGACTGTTTGTTTCATGAGGCGTTTTAGGTTACCATACTTACCAGAAAGTCGATGCTTCACTTTACAATTTGCTGTATTGCCTATAATATAGGTACTCATTTGATCTGTATATTTGCGAGAGGAACGGACGATTCATCAAACGTGGACACTGACGGATTAGCAATGGGTGGCGTGGGTATCGGGTAGGCGGGTTATGACCAGGCTGCATCACAGTATACCTATATATTTTGCAGGCTATTGCAGGGTTAATCAACATGACGATTGGTAAACTTCATGATCTACTTGTAGGTAACCTAACTCCCTAACATTTATTTGGCATTTGTACAATTTATCCACCTTTAACTTTATCATATTTATGATAGTAAGACTATAAATTAAAACCCTGTTTTACCACAGTAAAGTATTTAAGTGGTTAAATTCAACCATTCCCGTGCCAGTTATTTGCAACATTTGCTATATCTATAGGTACAGTGAAACCTGGTTAACTGGGTCTTCCAAGGGACCTGTAAATTAGTCTCACTTAAAGAGGTATTCCACTTACACAGTGTCCCAGATATCTAGGTATAAAAAAATACCTGTCTCATTTACAGAGGGTTTCATTAACAGAGGTAAGAAAAGAGGTAATCTCTGTTATAGAGGTGTATTCAATAAAGCAACGTATTTATTTTGTAAACAATTCACTATTTTCCATAAAAAATATCAAAAATGTGGTTTAAAGACAGTTCTCCTGAAACTAATAATTCGTTGTTGACGTTTACAAAATTATTAAAAGTTGGAGGCAGATTATTTTACTGATTCAAGTACTGACGTTAATTTTAGTTTTTTTTCGTAATAATAAAGACTTTGTCCTCGTTTCGGTCTTTTTTAAATAAATACCCGATTAATAGAGAAACCGCATTAAAACTAAGTTATATAATGGCCGATTTAGAGAAGTTCGAGTAGGTAAAAGAGAGAGGAGACATCCGAGGTCCGAGGTAGCCTATGTGTACCTACTGACTTTATCCCAGTTACAGAGATAAATACACGCGTCTTCTCAATTATAGAGGTAATTATGACAAGAAAATAGAAATAACTTATCCCAGATAAAGAGGTTGCTTTTGTCTTACTAACAGAGGTAATTCATAGCCAAGGTGCCGGGACCTCAGCATGTGTTCCAGATATGGAGGTTTTTCACTTATCCAGGTCCCTCTTAAACAAGTTTCACTGTATATATATTTACAATCTTCAAAACGATAAATTTTAATATAGTATGTTTGAAGTACATAGGTTGGTATCTATTCTCGAATTCCCTGCCACTCTTGACAAGCAACATACGACATTTTTAATGATAAAAATTATAGAATTGTCGCTTATGACGATTTCATTTGTCTAGGGGATGACGTATCTATTCAGTTTTCGGTGTTATGTCGAAACTGGAAACTAAGAGAGTTATAATTGATTCCTGACATGTTTATGATCAAGTAGCATACTTTACTGAAGAGCATAGATATAATATATGTGTGTATATCAACCTAATATGTTCAAAAATAAAAATAAGTATGTAGCTTCACTGCTCAATATATACCTATGTAATATATTCATATTTTTAACAAGGTTATGACATTAATAACTAGCTGTGCCCGCGACTTCGTCCCCGTGGAATAGTAATTCTTCATAAGGCCTTATATTTTTCCCGTATTTCCCGTTATATTTTTCTTATATTTTTTTACACATTTTCCACTGTTTCTTCGCTCCTATTGGCCGCAGCGTGATATTATATAGCCTAAAGCCTTCCTCGATAAATGGTCTATTAAATAAAAAAAGAATTTTTGAATTCGAACCAGTACTTCCTGAGATTAGCGCGTTCAAACAAACAAACAAACTCTTCAGCTTTATAATATTAGTATAGATTAGTATAGATATGCATAGGTATTAACTACTATCATAATAGTATTGGAATTATTATTGACCATTTAACAATAATGTTAGTCTCTAATGATATTCCGGCGTGTTATTGAAATAGGTATCATTAGTTACCTATCATTTTGTATTTGTTGCACTATTAATATTTTATGTTCTGGTTTATTTTTATTTGTTTGCGATCAAATATAGAGGTAGATTACTGGTTACTCGGTTATTGACTTTTTGTATAAGTCCATAACTTCGCCTGCTTGGAGTAAATTCTGCAACTTACATTTTTCGCATGGATATTTTATTTGCCTAAATAAAAAGCATTACATCACTGCGTTGCTTTTATTTTTGTGCGAAAAAAGAAATCAACACAATAAACATTTCTGTTTATTGATTAAATACATATGGTTCTAATGACATAGGTACATTATACCTACTTACTTTTGTTTCTGCTAGCTGGTCTGGGGAAAACGTCCATGATTCTCATGATCTCTTTATTTGCAAATACATATACCTAATCCATATTAGTAATCTTTTATCCAACCGTTATGTATCATCTATAAATCTTCAAGCGGTCGACTGTCTGACGTTAAGCCTTTGTCACAAAACGTGTTTCGTCAGTCTGTTCAACATATACCTAAGTGTTAGAGATCACAATCAGTTCTCTTTGGCCCTTCAATCGCCTCTTACGATATTACGGGAAGATATGGACCTACTCTATTCTAAGGCTAGCCTAGCAGTAATACACGTCTATCACAGACATATTTGCTTTCTGGTATTCAGTTAAGGGCCTTCCTCAAGTCCATGTCTGACCTGGCTACTCGTTGAATAATTAATTTGAATTGTGCTACAAACCGGAATGGGGGCGCAGTACTGATTTATTGGTCTCGCCAAATCTAAGAATAATGCTGTAATACGACGCACATACTGGTATTTGGCTAATCTAGGAGGACATAAGTCTCAAAATCTAAATTGCACTTACACCCCTAAAAATCAAGTCCAGGTAAAGGTAACGAACTTGTCCATACTACCCCGGTGCATCCCCCCTTCCCGAGTGCTTCCTGATTAAGTAATGTCAATGGGAATTCGATTGTTTTGTCACGTGCACGTATCTATTCTCAAAGCGCTCTTAAAAATGTTAACTTTGAAGCATAGTTTTTAAATCTTCCAGTTAAAATTATAATTTTAAAGTGATAGATCCTAATAAAGCAGGTAAGAAACTCAAGTAATGTGTTAAAAAAAATACGTTAAACTGGATTAACATATTAATAAGCTAACTGACAAAAATAAGTAAATTTAATACTCGAATTTGGGCACAATTTCTTAATCACTAACATTTTTGTTTATGTATCGGGATATATCGGGCTATATTTTTTATTACAAGTTATTCTACATATAATATTTTCTTAAAAAACAAATAAATCACGTCCGGATTCGTCCGGATAGATATTTTTTTTAATTAATGAATATGACACAAAAAATAAATTTAAAAAGGTATTTTTTTTTTATGTCACTTGTACATAGTCTATGTTTGTTTTAGGTTTACGAGGGTCATTACGAGAAAAGATTGTGACCCAACAGTACTTATTCAATCGTTTCAAAAACCAAGATTTGCCTAATTTAGATGAAAGGTTGGATTTTTTGAGAAACCGGCTGTTACCAGACAGATCATACGATAACGATCAAATAGATACTTTAAAACTTAATTTTGCTTTTTTTTTAAATCAGAAATGAATTAAAGATGAACTAAAGCTCATTAAAAGGTAATATTTTTGAACAATCTAACCAATCATGGCTGGAGCAAACGTTTGAAATTCCTGTCGCTGACCACGTACATAACGGACATGCGTAAATCCAATGTAGGAAATACAAATGATGGTAACACAAGAAGGATTTTTTTTAAACACCCCCGCTTAGCTTCAGAAATTACTAGGGTTGATTACGAGTTGATTTATAGGTTAATAATGGTTATATTGGAAGTCATTTCGAGTGGACACAAAGTTGACCCAATTAAATATGAAAGTATGCCTTAGAAAGGTACAGCTCGTCTTAATACACGATTATATGACTGGCATCCCATGATGCCAACACTTCACAAAGTGTTGATACATGGTGCGGTAATAATCAGACGAGCTCTACTACCGATTGGACAGCATTCCGAGGAGGCAGCTGAGGCTCGCAATAAACATTTTGGACCGATTTCGGCAGAAAATTGTCTAGAGAAAGCTGCAACCAGGATGTTTTTAATCATTTTATTTTGAGCTCGGATCCTTTTCCAAGCAGCCGACGTGCGATTAAAAAAAGGATATAAACTAACACAGTCTTTCCTGCGACCATTGCCATGTTCGTATCTGCAGAACCGTATATTGTGGAATATTCGTCAGAAAGTGATGAACAATAGGGTATATCGTATTTTATATATTTTTAATGAATATATTGATGTTTATAACAATTAAAAATATTTTTTATTTTTTTTTTTTGTCATTTTTTCATTTTTTTTTATTTATTTTTTTTTAAATAAATATGTAAAATACTACCTTGACTTTTATTTATGACTTTAAAATTATTAAAACACCATAACTGTCTTATTTCCGCTGGTTGAATTCCAATTATACACAAAAATAATATTGTCCCCCTAGATCGACCAAATACCAGTATGTGCGACGTTCCTGATCACCATTATAGCACGTTATTTATAACTGTTTAATGTTCATATTCTGATGTATAATTGTTATCATAAAATATAATTACTTAAACTGCATTCTAAACACACATAATTATAGTAAAATAGTAGTTTATAATTAGTGTCAGACCGATGATTCAAACTATTATTTCTGGTTACCATTATTATTCAGATACATTAAAATACTGTCAGGAATCTTATCATTACCTGGTTTACGTAATTCGTAAATATACAGTTAATCAATTGGCATTCTAAAACATATAAAATCAATGTAGCTGTTATATCATTCGTCGCAATAAACTTACCCGACATGTTATCGTGACTGGAAACAACTACGATTGAAAACATCGCTTTGTTTGTCCACGACAAATCAATATTTTCGCCGACTCGCTTGAACTTTGTCTGTTATGATTGTGACAATGTGTTATCAAAGAAGCTATATCGATATATCACACCTTCCTATTTTATGATAATTTTGCATAGCTTTGGTTCGGCAAATATTAGTGCTAATCAGTGCTGGCTATGTATGCAATACATCTAAGTACCAAAGTCATGCCGATTCGTCATTTCGGTAGGTGTGTCTAAATCGCAACGTCATTTAACCTATTTACAGGTGTCATCGTTATTTGCGAAACTGAAATACAAAATAAAAGAGGCCAGCGGTGGTTAAAGCGTTTGGATAGGTTCGATCCGCCATTACAGCATTAGTTCTAATTCTGCATCGAGGGTTTTATGAACTGAGCATAGATAGATATAAAATGATTTATATGGTGCACATGCAAAATTAAAACAAACAATAGTAACAAAACTTATTCCTAAAACTTAGTGTACGAAACTAAAATTTAAAATTTAATAGAAAACAAACAAGTTACGTGCGCCCAATAAGGTCTTCACTCAGCATAATGCCACTAACCACAGGAAGCCCGAAGTTTTGCGACGCTGATTTTCAGTGAACCCGTGGAAGGGATAGACAATAATAAGCTACAAGCTACTTTTGTACCTAAATTATCGCTCTCTTTTAAAATTAAGATTTACCTAAACAAAGCTATCGCTATCGCTCATAATGTGAACTGCAGCGGTAATTTTCACGCGTGCTACGTAAATGGATGGCACAATGGTACCAATATATTTTGCAAACATGGAATGACCTCAAAATGTCCGTCTTATTAAGGGCTCAATGCCATCCGGGTTCTATTTTATCTAATGTTATTTCGCTAAACGTTTCTGATATTGTGCTAATAGGGTATTTGACATGTTTTTAAAATCCATTTTATATTATGTAGTAGAGTCTAAGGAACCCAGCAAAAGTTGTTTTTTTTAAATCTGGTATGTATTAGCTGAAAAACATCGAATTAAAAATTCAATATTTAAATAGTGTGCCAAAACGCTACTTTGACAATATGGCGCCGCAATGAGGTCGGTGACGTCACATGCCTGTTTGACAATCTACCACAACTAGGCGCAACACAACTAGGTAAACAAAGTTTACGGGCATGTGACGTCACGAAAAACTCGGCCCAGCAGGAGCGTTTTGTGTCACGTGACAAACGTTTAAAAAATGTAATTTTTATTTAAGGATTTTTAAATAAATCAATCATTATTTTCAACTTACGTTAATGAATAATCATTTTTTAACTCTTAATTTATACTGTTAACAGTAATTTACACTTTATTTTTCGCATTGTCAAATAGCCTATTCTACTGTAAATCGTTCGGCTTTTGCTAATGATAGTCAAGGTGTTAATAGGTATTTGTGAATAACATTTTCGAACTAGCAAACTGTAAATTAATTTATTGCTGTAGTGTGATGAGTCGAGTGGATGCCTACCTTCAATTTTGAGTATTTACCCTAAAATGATTTTCCTATACAATCAACCGCTTAATCAACTATAACTAACTTATGTTTTCCAATAACTACTTAAGTGAATTAAAAGCATTCAAACTGGTTTCAGATGTTTGTGTACTAGCATTGTCTAGCATATTAGACGTGCATTTAGGAAACATCCCCAATAAATCAATTGCAACATTTGAAGTGGTATCGCGTAACCGAATCCCAGCACGAACTGCAAACAACACTGTACTATAAAACGAATAACGTTTATCCATCGGATTAAGCAAATATTGGACTGTGTGGGATATTTATAAACACGAGATTACATTTAATTTGTGCCTGTGCAATATAAGGTTTTAATCACGATTGTGTCTTTAACTCTCGTTGTATGTCATTATCGTTGTATTCAGTTAAAATCGTCCGCTGTTGGATATAAGTACAATAAAATTTCGGCTTCCTTCACCAGGACATTAGACAACCTCGAGTTTAGTTATCTTTACCTTAATAATCACAGCAATTCTATGAACGTTTAGGGCTCCTCGTTAGCATAGTATTTTAGCAACACATCAGAGATCTAATAAATCTTAAAGCAGTTTATTCACAGTTCGAATAGATATCGACATAAATAACCAATCGGTGCATACTAGTAGTAATCTATACGATCTATAGAATTCATATTTAAAGTTTGTTAGATCTCAATACATTTCTGGTCCCACCATCTTTCTGCAAAAATTTAAAAATGATATACGTATGAGTAGTAAGACGTGCAAAGTCGGTGTTGTTTTGTGACAGGATCTTTGGTCATCCCCTGACCAAAGCAGCCGTAAATCTGGTATAAGGTCATGCATTTTAATTCTGTTTGTTTTGTGACATGTTGTCAACCCTTAGTATTCTTTCGGGGTAGCTAGGTAGGCTTTTCAAGTCATACATTTTGAATCTGTGTAGTTCAAATTATGTCTACTAATATATATATATATATAAAGTGCTCGTTGGAAACATTGTCTAAAATAAATCAATAACCAATCACATCGGGCCTGCGTAGTTTTCGTTGCGCCTCTTTAAATTTGGGTCATCGGATAAAATTTAAATTTACTGTTATTTTGGTTTAATGCGGCTCGTCGATTAAAATATTTGCATTAATAAAATAACGTTGTTGAACTTAATAAACATGGTTGTAATCTATCGTAAATTAACATTTTCAATATTTGGTTTAATTATGATAATTAAATCAAATACTGAAAATCTATTTTTGATTATTCTCATTATGCATTTTTTTAAATGAAGTCGTTAAGTACCTTAACGAATTTTTTTCAAGGGATTTTCGCAGAGTCATCTTTATAAAACCCGAATCACGAGTACATTTTGTAGGCTATATACGAGTTCGTTGTAAGTATTATCAGGTATAATTCGGTGTTTGTTTGTATTGTAAGGCTTTAGTTTGCACAAGGTCACCGCTCTCCGCCAAGGTTCTACTTACAGTTTCCTTCTTTCTCGAGGGGCCCACGAGATAATTGCCCTTTTATGTAGTTATCTAATACTCTCCTTATGTGATTTCAAGGTTCATGGTTACATATATTAAGTATGTGTTTTTTACTGTCAGTAACATTTATGTGTAGCCTTCATGTAATGTAGACACAGTTGATGAGGTTGAACATGTTTGTGTTATCATATCAGGTGGGGTTCTTAAATTTTTTAGGTAATAATACTTATCAAAATGAAAACATGATCGAGATTTATCAAAATAGGTAGGTATATATATATGTGACAACCAAATTATTGTTTTGTGTGTTGTCATTTGTAGGTATATTTATCGATTGTCACAAGTTTTTATAGTCTACGAGTTAGGTTCCTATTGATGGTTTTAATATTCATTAGGTACCTAGTGTCTTTAACGTAATGTGAAACCATCAAAGTGTAAAACGCATGTTTTATATAACAGTCGAAGCGAAGTCTTGACCTCAAAAAGACCAATGCACTTTTGCCTCCACGTGACATTCTCTTATCATGTTTACTGCTATTGTTAAAAACTCAATCAAGTACTCCGCAATTGTAATCTAATTCGCGAACCCGGGGCTATCAACTCGTTAATTACAGAAAGTATCACACACATAAAATTATCTGAAGCGAGAAACAGGACTAGTAAACAATAAAAATAAACAATTTTACGATCCTGACATTTTTATGGGACAATGAAATTTATCGCTACGAAGTTTGTTCTTTATTTACGCCCTACATGCAGGACATAAACACGGTGTGAGGGATACGGTTATTTGGTATGTTAAACTGCTAGACTAGACTGAAAGTCGCGGTGTGGGTACCGCTAATTTGTCTGTCTCGGGTTATAATTGGTAATACAGATAGGATTACTCTAAATGTTTGTTAAATATGTTGTGCCTCATGTTTATTTAAATGCTTGCAGGACTTTGGTTTACATTGTGCACTGCTCTGAGTTTTTACTGCGTTCTAAGCAATATACATGTTCCTGTATTTGACAATCATAATATTATTTTATTTTCACAAGACACCCCGCTGCAGTTCATGACGTCATATTTCCGCGTGTTGTAGAAACATTTGACAACAGAAACACCGGTGTCGGATTCGGCATGTGGCATTACAATCTACTGCAAAGCTACATACCAATAGAAATATGTCGTGACAAACTTTATTACCGCGACGCATGGCTATACAGACGAATTCATAATATTATACCTATTATTCTTATTTATAACTATTGTACTTATTGTACAAACTTTTGCACTCATTCTTTACGTGATATTTCTCGGAGCGTTGGTATATTACCTTAGATTTAGGTATATTTAGTTTGTTCTTATTGTGACGTGAATTCCGTAAAAAAGGTTCCATTTGTTTTACCCAGAGTTATATTCATAGATATATATGTATTAAACATCATACTTAATATAATAATATGTATTATTAAAGTATTGATGGCGACGTTGTGTTGACAGAGTTTATGGTAAATAAAGCTCCAGATAGTACAATGTTAATATTAATAGATTCCGCCTGCTGGCAACGTCTGCAAAGTGTTTTCTGGATTGTAACATAATACTGAAGCTAAAGGGGGATGCAGTTTTGTACTGAAGCGATGGTTAAGTGTTTAATGTTTTCGAATAAATACGAAACGTTCAATCTTATTACTCTTATTATCAGTATTGTATGATTCGTAGGTATATAGTATGTAATGTTGATATTTAAGTTACTGTTGTATTCCTTTCATGATTACTCGTAGTTTTATAATAGGTGAAAATAACATGCTGTGATGTTCAATATTCAACTACTGTGTCAGCCTAAACGTGAGTGCGGTCGTTAAAATTCATTTAATTCGTGGTTTCTGTATGACTTAAAGATCGACTGGTAGGGAATGCTTCATGGCATCAAGTTCCCCTTTTGTACACAATTTTTTTCTAAGATTATATTTTGATTTCAGTCGATATTAGAGGTATATCGTAAACTTCTAGAAATATAATTGAATATTATAATAATTTCCGATGCCTTCGCGACTGCTGAATATTTTTAACCACTTGTGACTACATCGCTTCATCTTTCACTTTAGAATAGAAGCTAGTATTTCTCAGAACTTTTAAAACATCGTAAAACTCTACTGCAGTTTACTGAGAAAATCAATTTCAAGACTAGCACTTTAGAGCAACGGATAGGTACTGAAAATAAGTAGTACACAAACGCTAGCATTTATTTCAAATCGCCTTTTTTGATGTTGACATAAAGCACTATTATTACCTGCCTTAGGATATGTTATTCAGTATTGTTTCTCTTCGTTATTTGCGTACCATGTTTACGATGGTATCTGCAGTCTGCAGTTGTTCCATGTCATTTGATCTGCTTGGTGTACAAACAATTCCAATAAAGAACAACTTATGTACTATGTCAACTCTGAACTCACCATTGATCCTTGGTTTGTTGGGTCTACTAATCAATTTTAGATTTTTAGGAATGTAACTAGTGTCTTACGGATGATTTGTTTTTAGATTTAAGTAGACCTATTTCAAAATAGAACAGCTACTTACCGTTAGCTATTTTTTTAAAGCGTTCAATCTCAAAAAGCGCTAGAAATGTATTTATTTAAGTCACCATATTTTTTTAATAGCATGCAGTTTAAACTCAGCAGTCAGACTTAGAAGAGTTTTATCGGACCGGTCATCTATAGTCGGGTCTGGCTGGCCCCTAGTATTAATTCAGAAAAAAAATGTAGATGTTATAGTTTTATTTCGTTTTTGATAGTTTATTTTTGATAAATATCAGCCGTCAATAATTTATGAACAAGTAGAAAATCTTATGTGCACTTCAACTTTGTAATGCAGCATATTTTTACAAAAAATGTGCTGAACAAGCTCACGGTCTGAAACTTTTTCATTCTCTATAAAAGTTTACGAAATGCTGGTTCTTAGGCCAAAACTAAACAAAAAGCCATTTGGCAACCTATCCGACGAAACCAGTGCAATGTACCTACCTACATTCTTGTTTTCCCGGCAACAGTTTTTCGTGGTTCATTCGCAAATGTAATTTGTCCAAAGTTTTCTAAAAACTTTGCAGTATTCTATTATTCAAGTTATGATAAAGTCCTCCTAAAGAGTTCGCTTACTTCACTCCGACATTATTTAGGTAGGTACCTACTTGTTGTTTGTAAATTTAAATTTGATGTGATTCCTCGAAATCCAAGTGAAAACCTTATCGTTACGTTTTTATTACATAATTATATCGACATTAAAGCTCGATTAAATTTATTTTAACGTAATAAGGGTGAAAATTGAATATGGAAAAATAGAAAAGCGTTACCAAAGGAAAAATGAAAATAAACATTCATTGGACATTAATAACTCAAACCGTTTCGAATCGACATCCCCCGTCAAATAATACACAAGTACCACCCACCCTTTGGGTAGGGGGTAGGGGGTGCGGGCGGCACCCTAACAACCCCCTTTATCCAAAACGTTGAGAGGCTTCGTCCAATATTATTTCTGTCAATACCCATTTAATGTCGGAGGTTATCAAAATGTACCTACGTTGTTTTAACCGACTCCACTCACTGCGAAATACTCGGAATGTTCAATGCGAAATGAATTTGTTTTATTATGAACACATTCTGGCGTGTTTTTTTCTTTTAAGCCTTTGATCTTTCGCGTAAGTCTAACAGAAACAATTATTAGGAGGTCTAGCACGTAAGGGTTTCGAAGCGCGAGAAGGCATCTTAACTTTAACGATGATTTGCCAAAATCATTGTGCACATAATTTACCTGCTAAATGACTGTAATAGAATCCACTGCACCATGTATCGGTCAATTCAGTAGGCCGGAGAGCCAACTAGGCAAAACGATGCCGCTGTTGATTCATGTTATCAATTTATCAGTATGTAAATTGCGGCTTCCATAGTCACGTGGTCTCATTAAACTTGTAAACACGCCGCGGAACTAGACCCGACCGGTTTTACTTTCGACGGCCCGCTGGCACACCGTAACGATTGTTATGAGTAGGTCTGACTCATTAACCTAAGATTCCTAGCTAGGTGTAGGTAGTCGGGTTGAAATGAGGAGAGTGCAAAACCTATAAGGTTGCTATTTAGTTAATTATCGACGTCGTATGTAAGGAATGACTCATTCAGTTTTTGCGACAATTGTCGGTTTTTGTTTTAGTTCTCTTGCAGTTTTGTAAGATTTCAGTTGTCTTCCGAACTATTTACTTACACTTTCGTGCGATTAAATCTTTTACATATTATTATTACCTATGTCTTCGGCACTAAATACCGTCATTAGTCGTCCATAGTAGATCCTTGTCGTTAAATAGGTATTTTTCTATAATAAAATTACATAAGTAAGTAGCTACGAACATCGGAAGAATAACAGCTTAGCAACTATATTTCTATAAGTATTTTTTTTAATAATTTCTGTTGCCTTCGTGGTTATTACATAATATGGTTAAGTATTACACTTTAACGTTAGATTGTCAGCTCAGTCGTACTACGATTATGAAAACTGTAAAGAATCCGAAACGTCAGCAAATAAAATAAAATAAAAATACGCGAGTTGTTAACTCGCGTATTTTTATTTTATTTTATTAATGAAACAACTATTCACGGATTTAAAATCCGTGAATAGTTGTTTCATTCCAAAAAGTATGTTTTTTTATCACTAAGTTGTCTTATATAGGTAGGTATATGTTGATATCATTATTTGAATGCTTACATTAAATTGCCCAACAACTACTTAAGTTACACCGGTACGTAGTTTTTGATGTTTATTCCGAATAAACGGCACATAATTTCTGTATCAAACGAGTGACTCGCAGACACGACCATTTGCAAACACTGTATGTAGGGGGAGGTCGACACAGACCTACGATATCCATGCCGTACAGTTATATATAGATACGTGATGCGCACAATGCAATCAATTAGAACCATAGTGATTGGACGTTACGTCGGATACAAATCCGTCGTACATGACGGACGTACTATGTACATAACCAATAGGTACCTACCTACGCACATGTTCTAGGCACGGGGCCACTTAACAATTAGAGCCGCACGCGACATATCACGTAACTTAATAGTTATGTGTGTATATGTACGACGCAGGCCTTTAGGGCATTGTAATTTAGGGAAATACTCTCAGGGCCTTTCATTTACCTAAAGAGGTTGGTCTTGATTATGCTCCAACGCAAAGGTAGCTTAATGAAGGCTTATAATTGACTAGCTTCTGCCCGCGACTTCGTTCGCGTGGAACTCGTCCTTTTTTGCAGCCGGTTAAAAAGTAGCCTATGTCCTTTCTGAAGCTCCAGACTTTCTTTGTACCAAATTTCATTTAAATCGGTCCAGTAGTTTTAGCGTGAAAGCGTAACAGACAGACAGACAGTCAGACAGTCAGAGTTACTTTCGCATTTATAATATATAGAGCAATAGAGCAAAAGTCCCAACCAAAACGACTAAAAATCACTATCTCAATTTAGTTATCTGCCTACTGCCTACCCCCTAAGAACGATGGCGTGATTATTTATAGCCTATGTCCATTTCTAGGTTATCATCTATTACCATACCAAATTTCATCAAAATCCGTTCAGCCGTTTAGGCGTGAAAGAGCAACAGACAGACAGACAGACAGAGTTACTAACGCATTTATAATATTAGTAGGGATGATGTGGTCGGAATTAATAATGAATAATGGTCATTGATCTTGTTAATTTTCCTTGTTAGTTTTTCATTTTACTCGTAAATCTTCATTTTATTTATATGTATTTTTACATTTATTATTTTTTATTAATTTATATTCTGTTATTCGTATTTCTCAATGATTATTATTAAACTGTTTCCCGATGCGAATCCCTTTTTGTTTACTTATGATATATGTACGTGAGTTAAATACAAACGAGGACAACATTGTATTGTTAAAATGAAGTGGAAGTAAGTACGATTAACGATAGTTTATAGGTATTGTAGGTATTTTTGTCAGTATTAATGAGAACTATGAGGACTGTATTAATAAAAGCACTGTTGATCGATATAATAGAAATATATTGAGACAGTAGAATACTTGACTATACTCTGTGAGAAATCTTGAAATCCCTACTAATATTATAAATGCGAAAGTAACTCTGTCTGTCTGTCTGTTACGCTTTCACGCCAAAACTACTGGACCAATTTAAATGAAATTTGGTACAAAGAAAGTCTGGAGCCTGAGAAAGGACATAGGCTACTTTTTAACCGACTGCAAAAAATGAGGAGTTCCACGCGGACGAAGTCGCGGGCAGAAGCTAGTAATATTTAATAAAAAAAACATCAGTATAAAAGAAACATAAATTGTAAAAAAAACCTTTTTGAATTTAATTGAACCCAAACAAAGAGTTCGGAACAGCTAGGATGTCTTATTATTTACATTGCCATCAGAGTAATCTAACATACCCAGTTAATAGATTTTAAACTACTTACCGGTTACAGTTAAATTTGTCACACTGGTCTCGCGTGGCGCGAAACAACATATCGATTTGTCTGACTGTCCGTCATGTCGGTCTATCTATAAGTATCATGTGGTTTATATGCCATACACCCCGGATTTGCATGTCGAGGGAGGCTTTGTGTCGTATGTGTGATAAATATGTATATGGAATGCTATTAGGCCGTACAAAGGAATAAAGCATTAATCCTATGGGCAGACGGCATGCGTAGGTACAGTCTGAAATTCTACTTTGACGCTCTCGTAATTTTTCCTTTTCATCAATTTGATATGAAACTCTTGTATTTTCTTTTTACACGAGTGTTTTGTACTGTTTCGTTTATTTTTGCGACTTCGTCTTTGTAGAGAAAAGAAAGCAAATGCAGGTCGAGTTAGAAAATAAGAGCTGAATTGCTAGTTCGCAACGAAGTATTATTTAATAGAAACTATGACCGAACTATATTATCACATAAATATCATACCTATATATTTTACGTACTTATCTTTCACAAAATAAAAACTACGCAAGAGGTCAGAATGGGATTATCTTTACGAGATTCAATGATGTCCTTGGTCCTTGATGTCATTTCGCGTCAATACTTAATACCAACATCTTCAAATAAATACTCTATTTGGCCTATAAAGTATGTTTAGCTCCCAATATTGTCAAATTTCAAATACTCTTTAACTATCCTAAGACTCTTGCTCTGTTTAGTCAACTCCAATGCTTAAAAGTAAACAGGTCTGTTAAGTTTATCTTGTTAACATTAGTAAGAGAAAAATAATTGATTGTTCTAAACTTTTAATACTGCATAAGATCTGTATGTCTGAAAGGGATTAGTGTGATACGGAACAAGATCACGTCCTTCCAAGTTTATAATTTGAGTAAAGTTTGTATACCTTTGTGTTTGTACAAAAACAAACTAAGCCGCCCCGAATCAATATCTAAAGTATGTAAATCCTTATCGTACGATAATCTGTCACACGCGCCTGTATAGGTGGACCCGGATTGGAAAGCAATCGATTTTTCCAATGACTAGTGATTTCACCCATATTATAAACTTACATAAGGCTCACTGTACTTTGGGGAAGGGTTTGCCGGACTAATATGAAAAGATTCACCGGTCTGATACAGTCGGTAGAGATTCTTTTTTTTTTAGAAATACGACCATTACTAATTTCACCGATTGGGTAAAGATTGAAGCATTTATATACCTACTAATCCACTCCTTAAGACTGGAACTACTAACTTAGTCATGAAGCCCTTATAACGTTGACTAACCGCGTGAAAACACACGTTTTTAACCTTTTCACCGCCCCAGTCGGTAGTTACCGACAACAGAAAGCAGTACCACTAGCGCCTCGTCGGCCCGTGCCGACTGAAAGTTAGAGGCGAAAATTATAAGTAAATTAAAAGTTTAGTATACAAATTATGAACTTTTATTATTGTTTAAAGCCTAAATTACCGTAAACTTTATACATAAACGTGATACTATATAATATCATTGAATAAATAAACATTTTTGCGCGCCTTGATAAAATGCAGCAAATACGGCCCGTACTGAAGCCCTAGTCGGCGATAGCCGCGGCGTAGTGCTGTCACCAACTGTGTTTTGTTTGTTGCAATACACGTTACGAAAATTTTAATGTAGGTGAATTTATATGTGTAGTTCTATAATTCTAAGTTCACTAATTAATTTACTTGAATGCGATTAATTAATCAAAATGGGAATAGTAAAATATATTTTACAGCATATTTTGAGCACTTATTTAAATTAGTCCCGCGGCTATACACGATCAGTCATGTCTGAGATCGACTCGTTCAAGTAAATAACAAACGAAAAAATTGTATATTACTCTAATTTTTATCCTTTATACCTCTGTCAATTATTATAATGAAGTAGTTCGACGAGCAACCGAGACAAGTGTTCTAGTTTAGGTAATTATGTATATTAAATATTTACAAACCTATCGTTACTTTATCTAAAGCACAGGCAACCAAATAGGGTCTTTGTTAAATAGAAAACGACTACATCCAGGTAAAGAAATGACCCTTTTATTAATGTTTCTTTCTACCTGAAACACTCATTAGCAATAACAATAGGCTTAATTTTTGTGAGGAATTCTTAGTAAATATGTAAAGCACACCGCACGTGCAGGCGGTATTTCAAACGAATTCCAGGAAAATGCCGACTATATGCTATTTGTACTTCCTAAATAACTATCGGAATTTATTTAAAAACTTTGTACTGCATTTTATTATTGGTTTGTTACTAAAGAATGTGTAGGATTTTTTCTTTGGACTCCCTGCCAAAATGTCGATAAATGCAGTTAACACATACCTACAACAGTTTCACATCTCTAGAATCAAAGCAATTTGCAGTACCTAAAAGCCCGGGTCGGCCGGCGCCGACAACGCGTGACGTCATCGCGTGAGTAGTGTGGTGACTCGTCACTAAACTGTACTGTAAATAATGCAAATATTTTGATCTTTTCATTATTTAATGTTATTTTATAAGGTTAATAATCAATGAACATGTAGTAACAACATTATTGTATTATTCTTTTGACATTTCTTCGACTTTTTGGATATAATTATCGAGGAATTATTTAACTATCGATACACCATTTCCAAGTCACTATGGTTTCTCGATCTCGAATGCTTGTTTTTGTTCTGGCGTCACAGGCTCAGCGTTTTGTATTGTTGCGTGGCGGCGAAAAGGTTAATAACTGTTATTACTTCACGATCTAGTATATTGTGCTTTGAAATGTTACCCTTGGAGCCTACCCTCGTTTCGTTTAACAACTTGCTGGCATCGCTCCATCCGTCAACCAGAACCAGTGCAGGCAGAACTCAATTCCCATTGGTCTAAAAAAAAAGTAGCAGTTATGACTAAAAGTCCTGTGACAATCACTTTAATATACGGGACAGTATTGCTATCGGGAATCCCTACTTCCCTACTAATATTATAAATGCGAAAGTAACTCTGTCTGTCTGTCTGTCTGTTACGCTTTCACGCTAAAACTACTGGACCGATTTAAATGAAATTTGGTACAAAGAAAGTCTGGAGCCTGAGAAAGGACATAGGCTACTTTTTAACCGACTGCAAAAAAGGAGGAGTTCCACGCGGACGAAGTCGCGGGCAGAAGCTAGTGAGAAAATAAGTTTAGATGTGATCTGAAAAAATACGTTAAAATGACATCCGTATTGTAAGGAGCTTAGTAGGTGTAAGTAGTTTTGCTAACAGCCCTGGAGCCTCCACCATCGTAGAGGGTGGTTTATTGAAACCTCACCCGGATCTGCCCCAATCACATCTTTTGAAGATTTCTTCTTGGAAAAGAAAAGGTAGAACTAGTGTTATCTGACTAAAACTCGTTTGTCATAAGTATTTATCGCCAGTAGAGCAACGCGTCAAAACATTAGTGTAATCGCAAAGTAATCGCATCGGATCGCAATTAAATATTCATTAAACGGTGCAGGTCGGAGGTTTGTGGGCTGGTAGAGCAGCGGCCACTGGTCGCTGGGCGCATAACGAGCTACGGGTTGCTTGTTGTTTCCCCTCAATTGGTAAACGATAATTTGCGAGATGATTATACAGCCGTTTTGAGTTCGTGGCAATTTAGTTATGTTTATATTTTGTGTTGAAATACCTCCTGATGAAGCACGGTTTGAACTAACTTTGCCCAAATCAAATAGCTAAACGATTGGTGGTATATATGTCAAGAATTAATATATTACTTATGGTTGGAAGTTTCAACAGCAATTGACTGCTACTAGAAACTTGTACAATCCTTATCACGTCGTTAGCGACATAGTCAATTATGTCTATTAGCAATGATAATTCACTTGAGACTAGTAAGTTAATTAGTATAATTTTCACTTCAACTCAACGCATAAATTTGCTATTGCTATGCGATATTATCAGGTATTTAATATGTATTTGATGTATGTGGTGATAATCATTACGTTAGGTAAAACAAGGTGATCACAATTATATTGTGAGAACTTTGAAGAAGTCCCGTCTGGCTTATTCAGTAAATATTAATATTTCAGGCACTTCCAGTAAATTTTCAGTTATGATCGATTTGTCTAAAGATTCGTGATGCGAATGATGAAACTTACTGTTTTTTTTTTATACTCGATAAACAAAACTGTCATGATGTCTGTGAAGTTCGAGGTTAGTGAAGGTTTGACCAGTCATGATAGGTATTTAATGCCAAGTTCTGTCGATTTAGATAGTTTTATATCTGTATACTGACTTATTTCTGTTATTGTTACAGCAGCGAGGATGGAGAAGGCGAAGGCGTACATAAAGAGCTCGCTGACAGCGAGCCGGCCGGTGTCGCCGCGCGACAAGCCGCCCGCGCCCGCCTCCGCCCCCGCCTCTGCTGATGACGTGCGCGTTTGCTTCGTGTGCGGCGTAGCTGGTTTCAGCGACCAGTATACTGTTAGGGTGAAGCCTGACCCGCAGGTTAGATACGAGTTGCTACTCCTAAAGCATATAGGTACCTATAGGTATATACTCGTCAGGTCTATGGTGATTAAATAGCCGTAGAATGCCATGGATGTAAGTCCGAATCCTACCGACCGAAGAAGTTTTTAGTAAATTATCTCATTTTAAATTACAGACAATAATTAAGGTAAATCAATATCAAAGTTAGATATACAGGTACTATGTTGATGAATATGATGGTTATAAAATTATAATCCCTACTAATATTATAAATGCGAAAGTACTCTGTCTGTCTGTCTGTTACGCTTTCACGTTAAAACTATTTAAAAGAAATTTGGTACAAAGAAAATCTGGAGCCTGAGAAAGGACATAGGCTACTTTTTAACCGACTGCAAAAAAGGAGGAGTTCCACGCGGACGAAGTCGCGGGCAGAAGCTAGTTGTAGTATATATTGATGAAAACACTCTGCCGCAGTCAAATGTCCAAATCGCTCAATCAATTGTGTCAATGTCACTTATCTTCCAATGTAAATTAATGATCTCAACTATCTCAAAACCGATTCGAACCGGCTCCCAATTCACGAGGTACGTTAAATGATTGACTTTTAGACACGAGCCAATTTCCACTCGTTGTCTTGGCGTTTTTGCATGGTTATGTTGTGACGGGACTAGGGAATGCTAACAACCGATCATTCTTCTAATTAAGTGGTTCTTAACCTTTTTAGGTCTGTTACCCGTATGACCTAACTTGGGTCACAAATTAAACTTGCGCACTAGTCGACGCTACGCTGTGCTCTGACTTGTCACTTTGAAATTCGGCGTTCGAGACCACTATCAGCTGATGGTTACTCCCGCAAAATACAAGTTTTACCCCCGTAATGTAATGTGTAAAAATAGTGTACATTGTTAATTCAATTTGACTGTAATCACACTTAGTTTACACTTTAAATGTAACGCAAACGTGCCGACTATGCTTCTGCTTTTATGCACTAATATAATATTTTGCGTATTAGGTTATATTATTCATTGTAAGTTGTAGGATTACATCATACATTACTCATTCATTAGAATGATTCCTATTTAGTACAATAGTGTCAATGAGTTGCATCTGTGCCATAAATAATTAACGGAAAGTTAAAAATGTGTTTTTACGGTTTTATAAATAAAATGTAATAGGTACATATCGCCGTTTTCATTTACTTATTCAAATTATTCGTATGTTGTTTTAAATAACTGCTAAAAAAGTTTTATATAATGATTATTTATTCAATCGCCGTATTTTTATTAGGTAAGTACTAGATATTTCAACAAATATTTAGTTAGGACTTCGTTGGTTAATGGAAACTCGATACTACAATTTAAAATTTTGTTGTAAATTTAACGGAGCACTGTAAATAAAATATGGTGTGTAGTTACTCGGAATAATTTAATTAGTAACTTGCAAGCGATGCCTTTGATTAACGTGTACGTAAAAACGTTTCGATATTAAGCGTTGTAATATTATTATATATAGAACTAGCGACCCGCCCCGGCTCGAGTGATATGAAGTATAAAAAACATCTTTAATCACTCGATCTATTATAAAAAGCTGCTTCAAAATCCGTTGCGTAGTTTTAAATATTTAAGCATACATATCGACGGACAGACTTCGACGGCGACTTTGTTTTATACTATGTAGTGATATCGATTTTGAACAAAAAAACCCACGAAGATAAGCATAGCGATTGTATAATTGTGCCGTGATACAACACTGTTGTTACACACGTATGTTCGTGTCGCTTGTCACGTAAATGTTTAAATTCAGATCGATTCGTCGGTAGTCCACTCGCTGACCCGACACCGGCTTCTGTTCACAATATCCGTAAATAAGCCGTGGGAGCGACGTGTCAATAACGGCAGTTCTCGTCAGTAAAAACTCTCCGGATTGTAACGTCACCGGTTCGAAGAAAGCCATTACCTGCGATCGGGAATTTCACATAAAGTTTTCTCATGCCATGCCACCATTGGATTATCACGTTTTATGTGAAAGATACCCTTTACTGTAATAATTTTAGTCTTCAACCAGCAACTATGTCTCGTGTGTCACAGATTTTACCTCTGTTACAGCTTATATTTATAAAGTTTATTGCTATAATACCGCGATTGAGTCTTTTAAGTAACGATTGCTATGATATCTAAGAAGTCGTTTATTCATCCTTACTAATATTATAAATGCGAAAGTAACTCTGTCTGTCTGTCTGTCTGTCTGTCTGTCTGTCTGTCTGTCTGTCTGTTACGCTTTCACGCTAAAACTACTGGACCGATTTAAATGAAATTTGGCACAAAGAAAGTCTGGAGCCCGAGAAAGGACATAGGCTACTTTTTAACCGACTGCAAAAAAGAAGGAGTTCCACGCGGACGAAGTCGCGGGCAGAAGCTAGTATGCTATAAGTTTTGTAATCCGATAAGTACATGGTTCAGATCTTGGAGATCACAAGGAACACGTTGCAACTGTTCCTCTTACTTGCGAATCCGTTCTCTCATTAATACATATCAACTGTCATGTCCCGTCACATAAAATCCAATAGTACTTACGTTGAATACTGAATACCCATTGTTGAGGTATGAATAATTGTTGAATATTGTCTCGCTTATTACGCTGTTTTTCATTAGAATTCAAACAATGAGGTAAACACTCGAGTAACTATTGTCTCGGAAAAATATTTTTAAATCTCCGCCCTAAGCTACGAGGATTTTCGCTTCAGGAAAATTTCTGCGTAATTCGAGAGGTCTTTGCACTCCGCAAGCAATTAATTTATCTCCCTTGTACTTACCGGTTTAATAAAAGTATGAGTGACTTATAAGGTTAACATTAAACAACGTCGGTGGGACTCAAATTGCCCCGTGTACGGGTGAGCGATTTATGCGTCGGCGCTCGTGTTGCCACTGTAATTATTGCTTGGTGTCGTACCTCTTTTTGTTTGAACTGTCTCCGGTTATTTGCACAGAAATTCTTGCTGGATCTGAAATAACCTGTTATCAAGCACGAGTCATTTTCGTTTTTATCAATCAACTACCGAGATGGACACTTTTCCGGCAATATTTCGAACCCTTATAACGAAATAAGTAGGACTCGCGCCGAACTCTGCTGTATGTATGATCATATTGTAGCTTGAAGCTTCCATCCAATACGACCTCGTATTGAGTGTTGCGGAGGCTTCACGCTACATTTATCGTGTGAATCGTTACAATTCATTTTCAGAGCAGTTTATGTTCAATTGAAATTTGCTAAAGTCTGGAAATGAAGTAAAGTATGCAGTTGATTGATATTCCAGATGATAACAAAACCTTGTACTAATTTTATGAAAACTGGATAGATAGAATTTGATATGTATACAAGACCCATGACCTAAGGATTAACACACCGTTTGAACACGAGTTTCCTCCAATCTGAAGCAGAGAGTAGCTTGGATGTCTTAGATATGCTTTGTGTCGTAATAATGGAATGGATTCACATTTCGAATGTTTTGATAATTAGTTATTCAGAAAAAGAGATCTGCTTTCAGGCTAATAAAAAATGATGATCATATTTGTTTGTTTTTATATTATACTAAGAGGAACAATTAACCGTCTACATACATTTTACGAAAACGAAACGAAAACACTAAAAAGTGTATATCATTTTTCACAATTAAAACTGTCAAGTGTTCATACCGGTTTTACTAATTTTGTTAACATAAACATGTAGGTACTTTATTGAATAATCAAGTTGAAATAACAAATTTCAGAAGAAATTATAAGAAAATTCATAAATCATCATATTTGTTGTAGAGCGCCGACCCGTACTTCCCATTCCTCGGTGCTCACGCCCCGCCGGCGGGGTACCGGGCAGATTCCACGGATGAGGATGGCACTGTGCGCTGCTGCTGCGTCTGCTACACCTTCTTACGCCAGCAGTGGGAACAATACGACCGTGAGAACAAACCGCACAGCCAAAGGTTCTATTGGATGAAGCGGCTCGATGGGAAGCCGTTTATTGGTGAGTCTATTCAGATGCTAGACCTAACACAGTATAAGTGTTTGGGATGCGTTTTAATGTACAATTATATGTACGTTGCATATAAAAATAGCAGTTAAAATGCAGTCGAGACACATTTCTTTTTAGATTCTACACCCTGAAAGATACTTAATATACTTATCACTCAAATTATGGTGTTTGTTAATTTAAATTCAGTAGGTAGGTATTGTTTTTCTAAAGTGAATAAGAAGACTTAGCATGTACGAAACTTGTTTGTTTGAAGTCTGTTTTCAAGGATACGAAATTTTGTCAGTCACAAAGTTTAACATCATAGAGTCAAGGTTCAAGTTGAAAGAAATTTCATTATGTTATGTAATTTAAATTAAAAGTCTTATTGAGTTCGTAATTGTTCTGTAAAGTATTGCGAAGCCTTATAAAAGTACGCGAAAAGGAACTTATTTTCAGGAAATAATACGGCTTCCGCCGTTTAATCATACCCTTCCAACCCAACGCGCAATTTTGTTATATTTGATGCTCCATAGTATATTTGAACCGGTCAAAATCATTGGTCCAGCGGAAAGATAATTTTATTGGAAAGATAATAATATTTACATTTATTAATTTAAAAAATACGTGTCCAAATGACTCACTTAACGCCATGAGGTTTCAACGACTATTTAAACAATACTAAAAATAAAATATTTTTACTTATTTATTTATACTTCGTCTGTACAACCAAATACTATAAAAACAACTTACAAAAAATATTATGTATTGGAATGAAACAACTATTAACGGATTTAACTCGCGTATTTTTATTTTATTTTATTTGCTGACGTTTCGGATTCTTTACAGTTTCCATAATCGTAGCATGACTGAGCTGACAAAAGCGTTAGACTTTTGTCAGCTCAGTCATGCTACGATTATGGAAATAAAAATATAAATAAAAATACGCGAGTTAAATCCGTTAATAGTTGTTTCATTCCAATGTGTAATAACCGCGAAGGCATCAGAAATTATTAAATATTATGTAGTTACAGTTAAGGAGATAAATATAATGATGTAGGAATGTTCATGAAAAGAGAAAATATAACTATAAGCATTTAAACATATTTCCACCTATAAGAAGATTAAGGTAATGCAGGGTCGTTGTTTGTGAAATTTATTTTGGTATTCCAGCGCAAGGTATTCAATATTCGATTCACTCGTTAAATTTTGTAGGACTTTCATTTCGAAAATCAGAATGAGGTGTGCCAGTTACGCTTAATATCTTATTAAGGTCTCATTACCTTTGCAATAAATAACCGTTCGTGAACTTGTTTTTAAAATAATGTATATCTGAGGAATCATTATAAACAAAACAAAAAAGATTTTATAACCATACTCTGCAATGTAATAATGTCAGACTTATTTTGACATCGTGACGATATCCCTTGAGTCGGTTAGAGCTAAAAACCTAAATTTCAGAGTTAGAAGCGACTCAACTAACCGCACTGGTTAGGTTCTGTAGTCCGGTCATGCAGTAACAGCCTACCGCGGCCGAACTGCACTTTAGTATTCAGTCCGAAATATAGTAGATGTTTATTATTTTTCGAGGAAGCTTGCCAATCTGCACTCTAAACGAAACGACATATGCAGTCTGTGCAACTTTTTCTGTTCGAATAATAGATATTCTTTCAGGTTATTGTCCCAAATGCTTTATATTCCGAGTTGCTTGTCGGTACAATGTTGCGCATTCCGGTTTATTCTCGGTGGATGTCGTAAATCTAGCATTCCGCATCGATCTGTGTTCGGATAAATATTAAAACAAAGAGTCTGGGGTGACTGGTTTCAGTGCACGTATTATAGTGTTGCAAAGCTGTGACGTAGGTAAATTGAATTATATGACAGTAGAGACATCGACATGAACTGAAAATGGTTTTCCCACAACTGTAGAGACGAAAAAAAAACAGTTTGTTTTATTAATTTAGCAAATCAATTTACCTAAGTTAAATATAGGTTTTTTTAGGCATTGATATAAATGGTAACCTTAAAACTAGAATAAAGAAAAAGGTACGGCAGGAAATCGAGCTCGCTTCTTCGGATACAATCTTCGAAATTCGCTCCGGGGTCTCACAGTGCCTACGATTGTTTTATTACATTGAAACTTTCTGGATATTCTGGTAAAATCAAATATTGTCTTGTAATATATGAACGGTTTAATATTAATATTGTGCTTCTCTTGCAAGCAAGCTTTCTACTCTTACGGATTAGAGTTAATCCTTCGGTGCCCCGTTTAATCCGCTTAATAGTATTAAGCGTTAGTTTTTGCGTCATAGTTTCAATGAATTACATTAATAGTAGAGATATATTAATTATAAATACGAACAACATTGATTATAGAAATATGTAACTCAGTGATATTTACACGACCGTGAACACATGTCCCAACCAACATAAGTGCAACACTTACAAGAACTTTTCCCTACGTGAGTTTTTCTACAGTAAGGAATTTGATATTTTTAAGTGGAAATGTGTACACAGTATCTTCGTGTGTCGCCGCGTACTGGTTTCTGTAGAAATATGAAACGTGGTATGACGTTGCATCGGCATCTACAACTCAACTTATAAGGAAATAAATAGTACCTTTTTACCTTTTACGTTCAGGTTGAAAGTTTCTAAAATACAATTATTTTATATATAGGGTTCTGTAAACATTATATTGATTTTATTTATATTATTATTCTAAAAGAAAAAACCAACCGGTAAATCATTTGTTTTTAGTAAGAAAACGACTGAAAAAAGGCTGTAAATACCCCGGGGCCTATGTATTTATATATCACTAGCAGCCATAGGAGTTGTCCTCTATATTCCTCTTGCGAATTGTGGGTGTGTGTTAACATGTTAACGCACACAAATTTTCGTCCAGATAGTTAAGGGGATATTTACCGACACACACAAGTAAACGTATGTGTGTTTGAAATAATTATTTTTTACTTGTTTTCGTAGTACATTGGACCAACCCTCCGCGTGGGACGTGGATTGTAGATTGTTGTAACAGACCGTTCTTACTTGGTACGTTGTACTTGAATAGCTGCGGGGTATGACTTGCTCGATGTTGCTTTATATTTAAAAGAAAAATATACAATGTTTTAAATGTTATTTGCTAGTCGGATTCTTCATTACATTGTTGTTAAACTTGGGCTTGATGAGAGTAGAAAAATATTATTGTTATAATTGTACCTACTTACTTATGATTTGTAGTATTTGTAAATTTGAAATTATCGCTGTATTTACTTGACGCCACCAGTTTGGTCTGGTAACTGCTAAAATACTGTTGCACTAGTTCACAAAATTTATATTGCAGTAAATGTGCCAAATAATTTATTTACGTATACCGTAAAAAATTTAATATATCTTTAAGGAGCCAATTTTTATCAACACAAATATTATGGATTACCTAAAAGTAATCTAAGAATGCTTATCAACAACATACAGTTCATTTGTCTTCTGACAAGATATATCAAAGATATAGATGCATCATAAAGTACATAAAATTGATTAATGTAATTAATTGTAGCTATTTTATTTTAAGTCATTACAATCAAATGGGTTGGATTATATATCTACTTATAGCTATAGGTATCTAGATTCTAGCTTAGGGGCCATATGAATGTTCGTATTGTCATTTCATGCTAGACACCAGTGTGCAACGAAGAAAAAAAACTGAATCTTTCACGGTTTTTATAATATTGGAATGAAACGACTATTTAAGTATATATATTAATTGTATCATCATCATAAATATTAAGATTTAACTCTCAATATTACGACTTAACATGTAGGTAATATATTATTAAATCAAATGGGTTGGATTATATATCTACTTATAGCTATAGGTATCTAGATTCTAGCTTAGGGGCCATATGAATGCTCGTATTGTCATTTCATGCTAAAGTACGCAGTGTGCAACGAAGAAACAAATCTGAATCTTTCACGGTTATTATAATATTGGAATGAAACGACTTTAACTCGCTTGTATTAATTGTATCATGAGCATAAATATCAAGATTTAACTCTCAATATTACTTAACATGTAGATAATATATTATTAAATATGCCTAAAGTGGCATCCTAAGGCAAGGGCGTGCATTGCATATAGTCATCATTTCAAAAATGTATACACTGCCTACTCTAGCATCCCACTACGCACCCCAACTCGGCAGGTGGTTATTACGTTGTTCCGAACCAGATAAATCAGTGTCAACGGTTTAAAGTATTAGGTATTTATATAAATAAACTAACACCTACGTCATATGCTACGCATTGCAGCATGTGGTGCTGACAGCCCAGGCTGTATATGACACATGAAGCCTGCATTGAAAACACCGAACAATAACGATTTAGCTTTGTCGCGTCTGTCTGTCACGGTTTTGTTACGGGCAGCTGGTTGCCAGTCCAGTGACTGACGTGGTGTGGTTGGATTGTTTCTGGCCATGTATGGCTGGTCTGAGCTTGAATTATAAATCCACTAAGCAACGTGGTTTATTCGTTTGTGATAGCAACTTTTTTTTTTTTAATTGCGATGGTTGTGCAAAGGGAGAGCTTTTTATTTTAAGTGATCGGCATCATAAGATTCGGTCCATAACATACTTAGAAAAACTCACTTTCGCACTTCTGTTTTGCGTCTATTAGCTTAAATGTCTGAATCATAGAATAGATATGAATAATACTGGCTGTTCAATCTTGCTTTTAAATTTACTGCATTAGGAAATGGCGCAAATGTACTTTTTTCTCTTCCATATATTTCGGCTATTTCCAGAAATACGAAAGTATCGGGTTTTGTTTTAGTTATCGCGATCGAAATCCTCCAGTTATCGCCGACAGGCTTAGTTCGGCAGCATTGTATCGAACGACCCTCCTCGTGCGAAACTACGATCGTCTCTCGCAGATTATCCGATTCGTAATCCCTTTCAACATAGAAAAAGGGGAAGTAAGCTAACTCCGCTGACCGCGATCACTGATAGGTTAAGATTGCGATGAGTTGTGTACCATCGATCAATTCTCGTGATGTTAAATTGTGACTATGGTGTGATGAATATTAGGGAATAATAGATAATTATGTATTTTGTAGCTCTACTATGATTAGTATTCATAATCATAATATATTTTAATTTTTTTAACTTAAAATATATTCACGAATCAAAAATAATCTGCAAGAAATAAATACCTTTAATTGTCAGCTTTATTTTGCCATTTGAATTAGGTCAGATACGGTTGTGGGTCAGATTTGGAACGTATAAGCACTTTACTGTACAAGTAGATTTTTCCAACACAACTATAATACTTTTTCCTTTTTGATATACCTCCACGTGCCGACCTGTCGGTTAGTTCCCGAACGAAACCACTTATATCTATTTTTGGGGTCCTGTATAGAAAATCGTAAAAGACATTTTGTCTCTTGACTTTTTCATTCGTCTCAATTTTTCGGTGCTTTTTGTTGGATTCGCCGTTATTACCACTGACATTCGCTGGAAATGTAACCATTACGGAATCATACATGCTCTTATTGGGAGAATGTCAACTATAGTTCAGAGTTGTTTAGGCTTGCAATCCAAAATAAAACAGTGGTAACTGTTTTATTTTGGATTGTACCTTATGTTTTATACAATTTACTGTATTATTTATAGTACCTATAAACAAGAAGTCTAAAACGAATCCGTTTCGAGAAATATTTTAAAATAAAAGTCAGAAAACGTGTTTTATGCTCAAATCAGCTGATGAAAATGTAGCAGAATGGAACTGTATCGGTGCCAAGTCTCAATCCGATACGAAATTGTAAATTTTATTTCTTAGTTCGAAACTGAATTTCTATTTAGCTTGGCACATATTTTGTTTTTTTTCTTGATATTAAAAAATATTGTATTCTTATCATGGAATAAGAAAATGTATAGTTTCTACTTTTATCATGAGACTTGTTTTGAGTTTTTTTGTAAAGCCCTTGTGTTTTGTAATATAATTGTTTCTAAACTTATTCGTTATGAATCCTTATTTATTATATGGCTGTGTTACTCTGAAGAATGATGGTGACTATCATTTAAAAAAAATACCCTTCAAGTTAATTAACAGCCCGTACAATTTATTTACAGCTTATTGCAAATCAGGATTAAGAGGAATTAGGTTCTTTATAATATCAGAAAGCTGTTCCGTGATATTAGATTCCTAGAAATTTTTATTTATTATACCTATCAAAGTATATTTGTATTGTACTGCCTTTGTTTTGAATCGTGTTCAAAGAGATCGGTATGACAAAGCTTTGTCTTTGAACAGCAAACTCGGTCAGATAAAATCGTTGATGTCCTTTTGAGTACCTTGTTTTCTATTGAAATTTAGGCTTCGGAGTTATTTTATAAAATTCATCATGTGAGATAATAATTTTATCTACTATCATACTACCTATGTATAAAGTATTACATTTAAATAAAACAAGCAGGAAAGAAAATGTGTCTACTTTTAATCTGGACACAGTTAATTATACTTAAGTAATACTAGATTATGATTTTAAATTTAATCCGCTTGTTTGGGTAGTAGTTTGCAAATTGAATTTTAGTAGGTACTTGTGTACGTGTGTTGTTACTTTGTTAGTATAGATTTGAATATGTCTTTCGCCCGATGTCGGTTGTCGCGCAGGTATATAATATACTAGCTTCTGCCCGCGACTTCGTCCGCGTGGAACTCCTCCTTTTTGCAGTCGGTTAAAAAGTAGCCTATGTCCTTTCTCAGGCTCCAGACTATCTTTGTGCCAAATTTCATTTAAATCGGCCAGTAGTTTTAGCGCGAAAGCGTAACAGACAGACAGACAGAGTTACTTTCGCATTTATAATATTAGTAGGATTAGTAGGATCATAGCCGGGCCGTAAAAGTAACTGTTCCGATTGGTAAACTTACAAGTGTTTTGAACGTCACGGTCTACCGTTTTAAGGTTAATTATTGATGCGTCATAACATAAACAGACTCACTCTTTATTCAGTCAATTACCAACGCCTGTTGTCCAGATTGCTATCATACATGTGGAATCTGTGTTGTTGTAGACATGTATTTATTAATACCTATTTTAGTTATATTAGAGATAGTTTGACATAAATAATAATCCATATTTTAAATAATTCTGGTCAATAGTATATTAAATAAATGGTCGATGACGCGCTTCATACTGTAGCTTTATGATGAAAAGCGTATCAGTAGAAAAAATCATAACATAATAATAATAGCTGAGATAAATTTTATATATCCTGGGGGGCTAGACAAGTGCCCAACGTTCAACGTTAACGTTAAACGTTAGCACCAAAATGTATGGGATTTGACATTTGTGACGTACGTGACAGTCGTTCGCGGATGTCAAATCCCATACATTCTGGTCCTAACGTTTAACGTTAACGTTGAACGTTGGGCACTTGTCTAGGGCCCAAGGTTTTCAAATGACTATACTCGACCGAGTGTACACCAGTTCAATCTCACGTCGGTACAAATATAAACCTCCATTGGTTAATTCATAAAGTCATCTCGATAGCATTTGGAATAATTCATCATACGATATGAATTCAAAATACCGACTAATAAATAATACAGCGATTGGCATTTACTGGGATATGTAAACTGTGCTGTGGACTTAAGAGGCCTCTGTAGGAAGAGTTAGTTGCTTTATAAATATTGCTTGTCTTGTAAGAGTTATCCCTACGTATTTTTACTTGTGTATAGAGATACTTATGAAAAATTTGCCAAGTGATATAAGTTAAATGTATGCATATAAAACATCTGTAATATTCTTAATTCTAATGCTAACATTTGAAGAACTTACAATTTCTTTCTCAAGAGATATGATTTAAAAAAAAACAAAAATATTTGTTCGTCGTCGGTACCTGAAATTAAGACATCAAGTCAAGATTTATATGTACATGTTTCAGCGATAATCGGACGCTTAGTAGCCATAGTGTAGTAGCCTTATTTGAGACTAACTCAATTGGTGTCAAGCGTCTTTAAAGGAATCTGTTTTATTTATTTCTTTATCGACATTTTCACAAGGTTTCTCTCTTAAGACACTTACACTTATCTATACTCGTAATCCAGCAGCCTTAGCCGTCCGGGTAATGGATTCGGGCGCTTAGCGAAGACGAATGGGCGTCGTACGTCATCGATGTCGACGATGACGTATTGCAAGTTTTATGCTTTTAATTTATTAGGCACATATTTACGCAAATCATTGCTGATTGCGCCTGTCTAGTTTGCTCATTAGGATCTTCCCACACACTGGTGATGTGGGAACAGTACGACTTTAGTGGTTATTCACTATAATACAGAAAAGTGATTTTTGATTGTGAAAATTGGTAAACAAATGAAATCACAAAGTATCTAGATCAAGTTTGCGCGTGAAGATGGTAGCTGTTCTGATATTTTTAACTGTAACTCTTAGGTGCATATTTAATGCGAGTGTCAGTTAAGTTTTCTTCTCCTTAATTTATTTTTGAAACGTCTCAGTTTATATTTTACATAAAACTTAAAGGTAAGGAATTCCTGCCTTCGATCTCTTAATTGTCGCTCTTAATTGTTATGTAAGTTTATACGGTATGATATTTCTTATCAACAATATTATAAGAGTATTCCAACGTAATTTAGTATGTACAAGTCACGGTAATGACATTTTGTTTTTCAATGTAGCTCTGTCGATTAGCCAAAGCTGATGATACCATTGCTGTTTGATTGATATGCGCTTGCCGTAAGATGGATTGGTGTCATATATCATTGTAATGTTATTCATTAGAGCTAAACGATCAATGGTGATCATAGCAATTTGTAAATTGTGATGGATATTTGGATAAACTGAATTTGTGATAAATCGAGCCTGCATATCCTTAGCAATTTCCAGTGTATACCTACTTACCTTTCTTGTGTTGCTTGTTTAGTAATAATCGTATTTATTTCAACGTCAATCTTATATACTTATTAAAATGAATTGTAGAATTATAATATATTTAATGTTGACCTTTTTTACGTCCACGTCACCTTCATTTGCATTTATGATAATGTAGTTAATTTTAAAGAATTAATAATGTCATCTGACTTTCATAAGTATCTCCAAATAAATTAATCTGTATAAAGTAGGTTTTTATATTTAATAAATTTCTTCAAAATGTATACCATAATTATGATCTGGTAACATGCTACTTTAACCACAACCTATTTCGTATCGTTTGTGTGGTGTTTGGCGGTGCACCAAAATATTTATGATTGTTTGTTCTTTTTTATGTTTTCACTATAGATTTCTGATTTGATTGACACGATGTTGTTCACACATTGCGAAAGGTTATGTCATTACAAAACTTCAGCCGACAGATAAAATACATGAGAGGTTTTCAAAGGATAAGCTCCATTCTGTCCATCATCGGTCGTGACTCATCGCCATAATGGCGGTCGCCGCCCAACATGCGCCCGCGCATTTCTACTGTGTTCTTCTAAATACAACGTTTGTGACGTGAAGTGATATATGATTCTGATTTTGAATAATGATCACTGGGTTTGACTGTAGGATTTGTAAAAATACTTATATAAAGTAAACTCCGAATTTAGTTTAAAGTTGGTTCTATTGTTAACTGATTACTGAACATACTTTATTCCATATACATACATGAAAATGTTCTACACTCCCATAATTCTGCATGCTATCCATTCACATGCAACCAAACACGCAACGACAACTGGGTCGGTCTGCAGTTGCCTCACGCGACTAACCCCGTGAACTGCTAGCACTGGGCTATGGTTTCTCAGTCTCACACCAGAAGAAAAAAATATGGCACGATTGAAACTGTGTTGAGAGATCTGTCTTTGTGCCAAGAGGGATAAGCGAATTGTAAGAATGAGTTTTAAAGTTGCTGAAGTAGTAGTTAGCGCCAATAAATGTTATAATTATGAATAGGAAATTAAATTTTTTTTTCGTGGTTACCTACTGAGTGAGAAGTAAAATTTTGAGTGAAAACTTCTATGAGTCTTCTATTAATAGTACTACTTAATTATTTTATGTTTCTTTATTCGAATAAGTACTTTTCTCATATTATTATATATTCTTAAGGTATTTATGGAAATCATTAAGTAATTTTAACAAGACCTTACAAAGTTTTGACGCAAGTGAAACTGTTGACAAAAGCTAAGTGTACACGTATGTGTCTAGCAAAATAAATTGTTACATCATCTGTCTTTTAACCCCGTGAACCTAACGTCGTGGGCAGGAATGTGAACTGAGCTGCTATACAATGCAATTCACTACTTCAAAAATGATTTTCTTTTAAATTACCGTTTCTCTAGCCTTGTGGTACTTAAACTCAGATTATACACCCAGTTTCAAATACTACGAGCGCTGTTTGGTTGGTTTGTAAGTTTTCATATATTGGAAACAAAGTCGGTCTAGTTGCAATTTTGTTGGACAAAACCCATCCTTTGAAAGGGTCAATAAACCGCCTACGTGCATAAATATGACCACGTGTAAACATCATCATACTAATATTTTATTTTTGTACACTAGTAGGTACATAAGAAAACCTCCACCCGATGAACAATCTAAATTCTATGCATTTGCATAAAAACTTTACTCATAATGAAAACGTTTTGACTCTAACCGACCTCTGACTCTCGAGAAATGCAAACGATTCGCAGTGCAAACCCTTTGATGTTATAAATAGGATGCAGTTACTCGAGCCGCATGCACTGCCAGCTTTAACTGGTTCTAGTTTAATGTATTGTTTGTTGCTATCGACATTAGAGTTTAGATCGTCTTTGATCTTTGATAGTCTGTTTGTTGATAATCTTGACGTTTTTATTCGATTTCTCAGTTTGAACAGGTTGTTTCGATTTGAGAAGTCATTTTCTAATAGTTTCCTTTTTAACAGACGGTTTTGTTACTGAAATTAAGTTTCATTCTTGTTCTCTCTTTGATATGATCATGATTCAACATATTATTATGTAAGTGGTTTGTTGATTCATGAGATTACTACTGTTTTTAAAATTGTGTAGGAAAGATTTCACTATCATTGTGATTATTTAAAATTATGACGGATAGTCTATGAACACTAGCTTTTGCCAGCATCTTCGTTTGCGCATAAGTATTACCGTAATAATATCGTTACAGGGTGGATCTTCGAGCGTTTGAGACGCCTTCATTGTCCTCTACATCTATATTTAAGAACAGAGTCGATAAGTAACAAACATTTGAGTGATATTATCCCCCGGTACTGTTACAAATACTATTTCAATCGATACTTAATAATATTATTTGCAAACATTATAGATATATATGTAGAGGACAATGACGGCGTCTCAAACGCTTGAAGATCTACCCTACAAAATGTTGCATATAAAATATGTTATTCAAAAGTACATATAAGCAAAGTTTCATCAAAATTCATTCAGTATTTAATGCGTGAAAGAGATTTTTTTTTACGCCCAATTCTTTTATCATTACCTATCTAGTGACTTACAGTTTTTACGATCTGCTACCTTATTCAATGACGCTTAATATCTATGACTAGTAGTGATCAATTAAATCTCAAGTCAGCTGTTACTTTCTCTCGGCGAGGTCGGCGCCGGCGCGGGCGCATGAATGACGCTGCAGCGCGGCCTTTGCGTTACGTCGCCTGACCCGTTGCCCCAGTTGTTTCATTGTCGAAGAAAGATGGTGTAACTGTTCGCTTTACTTCTTGCTTACATTATTTCTCTTTCGTCCTTCGTTTGCATTATTTTTTGATGAACTTGGGCAATAAAACTTTACGGTTGGATTCATGTTCTCGAGTCCCACGTTTAAATTAAATTTGTATTTGTTTTCGTTAGACATTCATTTGGTCTATTGTTGATTTAATTGCATTATATAGATCGAAAAATAAAAGTAAAACTTGATATAAACAAAAATAGGTACTGTAAATAAAAAACTTCAAAAACCACAAAGCTATTACTATTACAAAAAAACATAGGTAGTTTATTTTTTCAAATTATTCTATTTAAAGCCTGTTTTATTTTTGTTATATACATGGTTTTGGAAAATACCTAATGAAATCATTTAACATTATTTTTGTTTTTGTAACTCTGACTTTTTTGTCAAGTGCTGGTATAATATAATAACAATAGAGTGCGCGTGCAACAGGGTAGGCATCCATTTTTTTTTAATTGTGCTTATATGGAATGCACGCTTATAGATATCTATTCGATAACTTTTTTTTTCTGGATAGCACCCATTAGCGTTCATGCCAAAACGGCATGACCTATTGCTCTGGATCTTACATTCTCGATAAATTACTGATCATGCACCTATGTCGATTGTAATATTCTTTGATATACTTAAAGATATATCTGTAGGCAATTTGACAAGGTCACTAGAGACATCTTGCTGTTAACAGTTTCAAGTACCCGCACAGTAGCATACAGTTTGTTGCGGTAACAAGATTTTAGTGTGAAGTGTTGCGTAGAATTGTTTTGATAGCGTACAATTTGTTATTCAACTTAGTGGATAGTTATTCTTTATTGTTTTATGCGATTCTTAGATCTATGTACCTACCTACATAAGTAAAAAAAAACATTATACTTATTTCTAGTCTATTTGTATATATAAATATGTAGGTATGTATAATATTATGTTTCGTTCTGTATTTTTTTTGACAGCTTACCATATTAAATCAATAGTTCGTTTACGCCATGGTTTTAATGAAGAATGACAGAATCGTAGGTCAGTTATGTTGACCCGATGCCCTAGTTGTTTCACGGCCAAAGAGATTTATGGTGTAACTGGGCCTTGGCTGAGGTAATCTTCGCTCGAGATTTGCCGCATTATATAAATTTAAGTATATTTTAAACTAACTGTGGCGAATGATTATAGAATAATGTCAATATATATAAGCAATTTATAGACCTGAATATACTCGATAAAAACACGTCTCTAACACAAGCTACATTGCGACAGTCTTTTGTATTGTCGTGAAAACTCCGACATGTTGTCATAGGTTACTAATATTCTCATACTAGGCTGTTTAAATAACTATTAGTCATATCTATTCAGCAACACGAACATAGTTTGATTTAAAAAAAAATCTTAGTAAGAATAAATGTTACCTGACCTAAGTCTTACCTGACGTTAGAACGGTAATGCAGCACTAAAAATGTTATCCAGGCATAGAAATATCTAGAGAATTAGTTCTAAGCCACTACGATTCTTTTTTTAGAGGATTAGACTCCAGTAGTGGCTTCAAAGTTTCATCTCGGCAAAATATACAAAAACATATTTTCACAGTCGCTGACATGATTTGAACCCTTTGACCTCATGATATTATGATTAACTTTAAATTTTACTTAATGTTGTTGATTCTATCCCGCTCGTGTACCACTGAGCGGCGATGTCTCGCACTTTACTGTAATGTTATTTTTCCTCTTCCATCAGGTGCAGACATGTCCTTCCAAGGCGAGTACGCGGCGTCCGTCCTGGGACTCGGCGGCGACACGGCACGGGAGGAGCCGGCTGCGTCCCCGCGTCCCGCCTCACGCCCCCTCTACCCGCTGGAAGCTCCCGCGCCGCCCGCGCCTGCACCCGCGAGACCTGACACCTTTAACAACACGGTATGTGATGTGAGACGTCATGCTCTTGGGGTAAAATGGTCCCATACCAGCGGACCGATCACCCCGTCGACGTTGCCCGGTCGTCCCTACTAAAAATAGACGACAAAAGGATAGTTCCACGGTTTTTGAGAGCGTTCTTAACAGTTTATCAGAAACCGGTGACAGCGAGCCTTAAGTTCACCAATAAAGCGGCTAGTCAATGTTTTATTTACTCTATTAGGTAGAGAGCCAGAGATATACGATAAAACAATCTTGTGCCCGCTATTAAGTTAATACTCTTAAATCTTGACACACATCACTAATTGAACATCACTGATGATGTTTAAAGAAAATAAATTATCACGCAGAAAGAGTTGGAAGTGTTCAATTAGAATTCTTTGAAAGTACCAAGTTTTCCAAGGGTTTGGATATTGGTTAATCTTTTTTTTATAACTATAAAATCTTTTAGGTATAGTTTAATGTTTATCTATTATTATGTCCTCAGCAACGGTTTCCGGCTAACAACGGCGAAGCAGAAGAGGGCGTATTGGATCTGCGCGCTCGGGATCCGTCCGTAATTTCCGTAGGGTCGCAACACTCCGGTGCCTCCGAGACAGCGGGATACCTAGACGCCGTCAGGTATAATAATATTTATGTACCTTTAGTCATCTGTTTGTATTTCTACGTGGCCTGTACTCAAAAGCCATCTAAAGATCGATGTCGAGTATTGCCGTAGCAGGCAACGTAGTCAAATCTATGCCGGAAGACGCTCTTACCTTTTTGACAATATAGACGTGTGCATGTAAAATGTCAAGCTTCAATTATGCATTGATATTAGTCAGTGAGTTGTAGTCTTTTATAGATTTTAACTAGCTGTCCGCCCCGGCTTCGCACGAATCCCTTTTTTTTATAGCCTATGTCACTCGGGAATAGTGTAGCTTCCTAACAGTGAATGAATTTTTGTAGTAGTCGTTTTGGAGCCTATTCAATCCAAACAAACAAATCTTTCCTTTTTATAATATTAGTACCTATAGATATAGATATATCTAATTCTTCTGTAAGTTTTTATTACCTAACTCATAAACTCAAAATTAATATTTTGTGTGGATATTTCTATGGGTTTTTAGATAGTTTTAAAAACATATATATGTAGCTATAATTTGGGCTGTACTCTGCTGTATCGTACCTACTGAGTTCAACCTTTCTTAAGCCTATGTTAATGGCCTTGTTCTGTGGGCAAATCTAAATCGATAGATAAAAATGGACCTGCTGCTTTGCCGACCAGAACGTATTCCGGGTGCGCTAATATATACCTACATATATATAACTATAAATTATTTTCATATATGTGTGTATCTGGGTGGATCTTCGAGCGTTTGAGACGCCGTCATTATCCTCTACATCTATATTTAAGAACAGAGTCAATAAGTGAAGAAAATTTGAGTGATATTATCCCCCGGTACTGTTACAAATACTATTTCAATCGATACATAATAATATTATTTGCAAACATTATAGATATAGAATAATATAGATGTAGAGGACAATGACGGCGCGCCGCGGCGTCTCAAATGCTCGAAGATCCACCCATCTATGGCATTTTTTCATTTCATACATGCTTTATATCAATTTTCAGATCAACGGTGTCAGTATACTCCGGCAATTCCAATTCGAGTTCCGACCGCGACATCCTAGACCTGTCGATGCCGGACAAGAATTCTATGACGGAGGTGTGCTATGTGTGCGGCGACGAGTACAAACGGGGCACGCTGTATAACCTGCACACTAAGGAGCCTAAGGATAAAAACGTTAGTATATCCTGTAATATTGGTCGTTGTGGCATAATTATAAAAATACTAGCTTCTGCCCGCGACTTCGTCCGCGTGGATCTCCTCCTTTTTTGAAGTCGGTTAAAAAGTAGCCTATGTTCTTTCTCGGGCACCAGACTTTCTTTGTACCAAATTTCATTTAAATCGGTCCAGTAGTTTTAGCGTGAAAGCGTAACAGACAGACAGACAGAGTTACTTTCGCATTTATAATATTAGTTAGGATTAGATTTTTGGAATAGGGTTAAATTACTATATCAAACTGTTATGTGCTTTCTTCTAACGCCCGTGAAAGAGACTGCATCTAGGAATTCATAAAAAGATATCTAAATATTGAACGTTATAAGATTTAACTTAACTGTTATGCGTCTTATGTTCAGAAATTAGAAGATTACGAATTATGTATATATTTTACGTAGCACAATCTTTCAAGTATTTTCAACACGTACTTAAAGAAATCAAGTCAACAATGTGTAGTAGACATCAGTTGTAAAAGTGTGATTCTTAGAAATTCACGTATCACTAGGTAGATGGCGCTACTAGTATCGTATGTTAAAGTGAGCCCCATAGGTAACGTTCTCCCAAGGGATTAGTATCAACAATTTTGCTAGCTAAAAGTGAGGTTATATTTATGATACTGTCGGTATTGCGGTAGTTTTTTTTATTATAGGCGCATATTATGTAGGTACATATACTTACTAGCGAACTCTCAAAGTATTAACGTATGAAATGATATGAGTCAGACGCTAGACGTTGTTATTAGGTTATGCATGCTGATAAAACTAATAATCAATATCAAAAATACGCTTACTGTCATCCAAACCTTCCCCAAGCTAATGCGCGCACTATTTGAACTCTACGTTCTACTTGATAACCTTTAAACCACGAAGTAATCGACCGTAATCTACCAGTAATACGCAGTTCGCATGTCGGAACCGACGAGCCGGCTTCTTACGGGAATTATTGTACAAATTAATGTCACAAGTCAATATTTTTCGTGCTTGTTACCAGTTGTGTGCGGTTATGATCTATCGTGTACAGATGTTAGAATAGATGCGATTGTTTACTACGTTGTGACTTGTGTGAGTTGGTTTATTGTTACAAATGATTGTTATTTCTATCTAGTATACTGTCGTTTGATGTATGTATTTATATGTGGAATTGTTATATCGTTGCACGGAATGCTGACTAAAATTTATAACCTTATTCTAATAGATATTGAGTTTATTTTAGTGGTGATTCATATTATAATTCGAATTATACGTAGAAAACGGTCATGTTTAAGTGAAGAAATCTACATACATTGAAATTATACCTGGTCATAAATCTGACTGTACTTTTCGTATATTTTATTCCGATTAATCTACTTACCTATAAAGCTAAACTAGTTAAGTGAAACACCTACAGTAAAAAGATCAAACGATAGTAACCTATCAGACAAATCATTATGCGGGGACAATTCATTTTTGTTATTGTTCTGTGTTTTTCAAAGTGTTGAGTTGCGACCCCCGGCGGGAAAGTCATGAGTAGCAATAGGTCGAGGGAACTTCCTCAGTTTAAAGTTTTAAATGAAAAAATAAACCTAACACATTTTGAAGTTCTTATCATCGTGTTAACATTTTCTTAATTCACAAGTCGTTAAATACTACATGTAAAAAGGCGAAGATAGTGGGGTCGCGATTTTTTTTTCACACTAGAGGTCGTGTCGTGTGAAGGTTGAAAATCGCTGGTCTGTCGTGTTAATGATTTCATGTTATATATTTGTTCATCTCAGACTCAACACCAGACATTTTCGGGCGTCAATGTCAATCAGATAAGAGTTATTTACATGACATTTTACTACAGTATTGAGTCACGTGGTACCAGTTCTAACCAGATGGAACGACGATACTACGCACTATCTCAAAACGGATGTTCTGACGTCTTCACGTGACCTGGCTGACATGAGATTTTTTATTTGTTGCGGCCTTTCACCTTTAAAAAATATGTTTAAAACTATGCTTGTTTGACACACCGGGTTTAGTAGAGATATTCATTATTTCTCTATTTCTTATTGCACATGAACAAAGTTTACTTAAAACAAACAAAGGCCGACTTATCTCATTTGTTTTGACTGATCTTTTTGACTATAAAACGATACGTGTAGGTAGTTTTCATGAATGTTTATACAAAAAAAATATCTGGTTATTTGTACAATGATGAATTGTTATTATCACTATATGGTGCAAAAAAAATCTATAAGATTGTATTTTCAATGCACGTACATAAACGCCTGTATTTTTTTCACATGGTGAGTCTATAGAGGTATGTAGGCTTGCGTGCTAGTTGTGTAGGTAAAAAAAATTTTTTTTTCATTAAGCCAATGCACTCGTGTATAAGACTTTTCTTTTATTTTTTTAATGACAGTGATATATAAACTGTGCTAAATAAAGGGTAACGACTGCATGGCAAGGTCGATGTGTTACCCACCCCTGACTCCTGACTGCAGATACGTTGTTATCAATGTCATTTACGCCATTTCATGTTGAACTCTAACAATACGCCTATTCATTCTTACTCAGGACAATATTGTTGTACTAATTTCTGCCCGCTACTTTCTCTGCAACAATAAGCACGCCCGTTTTACGTGATTTTTCGAAAATCATTTCATACTGCTACCCTATTTTATAATAGGAACCCTTGTGCAAAATTTCCCGATAGGTAGTTTAGGCCCAACTTTGGTATGTCAGTGATGATGAAGTCAGTTTCTTCTTTTATATATAGATTATGGTGTGAGTGTACTACCTACACTCACATCACATTATGATACACACATTATGATAAATCAATGTATATTTTGATAGATGGCATATTAGTAAAGGTGGCATGTAAACTTTTCGATGTGTGCGAAAGCCTTTGAAATATGAATGTTTATTAAGACATTATATAACCCTAAATATCAATGCTCTAATGAGATGCTTTAATAAAAATAAGAACAGGTATTGTATTGAGAATTTTTCTATTGAGAAATTAAGAACGGCGCATTACTGGGCTGGGTCCTTGGTGACACATTTCGCAAAATGATTTAAAGATTTGATTCAAACGATGTTGCTCATTCGATTCGAGAATAATTATTGATATCATCACAATTTTTTTATCGTCATTAGGAAGCAAACGCACACCAAATTGTTATAATTATCATACAAATGTTTATAAAGTGTACGAGTAAATAGATTTGTTTACATATAGAATCGATTGCGTAACGATTATTTATCTATTGACGTGGCACCGGACACGTTTCGGTTAGTTATTATATTGACGAAATTGAGTAATAATTGCTATCCTATAAATTCATGTTAATTTAATCGCCCGTAAATAAAATAAAGTATCAATTATTGTTGGTACTATAGAGTACAATGTACATTTTACATTTTACTCTATGGTACAATAAAATTTAAATCCATACATAATGTTAAGATATGTAATATCGCCGTGGAAATACTTCTTCTTTATCAAAGCTAAGGTCAGTAACTTACCTACATCAATCTTTTATCTAAAACAAAACTAAAAGCCAATTACTAAGGGACGGTCGCGGAGCACAACGAAAAACGGACTTTGCCCTTTTTCTATTGGTCTATGTCGCACGCGCATAGTAATAATGCCCTCATCACGCACGCACAGAAACCTTGAAGGTAACTGAACAATTCATGGCATTTTATTGACCTTTTTTTACCAGAATACGACGACTGATCGCGTGTAATGTAATAATAGTTATCGATAGTTTAGCCTCTTAAGATCTCGCATTATTTGTACTCATATACATATCTAAAGAGTTTGCATACATACATTATATCGCAGCCTTAGTAAAATAGTGACCTAATTCAAAATGTTTTAGTAGATACGTGAATTAAAATTTAAACGGAACGATTTACAATCTGTAATGGAGCAACGACATATTTTGATTTATGCCACTATTTTATTCAGTTCAAATTATGCTATCTCTGCGATGTACATTTCATTATTCCGTGTAAGTATAATGCATTGTTAAAAACACTACCCTTTTATATGATTTTTCAGTCGCATAAAAAGTACATATATCACATACCGGTGGGTTTGTTTCGTTACATAAAAGTCACATGATTATTGACAGTTGTTTATCATCTCGCTCTTTGACCTCACCCCGTTTGTTTATTCCGAGAGCTATCGAGCCGAGGTGAGAGATCTAGTACAGGGTTGAAATAAATTCGCTAATTAAACAAACGGACACGCGTCCCGACTTGTGGGTTAAGTTTTATGAAGCAACCTATCGGTGTTTCTATGGGTACGTTCCACTTAACGCTCGCAACGCCGTCGACCACGACCGCTGAAATTGCCGTTCCACTAACGAGAAAACACCGCGGGCGTTGTAAGCGAATGTTTATAGGTGAAACGCACATCGTGAGCGACTAAAGCCCACTCTGACCCACCAATATTTTGTGGGCGAAGCGAGCGCGATGTGGGCGCGAACAGTGACGTCATCTATGACGTCGAGCCATCGCTCGCAACGACCACGGGCGTTAAGAGGAATTATACAGAGGGTGTCACGAGCGTTGCGGGCACTTAGTGGAACGCACCCTATGTGAAACTATATTTGTGTATCATGTAAGAAATAACTTACCTACTACGGGCAATGGTATTCAAAACTATATGGAGTCCTAGTGTAAACGGGCACAAGTGTAATAGTGTACATGTAAAGAACGTATACCCATTTTACTGGGACTTTAGAAGTACGGTCTCGGGACTGCATTTTTTCCGTGCTAACGATAAACACAGTAAGTGTACATATGAAGCTCATGTGTACCTACTTCATTTTTCGTTAGCACGGCAGATATAGTGTCGTGTCTTACGATACAATTAAATTAGGCTAATTACTCGTTTAAAATCAATTACACTAGTTACTAAAGATGAGCTTGATTTAGTTACACTAAAGCACACAGTATCAAAAATAATACTATCATGCTAGTAAATTATTAAGGATTTAACTAAAAAAACCATCCACCGACTAATCCATAGCGTAGCTTGTCTGTTATGCAAATAGAGAATAGCTTGCTTGAATTATTATTAATATTGAAATAGGTCACAATTAGTTTTAGATAACTTAAACAATGCCATTTTTAGAAAGTAGTATAATTTTATAATTTATTATATGTATTACAGAATAAACAGCCGTACTTCCCGATCTTCGGCGAGCAGCACCCGCGGCCGCCGCGCTCTCGGCCCAAGGACGCGCAAGGCACCGTGCGCGCCTGCCCCGCCTGCCACCACCACCTGCTGCAGCAGTGGGGATCGTATCAGGTAACTGCGTGAACGTCGGATCATTTTCTTACTAGCTTAATCTCACACAGCTCTTACTAGTCGTTCTGTATGAGACCGTTACTACGCCAAAGCTGAGGATCATATATACAGACAATTTTATATTTATTTTTGTCTACCTTGGCGTCCACATGCAATCAATAGTTTAAAAACTAAATAGATGATAACTGCGCGGTGTCAACTTACGTGTTTTCAATTTATTTATGCAGACAAAAAGCTAAATTTGTAGCAATATTATGTAATCCTTTCGTTTAACCTTTTGTGTGATTAAGTTCTGATTTGATCCGTCTATGGAAAAGCATCAAATGTTGTAATTTTGTTACTAATTTTATTAGCTTAGAATCCGTCTAGGTTAGAATCCTAAAATCTCATATCACATTTTCCTCAAAAAACATATAAGATATTCAGACCTGTTAGTATGTCATACGGTGTGAGCATAATAGTTAGACACGATAAGTGGTGTTGCCAAAATTAGTTATCGGATCTATTGGAGTGACTGACTTCAGAATGTTGTAATATATATTTAGCATGACTGCATACAAAATAATAATACTTTGAGGATAACATCGCAGATAAATTCTGCCACTGGCGTGCACACAATGGCATGACGACTCTTTGTCAATCAAGTTGATTAAAAGTACTAAAAAATATTGTCACGTTTCGGTAAAATGCCCAAACCTGAAGTCACGAGTCGCCACTCTCGAACTGATGAAGGAACTATCTCCATCATTTACTGTTCGATCGAGGAAAGGAAAAATACGTGTCCTATATATTCTACTTGATGGACAAAGCTCAGTTGGATTGGTAAATATATAGATACATGGTGCATCTATTGCAGTGGTAAAATGAATTACGATGCAAGTGTTTATAGATGATATATATAAATGAAAATAGAAACTGATTAACAAAACACTAACTTAAACAAAGGATAAAAATATGGCGGGGGCGTCCCTCAACTCGACCAGATCGCGTCTCGGTTCTAGAATCCTATCGCAGCACGGTTCAAATACCACGCGCTGATTGGCTTTGTTGGTAACGCTGTTTGAGGGGTGGTGAAAGACACTACCGCGTGCTACAGTGTCTAATAAATTTTCATACCCTTAAGAGGATTGTGAACCTGTTAATTTTCATACAAAAGGCGATAACGTTTTACACCCAGTAAATATAGTTAGATTTTTATAATTTTTGGATATGTTGTAGATATAATGAGAAACTACGTCTGTACGTTTTGTTTTTTAAGAAATATTGCTTACGCTAAAATTTATTAGCATCTAAAAATCTATATATAGATAAATAATTGCTAATAAATTTTACGACGGACGAAATAGAAATTAGTTTTCTTTACCCAGTCGGTCATCCTCATTATCATGATGAATATTTAGACTTTCCTACCGCGGTTTGCTCTTCGCTTGTTCCGCTATTATATTCGTAGTCGAAATTAAAATACGAGTACCAGATAGAAATTGAAAATCACAATTATCTATCGTGTAACTAACTAATATATTTATATTAACCAGTATATTTATTTCAATCCGAATAATTTATTTTCATAATAAAAACTATTTTACTAGATATATAATTAATCCGCGACATGCTTAAATTATAACTTACTTAATTGATAGGGACATCGAAAATATAATATCATCGATAATAGATTTTAGATATTTTTGTTGCAACAAAAACACACACATATAGATAACAAGGTAGCCCGAATGGTCCGCGTCTTGAATCACATCTAGATTACACAGATTATATTACAGGGCGGTCACATGTACATAAAAAGTTACCAATAATTTAGCACATTATCAATCCATAATACTTAACGCAATTACAGTACAAATACCAGGGTGATGCAACAAAACGACCGTTTACATAATGGCCAAGTGCTTATATTTACTTTGTTCATTATACTGTCCTAGTACTTCTGTATGGCTAGCATGCCCTATTTCATTAGCAGATATAACCTATATTTTTTTTAAAGTTACTGATGATGCTTTGGTTGGCTTTATTGTTATTTATTTCAATTCCATTTAAGGCTTAACTAATACTGTCGTCGGGGTAGCGCATATTATATCAGTTGTCGCAGTAGCAACTGTGTGTAGATAGTGAAAAATACAACATTATATTAGAAACTAACTGTTTCCCGTGGTTTTACTTGCTTGGAATCGATATTTAAAAATGACGGTAACGAAATAAGGGGTGCTCTTCAAAGTGACTGGCTGTGGATTAAGTAATATGGTCTATGACGTATCACAACTTTTCAAATTGTAATTGAGTTGTATATAATACTAGCGGCCCCGGCAGACGTCGTCCTGCCCGTCCGATTGTTTCGTCAAAGATCTGTCAAAGTCTTCTGTCACTTCTTCATAAGGCTTCATATTTTCCCCGTTTTTCTACACATTTTCCACTGTTTCTTCGCTCCTATTGGTCGCAGCGTGATGTTATATAGCCTAAAGCCTTACTCGATAAATGGTCTATCCAACAAAAAAAGAATTTATGAATTCGAACCAGTAGTTCCTGAGATTAGCGCGTTCAAACAAACAAACAAACTCTTCAGCTTTATAATATTAGTAAAGATTAGCCAAATATAAATACATACTTAAGTGTACACACGTAGGTACTTCTTCAAGAAGGTAGGTACTAGCCGTTACGTTATCATTTTTATGTACATTTTAAAAATTGATCGTCTTATCAGGTTTTTAGTGTTGATTTTCTCTCAATACAGTCCTGAATTGATTTACCATCATTTAAAAATGTACCTTATGTTGAGACTATTAAAGTCTAATATATAATTAATTATTTTTAATTAAAGATTTGGAGTAGTGCGTGGTAGTCACGTACTAGCTTAATGACAAATCTCATTACGTCACAATGGCCATTGATATCTCTACAAATATATGAAATTAGTTCAGTTTAAAACACCGCGGCAGGTCGGGATACTCCCAAGCAATTCTAATAACTCTTACTATATTGATAAGGTTTAAATTGACTTGAACGAGAGCAGTTATTTTATCTTAAAGTAGTCTCGGGTCAGTTTATGTAAGGGCAGGATCAGTGTTAACATTCTGATATAACATTTTTTGCCATTTCAAATGATTTTAGACCTTAATGTGTATTGATTTAGGTTCAATATCATTTAAAGTGAATACTGATCCGTTTATTTTTAATCATTGACCAATAAGGCTGTAAGGTCTCGATGAATATAATAACAATATTTATAAACGTGTTTAATCTTTGAATAAATTATTATGTTGTTTTGCGACCCCTGGTCTTTAATATAATATAAACATAGAATTATCAATAAGTACTTAAGAACAAAGAATTTTAATTAATATAGGGTCGCTTGACTTTTGAATTAATTATTTCAATAATTTCTGATGAATTAGCGGTTATTACTCATTAAAATAGAACAGCTAACAGATTGGTGTTAGACTATAATCAGCCCGGTCCACGGATATGGGAACTGTTAAAGTTATTTTAAAATAAAATTCCATTGGCAGCCTCGTGGATCCGGTCGCGTGGAATTCAATAATACTTAATATTTTCCCGTAGAAAAAATAATCTTTGTCCTTATTCAAATTCATAAAAAGGTATTTGTCTACGAGTTTCTTATATTAGCAAATATGAAAAACATCAAATATTAATAATTTCTAATGCCTTCGCGGTTATTATACATTGGAATGAAACAACTTTAAACGGATTTAACTCGCGTATTTTATTTTATTGGCTGAGTTTTCGGAGCCTTTACAGATTCCATAATCGTAGCACGACTGAGCTGACAATAGTCTTATGCTTAAGTCTTAAGCATAGCTTAGGCTTTAGCTCCGAAACCTCAGTCAATAAAATAAAATACGCGAGTTAAATCCGTTTAAAGTTGTTTCTTTCCAACATCAAATATTGGCTACTTTTTTATATTATACTTTAATAATTCTAAATTTTTTATGTAAAAGTGTATTTTGCAATATGTTTTATTGTGACATCAGTTTATTCAAGCGTAATTAAAAATAAGCGTTTCTGTCAACGTACGATAATATAAAGTCATTTATATACATACTATAAATCTTCTTTGATATTAATAACGAATTATAACGACCATTACAGAAACCAGTATATTAATACAATGCAAATACATAAGCGATATATCCACTTAAAATTATAAAACGTGTTTTCCTCTTTAAAAAATCTCGTTGTAACATTTTGAACGGTAATCGTAGATTTACATATTGAATTGCTAATTTGAACTTTATTGTGAACTTAATTGGGTTCCTTTTAGTCTATTATGATAAAAGTCAGTAGCCTAAAATGTGAAACACTCGATTATCATAACAAATTATGTTAACACAAATTGGAATCGAATTTAAAACTCGTTGAATTTTAATAAGCACATTAGGCTGTCTCAAACTGTAAAAAAATGTTAATTGAAACACTCGGAAATTGACAAATTTGTTTCTATTGTCTTATTGGTGTGTTAAAAAAACGGAGGAGGTTCTCGTTATTCTTAATTTATTGGTTAAATATTAAATTTATAGTTAATATGATCCCTAAATACGTTTAATGCGAACTTGTTTAGTCTATTTCCTTAGAAAGTCCATGGTTCACGATGAATACACGACGCGACGTCCTTATAATGAATTCCTGTATGTCACGTCACATCTCGCTAATGCGACCGGTCACACCCCCCAGGGTAAACAGTAAAAAACCGCGTTAACTCACAAACCGAGTGTTTGCCTCCGTCTTTAGCGTTCGCCCAGAACAAACAACGTCGCGGCCGCGCACGGACGCGTCATGCCGCCTACGAACGTACATACCTTACGACCAACCGAAACACTATGCACGAACGTAAGTCGCGTATCATACATTCAAATCCACCGATAACGATAGCCCCCGATACATAGTTAATATTTCGATTTAGTGATAATGTCGACGTGTTTGAAACATGTGGTATCAAGGGAAATATTTGGTTCCCATGTTGAGTGAGGTATTTATTAGTGGTTGAAGTGAAGTGTTGTTATTTTCTTGGTGTGTGTAATCTGTGTTGTTTTAAAGCAGGTCGACAAGAGGAATGGAAGTGCGGTGGAGGTTAAAGCTCCTTCCAATGGCAAGGTACTTTTGGCTTTATTGTTTATATGTATATTCTTATTTATTACAAGAGCACGGCTGCGTAGGGACTATGTCCTCTGCAGTACCTGTTAGATTACTGTATGGATGTATAAAATATATTAGCATAGGTTTGTTATCATTTTATATAGATCTAATGAGAAAAGTATAGTGTTTTGTCCTGATAACCAATTAAAAGAAAGGAACTTATTACACGGATGCCGTAATAATCCGTCCGTACAGTGTCAGGGGGTGATACTGACGTCAATAAAGATTATTTTACACGCGATTATAATGTCGAATTGTATAAACAGTTTTAAGTCATCACGAATGTGATATTTAAATGAGAATCCTATTTTGGTTGAGTTTGGTACACACATAAATAGTCGGTCAGTCAGTTTCGGTTGTATGGTGCGTTCTATTGGAGTATGAGGAGGCTCCTTGTAGGCTCCTTTGTATTCAGATAAAACAAAGCTCTCTCAACTACGTACGCTGTTATTGTATATCTATAAGGCAATATTCGGCAATTGCGCATGAAACAAAAAATATAAGAAAACGTCACTTTAATGACATAATTTGGGTCAGTCAAATAAACTTTATATTTATCGTGTAGACAAAGAAAACAATATTTTAATCGTTCAATTTTCGGCCGTTATCTTATCTTCTGTTTTGTATGTACGTGTCAAAAGTAGTGGTGCAATATTTTTTTTCGATTGTTGTTGCCAACACAATCTTTTAGGGGCCCGCCTTAACTGAACCGAGGTGGGTTTGGCTCAGTTAAATACTTGAACTCTCGGCTAACCAAACTTCTTTTAATGTACACATTTCAATATTGAATATTTTATATATTATATTTTCAAAACTTCCCAAGTAAACTACGGTACCCAATACCTTTTAAACTGACAATTGAGCCAATATGTACTCAGGTGTACTCTGACGCACAGAAGCGCTAACAATTTTATATATATAATATTTACATAGGTGTCTACATGCGCTATGTTTGCTTGTTCTCGAATTACAATACTTAATAAATATGTACAAGAAAGGCTTTTGTATATGCAATAGGATTTAAGGATTTTTAAGTGTAGTTTACAGCCTAATTTATCATTAAATACCCGTGGTTTATTTGGATCTGTCAAGAATACAATAAATATTACGTGATGAGGAAGATATGCCCCCGCGTGATCATTACTCTTAACAGTTAGTCATTTCATATAGGTACGGTAGCTTAGGTTTGTTCTCCAAGTAATGATCATTAAAAAAGGAAAAATGCTGTTGGAAACCATGATACTTAGTTATAACCATTTAGGCTAGCTATTTTTAATAACAAAATCTGTCACATTTTAGTAGACGTGTATTAAGAAAGATTTTTTGAAAATTCAGCCTCTAAGGAAGTAACGGAGATGTTTATATTATTTTTCTATAAACTAGAACCGACCAACATTATTCTTATTGACGTTTTCAAAAATGCAAAACCACCTGTTTGAACGATTTGATTTATAGTTGCCGGGCGCGTCTCGATTTTCCTACAGGTGTAATAGAAAAGATTAATCATTTGTTTCCTTTATCATATAACATACCATAGTCGGTTTCGGAATTTGACAATGCGAAATGTAATATTGCTCAATCTATAAGTACGATATCTAATCGAGGGATCACTCGTCGTTATCTATTGAACAACAAGATTCGGTTATACGTGACGTTAGGTATATGTGATAGTATAATACCAATACAGTATAATATGACGTATATGTCAAATCACTTAAAAACAATTGAAATCTATGTCAACTTCAACTCCCCTTGGACAAGAGACATTAGACAGTCGGAAAAGCTACAAGAACGAATGAAGAATGTATGGAATTGATATAAACGAAACTGGCCACGTGACTTTTCGGTCGTGACTTATGTCAATGCCATACATTTTTCATTCCTTTCCATAGCGGCGGCGAATATCGATTGTCACATTATCAGGAGGTCTGGACCCGAACACATCAGCAATCTGAACAACCTATTATTTTATTTACTGACTTGAATTATTGTGTTGTGTTATTTTAATATGTACCTAAAGAATTGGAAGATTAAGTTGTCAGAGTCTAAAACTATTAAAAACCAATTGCTATAATGTGACTGTTATCTTATAATTAATCGGTTTCTTGTTCAATTCTTTAATTATAATTTAATGACGTCGTGAAGTGACCGTGTTTTTGAACTAGCAAGTAATAAACTCGGACTGTAAATGGCCTGAATTTTGTTATATATTTTATTTTCATCAAAAGGTAACCCTTTTCTATATTTCTGTAAGAATAAAATATCGTATATATTTACCGTTAGCTGTTCCGGCTTCAAATTTATACCAAGATATTTAAAACCGTTGTAGCTCAGTGATAAATAAACGAATCCTTTCAGTGACCATAATCATTTCATTGTGTATATAATCGGCTAGATATAAATAAATACATAAAGCAATAAAAAAAAGGACTGTTCATCACAGTTCTTAGCTTTTTGGGATGAGTGTAATAGACATATTTCTATATAATACGTATAAAAAGGACGCATATAACTACGTGCTACGTCAACTATTTCTGGTTACATGATCATCATTTATTTCAATGTGCGAAGCCGGGGAGGACCGCTAGGGAGGAATTCATCGCTGAATCAGATATAAATTAACAGCATTATCGATTACCTACATTAAAAATGTCTAGATAACTTATTTGATAGGCACTCATTGCAGAAAGACCTGTCGTAATCAATATTTATTATAGTTATGACGTCATGAAATTTTATTTTTTTGTTACTAACCTAAAGCTCCATTGTATAGTTTATATGTCTGTGTAATTATATTATTTCTTAAAGTACTGAATATAAAAAAGTGAACTCATCGAACATGAACATAGCCGCACCTCTATCTGCATTAAGGTCAAATCTTCACATTTAATAATAGGTATCATTTGTGGGTCTTAGGCTATCTGTAGCCGGTTGGCCTGCGACCCGCGGGCTATCGGGGGCATACGCTATCTCGGGTCGCAGCGACGGTCCGTTTAATAGCACATGGTATTAACATGAAGGCTATTTATCCGAGCTTTTATCTCTTCTACTGACACAACACTTGCCTCGGCGTTGACAATAGTGATGGGGTAATTGAACGGATACGCTCACAGTAGTTTGTTTATCTAGTCTTAGGCTCTGACGGTTAATATAATAATAAGGTTGTTCTGTGTAGGTATAGTGCTTAAGAGGAAGACTAAGAAATCACTGTACTTGCCATGGACAGTATTTGAGCGGGTTTCAGTAGTCGGCTTTTATCACGGTATAGTTCGGTTTTGCAGTAAAGGACCGCAGAACTGCACTTAACTATGCAGTTTTAAAAAAAAAGCTTTTATCGTCCAACCCGATATAGGTAAAACAAAAACGATGAAGATAGTTACGATTCAAATCAAATTATTGATTTCATAATATGTTGATTATTACATATAGAAAAACAAACGTTTGATTTGAACTGTACCACTGCCGTGAAGTATTTCACTACAAACCAAGGAATGACTATCGATCACCAACACACAGACAGCTGCCGCGCGGTTTGCGGCTTCATCCACACCTAGCAAACTCGATAGTGTTACAGCGGCCCCGCCGGCGGGGTCGAAGACGTGAAACCCGGCACGAGTCGGACCTTTTCCCCTGCTTCACAATCGTGTTAACACACCTCCTTAAAGGGCCTACTCAGGGGGCCCCTCAGGTCGGTCAAGGCAAAAAAACCTAAACAATTATAGCCTCTTATCTGGAGGCTTGGCAACCGTTCGGTTTTGTAGTAAAGGCCCACTAGTTGGTGAACTGCGCTTCAGTATTCAGTCCGAAAAAAAAACAATCGATCATATTCAGCTATCGTCTCAATGTTAAAACCTTTATTTATTTTTGTCATGTAAACGGAAGATAATACAAAGATTGTGCTGCATTTCTTAATATCATCGTTTTATACCTACATCGATCTTTAGGGGATTAATACAACCGTCTACACTGTCTCAAATGTTATCAGTTATCACTTACCTGATAACGCTAATGCTGCACTATAGATTACTTATCGATACCTATGATACTATCTCTATATAGGATATCCTTATGATTTGTGTAACATTTTTTTGGCTTATCAATAACTCGGTTCGAATCAGGTATTTTTAGGGTTCTAATCTCTTTTTATTATACACTAGCCGCCCGCCCCGGCCTCGCCCGGGTCACTTTTTTTATAGCCTATGTCACTCGGGAATAGTGTAGCTTTCCAACAGTAAAAGAGTTTTACAAATCGGTCCATTCGTTTAGGAGCCTATTCAATCCAAACAAACTTTTCCCTTTATTATATTAGTATGGATTTACCTACTATGATGATAGCAAGATTTTATTTTAAACTAGCGGTCCCGGCAGACGCCATCCTGCCCGTTCGAAATTCAAGTTAGGTAACTTTAGTTAGACAACATTTGTATGGGAAAAGAAAAGGGCTGTTTTTAGGGTTTTCCCGGCACCAAAATTGGCCAAATTGGTCCAGGCGTTGTCGAGTTATGCGCTTACCAACACATTTTGCGATTCATTTTTATATATAAGAAGAAGAAGAAGAAGAAGATTAATCTAAGGCGCGTGTAAAATCAGACTAATAAAAAAATACAATTACAGACATTGAACGTTAGATGCACTGATACACTCAAGAATTTTGTATACACAGTCGTGCATCGCCATACAAACAGGTTGCACGAGAACGTTGAACATATTACAAAGTTTGATATTATTATGACGCTTATCCTAATCTGAAAGCAAACAATCGATATAAATTGATAATAGGTACATTATTATATCTGCATTAAAAATATTAATCATTGATGATTTTTTTTGATTATTTCGTTACTAAATCTTGAGATTAACGATAACGATATCTGGGTTGATATATTTTTTTTATCATTAAACTTGGTCGCTTTCTAAGTACCTATAATATTTATTAATACCTGTTTATAATCCCATTCATATTATTCGATATTGAATTGGGTTACTTTGCGATTAATGTATCATTTTCGTCGCTCTAGATGCATATTTTCGTTCTGTCAAAGTGAACTCTTTGTGAGTGCAGTTTGATGCACTACATAGTTAAAGCAACTCATTACCTTTGACCTAAACAGCCATTTGTTATTTTTTATCTGTACATTTTATAGATAAACGACGATGTGGACGGTCGATGACACTTTGTATATTATATTAATTAATGGAGAATTAATTCTATAAATGTCTGTTCTCCTTATATTCATGCCACATTAGCGACGGTTTAAATGCTAAATTAAATAATTTAATAAATTATTCTGCAAAATATACCATAAACCTTTCAGAATTCACTCTTAAAGTGTTTGTGAAACCTGCATTCCAATCTAAGCGTTTTAAGGAATAAGCAAAGAAATAGAATGAAAGGCAATCTTAGACAATGACGTTTATATTATGTATTGATTGATCCTTATCAATCAATACGTAATACGATGTTTATTAACTTAAAAGTCACGTGTTAATTGGTTAATTAATAGTGATTTTAGAGTTCCGTGCTTAAAGGGTGTAACGGGACCATATTACTGAGACTACGTTGTCCGTACGGAAACCTTCGTGCGCGATTGTCAAATTCGCACTTGGCCGGTTTTTTTTGGGACGTAACTCTACTCGTTACGAGCGAAATTATAGCCTTTCTTTAATTTAACAGTTCTAATAAGAACTTGAAACTTTTCTAACAAAATCTTCTTGATCTTTCCAGATGCGCGGAGTTCCAGCCAACGAGCGAGTGTATACCCTGCGCACGAGGCCTCCCTCCCTCCTCCCACCTTCCCCACTAAGCCTGGCTAGTTCCGGGGACAAGTCATTAGTCGCCCACACCCACTCTCCATCCCTCGACCGGCCCGCGTCCCAGCCCGCGACTACGGCCAGCTTCGTGTGCTATGTATGCGGAGTCAGCGCACCCAGTTCACAGTTGCGATTGGTGTATTGCTGCGCCAATCCTGAGCGAGAGCCGTATTACCCGTTCATCACTTCGTTGAAGCCCCATCAGGACGCCAGTCCGATCAGTCCACAGGGTGAGGACATCATCATAACAGAGTTATTGTAATAAATAAAAAACATAAATGGTTTCTTTCATAATTAAATATTTAACCTTGAAAGTGAATAGAGTTTCCAAGGTAATCCAAAGGTACATTCATAGATTAGGTACATTTGTACTTTGTACATCATTCTTATTCTTATCTAACGTTCACGAATTGTCTCGATCGAGTAGGTACAAATTCAAAAAGTAATAAATGAATGAATGTTATCTATTATGACATGGACTCGTTATAAATTCTGTATAATTTAAAAATATACTAATTGTAATATTCGCTACAGGCATGGTGCAAATCTGCGCGTCGTGTTACAAAAGCATCCCGCACAAGTATCCAGCTTACGCGGATAATGGAGAACCACATACCAACAACAATAATGCGCACACCAACAACATTAGGTAACCCAGTACCAACATTATGACGGCTATTACTGCTACTAGGCAACATTATCAAAAAAGTATGGGCCAAGATTTTTTTCTTTTCTTAATCGAACCATAAACGAGAAAGATTTTGCATCAAAAGTTCAGGAGGAATAAATCGTACTATAACGCGACGTCACGAGCTCCCACTGCCGAAGTTTAACAGCACTTATCTCTGTCGTGTTTTGTTTGTTTGTGAAAAGAAAAAATACATGTTCAATATTTTTTCGGAATTGATGGATGAAGAAAAAAATATCATCATAATATGTAGGAGTGTATTCGAGCGTTTGCCTATATTGCAGCATACTAAAGCGTGTCAAGAAGAAGTGTCAAGTGTGACATATACATATCTATAACAAAAACTAATCACATTTGTTATTATATTGTGGTTAATTCAAGTGAAGTCTCTATAAATTTAAGTAACTTGTCGATTCAAAATCTTGCTTGCTCCCAAGTGTTAAAATTCACGCGTCGCTGTATGGTCATTTTAATTAGCATCTCTCATAATGTGTTTAAATTACATTAATGACTGCAATCATCGACCAGATTATTTGCCCGCGCCGGTTTTATCCGGTTTGTGCATATTTTTCCAGACACGCTTAGTACTTATCTGTTAATTATATTTGAATTTAGCGGATGACTGATTGACCCGATGATTTATAAGATTCGTTATTCATAATAATATATCAAATGAAATAATCGGACGCGATGACATCATTTATTTACGGCCAGGCAGTCTCTGTATATAGGTCATCATTTTATAAATATTTTTTACACCTAAAGGTATCCGGCATAATCTGTAATGAAAATGCATTATTGATGTTACGTATTTATTTCGGATACTATTTTCTATAATGGTTCTTATTTCCATAATAATATAGATGCTTTTAATAAACACATGTTCATATTACAGGTTTAAGCCATACGACATGAAATCTACGAGTTCTGTAACGTCTAACAAGCGGCCTCTAGCGCTCGCCTCCAGCCCCCATAGCCAGGTTGTCTCGGGAGAAAATGGCATGGGACTCTACAGGTACCAAATACATTTAATATTATTATTTTTTATATGTAATGTATGTAAACTCTTTATTGTATAGATACAATTTCCCTTGTAAACAAGAAGCAAACTGGGAATTCGCGTAGTGACATATCGAGTTAGGTCACTTTAGTACTATATAAACGAATTATGTGATCGTCAAGTCCATCTATATTGCATTGGCGTTAACATTTTTCGGTCCGTTACTCTTATAACCTAACTAGGGTCACTGATTCATCCCTCCTCCCAACGACGATCTTGCACGCTACTCAGACTTGGAACTTGGAACGTTCGAGACAAGTACCAGCTGATTGTTATTCTCAGGTTAAGAACCTAGGATCTATAGTATCTAATTATCACCCCTCTATTTTCAGATGTTACGTGTGCGCCGGCCTATTCTCCCAGCAGTCCATGGAGTGGTTGTCCACGACGGCGGAGTATATGAACTCTCACGCGATGCACTTCCCGTGCCTGGCGGGCGCGGGGCAGGGCGCTCGCGGCGGCCGCGTGCTCGCGTGCGCGCGCTGCGTGCGCCATCTAGCGCGGCAGTGGGAGCTAATGGACGCCGAACGGGTCCCATTAGAACATAGAAGGTATGGGATTTGGCAAGCGTAGATTTGATTTTAACACTTTGGTTTTAATTGTTATTATTATTATTTATTTCAGACCTGTATCCGTATTTATTAGTATTTTCTCTGAGAACTTATAACCTACTAGCTTCTGCCCGCGACTTCGTCCGCGTAGAACTCCTCCTTTTTTGCAGTCGGTTAAAAAGTAGCCTATGTTCTTTCTCAGGCTCTAGACTATCTGTGTACCAAATTTCATTTAAATCGGTCCAGTAGTTTTAGCGTGAAAGCGTAACAGACAGACAGACAGACAGAGTTACTTTCGCATTTATAATATTAGTAGGGATTGTTCCCTTAAAAGAAGGCAGTCTCATCGCCCCGGTTTAGTATTCCGAAGACTGTTAGTACTATCTCATATTTTAATGTACACAATATCTTTTAATGTATACCCATGTACAAAACTATTAGTTTTTTTTTATTATTGACCTTTTTTTGCGCAGATATAATATTCCATCGCCTTTGCCGAGCGGCGCGGCGCTTAACGGCGAGCGCATTATACCGACGCCCCCTTCAACCGCCTCCGATCGCACGGTCGCTAGTAATAGTGGTGAGTTATAGTAGTATGTACTTACATAATTACATTAAGTATGAAAGCCAAAGGATTCAATGTCGAGAACGACACAACGAATATCTTTCAACGAAGAAGTTTATAGGTATCACGATTCATTTTGGTTTAGTTTTTATTGACAGCACAAAATACCTGATCCAAAATTTAAAACAGCAATTAACAGCATCGAGTATGAAATAAAATTGCAACTATTATAGAGAAGCCGATGTAGGTTTAAAAATGCTTAAGTATTTATTATATTTGTGAATGTACTAAAATTGAATATTGTTTGTTTCAGCTTGTACGTCAATATACTGTTTCCTATGCGGGTTGCACTCCGACTTCACTTTGGCGCGGATTCTATATGGTCAGCCTCAAGGGAATGCACCCTACTTCCCTTGCTTACTAACGCACCAGGTATGGAATGAGTGTATTGTTTTTTTACTGCTATAATAATGCTCGCAAAAAAACACTTGTCACACACGTTGTCGCTCTTTCATTAATTGCCATAGTGTGACAGTAATATATGGCCAGGATGATCTTTACAAAATATTTCAATGAAATAGGTAGGTACTCAATTAGTACTAAATATAATATAATCTTGTGTTTGTATACAGAGTCATCCAAACGCGGAGCAGTTGAGAGAAAACGGTTCCGCCCTAGTCTGCACATTCTGTTACCACTCACTGCTCAGTCAATGGAGAAGGTAATATTTCACGGTTAATGGAAATACCATTTCCCATTTTATGCATTTGTATATGGATCCCCTGAAGACATATTTCTATTTGAACATGGTCCTATTTTACCAAGTAAAGCTTCTAATTAAATTCTTTACCGCACCAATAATCATCATGGCTATGTATCTTGGAGATCCGCTATCGTCTTCAGGGATCATCAACACTACCATTACCATGTGTTTGCTAACTGCTCGTCATATCGAGTCGAATGAGCACAAACACGATATGCTTATGTTTGCTCATCTTCATTTTCAGCACTACCATCATCACAAAACAATTAGTGAGTGTTAGTTAGTGGCCGATGTGACTGTACGGTAGTTCAATGACCTTTGTTCGCATCGCTAGATTCATCGACTAAGTCCAGCAATGGACGACACTCGATTGAAATGACGATGGTGATGATTATAATTACCTAACTATTTATAGATACGAGGCGATAGGCGGGTATCCGCCGGAGCGTCGTGCGTATAACACGCACGATTACCACTGCCATCTCTGCGGGATCAAAACATATAGGAAGCGTGTTAGAGCACTGCCAATCAAGGTATATATATATTGAACATTATAATTAAGCCGGTTTAGTAAATGGTGTTGATAATATTTCCGAAATTTAACAACTACTGGCGATAAACGCTGTAACGCATACTGGAGATGACCGGTTAAAAAATCGTGTGAAGTAGTTAAAGATTGGGATGTCTACTTGTAACTGGTTGAAAATATGTCTTTTTTAATATAATTTTGTTTATATTAAGCGTTTGACATGGACAAAAATAATGTGTTTGTTGCAGGAATTCCCATTCTTAGTGCAAAGGCGGACTGAAAATTCATTATTATTAGAAAATGGCGATTACGCAGTAGTTTGTTTAGATTGCTATGAGAGCTTAAGGTAAGTCATGTGGGCATTATTCACTTTTAAATAGTGAAACAGCGAAACTGGTGCTAATCAAATAATAATTTTAGAATTACATTATGTATTTTGTTAAAGTTTCAAACTTCTTTGTAAATATTTATACACTTTCTTACTAGGACCTCAGAATTTTTATATTTGAATATAAAACCAGTTGCAATTTATCTATATATAGACATACTAGCTTCTGCCCGCGACTTCGTCCGCATGGAACTCCTCCTTTTTTGCAGTCGGTTAAAAAGTATCCTATGTCCTTTCTCAGGCTTCAGACATTCTTTGTACCATATTTCATTTAAATCGGTCCAGTAGTTTTAGCGTGAAAGCGTAACAGACAGACAGACAGAGTTACTTTCGCATTTATAATATTAGTAAGGATACTTATGTGAAAATTTGGTGGTGTTTCGTTATGCCTCTTTTATACATACTACATATAAATGAACACGTATAATAAATATGTGTGTGTGTGTGCAGAACGCAGGCGCAGGACTACGAGCGTCGCGGCGTGCCGGTGGACAAGCGCGAGTACAACTGGCTGCAGCAGCCGCCGCCGCCGGAGGACTCGGCTGACGTCACCATCGCGCGGCTGCCCTCCGGCGACCGCTCCGACAAGCTGGTAACACCACACAACTTGTACCCTAAACCACTAGATCATATACAACCATAATCATGTATATACTGTGTGAAAATCTTTACTCATAAGCCCGAAAGTTTGTAAGAATGTCTGGATGTATGTTTGTTACTCTTGCACGCAAAAATTACTGAATGGATTTTAATAAAACTACACTACTATAGCTTACACATCACAATAACACATAGGCTATAATTTAGGAATGGCGAAGATAAAATTGCGGGCAGAAGTTATGTTAGCATAAAATTAATGTGCGCGATTTAAATTTGATACAGTTTCCTTATTCCAATGTGTAACTTAGTTGTGGATGGAATACCGAAATATAAAAATGATAAACGATTGTATATGTTGAAGACAAAGTATCGCTATTAATGAAAATATCTACGGAAACATATTTAATCCACTACGCTGGTTCGCTTATATTGATTGGCAGATATACGAATATATTTGTTGTAATGCCATCCAAAAATTTAATATATATATATATTATGGGATTTTCAGGAAAGACAAATTGATTTGACACTGTAAAAGTATATGCGGAATGATCGCTGCACGTTGTGTAATATTAAGTTTACAAAAGGCCTTTTAAAGGCTTTTCAGAGAGAATGCAAATGAGCCCTATTTCTACGTACACTTCAGAAATTATAGTGATTTATCACAATAAAATGAAACAACTATAACGGATTTATGTCGTGTAATTTATTTTATTTGCGCGTCAGCAAATTAAAAGCGTTTTTGAAAACTACTGTTCCTGACGGTAGTCATCATACGATCCGATATAGTTCTTTCATCCCTATGTGTTATAACCCGCTAAGGCAGCAAAAAATATTATCACATTGTTTATTTCTTTTAATACTGCTTTACAACAGTAATATTGTTGTGCAGATACCTCAATCCCTGGTGATGTCTCGGGCTACGTCCAAGAGGAATAGTCCAAAGCAGCCAGCACCGCCCGACCGCCGGCCGCCGATCAAATCTGAAAAAGACCAAGGTCAGTAATCTACCTATTATATAACTTATCTTATCGTATCTTTATTTTTATCCAATGAAAAAGGGGGTTAGGAACCTACAAGCCAAATCGAGTCTGTGCTAGACTTGGACCGAAGTTAGATTGGCTATCAAAGAATAGACCTAGCTCTGAATTATTTTATAATATAGAATTATATAATCAACTAGCTTCTGCCCGCGACTTCGTTTTTGCAGTCGTTTAAAAAGTAGCCTATGTCCTTTCTCAGGCTACAGACTTTCTTTGTACCAAATTTCATTTAATTCGGTCCAGTAGTTTTAGCGTGAAAGCGTCACAGACAGACAGACAGAGTTACTTTCGCATTTATAATATTAGTAGGGATTAGTAGGGATTTCTTTTGAAGAGTCCTAGTCTCTAAGTTACTTAATGTAGAAGAAATAGCGAGATAAGCACATATTATACTTTCCATCTCATTTGTCAAAAATTTCGTAATCATGAACTCACGTTTTAGTCTAATTTTATTTTACAATTAACAAAAGAAAGGGTACAGGTCGTTATATCTGACTTTGTAAATTGAAGCCATACTTCCAGTAAAAGTCGTAATTTTTAAGCTATTTTTCACGTTATAAGAATTTCATTTTTCAACGGTACCGTGGATGGGTACCCAACCACCTGTGGAAGGCTAAGTGCCCTCCCCAAGACGTGGCAAAGAATATTTATAACGTCGAATTTTTCATTTATACCTACAACGTTCACGCTTCTATGGGAATTGGCCGTATAATTAGAGATGTTTACTTTTCAACGTAGCTATAAACATAACGATAATGACATTTGTACAAAAACAATAGTAGATAAAATCGATACCCCCAGTGGGACTTGAACCCATACCTAAGTTCTTACGCGCGGCTCCGTGCTTCGAACTACACTATGGGCGCCACACTTGAGTCGAGTACTAATGATATTAAACTATAGATATTGATCGAATGATACATCTTATTCAATAGTAATATATAAGAAATGTTAGGTACCTACTTATGTCAATTGTTACATATTCAATAATCTTTTTCTGTCTCTATCGATCCACATTATGTAACTACGTAATCCCTACTTCCCTACTATCCCTACTAATATTATAAATGCGTTAGTAACTCTGTCTGTCTGTCTGTCTGTCTGTTACGCTTTCACGCTAAAACTACTGGACCGATTTAAATGAAATTTGGTACAAAGAAAGTCTGGAGCCTGAGAAAGGACATAGGCTACTTTTTAACCGACTGCAAAAAAGGAGGAGTTCCACGCGGACGAAGTCGCGGGCAGAAGCTAGTATGAAATATTCTTTACGTTATATTTCAAAGGGACATCCATAATTAATCACCTTTGTTAGTAATGGTTCCCTATATTATCTTCTTTACGTTATTTCAAGAAGCTTATTTTTACAAAAATACTTATTTGAATCATTAAGTCGATTCTATGTTTACATTCTCTCCCCCCTTGGGGTGTAACTCAATACATCGGTAAGTGCGAGACGGTATCCGTTACGTTACGCCCCCGTGCGACCTCGGTTTCGACCCACCCGAATGTTTATTAAACAGAAGTTTGTACAAGAATGAATCTTAGTTTATCGGGTTTCTTTTCTTTCTTTTTTTTCAAACTTGTTGTCACAGTTTACTTTTTCTAAGGATTTCATACTACACGTGGTCGTTATTAACTGTGGCGTATTTTGAGTAGGTCTACTAAGAAGTACTTACTACTAAAGTCACACGTTCACTCTATTCTTGTTAAAAACATTATGACTAACTTGTTAGTTTTAATAATGGTTTTTCATGATCAAGTAGGTTTAATAAACTTGAAATTTGTTACGTACGAAAGATGCGAAATAGGAAGTAGAACTTACAAACGATATTTGGTGGTATTGTTCAAATAGATCGTTTATGAAATACGACTTTCATGTATGTATATCAAAAACGTTGCGTTTTAAAATAAAACGCCATTTATAACGAATACACTCGCCCGAACGCATTTCATTCGCCCGTTTGACTAGCAATCGAAATGGCATCGGAATATCGGATACCGATATGCTTGCCGTTCAAATGAGCAACACACTGCTTTTTGCAAATAAAATTTAATATTTATCCACTCCAAAAATCAAATATGCAAAGTGCCAAAACGGTATGCATGCAAAACATCCGTTGCTAATCAATAGTCCACTTTATACCAATATGCTACAGTTGAGTTTTGTTTGGAGGTAGTTGTGGACATGTGTCGCCTATATGTCGGCTGGTTGGTTTGATGAGAGCAAGCCGGGATATCTGAGCGTATTGGCATTTCGCTACATATTGGTGTTTGGGATCGATTGTGATTATACGTCCTAGCAATGAGATGATAGCGGTTTTGGAAGGCGAAGAAAACTATAACTAACTACATAAATAATTATGATTACGAGCGATATAAATCAATATCTAGGTATAATGTATTATACGAAAAATTGGTAACTTTTGTCGGATAGTATATATTTTTATCAACTGATTTATGTAGTAAAACCTCGAGTAAGTAGGTACCAAAACTATTTGCAATTGAATAATATTGACATAATATTTTATGTTCATTGTTCAATTAATAGTAGGTACGTTGTATATCTAACGTCTACTAATCTAGACCCACGGATCTAATTAAAAAAAATTGTAGGTAAAACTTCAGTTAAACTTTCACCTGCTAAAAAAGTAAGTGGCTTACTCAAGACTTCATTGAGCATTGTGAAACAGACTTACAAAAATAAAAAAGAAGATTTCAATTTTCAAATTTCCATTTAACTCGCTATATTCCTTAACTTACGAAACCGGCTTTGGCAACATAGACTGACGTCACGCGATGGCTGCGTCGGTCGGAATTGATTCGCGTCACACTTTATTGTGTTCACTTTGTAGCACTGTATACCTCGACATTACGAGTTTTGTTTTGTTATTTTGTTTGCGAAATTTGTAATTATTTTCAGATATAGGAACAATGATTTCGGATCTTACTTAGAATCTTACGAAAATGCGACTTGGCGACTTGTTGCTGAAACTTTGAATATGTTTTTCTAAGGATTTATTTCACAATGATCAAGTCTGGGGTAAGGTACCTACTTGAAACCTTACTAAAGTCCACCTGGATTTAAAGTTTAAATGTCTTATCTTTTTTGTTAGTTAGTTAACTTACACAAACGTAACGAGGAAGGTCGTAAATCTTACCTATGAGCTAGTTTTCTAAATAGAGTTAACGTACAAGAGCACACCTCCACAATTTCTTCCATCTGTAAACACTTCGATAACTCGTACGACAATGAGAAGAAAAGAAGCAATTTACTCGCGCTTTGGGACGGTAGGATTATCGGCCAGCCATTTTGTGGCGCGGCGTTAGGAGATTGCTGAGCTGATCATTCCCGATATTTACTTAACTAATGATCACAATTTGTTTTCACATGAATGAAAGCCAGTATCGTAATGAACTGATGGCGTTTAACTACAAAGCGATAGCCTTATGTCGTTCCAAGTGAGTTATTATTTAGAAATAAAGCGTTGAAATTTGCACGAAATTTTCTCATCTTTTACAAGCTTCCATTTTACCCGATATTCCAGCACACGCGCCGCTCGACAGGCAATAGACGTACCGATTGGAACTGTCGGCTTTATGTCCCTCGCCGACCTATTTGTAGTAGATTTCGTTAATTGGCGCCCCAACAGGAACCAATACGATTTAGGGTAAGCCTAATAATAGCTAATCATTAGTCCACGCAAGTACGTTGTTCTTTTGCTGGAGTGTTTACTAACCTGCTATAACCAAATAGCAAGGGCTATGTACTCCTCCATTAGCGAAAACACTTCACGAGTTCACTGGCCGTGTCCCAACTAAATCGCCTAATAAATACGAGAAATGCCCATACCATCATATTTCACCCGCTATCTCTTTTACACACCTCACGTGTCTACGGAACGGAAATACTTTACTCGTTACTTCGAGATAGGTGTGGATTGCGTTTCTCGCTCTAACGGCTTGCATTTCTTGAGATACATATACTGTACTCTGAGATGGATGTGGCACGAGTCGCGGCATACTAATGGGCCTACTTTACGTAATTGCCAATTGGATTGTTATGTTGTTGGATTTAGTGGGTTTGCGTTAATGACCAAATTTACGCTCCTGGAACTGCGTATAGGTAATGGGAGTTTTAATAGCCGTGATGGTAGAAGGCTGTCTATTTTGTCTGTATGTATTATGTATACGTATACATAATACAAGGCGGTCCGATTTGGTGAGGCTCGCTGAAATTATATTGTAGGAGACCTATGTCCAACAATGGACGTCCTTTGGTTGATATGGTGATGATTTGTATAACGCTGAACCTCTAAATTATTGCTCCATTTCTATAATAATTCTAATTGAAACTGTCAATTATACAGAATAATAAATATACAATTCCTTTCCTTTTATTATTTATCTTAAGCTAGAATGCCTTTCTCATTTTGTACAACGTCACTAACAGAATTGTGTTTGTTCGTGTATACCAACGCAAACAAGCAATGAGAACCGCTGGGATCTTTCATATTAGTTGAAACTGCTTGAAACTACGCAGCGGTTGCTACCCTAATCTAGTTTGTTCGACACTTTGTGCCCTGGTCATGTTCGCTGTGCCAATTGTCTATGACTTTTTATTCTTTATTCCGACTATAAATTGCAGATAAATTAATTAAATTATTTTTATTGTATAGATTTGTAATATTTATGAGGAAAAGTATTGATTTCTATTCTCAGTTAACAGGTGATAACAGGAAAAGTACCTAACAGTCTCAATGACAACTCAAGACTGGCAATCCCTTCGTATATCTTCCCTATATATTACCCTTCATACAATATTCTTATTTTCGATAAATCACTTCAAAGATAAGGTACTCCTGGTAATACAAAGTAATCCTTATCCGCTAGTTGCACAATTCGCGAATGTTGTAGGACTAGACGTTTGTAGCATGTTTGGGGCGCAGTTGCGCAATACGTGGCTGTACTGCAGAGTTGGGACACGCTTCGATACAGTACATAATTATAAACAACCTACCACATTGACACTGATGATATAATACAAACTGGCGACTCTTGTATCCATAATAGATCATTTGGTTAATTGGGAATAGATCAATATGTGTACGGTACGGGTATGGTGAATATTTAAATAGAATCCTTTGCTATCCGTATTGCATTTAGTATTTTGATTTAAATTCATTGAAGATTAACGTTTGTTTATATTTATATAAGTTTGAACTTATACGCTCGTCAATCCCCATGTATAATGTATCTTTTAATTAGAGCCCAAACTACCATTCACGGTACGTGTATGAGCAACAAAGAAAATCACCAGCCCACTTGAAATCATGAAAGCTGCATGTTTTCCAAGCGCATCACTCGGGGCCCTCGCTCTTTGTCCCGCGTCTGGAGCGCCCTCCACCGCCCTTGTCTACCCCCTTGCTGAATCAAGCAAACTTTGAACGCGGCACGTGGAATCGTTGCGAAATAGCTTGTTGCGCAAATACTAAAGATATAAAGTAATAAATTAAACTATTATTTTTTCCATTGATTGATTTTCAACCAATAATGCTTATATTGAATCGAATCTAATTATTCTGTGGTCGTTTTGTATGCCCCACGTTGGGCGCCATTTTATAATGAACATACCATAATACATTCTGATGCCTTCGCGGTTATTGCACATTGGAATGAAACAACTATAAACGGATTTTACTTGCGTATTTTTTTTTTAATAGTTAGACCATCGTCAGCTCAGTCGTGCTATAATTATGGAAACTGTTAAAGTTTTCGAAACGTCTGCCAATAAAATAAAATACGCTAGTAAAATCCGTTTATAGTTGTTTTATTTCAGAATTAACATACCCAATTGTGATAAATACTGAATTGTATAGCGAGCTACTGTCTTATCTGGTAGTGTGTTACTGAGTTTCCTTTGAGCATGCACTGCGCATGCTCGGCACGAGTTAGAGTGTTATTTGTCGGCGCTCTCCCCTCGCCGCAAGTGGCGAGCCGGTAGCGTTTCATTGCGGTGACTGCTGTTAACAAGGGGATGGTTTTCAATGAAAGGATGTCTAGTGGCTTCAAGGATCGTTTCAGAACATAAAGCCAATAGGCTAGACTTGTTCCGTTCTCATTTATACCGAAGGTTCTCTAGCTGTACTTGGGCCCTAGACAAGTGCCCAACGTTCAACGTTAACGTTAAACGTTAGGACCGAAATGTATGGGATTTGACATCCGCGAACGACTGTCACGTACGTCACAAATGTCAAATCCCATACATTTTGGTGCTAACGTTTAACGTTAACGTTGAACGTTGGGCACTTGTCCAGCCCCCCTTGTTATAATCAGCTGTATAAGCTGCTTTTGGTTGAAGCATTTCAAGTTAAATAGTAATTTATTTTAATTAGTTAAACGAGTACAATTTAAACAGTTGTGATATATATTATAGACGATTTACAATGTTAGGTACATTTAGGTACACGTAATATCATTTAAAAAAAACTAACTCATATATTAGTAACATTTTCCAAGTACCAACTCCCGCTTTACGCTCGCCTCTTGCCTCGTTCAATTCCCGAGACTTGTTTATTTTTACGCTCGCCCACCCCCGCGTCGCGGCGTGTACCAACATATTGTACCGTACCGTTGTCGAGAGGTTTTAAATAATCACCTAACACTCATATGCGAGACATTGATAAGTATTGCTTTGAAATGTTGTATATGATTTTTGATAAATGTCACAATTTAGAATAGTAGAATCCGAAACCGTTTAATTGTTTATAAGCATGGCTTGGTAATAATTAAAAGTTTCCACCGATTTAACTTAAACACCCACGAATTTCTAAATTCGGTCAATATTTCCAAGTTAAAAATGCAGGCTACTCAGTCGAGAGTACAGTTAAGAACTTTTCAGACTGCCTTGTTAAAACTCCCAACTTAAAGTTTGCTTGAAATTTCGAGTTTCTTCAGGTAATGGATAATTTAATCAATAATTTAATTGTAATCCATACATTACACGTAAATTACTGTTTATCAAAAACATATCCACCTAGTCGTGCCAATTTATTATTTTTTCACGAAATTGCTTTCCTAATTTCGCGTTATTAATTTTGAATGAATTCTCAAAGCGACTTCGAAGCTTCCATCAAAGTCGTATAATTTTACTTCCTCGTCAAATTGACCCCAAACCCACCCTTGATCAGTATGCAGACCACGCCCGCGTTCCTTCAGCGATATTCACAACGGGCTGTATGCTATATTACATCACTCCTACACTGTTGTGCTTTATACAAGCCGTGACGAGCGTTAGACGCTACCGCGAATACAATGTCAAGTGAATAGCTTTAGCTTGTGACGACCTCACTTAGACCTGTCAAGTGCACGTATTTTATGGTTAAAAGCAATCTCAGAAAATGACTCTGTTGCTGTATATTCATTGTTTTATTTGAAAACTTCGCTAGCTGGCATTTAATTTGGAATCCTTGCTTTGAATAATATTAGTTTGCATTCGTATCGAGCACTTGCTAATTTGTGTTATATAAACTTGGTCGTCTCATATGTCGTTTGAGAGATAGTCGAATATAATACCAACATTTTTTCATAATGAAGCCACGCAGTATTAAATCGTCTGCAGAATCCCCTTTCATTGTTTTAAAAAAGACATCCAAACCTCGGATATTGGACCATCAGCCCCCGGATGAGGGTGAAACTGTATTCAGTTTAAGGCGGGCTTTTAATGACGAACAAATGAGGGCCGCAACGATGTAAAAATAAAGGTTATTGGAATTTCGTTTGACGTGTAAAGATGTTCACAGATCTTGTTAAGTATATCGTAAATGGTAATCCTATTTGATAGATTTTGGCGTTTTTCAAAGATTCTACAATTGGCGCCCAACGTGGGACCTCTACCTGACGCAGATACATCAAACTGAATGTCCCCTTCTCTTATCACAGTAACAGACTAATCGTAGCCTATTTACGCCCTCTCACACATATAAACATAAACCATTCTCACATGCAATTGGCATAACTGCCGCTAATCTGAGCATATCCACCCCTTGGTGTGCCAGGCAACTACTTACTCGTATAACGCCCTAGAATATCGCGGCTAGAATTGACAATAACGCTGGAGAATTCTGTTTCGATTTGTTTTCTTTCATTATTTTAGAAACTATTTTTTTGAGTCAACTAAACTTTCCGAAAAAATTTAATGTGCCGGTACCTATTTAGGTTATTAAATTAATAATTTAGGCACCCAAAATAATTTATAGGTAATTGTTGTAACCATTACTTATGTGATTTTGCACCCAAGCAAATTATACGATAATTTTCAACAAAGTTTTCCTATTCTGCTTCATACTATGAAATTACTTTACCATGTTTTACGTACATGACAACCCTGCGCCTGAGTAATGTGCAGCGCTGCTAACGCTGTCGCCTGCTCCATTAGGGCTCATTGTCCCGCCAGTATAATTTGACACGTGTGCTGGTTACGTTCTAATAGCACATACGTTAACGTTATATGTTAGCAAGGATATCTAATATTAGTAGGGAATGCAATCTCGTTCTCGCGAGATCTCGTTTTCGCGAGATCTCGGCGTTTTTAAGCGAGATTGATCTCGGTCCAAAAATGGGCGAGATCTCGCGAGATTAACGAGATTGTACTGGAGTATACAAACGTCTTATTCGAAGCGCGACAGTAATTCTTAAATCGTAATATAATGACTTGTGATTTTAATTGAACAAATATTTCATTTGTTTGGTATATTTCGTTAATTATTAATCTATAATTCTCGATGTTCAGCTGTACTGAGTAGATATAGTTTGTTATTTCATTGTTAATAATAATATCTCAGTTTAATAGTCAACTGAAGTTTTGTTTGATATAATTTATTTTATTGTTATTTGATAGATAACTACGTAAAAGCGTAAAAGTATACTACTCAAAAGTTAAATTGAAAAATTTGGATAGTTACGTCAATCTATGTTGAATCTATTTTCCTCCTTTATTCAAATATTGTTATTTCTTGAAAAAAACAAACACAAAACATCAATCTCGCGAGATCTCGAAATTGCCGAGATCTCGCGAGATTGATTTTCATTAACTCGCGAGATCTCGCTTGAGCCCAATCTCGCGAGATTTGCATTCCCTAAATATTAGCCGCTCCATAATTCAGTCGCAAGTGGTTGTTATATTGGTAAATTATTTCGAGATCGTATCGTACTGAAAACGTCAAACATTCAGTACACAATCAACGGTACATGCTACAAGCTAAAGTTGGTAAGCTTATACAAAACAAACGGGCGCAACGCCAGCTCTCTACTAAATGGACGTGTCATGCAAACGTTGAAATACAACCAACTGGTAAATGCGCTCCCTTAATGCTCTATTACTGTGGGATAAAGACTATATTTGACCGTCGTAATGCAGTGGGGAATCGGAATTGCTATCAAGACGTTATTGCCGTGCTACCCCCTTTTTACGGGCGCTTAACCCCCGGATCTCTGCGTGTAGTGCTCGGCCTTGTTTCCATTGTACACATGATACGGCACGGATAACTTGAACAATGTTGTGATAGCGTTGTCAAGTGACTACTCTCCCTCTTCTCGGTATTATCTTAAGCTCTTACAAATAGATGTGTTATTTTGGCTTGAAAGAAAATTAATTCATTATACATACAAGACAATTTTTAGCATCAGCTGTTCCTTAAAGCGTGATGCACAGCTCGAATATTAAAAAGGGTATAATTGTTATTCTATTTTCTAAAGTAGTTTATTCCGTCATCCAACCTTGGCCTCCAGCTCGTGTCGTGCGACCTCGGTGGTCCGTCGAGCAAGGCGCAGGCGCGCCGGCAATGCGGCCGAGGGGCGCGGGCTCACCGTATATACAGATTATGCGGTGCTCCCGACGCCGATGTCGCCCTGCTATACATGTATATGTGGAACGGGTGTTGATTAGAGGGGGTACTGTAGGCATTTCAAGTGCCGCCGAAGATCTTTTACAGTTTTGAGAGGGTGGTCCTGCGTTTGTTGACTGTTTAGAAATCGTGAGGTTTTGGTTTCGACCGATTATATCCATAAATGTAAATGTAAATATGTTTGTAAAGCTTAATAAATTACTTAAATACTCCAATATTTCAATTTTTCATAGTTTTCTTAGCGTGTCCCGCAACAAAGTCCATTGAATGCCTTAATAAACCGGGCGCCGGCAGCCAGGTTGAAATACGGGGCGGGTCGCGGTCGGGTTTATTTAATGCAGGTCATTTCACGCTCTCTGGCCCTGCGGACCCTGACTTTCTACTGGGTAGAGTATTAAACTAATACATATTTTTCAGTTAGACCACTATGTATGTATACTATGTGAATGTTGTCTGTTATAATTAATTTTAAAAAAAAGGTGTCAATATTTTTTTAATATAAATGGTATGTAGAAATATAATTTAAAATACTTTAAACTAATCTGGTGTGATGTGTTTTCAAACCTCTGAAACCGAACTGAAATTATGAAATTGTTCTTTTTGTGATAATTTATTAACAAGAAAAGTTGGCTACGAATCCGGGCAATGGGCGGGTACGGTTGAGAAATGATTCACGCCTTGGGTTGATTACGCGCCTCTGAATAACGTATTGTAGTGTCTGTTGCTTTGCAGCTCTGATTTGATTTATCACGGGTCAGAAGTATCTTTACGACTTGGGACTTTTGCACATACTACATTTTACACATTACGATATCTAACTTATCAGCTGAAAGACGTCTATTGCAGAATAAAGGCTTCAAAGCTTTTCACAACGATTGTTCAGGTTCTGCGGAAGCTGTTGAGCCTTCCATGCCATCTAGTGACGCCAGTCCACCTCGTGTTCACAAATTTTCTAACCTAAATAGTGCTTATGTCACCGTGGTACTGTATTCTTGCAGAGCCGTTGTAAAAAATAGCCAGTTTGTCAATTACCAAAGAGTTTACTAAACAGCCCGGGCCAGTCCGCATATACGTCACGCTACGCTAAAGCAGTAAAAGGGCGAGCCGCGCTCCGCTGAGCGTGTAACGCATTTCCGAGCGCCTAAACTTGTAAATTCGCTCAATATCATTCATATAAAAGAATTATGTTGCAAGGATACAGAATTGAATTATTCACTTATGTATTTTTTTGCAATTTAGAAGTAAGATACTCAATCGTTCTTTCGTGAAAAAGAAATGGAACTTAATAGTACCTTTAGTTTAAGAGTATCTTTTTTGAAGTAGGTAGTAATAATTTCAATTGGAAGGACATCTGATTCACGTAATGTTGATTGTTTCGGAGTGATACACCTCGTCTTTATGTATATTGCATTAAATCCAAAAACGATTGACACATAACTATCACATATAGGTACTTACTCGTATTGTGATAATTAGAAGAGGAGAATGATCTTTGAGGAGTCTACTGGTATATTAAGTTTCCCAGCTGGTAGGTATGTTGTATTTCACTACGAACAAGACTGTGTAAGTAAATAAATAATATATTTAAAGCTGGCAACAACTGGCGAGATTATTCACGGCGAGCATACTACCGCGCGTAGTGCTGCCGTGAAAAGGGAAGCAATTTTATGTCGATGTTTCTTTACTATTTGCAATATATACTAACAGGATATAATTAAAATGCTCAATTGTCAATTTCCAAGTGTAAACTTAAAGTAAATGTAAGAATTTATTAACCGATTTTACCTTTAACAACATTAAAACCGATTATCGTAACAAAATACTCTCAGAACTATAAGGTTTAAAGGAAAAGATTAGTCTAGAAATATGTTCCTTTCGGTAGAAAATAAAGTTCTTACATACATAATATAACAATTAGAGTATTCGAGTTAATCTGATATTCAATTTTCATGTCCAATTATCGTAGCTATCATATGAATGAAAAATAGAAAAAAATAAAACACTCGACTAGGAAAGTAATGGATTGTTTTTTCTATTTTTGTGTCTTCTATTTTTCAATCGTCATTCTGCATCTCTATTGGCATGCTCTATACACGGTGAAGTTTGTCGGTGATTAACAGACGGGGCACTCTGATGCTGTTCTTGTTACGAAGCAACCCTATATATATCACTAGATAAATGGATACAGAAGCCAATATTTACTAGGTATTTAAAAAAAAACTTATACACTCTGAATGTTCATTTAACCGTAAGAAATTTACTGCTAGACGTAAGTTTTCCCGAAAGACCTTCCGCAACGACCAAGGCACATGGTGTACGTCCTGAGCTTCCTAAATAAGATCATGTTTCACTTACTTACAGGTTATATAAGTAACCCGTGAATACCAAATCTTGCTCTTGGAAAAGTAAATAATTGGCGTTAAATTACATATATCATACTAGCTTCAGCCCGCGACTTCGTCTGCGTGGAACTCCTCCTTTTTTGCAGTCGGTTAAAAAGTAGCCTATGTCCTTTCTCAGGCTCCAGACTTTCTTTGTACCAAATTTCATTTAAATCGGTCCAGTAGTTTTAGCGTGAAAGCGTAACAGACAGACAGACATAGTTACTTTCGCATTTATAATATTACTAGCTTCTGCCCGCGACTTCGTCCGCGTGGAACTCCTCCTTCTTTGCAGTCGGTTAAAAAGTAGCCTATGTCCTTTCTCAGGCTCCAGACTATCTTTGTACCAAATTCCATTTAAATCGGTCCAGTAGTTAAGGCGTGAAAGCGTAACAGACAGACAGACAGACAGACAGAGTTACTTTCGCATTTATAATATTAGTAAGGATATTAGTAGGGATGGTTAACGTATAAAGTACACAGCAGAAATATCATAAATAATAGATTTCTTTGTTTAAAATATAACAAGTAACATGATTTTTCAGTGAGAGGTAATAAATAAGTGAGTACGAGTATTTAAGATGACTCGGCGCGGTTAGATGCCCGCCGCCCGACGGTACGTGGCTTTCAGACTGTAGACTCATTACTCTAGAAGACCTGTCAGACTTTATTATATACAACTAGCGACCCGCCCGCGACTTCGTCCGCGTGGAACTCCTCCTTTTTTGCAGTCGGTTAAAAAGTAGCCTATGTCCTTTCTCAGGCTCCAGACTTTCTTTGTACCAAATTTCGTTTAAATCGGTCCAGTAGTTTTAGCGTGAAAGCGTAACAGACAGACAGACAGACAGAGTTACTTTCGCATTTATAATATTAGTAGGGATTTCAAGATACACCATGATCACTCGCAGGCAATTGACTATGAGAGGATTGACGGTTGTTTCTAAAGGATATAATTGTGTAAAATTGTACACTGCTTAATACTTTTACAAAGATATACTAATTTTTAATTGTTATTGTCAACAGGTAAGACACATTTTCTCTACATAAAGCTTTCTCGGTCACGTAAGTACCTACTTGAAAAATTTATTGTAATGACGCGATTAATTAATTAATTACATAATATAACTTGAGTTAACTGTCAAATCGTAAGCTGTTTCGCCGTTCCGATCGAGGAGCCTACTACGCAAGGTTTTTGCGTGACATAGTATCTATCACTGTTGCTATTTCACTCATTGCAAATGTATTTCTCGAAATAAAAAAAATATCGACATGTTAGCAGAACAACGAGCCTATGATGAACTAGGTATCAAATCGACAAGGAGAATGTCTGTCGTGTCGATATTATTTTTTTTCCGAATCGACATCGACATGACATTTCTTGTTGTCGACAACGTTACCGATTTTTGACACCGCGAGAATAAGACGACATCGATATGATAAGATGACTTAATAATTCATCATAGGTCTACGGTTGTATCGTTCTATGGGTCTCCCACGGCGCACGCGCGCTGCCCGCCGCGTTTAACAGGCGCCCTGCATCGTGCCCATGTGTGTCGATATAATACGAATTGCACAGTGATGTGACATAACATGGAATGTAAAGTTAATCGTGATGACGTCACAAGAATATGGTGGTAACACTGGGTACGGACAAGAATCGACTTATCTTAAAAATTAGGTTTTTTTTTCGCGGGGTCTTTATATTTTTTCAGTGGTAAAAAGGTGTACTTGGTCGTTCAATATAGCAGGACAAGGTGGTCTAATACATAAGCATTATAAAAGCTCTAATATACTTGTCGGTAACTATAGTTAAATGATTTGATCATATAAATGTTCAATACATTCGGTTTTGTTCATCCCTCGAAAAATTTATCCAGGATGTATTGATTTTCATTACGAATATTTTAATTAAAATCATACAAAACCGTGAAAAGATTATGCTACACACATCGTATATCTATGCGGACAACACGTTCAGTCGTTACTCGTTTCACACAAGTTTCACTACTACGGCGACCAGTATACGTAGATATTACCCCACTTTTAACTTATATTGGATACTCCACCACTGAGCGCAACTTCTCGGTATTAGCCGCTCTATGTTCGTATTACGTACTACTCTGTTATTGAAGCCAGGATTATGAGAGGATTTGCCTTATCGAATTCAACCCTTTCAATTCGGTACGCGGAATTTATGTGTTTTCGAATACGTTTAATGTTTTTCTGTATCAACTGGTTTGGTGGCTCTCTGCCCATTGATATTACTATGAACCTCATGCGAGTCATTCAGGCTACAAATGCAATAGTTATGAAAAAAAAAGTCTCAATAATTACTGATGCCTTCGAGGTTTTTACACATTGGAATGAAACAACTATTAACGGATTTAACTCGCGTATTTTTATTTTATTTTAACGACGTTTCGAATTCTTTACAGTTTCCATAATCGTAGCACGACTGAGTTGACAATAGTCTAACGTTAAAGTTACTTTTTTTTAAATAAAGAAAATAAAAATACGCGAGTTCAATCCGTTAATAGTTGTTTTAATCCAAAAAATGTCTTTATTAATTTTCATAACGCTTTGTTCAAACTTGAATCTTTCGTTAACTGACATCGAATATTCGGTGCCTAAAAAACAATTTCCAAAAATACTAACGGTGCGTCCACTTTCAAAAGGCTCTGCACGTTTTTTCATCCAACTCCCTTTCCAATTCTTGTGGACGTGGGGGTAAAAAAGAGGACTTTTTTTACCGCCTCGTCCAAACTGGTCTGAAATTCAGATAAATTGAAAACGAGTCATGTCTCTGTACAAGTTTAGGGATAATACGATGAAAGTTTTCTTACTGTTTCCATGATTCCATGCCTAAAATTATTTGATTGTGGTTGTCCCACATAGCTCATTTGCAATTGATTGACTAGTAGAGATTATATGAACAAAATGTTGCAATGGTGATCTCTCCGTCTATTTCCATTCATGGCATAAATAAGTGATAGCACACGTGTTATAATGCTATTTATATATTAATGTTACCGGCAGCTGCTTAATATCGTGTGGACTCTTTTATTTATTTACGACCCGCGAGGGATCTTTGTGTTCGCGCTGCTGATCGCTTCTTTTATTCATGCCGAAGAAATTTATTTACTTACCGAGACAGTATCTTTAATCCTACAAATACCATTTTCATTTAAGCATCTAATATTTTCTAGTGACCTAACCTCACTAGTTTCTTAAATCCATATTCGTTATATAACGTTTGTATTCAGTGTTAATAGGTAATGTATATTTATATTCTATGTATGATTCACTCGATTATGTTATGGCGCCACGAGCCGATGCAGACGTAATCGTGTTACTGATGCACTGCACCCTCTCCCGGCAAATCTCATTTTTATTAGGGAAGTAATGTGGAAAGAGTGGAAATGACACTGTACCACCGACTTCCGACCCCTACCAGTACACACGTACAGGTGTCTGTCAGTGTGACATTAGAGAAACAATCCTAATTTTAAAGGGGTTAAGTCCTGTTTTGAACGCTGGGGATCGTTTCTTGAAAACGCATGCGCTAACACGTTAGACGCTTGTATTCAGTCGGCCGTCGCGCGCCATGACGAGCATACGTCGGCTCTGTTGTGAAATGATCCCACCGGGCTAGTGATGTGCTGATTTGTTTACCTCGAATCGAAATATCGATTGTTTTTATTTATTTAATATTGTTAAGTGAGTAATTGTGCAATGAATAAGTAGAAATGGTTGAACTTCACTTGCTGGTCAAATTGTTTAACTTTGACGATGCCAAGTTCTTCTAAAGCAAAGAATTAAAGAATCATTCGCTAAGCGCTAATTACGATACTGAGAGCAGTTCTCGGTGATTTCTTATTTTATTCACTTATTTAAAATGATATCCTAACAACATCATTAAGTATTGCATTTATCAATGAGTTTGGCCATCCTATTGTCGTAACTTTTACATTAGCTTTGTGTAATTCGTATATATGTATATGCAAATTGTATTTTGTATACTAATATCGTTTCTTTTGTGTCATATTTCAACACTGCACTAGAATTGTCTCTGGAGTGACGCGTCTCAATTAGGCAGAGTTTAACAATGCCGCTGTCCCAGAGGATCTACATTCGATCTCCTGTTTGTAAATATACTTTATTCCACATCGAAGTGAGTGCAGGAATGATATCATTCATTGCATCGAAACATACACTTAGGTACTGACATTTTATAGATATGACGAAATCTAAACTTGTCCAATATACCTATATTTTTTTATTCTAAACAAAGATGCATAAGCTGTTGTATAAAAACAACTTCTATTATAACAATGGAACAGGAAATTATGGAATAAATTCCCGTCGTAGTACTGTTTCTGTGAGTTTGTCGTAAATTATGAGTAGAATCGCCTCTATTATCGTCGTAGTAAACGCTTGTATATTAATAGGACATCTAGAAAAGGGACAGTTTAATTATTGAACAGGATTTAACAAACTAAAAAAATAAGTAATTATTATAATTGTTACTCGTATTGTCGTCAGATATCGAAAGCTTCGTAACCGCCCAAACATTTCGATCGCGATATCTCCAGCATCGCTCTTATTCGTTATTGGCTCCGCCTGATCGCCTCCAGATCATTCGGTGTCTGAATTTATTGCCGACTCTGTTTGATCTTGTATGATTCAATGATTTAATACCACTCATTTATCAGACCCGTCGTATGATCTTATTTCAACTAGAACGAATCGTATCTTATTTTTGCCGATAGTATATCGAATCCATTCAGCTCGTAATTGTAATTTAAATTTTCTTTTATTTGTATCGACAATCGTATAGCTTAGAGGTAAGCAATCCTGTCTACGGCCTACAGATTCCGAGTTGAGATTGGATTCAATTACGATGTTTTCTCAGTTTAGTACTAGATCAATTTGTTTTATAACAACTTCTTTGCTTTGAAGGAACATTTGAAGGTTTTCGAGCTTCAATCTCCTTTTCAATACCTATATTTTTTTTATAATTATGGAGCTGGTAGATCTGGGAACGACATACTTATTATGTTAATATTGGCTATTTCATCATGAAAATTATGCATATGAAGTCGCGTGGCATAGGTAATATCAGATGAGGACGATATCACGGTTATTAGAGTTTATATGCCATGTTACTCCGTACTTAAGTCAGTTGTTACTTTCGTTTATTTACGTTGAATTAATCTTCGTTATAAATATTCCTACTGTTTTAATCGATTCAATAACTGTAAGCCGTCAGTACAGTTGTATATTGCTTTAAAATATTTATACAGCGGTAATAGCTTTTTTGGTAAAAGATTTTGCGTCATATTTTTTTTTTGTTTTTAAGCTTTTTGTCGACCTATCGATAGAGACCGGAATATACGAAATTATCCAGGTCTCGCGTAGAACTCAGCAGACTAGTTCGACCAATTAGTTAAACGCGTTCGAGCAGCTCGATTCAGCCGTCGCTACGCTTAATTATTTATGAGCTGGATGTATAAAGTCCTCGAGTGAAGGAGAATGGGCAGCGCGCGACTCGACTCTTAAATCACAGTGACAACACAAACCGCGATAAAATATTTTGATGCCGGCGACTTGCCAACCGACAATGCCGACATCGATACTCGATACTGGAAGCAGCACTATTCACACCGACTTTTAAATATTTTTGCGTCAGTTCTTTTTTTAACGAAATATTGCAATGGAATTTAATCAAATCTAAATTTTACAGCTTTTGAACGAATGATTCATTAATCAGTGAAGACAGAAAGTAATATCGTATATAGTGATGTGAATATTGTGGACATAAATATATTATGGTATTGTTAGTGATGTCTAGTGTGTAGTGCCACGATGGATTACCGCGCACCACACCCGATGAGCGTCGGTGCGCCGTACTTCACACATCCAGGTAAAATTATTACATAAATGACGAGAATTCATAACGTGAAAGTTATACATCTACTTATAAACATGGGTGTGCATACGAAATGTAAAAAAGAGTGCCGCCTACCCAGATTTATAGATTAGCCGATATAGACGTCACCGCCCTTCAGACTACCATGTTTTGACTAAATAATATAAGAAGCACAAATCGGAATGTATTTCAATTTCAACATTTTTTTTGTAGTGTAATTTCTATCAAATAATATTGCCATTCATATCCAATGATGTTATAAATTTGTAAACAACAATCCCTTGGGCTAGTAAGTGATACGATGGCAGGGATTGTCAGCAATTAGTAATTCACACCGGCCGTTAGCTCGGCTGAATCACAAAGGTCAGAGGTCCGGTCACTATAACCGCCGAAGATTAGCCAAGGGGGCTAGGTAGTAATTGCCATGTAATAAACTGGTCTAAGAGTCTGTTCGAGACTATTAATATTGAAAACCTGACTTAATAGTATAAAGTTACTAACAAGGGGCCCTAGACAAGGTGCCAACGTTTAACGTTAACGTTAAACGAAACGACCAAAATGTATGGGATTTGACATCTGCGAACGTTTGTGACGTACGTGACAGTCGTTCGCGGATGTCAAATCCTATACATTTTGGTACTAACGTTTAACGTTAACGTTGAACGTTGGCACCTTGTCTAGGCCCCCAGATTGTAATATTTCGCTCCAATAAAAAAATGTCTATCAACAAATTTCACCAAAATTTCTATAGGTACAGCGGACAACCTGTCAACAACACCTTTATAGCATCTCAACACATAATCTCCTTGTCTCTGTCAGTTATTAATTCGAGCATAAGTACCGTTCACTTTCAACCCCGGATCTCGAGTCAATCGCCCTTAGATCTGGTCACACTAACTTGAGGCGTAGATAAGCTAGAGGGTGACGGTGTAATTGCCGTGTGATAAATGATGTCATAACCTCCTGTATAAACTGGGAGCCGACAGAATCTGTATTTAGGTTTGAGAAGGCGCGTCCAGAGAATAATGTTATGTAAAATAGGTGTCAGAATAGGCACAGGGTAGGCACATTATTGAAATTTCGCCTATATGCAATTCACGCTTATAGGTTTCAGTTGCCGTCATAAAGAACATGTCACATCTCATCTTCAAATAATGATAATCGCTTGATTAATCGTTAAAATTACAGCACCCGTTTAACAAATTTCTCTTGCTAAAATTACAATCCCAACAAACCTATTTTCATAATTTCTCATTAACAGTGAACCACAAATTCAATTCACTCATTCCCTAATCCGATCAGAAACAGGTTATCCCTTGTATGTCAATATAATATGTGTATAGTATTGTAGGAATCCGGATCTAATCCACCAAACAAGAGTATAAATAGCAAAAGTCAGAGGACGAGGGGCAGATTAGTCGCGAGTCCCTCGGGTCGAGTGACGAGATAATTGTGGAAGTCGCGCGGGGCGGCGGTGACGGCCTGATAGATCATGGCCTTTGGTGACTAAAAGTAATAAAAGCTGAGGTTTCGTACTACTACATGCCCTCTTGACTTGAGTGTTTTTGTCTGTGTAACAGCCTTTTTTTTACTAAAGATGTAGGTTTACAGATTTTGGCTCGTCAAGACTTCGGTCATATTTAAAGTTGCATTATAACAATAACCGAACCCATTTTTACCCCTCTGATCCATAAAGAGGCCTCGTTTGTGCGGTATCGAGACAAGTCCTTAACGACTCGACATCATTGTCACCCCGCGACATGCGCGCGCAGCCCACGGGCCGACGCGCCGTTGCGTGTGGTGTCGACATAAGCTTGTAGAGGGGCGGAGCGGTGAACATTTACCTCTTTTTATACTTTAGCATTGTGTATTGTATATGTATTTTGAGTGTGTAAGTGTTTGTTAAGGATTTGATTACACCTTGCTTTGGTTCAAGATTAAGCCATTTGACGGCCTATTGGTCTAGTGGTTAGAGTCAAGTTGCCGTTGTATACGTCATTTATATTGAGGGTATTATAATAATATGCTGAACAATTCTTAAATTAAGCAGTAAGCATACCTACTTCAGCGACCGGTATTAAATATATGCTTAAAAGTCAAATTTTCATATTAAATTATGGACTTGATATTAAAATTTTAGACTCTATTAGTTTGTCCGGTTAGCCAGTTCTGTTATCTTCTCGCCGAATCTTCTGTCTCTCGCGCCGTTTCCGTATCCAGCCGGAGCGCCGGGCCAGGAGCGGCGCGGGGCGCAGCGGACCCGGCCGGAAATGGCCGTCAGATTTGTCGCGCCGCCGGCTCGCCAATTACCGCCACCGCTATCTGCTCTCCTGGTAATTTATATACGCTGGTCGGTGCTCGGGTTGTATTACCCTTATATTTGGGAAGTTGGATCTCTTGTCCTGTAACCGAAATATGAAACTTTATTGAGTAATGAATATCTGTTTTGATTGAACCGTCTTGTTTATACTATCTGGATTGTGGTTAACGATTTATATAGACACGCCACCGCATTGAAGATGGGAAATGTATTCTGTGATATATTACCAATTTCAGAAAGATACCTTTAAACTTGTGTGAGAGGTATAAATTATAGTCTGATTCGTAAATACGAGAAATAATTTACGACGTAATAATTATTATTAAACGGCCACATTCAACTATTTTCAGGCACATAAAGTAACCGATGCTCCTCTCAACACGGGGAAAGTCGTAAAAACCCCGAGGCGAAAGCTACTAAAACGAAACCAGAAATAATGAATGAATAATAGGATTCCAGTTGTTTACCAGTTCAACAAATCTAATTGAAATGTGGAAACAAAATCTGAAATGTAGTTTAGGATCAAGCTATATTTTAATTTAATAATATAATTTCCAGGTGAAATGTCGAAGGCTCTATTCTTTTTGTTCAGATCGAAGAAGATGATAAGTATATAAAATTTAGTAGCACTAATCAGATAATAAGTGAAAACAAAAGCAATAGTTCAATTGTCTGAACTGGTGTGTTCAAAGTCGGAAATAGACAGATACACCGGTTGTTACATTCTTCTTAACTTACCAAGATAAACCTAATGTGCAATAGTAAAAACACAACACGCCACAGTAGGTACAGTCGCTGTATATTTAATAAGTCTTCTCTGAGCCTCTGCAGGCTCTTTGTTAGTCCCAAGCTATTCTGGCTGACATGCGTACCTACAAAGAGGAAAATGAACTTTTATTTTAATATCTTCTACAATTTTACCTTGCTTTTATTTATAAAGTTGAAGAAAAACTTTGCTTTTTTCTATATTCCGCCAGACTTTATTTATTTACTCACGAATGATAGAATAAGTAGCGCTAATACGTATATAAGACTTCATAAGTGTGTGCATACCCGCTAACTTGGGTAGACGGCCAATTCATAGATATCAGGTATTGATGGTAGCTAAAAACAACACTTACTTTTCATAAATTCTCTTACATTTTATTGTATATAACGCGAGACGTTCCGCTTCACACCTATAAGGTATTTGGAACGGTAGTCGCATCTAAATGTTGACTACATTAAGCTCTTACTTACTTTTTACGGATTCTATTTCCTTAAACATACAAATAACCAAGCGAAAATCTATTTCCTCGTACCGTATATTACTTTTTTCTATGTTGCTCCGTCGTGTTTTGAGCTTATCTCAAACTCCTAAGTAATAGTGTCTACATTTTACTGCGATATGGCCACCGAGAGTCCGTAAGCTCAGATGTCCTATCCGTGGATCGTCAGGAGTGATATAAACCGTCCCCCGACTGCTCTCCCTCGAATTTCTACTAGGGTTGTCAATACAGATACATAGTTGTTGCCTTAGTGATCTAGTTATGTAAGTGGGCGCTGTTACACGACTTTGCAGGAAATGGTGGATAAAGTAGGTTTCATCTTAAACATAAACTTGCCAATAATAAAGAAGCATATGGATACGTAGTTCAATCCAGGAAAAAAATACAGCGGTAAATTATGTACTGTCTGATAAGGTGAATTCATTATAATATAATTATGGTATCGTAACATTGGCGACCCTGTATTCGGTAGGGTAAAACGAACCGTTAAATGGGAAACTTCACCGCATCGCGTTGTTACTCATTTCCTTTTTTTTTTTTCGGTTCTGCCGAGTTGAGAGTAATTAGTAATCGCGACTCAGTCACTGCGTTTTGTTACTTTTCCTGCTGCTACTAATTAGAACTGTTTCTCTGTAAGCTTGTACACGTACTGTGATGATTTTCGTGTTTTACTCGCATTTGATTATGGTGACAATGTGAAACGCTATGCCATTATTTTTATAACCCATCTTTGGCAACATACTGAAACACACTTTAACATGACTGATCATACGTATAATACAAAAAGACATCCCTAAACGTTCCTAATTCGCTGCAAATAAATCGCATGCGCTCCTAATAAACAAGCAAAACAAATTGACATAATTAGCTCGGCTTTTCATCGGTATGACAACGTTTCCAGTCCTCTCGAACAAGCAATTATACCAATAAACCATCCGCAACGCTCAAATCACGGAGACTTGCCAGACACTCCCGCAAACGCTCCCTAAATGTAAAACTTTAATTAAAAGTTGACGAGACACGACCGGCTGCCACACGGATTATCAACCTCCCCTCCACACCTTCTCGACATAAACCAAAATAGCTCCTATCATCTAAGAAATACGCTCCAAGATCCACTCGAAACCACAGTCGTCGCAAATCACGTATTACCACAACAAATAACCGACAAAGTCTTCAGAATCCCCGTCACACTAAATTATACTTTATTACCTTAGCGGCATATTTTCCTTTGCTTCGCCGTAGAGAGCTGAAAACGTTGGCGCTCATTCCATTGAAATTGATTCGACTGGAGCAGCGAGGTCGTATGGAGGAGTGAGGGCCAACTTACTGAGATACATGGAAGGATGGAGCCGTTACCCTCTGACATTGGATTGTCTCAACCCGCCGGGGGTAGGAGGAGGTCGCGCTTCGCTGGTGAATGCCGCGCCAACCGCAAATGTACATTTGTCTGCGAGTGCCGAAGTGGCGAGGGTGCGATTACGAACAGTAATCGCCTCGATCCCAATGAAGTTGGTAACGGAGTGCCGTGCCTTCTACATTGTAGAGATGGATTTATATAGAATTTCTTTCGCGTGGTGATCTTTTTTAATGTCATTTTTTTTAGAGTTTCTGACTCAAAGTAAATCAAACAAGATTTAAAGAAATCGAGATTGTATCCATAGGATAATAGCACGAATATATTATAGGTTTAAAAAAAAAGTCCTTTTCTTTTTATGGCTCACTCGTAAGGTAGGGGCTAGCTTGAATTCTCGTAAAGTGCCTATTTAAAGCTCCGAGTGGAAACACATGCCGATCTACAATAAATATAATCTACTTTAAAACCAAACACAAGTACTATTTACGGATATAATGCTTCCTGGGTGTTTTACTAATTAACTTACGAAAATAAGGTTAATTTATTTCCTAGCGAATTTATATCGACAATTATCCCATAGTACTTTGAACATATCGAAAAGTTTACCCCAATTATCTGATTAAACAAACAAGCAAATATTTGATCTGTGACAACCGTACTACGCACACAACAGTCGGTCGTTAGGTTAATTAATATCACGCACACAACTAACCGGTCGGAGGGTAGTAATTTGATGCATATTTATGAAGTATTGTTTGCTAGTTAACTACTAAGTATCAACATGGCTTTGTATCCTATTTTCAACCCTGGTGAAGTGGCTATGTTATCGACGTTCTAGAACTTAATACAATATTGCCTTTAACCTGCAGCTTGAGTATTCGCGCAACTCCACCTAATCCTGAATCTATCAACAAATATAAGTTTGCGAGTCAGGCACCCCGCTTCGAACGTAGCTCGAATTAGCGTTGCAGACTGAATTAATTAGTGAGGTTCGATGACAACCCTAAAGTAGGGTTGTGTTAGGGTTGTCATCGTTTATTTAAATTTTTCAATCTTAACAATATGTCACAAATCGCACGTGTCATAGATTTTACAGTTGATAACAGATTGTTTGCGTAATCCGGCGCCATATTATTTACGAATTTCTTTATTCAGCGACAAAGAGACACAAGTTGCTGGCCTGTGATTGCAATGGTGGAGCATGACAGTTGGACCTCATTCAACACTAGCGTATTTGGTGAACTTTTGACATGCGGCGATCCGGGTTTATCCTGTACACACAGAACTAGTATCTCTACTGCTTATAAACTTTGTCTTAGAGAACCTAAAGTAAAGCTACTAATTATGTGCAGGATACCATAAAGGTAACATTGCGCTTCGAATCTGTTGCAAAATTTACGCAGTAGGTACATTATATTTAGTTCATGACTTCTCGGAAGTCAAACTAGCCAGTCAACTAAAGATAAATTTGAATCTAACCTGGAATACAAAATTACTTTTACGTTTAGAGACAACAGTTGTACAATTTATGTTTTGTCAATTATCAGCGATGTGCAAATTCTCAATTGAATTCAAAATAATTGCTAATCTGCTAGCGAAAACAATATCCAATTAAACAAAACCAATAACTAGATTAAACTTAATCCCATAGTAAATGAAAATCATTCCTGAAAATCCGTTTTCCCTAATAGCATGAAAACGTTACCTCGCATTAACATATTCATGAGACTGAGCCGTATTGGAACAATATTCAATTTGTGGCAGCCCTGCCGCGATTGGGATCGCCAACCCTATTATTATTATTAAATTATAGACTGCCGTTAAAACACCTTTTTGACTTTGATATTTTTACCTTTTACCACCCTCATGGTACACTTGGGTAATTTAACCGGGTACATGAACTTCAATTCTTAATATTTCTCTGATCAAGAAATAATCTTGCGTTATTTTTTTTTAATGACCTGAAAGTGTTATCTATTCTTATGACTTTGTTGTTGAAAGAGTCTTAAAAATATATCACATACATTTAAGTAAATCATTAATTGTCAATTAAACTAATAATGTGTTTATCTTTTGTTTCAGGTAAGAACCGCCAATTAACACTGAGTGTCATCAAAACCAGTATGTGCAAAACCTTATGGAAATATTTACTTTACAATCATTATTACGTAACGTCACAAAAAACGTCGTACCTTTAGATGTAGAGAACATCTATGATCTAGGTCAATCAATCGAGACTAAGATTACACAGACATGGGTTTGATGGACCACAAGGGCAAGTTTTTTCATGTACTCAGTTCTAAGAATATTATATACGAGCAGTATTTCTAAGCCCGGTCATACAGTGGGTTTCATTTATCCATTATAATCAATTGTAACCAAACCGTTACATTTATATCTTCTAACAACATAAGTGAACTGTACTGTATCATAGAGCAATAATAAAAATTGCAATTATAGGGACAAATCCCACGAAAAATCTACAAAAACTTCATTACAAATGAAGTCCATCAGAAGTTTAAATCCTATTAGACAACATAGATAGTATATGTAAAAAATATACAAGAAAAATAAAGCGGAGATAAAAGTCCGAAGGTGTTGTACTGAAAAGCTACGAGCACGACAAGTGTTTCGACACGAGGACCCTCTACTTCCCGTTAAAATACTCGCAGCACTTACCGCGTATACCCCACAGGCAAGACAACCTCTCGACACCGCTGGGGCAACCTCTGGTGAAAATCCGATCAAATGTACCGAACGTGAATATAATTAGTCGCCTTTGTCTACTTAATTTTAGTTCAAATATATGCTTAATGGCTTTTCAACAGCGTATGTGCTTTATTTAAGAGGACACACAGACTATAAGCTTAAACGGAAAATCACAAATACGAGTTGAACTATTGACAGTCTAATGAACCGTTTCAGCTTATTAAGTGTTTGGTAACAAGGTTGTGAGTCACTGCGACATGGGGCAATGGATGATGATCTCTGATCCTTTGCGTTGAAAGGGTCTTGATTGTCTGTAACATGAGAACATTATGTTCTGTTATAAATATAGAGTGTAGTGAAGACCAGTTGTCGATTTCTCCTTATGTGGCTATTGATTAGCCGAATAGAAATGAAACTGGTGTCTTTTTGCCTGCCAAAAACGAGAGTTCCGTAGTTGCGGTTAACTTGTTTTGTATCATGGAATCTAAAACCTCATTGATCGAATTTCAATGATGGGCAATATACGTAGACTTGTTTTCATGGGAAATATAGAAAGTAATATTAAGAGCAAATTTAAAGTATAATAATATATGCGCCACAATGCCTGTAACAGCACTGTATCAGGATTAGGAGATCTGACACAAGAATTTAAAATAATTAAGAAACGCAGTTTTCATAAGTTGAGACAATACGCTCAAACCAAACATATTCAAAGCAAATACATCAATTGGGGTATGAATTTAATAATAAGGGGAGTTTATTAGACAAAACTTCCTTCCATTCGTCACTTAAGAAAACTGAAAGGACGGACTCGTTTTATTCATATCTCCCACCATCTTGTTAGTGTTATTAGTGTTTGGAAACAATCATGAGTCGAGGCATAGGTCAATTGACGACCGCGACCTCTCAATTGGGTTTAACTGCGTTAACGGAGCATTGTCTCAAAGCATTCTAAATGATCGAGGCATCATAGTGCCATGGGATTCATCGACTTTAATGGAGATAATTTAGTTCATATAGATGACGAGTGCAGTCACAGTTTATAGTGTAAAAGTGATCGAGGAATTAATACGTAGCTTTAGTTTTCTCGTCATTGGTTAAAACAAAAACCATTAAGCTTGAAATAAACGTCGACTTGATATATCTTCTACATATACGAGGATGTCTATCGTTTGTACTTGTATAAAAAATATTTGTTTTTATTTGCTGTAGTTAAAACTCGACAAAAACTAGACCGATTTCTCTAATTTCGGTTTTGAAATAATCGTGGAAGTTTAGGTTTGGAAAAAATCAAGTGAATAAAAATCATATTCTTATAAAAATCATTACAAAGTTATAATTAAAATGCCTTTTAGTTTGCGTTATATAGAAGTGACAGAAATATTTGTGGGATTTGACGTATTGCATACAGATGGAGCGGTCAATTGCGAGGTCAACCGCCGACCCTTTCTACCCGCCATTCATCATATTAAGTATACCTATACCTAGTATTTTAGATTCATCCATATTGCCCTGTATTTTTAGAAGTTTTATTATTTTATGCTCCGTTAATAGGGCTTAAAAGGATGTTTAATTAATAAGAACGGTAAATGTTCTTGTTAATTAAACATCCTTGTAAGCCTCACACTAATTTTTTTTTTGTGATTTTTAATTATTTAAATATTATCAAAGATAGAGAAAAGATTAAGCTAGCCGATAAAACGATGATAATGGGTATATATATCGCACACCTAGATCTAAAGGGATCTAACTCAAAAACCCGAAGATTTGAGTTATGCACACCATCGGATTCCAGCAAAACCCACACCTACACTAAAACTGATTTCAGCTAATATAACTCTGCTAGCTTTATTATAAAAAGTATAAATTTAGTCAGAAAACTCATGCGTGTATATGGACATATTAATCAGTTTCTCGCCTGTCCTGAAAAAGTACCTTTTTTGAGTTAGCTCTCTTTAGATCTAGGTGTGCGATATATTGGATCCCTTATAGTACAAGAGGAAATTAGCGAACCAATTTCGAGTATACCGAACATATTATGTTTTTGTTAATTTTGACATATTAATAACATATTATTAATAGTATTTAACTTAGATTTGCCTCTTGATTCGAGATAAAGTATCATACTGCAGTAAAAAGACCAACAGTAGGTGTATAATTATATATTATACAGTGAAATCGAGTGAGGAGAGCGTAACTGCGCGATTTGTCAGCTGCGCGACTAATGAGTTGAACTCGAAACATGACTCGATGTATCTCAGGGTAGATTAAGGTTAAATACTTTTTTATTAAAAAAAAATCTGCTATATGGCTTTGACCTCGCTCGATCATAATATTTATGCCCAAGAACAAGAATTTAAAGAGCAAGCCCTTATATTGTTTCAATTTTACAATTATAAAGTCAGATGTCGATAATAGGTGCAGGTAAAAATAGGACAATTATTTATGAAACATAATCCTTTTAAAATGTAAGCAATAAATATCCTTTGAACACATTTCCCCGGAGCGACCGCGGAAACTCCTACGCGGACTGATATATTGGGAAAGTACCAAGAACATATTATGATTCTGTCACTCCTATTTCAACAGAGAACCGTACACCAACTGGGTTATTAAATAAACATAAAATTATATTTTAATTTCACAATTACGTCGAAACCGTTGACAGGCATAATTTGTGGTCTCAAACCACACAGGTCTAATGACGTCACGGCTACGAGTTAAATGTCACCAGATGTCATTTCCACGTGGAACGTCCGGTGTTTCTATAGATATCGAATATGAATTCGTCAGCTGCGATCTTATCACACTTCAGGGCTTCCGACTCGTTTTCGCTGTCACAACAGATGTTAAAATATTATAATGGCTTGCGTCATATTAATTTCGTTCCCAGAATTCTAACATGCTTTATTATCTCACTAGCTTCTGCCAGCGACTTCGTCCGCGAGAAATAGTTATTTTCCCCGTCTTTTATACATTTTCCACTGTTTCTTCGCTCTTATTGGTCGCAGCGTGATGTTATATAGCCTATAGCCTTCCTCGATAAATGATCTATCCAACAAAAAAAGATTTTTTCAATTCGAACCAGTAGTTCCTAAGATTAGCGCGTTCAAACAAACTCTTCAGCTTTATAATATTAGTATAGATACGCGCAATTTATAGACAAACTAGCTTATAGAAATCCTCGGTTTTATCCGCGTAGGATTTAATTGTCCTGTGTGATCAAGGTAAAAACTAACCTATGTGAATCTTAAAGGACCGAATAAACACTGTGATAATAATTTTCTTTAGTTATCTACCTAGTTATAATATTTTGCATTACTGGCATCTGCCAAGTACCAACTTTACGCAATATTGTTATAAAATATATATATGTTGTTCTGGTGTAAGTACATATATATTATTGAAAAGTTTCATCAAAAAGTGAAAGAGCAACAAACATACATACATTCATTCATACAATCTTTCGCGTTTATTATATTAGTAGGATTTTAATATTCAAATAACCTAGCTACGTTAGCGACTACACGTAAAAATTAGTACCTATAGTCTAATTTAGTGATTTGAATAGGTACATCGTGCAGCCAATTAGTGTTCATAGAAATAACCGTAAGCCAAACAGGAATTTCAATTTCAATGCAGTAATAGTATCCTATATTGAACAATCATTTAGGGTTCAACCCTTAAAATTAACGTTTTGTTTTGCCGTCAATCAGAGTTGCGTGCGTTAACAGAGCTAACAACCCTTCAACTGCGATGAGGGGTCGCGCTGTTCACACAGTAGCTTGTCATGTCACGTTTAAACTGGGCTTTGATCATTTGTTTTGTTGTCCTTCGATACATAATTTGTGAATAGGAGAATTATGCAGATACACGAGTTAGTTAAAACACTGCCAATTTACATTGGTGTCTGGTGTTTTAATATTTTACTTTAGAGTTTTCTTTAAGGATTATTATTGCACACCTTTCCTAAATATTTTGTTACTCCAGTTAAGACTTAAAGAGCTTAACACGTTCGAGTATTTTTTTTTTAATTCCTTAATTTTAATGATCACTTTGGGCTTCTAATCAGTATTAAGATGTATGCAAGTCTGCATACTACAACGATTTGCTACTTGTACATACTACAGTCCAACCCGACCAAACTAACGGCCGATTGAAAGTTTGTGGTTTGCGGGAGCTCTAAATCTGCACATTTAAATTTTGAATTTACCTGGTGACACATTTCGCGTTGTCACACTATTCTAGTGAAGCTACGATTGCATTTTAAAGTGATCGTTAAAATTAAGGAATTTAAAAAAAAATACTCGAACGTGTTAAGCCAAACATAAAGCTTTAACGCAACCGTAACGTTGAACGTCGCTGTGTCGAAAAATCATAACGGTCTCGCTAAGTTTTTCGGTTACAGTATAATGATACGGTTGCAGTTTGCTACTGAGTACTAACCACCTTGTTATGTTGGTATGAACAGGATGCCAATATGACTAATGCTTCATAATAAATGACCAGACGTGTACACTACACTACATCAAGGTGTAACTAATGCTTTAACTAGCAGGTATAACGACGCCGTGCTACAAATTGCTTCATACGCTATCGACGGCCTCGTTAGTTCACTATACGATACAGTATTAGACGTTCAATACCAACGCTTACATAAAATATTAAAAACCTGATTAAGTGAAACACTGTAATATTGCAGAAATATATATATGTGTCATTTTAATTCTTTCACCTATAAAACGAATTATAATTTCGAAGGTTTGTTTGACGTTTTCTAAATTACACTTTTATTTTATCTTATATCTTCTTCTTATATCTTTTATCTTACACTTTAATTTTATGAATTGATGTAATGTTAATTAACCGCAATTATAGTTCTCTTTCTAAAAGAAGGGAATCCCTACTTCCCTACTAATATTATAAATGCGAAAGAACTCTGTCTGCCTTTCTGCTTGTTCGGCTTTCACGCTAAAACTACTGGACCGATTTAAATGATATTTGGTACAAAGAAAGTCTGGAGCCTGAGAAAGAACATAGATAGGCTACTTTTTAACCGACTGCAAAAAAGGAGGAGTTCCACGTGGACGAAGTCGCGGGCAGAAGCTGGTAGTATATATAGATATATAATATTATATATGTATAGGTACAAATAAAAAAAAATGTTTGTAATGCTGTAACAGAACTACAACAACAATACGAATTTTATGCTCATAAAATCCTTTTTACCTTTGAAAATTGTGAATCGAATTTCATGCACAATTCAACGTTGCTTTGTTTTATAAATACGATTCCTAGAATTTTCATATACGACTTTCAATTATGAACATTTCAGTATCCAGAATTTTACTAATAAGTATTCGAATATTGTACCTTTTTGTCAGCCTACGTAAAAGAGAAATATGGACGTGAACGATCGATGGCGGCTGCACGATTGTAAATAAACAAATATTCACTCAATTACATACCGTACGGTTGGCGGCTCGTTCTATAATGATGAATTTTTAACGCTACCTTCTATAAGGGTTCGTGATACTGAATAAACTAGACGCGATATACTGCGAGTACCTACTATTTCATATTCAATTTCATGCGGTCGGCATTATTGACCATTGCATGAGTTCGAGGTTGTAAAAAATATACGCGCCCTTTTATTTCCCTTTTAATTTATTTGTGTTCGGGCTCTGCTTCCCAGCTAGTATTTAACAAAGTGTGAACATAATTGAGCGACCTAACATAACAATGTCAGTTTAATACAACGGCCCCGTTCAAGCCGCATGGAAAAATGTGGCCCTTTTTATAATTGCTTTGGAAAATATGCTTTCGACATGATTCGACCGTTGCCCGAATAAAGATTAATTGACAGACATTTGTGCAACTCACTGGTAAATTGATAATTGGTGCTCCGTGACGTGTTTTAATACGATGACAAATTTATCGTGTCCCTTGTCAATATTATTTTGAAATGTCGTGCGGGGTGCGCTGGAGTGATTTTAACCGCAATGTTGTATCTTTTATACAACTCTTTTAAACTGTGATAGCCGACTGTCAATTCACGTGTTTATTTAACTGAAATATGGTTAATCGTTTTAATACTTTACCTACATGTTTGTAAGCGTGAATTATTGATTAATTTCGTTATAAATATGACTTACGTAATTGGATTAAATTTTTGTTATTTTTAGGGACACTTGTTCGTCATATACCCCGTGATAAACTAAGTTCCTTAGTGTCGTAAAAAATATATTTTACATTGGAATGTTAACCGCGAATAACCGCGAAGGCATCAGAAATTATTAAATATATTTTATTCACACATACTTTTCATTGTCTACAGGTGCGAGCGCAAATAAAATAGCAAAGCGAACAGAGCTTGCGCCAAACAAGGGCGGGCCGTTCGCGGCGGCGTTGCGAACGCTCGCTAAGAACGCCGGCCCAGACGCCAAAGACGGTGAGTCGTTAATACATTGTAAACACCTTGCTCCCGAATCCCATCACTTTGTCTGAGCCATCTGATGGTGTTGATTTCTTGAAGATAACGTATAGATCAGTAACGATATGCAGTTTCGAAATTAGAGTGAAACTAAGTTACTTACTTCGCCATCATTGAAAATGTTTTGAAGGACTTTTCATTTCTTTTATGAAATATGCTCAAAAATATATTGCATACTCGAGTGGAATTCTGAAGTTCCTAAATGCTATCTTAAAGAAATTATCATACAGTTTAACAGAGCAATCGTTTTCAATGTGTATTTTTAAATTCTCATTTGAACAGGTGTACTGTAACAATAATTTTGTTATGTGAATAGATATTGCTTTATGATTTTTGGAAACATTGTACCTGTTCTTTTGTACATTGAACTCAGACAGAGTGTCCTTCGTATTCCTATTTATGTTTTATTTATACGACAGTTCCAACGACACTTGTTGGGTTTTGAATCCACCAATTAAACAAGTTACCATGCATTTAGGGACCCCAAAACAAAACGTTATATTGAATAATATTCAGCACTCATGTATAAAATTGTATTTGTTTAGTTATTGTAAAGGTCGACCAAATTAACAAGGTTAATTTTGTCAACTTATAGTGATCCAAGCTTGTATTTGTGGGTAATTATTATTTTCCTTCGTCTATTGTAATATAATTTTTTTAAATACTGTAAATTATAAAAACGAAAGTTACATTTAGCTCATGAATTGTGTTTGTGGCATTTCGATTCAATTTTTTTTATTAATTTATTTACCTAAGTAATACCTACAATTTTGGAGCCGAAATTCCGTTACAATATTCTTTATTTAGAAATTTCATTGTAAAATATTTTGTAAACGTAATCTTTCGTTGCCGATGTTCCAGTGAACGAAATTATTTTCTTTATTCAAAAGCTCCTCGTTAATTGTCTTAAGACTTATTGTTTTCAGTTTCGCTTAAATCTTCTAATTAAACAAGAAACTCTCGGATTCATTACTCGAGTAACTTATGATTCAAACTTAAGACTTGCTTATTTTCTAAATCCCTAAATTTAATAATGATTGGTTTCGAAATATTGTATCAAAATTTTACATCTTATATTTTTAATAAAACACCCAAATCAGGAGCTAAGTATAAGTCTCGTTAGATTTAAAAATGGTCGAATGCCAGAGCAGACCATTACATACTAAAATGTTACATGGCTGAGCTATTGAGAACTGTGTGAGTCACATTTATAATGTAACGTGACTTCTCAGGGGTGTGACGTAGTTCTCAACAGCGAAGCAGAGTGGTAGTGAGCTAGGCTAACCCCCCGAGGTTACAGGTTCCGCGAGTGGGACAACGGAGAGAGAAAAGGACAAGTCTACCGCCGCGCCTCCGCCTTCGAAGCGAGCCTCGCCTCATCACCTACCAGCCAGCGGCTTCCAACCTTATAGACCCGATGATCGGTAAGGCTTCTAGACTACTCTATACAACATTTTATATTATGTCCTTGGACAATTCACACCATCATCTAATCCCAATCAGCAGTCAAGCAGTTTGGGCTATGGTTACTAGTCATCGCACAAACATACATAAATACATATGTAATATTTATTATATATCTAAGACTTAGATACAGATGTTTGTGCTCATAAAACCATCACACAAAATCGAACTCGCAACCTCCGGTTTTGTAGTCGGGGTTCTGACCACTAGACTCAAACAGGTCGACAAAATCGTCGTTTTTGAATGATGACAATTCGTCATTAATGTATGATAAATTGGAAGATTACAAATACATAATTAAATAAGAATACATGCCTTAAATTCGATAATTCTAACATAATCCAATTTTCTCATATATGCATTACATAAATATCTCTGCATGGACCCTACATGTACCTAAGTACCATTCGGTTACTAAGATTTACTCAACCACGTGCTGCCTGTTATTTTCCTGACTGTCATTATCACTATAATAATACATAATACACATTATTTTTTCCGTAGGTTATCTCACCCCGCGGCTGCGGCGGCGGCGGCGGCCGCGTTCCCCCTGCTGGAGCCGGCTGCGTATTCTCCATACGCGCACCCCGGCCTCTACTCCACGGCCGCGCTGCAGTATCGGTACGTAACGCTACTAATAAAATTACCTAAAATATACACGCTGAAGCTCGTTCACGTATGAGTATTAACAGACGGTCTTATTATATGAAAGGTTTAAGGGCCATATAAAAAACTATGATAAACTGTGGGATCCACATCTTAAACCTATGATTCTGAACCATTAAACGTTATGACGCTACTGCGATACGTCGTCACTTATTTTCTTTTGTCTCTTATATATTGTATTTTCGAGATTTTGTTTTATAACTAACTAGCGGTCCCGGCAGACGTCATCCTGCCCGTTCGAAATTCAAATTAGATAACTTTAGTTAGACAACGTTTGTATGGGAAAAGAAAAGGGCTGTTTTTAGGGTTTTCCCTGGCAATTATTCGATTTTTTCTCGCCTTAAGAACCATCCTTGGACTTCAACGAACATTAAAAAAAAAAATAGCCAAATTGGTCCAGGCGTTGTCGAGTTATGCGCTTACTAACACATTTTGCGATTCATTTTTATATATAAGAAGATAATAGCCTTCACATTTACATAAAAAAAATCTACTTCAATTTTTATCTTACAGATTAGCGGCGGAAGAGCAGATGTACCTGGAGCGTGTGTTCCGCGGCGGCGTCGGCTGGTTGCCGCCGTACGCGCTGTACCCGCCCATCGCGCCGCACCTGCCGCTCGTGCCGCAAGCACCCGCCGCGCCGCACCACGCGCTGCACGACGAGCGGGAGCGGGACAGGGAGATCGCGCTACACCGCGAGAGGGACAGAGAGAGGTGAGTACGGAACAAGAGTGACGGGTTGGATGGTAAATCTTCCTTACAGAAGTCGATGGAAAGATAGGAATGAACTATCACAACTACTAAACATGCAAGAAGCTCCAGCACATTTTCTAATTATTTTATAATTGCTTTATTTGTCATTTTGCAAAGGAATTATTTACTTTTCAAGTATTACCTATGTCTCATTTGTTAAAGTTAATCCTCGGAAACCTTATAAAAAAACCACCATGTCTATATAGGATATCCTTAAAAACATAATTTGAAAACATGCTATATCCGATTTTCAGAGAGCGGGAGCGCGAGCGCGAACACCGCGAGAAAGAGCAGAGGGAGCGCGAGCGCGAGCGCGAACGCGAACGAGCGCAGCGCGACAAGGACACGCGCGCGCTCGCCGCGGCCGCGCTGCACGGCCAGCACGCGCAGCACGCGCCGCACGCGCAACACGCGCAACACGCGCACCCCGTGCCGCCGCACCTGCTGCCGCCGCCCGTGTACGCGCTGCCGCGGCCCCTGCTGCCCCCGCCCCTCCTCTACCGCCCCTACCGCCCCTACCCCGCGCCCTACGAGCCCCGCCACCCCCTGCCGCCCGTCCAGCCGACCGAGCAGATCCAACCCCTCACGCTCACCGTGCCCTCGCAGCCCCAGCCGGAGCCCGAGCCCGCGCCCGAGCCGGAACCCGAGAAAGAGGACAAAGGTGAGGAGAAACCCGTCTGACCCGCGCCGCGCCCGGCGCTCGTCGCGTGAAGCCCGCCCGGGCCGCGGACCGCGCGCGACCGACAATCGGATTCATCGCCCGCGTGATCCATGCGGGTGCCGCCGGTGTGTTACGCTTGTTAACGAGAGGACCGTTTTAACGGCCGCCTCGTAATTGACGTGTAGCTATTTGTACCTATTATAGACTGACTGAAAATCAAATGTATATTGTACTATGAGTTCTTTTTTCGCGTCGATACCGTTTACGGAACCGGCGTTGCCCGTGTGTATTGCCGATATTGCGACGTTTGTGTTTAACACGAATTGTACGGAGCATTAAAATGTCTAGGCGTTGGCGAATATCAATATTTAATCAAATTTACTCCGCTTTGACGGCGAGGAGTTACAAATCGCCGGTGTCTAGATAACAAATGTGTGAATTTGTATGCGCCGTGACTTTTGTAAATGTATCTCGACTGATCCCGCAGTGTATATTGTAATATTGCGACTATTTAGTTCCGCAAGAATCTGTAACGTAACTAGCGCCACAGACGACTAGTCTATGGAACTCGAGTGGATACCAGAAACTAGTTAATGTTGATGTAAACTATATTAAATATACAAAGTAATTATCACCTTATGTACAAAAATAAATTGACGTGTTTTTTTTAATACGATGTAACTTGGTATAATACATTTTATCTTAGTACCATCCCGTCGGTGTTATGTAATTTGGACTCAAATTTGCTGTACACTAATTCCATTTTACAGAACGCCGTCGAATTAAAGATAAAATGCATTTTTAATATTTAAATCTCGTTGATGGATACATTGTAATTGTATTTTCTGTGTATTTAACTAGTTTTCGGTATGTAAGCTCTGCTATATAAATGTTCCTGATTGGACGAAACGAACACTGCCCGCGCAGGACGCAGCGCTACAATATTTACAAATTAATTATAAACTTAAATACTGTTTAGTGAACCTTTAACCGTAAGCTGTTCTTATTGTAATCTCATTCAAGCATAAACATAGCAGCTAATATTTATCGTTTTTTTTTTTACTTTTTTATGATCTTAATGACAGCAAGTTTAATTGACTAATACATTTCGTTGTACGTGTCTACGTCAAACTAAATTAACTCTTATTATGTACTCTCTTTGTTCATGGTTTATAAACAGTATTTAAGATGTTTTTTTAGTAAGACTTCAGTGTAGAGGCAAGCGTGACATTATAAGAAATATGTTACAATGGCGTCACGTTCTATGCGTTATGTTTTCAATGTCCGGTTGGATTCTAATGTATAAACAGTCATGTGTTTTATTGAATTTCACTAAAATTGTGACAAATGTGACGCGAGGCCGATCATTTCCTACATGTAGGAATATGTGAATCGGCCGAGTGACAACACTAGATTGAAAAATCCACTAGAAATGTATGTGTAATTGTAATTATTCAACAATTTGTACTTATTTAATGATTAATTATTGGTGCAATTATATTTTTTTTATAAATATTTCTATTACATATTTCGGTAATATTTTTTATTGAAGTACTCTATTGTACTATTTTTATTATTGTTAGAATGACGATTTTTATATATTGAAATCATATTTAAAATTGTGGAGTTTACTCGAAATCGATGTAAAATTCAAAACGACGAGCTGTATTTTAAAATGTTTTAAGATGATTCTGACGTCATCAAGGTGTAATAATCAAAATCAAGAACATACTTTATTACCTGATTCAAAAGATAATGTTTACAAATATAGTAACAAAATATTATTGATATTATTGTAATGACTATTATTTTGGTTCTTTATTCTATCATTATTAATTGACAATTTATTATGAACCTTAATTTAAGCGGAGTTGAGAATAAAATCGCGTCATTTAAAACTAGTGGATGTTTCATATCGAGTGCCTGTAAGTTAACTTGTAAGGTGGAAAGCAATAACTTTCTACAATACCCGAGTGTTATAAGCAAGGGGAAGAAGTAATATGTTTGATTATTTTTTACTTCCCGTTGCTTATAAGGTTCGGGTCGTGGCTGAAGCGGGGGCGGCTTAGTTAGTTCGCCGTAGGCTCGGGGCGTGCAATTGCTATTTACGCTGCATTTGTGATAAAGACTTACTAGCAGTATTCCCGCCTCCGCCAGCATAGTAACCGCTTACTGCAGAATACTGATTTCTATTGAAAATGTGACCTAGTGTTATTTCCTGTTTATTTAAACACATCGTCATCACTTAAATCGATTAACGGCGTTTTTTTCGCTGAGCGGATTTCATAGACACATCTGCAGTTTGCGTGCTATTTTGAAAAGTGTGTACTTTTCTAAAACAACAAACAACCTCTTTATATTTTAACTTAGATAGTTATTATTAATTTTAGCTTTTAATAGGTGTTCAATATTTTTTAGATTGTTTTTTTTTCACTCGCAGCATTTAGGCGGACTGACCGTGATCCGAACTTGTAAATAGTATATTTAATAGGTAGATATGATATGGACAATACCTAACAAGTGAAAAAATATGATTTTATTGAAAATACATTCGATAAAATTAACATGTGCATGCTAAGCTCCGAGGCCTTACAATGTGTTTGTTCGGCGTCGGAGCTGTAGTTATTTTATTTTGGTTTCCCTCCTTCCCCCCCTCGGCTTGAGATAGCGCATGTAGAAGGCTTTGTCGTGTGTGTTTATATGTACGTGTGCGGATACTGCAGTGATTACCTCTCAACCATACCTATTATCATGAATTTGATCCTTTTGCTATAGGATATAGAGTCCAAATTAGGATCAATACGAATTTATGTCAGCATATAAGTACTGTGAGGAATAGCGTACTTATAATAGATATCAATTAAAGATGTTTATAAAGGATAGAGCGAGTCACGAACTCTACTATAAAAATTGAGAATACCTATGTAGTTTTGAAGCATTTTGTTCAGTTATTATAATGTCACCTTTTTAGAATACCTTCATGATAAGAGATGGAAAACCAAATTATATTTCTAATAGACTATTTACGATATTAAAGCTCAAGTCAATCTTCCACCCGCCGAGTGTTTATAGATAACATATTATTATTATGGTTTGCTAATCCTAGATCAGAAAATCCCCATATCGATAACTAAATCGATGCCGGGTTCTTAATAAAAAAATGGTTTGTTGTGGCTGCTTTGACGACTTGATCGCGGATTCTAATTATTTTGTTAGATCATGCTGGAATTAAATTCAGAATATATATAGGTACCTATGGAATTTTATAACATAGGCATATACATATACTTATTTACTATACACCGATATACCTACGTGATAGTTTTCCTGGGTTGTAAAATGTTCGCAGTTTTGTATTGAATGATTAAAGCTGCATTATTCATGATTTTAAAAAGGTTACTTAAAAAAACTATAACTGTTTTTACTCTAGTCGTTTCGTTTAAATTTGAATTTTCGTGACATATTACGAGTCACTATTATATTAAAGAAGCAAAATTAATTGCTCTATTCTTTAAAAAAAATACCTATCTACTCTATATCGAACTGTCATTCCTGTCAAAACAGCACAATACAATTGAAACAAACAATCAAAAAACACGCCGAAACGATTTTATGCCTAAAGATTCGAAGTCGCAAAAGGCAATGCCTGATGTCCAGACCGATCCCCAATACACATATCCCCGACCTGAATGCACTGTCCAAACACGACGAGCTCAAGGACCGAACTTACTTCGATATTACCCTGGATAAAATATCCCACAACCGTTCTAGCAGGAACTTAGTACTGGGGACTGTATCAGGCTGGTTAATGGGAGCCGGGGTCATGAAAGTAGGAAAGATCGCCGCTTTCGGACTAGGCGGCGGCGTGATCTTACTACATTTTGCTTGTGAATGGGGATACATTAATGTGAACTGGGAGAGAGTGCGGGAGTCGGCGCGTCAAAGTCAAGACTTTATCGATGTACTTGTGCGCTTCGTTCGGAAAAACAGTTGTTACTCGGTAGGTTTTATCGGCGGATTTTTCTTCGGTGTGGCTTCGACGTAAGATTTTGTTAAAATAAAGTTATTTTTATAAGGATGTGTTATTTTGAAAAATTAGATCAGTAGTAGATTTGTAACAATACCGAATAATCAAAATGATGTTCGCACAACGAATCAGGTAAACTCAACTCTGATCGACTCGACTATCTACAATCAAATGTGCTGCTGCATTGTTCACCGCTATAACAAAAGATAAAAATTAAAAAATAGGTAGGTGGATGCTAAAACTACTTAGATACCTACGTCGAGCAAAATGCTCTGAAAAACTTACCCTTGGATATTTTTGCGTCTGCCCATAGATAATACCTATTACATAACCCTCTTGTCGTCGTTCGGTCAGCTAAAGCTAACCATAAACCTACCCTATAGGTAACATAACCCTATAAACATTCATAACATAAACAACATCTGATGGAGTAACAGTCTACCTTCATGAAGGAGAGCAGCGACGAACATCGTCAAAGACGAGCAGCGTAAGTATTGCAAGAGAGAGAATTAAAACTAGGTAGGTACTGGAAAAATCTGCTAAAAAATAAGTAAACAAAGTAATAATTTCTGATGTCTTCGCGGTTATTACACATTGGAATGAACTGACAATAGCGGACTGAGCTGACAATAGCGTTAGACTATTGTCAGCTCAGTCGTGCTACGATTATGGAAACTGTAAAGAATCCGAAACGTCAGCTAATAAAATAAAATAAAAATACGCGAGTTCAATCCGTTAACAGTTGTTTCATTCCAATAAACAAAAGTACTTAAGTACCTACCTACCTTATATTTCGACTAAGGGTTCGACTCCCTACGTAGGTATTTATGAAAGTATTTATAAGTCCTTAGGCCCTTAGCATACGGCGTATTTTAAACGTTCAGATGACTAGTGTATACGCGATTCGAACGCAACCTGAGGGCGTAGACAAGGTGCCAACGTTCAATATTAACGTTAAACAAAACGACCAAAATGTATGGGATTTAATTAACATTCGCGAACGTTTGTGACGAACGTGACAGTCGTTCGCGGATGTCAAATACATTTTGGTCTTTCGTTTAACGTTGGCACCTTGTCTACGTCCCCTGGTAACCCTAAGCATACGCGGGGTGATCTTGAAACGCGCCATTACTGCGCGTTTAAAAAAATACGTCGTGTGCTCGGGGCCCTACTCCCTTTTTGACGTTCCTTAATGAAATATAGGACTACTTATTAGGTAGGTACCTACCTAAGTTGTAATAGGCAATAATTTAGGACAGAAATCCGAAAGTATTAATATATAAGTCAATAGGTTTATTTGCCGACATGGCAAACGCTGTGCTGCCCCATACTCCAATTATTTACTTATTAACGGTATGGAATACCTACCTTAAATTAACAAATTATTCTCATACCTACCTATCAAAGACTTGGGAAATACAAAATTTGTTGCAAGCAGTTTTGGAGGACTGCGGCCACAAACACCGTGACACGAAATTTTTATATATGGGTAGGTACTTTTTGGACTATGTATCTAAGCAATTTTCTTGTACCTAGGATGTACACTCAAATATTGCCGTTCTATAAATCTATTATATACCTACCTACCTACAACATCTGTCAATTTTGAATTAATGAGGACGTTAAGGTTTCGTCAAGAGATAAAACATCTCTCAATCTTGCTCTTTCAGTTATTGGCGAAATGTAATAGGCATTTTAAACAATTACAGTACCTACCTAAGTTATCCGAATGTTCATCACAAACTAACGGATAGGGTAGGTATATTAGGTAAAACCAAATTAAGGTAGGTATTTTAGTACCTAGCTGTACCTACGCTATAGGGCTGAGAATAGGACCATGCAGATAGAAGATGCCGCCAACTAGTGTCGCCAATCCGAATCTCACATTCACTACCTACCTACTTGACATTGAGATTTATAACGAATACCTAACTAATTTAAAACAGAATTATTTATATTAGGAAAACATATTATTATTAGTGATCATTATTGATAGATCGTGAAAGTACAACAGACATAATATAGACACCACAACCAGATCGGCAACTGCAGCGAGGCGGCATAGCCTCGGTCTTTCTTTAACTGGACGGCTACATTCACTGCACCCTCACAGCATACAGATTCATTGCACAAACACTCTTCTTGCACCGACTAACTTGTCTCATATAAAACTATTAATTTGCCATCAACCAACTTATCATATAGACGCTACTGAAATCTTAAGGTTTCATTCGTGTGAAAATAAGTTATGTCTGATCGCTTTGGGATCTTACTCTATTATAATATCTCTACCTACCTATGATGGAAGTAGGTAACTACCTACTTTTTTCTTTAAAAGTAATTGTCTAATTATTATACCTACGTAATAGGATCGTTTCACTGTACCTATCAAAAAAGAATCCACCGTATAGTGGCAGCATTACTTCTTTCGGGAGTTACGATGAGTTATGAAATAGCAACAATGTAAGTACTTTAGCTACCTAGGAACTTGGTCTACTATGATCTTACTTTTTGTTTTTGCTTTTCATTTTTACTACAGAAAAAATAGTGACTATAAGGGATTGTTATTAATTAAGACATACTTCAGTTTAACTTGTACGTAATAATGAAGCAAGCTACTTACCCCTTGTATTTTGTTTACTTTGTACTTTTGTAGGTATAGACTTATAAAAGTACAAACGTGTTAAATGCTGTGTTTTGTAACTACGCTTTTAGTGGCTTTATGTAGCTGGCAACACCTATCCTTTTATGCATGCATTTTTTTTTCAAATTCGTACGAAAATGGTACATGATCATAAAATCATATTAGTCCTCTTGACTTAGATTTTGCTACATGTACTATCTCTTATTAGATATACTTGACGTAGTACGCGACGACATATTTGTTTTCATCCCAATTAAGAATATTTTAAAGACATTAAATTTTTCTCACAGGTAGAGCAAGTATTCCATCGGTGACGCTAGCGACGCCGCCAGTTGAGACCGGCGCTACACTGCTTCCACCACCAGAGCCCCTTTCCGCCCCTAAACCTCTAGAGCCATATAAAACGACAGAAGATGCCAACATGTACCTGGAAAAACCTGCTTTTATACCATCAAAACCGATATCACATTCGCCGAAAATTTCTCCATCGTCAATTCCAAATCCGAGCCCAAGTGTTAGCACTTCAAAACAGCCCGAGTCTGGGTATCCTAATTTTGGCGGGTACTTGTATTCTATCCCAGGGTATTCTGCGTTTCAACCTGTATCGTATCCAGGAATGTTGCAGCCGAATCCAGCACACATTCCACAAACTCAAGCTTCGGCTACTGATTACTCTTTTACATCTACTCCTAAAGAAGTCACTGAAGAAAAGAAAGTTGAAGGAAAAGCAGACCATGAATCTTCCAAAGTTGATCCTCCTAAACAACAGGATTTCGAAGAAAACTTTGCTTCTGAGATAGTTCCTGTAGTTTCTACTATTGAAGCGGAGACGCAAGTAGCTGAATCAAAAATGAGCATCACGTCGCTTTCCCAAGGATCTGGAGCAACTGTCACGATACCAGCCCTTGTAGCAAATAAAGAAGCAAAAAAGAAAGTCCCAGAAAGATTCAGTCTAAAAACAAGCATTCCAATAAGCAAAATTGATATGAAATGCGTCAGTAATCCACCAGATGCAATATTTCAAAACGCTATGAATAAAAAAGTACACACAACATTTAATCCAGCATTCCAATGCGCTAAATCTGACAAAAATGCAAAAATAGAAATACAAAGTAATATCGTTATTAAAACTGCTGAAAAGGAAACTGAAACTAAATTAGACGCAGTTAAACCAATCAGCAATGTTTTACAAGCATCTAGTAACAACAACATAAGTACTTTGATTAATGCAGCGGAAACAATCAATAAGAACGATAACCCATTTTGGAAACCGGATCCACAACTAGAAGTACCCAATGAAACTAATGATCCTCCAGCGTTTTCACCTCAAACTCCCGCTCCTGCACCGAAGCCGGTATTTAACCCAGTAACTGTAGAACCGAATAAAGTCAATTTTTCTCCTAAACCACCCGATGGAGTGTATCCAGAGCAGAAAAATCAGATTCTGCTTATTAAAAACAAAAACCCTTCCAATCCGAAAATGCTGCTTACAATTCAACAACAAAATCCACAGGTGTTATTGCAAAGAGGTAACTTCGAGTCAAAAAACTCGCAAGCTCCTTCACGGCTGTCCGGTCAAATAAAGAAGTGTAAAGAAGAACACATCAACGAAAACGGTACTTCGTCGAAAGTAGTCGCGTTAAAACGACTTCATCAGGAGAACTGTGACGAGAACGATTTCGAGAATTTGATCACTGAGAACCAAATATATGGGAACAAGATAGTCGTGAAGGAGAAGTCGCAAGGAACACTACAAGAACAAGACCTAAAAAAGAAAGGAACGGAGAAATCACAGGAAACCAAAAATGTTGTACTGCAACCCAACTTTGTGTATTTAAGCAATGTGCAGTTTCCAGCCAATTTAATGATGATAAAAAATAATAATAAAATCAATCAAAATATTGCTGATTCCAAAACTAATAAAGTGGCTTCAAATGAAAATAAAACAGTAGATGCAATGCCTGTCATAAATGTTAGTGAATCTAATAACATCAGTAATACTTTGAAAACTCAAACTGTTACAGTTAGCAAAGAAATACATGTATTAAAATCGAGTAACAACATGTTACAATCATTAGCGCAGAAATCAACTAAAGCAGACATTGTTTTTCAGACTGCTAATCAAAAGGTCATTATGAATCCTCAAATAGTTTATCAAGTACCAATGATTGTGGATACAGATAATAAAATTAATCAGCCATTTATCAACCATACAACATTTGTTGGACAGAATAAAACAGAGTTTACTAAGCCTCTAGACCAAACTAAAACAAATGATAAGCTTTTTATAGCATGTCCTTACCAAATGGATTCAAAACTTCAACCAAAAATTGTGATAACAAACATAAGACATAAGATTGCAAAAGTAGAAGAATACAGTTCTTTAGATATGTACGAAAAAAGAAGAAAAATACGTCGTCTTAAATATTTATCTAATCGAGAAACCAAGGAGACTCAAAAACCTGATGCCAATAAAAAAATGCCAGAAAAACCTGATGAACTTCAAAATATTGTAACTCCTAACGAAATGAAGGCTGAGATTTTCAAAGTATTTTTAAATACAAAGATTAGGAGAGATGAAGAAAACGAAAACAGCGATAGTGACTATGGAGAAGATGAATTGAAAGAGTATAATTCTATAATAGAAGAATATGGAGAACCAAAGAAAATTGATGATGAGAAAATTGAGTTCTTGGCTGGCTTTAGACTCGCTACTCGAGAAGCTTACGAAGGTAACAATTCAAATATAACCTAATGATACGTAGCTACTTATACTTTTATGGCTTGTCAGACGTGACTTTCCGCAAATCATTTTACCCTAATGTTCTACTGATTTCTTAAACGTTATTTATTTTTCAGAAAAACAGCTTGACAGGCAAGAGAGGAGTTTAAGCAAGGATGCTGTAGCTTCAGCTTACATTACAGTAGGTCGCTTGGATAGGCTAATGAAAGAAGATGTAGTGCCGAAAATAGACGACGAATTTCCTAACACCAATAAAGCTCCAATACAGGGTTTTAATAATGAAATCGGGGATAAATGCCACATTCAAAGGAAGCAAGTCTTTTTGTCGCATCTACAACTGATGCATATTACTCCAAAGTATAGAGAAGGTACGAAAATTAAGTAACAAATCTTCTGATTTAGTTTTGGAATAAGTTATTAAATACGTATTATTTTTTCCAGAATTCGAAAACATTTGGCAGGAAATACTGAAAGAAAGAAAACGCAGGAGTGGTAACAACGAATCGGTAATAATAAAAAGACCAAAACCGGAACCAGAGAGCATCGCATTTGACCCCATGCAACTTCTAACAGAAATAAAGAAATCTGTGAACGAGAACAACAATCTCATCAAAAAGAGACTAGATTCATTTCACAATGACATTCCTAGCGAGGGCGATAGCATTTACGCACTAGCTGAAAAGAACTTTTCAGAGTTAAATAGACTATCCAAAATGGCGGACAGTAGCGTAAAGTTATTTAGCGGTGTTGACGCTAAGAAAAGAGATTTGAACCCTGGTTTCGATAGTGAAAACATCCAAAAGGCTGTGTCAGTTGAGCAGCCGTACCACAACTACCCTAAGATTAAGATACCGAGTATTTCTAAGATAATATCGTTGAAGAGTGTCCAGGAGCCCGCGGCGATGTCATCGAGTAAAGCAACGTCAATGGATGAGCCGAGAAGCTCGGCTGGCGGAGTGGACGGGTTCCAAGGCAGGAGTGGCAGGACGCAGGATGTGGCCTGCCAGGCTGACGAGGGTCTTGTGTGGCCTGGGATGGACGCCATCATCAAAAGCTACAGGGAATTTGAAGCAGGTAAGCATGGACGTAAGTTTTTTTACAACGTATTATCAAAATGTTGAAAATTAGTTACGGTCAGCGAAAAAATTGGACACGACGAGTTGTAAATATAATAATTATTTTGTTAACGGTGTTTCTTTTGCTTTTATATGAACTACCTATATTAAAAATCGATTTCTGTCTTTCATATTTTTTTAACACTTTTAATGATGACCAATATAATATTTATCTTTAAGGCTTCATTTTTATCAATAGAAAACTTTCGTAGCAAGCCAAACACTAATTTCATTAAAACTATTAAAAACTATTTTTTTTTTTTCGAACTGAATACTGAAGCGCAGTTGGCCAGCTAATGGGCCTTCACTGCAAAACCGGACGGGTGGCGAGACTCCTGAAAGGAGACTCTTAAGCCGACAACTAACTATGGCAATTTTGAAACTATGCAGTTCGATTTCGACTTATTATTTTGTTACAGGGCAAAAACGCATCGTATCCGAGTTACATCGACGTAACACAGTATTGCGCGTGGAATGCGCACACACGACGCACGCGGCGTCGCGCGACGCGGACCGTGCGCGTGCGCTGCTCGCCGAGCGACAGAACTTAGCCGCCGAAGAGACGAAAGTGCGCGCTAGCGTTCTCGCCTTGTCAAACGCCGTTGACGTCATTAGGAACTATTGTTAAAGATATGATGTTTATTCAATAATGAAGTAAAATTGTTCAGTTTCATCTGCCACAAAGTACATTTAATTAATTTTACTTGACCCTTGTTTGAAAACGTCATCGTATAAAATATTAATTGTAAATAATTATATATCTATGCCGTGAAACCACTTTCCAGGGATACTTAATTCTATTGAAATATGACAGACATCGATTGTAACTAAACACAAGCTTGTAAATAGTGCGTTTGACAAAATTGGACGTAGGTTTAATATAACAAAAGATAATGTTTTTTGTAAATATACAATATGAAAGTAATTGAAACCACTTAGTCATGAATGACATAAAAATATTTATTTGTACCTAGGTAGGTACTCTTTAACATTTTCATAATTTAAAAAATATCAAGACATGACAAAGTAGGTACTATAGAGTTATTGGTGTAGTTAATACTTGAATTACATGTAATGACATGACAGTAAATTCACGTTCTCCATCTGTACCCATAGTTTGGGACTAGAACATTTTTTGTGAATTTTCCAAAGATATAAAATAAGCATAAAAACATTCTTACTCATTACATACCTACTTTAAGTATCACATTTTCACCCTAAATTTGGTATAATTTAATGTAACTTATTTAGCTATCTTTAAATATAATTTATGTACATTATTGTAAACTTATTTTAGAGGTAAGACACTTGTAAATATATCTAAATGTTGGAAACGAATCTCAAAAAATAAAATCCAAAGATATAAATAATTGATGGGGTAGCAGTCAATACCCTAGTAAACATAATGTAGTATATAAGCATATTTTTTCATATTTTGCGAGAGCTATCATTTGTGCCTATTAATACTTGTAAAAAATATTTATTATGTATATTAAACGTGCATATAGTGCAATATTTATAGAAACATATAGATGAAATAAATTAATGTAGACGAGAAATCAAAGAAATAAAATATTCACTTCTCTACCTGGACTTTTCTTCATATTTCTCAACGACACTTTCAAGTTTGTTTTTATTGCCTATATTGGCTTCGAGACTAGATGATTTTTTATGTATGTCCAGAGTTATTTATTTTTTCATTAATACATTCATTAGTAGTCTAGTGAATTAATATTTAATTACCCGTAACCAATAAAAAAAAACTCTTACTCTGACTTTAGCATAAGACTATTGTCAGCTCAGTCGTGCTACGATTATGGAATCTGTAAACGCTCCGAAACATCAGCCAATAAAAATAAAATACGCGAGTTAAATCCGTTAAGAGGATTGTGAACCTGTTAATTTTCATACAAAAGGCGATAACGTTTTACACCCAGTAAATATAGTTAGATTTTTATAATTTTTGGATATGTTGTAGATATAATGAGAAGCTACGTCTGTACGTTTTGATTTTTAAGAAATATTGCTTACGCTAGATCTAAATATAGATTTTTAGATCTATATATAGATTTTTAGATGCTAATAAATTTTAGCGTAAGCAATATTTCTTAAAAATCAAAACGTACAGACGTAGCTTCTCATTATATCTACAACATATCCAAAAATTATAAAAATCTAACTATATTTACTGGGTGTAAAACGTTATCGCCTTTTGTATGAAAATTAACAGGTTCACAATCCTCTTAAAGTTGTTTCATTCCAATGTATAATAACCGCGAAGGCATCAGAAATTAAAAAACTCTTATTTAATCTGTATCTAGCCAGCGGAGAGTTCCAATCTAGAGATAGCATTAATAAAAATATCAGGATTGACGTCTCTCTCAAGTAATATCGAAGCCATTACTATATTTTTTGACATAGATTGAGACGGTTATTAAGTTAAGAATCGTCCAATAATTACTTATGGTTTAAGACTCTAAGCCGTGTACGAGTCGCAACATCGCGTGTTAATTAAAATCCGAATTCCATTCTTCAGTCAGCTTTGTCCCAACAGCACAAAGCAGTGCCAGCGGCGATTAGCACGATGCCCAGAATTGAACCTAAAAATTAAACGAACAACTTTATAATAAAATACATCACTGAGTAAGCTGAAGAAAGACTAACGCTAAAGTATAGGTAGATACTTGTTATTATGCCACAGAATGCCACTAAATCGTGTCGTCAAATATAGGTACCTACCATATAATTGACAGAGACAGTGAGGGTACTTATGGAAATGCATGGTAAGGGAAGTACCAAATTATATCGCTTCTTTACCATTATAGTGACTAAGCTCATAAGTATAATAATTATAGTTACTCCATTAAGAATTCGATTCTATAAGTCGTCACATTTAAATTTAAATTCGCGTATTTGACACATTTCGAGTTAGGTCACTTTAAGTCCCGCCGCATATTCCCACACTCGCATTGGCTGTCACGAGCCGTGTGCCAGTATCAGTATTTAAAACCTATGGCGCAGTAGCAAACTCCGCATTTGCTCTCACGTGTGATGGATGCGAGTGTGGGCATATGCGGCGGGGCCAATACTATATTAAGCGTAAGTGGTTGCCGATAATCAGTGTTGCCAATTTAGCGATTTTGTCGCTAGAACTAGCGACTTTTGCTTAAGGCTTAGCGACCAAAAAAAAAGTTTTGACGACAAAAATAGTTTAGCGACTTATCTGGCGACTTTTGGAGTACAAATTAAAACAATTCTAGAGCCAATAATAGATACATTTTTTAATTTTTTTATCAAATCGACACAGAATTATTCAATGCCAAGAGATAGTTAATATTGAAAACGACAAACGCGATAGCGCACCAAATTCAAACTTCATTTAATTGAAGTTCCATTTGTATATCATTATGGGGGGGGGATGAACTTTTTATGGTTATGTTTTAGTTTTAGCGACTTTCTGGCGACTTTTGACTTTGTGTTTAGCGACTCGAATTTCTAGGAGTTGGCAACACTGCCGATAATTTCCACTGACCTCTATCGAGGGGTTCTTCGAGCCCGGTGGCGGCGCCGGTGACGGCTGTGAACGCGAAGGCGAGGCTGTTGGCAGCGGGCACCGCCAGCGTCAGCGGCGCGCGCTGCACCGCCAGCAGGTACGCTAGCGAGCCCGACTGGTTCACGAGCCAGGGGAGGACGTACTGAAAGTGAAATTAAATCTATACTAATATTATAAAGCTGAAGAGTTTGTTTGTTTGTTTATTTGTTTTTTTTGTTTGAACGCGCTAATCTCAGGAACTACTAGTTCGATTTGAAAAAATATTTTTTTGTTGGATAGACCATTTATCGAGGAAGGATTTAGGCTATATAACATCACGCTGCGACCAATAGGAGCGAAGAAACAGTGCAAAATGTGTAAAAAACGGGGAAAATAATTATTCCACGCGGATGACGCGGACGAAGTCGCAGGCAGAAGCTAGTATTACATAGATAAGTTTTGGTGCTCAATAGACTATTTCATACTATTTTGTAGTAGGTAGGTACTTTATAATTGGTACATACATTATAAAGTTATAATCCTTGTTAAGACAAAGGTGACCGTTAGACACATATCTTCTTAGGATAGGCCATTAAGAGACAATTTATTTGATAATTACATCGTAACATTGACTAGTACTCCCTAGTAGGTACATATTATCGACCAGCGAGCCTATTATGAACTGTCGACAACATGTCATTGTCCTCGACAAGCAAAAAATTCGTCCTTACGATATTATTTTGTTATCGACATGTAGAAATAAGAGACGACATCGACATGACAATTTTTCGCTGTCGACAACGTTGATTTTTGACAGATCATCGCGAGAATAAGACGATATCGAAATGACGAGATGTCGACTCGACAATTCATCATAGCCTCGCAGGATAGTACCTAGGTACCTACCTACTTGTTATACCTACCTAACCGATCGATAAAATGTACCTATCTTAATTAGGTGAACATATACCGAGATGGGTATACTTACCTATTATAAATAGGTTCAGTATTTTATTAAGTACTTTGTTAGGAACTGAAATACGTTTTTAGTATTAATTTAGGTAAGTACCTACCTCGAGAAGCAATAATGAAAAAATTAAGAGTGACGAAGTGTACAACAAAACATGCACTGCTTTAGGATATATTTTGACGGCCTGCTGGTCTAGTGGTCAGAGCCCCTGACTACGAAACCGGAGGTTGCGGGTTCGAATCCTGCTAGGGGCAGATGTCAGTGTGATGAACACTGGTATCTGTACCTGAGTCTTGGATGTCTTATATGTATTTATGTATGTTTATCCGTTGTCTAGTACCCATAGTACAAGCTTTGCTTAGTTTGGGACTAGATCAATTGGTGTGAATTGTCCAAAGATATTATTATTATTATTATTATATGTAGGTAACTTATATCATACCTGCCAGTTTCCCAACAAAAAGGCGACTTCAGCGTAGGCTTGTCCGAGTTTAGAGTCAGCGCTGACGGCGCGCAGCCCGCGGGTGCCGCGGCGGATGAACGGGTTAGTGCAGCCCCACAGGGCGCCCGTCAACACCAGAAGCCCTGCGATATTTCAGGCATGGAATAGAAGTAAAAGCAATATAAACCTAGTAGGCAAATAGATTGTTTTGTATCTTCCAGCCCAGGACTTCTAAATAGGTGCTTATTAACTTATTTATCCTGACTGCCAACTGGTTGTTTTTTTATAACCAGGCTCATTAAGGCTGCAATCTTTCATAGGCTCGCTAGGTATCTACTAACTACCTACCTTAACTTAAAGTACCACAACTGTAGATATTATAACTTTTTTTTATAGTAGGTAACTAAGAAAGTAATCATCGAAATTACCAGACTTATCCTTTCCAATTTTTAATCATCTATACTAATATTATAAATGCGAAAGTAACTCTGTCTGTCTGTCTGTTAGGCTTTCACGCTAAAACTACTAGACCGATGAAATTTGGTACAAAGAAAGACTGGAGCCTGAGAAAGAACATGGCCATTTTTTAACCGACTGCAAAAAAGGAGGAGTTCCACGCGAAGTCGCGGGCAGAAGCTAGTAATAAATACTTACCTACATGATTAGATTCGATTCTTAGCAGTGTAGTAGGTATAATTCACAGGTAAAAACAGAAAAAACCTACGTATTCTGTCGTTATAACATAATTATTAATTATACTGGAGTAGGTAAATAATACGCAACTGCTTAGTACAAATTGTATAATATCATATACCAGCTTAATACTATAATAAAATTAAATAGGAATTATTTTATTTTAAAACTATAATTCATATCGTACATAACATCCATAATCCAAAGTAGGTATTAAACATGAATATTATTACTACTTATCTAAAATCTCAGTACCTGCCTACTTACCACACCTTCACAGTCTTTACAGCCAATTAAGAGATCAAACATAATCTTAATCTTTGGATAATTTGAAATACATTTCATAAAGTGCAATACATTTTTAAACTTTTCAAAATAAGTAGGTACTTACCAAGTACATTACATTTTATTTTTTTAATATTAATATAAAAATAAGCCACAAAAATTCAGTTTTAAAAAGTTTTTAAGACATTTCGTTGCAAGACTGATATGTACCTTCATACAAATATGTATACAAACACTCTTTAAAAAATAGTAAAAGTATATTTAAAATGCAATAATTGAATCATAATGTTTAAATATGTTTCAATCATAAAAATAAATTACTACAAACACAAAGATATACAAAAAGACTTTTGCAGATGTCCTTAATATTGTAGTCTGAAAAGCTAAAAATATAAAAGTGTAAAATAGTACTACCTACTTACTTAGTATAATTAGGTATTATTATTTGACAGGTCCAAGACACTTGTTATGCTTAAGTAATCATTGTGCACTTCCAATTCATATTACCTAATACCTCAATGCAATAATAATGTAAATTGGAAAGTCAAGTAAAAATTGTTTTTAAATAAAAAAAAATATACAACAGATAGACTACAACATTTTGTGATTTCAGTTTAGCTAATATAAGTGTTATGATTGTGCCAAGCAATTAGGGTTTTGTAGCACTAAACATAATGGTCTATGTCAGTCACCAAGTCGAACTCCAATAGTCATGGGCTTGATATCTGTAAACGGGCAATGATTGTCATCCACCCACTGCACAAAGTCCTTGCTCAGCGCTACACTGATCTCACATGCCATGATGCAGTCATTCTCTGCCCGGTGAGCATCTATCGCAGGATGATTCAGAACCCGTTCATATATATCTTTCAGTTTATAAGATTCTGTAGGTTTCTTGCTACTTTCACTCCAAGGAATCCGTCTTCTAGCCTTGCCAACTCTTGGAGCCTTACGATTTGGTTGCGGCTTCTGCTTCGGTGTGGACTCATTAATAGCTTGCATGGACAAAGTGTTTTCTTGACTAAAGAGATCAACTTCATCCACAGACTTCTCATCTGATGTGGTAGAATTTGTCAAACCAACAACTGGACTAGATTTTTTAGCCTCCAATATATCATAAAATGCATGATAACAATCTGCACAGAGTATATCCTCTGAAAACTCTTGTTTCAATTTATCCAGCTGCCTTTTTAATATTGGAAAATCAAAATTAAGACCGTTTTGAGCAATTAGGCATACTGGTTTAGTTAAAACTTGGAGGAAGGTGTTGATCATTGTGAAAACTTTAAGATCAAAGATTGGTTCATGTTCTAGAAGGAAATTATCAAGGCCTGTGACCTGGGAACAGCCATCCGCGATAAGTTTACATGGGTTCAAACACAAAGTGAGTTTTTGCAGGACGCGGGGTGCGATGCCAGGCCTCGTTGCAAGTATGTGCTCACGTTTTACCGCCACCATACTCAATTCTGTTATCTTGGTCTTATTGCACTCCTCACTAGGTAACCCCGTGGTTTCCAAGTCCAAAAACACGTACGTAGCGATAGGTTCCATTGCTCTAACTAAATGAAATAAAAGTCTTACCTATAGTGTCCAGCATAATATTATCTTTCGTGACTCATACGTCTGACTAGTCAGTGCAAGTTGCTGTGCACGTTCATCGACCTGAAAACTGTGGAATTCCCCGTTACTTTATGTTGCAAACTTTGCGGGACATTAATGCTGGAAAGGCACACTTTTGACCCGACACCTCATAATTAGTTGTAAGCACAAAGGATGTACCTATCTATGCCTTAAAAACTATACTATTATATTGATACTAATAATTAATATGTTTTACTCGGACTATTTTGATAATATTATGAAGTTTAGTGATGACACTGACTTTTCCGTCACTGTCAAGTATCAGTATGAATGGCCATCTCTGACTAGTGAAACTCTGTGAAACAGAAAGAGTCAGAAACAGGGCTGCCAGCAAAAATATTTCCGATATACGGTCCGTCATCAGCAATTATACGAAATTAGACTCTATTATACATATTTACGAACAGGGGGGGGGGGGGGGGTGCAAATGGAACTGAAGTGAGTTCAAAAATAGGTCATGAATGGAATTTCAATTAAATAAAGTAAAAAATTTGGTGCGCTATCGCGTTTGTCGTTTTCCATATTATGTATCTCTTGGCATTGAATAATTCTGTGACGATTTGACAAAAATTGTATCTATTATTGGCTCTAGAACTGTTTTAATTTGTACTCCAAAAGTCGCCAGATAAGTCGCTAAACAATTTTTGTCGTCAAAACTATTTTTTGGTCGCTAAGCCTTAAATTGGCAACACTGGTTAGGTTTTTAGGCGCCTTACATAACACAAACAAAGAAAAACAGCAACAACACAAGTGTGCCAACGTTGAGAAAAAAACCTACAGACTTCACATCAAAACACGTTCAACGGCAACGACAATACGTTATATTTTGTCATGTTGGTAATACGTTCATTTCATACTAAAGATTCCGCTTCATACTTTCCGTGCCCCGAGTATTTTTTGTATCAAATTATACGAAATGGGTCATTATACATCTAGGATACAATTTCACATCAAATTATACACGTTTTGTATCAAAAGATACAATCTGGCAGCCCTGGTCAGAAAGACTAAGCTACCCATACGGTCACAATCAATCTGTCACTTTGTCTATGGTTCTTCGTAATAACGATAATATTGTTACCTCCTGATCATTTTTTTATTGAGAAAAGAATAATCTATATACTAATATTATAAAGAGGAAAGGTTTGTTTGTTTGGATTGAATAGCCTCCAGAACGGCTGGACCGATTTCAAAAACTCTTTCACTGTTGGGAAGCTATACTATTTCCGAGTGACATAGGCTATAAAAAAAAAGAGAAGGGCGGACAACTAGTTTATTATAAGTAGAATGAGCTCGGAACTGACGACATTTTTATAGGCTTATTTTTTGTAAAAAATGTACTTATGCAAAACATTCACATTAAAATCTAATCACAATAAAATCTAAGGGGGAGATATAAAGAAAACAATGTAGGCATTAAATAAATAAATTTAATTAATTGACAATAATTATCACAACTTATTGGTATCCCTTAACACTGATTATAAAAACAATAAATGTATGCAGTAGTATGCACATCTCAAAGCAATACCACAAAAATGACTACTTACATAATTACCTAGTATTATTTTTTTAGTATTTTTACTTTATTCATTAAAGAAAATATAGAAGACACTTCTCTATGTGGCAATGCATATGCATATTACAAACACTCTTTTACAATAACACCTTGAATAACCTAAGTAGATATAAATTACTATTACCTAGTGGAACTGAAATTATATTGCAACTATCCGACATAAAATATAAAATACACAGCTGCTAAAATAACAACTACAACCGATAACACGGGAATCCAATATTTCTGCAGAGCATTCCTGTTGTCTACATTTGACAAAACCTTTTTCTCCTTATATTTCTTTTTCTTTCCACTCAATTTCCACTCATACTCCGCCAACTCTTTACGATTCTTTTCTTCTTCAATCTCTTTTCGTCTTCTCTCTTCTTTCTCTTTTTCAAGTTGCAAAGTTTTCTTCTTTTCTAAACAAGTCTCATCACAGGCTGGTATATTCTCACCTTTTCTTACAGCATTGCAAGGAGCTTCCTTTCTTAAATTACCACAAGAACAGTACACTTTGGTTTTCTTAGTGCAAACCTGATCAGTTCCGCAAGGACCAGAATGGCATAAGTTACGGCACCTATGACCGCATTCTATATTTTTGGGGCACTGCTGTTTGCATGACAACATTTCCTCAGTAGCAGTGATTAACTCGCTACAACATAGATATAGCTCTGTCAATTTACAATGACAAGACACTCTTTCTGTAATTTTACATGATGGACACGGGCCGGGATGACAGGCACCTCTAGGACATTTATGCAAACATTTTTCTGGTCGGGGTACCAAGCATTCTCTATTACAGGGCTCACATGAGTGAGAGACATTGGGGTAATTGACGTCAGGGCCATGTAAATGGCATAGTCTTTTACACTTATGATTACCACAGGGTAATGGTCGCCCACATTCACGGCCACAGGGACTCCTTGCTGCCATATGGCAGGCTTGCTCTCCCGTTTCATGCTCCCCAAAGCAAATAATAGGAATAGGTGTTTCACAGGGAGGACATTCAAGGGTCATTATTTTAGTCTTTGGTGGTTGCACCTCCCAAGGTGTTGCAGGCTTTTCAACCTGTTTAAAAACAACAGATACATAAGCATGACAAATAGCTGTGCATTGATGGTCACAATTCTCATACAATTTATGGCAGATAGCTTTACAAGGTGGGCAGTCACCAAAGTGACAGGAATGTTTATTTTCTTCAACATGACCACATTTGTATTTAATTTTACAAGGAAGGCTGCACTTTGGTGGTTTAGTGTGTTTTTCTCGGCCACATGGAACTACAACATAGGTTTCTTTGCATCTGCAGGTTACCTTTGATTCCAAGGGACATGGGTAGCAAGGACCATGATGGCATACCATTGTGCATTTATGACGGCCACATTGTAAGGGCTTATCACAGATTTTTTCACAAGGTGGACAGTTTCCATTGCAACATTTCCGCCCACAACCGTGTTTCCTACAGGGTCGAATACCCCTGCATTTAGTTTCACATTTGTAATCTTTGCTGCATGGTAATGATCTTGTATGAGTACCACAATGACACTGTTTCTCAATCAATACTTGGCAAGGAGGACAGGAGCTCTTATGACACTTCTCCGGGCAACTATGATCACAATCATCATGCATCTTCCCACAAGTGCCAACACAAGTCTCCATAACATCAGGACACTGCACAAAGCGTTTATTTGCTCCGCATGGACAGGAACGCATGCCAGAATTTGGACAATCTCCACAGTTTCCGGGATGACATATCTCTTCACATTTATGGTAACCACAAGAGAATGGTTTGTTGCAGATTTTACTGCATCGCCAGTGAGCGTCATTGCAGGGTCTCTGAATTTTCTCTGCTCCACACAGACAATTTTGTAAACTGGTATAGCTACATGGGGGGCAATCACCAGGGTGACAGGTATTCTCGCAGTTATGTGATTTGCATGATAGAAGCTTCTTGCAAAGTTGATTGCATGTCCACTGTGCAGCACTGCAACGAACCCTCTTGCGCTCTTTTTCACAGAAGCAGACTCCATTCACAGTTTGAGGGCAAGGGGGACAAGGTCCAGGATGGCATAACAGTAAGCATTTATGCTTACAATTATCACCAGTTGACAATCTTCTTCCACATACTTCTCCACAAGAATGTGGTATTAACCATGGATGAAAGGGAGGATCATCTGTCTTACCACAAAAGCAGCGGTATTTACGAGGTATTTCTTCCTTCGAATATGAATGCCTGCATTTAGGACAGCACCATTCTATTTTCTTGGGAACTACTACAGCTATGGGTCCATGGTTTTCTTCGCTTCTGAGACTAATACTATCATTAGACCACTTCTGTATGCAAGTGAGATGAAAATACGAGAAGCAGTGTTCACAGGTCCAGATGGAATGAGCACGCTTAATGGAACCGATGCAAATAAGGCAGGTTACCGGGCGGCCACTAATAGATTCTTCCAGCAGGTTCTTAGTCCGGTTGAGCATATGCGCGTCACCGCCGCCGCTCCTGTAGCTTTGTAGAACACTCTCCAGCACACTAGTTTCATAAGGTTCCTCATCTTCCGAAGAAGAAAGCTCTTTCATCCCCTTTAAATGCTTTTGCACGTTTTGTTGTAATTTTGCCGCCGCATCGCGGTACCGGCGCGCCATGACTGAAAAACTTCAGTAAAATAATTATACTTCACAAATTCTTCATAGTACCTCGATACTAATCATAAATTCAACTAATACATGAATCGTAAGCATAGCAACAAAAAATGATTTTCTGATTTTCTCCAAATCGGCATTAATTTGCCATGACGTTGACATAAAGTAGTTTATAGTGTACTGTTCGAGTGAACAGCTGATTGAAAGGTAAAGCTGTATGAAAGAAACTGAACAGATTTTAATATACCTGTCATTTTTACTGAAAAATATCAAGCATTTAAACTTATAGGGAATCAAAATGATAAACAACATTTATAGTTCTTTTACATTCTGAGACTTTTTATTAAATTAAATTTATGATCTATGCACTATAAAGAACCCTTTTTTTTTTCTTAAATTAAGACTAAGGCATGAGCGCCCTATTTTAAGCCACATATCATAATTATCTAACTAGAAGTAGCTTCTCTTTTGTGTTCGCTAATCATTTTATCATTCACTAGCGGCCCGTCCCGGCTTCGCACGGGGGAACTTAAGATTTTTTTAAGGCCTCAGAAACGATACTTTTCCCCAGTTTTTGAAACATTTTCGGTTACTGCTCCGCAACTATAAGACCTAGCGTGATATTATATAGCCTATGTTACTCGGGGATAATGTAGCTTTCCAAAGTTGAAAGAATTTTTGAAATCGGTCCAGTAGTTTCGGAGCCTATTCATTACAAACATACAAAAATACAAAAATACAAATCTTTCCTCTTTATAATATTAGTATAGATTAGTCAAGGGACGTGAAAGACATTAAAGTGGTGGAGTAGGTTCAGTAGGCATAACTCTTAAGGCGTGCTACCATATACTTGACACAAATAGAGTTGGCAATAATGATGGCTTGGAGTGGGCCAGAAGAATAAATAAAAAAAAAAAAAAAAAAAAAAGGAGTGGGCCAGCGAATACATCTACCTATATTATGTTTGCACAATTGGTATTTTAGGTAATAAAATAAATACAAAATGTGACTGATTTTTATTTATAAAAAATATATTTATTACTTAATAGAGTAAACATTTAGTAAATATGAGTCTGAAACTTACAATAATAATAATGTCATGATTATTTTAGACAGGCTATACACTACAGTGTACAAATTTACTAACTAGGTCTAATTCGAACAAAATATTTTCATGATTGCACAAAATTGTTTTCTTAACTTATTTCACTACAAGTACTAGCGCCTTTCTAAAGGACGAATCTCAGTCAGCAATTTGCATGCACTATCAGCCCAGGTAAGGAAGTCACCTTTCAGAGCTACCACACACTGCAAAAGCATAAAACAGTCTGCTTCAGCTCTATGGGCATTTGCATCTTCCTTATTCAAAAGTCTTTTGTATAAAGCTGACAGAGTATAACTTTCCTTAATAGGTTTTTTATCGAACATATTCTTTATGGCTAAAGTTTTCTTTTCCTTGGATATAGAGTTCTTGCCCTTTTTTGTATATTTCTTAATTTTTTCGACTTCAGTGAATTCATCGCAGGACATATCAGATAATGAAAGGCATATTTCATCAATCTCTTGCCATTCTTCAGAGCTAATGTTAAAATCAGGCCATTCATCTTCATCATCAGTCAGCAAGTCATGAGAATGTAGTGTTGAAGTTTCTAAAACCTTATAATTGATATCAGTTCCTTTTAAAAGTTTTCTAAAGCCAATCAAGGAGTCAACACATAGTAAGCCTAATGGCAAAGACATTTTTGCATCAATAAATTCCGCTAGTAACAATTTGTAGTCAAAAGTATTGCCATTATGTGCTACAAGGCAAACTGGCTTCACAAGGTCCTGAAGAAAACATACCAGGCTGTTTATTTTCTGACTGAAGAGTGGTGCATGTTTTAATAAGTCATTAGACAATCCTGTGAGAGTGGTAACCTTTGGATGGATCGGTTTTTGCGGATTGAAAACAAATGTTAATTTGCTTACTGGAGGTATTTCACCGAAATTCGTGGTTTCTATATCCTTTCTGGACACAGCGACGAAACTGAGCTCTATTATCTTAGTTCTATTTTTCTCCTGAAATGGTAAACCGGTTGTTTCTGTGTCGAAGAATACGAAAGTTTCAATCTGATTCATTTTAGAAAAACACTAGTAATCACCACTGTCACTGCTACAAATTAATTACAACTCCCACCCAATTATTTACAAATAGGCATATTTAATGCAAAGTACAGTGTTGTTAGCAGTGTTGCCAACTCCTAGAAATTCGAGTCGCTAAACTCAAAGTCAAAAGTCGCCAGAAAGTCGCTAAAACTTAAACATAACCATAAAAAGTTCGGGGACCCCCCCCCCCCCCCCATATTGATATACAAATGGAACTTCAATTAAATAAAGTTTGTGTTTGGTGCGCTATCGCGTTTGTCGTTTTCCATATTAAGTATCTCTTAGCATTGAATAATTCTGTGTCGATTTGATAAAAAATGTATCTATTATTGGCTTTAGAACTGTTTTAATTTGTACTCCAAAAGTCGCCAGATAAGTCGCTAAACTATTTTTGTCGTCAAAACTTTTTTTTGGTCGCTAAGCCTTAAGCAAAAGTCGCTAGTTCTAGCGACAAAATCGCTAAATTGGCAACACTGGTTGTTAGTTTGTTACAAGTGTCACAAGTCACAACATTCTGTTTATTTTTTTTTAATTGAACTTAAGTCACAGAATAGATAATAGTACAAGTCTTAAGTCAGCTGATTGGTTGTCAAGTGTTGCAAGTATTTGCTGAACTTAGTTTTGAATTGGTGCAGCTTATATTTTATTATTCAGGATTAAATTAATAGGTACATTTTTATATAAAAAAAATTACTTCGTATTCATATATATCAATAGACTATTATTGACATAAAATTTTAACCTTGTTAGGAATGCCATCTAGTGTCCAGTAGCAAAACTACTATTTAGTAGCCAAACGAGTCAAATCGAGCTTGGCTTTTCTGCAATAGATGGCGATATAATACATATATTATTTAAAAAATAATACGAGCCCCATAATGCATACATACGTAACTGTATTTAATGTGTATCTAAAGTATATATACTAGTATGCCAAAGGATTCCATCTCAATAAATAATGTTCACTAAAATTTCACTTAAACCGTACCTACCTACCTAAATTGGTTCCTACATCGTGCTAGCCTTTGTAGGTAGGTACCTATATTTACAAAAGCTAATATTTGACAAATTGAAATTAGCCTCCACTGCAGGCAGTATCACGTTATCTGAGTCTCATAAAATGTAAAAATAAAATGGCGGTGGCGGAAGAGAGGAATACCTCACACGAAGAAAAGGAAATTGTAAAACAATAATTTCTGATGCCTTCGCGGTTATTACATATTGGAATGTAACCACTATTAACGGATTTAAGTCGCCTATTTTTATTTTATTTTATTTGCTTACTTTGTATAAATCACTTTAGCGTTAGACTATTGTTAGCTCAGTCGTGCTACGATTATGGAAGCGGTAAAGAATCCGAAACGTCAGCAAATAAAATAAAATAAAAATACGCGAGTTAAATCCGTTAATAGTTGTTTCATTCCAAGGAAATTATAATTAAAACAAAATGTAATTAGAAATATTTATTCTTATTAAGTACAAATCAATGCAGGTTTATAATACAGACTGAAAAAAATATCATTGAAATTATATTCCACATTGAAAAATATTAACTGTCAACATTTACCTAACTATAGAAGCATTTATTAATAATAGCGAAATGAAATAAATCACAATAGTAAAAATATTGTTCAATAGACATATATTATAAAATCTAATTAGCAAGCATTTTAGTTAAATAATGAAATAAAATTATATTACTAACCAACCCCCTTTAAGGTAAGTGGTAGGTTTCATATATTTTTTCATAACATTCTATTGAAAAGTAGCGTTCAAATAATGATTGCAGGGGTTATAAACAATTGGTAACGTTAAAATAAGTTGTCAATGGCACTTAACATTGTTATTCTTCTATCAAAGTACAATTACTATAGGTATAGCACCATAATATAAGTAGGTATCCTACTACATTTAGATACATCTGTTAGAATTTTATTACAATACAAAAAACTATACGCCAGATAATACGGAAAGTCAAAGTTAACGAACTCTAGTATTCTCCTGTTTTTTATTTTTATTAGTCAGCTTGAACCAACCAGCCTTTTTGTTTTCATCTTTGGGCATTGAAATCGACCGGGAGACGCGATCCCTGCTATCTCGATTCAACACTTCGCTGGACTGACTTTTTTTCCCATCCTTTGGTCTCGAAAGAGTCGAGGTCTGTTCCTTGCCACGTTTTTCTTTTCTGTACAAAGTACTGCTGGATCCTGTGAGCCTATTATTTTGCGGTCTTTTGGTTAAAGTGGATTGGCTGTATGACTTATTCTTTTGAAGAGTGCCTGGTCGGTCTTCCGTTAAGTTCCTGGTGGACGAAGCTTTTTTAAACTCCTTGACTTTCCTGGGTCGTTGTGCGTAATGGACATCTTGGTGATCGGGGAGATGCTTTGGGGTCCATGGTGCGAAGAGAGAGAAGCTCTTGGTGGTGCTCCGGACCTGTAGGTTTGAGGAGTTGACGGAAACGTCGTCCCTAGAACGATTGCGAGACATACGACCAGGATCTGGTATGGCACCAACTGAAATGAAAAATATTTTGAATGTTATTGAAAAGTTGGATCAGAAAAGATGACAAGTACAGTACACCTGAGTATATTCCTAGGTTATGTTACGATTAATGTATGAATCAGATAATAATTTGTTTATAAATACATAACTAACTGTTCCATTTCAACCCGGTATAAATAAGTGCAACGTAAGAAAATGTGAGGAGTATTACCGGTGGTAGCGTGAAGATAGACCATGCTGCGCTGTGACTGGTGGCTGGAGTCTCCCTCAGTGCTGCTCTCACCAGAATTGCCCCCAGGAGTACGGCGGCGGTATCTGAAAACAAAACAAATCTTAACGTAAATTGAAAATTAATTCTGTGATGAATTAACTAAATACCCTAGACAATCTTCTTCTGTCTAGGATTTATAAAACTTAAAAATGCATAATCTATTACAAAACAAGGGAAGTTACAAAGAATTAAGAAAGAAATCATCTCACTTGTAATCCCTGTTCAGATCTTGTTTACTGGTTCTTAATTCCGAGGAACTGCCCCTGTCTTCAGCCCTAGCCATCCTTCTCAAATCACCCTTGCTCCCCTTCAGGGTCTTAGAACTGCTGTGACTCCTCGACCTGTCATACGGACTCATTGGAGGCTTGAGGTTCAATTTTCTATCCAAATGACTCTCATTTTCGGAATTGCTGTGAATCTCCGATATATTATGCAGATTCCGCTTGTAATACTGCTTCGTTCGAGGCGACTCACTTTTATCTTCTCTATGCAGATTCGAAAGCGAGTAACTTTTGTTTGTCAATTCAGCGTGGTCAACTTCATCTATGCCGGTGCTGGAGTTGGAGATCGTTTTCCGCAGAGTGCCGTGACTTTTGGTTTGAGGATGGCTCTTGGATTTTGTGACGGTGCTGTGTTTTACGTTAGCATCGGAGTCTACATCGGTATCCCCGAAGAATCGGAGGTTCTTAGCAGGTGAGTTGAGAGGCTTCACAGGTTTTGAGTAAGATTTGCGGGTTGATTCGTCTTCTGTTGTTAGAACGCTATCCTTTTCCACCTGGACAGAAAAAAAATATTTGACTATATTTTGCTGCACAGTAGTTAAAATTTCATAAGCAGAATTCATAAACTTTTGCCGTTTCGTTTAATTTTCTCTTAACTGAAGCTCAAAATGGGATAGCTCCCGCAGTGACAACAATCTATTTGATGACCTAAGAAGTTGGTTCTCAAATTAATTCACCTTAGTGACCTTCTTCTTTCTAGCCAGGCGATCAAGGGACTTGAACCAGTTTCCAGCGGTGCTGGTGGGGACGGCGGCGGGCTGGCGACGCGGTGGCGACGGCGTCGGGCTCGGCGTGGCCAACCGCCGGCGCTCGCGGTATCGTTCCGTCTGAATAACAAAGATAAACTCGTACATTCAGTGGTGATTTTTCCCTAACATCCTGTAGAAGGAGGCTAGGATGCCAAAAATACACTGAGCTGAGGTGAAAAAGGGACTTCTGGTAAATGGACTAGAGAGGCTAGTAACACACACAAAAGACACTGAAACACTTTCAGTTCTGTTGAGCAGTTCTCATAAGAGGCTGTTTTAACTTCTTCAAGTAATAATTTCTGATGCCATCGCGGTTATTACACATTTCTTCAAGTAAGTCATTTGCCCTTTTTATAACAAATACAATTAAGTGGTGTAATATTACCCTAGATTTATCTACTTGTAAATTATAAAACAGGCCCTAAGTAAGTAACATATTAGACAAAACCAGTAAAAATAAAAACATTAATAAAATAGCTATATACCTACATGAACATACTTATAGGACGTGATGACGTTAGAAGCACCGCGGAGTTCATTGACATTTTGTAGATATAATAAATCATAGAAATTTGGGGTCCTTAGGTAGCAAGCGAGACCTAGTAATTTGTTTATCCGTCTTCTCTTTTCAATAACGTCTTTAGTTTTAAACTGAGGGTAGGAGGATTTGCCATATTTAACAAAATGTGTGTGAAATGGACACACAACATGGCAATCTTGGTTTCAAACAACGTAATTGTGGCCACAGAAAGAATTGGCTTATTACACTTTCTATCTTTTTTTGAAAACGAACTCAGCATCCTAACTAAACACGACAGTGATATTCTCGAAAAGTAAATTGGGACTGAACCCTTCAATATTTATTACCGACAAACAATACAAGTTTTTGCCTCCAATAGTTACCTCACCGTGTGTTTAGTATCGCATTTCTACGCAGTGTACGATTACACAAAAAACTGTAAACAGTTCATCGGATGCGCGTACGCAAAAAATAAGCCATTTTTTGATTCTGATGAATTTTCAGTTGGAAGACGCAGCGGAAAGCATAGAGGTAGCGGATATTTGACAAGCAATGGTTGCTTTTAATGTGAATACTATTAGAACGGTTTAAATTTACCTACCCGTGTTTCTTGTACGCTTTCACGTAACTGATTAGATAATTGGATACAATATAATAACAAATTGGATTAGTGTAGGTAGTTACCTAGATGAATAAAAAGAAAATACTCGGTCAGTTAGATTAAAAAATAATAGGCAAAAGGTTCCATTTCGTACCGTTTTACTTTGAAACGGATGAGAATTTTCAGATATGTGCCATATTTTTTTTAATTAGTAGGTACTAGGTAGTTGTAGTTAGTAGCGTCAAAACATCTTTATGATTATATCGCCAATCGACCGGTCAGACGTTGCCTTACCTTAGTGGCAGTTCGAGAGTATCTGCTAATTAAAACCACAATAGACACCACTATCATACTAATAGAAATCAACGGTGTATCATAGGAATTAAAAAGATACTGCGAACTTCCATCAGAGACCATCGACAAAAAATAGAATCATATAGTTAAGCATAAGGTAACACAATAAAGAATATTAATAATTAAGGTAGGTCTTTTATAACTTACTAGCTTCTGCCCGCGACGTCGTCCTTTTTTAGGCTCCAGACTTTCTTTGTACCAAATTTCATCTAAATCGGTCCAGTAGTTTTAGCGTGAAAGCGTAACAGACAGAGTTACTTTCGCATTTATAATATTAGTAGGGATTAATTGTTCATTGGAATGAAACAACTGTTAACGGATTTAACTCGCGTATTTTTATTTTATTTTATTAGCTGACGTTTCGGATTCTTTACATTTTCCATAATCGTAGCACGACTGAGCTGACAATAGTCTAACGCTAAAGTGTATTAATTGTTTTTTTTTTACAAAAGTGAACACCTCTGGCATATTGGCATTTGGCACTTGACTAATTTCTAATTGAATGTGTTGACAGCTCGGTTAAAAAAGTAACCATCTTAAGTAGGTTGTTAAAAGGTACCTATATTTAGTTATATTTTTATCTTGCAGTGCAGTGACCTCGTGTTTGCGCGACGTAAATACTTGTTTTGCGTTTACGATTCAAAAATTGTCCATCCTTAAGCGTTATGACTGTTATAATTTGATGATAATAACGTCTGCCTACCTACGGAGAAAATCCTGGGAAAATAAGTTCATAACAATAATATAAAATCTACAAATTATAGACGAGAAAATAATGTATTCTTTGAACAAATCTCTTAAAGGTCAGTCGCCATATGGTGGCCTCGCGCTCGATTGCGTGGGGTTCCGTTCCGGCTGCAGTCTAGCCTCAGTCACTGAACAAGATAACGCGATTTGCACTTATTTGTCCGATTGGGTTAGTATCTCTGATTTTTCACAACTTATTATGCGAAAATGTCTCTTATCTTTCACACAGTACCTAAGTACTACGTTTCTTCTTTTTAAATTGGGCTATAACAACATTGTGCGAATTGCAATTAGGTATAGATCTACTGTTTGTTTTATTATTTAGGTATTTTAGGTTCCTACTTACAACTATTTTGTGTTGTATCTACAATCAATATAGGTTGCAAATAGTCCAGTCTTTAGTCATTTTTTTTTTAATTAATATCTAACTAATATTATAATTCTATACTATTATAAATGCGAAAGTAACTCTGTCTGTCTGTCTGTCTGTCTGTTACGTTTTCACGCTAAAACTACTGGACCGATTTAAATGAAATTTGGTACAAAGGAAGTCTGGAGCCTGAGAAAGGACATAGGCTACTTTTTAACCGACTGCAAAAAAGGAGGAGTTCCACGCGGACGAAGTCGCGGGCAGAGGCTAGTACTTTATAGTTCTTACTGTTCTTAGTAGTTCATCTCAATTTGTGTAGGTACCTACTTCTAGGTATTTACGAATTAAAATTGTTAAACCACAATGTTAGCACATAGCAAATAGGAATACTTATTAGCTCAGACCTGCGCTTGCAAAGCAACCGCTTATAAGGACTTACTGACAAACGAGCCTTTTCCTTACATCTTGCAATGTATTTGCAATTATGTTATATCAATATATAGGTATATTATGTACCTATCTAAGTATCTACTAATGGTCCGATTCCGAATATGCGAAAGTAAAGGCTAATAGAGGCTACAATCAATATTTAAACTGGTGAATATTTTATATACTTTATATATTTGTTCAAAAAATAGAATCATACATTTTACTGCGCCCAATAAATTTAACACCTAACGTTCCCAAAAATCTGGTTCTAAATTAAAAACTAAAAATGTTTTCTATATATACATTAACCAATTAGAACATTCATGCTAATGCATTTTTCACTGCGAGAAATGATTACAAAGTAAGTAATAAAATAAATATTTCTAAGGAGATATGGTTTTACTCTTGAGGCAAATGTATCGTAAGTCAATGACAGAAATCTTATTAAAAAACTTATTGGTCTTATTATCGCGAATCGAGTTCAATTGATACGAGTTTCTCCATAATCCGGGAAAATTGTAATTATAAGTTGTACCTTTTACTTTTGATAGGTACAATATTGATACTATAATTATTACTTACTTCAAAGTTTAACTTCAATGCGGAACTTATTTGATATAAATTAAAAAAATATCGTAACTAAAGGCTATATTTGCGACTTAATACTCCTGAGTTCTCTAACCCTAGAGTGACCTCACCTTTTCGTTTTGCAAACATAAGCACAAAATAAAAAAATCACTTGTGTTACCGATAAAATAAAACCCAAAAATGTTTGCAAGACGTATTATTTGAATCCTTTGGCTGAATGGCGGGGTCAATGTCATTTGACAAGATGACGTCATGCAAAGCACCGGCGCAGGAGTGTGATTTTGTGATCTCAGATCAAGTTTCGGTTGACTTCATCTTAATGTAGGATTCTCAGTGTTTGACTCGCAGTCCCGCCTTTTGGAGAAGGCACTAATTATAACTTGTTTAATATTTTGTTTTGTTTATGACTCTATGGTATATCAAGCGATATTCATACGAATCCATACAACTAACAGTCTGTCAATCATATTCATGTATTGTCCTATCTTCAATCGATACACGCACGTCAATCATATCTTTTTATTGTACTATGTTTATTATATTATTACGCTCAACTTGAGTGAGATGTATTCAGTGTCGATTGCAATCAAAATTGACTGCTATTAATAATAAGGTACATCTAACATGACAAGATACTCGTTCGATCCTGTTTTTGCCATTGATGGAAAACACTTAACGATTATAATATCTGCCATCAGATTCGGGGTTGTTTTTATTTCAAGTATTTATAACAAGGAAAGTCTCATATGTTTAACATAACATGCTATGCAGGTATTATCTCCAATATTCAGTGTAACATCTATTTTTAGATGTTCACCTGATTCACTGAACAAAGACAGATGAAAATTATCAATAGGTAAATACATACATTTGTGACACCGAAATAAAGGTAAGTAGATAAGTACTTATCTGAGAATTGGACTTGATTTAAAAGAATATTCGCGAGCAAACTTGTATGATAAAGCTATATATAAAACTAGCTATTGCATATGTGTCTGTCTGTATGTTGTAGTAGCTATCGGCTGTCACATCTGATGATCGATATGCGCAGACGCCGTATCGCATAGTAATTGTACAGTTGGATTATTTGTTCGTGGAATCTTTATATTTTAATGAATTGTAAGTTAAAAGTAAACTTTTTCAATAATAAGTTATTAATAATTTCTGATGCCTTCGCGGTTATTACACATTGGAATGAAACAACTATTAACGGATTTAACTCGCGTATTTTTATTTTATTTTATTAGCTGACGTTACTTTAGCGTTAGACTATTGTCAGCTCAGTCGTGCTACGATTATGGAAACTGTAAAGAATACGAAACGTCACCTAATAAAATAAAATAAAAATACGCGGGTTAAATCCGTTAATAGTTGTTTCATTCCAAAGTTATTAAATTACTTACTTACTTACCGAAATTCATAGCTTAAGTGACTTCAGTAACATGATTAAACTTTGCATTAGAAAATTTGAAGTTTGTTGATAAATTAAATATGAACACATCAAGAAGTGCAACTTTAACGACAAGTTGAAATTGGTCTTTAATTTTAATTATAAATAAAACATGTTTCCTATATCTAAGTTAGGCTTCAATACAAAATGTGCCTAAGTAACTATGGATGAGTATACCTGCGTGATCACATTATTCTAGTCGCGATCGTTCCGATGAACTTTGGCTGTTTAATGGTAATGCTTCAAACTACACCATTGTTGGCACATGAGCTGATTATATTATTGCTTACGGTTTATGACATGAGCTTTGTTTAAACCAGAGAATTAATGAATCATTTACAGCCATTCACGGCGCTCTTAGGAAACAATTTGCGCAACGATATCAATGGGACTAATTCGCTTCTTTAGTATTGTAATGATTCAAAATATTATGTCTTTCTTTCTTCTTAAATTTAATTTCGGGTTAAGTTTATACAATAACGCTCAAAAAGTGACGAAGTGTAAATTGTAGTTTCAAAAGGATTAAAAAATGGCAAAGAAAAAATAATACATATAAATTGGAATGAATAACCGCGAAGGCATCAGAAATTATAATACATATAAAGTTGCACCACTAGTGATTTACGTTAATTATTAGCAAAAAGGGATGTTTGAATTAACTTTATTTTACTATAAAAATACATACCTGTGTTTAAAATTATCCGATGTATGTCTTAAATTAATATAATATGATAATTTCTGATGCCTTCGCGGTTATTAACTTATTACACATTGGAATGAAACAACTATTAACGGATTTAACTCGCATATTTTTATTTTATATTTGTAAAGAATCCGAAACGTCAGCTAATAAAATAAAATAAAAATAGTTGTTTCATTCCAATGTAATATAATATGGATTTATTACTACAATTTTGAAGTAAACATCAAAGAAAAACATTTAACACTCTTCCTTTGGCGGCCGGTTAAAAAAAGAGAGCTTAGTTACGACTGACCAAATTGGACGCCATTTGTATTGTCGGCATCGCTGCGTAAACTATAATTTGTTAAATCCCTAACTAACACAAGACAAATTGGGCAAAATTTTCGGCTCATCCTAATTCCCTCTTACTAATTCAGTAAGCTCCAAAAATGTGCTCAATACAGTAAAAATCTATACTAATATTATAAAGCTGAAGAGTTTGTTTGTTTGTTTGAACGTGCTAATCTCAGGAACTACTGGTTCGAATTCAAAAATTCTTTTTTTGTTGGATGGACCATTTATTGAGGAAGGCTTTAGGCTATATAACATCACGCTGCGACCAATAGGAGCGAAGAAACAGTGGAAAATGTGTAAAAAACGGGGAAAATATGAAAGCCTTATGAAGAAGTGACAGTTAGAAGACTTTGACAGATCTTTGACGAAACAATCGGACGGGTAGGACGACGTCTGCCGGGGCCGGCTAGTACTAAATAAGCATACATGTTTTAAATGATACTTCAAATGCGGGGTACCTGTTACTAAACAATTTAACACTTTAAATGATATCTTTTATTTGATGCTTTACGATGCTAAAGTGTAAAAGTGGTCTTCATTTTTTAAAAGAGGAGGTACGGAACTCCAAAAAGGGCGAAACACCTGGTTATAAAGATTCGCTAATCAGCACGATGAACACAAGTAATTAATAATAGATAACTCGCTGATTTGTACGTAATTATTTTTACTTACAACGAGATCTCTCACGGCGATATGAGGTATATAGGTATTCATTTGGTTTTATGTTACCTAGGTTGGTTTATTTTTTGTTGATATAAAAAGCAAGAAGTAGTACGGATCGTTAAGTGTTTTTTACGCAATGCGCACAGATTTGTTTATAGCGTATTTTTTTTCTGTAGATAACATATTTAGTAAACAGAAGCATTGTGCATTGTGCGAATACTTTAATAACAACAACAAATAGTAGGTTTGTAAGCATTTGTGGAATTTTAACACATCAATATTTATAAGTATAAATATTTATAGGTACTTACAAATATTGATGAGACTATTTATATAACAATTCAATTCTATTGCAAGTGAACCCAAGGGACACTTTTATAAATCAATATCTACTATTGTCTCGAAAAAAAGGCACTGCGAAAACGAACATTCTAGAAACTCGTGGGTTAATTCTAAGGTCAATTCAAGAACGTTATTATATTCGAAAAACAATTTTTACATCATCATCATATGATTTGACCCTTAGACAAGTGGGTAGGTATCAATCGATATTAGGAACTGAAAGAAATTACATAAGCGAACGACAACGACAATTGACCACGGGACGTCTCATTCGCGTTTGTCATTTCTATACAATTTTGAATTCACTTCGTTCAGTTGGTATTATCGATTGACACTTATCTAGGGGCTGTTGACTAGAGGTACCTAGTTTTGGATGTTGTCTAGCCTGGATGTCATCATTAAGACCCTGAGTTGGCCCACAGCAAGGCCCACTCGGCCCACCCACCTTGTTTATTTTACCTAATAGCAATAAACCTGCGCCGATGAACATTATCAAGTGGGCGATATGACTATATCTCGTTACGACATATGTTTTGATTGGGTAAGCTTTGCAAGAATTGGCATGGATTCCTTTATTTAAAAAATATTTGTAAGCAAATTTTTGAAACACATATTTTTTTAATCTGTATGAATGCTTAGGTCGGTATGTGTGCACCAGTGTATCTATACTCTAAGGGCTTCTCTTAAGAACCTGTATTTACAATACATTCCGTTAACGGCCATGCGGTGAAAGTAAAAGGCTCCCGTTCCTACGTATAAATAAGTATAAGTAACCATAGTTTAACTAAGTATCGACGTCACTATTGTCTAAGAAATATGTTCTATTTTGCTTTGACTCGTGAGTGCTCTTAGTCCTAGAGCTAATGCAATGTACTTTGTGGTATTTGGATTAGCCGCTGAACTATGTACTGAACAGTGTGAAAAAATACAGTTGTTTTAATTATGTGTTTAGCTTGATCACGCATAATGAGTCATACTTTGTATATAAGTGCTATTTTCACCGCCAAGAGTAAAAGCTACGTAGCAATAACGCCTGGTTATTGCTTTAATAAGATAAGCTTACCCTTTGAGAAATGTTTTTTTTTATTTTATAAATAAATAATAATAAATAAATATCTTTGGACAATTCACACCAATTATCTAGTCCCATTTTAAGCAAAGCTTGTGTTTTGGGTACTAGACAACGGATAAATATACATAAATACATATAAGACATCCAAGACTCAGGTACAGATGCCAGTGCTCATCACATTGACATCTGCCCCTAGCGGGATTCAAACCCGCAACCTCCGGTTTCGTAGTCAGGGCCTCTGACCACCAGACCAACAGGCTTATCAAAACTTTTATAATAATTCATTAATCCAATTATTTAGTAAGAACTTAGGTTAACTTTGAGACCTCTGCACTTTTTTCTAGTTACTTTTAAAGTTTAGGTACTCAGCTTACCACAGAATGCCTATGAAAACATACAACAAAAAATAACTCACATTCTCAATTTGAAAAGCAATAGGAAGGTTACGTTTGTCACTACGTACTAGAAAGTATGTGAAAAATTAAGTTTCACTAGAAAGCTAGACAAGCGTTTGTACTGTAACCTGTATTGACAGATTCCAAAGTAATTGATGTTGTATGTATCAAATGGCTCTACTAATTGTGGCCATATACGGCGAATAGGAAAAATTATGGTACAGGATCAATACTAGCAATAAACTTGAATAATAAAATACTTAAGTACTTATACGTACTTACATGTAGTACAATACTTTATAGTAATTTATTTCATACCGCTCATAATGTTTTAAATTGAAGATTTTACTACCAGTAGGTAGGTATATAAAATATTTAAAATACTTACATAAGTACTTACAAATACAAGATAAAGAAAGTCAAAGTTTTTCAATGTAAATAATTAATATTATTTTATGTACTGTAGGTAATATGTAACGAAGTTATAAGGACTACTGTTCTTGCCCGTGACTTCGCTTGCGTATAATTAGTATTTCGAGTCTAAAGTCTGTTGTGTTTCCTTCTTTCCAATATCTTTCAAATACTTTCCAATCCTTAAGTACTAAGTCTTACTAGACATAGTATTTAAGGATTATTTATAGTTTTGTTAATATTTCGTTACGAAATATGAAATAAACCGTTGGTGGAGAGCGAACGGCGGAATTTTAATCTAAAAGTGTTACTAAGGAAACTCGATCATCGCTATTAACAAATATTTACGAACTATTTTAACCTTAGTATAAAATCATGGGTATTAAATTTGTTCATAAGTAAATTGACATACTACTAGAACCGGGAATTTTTATATGGGTAGGTACACTAGGTACCTTGTTAAAGATAGACAGGAAATTGGATAATACTTAAGTTAATATGCTTTACATATTTGTTCTGATAAATCATTATCCATGTTAGTTTCCTTATCAGTCAAAAACCTACATAGCAATATTCATTTTTGATTATCTTTTGTCATTGCCTTTTCCTAGATTTCCAATATCTATACGAGTAGGTATATTTAACAGGAGAAGCAAAGCTAATGACTGACATATTAACGCAGAGCCTAAACTATAAGGGTTAGAAACGTGAAATTTTTCACGGGGGTTGCTTTAATAAAATAGGGAAGCATTAATAAAGGATTTTTGAAAATGGGCTGACGTTTTCTTAAAAATCTTTTAAGAAGGAGAATTCTTTGAATAATCCCTGAGGGCTAAAACCGCGGATGCCTATCGTGCGCAGACGAAGTCGCGGCCGGAAGTTAGTTTTAAATAAAGTGATAGGAATGTGAGATTTAATAGTATCGTTTGAATTTCGACCTTTAGTTCGCATAGGTTAGAGAGAGTTCGTGAATGGCCAATAAGAATACTCACTAAGCGTCTGCGCACAAAATTATCAAAAGATCGAGCATTACCTATTTATTACGGTATTGTCAAAAAACTCTAACAATCGTGGTGAAATAACGTGTTTTTCATGTTTTTATACAACACCCAATTTGATAATATAACAACTCGTAAATCAGAAATAAAAAAAAAAAACTTTAAATTTTTAGGGGTTTGAAATTTATGACAATTTTACAAAGATAAAAGATCTACATACTGATATATGAATACTTTATGTATAACAGACGTCAAAAATTAATGAGACGTTGTTGATTTTGTTATTAGTTGTAAATTTAAAATTACGTTTACAATAAATTATTTAAAATCGTTATTGCTTGGGAAAAGGCATTGTTGTTAGCAATAAAGAAATCCAGTCATAAATAACAATAATTTTAGTACATTAAATACTACAAAAGAATTGACTTTTTCAATGACAGATGACGTGAGGCCATCATTATTTTTATTCCAATCAACCCCGTGACACAGCAAGTGCCTTCCGAGAAATCAAATAAATACCTACTGGTTTAAATTAAAAGAGTGATGCTTCACATTTTTCGGTTGCAATATTGAAAAAAAACTGCCATTGAAATGAAACAGGAAAAAAGTAAGTACCTAAGTATGTAGGTAGGTATAACATTCTGCTGTAAGTATTTACGATTATAAATCGAATCCTTCGTGTTCTGTTATTTACAAGCACACACAGTTGCTACCATTGAGATGGTAGGTAAAGTAATTAAATTTTCTTATCTTTTTTTTCTACATAAGAACCTTCACCTGATCATAACAAAACAACAATAAAAGAGTCAGTGAAATCAGTCCCCAGTCAATCCAGTGTATATCAAAAATAGATGTCAATGATAAATCAAGTGTGACAATAAAAATCAAAGCATTACTTACCAAAGACGGTGAGTCCATGGGCCCTGTAGTTCTTGACTTGGTCCGCCTGCGACTCTCGGCGTCAGAAGCTCTTAGTTCACTCTCTCGATCTGAAGAGTTGTATCTCTTCTCTTCTCTCCGCCCCTGATACTTTCGCTCTTCTCTTACGGTTCTTTCGTACCTGCTATAGCAATATTTTCAATTTAACACACTCTACTTCTTTTTATAATTATTATAAGATTTAAAGAAAAGTAACACACTCTAATTCTTTTCCTAATTAAAAGTTGGTAAAGATTTATGGAAAAGTGAGTATACTTGCCTTCTCTCTTGCCCTGTGTGATACTTCCTCTCAACATCGCTATCTCTGGTCTCCGAGGGTCGATAACGATCCAACTGCTCCCGTGACCCTCGTTGTCGACGGTCTATATCATACTTTCTCTCGACGTCACTGTCTTTTTGTTCTGAGATCCGATGCCTGTCTAAATGTTTTTTGGAGCCTTTATATTTTCTGTCGACATCACTATCCCTATATTCTGAAGGACGGTGTCTGTCAAGACGTTCCCTAGAGGAACGCATACGGCGCTCTTCTGGTTCATAATCGCGTTTTCTGACATCGATATCACTCGGCTCTGGGTCTGTGTACCTAATAAAAATATAATATATGTTTTAAGGAAGAGTTTTCGAATAATAAATACATTATAACAGTCTAAGTCAAGATTGTAGATATATAAAAGCAAAGCTTAATCCTTCATGATCTATTAATTTATTACCTTCTATAATCGGAGTCATCTCCGGCAAGATGTTCCGGGCTCTTGAGCACCCTGGTGCGCGTTTTGGGCTGGACTACCTCTTTCTCCTTCTTGCTCTTCTTTGAAGAGTCGCGAGAAAACAGCTGTTTCATCTGAAAATAACGCGTTTAATTTGATGTTAATTATTCAGTACCTAATTTATTTTCATAAGGCTCAAGTAAATGTTTATAAATTTTTAATAACAAATAGGTAATAGTTACCTTTTCAAGTCCAGAAAGTTTTTTGGTAACTTTCGGCGGTTTCGCACTGACTTTTTCATCATGCCTGCTTGGACTTTTGTCATACCTCTCTCCTCTTGGATCAAAATGAGATCCGTCATCAGCGCTTCGTTCTCTAGGAATATATTCCTTTCTATAACCATCACCAGATCGGAAATCTTCAAACCTTGCTATGTATTCACCGTTGGCATAGATCTGTTCACTGGGATAGTTATCTTCTGTGTGCCTTCTTTCACTTGCTAAGAAAAGAGAAGTATCGCGAACATCGTCATCACTTTCATGTCTACGTCTCGTTTTATGTATTTCGCCAGTGGAGTCTTTGCGGAAATCATTTTCAATACCCGAATCTACTAACCTATTATCGATATCGAATCGACGAGGAGATCTATCTTCACGATAATAGTCTCTACTATCCCCTGAATCGTGACGTTGAATTGAATAGTCTTCTTTGTAATATTTATCTTTATTTCTTACTCGACGCAGTGAGTTGTGATAAGATTCTGCTTGTTTAGAGTCATAGCGAAGGTTAGCATATTCGTCTTCACGTTCCTGAGCAATCTCCGGATTAGACGCATAATGACCTTTCCTTTTCCCAAATCCATCATCTTTCCTGTATTTTTGGCCTGTTTGAAGAGCATCATTACTAGAAGTCAATTGTTTTTTAATTTTATATTTCTGCTCCTTGTATTCATCGGCGGTAAGAACTGGTTTCCTAGCATTTAATTCTAAGCTTGGAGGTTCATATTCTGGCTCTGGCGGAAATCCGTTTTTATCTCCTGGAAGCCGTTTTTTAGGCTCCAACTTATCAATATATTCACGTCGGTCTAAATCATTTTTAGACACCTTATGAAAAGTTCTTGATTCAGTGTTATACTTAATTTTGTGGTTATCAGAATCATATTTATCGTAGTCTTCAGTTATGCTACTCTCAGCGAAACCATCTCTTTCCACTGTATGACGATAGTATTTAGCCGTCTCATTGACATATTTTTCTGTCGCTAGCCTTCTCTTCTCAGCTTCGTAGATTGGGTCATTTTGGACTAGATATTTTGTTATTGGTTCCTCGACGTTTCTTTCACGTTCAATCCTACGAGCGTTTAACCTGGATTCTAATAGTTGTCGACGATGACTTAGTTCGTTAAAATCTAAATCTAATTTGTTGTCAGTTTCTGTTGATTTTAATTTGGTATCCATGCCGTCAGCGCGACCTCTGGAGTTTTCAATGAAGTGCCTGGGTTTGTCGTCAGTTGCAGTATATTCGTTAGCATACGTTGGTTCGAGATCGTCGAAGCAGGTCAATTTATATTCCCTAAACCTAGGCCTTATCGGAGAATCAATAATTTTGTATATCTCTGAATTTTTATGATTTACGTTATCACTTGCTTTATAGTCATATTCGTTCATAGGGTTCTTAGAATATTTATATCTTTCTTCATATCCAAGACCCTCATCTTCATCCGAAAAGTGAGCATTTCTGTCTCTAGGTGGAGTAAAAGTTTTATGAACTGTTTGTTTGGTAACATTTTTCGACCTAGAATCCCCGAGATCCCGAACAACGTGAGCATATACTACTCCTTTGTCAGTCATTTTATTAACTGGTGAAGGCACCCTGTCAGGGCTTGTAGTTCTTACAAATAAATTGGGATCAGGACTGACGCTCGGTTTAGTATATGAAAATGGTTGATTTACGTTGGTACCGTTCGGCGGTACTATTAAATGTGTTTTGGGCGGTGGAGAGTGTTGATCCTCTTTAAGAATTCTTACTATTTGGTCAACAGTATGCCCTCTTGTCAATGGAGGCTTATCTGGGGGTTGTTGACTACTATGTATCATATCTTTATCGGCATAGATATTTTCCTCAATCTTTCTGATGCTATCTTTGATTCTGTCTTTAACTTCAATGGGATTCAATTCTTTAGATTTGCTATCGATTTCATCAACCAATAGTTTCTTTTTGATATTTGTATTTCGTTTAGGTGTTTCTTTTATTGAAGGTGATTTTTCTTTATCCTCATCAGAAGATTTAGCCCTCTTTGTTCTAGTTGGTGGCTTAGGTTCTTTATTTTCGGGTGTTTTGTATCTGGGAGGTTTTTCTATTGGATTAACTTTACTGCTTTCATTGGCTGAATACTGTTCATCAGATTTAATGCTATCTTTTTTAGTGACCTTTTGTTTTTGAAATAATTCAAGAGGAGATGTTTTCTTAAAATAGTCTTCTCGGGGAGAACTTTCTATTATCGGCGATAATTGATTTTTTTTGTTTCTTAACGACTTTAGAAACTCTTCAGTCTCACTTCCAGATCTCTTGCGGATGGGTTTAGGCTGCGTATTTAAGTTTGTATTAGACTTCAGGTCCGATACATCACTTTTACTTCTTTTGACTATTATTGTAGATGGTTTAGCAGCTACAACGACGGGTGCATCCGGGCTTTTAGCACGCTGAGCTCTTCTGAATAGTGTAGATAGAGACGTTCGTTCTTTCTTCTTCTTTGATCCTACATCACTGATAGATCTTTCAAGAGGAGATTTGTCTTTTCCTTCTGGAATATTATCATCGCTGTTTCTCCTAGTTGCCTTTTCTTCTTTTAATTTTCTTCTATGAGGTAAGGAGAAAAATTTTTCAGGAGGATTTTTTGCCGTGCAAGTTATGCTATCTGCCTGAGCAATAACTTTGTTGACTTCGTTTCTGATTTCCTCTTCTGAAAGGTGTGTGAAAGGTTCTTTTCTCAAAGGCGGTGTATCCGAGGCTCCCCGCGACTCGCGCGGTTTACCTGAAAGAAAAACCGAGCATTTTTAAATACAATCCGAGAAAGCAAATTGTTCATTATACCTTCTTTATTTGTAGTTTTAGTACCGTTAGGTACTAAAGTATTTATTTATAATTTAATCTAAACTTTGCCGACATGGAACCAGTATATGTAAATCTACTTCATACTAGAAAATTACATTAAGAAAATGATACGTCGTAAAATAAATAATTAATCCACTAATGAACTATGGATAATAAAAACTTAGTTTTAATAAAAAACCTGTTAAGGATATCCATTGAATTAGTAGATTAGTGAAGTTTGCATAAAATACATTAATCAGACTGTCAAATCTGGTGTTTTTGTGAGGGCCACATCCTTAATAGCTAGTTTTCGGAATGATTATGTACCTACCTATATGTTTGTTTATTTTGGTACACTAATCGAATGGTCGATCAGACAGTCATGCCTAAAATAAATACGTATTAAAATTCTTACTTTTTGCTAACGTTTTTGATTGGTAAAAGAGTTATATTGACACATGATTTTGTCGAGCAACAACCTCTGCAAGACCTTGCTTGATGTTCGGCCGTGTAATTAAGACTGGCTTGTATAGACGTTGTTTATTTTCAAACTGTCAAATCTTAAGTCGATTTCGATTCAAATTGCAATACAAAATCAGGTAGCTGCTCCTTTTAAGGGATGTGAAACATTTGGATGCTGCTGTTTTTTTCATTAATTAGGTACTTGAAAAAGAATACCTGTAGTAAGTCTTTGGTCACTATTTTTACGTTCGTATTAGATATTTACTTACTAGTACCTACATTCAGGTACATTTCAATAAAAACGTTTTAAGTATAAATTTTGAAATATTGTTTCACGTAGGTATACATTTGTTAAACGTAAAGTTTAAGATTTTCAACATCACATAAACACACGACCGATATTCACACTCGTTCGTTCTCAACTTGATCACCAAGAAATATTGCAAAAAATTTAAAAAGTCGTCACATCGTTACTCCTTGCGTCATCGGCGTGTGCGCACCTCTATTTATAACTTTCAGCAAGTTTCGGAAGGTTTTTATGGGTTTAAATCTCCCTTGCGTGCGTTTTCGGTAGTTTGGATGATTAAGTTACATTTTTGGGGTCAGGTAATAAAATTTGAATCAATGAAAAATTGAGAAACTACTAGGTACCTACTTTTAATAATTTCTGATGCCTTTGATTAGGTACACATTGGAATGATTTTTTTCATTCCTACTTCTTTTAATTATTTTTATATTATATAGGTACCTACTTGACATATAATATAGGTATAGTATGTAATAATAATTAGTAACCCTATGTATGTCAGTACTCAGCATGTAACATAATGATAGAATAAAGAATCTCCTTGCTTGTATTGATTGTAATAAGATTTTCCAAGTAAACATATTTTAAAACGAAACCTTTCCTTGGTTTGGAACCCTGTGGCCTGCATTCTTGGATTTCACTCTAACTTGGCAGATTATTTTCGGTCCATGAGTTAATAAGGATTCCGATTGAAATGCAACTTAAAAAACTTGCGATCCCATTCGCAGCTAATGAGCGGGTCACGTTTCGATCGGATCGATTTTCAAGATTTTTTGCAAATATCTTTTTTTAGATGTTACTTTGGGATATCAACAATGACAATATGAATAAAATTAATATTTAAAGACTATTGAAAATATATCAAAATAAATAAGAACTGCCCTAAAACAGTGATTGCTTTTGCACCAAAAAAACGTTTGTCCTAAACATTTTAATTGGCAAAGGAGAATCGATTTCAAACGATAACCATATCAAGACAAAAACAACCCGAACTGTTCTGGTCAATTCTAATGATCTAAACACTCTAAAATCGTCTCTATTAGAAGGGAATAGCGTATAACAAATGTATTGTAACCATACATAATCAATTTCCAGTAGCATCCGCTTCTTCTCGGAACTAAGTCGTTTTATTGATCGGTTAAATGCCAGTTATGTCAGAAGCTGCAACTAGCTAAATTGAATGTGAATTATATTAATTCTTAAAACCAGAAGCTTAGAAACTTTGAATGTTACGCATTGATAAACCTTTTTAAGAATCTTGAGAATAAACTCTATTTTATATGAAGTTTGGATGACGTATGAAACTATGTATTATTTATTTTGTGTGTAAACACTTTATTGTACGCAAAAAGTTATTTCAATGAAATATAGCAGTTCTATAAGAACAAGGGCGGATTCGGGGCGGCCCAAACGGATCTTCTGTGATTTGTTTTTCTTGGTCTTTTAAGTGATTTTGTTATTATCTTCTGTCATATTTTTGCAATTACTGAATGTGTGTTTAATCGATGGTTGTGGAGGATTATGGAGTACCTATACCGAGAAAATTAGATATCACGTAAGAAAAATGTATCTTCATACTTTAGTAATACTTAAGATATTTGTCAGATATTTTCATCGAGATCGAGAATGGCAGATGTTTTCTAGCGCGTCAAAATCCTTTTTTTTTTTTTTTTTTTTTTTTTTTTTGGAACTGAATACTGAAGCGCAGTTGGCCAGCTAATGGGCCTTCACTGCAAAACCGGACGGGTGGCGAGACTCCTGAAAGGAGACTCTTAAGCCTTTTGGGTTGGTTTAGGGTTTTTAGCCCTGACCGACCCGAGGGCCCCCCAAGGTGGGGGTCGCACCTCGGCTCGGGCCGTCAGGAGGTGTGTTGACACGACTATTATGTTGCAAGGGGACAGAAGGTCCCTGCGGATAAGTCCGACGCGCGCCGGGTGTATGTGGACGTCTTCGACCCCGCCGGCGGGGCCGCTGTAACACTATCGAGTATGCTAGGTGTGGGTGAGGCCGCATGCCGCGCGGCAGCTGCCTGTGTGTCGGTGTTCGGTTTGTGTCCGTGGGAGGGGGCGCGGCGGCCGCTATGGCGGCCGTGATCGAATCGGGCGGGTCGACAAAATCCTTATGTGCTAGCTTTAGGGATGATATGACGTTAAAGCTGGAGTGTACGGTTATACGGAACTTGTATATATTTATAGCCTTGTATGTAAATGATTCAGTAGCAATACAAGAACAACCATTGTTTCTTCCTAAAGAGGCCAATGATTAATATCGTAACTGTTCATACACCTACTCGATCCTGAATGACTTCACACACTTATTTGTCATTTACCGAACGTTCAATGACTGCATTCGGGACCTTTAGGGTTCCTTATTTGTCGTGAACCGTTTTTGCAGCTTTTCATATATATTGAGTAAGTAAATTGATTGCTATTATTAGAGTTTTTTTCTCTTTTTGTAGTTTTGAATAATTGGGTTCAACACACACCAATCTTAACGATCTACTGTAGGTACTATTGAAAATGGCCATTGATATATCACGGGAAACCACTTCTTCTAGATACCTATGTGCTTACTTAAAATTATTTTCTGTAGGTACCTACATGACATAATAGTTTTTTTAACTGTTTAAAAACTAATATTACTCTCTTCAGGTTTCATCTGCTGCTACTGTACCTATACAATAATCTTTTAAGTGCAATAAGTAGATTACTAACTTTACATACATACATCAAAGAACAGGATATTTTTTATTCCAGATAAATATAACGATCCAGTGGAATAATTGAAAGTATTTGTACTTAATTCCACATAACTAAAACGTGACCTAGCTAGTCCATACTAATATGATAAAGAGGAAAGGTTTGTTTGTTTTGATTAAATAGGCTCCAGAACGGCTGGACCGATTTCAAAAATTCTGTCATTGTCGGGAAGCTACACTATTCCCGAGTGGCATAGGCTATAAAAAAAAAGATGACGGGGCGGACAGCTAGTCCATAATATATTGGAACCCTTATTTAAACAGTACCTGTTGGTGCTTTTTTGCGCTTACGGGTGAGTGGCACGCGTGGGCGAGTCGTTACAACTCATCAAGTATTCTTTGTCGCGAATAGATTACAGAGCACATCCGTGTTCTGGACGTGTGAAGATGTGCTATCACTAGTGGTGTTACATTTTATATTTTAGGAGAGTATTCTATTTCGTTTTTGGAGTCTTATTTTACAATTGTTGGACGTCACTAGCGAAATTGATTTAGATTGCCCCGTTTAGCTACATCCCTGGTGACCAATGAAAAGCGAGAAAGAAAACGCTTGATAAGATGGAAACTTTTGCTTGCGATGTCGTGGAATTTATTATAACTTCTAGATAATACTATTATAATTTCTGATGCCTTCGCGGTCATTATACATTGGAATGAAACAACTATACTTAGTGGAAATTTAGACGGGCATTTGTTTTCAATTTAACTCGGTTGTATGTATTGTATAATGTCAAACTTTGTGTTGATAAATTTTGTGGTACACCGAGACAATCTAATTTAATTATCGTTGTTTAGCATACTTTTGTGAATCGATATTTGTATTTAAACTGTTACTCATGAATTTTCTTATGGTTTAGATATGAGATCATCACAAATCTATATTTTCATTAGGCAATACAAAAAAAGTGATAAGTAAAAATAAACTACATAGATTTATATATACCTATCTAATTTTAAATTGCTATAAGTACTTAAGTAGGGGAATGATTACATATCAGAATGGTGCCCCAATGACATAGACAAATTCTTCGAGCTTAAATATTAATCACCAATGTCAATAAAAACATGATTCTAGGCCAAAAACGGTAGATTTGACCGACGGCGCTTCAAAACCATACATGATTTGGTGAAAATGTGGAAGACATACAAAAACACACTAAGTAGTTTTGCTAGAAGTGGTGTAAACATATTTAGTAACGGTTTATAATACCAAAAGATCGCTGACGTTATGAGCACCTACTTAGCCAAAAAGGATTTGTGCTTACATTTAATTTCACATAACTTAGATAGACTAGATGGTAACTAATAGGTAGGTACGTAAATAAAAAAAATAAAATATACGCGTCGAATTGAGAGCCTCCTCCGTTTCTTTCGTCGGTTGAAAACAAGAACTTACTTGAATAAAACACTGTTTAAAAAGCCAATTTAAGTAGGTAACAAAATATGTTAAGTAACTAATATAATACTATGTATTGCAATACCAGACACTTCACAATATAATCAATTTATATAACGATAGGAACAATAGACACTATAATTTAGTAAATAATAATAGAAAAACAAGAATAAAAATATTTCTCACTAAGATAACATGTAGTTTCAGCTGAAGACTTAAAGATGGTACTGTTAAGATTACACGAGAGACACCTTGAAAATAATGTACTTATTTGTATACAAATAACACCTGAATAAATAGTAATGACACTGTCTGACGTCAGGTTTATCAATAAAATGTTAGTCTGGTAACAATTAAATGAGTCATATCATCGTAAAGCACTTTTATTTATCTAATTCATATACCTACATCCCTACTAATATTATAAATGCGAAAGTAACTCTGTCTGTCTATCTGTCTGTTACGCTTTCACGCTAAAACTACTGGACCGATTTAAATGAAATTTGGTACAAAGGAAGTCTATAGGCTGAGAAAGAACGTAGAAAGACTGCAAAAAAAGAGGAGGTCCACGCGGACTAAGTCGCGGGCAGAAGCTTGATATTTTGCATTAGGGTCTCTAATAATGAGCATTTAGAAGGGATTTTTCGATATTGATCTCCAAGGGGTTACCCTCAAAAGCAAGATGTGTATAAGAAAGTAAAACTTTTGGTCTTTAGGGTTACTTTTGATTGGATGATAATTTCGAGCAAAGGCGTTTTAAGCAATCCTTTTTAAATTACAGTGAGTCATATTATTGCCCAATATACAGATGCCCAGACGGATATATATGCGGAATGCTTCAGTGTAACCTTGCCACAGAATTATTTTTTTATGCACTCTCAAAACTTCCGTACTACGTATGCCCTTTCCAAACACAATGCAGTTTATTAACACTGGGTACCTACTTCGTTATAAGTAGGTAAAAACGAGAAAAGGTCATGCGTTAAGAATATTAAATTTATACTTATTAAAATATACACTTATATAAAAATGTCGTCAAAATAATTACTTTGATTGATGAATTGTTTTTTGATTTTAATTGACTCGAATCTGGCATTCTTAATAAATTGAATAATTCAGAAATGAAAGAAAAATTATATTTTATATGATGATTAAGTACATCATATAAGATATAATTTTTCTTTCATTAGATATGATTATAATGGATACTACCTAACCAAGATTGTTTTTTTTTGATGTGGCGTACTTACCTACACAGTCATAAGTTTATTAATGTGGTGATTCCCGATTTCTAGCAACATTATATAATTTTTCACAATTCGCATGACACTAACACGAGTTTATTTGTAGTATATTTAACACTTTCAAGGAGATAAACCGAATCAGTATCAAAAACTATATTAAAGAACACAATTCGTTTTTTCTGTTGGTCACTTTCTGTTGAAGTATAATATAGAACTGACTATGTCTTCTCTGATACATATTCAATATTGGAAGTGCTAAATAGACCTTGCAGCTTCGTTTAGGCGTTAGATACACTCATTAGTGGGCAGAGCCTTGGTCACTTCCGCTCTTGAACATCGCAAATAAAGATGGTTTTGGTTGAGTAAATAGACTATTGTAGATGAACGTAAATATACCAACGCACTAGTCACAGAATACTAGGTTCGCATCGCAGATCAAAATATATCTTTGCGCCTTAATTGATATCGTTGTTAGACTTAAACTTTTGACTTTTTGAGGAAACATTTCCTAGCTTGCTACTGATTCGTATACGACTGAAATTGACAGAACTACTTCTTAATAAAAAAATAAATAAAAGGAACTTTTACCTATCTATTTTATTAACAAACTTGTCTGTCTGCCTGTCTGTAATGATTGCAGGTCTATGATGCATAGACAAATACAAAGTCGACAACCTAACCGATGTATGACAGATCATCGCGAGAATGGATCGATATCGAAATGTCATCTAGACAATTTTATTCATCACTAGCTGACCCAGCGAACTTCGTACCGTGTATACATACAGTTTTTTTTCAAGTTATCTCACCTTTTAAACCTTCCCTGGAGTTCCACAAACATTTTTAAACTAAAATCAGCCAAATCGGGTCAGCCGTTCTCGAGTTTTAGTGAGACTAACGAATAGCAATTGATTTTTATATATATAGATAGGCTTGATGGTTGAACGATGAAAAAGTAATCCAAATCTATGCGCTAATCAAGTTTTCTCGCTAACAATAGCCGAAACACTGCAAAGGCATAATAAACGATAGTTGCAACCAATACGTAGTATTATAGTATTAAATCGGTGCAGAAACAATAAGGCATTGTCTGTTCGGAAAGCGAACCAGTTTCGAAGGTCAATGCGAAGAATTTGTTATGTGGGATGAATGTCATGAGCGGAAATATGATGGTTAGGGTTGGATGGGTCCCGTATATTGCCGATGAAAAAATATAGGAACCGTAACATTTCGAAACGACATCAAATAAAATAAAATACGCGAGCTAAATTTGTTACCTACAAGTAAATCTATATATAGAATTTTAGATGCTAAAATTTATTAGCATCTAAAAATCTATATATAGAATTTTAGATGCTAATAAATTTTAGCGTAAGCAATATTTCTTAAAAATCAAAACATACAGACGTAGTTTCTCATTATATCTACAACATATCCAAAAATTATAAAAATCTAACTATATTTACTGGGTGTAAAACGTTATCGCCTTTTGTATGAAAATTAACAGGTTCACAATCCTCTTAATTCCAATGTGCAATAACAGCGGAGGCATCAGAAATTATTATATGTAGGAATAATATCAAAATAACACGCTTTTTTACAGGAAATAGGCATAAGACCATTTTTAGATAGGGTCTGACGTATGATGCGATCTTCAGATGTTTATTAATAGGTACGAAGGTTCTTCAGCTACCGCCGGAACCCTTAAGCAAATATTTGCAACCTGTCGATTGTACGCACGAAGTAATCATAGGGACCATCTATTAATTGTCTTCACCCACGTGTTGAACTGTGGGCTTATGTAAGGAATGCGAAGGACACATACCAAATTATCAATAATAATCATACGAAAAAGGAAATCGTTGTAGGTATTAACAAGGTTTTACTTAGATGATTTATTGCATAAACTCACTGTATTACCCATAATAGAAGGGTAGGTATTTATTATTGTCATTGAATTATGGCTTGGATTTCTTAATTTGAATAAGATTATACTACTAACATCCTTTCTAAAATAATAAATATCTACATTTCTACATTTGTTAAGTGTTTGTAGTAAAAACGTTACATAATCTAAAGACAGATGGTTATTGAAAATATTAGTTACATAATTTTAATAACAATGGTCGTCTATAATTTGCGATGCTTTCGCGAGAACAGAAACCTATTGGATGGATAATAAATTTGATGACTCCTAAAAAGATAGAAAACTCACTAACGTAATATTCTATAGGTTAATTTTTTTAATAACAACTTACTGATGAGAAAATATCATAAAATGATCACGTTGTTGATCAAGTGAACTTATTCATTAATACGTTAAAGATTGGTTGTTGATTGTAAAATTTGTCCTTGACAGACTTTTGTGTAGGTATAAAAATATAATTCTCGTTGAATAATTTCACATGTACCTTTGTAGTAAATGGATTTTAAATTATTTATGCGTTGATGTTTAAAATATCAACATTGCGGTAAATAATATAGGTACATATAAATCAAAATTATTATGCACTATGAGCGTCCTAAGTGCAGTAAATAATACGTTTCATTGACCCAAAATCTGATGCCAAAATTCGATTCTACCATTGATTAATTGAAAAGGAGCTTAAAGATTGCAATCCGATTGATTACCATAATAAAAGTGGTTAATAACTTGGATCTGAGCAAGGCTTTCGACACCGTTGACCACATATGGCGCTCCAGTACAGGTCATTGCCGATTCAAGTCTGTTGGTGTGAGTGTTGGACCGTCATCTTGGACGTTTTTGGTCATGTCTGAGTAACGAAAGATTTTGATCTAAACGCCCCCATATGTTACTGCAAGAGTGCCGCAGGGTGCAACGTTGGGACTGCTACTTTAAAATATATGTTATAATTTATTTTTATAAATTTCTAAGTAAGTAATTATGTTTTATTAAACTTGCAATTTTTATAATTTTGTAAGAAAGGTTTTCCCCAAAAAATTATCATTTTGATATAAAATGCATTTATTTTATAAATATACTTAAGTAATTCTAATTTGGGTCAAAACATAGTATACGTATCGTTACACAAATACATATAGAAGTTTAAGTAACAGATTAATGAGTAATTACAGTTTAGTTACTGTATCAGCACTATTATGAAAAAATAAGTATATGACAAGAACCTTATACTCACCAAAAGACTATTGATGTAAGAATGTACTGTCAGTTCAATGACCTTAGGACTGTCATATAACTACGCTGCAACTTATCTATTCGAATATTTATCGACTAATTAGATCAATCTATCATTGTAAGTATGCAACCGCTATGAAGTAAAGAGAGCATGTGTCTGAACGTAACCACACCTACCCCTTATGCAATGATTTAGTTAGCTTCCTATCAATATTATTAAGGTTATTATACGATCAGAAAAAGAAATAGACTAACAACCTAATCAAATGAATACTGAAAGGTAATTAAGAATACGCAATACGAGAAGTCCCTTAATTTATTAGGCTATTCCTAAAAAAAAAATAGGGATTGCATGAATATTTTCTGAAACATTTTTTATACATATTCAAATATATTATACCAACATCGTAAATCAATATTTCCTAACATATGTGGTACCTATAACTTGCCTAAGCTTGCGCTCTTATTTGGACACAAACGCAAAAGCCTCAGTAAGATTCATCTGCAACGTCGTTGAAAGCCTAGGGGCGTAGACAAGGTGCCAACGTTCAACGTTAACGTTAAACGAAACGACCAAAATGTATGGGATTTGACACCCGCGAACGTTTGTGACGTACGTGACAGTCGTTCGCGGATGTCAAATCCCATACATTTTGGTGCCAAGACTGCCAACGTTCAGCGTTAACGTAGAACGTTAGCACCTTGTCAAGGGGCCCTAGACAAGTGCCCAACGTTCAACGTTAACGTTAAACGTTAGCACCAAAATGTATGGCAGTATGGGATTTGACATCCGCGAACGACTGTCACGTACGTCACAAATGTCAAATCCCATACATTTTGGTGCTAACGTTTAACGTTAATGTTGAACGTTGGGCACTTGTCTAGCCCCCTAGGTCCCCTATTCTGTATCCGTATCTTTAGTAACCACAGGGTGCGTCAAAGTTAGCCGTGGATGACATAACCGTATCATTCTGTCTGAGTCGCTTTGTGACATGCACCGCTCGCGGGCAAAGATCGCTAGTTGATATTTCGCTTGGCTTTTCTTGTAGGTCGGGTCAGGTCACCCCTTTTAAGTTTGACGTGGTTACTTGAATGTATACTTCTATTGTGTTTTTTTAATAATTTAAGTATTTTCTATCTGCTTATACCTACTTCACATGTTAAAAAAGAAAGAATTGGATGATTGAACGCAAATTCCTCCATGAAGGCTGTAAAAAGTGAAATAGGTACTCTGCATGTTGAAAAACATATGAATCCTAGCCGACGCAGAGAAAGTGGGCAAGCATCTAAAGCTGACACTATATCAAAGCTCATATGAAACACCAATCGAAGCATACCTTACCTAGGACGTACCTAATTTACTCGGTAGTAACTTTGTTATTACTTCGGTAATTTAATCTTTACATAAATAATTTGATATCAGCTATCAGCAAGTCACAAAATATTAACAAGTTGCCGTCTTCTAGATGTTATCTTACACAGACGCGCAAAAAAGCGTCAAAACTGATCGGTGGCTGATAGGTCGTGTCTCAGTAGGTTCCTGAGTAATTTGTATTGGACCTGTCATTGGTGTTTGACATTTGTAACCTTGGCTTTTTCCTCTTTTTTACTTTGTTATTGTTGGAAGATGACGTTTTATTCATCAGATTTTAATTAGTTACGTATTTAAGTACATAATTATAAATGTTCAATTCATCTAAGATATTTTTTATAAGTAATGTATTAATTTTAATAGAGACGATGCTCTCAATAAGTTTCAGTGCCCCTGAAAAGGCGGAAATGATAACGGAACCCACGCTATACAGAAGATATATTGTATTGTTTTTTTTCGTATCGCAGTAAGTCATTGTCTAGATTTTTTCATCAACAATTGGGTGTTTGTATTTATCAGTCTTTTTAGTATTGACAAATTCTGCGTCGCGGTTAAACCGGTTCGGAACAATAAATGAGTCTAAATCATTTATTTAAAAAAACACAGAGCTTACTTTTTTATTAAGTTTGACAAACCAAAGGTTAGTTGTGTAAGGCTTGATGCTTTACAAAAAAATCGTTAGAAGAATTTTCAGACGTAGGTAGTACTTAATGTTACCAGAAGCAAAAAATTAATTAAAGTGATTACCTAATATAAACCTTTCATTTTTTCATAACATATAGTTTTTGATAAAAAAAAAAACCTACTAATAAAACGTAATGTCTACATTAAGTAAGTATATTAATTAAATTTGAAAGTGATATGAATGAATTAAACCTTTATAATTTCATAACAAAAAAACAAAGTAGTGTTTATAGCATTTCCTGGTAACACTATCGTAATTCCAAATTGCATCGTGCACAGCGGCCTTGCAATAATCGGATCCGTCTTTAACAATACTATTGTTGTGTTATCTTTCAGATCATGTACCATTACTGCTCTAATTTGTGTTATCCGCAATTAATCCGAGAAATCGACCAATAGTGTAAACAGTAGGCGACATTGAAATGTCACTTTTAAATATTACAACAGTTTTTGATTTTTATCATCAAGAGATCTATATTAGATATTTTTGAGAATGGCTCTACTACGACTGAATGACAAAATCCGGTAACAAACTAAAGCATTGTATAAAGACTTTATTTAGTATATCGATGATTTTATCTAACTACTTAAGCTTTAAAATTTATAGATGGCGCTGAAGCGACAATTTTCTTGGACACAAAATAGTACAAAGGCAGAATATAGTAATAGCAAATTATGTCGACTCAATCAATGATACCCATAGTGGAAATGAAATGAGCACAGTGGCGCGCGTATAGGCATATATACTTAGGTATAGGTGTTATATATATAGGTATTTATAGGTGCGTTCATGTCCCACTGGGGCCTAGAACTAGATGTTTCTAATCTTGTTTTGGCACAATTATCCTTATTACTTTAGCACAATAATTGTTTAATATCTTAAATTTAAGACTTGGAGTAAAATGTTCTTTGAAATTTCTTCTCACTCATTTTTTTGACAGTTGAATTCTAATGTAATCATGTATTTTTTAAGATTATAGTTTATTTACATAAGCACAATAATTTTTTTCTTGTTGATTAGTTGTCTTCTTTTCCCTCATGCTCTAAGTACCATCGTATTATAACATAGAAAGACGATATTATGTTACGCACATAGATTATTATTTAATAGTGCCATAAAGTGTTAGAATTTTTAGAGTAAATATTAGATGCCTACCATCATACGTTAATTGAAAATTAGTGTGTTAACATCAATTTAACCTTTGACAACTGATATCTAGTTCATACGAAGTTCGTCATCGATACTGAAAAGTATATACTTAATGATAAAATTACGACACTGAATGGTAGTTTCCCTATTTAAACATTTCAGTATCGGTATCCGAAATTGTTTCGTATACTAGACGGTTCAGAGATCAAAAATTAAACACTCTTTTTTAATTGAACAGATGTGAGCGAGAAGGTTAATTATTACGACAGACATTAGAAGAGTCCGTCCGAAACTCACCGAATCGCTTCACGTGTACGTCACGGTTAAATGAAACCGTTCTTTTCGGTTCCTTCGTTTCGGTTTCGGTTTTTGTTGTCGCTATGTTATCGCCATCTTCGGTTTTGTCTGTATTGTTACCAGTTTCATCGGTCATTGGTTATCGGTACCCCTAATAGGGTTTTATCGGTTTTTTGGTAACTGTCAACTCGGTGATTTTCTTTTTGGTATCATCGGTTTTATCTGGAAAAATGGTCGACTGATTTCAGTTTCAGTCAAGCTCTTGTCAAACAAATTGTGTTATACATTGGCCCGCTATTTAACCCGTTAATGCTTACCTATCTCGTTGCTTTAACTTTTAACTTCGTTATCATTTTAATACAGACTAAATATAGAGGAGTAGGTACCGTCGTAAATAAATTTAGTCTTCTCTTTCTTTGTTAATTCTTAATCTAAACAAATCACTATCGTTAAATCAATTTCTTAACAAGCGTTTTAAATATTTTACATCGACCATTATTTTATGTGCGAGGAACTGTAGGAACCTGTATATCTTTCTTTTTCTATGTAATAGGAATGCTAAGTAAGTACATAATAATTTAACCTACCTTGCTAAATATTTGGCGTCATCAGTCCAATGTTACACAAAATTCGTCACTTCACTGTCACATAACCGCATCTTGCGTAGTTCTGAAACGAAGAAAAACAACTTATTAAAGAAATACTAGTTATCACAAAGTTATACTGTATCTTATAATATGTCTGAAGTTTAATGAATTATAAATAACTGGTCAAATAAAATTCCGAGATAAACTTCATGGCTTGGATCCCGCTTTAAAACCTTGATGATAGGTCATATAGGTACAAAACGTAAATATTTTAGCCAAATATTGAAGATTAGATAATGATCTAAATCGTGATGGAGATGTCCAAAGTTAAATTCGTCGGGTCATCAAATATTTCGAAATGGCCGCGGTTAGAATTTCGTGAAATATCGAAACACGTGTCGAAAGAGTAAGTGCTCTTAATTTGAGTGATTTTTATAAATTCGTGGGAATTTGTTAGGACTCGATTATTTTCATTAAAATATTTGAGTTATAAATTAAATTAATACTATTCTATTGCAAGTCTAGTGTTGACCATAAATAAAAGCAATTTAGGTTTCATTTCGTGAAATTTTAAATGTCACAAATATAAAATATGTTATTTGGAATCTCTTCAGCCGTTTTTGCGTAAATTGTATACAGACTGAAGCTACAATTTATATAAGGTTACCTACAGAGGTAACCTGCTATAAATTATAGCTTCAATGCAATTTGAATTTACACGAAAAAATGTAGAATGATCGTATTCACGATTTGCGTTTATGGATTAATAGCTCAATTAGATTTCATTCTAACAGTAACACTAAACATTTACTTCACCTTTCTTTAACAAATACCAAACAGGCTCACAATCTACATGTTAATATATAATACATTATTTCTCAATAGTCATTCTGAAGTAGTAAGAAGCTCAACGGCTGGCAATAGCTTTTAGCCTCCGTTTTATTGATGTCAATCATTACGTAATATTGAAGTGTAGGCGATTTCAAGATCATGTGCAGCTTTACATCATGACACTCGTAATTGATGTATTTTTGACAATTTGTTCGATAATCATTATACACAAATACAGTGTAAATATTGTGTACTTATTACACACTACAAACATTGTCGGGTTAAGGTGATGTGCTTGGACGTTTTCGTATGTTTATTGAGTTGTTGAAATATAGGTCCGTGGTTGATTTTCAATGATTTTCCTTTAGTATCGAACTTTGTGTCAAGAATACTTACATTCTTATATGAAATGAAATTATTTAGGAAGTCATCAAGTAAACAGTGTGAGCTGTGTATGATCTGAAAATTTTCATATACTCACGGGCGGAATTAGTTACAAAAATATAGAATTAAACCTTATTATAAGTGTATAATAACATTTAATTAGGTATTGTACTTATCCACTTTGTTACTGACACGTAATTAAATACTTTATATCTTACTAGCTTCTGCCCGCGACTTCGTCCGCGTGGAACTCCTCCTTTTTTGAAGTCGGTTAAAAAGTAGCCTATGTTCTTTCTCGGGCTCCAGACTTTCTTTGTACCAAATTTCATTTAAATCGGTCCAGTAGTTTTAGCGTGAAAGCGTAACAGACAGACAGACAGACATACAGAGTTACTTTCGCATTTATAATATTAGTTAGGATAATAATTAAGATGAAAATATATTAATTGCTTTGTAAAGAAAGGTAATTCATAATAATATAGTCCTTAACAAAATGAAATTGCGACAGTCCCCTACCGGTCAATCTACTTGCTTACATAACACGCACAGCTGTGGTAACTAATGGTCCTCAACAATACAAGAATACAAAACTTGTAAACATGATATTGCAGAGTCGTAAAAAGTGCATCGCACGTATGCAGCTTAACCGGGATATCTGCTGAACCAAATTGACCGTAATTGGTCAAACATCAAATCAACTACTTAGTAATGGAATGATTCAACTTTGTTATGTAAGTTTTTTTTGTGTTAACTAATTCTAAGTAAACTAATGTGGCGGATTTTTGGGTATCTAATCCCTACTAATATTATAAATGCGAAAGTAACTCTGTCTGTCTGTCTGTCTGTCTGTTACGCTGTCACGCTAAAACTACTGGACCGATTTAAATGAAATTTGGTACAAAGAAAGTCTGGAGCCTGAGAAAGGACATAGGCTATTTTTTAACCGACTGCAAAAAAGGAGGACTTCCATGCGGACGAAGTCGCGGGCAGAAGCTAGTTGATAATATCTTAATAATGTATGATGCCTTCGCGGTTAATACTATTGAGGTATAATTTTATGTTAGGCTGAATGTATATTTCAGTCCTAGTCTTTGAAGTTTATAAGGTTTTTTAGTTCTGTTATTATACGCGCTACTAGCGCCAGTTGATTTGAAATAACGTCAGGTCGGAATGTGTTGTGATTAAAATACCTATTCATTAAATGTTATGTTCTAGTACAGAAGTCTTGCTATTACAATAAAGTTAATAATTACACATTGGAATGAAACAACTAGCTATATAACGGATTTAATTCGCGTATTTTAATTTATTTGCTGACGTTTTGAAAAATTTACACACATTTACACGACTAGCACAACTGAGCTGAGTTTAGTCTGACGGTGAATCGTCTGTGTTACAAACTTACAATTCTACCTATTGCTTCCAAGTAATATATAGGTACAATAATAATATGTTGGACAAAATTTTACATACCTAATAAGAAAGATAACGCAGATTACTTGACTCGTCCTTCAAAATGATTATGAAAATATTTATTTTTCGTAATAATGTTTTTATCACTTAATAAAAATTTTAAGTTCATGAGACATTAGGGTAAGTATTGTGCCTACATAGCGCGTACATTATCTGTATTTCTTTTATCTGTTGACCTTTACAAATGGTCAGTTTTGACATTTAGCGGCTTCCTGCCAACTTACACATTCTAATGAACACGTAATGATTTGCCCATATGACAACATGTGCAGACGTATATGGAGTATTGCCACATATTGCTACAATGTGCTGCTGGTTAGGGATCCGTACAAAAATGGTACACCCATATGTAGGTATGTCTGTGACCCAAGGACTAACTTTTCGATACAAGGGCTACTTTCGGAGGGTAAATTAGCAGGATTTCAAATGAAATTGTTTATTTATTATTATTAGGTATTGTTTAAAATCTACTTATGTTAGTGTAATCCTACCTTTCCTAGATCGAGTTTATTTATTTCTTTGTTATTTTTTCACGTTTAAACCGCTAAATATTTGCTGAACTTCATGAATTTTGGTACTTATATAAATATACATCCCTCGCATTAGAGACCACGGGAAGAAGGAAGTTGAGCTAGCCTTGTAATCGTTATCTCGACTATGGTCTAACTAATATAGCCTCAGAAGCTTTGCTTACTTTTCTAAGCTTTAAATAGAAAATTAAACTGGGTAAAGAAATAACGAACAATGCTTTGCTGCATTAAAAACGCAATACGTGCATTTATATAATTTACTGCACTTTCTGTTAACAGTCCTCACAATTTTGTTGTAATCTTCTATTATATAAAAATAAGTCGCGTTTTCCTTCCTGACGCTATAACTCCAGAACGCACAAACCGATTCGGCTAATTTTGGGCTTGAATTATTCGTGGAAGTTCAGGGAAGGTTCGTAAGTAGAGAACATTTATAAAAAAAATTGAAAAAGTGTAAAATCAACATCTTTCTATACTCACATATACAAAGTGATTGACGGTAAGTACAGAAGACTGACAGATCTTTGACGAAACAATCGGACGGGCAGAACGACGTCTGCCGAGGCCGCTAGTATCACTATGGTTAATCACTATAACATTACAACTACCACAGCTCCAAACAAGGTAGGTTTGTAGTTAAATTAAGCGACCCACGCGTGACGTCATCGGATTGACGGTGGCGTGACGTCATTCAGCAGATTGCCATCGCCTTTTAGAGTGTCGTTGCGGTGTGCAAATATGCAAATTGGTAAACCTAGAATAACGTTGGTTGCTATTAAACTAGATTTTATAGAGTTGGTGACCGCGGGTCACTCATTTCGTATGTAACGAAACTATGTTCTGGTCATTTCCTATTGAATTTGATAAGCTTATTAACCTAGCTAGGTTTCACAATAATTTTTGGTGCCTTTGAGGATATTACACATTGGAATGAAACCACTAACGGATTTAACTAGCGTATTTTAGTTGCTAACTTTTCGACAACTTTACAGTTCCCATATTCGTAGCACGACTGAATAAAGTAATTTTAAGTTTCACAATTTCAAGCTGCACTACACAAGGTATGTAAATATAATCCTTTTTTAGTAATAACTGCATAACATTAAAGTTTTAAATTAAAATATTAAACTGGCACCATAAACAAAATCTATTTTCAAAGATCGCTGTCCCGCCATGCTTTATGTATACTCATAATTAAAAGTGTTAATAATTTCTATTATTTTATGAGCGCCGCGGGCGCACGTTACTTAGCGCCAGATAACGCTGGGAGATTACATTTTTAAAAGTGGTTCGGTCTTGGTACAGTCCTCGAGTCAAGTGCATTGTTAATTCAAAGTTCATCGTTGTTTTTTCACTAACTTTTTTCAAAATATAATACAACTAGCAGCCCTAATTTTTTCAAAATATATATAGACGGGTCACTCTGGAATAGTGTAGCTTCCCAACAGTGAAAATTATTTTTCAAATCGGTCTAGTTATTTTGAAGCCTATTAAATACAAATAAACAAATATTTCCTCTTTATTATATTAGTGTATATAGGTAATTAATTTTAATAGGTACTATAAAATATAACAAACAATTGTATTATTTTATGTGTTGCTTTTGTTAATCAGAAGCGATGATTTATAGTTTATACTCAGTTAGAAAACATGAAACAATGAGTACTTACCTAAGATAAATAAAATATGGCATAAATACGAATAACGTAGGTACTTACATAAAGTAGTAATTTTCTGAATAAATTACACGCTCTTAGCTCTTCGCTTACAATAAAAACATAAGTAAATTAGGACATACGCGTACATCAAAATATAAAATAGGGACCTAATCAAACATTTACCTCTTGGCCCCAAGCACTTGTTTTTAAAGGACATACCTTGCATTTTAATAATCTGTTCAAACACTTGTGTTGTAAACTGTACATATATGCAAGTGCAAGATAATCTGCTTGAGTTACAACTTCTTGGACACATTTTTAATTTAATCCGCTACCACTTTTTAACATCGTAAATTCTCGTGCTGAACGTTTATTATGTTATGGACAACGGCTATGCACAGTAATTGCCAAATCATTCTGTTGATTCCCTTAATGGTTGATTTTTAATATTTAAATGAGTATTCGTCTTTGGCATAGGTCGTTAGTTTTCATATTTTATATATATTAGCTTCTGCCCGCGACTTCGTCCGCGTGGAACTCCTCCTTATTTGCAGTTGGTTAAGAAGTAGCCTATATCCTTTCTCAGGCTCCAGCCCATCTTCGTACCAAATTTCATTTAAATCGGTCCAGTAGTTTTCGCGTGCAAGCGTAACAGACAGACAGGCAGAGTTACTTTTGCATTTATAATATTAGTAGGGATATGGGTGATTCTATAAGCGTTTTATCCGTCGACTTGTCACTTAACCATTCATTGTACTTAGGAATTAACCACAGTAAGATATTAATTCTGACAACATATTATGCGAGCACAGTAGGTATCGTACATTTAAAGCTGTATTTTTTTCAATATTTAGAACTACTGTGACTAACGGTGATTCAAACGTCCGGCCCGTGGTACCCATATTCGACTAAACTTAACCAATCTTATTAACATCCTAGAAAAAGAAGTCTCCGCGACCATGTGATATAAAACGGCAAGTAAACGAATGTAGCCCTGTTCTTTTACGGGGCGGCAAGGACAAATAATTCGGTCAGCTCAGCCTTATAGGGCTCCACGAGTCTCTGACTTATACTTCACTTGATGAATTAAGAGGATTGTGAACCTGTTAATTTTCATACAAAAGGCGATAACGTTTTACACCCAGTAAATATAGTTAGATTTTTATAATTTTTGGATATGTTGTAGATATAATGAGAAACTACGTCTGTACGTTTTGATTTTTAAGAAATATTGCTTACGCTAGATCTAAATATAGATTTTTAGATCTATATATAGATTTTTAGATGCTAATAAATTTTAGCGTAAGCTATATTTCTTAAAAATCAAAACGTACAGACGTAGTTTCTCATTATATCTACAACATATCCAAAAATTATAAAAATCTAACTATATTTACTGGGTGTAAAACGTTATCGCCTTTTGTATGAAAATTAACAGGTTCACAATCCTCTTAATAGAAAAAGAAAAAGTGCGTAAAAGGAATGACTAAAAACAAACGCACGATTGCGACATAGGTACCTACACCTACTGTTTTTTATCGAACTGAATGCTGAAACGCAGTTGTCCAGCTGGCGGGCGTTCACTGCAAAACCGAACGAGTGGCTACCCTCCAAAGCCAGTATTTTGTTTTCAGGGTTTTTAGCGCTGACCGAGCCGAGGGCCCTCCAGATAGTAGAGATCGCACCTCGGCTCGGGTCGTCAGGAGCAAGGGCGTGCACTCCATATAGGCACATCGGTATAAATGTATGGAGTGCCTACCCTGACGCGGTACATGCGCGACCCTCACTGCACGCGCCTGGACTCAGGAGGTTGTGTTAACACGATTATGTTGGGGGACAGAAGCTTCCTGCGGATAGTTCCGACTTACTGCAGTATTTTGCTGAATATTATACGAGCATAATTCCATCTCATTATAGTACTGTGTGGATTTGAGACATGATTTGGTTCAAATTCTTTTATACATTTCCAAAATGAGTCCAGACTCGTGCTGAATTCACATTGCAAATGTTTCTTAATCAATACCTACCTCATCGTGGCTGGTGAACTACCTATCAGGTATAATTATTTCTTGCATGATAAAATATTGTGTAAATATCCTGTTTCTTTGGCAAAAATTCTGCCACATTGTTACGAAATTCAGCTAACGAGTTTTTTCGATTCGTCGTATTTGTCATGAATTATTGCCAAACAAAGAGGGCTACTTTTTAAAATTCTGTGGCCGTGCGCCATCATACAAAAATATTGGCAAAGACTGGTACCTATAATATTCATTTTTGGTACATACATTATGTAGGTATTATGAATTAGTTTCCCATATTAATACTGACCTTAATACTCCTTTAAAATTGTCAGTTTATGAACGTGTTTCGGAACTTCGGTACATAAAATTTATATCTCTGTATTTTGTACATAGGTACACTCAGCAGGTACAAAAAGAACGTAAAATACGAACACTAAGAAAAAACCGTTAGGACATTCAAATCTCGATTCATTCTTAGTCCTGGTGATCGGTTAAAAGATAAAAGACATTATTACCTGCACTGCATATAAAACACCACTGTAGAACGAAAAGTATTTTATCTAGAAAATTTTAAACATTTTAAATTAATGTGTATCCAAGAATCTTTTATCAAAATCTTGACAAACATTGATACATTTAAATGAGTAGGTATTGAAGATTTTTTTTATACCTACATTACAAACGGTTCCCTTATAGCCTTATAGGTAAATCGTATTTGTTAAATAATATAATTAATATTATGTTGTTCAAGCTGTTTCAAAATTAAGCCAGCTTAATGAAATAAAAAGAAATCAGCTAGCATTTAAGTATCACAACAATGTAAAAACCACAATGAATAAGAACTACCTTGTAGCAACCCACAAAGAAAATATGCATAAAATGGTGGATTTCCCAAAATGGCGGCACAAGGTCCGTGAGCACCCGGGACACACTCACCTTGATGTGAGAGAGGTCAAGCGACAAAAGTTTATTGCCAAATATGTTAATCGTCATATATTTCATGTAAAAAGTTAAATTCGAAATGAAAGACCTTAGAGTTGTTAATTGCTCCGATTTAATAAAACCTTTAGGTATAATTGCAAAAATCTTTCAAATTTCTTATTTCGACTGTTACATATTTCCGAATTTTTAAGAGAGAACTTTTTCTTCTACTTCTCGTAAAGCCAGCTCACAAAAAGTAGTTATTTAGGTAATTGAAAATAACCTTTAAAGATAATAGAGAAGTTGCAATTCTTCGACATGCTAACCGGTTCGTCTGTTTGTGGAAACTATTTCACTCTCATTATTTCACAAATAATTATCTTCAACATACACATAATTTTTACAAAGCAAAGATTATTTAATATACTTACCTAGTTATAACTAGGTACATTTAAATCATTACACGCCTTGTGTGGCATTTTTCTACGTGAATACATGTGGTCTTTTCATTTCAGTTTAAAAATTATTTCTATATATATAATATTCTGTAATTAGTCAATTCTAATACATACACATAATAATGGCTGAAGAGTTTTTTGCAGCGTTTTTTTTTGGAAGTGCCATTATTTTTAGAAGTGCTAGAAAGTGTAGAACTGTCTCTTACACATCATTATTTTGATTTCCGCAAACTTAAGAGATCTTTCCGTCTTCTATCCTATGTTCTTCTGCGGGACACCCAGCTATTTAGGTATATATCAAATTTTATTGCGGATCAGCGGTTTAAGCGTAAAAAAGACAAAATTACTTTTGCATTTATAATAATTATTTGTAAGGATATAATAAGCGATAAAGAATGCAATTATTACTAATTATTTTACGACAGTATCTGTCATTGTAGATAAAGTCAAGGAGAACTGGTCTGCACTATGCTCAGTTGTGAATGAATGGATAACTAATTCTTATTAGCGCATTTATTTTCATAAGTTATTTATAAGCAGAATAAGCTTTATTCTGTAACAACTATTATTTACATTGAAAACAACCAAACACATAATGGTGCGACGACATACAATACCTCAAGGCATAATGTTTGCCTTCTGTACATATATCTGTTAAAGTGCAATAAAGCATAAATAAATAGGTAGGTATGGAGGTTTATCTTGAACATCAATACTTCTTAGTATACGTCGACACATCCGTTATCGTTCGTTCATACGTTTCATGTCGATTTCTAATGCCAGTCACTTGCCAGTCATGATGAATAGACTTGGTGATGTACCTACATGCTTATAAGTAAATGGGGTAATTTTTCAGGCGTGTATACCAACCTACTCGGTTCCATAAAATTTACCCCATTGTTTTCTTCACGATGGAAATCGGGAAAATATCAAAACATGATGACAGTTCCATATTATTGAAAGAGAAGATGAATCAAATTTTCTAAGATGTCACCATGCAGTATTTAATGTTTTTTCGTGTACTCTACTCACTGACCATAGCGTAATATTCGACCCAACACATGGCATGCCCTATTCGGTGGTTTTACAATTTTTTAATAATAATTTCATTCGGCTACTCAATTCAAATGATATTCGGCCGCAACATGCAACGAAATGATTGTCGTCACGCGATCATTCCCGGATTATTCTTTCGTGGAAAAAACGAAATGGCATTAACAAACAAATTAAGGCTTATTTGCCATCTTATTTGCAAGAGAATTCCTAATAACACGAACATTTTCTCAAGTTCCATTCGAATTCTAGCGTAGATTTTCACGATTAAATCACGACGCAGTGCATGCCTACTGTATTATAATATTATGTAATACTTATATGACAGTTTCTATAGAATACTATTTTAAATAAGTAGGGGTAAGAGCATGTGTCTCTTCTACAATATGTATGTTGCATTTGTTAACGCAATATATTGAAATAAAAATATGTATGCGCATGAAAGAAATGAAAAAACATGAACTAACGCGGCTAGTTTTCGTTAGCTTATGTCAATTTCTTACATTTATTCATTTTTTAGTCGAATGTGACCCCATCTAACTCCCCTGATTTTGTAATTTCAAGATGGAAAAGCGATCTTTCATTACTTTTCGTTAATAATAAGTTTCTATCCGCATTAGCGTATCTACCGGATTTTTGACACGGCGGTCCCATTCCGTAGGTACATTTTTTATAATCGTAAGTCATTTGTCTAGGGCTTGTGACAAGCTTGTGCGACATCCTCCACAACTCGCGCCAGCTTCGACCCAGTTCGCAATAAATAAGGTATTAATAGAACCGGTCGCGGCCGCTTCCTGCTTCGGACGTCTACTGCATTTACATTGTATTGGGGATCATTTGTAAACACTAGTTCAATGCAATAACATACATTAAACACCGGTGGTCCTAGCACGTACTGTTTATGATCGGGGTAAGAACGTCACTTTTGATAAGTTGTGTATGAAGCGGAGGTATGTTTTTTAACGCCGGCACTAAATATCGCGTGTTAGGGTCACATATTAAAAGAGTTCAAGTTTAACAGTTTATATGCACTTTGTAAAATAAAATTTTGGTATCGTCAAATTGTCTGAGTAAGGTGGAAATAGTACATTGGTAATTAATTGTAAAAGGTAGTTGGTGATGCGTCGTCAAAACAATGCTCTTAAATAATATTAGTAGGTAACAAATGCAAATAATACTTACCTTATAATCTGATAATAATAGGTAAGTACTTACATTTTTTTTATAAGTATTACTAGTGCCACATTATTCCACTATCAGTGTTAACAATCTCCTATATCTGCGCCATTAATCAGACCGAAATGTCAAAGTAAATGTCATACCGCGACAATCATATTAAATTTTTTTTCTAACTTATAAAGTACTTATCAAAAATAATAACTTTTGTCCTTTTAATAATTTCTGATGCCTTCGCGGTTATTACACATTGGAATGAAACAACTATTAACGGATTTAACTCGCCGTATTGCCATTTGTGAGAGGAGTTACAGACAAGATTGAGAAGATCTTGAAGCGTGTTTCCATCAAAACATACTTTAAACCGCTGAAGAAGATTTCTCAACTTTTGAGACCAGTAAAATGTAACATCCCCTTACAAGATGCAGGAGTATACAAGCTGGACTGTGATTGTGGTCTCTCTTATATAGGGCAAACAAAGAGAAGTATTGCTACTCGTGTGAAGGAACACATAGCTGATGTGAAACACCGCCGTTTCCGGAAGTCTGCAGTCTGTGAACATGTCATGGATAAACCCAACCACTCTATCCAATTTGATAAAGCCCAGGTCCTTGCGAAGGAAGTCCGTTACTTACCTAGGATGCTTCGCGAGGCAATTGAAATTCAAAAACACCCGAATTTCAATAGGGAAGATGGTTTCTCCGTTCCAGCAGCTTGGGATCCAGTAGTCCACCTCATCAAATCCTAAGCGGACAGAAGACTGCATAGACTTAGTTTTCATTTTTAATTTAATTGAATTTTTTGAATTTTTTGGTTTTGTATAATTTTAATTTTAATGTCATAATATTTTTTTTTTTTTTTTTTTTTTTTAATTGTAAATATATAAGTGTCCTAAAAAATGACTTTCTACTGAGTTTCTTGCGGCGTTTCTTCTCAGTAATGATGGTCTTTCCGAAGCGCTAGTAACGCCCCCTATTAGGTTTTAATTGTAATGTATAAAAGTAAAATTTTTTGCGTAAAATGTAACAATAGTATTTCATAATTCAGAATAGGGTAGTTTTTCAAAATTTGTAATTTAAATATAAGGTAGTTTGCATAACTGTATAAATCACTTTAGCGTTAGACTTTTGTCAGCTCAGTCATGCTACGATTATGGAAACTGTAAAGAATCCGAAACGTCAGCAAATAAAATAAAATAAAAATACGCGAGTTAAATCCGTTAATAGTTGTTTCATTCCAATTTTGTCCTTTTATTTAAGTGTATTATTCAATTATTAACAAGGTGCAAGTGAAGGCGATACAACTGCTGCGACCTTGCTCTGCTCGTGCTCTAAATATTACACGCAGGTTGAAACAAAATGGCCGTAGACCGGTCGATCCTTGATATGAATTTAGATGCGAAATATCGATAGCTTAATAAGGGAGGGGTTTTATGTGCGTGGGCGCAGGAGATAGATTTCGTGAATCCTTTGAATTGTAGATACATTTGTACCTACACATTTGATCATAATAATGTTCTTATATAGTGCTGTGAAAGTTGATAATAATTTATGGTATTGCATTTGTTTCCTAAGAGGATGAGGATCGAGGTTATTAACTAAGGATGTAAGTAATTGATAATTTGATGTACTTAATGTAAATATTAATTTAGGATTCACCGGCTAATAAAAAAGTAAATCATTCTTCGACGGTTAACATAATTACCTTCTTATGTAAACTAATGATTACCTACTTCAACTTATTTTATTTATGTTTTACTAGGTCTTTATTCTTGGACATGAGTTTAACTGTATTTTGTATTGCCCTGCGGGACCCGTGTTGCAAGAAAAATGCAGCAAGTGGCTAGAAAACGAGTAAATTAAAGCAAAGTGAATGTCGTATACCAAGGCTCCACACTACCGTTGCAGCATTTGATTGGGAATTAATAATATTTCAAATACAATATGGTTCTTAGGTACCAATTTAGAGGAATGCATGAGCGTATTATTATTTTAGGTTATGTGCTTAAGACGACTCGGATTCGTGGAAACATTCACTGTCTTCAAATTCATTTAGATTTGAATTTTGTATAGGTACGTTCTATAAACAATACAATTCAATTTCACCATAATAAATTGAAAAAATAACAATTAGAGCCGTCAACTAATGAACGATTATCTCATAACCTCGTTAGTTACGTGTTATTATATCACTTGACCTGTCACTGTAATCTGCCCTGTCTCAGTGACCTTGAACCGAAGTGACAGGTTAAGGTAGTCTAGCCACGGAGAAACAATTAAAAGATTTAGGGCTAACTTTAACCACAGGACAAGGTCATCTTGCGGTGTTGAATGACAATCTCAGGTTACAAGAAATTCTATCGGTTTTATAACAAAGTAATAAAGCTTAGAATCGCGGCACATGTGGTTTCTAGAGCAGGTTAATTTACATAGTTTGTTATTCAAGTAGTCTCATGCCTATTACTACGTGTATTCTTTTATGCGTGACAATGATTGACAGCGCCACTAGTTCATGAGTGAAGACACATGTTGTTCGTATGAAAATGTAATTCACTTGAAATAATGTTCTGATTCACCTGTCAGATACCCTTGTAAATAATCCGGCTCGAAGGACCATTCTGGTCAAAATAACAAATTCGTGGCTCTAATGTCCCTGCTATTCCAATAATAGAATAAAAGAACCGTTGCAGGACAAAATACCTCGATATAGGTATATTCAAAACTTAACAAAACCTAATTCGAATTTAAAGAGCCTCCAGTCATAACAAAATATCTAAGATGTGTCATGATCAAAAAAAAATTGCAAAATGTACCTACTTACAACTTGCCAGGAAATTGACTCTTCTCAAAAACCCATGCCATAAGACAACATACAAAAATATTTTGGATGAACAATAGGGAAACCTGATGAGTGTGCTAACGAGAAGGGGAATACAAAATTGCATTTAGGTATACAAGCAGCCGCAAGGTCCTTCCTCAAAAGACTGTGTATCATTAATATCCAAATACCGCTGTTTGTTATTCAGGATAGAACTAAGCTAATCTATAGTATTAGTATAATATTATAAAGCTGAAGAGTTTGTTTGTTTGTTTGAACGCACTAATCTCAGGAACTACTGGTTCGATTTGAAATTGGCTTTAGGCTATATAACATCACGCTGCGACCAATAGGAGCGAAGAAACAGTGCAAAATGTGTAAATACGGGGAAAATAACTATTCCACGCGGACGAAGTCGCAGGCAGAAACTAGTATTATATATTTGATTGATACATTTCATTCTCCGTTACAGGCGCCTAAGGCTTGTGCTATATACTAGTTTGTCCCAAACGTGTATCAAAGAATGGCGGTTGATTGGTTGGGATTAGAAGCTTACGTACAAAATCCACCAACTACCTATTCCTCGAGGTTTAATTAATTTGCAAACGTGAATCCAGTTTTTAATCTATTCAGGTTGAAATAAACATTTTTATTATTCTCGAAGGTGCCGTTAATACCGCTAAACGTTGTCACCACTACACTACGACCTTGCCACTACGTCGTTCATTTATATAAAATATATCTATAAGAAGTATCCGAGTAAATATAATATCACTTGCGGTTTTTCCTCGTGGCTTGTCTTATTAAATACTTATCTGCATACTTAACTTTAGTAACACATGTTGTTTAATTATGTTTCTCAATTGCAATGAGACGGATTTAACTCGCGTATTTTATTTTATTTGTTGAAGCTTCGAAAACTTCACAGTTCCCATATTCGTATCGCGACTGACCTGCCGATAGTCTAACGCTAAAGTGAGTTCTGCAAATAAAATAAAATATGCGAGTTAATTCAGTTTTAATTGTCTTATTCTAATGTGTAGGTAATAACCACGAAGGCATCAGACATTTCAATTTCCAGTTTGGGAGACAGTAAGTGTCTGTTTTTTTTTTGTTGAAGGAGGCAGGAAGTCTACTGTAAAATGTAACTAAATAAATGTTTAATTAATAAACTAACGATGTAATGACATAACATAGACAAATAAGGATCTCAATAGTTATGCTATTTGTACCTCACACACGTACGTTTGCCATAGTGTAAATACTACACCGATCATATTAACATTAGAAAATAGAATTCCTTGTAATATAAAAGAATGTATGTTATTGAGGTATAGGTACTTACATAATTATATATAACTAGCTTCTGCCCGCAACTTCGTCCGCGTTGAACTCCTCATTTTTTGCAGTCGGTTAAAAAGTAGTCTATGTCCTTTCTTAGGCTCCAGACTTTCTTTGTACCAAATTTCATTTAAATCGGTCCAGTAGTTTTAGCGTGAAAGAGTAACAGACAGACAGACAGAGCTACTTTCGCATTTATAATATTCGTAGGGATTATCAACAAGTTTAAAACCTTAAATTACCTTCTTACCATAAATAAACTTGGCATAACATAAAGAACCATAAAGGGAGTCAATCTATTTATGTTTATTTAGTAAACCTTCAACAAAATAATACCGTAAAATGGGGTTACTTTGAGTCCTGGGGTTACTTTAAAAAACTGGGACTAGTACTATGTCTGAACGCATTTATTACATTTTTATTTTACATTTGGCAGCATCGATAGACACTACAACCATGTGAATTATTGTAGCGCGATCGTGCTTCTGGTTTGATAGTAAAAAAATAAAAAACATAAGAAGTTGTTTTTGGTTATTTTCATACCATGAATAACTTCTAAAGTAGTCGTTAAACTATAGCAAAAACATTTTTTTTACTAATTTTGCTATATCAGAAATATATCAATCTATAATAATCAATTTCATCAAAAACGATAACCTTTACGACTATTTTATTTTGGCGGTATTTTCGGCTAGGGGTGTCTTTGATCACTACTACGGGGCTACATTGATCAACTGATCTGTATCATTTCGTACTAGTAAAATGTGTTATCCCTTTCAATTATCTACTTAAAATAGGCTGATCGATCATTTATACTTCATTGGTAATAAGACCTGACCATAATTATTAGTTAAAATTGACTGAAACCATTCTGAAAAATAAATAAAATAATTTCTATAAAAATACTGTGTAAAATTATCAAATAATGCTTTTTAAGTATAATATATGGCAAAATAGCACAGCACAAGCATAAGAGATAGAAGTTAAGGGCATACGAACAAATTATTTAAAACAAAATAAATCTTTCTAAAAATGCTCTTATTTTTCCTTTGTCAAAGTAACCCCAACCAGATAAAAATCATTCTAAATTCCAAACCTGTGGACGGATTAATTTGGTTTCTTCGGATGATTTACTCTAAATCAGGGATACTATCGAACCCCATAATAAAAAGAGGGGGTATCAAAGTAACCCCAATCATAGTATAAACTTGATCACGAACTTTTTATTTTTTTTCTAGAAATGTATTGATGAAAAAAAATATTTTAGTAACGGATTCGGTAGTATGAACAAAACCGATATTCCCATTTTTTTTATATTTTTTTTACATTATTGTATAAGGAGAAAAACACATTTGAATTTTAAAATTTACTAAAGTCACCCCATTCCACGGTACCAGGATTTGATTTAATGAAGATTTTATTAAAGTTAATGCTATTTAGCATACCAGACATGAAGGTGTAAGAAATGCATTCCTCTAGATGCAAGAGCGTGAGTGTGGGCATTTATGCAAAATCTCCAGACAGACGGAGACCCCCCAAGCGTTTTCTATTACCACTCCCGCAAATCCACATTGAGTGGGATTACAGGAGACGTTGAGCTTAACCAACAAGTACCTATTAGCACACAAGGGCCTCATTATGTCAGCTATGTCAGCCCTGTCGCCACTGCAGATTTACCATATTTATTGCCACGTGTGCATTACCTGTGCCTTCGATTTATCTAAAATGAAAACGTGTCAACTTATGTATTTTATGAAATTCCAAAGTGTGGCGTGCAAACATTTTGTGCCTTTTTAAAGGACATAAGAAAATTATATTTTTATCAAAACTAGATTTTGTCCGCGACTTCACTGCGCATGACGAGTAATCTGATGTATAAGCTAGTATATTACTGTAAATTTTCATTAAAATCCGTTGAGTAGTTTTTTTTATAAAAGAGTATCAAATATACATGCATACATTTTTACAAAGTTTCGCATATTATGTATGTAGCTATATTCGTCTTTTGAAAATAATTTAGGCACCTAAATAATAAGAGACACTATTTTGTGACAATTGTAACTTTAGATAGATATCGTTTGGGATGCATTATTATTGATATTATTTTTGGAATTGCAATCTTACATTTATATACACAAAGTAGGTACACGCAAATGGACGCCAGACCTCTTAACAACAGCCTAAGCAACAACTCTTGAAGGCTCTATCATGCTGCCCAAGTGCATTTTAAGTGAGTTATTCCAATGCACGTCACTTCCTAGTCCATCGGTAATGCAGATCTGCGACACGATCTTCGCAAGTTGCGTCTTAATATGCAATTATGCACATTCTGCATTCCCATGTGAGCATAACGATGTGAAGTTCGCATGGTCTTCCGCTTAATTAATGTGAAGTTTTTAAAACTATGAGGACTTGTCTCGCAAGTGGGCATAAAGCGTAACTAAGGTAAGGCCGAGGTACTCCAGACTGCTCTAGGATCTTCTCCAGGATTATAGCCTGCCGACTCAACACCTAAAAATTCATAGATAGGATTCTAGTGAGCTAGGACCCTTGAAAAAGTCCTAGCTGCGCACCAATGCAAGTTAGTCTCGAGTATATGCTTTAAATATTGATTATCAGACAGAACATTTATTTAAGTATTAAACTTAGCAAGTAGCTTACTCGGAATTTACATTGTGAATGTAAGTAAGTATACAAAAATAACGTTTTTTTTTTGTTTTAACTCTCTCTCTAATCTAATCTTTCTTACGATACCCCAAGTTTTTTTTAAGAATAGTATTCCTGATCTCATTTGAGCAAAATCAAAACATGTCATTTTTCTATCACAGCTGTAAATGGACCAATAATATAAACTTTTGATTGGATCCAGAAATCGTCAACGGATTACAGTTCGCTGCGCATATAGCGACGCATGCGCAGGTAGATGACGTCATGTCACCTTGTGCCCACGCGCATTGATGCACGGGTGTAAGTACACCTTGTTGGTACAATGTTTATATATAAGTAAGTTATTATTTATGCTAGAGTCAATAGCGACATTAACAAGTTAAGCTTCATGTGCGTTGTTTGATGTATGATGATAGTTTTTTTTTAATTGTAATTAATAATTACTGCTTAAAGGAAACTTTCATATAATTATATTAACTGGCGATGTTACAATGACATACTAGTACGTAATTGTAACATCGCAGCGGTATGGTGGAAAAACCTGAGAGCCTATGATGAACTGTCGAGTCGACATCTTGTCGACATAATATTAAGAACGTTGTCGACAAGGAGAAGGTTTGTCGTGTCGAAATTGTTTCGTTGTCGACATAAGAGATGACACCGACATGACAAGATTACTCGTTGTCGACAACGTTACCGATTTTAGACAGATCATCGCGTGAATAAAACGATATCGACATGACAAGATGTCGACTCGACAATTCATCATAGGCTCGCTAATTTAGGTACCCAAACTAGGTACTTAAAAAGTTATACGATTAATTGATCTAAAGGATAACATTCGGCATTCTTTAACATTAATAGTAGGATTACTAGGTACCTATGTACTTGTATATCTTAGACTAAACTTTAGGTTTCACGATTGAGTTTACTACCTCGCTCCTATAGCTTTATTGGCAATTTCAGTTGGTAGTCAGCCTAAAGAAATAGATTAGCAAAAAGTCTAGCTTTTGTTCCCGTCGACTTGCGAATGACGGACCGAGTCTAATCCGTCATCCGGAAATGTGTCACCGAGGAATGACGAGGAATTTATGTAGGTAATGACCATATTGGAACCGGTTCTGATGTTTACGCGGATGTCTAACATAGAATATGCTTTGATACGATTTAATACGTTTGAGGAATATTCTTTCCTCTTGTATATTGTATTGGTTATTTTTGTTTTGTTTTAATTTCTATTGCCAACTTCTCTAAATATATTATTATAACATAATATGAAGCATACAATACTTTGGAATGAAACAATTATAACGGATTTAACACTCCTCACGAAAGTTCCGTCATAGTAAAGTTTACGAAATGAAATGAAATACGCGAGTTAAATCCATTATAATTGTTTTATTCCAATATGTTATAATCGCGAAGGCAACACAAGCGCATTTGAGTCTTTTAAAAGTGTTCTAATTACCTACTATGATGTGCACCTACTTATATACAAATAAGAATACTATCAAAATAATATGTTGGTAACAAAAAAACAATTACCTACACCAAAACAATAGATCGTAAATTATGTTTACACGCGCTGGTAAACTCATGTTTTTGCGATCTGATTTTAATTAATGTAAAACGCAATTTACTTTAAGAAGGTCTGAGTCATATTATTATGATATGTTTTAATTTAGTAAATTCGCAAATTAGACACATCCTAACTAATATTATAAATGCGAAAGTAACTCTGTCTGTCTGTCTGTCTGTTACGCTTTCACGCTAAAACTACTAGACCGATTTAAATGAAATTTGGTACAAAGAAAGTCTGGAGCCCGAGAAAGAACATAGGCTACTTTTTAACCGACATCAAAAAAGGAGGAGTTCCACGCGGACGAAGTCGCGGGCAGAAGCTATCGTGTAAGAATTATAGAAGTATCCTATAATTCTTACACGTATTTAGGGGTCATTCAAGTATTACGCACAGTAGGGTAAGAGCTTTAGTTACTTTTACTGACCAGGGTGACAGGGGTAAATATTTATAATAAATCGGGTATCGTTATACTTCAACGGCCCCTTATCTATTTTCGTATTTTATTTACTCGTTAACTATATTAAATTCAAACACTATCTATGTTTATTTTTTATAGGTGGCACCAAGTATTTTTCACACTGTCGCAAACACGTGGAGCGTTAGAACTTTCCGTTTCCGGTTCTACGCCGACTGACCCTAAGGTAATTTATTTTATGGGGAAAGTACATACGTTATGTTAATTACGCCCTGTACTCAACAGTGAATTAAATCAATGGGATATCTAGTCACTTTCCCTTGAGCCGGCTAAGCTTGTATTACAACTCTATCTTACGTTGTATTCAAAATAACAGTACTTATGAACCAGATAGGTACATATGTCGTAATGTGCTAAAAGTTTTATTGGACTTAATAAATACAAAATGTATCAAATGAATTCGTAAGAATGCTCCAAAATGTATTTTTTAAATACATAGTAAAAAGTAAACTGTATTTTGAAGTTAGGTATATTCATTTTGTTTTGATTCTATTTATCGGCGATTACAAATAAATCTTAAAAAGGTGTGAAACCAATTTTATAGACAAAAACACTAATTTATACAAAATCAAATAACACCAAGGCAAACTTCCTGCAAGAGCAAAAAGCAATACATAGTAATGCAAAAAAAGCAAATACAGTCGCGTGGGCTAGCGTGCGCCAAGGTGACACGATTAAACCAATCACAAAACGGCGTTAACGTGACGTCATCGGCGCACGAGCAAGTTCTTATTTCAATTCAATAGATAACGTATTGGTGTAATGGATTTGTCAGGTATTTTCAGATAATTAATGGCTGTACAGTTGATATTAAGATTTCCTTTTTAATGACTAAATATACTGCATTCTAAGTACCCATTGTGATAGCTTGTTTGTTGTTGCTTTGTTGACTTTTTATTATTTTATTGAAGTACTCAATAACAGGGTTAATTGATTGAAATAAGTAGAAATGACAGGACTTAGACATGAATAATATTGCATTGTTATAAAAGCGAAACCTTCAAAGTCTACTTCGCTCTTATTTTGTTTTCTTTTCAGTTAATTTTGTTGATAATGATCTCGTCAGACCGTTAGGTAATTGCTACATACTTTACACTGTTCTTACTTTGTCAGTTTTGCAATCCACTACCAACGTCACATACGTGACTAATTTCATTGCGAACAAACAAACAGAATCGTGACACTCTACGGTCACACCAATAACACCTTAGCTTAACTATTTACAAAGTTATAACTGCACTTCCATCTTCGCGTGTTTTTATTAAGTGACTTCACTGCACAAGATTGGCAACGGAAAGGTTAAGTTTGTTTTTGGTCCATATACAAAATTATCAGTGCGTTCTAGAAACGGTTCTATCCCTACAATATCTTAAAATACCAACGGTAACTATAAGTTGGCTGTTACAAATACTCATTCAGCATAGATTGGTGCTTTAAGTTCTTATAGCCAATTGCGTTTGGCTAATATAAAGAGCAATGGTTGTGTAACACTTTTCTCAGATTGTGGTTAATGCGAGCAGTTAGTGAAGATCACGAATTTGCGATTGAGGTGACAAACGATGTCACTGCGACTGGATGGATAATACCGCAGCCTGGGAAAAACCCTGAGGACTAACTGTATACTTACGAATAGGAAACCTAGGGAAATTATGACCTTTATGATAGAACAGAGATCGTTTAACTTTTGTTTATGTGAGTTTGATACAATAACCTACAAAACCTAACGTCATAAAAATGTACACAATTGGTAAAGCAATTTTTGATCACATTAGCGACTAATTGTATGTAGGTAGGTATTATAAGTAGTACTATTGTAAGTAGGTATTTTGACCCTGTCAAAAAATACCTTGAACGTAAATTTGAAGAAATTTCAGACAAAAGAATGTAGTAGCAAAGTATTTATTTCGTCACGAGTAAAATAGAGCGGTGTGTGTGTGACAGTTATGTCGTCATACTTGTACAACCTTCGATTTAATTTGCCAGGTCTTTAAACACCTGTACTGGAACTTGTCTGTCACTTGCAAAATTGTCGTATACGGTCAAGATGATTGAGAAACTGGAAGGACTACTTAGTGTGTGTGTCTTATCTATATCCTGAAGCTCATTAATCATGTTACTTGTAAACAATTAATAATTATTTCGATACACAATTAAACTGACCGCCGTAATCTACACATTGCAATCAAGAAACCCGGTTATTGAGGTACAAATATTTATTAAGCATTTTCAGGCGTCCGGATGAAGCCGTAGTACGTACGTTTTTGATTGCGTGTCCGGCCAAAATAGACGGTGTCCGGCTTTTTCGCCTTTGTTAGGATTTTTACAATAATAAAAAATGCTTGATTAGGTACATTTTTTTTACGTACCATTATACTGAGGCATAAAACCCTCAATAATGTAGGATGTCCGACCAAAGGGGCTGGTCTGTGCGGCTATTAGGTTTGGCGACCTGGCAACCCCACTTACTAAACTATAATAACTATTAATTTCTGATGCCTTCGCGGTTATTACACTTTGGAATGAAAAAACTATTAACGGATTTAACTCGCGTATTTTTATTTTATTTTATTTGCTTACAGTTTCCATAATCTTATACCTATTTAAAAATAGTAGAATGAATGTACTTACCTAATGTTTTTAAATAGGTAATGATTGAGTACATAGTACCTAAGTATATCAAATTTATTAATGTAAGTAATCATAGTTTTAAACCTTCAAAAGTGAAATCAAAAACAAATCAATGAACCCAACACGAACAATTGCAAGTGGTATCAAGTGAGGTGATCCAAATGCATCTAAATCACTGCAAGTCGGTCACGGCTGCACCACGTTATCGTTTGACGTTAAAACAAATTGAATGAAATTAGCTTTATGTGTTAAAATTCGACACGATCGTTACTATGACAGAAAACAAAATTGATATCGTCCTTGAAAAGCATGCACGTTTTTATTTCGTCAGAACTGCATCAAAAAAGCTCAGTGATTATTGCATGGTACAATTAGTTGAATTAAATTAGCTTTATATATGATACGATCGTTACTATGACAGAAAACAAAATTGATATCGTCCTTGAAAAGCATGCACGTTTTTATTTCTTCACCTGAAAGCTGCAGAAAAAAAGCTCAGTGATTATTGCATGGTACAATTAGTAATCCGCCTTAGATCAAATTAAATATAGACTATCGTCAGCTCATTTAATTCGGTTACAATTGCTTTATTCCAATATAATGTAAAAATGTATATAAAAATTAAAAATCCGTAACAAATAGCTCATATATTTTATAAAAAAAAATTGAGAACCTCCTCCGTTTTTTTCGTCGGTTGAAAACGGATTTTTTTAAGTAGGAACACTTAGTGTGCCTCTGTGACGCCCTCATTAGATAGAGAATGAAGATACTTGACTCCGGATACCTGGAGCCTGGAGACTTTGGGGCATTGCGACAGGGACACATACTTGGTAGGTATCGATCATGGGGAACCTACCTGGATGCGTAGACAAGGTGCCAACGTTCAACGTTAACGTTAAATGAAACGACCAAAATGTATGGGATTTGACATTCGCGAACGGTTGTGACGTACGTGACAGTCGTTCGCGGATGTCATATCCCATACATTTTGGTGTCAACGTTCAACGTTAACGTTGAACGTTGGCACCTTGTCTAGGCCCCCAGGAGTACGTTAAATGAGTGGTAGGCACAAAAGGTCCCACTGGGTCGAAATGCATCCGAGAGAGCCCCATCAATAAGATAAGATAAGATATTCATGAATGATTCGCGCACGATTCGGACCACCATTTTTCGCTTGGCAGTCAGTGTTGGTAACTTAGACATCCGGTCGTCAAAAGGTAAATCTCAGTGACCTCATCGTCGCGCTCCGGTTTTGAAGTCGGCCATTACACAGCTGTTGTAATGATACCGTGTACTTATTAAAGTAAACAGAACATACCAAATATTACGAGAGTTGGCACCGACTTTTGGTATTTGAAGCAAGCTGAAAACTTTTCATATAGCTCTCCTACTATATCGACGGAACTGCAGATCTGGTTGGCAAGTACATACCTACAAAAAAATAGGGGTTCAATTTTATTTCCCTCTAAAATAATTAAAAAAAAAACAAAATTATATTTGAGGCAAAGTGCAATTTTCATATGTTGTAGTTTAATGTTTAAATAAAACAAAAAAAATACTTTAAAAAAAATAGGGTTCGACTTAGCCCCTCTACTCACCAGTCAGGACTGCAGTTTCGTGTTGGGGTATAGTAGGAGAGTTATATATGACAAGTTTTCAGCTTGCTTCATATACCAAAAGTTGGTGCCAGCTCTCGGGCTAACAGACTAAATAAGGCATTGGACGTTTAAGAAAAGAAATAATAATTTAAGCATTTTTTACATTACGTATTTAAAAATTAAACTACCTACAACAAAAAATTCGTAATCATGCTTATTCTTGATAATCTGCTTGATGGATAAAAAAAACAGTCTTCATGCCTATTTTTGTAAGCCTCCCTTAGGTTTATCCACGTCATACAATTTCATTGAAAGAGTGACGTAACGTGGCCTAATCATATTAAATTTCTTAAGTCGTTTTTGTTTAAGCGATATGGGGTACGAAGTTAATAGTTATAGGTATAATCTGACAAGCAACACGCCGTTTAGCGTTATCGTCGACAGAACACGCGATTGTTTAAATTATCTCTAACAGTTTTCACATAGTAAACGGCTGGCGTATTGTTTATTTTATCTACTTATGTATCATGCGATTCAATTATTATGTTTTAATATACTGTTAATTTGTTTGAGACTGTGAAAGCCCATAATTTAAAAAAAGTAAATAGTGCTTTCACTTGATAAACTTAATTAGGTAGTGTAAAAATAATCCTAATATAATTATTATATCAGTGTGTGTTTTTGTTGCCTTATAAATACACCGAGTTCATACAAGTCGTTGATGTGGTTTTTTATTAAAAAAATGGTAAGTGTTATTCAATAGGCATTGTTTACTAAAGTTTTAATAATGATAAACGTTATTATAATTAAATAAAAAAAATACCTTCATATCCCAAATAATCCCGAAGAAATGCTTTCAACAATTAGTCATATTGATAGAAGAAACATTAAAATCTTTGATTTACTTTATATTATATTATACCTATTCTAAACATCCTCAGTTTTCTCATGACACGATAATAACACTTTCCGTGACATATGAACTCACACGAACAACTTTCTACAACAACAATAAACTCAAATCCAAAAACGTGTGAATTTTACAGCTACAATATAATATAAGAGCTATCGAGTTTATAAGACATAAATAACACGCTTCGGTATAAATTGCTTGTTATGATAGCCTTGTGCGTCTTTTTATTTGTTTATATCTTTATTGAGTAAATTGATAGTGTAAGAAAGTTAATGGATACGTTTTCGAGCATTGTCAACTTTTATGCCATATCTGGTTAGAGAAATAAGAACATCTTATTTTTTTTTCGTTGGTATATTTGTTTTATTTAAAGTAACATCTACTATTCAACTCCGGATTTGTATTTTCCAAATTTCTAGAGTTTTTTTAAGATTTTTACAGACGTAACGTCATTACACGTGTCACTTTATATAAAAAAATAAGGGTTTATTTACCACTATCTTAGTATAAAAAATTAAATTCACTAAGCCGTTCATGCCTTATGGAGATATACAACAACTGAACCGATTTTCAAACTGTCTCCATATACCTTAGGCTTGTAGATAGGCCCCGGAGGACTTAAAGAGAGTTTACTCGCGCGTCGCAGGGATTTTGACGTTAAGATAATAAAAAAGATGGGGAAGCGACAATTTTCAAAAAATTAAAAAGAAAAGAATGAACTTTTTTCATCTCTTTATTTATTTATATTTTGACACACGATTCTATCCTTACTAATATTATAAATGCGAAAGTAACTCTGTCTGTCTGTCTGTCTGTCTGTCTGTTACGCTTTCACGCTAACACTACTGGACCGATTTAAATGAAATTTGGTACAAAGACAGTCAGGAACCTGAGAAAGGACATAGGCTACTTTTTAACAGACTGCAAAAAAGGAGGAGTTCCATGCGGACGAAGTCGCGGGCAGAAGCTAGTAATATATATAAATACTAACACACTAGGCCCCAGAGCTGATGTGGGCTCCCCCCCTAGAAACGCCACTGAGTAAATCCCAAAAACCCCTCTCTGGCTTCCCTATTATGTTATTTTGGCTTTGCGGTAGTCGGGTGAAAACAAAAGAATATCGTAGCTTTTCACTTTTTTACATGTACTTATTTAAGCATGCGTGACTTCGTGCATGAGGTGAAGCCATTTACAAAATACTTATAAGAATTACCTCTTAAAACCATAAGTTCACATTAGTGTGGTCCATCATTTTTTACAATAGTCTGACGTAACGATTCGGTGAAAACCGATAAAAAGTGAGATAAAAAAATAACAATCAAACGACATGAGTGCCGTGCATTATGACCGCATGTCGTTTCTTAGGACGAGTGTACACTAGTGATGTGACAGAATTTTAACGGTTTAAGGTTTTTTACGGAATACGACTTTTAAAATTGTTAGAGCAGTTTTAAAACTTAATGAAGATGTAAAATGCTGTATTTTTTTTATTGTCTCCCTCTAAGGTAATTTTCTAGTTAAATCACTATCATACATAGGTACTACATAAGTATAAAACAAAGTCGTTATCTGTCCGTCCCTATGTATGCTTAAATCTTTATAACTACGCAACGGATTTTGAAGCCGTTTTTTATTAAATATATAGAGTACCTAATTCAAGTGAAGCCGGGAAGGATCGCTAGTTATTTATATAAAACGTAAAAATGTCATATAACGAAATAATACTTAACTACTAAAGTTATGAATATATGTGTACATTTAAAGTAAGTCAACACACAAAAAATGTATAAAGGCGAACTTATCGATTTAATGGATTTCTTCTAATTAATCTTTGAATGATTGTGAGTAGGTATGGAATTAAAATTTAAAATATCCTCGTAATTTGTAATAGCAATCAGCATACAAGAAACATGCGTGAAACAAAAACAGTCTCTAAAAAAACAATCACTGAAACTACATTGACACGTTGATATGTCAAAATGACAACGTCAAGACGCGTGTAAACTAAGCTTTACGATCACAATGAAAATTGACAAGTCACCAGAACAAATGGCCCCCATTCAGCGTTCCTTATGATTTCATAATTCAATTTTTTATTAATTCGGTCCTCTTTAATTTAATTTTAACATTACTTGGCTATGTAAGGGTCCGGTAAAAAGCAGTGTGGGAAGATGACATTACGGAATTGTGGATTGCCTTGAAGGCTGCTCAGGTTAATAAGTTTATGATTATGTAATATAGAAATGTATAGGTACTTTTGACTTGTAATAGGTACGTGTAGGTACATAAGTTATTTAGAGTTTTTTCTGGAAAGCGCGTTGATGTCTCTTGTATTACATTGTATAGGTCTACCAGGTAAGCAAAAAAAAAAAATTACATACCTAATAATACCTATTCTAATTTCCCCAGTATCGCTAGTGTCAATTTCTTTTTTCCCTTTTTGCCATTAGATCCTGGTAGACCTATAGTTACTAGTGAGCTATTATATCCTTTTTAAAATGGTGACAAAATTGAGTCTTTATCTTTTAATTATTTAATCTATCTATAGGAGTATCTGTTATTTCAAGTTGTCTGCAAATTGAGGTGCTTTAGCGTTAGAATATTGTAAGCTACCGTGCTGCGAATATGAGACCTGTAAAATTTTCGAAACGTTAGCAAATAAAATACGCCAGTTAAATTTGATACATTTGTTTCATTCCAATGTGTTAACCGCGAAGGTATCAGGGCGAAAAATAATAAAATTGAGGTATTTTAACCGACTTTAAAACAAAAAAGTAGGTCATGGACACAGAATTCGGTGCTTTTAGACTATTCATAAATGTCCCTGAAGGTGATTTTTATATCATAAGATCGTTATTTGCATTTGTTTTTGTTTATTATAGCACCTTCGAAGCACTTGTCAAGCGATGACGTCACAATCCTGTCTCCCACACTCAACCTACACTTGTCTAAAGTAGGTATTATTAATGACTTCAACTCTATGGCATGAAGGTGTTATGCTGATACTTTAGAGCAGATTGACTCCATTTCTCATAGAAGTCACATGAGGGACGAAAGGGTTAAAGAAGGGGAGAAAAATTAGAGGAGGGAAAAGAGGTTAAGTAATTTCTAGAACATTGGAGAAATTACCAAGCATGCATTCAAGGAGGGTGGACGCCAGATCGGTTGTAAAATTACAGCCAAAATTTAAACAGTGTAGGTCTATAGTTCGGAGCGAACTACTAGTACCTACCTAATACTATTTTTATATTATACTAGCTACTGCCCGCGACTTCGTCCGCGTGGAAGTCCTCCTTTTTTGCAGTCGGTTAAAAAGTAGCCTATGTCCTTTCTCGTGCTCCAGACTTTCTTTGTACCAAATTTCATTTAAATCGGTCCAGCAGTTTTAGCGTGAAAGCGTAACAGACAGACAGACTGACAGACAGAGTTACTTTCGCATTTATAATATTAGTAGGGATTCTATTTTTGCCGATATGGTTCTATGGAACCATTTTTAAGAACTCATTAGGTATATTTCGTTCAGAAGTTTAATGTAGATGTAGCTACCTAGGCAGTAATATAATATATATGTTACTAGCTTCTGCCCGCGACTTCGTCCGCGTGGAACTCTTCCTTTTTTGCAGTCGGTTAAAAAGTAGCCTATGTCCTTCCTCAGGCTCCAGACTTTCTTTGTACCAAATTTCATTTAAATCCATCCAGTAGTTTTCGCGTGAAAGCGTAACAGACAGACAGACAGACAGAGTTACTTTCGCATTTATAATATTAGTTAGGATTTCGATTCGCACCACCGTACCATAAAAGGTGCTATATGAGTATTTTCGCTATTCTCATTGCTGAATCAACTAAGTGAACAGTGACTCAAAACTCCTACGGAAAAGGTTTCCTAGAAAAACTTCAATAATACGTGTAAGTACATCACCTAGTACCTGCAAAAACGTCGCCAAATTTCTGCAAAAATGTATACCATAAGACTTTTCACGATTAAGGCATAAATCAATGACGTCACCCAGACAGTTGAAAGAAACAGCCTGTACATTAACCTTGAAAATATCTGAGCGTATTTTTGAATTTCTTTTATGGGATTGGCAACGAGTCTTGCTTTATTCGGTAGTGCTGTCGTTGGCCAAACTTGTCGCGCGACCGGTTCATCGATTCTCGAAGCATAATGCGGAATAAAATCAACTTATTGCATAGACTTCTATAATAGGGACAAGGCATATTGTTCTATACGTACAATTGCTTATATAAATAGCATCAATTTTGAAGGCACACACATAAACATATATTTATCTCGTTCTTACTCAGCACTGTAACTCGCTGGAAAAAAATATAACACTATTTCAGTGCGTACAGAAACTGACATAAAGTGAAACATGAATATCCCTAAATACCTATTGAGGCCGAAAATCCGCCATGTTTAGCGCACCAAATGTCATTGTCAGTCAGTTCCGGTGGTACTTGTCTTGTCAAAAAGCCGTGGTGTAAATCAAAATAACTAATTATCTTTCAACATATTGCTCGTGATTTAAAATAATTGAAGCTATAAGTAAATAATTACGTTGCAAATATGCCAGTGTGTAGTGTAATAGGGTGCGGCAAAAGAAAAACACAAAATCAGCTATCTTTAACCATGCACAGGTATGCTATAAATAACATTAAAAATATTGGTTATTGCTTTTGTTACCGGGAAAATAAAGAAAGATTTACATTATAATTAGCAAGGTTCTTATGTGCGGTTATAGATCATGAATGGATTTGACTTATTTAACCATATTTTTACGTTTAAATATTGTTAATTTATTAGCTAGGGTTGTAGATTATTTATCGACTTTGATATCGATTTACTTACATATGACATGATAAAATATTTTTATTTTATCATTAAAACATATTTTATAGGATTCCAAGAAATTACTATAAAAAGAAAAAGTGGCTGGAAACATATGAATGCTTGCAGTTCAGTACCAGTACTTATTGAATTACTTAAAATTAAGTACATCTAAATTTGATCGCCTACACATAAATATAGTTTATTCAATTATAATATTTTTTTATTTCAGAACCAAACTCAAAAAATAAAAAATCTTGAAGATAAATGTGATTTTTTAAAGAAGAAAATAAAAGTGCGGCGGCAAAAGAAAAAAATTGCAGAGTTCCAGAATATTATAAAAGACCTACAGGAGAGGAACCTTGTCAACAACGAAAACTCTATAGTTTTAAAAGCCTGCGCAGGTCCTAACGACTTTTTAAAGAGGCAAATTTTGAAAAGTGAAGGAAAAACAAAAAAATAAAAATACGCGAGTTAAATATAGTTGTTTCATTCCAATGTGTAATAACCGCGAAGGCATCAGAAATTATTATTTGTAAGTCACTGAGTTGTTAAACGACAACTTTATAAAATCGTCATATCGTTTACTTGGCAAATTTGTAGCACGATCTTATCTTGGATTTCACACATCTAAATCAAAGTATCTTTGCACATAACAATATACTTCCTATTAAAGTATTTATTCTACAAATAATTTACTCAATAATGTTTAAAATAAAATGAGCCAAGAACGTTTATCGATAAAACCTAATAACATTAAAATCTTTTGGGCAGCACTAAAACCGCCATGTTTAGTGGCCAGATGACGTCACATTGGCACGCATTTCTTGTTGTTGTTTCAGTGGTGTGACTTATTGTTCTTATGACCACCCAGTTGCGGATTTGCCTAAGGTGCAGTAGATCTGGGCCGTAGGTGGCCAGGAAATAGGCGGCTAATAGTAGCATAATATACTTACACTGACTGAACTTTTATTAGTGCTAATTAATACACTACCGAGAACAATACAAAAAAATGGAAATATATGAAGTGCCTACCCTGGCGGAGTTCCCACATCCGTCTTTAGTACACAGGCAAAACTAAAAATGCGTCACTGACCACTTTTGCGACAGTAGGTACTATATACATCATTGCACAAAACTTAACATAGGTATTTAAGTACCTACGTGTGTAAAAAGTGGTTTCCACAAATAATTTAATAATATAGGTAATAGGTAGGTAATATAAAACACTTTTTTGGCAAGATCATAAGAATGATTGCATCAAATTGAAATCATCAGCAAAATAATGCTTGAGAGCCAAAGGGTTCGGTTCAGACATGTGAAATTAGAACTCATTTATTTTTTGCCTTCTCGCCCGCGGCTGGCATTACGTCAATTGCCTGTGCCATTTTGAGTGTAGGTAAGATTTAAAAGTATAAAGTTGTCTATGGTAAATAGGGATGTGCAAAAACTATTTAATTACTTACGGTTTTTCTATTGCAACTTCAAATTGATTTTGAAGAACTGGTTATGTAAAAAATAAATTGTGTTTATATTTAAATTGATTTTAATTGTCTGCATTGTCCATATCATTCACATGTCATGATATTGCACTGAAGATATCTTTGTTTTTAGTTATTTGATAATGTACTAGACAATTTAGTTATGCAATTTATTAAAATCCATAGTTATTACAAACTTCGGTGACCATGCAGAGTATATTTGTATATCAAAAATAAACAACTGATAAAATAATACATTTTTTTATTAAAAGCTTTTGCCGATAAAAGCTTATACATAATAGTCACGTGAACGTTTGACTTAGAAACATTTAATGGTTGGATTGCAACAAAGGTTGTAGATAAGAGAACGGCCGGTGTTGTGCACCGACTGTTGGGCAATGTGATAATGCGATTTACAACTAAAGAACTGTCACAATTTCATGAATAAAATGATTTGACAGGAATATAGCCATAGTTATATGTTTAGTGTATATATGCGTATATAAAAATAATATATGATCTTTATGAGTCTACTACAAATTAGACCTAGTTTTAGACTATCGTCAGGTCATTCGGCTACGAATATGGGAACTGTAAAGTTTCTTAACTTCGGCAAATAAAAAAAATATTCGAATTAAATCAGTTATAGTTGCTACATTCCAATGTGTATAATAAACGAGAAAGCATAATAAATGATAAAACTAGACCTATTTAATAATTATGTACTTAATGCAATTTTTATGAATAATTTAATTCAAAACTAGGTTTAGTACTCAGTACCTATAGATTAATTTTAGAAAATATTATAATCGGTACCAGCTACTATGTGTACAACGCTGTTTGTGTTATAAAATATTTCATAAGTTGTATCACTTATACCTACTGTTGTATTATAATATATATATATTTAACTTAGCTACAAAAACAATACCTTCTTGTTATTCAGTAACTTTCATATGCAAATTCTAGTTGAAGCAATAAATACTCACTTAGGTACTTTAAAAAAAATCTTAAAACTTAGAGTCATAAATGGCTCCATGGTTCAAAAACTGATAAACAAATTAAAATTTAATAAAATAGAGTAGGTATTAGTAGCTAAACAGCTCATTTCTACGGCCAGCCCCTTATTGACTGGAATATTTAACCTAAGTTTCATTTTTTGATCGTGCAATAGGGTACATATTTTACGATTTGCGTCACTTTATAGCCATTTCTAAGTGTTATTGGCGTGTGTGTATTAAGGTGGTATTTTAAGATCATTAAAATATATTACCTAGGTACCTATGTAATGTTTAGTTACAAGAAAACACAACAATACGATTGGTTTAATAATGATTTATTGATCAGTTACCTAAATAAATATTTTTTTTTGCACCTTTAAAATTTTTAAAATGTACTTAGGTTCGTATCTAAAACTAAATAATATGTACTTACTTACTTAGTTAAGTTGCGCACATGATATATTATATGACACATGTTTTATGTTTTATTCATAATATATAATGATAGCATACCTACTCGTGTTTTCTTAAACAGTTTTAATTTAATTGCCATTTACTAAATCTTACGTCAAGGATTTACCTGATAACCATCCATCGGCGAATTGAATCCAACCAGTAAATATAATTATTATAATGTCGAAACTCGATTTATATTGATAAATAAAGCCATAAAAATAACGTGTTATAAGAGTCGTAAATACATTATTAAATAAGAAAACTTACCCGAAAAAACTCCAATTTCAAAAGTCACCGCACTAATCCAAAATCTAACCGAAACCACAAACACAGAACACTCGATTATACGGTAATAAAAATCGGTATTAGCACAGCACTGGGTTGGCGCGAAGTTTGACAGCTAGCGCAAGATGGCGGCGCAAGATGGCGTGCGTTCGCCTCCAGACGGCGAGGTCGACTGAGAGAGGCTGTCACTGTTACATAGTTGTTTGCGAACGGGTCGAAGGAAAACAAGTATTTTAGGTGCACTGCGATCTGCCTATTGTAGCACATGTCACTTATTATTAACTAAACTCCTACAAGATTCTAAGGTTATGTTTTACCTACCCTCCTATCTGTTTTACTATTATTACGGTTCCCCAGGATCTAACCTACCGAATCACAAGCTTTCAGACAGGTGGCAGGTATTGCTTCCCTGACGTGTGTAATAACTCTATCCAACTCTGTATAAATCCTTTTGATATCAGATAATAAGAAATAATTAAGATTACTTACAGATATTTATATCCAAGCAATTCCTATAGTGTATTGCTAGGATTATCCGTAATACTTTTGTCATTTTCCTTTTCTGTCTTCAAATGGAATTGGTAACACCGCTGAAAACAATAATATCTTAGGTAAGTACAGCTAGTAAAAAAAAACTCAAATATTCATTGAAAACTAAGAAATAAAAAAAATATATCACAAAATTATTATTTTCCTTTTATAAACTGTAGCTTGATGAAGTAGTAAAAAAATGTACTGATGTTACTTTTTTTTACTACTTCTATATTAGTAGTAAAAAAAAGTAACATCAGGCAATTAAACAGAATCGTAAAATTCTTTAATATCATTAACTACATTTTACAAATTATCTGATGAGACCCGGGGACATCCAACAGTTACTTACAACTATCTCATTAAAGGCTAGATAGTTTAAACAATTTCCTCGTCTACCGTTTCTCTTATATTAGTTGAGATAATATCAATTCTGCGAAAGCCTTATTAACGTGCGATGTACCTCGGTTATGGGTACCGTTGTGCGTTTAGTAGGAGTTTTCTATTTACCAAGTTTAAGGAAATAAGTACAGTGAATGGCGATAACTCGATGATTAAAATTAATAAGTAGCTACGTACAAATATATTATGGTAAATTTGCTGCTTAAACGTCTTGTCTCGTTTTGCACTGATTACAAACGAGGTACGTGTAAATAATTTATAATATTTGTCACTCAACAATTAATCGATTATATTTATTGTGATCGTGTAGTACATGACTATATCTACGACCTTATGGCACTACTACACAACGTACGTAAAAATACGTTGTACCTAGAAACGTTTCGTTTGGTTCTATTGCTTAATAAAAGGTAATAAGCGAATTAGGAATACCTACTTTACGTCTCCAGCAGATGAAATGAACATCGTGAAAGGGTACAGCTGGAGCTCACCGCAAAGAAAATCTTCGACTAACGTGTCTTTGGTCTTTATTCTTACCCCCTGCCACATATTCGCTCAGAGGCGAGGGAAATAGGCAGATCATCCATGTGGCCACTCTACTCGTCAAGCCGCACATCCTTCTCCTCAACATGCACCGCTTCGCTTTTTGTCAATGTTTTGGCATGAGTCAAAGGGCCGCATGGCGATCGTCGTGATGAATTACGCGAGAAAAGTAGATTGTGGCCACAATTGAATTTCTTTAGTAGGTACCTACTTATTCTCTTGTTAAAAATTCATGACCGATCGTTTAGAGAAGAACTGGTCTATGATTCATTTTTGTATTCAAGGATATTATATTAAACTTGGTGTACTTACTAATGTGGGCAGCCGAGGCGTTGACATTGTCGTTTGATTCGTTATTCTGTAATTACTTCCGGAATTTCGGTGGGCGGGTAGATCGAGGTTTAAGTGGTACCTAGTGGTACCTAATTCAGGAATTGAAATTTCAAAGAAATAAATATTTTTAGTGAAGTCTTCTGATACTGAGGCAAAGCTTTCCACCTATACTTAGTTAAGAGTAATAAAAGCTGAGACTCTGAATTATTTAACCTTAAATGAGGCTTAAACTATTATTGTAATCAGTAGTACCTAAGCTAGATCCTACTACTATTATAAAGGCGAAAGTTTGTAAGTATGGATGTATGGATGTATGGATGTATGGATGTTTGTTACTCTTTCACGTAAAAACTACTGAATGGATTTGAATGAAACTTTACCACAATATAGCTTATACATCAGAATAACATATAGGCTATATTTTATAACGATATTGTGTGAAGTACTCATCGTGCGCAGACGAAGTCGCGGGCAGAAGCTATATACCTATATTTTGTAATATCTGCCTACTTAACTTTTGAGTGAGTAATTTGTTTAAAATATAGCAGGATATTTTTACGCTCATTTTTATTGTTAAATAGACCTATGAAAGTATTGTGATACCTAGGTAAGTTAATTAAGTAGGTAACTTATATAAATAATTTGTTCCCAGCTGAGTGTACCTACCTTGTGAGGCTACACGTTACAGGCGGAACCGGCGTCCGCGCCGCCTACAGCTATGCCTATTATTAACAAATTGAAACAACTTAACATGACAATGTAATCTTAATATACCTATTTATACATAACAATAATATACCACTTCAATTTGCTGCTGAAACAAACACAACTTTTATCCAATTACATACGTGCACGTCACTATTTTTCGGTCTTTTAATAGAGCTCCTATATTATTCAGGAGTATTCATGTAATTATGTAGATCTCCCTTTAGTGCCCTTTACCAACGGCAACGTTTAACGAATGTCATTTTTTAATAATATAATATTAATTATATAAAATAATTATGTATCACTATAAAGTAGGTAAGACAAGGTCGTAGTCTCTAGTCTCTGATTAATAAAAAACACCGGGGCTCACTGGGCGCAAATGTATCATGACTTCTAGCGACATCTATAGAACAACAACAATTCTATTTATAGAGCCCTCTATTGTCGAGTAGCAGTATTCCTTGCTAGTGAACACGCGCATAGTGCGACTAAATTAAAAAGCCTGATACGTGCATCAAAGTTTATTAAATATCACGCACACCTTATTCAGTTGGTTACATTTACTACGCTCACATTGACATTTTTGCGTCAAAAAAATACGGTTCCTGAGGTCCCGAAACGTGACAGAGCTGACCTAATTTTAAATAATGTTATAAATAACAAAAGCCTATACAATAAAATAATGTTTAATGATTTTTATGTTCTGAATAGTGCTCTAATACATTTACGTGAAGTGTTTTATTTATAATTACTGTTTCTATTTAAATACATCTGAGATAGTTGATAATTTAATAAAATATGTTCGCTTTAAAGTTATTAAATTTGATTAGGTACATCGTTTAATGATAACTCGAGTGCAATTATACATTTAATTAAAATACTAATGATTTTACGTCATTCTACTGTCTAGTATACTAGGCACAACGTTTAAGTAAAAGTGTACATATTTCTTTTTGTTAAACTGTTACCTAGCCATAATAAAATTTAGTGCAATTGTTGTAAGAAAATAGTGTCAATAATTCAATAATGTCGTTTGTGAAGTGTTGTTTTGAGTCTGGAGAAGGTCACGACTTTTTGGATACCTTTATCCAAAAATGCACGGATCCAGGATGTAAGTATAAAAAAAAACTACTACCTATTTCATATTCATTCTCATTTCCAAATTAATAGGCCAATGATATTATAATGATCACGTCTGTAATTTAACCAAGGTCTGCCTGGCAGTTGTTCAAATTTTATCATGCAGCTAATGTCTCATTCCCATGCGATCCAAGTCTAGCCTATCTAAATTATTGATTACATTCTATAAATGCCGCCAAGTTCACTCAACTTCCGTCCCCGCTTCCGGCTGCGTTCACGAAGGGTAAATTAAAAAAATGGATGGTGTGTAATGTAATAAGAATCTCGTGCGACCCCGTTTTCATAAAAAAAACTAATCATTTAAACTTTTTTTATTCCATTATTGTATATTACTTTTGAGCTTGTCACTATCTTACTAATTCGGAACGCATTTCTTAGTGCTGTATAAAATCGACAAAGAAAATTATGTCGATAAAATTGTCTTTTTTTAATTTAAACTATTGTTTCATTGAACTTCTTTATAAACTAAAAAAAATATATATTACTGCAATTTATTACATATTACAAGTGTATTTCTTCAGTGATTAGTATATTATTCAAGTTTTGCTAGATATCACCGCAAAACAATTACTTTCCTACTTTATTCCATGTACAGTCCAGCAAAAATAATAGTCTTGTTTTTGGTAACCTAACCATGTTTAAGTAAGTACTTTGAGTTTGACATTCTGTAATCTGTTCTTCAGACTTCATGTCGATAAAAGGATTCTCCTCACTAAAACATATTGATTGACTCACGAATGTCCTTTCTATTCCGCCCATTTATTACAATAAGTGTTGTTGCCCCATGATTACGATTGGAAGATAACTTAATAAACTAATAATGGCGCAGGGTAAGTGATAATTTAGCAGATTTTATTTTAGAACCCACTTTTTGATCAAAAAACTTGTTTACGAAGTTTCAATTTGACATTTCCTGTGTTGTGTGGCGCCATCTTGGATTCTGTCATATTGGTTACGCTCGCGTTTTCCGTCTTATTTGTAGTATTTCGTCAAATTATTACCAAAATACATGATTAAACTCTAAAATGAATTGATATCAATTGAAATACCTCTAGTGGTGCATGTTTTCGGTGTTATCTTTCACGAAGAAAGTGTCAGTAAGCATTTAAATCAAACAACATGTCTGCTGTGCAAACTCAAAGCAAAACGAGCAGTTCAACTGTTTCGAAACCTCAGAAAAACTATGGAAAGGTTGTGCTGACGCTGTACAATTGCCTGCTGCCCGAAGCGGTGTTCAAGGAGACTCCATCTCAGGCCGATGGACTTGACACAGAAATCGAGACTGATCTTCGTATCCTTGGCTGTGAATTGATTCAAACAGCCGGGATTTTGCTCAAACTGCCGCAGGTTGCGATGGCTACAGGTCAGATTTACCTCCAAAGGTTTTATTATTCAAAATCCTTTGTCAGATACCCCATGGAAACAATGGCTATGGGTAGCATATATCTAGCTTCGAAGGTAGAAGAGAAACCTTGTAGAATACGTGACGTCATTAATGTTTTCCATCATATCAAGCAAGTGAGAGCTCAGAAAACCATATCACCATTAATTGTTGACCATAACTACATAGAGTTAAAAAATCAAGTCATCAAAGCTGAGCGAAGAATACTCAAGGAATTAGGGTTTTGTGTTCATGTTAAGCATCCACATAAACTTATTGTGGTGTACTTGCAGCTACTACAGTATGAGAAGAACCGCCCACTAATGCAGATGTCATGGAATTACATGAATGATGCACTCCGGACAGATGTTTTTATGAGGTTCCCCCCAGAAACTATTGCATGTGCTTGCATATATTTGACTGCTAGAAAAATTGGTCTACCATTGCCAAATAACCCACATTGGTTTTTACTATTCAAAGTTTCTGAAGAAGATATTAGGGAGGTGTGCTCCAGAATTTTGCAATTGTATAAAAGATCAAAAGTAAATTCCGAAGAGTTGGAGAAAAAAGTAGAGAATTTGAAGAAAATTTATCAAGCAAACAAACATATACAAGCACAGAAAGAGAGAGAAGCCAATGCTGAAGAGAAAAAAGCTGAATCACCAACAGCTTCAACATCTAAAGATGTTAAGAGGGACTCCAAAAAAGACAAGTCACCTAAAACTCCACCATTATTTAATAAGTACCATAGCAGCCATAAGAGTAAACGAGACAGGAGATCAAGATCACCCTATGATAGGAAGAGAGACTATTCTAGTAAGAGGCATAAGTCCCGCTCCCGTGACCGAGATGTGGATCGGTCGAGGGAAAGGCGCTCTGATGACAAAAGGAGTCGGGGCAGTGGAACTTCAAGAAAATATGATGAATATGAGCGTTCCAAATCTAGTAGAGACAGCAGGGACGAAAAGCGAAAATATTGATAATTTAAAACAGGCAATGTGATGATCAAATAAAGTTTTGACTAATTAACTCATTGTTTATTTACATCAACTCTCATTTATACCTTTACATTTCAATATAGAACTTATGTAATAAACCTGAAATCTATCTGCCTTGTAAGCAATTTTTAGTAAAGTTTGTTAGGGTTATAAGATAAAATAGCATAAAAAAGATGTTATTGGTAATATACAACATTGAAGGTCAAGGTCTACAAGATTTCTTAAACTTCTGTTGTAATATTCACAGGTAGGTAACTATTCTTAACGTAAATAAATTATCTTTGACTAATTAGCATTATGTGGGAATAAACATGAAATACATTTTTTTTATGAAATCATAGGTTCAAAAATTCTTTAATTTTGTGATGTGTATGGTTAGGAGTAGGTTCTATTAGGCGGTAAAGAATAAAGAATTCAATTCACACTAATTGATCTCAAACTAAGCAAAAATTAAGGGTACTTACTAGACAAGAAGTAGTCTATCGGTACTAGTAGTAGAAAAGTAGGTACCTACCTATTTTAGAATTATTCGTATCGACACATAATTCTAAAACTTTTATGTGGCTCGCGTTTGAGCTCGTACATTCTTGGCGTATCGATTGCACCGTGATGCAGGTAGGAAATAATTGTAGTTCGCCTATTTGTTATAAATAATTCATCCCATCAGTGGACTATTGTAGGTACATATATGTACATACTTTTCTGTGCTATTGGCGCCAGTTTACGTCATCGCTTATAAATAACCCGGGGGTAGATTTCAACCTTATGCCCTCATTCTGTCCATCACAATGTATATATTTGATTTGTATCCAAGATAAGTTACTGTAGGATTTAGCTATTTCACGATTTATAACGTTGGCTAAAAAAATATTGTAATTCGTCCGGTTTTATTTTCTTCACACTCTTGCCATTCTAGTTTGTAGCTCTCTACCTACCTATTAATATCATCGATTTGGGTTTTCCGTTGATGAGTCAGTTTGAAAGTCCTTTTATTAAACATACACAAATATAAGTAGGTACTGATTACTGACTAAGATAAATAATTAAATCAAAATCTTTGGACAATCTACCTACGTCAATTGCTGAAATCTTTTTAAATTAATCAAATCAAATTATTTATTTGTGAAATATGGGTACACAATAGGTTTTGATTTTGATCTAGTCCTAAACTAACAAAGCTTGTACCTACAAGAACTATATAATGGATAAATGTACATATAGACTCAAGTTCAAATGCTCGTGTTCATCGCACTGGCATCTGCGCCTAGCGGGAATATTGTACTTATGTTAAGTAGGTATTGAATAAAAGAAAAAACCTTTACTTATCAGCAAACGTGATGGCGGGACGTGATTAAGTTAAAAAAAAGGTTGTTTCATTGGGTTATCTATAATAATATTATTAAATGACTCTTCAGTATGAAACTGGTAGAAATATCATTAAAATTTAATAAATAAATAGATTAAATATAACTAGACTATTATACTAATATAATAGTCTTCTGGGTTGTGAACTTTTAGAATTTCTAGTAATGCTCTGAATTCTTAAGGTAGGTATAGGTGTATGTACTTGCTTGCCATAAAAATGGGTTTTGATTTCTTGTGACACAGTTGACTATTAAATATTCCCTTTCTCATTGTACATCCCCAGTTTGAGTGATATACATAAGGTGTCTATTTCAGGGCGAGTTATATTTAGGTCCTGTGACATGTTCCCGACGTTCCCGTTCAGTCGCGCTCCGTCTCCCGTCTCGTGCGCCCTTTTAAAAAAGTGCGCCTTGTAATGGCAAAATTATCAAAATCATTTTTTGAAATACATCGATACGGTTATGTAAAGCTTTAGAAAGTTTTGCTATGTTTCTGTTAAACAAGTGAAATTTGCAATAAATTTGTCTACTAAGTACCTATATGTATCGATTTTCTTTGTGTTTCGTTTGTCGATAGCTATCGATAAAGATTAATTATCTTATATTCGGTGGATAATCGTATGCAGTTCATATATTATATACCGGTACCTACTAAAATGCTTTATGTAGGTACTTTACCTACTTTTGGTCTAGAAAGCTTAATAAGTACTTTTTGTGGAATCACTGTGTTAAATGTAGAATTTCTATTAAAATTGACCATTAGAGTATACCATATTCCAGTAAATCCTAATAACTTGATGTGAACTACAAAACAATATAAACCTTACCATTTCCACCTTAAGATCAATTTTGAATGAATTAGTATGATTATGATCTAAACTATGACAACGTTGCTCTCGGTTATCATAAACTGCCAATTCTTATCACAAAACCTCTTATCACTTTACTACTAAGTAGGAGAACATAACAGTGCCGTACTATCTTTTACACAGTCCATACATGAATAGGTTTTCAAATAAAAATATCACTTTTTGTACTAGGATAGCATAAGTGTGTAAATACCTCAGTGATTTATTACAGCGTTCTTACCTAGTCAGTGCCTAGTGATATAATGTGAATAGTAATAATTAGCAGAAAAATTGCGGAGACTGTATCATAAATGACGTTTGTGTGATTTTAATTTTTGATATTGAGTTAAGTGAAAGAAGCAATGATGCCTCTAAGTAAAGTTGCTCATAGAGCTCTATTCATCATGAGCAGGACTGTTTACATGACTTGTAAGTTTTTGATTTCTTTTTTAATTTGCATTTGTTCCGTAAACCCCTTTTTATACAACTTTTATGTGTTTATATTTGTCACGTTTACGACGTTGGTCACTTAATGGTGGCATTTACCCCAATGTGAGTCTTAAAAAATATTTTGAACGGCGGTAGTTATTTGAAATACTTACCTAAGTATTATTGGGTCTCTATGTAAGTATATAAGTTCTAAAACACAAATAACCGTAATTATCTTTATCCTGGAAAATTGTGATTTCTGCTGGGGTTAATTCACGGAGCTAAATGCGTCGAATATATAAATAAACAGATTGTGTGATGACCTTTACCCTAACGGGTCTAAAGGTCAGTTTTCTTTTATGGAGTGCCCTACAACATAATAATATAATAATATAGGTGATAGCACAATTAATAAATGGAGAATGGAGATTTTTTTTTAGTGGGTGGATAAAACGCCTATTTTCAACCGACGAAAAAAACGGAGGAGGTTCTCAAGTTGACGCGCATATTTTTAATTATAGAGAAAATATAAGTTTCAGAAACATAATAGGTACCTATCTTTACAGGGTTGAAAGTTGTTAATATTACAAAAATCATCCAGGTTGACAGAGAGGTCTAATTCATTAAATCTATCCTTATTGTAATAACAATAAAGTCCATTTCAGGTTGTTGCGGATGCTGCTCGGCGCTCCGGCCGCGGTACAAGAGGCTCGTCGACAACATCTTCCCCGCTTCTCCACAAGAGGGCCTGGTCAAGTCCAACATGGAGAAGCTTACATTTTATTCGCTGAGCAGTCCGGAGAAGTTGGATAGGATAGGAGAATACCTCTTCCAGAAGGCCAGCAGGGATATTTATAGGAGAAGGCATGGGTATGTACAAATAAGGCTTGGACTGAACGGTTCTGGATCGATCAGAGGTCAACGCTCTGTTTACATATACCTACCTTAACTTGCTTTTTGCAAACGAGATGTCAATTGTTAGCACCGAACTCATGGTTTTTAACGTGGGCGTGCATTCCATATAGGCTACTATATCAAATGTATTATGTATGTAGTCAGTGTTGCCAATTTAGCGATTTTGTCGCTAGAACTAGCGACTTTTGCTTAAGGCTTAGCGACCAAAAAAAGGTTTTGACGACAAAAATAATTTAGCGACTTATCTGGCGACTTTTGGAGTACAAATTAAAACAGTTCTAGAGCCAATAATAGATACATTTTTTGTCAAATCGACACAGAATTATTCAATGCCAAGAGATACATAATAATATGGAAAACGACAAACGCGATAGCGCACCAAATTCAAACATTATTTAATTGAAGTTCCATTTGTATATTATTACGGGGCGACTTTCTGGCGACTTTTGACTGTGAGTTTAGCGACTCGAATTTCTAGGAGTTGGCAACACTGTATGTAGTGCCTACCTTTACGTGCTCCACCCACAGCATGCTCCTGGTATAAAGGAACATAAGAGTATAAGAGTTAAGTTTATATTAAAATTTGGTGATACCAGTGATTATGAAGAATTAGTCAAATTGTTTATTGCCAGGGCACATAGTAACTACTAGATAGTGTAAAAATGAAAATAAGTAGTAGTGATAAATATGCCTATGGTTTATTCAAGCTTCTTGCAGACTAGGTACCTACATTCAATTAATTTGTTTTAATATAATTTAATACCTTTGCTTGCGGTTTGTTTGATTTGTGTCCTAGAAACTTGGCTTTAACAATATAATATTTATGATACTCGAGATAATACTGAAGGATACCCGACGCGGTAACACATGCAAACAGTATTTATCTGATATTTTTACGATTTGATTGCTATTATGACATACAATCGGTAAAACAAAATTACATTACCTAGAGAGAACAAACGTATGTCGTTATTATAAGTTCTTTAAACATGGCCAGTGTTTTTCTATAGTATTAAAGAATTGATGGGTGGATCTTCGAGCGTTTGAGACGCCGTCATTGTCCTCTACATCTATATTTAAGAACAGAGTCGATAAGTAACAAAAATTTGAGTGCTATTGTCTCCCGGTACTGTTACAAATACTATTTCAATTGATATATTATGTAATAATATTATTTGCAAACATTATAGATATAGATGTAGAGGACAATGACGGCGTCTCAAACGCTCGAAGATCCACCCTGATACATCTTGTTTACATGTACCTACTGCATTTTAAAATGTGATACGTGTGAATAGGTATGATGACCACGGGATAAATAACACGAATTCTATTTAGTCTGTTGTTGTCACTTACATTTAAAAAAATATTGGACTCGTATTTTTTCTTTTCTCAATCAAACAAAAAAAGAAAGTGCGGGAGTGGGGATTCGAGACGTCACGTTATAGTACAATTTGTATGCCATGCCGTGACGTCACCAGCTCCCCCCTCTGAGACAGAGAAGTGCTTTTTAATTTCAGGAGTGGGGGTCGTGACGTCACGATGTAGTACAATTTATACCATGCCACGTTACGAGCCCCCTGAACTTCGGAAGATCTTATCTTTGTCATTTATTGTTCAATTGAGAAAATAAAAAATACGTGTCCATTAATTTTTGGTAGCGTACTTGATGAACAAAGAAAAAAAACCAGTCGTTATGTTACTACTATGCTTGCAATAAAACCATGTATGTATATCATTTTATGTTCAAGTAATATATGTAATTTGAGATATTTTCTTAAATTTCAGGTTTGTAATAATAGCGATGGAGGCCATGGATCAGCTGTTAGTGGCCTGTCATTCTCAGACCTTGAATCTGTTCGTCGAGAGCTTCCTCAAAATGGTTCAGAAGCTTTTAGAATCCACTGATCCGCAGCTACAAATTCTAGCTACACAAAGTGTGAGTACATGTTGTGAATTTTACTGATTTACTAATACAAAAAATTAACGTAAGTAGTCTAATGAACGTTAAGAAGCAGGGTCAGATCGGATCATAATAGAGTAGATTCTTTCTAGATCAGTAGTTCTTAACCTTTTTAGGTCCGTTATCCTTATGACCTAACTGGCGTTGCTGATTTTACCCCTCCTCTCAACGACGAACGTGCGCGCTAGTTGCCGCTACGCTGTGCTCAGACTTGTCACTTTGAAATTCGGCGTTCGATACCACTACTAGCTGATTGTTACCCCCGTGGGGGTAATTACCCCCAGATTAAGAACCTAAGCTCTAGAGTTTATCCCTCATTTAGCGAGCCCTTATATTTGCTTGACAAATATTGGTTACTTCATTACATAGTAGGTATTGATTGTTACTTTTTTTTTTCAGTTTGTCCGTTTTGCGAACATTGAAGAGGATACGCCTTCCTACCATCGACGGTATGACTTCTTCGTGTCGAAATTTTCTGCGATGTGTCACAGCAACCATAGTGACAAAAATGCAAGGGACAAGATAAGATTGGCGGGCATACAGGGGTTGCAGGTGAGAATTTCTAATATTAATATGATACCTATGTAAGTAGTAGTACTACTTTCAATAAGCATTATCTGGTTTTATCTACGTATTGTGAATAACTCTGAAAGAATGTGTACACGTTTTTATCGGCACACTACCTACTTTATATTTATTTTGGCAACACGTGGTAATGTTGACTCATTAAAAGGTTAAATGACTAAAAATACTTGTCTATATTTATGCACACTGACATTGAGTTTTCGATTATGATTATTTTTAAATTTATTTTTGTAACATGTTGAGTTGCGAGCGTTGGTAAATGTAATGTTTCATTTATTTTTTCAGGGCGTGATTAGGAAGACTGTGTCGGATGATTTGGTTGAAAATATATGGGAGGCGCAGCATATGGACAAGATTGTACCGTCTCTGCTTTACAATATGCAGGTAATAATAATATGCTCTGCTATTTATGCTTATTAGTTAATTTTTTAAATTTAGTTCAGTTAATGTTACATATTGTTATAAAACATTTATAACGGATTTAACTCACGTGTATTATTTTTTATGCTGACGCTTTGCAGTTTCCATATTCGTTGCTGATTGAGCTGATCTAGGTTTAGTGTTAGATTATCCGTTTTAATTGTTTTAATCCAATGTGTAATGACCGCAAACCACCAAATAATTATTGTGTCAGAACTTAACCTAAATTCAATTGTAGAAATTACTGATATTATATTATTATGAAAAAGATGGGTTAAAATATTTCCATTAGTTAACATAGATATAGTTTTTCGTTCAAACTTGAACCGAGTTTATGTCATATTTTCTAGAGCGCAGAAAAATACGAGACCTTGTCCTGTATGGATACGGACACTCGTGACGGGGTCGAGGACGACCCCCCTCGGCTGGCGGAGGCCTGTCTGAGGGAATTAGTAGGCCGCGCGTCCTTCGGACACATCCCGAGCGTACTGCGGCCCGTATTGACGTGAGTTGACCTCTTACATGTTATATTATCCTGGTACTTTTTAATGTAAACACGGACACACGTGACGGACTCAATTACCCCTTTACTGCTGTTTCGGATCCCTAATGTATACTGGCCAATATTGACGTGAGTTAACCTCCTAACGTGCCATATCATCATGGTACTATGTAATGGGTTGGATGATTGCAAGGGGTTATATACTCCTTTTATATGAATGAATGCAAGGGGTTATATACTCCTTTTATAAGCGATGGTTAAGCTGCGGCCAGGTTGCCGTAACATGTTAATGTCACCTCTTATCATGCTGTCATCCTGGTACTTTTGAACAAAGTTCTATTGGGAAGGGAGATATTGAGATGTTCTCATCGTGAAACTTACCAATTTGTTTTCTTTTCAGTCATTTCGATCGACACGAACTGTGGGTACCGAACGACTTCGCTGTGCATACGTTCAAAATTATAATGTTCTCCATACAAGTAAGTAAGAGAAAAAGATTTAATATTAGCAAGTAAGGTTTATTATTGTTGTTTATAAAACTCACTCCGATTCGCCCGAAAATATTGGTGAATCGGAGTGAGTGGAGGGAGCAATGCGGTCGCGAACAGTGACGTCATCTATGACGTCGAGTGAACGCTCGCAACGACCACGGGCCTTAGGAACGATAGGGTGTTACAATCGTTGCGGGCATTTATAGACTAAAAGCCCATGGAAAAAAATAACATGTGAAATGACCCACCGTGACTTACAGTTAGTAGGCTAGGACCATATTATTATAAAAGAAATTTAAACACTATGCCGTAAGTTTTTAGCGGTACAGGTGATTTATTGTTATATTCCAGGCGCAGTATTCGTACAGCGTGGTGGAGGCGCTGATGAAGCACCTGGACGCGTCGGCGGGCGGCAGCGACCCGCGCCTGCGCAGCCGCGTGCGCGCCGCGCGCGCCGGCGTGCTCAGCCACATCGTCGCCATCGCCGCCGGGGACAGCGTCGGTGAGAATTACCTTTTTAATTAATCGCTTTTGGGTAATACCCCCTATGAAAAAGAGGCGTGATGTATAGCTGTTTTAATACAATAGTGACGTAACATGAAATGTGTCATTATATTAGTTCAAATTTTATGTGAAGGTTTAGAATCTAAAATGTAGTAACAAAATATTTTGTTTTATGTGAACTATTTTCCCAAAATTAAAAAATATTTTTATTGAATTTAGACATTTACAAGCTCATATGAAGGTCAGTAGATACTACCGTTTCCGAAAAAACATCACTTGAGAAGAAAGAGGTAAACAGAAACAGGCATGCTGATTGATTATTTTTCTTTGTCCATCAAATAGAGCTAAAAATCCCTTAAAAATATTGGATTGGTTTATTTAGCTTAAAAAGTTCGTCAATGTGGGGTCGTGACGTCACATCTCGGTACTTTTATTTATTGTGAAATACCTTTGATAACTTTGTGTATTATTGTTTCAGGTCCGTCCGTGTTGGAAATAATTAACAATTTACTGACCAACCTGAGAGCATCTGTGGCAAGAGATTCTGAGGTAAGATTACTAAAACTGTACAAATATGTATACAAAAAATAATTAATTAGGTACTAGTGACCCGTCCCGGCTTGATACGTGTAACATATGATTATACAAAAGCTTATAATATATAATTAAATGAATTAACTTTAAAAATCACTCCTTCCGTCATTGAAAACTGCATGAAAATAATTACTATACTTGGAATGAAACAACTATTAACGGATTTAACTCGCGTATTTTTATTTTATTTTATTAGCTGACGTTTCGGATTCTTTACAGTTTCCATAATCGTAACCGCGAAGGCATCAGATATTATTAATTACTATACTTTTGGAATTTACAGTACATACCCCTTATTTCATAATATACTAGCTGTCCGCCCCGGCTTCGCACGGATCATCTTTTTTTTTTATAGCCTATGTCACTCGGGAATAGTGTAGCTTCACATCAGTGAAAGAATTTTTGAAATCGGTCCAGCCGTTCTGGAGCCTATTCAATCCAAACAAAGAAACAAACCTTTTTCAACTGTTTCTTCGCTCCTATTGGTCGCAGCGTGATGTTATATAGCCTAAAGCCTTCCTCGATAAATGGTCTATCCAACAAAACAAGAATTTTTGAATTCGAACCAGTAGTTCTTGAGATTAGCGCGTTCAAACAAACAAACAAACAAACTCTTCAGCTTTATAATATTAGTATAGATATGGTAATATAAATTTCAATATAATAAAATTGTTTTTGTTCTCGCAGAAAGAAACCGATGAGAAGCTATACCAGGAAGCATTGATCAATGCTCTGGGAGAGTTTGCAGATCATCTGCCGGATTACCAGAAGATAGACATTATGATGTTCATAGTGAGCAAGATACCGAGCAGCCAGCGACCCGGCAAGGGGAGCAAAGCTGATGCAATGCTTCAGAGTATTCTGCTCAAATCACTGCTCAAGGTGAGGAAAAGTTTCATTTGCCTAGGATTGTAACTTATTTAACTCGCTTATATCGCTTATATCTCTAATGCTTTATGACGTATAATACGTCATAAAGCATTAGAGATAAATTAGTCTTACATTTTTTTTCCTAAATGATTAGCACGTAAGGTTTTTTCACGTGGAGCAAATGTCGCTCTCATAGTTTTGTACCTAATAATGACAGTGACAGATATTTTACGACGATTTCGAAAATTTGGCGACCCGGACACAACGAGTGAAAACCCCGTATTTTTGAGGTCAGAACATGGAAATATATATTTTTTTAATTTTTAAAAATATTAAATTTTCAAATCCGGACCGTTCCCGAACACCCGCTGTAGTATATCCGGTCGGATGTATACCGTAATCTTGGGATTAGGGTATACAGGGTAAAAAAGTGCTCACCAAATATAATCTTTTCAATATATAACTTTCTCAATATCTCTTATAGGTGGGGACTACATATAAAACCACGGAGTTATCAAAGGCTTTCCCGGCCGCGTTCCTAGACGCCCTGCTGCGCTTGTCCGGCGCCGCGGAGCCCGAGACGCGCGCCCTGCTGCAGCGGATACTGCACACGCTATTAGACAGGAGACAGAACGCGGACCATTTGCACACACCCACGTGAGTTTTATCAATGTAACTACATATGTATGTGTGAAAAACGATTATAGCCGGAGCTCGGAATAGATAGAGATCGCGGGTGGACGTAACTAAGAGTGGTTTAAACCATCAGAAATAACTATTTCCTTTTATTTTCCGATTTAATTTTTTTTTTGTGTCTCTTTTATAAGTTGCTTAAGCATGATAAAATGTTAACTATATTTCTCAATACCAAGTGAATTGTATTCTTTTTTTTGAGAAATAAATGTCTTAAACCTAAACCTAAAATTTAATTTGGTACCTACACAGATAGTTTAGTACCTGAGCAAGGACATATAGGTTACTTTTACTTGCCGTAATTACTAATTCCACGCGGACGGAGTGTCATGCAAAAGCTAGTTATTAATAAAATACAATTGACTAATGCAGAAAAATTAAATAAGTAGATATAAAACGTGCAATTTATTTTGAATAAGTACATAGGTACCTATCGATATTTATTTTAGATATGATATTACGTACTTAGCATCATTATAAGAGGATTATTTTCATCAGAATTTTCATGAAACATTTACATAGCTCTGTGTGATTGTGTCTATCTTAATGTATTTCAATTCTAACACGTAGTGTGGAGTACGCAGAGCTCGGTCTGACGGTGGAGAAGTGTTCCCGGCCCGATCTCATCTTCATCAGCAAACATGGATACGCCATCTTCAGCTCTCTCTATGACGGTAACGTCTTATTTTAAATCTTAGTCTTAAACCTCACCTCGGGTGACATTTTAATAGATTATCAATAAAGTTGTTTTTTAACCCCCGACGCAAAAACGACGGGATGTTACAAGTTTGACGTGTCTGTCTGTGTGTGTGTGTGTCTATCTGTGGCATTATGATGCCACAGATAGACACACACACAGGGAGCTATGGCTCCCTAACGCATGGACCGATTTTGATTCTGTTTTTTTTTTGTTGTATTGATCTATTTTTTCAATTATCTACAGGTTTGCAGCTGGAATCAAACACTGTTGAAAATATCGAAGCCATCTACACGACTCTAGCTCTACTGATAATCGAGCTGGGATCGGAGGAGACCATGTGCGATTTCATGCAGCTCATACTTGCGTATGTATAATCCTCTATTGGCTAACAACATCGTTCAAGTTATCATTTACGGAAAATTAATAATGCAATCACGTCTAACGTGACTTGGGCCGATTTTTTAATCCCCGACTAAACAGTCAAATAGCTAATCATTTCTGTTGCCAACGCGGTTATTACACATTGGAATGAAACAACTACAAACATATTTAACTCGCGTATTTTATTTTATTGGCTGACGTTTCGTAAGCTTTGCAGTCTACTTAATAAAGTGTTAAATTTAGTGCAAGACTAGTCAGCTCAGTCGTGACGATTATGGTAACTGTAAAGGTTCCGAAACGTCAGATAATAAAATAAAATACCCTATTCTAAAATATGGTCTTTCCGAAGCGCTGGTAACTCACCCTATTTGTTTGATTTGTAATGTGAAATAGTTAAATTTTGCGTAAAATGTAACATTAATATTTCATATTTTAGAATAGGGTAGTATTTCAAAAATTTGTAATTTAGGTATGAGGTAGTTTGCATAGCTGTGTGAAACACTTTAGCGTAAGACTATTGTCAGCTCAGTCGTGCTACTATTATGGAAACTGTAAAGACTCCGAAACGTCAGCAAATAAAATAAAATAAAAATACTCAAGCTAAATCCGTTCATAGTTGTTTCATTCCAATGTATAATGATTATTATATTATTTGTGTGTGTTGTACAGCATTCAGCAGTCGGCGCTGAGCAACCCCGTGCTCTCGGTGAGCCAGCAGTGCCAGCTGCACAGCGTCTGCATCTCGCTCGGCGTGCTGCTGCCCAGGACTAGGATGCACGACTATTTGAGCAAGGTAAGCTTTGAACATTACTCAAATAACTATTGATCTATACTAATATAATAAAGAGGAAAAGTTTGTTTGGATTGAATAGGCTCCTAATGGACTGGACCGATTTGAAAAATTTTTTCATTGTTGGAAAGCTACACTATTCCCGAGTGATATAGGCTATAAAAAAGTTATACAGGCGAAGCCGGAGCGTTTTAATATTTAGTATAAATTGTACCAAATTATGTATTTTGAACTAAATGGTAAGTCCTGTTGCTTGCCGTTTCTTCTCATGTGAGATTTTGTCGGAAACGGTATCTTCTGAACTTCATAAGAGCTTGTAAAAACCTAAATTGAATGAACTTTTCTAACCGTTAGCTTAAAGTTATTAAACGTGAGTTAAATCCATTATAATAGTGTTAGCTTAATAGAGATTTCATTTGACGTTGTTAAACAGACATTTAATCATACGATATTGTAAACAGATTATCGATGCTCGCCGCGAGGAGGCGCCGCACTTGCTGCCGCCGGTGTTGGAGGACTATGACGTCACGCCTTCCAAGATGCCCACCAAACTACCCTATTTGATGATTGATCAGGTAAATTGTCACTTAAATATTTTCCTATACACTTTGTATTATTTAATAAATTAAAATATTTAGGCATTGTAGGGTTTTCTTTAGGTGCATTGATTATTGATTTTTTATCGTATTAACTCTGGCTTTTTATAGGTCTGACTGTCTACTAATATCCTACTTTTGTATGTATGTCTATTAGACATATAGACCACTAAAATATTTGAATTTTTGATAAAATAAATTCGTAAAATTTTCTTACTCCAAAGTACAAATATTACTTATTGTTTGCCAAATATGCATCATAGCAAGTTTATATGACGAAATGAATCAGTACTCTCATAAAATTATCTTGTTCTGGTTATTAAGTTATTACTATAATTATAAGTACTTAGTTGTTAATATCTGGTCTGGTGTCAAATAAGCTATTTTCTATATTCCATTCTATTCTAAAACGATGGTCTGATATCAAAAAATAATACTAAACTTACGTTATTTCGTTATTGATATACAGATGGCGCTGTGCGAATGTCTCAAGGCGAGCGGTATCGACGCGAGCCGGCTGCAGTCTCCGTCGCCCTACGTCGCCGGCAGCGTTAACCTCGCCCACAGACACAGCTGGCTCGAAGCAGGTAACTAAAACACCAATCCAACATGGACTGAATGGTTTTGTACGCCATAAACTTAGTGCAACTCTTAATACAAGGAACATCTCTGTAATCACCTATGTTTCACAAATAAAACACTTTGACTTGCGGTAAGCTATTAGGACGTTCGGTTAATTTCAGAGTTCTTACTCTGAAATTAACATAAAGAGAATAATTAAAAAAAAAACTTTACTATTGTGCAAACGTTGGTTTGACAAGTTGCAAGAATGAGACAGTTGTGCGGCGGTATCTCCGTCTCTTTCTACCGAGATTATGATAGTAAATTACGCACCAAGGCCAGTAAAATAAAAAATGTCTAAGATCGCATGTAATTGTCGTCCGAGGCGAAGCCGAAGTTGACAAAAATGTGATCTGAGGCTTTTTTATTTTACTGGCCGAGGTCAGTATACTATTTTTCTGTTTGACGAATCCAGAAAGCGGCAATTTCATTTAGAGCAGCGGCCAGAAAGTTGGCGCTTTATGGCCGGAGGACAGAAAAATATATATGTAACCGGCGCCGGCGCGTCTCAGTAATGTGTGGTTTATCTAGATATTTTTTTAACATTTTTGGATTGGGTATGTAACTTTTAGTGTATTTTTGGAAGCAGCCTAGAAACTGTACGATAAAGGGACCCCTAATCTGACACCTACATCGATTGCACGTGCCTTGGTAAAAGAAAATAAAGGTAAATGAATATGATTTTCTTTATTTTTATCAGGAGCGGCACAAGGGCGGGATAGCTTGGCTGATATCACTTCAGGGCCAGCTAATGAGCTGGATAGCGCCAACAGTTCACCAGGAGTACAAAGAGTAAGTAATAATGATTATAAAACGTGCCATCAAATATATGCCTATATTTATATATGTATACATTGACATATGAAACATATAGATTGTATAACGAGGCGCACATAAGCCTGCTATAAAATATTAAGAATTAACATTTGACAGATACCATATACTAATATTTATATCAAGACTAGAGTAGAAAAATTAAGACTTAAACCCACACCTATACCTTAACGCGAGGTATTGTGCTTTAATCCAATTACACTAGAATCGTCACTGATTGAGTCTACGAAATCGTCTACTTGTTTAAAAGGGAAATATAGCTTCAGCGGTGTTAGTCATTTTAATTAATAGTATTAATACATATGGATCGAAATTCTATTGATACATCTTAGTAAATATTTAGATACCGTATAATTCGCAGAGAGCTGTGAATTCAAACAGTAGTGGTATATTTAGTGTGAAACGGGATATGGAAATAACATGTCTTTTTATACAATGTCAGTGTCTAGGCCAGACCTTTTCCTTATATTCCTGCCTATTTCTATCCTCTTCTCTCCGTTTATTTTGTTAGAAAATACAATATGACGCATTGGATGAAGAATATAGGATGTTCATAGAGAAGTACAATCACAATTACCGGCCGTCTATGCAGAACTTTGGATCATATGTATGTTAATAAAAACTCTATAATATACCTGTAATAATTACTGTATTGGTTGGTTTGTTGAATTACCCCTGTGGACAGATTTTAATTGTTTTTATGTTTAGTAATGATAATTTCACCAAAATCGGTTAAACCATTTTTAATAACATCCGAATATATCCATATCTATATCTATACTAATATTATTATAAAGAGGAAAGATTTGTACCTATTTTTGTATGTTTGTAATGAATAGGCTCAAAAACTACTGGACCGATTTTAATAATTCTTTCACTGTTGGGAAGCTACGTTCACCATGACTAACATAGGCTATAGAATATTTTGAAAAAAATAGGAATCCGTGGGAAGCCGAGGCGAACCGCTTGTAATATATAAAAGGATGTTTGTAGGTATATAATTATTATGACATAAACTCAAAAACTATTGTCCGATGATTACTTTTTTACAGAGGTTTATATGCTATTCTCATAATGGCACCAGAGCTGAGCCGGAGTGGGCAGCTAGTATTAACGATCATAAAAAATATGGTAGCCTACGAGTTGTATAGTTTCTCTAGACCCAGTTTAACTCCCTCCCACTGTCCTTACCCTATATCGCACCGTCATTCCTTGCAGCAACGCGACAATGAATTTTGGCTCTGGGGTCATATAGAAGCCACAGACTCGTCGCATAATGTGAGAAAGGAAAAACAAGAGATATCGCCGGTATTGTGGACCTTATGCTGTTTGTAATAAGACTGGAAATAACTATTCCTCCAAAGGGCGGCCTCTCACCGAAGAATGTAACCTATATACGTTAAATAAATCCTACTACTATTATAAAGGCGAAAGTTTGTATGTATGGATGGTTGTTACTCTTTCACGTAAAAATTACTGAATGGATTTGAATGAAACTTTACCACAATATAGCTTATACATCAGAATAACATATAGGCTATATTTTATAACGATATAGTGTAAAATACTAATCATACGCAGACGAAGTCGCGGGCAGAAGCTAGTTAAACAATTTTCGGGTCTTTAGTGTGATACAATGAATAGGCACGACGAATGTTTTTTTTTCTTTGTCCATCAAGTAGGTTACCAATAATTATTAAACACGTATTTTATATTTTCTCAATCGAACAATAAATGACGAAGATAGCTCTTCAGAAGTTCGGGACTGGGGACTTGTGACTTTACGGCATGGTATAAATCCCTACTAATATTATAAATGCGAAAGTAACTCTGTCTGTCTGTTACGCTTTCACGCCTAAACTACTGGATCGATTTAAATGAAATTTGGAACAAAGAAAGTCTGAGGCCTGAGAAAGGACATAGGCTACTTTTTAACCGACTGCAAAAAAGGAGGAGTTCCATGCGGACGAAGTCGCGGGCAGAAGCTAGTTGTACTATAACGTGACGTCACGTGCCCCCACTCATGAGCTTTAGAAGCGCTTATCTCTGTATTTTTTTTTCTTTGTTTGAGAAAAGAAAAAATACATGTCTGAATATCTTTTAATAATCTAACGGACTAAATGGAATTTCGTGTTCATTACCATCCTTCCTTACCATGACCAGTCGTCATGCCTATTCATCATAGGCTCCCTGTAATATATCTACAGGTTAAATGAAATCGTAAACATAATTTTGGTGTTTAGTGACATAATGAATTGTAATGAAACAACTTTAACGGATTTAACTCGCGTATTTTATTTTATTGCCTGACGTTTCGTAGCACGGCTGAGCTAACAATAGTCTTAGGCTAAAGTCATAAGACATATACATATAGTCTTTAGCATAAGACTATTGTCAGCTCAGTCGTGTTACGATTATGGAATCTTTAAAGGCTCCTAAACATCAGCCAATGAAATAAAATACTCGAGTTAAATTCGTTAAAGTTGTTTCATTCCAATCTATACTAATATTATAAAGCTGAAGAGTTTGTTTGAACGCGCTAATCTCAGGAACTACTGGCTCGAATTCAAAAAATATTTTTTTGTTGGATAGACCATTTATCGAGGAAGGCTTTAGGCTATATAACATCACGTTGCGACCAATATCAGCGAAGAAACAGTGGAAAATGTGTAAAAAACGGGGAAAATATGAAGCCTTATGAAGAAGTGACAGAAGACTTTGACAGATCTTTGACGAAACAATCGGACGGGCAGGACGTCTGCCGGGGCCACTAGTGTATAATAACCAGAGATCGCAATAGGTAGTGCCTATTTACCTAAACTTGGCGGGAGGAGATGACTAAGAGTGGTTACAACCACCAAAAATATTAATATACATTATTAATATACATAATCGATATAGATTCACACTCAAGGTGTAATGGTTAATGAAATGTAATTGTTTAATGCCGAAACTTACGTTGAGAACTCAAAAGGTGACTCATACGAGTGGTCCGTCAGGCATAGGAATATAAACATTTTCTATATTCCTCAAAAGGATTAATACGTTTTATTTTATTATATGTATTTTTATAAATCCCGGGAAATCCCGCGTTCAATAAAAATAAATAATATTTTTGGTGGTTGTAACCACTCTTAGTCATCTCCTCCCGCCAAGTTTAGGTAAATAGGCACTACCTATTGCGATCTCTGATAATAACCGCGAAGGCATAAGAAATTATTATAATGTATTGTTTCAGCACCCGATGCAGGCGGAGAGCGTGTCGCTGGAGGCGCTGCGGCGCGCGGCCGGCGGCCCGAGCGAGGCCGACAAGCGCGAGCAGGAGAGGAAGCGCGCGACGCTCAACAGCGCGTTCAGAACTGCGCCGTTTGACCACTTACTGCATTTGACGCAGCCTAAGGTAAATAACGCTCTTTAGATAATCACTTTATAGTACAGTGAAACCTGGTTAAAAGGGACGCAGCCTAAGGTAAATAACGCTCTTTAGATAATCACCTTATAGTTCAGTGAAACCTGGTTAAAAGGGACGCAGCCTAAGGTAAATAACGCTCTTTAGATAATCACTTTATAGTACAGTGAAACCTGGTTAAAAGGGACGCAGCCTAAGGTAAATAACGCTCTTTAGATAATCACTTTATAGTACAGTGAAACCTGGTTAAAAGGGACGCAGCCTAAGGTAAATAACGCTCTTTAGATAATCACTTTATAGTTCAGTGAAACCTGGTTAAAAGGGACTTCAAGTGTTCTGTAAGTTGGTCTCACGTAAAGGGGCATTCCACTTACCAGGTATAAATAAATATGTGTCGCATTTACAGAGGGTTTCATTAATAGAGGGCAGAAAACTCGCTCACTTCTTACTTATACAGGTCCCACTTAACAAGTTACTGTATAAAACAAAGTCGCTATCGCTGTCTGTCCGTCCCTATGTATGCTTAAATCTTTAAAACTGTGCAACGGATTTTAAAGCGGTTTTTTTTTAGAGTGATTCAAGAGGTCGCTAGTGAGAATATATTTGTGAATATAATAATTTAGTTTCGGATTCCACTTAGAATCATCATTGTGACAATATGTTATATTATAATAGATAAAAAAATATAGACGTTTATTTGAACCCTATAAAACGGTAATTATCAATACTGTAATGAGATGCTATTATAAGACGAAGGGCAGATTATTGTAGGTTAAAATTAAGAACGACCCATATACCTACTGATTACGCAACCCTCACATTGAAAAATACAACATGTCATTGTAAATGAACGTATTCGACAGTACGAGATAAAGGACAAGCTGGAGGAGATATTCAACTCGATCACGTCGGAGCCGCTGATGCCGGGCTCGGGCTCCTGCTCGCCGTGCGCCGGCGCCGCGCCCAAGAACCACCAGAGCCACGTGCCGCCCTACTCCAAGTACTTCCCGGAGCTGTTCCTCTACTAGGTAATAACTGTACCTTTACTACCAGCGAGGCTATGATGAATTGTCGAGTCGACATCTCGTCATGTCTATATCGTCTTATTTTCGCGATGATCTGTCAAAAATCAACGTTGTCGACAACGAGAAATCTTGTCATGTCGATGTCGTCTCTTATTTCTACATGTCTATAATAAAATAATATCGTAACGATGAACCTTTTGCTTGTCGACGACATGTTGTCGACAGTTCATAATAGGCTCGCTGGGCTCTTAACCTGGGTGTAATTACCAAAAAGGTAATAATAAATCAGCTGGTAATAGTCTCTAATGCTGAATTTAAAAATGTAAGTCTGAACATAGCGTAGCGCAGACTATGGCGCAATTTTCGTCATTTGGAGGAGGGGTAAAAATCAGTGAGCCTAGTTAGGGGCCATCCATTAATCACGTGAGGCTTGAAAGGGGGGGAGGGGTTTGACAAAAATCACGAAATGTCACGAGGGGGGAGGGGGGTGTAGTAAGATATCACGTGTATTTAGTTTTTTATTATTTTTTCAAATAAGTACGCGATTTTTAAATCGAAAAGCAAATAAAATAAGATTATATTATAGTTTATACATGTATTTAAGATAATATTCTAAAAATAAGATTTTTTGTAGATACTAACAATACACGTGATGTTGGGTGGGGGATGGGGGGGAAGTCTTAAACCTCACCATGTATCATCAAGGGGGAGGGGGGGGTTAAAAAATGCTTAAAAAAACATCACGTGATTAATGGACGGCCCCTTAAGTCAAAAGGGTAACGGACCTAATAAGGTTAAGAACCACTACTCTACTAGGTAATGAGTTTTCCTCTACTGGTAATAGCATCGGCATACAAAAATGAGAATGCTATCAATATAAAAGTATATACTGCTCAACATTTTGAAGATACTACATAGATATATAGTACTTAAGGGTTACAATAAAGCAAAGGATTCATTTATATATGACTACCTTCTGTTCGCGACTTCGTTTGCGCATGATTAGTACTTTACACAAAATATTCATAAATAGCCTATGTGTTATTCTGATGTGTAAACTATAATTTCATCAAAATCATTCAGTAGTTTTTGCGTGAATGAGTAAGAAACATACATTCTTAGAAAATTTCGCGTTTGTATTATTAATTATTTAATTAATGATGGAATCTGTCTTAAAATACATTTTTCTTTTCAGATGGCGGTTACGACTTCATTAAAATTTTGCTCCAATTTAAAATATTGTTCATCCTCTTATCATAAGATATATGAACTTCCTTATCTTAGCGTGTTTACATACTTTTGAAACATTGTAATCCCTACTAATATTATAAATGCGAAAGTAACTCTGTCTGTCTGTCTGTCTGTTACGCTTTCACGCTAAAACTACTGGACCGATTTAAATGAAATTTGGTACAAAGAAAGTCTGGAGCTTTAGAAAGGACATAGGCTACTTTTTAACCGACTGCAAAAAAGGAGGCGTTCCACGCAGACGAAGTCGCGGGCAGAAGCTAGTATATTATATATGTTTACCGCGTTTTTATGATCACAGTACAAAATCATATATGACTTAAGTGGTACCAGCACGTATGATTTTTGTCGCGCCCAGAAAGCATCTGTCACTTTCGGTGAATCATAGGATAGTTACGTGACAGTGACAGATTCTGAAACTCTAAAATCTGGGGTCGTAGGGGGAAAGGGTATTAATGGCTTTGGATCCTAATAGAAATGGATGTAAGTCCTTCACACGCAGTATTACACATATATCCTTTTGTATCGAGACCCTAGAAATATAGAATATGTAGTATGGTTAGTTGGTAAAAATAGCGATAAAATATACCTGACAATGAATTCATTCTATTGGTATGTTATTTATTTGAATTGATTTGAATTTTATATGCTAATAAAGATTCAAATATTTTTTACCCAAGACTTAGTTTAATAAATAAACAAAGTTTAATAAATAGTTAAATGTTGTGAAAAAGGCGTTCGATCTTGGTGCCAGAACGGAGTATGCATTTTGTACTGTGACCGTGTAATTCCTATTTTAAATTAGTAAAGCTGATTTTCTTACGGTAATCATAAATGTTGATTTTTTCTAAAGCTTTGCTCAAAAATTTTCAATTGACAATATTCTATTTTCCATAATTTCTATTTAATTAAACATTTATGTGTTCTCGGTTAGAAAGGAAATCGATTAAATTATATTTTTTCAGTATTGTAATACATTCCATTATTGACGGATGTGAATCTCGCTTTTATTTTGTATTATTATTGTTTAGACTTGACGAATGTCAAAGGACATTTCGTTCGCGTAACATAATATATGATAAATTTTAGTTCATCTTAAATATTCAGTATCGCCGGACTGTCCTTTTAGGGACATACTAATAGTCGTAGTATTATTAAATATACATGATAACGGCACAAACATACGAACTGTCGTTAAGTCCCACTTTCGATTGACAATCCATAACTATTCGAACAAAACAATGTTTTATCTCAATGTGTTAAAACCGTGAAAGCATGAGAAATTATTGTTCAGTAAGAACCAGGAAAACATAAATACGAGTCAATTCGTATCAAATGCAGTCTTATTCAACAATCTAGTTTTATCCAGTTCGATTAGAAATATCTATATAATAAGTCTAATTTGCGAAATTTTGATGTTCTTAAATTGTACTTTTTAATGAATATTGCCTAAATAATATTCCGTATTAAATATAATAGATTTATATAAAGTGGAGATTTAATCGGCTTAAGTTTAAGAAATGCATTATACTGCCAGTTAATGGGGCATGTCAAGTGTCAAAAATCCGCTAGTTGCACTAGTAAAGAATGAGTCCTAGCCGTCATGTTCCACCAATGAGAGACAAGCTCTATATATAGACTGACCTGTGATTGGTGAACTAGTTGGAACACATTCCTGCCGTGCTAATTGCAAACGCATTAAGTACATATAAGTTTCATATGTACTTACTGCGTTTGTCGTCAGAACGGCAGATTCTACACTGGCGCATCAAGCTGATTTTTGACTCGGGACAACCTTCAATCGAGGTTCGATTAAAATATTACAGTAGTTGTAGACTCTCGGTGTTGTCTGTTTATATCTCAATTAATATGAAATTGCTCTCTATTGGATTGTTATAAGGGTGATTCCACGGGCGTTTCAACCGCCGTCAGTCCTTTGTCCTGAATATTGAAGAAATGAGCTACAACAAGAATTACGTTTTGATGCGACGACATACTGCGCTCGCACTTGTCGTCAAAATTAATAGAGTTTAAATCTTATTGTAGCTTAATTCTTCAATATTTATGGTAAGGGACTGACGGCGGTTGAAACGCCCGTGGAATCACCCATACTTAAAAATATTTTTGATTGAATAATGCTACATTTATTTATGCTATTTACATGGTATATTTGTACTACAAAAGTAAACTTATACAATGAGCCTTTGAGCACTTGGGGGACAAAAAAATGCCTATGTACATAAAATAATTATTATGTTATCAATTTATCCTAGTTTCAATCCATAGAGATCAATTGCATAAACATTATGATATTTAATAGGTAATATTGTGGTTGCGGTGTATTTTATTCTACAAAATATTCTAGCCAGGTTAATAGGTTGAAAATTATAAATTAATATAATTATTTGAAGTAACAGAACTGGAAAATATGTTACCTGAAACAAATAATTTCGTATCAAATAATGAATTATATAAAGAATGGTATTTTAACCAAGTCGTAAATTTCATAAATTTATATGATGATGACGATTTTTATTAAGTCACCAGGAACATAGTTTTCATGTCTGTTACATTTTTATTTGGAAAAGGAAGAATGGTTTAAACGGTGAAAAAAAATTATATTTGGTAAAAGGATTATTTTGTCTTCATATGAATGAGATTCGCTTTCTGCTAACTTAAGAAAATAGCTTATCAGCTAATATTGACAATGTATTTCATACAACAAGATATCTGAAAGTCATATAATGTTTTCTCATTTATAAAAAAAAACCTTTACCTTTATGAGATATATCGATTACAGATATCTTGTTGGTAATTTGAAATGTCAGGTCTGCTTGATTATTTATTAAAAGAAAAAAAAAAAGACCTAACATGGAATAAGTTTTTTTTTGTTTTGAATGTTATTGACTATTTCTATTGGTGTAGAGGGCGGTAATGGTTGTTGGTAATATATTTACGGTTGTTATTTTGTTTGTACTTGAATGTTATGTATACGGTAAGATTGATGGCTAATAAATTGTGGTTTGGACCAAAACTTTTTTGTTTTACTACAACGTTCCTTTGTCAATAGCAAGATGAATATTTGTACCAAGAAAAGTAGAAAAAATCGAGATCCGTCGGATGAACAGTCCACCAGTACGAGACTATTTCACCCATTACTTCGGTTATCCGTCGCCGCCCGTTGTCATCAGTATGGAAACCTTCCAGTGCTCTTGCAAAACCTTACGGTTCTTTGCAATGGTGAGGTCCGCAGGTTCTTCTTGTAGCATATAGTGTCTGCCCATGACCTATAAAATCTGAATGAAGAAACGGGAGTCAGGTACTGGTAGAGAAACAAACCAAGTTGTAAAAACAATTTTATTTTTAAAAATAACATTCATTCATTATATCCAGTTACCTACCTACTTTAAAATTTTAGACTATCTACTTAATGTTAGTTAACTTTACGTCAGATTTATGTTATAAGCGCAAACTGTCATGAAATCATTGACATTTCAGGCTAATCTATTTAGTCCTCTGCTTTTCTATGTAACAGTTTGCGCTTGATTAAGTAAGTTTGAAAAACAAAATTTTTTTCTTTTAACTCAAAAAGTAGTTTTTAATCATATGGTCTATTATTATATGAAATTATATTACCAAAATTCTATATAACAGTGGCAAATTTTATCGTATTTTAAGGCTTTTTAGGTACAATAATACCCAAAAATTGTTTATACAGACTAATCTACCGTGCTCACGATAAACGCAGTAAATATGTATGAAACATGTATGTACATGTACTTACTGCCTTTATCATTAGCACAACAGTAATTTTATCTGTCTATTTTTTGTCCGAGTTAATAATTATGCTGTAGATACAACACATTTCATGCTTACAATTTTACATACAAAAGATGACAACACTATCCAAAACTGTTATCTATATTTATGACTTCAGTAGTGTTGCCATTTAATTTTTAACCTGTTAATTGTTACTTGTAATACATAGTCCCGGCCTGGATGGATAGAATAGTATTTATTTTTATTTACAATGTATAAATAAACTTTATTTTTACAGTCTTAATTGTTGATTTTAATTTGAGACTAAATTATAATACACATACTCTTTAGGAACAGGCTATTTTCTTAAACTATGGACTCAGTATTTACAATTTAAATTTATAAACACCAAATTGATTATGAACAAGTCAATAAAATATATAAAATTTTATAATTGTGATAAGTTAATAAATTAGATTTTTCTTAGGTATTTTAAATGAGGTACTTGGGGTCGGTTTGGTTTTTAGTATAATTCATCATTAATATTAAATAATCATAATTAACAGATTTAGTATGTTTTACGATTTTTTTAATTTAATAACTTAAATAGGAACGTTATAGTTAACAGTGTTAAATATTGTCTACGCACAAAAAATAAATAGACTCTGAATTTATACATAAAAAACTCTTCAGTGAAGTTTTTTAAATAAGTACTATAATGAATACCTTACTTTTTTACAAATATACATCAAAAATTGACTAAAATATCTACACGTTTTCATATACTTAAAACTATTTCACTATGGCAAACGTGTCACTTATTTTAGAATTTACGGCAATCGCGCTAAAAATCATAGTCCAAAAAAGTATGACATGGAATAAAAATTTAAAATTTCATTAACTAAAGTGCAATTTAACTTGCATTTGGAACATATTCTACCATTTTGTCTAGTCATAGGCAGAAATTGGTTTAGGCAGTTTTTTCTTATTACGCGCTAAAATTGATCTGTACTAGGTCAACATAACACTATGGAAATCTAATGACCGTTGTGCCGAGTGCCTCGTCGCTGCATGCGTGCGCTAAAGCGTTTTCAAAGTCTTGAGGATGGTATACCTGCAAAAAACAAAACGATTTTTACGTGGGTACAAAAACATTATTATAATCTGGTAAATCATAAAAAAAATAATATATATTATTTATCTTATTAACATAAGATAAATAATGAGCGCCGAAGTATCTTTAACCTTTTCGCCGCCACGCAACAATACAAAACGCTGAGCCTGTGACGCCAGAACAAAAACAAGCATTCGGGATCGAGAAACCCTAGTGACTTGGAAATGGTGTATCGATATTTAAATAATTCCTCGATAATTATATCCAAAAAGTCGAAGAAATGTCAAAAGAATAATACAATAATGTTGTTACTACATGTTCATTGATTATTAACCTTATAAAACAACATTAAATAATGAAAAGATCAAAATATTTGCATTATTTACAGTACAGTTTAGTGACGAAAGTCACCACACTACTCACGCGATGACGTCACGCGTTGTCGGCACCGGCCGACCCGGGCTTTTAGGTACTGCAAATTGCTTTGATTCTAGAGATGTGAAACTGTTGTAGGTATGTGTTAACTGCATTTATCGTCATTTTGGCAGGGAGTCGAAAGAAAAAATCCTACACATTCTTTAGCAACAAACCAATAATAAAATGCAGTACCTAGGTACCTAGATTTCTTACAGTTTTTAAATAAATTCCGATAATTATTTAGGAAGTACAAATAGCATATAGTCGGCATTTTCCAGGAATTCGTTTGAAATACCGCCTGCACGTGCGGTGTGCTTTACATATTATTTACTAAGAATTCCTCACAAAAATTAAGCCTATTGTTATTGCTAATGAGTGTTTCAGGTAGAAAAAAACATTAATAAAAGGGTCATTTCTTTACCTGGATGTAGTCGTTTTCTATTTAACAAAGACCCTATTTGGTTGCCTGTGCTTTAGATAAAGTAACGATAGGTTTGTAAATATTTAATATACATAACTACCTAAACTAGAACACTTGTCTCGGTTGCTCGTCGAACTACTTCATTATAATAATTGACAGAGGTATACAGGATAAAAGTTAGAGTAATATACAATTTTTTCGTTTGTTATTTACTTGAACGAGCCGATCTCAGACATGACTGGTCGTGTACCTTTAGCCGCGGGACTAATTTAAATAAGTGTTCAAAATATGGTGTAAAATATATTTTACTATTCCCATTTTAATTAATTAATCGCATTCAAGTAAATTTATTAGTGAACTTACAATTATAGAACTACACATTTATAAATTCACCTACATTAAAATTTTCGTAACGTGTAAGTATTGCAACAAACAAAACACAGTTGGTGACAGCACTACGCCGCGGCTATCGCCGACTAGGGCTTCAGGTACTGGCGTACTTGCTGCATTTTATCAAGGCGCGCAAAAATGTTTATTTATTCAATGATATTATATAGTATCACGTTTATGTATAAAGTTTACGGTAATTTAGGCTTTAAACAATAATAAAAGTTCATAATTTGTATACTAAACTTTTAATTTACTTATAATTTTCGCCTCTAACTTTCAGTCGGCACGGGCCGACGAGGCGCTAGTGGTACTGCTTTCTGTAGTCGGTAACTACCGACTGGGGCGGTGAAAAGGTTAAACTTAATATAGTTTTATATCAAAGAAGTTGGCAATAAAGAAGTTAATAAGTGTGACCATTGGAATAATTTCACGCGGTCAGGATAAAAAGCAGCCTACCAATTTTCAAGGCCAGATCTCCCACTATACTTTAATTCATTTAAAAACATAAACAAACACAAACTCATTATCAAACATAACAACATGACGGTGGCTTACTTTGTCCAAGACAGGTTGCAGCGTGCCATCGTCGACCAATTTGGCGAGCGCGTGGAGCCCGTTAGACAACCTGTGAGAATTCTCCAGCCAATCCGTGTGCGTCCCACCTCCCACTAGCCACTAGTGGATTTAAAACAAAAATAATAAGTTTCCGAAAAATAAAAGTTACCGCGATTCAAAGATCCGTTAGATGCGCTAGTTTTGAGAATATCTTTATCGGCCAGCTTGTCTTTCATTGGAGAAATATGACAGTTGGATCTCATTCTACACTGGTGCATCTAACTTACTTTTAATGTGACATTGAATTGCATAAAAAAAGAGCCAACAAAACTCAGTCATGTCACCCCAGCTTTTACGATGATTACACCTACGAGAAAAGTTTCCAATAACTTACTTAAGACATAAATAGGAATGGAAAAACTAGCCCAGAATCGGTTCATTTGGTAGGTACAACGCCATTCGCCATAGATATTACTTACCCTTAAAATCCTGAAGGTGTAGAATGACGCGGCGAATATGATCGAGAAGGGGGTCGGCAGCCGGTCCGAGATCAACGGGCTCGGTCGCAGGTCCACTACAGCGTTGCGTGCGGCTGTCGCTCTGGAAAAAAGACATTCAAAATTCGTTTTAGCATAAGACTATTGTCAGCTCAGCCGTGCTACGACTATGAAATATGTAAAGGCTCCGAAACGTCAGCCAATAAAATAAAATACGCGAGTTAAATCCATTTAAAGTTGTTTCATTCCAATGCCAAATATAAAATTATATTTATGAATTATTAACTCGATGATGAGACATCAGTCTCATCATATTTATAGCAATGTCAATTGGTGTGCATAACTCAAATCTTCAGGTTTTTGAGTTATGTAACTCCCTTAAGATGTAGGTGTTAACTCGAAACCCTGATGATTAAAGTTACTGCCATGTGATAGTTACTTGAGCGTGGCTTTAGCGAGGCTAGGGTCGGCACTGGGCGCGCAGACGCCGGCGCAGGCGACCACGCCGTCCCACGGGCCCGCGCGGCTCGCGTACTGCGCCAGCGACGACCACGACGGAGTCACGTGGCTGTTCGTCTCTAGCTCCACGAACTCCTGCGCTCCTGGTCACGGATATACATAAGCTTTTACACCTGAGGTTCGCGGTGATAGGAAAATTAATATAAATATGCTTGTCCAATCGGAGTTAACCACTTTTTATCCATTTCACGGAATAATAATAATAAACCTTACTAACATTAGCATAAGGTTCAAGTTACCTAAGTCAGACTTAAGTAACTTGAACCTTATGAAAGCGGATCACCAAACACGTCATAGCTAAATGGACTAATAAACCCTATAACCTTTAGCATAAGGTACAAATCTCCTACGCCACATTACACCAAGAGCATGCTCGTGCTAAACTAAATATAAACCTTATTATTAGAACCATAAGGTTTATTTACCTAGGTCTTGTAACGCGGCGCACGCTGTCCTCGGCGCCAGGACGGACACGTGCGCGCCCCGCCCACTCAGCAGCTGAACCAATACGCAGCCTTCGCCGCTCGCCGCCCCGCAGACTAACAAGCTACGAACAAACATTAATTTATAAGATTATAGCGGTTCCGGCAGACTTCGTCCCGCCCGGCAAAGAATCGATTTAAATATCCTATGTCCTTTTCCTGGTTTTGAGCTACATCCCCAGCAATTTTCAACTAATTCGGTTAAGCCGTTCTTGAGTTATAAACGGAATAACTAACACGACTTTCTTTTATAAAGACAGATTAGCGGTCCCGGCAGACGTCATCCTGCCCGTTCGAAATTCAAATTAGGTAACTTTAGTTAGACAACGTTTGTATGGGAAAAGAAAAGGGCTGTTTTTAGGGTTTTCCCGGCAATCATTTGAATTCTTCTCGTCGTAAAAACCATCCTTGGACTTGAACGAACATCTAAAAAAAAGAATTAGCCAAATTGGTCCAGGCGTTGTAGAGTTATGCGCTTACCAACACATTTTGCGATTAATTTTTATATATATAGATGAGAAGAAGAAGAAGAAGATGAGAAAGAGATGACTAAAATGCCATTGGATTATGACTCTTATGCGTGAGTAAATAAGTCTGGGCTAGACAAGTGCCATCCGAAAAGTCACGTGGTCAGTTTTCGCGTATGTCAGTTCCATACAATTTTGCATTTGTTTCGTTCGGTTGCTATTATCCATTGGCATTTGTATAGGGCACTCTAGGGGCCCTGTTTTTACTAGTATCGCATATGTATGAAGTTTGTTATAAGGAGGAGGCTCTCAATTTAGATTATAAATTTTAAAGTATTTATTATTAGCAAATAGATCTAAAAAATATTTTTCACAAAATTTTGGTTCTACTAAGTAATTCGGGAAGAATAGGTACTTAATACAGCACAGCTTATGAACTCTCTTCTAAAAACTTTTTTCAAAAAATTTGCACATCGCGATTGTAGTTCTTGAAACTGAATTCGCTCACATTATACAAGCATTACACGGGGATGGTACCAGGACATCATAACAGGCGAGGACAACAAACATCACCCTATCGTTTGCCTACCGTTTCCCCTTACATTCCAGCGCACGGAGGCGGTCCATCGCATAGAGCGCCAGGGCTCCGGCCCAGGGCAGCGAGGCAGCCGTGTCGGCCGCCAGGCCCCGGGGGCGCTTGCTCACTCTAGTACTGAAAAAAAAATAAATTTTTTTTTTATTTCTTCGCGGTTATTATACATTGGAATGAAACAACTATAGAATGTAACTCGCGTATTTTATTTTATGGCACGACTGAGCTGACGATACTATATCGCTAAAGTATAACAATATATCTTTATTGATGTACGAGTTTTCTGCTTGTGGCTTCGCACACGTAGTTATTTGTTTATTTATTTACGCTTAATTATATACAAAACAGTTTATATAACAAAAAAGTTTTTCTTCGGCTTTTAATGGAAAATTAAATGCAATTGAAATTGCTTATACAAATAAAAGGTGACTAGTACTGACTAGATTTTGCACACGACTTCGTCCGCTTACTCTTTAACTGCATTAGGAGATGAATATCAATACAATAAATCTATGATCTGCGGTTTGGCTGTGCGCGTATTCGTCAGTCATTCAGCGCAAAGGATTTTATATATCGCACACCTAGATCTAAAGGGAGCTAACTCAAAAAAGTTACTTTTTTAGGAGAGGCGAAAAACTGGTTAACCTATCCATATGCACGCATGAGTTTTCTGTATAGATTTATGCTTTTAATAATGAAGCTAGCAGAGTTAGTTTAAATCTGTTTTAGTGGTAAATGGATTTTGATGTAAGGAATAAGATGGTGTGCATAACTCAAATCTTCAGGTTTTTGAGTTAGCTCATTTTAGATTTGGGTGTGCGATATATAAGATAAGATAAGCTAACCTGCGTATAGTGAGCAGCTCGCTGGCCGCGCCGCCGCCCCACTCGCTGACGCAGCCCCACACCTCGTCGCCCAGTTCCAACTCCGACACGCCGTAACCGACGTCCAACACCACGCCTGAATATAATAACTTGATAAATATAATGGAATTTTCATATAAAAAAAATAAATTAAAAATTTAACAAACCCCCGACATAAAAACTAAAAGACCCTCTAAAAAGTATAACAATAATAAAATCTTAATATTAGTTACCTAAGTATTATATTTCTACAAAGAAAACGTCATGTCGGGGGGACCACAGCACTTCTCATTTAGGTGTACCTACTTACTTAATATTTACAATCTACCTAAACCTACGGTCCCCCCGACATGACGTTTTCTTTGTAGAAATATTAATACTTAGGTAACTAATATTAAGATTTTATTATTGTTATACTTTTTAGAGGGTCTTTTAGTTTTTATGTCGGGGGTTTGTTAAATTTTTAATTTATTTTTTTTATTTCATACTTTTTGTAAGTAGGTATTTAGGTACCTACTACATATTATTATTTTTAACTAATTTCCATTTAACATGGAATTTTGTAATGTAAGTACATGTTATCCTCTTACATTTGATACCCCACTCGGGTATATTTGTCGACATTGGGCTTACCATTTACAAATTTACTTTCCATAATTTTTGAACTACTTAACCGATTTTCATTATGATTTCAATTTTGTAATCTACACGCGATCCTCTTTCATTTGATATCCCACTCGGGTATATTTGTAGACATTTGGTTTTCCATCCCCAATTTCACTCCCAATATTTTTTGAACGACTCAACCGATTTTTATTATAATTTCATTTTTGTACTGTTCACGTGATCCTCTTTCATTTGATACCCCACTCGAGTATATTTGTAAACATTTATTTTTCCATCCCCTCTTTCAACCCCCCTAATTATTAAACTACTCAGCAGATTTTCATCAAACATAGCTAAGAACACTCCCGACATATACACCTTTCAAACAAAAAAAACAGAATCAAAATCGGTTCATGCGTTAGGGAGCTATGATGCCACAGACAGACACACACACACACACACACAGACAGACAGACAGACAGACAGACAGACAGACACGTCAAACTTATAACACCCCGTCGTTTTTTCGTCGGGGGTTAAAAATAAAGTGATTTATTAGCAAGTAAACCTTGATAAAGTACTTTCATACACATTTTCATCTTGAAATATTTTGTTACTCCAATTAAGACTCTAAGTCTGCACATTTAAATCCGAATTCGCGTGGTGACAAATTTCGAGATCTCACTATTCTAGTAAAGATGCTATATAATTATGTTCGTGTTTATTTTTAAGCCTTCGAAGTTACCTTCCAACCCTCCATTTGCTTTCATACACTCCCTTCACTAAGAGAGCCTATTCAATGTTGCCATATGATTAAACTAGCGGTCCGCCACGGCTTCGCCCGGATTCCTTTTTTTATAGCCTACTAGCTTCTGCCCGCAACTTCGTCCGCGTGGAACTCCTCCTTTTTTGCAGTCGGCTAAAAAGTAGCCTATGTCCTTTCTCAGGCTCCATACTTTCTTTGTACCAAATTTCATTTAAATCGGTCCAGTAGTTTTAGCGTGAAAGCGTAACAGACAGACAGACAGACAGAGTTACTTTCGCATTTATAATATTAGTAGGGATGTCACTCGGGAATAGTGTAGCTTTCTAACAGTGAAAGAATTTTTCAAATCGATCATCCAGTCGTTTGGGAGCCTATTCAATCCAAACAAACAAACAAACTTTTTCTCCTTATTATATTAGCATAGATAAATTAAATTGTACGCACCAGCGAACCCTCTGCCGACGACGGGTTGGTGTCTGCCGCAGAGCGTGCGCAGCATAGCGCCGCGGCCGCGCAGCGTCGCCCGGTCGCACGGGCACACGCTGAACGCCTGCACTCGCACCAGGATCTCCCCGTTACCCACCGCTGCAATACATCTGTTTATGAACACCTGGTACCATTTATTCCTTCTGCACTCGCACCAGGATCTCCCCGTTACCTACAGCTGCAATACATCTGTTTATGAACACCTGGTACCATTTATTCCTTCTGCACTCGCACCAGGATCTCCCCGTTACCTACCGCTGCAATACATCTGTTTATGAACACCTGGTACCATTTATTCCTTCTGCACTCGCACCAGGATCTCCCCGTTGCCTACCGCTGCAACACATCTGTTTATGAACACCTGGTACCATTTATTCCTTCTGCACTCGCACCAGGATCTCCCCGTTGCCTACCGCTGCAACACATCTGTTTATGAACACCTGGTACCATTTATTCCTTCTGCACTCGCACCAGGATCTCCCCGTTGCCTACCGCTGCAACACATCTGTTTATGAACACCTGGTACCATTTATTCCTTCTGCACTCGCACCAGGATCTCCCCGTTACCTACCGCTGCAACACATCTGTTTATGAACACCTGGTACCATTTATTCCTTCTGCACTCGCACCAGGATCTCCCCGTTGCCTACCGCTGCAACACATCTGTTTATGAACACCTGGTACCATCTATTTCTTAATCAGGAACATCGGAACTCTTCTAGGATCACTTCGTTGTCCGTCTATCTGTCGGTCTGTCTAGACCTTTTCTCCCAGGATCGCGTGAAGGTATCAAAATAATAATGCTATAAATTTGTAGTTTAATGAATTATTTGATCAAAAATTTAATAATAGGCAATATGTTGGTTTTCTTCGTGATTATTAAATTTAGATTTTTATAAGCATTTTTGTTTTTTTCATGTCACTGGACATCTCCTGTAAACGGCGCTTGAGAATAAATCATAATTACTTATATAAAAAAAATTGAAATCTGAATCATTAATTTACTCACTTGTGCCAGCTTTATCTGCGCTTGGGGAGTAGGAACCTACTTTTCCGTCCTCCGGCCAGAAAGCGCCAACTTTGTGGCCGCTGCACTAAATGAAATTTCCGCTTTCTGGCTTCGTCGAACCGAAAAATAGTATACTGACCTCGGCCAGTAAAATAAAAAAGCCTCAGATCACATTTTTGTCAACCTCGGCTTCGCCTCGGACGACAATTACATGTGATCTGAGACATTTTTTATTTTACTGGCCTTGGTGCGTAATGTACTATTACAAAATATCGTTATAAAATACAGCCTATATGTTATTTTGATTTTGATTATAAAGTAAGTAGGTTTTTGCGTGAAAGAGTTAGAAACAAACATACATCCATAAATTCTTACAAACTTTCGTGTTTATAATAATAATATTAATAGGAAAGGATATAGGAGCCCCACTCACCCGGCGCTACTGCATCTTCTATTAGTATGACGCTCTGGTCGTCCTGGGCGTGGAGCGCCCGGGCGTGAGGGCCGATGGGGGCGCGAGTCCCGCAGCGCAGCCCTATGGCGATGCCCGCACTGCCGCCCACCACAACGCCGCATGCGAATATTAGCACACTGCGCCTCCATACTGTAGTAATAGAATTGATATATTTCTTATTAGCTGACCCGGCGAACTTCGTACGCAAATATTTTTTTTACGTTTTCTAAATTTCAAAAAAAATCTTTTAATTTTCTCTATAGATACAAACCTTGTCCTGGCAATAACTAACACAAAAATAAAAAAACATTATCTGATTTGGTTCAGTCGATCAGAAGTTATGCATATACGAGTACATTTCAGTGATTCATTTTTACTTATATAGATTACCTATTTTTTATTTATTTATAGATCTATATAGATTATTAGAGAAAGCACATTTTGTTAGTTCTTCAAAAATAAAATAGTGCATCAGTAGAATATTGTATGTCTTTTTGTCATTGTCATTGTCTACCATTGAAAAACAATAAATTAGTCATTATTCAAGATATTTTAATATCTATTTCATTGCATAAAAAAAACGTCAGCATCGCACAAATTGAAATTGTAACAGGCAAAGGACAAAATACGTAAATGTAAATCCTCAATATTTAGTCACTAAAACTTTTTTTGAGTACTTGAATCCATATCATAGTCTTAACTACCAGGAAATCATAATTTGGAGGAGTTGATAGTTGTACCTCGATCTTTGAACAACGCCACTAGCTCTTCATAGAGCAGTACTGGCGACAGAGGCGGCGTGCCCTCCCTAATCCTCTGCGCCGCGTCGCGCGTCCACGCGGCCACACGCTGCCTGCCCTCCGCTATCAACTCGTGGTGCCAAATATCGTTGAATGCTTCTCGGATCTATATAGACAAGAATATAACATAAAATTATGATTATTATAACCATTGGATATAGTTACAAGTACTATTGTTTAAAAAAAATTTGAAGCTGTAAGCATAAGCAGTCATACTATGTTTTGTTAAAATTAAATACATGCATAATGGGGATTGATGCATGTTAAAAGTTCGCGGGATGTGCTAGTGTAAAGTGGTCTAGATGTCATTTTCCACCAATAAGAAATAAGGTACTGGCGATTGTTGGAACATAACAGCTGGACATCATCTTACACTAGTGACTATATCTAGCGGATTGTTGACACACAATACCTTCCGTTAAGATACCTACTAAGGATTACTAATTACTTTATTTTCTTATAGTTTAGTGAAAGTGTTGTGTCTAAGCAGTGATAATTGCCATGTGATACCAAAAAGCAATAATTTGAATGTCAACAATCATAAGCTTTTATGTGTTCTACATAGGTCAAAAATATAAACACAAACTTGTGTGATATCGATACAAATATATTCTATTGTGTTTCAATCTCTGTTTAAATGATTTATCTTCAAAATATATTGATTATTCACTAACCACACTTTTCTCTTTTGGTTGCTAAAATATTCAAGTTTAAATGAGATTACAAATATTATACATAACTTCCTTTACTTATATAATTCTTCACCATTAAAAAACACTTGTACAATACTCTTTTTGATATTTTAATACATCATATATATTTGATATTCCTTTTGGTACAAAAAAATCACATTTAAAATTTACATTTTTTATCCAGTCTACTGATGTTTGAATTTTAGGTAATCATACAAACCTTGTTGATAGCTTCAATGGTGGAGTGAACAACATCTTGAACACGGGATCTGCCTCCATTTGCCGCTGTCTTAGCAGCTACCTTTACATATTGTAGACATATGTGTAAATTAACAAATAAATCAATTGGGTACTTTTATGTGATTCATATTCTTTTTCATGAATAAGACCTTAAAATACATTCTTCTTCTCATGAGGTTAAGGACTTCTATTGCTATTTCACTTAAAAACCCTTTCCATATATAAATATCTTCAATGTTTCAATACACAGAATACCATACCTACATATTTTTATTATTATTATTCAGGTATCTGTTAAATAGACACATTTATTTGTTGTACAAGTTAACTTAATTTAAAACTAAACAAACCTACATAATACTGCGAAGCAAGCTAGATTGCAGAAATATATAATTATATATTTAAAATCACTAGAAAAATCAGCACACTTAAAACATTAATTGATATCGTATTGACATAATATTTAATAGAAAACTATTTAATTAACTATTACATAATTTCATGGTCATCTGTTGGCAGAAAGAAACAATGACATTTGAGAGTCAAAAAGAAGAAAAGTACAAAAAGAAAACAAACTGAAATCTAATCTGAACCTTGTAGTAACCAAACAAACAATTTTGTAACTGTTTAGACGACTAGGAATGTATCAAAGTTTAAAAAGTTACTTACGTGTAAAGCCTCGATTTTCTCCCCGGCTCTGAGCTTTAATTCATCCATATTAGCACCACGAGATGTAGGAGGGTCAGTCTAAACCACAATAATGCTTAATATGTATTCAAACCTCAACCTTTGGACTAATATCGTCCTAAATAACTGCATTCTTAAAATAGATCGTCATTGACAAAAACAAACACAGAAACATCGATTTTTAGTTCTAAATATGGTTAAATTATAAGACTTCCGTAATATAAGGTTGGTTTATCTCAAACTTTGATCAGTATTTCAATAAAAACATTAAATTTTTACCTTATCCAAACATAACCCCCACCGTGTTTTCTTTTCCGTGTTTTTGAGAATGACAGCTGATTAGCCTGATTATTTGACAAGTATGTGACATTTACTTCGAATTGTTTGAGGTATAACAAAAAAACGCTCAGTTTTAGGTATTTTATTCACAAAATTCATAATTTTAGAATTTAAAGCTTAATTAAAAGTGTTGTAGTTAAAGGTAAATTTTCTGAATTCCATTTATTCTTCATCAAAAGGTATGATATTTTCACTACTTTCGGCGCTCTCAGTCTGGTCTGAATGTGGTTTAACGTTCATTACTGCGTCTATCCAAGTACGACTATTAGAAACCTGTAATTACAGACGTATATAAATAGGTACCTAATTGTATAACTGCTTCTTTAATTCCATACTTTATTATCAAAAAATAGTCTTTACTCACCTTTGCATATACACCAGGCTTGGATTTTAATGCACATTCTTCTGTGCCTGAGAACAGTGCGATACCGTAAAGGGTTCCTCCACGGTTTACCCCACTAAAATGCACTGCCGGATTGCCAGTGTCACCCTGTTGGGAAGAAGTATATGAGTAGGTACCTACTTGCTAACTCGAATATTGTGCATTAAGTAGGTAGGTACATACCTAGGTATATTATAGTCACTATTTTAGGTAGGTAGGTACAGTAATGAAACGTTTTCCCCTATAAAACTTACAGCACATAGAGCGATCCCTTTCACGGTGCTCAGTAGGCACATGTGATCGTGTTGAAGTCGGTAATCGTTTCCATAGACTACACGGCAGGACGATTTTGAAACTTCTCGCACGATCATACGACGAAGTTCCTGGTTTTCACCTTCGTGAATTTGGCCGGATATCTATAAAAGGTAACAATCGACCATCAATTACAGATTTCCAGTGAGATAGGTAAGTAAGTACCTACTTAGGTATTATTAATGAAATGGTCCCAACAGGTGCGGTCTGAAATGTTCTCCTAGAGTCTAGACAAGTGCCATTCAATAATAGCTAACGAACCGAATTTAATGAAAATGTACCTATGGAATTGACGTAATGTAGGTATAGGTACCTAAGTATTATAAGAATTGACACTTGTCTAAGGGGGGCGATCTTGCAACTAAACGATACCAGTCATCCACAATAAATATCAGTAATTTTCTATAAAGATAATTATAGAAAATTACTGATATTCTTCGGAGGAACTTAGTATAATAATATTTTTTGTTACCACAGAACCATATCCAGTGACAACGATTTCTCCAAATAGGGATGGGATCTCGGCGTCCGCCAGCGCTACTGCCACGGCTTGGATTCGAGACGAATGCTTTATCGGAATATTCATCTAAAAACAATAACATAATCTATACTTACCTACTTAATATTATAAAGCTGAAGAGTTTGTTTGTTTGATTGTTTGAACGCGCTTATATCAGGAACTACTGGTTCGAATTCAAAAAATCTTTTTTTGTTGGATAGACCATTTATCGAGGAAGGCTTTAGGCTATATAACATCACGCTGCGACCAAAAGGAGCGAAGAAACAGTGGAAAATGTGTAAAAAACGGGGAAACCTTATGAAGAATTACTATTCCACGGGGACGAAGTCGCGCGTACAGCTAGTATAAATATAAGGATATGACATAGGTACCTACCTACATACTTAGTATAAACGTGCGAGTTGTTGCTAGGTGCTTCTTTTAAACGTTCTGAGAAAATTATATACCTAGGTACCGCGGTAATCGCAACTAGGTACCTACAATCGAAGTAACGAAGTCATAAGTTAATAACAGTATGTCAGCTACCTAACTGAGTAAATTATTTTAATATAAAACATATTTTGTTATAATACAGGTATATGAATACCTAGCTACTCACAGGTTTGTTCCATGTCTACAAAGTACCTAGTTATCAAAGCATTTATTTTATGCTTATCTCTATACCTACCTATACAACAACAAAAAAATACGTAAACGAAAACGATATACTTACCTAAATGTGCAAAGGCGAACTTATCCATAAATATGTGTAAGTAGGTAAGTACAACTGAAAAGGTAGGTACGTACAAAAATGTATATGATATACTAAGTATATATCGATGATTATATGGGCCTATCCATCTACCACTTCATGTTCCAAATTCTTATTGAAATGGCATTATCGTATGTTATGTCTTCGACAAAGACCTCCAGGACCTACGTAGTAACTTGAAGGTTTTCACTAGGTTTACTCTTTTTATGATTACCTTGACCATAGCCAGGTTATGCTCTGGGTAGTAATGGTCCATGCGGTAGCTAGGATGCCGCTGAATGTCCACGACGGCGAGGATCTGACCTCCGAAGTCCCGGAATACGGAACCCATGCGAACTGTTACTTCTTCTTTTGATACACTGCGATAAAGCTAAGTAATGTTAAGAACATGCTAAGAAATGTACCTAGTTACGCACGAATTCGTTTTCTATTAAAATTGTAACAATCATTCTGATGCCTTCGTGGTAATTAGACATTGGAATTAAACGACTATTAACGGATTTAACTCGCGTATTGTGCTTTATTGGCTGACGTTTCGAAAACTTTACAGTTTGTATATGCGTAGCACGACTGATATATGAGCTGACTATATACTTATATATTATAGTCTGACGTAAAATTTTAGCGTTAGACGTCGGCAAATAAAATAAAATACGCGAGTTAAATCTAAACGGATTAGTTGTCTCATTCCTATTGTGACACTATTCAAAATAATATGTTATCAGCTACTCGATCAAAAATTGTAAGTCGTCACATTTAAATTTGATTCCGTGTATTAATATTTTCGGTTACTATTTTACTAAAAGAGAGAAATATAGATACCGCAATATTATTAAATGTGCTTACTAATCAAAACACTGCGCAGCTGTCAATATCCATTCCTTGCCAACGATAGCTCCGCCACACCAATGCTTTGCGTGCAATCTAAAAAAATAGCCAAGATATGAATCTTAAATTTCAACAAACACTTCTTGAAATTTTTGAAATTTCCGATCTTACTAACGCATTTTATGGTAGTTATTCCGCATAATTATATCCAATAAATAATAGGAATATTTTAATTAAGTAAGTACGTATATTCTTCTTTTAAAAAGTCACGAGAATAGTCATTTATTAATCCAAATTTAATTATAATTGTTCATAATTTTACGCAAACTGGCTTATTATTTACAAACTATCATCGTATCTATTACCTGTTTTAACAGAAATTTGAATTAATTGAGTATTTGCATAGTTAGGTATGTTATTTAAAGCAGTGCCCCAAGACATGTGTGCTAATCGATAATAGTACAAGAACGAAATTAATACCTAAGTGCTAAATTGTATGAAATTGACATAAGCGAACGAAATTGAAAACATGACTTTTCCCTAGCTTACGTCAATTTCAACTGGACTGGTTTATAAATGTAAGTATTTCATCACCTTATAGATACTGTATAAGGATAATCTTCTAGGCACACAAGACCATTTTCCGTCGTCAACCTTTTCCTTCTTAGGTGGGTGAGGTCCTCCTCCATTTTTGGTGGAAATTCACATTCCAACTCCGCTTTAGTGGTTGTTGACGCTGAACAAATTAACAAATATACCTAGTCATAAGTAGAGTTTAAGTGGGTAACCCTATACCATATATGGTGGTCCGACGATTTGGTAAGGATCGGCAGAAACAAGATACGTTCGGCTCGGGACCGGTCGTTGTAAAGAGAGACCAGTTAAGCGAGAGAGAGAGTTTAGAGAGACCTATTTCCAATAATGGACATCTTTCGGTAGAGAAGAGAAGAATCATGAGCAAGAATAGTGATAGATGATTTACTGAGTGGGTAGGTAATAAATAAGGCCTTAACGCATGACAGGTTTGAATTGTATATCTTCTTTCTATTGTTGTTATTTGATTTATGATTATAATTATGTCATACTAAGATTAAATTGTTGACTTACCGCATTCAACGCTAATACTAAAATAAAGAATAACTAAAATTGTAAAGCTTTTTACATAATAGCGCGACATTATTATTTAATTATTATCTGGCCATTTTAACATAAATAATTATAGCTACAAGGCATTTAAGAGCAAAACTTAGTTCGAAATTATTTGATATGTAATCACTTGGACTGTAAATGGCGAAGTCTTGTAATATTCTGAAAAAATCACCACAATGTTATTTTGAAACATTTAGGAAAGTTTATGCCTAGGTTCGAACAATGGTTTTGTAAACAAGCAAATATCGTACCTACTTAAAACCTTTGCATATATCTAAGAAATTTCCATACATACAATGTACATAACTACCTAGTTATGTTGTTATGCAATACTATTTTTTTGTTTACAGGCGCAATGCAATGTAGGGAGTTAGGTACCTACGGTATGACTCAATGTCTTTTTTTTTGCTTACGTAAATTGGCAGGCTTAGGTATACTATTTAAAAGTAGAGAAGCGCAAGAATATCAAATTATTCGATTTATTTTTAGGTAAGTAGCTTAGGTATCTTGCATTTGCAACAAGTGGTGTGATACACTTTTTTTTTACAAAACACTTTTATCAATGTCAATTCTCTTGCATTGTCATATTCAAGGTAATTTTTCTAGACTAAACATGTCATTGTTTGAATCCTATTGTCCTACTCGCTTTTTATTTGCAAAAATCAGCGGCCAAACACATTGTATTGTGAAGACAACTATTCTATTTAAAGCTATAAAATAATCACATGTGTTTTAGTCAACAATTGAGTCTAGTGTAAACTAACGTAACGATTTAAGCAAATATTTTATTTATAAAGTTGTTACACGTCATGAAGTGGTATTGTTAGAGATAATAATAAAAATGGTTGTTAATTATTGGAAAATATTTGTAGCTTTGTCATTTTGTATATTCTGCGATACTCAAGAGTATGATGGAGAAGATTATAAAAATGTTGATACTTTTTACGATTCTGAGAATAGTGACGTAATAGTATACAACGTTTCTCATAAACATAAGCCTGATAGAGTGGAAGCTAATTTACACCCTGTTTTATTAAATAACGAAGTATCTACTAGAAAATATCCAAAAGTGCGAACAGGTAAATGACGTATTTCATAAATTGGATTCTGAAAAAAAAATCATAAGGTAGAAAAGTTCCTACTAACTTCTTATATTTCTTCAAGTGAGCAGTACACAATCTACTACACAAACAGATGATTGCAGAGACAAACATTATAAGAATTTAGAAGTGAAAGATGACGAGCGTCGTTGCAAAGGAACTTTGGTCAACTATCCCTTTTCAGCGTCAATTCAAAGATTAGGATCACACTATGCTTCTGGTGCTCTAGTGGACAAAAGATGGATTTTAACTGCCGCAGAAGAATTTTACAAGTAAAATTTGTCTACATTATATTCTGTTCTGTTATTCTGTTTCTAGAGATCCTACAGTTGGCGCGTCACATTTAAGTAGCTAAGCGTTGATTTATTCCATTAAATGGAGGAATTGGTGAATGACTTTCTGTATCAAAGTCGTTAATAGATTTTAATTTAGTTTACTGAACCTCACGAAGTTCGAACTTTTTGTCTGAAGTCAAAAAGCCAGACAAGTTCTAAAAACGGGTGTTTGTTCTTGTGCTTACTTAAATTCTTTTTACAGCATTATATAATGCATGTTGCTTGTGTGACATATTAATAATGTTGTTTTTATTTCAGTGTAAGAGAATCCATAAAGCTGTTCAGAGCCCGCCTTGGTTCAGTAAATTGCAAGAAAGGTGGTGTTGTAGTGCCCATCAAACAAGTAGAAATTCATCCATACTACATATTCAGAAAACCAAATTATAACTTGGCGATGATAAGATTGGGTGTACTAGTTGATTTCACAGATTTTATACGACCAATTGGTTTTTCTAAAGTAAAAGACAAGGTGTTTAATGAAAAACTTTTAACAACATACTGGCCACGACTGATAGTAAGTACTATTCAGGTGAAGTAGATATTTAATATGTTTTCCGTGGCAAATGGCTATAGCACGCATATTAAATTGCAAAGAAATATTTTTACTAAATCTATAAAGAAAACAAAACTCTTTCTAGCAATGACGCGACGGTTTGATGCTATACCATGTAGACATATACCTACTTAACTTTCTACATCTCCTGAAACTGAGGCGAAATACCAATTGTGTTCTTTGGAATTCGTTCATTAGATCGTTTCTTCGGAAATAAGCTCTTTTGTCTTTGTATATTTTGTTTCCTCAAAGTTACGCTGAAATTTATTTAATATCTTGTTTTGATTTCTAGGTAAAGGGTAAAGTTTTGTCATCAACGGCAAAAGAGCGTATCAAACATAATAGCATGAGAGTTTCCGCTCAAAGAATTATCCCTTGGGACAAATGTTTTAGTATTCTGCAACGCGAACATGAGGTGTTGGCCGAGTCGAGTTTGTGTCTTAAACCAATCATATCACATCATAGTAATTGCATGGTAAGTATTTTAACAGATAGTGGTAATATTTACTATCGTAATAATTATTTTAGTATCTATCCTAAAATATGATTTTCAAAGATAAGAATGATTTTGACAGCCTTATCATTTTACAGATATTAAACAAATACTTACCGTGTGGATATATTTACATAGTTATTTATATGTTTGTATATAGCGACAATTATATTTACTGTATGTTGCTTAACCGCCAAGTAACCTATTTGTGACTTTTTTACCTGATTAAACATTAAGTTATATTTAAATAGGAAATAATGTAAAATAAAGTATAATATCTACATTTGAAAATTTAATACAGAATATTTACAGTTTTTTTACACGATTGTTTTATCTGCTCAATTTTCAAATGCAAACCACGATGAACTGTCGAGTCGACATAACATTAAGAACGTTGTCGACAAAGAGGTTTGCCGTGTCGTTGTCGACATGGAGAAATAAGAGACGAGATCGATATCGTTACCGATTTTTGTCAGATCACGAGAATAACACGACATCATAATGACAAGATGTCCACTCGACAACTCATCATAGGATCCCAGGTTCCAAATAGCTCTGGCTCTTAATATAATGTTTTCTTTTCCCTCAGCCTGATGCCGGCGCTCCAGTGGTAGCAAAAGACGGTCTTTGGGGCATCACGTCCAGTTGGGTCAGCAAAGAATGCAGTTTAAATTCTAATCCAACCATTGTGACCAGGATCTCAGCTCCACACGTGCGCTCATGGTTGGATCTCCTAATGCTATCAGAGAAACACTAAGATAATTAGCTAATACTAGCTCCTGCCCGTGACTCTGTTCACGTTGAATTCGTAATAAAAACTACCAGGGCCTTCCCCAGGAATCATGATATTGGTTCCCATAACAAATAACGAAATCTAAATCGGTTCAGCAATTTCAGAGTGAACAAGTATATTGGTACAGATTTTCTACTAAAACCATAGATTAACGATTACGTACATACAGCTATGTACAACTATTTGTTCGACTTGTTGCTGCCTTCATTTTTTTCCTAATTTTGTTACTTTTTTTTTCTTTTTTAATTTATATGTTTTGTTAATGTTTTGAATAATGATTTATAAAATAGGCTAGTTGAGTTAATTGTGACCTAAGTATATAGCACGGGCGTGCATTCCGTACAAGCAAAATGTGATAAATGTGTGGCATGCCTACAATGATACCTACGGCACAAAATTTATATTATGTAATAATATGGTACTCCCACAGTTCGCACCTGGTAACTATATGGGATTTCTCAACAATAGATTCCTTTATGATAGTGATGATAGATGATGAAATTATAGAGAAACTCATACAGTTGCATACAACAGTGATAATAAATATAAGTTATAATTATGTACCTACACCCAATATCAAATAAAAAATGTTAGCATTTTCTTTTTTAAATGCCTACATTATTACAAAAATGTGGTATCTACCTTCTGTGTTTTATTTTAGTTACTTAGTGACTACTTACATAAATAGGTAACCAAAGATCCACGATCGACGTCACTAACTATTTTACAATAAATCCAATACTATAATTAATTTGATTTGAAATATATCTAAACATGATATTTTTCAATATTATGAACATCAATATTATGATTACTTTTTACACTTTCACAAACCAATACTTATATTATTATGATCTTACAATAGTAGTAGGTAATTGCAAAAATCTTTATCAATGTTGATTCTCGTGTCATCTTGAATTTATTTATAAAAGCACACGTGTATATTATGCCACTAGCTAAATTTGTGAACAATAATCTTTTGTGTCGTGATAACGATTATCAGTGACATTTTTATATTTCAAAATTAGGGATGAAATTTATAATGATACTATAGCAGTATTTTTATTAAATATTATTAATTTCTGATGCCTTGCGGTTAATACACATTGGAATGAAACAACTAAGTATAAACGGATTTAAATGTTAGCCAATAAAATAAAATACGCGAGTTAAATATTTATTTCATCCCAAATATTTTTGTGGTTAGGTGTCTCCTAGCGCCGCCAGAGCGACCGTGTTTTTTTAAATAGGTATAGCTGATGGTCGATAGTCTCGATGGCACCGAAAGTTAAAGGCTTGAGAGCCTCTCTTCTCTCACCCGTCCGGTTTTGCAGCAAAGGCCCATAAGCTGGCCATCTGCGCTTTAGTATTCAGTTCGAAAAAAAAGCATGGAAAGTGCTCAAATGGCGACAGCGAACCTCTTTGGGATCGACGTATCCACAATATAGGTAAGTTATTTTTAACTTAACAAGTGGTGCTTTTGTAATATACCTACATAAGCGAAGCAGCGCTGCATTAGGTAATTAATCGACCAGACAGTTGTTGACATTGACATTATACCTAGGTAAGTACTACGTTAATATTTAAAAAAAAAAAACTAAACTTTTGATATATTTAAAAAAAAACAATCCGTTCTAACGATTAAAATTTGTTCTGATAATAACTAATTATAATTTGAAAAATATGTAAATATACACATTATTATGTTTGTTATATAGGTATTATTAGAATCTTAAGCAATACTTAGTAAGCTGACAAAGTACGAGTAAATACAATATTTTCAGCAGCCCTACCGTCACTATTAGATTTATATAAGGCGATGGGTAGCCACAATTTACATTACTATCGCGACTATTCCTCTGACTGAATTTCTCCTATTATAAAAATGTGTAAAGAAAAAGTGTATACAAATACAAACAATATTGAAATAAAGAAAGGACATACTTACATCCAATGGATTGTAGCATTAATTGGTAAGTTGACATTTTAAAAATAATATTATTGCGATGTGGTAAAGCAGTCGATATACTTACTTACTGTTATTTATCACAAGTTTTGATGATTTGTATTATGTACCCACTTAGATTAAGAAACAGGAAATGTCTTATCGTAACAGGATTTGAATACGTGTGATTTTACGCACGTTTCAAATGCTGTCGATACCTAGGTCAGAAAATGGAACAAATGAGCTACACCAAGAGTTTCGTTTTTATGAGAATTTATACTGTGTCGCTACATATTGTTAAAATTAATCGAGTATAAATCTTATTCTTTCAATATTTAGGGCAGGGAACTGACGGCAGTAGAAAGACCGTAAAATTACCTATACGAGTATATCCGTAATTTGATTAGCATAATGCTACAAAAGATTAAAGTCTAAAAAGAAGGCTAGGCTAAGAATAGTAAGAACTATAGCAGCTTTATTCTTATAGCTAATTCATCACTGATGACTTATGGTCTTCAAGCTGGATGGATATCACCCATGACACAAGTTCTGCAATCATCTTCTTCACCGACGGGCACTTCCTTGTCAAATGAGAATATTGGCTGGATAGCAAGTATTATGCCCATCACAGCTATGTTAGCCACACCATTGTATTCTTTTATAGCTGACAAATATGGAAGAAAGGTTGGAATATTACTAGTGGCACTGCCGCATGCTGTAAGTAGCGACTATCCGCTTTAAACACAGGTATATTGTTTTTTTTTGCTTAGTTTTTCCGATATAATATGTCTTTCAATGCAATGTTTTAACGCAGTTACCTTTTTCCACAGATGTGCTGGCTCATTAAAATATTTATAATAAATACGGTGAGCCTAGTGATTGCAAGAATATGTTGTGGTATTGCGGCCGGAGGCTGTTTCAATGTGATCTCGATGTACACTAAAGAGATCAGCCAAGACGATATCCGCGGCACTCTTGGCTCTCTTCTCATGCTCTTTCATAATTTGGGCATTTTCGGAATGTATGCTCTGGGAGCTTACTTTGATTATTATACAGTTCTGTATATTGTTGTGGGATTGCCTATTTTATCCTTCGCTTTGATCCTCAAGTGTCCGGAATCACCAGGGTACTTATTAAAAGTCGGACAATATGACGTAAGCACAAATATATTTCCTTCTTTAGTTATTAGATTTAAAGAATATTTTGACTGTCTGTATAATTTCCAGGCCGCTTTACAAGTAATGTCCGTACTGAGAGGTTTACCAGCAGATGATAAATCAATAAACAATGAACTGGATGCAATGAAAAAGGAAGACGAATATTATAAGACACTCCCAACGATTTCTATGTTAACTATTCGTGAGTAATAATAAATAAATAGTACTTTTTTCACTTTATTAAATAATACAGTTACGTTGACAATACAATATTTTGTTTTAGTGAAAAACAAACCGTGGCGCAAGGCGTACATTTTGAGTGCACTTATAATATCTGTTCAAACATTCAGCGGAAATTTTGCTATTGTGACTTATGGTGCCTCCATTTTGGCTGCTGCCGGAGCCACCATGAACCCGGAACTTCTCTCGTTGAGCTTCCCAATCGTGATGATCATCGGATCGATCCTGTCTTTAGCTGTTGTTGAGAAGATTGGCCGAAAAGTAGGAACATAAATACTAATGACTTCGTAATTTGATAGTAGATATTTCGTATTTGGAAGACTTTTGATCTAAGGTAGATTAGGTATATAAGGCCCACCATTATTTAAAACGAAATATCTGTCAATATAAAAAGGATAACAAGTAAAACTCATTCGATATAGACGACACGTTTATTTAAATTTCTTTATAAATCAAAATAACAGTGAAAATATTAGTGTATTTGAGGTTAGTGTAAGTTTTTTAAAACTACTGTTTTGGGCCTTATTAAACACTATGTAGGTAGTAAAGCCCGCCAAAGAATTGATCCTATTAACGTAAATAACAGGTTTTTAAACTTTTTAACGTCACACTTACACAGAAAACAATATTTGGTACCTTCATAACATGAGGATATTTATAATTTGTTTTTTTATTTGCCTTTGGGCCTTATTATACTAAACATATAAAAAATCAACGATTTTCCTCTAAAATAGTAAGAATTAACATAAAATTAAACCTTCTTTTGTTACAGCACTGGTAACATAAATATTTAACAAAAATAAAAAAGAATCGCTCATAATTTTTCAATCAACCATAATTTTGTGGGCCTTTTTGAACTAAAGGCTTTATATAAAAACTAATTTCTAATAAATATAACGATATTCGTCACTCATACGTAACTGTAACATTTTAATTATTTTTATATGGCACTTATCAAATTAGCTATGTTACGAGATCAATAAAAAAGAATCATTTGTTTTCGAACGTACTTACAACATTTTACTTAAGTATTTTTATTAAGAAGTTATTTCCCAGTTGATAAGTGATTTCGGAGAGTTCTGCGTGGTATTTTGTACTTAGCAGCTGCATCTCGTTGTGAAAGACTTTCGGTTCTCACAGCAGTCATTGCGGCGGCCAAACTTTTCTCTGACCATAGGGCCCGCTTTTTCTTTACTGGTTTAGGTGGTGACGACATCTTTTTAATCTGGAAAGAAAAAGTCTAAAAACATTACAATTTATTTAGTTAAATAATCAAAATTAAGTATTTATTAGTGTTTTTTTTATTTATTTGTTTTATATCTATTGACGCACTTCAAATTTAAGTCTACGATTACATCTCATACGTTTAATAAGGCCCGGGGCCCGGGCCTTGTTACCTACTCTAACAGTGGGCCTTATTAGCTAAAGTGAAGATTCTAGAATAATGACGATTATTAAACATAAAAATAGACATGAAACTAAAAACTTACCTTTCTACATATAGCCAGGTAACCTCTGTTTACATCCAAATTGAAAAATAACACAGTGCCTAATCAAAAACCTCGAGAAAACGCAATTTTCTTATAGTAAAATTTACATCAAGCACAGCCGCAACCTCACTCAAAGACTGTTTGCACGGTACTGACAAAATGGCGGCGCGTGCGAATCCAAACGATGTTGCCAGCTCTTTGTATCGACTGTTTCTTTGTGTGCGTGAAGTGTCGAGCGAATTATACTCTTGGAAATGTGAGTTTTGGCTTCTGGGCCTTGTAACCAGCTGGGCCTTATATGCCTGACCTACCTTATATACTTCTTTTGGCTCTTCAATTAAATAGGAGATTCAAGCTCTTTCAATCTATTCTGAATATTGTTGATCGAAGATCAAACATACTTTTTTGAACTTTCGAGCTTCTGACTAATCATAAATAATCTATCGATTATTTGCTTAATTTATTCCAATACTTACTTGGGTTTCATACATAGTCATTAAATGAATAATTCGATCAGGTAATCCTTGGTGGATGTCTGATTCTGGAAACGTTATCCCAGCTTACTATGGGGATAGTATTATTAGTTCTGGAGATGGGAGGCAGCGTACCAGGGTGGTTACCGATCACAGCCGTGATAGGATCAATGTTTGGATACGCAGCTGGTGTTCTTCCAGTGCCCTATATTGTGATGTCGGAGATGTTTAATATTCAGGTTAGTTAGACAAATGTAAATACAATTTCTCATCCTAACTAATAATGGTGATGAAATGTTTTGTAAGTAATACTTCATACAGATAACATGCATTAAGTACATACTTAAGCGGTTAAGATTCCTAATATAACTCGATTAAGTAAGTACCTGTCTGTATTATTAAACACTAGTAAAAATATTGCCTAACACTGCTCTGTTTCACACCGGTATTATCGAATATCTCTTCGAATTTACGATCTATTTCTACACCGAAATTCTAGAAAATTATTTAGCGGTTTGGATGGTAATAAATCATTTTTGAACTTTTAATAAAGTTATCATTACGGAGTAATTTACAAATGTCATAAAGATACTATTTTTAACAAAGATTCTGGTGTTTTCTAGATAAGGGCAAAACTCCTAGGCGTTGTCGTGGCTCAGTCCTGGCTGATGACGTTCATTCAACTTGCGACATTTGCACCGGTCTCGGATGCTCTTGGAATGTATACTGCATTCTTTTTCTTTTCATTTATTAACTTCTGCGGAGTTCTGATTGTCTACTTCATGATGCCTGAAACGAGAGGCAAGACTGTGGCACAGATTGAAGATGATTTGATTTTGAAAAAATAAAGTTTGCTGACATGTTTTTTGTGTTTTTAATATTATTGTTACATGGTATCCAAATTGTCTTTAGATTAATATATAAACACTTTAAAATCTGGCCAAGGTATCAGGCGCGGTTGCAGACAAAGATTGGTCGATGAGGTTGTACTTATAAATATTATTACCTATTTTATTCATAATTTTTTTTTTCACTACTATGGGAAACATAGTATTCCTATTTCAAAAAGGGGACGAGTAAGAAACGAAAGAGAAGATGATTTAATTTCAAATCACTACGGCAGGCCCGTCATACGGGAGCCTCCTCCCTCCCCGACCGACCAGCCCTAAAGAGTCCCGGAGGTATATATGTCGCAGTGATATGATGAAAACAGGGATTTGATCAAATCCCTCAGTGATATGATCAACTACCGGTAGATGATAAAAATACCACGCGTTGTGTCATTTCCTTAGCGAAATTCAGTGATTTGATCAAGTCTCCAAGTCATTTTAGGGAAATGAAAGAATCATAGAAATGGATGCTAGATTTCTTCATTTCACTTAGTTATTTGATCAAATGCCTGGGCTGTTTTAGGGACATGATAAAACGAGTAATTAAGTCAACTCGGTTTTAACATTTTACCAAACACGTCTAGTGATTTGATCAACTCCCTCAGAGAGATGATAAAATCCCGGCACATGCGAAAATATAACGCGTTGTATTATCAAAAGTATCGGTTCTAACGCTTCGCCGGCCGCTGCCGCGGCACGCTCGCTTCGCTCGCTCGGCTCGCGCGCTGCAAGGTCACAGTTCTACCTAACACTCCTCCTCGCTTCGCTCGTCGTCGTACCTAAAGGAGACCTTCAGTTGCCATTAATTACGATGTCCCCTACATTATACCCACTGTGCACAAAGAAACAGTCTGGATTTGCTTTGTTCGTAATTATGGCAAATAATAGTTATTTCCTAAAGGGTATCTATCTTGTTTCTAAGACCAGTTTTATCATTTCCCTAAATCAGCTAAGAGATTTGATGAAATCACTAATGGTACCTAAAGAAGAATTCCACCAGTTCTTGCTGTGATTCTTTCATTTCCCTAAAACTGTTTAGGGAGTTGATCAAATAACTAGACGTATTTGGTAAAATGTTAAAACCGAGTTGACTTAATTACTCGTTTTATCATGTCCCTAAAACAGGTCAGGCATTTGATCAAATAACTAAGTGAAATGAAGAAATCTAGCAGCCATTTTTATGATTCTTTCATTTCCCTAAAATGACTTGGAGACTTGATCAAATCACTAAATTTCGCTAGGGAAATGACACAACGCGTGGTATTTTTAACATCAGCCGGGAGTTGATCATATCACTGAGGGACTTGATCAAATCCCTGTTTTTATCATCTCACTGCGACATATATACCGGTTGGAATAAAACAACTATGAACGGATTTAACTGACGCATTTTTTTTATTTTATTTGCGTAATAACCGCGAAGACATCAGAAATTATTAATCATCAGTGATTTGATTAAAAAAGATAAAGGAGTTAAAGGAAAGTCAATTATTGATGAATCTTTATCTAGAGGATTGAAACAAAAATTCAAGAATTTGTAAAAATTGGAAAAAAGATCTTTCGGCAAAAAAGTTATTTTAAGTATTGATTACCAATGAAACAAAAAAAATAAAGCGAAAAGCTGAGTTCCTACCAGCAGAAAACAAAGAACTACTATATTAGATTCAGGGAAAAACCTAAGTCAAAAGAGGGGAAAGAAAAAATACTAGACTTTTTCGAAAAGAAAATTTTGGAAAAATTGAAAACGAGAAATTCAAGTGTCACAAGAATATTATACCTTTCATAGTTTTTTTTTTTTAATTTGGTCAAATATTAAGTACTACCCAATGACAGTGATGATTTTGTATATGACCCCTAAATTGTTAAATGTTTCTCTGAGCTAGAATACAATCAACCCAGCCAATTTATGTTTAAAAAAATCCTAAAGTTTAATTTTAAGTAATTAGCTAACATGTGTCGTGGCTTTTCATAATTCTCCTGCCATTATAATTAATATATTGATAAATTATAAAACTTCTTTTTATATTGTTATTTTCTATAAAGTCAATCAATTTTAAAATAGGAAAAATTAAAAACGTAGTTCTTTTATATAAAACAATTTTTTAATAGGTAAAGAAGTTCCATTTCTGTAATATTAAGTTATTTTATTAAAAGAATACAATTTCTGTAATGAAAAGTGAACAAAAGGTTATGAGTGTCTTTGGAAGGTAATGAGAATATGCAAAAAAAGAAATAACTAGGTACGTCACGGGGTATGTGTATATTGTGGTTACCTAGTAATGAAATTGAAAATAATATAATATATATTTTTTTAATATAAGTACCTATATTAAAAATTTTATTACCTATATTCTTTTCAATTTCATTAGTAACCACAATATACTCATACCCCTTGACTTAGTTATTTTTTTTGGATATTCTCATTACCTTTCAAAGACACTCATTTACGTTTTGTTCACTTTTCATTACCCTCTTAACCTTCATTACATTCCGGTCAAAATATCCTAAATTATAAACTCCACATGGGTGCCTCTTCTGATAAAGTACTCCAAATGAGTATATGTATCATCATTTTAAAAGAACAACGAAAAGAATACAAGCATAAAAACTAAAAAATAAAAAAATATGTCAAAATACTAACCACTCGCGAGAACGACCCTCGATAACTATACCTACAGTCCCTATGTCATTTGTGTTTCATTCCAGTAGTGTGTAATAACCGCGAAATCATCAGAGTTTATGTCCTTTTGTTTGTTTCAGACTTTGCGAGCATCCTACTCGTTTTTTACATTCGTCTATTAAAAAAAAACAATTACAATTAAATATATACTTAGGTAACACATTTTTTTACTAAGCACTTGACTAAAATACTTTCCAGCGTCACTGAACGCATTTAAGGTCGGCAAGAATCGCGAGGTAGGTAGTTAGGCATGAAGCCGTGTTGTATAATAATATTATACTTGAAGTGACTTTACCAACCCGATTTCAAGACATCATAAAGTTAAAAATATAGTGAGCTCTTAATGCCTCATAAAATTCTTTATTGTGTAATCCGCAGCATGCTGTGGCCTCAAATCGCAATCCTTAAGTTACTAATATTATAAATGCGAAAGTAACTCTGTCTGTCTGTTACGTTTTCACGCAAAAACTACTGGACCGATTTAAATGAAATTTGGTACAAAGAAAGTCTGGAGCCTGAGAAAGGACATAGGCTACTTTTTAACCGACTGCCAAAAAGGAGGATTTCCACGCGGACGAAGTCGCGGGCGGAAGCTAGTAATGTATAAATAAAGTAAAGTCAAGTAAGGCCATAGAAAAGGCAATGTTTTGTGTCCCCGAGTTTAACACTTATAAATAGAAAAGTTATCGTAATAATCCCTACAAACAATAAAAAAAGCTTCTGCGAATCGGACCTTAAATATGACGTTGTTAAACAGATACCCTGACCACATTAGGGAATCATATCAGCTTTTTATGCACATTTTACTTAACCCTCACTTAATATCAACAAAGAAACACAGAAAATAGTTTGTTATGGAGATCAACCCCCACTTTTAATGAAATGCCTTCTGCCAAGTTAATTACATATTACCTAACTAGCTTCTGCCCGCGACTTTGTCCGCATGGAACACCCCTTTTTCTGCAGTCGGTTAAAAAGTAGCCTATGTCCTTTCTCAAGCTCCAGACTTTATTTATACCAAATTTCATTTAAATCGGTCCAGTAGTTTTAGCGTGAAAGCGTAACAGACAGACAGACAGACAGACAGAGTTACTTTCGCATTTATAATATTAATAGGGATTAGTAGGGATGAAATAAACTTTTTTGTACTAGCTCGTGGTACGTCCTAACGTAATTGGAAAAAAAACTACTTAATATGCTACTTAGTAAATAAATACTTACTTAGTAAGTTTGTAAGTAGAAATCTATTATGTTCCCAGCTTGTTTAAAATTAAAGGTAAAACCCGTACCTATATTAGTACCTACATACTTACGTACTAATATATCTACCTTCTTACATTGCAAGTTAAATAAAAGCCTTTAGAAAGTAAGTATCTATTGATACCTAGAATAATAATCGTAATAAAGTAGACCGTATAATAACCGACGTGTCGGTATGGCATTGGCATTGGCATTTCTTTCTACTTAGACCTCTTACACGTGCTAGTCATATTAATTGTCCATAATATCGATGACATATGTTATCACATCTGTACTAAAATACATATTTATCCATATGAAGTGCCTAGTTATTTAAACATACCTACTTTTACATTAGCACATAGCTATATTAAGAGAGCACCACCAACACCATGCATTAAAATAAATATGTTATACCTAGTTAAATTTGATCAATAGAACAGTGAAAATACATATTTTTTAATATTTATGCCAAGAACGTGTATTCTACGATGTCAATTTATGCTTAAAGACTCGTAGTCCCTGAGCTTCGCGAACCTGTCGTCAAGTCTCTCCTCGTACTTGGACTCTGTTCCGGCGGCTGGTAACGTCCCTCAGTTTTCTACCTCTGTACGGTTTCACGGTTACTTGCATGACACAACACCCAGCCCCAGGGTACCGCAGAGTGTAATCAGAGGCAGAATCCTCTCTTTTATTGCTTCTTACATAATAAATGGTTATATTAAAATTAAAAAGTTTTTTTAATTTAACCCGTTAACAACGTAGCAGAGGCCTCTTAATTAATTCGCATAATGATATCAATATACGCCCTTTCAAAGTAGTTCCACATTAGTTAAATGGCGTATACAAACCACATTGACATACTTATTCATTCCATCATCGAACTACCGAAGATTTATACGACAGTAAAAAAAATATTCAAAATGAATGTAAGAGTACATAAGCCATTTGTATATTATGTTTGCAAAATTGCATTCTACTCAGGCCTGGGTGACTACTGGTACGAGGATATGAATATTAAGATGAGAATACCCATGCGCCTGTACACTGCATTTATTTGGTCAATCTTAATATCATACCCAGTGCTACTCATGGACGAGTTGTTAGCAATTTGTCGAGGACTGACCTACACTGAAAAAACGGATCTCGCCGCAGACCTTGCCGCGCAAGGTACCACGTACTTTAAGGTACTCGCAATATATTTACAAAGAAAACAAGTATCAAACGCGCTGAAAGAAATGTTGGAAGACATGGAATCCCTTGTCAATGTAGACATTGATAATGCTTTCCTAAAAAAGATGAAAACGTACTGCTACGTCGGCTCCGGGTTCTGCTCATTCGCTTACATTCTCAAACTAATGCTGTTGATAAGTTGCTTTGGAGGTACTTAATATATTTTTTTAAACTATAAAAGCCGCTTTAACTTAGTTAACTGCTAGGAGTTTGGATGTAAACTCAATTGAAATTGAATTTCAATTATATTTTGAATAGTTGACAGATAGGTTAGCTTAGGTAGGTATTTTAGAAATACTAGCTGGGAAGCCGAGCCATCTTTAAAATAGTAAGTAAATTAAATAGTTAAAAAACGGTCCATAAAATTTTCACATTTTTAAAAGTCTAAAAGGTATTAATATTTTCAAATTCGGTAAAAAAATTCCGTTGTGTCGTTCTTGAATCCACTGACGTACCTATGTAATATACTTAAACACAATAGTAAGTATATTTAATAAGTAATACAAGAATTGCTCTCATTAATAGAAAAAAATCCCACGCTGGATGCGTGACCGGCAAAGGTTTTTTAAACCAAAAAAATATTACTTACAGATGGTGCTACGAAATGCGATTCAAATATCTTATACTACCCAACCAATGAACAAGTCGGCATTTTACATCACATACTGCGAACATATTTCAACTTCTTATCCACGGTTATTGTTACTTACATGGTTCTCACCAATTGCCTGTGTATCGTGTGTTTGGTTATCATGGCATGCAATTTCAAACAAGTTCAGTTTTATTTTGAAAATATAAGATACAACATTCTAACTAGTGAGAAAACTGAAGAAGAACTGACTGAGGAATATTTGAATCAACTCATCATTGGAATTAAATTTCACATTAAAATTATAGGGTAGGTGCCGTATTTAATATTCCTACAATTAGGTAATTAATTTACAATTAAATTACTTCCTTCAAGTTTATTTTAATGGGTTTAGAAAAAATTAGCTCTGCGCGGCTGTAGGTATGTAGCACCATTTTATTTTACGTAAGATTTGTGTCGCGCAAGGAAGGATCTATCACTGTATAGGTCCGTACTTTAGCAAATGCTACATGCTTCCTCAGGACAGAAGCCTAGGTTAACGTAGCACAAGAAAACGTCTATGAATGTCGATCTTTCTTTCATTGTACAGTACATATTATTAAGTACCTACCTAATTTGAAAAGTGTCAGGGCTATCTCGCTTTACATGAAACTTATTACAGCTAACCATGCTGATGACATTGGAATGCTATAGGTAAGGGAGGAAACTCAATAAAGTCTCTGGCCTTCCATGTCAAGTTAGCTCACTATTTACACTAGGCATAACAAAGACTAATGTGGCATTATTAGGCATTGCATATTTAAATAACGACAATTTACTATTTGTTTTAAGGTGTGCCAAGAGACTGCAGGAATCATTGGGGAATGCATTCAGCATGCAGGTCATACAGTGCATTTTAATGATATGTGCTATTCTACTAAAATTTGCTGTTAGTATAAAACCATATTAGGGTTTAAGGACCTAGCAAAAACTACAGACGTAGTGAGTTTTGAATTAAACAAACAGGGTTAGTTAGGTATACAAAATGATAAGAGTTAACAGAGTATGTCCATGTAACGTCTCTTGAAAAATAAAAACGACCCATGTAAACGGCAAAACAAGTTACTTACTTACTTAATTAGTAAATTTCTGTGATAATAACTACCTATCACAATCTTCGTTCCCCGGGACCCAAATTCTCTTCATAATAAGTTTCATTTTAGCTAAATTGATAATTGTGACAAGACAGAACGACACTTACCTACCTACTTACTTTCGCATTCATGATCTGGTAGTTATATTGAGTAAGTACTTAATTTATTATATAGCAACTTTTAGTCTTAGTACGAATATTTAGAGCATGATGTGTACACTATTATACTTTGGTTGATAGACTGTTTTTTTTATAAATAAGAATGTCATGTAATTAAGCACATGTCATATCTATTAACTGTTTGTGTACCATATTAAAATAAATAAAATAAAATAAATAAATTGTCAGGGTAATTAGTTTGGCTAATAATTTTAATGATTATGCTAAAAGTCTCATGACAATGTGTCAATGCACAGACAATAGTTAGGTACTTGGTTTTAACAAAATACAATAAAAAAAAAGACCACAAGGCCTTGTGAACTAAGTACCTACGAAGGTATAATATAGACTTGCAGCGGTTATGAACAATGTGTTTTGATGACTTACTTTACACCATACTGAAACTACTTTCTTTTTTAGTACACAGAAGACCGTAGCATTGCGCTTGTTACTTTTGTCGTCTTCACATTCAGCAGTATAATGATAATCACTGGCTGTTTCATGATCATGTCCGGGGACCTTACTGAAGAGGTAAAAGAGTTTTTGCCTGTAAGACTGCGCAGATTAGTATAGCTATTTGTGTAATTTAATGAAGTGAGTACATAAATGAAAAAAATCACACCAGTTAGTTGAAAAACTAAACGCGATCCGCTAGATGCGCCAGTGTCGAATAAGGTATTTCTCCAAGAGCTGGCACCCATATTTGAGTAGGTGTTTGAGGCTAGCTGAAAAATTGTTACATAGCTCTCCTATCATTCCCCAACACGGGACGTAGATCAAGTTGATATTTTTCAACGTTTTATCAACAAAATAAATTAGAAAAAAACACAAAATTTCCATTTGACACACAAATATCAACACAATAATAAAGCCCCTCCAACATTTTCTTTACTTTTTAAGAATCGTATTTTTATAGTTATAAATCATAACCCTATTAAAATTTCAAGCCTTAATTTAATTTTTTACATTTTTCGCAAATTATTTTTGCACGTATCTGTCAATGTTAAAACCCCGACTAAATGATCTGGCTCATTGTGTTTAGTCTTTAATCTAAAATACATAAAAAATCCATATAAACTCAAACATGAAAAAGAAATCGAGGTCATCAGCTTGATCAGCAAGATCCCGTGTCGAGGAATAAAAAAAATAGGAAAGCTACTTATATGACAAGTTTTCAGCTTGTCTCAAACAAGTGCCCAGAAACCGGTACCTGCCAGCTCTAGGAATATATGATGGAACATGACAACTAGATCTCATTCTGCACTAAACCATCTAATAGATTTTTGACATTCTGTGGCTTCCAATCTGAATGCAATCAAATCATCCAAATCCGACCCCAACATGTAAAAAATTAAAACATAATAACAATAGTACGATAACCTACTACCACAATTATGTCATGATACATTTGTATGTACTTTGCAGTCTGTTAAAGTGGGTACGGCGATATTCCACTCGGGCTGGGAGCTGGTGAGCGCGCGCCGCCGCCACCGCGCTCTGCGTGCGCTGCTCGTCGTGAGCATCTTGCAAGGACAGCAGCCGGTCTACATAACGGCCTTTGGAATTGTCAATCTCTCTCATGGAACCTTTATCAATGTAGGTATATTGCAAGTTCTCGCAAAATTTTAATCATTCGTACCCATAAATGCTGTAGGTACCTTTTATGGGTACGAATGATTAAAATTTTGCGAGAACTTGTATTACTAAGCCAAAAATAGTAAAGTTTCTAATGAAAACGTGGTTCCGATTTTTTTTATTACTTACCTACTTTTCTATTTCGTAAACATGGACATCCCAGAAAGTGAATGTTGGGTTGAATTGATTGGTTTATTTTTATTGTTATCGGATGTTACGAATGTAAAAGAAATATTACATTCGGCATTCGTAACATCCAATAGCAATAAAAATAAACCATCAGTGCCACACGACAACACGTAAAAAAATTAAGGATTACTTTTCCTCAACTGCAATGACTCTCTTTTTGTTTGTTTCAGACTCTGCGAGCATCCTATTCGTTTTTCACATTCGTCTACTAAAAGAAACTTATTCAAGAAATGAAATGCATCTTATATTACCTACTATATTCCTTGCACTAAAAATATAACACAATTTTATATTATATTATTATTCACTTAAATACTTTCTTACTGTCAGCCTCATTTAAGCGTCCTATTAGGCGAACGATCGATATTTTTAATGTACCTACCTACCTTTATAATACGTAAATAAAAATAATTCTAAATTTACTTGAATATATTTTTCTACTACGCTTCCTGCCTACCACACACTGTTAAACAAGGAATCCTTGGAATAAAAACTATTTGAAGCGAGGCAACCCGTGGGTTAGTTTAATATATCTAGTACCTATATGGATTAAAATTGTTTTCTACAGATCAGTAATATTAATAAACTAACGGTCCACCCCGGCTTCACACGGATACCTATTTTTTAAATATAATATAGTTTATGTCACTCGTAAATAGTGTAGCTTCCCAACAGTGAAAGATTTTTTCAAATCGATCCAGTCGTTTCGGAGCCTATTCAATCCAAACAAACAAACCTTTCCTCTTTATTATATTAGTATGGATTATTATAGCAGAATATAATATTTTTACAATTATTATAATATTAGAAGTGATCAATTACTACTGGCCTCGCGTTTACTGTTATAACTACGTATAATGATGTATACCTGCAGATGGCTTACCTACACCGTTTCCCAATATGAAGGCAATGTAAAAAAAGTGGGAATATTTTAACATCCACACATAAGAAGGTTCTATAAGTACCTATTCGACTTTTACATATTATTATCATATTTTTATACTCTCACTCTATTCTCTTCATGCTGCAGCGATGATACCCTCTCTGTCCACACTGCTCTCACACGCACGATTGCCGCTCCTTTGACGTTCGCCACAAAACCAACAAAACGGGGAGCAGTGGCATGACGAGGAGGACCGCACTTAATGCTCCATACTCAGTGTATGACCACACTCCACACTAATGCTCTGCCTTCTTCGCTCAGTACTTTCCATACACGCGATTGAGGCATTGTGTTTTTTCATTAAATTTTTTGAAACATTAATATTTGTGTTGTTTTCTTTATCCACAATCTACTGAAACCTAAAGTTATTCCAGGTAGATTTTCACAATTTCCAAGTTTATAGCACCCGTGTGAAGCCTGGGTGGATCGCAAGTTTTTTTACATTTTTGTTTTTTTACAGATATATCATTACAATTCTCGACTTGAGAAAATGTTTTATAAAATATAATTTGGTTGTCCTTGGGCCCTAGACAAGTGCCCAACGTTCAACGTTAACGTTAAACGTTAGGACCAAAATGTATGGGATTTGACATCCGCGAACGACTGTCACGTACGTCACAAACGTTCGCGGATGTCAAATCCCATATTGGTGCTAACGTTTAACGTTAACGTTGAACGTTGGGCACTTGTCTAGCCCCCCTTGTATGTATGTAGGTACGTCTTAAATGACAACAAAATTCAATGTAAATTAAAATATAATCGTAAAAGTATAACAAGGAAATATATAGACGAATAAGTGCTTTCTGCACCTAATTAATATATTATGATATGTATTTTGTACTCAGTTGATAAAATATTTAATTTTAATATGTTGCCTAATGTTGCGATGTCATTGAAACCAATAATAAAAAAAGCCAATTGTCTGTTACACCAAATATCTTTATAAAACCAGTAGATCTATAAGTACATTAAGGATCGGGAAAATATAATATTATAAAATATATTTCTATCATAATGTAACAAGTATGTATAAGACTACAGTCAGCTCAGTCGTGCTACGATTATGGAAACTGTAATGGTTCCGAAACGTCAGCCATTAAAATAAAACATGCGATAAATTCGGTTATAGTTGTTTTATTCTAATGTGTAATAACCGAGAATGCATTAGAAATTATAAATGTAAGTAGCTAGATCATAAAGTAATCTGTTAACAGGTGAAATCTTTTTTACGTTAGAGTCGTCGTTTCTGAGATTATTGGGTATATGTATTACCTAGTTAAAATGAGGCTTCAGACAAGTAAATTATACACATTTATAAAGAGGCCTCTTAATATGTAATAAGCCATTATTAGTTATTAAGTGACGTTAAATTAACTTACGGGCATAGTTATTCGATCGTCCAGTTATCCATGACACCTTCGACTGTAAAAGTATATTCAAGATGAACGTTAGGCCGCAAAAGAACTTTGCACGTTCTATTTGCAAAATTATGTTCTACGCAGGAATGGGTAACTATTGGTACGAGGATTTGAATATTAAGATGAGAATACCCATGCGCCTTTACACTGCATTTACTTGGTTTCATGATCACTTCTGGCGACATCACTGATGAGGTTAGAAATCAGGTTTTTTGTGGCTTGCGTAGTCAGTAGTAATACTGATATACTTACCTACTTAAGTTTTATAAACTCGACCCACAACCGTTTCTATAAAATCTATTACCAAGCTATCTTAGGTCAACCTTTTCCGAACCTTGTACCTACCTACCTTCAAATGAAAAATCGAAACTCTTAACCGTGATTCTGTGGTTATCCTATCCTTCCCTCTGTTATCGTGTATGTGACCAGAAGATGGAAATGTGAGGTAAATAAATTTATGTTTAACAAGGAAGTCGCAATTTTATTAGAAATGTAAAGTTCATTGTTCTTAAGTAGGTAAGTAAGAAAAATAGAAAATACAAATAAACACGGCGTACTTTGCAGTCTGCTAAAGTGGGTACGGCGATATTCCACTCGGGCTGGGAGCTGGTGCGCGGGCGCCGCCGCCACCGCACTCTGCGCGCGCTGCTCGTCGTGAGCATCTTGCGAGGGCAGCAGCCGGTCTACATGACGGCCTTTGGAATTTTCATTCTCTCTCACGAAACCTTTATCAGTGTAAGTAGATATCTATAACATAAACTTGAGCGATTTGGACTGCCAATTGACACACTCAAAAAAACCGAAATACGTAGGTACGTATCGTATCGTAGTTAACTACCTCATAATTTTATTTGTTACAGACTCTGCGAGCGTCGTATTCAGTTTTCACATTTGTCTATTAAAAACAAACTTTTATATCCTTAACACGAAAGATATGACACGATTTTTGTTCTTTACAAGTATTCTATAGGCACGGCACTAAAACCAAGACAGCGTCACTAGTCAAAGTATAAATCAACTAAGATTCTACAAAACATAATTATTATTATATCTCTGTACAGACCGCTTCATCGCTTAAAAAAGTTCAAAGACGTTGAAATATAAGTTAATCAGCATTGTCGAAGATTAAACTATGAGACATTGTATTTAGCCACTTGATAAGTGGGTAATAGTTAAATAATATGTACCTGGTCTAGGTAACCTACCTAAATTATTTATTATACCTACTAATTACACGTTGATGAAATAGCGGACAAAAGTCAGTTACATGTTATATAGGTACCTGCAGACCTACATAGAAAGTTGTATTACCTACCTACATTCTAGTCTTTATGCTAATTAAACATATGTTAGTTCACAAACATATATGTAAACATGATTGTACCTATATATTATTTTAAAAATGATCAATTACCATTAGCCTCGAGTTATTGCTAATAACAATATTGTACTTTATGACGTATACCTACCTTCAGATGGTATAGATATGAGTATATTGCGTGGGGAATTTTATACATTCATGCATACGAAGTATTCACTTTAGCAGCATCATCATGGTTAGGTGACGTACCTACTTCATCCACTGTTCAAAAAGAACTTGTTTTTTTATGACGTAATTTGATATGAATAATAATATGCATTATGATAATAATTGCACTTAGCACTGAGCCCACGCCCGTTTGGTTACTCCATTTTGAAATTAGTTTACGTTTTGAACAATTAAACAAATGGTGAAAAATAACACATTTCTTTTCAATTAACTTTTATTTCCTTAATCTTAACTCATCTTCAATTTCTTCCACACTCTTTCCTTTTGTTTCTGGCATCATAAAATAAACAACTAGAACGCCGAAGAAATTTATAAACGAGAAGAAAAAAAATACGGTGTACATCCCTAGAGCATTTGAAATTGGGGCGAAGGCGGCCAGTTGTAGAAACGAGAGCAAGCTTGACTGTGTCAAAATGGCTCCAAGTAGTTTTGCTCTGATCTGTAATTGAAATTTTAAGAAGTTATAATTTCAACTTACAAAAGTACATACTTTACTACACTATCGTTAGCTCAATCAGATAGTTACAGATATGGAAATTGTAATTTTCGAAATGTTACCATAACAATTAATACCTACACCAATGCGAGTTATACCCATTATAGTTAAATGTTTTAAAATACGATGTACCTACCCATCAATCGCAATTCAATGTATATCTATGGCTTAACACCAATTCGCCGACTTAGTCAGTGACACCCATATTTACTATAGTTATTTCATTCTAACATTAAAAAAGTGTAAAATGATTTTTAGTCTTGTATTATACCAACGTTCGAACCTAACCTGGATATTAAACATCTCTGACATGACTATATATGGGACGGGTAGGGTTCCAGCCGCGTATGCAAACATGGTAACAACGATGGCTGTAATTGGCAACCAGCCTGGCACGCTGCTACCCTGGTGCAGGGTGAACAAAACTGCAGCCAGGACCAACTGGGACAGCGTCGTGAGCATCTGACAGCTTCCAAGAATAACCTAAAAAACATAATTTATAGTAAGCGCGTTAAATACGAACAGACGGAGTAGGTATAAGGAAAGATAGAACAGCAACTTACTTTTCTTCCCATTTTCTCTATCACAAGCATAGAAAGGATAGATCCAATCAACATAATGACAGGGACACTTAGAGACTGCAGTTCAGGGTTTATGGTAGCCCCAGATGCAGCTACGATGGCGGCTCCGTAAGTTACTATGGCAAAATTTCCACCAAATGTATGCACCATCATTATCAATGAACTTAGGATGTATGCTTTACGCCAAGGTTTGTTTTTCACTGAAAAATAGTAAAACATATTGTCCAAATGTAATAACGTATTAATCAACAAAGTATTAGGAAGGTACACAAACCTGTACTTACATATTATTATAATAAGATATTATATAATAATACATAATATATCTATGTCAAGTTAAACTCACGAATAGTAAACAGAGACAGTGATGGCAGAGTCTTGTAATATTCGTTTTCTTCCTTCATTGCATCCAATTCACATCTTATTGATTTATCGTCAACGTGTAAACCTCTTAGTGAGGATAATATTATACAGGCTTCCTAAAAAACATCCTTTAAATAAATTGAAAAAATAAATATTAGAAAAATTATAAACAACACTTACATCGTACCTCCCAGCTTTCACCAAAAACCCGGGAGATTCAGGGCATTTGAGCATTAGTATGAAAGTCAAAACTGGTAAGGCTACAACAATATAGAGCACAGTGTGGTAATCGAAATATGCTCCTAAAGCATACATTCCGAGAATGCCAGTATTATGAAAGAGCATGAGTAGTGATCCAAGGGAGCCGCGGATATCGTCTTGGCTGATCTCTTTAGTGTACATCGAGATCACGTTGAAGCAGCCCCCAGTTGCTAAACCGCAAAATATTCTCGCTATCACTAGACTCGCAGTGTTCGTCAAAAATAATTTAATGAGCCAACATGTCTGAAAAGAAAGAAATAATTCAATATAATAAAGGTTAAAAATATTCAAAACAGGAATAACGTAATAGTAATCGTGATGGGGCAATCAAGACGAGTCAAAGGTACACACACGTCGATAGCTCGATTCATGTAATTATGATGATCCATAATAATATGTAGGTACATATTATGATCACTAATTTGTAGGTATTAAGGATGTCAAAAACTATCGCCATTAGGGTAGGCATCAAGAATAATACCTTCTTAACTCAAAGATAATAAACCAGCTGATTAAATAAATTTAGGAATCTTGGTTTAAATCGATTAAAATTGTTCTTTTTGGAAAGAAATGATAAATTTGCACTCACAACTTGTAACACAGCCACTATCAATATTCCAACTTTTCTCCCATACTTATCAGCTATGTGGGAGTACACCGGCGTTGCTAGCATAGCCGTGATGGGCACTAGACTAGCGATCCACCCGATGGTTTCATCTGACAAGGCAGTGCCCGTGGGAGATGATGAAGATTGCAAGACTTGAGTCATAGGCGAAAACCAGGCGGCTTGCAGTCCGTAACTAATCAGAGGCGAATTTGCTAGAATGAAATGGCCATTTATAATGGTGATTTGTCATAGTATGAAAAGACCTGTCAAGAATATAATAATTACCTATTTAATTTTCCAATATTTTATCGTTCCTTAGAGCTAATTTTATTACCCAAAGAGGAATGAGTGTTCAAATTTGCGTTTATGTATTTCGGTGCAATACGAACGATTATAAATTATATTAACAAAAAGTACCATAGTAAGTATTTTTTACACATTTACTTTTGTTTACATTTTTAGTGTTAGATTCTTAGCTACGGTATTTTAAATTTCACACCAAAATAGAAAGGAGTGAATTTAACTTACTTTCTTGTTAAGTACTTATCGGTCATTCTCACGAAAAGGTGTTCTCAGGCTAAACTCCATCATCATTTTGAAATTTGGATTTGTGGCTACAATTATAATAAAACATGAAAGATTAGGTAAAATTTAATGGGCCTGTGTTGTTCTCCATCAAATATACCAAGTAGATTTGAAGTTAAAAATAATTTAAGATTTCTAAAATACGGAGTTTAGGATATATATGACAGAGCTTAGAAAACTTGTAGGACTTTCATACTAAAATAAAAATTAAACGTTAAAAAACGAGAAAATACTTTAATGTTGTACATTAATATCTCATTATATTTGTTATAAAAGCAATGGGAAATTTTAAAATGAAAAAAAAAATTTTTTTTTCAAAACTTCTGAAAATAATAGAAAACGTCAAAATATGTTAAAATCTAACCGACTAAAATTTTAAAAACACTAATCAAGATCTCATTTTGTTTTTAATGAAGACGCCACAAGTAAATAAAAACCGAATTGCCTAAACTCCAATAGGAGTTTAGTTGATGGAGCTTAGGGGAGAAAGCCTTTTTTTATTTTTTATCATGGTTTTGAAAATAGATAAAGTAATAACAGCATAAGTATTGTAAACATATTAGAAGACTCTATTATATAATAAAAGAACAAGTTTAACGAACACTTAATTAAGAAATAAAATAGCTGAACGGAGTTTATAGGAAATGGAATCCACGTGAATGGAGAGTAGGTAAAGGTGTTTGTAATTTTGTTCGGCAATGCGTCTCGCGTATCGTTCCTTCTCTAATGCCTAGGCACAGCTAAACACTAGCCGACTAGCCACTAAGGTTGCGCGTAACCTTATGGGTTAGAGTAATATCGAGACTTTTGTACGCGTTGGCAGATTTTGTACGCATGTTTGCTCGCGCACAATATAATTCATACTTAATTGATAAAAACGTTTTAAAACAGTGTATATTTTTATTTAAATAGTTTAACTAATGAGCTTTAAATAAAAAATACTAAATACGAGCTATTGGTTGAAGTTTATAAAATACCGATGATTTTATACCAAATTCGGGAGTCTGCTCGCTAAATGGAGCTTATGAGAATGGGTTTTAACAATTTTTTAAAAATATTAATAGGGTTCAAATTCATTAAAGGCCTGTTATATCAAATAGAAGAGACCTAGTATTAGCGATAAAAAATAAGAAATGGCCAAAATATCCATACGTTTCACAAATATTTGCTTGTACGATAGAAATTCGCCTCTCCTGAGAATGACCGTTATTTGATCTGATGTAATACTGTAGGTACTTTTGAAATTTATTCGTAGGAAAATTTAATTTAAAACTTACCGATTATTGCCACAATCCATTGTTTGTAGGTATGGCCTTTTTCTATTGGTAATTGATTAATATTTTTAGGGCTCATTGTGAGAAATAGAACAGAAATATATTAAGGAAAGGTAACAAACTGACTGAAGCCACACTTAGTGAGACAATATTATAGCGAACTGGCGTTTGATGATCATTTATAAGATATATTATATCTTATTTAAATGTCATGACTGGGTACGTCAGTAAACAACATTATATTTATGAAGGGTATTATACCTACAAATACTTACTTATTTAAGTACTATTTACACACAAATAATTTAAAGAGAAAACGTTTGAACATTTCCTTTATCTGTATCATTAATAGCTACCTATACTTATGTCTGAAACGAATCGAAATGTATAGAATTGATACAAGTTAATGAAAAGTGGTATGTTTTCGTCAAACAATTTTCTTTAGTTTCGTCTAGGGGGGCTATAGGTACCTTAGGAATACTTCATGATACCTATTAAACATTTGATATTGTTTGATTTTATTTTTTAGTTGCGCTCTTTTTGAATTCGGAAGGCTAGCATAGCGCTATTGAATTTTTAAAACTTCTACGAACTACTACTATGTTCCCGTCCATGACTTGGCCACCGTAGTGATGAAATTGGAATCCACTTCTCTATTGTTTTTCGTTTTCGAATTCTGAATGCTCCACATCGCGCTACCTACTACTGCGCTCCCATACTATAGGCCTCTTGCGTATCTGGCAGATCGACTGCAGCGCCAACTGTCGGCAAGCAGCGGCAACACTTGCCCACTTGTCAAGTTCAAATGAACATATGATCCGCATAAAAGTTGCTGGAAGTTTTACAAGTTTGTTAATTTAACTCGATAATTAAATGGATATAATGAGCCAGACTATTATTAAATGTGCATTTCAGAATATTTATGCAGACTTTTTTCGTGGGAAATCTGTGTCAAAAGGCAAGTAAATACACAAGCCAGGAAATATATTTTTCAGATTGATTGTGTATAATTTTTACTACGTATTTATTTATTTATGATAAGGTTATCGCACTACTATGAACATGATGCTAAATTAATTAAAAATTATAGGAATAGGGCACAAACTATTCGAAAGCCACCATGTTCAGGAGGTTGTCGAAATTAATTATGGTGGAGAACAAATTATCCGCGGGAAAGTTCTCACACGGACAAAAGTAAATAATCCACCGTATGACGTGAGAGTTAAGGTATTTAAAATGAATTAATAGTTGAATAATATCCTAAACAAATATATTTTCGGCAAATATTAACCATACATCCAAAATAGATATGGAAAATTAAGATATATTTCTTTATCAAAGATATAATTATATAAAATATATCGAAGGTATAAGTATTGTTCTGAAATATTTAACCGATAATCATTTTATTCATTTAAATATTTATTATTTCTTCTTATTTTATTTATTTGACTGCTTGCCTCCAACAAAATGACCACTGCAGATTCGAGTGTTTTTATTCGGCTGCCACGGCTTGTTATCTAATGTACTGCAACAAACAAACAGAAAATTAGAAAAAACGGAGTTTGCATGTATTTAATACATTCCTGGTATTAAAATGTTTCATTTCATCAAAACCATTTACTCAGAAACCATAATAATATCATTTATTTGAAAATTATATTGTAAATTTTAGGTTAGGTTTGTTTTATAAAAAATCTAAGAATAAAACGGTCTTTAGAGAAAATTGCTTATATTGAAATGAATGTACGATGAAATGGAACATTTAATGAAACGTATTTCTATTAAATGATAGACACTCATTAAAATATCATAATAATTACTTACACTCTTCTAACAGCTTTTATCCAGTCATTTCTTTTTTTAATTTCCCAGTTCTGCCTCGGAAACGAGTAAAAAGTTAATTCTCGATTTCGAGATTGGGAATTAGTACATCCCACAACACAACAGTACCTCTTACTACGCATTTTTTAATTATTTACGGGCACTTTTTAATATTTTTACGTGCACTTTTCAACGTTGTTAAGCGAACAGCTGACCGCACTCACCACCCAAGTGTTGTCTTAATTTGCCGCAACGCGGCGCCACTAGCGATACGCAAGAGGCGTATAGCGGGGCCAGTATGGAATGTCATTCGAAAGTGGAATCAACTTCTCTTTTGTTTCTCCTTTTTGAATTCGGAATGTTCTACATCGCGCTATTGACTTTTTTTGACACGCGTATATATGTCGCAGTGAGATGATAAAAACAGGGATTTGATCAAGTCCCTCAGTGATATGATCAACTCCCGGCTGATGATAAAAATAAGTACCACGCGTTGTGTCATTTCCCTAGCGAAATTTAGTGATTTGATCAAGTCTCCAAGTCATTTTAGGGAAATGAAAGAATCATAAAAATGGCTGCTAGATTTCTTCATTTCACTTAGTTATTTGATCAAATGCCTGAGCTGTTTTAGGGACATGATAAACCGAGTAATTAAGTCAACTCGGCTTTAACATTTTACCAAACACGTCTAGTTATTTGATCAACTCCCTAAACAGTTTTAGGGAAATGAAAGAATCTCAGCAAGAACTGGTGGAATTCTTCATTACCATACCAGTGATTTCATCAAATCTCTTAGCTGATTTAGGGAAATGATAAAACTGGTCTTAGAAACAAGATAGATACCCTTTAGGAAATAACTATTATTTGCCATAATTACGAAAAAAGCAAATCCAGACTGTTTCTTTGTGCACAGTGGGTATAATGTAGGGGACATCTTAATTAATGGCAATTGAAGGTCTCCTTTAGGTACGACGACGAGCGAAGCGAGGAGGAGTGTTAGGTAGAACTGTGACCTTGCAGCGCGCGAGCCGAGCGAGCGAAGCGAGCGTGCCGTGGCAGCGGCCGGCGAAGCGTCGGAACCGATACTTTTGATAATACAACGCGTTATATTTTCGCATTTGCCGGGATTTTATCATCTCTCTGAGGGATTTGGATTGGGATTCCTGTTTTTATCATTTTTCTTAAAATATTTAGGGAGTTGATCAAATCACTAGACGTGTTTGGTAAAATGTTAAAACCGAGTTGACTTAATTACTCGTTTTATCATGTCCCTAAAACAGCCCAGGCATTTGATCAAATAACTAAGTAAAATGAAGAAATCTAGCAGCCATTTCTATGATTATTTCATTTCCCTAAAATGACTTGGAGACTTGATCAAATCACTGAATTTCGCTAGGTAATTGACACAACGCGTGGTATTTTTATCATCTACCGGTAGTTGATCATATCACTGAGGGATTTGATCAAATCCCTGTTTTCATCATATCACTGCGACATATACATCACTCCAAAAGATTTCTATTATGGGGCTCCTAGACGGGCCATGTTTTTGTGCAATTTGTGGCTGCACTATTGGCAACTAATTTCCCAGCAACCACAAAAATATTTCATTGCAACTGATGGCCGAGCCATCTATGGCTGGGCAATGTGTGCATATATGTCTGCAATAGTATGGCTGATGAGACGCAGACTCACACGGGCAACACAAACCGGCAATAATGGCTGACGAAATCACACTTGTCGCAGCAGCTTTCATCGTTTTAAAAGAAAAACAAAATAAGAAGAAATTATGGATTCGACCTGACTTAAATAAACATGAAACTCTAGATAATTTGAGTCTAGATAGTAGTCCTTGATAATAAATTAGGTACCTATTTAATAATTTTACTAGAATTTCAAAGAGTGATTTCGATTTTCTTTTAAACAAAATCGGACCAAAAATAAAAAGAAAAGATACAAACATGAGGACGGCGCGAAAATCTCGAAAGGCGCATGTCGCGTAGAAAAGGATACACTATGGCGTACAAAGTGAACGAGTGAAACAACAATACAACTGGCTGGGCAATATTGCATTTAAAATCGACAGCCTAGCGATCGTCCGGCAACCCTTCGGAACAATATCGGCCATACACGGCAACACAAAAAATGTTTGGCTATATGTCCGGGACATAACTGCATTATTGCATAGTGTGGCTGGTATTGCTTGCAATGTTGCTGGGCCACTGTGTTACAGCCACATATTGCACGAAAACATGGCCCGTGTAGGAGCCCCATTACGATTCATCGGCAACGCATCTGCTGCCACGGAAACCTTAGGATCGGGTGCCAGTCGGCATGAGGGTAAGTACCTAGGTACCTAGGTACCTATATTGCCTAACCATGGCAATTTCGATGGAACACCGGCACCAACATTAGCATTAATAGCCGCCATCTTTTAAAAAAAAATCGGCAGGTAGGTATTTTAAATGAGTCAATCTTTTGAAAACACAACCTTTTTCTCTGAATTCACTGCGGTCTTCACTATGTCCAATTACCAATCTATACTTCTATACTAATATTATAAAGAGGAAAGATTTGTATTTTTGTATTTTTGTATTTTTGTATGTTTGTAATGAATAGGCTCCGAAACTACTGGACCGATTTCAAAAATTCTTTCACCTTTGGAAAGCTACGTTATCCCCGAGTAACATAGGCTATATAATATCACGCTAGGTCTTATAGTTGCGGAGCAGTAACCGAAAATGTTTCAAAAACGGGGGAAACAAATCTTAAGTCCCCCCGTGCGAAGCCGGGACGGCCGCTAGTTATTATTATTTTAAAACCACTTTTACTGGAATCGGTTGCGCCATGTTACGTTATGTAATATTAATAATTAACTAAGTACCTAAATAAACGTAAAGCAAATAAAACCACCATTATAGTTCAGAATATATTTTTTTTTAAAGTTCAGAGAAGACTACTTACAATATACACAACCGAATATTATTTAAATACGAATTTCCGTGACTTTTTGAGTTAGTGAAAAAAACGTTGACATTATTTGGCAGTTGTAACAAGTTTAGTGACGCTGTCATACTGACATTTCTTTCAATCTTTTATTAAAGTGAGGGTTGGTCAGGGTCTTGATAATAAAATTAAATGATTTTCATTTATTTTGCATTTATTATATAAATCTAACAAACTCGTTTATTAAATGAATTCAATCACGCAATCAATTAGGGAGTAAACTTATCTTCTATTGCTATAGTAAGATATTTTCAAGCGAAAAGTGTAAACAATGGGTTTATTATCAGACCCAGAATATAGATCGGTTAAATGGGTGAGAGTCTTAAAGAAGATTCACGGACCTCTTTGCTTCTTATGCTATATTGGCGCTCTAGTGTGGTTCGTGCTACTCGGTAATAGAGAGTTCAACAATGAGACGTATTTTTCGGAAAACGCTTTGTTACCCGGCTTGGTGACTACAGAGTTTAACGGCGAACATGCTGCAACGCAGTTTTACAATGAATTTATGCAGGAACTTAAGGTAAGTTCCATTATTCATTTACACGTTTCAGAATAATTACTTAATTATAATTGTCTTGTCATAATGTTTATTTGCGCATATGTACTCCTTTCCATAATAATATTATTATACTTACTTACACAGTATTTTTTTGTTATTAGTTTGTTGATGATTTACATAGCGTTAGGGACATGGGCTGTAACCCTCGCTCAATATTGTATCTGATCCAACAGATTTCCATTGTCATTCATTAATGCAGCTGGTGTACTGAGAACTTGATTTGGTTGCCAGTCAGATTAGGGTTTATTTAATGGTTTAGTTATAAGAATTGTTTTTAATGAAGCTTGTTGCAGATATTATGATAATAGTATGTTAATTGACGACACCTGCATAGGTAGAAGATTATTTATTGAAATATTGAATCATTTCTGCTTTCGCAGTTTTTACACATTGCAATCAAACAATAGCGTTAGACTATTGACAGCTCATTTGTCAATGAATATGGAAACTGTAAATTTTTCGAAACAACAACATATTATTATAAAATAAAGTACTTATTCAAGATAAATCCCTACTAATATTATAAATGCGAAAGTAACTCTGTCTGTCTGTCTGTCTGTTACGCTTTCACGCTAAAACTACTGGACCATTTAAATGGTACAAAGACAGTCTGGAGCCCGAGAAAGGATATAGGTAACTTTTTAACCGACTGCAAAAAAGGAGGAGTTCCACGCGGACGAAGTCGCGGGCAGAAGCTAGTCTATTATAATTCTTTCATACCATGTCATTGTTTAGGTGTACTGTATTGGCATCAGAAATTATTAAGATACACATTGTTGTATAAAAATGCTTATATTTTGAGTGAGGTCCCAATTAGGTGAACAATTAGTTTATATAAATTAATTACAACAATGAATTATTGGATCATTATGTAAAATGGAGAAAACTTAGGCGTCAGACCTCCTTTGTTGACGCGGCTGACTGACAACGGACTGGCCACCGCGACCGTGGAATCTAGACTTGACATGAGACCTGGACAATTGAGATTGACGACGTACGGATGACAACGTATATTTTTGGCTAATAAAAAGTGGACTCTAAAAAGTGCTTCTCAATTCTTAACTCTTATATTTTTCAGGACAAATATGAGGACTCTGAAGAGATCCCAGTGCCATGGCTGGTTGGCAAAATGTCCCAGTTGCACCTGGAGGTGTATACACACAACTTCACACTCGATTATCCCTTGGGAGAGGGTCAGGTAAAAGCTAGTCACTCAACCCAACTCACTTAACTGAAGGACACAAATGAAACAACTTTAACTCGCATATTTTATTTTATTGGCTGACGTTTCGCATAAATGGCATAAGACCATTGTCAGCTCAGTCGACGCTATGATTATGGAATATGTAAAGGCTACGAAACGTCAGCCAATAAAATAAAATATGTGAGTTAAATCCGTTAAAGTTGTTTCATTCCAATGTATTAATAACCGGTGTCGTGGAGACATCAGAAATTATTATGAAGGACACAAAATAAACTGAGGATGTTTTAAATTTTGTTTATCAGGTATATAAGGGTACGAATGTGTATGGTATATTGCGGGCACCACGGACATCATCTCTGGAAGCACTAGTTGTGTCTGTTCCATTCCGCTCTCTCTCAACACATCACAAAGGGACCGCTGCAGGCATTGCGTTAATGTTGGCATTTGCGCAATTTGCCAGACGTGAGTTCACAATACATAGTTGTAGCAATTAGATTTAACCTAAAGTAGTCATTTTCTGGTACTATTTGCAGCTATGGCTGTGTAATTTAATGTGAAACCACTAGTTTTTTTTTTAAATATCATATTCTGGTAAACTTAATTAACGTAACACAATTATACATGTTTATTAAAAATATCTATCTATACTAATATAATCAAGTGGAAAGGTTTGTTTGTTTGGATTGAGTAGGCTCCAAAACGACTAGACCGATTCAATAAATTCTTTCACTGCTACACTATTTGTGAGTTATATAGGATATATTTTTAGTTACATTTTGAAAAAAAATAGGTATCCGAGCAAAGCCAGGGCGGATGCCTAGTATTATATAAGATTGGTTGTTGAAATCATATAAAAAATTAAGCCTTAACTTTTGATAAACTTTCGAAAGTAAGCTGAAGAATCACAAGAAATCTTTTAATATTTTTTGGAATTGCTTATAGGTATATTTAGTAAATCCCTCGTTTGTTTGTTTTCTTTTAGCACAAAAGTATTGGGCCAAGGACATAATATTCCTGGTAACAGAGCATGAACAACTAGGCATGCAGGCATGGTTAGAAGCTTACCATGGCATGCGAAGTGATTCCGAGACATTCTATACAAGTCTCGGCAGTTTCTGGACTCCTGGTACTCCATCCTTGGACTTGGGCTCGTTGGGTGGGGGTTTTAGTCTGGTTGGAGATCATAAAAAGTGCTTGAATCCTGGAAAGTTGAAGGGGAGGTCGGGGTCAATACAGGCTGCGATTAATTTGGAGTTTCATGTGCCCAAGATCAGTAAGTATAGTGATTCGTCACGGCTTTACATATCGTACACCTAGATCTAAAGGGAACTAACTCGAAAAAGTTACTTTTTCAGGAGAGGCGAAAAACTGATTAATATGTTCATATGCACGCATTAGTTTTCTGTATAGATTTATGCTTTTTATAATGAAGCTAGCAGAGTTAGTTTAAATCTGTTTTAGTGGTAAGTATATGGGTTTTGATGTAAGGAATCCGATGGTGTGCATAACTCAAATCTTCAGGTTTTTGAGTTAGCTCAGTTTAGATCTAGGTGTGCAATATATTATAATTACTAATGATAGTACATGATAACTGAAAAATTACCTAAATAATGGTAAAAATTAATGAAATCACTAACTTCCCTTCTATGATTTATTATTTACAAAAAGTTTTAAGTACCTATGATATTGGCAACTTAAAAAATATTTATGTTCAGAACTTGTTTCGGTATGCTCATGTTTTGAAATGTTTCCATAATATATTCTATACATAAAACTTTTTAATATATTTCCAGAGTATATTGAGGTAAAGGTCGAGGGCCTAAATGGTCAACTGCCCAATTTGGACCTTGGTAACTTGGTACACAAATTGTGTGTAAAATCAGGCGTACACCATTCATATAAGAACAGGTAAATACATTACAGGTATGTTATTTTGTTCTTTAGGATATGAAGGGGTGGGTAAATGTGATAATATTATGTAATCCAATAGTTAATATCAGTAGGAGCGGCCTCGTTTCAAAAAGCCCCTAGATTTGCTAGTGTAGAATGAGTTCCAGCTGTGATATTCTACCAATGAGAGACAAGTTACTGGCCTGTGATTGGTGGGATATGCCAGCTGGACCTCATTTTACATTAGCGCTAACTAGCAGGTTTTTGATATGCGGCTGTTTATTTCAAGGTATTTTTTTTATGAGGAACTCACAAAATTCATAATTCGCACCCCTAGATATAAAGGGAGCTAACTCAAAAAAATGAACTTTTTCGGGAGAGGCGAAATTGTTGTAAGGAATCGGATTCTTTTTTTTAGCGTGTGTTTAATTAAAATCTTCAGATTTTTGAGTTAGCTCCCTTTAGATCTAGGTGTGCGAATATTGAATGTAACATTCCTTGTGTACGAAATAGAGCTTAAATTCAATTAGTTTCTTTTTGTATTATACCTACTTATTTAAGTATAACCATTTGGTTATTGTACATTGCAGTTACTCTTGGATTCGTAGTCGCAATATGGTGGATGAGTGGAAAAATGGCGTCTATACACTTATTGGACAAGTGGTCACGCAAATTGCTGGGGTAAGATTATCTTAACATTTTTATTCCTCTTTATATTTCTCTATTCCTCTCTTATATTCAGACCCCAAATAATTGGAGCTTTACCAATTGGTTTGTGCCGTGTGTGATGAATGTGCCAAAAATATTTATTGTTATTATTTGTAACCAGGTACCAAACGGCAATCACGGGTTATTCCATCGTTTTGGAATCGAAGCGGTGACCCTAGAAGGCCGAGACGCGTCCGACCCAGCCGGTGTACCTCCTAGAGTCAACGCGCTAACGTCAGCCAACTTCTATCGTCTTGGCGTTGCGTTGGAGAGCATACTAAGATCGCTGAATAACTTGTTGGAACGATTCCATCAGAGTTACTTCTTTTATCTGCTGGCAGCATCAAATAGGTTTATATCTATAGGTAAGCTTTATATTTTTCATTTAACTATCTTTTCTTATTTCTCCTATGTTCTTTGTTTATAATTTACTAGCGACCCGCCCCGGCTTCACACGGGGGCTATAAACCTTCCTTAAGAATCACTCTATCTATTAAAAAAAACCGCATCAAAATCCGTTGCGTAGTTTTAAAGATCTAAGCATACATACGGACATACAGCGAAAGCGACTTTGTTTTATACTATGTATTGAAAGCAAAAACTTTATTTTACAGGACAGTATATGCCTAGCCTATGCTTATTATGCGTAGCTATTTTAGTTCGTGCTCTGTCTTTATGGGTAAGCACCCAGCAAGATACAGATGATGACAAACAGATAAACAAAAAAACACCAGGCGACAAGGAAACCAAAGAGAAAAGTCACAAGAGAAAGAATTCCGATGAGGTACCAAGGGTTCAGAAAGCCAAAGGAAGTGAAGAGTCCAGCAGTATTGTTAGTATTGGTGCTAACTACTTGCTGGTACATTTGATTGGATATCTCGTTATGAACTCGCCGATTTTATTTAGTCAAATTGGTAAGTACTTATATTTTATGTAAATATATAATATAAAGCTGTCTAGTCCGATATCGATTTGAGTAGATAGTATCCGTACGTTACTTACGTACTTACTTATATCGATAAATCCGCGTGTAGCAATTTTTACGTGCTCTTAAAAGATATAATTGAAAATATGTATATTAAAAATAATAGTACATTACAGACGGCGCAGGGAAGTGACGGCTTGCGAGCCGAGTATACAGTATAGACGGCCGACCGAAGGGAGGCCGGATATTGTTACGAGGCTTGCAAGCCCCTTCCCGGCTAGGCATGTATAGTGCTTTTCTCAAAGTAATGCAATGAAATAAACAAATACAACATTCAAATAAAATAAATTACACTTGAATAACAGGATTTTTTATTTTTTTACACCAAATACAACTTGATTACTTTATTCCGTTCTTGAGTATCACAACTTCTAACATGTACCAGTAAATCCCTTTACTTAACAACTTCTAGTTATCAATCGTATTAGCGTATAAGTCTTCAACAGGCCGTTAACCTCCAACCTCTAAACATTGCGAATTCATTTTACAATATTTGTCCAAAGATAGCCATCTCCTTTTTCGTTCCCGCGTCTTCTACCATGACAGCTCTGATTGCTGCTCGCCGCTGATTGGCCACGCTCGCTCGTCCGTCATTGGTCAAAATATACAATAGCCAATCATAGATCAGCGCGAATGTTGCCATTCGTAACTTAAATATACCAGTAAAACTAAACAAATAACAATACTTTTTAAAAATCATGACAAGTATAAAATTGAAATTAATCTAATATTACAGATTCTTTTTTTATTCTCAGTTCGTGTATAATATAGGCATTAACTCGAATATTTTTGGTACAATAAAGTTCTAACTTATTAAAAAAAAACGGTTGCTTAAACTGTTTATGAAGATCAACGCCATGTTGATATTCAAATTAAAAAGAAATTACTTCCCGGCCTAGGCCAGGAATGATATATTTCCTGGCGTGTTTTGACGCACGTAAGGACGATATTTCATTGCATGTTTGAGAAAAATATCTTATTGAGAATTTATTTATAGCTTCATATTAAAATTGCAGATCTATCGAAATAAATTAGCATATTATAGATGGTGGACATAATAACATTTCTTTATTAATTTTCCTGGCATAATAATATTTAATTGGCGTATTAACCTGTGCTACACTAAGTATTGCAGTTAAAAGTATTAATAAAATGATTCTTCAATATTTTTTCAGGTGCAAAATACTACGGCCAGCCATCCGAAATATCAGTATATTACGGTCTAATAGCTGCCTCAATAGTGTTGACCGTAATCACTCCATTTTTACCGCGCCTGGTACACGCGGGTCGCATGACCTACGAGGAGATGTCCTTAGTCAACATACTGGTGTTAGTTGAATTGGCGACCGTTTGCCTGTCCGTGGGCATGCATAACTTCCCACTGGGTCTGGCTATAGCAGCTCTTTATACTCCTTTAGCCCTGGTAGCCGGTGTAGTAACGAAAGGCGGTGGAAAAGGAAGGTAATACGCCCGTGTACTAACTTATAACAAATTATAGTCTCAGTTTATTAAAACAAAATGTTAACGTGTTTTCTTCTGAAAATTAAGTAAAGAAAGTATGGAAATATTTTATTTAACCAGTTGCAATTCTATGTGACGTCACACCAGGCCACACTTTTCACCACGAATCAGATATAAAGGTGTACTTGTTATATTATGCTGTTATAATTTAGATTCTTCCTTTGTATAACCCTGAAATTTTACTTTACAGAGCAATATGCGTTTTGCTGAAACGCATATTTTGCATCCTTCTTCATCCAATATGCATAGTGACTCTCTCGCTGTCGCTGTACAGCCGGGTTCTATTCCCGGAAGAGGGCGTAGCGGCCATGTTTGGCCGTGGCCGGGACGCTGCTATGCAAGCAATCATGTTCTCCGTTGCCGACTCATTGGTAAGTTTACGTTTTTTTAACTAACTTTAAAACTTAACTTTTCACAATTTCCAAGTAAACCTCGAGAAGACATTAAACAGGCACTGAAGCTTCAATGGCAGGCGGCTGTTTAAAATTTGCTAGATGCGGTATAACTGCTGTCATGTTCCACCAATCACAGGCGAGTAGCTTACCTCTCATTGATGGAATCAAACATAAGCCAACGCAATCAAAAGATGCAAACGTTAATGCCGAAATTGCCATGTGCAAGTAAATGCAAGTATACGACACTCGCAACGGAATCAAATCCTACAGGGTACTTCCCGTGAACTCAAAATCTTGAAATTTGGTACGACGTAATTCGCTAATGTAAAATGCGGCATAATGACGTTCGACCAATCTTGTCTTTTATTGGTGGAATATGACAGGTCTCATTCTACAGTAGCACATCTATATAATATACATATACTTGTTTTTTTCCCACAGATCTACGGGAACTGGTTGTTCAACGTGGTTTCGTCTACAATTCTGCCTATTTGGATCTTGTTCTGGCAGATAATTTGCAACAAAGTTGATGCACCAGTATAAAATACATTGAGTTATAGTTATTATTGTAACTCACTGACCTCTGTAGAAATCATTATTCGTGTCTAACTATGAAGTTACTTAATAGATAATACTTTCTTTTTACCATCAAACGATATTGCTTTGTCTGTTTTTCAAATTTGAACCCTGTACGAAATGTATAATGTTTTGGGAATAAAGTTCAAAATCAAAGTAACTAAGTTAGTGTAGAAGTTATGTTCGATGGGTATTATTTTCGGTTGTTACTTTGCCGTTACCAATATTTTTAATATTTTTTAGAGAATTGTAATTGAATTGATTCTCAAATAATATTAGCAGTAATAATGAATTGATTGAAAAAAATAGTATACCTACTGCTATATTATGAATTTTTTACTGCTATATTATGAATAGTATACCTACTGCTATATTTGAACCCTAGATTACCTATTTATTAATGACTTAAGCTTGCTTTTACTTTGTCACGGTTCGAAATAACTATGAATTTGAGTATAATTACACACAAAATGCGTTTTCTTTTTACCGCTAATTAGCTGCTAGTATAAAATTAAATTATTTTGACTTTAAGGTAGTTCAATCGACATTCCAAAGACTTGAACTAAATATAAATAATAAATAAGTTTTAATAATCATCTGTAGTTTTTTTCCTTTATTTAAAGTGAAATCAAATATAATTGAAAGAAATGAAAAAGAAAAAATGTTTCACTTACTTATTAAGTGTAAGCTGCATGGTCGTTGGTTTATTATTAAATTTAACGCCTACGTAAATTAAATTGAAATGGACTGTATTTTAATTTCATAACATGACAGATGAGCAGCCTCATCGATAATGACCAATATACAGGTAATGTTGCCAGATAAATTTATGTATAAATCATACACAAAGTAACTGTAATATTTACAAAGTAGAGGTATGATTTCTAATTTGTATGTTATTGCCGTATAAATAAGATCTATTGACATACAATACTGAAACTTTGTGATATGAACATATTTATGACCCTATCTTATAATTGTAACCTAAGTAAACGAATAACACTTTTTAATTTCAACCGTAATACATGATTTCATTTACTTACTTTCTTTCTTTATAACGCGATGATTTTCGATCGAGCACGTCATGTTTGCTTTAAGTACGTTAATAGCACACATTGCACTTTTGCTAATTGACCATCGACACAAACCAAACAAGTTGTTTGTTTTTAATATCATAATGCGAAATATGCGAAACCCTCTACATTTCACTCGACGTCGTCTCGCGAACTCATCATGTTCGTTGATTCAGGTCCGAAAATACCAAAAACATTGCTAATTTATTTCATAGCAATGCACGTGACTTTCGGGTTTGATTTCGGTTGCTGTAAAATAATCAGTGACAATTTAAGAACAGTAGCACAAACTTTATCTGTTATAATGTCTTTTGTGATGATTTCTTTATTGACCATGGCTTTTGTAATCAATTTGGGCGTTTCAAATTGGTGGATGGCTATGTATCTATTGCAGTATACATGCTCGATAGTCATATTGAGAAAAGCTAAGTATTCGTTGTGCGATTTTATAATGGAGTTATATACTATACAGGGGAATTTAAATATATCTCGCAATGATAAATACATAGGAACAGTTGTTGGCGTGTATACGGCGTGTACGTTCGTTGTGAAAATTATCTTTGCTGTTGTGTTTTGTTCGAATGCGGTCATAGTATGCATACAAGGGTTTTCCATTGTTACAAAAACTGTGATTTTCATTCCAATAATAATTCTAGACATAATGCCAGTAGTACATTGTGTGATACTATATTATTTGTACGTCGGAATGAAAAATGTTAGGGATGTTTTGGAGAAGTCTATGAAGGATTTAAAGGAAACTAAAATTGCGTTTAAAGCGGTGCTCGATTGCTTCGCTAAACTTCGGTTGACGTATGATAACATGGTATGTAACCTTATATATAGTAATTTGTCTAAGAGCCAATAATAATTTAATAATTTCTGATGCCGTCGCGGTTATTACACATTGGAATGAAACAACTATTAACGGATTTAACTCGCGTATTTTATTTTATTTTACTGAACTACTGAACGCTTTAGCGTTAGACTATTGTCAGCTCAGTCGTGCTACGATTATGGAAACTGTAAAGAATCCAAAACGTCAGCAAATAAAATAAAATAAAAATATGCGAGTTAAATCCGTTAATAGTTGTTTCATTCCAACAATAATAATTTGTCTAGAGTAATTTGTATCAAACATTGCTGATTTCTACTCAACAATGTCTTTCCAAAGCGCCTACTACTATTATACCTTTGCCTTGTGATTTTTTCTATATCGCACTGTGTTCATAATTTCAGTTTTTATTGGAGTTTGTGGTAATAGCTCCGAAGTGGATGTACACATTCTGGTATCAGTTGTACTTGAGTAGCAAAGAATCACATCATGTGAGTATAGACCAGGTACTATTTTGAGGATTTCTATAGGTACCGGTTTTCTACTAAGTTTTATCTAATAAAACCTTTTTTTTTCTAATGCCTTCGCAGTTATTACACATTGGAATGAAACAACTTTAACGGATTTAACTCGCGTATTTTATTTTTATTGGCTGACGTTTGGGAGCCTTTACAGATTCCGTAATCGTAGTATGACTGAGCGGACAATAGTCTTATGCTAAAGTGATTTTACGTGAAGAATCGAAATCTACGTGTGCGACCCGGGCTATTAACATACCTATTTGACAGCTGTCAACGTATTTTTTCAGCCATGGTGGGTCCATGCAAGCGGTTACGTCTTTGCTATTCATTTCACACTGCAGATGTGCTCTCCAGCGGTCTTCGCGGAGATGACCTCTGCACAAACAGACGCTATGAAACTTACGTTACATGAACGATTGCTGGTTGAAACAGGTAGGCGTTGTACTAATTGTGAACTTGAAACTGGGATTCGGGGTTTGGCGCGGAAAGTCTTTGTTATATTTATATCTAGGGTACATCTCTTCTTTCTTTTTTCCTATTTAGTATCTTAGTAGATACGTATTAGGTAATATAAATTTGTGTTTCACCCTTTGCAGTACCTACTCGTAAATAAAATAGGTAATACCTGTCTATATTCATAGTCAAAGGATTCAATCTCAAAAATGATAACGAATGTTTACCATAATTACCTATTACCTATCCAATATCATAAATTAATTTCAGTGTTATAATACCCATAAGTAACAAGTAGGTACTTAATGAGATACCTATTAAGAAATACATAAGTAATTTATTGAAATTTGAAAATATAATTTAGTACTTACCTAAAATACAAGATGGCGTCATGCCGAAACTTTTTCACAACTATAATCGGCCTGCATTAATATCTCAGTGTTTAAATTTGGGACAACCTTTTTAACAATTAAATTTATATGTTTTCAAACATGAATGTAGTTGGTATTGAGATAACTTTCACCTTCACAGATGAGGAAGTAAGCAAGGAACTCTTACGAGTTCTCCGCTACGTGGAGGAGAGGTCTGTTCTCCGGAAGGTCTGGCGACTGTTACCAGTAGACCTGCGACTACCACTGTCGCTGCTTAGCGTGTGCACCACCTATCTTATAGTACTAGTACAATTCACTCATTTGTATGACTAAGTAGTTACGTAATATATGATAATTATCCTAAATGCATAATGAATTTAAGATAGCGTGTAAGAACTTTAAGTTTAAAAGTAGAAGAATAAAGGTTGTACATCTACCTATACCTGTCTAGATCGTATTATTATTTCTTTGTTCGTTGTTGTAAATGTAAAATTGAGGTTTATGTATGGACTCTGGGAGGGTTTGTCCTGTATAGTGTCATGTACGCCGGCATGCGATACACGATTGTCCCCTAAAGTCCGCAATATAGTTGTACCTAAGTACCTAGTTAAACGTTCGTCAAAGAAATTAAAGACTAAGTATATAGATAGCACGGAACGTTTAGAGTCAAGTAAGTAACTTGCTCTTTTAGGATTTGAATTCGTTTATTCAAACTGTATATGAAAAACACTTTCCAACATTAAGTAGGGACCTATGATTCAAGTTAAGTTCCAACAAAAACCCTTTCTACACTTCAACATCTTTGCCTATGATTCCTATGAACAATGGACCGTATTTTACCTACTACCCTCAATTCGTACCGAAGCTAAACCTGTCCAAGCTTCAGAAGAAATCTCAAGTATAAAGAATTTATGACTTAGTTGGTCGTGAGATGGAGTGGATATAATATACGATCGAAGAATCCATTTGCCAAACTTACAAATTCGAATGGTTATTTTGGCGTCCACTTTTCTATATTCTTACCTACTAGGGCATTGGAAAATAGAGGAGATTTCTTGCAATAAATGATTTCATTTCATTTGAGTTGTCGACATGGACTCACTTAAGTAAGCAGGACGTGAAATTATCGAGTATTTCAACCTTAACTAAGTGAAAAGTAATAAAATGTTAAAAGTGCGGCCAAATTAATACATCTCTGCAATTGATCCAGTTTTAAAGTTAACGAGTTTTACATAAATTAATTCACTTTTATGAGATATCCAGCGAAAGTGGATTGAAATGTGTTCCTTTAATCATGTAAAAAATTGTAGCATTCATTGAATTAAAACACGTTTGCTTTTATTTGTACCTTGCCTTTAGAGTTTAAACATACACGTTGTATTTAAACAGCGTGTCTTTTTTCTAGCTTCCTGGTTTATTTGTAAATAAATGTATGTGTTTCCTTACAGACCTTTGTTAATTTAATTAAAAGCAGGCTAACCCACATCCTACATACGCCTCCGAACTTTAATCGAACAACATACAGCGGGCGGTAAATTGGATTAAACTCGAATAGTTTGCAAGCCTCGCATTAGTTCGCGGCTATGCTGCCCTGGTATCAAGATTGCTTGGCAGTTTAAATCGTGTTTGTTGTTTGTTAAATTTAATCTCGTGTTAACACACAAATGAACCGGATGGGTGACTACGGGGCGATATTGAGTTCGAGTCCCGATGGAGGTAACCAATGTTTTGTTGTTTGCTTGTTGCAGAGCGTAAATGTTTTGTTTACTGGTTGTGTTGTATGAAAACAACTGAATAGATGTCGTTGAAGTTGAACTATAGTACATTACGCACCGAGGCCAGTAAAATAAAAAATGTCTCAGATCACATGTAAATAAAAATGTGATCTGAGGCTTTTTTATTTTACTGGCCGAGGTCAGTATACTATTTTTCTGTTTGACGAAGCCAGAAAGCGGCAATTTCATTTAGCGCAGCGGCCAGAAAGTTGGCGCTTTCCGGCCGGAGGAGAGAAATAGTACATTACGCACCAAGGCCAGTAAAATAAAAAATGTCTCAGATCACATGCAATTGTCGTCCGAGGCGAAGCCGAGGTTGACAAAAATGTGATCTGAGGCTTTTTATTTTACTGGCCCAGAAAAAGTCATTTTTCCGCCAGTTTTTACTATGAGCTTGTAGAATATAAATAATTCATACATGCCAATAGCTTTTGAGTATAGTGGGTATCAGTGCATCTTTGTTATCAATGTTTTTTTTGTAAATATCCAGTTCTTAAATCAACCTACAGGCGTTACAAACTTATAAAGCAGCGAGCCTATGATGAATTGTCGAGTCGACATCTTGTCATGTCGATGTCGTCTTATTCTCGCTGATATCTGACAAAAATCGGTAAGGTTGTCGACAACGAGAAATCTTGACATGTCGATGTCGTCTCTTATGTGAACAACGGAATAATATCGACACGAAAAACCTTCTCCTTGTCGACAACGTTCTCAATATTATGTCGACAAGATGTCGACTCGACAGTTCATCATAGGCTCGCAGGAGTATTTCATAGTTTCAACTCCCGATTGCTAAATAATGCGTATCTATCTAATTTGGGACTGGTGACTGTGTGTGTTAGTCTTTAAAGACTTTCCTCTTTATAGACCTAAAGACATTGTTGGGATGTTATTTCGACACGTCGGCTACCGTTTGCTTGTTCACTTGATAATCTTGATATCTATTAGAATAATTATAGTCGACTAGCTTCTGCCCGAAATTTCGTCTGCGCACTGAATTTTCGAGATCATTTCGTAGTGCTACGTTATTAAAATTTCGAGTTTCTTACCCTTATAGCTCAGACCCTACCAGTGTTGGCATCAATCGGTTACAAATGTAATCAAATTACTAATTTGATTGCTCAGTAACCGATTACTCAAGTAACCGATTAGTCAAGTAACCGGTTACTCCAGTAATCGGTTACTGACTAATCAAGTAGTTTGATTAGTGTAATCGTGTAATCACGATTATTTGATTACTTTTTCATTGATTCCCATACAAATATCTGAATTCCCGTGAAAGCTTAAGAGATGACGGCTCCTGCAGGACTGGTTGGTTGTCGTAGAGGGGTGAATATAATTTTCACTCGTCATGATGTCTCCTGGTGATGTTGATGTTGGACACTAAAGATGACTAGGTACTAGATCTCGAAGATGGATAAACACACACATATCGGGCTCATTCGACTCGGCATGACGAGCACTTTCTAAACACATGATGTTGGTAGTGCTGATGATGTATTCTGAAGACTTCTACGGATCTCAAGATGCATGAACATAGGCATATCGTGTTGGGGCTCATTGGACGCATGACGAGCACTTTCTAAACACATGATGTTGGTAGTGCGATGAACCCTGAAGACTTCTACGGATCTCTAAGATGCATGAACACAGACATATCAGTGTTTGGGCTCATTCGACTCGGCATGACGAGCACTTTCTAAACACATGATGTTGGTAGTGCTGATGATGAACCCTGAAGACTTCTACGGATCTCTAAGATGCATGAACATAGGCATATCGTGTTTGGGCTCATTGGACTCGGCATGGATGACGTGTTCGTCATACCGAGTCGAATGAGCCCAAACACGATATGTCTATGTTCATGCATCTTAGAGATCCGTAGAAGTCTTCAGGGTTCATCATCAGCACTACCAACATCATGTGTTTAGAAAGTGCTCGTCATGCCGAGTCGAATGAGCCCAAGGACGATATGCCTATGTTCATGCATTTTAGAGAACCGTAGAAGTCTTCAGGGTTCATCATCAGCACTACCAACATCATGTGTTTAGAAAGTGCTCGTCATGCCGAGTCCAATGAGCCCTAACACGATATGCCTATGTTGATGCATCTTAGAGATCCGTAGAAGTCTTCAGGGTTCATCATCAGCACTACCAACATCATGTGTTTAGAAAGTGCTCGTCATACCGAGTCGATAGAGCCCAAACACGATATGTCTATGTTCATGCATCTTAGAGATCCGTAGAAGTCTTCAGGGTTCATCATCAGCACTACCAACATCATGTGTTTAGAAAGTGCTCGTCATACCGAGTCGATAGAGCCCAAACACGATATGCCTATGTTGATGCATCTTAGAGATCCGTAGAAGTCTTCAGGGTTCATCATCAGCACTACCAACATCATGTGTTTAGAAAGTGCTCGTCATGCCGAGTCCAATGAGCCCAAACACGATATGCCTATGTTCATGCATCTTAGAGATCCGTAGAAGTCTTCAGGGTTCATCATCAGCACTACCAACATCATGTGTTTAGAAAGTGCTCGTCATGCCGAGTCCAATGAGCCCTAACACGATATGCCTATGTTGATGCATCTTAGAGATCCGTAGAAGTCTTCAGGGTTCATCATCAGCACTACCAACATCATGTGTTTAGAAAGTGCTCGTCATGCCGAGTCCAATGAGCCCTAACACGATATGCCTATGTTCATGCATCTTAGAGATCCGTAGAAGTCTTCAGGGTTCATCATCAGCACTACCAACATCATGTGTTTAGAAAGTGCTCGTCATGCCGAGTCGAATGAGCCCAAACACGATATGCCTATGTTCATGCATTTTAGAGAACCGTAGAAGTCTTCAGGGTTCATCATCAGCACTACCAACATCATGTGTTTAGAAAGTGCTCGTCATGCCGAGTCCAATGAGCCCAAACACGATATGCCTATGATGATGCATCTTAGAGATCCGTAGAAGTCTTCAGGGTTCATCATCAGCACTACCAACATCATGTGTTTAGAAAGTGCTCGTCATGCCGAGTCCAATGAGCCCAAACACGATATGCCTATGATGATGCATCTTAGAGATCCGTAGAAGTCTTCAGGGTACATCATCAGCACTACCAACATCATGTGTTTAGAAAGTGCTCGTCATGCCGAGTCCAATGAGCCCAAACACGATATGCCTATGATGATGCATCTTAGAGATCCGTAGAAGTCTTCAGGGTACATCATCAGCACTACCAACATCATGTGTTTAGAAAGTGCTCGTCATGCCGAGTCCAATTAGCCCAAACACGATATGCCTATGTTGATGCATCTTAGAGATCCGTAGAAGTCTTCAGGGTACATCATCAGCACTACCAACATCATGTATTTAGAAAGTGCTCGTCATGCCGAGTCGAATGAGCCCAAACACGATATATCTATCTTTATCCATCATTGAGATCCATAGAAGTGTCTTCAGGGTTCATCATCAGCACTACCAACATCATATGTTTAGTAACTGCTCGCTGATAAAGTCTTATTCCTTGAAAAAGTAGTTAGTAATTACGATTAGAAATTAACGATTGCGATTACAGTAGTCAGCAATCGTCAATCGGTTACTTTCAACTAATCGTCAATCGGCTAATCGCAACTACATGTAATCGCCTAATCGTCAATCGTTAATCGCGATTACATTTTTGCCAACACTGGACCCTACGTTGATATGTCAATCATTAAGTCAGCTTCTTCTTTCATATATAAAAGTAGCGAGTGTCGTGGTGTGTATGCTTAATACTAATACTTATATTTATTATTTATACCCCTTTTTGTAGCTATTTAAATAAAACCTTGTACAGTGGGTAGGTAGGTACTCTAATATTATTATGTAGAAACTATGACAATTAAATATTCGAAATCAATAAATCGAAATCTAAAATTCTATTTTAGATAGAGACCCTTCTAGTTTGGGCTTACGTGATTCGTTTTGATGACAAGTCCAAAAGATTCACAAACCAAACATTGTGTTTTAGATAATAATTTAAACTATTTTTTACTTATAATAAAGTATACTAAGCCTAACAATATTATCCAGACCAAATATCCCAATATCAGATGATTACGTGAATTTACGTGCTACGCTCACGCAATAAAGTATTGTATGGAATATTCTTTAGGTACGTCTTCTATTTGCGATAATTTTTTTTACTAATTATTCGTATAGTAAGCAAGAATTCAGCCACTCGCCAGAAATAAATTAGAAATGCTGGTATCCACAGTAGGTATCCATAATAATTCAAACTGTTAATAGGGTATTTATTAAAACCTACCTTCTGCTGTAGTTTAATTTTCACGTCACTTGCGTACATATATAAAAAACCCAAGTTGCACATCAATGTACCAGGAGCGCATAACAACGCAGAAACTCTCCAAATAATGTCCAAAATAAGTTCAGCCACCTCTTCTTAGCGACCGCATGGAATCGAGAGTTCTCGATCGGTTTGCCATCGGTCGTCTCGGCACCCACCGCGTCAATTCGAAAACGCTTAGAAAACAGAACTCAGAGTCCTCATTAACCCAGAAAATGCTGGCTGGCGCGGCTTAACCAGTGAAAGACGAAACTAGTATGCGAGATATATTAGCCTGAGACGCAAGCCTGTGCTCAGTTAGTCGGTAACCGCTGAACGGATCGCACGTCCCGTTAAATCCCAAAGCCGGTATCGTACGTCAATCGTACACTTTTCGAAATTTGCCAGTGCAGTGAACGTTGGCTGGAGGTTTTTTGGAAATTTATTTTGAGTAAGTCACCTTTTTTTTCTTCTTAAATAAAAAAATCGGCGAAGTTTTATTATGATTAAAATGTAAATTCGTTTTATTTTACTGGCCTGAATACATATTCCGTTGTTATTTGCTGCATTTATTTAATTTACTGTTATCTATTAATTTAGTAATATGATTCAATCTACATAGTAATAAGGTTTAATTTTTACGATCAGTTTAAAAAATATTTATATCTAGTTAATTACTATAAAAACGTATTGCGTAGATAAATAATAAGTAGGTGAGCGTTAAACTACAAGTAGTTTATTTAATAAAGTTAGAATAAATCTCTTTGAAATTATTCAAAGCTGAAAATTAAAACACATCACTTTTCTTATTTTGTTACTAATGAAATGCAAATTTATTTATTTTCACACTAATAGAATCAATAAATTAAAAATCACATGAATATGTAATTATTCATAATGTTACTAATTGTCACTTACCTACGTGATAAATAATTCAAACATTATAAAAAATACATATTTTCTCGCCATGATAAAATACATCAACCTATGTACAGTTCAGACATTTTAAATAGACTATAAGTAGGTTTTTTATACTTAGGTAACTCTCACAAAGGAAGGATTTAAAAATAAAGTTTTTATATTTATTCTAAACATAAAAGAAACCTTACTAAAAATGTTTGCGCTTTTTAATTTGTATGTTTCAAACAACTCATTGTTAAGAGTCGATAAGAAATTCAGTTGTGGTCTACATTATTGTTTTCAAAGCAGTACCTAGGTACCTAGTTTAATAAATTCACAAAAATCGCAGAGTAGGTAAACAAATTTTAAATTACGGTCGATTAGGATAATAGATAGGTAGGTTAGATTTATTTACTTCTCAAAATTCATACAATATTAGTACATTACGCACCTGCCCAGTAAAATAAAAAATGTTTCAGATCACATGTAATTGACAAAAATGTAATCTGAGTCTTTTTTATTTACTGGCCGAGGTCAGTATACTATTTTTCTGTTCGTCGAAGCCAGAAAGCGGCGTAGCGGCCCGAAAGTTGGCGCTTTCTGGCTGGAGGACAGAAAAATTACATTACATACCTAAAGTATTACCTATGTCAAATTACATGCACTCATATTGAGATCGTCAGAACAAAAACATGGAACCTTTACGTACCTACATAATATTTCTATGCTGTACATAATACTTATTTTGTATATTGTTTCTTTTTCTATTTTGACGTGTGTAATGCACAGTTTTAGTGATTTTGATATTTATTGCATTGCAATCACTGCGACCATAATAATTATATCTGGCAAGAGTGAAGTGAGCTTAAGTTTTCACTAGATAATATATAGAACATTACCTTTCTCCAGGTATAAATATGACTTAAAACAGTTATTTAGCTAAAGGTGAAGAGTGGTTTGAATCAAAAGATTTAATTTAGATTACAATAGGTTTTTAGTCTGAGCGGGTAATTGTTTTCGTATCAAAATATGTATCACTGTTGCACCGTTACTTACGGATTGAGCATTGTAAGTTGATATCTATTACAGAAGTATAGTCTCCTGGTATTTGTCTCGTTAAAAAAAAAATGTTTATATATACCTACGTAAAAATGATTACAACTTTGCATAATAATATATATAAAGACAGACTTTGCGTATATATACCTACACAAAAAAATACAGTCTCTTTTAGAATATACATATAATATAATTTTCTCAAACATACAATGAAATATCGTCCTTACGTGCGTCAAAACACGCCAGGAAATATATCATTCCTGGCCTAGGCCGGGAAGTAATTTCTTTTTAATTTGAATATCAACATGGCGTTGATCTTCATAAACAGTTTAAGCAACCGTTTTTTTTTAATAAGTTAGAACTTTATTGTACCAAAAATATTCGCGTTAATGCCTATATTATACACGAACTGAGAATAAAAAAAGAATCTGTATTATTAGATTAATTTCAATTTTATACTTGTCATGATTTTTAAAAAGTATTGTTATTTGTTTAGTTTTACTGGTATATTTAAGTTACGAATGGCAACATTCGCGCTGATCTATGATTGGCTATTGTATATTTTGACCAATGACGGACGAGCGAGCGTGGCCAATCAGCGGCGAGCAGCAATCAGAGCTGTCATGGTAGAAGACGCGGGAACGAAAAAGGAGATGGCTATCTTTGGACAAATATTGTAAAATGAATTCGCAATGTTTAGAGGTTGGAGGTTAACGGCCTGTTGAAGACTTATACGCTAATACGATTGATAACTAGAAGTTGTTAAGTAAAGGGATTTACTGGTACATGTTAGAAGTTGTGATTCTCAAGAACGGAATAAAGTAATCAAGTTGTATTTGGTGTAAAAAAATAAAAAATCCTGTTATTCAAGTGTAATTTATTTTATTTGAATGTTGTATTTATTTATTTCATTGCATTACTTTGAGAAAAGCACTATACATGCCTAGCCGGGAAGGGGCTTGCAAGCCTCGTAACAATATCCGGCCTCCCTTCGGTCGGCCGTCTATACTGTATACTCGGCTCGCAAGCCGTCACTTCCCTGCGCCGTCTGTAATGTACTATTATATATATACAAGTATCTCCTACATATACTCCGTGTTCCCAATTTTCTAGCTTCCAATTTGCTTCAAATTAGAAAAAAGCCAAAAGTTAGTAAATTGTAAATGGTAAACGTCAATGGTTAGAAGGTGAACAATTATTTAAACAATCTACAGAATGTTGTTGGAAAAAGCTGACTGGATCTTTCAAATAGACTATGAATATTTATCGCCATTTCAAATAGGTCTGACACTGATTTAACTAAATTATTTGGTCATTGTGAAACAAGCTATCTACCTATATGAAATTAATAGTAATTCATAAATCATCTTTAATGCATATTCAATAAGCAAAGGCATGAAGCAGCTCGTTCTCATTTGTAAATCGTACTTAACCTATACATAAACCATGACTTTAATATTTCTCTTCAAAGCTCGCAGAATCATTACACGTGTACTCAAAACTTTTCACTTTCAAACTGCTCTTTCATCCATCACATTTACATTAGCAAAAATCAACATGATATCTCCACATGGGCAAAAAACTCCTATCAAAAGCTTCAATAATTAAGACTATTGCGTTAGGTGCATAAAAACTCAAGTAGCATCGTGAAAGTGTCAAACTCACCAACTAATGAACGCACACTGTTACTTTCAACAGAATTAGATTTCAATTGAATCAATAACTATTCAAATTAATTCTTAACAAGCCAATCTCAGCAATTACCACGGCCCCGATTCTGGTGATTAAGGCCAGGCATTCATGATACTTGCATCCACTTTTTGTGGATGATTTTATATGTTTCTCAGCCTCTCGAATGAAAAATTGGGTTAAATCAAGTTTTGACAATCGTACCCGGCCTGGCTACGCAGCAGGCGATAGATTTCAATTGAATTCAAGATAACTATGTCAAAAGGTGATCGTTTTTGAATCTGTGTTCAGTTGACTACAAAAGAGAATGACGAGTCGTTTGGAGCTAATGTCAAGAGTAAATCCGCGAAAGCAGAATTAAAATGAGTCACTTTTATTCATGTACTACGACTGACAACGATGGGTGGGATACTTGCTGTTTGCGGGGTTCGGTCTGTTCCGGTCTAGAGGGGCTTTCCGACAAGAAACATCATAGTATCTTATGTAACATTATTGTTTTGTTAAGTAACTTTATGAACCTAACTATGAACTCGTATATGTTTTCTTCAGTAATTTTATCATAATAACACTGAAAAAGTTCGGCAGAAACAGTTAAGAAAGAATTCACAAAATTTTGTAAAGCAAAGATTGGTTCAGATAACAACTGATTGCTTTGCTTAGGAAGTTAGATGTAGGAAGCACCTATCTACAAATGTTGTTTTACGATAGGTAAGTACAATAGTGAATAATAATGACTTGAGGGTTACTGGAACAATCCAGTGTCAATCGATTTCCAGCCAGAGTCGACCAGTGGGTACCTATCAAAAGCAACTAGAACATTCATGTACCGATTTCACAATAAGTATTTAAAGTCGTAAATTATGAACAGGTACATTATTGCAAAGCATATTCAGATAACGAATAAGTAGGTGTAATTAAGAATTTCATTATTTCTATAATAAGGTGAAGTTAGTAAAACATATCAAGAATAAGTACATACTTAAAATTTGCTGCATTTGTAGTAAATAAAAATATCGCTTAAGGTTCATACAAAAAAAATATCCGTCGGATATCTGTAAATAATCACAAATATCAATACTTTGACTACTTTTCTACCTGCGTGTAGGTTACGTAGGTACTTCGCGATTAGGTAAACATAAACGGATCTATATCTTTAGCATTAGACTATCGTCAGCTCTATCGGGCTAGGAATATGCGAACTGTAAAGTTTTGGAAACGTTAACCGTTAACAATGAAATAAAAAACGCGAGTTAAATCCGTTTGTAGTTGTTTCATTTCAACCCCTACGTGTACTGTAATTATTTGAGATATCTCAAGTATGAAGTTCGTCTTACATTGATATCAGGTACTAGGGTACCATAAATAATCAGGTATTGTCGAACTTGCAGCGGAACCGCCGTAACTCGCGAGTCGCAGTGCATCGTAGCGCACGCTTCGCGAGGGTGGTCGCGCACCGTTACTGCACTTTACGGTTTGGTTCTACTCTAACATTACAAATGCAGTAAGTAACGATTTTAAAAATTCTAGCTATTCGATTAAAATAGTCTCGTGGCGTGAAAATGGGGAATTTCTCATTTCACCAGCTTTGATGTGTTGCAATCGTTGCCAACCATTAGAATTTTACACGTACTGAGTTATAATATTATTATGAATGCGAAATTGACATTGTCATTCTAATACCGCTGAACCAATTTTAATTATCTTTAGTTTGGAGACAGGGTCGTTCCCAATAAGTTATACTAGCAACTCACACGGGTGCTATAAATAAACGTTCGTCTTGAATCACTCTATCTGTTACAAAAAACCGCTTCAAAATCCTAGTAGTTTTAACGATTCAAGCATACATAGGAACAGACAGCGATAGCGACTTTGTATGCTGTGCTAATGATAAACGCATTAATTGCATATTCCTTTTATACATGCAGTATGTACCCACTGCAGTATGTACTCTTATCAAACCATAGTGCAAGAAAGTGAATTCAAGTCAGCCCACATGCACTTAATTAAATGACCTTACGGTTAACTCGGGGCCGTCAAGAGTTGTGACTGCCACCAAAGACTCAATTGCTATACTGTAAATACCTATTCTAAATAGCAAATTAAGTCGGAAACTGTGAAGAATACACACCTGTCATTTATAAACATGAATGAGTTAATATTTAGTGAAAATGAAATTAACTGTTAGTGTTTGTTAAATCTCACTAACAAGCAAATTTACCTAACAAGTAGCTTATATTATAATATATTATTGTTTTGAATAGGTAGAGACGTTGAGAACCTTAAAATCGGCTTCATACAAATGGCCCGTCGGGCATATGATTGGAAACATTTTCTGTATTACTCAAAAGGATTAATAAGTTTTGTGTATGTATGTAAACACGTTATCCACTCACTAACCACTCTTAGTTACATCCACCTTCCAAGTTTATATTAGTAAGGCAAATTAGCTGTATGTAGTCCAAGCGCTGCTTATCAATCTTATCATCGCAATATTTTTATAATTAGCTATTTAAAGAACGCCAAAGCAATTAAACATTGAGTACTCAACAATGACAAATCATCGAATCTATCTTTTTCTCTGCGTAATTGTCAATTGCAGCGCTACTGCTTTTTGCAGAGTTCAACGGCCGCGTGAAACAAAGCACTGTCAACTGGATTTATTGATGGCGTAAAAGCTTATTAACTAGGAGTTTTTTTATACAGAAGTGATGTTTTTTTTTGCAATACTTAGCAATAAAAATAATAGTTAAGTTATCTTTAATAATTTCTGATGCCTGCGCGGTTATTAGGCATTGGAATGAAACAACTATAACGGATTTAGCTCCCGTATTTTAATTTATTTGCGTTTCGAAAACTTTACAGTTTCCATAACCGAATTATGCGCTCGTCGATAAATTACTTATTTCTTAATTTATAATTTTCCCCTTTTTATTTGATACCTTACTCGATCATATTTACTAATACTCTTTTAACCTTTACTTAACCCCGTGTATCTTCATAATCCAATTATACTCAAGTTATAACCGAACAAACATTCAACGCTCGGCAATGCTTCTAGTTAAGTCCAATCTAAAAGTACGATTCCGTATGATTCAAATCATTCCAAACTAAGCGAGCCTTCTATAATTGGTCCCAGACAACTTATAAACATAAAATATATATTATATTGTAAACCCAAATACAAATACTCACAACATAATAGCATCTATCCCTCATGTGATAAGACCTATTTTACGTGCATGTGCATAGAAAAGTAATTAACACAGCAAACAAGTCACAGTATGCAAACAGTTTGCCGATCAATTTGTTAACACATGCTTTTTAGAAAGCGTTGTCACCTTACACCAGTATACCTTGTTTTAAAGTGTGTAAACATAAAACGAGTAAGTATGCAGAAGAGTAATAATACAAAGTAATAACTGTTATATTCGTACCAGTATTGTCTGCATATTAATTACTATGTTAAAATTGCAGTTTATGTTTCTAAAATGTAAATATACTTAACTGGACTAGGGTCGTTCTTCTTTTTTACACTGTCTTATTAAAGCATCTTATTAGAGTATTGATATTTAAGGTTTTATAAAGTTCGATAATGCACCTACTACTTATCTACATATTTTTTATCAGACAGAGTAGTAAACCGAAATGTGGTCTCCGCTGTAAAAGTCCACCGTCACATTATTAAAAAAAACTGTATTTGTGGAAAAGAAAACTTTAAAATACAAAACACACTTTTTGAATCATACACCGCAACCGAAAACGTCAGTTTATCGTAGGTAAAATAGAAGAATAACCCACTATGTAACATGTAGGTAATTCGAATAAGTTGAAGATTTGTTTAACTATAAAATAAAAATTATGAGCCAAAATTTCAGTTAATGTACTTTCAGGATAATTTCTGATGCTTTCGCGGTTATTACGAGTACACATTGGAATGAAACATTTAACGGATTTAATTCGCGTATTTTATTTTATTTTATTTAAAGACGTTTCTTTACAATTTCCATAATCATAGCACGACTAAGCTGTCTCTAAAGTCTAGGTACTTACAGATTTTTTAAAAAGCTTCTGCTTTTTATTCACGCTGAATATGTCATTAAATATGTTTACAGTGGGCTATACAGACTGAATTGACCACAGATTACCAAAATGTTTTTTTTATTACGCGCACGTATTGAATGCCGTTCCATGTCCCATAAAAATACAAAAGTATTGACTTTTGAAGTAAACGCCGAAGTAAATGTTTACAATGTTTGTTTTGAATGTGGATATTAAATTTGCACTCGTTGAACAAATTAGTGTACACAAAATAATATCTGGCAACACTGCCAGTCTCTTCCGACCGTGGCCATAATGAGACTACTCATCCGCCATTTAAAAATAATAATTTAAATACAGTTTACAATTTATATGTAGGTAGGCGTTTTATTTATTAAATACCAGCGACCACGAAACCTACAATTGGGATATTCGTTTTTTTGTTATTACTGTACAAAAATGACAAGAAGCTATCCTATTATACGATTTTAGGGGACTCCAACTTAAAAGGAAAAGATTCTGTAGTATGGGTAGGTAGTAGTATAGGCGTCTTGGAAGTATAAAATCGTTCCGTATTTTGTGTATGTATACCTACATCTAGGTACTTACCTTAAAGTAGGTACCTATAAAACTACGTTTTTAGACCTTATTATTGATTATTTATGTATCTTTATTGATTGAACCCGCTGCGGTCGAAATGCTCGGCGCAAGCACCGGCCGTCGACCTGCATTAATTGAATTCAAGCAGAAACTTAGTCGACCGCTAAAACAGTACCGTAAATATTGCCTTCATTCGGGAAGCGTAAGCGATATTGTACCTATATCGTTAGTCAGTCTATTGATGTCAATAGGTTAATTATTAAGTTTGATTTTTGAATGTCTTTGTTCTTAACATTTTAACACTAAACCAAGCTTATATTTATTTTTTTATTTAAGAATATATAAGCAATACAAAAATTACGAGTTGGTACTCAAGTAATTTCTACTAACGATCTGTTTATTTTATTGCCGCAGTTAGCGTAGTTATTGCTCTGCGTTCGTTATAAGTTATAAATTACTATAAATAATATTATATAAAATTATATTTTAGTCGTTTTTTCAGTAAGATAATATATTGCTAGCTGTTTGTCCCGTCAATTCCAGGATTATTGAAAGCTATATTGTTTAATAAACAACTTCTGTTTTTAACAAATTATGTAAATTAAATTGGTTATAACTGAATTTATGTAAGTTTATTTTAAATCACAGTTATGTAGTATAGTTAGAAATTAGTAGAATTAATTATTAAGGTTTGATATTTAATAAACTCTTTAGTTCTTTCTTAGTCTTATGGGAGAGCTGTTACAGTTGAGACCGTTTTATAATGATTAATGAATAATACACTTTACTGTGCCGTAATTTATTAGGCGTATCATTATTTATTACGTAATCAGATGGCACAAAAATATAAGATGCAGTAAAGTGATAAAAATAAAAAAAATATATATTTTATCTTTACAGCTTTCAATTTAATATCTAACATGACGCGACAGCCAAATAATAGAGAAAGAGGTAGGAATCGAAAGTAAAGCTAAAGCTGCATTATGTATCTAATTAAAAAATAGGGAAGAATTAAAAAATATAAAATAACAAAGTAAAACATCAATAGTGGAAAAAGCAAACTTATAAAATTATATTCTTAAGTAAATGAAAAACAAATATAATTTAGTGTAATTTTTGTTTGGCGATTTAAAAAAGACTATCAACTATGGAATGTACCAAGGAAATCCCATGTGTGACATTAAAAGTCTCACATGATCTTATTTATGCAAGCTCTAGTTCAAACCACAACACACGCATATAAAGTAGATAAAATGGTCTCAATGCTAGGAAAAAGTTTACTTTCTAGACTTTTTGTCGAGGAATCTAGAATGACCTTCAAGTGTTTAGAATAGCAAAAACTTTTTGTCTTTACACTGCTACATACTTGCGTAGAGGCTACTAATAGTACCTACTGATTAATTTAACATTAAGCAAACTGTATAATATCATGAAAAATAGACATTATGATGTCTCTATTTAGGTTTTTTCACAAAGGATTGTGGATATCGCTTCAAAGGATTGTGGATATCGCTTCAAAGAATTGTGGATTCCATTTCAAAGGATTGCGGATTGTCTCAACGCAAAATTGACAGAGACACATCAAGTTAAATCCAAAATTGGAGCTCAACAGTTACCAGTTGGAGCCAGTTGCCACTTTTGTACATATTACCATTGAATTGTGTCATTATTGTCGCCTTTAGAGCTTTTGTGCAATAATAGGCCGATCAGAAGGTACAATCTCTCTCATTGTGCTGATACATTTTGCCGGTCTGGTTTGTATAGAAGTTTCTGGAGCGTAACTCGTACAGTAAAGATGGTGGTTTTATACGAGAATCATTTAAATTAGGCTTGCCATTTGCTGTATTTGGTGGGTAATTGGTCTAGTTACTTGTTATGTTACTCGTTAGAGCTACTGCGGGTATTTAGAAGAAGTCTTGATTGATTTATCATCGGTTTCTGCCTCCGTACAACCCGTATTTAGTAACTTAGGAGTTGTATTAATTAGGTAGGCACCGCATTCCCATAATATATTTCACCCTCCCTTTCACTCTTAATATTTCAAAGATAAGAGCTTGTTCATTTCGGGAGCGGGGTGCTCGTGACGTCACGATATAGTGTAATTGTACCCTACAACTTTAGAAGCACTAGGTATCTTAGTAATTAATTGTTTGATTGTATTTGACGTCTTCAACGCTATAAAATCATGGTTATTGGAATATATGAGAAAAGTAATTGCTTTATCGAGAGCACATTTACATAAATGACGCTTATAGTGCAATACGAAAATCCCAACTATTTTCATTATTTTGCATTTATCAGGATCTTATCTCTTATATTGGCAATAACTCCCGCGCCGTGACAACAAAGCCTATATTACATCAATCGGCATCCAATTTAATGTGGTCTGTTGAAATGCTTTTGAATGGGAAGTTTTATAATAGACCTGGGGGTCTACAAAGCTGGCTGGTTGATAGAAATGGATAGCAGATGCCGAAGGATATTGAAAAACGCTCGCAATGTTGGCATTCTTGTGGGTAGTTCGTCTCTATTATGTTGGTAGTTGACTGCAGTCGAGTTTGCTTGAAGGTTTAAGCGTTTTTTATTTACCATTATGTTGGTAGTAATGGAACTTTCTACGATATAATATCATTATTGTACGAAGGATGTTTTACGATTGCATTCATTATTTTCATATATAGCTTTTTATTTAGATAGTACGTAGCGCAAAACTCAAAGATTTAAGACTACTTTTTTGTTAATCTGATTGTGATCACTTGATTAAAATTTTACTCCCTAATTATAATTTTATTCTATAGGAATTGCCCTCTTCAAAGGGTCGCCTTTTAATACCTATTCAATTTTATATGTTGCTTTTTAAAATATTATGTACGTAAATGTTAGATTGTCGTCAGCTTAGTCAGCTAAAAATATGAAAAAATAATATACGGGAGTTAAATCGTTATAGTTCTCTTATTCCAATGTGTAATAACCCCGAAAGCATCAGAAATTGTTAAATAAAATAACGTCTTTGAACAATAAAATTTCAAGATCAGTAAACATATCAAGAATCTGAATCTCATCCAATCAGATAGTTGGTTACCCTGACTTTCCTCGTTGATTACTGTGGATCGAATCGCAATTTAAAATCTCCTTTATTTTTATTGTTTGATTGATGTTCTTGTATTTACGAGTGAACTCGGCCCATGTTAAAAGCGGAGCGAGGGTAATCGTTACATATTTCTTTACATTTTTTTTGGGAAATACGTAACGGAAAGTTATGAAATATAAAAGATTTTCAATGATTTGGATGTCATTTATGAGTATTATTTTACTCATACTGTGAATTTTAATTAGGTAATGCCGTATTCCCTACATCTGTCCCTAGCTAGTTTCGAACACGCAACCTCTGGTTTCGTAATCAGGGACCCTGAGTACTATACCAATAGGCTGTCAAATAATTATTTAAGGTACCTATTAATTATTAATCCTAACTAATATTATAAATGCGAAAGTAACTCTGTCTGTCTGTCTGTCTGTCTGTTACGCTTTCACGCTAAAACTACTGTACCGATTTAAATGAAATTTGGTACAAAGAAAGTCTGGAGCCTGAGAAAGGACATAGGCTACTTTTTAACCGACTGCAAAAAAGGAGGAGTTCCACGCGGACGAAGTCGCGGGCAGAAGCTAGTAATATATATATAAGGTAACCCAATACAAGATTAACATAGTAGGTTACCTCAATATACAATAATATTGCTATTCGTTAGTCTCGCTAAAACTAGTGAACTACTGGACTAATTTCGGTTTTGAACTACTCGTGAAAGTTTTGGGGAGGTTGATACGGTGAAGGACAGGGAAGTGACCTAAAATACAGTAAATTTCAGATCAGCGAGTAAATTTAAAAATAAAACATGCCTCATGAAATGACACAACTAAAAAGTTATGCGTGGTCATATATTAAAAAAAAAAAAAAAATATACGTGTCGAATTGAGAACCTCCTCCGTTTTTTTCGTCGGTTGATAAACAAAATTATTTCATTAGCTGACGTTTCGGAATCTTTACATAATCGTAGCACGAGACTTGACTGAGTTGACGATAGTCTAACGCTAAAATCTAGTTTAGCGTTAGACTATGCCTATAAAATAAAATACGCGGGTTAGTCCATTTATGGTTGTTTCGTACCAATGTGTAAACGCAAAGGCATCAGAAATTAAAAACGCATTTTCTTATACCTTGCACCAGACATGCGAACTAAAACTAGTCCAGACTATTTTAGGCCTATGTATTTATAGTGCAGTAATTGCACGTAGGATCATAAAGCGCCGTGCTTATGCAAAAATCCATTTTCTATACGCTATAAAAAATAAGTGAACCATAAACAAAGTCAGTTTGTAATGCTCACGCTGTAGGTACCTCTTTCGATAATTTGATCCCTAGATGTAGTCGATGTAGGTACCAATTGTGAAGATTTTTTTTTTAAAATCGTGCGCTGTTTGTTAAAATTATGTACTTAGACGAGACGTTTATTGTTAATAGCTTCTGCCCGCGACTTCGGCCGCGTGGGACTCCTTTTTTGCAGTCGGTTAAAAAGTAGTCCTTTCTCAGGCTCCAGACTTTCTTTGTAGCAAATGTCATTTAAATCGATCAAGTAGTTTTAGCGTGAAAGCGTAACAGACAGACAGACATACAGATATTAGTAGGGATTTGCTTTGTCGGTATTTAATGGCAAATATCAACTGATTAACTCCGGGTAAGTTTTTTCAATTCCAATTATGTAGTACCTAAGTAGCCACATTTTCCTTGTTATTATTTTAGGGTTCCGTACGCAAAGGGTAAAACGGGTTTACTGAGACTCAGTCGTCCGTCCGTCTATCTGTTTGTCACCAGGTATCTCATGAACCGTGATAGTTAACCAGTTGAAATTTTTACAGATGAAGTTCTTCTTGTTCTGTTGCCGATACAACAACAAATACTATAAGTATTTTTTTTATAGATAATGGTACGGAACCTCGGTTTTTATTATATCAGTAAGTACTGACTGCCTATCCGCCTTATTACAGAATGAGGGTATAATGTCCATTCATTTTACAGCAACTATTTAAACCTTTGTTCTCATTACGCAGTGGCTAGAAAAAACAGAAAAAAGCAATGAAAAAATAAACCCGCTTTACGGTCTGCCTCTATCATTGTCCTTTCCCTCATTGTCTGTGGTTTTTCTTTTTTTTTTTGGCTCTGGCCTCCGTCATTAAACTACTTTTTTCTCCCGTCAACATTTTTGGCTGGAAGAATGTGGCGTGTAAAAACATGTCCACGGTTGACTTTTTAAATTTTAATTTTTCGAAAGGGCAACGTCTCTTGTGAATGGTTACACCGACGTTATGTTTGTAGTCATTTTTGGCGATATACTGTACAAATTGTACAACGTAAAGTAGAATGAGAAATATTTAAATAATAATAATGCAATTCCTATGAAATAATGTTGCTATATTATAGTAGCTTGGTCGCGTGAAAAAACTTAATAATTTATGAAGTTAAAATTTATAATTTATTTTCTTGGTAGAAGCATGCATTATATCATTTCTACTAAGTAGACTGTATATAATAATATTATTTATCGTAAAATACCTTTAAAATTCATTTGATTGGGTCAATCAATATCCCTATTTTTTTTTAAAAATAGTGGTCCCGGCAGACTTCGTCCCGCCCGGCAATGTCGATTTGACAGTTGTCATTGTTGCGTTTTGTTATACTATTTTTAACAAATCAGCTTAATATTTTTTCTTTTTTTTCTCACTGGAACGTGATAAAAAGTATCCTATGTCCTTCTCCTGGCTCTGAGCTACATTCTTTGTACCAAATTTCATTTAAATCGGTCCAGTAGTTTTAGCGTGAAAGCGTAACAGACAGACAGACAGACAGAGTTACTTTCGCATTTGTAATATTAGTAGGGATTATTTATCGTAAAATACCTTAAAAATTCCTTTGATTGAGTCAATCAATATCCTTATTTTTTAAAAATATTAATTATACAATCTTTCGGTGTGAGTGACGGCGAGGTTCATAATTACAATTTCGATGCTCCCATCGCGTGCTGGCTCGCATCACATTTCGTTTCGTCAATAATTGCATAACCAAGGGCCCTGTCATAACATAACATAACGAAACTAACGGGATCACAGTCAGCAGATATCAGCTGCAATGTAATATGAGTACCTACTTTAGTTACTTAGCTACATCCCTATTAATATTATAAATGCGAAAGTAACTCTGTCTGTCTGTCTGTCTGTCTGTTACGCTTTCACGCTAAAACTACTGGACCGATTTAAATGATATTTGGTACAAAGAAAGTCTGGAGCCTGAGAAAGGACATAGGCTACTTTTAACCGACTGCAAAAAAGGAGATGTTCTAATGTAATGTTGCGGGCAGAAGCTAGTATCATATAAAATACTAGCTTCTGCCCGCGACTTCGTCCGCGTGGAACTCCTCCTACCAAATTTCATATAAATCGGTCCAGTAGTTTTAGCGTGAAAGCGTAACAGACAGACAGACAGCCAGAGTTACTTTCGCATTTATAATATTAGTTAGGATGGTTGGTGATAGTACAAATTCGCATTTATAAACATCAGAGGATAATGCAGCCTAGGTAAAGAACCGGCCTAATGCGAGTTGGACTCACCCACGAAGGGCGCACTTTGCACTTGGACGTATGTTTTTCAGATCAAGAATTCAGATCCAGAAACCGGAAAGCACACCTTTTATTAAAGTCCTAAGGCTTCTATTTAGTATAAGTTTTGAAATTCTTTCCGTCTCAATAATTTCTGGATTCATTGACTTTCTGAGTGTGTCGTAAAAGGAAAACAAAAACAAGAGTTTTTACCTCATAAAATTGGTTGTAATAAAGCTTTCATTAACTTTATATTACGGATAATTGTCTTGTAATGTCGTACTAGTTTAATGATGAACTTCGTTTAGTCTAGTTATTAAGTTTGACGACATAATTTACAGAAGCCAGTTTATAGGTACAATTTACCTCGAAATGTTAACACTTATTAAGTAAAGGATTTAAAGTTTATATTATAGCTTTTTAATGAAATAATATAATAGGCATGACGACTGTTATTTTTTTCTTTGTCTGACAAGTAAATCACCAAAAAATATTAATTAAATAATATATTTTTTTTTTGGAAACCACTATTAATTTTAATGTCAATAGCGTATTAATTCAATAGATATCCACGAAAAAAATACAGTAAGCAAGAAGTAGGTATCACTATAAAAGCTCATAAATATTTAGGTACTTGAATTCTAACTACCAGGGGCTAATAACCGAAGAGCACTTTAAACGAAATCGAAAGCTGATGAGTCGAGAGTACAAAAAGACGTGCACTTTCACTTCTATAACAATAGCTGTCAAAACAGCTGTCAAAACACTCGTTACACTGACAGTTCTGATCCGCTTTAATAACCATAGTTTGACAGACTGTGGTATACGATTAGGTTGCACGGCGAACATGTTGGCAAGCAAAAAAGAGAAAAGATTGGTTCAAATTTTAAAGAAGCACGTATTTACCGTTCGTTGTAGGTACCTTTGCAATTTGCACACATTTGCTGACAAATACAAATACAGATAACTCGATAGAATCTATGTCAAGTTCAAAGACACTATAGTACCTACACATAATAATTATATGCAATAATAATATCAACTAAAAATATTTCCTTTTAACATAACACGATTGTTGAAGATAAGCGTACCTACTTACTGTATTTCTAACAGTAATTATAAAATACACTTAATATAAAAAACGTACGGAACTATCAAGCCATTATAGTAACGTATGACTAATTAACTCCGGGCTTTGTCAGAGCTTGTTGTGTTGACTTTCCAACCGTGTGTATTGCAAAATGAAAGCCTGCCAATTTAGTCGGCAAGTGCGCTTTTGCAGTTTTTTTAAGTACCTATTCATTTGCGTTCAAATTACTTGCTGAGCTTCGAACTATTAGCAATTTTATGTTGTATTTGAAGTGACGAAGCAAACTCTCTTATGATAATAATTGCATAGGTGTTATTTAGACATCTTATTTAAATTTTAAACGCAAGTTAAATTACCTTCGTTTATGGCTTTAGAGATACGTTTTTGAGTATTTTTGTTTCGTCAAAGATCTCTCAGTCTTCTATGACAACCGACAATCACTTTTTGTATTAGATTGTAAAAATCGATTATGGTTAAATCTATACGTTTTTATAGATTTTCTTATCTACAAACCTCGTGCTGACCATAACGACACGAAAACAAAAGCCATTCAATTCGGTGCAGTCGATCAGAAATTATGCGCGTACGCACATTTCGGTCATTCATTTTTATTTTATTACCTACGTATGTAGATTTTAGATAAATCCGAACACCACGGTTGATGAAACTAAGAATTACTCGACTTGTTTCTAACAATATCTGCACAATACGATGAATGTTACTTCTGAAACATATTAAATTAATAAGTATCTATTTATTACGTCGGCCTGTTGGTCTAGTGGTCAGAGGCCCTGACTACGAAACCGGAGGTTGCGGGTTCGAATCCCGCTAGGGGCAGATGTCAATGTGATGAGCACTGGCATCTGTACCTGAGTCTTGGATGTCTTATATGTATTTATGTATATTTATCCGTTGTCTAGTATCCATAACACAAGCTTTGCTTAAAATGGGACTAGATAATTGGTGTGAATTGTCCAAAGATATTTATTATTTATTATTATCTTAATCAACGTTTGCTTTTCAGCGTACAGACAGACTCCCAGGCATGCTCCCGCAGACTCCCACCAGAATTACTGGTGTTATGTTAACAATGAATTTCCATTTTGTAAGACAGCCTCATTAAGAACATTCAGTGGCCACTAGGGTGGACATATAATGCGTATTTGATGGACATTTTAAGTGTTTTACAATTGTCACAAATTACCCCATTCTTTTTTGAAGTCGACTCTTTTTTGGAAGTTATACAATTATAACGAGCTAGTTAACGTTTCTTTTGGATTTAGATAATAATATGTTTTTAATTCTGGTAGAAGTGATAGGTAAGCAAAATAGTATAATTTTACTTTGCAAAACCTCTGAAGTATTATTCAATCTAATATAGCAAAACTTAAACTGAATATCTAGTCTTGATAGATACTAAATGCATTATTATCAAAATTATTAATATAAAAAAAAAAACTTTAACTACGAGTATAGGACCTAGGCCTGATTTATAGGCACTTCTTCGCTGTACTCTTAAAAGTTTGTCGAACCATATACATTATATACAAACATAGTACCTATATAAAATCTAACCTTATCACAAATTCGATGGAGACGTTTGACACAGACCTCATGTACAATCATACACTGCAAACAATTGAGCTTTTATTTTTTAGCCACCATTCTAAAAGCTCACGCGGAACTGGCCAATACCGGAAGCTCTACCCGTTTTTCGAAACTAAAGTAACGGGACAGAAAGTGCACATTTTCGCTGACGGTAACGGCTTCTTAACGACCTGTTGGTAATTCACAATGGGTTCATTTATTACTAATTACATTGTTGACTGCTTCATTTTCTTAGTTACCGTTTTAGCGTTTATTTTTTCGAATATCAACGGCATAGATTTTTTTACGCGGTTCACCGAGCAGCCGGTCGATATGACTGTAGTACGAATGTATTTTTTCTGAGAATAAACACCTTATCTGCCAAAAAATAGGCAATATGTAGTGCTCTTTAATTTTAAGGTTAAGCACTAGTCTAAATCTTAGAGCATAAACAACTGGAGAGGCCTTTGACACTATTTGTCATACAAATTTTTTAGCCACTTTTAGCGGGGGACGAGGTAGGAACACATACAAAAAACTGCACACTGATGTAAAATTAATTCTCATCGTTACACACGCACACTAATAGAAACTGTCAACACTAGGCGGAATTTATTCACACTAGCAAAAACATTATTATAAACGACAGGTCCGTACACAAGTTTTACATGTGTGTGCAACCGATTTGAACCGATTACATAGTGCTTGATTAAGTGGCTGTCGATACATTTATCTATATTTGACACAAAATGGTGGATCAACCAATTTATATTTAAATATAATAATTTTAACTTCATACATAATTGTGTACTTACTTTTTTAATTCATAGTATTATAGAATTAAACGTCAGTTGCTACGTAGTTCAGCAAACAAGTAAACTTCTTTTAGCAATAATGCTTAAATAATTACAATTACCTACTATATCTAACATGAAAAAATAGGCAAATGTTTATTACTGCAGAGCTGGAGAAATAAGTAGACTACTGAATCCCAAGCTGAAAATCGGATAACGAAATAGAAATATTTTAACAAAATAATACCTAATACGGATATATACGTAGGTACTTCTTATCATCTGTACTGTAAATTCATCGATATTTATATTATCCAGTAAGTACATCTCTTACCGAATTTTGATTTTGGATGCTATTATCGCTTTTAATTCAAACGAATTAGCGCCTAGTATCGGATACACTACTCTGCAAATTTTTTATACATGTGTGCCGTTAGTCAATGGTGACCATAGACTATCATAAAGATTTTTAAACGATTTTAAACGAATAAAAATGCAATCGATACCTGAATCGATGCTTCTCACGTGGTGAATGAGAAAATAATTATTTCTAAAATAACAATTAATGAACAAAAAAAATACCTACATATGAAAGGAAATACTGTTTTTTTGTATATTTGATGCAGTGGATGGATTTTTACGACTTATTTTAGCGCAGGGAGACATTTTTCGGGAGCTCTTTTCTCTTTGACTTCGATTGTGACACTGTCAAAGTGAGCGGTTTGAAAACAGTTTTTACAAACGCGTTAGATAATTTATCTTATACCTTGGCAGAGGGGAACGTCTGTCGAAGGCCTCTCCAGTTGTTTATGCTCTAAGGTCTAAATACATAGTTCAATAACAAAAGAAACTTTAAAAAAATAGCTGTACCTACCTGTTATCAAATTTTTATGGAACGTTTTGAATGGAGCCTAAATTATTATGACGTGAAAAAATAAGTCATAACAATCTCCATATCGTCGCCGTCAGTGCAGGACCTTCTAAATGCAAAAAAGTAAATTTTACAGTAGACAATAAAAACTGTCCTAAAAGCAATATGAACTACTTAGTGTAACTTTTTTTGTGATTTAGCTTTATTGCATATATAGAGAAGATATAAATAAGGAGTGTAGTGACAAAAATAAATAATATAATCAAGCAAATATTTCCATAAAAATAAGTATTTTGCCAAAACTTGTAGTTAGAAGGTCCTGCACTGACGCCGACGATATATAACAATATCTTACTGTATCTTAGGTACATACTTATATGGCATAAATAATAACTACAGGCAAAAGGTAAACCCATGTCAATTGTAGCATTCAGTAACGGGACCTGTCATTGTACGTCGCAGTAATGTCACTGGCTGTCACATTGTCACAAAACTGCATTCTTTAGATGTACACGATAAGTAGAATCTGACCACACGCAATGGTGCAAACAGAGAGTTATAGAGCGACTGTTCAGTAGGTTTATTGACTAGAGGTTAAACTTTCTATCGTAATTAATTCCAGGCATACCTACTGTTGTGACCCTTGTTATCCCGTTTTATTTGAATGTTGGCATTAGTTATTTGGAAAATTTAAACGTAATCGCGTCCTTTGTTTCACGAAAACTACATATTTTTAACATGATTTTATATGATCGAAATGTTTTTCCGTATCCGAAATTAAATATACTTTTATCTACCAATTAAATCGAAAAATCATGATCATTTTTGTTTTAAGACAATGTAAATGAATATAGGTTATTTTTACAGCGTACAGTAGGTCAGGAACAAACTATTTTCCAATTAAGTAACTTATATTATTATGTCCGGTGATCACGAAGGTTTTTTTGCTAGAGAAGTTGAGACCTACTTAAGCAGCGCAAAGGAGGGCCTTAATAAAAAATATTAACCTAAACTTCTCCGCTGTTCTCAGTAATAATCTCTGACACATCGAGATATATAAGATGTGTGTCAGATTGTGTATCAAATGACATATTGTTTTATCGCGACCATTGTCCCCGGGTGGTGTGAATATACAATACACCCGCAGTTGCGCAGGTTTTAATGCACGCTGTCTTATAATTTCCATTTACTCAAGCTCGAAAAATGGGTATTATAAAGGCATGTACTTCATAATATATTAAATAGACATACGTGATATAGGTCAACACGTATGTCTTTAGTGTTAAACTAACGCCATCTCGGCTATGAATATGGGAAACGTTTCTTAAGTGTCAGCAAATCAAATAAAATACGCAAGTTTAATCATTTTGGTATTTATTTCATTCCAAAGGTAGCGTGTTTCAATCATGCTTTTAAAAATATTATATTTAATTGTTAATATATATATATAGCTTTGTCAATATTTCTTATTTATCAATGTCATTGTGTTGATTTCATACAATAATACAATTATTAACACGTATCATTTTAATTTCACTATGGAAGTAACTCAAACTAAATTACCATAAATTAATTAGATAACAGTTATAGTTTATAATGAGTACCTATATGGTCCGTGTTTAGCATTAGTGTTTCAACCCACACCAAGCTAGTTTTGAGATATCGGCGCTTAAAGTTTTTTGAGAACATTCTTCTTTTTCCGCTTATTTTAAGCAAAAAAATATTGTTATGTGGTATCATTTTTTTTGTTGAAGTGCATAGGTTAAGGATATAAATGTATTTATTTCAATAAATTCATAATTAAATAGAAAATGCAGAAAAATGGTTAATGCTTATCGGCTATAAGGTTTATTACATTTAGCATTTATGTGCTAAGCCACATAACACTATGCAAAATTCTAATTTGTTCTTTTATAATGAATATATTTTACACTATTTTTTTGAAAATGTAAAATAATAAACAACTAACGTATTAAAGCTTTAATTTAAGTACTTATTTATTTAGTTTTTATTGTTATAACATGTTTTAAATAACATTACAAGTTCTGCTAAAAATGAGAAATAGGTACAACAAGTTAACACTTATATTATTTCAATTACTTAAATGCTCAACCAATTTGATTTATTATTATTATTTTATCATATTGAATTAAACCAATAATATATACTTCCGTACCTAAAAAGTTAATAAACCACCTAAAAACCATTTTTCGAAGAGTTGATAAATTGTGGCGACAATTCGTACATTCTTTAATATTATTATTTATTATAATATTCTAATTTTTATCACACACGTTTAAATCTAATGACGTTTGTATCTATGCATAAACGGCGGCTCTTTTGATTGCGTCGGCGATTTTTTTGTAATTATGTTACAATTTCAAGGGACGGTAGTCCTGAGTATTTGATATTACTATGAATTTTAATTTGATACCTACCTCCACGCGTTACTGAGGTAAAGGATCACACAGACAACAAAGTAATCCTGTAAGGGTTAATTTTTATTCCTTTTAGATACGGAACCCTAAAATATTTTATTTAATATGATAAAAATAATAATAAGTAATAAAAAAATAAGTTAGTGTTAACTTGTACCTATTTCTCATTTTTAGCAGAACTTCTAAAGTTATTTGATACATGTTATACAACAATAAAAACTTTAAATAAATAAGTACTTACATTAAAGTTTTAATGCGTTAGTTGTTTATTTTATTACATTTTCTAAAAATTAGTGCATAATATGTATAGGTACCTATTCGTTTTAAAACAACAAATTAGAATTTTGCATTAATGTGATAGGTATATGGCTTAACACATTAATGCAAAAATACAAATCTGACATGGGAAATAAGCAATAATGTGTTATATGTGGCTTAACACATTAATGCAAAAATACAAATCTGACATAGGAAAAAAGCAATAACCAATTTTGTGCTCTAGAATATTCTACGATTTTTTAAAAAAAAAATGGATTTCACTGCTGTATTCCTCATGATCTATTTAATAAAACTGCATTCATAACTCAAAACCCGATTTTTTGTGGGTTGACACACTAATGTTAAACACGGTCCATATATCAAATGGTAGAGTCAAATTACAAAGCCAAGCTTCTAAAATAACTTGACAGGTAAATAATGTGATTTCCTTCGAAATCATATTAATCATTGATAACTGTTATTATTCACGCGTATCGTTTCACGGTGACACAGATTTTGTTTTGTGTGATAGTTATTAAACAGAAGGGTAACTCGTTTCATTATTTTAAATTCAAAATACAACTTGACTATTTTATTTTGTTCTAGAGAATTGTGAATATCAAGATGTGCTAATATTTATTTTACTTTATAACAACTAATTATCAATAGGCGTAGAGTATTCATGAACAAGCGTTAACTTCAATAATTGAACATTACGAAATTTAATTACTATTATTTGTACAAAGAACAGCTTTTCTTCCTTCGATCCCGCGTCTTCTGCCATTTCAGCCAGAGGCTAGCTGCTGGTTGGCCATTCGCAGGTCCGCCATTGGTCAAAATATGTAATCATAAATTAAATTTACTACTGCATTTAAAACACATAACAATACTTTTCAAAAATCATGGCTCCCTTATAATATTGTTTATATCTGGATCTAAAATGACGGTACTCTCTTCTAGATTTCATTTCAAGTCTTACATTTGTCGTTAGTAATATTTGCAAAGAAGTCGCCATTCTTTTAAATTTATTCTTTTGACGTTTGTCTGACAGGTTTGGAACCTTAGTGCAAAAAGAATACCGTTAGGCGCTTAGTTCTTATTTAATATATTACGGCGGATCTGACAAATTGGCCACAACAAACGGTTTTTGCGTAAGAGAAAAAAGAGGTTTCAAGGTTCCGCGGATCCATATCACTTAACTTTTATAATTTACTAGCTGTCCGCCCCGGCTTCGCACGGATCCCTTTCTTCTGCTTCTAAACAGTGAAAGATTTTTTTAAATCGGTCCAGCCGTTTTGGAGCCTAATCAATCCAAACAAACAAACAAACCTTTCCTCTTTATAATATAAGTATAGATTTATTAAATTGGTTTTAAGTCGAGAGGTCTAAAGAAAGGAAAAATCTATGATTAGTATTATATTGTGCCTTCTTGTTTTCAATTATCTTTTCAATTACATTAGTTTGTAACTTATAAAAGTAAAAATAATAAAATTTGAGTAAATTTTAGCTACCTCTTATTATATTTTATAATTGCATGTCTAATATTATAAAGAGGAAAGGTTTGTTTGTTTGGATTGAATAGGCTCAAAAACGGCTGGACCATTAAAAAGTCTTTCACTGTTGGGAAGCTACGTTCACCCTGAGTGACAAAAAGGCTATATAATATTTTGAAAAAAAAATAGGGATCCGTGCGAAGCCGGGGCGAACCGCTAGTGTTATATAAAATAGTAAATCATACTCATCAACAAGTTTAGCTACTTAAAAAAGTAACAAAATGTTTACGACAAATATACTGAACCTGTTGTTTGGCAATAATTTATTTGTATTGTTAACACATTTCTGGGGTGTCTCACATTTGTCCTAATGTTGTTATGATTGTTCTATTAAAATCGTAACAAATTGTTTTAAAATTATTACAGGAAATTGCGCTCTCACCCTAATTAGGTTAATTTGAACATTTTTATGAAGGATGCGCTCCATTTTGTTTCCCGTTATGGTTGTTTACTTTACAATTACGAATTTACTGTATTTGTAATTACGTAATTATTGTTTTATTCTAATGTGTAATCGTAGTCAATATTAATAAGATGACGAATAAGTTTGTCCAGAAAACTCGGAAAATGCTATTATTTCTTATCAATGAAAAATAAAAATGCATCGTAAAGAATCCACACGTTCGAAGTACTAGGCAAGCATGAGTCGCGAGAAAGTCTGCCTCTACTTTCTTCAGTCGTGCCGTACTCTTCCGGGTCACAGGTCACGCCTTAACGCGGTCTCAAGGTTGCCAGACGCGACCTCTTTGATTCTCTGATAGCCTAGTACCGGTGACTGGCGATAGCAGGTCAAAGGTTGTTGAGTCTGTCTGTTAAAAGAAACTGAAATTTTTACATATTTTTTTTTAAAACAATTTACGGCAATCACATTATGATAAGTATTTAGGTACCTGACTATAAAAGTACCGTTCCGTGTTTACTAGTCATTTAATTTTAATAAATTGTTCACTTGATAATTACAAAACGGAACCAATTAGTGAAGAGTTACTATACTCTACATTAAAATTCCACTAACTTGGCTTGACAGTAACTTAAAAAAATATATGTATTTACATTATGTTAGTTTTTGAAAAAATATAATATTATGTAGGATTTTATGTAAATAGTTAATAAGTTGAAATTAAACTTTGTGGCTGTTTGACGTTATCTTAGTCGAATAAAATGTAGGAAAAAATTAAAAAACGTAGGTATCAAGTCCGCGTTCGATGACAGAAGGGCACTACGACTTTGGAAATGGAGGAAAAAGAAACATTATTAGACCAAATTCATTAGTTGTTCTGTACTCTTAAGTTTAATAGTTATATAAATGTATGACATGATAATTCAGTATCAGTATTATTTATAAAACTAGATACTTACCAGTTTTCTACATATAATATGGCCTGGCTACGCATCAGTACAGTTTTATTGAAATTGTCTTCGTTGGAATAAGTCGTATAGGTCGCTATTAACTGTAAAACAAATAGGTTGCAGAAAGTTAAAAAAACTGTTTCAAAGTAAGTCACATTTCGGACTTTTACAATTACTTTAATAAGTACCTGCATGCTCGCACTTTGACAGCTAATCAGTTGAAAGGATGGGCGGAAAAGACGTATATAACGGTGTGGTATATATTATGTGGTCCCGTAATACTATAATAAACAAATAACATAATTAAAACGATTGCTCTTACACGAAGTAGGCAGTTTATTATACGACCAATTCGTTGCTTAGTAACTGTAAAAAACGGATGGCACTGTATATCTTTTCGTAACCTATAAATGTCATTTTTTATTACAAACCTAATTAAGCATTTCTGTATCTTCGTTCGTTCTTATAATTAATTTAAATTGCAAGAGCTTCTGGTACCTATAAATTAATTGGTATTTTCCAGGAAACCTTAAGTATTTTAACTGGCTGGAAAGCAAAGTAAATTAATTCGTTAAAAAAGGTTGCATAACATTTTGACAATCTCAAGGAAAGTTACTTATGAATAAAAGTTCGGCATGGCGCCATCTTTTATTGTAATATAAAACGTAATATTTGTTATTATAATTGGATATAACCTGTCGAAATTTCTTTTTAATAATATGGATAAGTCTTGGAAAATTTGTTGGACATTGGCTTTGAAATTTTAACCTTTAGCATATACATACAAGTATTGCTTGTATAAGGGAATATTAGGTACTTACACTATTTCTTGTAAAGTTCCATAGGTAAATTTATAGCGCAAAATAATATCAAAGATCTCATAAGAAAGTCTAAGTCTGCAATGAAGGTCAGTGAAAACGAACAATTACCAAGTCTATGGACTATGCACAGCATACAATGACTTCGTGCGAAGTTCAATACAAGACTTTTATTAAAACTGTCCCACGACTGTGTAATTAAAGTAAGTTTATAGGACTGTTTTTACTTTCGTTGACATTTATACCTACTAAAAATGCGGCAGTTATATTTTAGTAATTGGGTAGTTCATTCGCCGTCATTGTCCGCTTTAGATTTATCATAGCAAATAATATATTTACTAGCAACAGGGGATAATTTTACTTTTTTTTGGCTTAAGTGAATGTCAAAGTGATTGACAAATATTACTAAGCTAGTTTTGGTGATAGAACTGTCGAGAATGTATAATATTTTAAATTTAAATATGTGTGCATCTTAGAAATTCTCTAAGATAGAATTTAAACTTTATCGGATACATAAATACCGACATAATCGACCGTGAAAATAGACTTAATCGTTACGGCATTTTTTTACGATTTTTAATTATTTCTACAAATGTGTCGGTTCACTTTTATTATTTTATAGGCGAAAGTGAAAACAACGCAGAAGTTTTAATTAAAATCTGGATTGCAAAATGCTGTGTGTTGAAGATCGTACAATAATAATTGAAAATAACTGGAACATAGTGGAGTTTGAATTTAATGGATATTTGATCTTAAAAATTGATCGAAAGTTATTTCGACGTATTAATTTGTTTGAAGCGTCAAAAATGGTTTTAAAAGTGCAAGCCTACTCAATGGTATATGTTAAATAAATTTCAATAGTGATTTTAATTGCTTTTAGCTATGTCGGCTATTGTATCCGTTCTAATATATAGTAATAATATTATAAAGAGGAAAACTTTGTTTGTGTGGTTGTAATGAATAGGCTCAAAAACTATTGAAAAAAAAATCTTTCACTGTAAGGAAGCTACATTATTCATAAACTTTACTTCATAAACTTTTACCTTTAGAAACAAAAAAGAAATATTAAAAATAGTAAATAAAGCTAATGTAGCTTGTAAAAGTAGTAAAATAACCGTACTTTTTATACAGTAAGGACAACCAGACAACCACTGTGGTTTGTGGCGAAACTGCAGTTCTATGCACTTTGCGGTCGTTCTATTTGTGTGCAGCGGAGGATGTACTGTACAGTTTTGTAATGATATGACATCATTTTGTATTTACTATGGTTTTCGTCAGAATACATGAAAAAGATAGGTTTTACACCTATTGTATCTTTTTCAGTTTTCAATTGTCTTAAGTAGTCATTTAACCCGTCCAAAAACCCTTTAGGGTCACTTTTTGTCCGCTTTTATAGAATAGTGACTTAGGTAATATTCTAAGCTGTCACATTTAAATTTGTATTCACATTTCCAGTGGTTCGATGTCAAAATATAAGGAACTAGCGGACCCTGCAGACGTCGTCCAGCCCGTCCGATTGTTTCGTCAAAGATCTGTCAAAGTCTTCTGTCACTTACCGTCAATCTATAATATTATGTATATGGGAGTATAGAAAAATGATGACTTTACACTTTTCAAGATGTTTTTAAATTTTCTCTACTTACAAACCTTCCCTGGACTTCCACGAATAATTCAAGACCAAAATTAGCCAAATCGGTTCGTGCGTTCTGGAGTTATAGCGTCAGGAAGGAAAACCCGACTTATTTTTATATTATTATAATAGATTTTTATGATTGAAAACATGTTTTTAATTCATATATTACAATAAATGTTTGAATTTGACATAAGTTAACAGAAACTGACCACGCTTCTTGTCGCGAGCTTATTCTAATTGCAAACGTATTTCATTCCATTCTATTGCATTGCATTGCGTTGGCGATCACAGAATGTCACTTCTAGAGGGGGCTATTCTGGTGAGACATTATTTGCGAATTCATGTCCCAACTTAGTGCTATATATAGTATAGGCATATCTATACTAATATTATAAAGCTGAAGAGTTTGTTTGTTTGTTTGAACGCGCTAATCTCAGGAACTACTGGTTCGAATTCAAAAAATCTTTTTTTGTTGGATAGACCATTTATCGAGAAAGGCTTTAGGCTATATAACATCACGCTGCGACCAATAGCAGCGAAGAAACAGTGGAAAATGTGTAAAAAACGGGGAAAATATGAAGCCTTATGAAGAAGTGACAGAAGACTTTGACAGATCTTTGACGAAACAATCGGACGGGCAGGACGACGTCTGCCGGGGCCGCTAGTATATAATAATTATACAACAAAATAAATACTGACATTGAATCGATAACAATACAAAAGCTTTAAGGGATCTCTTCCAGTTAACAGTTCGCGATTGAGAGATTATGAACGCTAGAACGTCTATTTGTCTTATGATTTTGCATAAGGCTTTATGAAATAAGAAATTAAATGATAAATGCGCCAGTTAATGCTAAAAGCATTCCATGTTAAGAATATCTTTAAGCTGGAATTTAGCTTAAACTTGAGACAACAATCTCAACTACAGTTTACTGCAAACTTTCTCGCAATTTCCCTTTTACATGCCTTTCACATTAAAGTACTTGAATAGTTACTTTATGCTCGATAACTATAATACTTAATGTTTGAAAATACATGACCCGTATTATTACAGTGAAAATTATTTCTTAATAGAAATATGAAAATGTTACACGTACTAAAATGCGAAGTGCATGTTTGTGCTAAAATAATTATAATCCTCGGTCCATTTAAACTCAATGGAAACGTAATCTTAGTACAGGGTTTCATTAAGTAAGTAGATACTTAGTACACTTCAATGTGGCAAGCTGTATTTATTAGCTTTATACAAATCAAGTTTAACATCGTCGGACATTGTCGAAAATTTGTTGAATTTATTTTACAAATGTAATTGAGAATCTTTATATTAAGGATTTTTAGAAAAAAAAATACAATGCTGATAATTTTTAATATCTTTGCAGTTATTACATATTGGAATAAAACAACTAAGTATAATGGATTTTACTTGAGTACCATTTTATTTTATTCGCTGACAGCATTATAAACATTTGCTAATAAGTAATATAAGTAAAAACCTTTTTTTTTAAATATGGAAATAATTGTAGAACGACTTTCATTATACATTCAATTTTACGATGTACACTTGATTCTCTTTCATTTGTTACCTCACTGTATATTTGTAAGCATGTGGATTTCCACCCCCCTATGAACTCCCAAATTTGGTTTTGGAATGACGTCACAATAGTTAACTGTGCATTGTCATGCAAACTGCACGTGTATACAAAATTTCAGCTCAATTAGTTAAAGTTATTTGCTTCAAAATTGTGTTGCAAGATTTTACCCGCACATACTTACATTGCAAATTAAAAAAGTCTTGTAATTCTTATTGTAAATTACTCATATTTTCCCAAGTTGAGGTGTAAATTAATGAGTATCGGCATGTGGCTCGCAGATGTAATAAAAACCAGTATTTAATAATACTTAAGTAATTATAACTAAATTCAGCCATCAAGTCAGTCAATAGATCGGATCATCACGCGTTATTGTGGGAAAGGAAAACATGCGGAAATTAAACGCCCAGTACAGCGATGAAAAACATTATTTAATTTGCTACATGGGAATAGGCTTTCGTATCACATTACATTGCTCATAAAAATGCATGGATTCTATGAGTAAATTCGACTTTAACAAGCTTGTATAATGTATAGATGACATTAAATTAGATTAATTTATTTCTCAATAATTATGCAGTATTATTATCTGCATTACTTTCTCTCTGATTTCAATATACCTTATTGCATGAAAATTGACACAAGCACTCATAACAAGATCGTCAAGTAAAGAACAATAGGATTTAATTAAAATAAGATGGAGGTATTTATTACAGATATAGAAGATCTTGAAAATGTATTTTTGAGCTTTTGCTTCGATCTGGAGATAGGTTCTAATGCATGTAAAAAAAATAACCTAAACTCAATCCACGTTTAGATCACTCTGCCCTGGCGCCACGGAAAACTTTCAAATTTCAAAATGCGAAACGCGTTCGAAAACGTTTACCGATTCCGCAAATGTCACCGCTTTTTCAAAAAGCATTAGCAAAACCGATGCGCTTTGTTTCAACAATGCTTTTCAACTTTATGCTGTTCCAATTGGTTTTATTTTCAATTGCTTTGTAAATTTATAATGGGTACATGCGTTCAATATATTTCGGAGTTTATGGTTTGATGTTTATGACTACTGTAAAAGCCTTTACTTAATACCTTTCAGGTAATCAATGTCGGAAATGTTAAGTAGTAGACTTATCGTACTTTATCCGTATTGTTAGTTATACCGCCACTTAGATATTTATTAGCCCTTATTATAATTGTAATATTATGTTATTAAGTATTCTTGTACGTACCTACTTTCTATAACATAGTCACCAGTCAGATCTGTAGTTTCGAGTTGCGGTATTGTAGGAGAGCTATATGGCAAGTTTTAAGCTTGCCTCAAAAATTTACCCAAAAATTGGTGCCAACTCTCGGGTTATACATATATGTAGTATAGACTAATAATAATATTTTTTATTGTTTCAGAATCCATCATGGCCGGCTAATGCGCAGTGACGTGAAGTTTGTTACTATAGTGAATTAAAGACTGATAGTGTTATTATTAATTTAAAGAGTGAAATCAACATGGCGTATTCGAGATATCTTTTAGTGTTGGTGACGGCTGTTGTTATTGGTAAGTTTATACCTATTATAAATTTTTTGCTGTTTTTTTTTATTTTTATAGAAGAGGAGGTATTTGAAATTTACATGATCACTCTATCATTTAGAGTGATATTATATTGAAAATAAAATCTTTAGCGTTACCCTAATAAACCTATTTGAATGTTAAGTTTTTTGACGAAAATGATTACTTATTACTGTTGCCTTTAGTATTTGTAGACCTGCACTTTAGTACTTATTCCGCCAAAAAAAAACTAGACAAAAAAGATTGCGAAAAGTTAATACACAGAATGATCAAAAAGTCTGTATGACAGTTAATAGCTCTAGGACAAGCCCATCGATAATATAGCAACCGGATGATTGCAAAATTGTATGTAATTGACATAAGCGAATGAAACGTCACTTGCTATTATATAGGCATCTTTCTCTCCAACCTGTCGTATCTCAAAATACTGAATTAAGATCCATTTATGTAACGATTCATTCAATTAACACGCAAAATGAATCAAGAATACCATAACAATTAGTATCAATGTATTTCGAATTCCGTTTTTGACTTAATTTTCTTAACTGTATACGTTCGTAATACTTCGCTAAAGAGATAAAATTAATTTAACTTAATATTATTATTACCATTCAAATCAATTTCATGGTAATAAAAGTTCTAAGGTTTCCAGTATTTTTAATATAGAAATGTTCTGAACTGGTCCGTTGCCCTTATGACCTAACTAGGGTCACTGATATTGCCCCTCCTCCCAACGACGAACTTGCGCGCTAGGCGCTACGTTTTGCTCAATACTTGTCACTTTTAAAATCGGCGTTCGAGACAACTACCAGCTGATGGTTACCCTCGCGAAATACAAGTATTACCCTCGCAGGGGTAATTACACGACCCCCAGCTTAAGAACCTAGGGTCTAAAAGCATAAAACGGTAGGTGATTATCAAGAATGGCTTGAAAATTAAGTTCATATTGGCGTTTAATTTTTTTTAATCTCTTTTTAATATAGTTCTTTATTTGTCAATTGAGCTCCATTTGCAGAGTTCATTAAGAATATTAATTGAGTCGTCGGACTGGTTAGTTATTTATAGCCGAGTGCCAGAAGGCAAACTCAGGTATTTGGTTCAGTTTTGTTTTATGCATTGATCCTACTTTTCCACAAAATCATTATTTTATCATAAAAAATACTGAAGTAAATAATGAAGGAAATTTACGAGTTACTTATTCTTAAAAAAATGCTAATAAAAAAAAAAGTTCCAAAAAACTTCAAATTTATTTATTGTTTTTAACCCCCGACGCAAAAACGACGGGGTGTTATAAGTTTGACGTGTCTGTGTGTGTGTGTGTGTGTGTGTGTGTCTGTCTGTGGCATCATAGCTCCCTAACGCATGAACCGATTTTGATTCTGTTTTTTTTGTTTGAAAGGTGTATATGTCGGGAGTGTTCTTAGCTATGTTTTATAAAAATCGGCTCAGTAGTTTAATAATTAGGGGGGGGTTAAAGAGGGGATGTAAACATAAATGTCTACAAATATACTCGAGTGGGGTATCCAATGAAAGAGGGCGACGAGTACATTACAAAATTGAAATCATAATGAAAATCGGTTGAGTCGTTCAAAAAATATTGGGAGTGAAAGTGGGGATGGAAAACCAAATGTCTCCATATATACCCGAGTGGGGTATCAAATGAAAGAGGATCGCGTGTACATTACAAAATTGAAATCATAATGAAAATCGGTTAAGTAGTTCAAAAATTATGGGAAGTAATAGTGTAAATGGTAAGCCCAATGTCGACAAATATACCCTAGTGGGGTATCAAATGTAAGAGGATAACATGTACATTACGAAATGTCATGTGAAATGGAAATTAGTTAAAAATAATTATATGTAGTAGGTACAAAAAGTATGAAATAAAAAAATAAATTAAAAATTTAACAAACCCCCGACATAAAAACTAAAAGGCCCTCTAAAAAGTATAACAATAATAAAATCTTAATATTAGTTACCTAAGTATTAATATTTCTACATAGAAAACGTCATGTCGGGGGGACCGTAGGTTTAGGTAGATTGTAAATATTAGGTAAGTACACCTAAATGAAAAGCGGTCCCTCCGACATGACGTTTTCCTTGTAGAAATATTAATACTTAGGTAACTAATATTAAGATTTTATTATTGTTATACTTTTTAGAGGGCCTTTTAGTTTTTATGTCGGGGGTTTGTTAAATTTTTAATTTATTTTTTAGTAGTTCACTTTTGCTTCTATGAAGGTACAACAAAATACCAAGAATGGATCATTTTATTTGTTCGTTGTCATAACAACAATTTATCTGTGTAGGTACCTAGTTTGGATTTGACGTTCAAAACTACTAATAAGATATACAGCCGTTTTAACACATATTAATCGTGAGACGTTTATCGCTAATGATCTATGGATCAATGATCTATGGATCGATGATCGATGGAACGCGGTCGCGACGCGTGCGCCGTTTCTGTCGGCAACCGTTAACGTGACAACTTTGATTAATTATGATAATATAGTGTTTGTGTTAACACTTTAATTACTTGAAAACTACCGGGTTCCGTAAATACGTAGTTAAAGTCAGTATTGAATTGCAGAGAATAAATATTATTATAATAATTTCTGATGCCTTCGCGGTTATTACACATTGGAATGAAACAACTATTAACGGATTTAACTCGCGTATTTTTATTTTATTTTATTAGCTGACGTTTCGGATTCTTTGCAGTTTCCATAATCGTAGCACGACTGAGCTGACTATATTTAAATTTGTAATTTAAATATAAGGTAGTTTGCATAACTGTATAAATCACTTTAGCGTTAGACTATTGTCAGCTCAGTCGTGCTACGATTATGGAAACTGCAAAGAATCCGAAACGTCAGCTAATAAAATAAAATAAAAATACGCGAGGTAATCCGTTAATAGTTGTTTCATTCCAATTAATAAATATTATTATTGTGTGTCGAGTGGTGACCGCAAACTAGGAGACCCTGGTGTGGAAGGACCACCTTCTGTAAGGTGGTCTAATGAACTCCGATAGTCTGGTGAAAACCGCTGAAATCTTAATAGACGTCATATAAGATCCATAATATTATAATTTATGATGCTTTTGCGGTTATTAGGTACTGATTAGAATGAAACAACTATTAACGGATTTAACTCGCGTATTTTATTTTCATAAGTCACTTTAGCAAAAGACTAATGTCAGCTCAGTTGTGCTACGATTATGGAATCTGTTAAGGCTCCGAAACGTCAGCCAATAAAATAAAATACGCGAGTTAAATCCGTTTAAAGATGTTTCATTCCAATCCATAATATTAACACTTAGAGGCATAATTTACCAAGATACTAGAAAAGTCATACAAGATCCACTGCTTACTCCAAAACAACGGTGATGAGCGTGAATTGCATACAGGTACAATATCAGTACCTACCTATTGAGTGGCCTAAAGCTTACATAAGCACACTGCACGCACTTGCTTAGGTTAGCCATTAATCGAAATTATTATTGCTAGAATTTAATGTGGTGATTCAAATTATACCAATATAACCTATACCCCATTATTAAAATATAACCCATTGCAATAAGTTTCCATTGCAATAAGTTTCGTATGAGCTAGCCTCGCAATAAACAGAAAATAATATATACCTATTGTATAACTAGGATAAAATGTACCTACACTAGTTTTAATAATTATTTTGTTAAATTATTATTATCTAATAAAGACTTTAAAAAAATATATATATAATCTATACACGGAACCCAAATTTTTCAATAGAAATTTACATACAAAATGAATAAATTTATTGTAAAATGTGTAGTCTATCATTACTTGCATGAATTAAGGAAATTCGTTAAAGCTTATAATAATATCATGCAAGTATATCATGAAGTGTTATGATAATGATATGTTTCGTTATAAATTGGTGTAAAAGTATGTAAACAATTAATTACAAATAGTTTCAGGAACGTGACAAATATTTTTAGAAGCGTGCCTAATTATTACATTATTTGTATTTTATTAAAATATAGCAGTAGTTTTTAAGTGCCCGTTTATCATAATGGGGTTTTACTTGTATATTTTGATAATAGGTACTCGATTAGTCACTTCTTTGACAAATTGAAACGATGAATCAACGCAATTTTGTCTAATATCAATTATCCGTAAAACGTTCTCGTTTTATAATAATAGATTTTATTTTATTAAATTCTTTTAGTGAAAACAATTAGACTATACGGTACAATTTTCCGCACGTTTCGGCGTAATTTAGAGTTACTTACCGAAATTTTATTTTTATTGTTACGTACCTAACTAGTCTAAAAAAAATAAGTAAATGTATTTTATTGACACACTAGCTTCTGCCCGCGACTTCGTCCGCGTGGAACTCCTCCTTTTTTACAGTTGGTTAAAAAGTAGCCCATGTCCTTTCTCAGGCTCTAGACTTTCTATGTACCAAATTTCATTTAAATCGGTCCAGTAGTTTTAGCGTGAAAGCGTAACAGACAGACAGACAGACAGACAGAGTTACTTTCGCATTTATAATATTAGTAGGGATTTTTGAAGTGACCATTAGGAACGGAACTAAGAAGCTAGTGCTATGGATGGAAGTACTGTCATGATTTTGAAAGTTATATAATTAATTTAGTTAAGATGTTTTATTGTCTATTATTGTCTATATTAGCGTTAAATTAAAATTAGGATTGGCAATACCCGCGCTTGTCAGTTATTGGTTAATTTGCAAACGGACCAATGACGGACAAGCGAGGGCGACCAATCAGCGAAGGGTTTGCTGATTAACCCGGCGGGAAAAAGCGCGGGAACGCGTATCTTGTTCGGGAATTAACGAAGGGGACAGATTGATTTTCTGGTGTTGGAAGAAAAGTCTGTTTGATGTTTATTGAAAGTAAACTAAGTTAATGAATTAATGTTATAGTACTTTAATCCTTCGTAATACATAAGTCGTTGAATGTAATAAACCGGATTAACAGTATTTGGAGTTTGATTTATAATAGTACTTTATTTTTTTTACTACTTTTCCAGATTTTTTACCTGTTTCCAGTAGTTTCATTCACAATGACACTAGCATAGCTCCCCATATGGTATAGTAGCATAGTCCGACCGCATACTCGCCGTCTTACGTTTTTTGTTTCGCTGAACTTTGTGTTTTTTACCGAACACAATTTAGCGGTAAATCGCAACGTATACAGGTTGCTTAATAAAGTAAAAGGTGTAAGTACAAATATTTACGTAAGTAAGTAGGTATAATTAATTTTGGTTTATAAGAGCAATATAATATTATTATGCTCAAAATACTGATAGGTAATATTAAAGAAATCTAATTTAAAATAATGAAGAGGCTTTATTACAAAAAGAAAATACGCTTTTTAGAGGTAATTTGAAACACCATCTAATAGTTTTTAATGTAATTCTATACCAATAATATTTAGTTTGCAATAATCACGTTTTCTTCTTTCCGAGTCAAAATTGAATTTTCAAAAACATCATGCAATAATTTTTGACAGCATACAATACGGGTTTAAAAACTTATTATAGGTATTAAACATAATATGTTACAAATAATAAGCACCATATATATTTTAATACGCGCATCACATACCTAAGCGCCAACCTACATTTTTTAGCCACGACTAGCACAAGGCCGCCAATGTATGCGTAGTGCTCTTTTTACTAGACACGTTTTTACGTACCGTTTTTCTAGATGTAGACTGAGAGCCGGCTTGACTTATCTCTTTTCTATTTAAAAATGAATCCCCCGTATATACGCGAACAATTTCTAAACGAGTGCACCAAATCGGATGATTTTTTTATGTGTTTCTTATTGTCTGGACAAGGTTAGTGTAGGTACAAGTAAAATCTTTAAAAAATATAGATTTGATCAAAATATATTTTGCAAACTAATGCAAAAGAGATTGACGGTACGTGACAGAAGATTTTGACAGATTTTTATTGAAACAATCGAACGATCAGGATGACTTCTGAATGGACCGCACCGCAAGTAGATTAGGTATAATATTAATTACTTAAGTGATCTGTACCTACTGGTTGTACAAATGATCTTTAGGCACTCGAATGTTTTCCAGAGGTTGTTCGTGATTGTATTTTTAATAAGTGATTCTAAGGCTTATGGTCAAATTGTTTACATTATTTCGACACATTAATTAATTCGTAATCAATTGTTAATCAAAACAACCAGCTGTATTGACAGTTTTTTTTAGTCTAATTTATCATCTATTGGTAAAAGTTTACAATATTTATTTGAAAATACCAGTCTTAAGTGAATTTTACAAAGAGTACGTGGATAATGTTGTCCCCTACAGAGATGCTGATTTGATGTCGACTCCTGGACTATAACATTTTTTGTCCGTTAATGCGAGCGAGTTACTGTCATTCAGTGATAGTAAAATATGCAAATTCAACCACTTTATACTATCATCCGACTATTGTAGTTTTATTAAAAAATATCATGTACTCTATCGACTTTATTATGTACTAGCTTCTGCCCGCGACTTCGTCCGCGTGGAACTCCTCCTTTCCTTTTTTGCAGTCGGTTAAAAAGTAGCCTATGTCCTTTCTCAGGCTCCAGACTATCTTTGTACCAAATTTCATTTAAATCGTTTCAGTAGTTTTAGCGTGAAAGCGTAACAGACAGACAGACAGACAGAGTTACTTTCGCATTTATAATATTAGTAGGGATAGTAGGGATCAGTAGGGATTTGTGAAACGAAAATATTATATTGAATTGGTAGATCTTGTTCAAATAAAATTGGAGTAGGTACCTAATTACCACGTTATTATTGGATAACCAGGTAGATAACTGTAACATGCAAGTACGTAAAAAAAATCAGTTTTTTTCAAACGATATTAATTGAACCATCTTTCAATTAGATCACAATATTGAATATCAAAAATTTACTATAATGGTACCTGAGTAGGTACCAAAGAATTTGCAGATTCCTTGTAATGGCATATAAATCTCTGACGATTATGACAGCTCGAGATATTACAGATAATAATAATTAATAACAAATAATTAACCCACTTATTTGATTAGTTATAGCGAAAGCAGAGTTTATCTGCTGATTAATTATACGACTTATGACGGATGCTGATGTATTACTAATCTAATTTAGACTTAATTAGTTTAACTGGTTTAATATGAGATGCAAATTGCACCTAATAAATCTATAGGGTTTAGTAAACTTTTTTTTCCGTCCTCCGGCCAGAAAGCGCCAACTTTGTGGCCGCTTCGCTAAATGAATTTTCCGCTTTCTGGCTTCGTCGAACAGAAAAATAGTATACTGACCTCGGCCACTAAAATAAAAAAGCCTCAGATCACATTTTTGTCAACCTCGGCTTCGCCTCGGACGACAATTACATGTGATCTGAGACATTTTTTATTGGCCTTGGTGCGTAATGTACTATTTCGATTAACATATATCTATCAGATTGTGCTGACCGGTCGATATGGTCATCGTTGGGGGTGGCCTATGTCCAGCAGTGGACGTTTTTCAACCGACGAAAAAAACGGAGGAGGTTCTCAATTCGACGCGTATTTTTTTTTTTTTTTATGTATGACCACGCATAATTTTTTGGTTAATGTGTTGATGAGATTGTGCAGGCAATTGGGATGTCGCCGTGACCCTTGCTTCAAGTATCTGGTCCAATAGATTTTTATTGCCATCCAATGTGGTAATGCGGCTGTGGTAGGGACTTTAAGATCGGGTGCGAGTCTAATACAATGGTTTTTTTTAGGTAGGTATAATTATTTTCACAAAGCGCTCGGAGATTTTATGGTATGTTGATTGACTATGCGGTCATAATTCGCGCACCTAAATCTAAAGGGAGCGAACTCGAAAACTTGAAGATTTGAGTTATGCACACACACATCGATCTTCATTTTAAAAAAACATAGGTAAATCTATACCTACATAACACTTCTACTGAAAATTATTTACGTTTTTTTGAGTATAACTCAGTTTTCTATTTCGTAAGTAGGTATGTATATGGGTAAGGCCGCCAAAAATGCAATATTTCAAAAAAAAAGTTGTCCTGGACTTTACGACCTCATAAAAAATTCAATATTAAAGTTATCGTAATAAATCTTTTTTTACTGTATTCTTGAACTCAAAGTAGGTTGAAAATGTGCTAACAAAATAAATCTAAGAAGTCATACAAAAAAAATAAAAATTGTTTTCTAAAATATTAGCTCAAAAATGGCGTTTGTCCCAAGGGTACCCTGACCACTTCAAGTGGAGATGTACGCTTTTCTTATGCATATTTCGTTTAGCTCTCACTTCATATCAACAGTATGATAGATTAACGATTATAATTGTTATGTTAAATAATATTTATACTATTTTAAATAGGATCTGTAGACCATTATATTTTTTGAACTAAAATCGAGATATTCTACGTTACTCATCCTTCGTTACCAATATCAGACTTTAGACAACTCAGATTTAAAATAAAGTCAGAGAATTGAAAAATACTCACTCGAAAATTTAAACGAAAGCAAAAAGAAAAACGAAAGAAGCTATTTTGTAGCATTTATAGTCAAAAAAGGTACCGGAAATAGTCGTGTGCGGTTCTTCGTTACGTCAGTTTTTGGGAAATTTGAAAGGTAAAAAGGTAATATTTAATTAATTACAATTTAAAAAAATATGCGGGCAATACTTAAGTACACATTGATGTAGAGTTTTCTAGTTAATTTACTATAGTTTTTGAATTATAAATTATTAAAGTGTGCTCCGCGTTACCTTCGCGTTACCTCTACGTTACTCTTAACCGATAGGTATAATAGAGGTGACCTAAAGGTTTGGCCACATTGTTATAATTAACCTCCCAAACACAAAAAAAAGGATTATGGTTTTAATACTTTGCTTAAAATAATTACCAGGGATTGAAGATGGAATCGGAAGATTAGCATGCGCTGATGGAAAATAGTCTAAAATTAGGAAAGACAACTGAATCTGGGTCAAAAAACATGAAGTGAACGACAAAATATTTTTTAATAAAAATTATTTATAAATAAAAACCTATAAAATGAATTAATGTCAACAGTAGTCACAGTAATATTTTAGGTTCAGTAACTATTTTGAAATAACTTGATATAAAGTGAAGTACTCTAAAACAGTATTTTAATGACAAAATTCTGCGTTACCTCTATATTACTTTTTGCCCATTTCCGCGGCCTTACCCAGTGACGAAATAAAAAAAAAATAAGATTACAAAAATACGAGTTTTTTTGTTTATTATGAACTCAACCTTACAATATTTATACGTTACTTCTGCGTTAAAGTAACGAATAAACTCTACGTTACCTCTATGTTACTTATTGCCCATTTCCGCGGCCTTACCCATATCACATACAATGTTATTATTGCGTTAAAAGCTCCAGGAGGAAGGATTTGATAGTTTCTTATGAGACAAAAATATAACATGTACATACAAGGTTATAGGAAAATAACTCCATATTCCATACACATAAATTGACAATCCGAGACGGTCGAGAAAGCAGTAAAATTGCTTCCACTTTCTAATACTAGATCATTTACTATGTTATATATGTTATTCGAGCCATTTATAATACGCCGACAGGATGTGACAGAACGAGTTCAATGTTTATGTTATTTATAAATTTATGATTTATTCGATTCGATTATTAATGTTACTTTCGTTCGATATTTAATTATCGCGTGGTTTTGAAATATACTGTCCATAATCGATATTTTTATCACGGTCTGGATAGACTAGAAACTATTAATACTGTTTTTTTTAATATAGAAGCGGATGTAAACATAACTATTAAAACAGTATAAATTTTTAAATGGCTCTTCATTTATATTTCTCTATTCGTAGACCCATTCCAAGTTAGGCCAAGGATTTTGGAATAATTCTTCTTTAATTATTTAATAAATAACAATTTAAATAAATTATGCTTATTGAAAATGTATTTATTTTGTTTTATTTGCTGACGTTCCGAAAATTTTACAGTTCCCATAATCGTAGCACGACTGACTGAGCTGATGATAGTCTAACACTAAAGTTCCCGTAAAACGTAAATCCGTTATAATAACCGCGAAGGCATCGTTAAGTATTACCTAATGAAGTTATTCAAATACATCAATATTTATTTATTGGAATGACTTGAATATTTATTTATGTAATAACCGCGAAGGCATCAGAAATTATTAATATTTATTTATATAAATAACCATCTTTTAAACAAGACAAATTTCAATCTTTTATATATAAAAATGAATCGCAAAATGTGTTGGTATATAGCGCATAACTCGACAACGCCTGGACCAATTTGGCCATTTTTTTTTTAAATGTTCGTTGAAGTCCAAGGATGGTTCTTACGGCGAGAAAAAAATCGAATAATCGCCGGGAAAATCCTAAAAACAGCCCTTTTCTTTTCCCATACAAACGTTGTCTAACTAAAGTTACCTAATTTGAATTTCGAACGGGCAGGTTGACGTCTGCCGGGACCGCTATAGGCTATAAAAAAAAAAGGGATCCGTGCGAAGCCGGGGCGGACAGCTAGTAAGACTAATAAAACATGTGCAATAACTAGGTGCATTACACAAATTAATCAAGGCGCCTTGGAGAGGTATAAAAGTACCGCACTAATTGATTACTAACAATTAAATGTAAAAGTATTTTAATTACTACTAAAAGGCTCGATCTAAATTATATTGATTGCAACACATCCAGGAAATAAAACATTCTAGATGTCTAAAAACATGGGAACGGACACGCGTAGCGTATTTAAAGACAATTTGAGTATTGGTGGGAAAGGAAGAAGTTTAAATCAAGATGTGAATTTGAAAGTTTTTATCTGTATAAAATAATGCCATTATTTTGAATCGACCAATTTTTCCAATTTAGTAATTGGTAGCAATCACGATAAAGTCGGGATTGCTTGGAATCAAGATTTTGTGTAAAAAGTGCTTATCTTTCATGTTGAAAATAACTTCTAATTAAAATGATTTGTCACTTTAGTAATGTTTTTGTGTGACAATAAATGTTAGTCGTTTTTAAATGGTTTTGCTTTCGATTCCTTTATAGGTAAGTAGGTAGGTACATATTAATTGGTGACGATTTGAAAAATTTCGTGATAAGTAACAAAACGCGTGCAACAATCAAGTCCATTGGGAAGATTCGTGAGTTCGATAAAGTCGGCAATTGGAGTGCTTACTGCGAGCGACCCGAGACGTATTTCAGCGTGAATGTGGTTGAAAAAGACAAGCGGCTGGCCACTTCAATCTCGGTTGTCGGTAATTAAGTCTTTTATTTTTGTTTAGTAGGCAAATCATGCCAACTTGGAAATTAGTAAGCAAAACATGAACCTACATTGCTTATGTACGCCTAGTAACGAAGCTACCAGGATGTCATAACACGAAAAGAGTTCATCTTCCACGTAGGTATAACATAAGATACCACTTATCCCTCTTCAATCACGTTTCCCTGTAACAGTTGAACTGTAAACAATCATTCCACGAATAAAACTCAATCTTACCCTATGCAGATAAGGCAGCTTTTCATTTGATAAGAAATGTCTCTTATTCTGTTTCCAGCAAGTATTTATACAAAATTGTTTTTACTCGGAATTTTATCTGGAGCTTGCGGTACCTTTAAATCTGCTTTAACCTGTTGCTGCGTCATTACTATGGGGTTTTATTCAAGGAATTGTACTGAATTCGTTCTTGTCACCCAATGAAATATATAGGATATTCAATCTAGATCATGAGTAAATAATTATATATAGTTAAAGTAAAATCAGCACTTTGTTTTGGAACCATCACAATTGGCAGGCTTGCAAAAGCTAATTCGTTCGCTTTAATCGTCTTCAAGTCAATTTCATTTTTAAGTTTTCTAGGAGTTCAATTACAATTGGGACCGCATATATACACTATCAGGGGGTTTTGACGTTTTTATCTATTTTGTATATTTTGTAAGGACTCGTAGTAGGGCCGAGTTTGCCAATCTCTGCTGCGTGTGCGCAATGGTTTTGAATGGATTGTTGCTTTGTCACCATGATTATTAGAAAGAAATGGACTTTTTAAAATTTACTTAACTCAATATAATTATATTATAATAATATGATAAATTTCTTTTGGCTATTTTTGTAGATAATGTTACGGAACAGTTATTGCGGGTGTTAAACGCCAAAGAAAAAATCTCATACTTGGACAGTTTCATTGCAATGTAGAAGATTATGCTACACTATTTAATGTTAATAATTTAATTCGCGTCTTTAATAAGGCAATGTACAGATTTATTTTTATTTATTCATACATTGCATTAGATACCTATGCCATTAATCAGTATTATCATCATACTAATCATACTCATACTAATATTATAATGAGGAAAGGTTTGTATTTTTGTATGTAACGAATAAACTCAAAAAGACTTGACTGATTTTAATAATTCTTTCACTGTTGGAAAGCTACACTATTCCCGAGTGACATAGGCTATAAAAAAGGGATCCGGGCGAAGCCGGGGCGGGCCGCTAGTATTCATATAAAAATAATAAAACTTTATCATACATACATAATTATGCACCTTGTCAGTGTATTTCCGCACACCACGCCGTTAAATGCATAACAGTTCATTCCGTTTATCGAGTTCCGAATTGCAGTGCTTGCATCAAACCTGTTTGGAATGGTTGCGCAGAGGAATAAATTTGCAGTATTCGGTAATATTCGAACCATCTGGACTGAACTCGTAAACTGCAGCAAATGTAAGCACAGTGGTGCTGTATACATTGGTCCGACCCGACGTGCTTGATGCTTGCGAAACTGACAAACTAACGTCGCTTAATGATAAGTAAGGTCCCGAAGTTTAACCTGTCTTTGTATATTGTTCGGACAGTTGCAACTTCCACGGTTGTGCCTGGTCTAAACGCCGTTGTCAGGTATGAACCTGACAATCGCTGCTACTTCATAGTAGCTCGGCAGCGATTTAAGTATGCACTTTATATAGTAGGTACCTATACGATATGTATGACTAGGTAATAATAAATTTATTACTTTTTCATAATTATAAATGTCCATAATCGTAAATTGTATAAATTAGTGCATTAGTCTATGAGACTGATGTAATAAGACTACTTATCATGTGGTTTTTTGATTTTTTATTTTTTGTAGAAGCAATGAATCAAATCCTTGCTATCTCAATAAAAGTAGGTAGGTACCTACTACTTAACTAGTCCTACTTCCTCGCTCGTACCAACATTATATGTAACTTAACATCATATATTTGCTTTATAATTCTTTGTTTAGCTTGAATTTCTTTATATTTTCTGTTGAAGCGCGTCAACAAATCACATTTCCCTCTATTATAGCGCGTTGATTTGACTTTATGGTCACCACAACAGCGTGTTAAATATTCATAGAAGCGAGCTGTCCTGTCCCAGCATACAAATGGCGGTCGCCTATCTCGACAATTATCTAAATTTGTTATTTTCCCCGCTATATATCATTCTGTTGTTTATGTTGAGGACTTTTGGTCAGAGTGTTTGTTTATATTTTAGAGTTGCAAATAAAATTAGGTGAACGTATTTAAAGAAGCAAACAGGCGTAAAGGGCATATTTTTGTCAATTAAGTTTCCAATTTTATAGCAGTTAAAATATCGTTGAAACTCTTAACAGTCACTTATGTATATCAGGCGCGTGCAGTGAGGGTTGCGCATTTACTACGTCAGGGTAGGCACTCCATATATTTATGCCATTATTTATAATTATTATATTATTAGTTACAAATGTGCCGTTTTTCTGTTCAGGTCATCAATTGTTGATAATTAATAAAGCACTTACGCCGAGTGACTGATAAAGTTTTATCATTAAAAAACGATTTAGTAGGATTTTATTAAAAAATAAATTATGTATAAGTATTGTCTAGTTTCAGCACACAGCTACCAGGAGCTTATAAGTGCCAAGAAGCTTGGTGTTGGTAAAAGTAAGCAATTATACCGAGTGCGTTCGAGAGCGAAAACGGGCAATCATACGCAGCTGTTACGTTCGTCACGTGTTTTCATCTCTGGATTAAATAATGATAATCATAATATTAAAATTTTAAATCTTAATTCATGTTTGGCTAAGGGAGCCTTTAAAATATTAGTAGTTACAAATAAAATCGATGACGCATGTCTGATAATCCATGCTATATGCGTATATAGTGGCAAAGTATTCAAATTTGTATAGGGCGCAAGTTTCTCAATTTACATTGAGAAAAGTCAATGGCGTCCCACCAATAACTATGAACAATAGGTCCATTTATAAACTTTTGGTGTAATTTTCTTTCTAATAAAGGAAATCAGTCTACTTAAAAATATTACCTACTAAATTTATTCCGTAACTAGGTAAACAAAGTATACAAAAGCACCAATAACAAACCCACAAGATTCGCCGACAGCACCTTAGAAAACTATGTATTTTCTTTGTAGAACATTTATTACAGACCTTTACAATTTCGCTAGGTCGCTTGTTCATACTAAACAAAGGGCAAGTAAACAGTAAGATATGGTAAACTTTATGAATAGAATACTTCAACTTTCTACAATTTACGATAAATTTACAACGTTTCGAAAATGAATCGTTGGAAAGTTAGGCCCTTGTTTAATTTACAAGACCGTGTTAATGCCTTTATTGTTCGAGGGAAAATTCGTTGTTAATTTTATATCGTCATAAGTGGCTACGTACCTATAATAGCTATAGTTCGCCCCGGCTTCGCACGGATCCCTATTTTTTTTTCCAAAATATTCTATGACCTATGATAATGTTACTCGTGGCTTTCGAATGGTTAAAGAAGTTTTAAAAACGGTTCAGTAGTTTTTGAGCCTATTCATTACAGCCAAACAAACAGAGTTTTCATCTTTATTATATTAAAATAATGATTTCTAATGCTTTCATGGTATAACTGAGTACGTATGGAATAGGACTAAATAAAATGTAATTTATGTAATTTAATTTACATATTTTAAGTAATATTAAAATTTTCTTTTATATTTTATTTTAAATTTTCAATAGGTAAGTAATTAAACTTTTAGACGACATCAAAGATCTATTTTATTCGCCCTATACAAAGCTTGCTCTATTTAGACCAAAGCTTAATGCTTTAATGTTTTAATCTCGAATTCAATGATGCAAAATAGGGTCAGGTATTAAGTGGGTCATATCCCGATCACGTACGCCCTTGAACTAGATTCTGATGCACTATGCACTTGCAGTAGGTACAGGTAGTTCAATTATATCATAACATAGTCATAGTCAAATTAGTCATGACAAAATGCACGCTCGAAGCCATGACAATAGGAATGTTTACCAATATATTTGTCAGACTGTATAAAGTATGAAAATCCTATACCTTTGCAGTTTCATTTTTGAGATTTTTATAAATTTTCAAGCTTTGTTTTGTAATTCTAAAGTACCTATAATACCTATATCGAAAAGTTAACGTTGTTACCTTAGTTTAAATATAATAATTCATTACGACATTTTAACTAAGTAGGTAAATAAAACTTAACATATATTTAAAAAAATCATTTACGAGTAGATGTAAAATGTTTGCACTTATATATACAAATAGGTAACTTATAAATGAAAAGGTGATCATAAAAAGGCAAGAATGTCCTCGTGATTACTTTTCCATCTACTAGTTTAAATTCAATTAATTGCAATGGAATAATTAATAACAGTCGTAAATAATAATAAAATATTAATTTATAAAATAATAATTGCACCAGTTATATGCTATATCCAATGATAATAAAAATATAAGCGTCGGATGTAAACGTTGAAACTAATGATTTAGTCATAAAACTGTGGTGGTCTTTATTATAACGTACTTTCCTTGGTACCGTATAATTTCAAATACTTAAGTGCATTTTCTTTTACTTCAATTAACATGACTTTAAACCCGTTTGTTGAAGTTAAAGATTGTTCTAGGTATGTTTTTATCGAGATATCGCGCTTCCTTTATTCGCGTCCAATTTTTTCAGATTTATTATTAGACTATCGTCAGCTCAGTCGTGCTACGAATACGGGAACTGTAAAGTTTTTGAAATGTTATCAAATAAAATAGAATAGTTGAATCGTGTTTCATTCCAATGTGTAATGACCACGAAGACATCAGAAATTATATAGTTAGTTATATATTTTTTTTCAAAAAATAATATTATTATAATATTTTTTTTCAAAAAATATATATCATATAATATTATAGATATAAGTAGTTTCAAACAGGTACTAGGTTATAATAATAAGGAGGAAAGATTTGTATGTTTGTGTGCATGCTTGTAATGAATAAACTCAATTAAAAATTTTAACAAACCCCCGACATAAAAACATAAAAGCCGTCTAAAAAGTATAAAAATAATAAAAACTTGATATTAGGTAGGTACCTAAGTATTAATAGGTATTTCTACAAAGAAAACGTCATGTCGGGGGGACCTTAGATTTCGATACATAGTAGTTAAATATAGGTAGGTACAATTAGGTAAATGATGAGCGGTCCCCCGAAATGACGTTTTTTTTGTAGAAATACCTATTAATACTTAGGTACCTACCTAATATCAAGTTTTTATTATTGTTATACTTTTTAGACGGCTTTTATGTTTTTATGTCGGGGGTTTGTTAAAATTTTTAATTTATTTTTTTAATTTCATACTTTTTGAAAGTAGGTAGGTAACTTATTATTTTTTAACCAATTTCCATTTTACATGGAATTCTGTAATGTACGTGTGGTCCTCTTTCATTTGATACCTCACTCGGTTATATTTGTAGTCATTTGGTTAACCATTTCCACACTTTCAGTCCCTATATTTTTTGAACTACTTAACCGATTTTCATTATAACATCAATTTTGTAATGTACACGTGATCCTCTTTCATTTGATACCCCACTCGGTTATATTTGTAGATATTTGATTTTCCATCCCCACTTTCACTCCCTATATTTTTTGAACAGCTCAACCGATTTTCATTATAATTTCAATTTTGTAATGTACTCGTGACCCTCTTTCATTTGATACCCCACTCGAGTATATTTGTGGACATTTATTTTTCCATCCCCTCTTTCACCCCCCTCTATGTATTAAACTACTGGTCCGATTTTCATCAAACATAGCTAAGAACACTCCCGACATATTCATCTCTTAAACAAAAAAAACAGAATCAAAATCGGTTCATGCGTTTGGGAGCTATGATGCCACAGACAGACACACACACACACACACACACACACACATACACACACACACACACAGACACGTCAAACTTATAACACCCCGTCGTTTTTGCGTCGGGGGTTAAAAACCACCCTGAGTAATATAGACTATACTATAGAATAAGTAAAATCGGTGCAAAACCGGGGCAGGCAGCTAGTAAAATACATATAAATGAAGGCCTGCAATCTTTACATTGACAGGTACACAATGACTCGTAACAATTTACCTAATACATTTGCAAGGTCCATCTTCTGAGATAATAAACTTGAAATTTCACGCACGGTCCCAATGGAAAGTGAATTACATCAAGCACACTCTACAAGCACTCGACTAACTTGGTGATTTCTACTGGATGTGAGCGAGGGAAAGTTACTGTGCACCGCATGCAAATATCATAGGCTATTTTTAAATATAGGTTTCGTGATTCGAAATTACATTTTGCTCACTTAGATTTCTGATGTGTGAAAAGTAATCATACTGAATTATCAAGATGTTTGTTACAATAAACCTTCCTCTTGAATCACTCTATCTATTAAAAAAACCGCATCAAAATCCGTTGCATAGTTTTAAATATATAAGCGTACGATAGAGCTAGTAATATCGACGACTGCGTTAGTGCAATCGATCTGCCGTATTATTTATCAGCCACATCGTGATACGCCTGACTAACTTTTTGATATCATGATTAGGCGACATTTAACTCTATTGGGAGGTATGTAGGTATACCTAATGGATGAAAACAATATTTTTACATATGTTCATTTGAATAAGTAGTTGTCATTTTCTTAACAAAGCCAATAATATAAGTAGGTATTTATTCTTGATGATTTTTTTGATGTTTGCGCTTTAAGATACATACCAAATTATGCCTTTTGTTTTAGGTAGGTACCTAAGTACCTACTATAAAAATCATTACTAAGTACTTGTAGTGAAACTACAGTGTACAGATGCTAATTAATGTAAACAAGAATGCAAGCCCAAGCACTTTTACTTTTCCGTTTAAACATACATTAAGCAAATAAATCTTAGGTTATGTTTAATTCATCACTGATAACCCTTTTCAAAATGCAGCAAAGCGATCGCGAGTTTACGCGTACCTAAGCGCAATATTTGCACTAAGATGGCGTTTCCAGGCGTCCGAATAAAGCCGGACATTGGTGCAGTGTTGCCAATTTAGCGATTTTGTCGTTAGAACTAGCGACTTTTGCTTAAGGCTTAGCGACCAAAAAAAAGTTTTGACGACAAAAATAGTTTAGCGACTTATCTGGCGACTTTTCAAGTACAAATTAAAACAGTTCTAGAGTCAATAATAGATACATTTTTTGTCAAATCGACACAGAATTATTCAATGCCAAGAGATACATAATATGGAAAACGACAAACGCCATAGCGCACCAAATTCAAACTTTATTTTATTGAAGTTCCATTTGTATATCATAATGGGGGGGGGGGGGGGTCCCCGAACTTTTTATGGTTATGTTTTAGTTTTAGCGACTTTCTGGCGACTTTTGACTTTGAGTTTAGCGACTCGAATTTCTAGGAGTTGGCAACACTGCATTGGTGGGCTTTTTGATTGCGCGTCCGGCCGAAATAAGCGCCCGCCGGCTTGTTCTGCTGTTGCGGACTTTTTACAATAATCAAAATTGATTGGCTTGATTTGACATTTTTTAGTCGTACCTATTAATACCGAGACACGTCCTCAATAATATAGGGTGTTCACCCAAATGTCCGGATGAACTGGCTGGTTGTCCGGCTATTAGGGTGAACTCTACATTAAGAGCTAGTGACAGAAAAAAATACCTTTATTCCGAAGTTTGAATTCCGTAGATTTCTTTATTTATTTAATAAAATATATCTGATAATGATCTTCATTTTCTTTTTTAGGTTTATATTAGTAAGTCTACTTAATATTAATAGTAGACGACCAACAAATAAGTTAGGTAATAGTCTCATCTTGATAATAATATAAACTAAACATTGGCATATAATTTACTACTTACTTATTGTCAATTTGGCATCATTAAATACGTACCTGATTATTGTTTCACAATAGGCATAGGTACCTACGTAAACTAAATTCGCTTATTAAAGTTGGTAGTAGGTACCACTTTTATTGATATTAATGGTAGGGATTTTTATCAACAGTATTCTAGTGTGATTTAAACGTCGGCCATTTTAAATATAACGCACGCACGCGCTTTGCGGACCCGCGCCATTGTCCGCGAAATGGTAATTTACACCGTTCAGCCAATTCCCGTATTCAATTTATTGTTACCATACATTTCATCCTAAAGGTTCTCTGGCTGCAATATAAGTTCAAGCGATTTTTGACCCTTTGACAATGTCTGTAGGTCGATATTGCGTTATTATTTTTGTAATACATAAGCCATTTTCACCACAAAGGGTCGTTATCTGATTGTTGAATGTTTTCCAGTTCCGGGTAGCCTTCTTTGAACTGTAACTATTTTGTGCTTGTGTAGGACCCTTTATTTCCATGGCAACATAGTCATGGTTGCTCTAAAGGTTTTGAAAATAGGTAAAGCTTATAGAAAATAGGTATATATAGAAAATAAACGGTACCTAATACTAATTCATTAGTTTTACATCTAGAATAATAAATTAGTCAGCGTTATTTACGTAGATATTTGATTATTTTACTTTAGTTTTAGTAAAGTTAGAAGTTCAGAAAATATTTTCAAAAGCTATGGAGAGTAATAATCGCTAAATTTTATCGTATTCACTTAAAACATACCTAACTAGCTCACTGGAATGAAACAACTATTAACGGATTTAACTCGCGTATTTTTATTTTATTTTATTTGCTGACGTTTCCAGTTCTTTACAGTTTCCATAATCATAGCACGACTGAGCTGACAATAGTCTAACGCTTAAGTTAGACTATTGTCAGCTCAGTCGTGCTACTATGCGACTTCGTACGATGCCTACGCCCGAAAAGCACTTCCGTCCTACCTCCTTAGGGGATGAATTTTAAAATTAATTTCTTACATTATATAGGTGTAAAATATGAAATTTCTAACATTTACAGTTTACTGGAATGATCCTTACAGTTTAATCAGTGAGTTAATATTATGTCAGTTATTAAGTCAGCTTTATCTTTTACTAGCTTCTGCCAGCGACTTCGTCCGCGTGGAATAGTTATTTTCCCCGTTTTTTACACATTTTCCACTTTTTCTTCGCTCCTATTGGTCGCAGCGTGATGTTATATAGCCTAAAGCCTTCCTCCATAAATGATCTATCCAACAAAAAAATATTTTTTCAATTCGAACCAGTAGTTCCTGAGATTAGCGCGTTCAAACAAACAAACAAACTCTTCAGCTTTATAATATTAGTATAGATACTTACTAACTCATCAATAAATATTCTATTTACCGGCCTCACTCTTACAAATTCGTCGTATGATTTAATTTAAAAACAGTTACCATGCAGTATATTCTGTATGCATATTTTTACAAAACACTTTATCACAATGCCTGGGTAAATCGGTATAGAGTTAACAGAGTACTATTCTTAAGAGGTATTTACGAGCCATCTCTGTCTAATGGACTTTCGTAGTTCAAGCGGCGCCGCGAGCCATGCTCTGTCAAGAATAAGGGAGTGCAGCGGTTTACAACTATCTCTGGAAACTTTTACCGATATAGCTTAAGGTTTCAACGGTTATTTAATTTGCTAACTATATCTAAATTAAATTTAGACATTAGATCTGTACAGAAATACATAAATTAAGTAACACTTGAATTTATAGCCTTAAACTTAATGAAATTGGATATTTTTGAAGGTAGCAACGGTGATGATTCTACTTTCATAGGTCTTAGTCTAATCTGTCCACAAGGAGAACTGACCACTTGAAATTTCATTCGCGTATGTCAATTCTAGTTCTGCATTCGTTTTGTTTAGTTGTTTTTATCGATTAGCAATGTAGAAAATAATTATAATAAAAATATTTGTACAAAGTTCGCCGGATCATCTAGTAAACAATATATAACAAACTTAACATTTTAAATGTGCAGTACTTTGAAAACCCAGCAATCTTTAAACTGGATGTAGTCTTGAGACAGGCCATAACTCGTTCTCACTTAGTCGATGTAAGGGAGTCTAAGTTATTGTATCTGTTTCGTTTTGACTAGATAAGATCATTTGCTTTTATTTTTAGGCATAAATTTTAGATTTTATTTTCTTAATGTTTTCATGAGATAAAGGTTAATTTTTAAAACAGACGTTATAATTACTTACATATAGGTAGCACGACTGAGTTGACGATAGTCTAACGTTAAAGCGTTGAAGCGTTAGCGTTTTAGCGTTAGCGTTTTAGCGTTAGAGTATCAAATAAGGCAAAAGACATGAGTTAAATCTGTGATGGTGTTTTTTTCTAAAACAAACATTGTCATAATAGGTGTAAGGTACCTTTGTTTTATAATACATTTTTTTTCTTTGTCCTTCAGCATCAACATGTTGCGAGGCTGCTCGCGATGCTTCCTGCCCCAGGATATGCGGTCCAGCCCTCCAGGGGGAGCCGGTCTGCGCTACTGATGGCTACATCTACCCTTCGCTGTGTGAAATGAGGAAAAAAACCTGCGGGAAAGGTCAATTTTTATTTACTGTAGTTATGAGCCCTCGTAATTTTTTATCGCGCGAAAAAACCCCTGTCTTTGTTCCTTTTTCACCTGTGCTGGTAATGTAAATCTGTCTACCTACGGCTAATATCTTGTTATACGTGGGATAAAAAGACACTGTTTATACATACAAATGATATCGCAAAATCGCACAACTAGATCTAAATAGGTATAACTTATAAATGTGCTTTTTCCAGGAAAGACGAATAACTGATTAACATGCCCCTATGCACAGATTTTCTGTAGGTATAGAAAACTAGAAGAGTCCGTTTGTTTTAATGGTAGGGTAGGTTTTGTTTTAAGAAACTCATCATAAAACTTCAGGTTTTCGAGTTAGCTTTCTTTAGATCTAGGTGTGCGATATGGTAATTTCCTCAATGGTTTGAGGTCTAAAGATGAGTCAGGGTTTTCAAAATGCGTAAGTTACATAGGACGTGTGGACCAGAGCCAAAACGTGGGCAATTTAATTTAATTTATAAAGCTTTGAACGTGGGGATACGCAAATGTACGAGGCGTGCTAAAACGTGCAAAACAGAGGCGTGCAGATTTCTCATTTCGTTGAATTGGACCCTATTTTTTATCGCGTGTGAGTGGTATAGAATGAGCTTTTGTTTTGTTCAGGATATCAGAATAATAAAGCTACTTTTCTGGAATAGTGTCACAACTCGAAATGTGTCACCATTCTGAATTGAAATTTATATGTGACGGTTCACAATCTTAAATGGAGTAACAAGTTATTTCGAGTTGTGACACTATTCTAGAAAAGCAGCTATTGTGTTTATTTTCTATGTTGATGACGATACAGCAAATAAAAAGGCAGGTTTAATGCTGTACATTACCTATTCTCTAAAAGTCAACCTTCGAAGTAGACTTAGAGTCAATATGACATGTTAGAGCAAAATAATATTTTAACAGAGAAATAAAAACCTGAATGAATTATGAATAACTAGCTTCTACCCGCGACTTCGTCCGCGTGGAACTCCTTCTTTTTTGCAGTCGGTTAAAAAGTAGCCTATGTTCTTTCTCAGGCTGGAGCCTGAGACTTTCTTTGTACCAAATTTTACCAAATTCCTTTAAATCGGCCCAGTAGTTTTAGCGTGAAAGCGTAACAGACAGACAGACAGAGTTACTGTCGCATTTATAATATTAAGTAGGGATAACAGATTACTTATTGTCTATCTATGTAGCTTACTAAGTACTAATTAAGATAATGGTTAAATTATAGGTGTCCGGCTAGCTCAGGACCAAGGCACGTGTTCACGAGCTCAGGGGTCGAAGTGCGACCATCGCTGCACGTCTGAGCGAGACCCGGTCTGCGGGACCGATGGCCGAACCTATCTCAACCGGTGCATGCTGCAGGTGGAGATATGCAGGTGAATTGGATGACGATTTCTGAAGCGGTCATTGCACATTGAAATGAAACAAGTCTTTATTCATTTGTCTATTTTAAAACCAACGGCTTAAAATACTTAGATACAAATGCAAAATAGAATATTTACATATTATTATTATTATAAGCAAGGTTTTCATTAATAGTGACAGAATAAAATTATCAGAAGTTAGGCAGGCAGTCAAAAAGAAGAAAAATAAATTATAAAGGATTTATCGTATTAGTACATTACGCACCAAGGCCAGTAAAATAAAAAATGTCTCAGGACACATGTAATTGTCGTCCGAGGCGAAGCCGAGGTTGACAAAAATGTGATCTGAGGCTTTTATATTTTACTGGCCGAGGTCAGTAGGTATACTATTTTTCTGTTCGACGATGCCAGAAAACGGAAATTTCATTTAGCGCAGCGGCCAGAAAGTTGGCGCTTTCCGGCCAGAGGACAGAAAAATATATTTTTTTATAAACTATAGGTACTTCTTACTAAAGTGATTTTGCATATATAGAAAGCACTAGTGTAAGGGTACCTACCGTTAATAAAGTTTTTGAAACGTCAGCACAAAAAATAACATACCAGTTAAATCTGTTACAGTCGTTTAAAGCTTTTCAATTACATGTCGATTATTTAAAGGGACATTCAATAGTTCCTTTTATTTTATAGAAAGAAAGAGAAATATTTAAATCGGTTTCATTTCAATGAGCAATAACCGCGTACGCAACAGAAAAAAGAGAAATATTTATTAACAAAACAAATAAATATAATACCTATATTGTTATGCACTTACAGACTAGCATTTACAAACTATTTAATACTAGCTGTGCCCGCGACTTCGTCCGCGTGGAATTTAAGTACTGGGACATAAGTATGGATAATTAAAGATTTTTTTCTAAAATGAGTTACTCTTTATTACATATAAGCTATCTGCCAGTGAAAGTCCCGTCCAAATCAGTCCAGCTGTTCTATAGATTAGCCGGAACACACAGATAGACAGACAAATAATATAAAAAATATAATATAGGTATGTATTTAATATTTCAAATGTAAATTATAAAATGTCTTTATAAACCACATTAACAGTTTTTCCTTCTGGGGCTAATATGAAAAGGTCATCCGCATTACTAACCCGCGAGCAAGCCACACAGTTGGCCGTGTGAAAAACAATTCGACCTGAGATCAACTCCAACAGCCTTTAGCGTCTGCCCCTGAGACTTGTTAATTGTCATAGCAAAGCAAACGGACACTGGAAATTGTGTCCGTTTGAATTGGAATGGGAAATTGTTGGGGATGATTGGTATTCGTGGTATGTATACAGTTTCACCTGCACTACATCCAGTAAGAATCTCAGCTTCGATTAAGTTTCTTTGTAAAGAAGTTACTCTAAGTCGGGTCCCATTGCACAATTTAGGCGGAGTAAGATTTCTCAATAGCGATGCGTTGTAAGCGTTTCGTCTGGGCATTTTTAAAATCAAAGCAAATACATACAATAATACATATATTTATTTCAATAAATCTACGTAGGCAATATTTTTTTAGATTATATCCGATATTTTTCAACCAATTCACAAAGCAAGTTCAGAGTCCGTATTTTCATATCCAAGTATAACATCAAAATCATCAACTAACCGAATCGCAAGACAAACAAAATTAAATAGGTAGTTTTAAACGTAGAGAAACAACCAGTTTGTATTTATATACTTTTCAGAGAAAAAGCTATAGCGCGTTTTAATTGCCTTGAGGCTCCATCTAGTACTATATTATGTAACTATAAAATCTCCTATAGAAAAATTACCTTTAAACTTTAAAAGACGATAGATTTTTTATTTGACATCCGATTTTGATGAAACAAAGCCTATATGTTGCTCAGGGAAGAGCTTAATCTATTAGTGAAAGCCGCGTCAAAATCTGTTCAGTAGTTTTCAAGATTAGCGAATACATACAGACAGACAGACAGACAGACAGACAGACAGAAAAGAAAATCTAAAAAATCATTTTTGTGTTCTGTTACTCTTTTATTATTGCCCACACTCATTTTTTGTTAAAAATTTCAATTGTACAGACACGCGGTTTCTACTGTTTTATTATATGTAAGATAAGAAGCGCGTACGCGATACGGGCACGAGTTTAAATACTAGTACATTCAAATGAATCTATTAACTTTATATTATTATGTCAATCTACAATATATAAAAGTAAGTCCACTTTAGCTTAGACTTATGACTCACGCGATTTTTTTTTTTTTTTCGAACTGTATACTGAAGCGCAGTTGGCTAGCTAATGGGCCTTCACTGCAAAACCGGACGGGTGACGAGACTCCTGAGAGGAGACTCTTAAGCCATTTATTTTTACTTGCAGGGTCGGCACCGGTCTCTCCCACTTAGGAGCTTGCAATAACATAAGCGCTCACCGCGAGAATTGTCCGGTGGATTGCTCGCAGGCTCCTCTGGACGGCCCTATCTGTGGTTCAGACGGAAACGTCTATAAGAGCACGTGCCAGATGAAGCTGTTAACTTGCGGGTAAGGAAAAATCCTATTAAGTTGTTTGAGATTTACTTTATGCTAGGTACTGTAAGATTACAAGTTTTGTACTTTGTAAAGGAAGTGTGTTCTTAAGTGATGTGAGAATGAGAGATACGGAAGGAGCTAGTAAATCTTATAACTAATAAACTTTAAGGTTTATAGGTACTAGATGTGACAAATTGTTTTAATAATTAGGTATTAACCTCTTTAAATTCAGTATCGATAATTAATGAGTAGTTTCTGGGATAATTTATAGCATTTTTTATTTAGGAACAGTAAACAGTTATCTTTATAATATATTTATCTAATTTGAGGTACAAGTTTGAAATGCGATATGTTATGCCTATGTTATAATTGAAACTATATGTGTACCTATATAGTTTAACTAATAACATAGGGTTCAAAATAGTTTACGCGACGTAAATAATATATTAAGCGCCTTAGTGTGATTAAGAGCACATTTGTGTCAATGAATATATTGCTTGTTGTTCGTACCAGGTGGAAAACTAAGTTAATAAGAAATCTAAACTATAAAAAAAAATGTGATACAATATTTATTACAATTTTCAGAATTGTAATTCTTAACATATCTCGCTCCAATGCCGCCATCTTGCAATGGTGTTCTCAATACCTATATTTTTCAATGAGTAAATGAATTATTTAATTTTCTTCAAACATAAATTTTCGTATTTTTTTTATTGTTTTCAATTTCTACTAATTTAGTTAATATAGAAAAAGAGTACACAAAAGTAATCCGTATCACGCTTCTTTTTTAACCCCCGACGCGAAAACGACGGGGTGTTATAAGTTTGACGTGTCTGTCTGTCTGTGTGTGTGTGTCTGTCTGTGGCATCATAGCTCCCTAACGCATGAACCGATTTTTTCCTAAATATTTTAATTTATTTTACCCATATTTTATTACAATATGAAACATTGATATTTTGCTGAACTACTCGCCTGCCTAAATATGTTTTAAAGCGGACTATTTAATTTCCATGAGTGTTATAAATGTTTTCGTGCAGCAAATGGCGGCACTCTTGAATATAATTGAGTTAAATATTACCTGAGCATGGCAACATGGGTATAGATACCTACCTACTTGCCATAAAAAATAAACTCGTATATCTATAGAAAACTCAATCTATGTAGACATTGAACGTAAATTACATATATGAGTTATGGCCAAAAAAGTGAGTACGTAGGTAATAAAGATAACTCCTAATTATCTTGACGGTACCTACTTCTAAACGTTCCAAAGATTAGTACCTAATGTTTATAAATATAATTCGGCGTTTTACATTACGGCTAGCCGTTTTGTTATACGGCGGTTCTATTCAATAACGATTAGCCGGATTATCATTAAAATACATTTTGTAATTAATGATAAAATAACAAAAGAAAATAAGGTTAGGTTAGGTTAAGACTGCAACAATCCGCCTAATAGTTGAACCGCCACATTACAAGACGCCTATGTTTTGTAAAACGACTGTAAAGTAAACCGGCGAATTATATCCGGCTGCTACATAATGTAGGTATATTATCATTATAGTTACATCAATCAAGATAGTTAGGTGATATTTTTCTTATTTTCTATTACAGACAAGGCGTTGTGCGGACCAGCAAAAAACACTGTCAAACTACACGCCACTGCCGAGAGTCCTGCTGGCGCGTGGCCAGACCCACCTGTGGTTCTGACGGGAAATTATACGCCAACGCTTGCAGGATGAAGGCGACTAATTGCGGGTGAGTTGTAGCTTCTTTGTATTTATGCTTACCTGGGGGGCTAGACAAGTGCCCAACGTTCAACGTTAACGTTAAACGTTAGCACCAAAATGTATGGGATTTGACATCCGCGAACGTTTGTGACGTACGTGACAGTCGTTCGCGGATGTCAAATCCCATACATATTGGTCCTAACGTTTAACGTTAACGTTGAACGTTGGGCACTTGTCTAGGGCCCCTGGTACTTGAAGTATTAAAACCTCAGACTTCGTAGAAGATAAGTGGCCTTACATTTGCTAATGAAAAAGAGAAAAAAATAGAGTTGTGATGCAAAATAAATCTATGTCTCGATTTGACAATTCGAAACACTTAGTCTTTTCTACAAGAAATTAATTTGTATATTATTTAAGAGACCAGAAGGTTATTTCAACAAACTAAAATAGGAACTCCACGGCACCTGGAACTGCCATAGCGGCAGTAAAGGCCCAATAGCTGGCTAACTGCGCTTCAGTATTCAATTAGAAAATATATAATATAGGATAGAATATAAGTAAAATGTATGAAATTGACGTGAACTAACGGATAGTATAGGTAGTTACGTGGTGAAGTTATCTCAAATCCAATAGTATCTATGAAAAATGAACACATCAGTGATAAATAGGAAGAAATTCAAAAAAACTTTTTCTATTTCAGGAAACATGTATTTGAAGTTCCAATGGCGTTTTGCGTTTCCCAAGAAAGGACGTCAGGTGGCGAGGCGTGCGCTACGGACTGCTCCGGACAGAAAGAGAAGCTCGTCTGTGGATCCGATGAGAATGTGTACAGAAACGAATGTGAAATGAAGATGCTGAACTGTGGGTAAGACCCTTTAAAACTTTAAACACACGAGCCGAGCCTGGCTCCGCTCGTGATTCAGCGCGCCACGCGCCGTTTAAACAACTGCGCTCGGCGCGGCTCGGCAAAGTTCCACTTAGGATCGTGCTATCCCGCGCCGTGTATACGCGCAGGCTTGCATCTCCACGGAAGGGTCGTGCTACCCCGTGCCGTTTAACTGTACCTTAAGATGGTGATTATTTTATTGACAGTAGCAGACCCAGCGAACTTTGTATTGTGAGATTTTTTTATTAAAAAATAGATCAGTCAAAGTATTTTTCGTAACCCTAAATGTTAAGGATGATCCGTCCCAAAGTTTCATCATCATTATCACCAACTGAAAGACCTCCACTGCTGGACATAGATCTCCTCCAACGATGACCACATCACGTCATTCACGTGCCAAGTTGTAAAAACAATTTAAACAATAAATGTTAAAAAATAATAAAATGAAAAATTGTGGTAGACCACGCTTAACATTAAAATTAGGGTTATGAAAATACATTGGCCACACACAAATTTCCATAAAAATCCAGCCGTTTTGGAGGAGTTCGGCTGAAAATAAGTGGGGGGTAGTTTAGAACCAGGAGACGGACATAGACTTTTACTAGTAACTAGTTCCCGGGGGGAAAAAATAGCATGTTTTTTTTTCCACCTCTGATAACCACTACCTATAAAAAGGTCCCGCTTTCAGCATAGCGATATCCATTCCTTTCGAAATAATCCTAAAAATGTCATCTTTCCTGAAATCACGTAAGTCTGGGATGACTGGGATTTTGCTCAATTATAATCTTTAATTTTCCTCGATTCCAGTGTCAGCAACCGTAAGATAGTAAAGAAGGTGGACATGGAGAAGTGTCGTGCGAAGATGAACAAATGTCTTAAGGTGAAATGTCCGAGCGAACCAGATCCCGTGTGTGGTACAGACGCGGCTGTTTATACCAACCCTTGCCATCTCAAGGTCGCCACTTGTCTGTAAGTATCTGAATGTTAAATTTGTCATTATCTCATAGGCTTGTTCATATATATGTCTTAAGTAATTTGACCCAAAAATTACTGTTAACTGTTGTACTTTACAAAACCATTAGCAACGCAGTAGATGTGTAAGAATAGTTTCTACAATGCGCTATATATTTTAACACGCCTCACAATTTGAATAAATATATTGTGACTTAACAAATAATATATTTTATTTACCTAAAGTCGAAACATATTCATTCAATATGATTCAATTTAGATTTCAAAACGCTTCGAGTAAAAGCTAATGTACAAACAAACAATGTATTTTGAAGCGTACAAACCCTACCAATATAATATATATAAATATACCATTAAAATATACTATATTATTATAGTTAGCGTAGTAGATATAGCTATATTTGACGGCCTGTTGGTCTTGTGGTCAGAGCTCCTGACTACGAAACCGGAGGTTGCGGGTTCGAATCCTGCTAGGGGCAGATGTCAATGTGATGAGCACTGGCGTCTGTACCTGAGTCTTGGATGTCTTATATGTATTTATGTATGTTTATTCGTTATCCAGTATGGTCTATAGTACGAGCTTTGTTTAGTTTGGGACTAGATCAATTGGTGTGAATTGTCCAAACAAATTATTATTATTATTATCATATAATTACAGAAAAGGAGTTCAGTTAGCTCATTTCGGTAACTGCACGCTTCTGCCTCGTCTGGAGATCGACTGCCCGGAGAGCTGCGATAACGCCGTGGAACAACCTGTCTGCGGATCTGACGGAAATGTATACAAGTAGGTCGATAACAAAATTTCCATTGACGAAACTGATAATAATATAAGCTAAACTAACAAAAGATAACAACTGCGAAAAAATAAGCCTTCTGCATTATATTTGTCATTTTGTTTTAATATACTTAGCTGGAACCTGAGCCAAGCTCGAACGATGTGTATTAAAAAAGGTTGCGTTGAATTTTGTCAAATGGTTTTTTATACACATAATATGTGTATAAAAACCATTTTGAGTGACATGAGTTACGGCCCAGCGATATCTTGAGTTGTATTGAATGTTGGAATGCAACAACTATAGACAAATTTAACTCGCGTATTTTATTTTATTGGAGACGTTAATCACTTAAGCATAAGACAGTCAGCCCAGTCGTTACGATTATGGAATCTGTAAAGGCTCCGAAACGTCAGCCAATAAAACAAAATACGCGAGTTAAATCCGTCTATAGTTGTTTCATTATAATGTACCTATAATAACCGCGAGGGCATTAGAAATTATTATTTACGTGTTCATCAAACTTCTCTAGCAGGATTTGAGTCTATTACCTCCGGTGCCGTAATTAAGGGCGTCTACCGCTAGACCAATATTACATCAATTAAAGTATTTTAAGCTGAATCCTAACCCTAACCTAATGATATTACAATTTATTACCTTTTGTAGTTCCTATTATGTTCTTGAAAATACCTTATACTGCCGCAATAGATAAGATAACTATCACCAAGTAGCTAGACAAATGGAAGTTACTTGGACCTACGTCAATTGTCTTAAAATTGCCCTATGATATTAAATTATTTATTTATTTACCAAAGAACTTTATCACTTTTTGTTTATTACCATCACAGGTTTCGTCTCAGAATATCTTTTGGTATTAAGAATCTATGGAAAAATAGAATTTCAATAATTCACTAAGTGTAATACTTATACTGCTATGAAGTAGGTATAACTTGACAAATGTAGGTATCCTGCGGTACAAAAAGTACCCCATGTTCTTTTTAGTATTCATCTCTTTATGAATAATATTTTAAAATAACCTTTCTTTCGCATTTACAACATTTATAGGTAGGTATGTATAAAAGGCGAAGACTCAATGACTGACATATTAAAGGAGATTCAACTATAAGGGTTAACAACTTGAAATTGCACAAGGGTTCCTATTATAATTTAGGGAGCACCAACAAAGGATTTTTCAAACTTCACCTCTTAACGAGGTTAAACGGGGTATCGTGCGTAGATGAAGTCACGAGCAGAAGCTAGTTAAGTATAAAATATGATTGGTAAAAATCATGGGTTTCATTCAGGTCAGAGTGTGAGCTTCGCCGACTGACCTGTGGTCAGCACGTAGTGACGGTGTCAGCCTCCCACTGCCGCACTACAGCTCTTTGCCACGAAGAATGCCCCGACACGCCAGCCTTCGTTTGCGGCTCCGACAACCGCTTCTACAAGAACGAGTGTTTGATGAAGAAGGAAAATTGTGGGCAAGTATACGATATTGGCACTTATGTATTAGATGTTAATGATTATGATATCAATGGCTTATCTCAACGTTGACGACAATGTCTAAACTAGTTTATCATAAAGACAATCACTACTTTCAGCGATCTTGTAATGAATTTGATTCATTCCAATGAATAACCGCGAAGGCATCAGAAATTATCATAATGAATTGTCAAGTAACTAATTAAATATCGGTATCGTCATCGATGTCGTGTCTTATTTCTTCATGTCGACAACGAAACAATATTCGACACGACAACCCTTATTAGTAGAGTTAGTCTAACGCTAAAACGTGTAAAGTAAAACATTAATATGAAGTACGCGCGTCGAATCCGTGAAAGTTGTTTCACTCTAATGTGTAATAACCGCGAAGGCACCAGAAAAATTAACAAAATGACTATATTTTCAGTAAGCACGTGTTCGTGGTCCCTTTGAAGCGGTGCCTGGCTCGCTTCCAGTACTCGGGCTGCGCGCGTGTCTGCCCGCCGGAGTACGACCCGGTCTGCGGCACTGATGATAAGACATACTCTAACAAATGCTTCTTGGAAATGGAAAACTGCCGATCTAGGTGAGTATCTCGATAGCATCACTATGAAAATATTCCATAATATTTAGTAACACCAACATTATCCCTACAACAATTTGGTTGTAGGGATAATACGAAGATGTAAACTGTAAAGAATAGAACTGGATCTAGCTAATTCAATTATAAATTACTAGCTGACCCGGCGAACTTCGTACCGCCCTATAATCAAGAAATATCTGTTACCTTTTTATCTGAATGATTGTTTTATTTTCTTACATAAGAACCTTCTCCTAATAATAATAAATACAACAAAAAAATAACCATTGAAATCGGTCCAGCCATTCACGCGTGATGTCGTGACAACGGAAAACGGGTTTCATTTTTATATATATAGATATCCTTAGGGTGGGTTCCGTACCTCAAAAATAAAAAACGGAACACTTAATCACTTTGTTGTCCGTCTATCCGATATCAATTACTCAGGTAGACTGTCCCTTAGGCTTGCGAAACAATCCAACGTACGCAATCAAAAGATACAGTCGCTTATGGGTACCGCAAATTGCCGCAATTCCGCGATACTCGCAAGGGAATCAAAACCTACAGGGTACTTCCCATAAACTCAGAATCATGGAATTTGTTGTGTTATGAAGCGACGTCTTATTTGTATTTACAGCATTCATAAATAATATTTTGCAATATGTTTACAGGAGCCTGGTATCACTGAAGTACCTCGGCACATGCAGCGAGCCGATAGCGGAGGAGCCTAAAAACTATCTTTATCGATAATCTTATCGACCTCGACAATATCATAACCAGTCATATCGACATTTCGCATTCATTCCATATTAACGTATTGGGACATATCCCACTTTAATTAGTGCCAACTCACTTTATACTAAGTAAGAATAACAATTTTTATGAAAAATAGGAGTCCCTGAATCTTTAAACCAGAAATACCTATGAGTCAAATCCTCAAGGATTATTCATATTATGTGGTTGTTTGTTCAGTCAACTCCTAACTCTTTGTAATAAAAATGTATTTAGTGACCAACTAAATGTAACTTCGTCTTCCATTTTTCTCGTATTTAGGATCAATTCCAATTAGTACAAACACAAGATGGCGCCGGCATTGCGTTCGCAAAATGGCCGACGTTACTCTAGATCCGTAACAACAAAATTTATCAGTTTATTTATCACGTAAGTTATTTAAAAGTGCGACTGTTAATTTATTCTTCTATTTATTATCTAACCGTAGTTTAAGATTTTTGTAAATATTTAGTGAATTTTGTCTTTATAATTCTTATTTATTACTTACTGTTTAGAAAATGCATTTAAAAAAGACTCTTATACACAAGTGATTAAGATACCATAATGTTTACACTGTTTAGATAAACGTTGAAATGTAACTAAGTATTTTAAAATAAGATGACATATTTAAACAAAATAATAACAACTAAGATAAGCCGGCTGCGTCACAATATTTATTTAATTTATAATTAAATATTTGGTGAGTTATTTGAAAGATTTAGACACAGTCAATCAGGAAGAACTATATTTATAAATATTTTTTATTACCGGCGTGTATTTTTGATTTAATCTACTTACATATTTCTTTTTAAACTTACTTGTGACGTCACTGATTGACGTAGGTAATGGGTTGCCAACCCTTTTTAGATTGTCAGTAAAGTTTAGCAACTTTGTACTAAATGCTTATCTTTATAATACTCTATATGCTCAAGTGTTTAAATTTTAACAAACCGATAAAAAATAAAACAAATTTATTAATTACGTCTTTTATTTAAATACCTGAGAAAAATTAGACAAATAATGTCAGCATTTGTAATGGTTTTAATCCTTTCTGCTTCATTACAAAAGGGCATTCGTTATTTAGGAACATTATAGAAATAAGTGGAGAATGTGCGTTCTTGATAAACAAACGAAACACGACTTAGTGACTTTTTTATTCGTTTTTATATCGATAGACAGAATCTGGTCATATCCTAAAGAAATGCCAGTCGATAACAGCCACAGAACGAAATTGTGCAACTGATATACCTACTAAATTAGGGGTCAAGTAGGTATTACCTACATAAGCATATTTATTAAGTACTTTTATTTACCCCCACGTCCCTCTCGTCAGCAAAAGTAGTCGCGGGCAGAAATGTTTTTATAAAAGTACGAATTGCAATAGCACGATCGTGTAGGTGGCTACCAGCCTACCCAGTCGGAGCGGAAACGCAGCGTCCACGGTAAGGACGCCGTAAGCGCTTAGTTTTTTAAAACTGCTCAATGTTCTGCGAAGAACGTTCTTCGATAGACGTCGGTGAGAAGCTGGAAAAAAAATGACTCGTTTAAGCATATAGTTGTGTAGAATGTAAAAAAGTAAACAGCTTTTCAATTATTAAATTTGGTACTCTTTAAGTTTGATGATTACTTCCAAATGATTTAATAATAAAAGAATGATTTCATTTTGATATGTGGGTTATTAGGCTGATAATAATACAGTACCTATATCTCTCTTATCTTTTAAATATATCCGCAACTAGCTTCGTCTTAAAACTTACACAAACAAAACCCAACAAAAACATATACCAAGTCTTATCTTTAATTTATTTTTATCTTTTTCTTTTCTTACCGGAAATTTAAGAAATACTTATATCACCTGCTTAGTTGTCTTTTGGGTATTTTAATGCAGTAGATTATAATTTTGATCTGATTGATGAAAGAAACTTACTTGAATTATGTGCCGTAAGTAAAATTACCGTGGCGATATAAGCTTTGTTTATTTCTGAGTAAAGTGTTTCACAGACGAATCCTAACATTGAATGGAAGATCAGAGCTTTTAAAATCCAGATGATCACCCCGGTAGAATGACTGATTAGCACATTCAGTCTTACATCTGCGCTATACTGTAAACAAATATGGAGGAATAATTTCGTCGGAACACAGCAAAGTAGCCACTTGTCAAATTCGATGGCGACTTTTCAAATGTATAAGTCTGTAGGTATGTTTATCTATAAATAGAACACTATTCTAATCAGTAAATCCGATGTTTCATTAGGTAACTATGGTAAAAGTGGATCATTTTTAAAATTATTTGATTCGAATACGAGTAACATAATTTTAGGAATGAAACCTGTTACCTGGGGTATCATACTGAAAGGATACTTTAAAGACCAAAAAAACTCAAAAATATTTATATAAATTGTTATGTAGGTATGTCGGTTTGTTACTAATGAGACTATGTTAATAATTCGTTCTTTTTACCTCACTCTGTTTCGACCAAAGTATTAGGATTCCAATATAAACCAACGATTGTGTGAATAAAGAAACAGCATAAAACATAATCTGAAAATGTATAAGAATAAAATATTCTTCAAGTAAATTTCTTAATCACTAAAAACAATATTTTAACTGGCACGGATAAAACAGTCAAAAACTGGGTAAGGCTGTGACCGCTTACCGTAAATTGGAAAGCTTTTTGCAACAAAAACAAAGAATCTATTATAAGATTGAAGACTCTTAACATCTCGTTTTCTTCATAAACAATTTCTTGTATTGAATCTTCTGTGCTAATTGTATAAGAATGCTCTGGTACCACTTCTTCATTATTACCAAATTCTTCAACATCGTCACTTGCAGTATTTCGATGAACTGTTTTCTCACTTTCGTTTATGATTTTCCGCCAGTTTTTAACCCCCGACGCAAAAACGACGGGGTGTTATAAGTTTGACGTGTCTGTCTGTCTGTCTGTGTATGTGTGTGTGTGTGTGTCTGTCTGTGGCATCATAGCTCCCTAACGCATGAACCGATTTTGATTCTGTTTTTTTTGTTTGAAAGGTGACTATGTCGGGAGTGTTCTTAGCTATGTTTTATAAAAATCGGCTGAGTAGTTTAATAATTAGGGGGGTTGAAAGAGGGGATGGAAAAATAAATGTCTACAAATATACTTGAGTGGGGTATCAAATGAAAGAAGATTACGTGTACAGTACAAAAATGAAATTATAACGAAAATCGGTTGAGTCGTTCAAAAAATATTGGGAGTGAAAGTGGGGATGGAAAACCAAATGTCTACAAATATACCCGAGTGGGATATCAAATGAAAGAGGATCGCGTGTACATTACAAAATTAAAATCATAATGAAAATCGGTTGAGTGGTTCAAAAATTATGGGGAGTAAAATTGTAAATGGTAAGCCCAATGTCGACAAATATACCCAAGTGGGGTATCAAATGTAAGAGGATAACATGTACATTACAAAATTCCATGTTAAATGGAAATTAGTTAAACATAATAATATGTAGTAGGTACCTAAATACCTACTTACAAAAAGTATGAAATAAAAAAAATAAATTAAAAATTTAACAAACCCCCGACATAAAAACTAAAAGACCCTTTAAAAAGTATAACAATAATAAAATCTTAATATTAGTTAGCTAAGTATCAATATTTCTACAAAGAAAACGTCATGTCGGGGGGACCGTAGGTTTAGGTAGATTGTAAATATTAAGTAAGTAGGTACACCTAAATGAGAAGTGGTCCCCCCGACATGACGTTTTCTTTGTAGAAATATTGATACTTAGCTAACTAATATTAAGATTTTATTATTGTTATACTTTTTAAAGGGTCTTTTAGTTTTTTTCATGTTTAATGTCAAAAGTCTAACAACAAATACTATGTACGCCATTTCGATATCTATAACTATTGTCATGCTGAGAAAAACTGCTCGAGTCCAATTCCAGTGAGGATCCATTGCCAATTTTGGTATAATTACGGTCGCATACATATTCAATAGTGCAAAGCAACCAATAAAAATGTTTTTACGAATCTTAAAGAAGTCGTCGCTGCTGCTTAGAAATATACTTATCCTTTGAAGGTTTTTTACTAACTGAACGTTTGTTTCACTCATAATGATGTTGTGCAGACTAACAAAAATAAAGCTCACCAAATACTGACCATGAATGAGGACGTAATATACTTCTAAAGCAAAAATGCCGAACTTGGTCCGTTCGAAAGTTAAGTAGAACATGAAACTAAGTAAAACATTCACACTGACAGTACTAGCTATTGTTAATTTGGTTCTTTTTGATAAAACGTTGTTATTTACATTAAATTTGCGCATGCAGAATATGGTGTTAAGAATATAAAAAGGCTTAAGCATCCTTAAGAATTCTTTATCTAAAATCATGATTGAATAGTTAGCAAGGAGTGACGCAGCAACGTCTTTTTCATTCTGAAACTGAATACTTAATACTAATTGGGAATAGTAATCGATAGGTTTATGTTTTGATAATATAGTTAAGTAGATAAGTTACGTACTTGTGCACTAGTTTATACTATGTAAGTAGTAATAGTTAGTAGTAAATACTAGGGGTACCTAAATACTCTTTATACTTAGTTGAAAGTTGTTTTGTGTTCTTAAAAATATTTCTGTAGATTGTTTCGTTTGTAACTAATAAAAGTTATAGGTACCTATCTATGTAAGTAATTGAAAAATAATACGTTCCATAATGTTTGTTTACATAACGTTATCGTTATTAAAATTTGTAAGCGTAATATATAGTATAATTTTTACCACAAAATATTGTACCTAATATAGAAGTACGAAATAGTCTTCATAAAATACTGTTCGACACAATCCACTTAACATAGCAAAATGGAAAATAATTATCGTAATGGATTAAATTTTTATACTGAAGACGTAGATAAAAGTACAATTATCTAAGTACATTATTAATATTAGTTTTATGTACCTATTAAGAATATAAATATTTAATACATAATTTAATTCATATTTCAATATCAACCACATATATATTATTATAGGTATGGTTGATTTTAAATTATTATGCTTTCAGGCTTACCAAGCATAGGTAATGGGGATAGGTACATAACCTATGAACCAAATTCAGCTTAAAGATTTCTTATATATCTTATCTTCTTTTATATAAAAGAAAGTCGTGTTAGTTACTCCGTTTATAACTCAAGAACTGCTGAACCGATTTGGCTGAAAGTTGCTGGGGATGTAGCTCAGAACCAGGAGAAGGACATAGGATAGCTGTCAAATCGATTCTTTGCCGGGCGGGACGAAGTCTGGCGGGACCGCTAGTTATATATATACATAGTACATAGAAAGTATAATCTTTTTCAAATAAATAGAACCCAAGTCACACATCTAGACTAGGGCTTTGGACAAAAAAAATGCGACACTAAAAAGAAACTGGTCAGCTGTAAAAAATAGGGATCGGCTTTTAAAAAACTTCTATTTAGTAATGCAACTGTTACATAATGAATATTAATAAAGTGAGTATACTTATTTGACGGCCTGTTGGTCTAGTGGTCGGAGGCCCTGACTACGAAACCGGAGGTTGCGGGTTCGAATCCCGCTAGGGGCAGATGTCAATGTGATGAGCACTGGCATCTGTACCTGAGTCTTGGATGTCTTATATGTATTTATGTATATTTATCCGTTGTCTAGTAGGTACCCATAACACAAGCTTTGCTTAAAATGTGACTAGATAATTGGTGTGAATTGTCCAAAGATATTTATTATTTATTTATTATTGGTAACATTCAGTGAACTATATATTATAATACGAAAATATCACGAGTTTTTATATCTATTAGTACCTATTACATAACATTTGCGTTACGGGACTCAAGATATAATTTCCATACTAAACTTCATTCTAGTTTAACTGTTACAAGTGAGCCTATAAAGAACTGTCGAGTCGACATTTTGCCCACGTGATATTGAGAACGTTGTCGACAAGGTTGTCGAGTTGATATTCTTTTGTTGTCGAAAGAAGAAATAACAACATTAGTAGAGTGCTGTAAGGTTTATACCTCGGAATCCAGGGACAGTCAATGAATCTTTACAAAACTTTGGAAATGTGTTTTTAATAGTATATAGAAAAATGTTAAAAAAAAAAATTTGTGCGATCTCAATTTTTTTATTATTATTATAAATAATTATTAATTTTTTGGAGTTTTCTTTGATTTATAATAGTTTAAAATTATATTTTAAAAAGATGAGCTATTACAAACTTGATCTTAGTTCTTAAGGGACTGCAGGTATAAAAATGAAGGGAGGGGAGGGGAATAGAGGGGGCAACAGCAGCTGTTCAGTGTTGTTAATGCGGGCCCTAACAGAATAGTACACGTGGCAACGTGCTCGGCTTAATACGTAGTTGTTGTTCGCTCCGAAAAAAATAACTTCTAATTATTGTTTACTAGCTTCTGCCCGCGACTTCGTCTGCGTACTTTAAGTACTTTGCACAATATCGTTATAAAATATAGCCTATGTGTTATTCTGATGTATAAGCTATATTGTGGTAAAGTTTCATTCAAATCCATTCAGTAGTTTTTACGTGAAAGAGTAACAAACATCCATACATCCATACTTACAAACTTTCGCCTTTATAATAGTAGTAGGATTTACAATTAATATATATATATATATTATTGACACTGAAAGCTGCTTCTGTGGAAAGAGCGGATGGACTTTCTCAGTATTTAAATACTCGCGAATTTGTCTACGTGCATTCAGTATGCAGACAAAAATATATCAATAAAGGATGTATTAATTCTTATTTAAAAAAAAAAAAACACCACACCAGCATGCTTTCCACCAGAAAAATGGGGTCGGAATTATGAATGCGGAATATTGATACCACAAACAATGATGCAGCAACCAGCTCCAGAATCTTTACTAAAAATTATTTTTTGCACATGCAAAAAAGGATGTGGAGCATCTTGTGGGTGCAGGAAAAGTGGATTAAACTGCACTGCAGCTTGCTTAGAATGCAATGGTGAAAGCTGTACTAATCCTTTACCTACAATCTACCTCAACGAGATCGACGACGACAATAATGAATAATAAGGAATGTATATAGTTAATGATAAATTTTTGATGTAAATCATTATTTTTTGCAAAAATCTAATAAATTAATATTAAAGTTACTTTGTAAACATAATTCATTACATATAAAATTAAAAACTCTACTGTAAAAAATTTTTCTCCCTTCCGCCTCTCATTCTTCAGTAATTTGTTGTTAAAAATTTTTGTAATCGAGATCGGCCAATTTTTTTTTTTTAACTTTTTTATTTGAGGTTTTAATAATGCAGTCAAACACTTACTATACAGATTCATTGACTGTCCCTGGATTCCGAGGTTTTACTATTTTTATGCCTTACGGCGCTCCACTACATTGATATAACAAGATTTTTTGTTGTCGACAATGTTCCGATTTTTGACAGATCACCGCGATAATATCACGACATCGACATGACCGTATCGTCCCGTAGTTAACCAAGGACGCGAGCTTTTGATGAATTACCACAACAGCTTAACAGACAGTCACTGTCACCTTCATTGAGTAGGGGTGAGTCTTTACCCATATTATTATAACTAATGACGTCTTATCTAGATTGAAGAACACTTGACATCAATTGTCTTATTACTTTTTTCACTTGACATTAATTTTCTTATTCAAAACATCGTATTACTTATATTTTTTTTTATCTAAAGGGTAGCGGTACAGTATACTTTTAATACTCCTATCAATAAGTCCGCATATCAAATACTAGCTGTGCCCGCGACTTCGTCCGCGTGGAATTTAAGTACTGGGACATAAGTATGGATAATTAAAGATTTTTTTCTAAAATGAGTTACTCCTTATTACATAAGCTATCTGCCAGTGAAAGCCCCGTCCAAATCAGTCCAGCTGTTCCATAGATTAGCCGGAACACACAGATAGACAGACAAATAATATAAAAAATATAATATAGGTATGTATTTAATATTTCAAATGTAAATTATAAAATGTCTTTATAAACCACATTAACAGTTTTTCCTTCTGGGGCTAATATGAAAAGGTTATCCGCATTACTAACCCGCGAGCAAGCCACGTATAGTTGGCCGTGTGAAAAACAATTCGACCTGAGATCAACTCCAACAGCCTTTAGCGTCTGCCCCTGAGACTTGTTAATTGTCATAGCAAAGCAAACGGACACTGGAAATTGTGTCCGTTTGAATTGGAATGGGAAATTGTTGGGGATGATTGGTATTCGTGGTATGTATACAGTTTCACCTGCACTACATCCAGTAAGAATCTCAGCTTCGATTAAGTTTCTTTGTAAAGAAGTTACTCTAAGTCGGGTTCCATTGCACAATTTAGGCGGAGTAAGATTTCTCAATAGCGATGCGTTGTAAGCGTTTCGTCTGGGCATTTTTAAAATCAAAGCAAATACATACAATAATACATATATTTATTTCAATAAATCTACGTAAGCAATATATTTTTAGATTACTTATATCCGATATTTTTCAACCAATTCACAAAGCAAGTTCAGAGTCCGTATTTTCATATCCAAGTATAACATCAAAATCATCAACTAACCGAATCGCAAGACAAACAAAATTTAATAGTTTTAAACGACAAAGCTATAGCGCGTTTTAATTGCCTTGAGGCGCCATCTAGTACTATATTATGTAACTATAAAATCTCCTATAGAAAAATTACCTTTAAACTTTAAAACAAAGCCTATATGTTGCTTAGGGAAGAGCTTAATCTATTAGTGAAAGCCGCGTCAAAATCTGTTCAGTAGTTTTCAAGATTAGCGAATACATACAGACAGACAGACAGACAGACAGAAAAGAAAATCTAAAAAATCATTTTTGTGTTCTGTTACTCTTTTATTATTGCCCACACCCATTTTTTGTTAAAAATTTCAATTGTACAGACACGCGGTTTCTACTGTTTTATTATAATTATTATATATTATATTATTATTATGTAAGAAGATTTTTGTGTTCTGTTACTCTTTTATTATTGCCCACACCCATTTTTTGTTAAAAATTTCAATTGTACAGACACGCGGTTTCTACTGTTTTATTATATGTAAGATAAGACAATTCACAAAGCAAGTTCAGAGTCCGTATTTTCATATCCAAGTATAACATCAAAATCATCAACTAACCGAATCGCAAGACAAACAAAATTTAATAGTTTTAAACGTAGAGAAACAACAAAGCTATAGCGCGTTTTAATTGCCTTGAGGCGCCATCTAGTACTATATTATGTAACTATAAAATCTCCTATAGAAAAATTACCTTTAAACTTTAAAAGACGATAGCTTTTTTATTTGACATCCGATTTCGATGAAACAAAGCCTATATGTTGCTCAGGGAAGAGCTTAATCTATTAGTGAAAGCCGCGTCAAAATCTGTTCAGTAGTTTTCAAGATTAGCGAATACATACAGACAGACAGACAGACAGACAGACAGACAGAAAAGAAAATCTAAAAAATCATTTTTGTGTTCTGTTACTCTTTTATTATTGCCCACACCCATTTTTTGTTAAAAATTTCAATTGTACAGACACGCGGTTTCTACTGTTTTATTATATGTAAGATAAGATAAGATAAGATGAGAAAAACGGCACATAGGGAAAGGTTAATCAACAACATTTTGGAAAAAGATTTCCAAGAAATGTTATATCCGTTGAATTTGTCGATGTCGGCTGTTTTCAATTTTAAATACAATATTCTGCATAATTTTGTGACGCCCAACTGTCGAATACAGATATTGAAATGCATTATAGGAACTGTCTTGCTTGTCTTCATGAATTGTTTTCGATTAAAATTATCACCAGTTGTAAAAGCATATGAATCTGTAAGCTCGTTCCTAATTTATACAGTTTATTTCGATTTCTTTTTATTCAATTTGTGTTACATAACGTTTTTCGTTAATAATATTATAAACAGTATGAATAGCGTTTCCTTTGTATTGTATGCACATGATGTTTATAAAAATCTTGCATTCAATGAAGATGGATTAAAAGGTATGAAAATTGCTAACTGGATTTGTGTTTCCGCTGCAGTCGGATATGCCATCTGCATGATACCTGCTCTTGATTTAGGAAGTATCCTAAACGTATATCCAGTATTATATTTAGATTTTCATATAATTTATGCAATACGTACGATGTGCTTAGTAAAAACATTATTGACTGCTTGGGTTAGCGATTTCAAAAAAATAATGGCACAAAACACGGATACTTCGATGCAAGAAATGAAAATGTTTAATACTTACCGTAATATAATAAAAGCTTATGGTTTATTCCGAAATATATTTCAGTGGCCGGTAAGTACATGGTGTTGTTTCTATGTAATTAAGTACTAATAATAATATTATCACGGTTCTATGTGCATCTAAGATTAATGCATGTCTGATGAATTCCGATGCAACATAACTACATTTGCCATTTTATTTTATTTTTCAGATATTATACGCCATCTTGGAAACGTTCTTTCATGGGTTAAGCTACTTACAAGTGAACTTACTTATAATTAGTGCAAATCCAATAAAAATTGATGTAGGTTTCCTTATTAATTTACTATGCTCTTTGACTTTTATAACTAACCATAATAATGTTATGAATACGAAAGTGCGTATGTATGACACCTCGTCACGCTTAATAAATACCTACGCTTAGTTCATTATCTACTTACACTTGTATTATTAATTTATCAAAATAATCTCAATTTACAACAGTAAAACATAAAGCTGGTGGATTTTTCAAACTAGGCATGACTTGCAAAACGACGCTAAGCACACAGATTAAAAAATACAGATAAACTTTGTGAAATGATAAATTTGGGCACAGACTAAATATAACAAACACAAATTAAAAAATGGTTAGTAATCGACTGGCAACATGCCTCATTATTACTTATTATTTTTTATCCATTATTATTTTTCGTGCCATAAAAGAAACCGATTATTATACCTCTACGGACGGAGTTAAATCGCGTATTTTATTTTCTTTGCCTACGTTTAGATAACGTCACAAAATCCGGGTTAAGATAAACAGCATCAGAAAGTTTTAATTCCGGTGATCGGAAAATATATAATTATAATTTTATTGTTTATTGTTTGACGACCTAAGTACGAGTGCACATAATTTATATGCAATTATGTAATAGCATTGTGATATTAATAATCAATGTTATGAAATCATAGTCAGAGTAGATAGGTGGCGGAGGTTAGTCGCAAAACAACTAAAAATAAATAGACCGTACTCCTCATTGTTGTCATAGTAATGTTGGTTCCAGATAGGATTTGTATGGAGAAAAGCTAAAATAATCACTTGGCTTTTGAAGAATTGGATAGAGCTGATATGCCTTTGTAACGCTTGTGAAGAATTTTACACGTCAGTAGCCGAAGTTGACGTCATTTGTAATACAGCTCTGAATAATTCAAATGTTCCAGGTATGGATCAGGAGAATAATATGATTATTTAATATTATAATGATAACATTACTACATCTTAAAAAAATCTACGAGTATCAGTTTACTCGTAGATTTTTTAAGATGTAGTTATTATTTTAAGAACAACAAACAGCCGTATTTGAATTGGTACAATTACAAATAAGAAAAGTATCCACTATGACATACGATGCGGATAAATTATGTGCAATTTTTTGTTTTAGAAGACTGTTTTAACACGACAACATAAACCACCAGTATGACGTCATACCTATATTTTTTTAAATAATGTAATAACCTATTCTAGGTCTTAAATATGAAAATACGTTCCACTACGCAAGATGAATAAGTATAAGAATTATGACAGCGTAGAAACAAGTTGAAGGTCTCTGCTAACCACTATCAGATAGAAGCATTACCAACTACTAGCTATCCAAATAAATGCACAATAACAAACAAATACGTCATACTCGACCGTACACATAAACCGATCAATGCTCACCGTAAAGATTAATTCGAATTGTATTTTTTATGGCAGTTAATTGTTTTTTATTACATTACAGATGAGTTGAAGCGATTTTGCAAGAACATACGTCGCATGAACAACACTTCTTTCCGCAAGATGTCTGCATACGATGTGATCACCCTGGACAGAGGGTTCCCGCTGCGGCTGCTGCGCGGACTGGCGACGTACATTATTGTATTGCTGCAGTTTGCTCTTATGTAATCTTTTTGCTTATAAAACCTTTAGAAGGAAGGTATCTTGTGAAATTGTAACAAATACTTAGGTAGGTGCGCCGTTTTGTCATCTTAATGGAGGTAAGCAGGTTATGTTTGATACATAATCCAGTAATTTCTGAAGGCTTCGCGGTTATTAGGTACACAATCCAGTATCCACTACCCTACATTCCGACGCACATATCGACAGAACAGCACACCGACTCCCACACAGGCGACTCCCTGCCGACGGACATTAACCAAACAATAAACATATAATAATATGATGCACATGTTGATAGGTATTACCAGGTGCGCTTCGTACCTTTTAGCGTCGATCCTCCCCGGGTCCGTAGTAAGGACCAATCTTTGATGGTGAGCACCTCTCGGTATGTTCCCCACCCCTCCGGTGGAGCAGTGATGGCCCCTGAGCGAACTGTAAAAGACAGTTTGAAAAAAAAAATGTTTTATACATATATGTCTACACATCTGCTAGCCTGGACATTCAAGACCTCTATCACGCTCTTTGCTTCACTTTTATGTTTTTCAATGTCTATTATTACATAACAGTTGAATGACGGGTCACCAGCCGTTTTGGCGATTACAAATTTTTGCTTCGCTCCAAAGGTTTGTTTAATTTTTGAATAGTAGGTATTTTTATTTGTTTAACATACAGTTGTAAGTTGTAAGTAAAATGATTATCTGATTGATGACCTTGTCTAGAATGTTAGAAGATTCGAAAACGGTAAAAAAAGATGTCCAATGTGGGTACAAAAAATATTAATTATAATACAATATAATTAATATTTTTTTGTACCCACATTGAACATCTTTTTTTACCGTTTTCGAATCTTCTAACATTCTAGACATGACTGTGTCTAATTAGTTTCCTAATAAATTGAAAATAAATGAATAAGTCGGTACATAATGATAAGTATTAATTAATAATATCTTAAATTTGTGTTTGTCAGGAACAAAATAAACTTGTCAAATTGAATTTGAAGTTTGATTTATGGTCTTTGTGTGAACGGGTAACTGACGTAATTAATACGAATTTATTTAGTAGGATTGGATTGGTATTGATTGTGATAATATCTTATCGAAATCTAGAAAAACGTGACATTTAAAAATATAAAGTTTTGTTTCTATGCAAACCACTTTCATCAATTATTCAAAAAATTAACAAAAAATATAATTGAAAGTTTTTTCATATTAAGGGTAGGTACAGAATAATTCTATTACTTACTTACTTAAGTTCATATTATTATTATATTATATTAGCATATCAAATGTTAATAATTTCTGATGCCTTCGCGGTTATTACACATTGGAATGAAACAACTATTAACGGATTTAACACGCGTATTTTTATTTTATTTTATTTGCTGACATTTCGGATTCTTTACAGTTTCCATAATCGTAGCACGAGTGAGCTGACAATAGTCTAACGCTAAAGTGATTTATACAAAAAAGAATCCGAAACGTCAGCAAATAAAATAAAATAAAAATACGCGAGTTAAATCCGTTAATAGTTGTTTCATTCCAATGTATATCAAATGTTATTTCCATTGAATTTGTCGACGTCGGATATATTCAATTTTAAATACTTACAATATTTTGTAAATTTTTTTGTCGCACAACTTTCGGAAACAGAATTTGAAATTCTTACCACTACTCCTTTTAAACTATTATCAGTTAAAAACATCACCAGTTTGAAATAGTTTCAATATGACCGATTAAAATATTTATGCGCATGGTATTGGCAAATATGACAACACCGGTTTAAAAGGGCAATATTATATGACGATATAATTATATTCGATTTCCCAAGGAAGATCGCATGAAATCTGATCACAAGAAAATTGAGCAATTAAAATAGCTCACAAGTACCTTATGATACGTATGTGTGAAATCTTCAAGCGGTGGTATTTGATTGAGGATTCTCATTTATTCAGCAGACAACGGTAAAAATTTACACGTCAATTTTAATGGTAACATCTGATTCTAATCTAGATTCGGACATCTAATCTAGTTTCAAGAACGCCTGACATTATTTTATTTTTGTTTCTAAGCAAACCACTTTGACATATTAAAACAAAGAAAACGTTGAAAAGTCCAATTGAACGATTTTCACGATAGTAGGTACAGTACACTTTTAATATTCCTAGCGATAAGTTCTTTTATCAATCATGACTAAAACAACACCTAAGGAAAAGTTGATTTATAACATTTTGGAAAAAGATTTCCAAAATATGCTATTTCCGTTGAACTTGTCGATGTCGGCTGTTTTTAATGTTAATTACAATATTCTGCATAATTTCGTGACGCCCAACTCTTGGAAGCAGAATTTGATATGCTTCTTAGGCACTGTCCTACTTCTTATTATGAACTATTTCAGATTAGCAACATCACCAATTTTGAATGAATCTATGAACACATTCGTAATTTTTTCAGTGTATTTCGATTTCACTTTTTTCTCTTTCTGTTTCATATCGTTTCTCGTTAATAATATTGTAAATAGTATGAATAACGTTTCTTTTGTATTGAGTGTACATGACGTGTATAAAAATCGTCTATTCAAAGGAAATGCATTGAATCATGAGAAAATTATTAACTGGGCTTGTGTTTACGCTGCAATTGGATTTTATATCTGCCTATTATCTGCTTTTGATATAGGAAACATCTTAAATTATTATCCCTTATTATATTTTGATTTCCATATGATATATGCAATTCGAATGATGTACTTAATAAGAACTGAGTTGACCGCCTGGATTGGAGGTGTGAAAATAATAATCGCACAGAGAACGGATTCTTCGATGCAAGTAATGAAAATGTTTAAAGCTTACCGAAATATTATGAAAGCTAATAGTTTATATAAAACAATTTTTCAGTGGCCGGTAAGTGATACTTTATTAGCAATATCTGTTACTTTGGATTTACACCAAACTAACTTCTAAAGTCTTATGTTAGCTTCTGATGCATTTATATTTTATTTTGAATTATGGTTTTGTTTTTTCAGTTATTGCTGATCGTCATGGAAACTTTCTTGCATGGACTGACCTACTTGCAAGTTAATTTACTCATAATGAGTCAACGTAAAGGCGTAAATATATTTCTTTATAAAGATTTATTAATAATTCCTGATAACTTCGCGGTTATTATACACTAGAATGAAATAACTATAAATTGATTGAACTCGCGTTTATATTATTTTACTAGCTTCTGCCCGCGACTTCGTCCGCGTGGAACTCCTCCTTTTTTGCAGTCGGTTAAAAAGTAGCCTATGTCCTTTCTCAGGCTCCAGACTTTCTTTGTACCAAATTTCATTTAAATCGGTCCAGTAGTTTTGGCGTGAAAGCGTAACAGACAGACAGAGTTACTTTCGCATTTATAATATTAGTAAGGATTATCCTTCGATTTAATATTTTCTTACGCTCTCATAGTTTTAAAGTTAGTTCCAATTGACATTTTGTTTCCAGTTCGATTTTTTATGGCAAAGAATGAAAATTGTCTGTTGGTTTTCTAAAAATTTTTTGGAGATTATATTACTATGCAACGTCTGTGAAGAGCTTTACATGTCAGTAGTCGAAGTCAATGTCATTTGTGATAAAGCTCTCAAGAAAACAAATGTATCAGGTAAGAATTAGAAGAATGGGATGAAAGTTTAATGTAATGACGAGAAGATAGAATGACATTCATTGAATTTACAACTATTGATTCAAACACTCCCTGTATTTGAATTGGTAACATCATTTCAATTATTGGCATTATTTTTATTTACCTATTCAACTTTAACCTATTCTAAGGGTGTTTCAAAAAGGATAAGGTCAAATCAAAAGAGAAAGAGGTTGTTAGTGTAGAAACGAGTAGGAGTAAATAGTCTCCGCAAACCAGATAGAACTAACGATCCAATTAATCCACCATAGACAAATACGTCACACCAAAGCTATCTTTGTGGTAGTCAATTGTTTTCTCATTACATTACAGATGAGTTGAAGCGATTTTGCAAGAACATACGTCGCATGAACAACACTTCTTTCCGCAAGATGTCTGCATACGGTGTGATCACCCTGGACAGAGGGTTCCCGCTGCGGCTGCTGCGCGGACTGGCGACGTACATTATTGTATTGCTGCAGTTTGCTCTCATGTAATCCTCTTGCTTTCATAACTATGCGAAATTGTCGTTAAACTACCTATTAAATACTTACGTATCTAAATGTCGATATGTACGTATCGTATGTTATATTTAGGCGTGTGGTACCTACCTAATTATGATAATTTTATGAATTATAAATAAAATATATGATTTGATTTTATGTTTTATTTTATACAGATCACGAGTAGCGGCGATTAAGTCAAACAGCTTGTTTATAATTGTTTCCTTTAGCTTGTTTATAAAAATAGGGACGTATTTTTCCAAATTACTTAATTAAGCATTCGAATTTAGCTCTCGACTTCGTCTGCGTAGAGTTATGATTCATACTTACATTTCACCTCCCATTAGGGAAAATTTCTGGAACTAAAATATCCTATGACCTTCCCCGGAACTTTTTTCATGTCAATTATTAATGATCACGTGTTATCTATTTTGAAGATCACTTGGTGGGTGTTATTTTAATTTTCTTATAACGTTTGTTTCCACGAAAAACACTTTGATAAATTAACACAAAATTCTATTGAACGGTTTTAATGTTAAAGGAACCGGTACAGTAGGTATACGTTTAATACTGCTACCAAGTACACATTTTATTCAATACCAAGTTCATATAATATCAAATATCAGTAAAACAACACTTAAGGAAATGCTAATCAACAACATTTTGGAAAAAGATTTTCAAGATATGTTATATCCGTTGAATTTGTCGATGTCGGCTGTGTTTAATGTTAATTACAATATTTTGCATAATTTTGTGACGCCCAACTCTTGGAAGCAGAATTTGAAATGCTTCTTAGGCACTGTCCTACTTCTTATTATGAACTATTACCGATTCAAAACTTCACCAGTTTTGAATAGCTATGATCCGTGGTTAAAGGCTAATGGATCTGTGAGCTCTTTTCTAATTTATGCCGTGTATTTCGATTTTTTTTTATTCTCTTTGGGTTACATATCGTTTTTTGTTAATAATATTGCAAATAGCATGAATAGCGTTACTTTTGTATTATATGTACACGATGTTTATAAAAATCTTAAATTAAAAACAAAAGCATTAAAAGTTTCTAGAATTATTAACTGGACTTGTGTTTTTGCTTCCGTTCTCTTGTATGTTATCTTAATTTTACCTGCTGACATTAACTTAAATATAGTAATATCAAACATGCTAAATATATACCCTGTAATATATTTAGACTTTCATATAATATACGCCATTCGTATGATGTGCTTAATAAGAACAGAGTTGGTTGCTTGGGTTGATGGTTTAAAAAAGAAATTGACTCAAGAGTCGGATACTTCAATGCAAGAAATGGAAATGTTTAAAGTCTACCAAAATATAATGAAAGCTTATAGTTTATATAAAAAAATATTTCAATGGCCGGTAAGTGATACATGTATTGGCAATATCTATTGAAACCTAAACCTGTATTAAGTACATTAAGTTAATTCAGCACCATTTTTTTTTTTTCGAACTGAATACTGAAGCGCAGTTGGCCAGCTAATGGGCCTTCACTGCAAAACCGGACGGGTGGCGAGACTCCTGAAAGGAGACTCTTAAGCCTAATTCAGCACCATGTCTCTGTTTAAGTTTTACAGTTTCTGATGCATCTTCCGTTCATTTAGATATTGTTCTTTCAGATATTCTTTATCGTCTTTGAAACATTCTTGCATGGGCTGAGCTACATACAACTTAATATACTCATAGTAAATCGAATTCAAGACGTGAATATTGATGTACGTGATCTTTTAAATATTGTTTTATTATTATCCACGGGTTGCTACTCGGTCATCTTACTGACATTTTGTTTTCAGTTTAAATTTATATCGGCAAGAATTAAGCTAATGAGTTGGTATTTAAAAAACTGGATGGAGATTATATATCTATGCAACGTATGTGAAGAGTTCTATATGACAGTAGTTCAGGTCGATGTCGTTTGTAATGAAGCACTCGAGAAATCAAAAGTTTCAGGTAACAATTAGGAGAATGGCATTTAAATTATGATAAGAGTATTGCGAAAATAAGATGGTATATAAATACATAGTATAATATGACGATCCTGAGCTAAACATTTGTCGTTGAAAAAATGTACAAAATAAATGAGTGTTATAAAGGTAGGTAGAATTTATACGATAAAGTGACGTCACGAGTCCCCACGAGCGTATTTTTGTAGATTTTATTTTTGTCATTGAGAAATATGAGATACTAGCGGCCCGTCCCGGCTTCGCACGGGGGGACTTAAGATTTTTTTCATAGTTTTACGATTGTTATGGGTAAACTATAAAAGATAGACATATGCTCTCGCGGACTTTTTTAAAGATAATGTTAAGATGAACAATTCACCCATAAAGCATTTTTGTATAACTTTAACTATATGCTCAGCGCACGCCACGGAAGGCCTCAGAAACGATACTTTTCCCCCGTTTTTGAAACATTTTCGGTTACTGCTCCGCAACTATAAGACCTAGCGTGATATTATATAGCCTATGTTACTCGGGGATAATGTAGCTTTCCAAAGGTGAAAGAATTTTTGAAATCGGTCCAGTAGTTTCGGAGCCTATTCATTACAAACATACAAAAATACAAAAATACAAATCTTTCCTCTTTATAATATTAGTATAGATAGCGTGTTCAACAACAACAACATTGACAAATTACCAACTTTGACGAAACTTCAAGACATTTGTATTTAGTTCAGTACCCACGTTGACGAAACCGTTGCGTTGTGGATTACCCTGCATGCAAGTTTTTAGTTTCTATTTAACAAATTTGTAAAACGAATTTGTTTCTAAAAAAATCCCTTGATGTGGTAGTCAATTGTTTTCTTTTTATATTACAGATGAGTTGAAGCGATTTTGCAAGAACATACGTCGCATGAACAACACTTCTTTCCGCAAGATGTCTGCATACGGTGTGATCACCCTGGACAGAGGGTTCCCGCTGCGTCTGCTGCGCGGACTGGCGACGTACATTATTGTATTGCTGCAATTTGCTCTCAAGTAAACCTCTTACTTTAAAAATTATGCAAAGGAAGATCTCGTGAAATAATACCAAATAGTTACCTATCTAATGAAAAACCAGGATATTATGGACAGTTATAGATATGCACTATATAATTAAACTATATTAAATAAAGCTAATATAATATTAGAAAGTATTGTATTTTCAGTATTTTCTGTAAGTACAAGTATATTAACGTTAAGACATCTGTCATCAATGTTCTTAGATTATTTTTATCATAAAGGCACTGCACAGTACACATACAGTGTTTCTAACAACAAAATCAATTACTTAATTGAAATATAATTTATAATAAAATAATCAAAATTTACTAGTTTTTGATTTTTACCTATGTATTCACCTAATTACCTACGAGTATAGGTATGTAATTACAACTTACTAGGTTATCCGGGACTGGGTTACAGTTTTGGTTTATAGGTACATCGATATATGATAGAAATATCGATTTATAAACGTTAATATTTAAAAACCGTACTTACTTATCTGGTATTTTATAAAATTTGGAGTAGGTAGGTTTAATCATGTGTCTCGAAAATTTTCGCATAAGTTTAAGTATGAACCAAATTTGACATGTTTATATAAGTAAAGCAGTTTTTGAGTTATAATAGGATTTTGATTCTAAAGCATCCAATTGTTTCGTGTAATATTAGGTACACGCGGTACTGTTCGCCAGTTCTATTAGCGTCGCCGCGTATTTATATTTATGTAAAACATTACAGATATTACCTTTTCATGAATTAAACTCAAAATTCAACTTACTTAATTACTTTGTTCCGTTCTAGTGAATCACAACTTGTACTAATTAACCATTCACAAATAATATTATTATCATAATCATAATAACACAGGTTGAGGATTTAACACATGGTTGAAATACATGTTTCTCTACAGGTAGACTTACGAACTTTGTTATTAGGTAGGTAATTAATATTCAGAACTATGGCATAATACTGAAGTTTGTAGTATTTACTTAATAAAACAAACTGAAAGCGAAAATCCTACTCGTGTTGCAATGCTTATTAAAAAATAACAATGTCATTACAGGATTAAAATTTATGTAAGTTGGTTTATCAGTTAAGCGGGGATTATAAGTCAAACCTTAGAAGGAGTAAGGAGTTACAAGTGAATTATTAATGGTGTAGTGACATTTAATCTAAACTGAAGATTATTAAATGTTCCTTATTACTTTTGTTTCTACGCAAACCACTTAAGTAAATTATTCAAAAATAATAATCAATAAGTCCCATCTAACGGTTTTCATATTGAAAACGTCTGTACAGTATACTTTTAGTATCTTTATCAAGTACACATTTCTAATATTACAAAGTTCATAGTAATATCAAATATGAAAAAAGCAACACCTAAGGAAAGGCTGATCAATAACATTTTGGATAAAGATTTCCAAGATATGTTATATCCGTTGAATTTGTCGATGTCGGCTGTTTTTAATGTTAATTGCAATATTCTGCATAATTTTGTGACGCCCAACTCTTGGAAGCAGAATTTGAAATGCTTCTTAGGCACTGTCCTACTTCTTATTATGAACTATTACCGATTTCTAATATCACCTGTTTTGAAAAACCATGGATCCGTGAGCTCCTTCCTGCTTTATGTCGTGTATTTCGATTTTTTATTATTCTCTTTGTGTTACATATCGTTTTTCGTTAATAATATTGTAAATAGTATGAATAGCGTTTCTTTTGTATTGTATGTACATGATGTTTATAAAAATCTTAAATTCAAGGAAAATGCTTTTAAAGTTACAAGAATTATTAATTGGGTGTGTGTTTTTGCTGCCGTTCTCTTCTTTGTTATCTTAATTTTACCTACCGACAGCGACTTTTATATAGCAATAACAAACGTGCTAATTCGGTATCCCGTAATATATTTAGACTTTCATATCATATACGCCATTCGTATGATGTGCTTAATAAGAACAGAGTTGGTTGCTTGGGTTGATGGTTTAAAAAAGAAATTGACCCAAGAGTCGGATACTTCAATGCAAGAAATGGAATTGTTTAAAGTCTACCATAATATAATAAAAGCTTTTAGTTTATATCAAAATATATTTCAGTGGCCGGTAAGTGTAAGATTTATTGACAATATTCTGTTGTAACATCTTCTTCTTGCGGTGCCATCTTCTAGCGAAGGTTGGCGACCATCATGGCAATTTAGAGAATTGACACAGCAGCCCTCAACAACGAACGCGTGCTTTTATTGTACCACTGGCGCAAATTTTTAAGCCAAGGTGTACGCATTTTATATTATGTCCAAGATACTCCAGTTTATTTCTGTTAATTGTACTAAGCACTTCTACTGGTGTTGCGAACTCCTTGCTGTGTGTGTATATAGTTTTATTGTTTTACTTTTATTGGCTATTGCCCTTTTTTTATAAATCGATTGTTTTTGTATTGTCACTTAGTTTAGTTTTTGATTTGATTGTGTTCTGATATTGTGTTGTACTGTTCGTTGTAAAGTTACCTAATTAAATTCCTCCTATATTCCATTATCCTATTGTTTGTATTACAGTCCATTCCTCACCAACAACTGGTTTACCATTCGTTGCGACACTACTTTATTGCGTACTTTGTCCCTCCAGGATATCCTTAACATTCTTTTGTATACCCACATTTCAAAAGCTTCAACCTTTTTGCACATGGCCTCAAGGTCCAAGCTTGAACGCCATACAGAAGAATGGAGAAAATGTATTGAAACATTTACTTCGATTTAATTAGCAACATAAGCATATTACCTTTGTTTAAGTCTTGCAGCTTCTGATACATTCTCCTTTCATTTGCCCTTTTCGTTTTTCAGATATTGTTTATCGTCTTTGAAACATTCTTGCATGGGCTGTTCTACTTACAAGTTAATTTACTAATAATAAATCAAAATCAAGAAAAAAAGGTTGATGTACGTGTTTTTTAAATATCAGTAGTTTTATTAATATTTCCATGGGATAGTTTTATCAAAATTTCTTTACAGTAAGTAGGTCCTTTAGCTTATAAAGCTTTTATTTTTTAAGTAAATATTTACCACCATAGTATGTACCTACCTCTTCTGGTGTGATGGGACAAAATAGTTCTAGGAACTATTACTACCTTCATCTTTGATTGAAAATTTCATCACGCTCTCGTTACCTTTAAAGTCTGAATAATACTCGATCCTAATTATTACTGACATTATGTTTCCAGTTTATGTTCATATGGGGAAGAATTGAACTAATTATTTGGTATTTAAAAAACTGGATGGAGATTATATATCTATGTAACGCCTGTGAAGAGTTCTATATGACAGTAGTCAAGGTCGATGTCGTTTGTAATGAAGCTCTCAAGAAATCGAATGTTTCAGGTAAGAATTAGGAGGATGACATGAAAATTTAAATTATTAAGATAAGATTATTGCGTTTATGAGATGGCATTAAAACTGTAGATATAACAAAGTCCTCAAATAAACAGTTGTCTTTAAAAAAATGTAGGTACTAATGAGTCTAGACAAGACTACCAATCGATAATGGCAGCCGGACAAATCCGGACGAATCTGAAGTTTGTATGAAATTAATATACCTACCTAATATTATGCGAACAAAAACTGATCACGTGATTTTCCGTTCGCGACATAATATAATTATATACCTACCTACAACTTTAGATTTGCTTCGTAGGATTGCTATTAACGATTTGTAATTGCCTAGGACTCTAGGTTAAAGTGGCGCTTACTTTCTATTCCGAGTGCGCCATTCAGAATTGAAGGCAAGCTTTTGAGTGCAGAAAGAAGGTGCTGGTGAGGAATGGACTGTAATTAAATGCAATAGATTTATGAACAATAGAGGAATTTAATAAGGTAACTTTACAAACGAACACAATATCACAACACAACTCAACCAAATCAAACTAACTAACTGACAATTCCAAAAACAATCGATTTATAAAAAAGGGCAATAGCCAATAAAAGTAAAACTATATATTACACACAGCAAGGAGTACGCAACAGAAGGCAAGGTGTCCGCTGAGCCAATATGAGACTCAAACGTAAACGGGTAGTTAATTTTTAAAATAAATTCACAAAGGATAATTTTGGATCTCGAACTTTTCGTAGTCTATTGTTTTCTTGTTACCTACATTACAGGTGAGTTAAAGCGATTTTGCAAGAACATACATCGCATCAACAACACTTCTTTTCGGAAGATGTCTGCATACGATGTGATCACCCTGGACAGAGGGTTCCCGCTGCGTCTGCTGCGCGGACTGGCGACGTACGTTATTGTATTGCTGCAGTTTGCTCTCATGTAAACCTCTTGCTTTCAAAACCTTGAAAAGGAAGGTGGCTCGTGAAATTGTAACAAATACTTAGGTAGATGGTAGCTTTGTCATCTTAGTGGCGATACGCGCATTATGTTTGATGTAGGAACCAAAACAATTTCAAATACATTTCCTGCGTTTAATTAATTATTAAGTAGGATGTGATTTTCAAGAACAAAATAAACTTATCAAGTTGTAATTGATTTTGATTTAAAAATGGCCTATGTGTGAGCAAATAACAGCAGTTATGTTGATTTCATAATCAACATACTTAACTGCTGTTATTTGCTCAATAATATCTCATCTAAATAGAAGAACACATGACATTCAATTTCCATATGACATTCCTACCCAAACCACTTCTATGATTTATCCAAATACATAATAAAAAAAAATGCATGGTTTTCAAAGGTACAATAGGCATAATTCTATTTCTTATAGAAAAGCACCCAAGGAAAGGCTGATTAATAACATTAAGGCAAAATATTTCCAAGAAATTGTAATTCTATTTATTTTTGTCCATATTACCTATTTTTATTTTTTTATACAATATTCAGCATAATTTTGACTAATTTAGTAGGCATGAGTGAGAAGTTACACGAATATTATTAATAGTGACATCTAATCTAGATTGAAAAACACTTTATTTTATTTTATTTTTCCATTACTTTTGTTTCTACGCAATCCACTTTGATAAATTAATCCAAAGAAATAATCAAGAAAATAAATAGTAGATTTTAATGCTGAAGATACCGGTACAGTCTACTTTCAATACTCATAGCGACCAGTTCTTATATCAAACATGACAAAAACAACACCTAAGGAGAAGTTGATCTATAACATTTTGGATAAAGATTTCCAAAAAATGTTATATCCGTTAAATTTGTCGATGTCTGCTGTTTTCAATTTTAAATACAATATTCTGCATAATTTCGTGACGCCCAACTCTCGAATACAGAATTTGCAATGCGCTTTAGGAACTGTCGTGATTCTCATTATGAATTACTTGCGATTAGTGACATCACCAGTTTTGAAAGAATCTACGAACACATTCGTAATTTATTCTATTTATTTCGATTTCGTTTTTTTCTCTATCTGTTACATATCATTTTACGTTAATAACATTGTAAATAGCATGAATAACGTTTCTTTTGTATTGAGTGTACATGACGTATATAAAAATCTTACATTCGAAGGAAATACATTAAGGCTTATGACGGTCATTAACTGGACTTGTGTTTCCGCTGCGGTCGTATTTGCTATCTATCTATTGTCTGCTCTTGACATAGGAAGCATCCTCAATTCATATCCCGTGTTATATTTGGATTTTCATATAATATACGCCATTCGTATGATGTGCTTACTGAGAACAGAGTTGACTGCTTGGATAGGCAATATGAAAATAATTATGTCACAAAAGATTGATACTTCGATACAAGAAATGAAAATGTTTCAAGCTTACCGAAATATAATAAAGGCTTATAGTTTATATCGAAATATATTTCAATGGCCGGTAAGTGTTAGATGTATTGACAATATTAATTGATTGAAACATAGGTAAACCTGTTTTACTTCGATTTAATCAGCAACATATTTATCTTTGTTTAGTCTTGCAGCTTCTGATAAATATTCCGTTTATTTGCCCTTTTCGTTTTTCAGATATTGTTTATCGTCTTTGAAACATTCTTGCATGGATTGAGCTACTTACAAGTTAATTTACTCATAGTAAAACAAGTTCACGACGGAAATGTTGATGTACGTGTTTTTTAAAATAAAATTAGTTTTGTTATTATTTCCATGGGTTACTTTTGTCAAAACTTCTTTACAATAAGTAGGAACTTACTTTAACTTATAAAGCTTTTATTTTGTAGGTAAATAAAATTCAGATACATTATAGATTTGTCCCACCACCATAGTAAGTGGAAGAGGTCTTCCAGGGTGATGGGAAAAAATATTTCTAAGAACTATTACTACCTTCATCTTTGATTGTAAATTTTATCACGCTCTCGTTACCTTTAAAGTCTGGATAATACTCGATCCTAATTATTACTGACATTATGTTTCCAGTTTATGTTCATATCGGAAAAAATTAAATTATTCAGTTGGTATTTAAAAAATTGGATAGAAATTATATATCTATGCAACGTCTGTGAAGAGTTCTATATGACAGTAGTCGAAGTCGATGTCATTTGTAATGAAGCTCTCAAAAAATCAAAAGTTTCAGGTAAGAATATATAAGAAGAATGGCATCAAAATTTAAATTATTAACATAAGATTATTGCGTTTATACCATGGCATTAAAACTGTAGACATAACAAAATCCTCAGCTAAACATTAAAAAAATGTAGGTATTAACTACTATACTGCCAATCGATAATGGCAGCCGGACAAAATCCGAAGTTGAATGAAATTCAAAGACCTACCCAATATTATGCGAACAAAAACTGATCACGTGATGTTCCGTTCGCGACATAATATAATTAGGTATATACCTACAACTTTAGATTTGCTTCGTAGGATTGCTATAATTAACGATTTGTACTTGCCTAGGACTCTAGGTTAAAGTTGCGCGTTTGCGTTACTGTTAGTGTAGAAAGAAGTAAGAAGTGGTGTTCGCTGGGCCAATATGCGATTCAAATGTGAACGAGTAGTTAATTTGTAAAATAAATTCTCAAAAGATCATTTTGGATCTCGAACTTTTCATGGTAGTCAATTGTTTTCTTGTTACATTACAGATAAGTTGAAGCGATTTTGCAAGAACATACGTCGCATGAACAACACTTCTTTCCGCAAGATGTCTGCATACGATGTGATCACCCTGGACAGAGGGTTCCCGCTGCGGCTGCTGCGCGGACTGGCGACGTACGTTATTGTATTGCTGCAGTTTGCTCTCATGTAATCCTCTTGCTTTCATAACTTTGCGAAGGCAGATCTTGTGAAATTATAACTAATGGTACTCTATATTCATGAATAATTTCAAGGTAACATCTCAGTTTAATCAAGTAAAAACTAGGTTATTATTGATTGTAAACAGTTCATTTACTTATGAACTGAGTTCTACCATCATATTAAAACTAGTAGTTACATAAATAATCGTAGATGGTTTATGTATTAATGAGTACTTTTAAGGTGACAACTGTGTTCTATTTTAAGTATAAAGATTAAATCAGCCAGTATTACATACCTAACAGTTTTCAAGTGGCGGTACGTCGCGTGTACGAATATATTATATGAATTACTAGCGGTTCTCCTCGGCTTCGCACAGATCCCTAATTTTTTTCAAAATATTGTATAGCCTATGTTACTCAGGGTGAACGTAGCTTCCCAACAGTGAATGAATTTTTCCAGCCAATTTGGAGCCTATTCAATCCAAACAAACCTTTACTCTTTATTATATTAGTAGGTACCTATAGATTTTATACTTTTTACAAGTTCTAAAGCTGTAGGTTCTGATTTCATTCTTCCGAAAAGATGCCATTTTAGTAGAAAACATCTAACCATAAAACATAGGTAGGGCTTTCCCATAAATATTTTAGTACATACTTAATAATACTTATTTAATGAGGACTAGCTAAGTTAAATCTTAGGCTTTATTATATTACTCTAAGTTTAAACTTCCATTTAGATCTTACTTATTTTATCGTTCATGAAGTCAACAACTAAGATATAATAATACATACTACATTATATTAAACTTGGCTCTTATTTCACATTTATAAATACACTTACCTATATTCGCGTAGACTTTAAAATGTAGGTAGGTATATTAAGTAAGTACCTATGTCATCAATTTTGTTGTCATTATACAAGTGCTTTGCAAGTGTTTCTAATATAATGAATTAATAAATTATAATAAAATGATAAAAAAATTATGTTTTTTTTCCTTTGTATTTACAGAACTACCTTTTTTTTATCGCTAAAAATGCATTGTAAATGGATTCCAAATTTGAACTTCGGGTTAGAGTCGGTAATTGGTCAACACGTGATAAAAATACGATTTTAGTATAATAATTTCTGATGCCTTCGCGGTTATTATACATTGGAATGAAACAACTCAAAATCCATTTAAGTTGTTTCATTTCAATGATTTTAGTATGCTTATGAAATTTCCAGCACACATGTATTTCGCAGTTATTGCAGTTTTTAAGTTAGAAGGGAGTCAATGTCTGTTAGGTTGAACTTGGCTTGACACGCTTCGGCGTATCTATATTTAAAACATTATAAACATTCTTCCATGGAAAACATATCTAACAAAGCACCTATAATACCTATATTAAATAAAATCAATATCATAATCAAAACACCGTACCATATAAAACATACGTACATACTAAGTAAGAAGGTACTTACCAACGTTTTTTTCTACGGGTAGACTTAAAACCTTTTAAAATAATTTTATTAGTTTAAGTAACTGATGCATTAAATATGTAGCTAAAGCTTTAAGTAGCATTTAATCAAGCAAACCGAACGCGAAAATTTTACTAGTGCTGCAATACTTATCATTACAGAACAGTTGCATTACGGGGCTTAAGCTATCTCCGTAAAAACAAATCATGTGTTTGTATTTCGTAAGTCAGCCTATCGGTCAGAGTTAATAGGTACAGTAAACACGTGTGAGAAGTTACATGTCAATTATTAATCGTGACATCCAATCTAGATTGAAGAACGCTTGTATATTAAAATTTCCTTATTACTTTTGTTTCTAAGCAATCCAGTTTGATTAATTATTTATAAGAAATAATCAAAACACCCTATCGAATGATTTTAATATTATAGGCACCGGTACAGTATACTTTTAGTAATCCTACCAAGAACACATTTGAATACTACAAAGTTATAATATTATATCAAACATGAGAAAAACAACACCTAAGGAAAGGCTGATCAATAACATTTTAGAAAAAGATTTCCAAGATATGTTATATCCGTTGAATTTGTCGATGTCGGCTGTTTTTAATGTTAATTACAATATTCTGCATAATTTTGTGACGCCCAACTCTTGGAAGCAGAATTTGATATGCTTCTTAGGCACTGTCCTACTTCTTATTATGAACTATTTCCGATTTCAAACATCACCTGTTTTGAAAAACTATGGATCCGTGAGCTCCTTCCTACTCTATGTTGTGTACTTTGACTTTTTTTTATTCTCTTTGTGTTACATATCGTTCTTCGTTAATAATATTGCAAATAGTATGAATAGCGTTTCATTTGTATTGTGTGTACATGATGCTTATAAAAATCTAACATTCAAAGAAAATATTTTGAAGGTTTCTAGAATTATTAATTGGACTTGTATTTTTGCTGCCGTTCTTTTGTATGTCATCCTAGTGTTGTTGCCTTTTCATAGCAACTTTGAAATGGAAATAGCAAACATTTTCAATTGGTCTCCAGCATTATATTTAGACCTTCATATAATATACGCAATTCGTATGATGTGCTTACTGAGAACACAGATGACTGGTTGGGTTGATGGTTTCAAGAATATTATGTTGCATACGACCACTTCAATGCAAGATACTTCTATGCAAGAAGTGAAAATGTTCAAAACCTACAAAAATATAATAAAAGCTTATAATTTATACAGAAATATATTTCAATGGCCGGTAAGTGTTAGATTTATTAGCAATCTTCTGAAACCTAAACTTACTTCGATTTAAATAGCAACATTATCTGTGTTTAATCCTTGCAGCTTCTGATACATTTTCCGTTCCTTTGACTATATCATATTTCAGATATTGTTTATCGTCTTTGAAATATTCTTGCATGGGCTGTGCTACTTACAAGTTAATATACTCATATTGCAACAAACTCAAGATGTGAATGTTGATGTAAGTATGTGTTTTTTATCAATATAGTTTTCATATGTAGGTACCGTAGAATGGGGGAATTACTTTTATGAAAACATATTTTTAATTATATTATTCTTAGCAGAATTTATTGTCACTACCACCATATGTATGACTAGCTTCTGCCCGCGACTTCGTCCGCGTGGAACTCCTCCTTTTGCCTTTTTTGCAGTCGGTTAAAAAGTAGCCTATGTCCTTTCTCAGGCTCCAGACTTTCTTTGTACCAAATTTCATTTAAATCGGTCCAGTAGTTTTAGCGTGAAAGCGTAACAGACAGACAGAGTTACTTTCGCATTTATAATATTAGTAGGGAAATAGGGATAGGGAAGTAGGGATTTAAGCGTGAGCGCGCTGAAAAAGAAAAATCTTCAATTAGTCGTTTCAGATATTTTCTTACTACAGGAACTTAAGTTTAGGTACATTTTAAATATTAATAAGTAGATACCTATACCTAAATGAGGAGTGGTTCCTCCGATTACGTTTTCTTTGTATAAATATTAATAGTTAGGTAACTAATATTAAGTTTTTATTATTATTATACTTTTTAGAGGACTTTTAGGTTTTTATGTTGGGGGTTTGTTAAATTTTTAATTTATTTTTATATGCGTATCTCTCGTACCTGCAAAGTCTGGATACTCATATCGGTCGTAGTTCTTACTGACATTATGTTTCCAGTCTGTATTCATATGGGGAAGAATAAAATTAATAAGTTGGTATTCAAAAAACTGGATGCAGATTATATATCTATGTAACGTATGTGAAGAGTTCTATATGACAGTAGTCGAAGTCGATGTCATTTGCAATGAAGCACTCGAGAAATCAAAAGTTTCAGGTAAGAAAAACAGAAAGGCAAGAAACGATAATATAATGTAGGTAAGGGGAATAAGGTAGTAGAATTGTACAGATTTATAAGCCAATAATTTCTGATGCCTTCGCGGTTATTACATATTATTGGAATGAAACAACTACGAACGGATTTAACTTGGGTATTTTTATTTATTTTATTATAATGGTCTCCTCTTATTAATATGAGGTACAAACGTAAATATGAGTTGATTTTAAAATAAATCACACAAAAGACAATTTTGAGAGCAGTTTTCTATAGTAGGTGGTCAATTGTTTTCATGTTACATTACAGGTGAGTTGAAGCGATTTTGCAAGAACATACGTCGCATCAACAACACTTCTTTTCGGAAGATGTCTGCATACGATGTGATCACCCTGGACAGAGGGTTCCCGCTGCGGCTGCTGCGCGGACTGGCGACGTATATCATTGTATTGCTGCAGTTTGCTCTCATGTAATCCTCTTGCTTTCATAAGTTTGCAAAAGTCTCGTAAAATCATAACAATCACCTATTGTTATTATAATAATTACTGCTGTTTAATCTTTAAATGACGGTACGATCATAGGGGTAGGTACATTGCGTTTGTTGATATATTATATGAAATAAAAATCTGATATATTAATGTGTTTTTATTTTATACACAAATAAAAATTTCTTCTAATAATAAAAGTAAGTACCTACTTAGTTTGCAATTATTTTTGCTCAAAACAAGACGAGATGATTTAAGTTAACATTTTGATTAATCGATGAGAATGCTAAATTAGGTACGACAAATTTACCCTCTTACCTAAAAATTACCTACAAATATTATAAAGGTAAGTTGTAGTGTAATATTATGTTTGTTACTCTTATATGCAAAAACTACTGATTTTGATGAAACTTTACAATAATATAGCTTATAAGTTTTTTTCATCAACTTAATTCCACTAACTTCAATGAATGCTAAAAGCTTTTTCTTGTTAGTTTTGTTAAAAGAAAAATATATTTAAGTACAGTAATTTAGATATGACTATGATGAAGTACTGTACTACTACTATACTGTACTACTACTATCTCGTCATATTATCATTTCTCATCAATATTATTAAAAATTGTGTTTTACGTATATGAACGATTTCACAGAACGTTATTTACTTAAGTAGCCTCTTTATCTTGTGTAATAAACTAAGACAGTAATCAAAATTCGTTATTTATAAGTTAATTAACATTAACACTGGTTTCGATAATATTTTCTATTGTGTAATGAACTGTTAAGTCAAACGGACGCAATATTTATCCTATAATGTATAAAGTAACACCAAACGAAAAAATCATTAACAATATTTTGAATAAGGATTTTCAGAAAATGATTTATCCATTGGACTTGACAATGTCGGCGGTTTTCACTTTTAGATACAGCATCTATCATAATTTCGTTACACCTAATAATCGCATTCAAAATCTAAAATGCCTTATAGGAACAATTGTTCTCGTTGGCGTGATTTACTTACGTTTACAATTGTCAAAAAGTGATTTGGAAGCCTTACCAGACAAAGATTCTTTTCTAATCAACGTCATGTATTTAGACTTCGCCTGGTTTCTTTTCAACTACGTATCGTTTTTTGTAATTAATATTTTGAATAACATGAACAACGTCTCTTTCATTTTAAATTTACATAATGTGTACAAAACTATACGTTTCAAAAGAAACGCCTTGAAGAATTCGAGAATTGTTAATTGGGCGTGTTTAGTGGCTGTTGTTGTTTTCTTTATTTTATTACAAAGTAAATCTGATTACTTGACTCTTGAACAAATTTTGAATGTTGTTCCGATGACTTATCTTGATATCTACATGGTGTACACGATACGCATGATGTGCTTAATAAAAGAACAACTAGCGACTTGGATTGATAACTTGAAGTATAAAATGTTAGATGCCGAAACCGACTTGAACCACGAAATTAAGTTGTTTGAAGCATATTGTAATATACAGAAAACTTATGGTTTGTTCAAAACCATATTCCAGTGGCCGGTAAGTACTTAACTAAAATAACAAAAATATAAAAGGGAAACTTAATTGCCAATTTTTTTATCTCAATTAACGATACCTGCTTTTCGGTTTTTTATTTATATGTCACCAAACTAATATGTATTTATGATTGTATTATCTTCTGCCTTCGACTTTGTTTCACCACACGTGTTACCCTCTTAGAGAGTCAATTTCTAAAACATCTTTCTTAGTGCTCCCCTACATTATGTAAGGAACACCTGTGCAAAATTTCAAGTCAAGGCAAGGCAGGCAACTTTTCCTTTTATATAGGTAAGTATATAAATTAATAAATAGGTAGGTACTTATTAATGAACAAGTAAGCTAATAAAACGGATTATAGGTAAAATAAATATCTTCATCATAGATGAATGGCTTCTGTCCGCGACTTCGTCCGCGCGGAACTCCTCCTTTTTTGCAGTCGGTCAAAAAGTAGCCTATGTCCTTTCTCAGGCTCCAGACTTTCTTTGAATCAAATTTCATTTAAATCGGCCCAGTAGTTTTAGCGTGAAAGCGTAACAGACAGACAGACATAGTTACTTTCGCATCTATACTAATATTATAAAGCTGAAGAGTTTGTTTGTTTGTTTGTTTGTTTGAACGCGCTAATCTCAGGAACTACTGGTTCGAATTCTAAAAATCTTTTTTTGTTGGATAGACCATTTATCGAGGAAGGCTTTAGGCTATATAACATCACGCTGCCACCAATAGGAGCGAAGAAACAGTGGAAAATGTGTAAAAAACGGGGAAAATAACTATTCCACGCGGACGAAGTCGCTGGCAGAAGCTAGTTTATAATATTAGTAGGGATGATGACGTGTTTAATATTTTTCATCTCTTCATTTCAGATATTATTTTTTATCACGGATACTTTCATTCATCAGCTGTTATATTTGCAAGTTAATTTGGTTTTTATGAGTAAAACGACTGTCACATATACGACCGTAAGTAATTTCAACTTATTTTTTAATATTAAATTCGTTTTATTGAGTTATATCTCGGTATTTAGTCTTAATCCTTAAGACCAACCCTTTGACTGTAACTCCGTAGACCATTCTTTATTAAAAAATACAAAAAATATTTATTTAAAACTAGCGGCCCCGGCAGACGTCGTCCTGCCCGTCCGATTGTTTCGTCAAAGATCTGTCATAGTCTTCTGTCACTTCTTCATAATGCTTCATATTTTCCCCGTTTTTTACACATTTTCCACTGTTTCTTCGCTCCTATTGGTCGCAGCGTGATGTTATATAGCCTAAAGCCTTCCTCGATAAATGGTCTATCCAACAAAAAAAGATTTTTAGAATTCGAACCAGTAGTTCCTGAGATTAGCGCGTTCAAACAAACAAACTCTTCAGCTTTATAATATTAAAAGTATAGATTAACTAGATTCTACCCGCACCTTCGTCTGTGCAGAATGAGCACTTTACATTATATCGTTATAAAAGATAGCCTATAAATGTGTTCTGATGTATTTAAAGCTGTATTATTATAAACTTTCATCAAAATCCATTTAATAGTTCTTGCATGAAAGATTAACAAACATAATGTAGTTTATAACATTAGTAACTAAGGATTATATTAAATACTAGCGGTCCGCCCCAGCTTCGCACGGATCCCTATATTTTTTAAAATATTGCAGCTTCCCAACAGTGAAAGAATTTTTCAAATCTTCAGTCGTTTTGGAGCCTATTTAATCCAAACAAACAAACCTTCCCTCTGTAGTATATTATTAGTAATAGGTAATGAAACAAACAATTCTTACGCTTCTTTTTTTCAGATTTCTTCTCATTTATGGGTTATGAGACCGATAATTGCTTGGGCAGTAAAAAACTGGTTGATGATCGTAATATTGTGCAACGTGTGTGAAGAGTTCTACGCGTTAGTAATCGAAGCTGAAGTGATCTGTGATAGGATTCTAATGACGTCAGAAATAACAGGTTTGAAATATAACTAACAGATTGAAATAACGACGTTCGTATTCAATTTAATAACACAAAAGCTCTACAAAAGAAAACTGTCTATTAATAAGTACATCTTGGGGCCTAGACAAGGTGCCAACGTTCAGCGTTAACGTTGTTCAAAAACGTTCGCGGATGTCAAATCCCATACATTTTGGTCGTTTCGTTTAACGTTAGCGTTGAATGTTGGCACCTTATCTAGGCCCCCTTATTCCAAATTACGTTTTGTTTTTGTTACAGATAACTTAAAACAATTTTGCAAAAACGTGCATCGCATCAACAGCACTTCTTTTCACAAGATATCAGCCTGTAAAGTGGTTACCATAGACAGAGGGTTTCCGTTGCGTTTTCTACGCGAACTGGGAACATACACAGTTGTTTTGTTACAGTTTGCCGTGCTGTAATGTCTATTAAACTGCTTCTTTATTATTATGATAACAGATTACCTATTTGTACCAAGAAAATGGTAGAAAATATCGAAACCCCTAGTGGGGTTGGAACCCACGCTTATGCCCGGCCCCGCCGGCGGGGTCGAAGACGTCCACATACACTCGGCGCGCGTCGGACTTATCCGCAGGGACCTTCTGTTCCCTTGCAAAAAAATAGTCGTGTCAACACACCTCCTGACGGCCCGAGCCGAGGTGCGACCCCCACCTTGGGGGGCCCTCGGGTCGGTCAGGGCTAAAAACCCTAAACCCAACCCAATAGGCTTAAGAGTCTCCTTTCAGGAGTCTCGCCACCCGTCCGGTTTTGCAGTGAAGGCCCATTAGCTGGCCAACTGCGCTTCAGTATTCAGTTCGAAAAAAAAAAAAAAAAAACGCGCGGCACCGTCCTGACACAGACCACTAATGAGTCGTCAATTAAATTTAGATTAATACATTGTAGTAAATATTTGTGCCTTTATTATTTCAATAAATTTGTATGTTATACAATGTTAGCATCTTATAAAATGGTTAATGGTTGGTGTGATGAACACTGGCTGTACCTGAGTCTTGGATGTCTTATATGTATTTATGTATGTTTATCCGTTGTCTAGTACCCATAGTACAAGCTTTGCTTAGTGCGGGACTAGATCAATTGGTGTGAATTGTCCAAAGATATTATAAATTATTATTATTATGTAACTCATTCATGATTTTATCACTAAAAAACTAACATGCACTATTTAAACTAGAAGTAATACCTAGTTGCCAACCCTGTAGTGGCTTTCAAGTAAGTAATCGCCGTACCCACGATTGTGACATCTATACTAATATTATAAAGCTGAAGAGTTTGTTTGTTTGAACGCGCTAATCTCAGGAGCTACTGGTTCGAATTCAAAAATTCTGTTTTTGTTGGATAGACCATTTATCGAGGAAGGCTTTAGGCTATATAACATCACGCTGCGACCAATAGGAGCGAAGAAACAGTGGAAAATGTGTAAAAAACGGGGAAAATATGAAGCCTTATGAAGAAGTGACAGAAGACTTTGACAGATCTTTGACGAAACAATCGGACGGGCAGGACGACGTCTGCCGGGGCCGCTAGTAATCTATATACATGAACTGTATAAGAGATAACCAATATTCAGTGCTTGTGTGCTGCCTAGGATATAGGTTACATTAATTTTATTAAGGCAGTAAAGTAGTTAAACATGTACCTAGTTAATGCTAATCGAATTAACAAAATTATTGTTTTATGTGACGTATTATGTAATAATTAGTTATTGTGTAATAATATGATATCTTATATTTATATAGCCTCAATTTAGTTTATGTTAGTAATAATAAATACTTACACAAGTTGTTGTTTTTTTTTTAAATATACCTAATGCTTACCTAAACTTTTATATTAAAGATGATTAAAATTGCTTAATATTATTAATGACCGGGAAAAAAATAGAAATAAATTAAATTACGGTAGTATCTATTTCTATTTCTTGGTGCTGTTGCGGTTATCACATACTATTGGAATAAATCAGTAAAGTAGGTATAACTAGTGCATATTAATTGGGATGAAACTACTATTAACGGATTAAACTGGCGTATTTTCATTTTATTTTATTTGACTCTAGCGTTAGACTATTGTCAGCTCCGTCGTGCTACGATTACGGAAACTGTAAAGAATCTGAAACGCAAGCATATTAAAATAAAAATACGTGAGTTAAATCCGTTATTAGTTATTTCATTCCAATGTGTAATAACCGCGAAAGCATCAGAAATTATTAGTGCATATTAAATTTTATGCTGACGCTTCGAAAACTTTACAGCTATATTTCATACTAGCTTCTGCCCGCGACTTCGTCCGCGTGGAACTCCTCCTTTTTTGCAGTCGGTTAAAAAGTCCAGACTATCTTAGTATCAAATTTCATTTAAATCGGTTCAGTAGTTTTAGCGTGAAAGCGTAACAGATAGACAGACAGACAGACAGAGTTACTTTCGCATTTATAATATTAGTAGGGATACCTACCTACGTCATTGGATTTAACCCACTTCTAGCTATTAATATTATCTGTTATTACTGAGTTTGTGCGCAATGTTGTTGTGGCGCATCGACCATTACTGATCTATTGTGTTTGGCCCTTTGTTGTCTACCTACTGTTTACTACTTACCTATGCCCGTTAAATTCAGAAATTTCCAGATTTTTGGACCATAAGTACTGGTATCTCTTTTGGGAGCCGCTCGTGGCAATCGAGACGGCTAACTACTAGAAATTTGATCATTTTGAAAATTGAATCTAGTTAAAAATATACAAATGATCGAAAATAACACTTACGATGGCGCCAGCTCACTAATATGTACCTACCTAATAATAAGGGAATTGTAAAAAAAATCGAAATAAGTTCATGACGTTAAAGTTGTTTCATTTCAACCATTATAATTTATCAGCTTTTAAGGAAGCATGACTAAGCGCTCAAAAAGTCATATCTAGAAATTCATGAAATATAAATGTCATTTACCAAATTACATTATTAAGTATGTTAACCTTTATAAGAGTGTTCAGGCGATCCGTAAAGTAGGTATTTAGATTAGGACTAAACACTGGACGGAGACGTTGTTTTAAGCTGTTTTTAAATACTGAGTTTTTTATATAATATAATAATGACATTAGTGTTACCAAAAGAAAAGATCCTGGACAACATTTTGAGCAAGGAGTTCCAGAAAATGCTATATCCCTTGGATTTAACAATGTCGGCTCTTTTCATTTTCAAATATAATATTCTTCACAATTTTGTAACCCCTAATAACCATACTCAGAATATAAAAGGTTTTTTAGGAACTATTTTTCTCATTTATGTTATCTATTTACGGATGCAAATGTCGACAATTATGAAAAATCTATCTAATTCTACAAATAGTTTCTCAATATTCACTGTATATTTTGACTTTTCTTTGTTTTCTTTTAATTACATATCGTTTTTCATTGTTAACGTTTCAAATAACATGAATAACGTATCTTTAATTTTAAATTTACAACATGTGTACAAAAACTTAAAGTACAAAAACAACACATTGAAAAATTCGCGGATCATTAACTGGCTTTCCATCATTGCTGTTGTGGTTTACTTTATATTTATGCAAACCAAATACAATTATTTGAATATAGCACAAATTCTCAATATTTTTCCACTCACCTACCTTGATTTGAACGTTGTGTATGCAATACGTATGTTGTGTTTAGTGAAACACCAATCAGTGACGTGGGTTGATAACTTAAAAGATTTGGTTGTACATAAGAAATATTTTTTAAACCAAGAAAAGAGAATGTTTGATTTATATTGTAATATACTGAAGTCTTTCAGTTTATTCCAGAGTATATGTCAGTGGCCGGTAAGTTGATTGCTTTTTCTTTTGAATATAAACAATATCCTCAGAGATTAATCGCAGAAGGACAGATGGACTTACTACAACTAAGTGTAACGGTGCCTTTGGAAAAATATATTTCGATTAATATCAAGTTTCTATTCCAGATATTATTTTTCATCCTAGAAACGTTCTGTCATCAACTGACATATTTGCAGAATAATATTATCACTATAAAAGAAATTGGGATCAGTAATATCAAAGTAAGTTGCATGCATTTATATGTTTTAGGGTTCCGTACCTTAAAAGGAAAACGGAACCCTAGGATCACTGTCCACTCAGGAACGCGTGAAGGTCATCAAATTTATATCTTTATTATTAATTTATATCCAATACTTATATCTATTGTCCCTTAAGCTTAAAAAATAATTAATCTTCAAAGCCAACCCAATGAAAAATACAGCCGTTTACCTATGTCTCAAATTGCCGCAAATATTCGGAACTCCCGTTAACTCAGAACCTTGAAATTTGGTATCAAAACATTTAGCCGGTTTTTCTAGTACCAGATCGTTATGTTCATTATCCAGTTCAGAGTTGCTTGTATTTTGATCCCTCCCTGTACCTACTTCGTTTTTGTTTTCAGGTAGAAAATTTATACGCCTTTATATTTTTGGGAGTCTGGACTGCTAAAAATTGGTTGTTAATCGTAATTCTTTGCAACGTGTGTGAAGAGTTCTACTCATCAATAACTAAGGCTGAGGTCATCTGTGATCAGATTCTCAATTTCCAAGGCATTCCAGGTTTAGCATAATATTAAGATTTTATAAGATTAATAATAATATAGGTACCTACTAGCCGGCCGACCTCGTCCTGCCCGTTCGATTGTTTCGTCGAAGATCTTTCAAAGTCTTCTATCACATACCGTCAATTACTTTTTGTATCAGATTGTAGAAACTAATTCTGATCAAATCTATATATTTTCCATTTTTAACTTTTTTCCTGAAAATACGGAACGCATAAAAAAAAACATCTAATTTAATGCAGTCGTTTAGAAGTTTACGCGTACATAACTACATTTCGGAGATTCGTATTTATATATAGTATTATAATAATATAAAAATAATCCTTACTAATATTATAAATGCGAAAGTAACTCTGTCTGTCTGTCTGTTACGCTTTCACGCTAAAACTACTGAACCGATTTAAATTAAATTTGGTACAAAGAAAGTCTGGAGCCTGAGAAAGGACATAGGCTACTTTTTAACCGACTGCAAAAAAGGAGGAGTTCCACGCGGACGAAGACGCGGGCAGAAGCTAGTAGATAATAATTCCCGATATTTTTGTTGTAAACATTATTCGTCTCCGTCACAATGACACCCCTAGTATAGGAAATGACGAGAAGCATGACATGTGGCATGATGAACAGTAGGACGCAGAGTATCGTAACACTAATGCTAACCCTCCTTTCTTCATTGGAATGAAACAACTATTAACGGATTTAACTCGCGTATTTTTATTTTATTTTATTAGCTGACGTTTCGGATTCTTTACAGTTTCCATAATCGTAGCAACGACTGAGCTGACAATAGTCTAACGCTAAAACGCTCCTTTCTTCGTTACTTTCCACACACACATACTTGCAGGACTATATGGCAGAGGTGTAATCCCTACTTAATATTATAAATGCGAAAGTAACTCTATCTGTCTGTCTGTCTGTCACGCTTTCACGCTAAAACTACTGAACCGATTTAAATGAAATTTGGTACAAAGATAGTCTGGAGCCTGAGAAAGGACATAGGCTACTTTTTAACCGACTGCAAAAAAGGAGGAGTTCCACGCGGACGAAGTCGCGGGCAGAAGCTAGTAATCTATATTTAATTTTGTTACAGCTAACATGAAACAGTTTTGCAAAAACATTCGTCGTGTGAACAAGATGTCTTTCCAAAAAATGACAGCGTGTAAACTCATTACATTAGACAGAGGATTTCCTTTGCGTCTGCTACGAGAACTGGCCACGTATATTATTGTTTTATTACAATTTGCTATTCTGTAATCTACACCACCTAATAGATCGTACTTAATACTTAATGTCGTCAGTGCATAGAGTTAATTATATTTTGTATACGTTTTAGTTATGTTCCTAATTTTAACATTTCATTTACTTTACACATTAATTGTTAATGATGTTTAAATACCAAGACAGAAATAGAAAAAGTAATCTCAGTAGGATTTAAATACGCGATTACTTTCCAAAGGGGGCGTGCGACGTTTGTCAAAATTTCGCTAGATGTGCTAATGTATCTACTATCTACAATGAATCTATTGGTGTGATAGCTGGAGCTCATTCTGTACTTGCGCATCTAGAGTATTTGTACATAATATGGCGGCCCTGTTTGCACCATGATCGTCAATGTTTAAGTCGTTGATACCACTGGTTGTGATAAAGCTTTGTTTTAAAATTTCGCTCAAGCTGGTGCTGAGAAATTTTCACTACTTAGTAAACAAAGCTACAACGAGCCTATGATGAATTGTCGAATCAACATCTTGTCATGTCAATGTCGTCTTATTCTCGCGGTGATCTGTCTGAAATCGGTAACGTTGTCAACAACGAGAAATCTTGTCATGACGATGTCGTCTCTTATTTCGTAATGTCGACAACGAAACAATTATTTACACGACAAATCTTTGTTGCTAATAGCTAAGATGTCATACATTGTTGGCTGTTGCTAATAGGTACCTAAAATTGGATTGGTGTTTAAATTTTTTTTAAATAAATTATTCTTAGAAAGAATAGGATTTTTTTGGGTGTGTCAATTGGTATTTGTTTTTATGTATTGTTATTTGTTTTATCTACAATAAATACACTGTAAAGTAATTGGATTTTCCTTGATATCCGATATTAAGTTGTCATTATTAAAGATTGATGGGTTATAAACGACCATATAAACGACGATGTTAAGTATGTATATTTTGTTCAAACAAAAAACACTTTCCAAAATTGCCTTGTTTATTTTACATTACTCAGTTCTATTAAGATATGGCACTTGAAAAAAAAAACATGAAAATATTTAACGTATATATTATAAAGAGAACTATGATTAGGTATATTCTTCAAGTTGCGTAAGTATCTATCTATTTCATAGAAATAGGTACTTTGCTCAAAACTACTGTCACCTTAAATATAACCTAAATAATTGTTATCTTTTGATAACAATTCGCATTTTCAAATATTCTTATTTATTAAGAAATGTTTTTACCTGGATTTATGTTATTGCTCTTTGAAATAACATCTTTAATGTAAATAGAAATTGAACAATAAACAAACTAATTCGCAGTGCAACCTACTAAAGTATATATAAACTATCCAACGCAACTCCTTTCTATCACAATTTATAATATGAAAACAGACAAATCTAAAATTAATAATTTCTGATGATTTCGCGCTTATTACATATTCGAATTAAACAACTATTAACGGATTTAACTTGCGTATTTTATTATGTTTTGAGATGACGGTACTCCTTCTTTTTAGCGTTAGACTATCGTTACCTCAGCTGGTTTAAAAAAAGGGGAATGAAAGTTATTAAAACGCCAGTAAATATTTTTTTTAAAAAACGCGAATTTAATCTGTTGTTTTTGTTTCATTCAAAAGTTTGCTACTAAAAGCTATGTCTGGCCATTTTCATCATTACTATTTAAAAAAGCAAACTGTAGTAAAACTACGGTGTATGTTCCAATGAGTGCACCCAGGCGCAGCGGAAACACAGCATCCAATGCAAACAAGCCGCATGCACTCAATTTTCTAAAACGGGTTGCAATTATACGTTGTAAGTTTTTTGCAAATCTTCTGACTTTCGCTGGAAGTATAAAAAAAAGTTTAGTCTCCAAATTCATAAGAAAATGTTTATAAAAATGCACTTTTTTACGTTATCACAAAATAGAAGATTTTTTAGGTCATTTTAGATATGTAGTTCAGCGTTGCTCAATTCTTTTAGGTATAATAAAATATATAAAATTCTCATGTCGCGGTGTTTGTGGTCAAAATCCTCCGAAACAGCTTGACAGAATTTTATGAAGTTTTGTATAAGTATTATTATATCGGATAGGTCTGGCATTCAAAAATATAGGTAGGTATATACAATCCTTAATTTCCTTCTACAATCAACCCATATAATTATTTAAACAAAAAATCTCAAGAAACGCGCTATATGAAGTTAGTTGGGTCAGCTTTTCCATAATATAGTTTTGAAAGGAAACGTTAACACGATAAGTAAGTTAACATTTTAAAGATAACATTTTTTTGTGACAAGTAGCCGCTTTAAACAAACAGAATCCGTATGATAGCGTATCAGTTATGAGACGACTCATAAATAAAGAGATCTTAATTGTCAATGACAATGTTGATTGAAATTAAGATTGTGATTTTAATTGAACAAATATTTCATTTGTTTGGTATATTTCGTTAATTATTAATCTATAATTCTCGATGTTATGCTGTACTGAGTAGATATAGTTTGTTATTTCAATGTTAATAATAATATCTCAGTTAAATAGTCAACTGAAGTTTTGTTTGATATAATTTATTTTATTGTTATTTCATAGATAACTACGTAAAAGCGTAAAAGTATACTACTCAAAAGTTAATTTGAAAAATTTGAATAGTTACGTCAATCTATGTTGAATTCATAAAAAAATGGTGAAAATAAATGTTTTTATAATACATACTTAAAGTTATTATTATTATTTTCCTCGTTTATTCAAATATTGTTATTTCTTGAAAAAAAAACAAACACAAAACATCAATCTCGCGGGATCCCGAAATTGCCGAGATCTCGCGAGATTGATTTTCATAAACTCGCGAGATCTCGCTTGAGCCCAATCTCGCGAGATTTGCATTCCCTAATTGTCATTGAGCTATGTTTGACAATCTTACCTGATTTGTGCAGTTTGATTTGAGCGGAAATAGTTAAAGCTCGGTTAATCTCTGAGTAAATTCTTTCGCAGGCTATGCATAGCGAAGACTGCAGAATCAGAGCCTTTCCTATATTCATGCTGCCACTAATTATATGGCTCACTTGCGCTTTATAATCGATGTCAGTTTTAATCTTAAAAAATAATGTAAAAGATAAAGGTGTTTGGAATCTTACATCACGTCTAAGTCTAACTTAATTTCTTAATTTACAAAAAACGTCTCATTTTTGCCAAAATAGTAATGGTGGATTTACCCGAGGCCCTGAGGTCGCAAGCACAACACCAATTGATGTCATCGTTTGAACAAAAATCGTAACGCCGTAAAATAATATCTGAAGCAAAGAAATTAAGATATTACAATGTCACAAACGAACTGTCACAAGACATAAATGTTAAAAAACTCTTACCCTGTATTTAAACACATTTTCCATCAACCTAGATCCATTTAATAGCAACACAAACACCCTGAACAGAACTTTAGTATCAGTAATTTGTTGAAAGGGTTTCTGGAACCTATTTTCAATTATATGGTTCCATCTTCTCATTTTACAGGCCAAGAAGTAACAAACAAAATTGGCGTAAATAATTTGTACATCCAACGCCATCGTTATAAAATATGTGACACCTCTAGTAAAATACCACTTTGGATCCAAAAATATCTTTGAAATTATCGCTCCAAGAAAAAGAATCAGAAGTGACGTCATGGAAACCCAAATTGATCTTATAAAATAAGTGTCATCCAGTTTTGTGTATAGAACTCTGTGAATATTTTGCAGATTTTTCAGCATTTTTACATTAGTTTCACTTCGTAATATATTTACAGAGCTCACAAAAAAGTAATTGAATACGTGATGGGAGTAAGTCATTATGAACAGGTATCGATACATAGAGGCATTGAAATAAATGCAGCTACTTATATAATAAAAGATTATTAAATTCATAACATTCGCCAAAATTCCATATAATATATCTTTCCTTTTAGTTGTAGTAACATAATTTTTAGTTATATTAAAGCTTCTCACGACAAAAATAGAGTCTACAATGAAAAATGGTTTTATGATACGCTTGAAATCTTTACTTATAAAGAATTTCTTATTTTTTGTTTCTACGAAATTTTTTACGTCTTTCATTTCTAACGTCGTGCCGGTAATTTAAACACTCTACAATTTATGTCTACTAATGTATTGCAAAATATCATTAACCTGATAACCTGTCTGGGAAACAAACTATTAGTAAATTGTGCGACAGTATGTTAATTAATTGAAAAGTCAATATTTAATGTTTACTACTAATTCGATCGATGTCGACAATGTTTTAATACCATTTGTATCTATAGAGTAGAAAGAATCGTCCTACTGGGGCTTCGTTTAATTATACTCTTGTCTTGGTATAAATATCATTAACGTCAATAATTATTCGGCATTACCTATATTAACATCACCGTGTATTCGAAATTTAATTATTTTATCGCTAGACTGCTTTAATTTATTACTCAATAAACACGTACCTAGTGTTTGCGTTAAATATTTTCCTTTGGATTATATGACATTCTCTGTTGCTTCGTATCTACTACAAATATTCAACGGTAATAATTAATTTGAAAGGGACAATATTGAGTCTAGAATCATTTATTTGAACTAAAATAAACCCGGATTTTTATGTAGCGTCGTATGTAGGTATATCAGCGAGGCTATGATGAATTGTCGAGTCGACATCTCGTCATCTCGATATCGTCTTATTTTCGCGATGATCTGTCAAAAATCAACGTTGTTGACAACGAGAAATCTTGTCATGTCGATGTCGTCTCTTATTTCTACATGTCGATAACAAAATAATATCGTAACGTCGAGTCTTTTGGTTGTCGACAACATGTTGTCGACAGTTCATAATAGGCTCGCAGTCTATTTCAATAAAATGGCCTTAATTTATAATTTTACTATAACAATACAAAAAGAAATTACAGTTATCTACGTGTTGTTTAGAAAAGCATCAGATTGTGTGCATTAGCAATAAATACAAAAGGTTCAGCATAAAGACGCGCCGCGACGCCGTTTGAGGTAGGTACCTATAATAATATTTTAGTGTACCTGCTTCAGTTCATACTAAAGTTTTTACTTTTTTCAGTTAAATGCCTACGCAGCTCTATAATTTTCTTTTTTATTTTTTTACTGTGGGTAACACTATATTTAAGAACATGCCAGTCTCGAAGATTCGCCCTAATATAAACTGAAGCTGTAATGTGGCATTTCTTACGTACCTATTTAAACATGTTATTAAGCCCATTCACGAATTTCTAATCATTAGAATAAGCCGTCTGACGATCATTTCGGCGCTAACTCAAGAACATTTTATTACAAAATCCATTTTATTCTGTAGGTAGATGAATTCATTCAAAAATATGAGTACCTACTTACCTACCTAAATTATTTCTCTTATTAATGGTATTAAATTTTATTAGGTATATCAATTATTCTGTCTGATAAATTTTATTGACGACTAATAAGAAAAACATATAATTAATATATATTTTGACATTATATGTATAACAAAATGTTATTGTCATAAAATTGTAATTTTGCTGTTAATTATTGTTTAGTCTTATTGTTCTTTGTTTTTGTTTTGACAATCTCGATATGAGTATATGTAATTTGACATAATAATTATATTGTATGAATTTTGAGAAATAAATAAATCTAATCTAATTTACCGTGTTGCTATACCGCAATATTTAAACAAGTGCTTGTAGTTCAAACAATTCCATCTTTCTGCAATACGACAAGTTAATACGAAAAGAACTTATAATTAGCTAGCTTCTGCCCGCGACTTCGTCCGCGTGGAACCCGTCCTTTTTTGCAGCCGGTTAAAAAGTAGCCTATGTCCTTTCTGAAGCTCCAGACATTCTTTGTACCAAATTTCATTTAAATCGGTCCAGTAGTTTTAGCGTGAAAGCGTAACAGACAGACAGACAGACAGACAGACAGAGTTACTTTCGCATTTATAATATTAGTAGGGATAGGTAAGTCATGTTTTGATGTAGGTACTTAAGTGAAATTTAGTCGTATAAATGTGTTAACAAATTTCACTTAAGTACCTACCTATTTGTAAATAGGTGGTACATTTCATCAGGTTACCTGATATTATGTACTTAAATAAAAGTTTATTATCTTTATCACGAGTTCATGTGATGATTCATAACATTATTTCCATTCAAATATAGTAAAATAACTTGCTAAGGAGTTCCAAGGATTACTTATTTACTTTATTTTTGTTTATTGAATATTTGAGTACCTATTATTTCGGTCAGTATCTCTAATTGGTTTAACTGCAAAATCGAAAATTGCTTAGTATTGGATATTTCAGCTTTCAACTATTCCTAAATTCTTCTTTCTATACCTAACTACTTAACACTACATAGTAGAAAACGAAATCGCTGTCGATATCTGTCCGTCTCTATGCTCAAATATTAAAAACTACACAAATGTGCCTTGATATTAACTGCTAACAACAGCTGACAGGTTTAATTAATCTAGCTTCTTAATTTAGGTATTTAATTTTTATTAGGACAGAGATTTTCTTGGCCCAGATATGGCCTATATGCCTACGTTACTTTCGCCAAGGTAAATATACAGTGTGTAAATATTATATTATAAAAGCGTATCTTAGATTTCGTAATACAATTAGGTATGACAATAAATATAAAACGTCATAGGTATTATAATGCCGGATGGTTTATCAATGCGTTTAAACAAAAAAGAAACCACACGGGTGCCAACAAACAAAAGAAGAGAAAACAAATAAAAAGATTTGCTTTTGATGCGTGCTAATACTTTGCAAATATTCAAATAACTTTAAGTAAATAAGTGTAGCAGATTTCGACGTTCTTATGGTTAAGAAAATAAAGTAGTTTTTTATATTTTTTGCGTTTTGCTCGCACATAGATAAGGTAACATATAAATATATTGAAGGAAGGCTAGAAACTTCGCAGATTCACCATGTGCGCCTTGAGGATCGGACGGGCAGAAGAGAAATAGATTATAGTACTCACTATAATTCTCGCCGCGGCTATTACGTACACAAATAAATTAAAAACAACTAACCAAAGTACTATATAATAGTAATATAAAAAAGCTCACTGAGCGAAGTATTATTTATTAATTAATAAAATAGACCGTTAAAAATGAAAAAGTATTACTTTTTATTCGGTGAAGGAAGTAGAGTCAATCAAATAATATGTGCTATATTAAGTAAGTATCTTTTTTTATATAATCTCTTTGAATTGGTCTTCGTTATAGGTGTTGTGCTTATTTTGTTTTTAGTTTTGTTAAACAGTAATAGAGTTATTTGTGTATAAGTGCTATTTATATTTCCCGAAATTTCTAAGTGTTGAAATAAAAGTGGTCCCCTCTACGCTAGAAGAATATTTATATTACCCAATGGATAACGTCGTATTAATAATTTCTGATGCCTTCGCGGTTATTACACATTGAAATGAAATAACTGTAACGGTTTACTTCTTTGCTTTTTTGCTCCATATTCGTAGCACGACTGAGCTGATATAGAAGTTTCAAATTTATAATAAAACTAGCTTCTGCCCGCGACTTCGTCCGCGTGGAACTCCTCCTTTTTTGCAGTCGGTTAAAAAGTAGCCTATGTCCTTTCTCAGGTTCCAGACTATCTTTGTACCAAATTTCATTTAAATCGGTTCAGTAGTTTTAGCGTGAAAGCGTAACAGACAGACAGAGTTACTTTCGCATTTATAATATTAGTAGGGATTAGTGTTTAATGCACAAATAAAGGATAAACTAAATATTTTGCAATTTCAGTTAAGTTTTCATGGCTACTAAACAATCTAATTCAATACAATATCTATTACTTACGATCTCTCACAACTTTTTACGATAGAAGAACTGAGTTGCGAGACTTGTTTTTATAGTTACGTTTTTAATATTATTAAAACTAATTATTAAAATGAAACATTTAACAACAGACTGTTGTGAAATAAATTTTCGGGGGCCACGGGAGTTCCCCCGCCCAAACGATAATCCCTACTAATATTATAAATGTGAAAGTAACTCTGTCTGTCTGTCTGTTACGCTTTCACGCTAAAACTACTGGACCAATTTAAATGAAATTTGGTACAAAGAAAGTCTGGAGCCTGAGACAGGACATAGGCTACTTTTTAACCGACTGCAAAAAAGGAGGAGTTCCACGCGGACGAAGTCGCGGGCAGAAGCTAGTATTTATATATTGTGACATACTGGTAGCGGTAATTATGTCCTTTTGTAAAATTTCTACTTACATTTATATTAATTTAGAGTATACGAAAACAATTGACTTCTGGGCGTAGGAACCTAGTACAAAGAATATATTTTTGACGTGCGTTTAAGGCTGGGTCGATCGCCGTCAGAAATAAATAGATAGATTATTTTTTCTACCACCATCTTATAATGAAAGTTCTCTTGTCCACTAACATAATATGCCGAAGTTTATGTAACATGGCTGGTATAGAAAACAACTAGCAAATCTTTAGGAAATACAACTTTTCTCATAAAACTTTTCCATTGGCGAAAAACTGTATGAAATGAGACAATATTATGCTTAAAAACAATGGTCAGAAAGTAACCTATCAAATACACTCTTATGTTCTGTTATTTATTTTTCAATCATAAAGCGAGTCAATTGGTGGTGACAAGGCCAATTCTTGATAAATAGTTACTGCGTATTTGATATTAAGTTTTGTACACGCGGACAAAACATAGTATATTGATTTGCGTGAACACTTTTATTAAGAACTAGCTTCTGCCCGCGACTTCGTCTACGTGGAACTCCTCCTTTTTACAGTCGGTTAAAAAGTAGCCTATGTCCTTTCTCAGGCTCCAGACTTTCTTTGTACCAAATTTCATTTAAATCGGTCCAGTAGTTTTAGCGTGAAAGCGTAACAGACAGAGAGACAGAGTTACTTTCGCATTTATAATATTAGTAGGGATAGCTTCTGCCTGCGACTTCGGAGAAAAGAAAAGGAACAAACATACATCCATTCATACATTCTTACAAAGTTAATTCGCTTTGATAATACTAATGTTTTATATGATGTAGTAGGTAATAAATTCGCTTTGATAATACTAATGTTTTATATGATGTAATAGGTAATTAATGATGGTCTAGGGTTGCTAGAAAAGAAAAAGAAAAAAAATGTTTAACAGGAAATGAGACAGATTATTATTTTTTCTAATTCGGTTTTTACTAAATTTAGGCCATCCGAAAAAAATGTACTTACTTAAGCTTAATTTTCATTACCGTACGGTAACGTTGTACTAATTAGGAACCTTAATGTGATTATTTCAGTAAATCTACCAGTATTTGCATATGGAGCCAGTATAGGATGGATGTCGCCTATGACGCTGCTACTGCAGTCAGAAAACTCTCCTAGAGGTGAACCACTCACTGACAATGAGGTTTGTATTTAATTTCTGATGCCTTCGCGGTATTTACTCGTTGGAATGAAACAACTATAAACGGCAGCTGCCCACTAGTACTAACCTGTAGGTTTTGATACCCTTGCGAGTGTCAAAAATTACCTTAGATATATTTCTAGTTTGTTCTCGCCTGCCTCTCTCTAGAAAATCCAAGCTACGCCCGTGGATTAAACTAACGTATTTTAATTCATTGGCTGAAGTTTCGAAAAGTTTACAGTTTCCCATTTTCGTAGCACGACTGAGCTGACGATAGTCTAACGCTAAAGTGCTTCGAATATGGGAACTGTAAAGTTTACGAAACGGAATTGAAATAAAATATGCGAGTTAAACCCGTTTATAGTTGTTTCTTTCCATTGAGGTTTGTATTTGTTAGAAAGCTTAACATGTCTTATAATAATTATAACTACTACCTACTGGAAGTGTTGGTATGTAAAACAAACAAAATCTCATTATAAAATAAAGTACTTAGTCAATTAACGCTACTACCTAAATATGACTATTTATTCTGAAAGAAATATCAGTAGTTAAATAAACATTGATGTACCTATATTATGCCCTTTCATTAGTAAGAAAGAATGCGACGGCATTGTATGGCTGCAATACGGGAGCGTCCGAAAAGTCAAAGTGTATTGTAATGACTACCAATTAATTCTGATTACGTAAATCAACTGTCTGATGTGAGTCTTCTGAAATGAAATCACAAGGGGCCATAACTGGAAACTTTAGGTTTTTAAGTTAACTCCCTTTAGATGTAGGTGTGCGACATGGAAACTTTAATATCTTGGGGTCTAGACAAGGTGCCAAAATGTATGGGATTTGACATCGACGAACGTTTGTGACGTACGTGACAGTCGTTCGCGGATGTCAAATCCCATACATTTTGGTGCTAACGTTTAACGTTAACATTGAACGTTGGCACCTAGTCTAGGCCCCAAGGTATTGGTCACCAATTCTGTTAGCTTGAAATTGGCTTGACACAATAACATGTGTATATCATTTTTGCATATAAATAAAAATTAAAGTGACGCGATGACGTAGGGATAACTGTAACGTGTTCATAAACGATTGGTACAAGTTCGTTGTTGACTTGAGTTCGAATTGAGAACGAATGGGAAGGGCATTGACGAGCCGTGGACTTAAGCAATTAAAAAAATCTTTCAGGTATCATGGATGGGTGCATCATCCTATCTGGTTTGTGTGGCGGCAGACTTCTTCATGGCATATATGGGAGACAGAATTGGCCGCAAGCTGACTTTGCTCTTTATGTCATCCATGGCAGTCGTAAGTACCTAAGTGTAATTAGGTAATTAAACTGATTAATTTAATAACACAAATAAGATTATTTGAAGTAACCATGAACAATCTTTCAAGGATTAGACATTGTTTAATATTTAGTTGACCAATATTATCCCATTATTTATCATACTTTTCAAATTATGATGGTCTTTGCTACTAGGTAGACGTATGTCATATTTTTTTTTTCAGTGTTGCTGGGTAGTAAAACTATCATCCCTAGATACATGGGCGTTCGTACTGGCACGAGCTGTGGTGGGCATCACCATGGCTGGTTCCTACGTGACCTGTCCTTTATACACTAAAGAAATTAGTGAGGACTCCATGAGAGGAATCTTAGGAACTATGGTAAGGTTTTGACAGTTCGTGTTTACATTTTAAACAACTTCATTGGTACCTTATTACTAAGTACCTATTTATAATGATACTTATACCAAGACAAGAGTAGGAAAAGTTTACCCCAGTGAGACTTGAACCCACACTTTTGATTATACGCGTGGCACTGTGCTGTATTCCAGTTACACGATAGGTGTCTCTGATTTTATCGTCAAAATTTGCTACCATTATGTTCCGTCTTGGTACTTTCTTGTTTACAAGAGAAATAGCCGCTTCAGCGCTCTCGGTGTAGCGCTTTTAAACTCACTTGATTGGGTAACTTTACAGTTATCACTAATCGTCGAAAGATGTCGCTTTCCAATGTATCAATCGAACTTCGATCGATATTAATAAAAGGTACCTATTAAACTATAGATATCGAACGAATTTCGAATGTGGTAGTAAATATTTATCGAGTATTTTTTTTAACATGTTAGTTTAGCTGCTTTGCTATCTTCTTAGTAGGAAACAAAGGAACTACGAGTTCCAATAAGGTGTTTTATAGCTATGTTTATGCATTGAAATATACTCACTAGGACTTTAAAAATCTTTCTTTTCACAGGTTATCCTGTCGCATACAACAGGAAACCTGTTTATGTACATATTAGGAGATATGCTGAGTTACAATACTATCCTGTGGGTCTGCCTGTCCATCCCTACTATTCATCTGGTTTTGTTTATGATGATGCCGGAGTCACCTTCGTACTTGGTGAAGACTGGCAAGATGGAGGTAAATATTAATCAATATAAATAAGTATGAAAAGTAAATGACCTATTTAAATACGCATCGAAAACTATCTTAAATTATTATAATATTATATTCTACGTTAAGAGAGTAATTAAGAATTTTTAAATAAAACTTTGGAGGCTAGACAATATCGTTTTGCGTTAGCAATAAACGAAACGAATGAAAATATATTTAGTTATCATTTGCATATGTCAATTTCATACATACTTAGTTTAACTTGCGTTTGCTATTATCTAATGTCAAGTGTCTAGGGAGGTTCTAGTACAAAAGTATAAATTTAATTGGTTTTAAAGTCACATTGTTCTCTTTGTAGGAAGCTACAAGAGTGCTCGCGTGGCTTCGCTGCCGAAGTGAGGACGATAGTAAAGTGCAACAAGAATTACACTTGATCAAGAAGGAGCAAGAAAATGATGAGGGAAGCAGTGATTTCATTCTCAAGGCCATCTGTAAGTTTCTTAACAGCTGTGTTATTAAATATTTTTAGCAGTGGCTGCCTTGTCTCATCATTTACATGCGATCGACACAGTCACGTCCACCAGATAGACAAAAGATTGAGGAGCGATTAGTGTTGTCTCGATATCCTTACTAATATTATAAATGCGAAAGTAACTCTGTCTGTCTGTCTGTCTGTTACGCTTTCACGCTAAAACTACTGGACCGATTTAAATGAAATTTGGTACAAAGAAAGTCTGGAGCCTGAGAAAGGACATAGGCTACTTTTTAACCGACTGCAAAAAAGGAGGAGTTCCACGCGGACGAAGTCGCGGGCAGAAGCTAGTAGTATATAAGTGTTATGTTTTGTGTAATTAATATATTAGCAGTGAAATTAGTACAGTGCTCGTGGTGTATTGTGTAGTGATCGTGGTCTATTGTCTATCTGTCGGACGTCACTGTGGCGATCGCATCGGAATGATCAGACAAAACCGGCACGTAAATCAATGACTGAACGCTATATTATGTACATTTTGAAACGTTTAGATCCTCAACTATCTCTATATTTATTTCCTTATTCTTGTAGTTTCTGACAAGATCCTCTTCAGAGCCTTCCGCATCGCAATGGTGGTGTCCCTTGCAAGAGAGGTCTGCGGTTCCGTGCCGGTTCTCAACTTTGCTGGAGATATCTTTTCTATGGCCTCCCAGGGTTCTGGTTTAGTCCTGACTCCAAATCAACAAGCTATGCTTCTTGGTGTCGTCCAAGTGGCAGGTTCAGCTTTAGCATCTAGCTTGGTTGAGACGACCGGAAGGAAGGTGAGTAGTTTGTTTGTTATGATGCCCTAGTGATGTGACTTGAGATTCATTAGGAAAATATTGTACCTAGCAATAACCTATAATTATACGCTTTTTCAATTGAAATTTGGTAAAGAACTATTTTTTGAATCTCTACTTTTTAATAAAATCTAGAACATTTTTTGGTGATGAAACAACTATAACGTATTTAGTTCTCTCTTTAGCGATACCTAGACTAAATATAGTCCTGCGAATATGGGAACTGCGAAGTTTTCCAAACGTCAGCAAATAGTATAAAATCCGTTGCAGTTATATAAAGGCAGAAATTAATAGAAGACAATAATAGAAATTGATTGAAACTTATTGACCAATTCTTCCAAGATAAATTATTTGAATGGACTTAATAGAATCTTTACGCATTTGATTTCAGAAACTTCTATTCGTGACTTCATTGGTGTCTGGAATCAGCATGTGCGGTTTAGCTTCATGGTTCCTGGCCAGAGCACTTAACATCTATGCCCCGGATTGGCTTCCTATTGCCACTCTCTGTTTGTGCATATTCTGCGACGCCTCAGGACTGCAGCCTGTGTCGGTTGTGCTGATTGGTGAAATGTTCTCCTTTAAGGTATTTGTTGAAAATTTGTTTATGTTTGTATTTGTTGTTGGATGCAAATGTTTTAAATTCTTTTTTTGTACTGGTCGTATGGTTTGCCCAATATTTAAATTTTATATTGAATCTGAAAAACTCTTTATTAATACTAACAGTCATTTTGGGTATTGCGGGACCAGTCGCTGTAGGGAACCTTGGGAGATACCTATGTCCAGCAGTAGACGGTTTTTGATACATAATAATATGACTGTAATTTTGTATTGGTCACAGAAAAAAATGTCATTTTGTAAATTTCCAATAATAGTTGTAATTTTATGTGTTCTTGGTTTTGTTTTGTTTTGTTTTTACATACCTCTATAATATAATAATATCACGACGATCTCACTATGAATGCATATAATGTGACATAAAATAAATGAATCTAATCTAATCTATTCCAGTATCGCGGAACAGTTATGGCTACAACGATGGCAACGGCTTCCGTGGCCGACTTCCTACAAATGCTCTTCTTCAAACCTCTAGCTAGTACCGTGGGCATCCACGTGGCATTCTTCTTCTTTGGAATCATTTGCTTAATAAACGCTGCATACGTCTTGCTAGTGGTTCCAGAAACAAAAATGAGAAGCATTGAGGAAATCCAAGAGAATTTGAGGACCAAAAAGGAAAGGATGGTAAATGGAACGGATCTCAAGAAGGGTGATGTGTGAATAAATACTGTTGCTGATATCGATTTTGTTTAATTTATTACAAACAACGGCACACTCTAAGACAAATTGTGAATATAATAATATTACTTGGAACAGTTAAATATATTAAAAAAATAAGTTAAAAATAGGGTGCTAAATAACCGTAAATAAACTCTTGGTAGTCACACAAACATCTGACACTGACAGGATTCGAACCCTGAAGATAGATACTTAATAGTATTCCTTATACAACTCTATGCAGCTACGTCAAAGCGAATTGCAGCATAACAATGACGTATGTCATAACTGCAGTCAATACTCGTACCGGAAATGCAGCATCCACGGTAAATATGCCAAATAAAGACATTTTTCGAAAATGAGCTTTGTTGAAACGAATTATGTTCTTATATGTCCTTTTGAAATCTGTGAAATGAAATATTGTTTAAAACAAATGAATATTATCCTAATAATAATAAACGCGAAAGTTTGTAAGAATGTATGGATGTAAGTATGCATGTATGCGTCATGACAAAACTCCGAAATGGATGATGATGAAGATTGATGAAACTTTACAATAATATTATGATAGCTTATAAATACATCAGAATGGCAAATCCCTACTAATATTATAAATGCGAAAGTAACTCTGTCTGTCTGTCTGTCTGTTACGCTTTCACGCTAAAACTACTGGACCGATTTAAATAAAAATTTGGTACAAAGAAAGTCTGGAGCATGAGAAAGGACATAGGCTACGTTTTAACCGACTGCAAAAAAGGAGGAGTTTCATGCAGACGAAGTTGCGGGCAGAAGCTAGTAGGCTATATATTAACGATAATATAATAAAGAGGAAAGGTTAGTTTCTTTGTTTGGATTGAATAAGCTCCAAAATGGCTGGACCGATTTGAAAAATTCTTTCACTGCTGGAAAGCTACGTTCACCCTGAGTAACATAGGCTATAGAATATTTTGAAAAATTTAGGTATTTTTGCAAAGCCGGGGCGAACCGCTATGCGCAGACGAAGACGGGCATAAGCTAGTTAGTAATATTTTTCTTCAGCTCATTGGTATATTACCTGAACGTCCTTCGCTATTAAAAAGTTGAATTGAGTATTCTTCTGCAGTGTTCACGGAACTGTAGAACTTGTCACATGCAAAACTAACACTAATTAATAGAAAGAAATTTTTCAAATTCCATGTAAATGATAGCGAATATGCTATCATAAAATCTACAAGCTGAAAAGTAAAGTCATTGATAAAGGCGGGTATGTAAATTAAGAGCCTACAATAAGACTATACATTTATAACTGTTTTTTTTTATACAGTCCACTTTTTTTACTTTTCTCAATGTAATTATTAGGTAAGAAAACAAAACAATATAAAAAGGTGTTAGTAATTAATAATTAATAGATAATAATTTCTGATGCCTTCGCGGTTATTACACATTGGAATGAAACAACTGTTAACGGATTTAACTCGCGTATTTTTATTTTATTTTATTAGCTGACGTTTCGGATTCTTTACAGTTTCCATAATCGTAGCACGACTGAGCTGACAATAGTCTAACGCTAAAGTCTAACGTTAAAGTAAATAAAAATACGCGAGTTAAATCCGTTAACAGTTGTTTCATTCCAATTAATAGATAATTCTTACTAGCAGAAGAGATATTAATTAATATTAAAAGCTTTTAGGAACTCACTTTATCGGTATCCGCTATTTGATCACTCATTTTAATTAATATTTGCAAATAAATCAATGTATGTATAAATGTTTCAAATGTGTGATATAGAATCTGAAAGAAAGAATATGCCGCTATCAACAAAATCATTTCAAATATTTTATGGAAAATTAGTTCACTTACCTTTATTTGATAAGCTTCTTGACAAAGACGGAAAGCTTCTACAATGTCAACATAAGTTCTAAACAAGGTTTTGTATTTTTTCTTAGGATCGATTTCTTCATTGTCTCGATATTTATCTTTTATCAATACAATTTCACGGTTCCATAAATACATTTCTTTATGAATGAGAGTGATTACGCGAGATACGTATAATATATTGGAATCAAAAAAATAAAACGGAAAAACTAAACACAAAAAATGTATAGTCCATCCAGTGTTGTTGACACTTAAAAATGTGAAAAGGCAAAAGGCAGAGAAAAGTAAAGTAAAAGAAATCCAATTCCAAAGTTTTACGTTTTTAAGGACCTTTTTATTTTCAGTAACGATAGATCGAAGAGCACGTTGTAGTCTTAAGATGATGATTACGTTAGTAGTGCTATAAAATTTGTTGACGACGTGAAATAAGATACAGGACAAGATATAGAAGAATACATCAAAATAAAGAGTGCCATAAATCACCTGACTTTCAACTTTATTGATTGCCAACACACTAACGTAATAATGGAATCTGATGGAAATAGCGGTAGATATTAGAATGACGCTGATGAAAGATTTAAAATAAGATATTGAAGATAAGGGTGTAATAAAATTATGAATAATGGAATACTTTGAAATCAAAAATAGAGATTGACTAAAATTTAATGGAAAAAGTACGGACTGAAAATCGTAGTCCAATATGTTATTTAAAATACACTCGGTTCGATATTTTCTCATTTTCTTATTTTTTTATGTAACCGTCTACTACCAATTGCGCCGTGACAAAATGAAGATAATAATAACTTTTGAATTTCCTAATGAATGAGCAGGGAATTGAATTACCTATATTAATAATATCGGTGGGAGGCGCAGAAGCTATAAACTAATTAAAAAGTACAATAATAATATACTTACAAGAAAAATTACATAGCGGCTTTCGTATTAACAAATATGCTTTCCAATTTATTAAGTCTGACGAGTATTTTCAATAACCTAGGAAGGATATAAATATAACCCATGACGACATCGTGGTGTTGTCATTAATAAATTATTTAAAAAGCTAACTGAAGCAATACAACTGTGTAGAAGGCCACAATCCTAACTAATCGTAATGGAAACGCAGCATCTACCATTAAAACGCCACACGCGTTGATTTTACGAAATGTTACACGGTTAAGACGTTGTACATTTTTGCATAATCTCTTCATTTTTACTGAAAAAAAAAACTATTATACATATATATCCCTTCAAAAAAAATTTCTGAGATAACAAACAACATAAGAGTTAACAATTTCTGATGCGGACGGATTAAACTCGCGTATTTTTATTTTATTTTATTCCAACGCTCAATAGTCGAGCGTTAGACTATTGTCAGCTCAGTCGTGCGATTATGGATACTGTAAAGAATCCGAAACGTCAGAAAATAAAATAAAATAAAAACACGCGAGTTAAATCCGTTAATAGTTGTTTCATTCCAAAAATATAAGAGTTGAGAACCTGGGTTTATAAGATAGTTTTTAATAACATACCTGAACAATTTTCGTGCATGAAGTATAGAGCACACAAGGCATTAGCGTCGGCAATTCCTTGATAAAACTCCTGACAAGCGTTGCAAGCTCGAATGAGTAGGTATAAGTTTTTCAAAACCCACATAGCTGATATCGATTTATTCACGACAGATGTAAGCTGGTAATAAAAAACACTAAAAAAACGTTTCCCAATTATACGGTCATTTAGTTCATTAACTAAATTTATTTGATACCTACTGAAAAATCATAAGCTTCGACATCCTTGCTCAATTCAATAAAAGTTCTGACATAAATCAGAAAATGTATCATTATTTCTATTGCATTATAGAGAATCTGAAAATAATAATGTTTCAACACTTTTCTTTTCATAAAAGTTGATAATAAAAAGTAATAATAAGTAAGTGGAACACGTACGCATAATTGAAACATATTTCTGTAAAGCTTAAATGCTTGAAACATATTCAAATAAGCTTTAAACATATTTCCTTCATATGCTTTGTTTAAATCTTGTCTAAATTTATTCGAGGCTCTAGAGACATGACGTTTGATATCCGAAATCCACATAACAAGCTCTAAACTTAATAGTTTCATCATTTGAGCAGCGACAATAATATTAACATCGAAATAAATAATGCAGAAAATAAAAAAGAAGGTCTGAAAACCGAAATAGCTAACGACGCAATTGATAATGATGATAAACGATAAACATATGAAGAAGAATATAACGCATAACCAGTTCTGGAATTCAATCTTTTCTAAAATTTCACTAGAGACTCTGAAAACCCTGAGAACACTCTGTAATTTTAGAAGGAATATGACATTGTTATTGCTCTGCATTAAATTATTCACACATATAATCATACAGAAGGTGATGTAGAAAACCGAATCAAAACAATTCACGATGTAGAGAAACTCAAAAAATTTACTCTTCTGTTGCATTGGTTTATATGTAGCACGATATATGTTTGCAATGACGACCATCATTGCACCTAATAAGCATTTAAAATATGAAAAGTAACTATTTGGTGTTACGAAATTGTCTCTGATATTATATTTTGTCTGAAGATGTAATGATAGCAAAATATTAATAGGTAAAAGCACCCTTTGGAAATCTTTGTCTAAGTAATTATTTAGTAAATACTCAGATGGTAAAAATCTTGTCATTTTTATGCCTGAAACTAGTCTTCGAATGAATACCTAGTGCATTTGATGCAGGAAGTGTATCAGTTGCAGAATTGACAAAGTTTTCATTTGTTCATTTATTTATTATTAATCGCACATTAATAAAACTTCATTTAATCAAACACTTAACCAAATGAGGTAACGATAAACACAATTATTATTAATTGTGTTACACATTTCAATGTGTAATAACCGCTAAGGAATCCGAAATTATCAAAGTAGGTAAGTATAATATTTACACCATAACAACATCCTTCAACACAATGGTACATCGTGTTTACACTCTTTCCGGTCCAAACTCCTAAATTTGTTGCGAGCCTATGATGAACTGTCGAGTCCATATTATTATTTTGTCGACATAATATTGAGAACGTTGTTGACAAGAAGGATTGTCGTGCCTATGTTGTTTGTTGTCGACATGAAAAAATAAGAGACGACATCGACAATACATCATAAGCTCGTTGGTAAGCTGAAAATTATAAAATGGGTACCTTAGTAGGAATCCTATATAATAACAAAGAATTTGGAAGACCTTAAATAGACTCTATTTATATAGACTTGATTTGTATTTATGTGAGTTGATTAAGAAAAATAATTCTTATGTAGGTACCTACATAATTACAAGGTAGTACTACCACCTTGTAATTGTACTAAGTTATTATTCTATCCCGTTGATTGAGTCACATATTATACCGAAACGCAATCCATTTACACGTGTCCTGAGCTATGAAAACATAATAATTATACGATGACGCAATTATCATTTTATTTACTATAACACCCTATATGTACCCTTTCAGTAGTAACTCTTGCTTTAACATGTCCACGCGTATAATTAAGGTGTTCAACAATAAAAAAATGATAAACATGAAAATTCTTAAAAAGATCCTAAATAAGAAGAAAAAATCCCGTTACTATATAGAAAGAGATTTCAGATACATTTTGCAGCCATTTTACATTTTAAATACATTTTTCTCAGTTCGAAGATTCAATATCAGTAAAGATCTTATAAAGACAATTACAATTCCCGATGTGATCTGTTCGGTTCTTGCAAATGTATTTAATTTAATATTGCTCCTAAAAATTGTTTCTCATATTACATTCAAATATTATATATTTAGAATATTATTCCTGTTCAATTACTCGCAGCACGTTTTCAATTTTTTCATTGTCAGTTCCGTAAATATATTTAGGACTTATTCCAACGTACAATTAATCCTTAAACTCCAGCACATTAATCGTGTTTTGTTTAACAAAGCGGATTCCATCAAATACAAAAGAGTCATTTGGTCTGCTTTAAGTTTCTTTTTCTTACTCTACGGAGCTGTTGTTTTATCCAAACTCTATTTAGATTCGCATTGGTGCTTGACGAGGTGTATCTTATTTTGTGTGACTATGGCCCTAGATATTGAAATGGTTTACGCTAATTTTGTGGCGTATTTCCTAGCTAGTAAGATCAAAAGATGGAATGAAGCTGTCGAAGCTACTAGATTCCTCAACCAATCAGCTGTAGAACCCGAAGAAGCTATAGTGGCAAATATAATGTTTTCTGCTTTTAAAATGCTTATAGACGGTACATTTTTGATAGGAAAAATTTTCAAAGACAGGGTATGTATTTGGATATATTTTTTTACTTATCCTTCTGAATATGTATTATGATATATCAATCGATATTCGGTCGATATCTGCCTTTAAAATATTCTTCTGCTTCTATTTCACATACTATGTGATTTTTTATATTTTAATAAAATCATAGATTTATATCATTTTCAGATACTGTTTCATGCTATTACCATTTTTATTCAATCGATGATATCGATCTTTACGTTTCTTCTTCGCGCTAAAACAAAATTTGTGCAGGTACTGGTAATATTTTACAAATATTTTAAATTGCCATAGAGTTATAAAGAGTATGCCAGAGCCTTTTGTCACTTGATATTATTAGGTACTTATCAACTGATCTAATTTTCTTATTATGTACTTACTTGGTATTTCGGTATTCCAGACTGATACAGAATATGATGTCATAGAGTGGAACGATACAATCAGCCACACCATTGGAATGAGTGTAAGCATTACAAAGGCTTTGCTACTTCAATCTATTTTGGGCATTTCCTGTGAATCTATTTACAGTGGAGTCAATAGAGCTAAGGCAATTGTCACCTCCAAAACAAGTTTGCGCAAATCTGGTAAGTCAAAAAAATTAAAAATGTCGACAACATTTTACATTGGTGTCTGAAAAATCGTATTTTTTTAATTTTCTAAACCAAACAAGATAAGTGTTTCTAAAGTTCAGGAGTGGAGGCTTATGACGTCACGTTATGTGCGATTTACGTGATACCATGACGGTACATACTTCCGAACTTTTGAGGCCCATATCTTTGTCATTTATTGTTCGATTGAGAAAAAAAAATATGTGTCGAATCAATAATTTTGTTATCTACTTTATGTACAAATAAAAAAACAATCATCATGCTTATTATGTACTCTATGAATACTTTTATTTTACAGAAAATACTAGAAGATTTGCCAAGAACATACAGCGTGTAAGCGCTACTCGTTTTAGTAAATTGAATGCTTGCGGCGTGTTTTCGATGGAAGCTGCGTTCCCGTTGCGCTTGGGTGCACTTATTGCCACATATACTGTCGTCTTATTACAATTTGTATTACTTTAGTTAGCAGTAAGTATGTTCTAGGTATAACTTTGGCTTTATTTCACGCTGAGATTCACATTATTAGGGTACAAACCCACAAACCGCTGTTTTGTAGTTAGGGACTCTGTCCAATTAGGTGGTAGGTAGTTGTGGAAATATTAATTAACTTCTATCGTTATGTTATTCATAAGTTATTGATGTAACCTCATCAATCATTGTCATCGACTACTATAGTTCGGAAAATTAATTTAATGTTTCCATTAATTCGATTAATGACACTTTCAATACTATAGCTTGCTAATGTAGTGTTGTTATAGCTTTCACGGAAGGCTGTTCACTATACCTACTGCCTTTAAATATCATCGTCCAATATTTTTTTTAATTACGCTGTCACTATGAATTTTCAATTACGAAACGAGTTTTTAATTAATAATATTTTGGATAAAGACTTACAAGGAGTCCTTTTTCCGATTGCATTAACACAATCTATTTTCTTCAACTCAAAGTTTAATATTTTGAATAATTTTATCACACCTATTAATAAAGTCTCCTATATTAAGGTTTTCGTTGCCATCGCATTAATTTTCTACGTCAATATCTCTAGGCTTTATTACTTTTTAAATAAATTTAATGGACACAGCGTTTCTACTTTTCTCTATATAGCTTTGTATTTTGAATTCATATCCTATAATTGTTTCTTTATTATGATATACATCATTAATTTATATCAAAGTAACAATAACGTAACGATGATTCTTAAATTGCAACAATCTTTACGATTCACAATAAATGATGAAAATACACTTAAAAATATTAAATTATGGAACTGGATTTATGTTATGATTTACTTCGTTATATGCATATTTTTTGTTATTTCGGTAACCAAGTTACTAGGATGCAACATATTTAATATTCTTTTCATATTTTTGAGCATACAATTGGACTGGAGCTTATTATATAATTTAAGAATAATAACTTTGATACACAAGCTTGTTGTGTTATGGCAAAGAAAAATTATACTATGCACTACAAAAAAAGACGACTCTGTAGAATTATCCTGTAAAATAAACATTAATGACCAGAAAAAGGACGAAACAAAAAACTTTTCATTTCTGGCGTATATGAATTTAATCAATGCATTCTATCTTAACAAAAAGAACTGCCAAGCAACGGTAAGTGTTTTTCATTAAATTTTAATTTAATTAACATTTTTTCCTCTTAACACTCAGAGGAGAGAACTAAAGCATATTTTATTATTTACTAGAGCAATTTAAAAAAACGATGACTGAAAAGAAGCAGTAAATAATTTAAATACAAAAAGGTTTTACAAAATATTAAGACCGGTTAAACTGTACTGAAATATGTATGCCGTTTTAATCTTAAAGATGAAATATTTCACAATGTATTTTATAATTTATTTCAAAATTTATGTTTTTTTTGGTACATTTTTGTACTTTGAAAATTTGGTGAACAATAGTTGCGTTGTACTTTTCTCTGGCACAAGTAGTTAACACACGATATTTTTCTTAAGTTTAATATGTTAACCTAATGTAAATTTTCAGCTGTTATACTTAATAGTCCAAATATTAATTAACGAACTATTCGCAGTCCGAACTATTATCGACATGGGGAAAATAGGAATCGCCACATTTGAGGTATTAAAATTTAAATATAATCTAATTAAATTTTGCTAATAATGGTATATTACAGTTGTAAATTACTTTTATTATAATTATGTTTGTCGAGCACTTACTTTATACTGTACCTACCTATAGTTATTTATTAAAATAAAACACGAAATTTTGAGTCGGAGTTCTTATATACCTATTTATCCTAACTTCCTAACTAAAATTATAAATGCGAAAGTAACTCTGTCTGTCTGTCTGTCTGTTACGCTTTCACGCTAAAACTACTGGACCATTTTAAACGAAATTTGGTACAAAGAAAGTCTGGAGCCTGAGAAAGGACATACTTTTTAACCGACTGCAAAAAAGGAGGAGTTCCACGCGGACTAAGTCGCGGGCAGAAGCTAGTTTCTAATAATTATTTTACCTATTCGATATTGGAATGAAACAATTATAACGGATTTAAACAGCGTGTTTTATTTGCTGACGTGTAAAGTTGAATGCGCGAGTTATGTTAAAACTGTTTAATTGCATGTAGATATAATGATCGCGAAGGTGTCAGTTTTTTTTTTCAGTGTAATCAAATACATGCAAGAGTGCTTACCATAATGTGGAACCTGAAAAACTTACTGCTCATATGGCACTTCAGTATCGCTTGCCAACAGTTGTATTTTTCCATCGCTGATACTGAAACAACTTGCATACATATTTTGAATAATAAACCAAATCAAGGTACTTTAACAGTAATTCTTGCATAACAACAGCCTGTGAAGAATTCTTAAAATTTACTCATGGTTTCACTTTACTTTTCTTATTACTTTTGTCTTTTGCTTTGAAGCAGTTTAGGTAAGTATATCAAGATTTAAAATTCGATTGGTTTACACTAAAAGGAGAAAATTACATAATGACTGACATGACAACGCAGGGCCTAAACTGGGTACTCATAACCTGAAATTTTGATTTTGCTTTGAAGGTAGGATAGCACTAAGAAAGGATCTTTGAAAATTTATCGGGAGTAAGACGTGAGCAGATGAATTCATGGGCAAAAGCTAGTAGTCAACAAAAAAATACCGTTATATTAATACGTGCCGTGACTTTTCAGACTTATTATACGAATTATAAGTTTGTATAAAATTTTTGACGTTGTCAATTTTATCCCAACCGTTTTTAACAATTTAGACATTTAGGTCAGTTTTCTAGCTAATAGAAATTAAACACTGTTTCAGAGCTAAAAAGTACATGCAAGAATGTCTTGCGCTTCAACTATGCAGTTTCCATTAAACTAACGGTATTTGGACTCTTCATCGTGGACGCTGCATTTCCGCTGCGGCTGCTGAGCGTTGCAGTCACCTACACTATTGTGCTTTTGCAGTTCACTCTACAGTAAAATATATACTTACCTATAATTATATTTTTGTACAAAGACAAGAGTAGAAAAAATCTTAGACCCCCAGTGGATCCCATAGTGTAATGGTTAGCACGCTGCCGCTAGTAAAGGCATAAGCGTGGGTTCGAATCCCACTGGGGGTCTAAGATTTTTTCTACTCTTGTCTTTGTACAAAAATATCATTATAATTAAAAACTAATGGTATTGAACCAAAAATATTAATCGAATTTCGATTAATAGATTGTAGTTAATATATACTTACCTACTTAATTTAATACTTAGTGTACTTACTTACTTATATTGATTTATTTGCTATATATCGCACCTTTATTAGAAAAGTGTAACGTCTCGAAATATTATGTTACCAACTCCATTTGTCTCTAGATGTCACACTATTCTAGTAAAGGTGCGATGATTATATAGATCAACCTTAACCTAGCTAATAAGGTAGTTGTGAGCTAGCTCTAATAAAACTGTATCCACACTGTTTCACCCACTTGAAATTTAATTACATCCATACAATGTCTTACTGTATTGTGTATTCATTTGAAAACACAAAAAAGAAGTTGAGTTATTATTATTGTTATGTTATGTAATAAAGTTACACGAATGTAATGTGAATGTATATGGAAAACTTCAGAAGCGCCTGTTTATCTTTTATGGCAATGATCAATTGACTTTGCTCAGGCGCCGTTTAAGGCGATTTGGTGTAAACTAACATTGTAAAGTTGAACTTAATAAATTATTACAGCCACATATTTATGTTTTAATAAATCGTGGCAGGAGCTGGATGCAAGCAGCCCAAGATAGAGTAAAGTGGCGTGAAATTGGAGAGGCCTATGTCCAGCAGTGGACTGCGACGGGCTGATGATGATGATGATGAATAAATCGTAGTCATTTTTGTAGGTACACTATTTTGTACTTTAAAAAAAAAACACAATAGACGCTGTTCTTTTCAAATAATACTACGTTAGTATATACTTTAGCAGTTAAATATAAAGTTATCTAAGTACCTACATAACGCTGCTTAGCTAATAGTGACACAACTTGAAATGTGACACCCCGTAAATTATAAACGCCATGGCATAGAATCTTAAACGGAATAAGTTATAGTTGCGACAGATTTTGGTCGGTGTCACAAATTATGTAACTTTAATAAATAAAAATATATCGTAGGTACGTAATATTTATGATACTAAAGGTAGTGAAAAATTACTGATCCATTTAAATTACAGATGACTTCTGTGCAGTAAAAATATCCAGGTCAATCACCTCGCCTGTCAATTGTACGGTAATAAATCTCAGTGCACTCACAAAATCAATTGAAGTGTTTTGCTAAATTAAAAGCGAAGCGCCAAATATTGCCAGTAAATTATTATTGTAATGATAATTTCAGATGCTTTCACGGTTATAACAGGCAGGAATAAAAGAGTTAGGCAGGTACCTATAAATAGGAACCTACCTACCTACTTAGCGAATTTAACTCGCAAATTATTCTCTCGTTTCGATATGCTCACATTAAGCTGACTGGGCTGACGATAGTCTAACACTAAAGTGATTTTACAGTCGGCTACGAATATGGGAACTGTTAAATTTTCTAGACGTCAGAAAATTAAATAAAATGCGGGAGTTCAAAAATCCATTATCTATATATATAATTATGTATAAATCAATTGCTGTTAGTTAGCTAAAACTCGAGAACGGCTGAACCGATTTGGCTGATTTTAGTTTTAAAATGTTTGTGGAACTCCAGGGAAGGTTTAAAAGGTGAGAAAACTTGGAATAAAAAAGAAAAAAAAAACTGTATAAGCGGTACGAAGTTCGCTGGGTCAGCTAGTGTATAATATACCTATGTAGTTGTTTTATTCCAACGTTTAACAACTACTAACCGCAAAAACATCACACATTAAAAAAATAAAAACGAAATATTTCATTCGTAATAGCCTTATTAGTAATAAGATTGAAATAACGTGATCTTGGCCTAGTTATGTGTTTCAAAAGTACAGACATGTACCTAATCAGTATTTTTAAAAAATTAATACAATCTCAGGTATCCATGCCCTTCATTAAAGTATTCAGTTACTAAAAGCAGATTTATTTCTGTATACGCAATTATTGGCAGTTTGTTTTTTTTATTAATCGGTTTACTAGTTTTTCAATTTGTCACGAAAATATAAATGTAGGTAATACTATCGTGCAAAATTACGTAAATAGGAAAATAGACAAACAAACCAAAGTCACCAACGTCAGTTAGTAATCGTTCGCGTATGTCAATTCCATACAATTTTGCATTCGTTTCTTTTGGTTGCTATTATCGATTAGTACTTGTGTAGAGACCCAGGTGCTTAAATCCCTACTAATATTATAAATGCGAAAGTAACTCTGTCTGTCTGTCTGTTACGCTTTGACGCTAAAACTACTGGACCGATTTAAATGAAATTTGGTACAAAGAAAGTCTGGAGCCTGAGAAAGGACATAGGCTACTTTTTACCGACTGCAAAAAAGGAGGAGTTCCACGCGGACGAAGTCGCGGGCATAAGCTAGTAGTATATAAAAAAAAGGGATCCGGATTCCGGGCGAAGCTGGGGCGGACAGCTAGTACCTATATAATTAGGTAACACGTCTATATTACCAAGGGCGTTAGATCATACTCCGATATAATAGGTCTGTCCCGAATTATGGTCATTGCAATAACAATAAATTGAGCACTATAAAATACTTAACACATTTTATGTATCAATAAACACAACCAAACACTATAATGTTAGCTAAATCTGTAATGAATGCAGCTACCAAGTAAACAACACCATCTGTTGCATCTGTAAAGTTCTAAATGCGTGGAATAAACATAACGTTAAGATCAAACATAGGTACTAAATATTACAATTGAGGACCATTTCGTAACATCAAGGTTTAATCAATTATCCGCGTAGATAAGTCGCTAATTATTGATGACTTTTATATACCTGGAACATGTGTTCTTATCTACGCGGATAATTGCTTATGTAAGCACCTTGGGTGTCCTTGAGCGACATTGCTATACCTACACCATAACTGAAGTCTAGGTACCTTAGAGACTGTTTCCCGGGCGTTTTGAGGTTCAGCAAGCCTATGATGAAGTCGATACCGCCTTATTCTCGCGGTGATCTTCCAAAAATCGGTAACGTTGTCGACAACGAGAAATCATATCGATTTCGTCTCTTATTTCTTCATCTCGACAACAAAACAATATCTACAACGATAAACATTTTCCTTGTCGATAACATTCTTACCTACCTATTTAAATTTTGAGATATTATTGAGAAAAGTAGATCTTAGAGGAGTTACAGGTTGTTTTAGAAAATATCATTTTTAAGGTTGATCCGGTCTCTTCATTCTCTATTCTCTTAAATATGTATACTCACTTATCTTGGCAAAATAAACTGAACAACTTTCATGTATTGTTTTCCAATCAAGCGGTAAATTATTATATTTAAGTAAGGTAATTTTACAACAACATGAAGGTTATAAGAAAATCAACGCAAGTCCATACTTGTAGGTAAGTGCATAGAAAGTCAACCCCTTTACCGTTTGCTATCACGACTCGACTCATTTCCTAAGTAAACCTACGTATCAAGAGTCGAGAACACACGATGTTTAACATTAAAGGTCGAGTTTCGAATCGTACTTAGATAGGGCTGTGGGAAGCGTGTAATCCATTGGATAAGAGGAGCGGAAAATTGTAATATCTAGCCTAGGGACAGATAGCAGGTGCTTGCAGTGGCGAGCACGTCAGACACTCCATACAGTTTTTGCCTACATGCAATGCACGCCCATGAGATATTTTTCTATCATCATAACTTAATTAATTATGTAGGTAATAATAACGTAACGCCCTTAATGGGTTACATGTGAAACTAACCACTGTACTTAATTGTACTTGTATGTAGGTATTCGATAAATAATAAAAATAGCGTAGAAATTATTAAACTAAAAAATCGTCTCCTCATTAAATTAATTTGAAAAATGTTTACTGCTGGATACATATAGATGACTATAAAAGCAAACGGTTCCTCGCCGCTCGCATCCAGCTATTCCAGCAACCTTCATCAGGTTGTCGGAATACTATAAAAACTAACTACCTATGTTCTAAATACATTCTTAAAGTATTTTTAAATAAGTAAGAAACGCTCCGATCGCACTACGAACTTCCATTCTGACCCAAAGGTCATATGCGAGGTTTATGAATTTTCCGCCTATGCAGCAAATGACAGTTAGATCCTATCAAATGACTAACTTGTGGCTGTTAAATTAAAATTATTGGTAGTAGAAAGTCATGTAGTAGTATGGCCTGTTGGCCTTACGATTATTTAGGTTCAACTCAAAAATATTTTATTTTTTTGAGATACTGAACCGAGTTTTAGGTAGGTACCTACCTAGTTAATTCAAAGAAATAATAATAGTTTCACAATTTTTTTAGTGACATATTAGCGTTAAAGTTTCTCCAATAAAGAAAGAAAGTAGGATATTATTTTAAAAACAAACACTTAGTATCAACTGCAAATGTTTAAAAACGAATTACATACACTAAACAAGCTATAATGTTCGATAATAAGTATATTAAATAAATACACGAACCTAAAACAACCCAGAAAAGGGTCAAATTGTGACCGTAAAATAATTAATTATGTCATTAGTCACATAAAATAATGTCTATTAAAACCAATCTTTCAATGGACCAATTCCTTAACAATTAGTTACGGCCATTGGATGCAATAAAAAATACTATCGCAGTTTATAAGCAAATTAAAATATGCAGGTAGTTATGTGAAGTGTAGGCAGAATATAGAAATGTTGGTAGCATAAGCGTCTATATTTAACCCTTAGCTCAGCGGAGATGAAGGTGAGGTATTGGTATTTTTAAGACTGTTTGTAGGACTGAGTCGCAACAGGTGCAGTTGTACGATACCTTTTTTTTTAACTTCATCATTGGGAGCTAAAGTCCAAAGAATACAAAAACTTAACACTTACTGCGGAGTCCACATTTTGTCGACAAAGGTAATATTGAGAACGTTGTCGACATGTAGAAATAAGAGTCATCGACATAACAAAATATCTCGTCGACAACGTTACCGATTTTTGATAGATCTCCGCGAGAATAAGACGATATCGACATGACAAGACGTCGACTCGACAATTCATCATAGGCTCGGATATATGTTGACGAAACACTAATAATTGACAGTTAAGTCACCGCAATTGCGGCTGTGATCGAGTCGGGGGTAAAATGAACGCAAAATTTTAATGTTCTCGTAGAATTTGTTAAAACTCTTTTTTAGCGGCGTTGCAGTATCATCGACGATATAATTTGTTTCCCAAATGACCGTCCAGTGTGTCTCTAACCTTGCATATACCATTCGGACTATTTGCAATCCAACTGAATGAATGATGTATCGATAAAGGTATGCATGCGTTGTTAAGTGGACGACGTATGTTGCAAGTTTTTATTTCATTTTATTATAATGCCAGCGGTAACGAGCGGATCACTTGAGACGCAGCCATTGTCCTAGCTATATCTATATATTATGTTAGTTGCAAATGATATTATTAAGTATCCACTGAAATAGTATTTGTATCGGGAGATAACTTCATTAATTTTTTGTTCGTATTGATTATGTTCTTAAATAATATAGTCTACGATGACAATGGCTGCATCTCAAACGCTCGAAGATATCCAACTTTGAAAAAGAAAGACTGAACTTACAAATGATAAAAAATTAAAAAATATATTTATAATAAAATTATTATTCGGCAAATATTATATGCTTATTAGAGAAGAGGGAAAATATGGAAAACATATTATCGTTTCATAATTAACTAAGTAGGTATTGTTTGTTTACTTCCCATTACGAAAATGTATCCAAGAAAAGTAAATTAATTTTCAGAATTGAAATCATTTTCTACTTATATTTCCGATATATAAAATTTTAGGTTTGGTTTTCAATTAAAGGCTAGCGATCCAGTTCTGCACGTCGATGGTTATTCGAACCAAACATGTGGGCGTATAAGTGCCATTCCAACGATTCAAAATTCAAATTATTTTGGGCGATGATTTCAAACTGCGTTTTGTACTTTCTTTGAAATTTGCAAATGATTCCTATTATGTGTAGGTACCTATTAGGGATTCCTAAATCAAAATAGCATAGGGGTCATTCATGTCTTTTACCTACAATGAAATGACGTTTTCCTGTTTCTTGGTTTAATTTTAATGAACTATTGATCATTGTCGTTTACGTGTAGTTTAAAAAAAAATCGCTTTCGTTTACAAGGACTAGGTACTTAATTAAAGTTTCCTTTTCGATAAAATTGTTTTTTTAATAATGGTTATTTTTTAAATTAATGCGACAGAGTGAACTTTTTAGTGGAGACCACATTTCGGTTTACTAGTCTGTCACGGCATTTTATGAAAAACAAACATGGGTCAAGAAAGTGAAATATTAAATTACATACCTAGTATTTAGTAATAAGTACATAAAAAATGTGGACGTTTGTTCGAACATACAATACCGCAAGTATAAATACTCTAATGAGATACTATAATAACGCAAAGGACAGGCTATTTAATGAAAAAAGAACGACAGTAATAACCACTGAAAGAATCAGAAATGGTTAGAAAATCGGTTCATTCAACTTTATCAAAAAGAGGTCAACGTTCATAATGTAAGTTTAGAAATGGCTGCTATTATTCATTAGAACAATAATGTTAAAGATATTTTATGTTATTCTGATTTCAATCGAAGATTTCCACTTTGAACTGGGTGAAACAAACCATGAATGAAACCCGATGAATCTAAAACACAAGCTTCCGCATGTTATTAAAACAAATAACACAGGAATTTAGCAACAAAACAATTTTAATAGAGATCTCGGCGATTTTCTAGGAATGTAAACAAAATTCTGTTTACATTTTTACATTGTAGCGTAAACTGGTTTATGTTTAAATTACGTTCATGAGTGGTCATGAATGAATAAGTAGTGTACCTACCTACTATTTTACTTTATGCGAAAGTTATTTTTAATACTTTACTTATTTCAAATTAACGGCACGAATTAAGGGAGTCAATTCTGTATTATTAATTTATAGGTAACAGAAGTGTTCCTGTTGGCAACACGTCCTTGCAAGCGTCCTTGTTCACATTAGTTTAAATATTATGTTCCATTTGGTTGCATGGCAACATTTTTTGATTTAAGTTTCATGAGTTTAACTGAATATAAATAAGTAAATGACAATAGATACTGGTTCGAATCGAATTGAACGAAACGCATGCATTATATACAATATAAATTTTGAATGCGTTTTGTTCTTTTGCTATTATTGTTAGATTTTTTTATTTAAGTGAGTAATTAATAATTTAGAATACCTAGGTACTATACCTAAGTGCTAAATTAGATTAACTAGGTATTTAGATTTATTATTTAAATACCTACTACTTAAAGGTGCTTCATATAAGTATACAGTTTGTTATACGAAATGTTTCTGTTTTTTTCAGTCATTTTATATACAAACAACTCATGCTCGATAGATACTTACTAGGTAGGTACGCGGGATATACCGACATCGGCGTGGAACAGAAACGTAGTGGAATGCCATCTGTCAGCGCTTTATAATTTATCTCTCAACATATCCATAACAAAGGGCTAATAAATCAATTAGATGATATCAAAGAAAATATTTATTCAACTGTTCACAAAATTGGATAAGTTATTTATGTGTTTGTGCTGTAACTGATGGAAATGGGTTATACGTAATGACAATTTGTCTCTAATTATTATTTTTTTCTGATTTGTAATACGTAGGTACCTAGAAACTACAACCTAGATGATATTGAATTTGGTGTACCCAGATTCTGGCATAGGGATTAATAGGGAAGAGGGCAAATTAGACTTTTTAAGTTATATCGTCCGCAGCTATTTTACTTATATAGATTCTAAACAAGGAACTTATATATATAATTCGCACACCTAGATCTAAAGGGATCTAACTCAAAAACCGGAAGATTTGAGTTATGCACACCATCGGATTCTAGCAAAACCCACCTACACTAAAACTGATTTTAGCTAATATAACCCTGCTAGCTTTATTATAAAAAGTATAAATTTATACAGAAAACTCATGCGTGCATATGGACATATTAATCAGTTTCTCGCCTCTCCTGAAAAAGTACCTTTTTTGAGTTAGCTCTCTTTAGATCTAGGTGTGCGAATATGTAAATTACAATAAAACTAAATTTGAATTTATGGAGGTACCCAACAACGCTTTAACCTTTCAATTTATAGGTATGTTGGTAGCCCCCTTGCCGAATGTCACGTGATGATTAATACGATAACTATTCATTGGTCTCTTACCAAAACACTAAGTAAACACGGTTAAGAACACTAATGACCTTGCCATACACAGAGAGCCTTAAATTGTAAATATTGTTGAAATTGTTACAGCCGTTTTACAGAACCATTTTACAAAAGCTCCATGTAAGTACTAGTTTAAAATCAGATTGCCTTTGTATTTCCTATTATTTAACACTAGCTTCTGCCCGCGACTTCGTCCGCATGGAACTCCTCCTTTTTTGCAGTCGGTTAAAAAGTAGCCTATGTCCTTACTCAGGTTCCAGACTTTCTTTGTACCAAATTTCATTTAAATCGGTCCAGTAGTTTTAGCGTGAAAGCGTAACAGACAGACAGACAGACAGAGTTACTTTCGCATTTATAATATTAGTAGGGATTTATTAATTTTGTAAGCGGAACCCACATTGTATTAAAAGACTTGTTTTTCATAGTTGCTTATAAACACAAAAACACATTAGACAACTCACACATCATTCTTAATTTACGTTTACGACTGGATAGGTAGGTACTAAACATACCGCATAACTAAGATGTTTGCTTTCTGTAATCAATTAGACACTGTCAAATATAGACTATGTTTAATTAAAAGTAGTAATTTATAATACCTATAAGGAAATAATACTTTTTCTTAAAACTAAGTGTAAAAAACTTATAATAAAACTTATAATATTAATAATAATAATTTCATGCATTTATGGCGTATTGTTAAGAGCTCTTGATTATGAAGTCGGAGGTTGCTAGTTCGAATCCTGCTAGGGATATATCGAACACCTAAACCTAAAGAGAGAGAACTCAAAAACCTGAAATTTTGAGTTGTGCAAGGAATTTGATGATGTCGAATTCCTTACAGCAAAACTTATCTACCAAACATACTTATTTATACATTGGAATGAAACAACTATTAACGGATTTAACTCGCGTATTTTTATTTTATTTTATTTGCTGACGTTTCGGATTCTTTACAGTTTCCATAATCGTAGCACGACTGAGTTGACAATAGTCTAACGCACGTTAGACTATTGTCAAATAAAATAAAAATACGCGAGTTAAATCCGTTAATAGTTGTTTCATTCCAATGTGTAATAACCGCGAAGGCATCAGAAATTATTATACTTATTTATAATTCAATAATTAGTACCAGTCACTAGGTAGCAAAAATAATTTATTAACTTAGTAGTACCGTCTTGGAAGTTGTGATTCTCTAGAACAATATAAAATAGTCGAGTTATATTTGGAGTTTGATTTATGAAACATAGGTGGTTGATTTGGTTATTTAAAGAACTCGTCAATAAACAGTTCATTTGGTATGTGGCTTCTTAAGGATTGGATTTCATTCCTCATGAATCACCTAATAAGTGCAGCGGTTATTTATAGATTGAATTTATAATAGTATTCAAGTGGAATAAGAAATTTTACAGACGTGGTACAGCTTTACCATGTCTGTAAGTGTTCAAGTAAGTGCATAATAATATTACTTTATTAATTGGTTATTATTAGGTACTTATAGTGAGAGATCTTAGTCACCCCAGATTTACGTGATTTTGGGAAAGACGAAATGTTTAGGATTGGTAGTAGATATATAATATTATAAGCTTAGAAAGGTGTCCGTCTCCTAGTTTGAAACTATTTTTTTTCAACCAATTTTCAGCCAAGTTAGTTTAGCCGGACATAGGATACTTTTTATCCCATTGCCATGGGAAAAAAAGTTAGCATTATTTTTATCCACCTTTACTACCGCAATGTACAAAGGCCCCGCTTTCAGCTTAGCCAGTACCTATCTATTCCTATTATTTTATACTTACTACCAATCGTAAAAAACATGTTTCTTAATATCATGTATGTCTGGGGTCACTGATATTTTAGACCATAACGCGACACTGCAAATCAGCATAACCAACAGATTTATCATATTAAGTAAAATAAACACAAATAAGTAGGTAGGTATATTCAATATTAATGTACTCCTGTAAAATTTACTACAGTTTTTTTTTACAGAAGGAACATTGATATACGGGTGATTATACAAAAATTGGGCAACTCGTTGTCACCAGACAATTAAACGATGTATAGCTATATTTTTCATATGTTTTTTATTTTATTCCAAAACAACTAAATGCCTTTTATTCGGTCACTCACTGTCAGCTTTTCATTTTAATTACAAGTTTGTAATTTTCTACAATATAGTCTCAAAACATCAGTACTTTGGCATGTCACCATCCCAAAAACTCGCAACAAAGTGGCTGTGTATTGAATACTACCATTAATTTAAACAAACTTACTATTTCACTATTATCTATGAAGTAGTTTACAATGTATATTTCAGCTTTTATAATATAATATTGTTACTGTTGCTGTAAAATTCATAACAAACTTTGTGTTCAGTTTTATTCGTCAGTCCGCTATGTGCTATTCGAATTCGAATTTCCCGCAAAATATTGTCGACTCAAATTAAAATCAGTGTTGAATTTCAACGTTGGTAGTGAAGTTAGCTGGAGGCGATGCCATTTTGCGGCCGCCTTTAATGCGCCAGTGCTAGCGTTGTGTTTGTCATCGAAACACGTGCGGGGCCAGTCAAATTTTCAGTCCTATGGTGAGTCGTTATTATATTGTAATACCTGTGTTATGTTTTAATTTATACATAGCTAGTTCTGATTGTTTTAAATGTAGCTTATTGCTTTTTCAAAATATCATAATTAACGTTGCTTTTAAAGATAACCTTAAATTCATGTCTTTTTCGTCAGTCCTTTGGCGTCAGTCCTTTGTCTAATATTGAGGCAAAGGTCTGACGTGTCTGCAAGTACTGATAATTAGCGTGTGTAAGCATGTTTTTTTTTACTTATTTCAGATTAAAACATGGGGCCTTCTAAAAAAATATGTCTAAGGATAGGGAACATCTATTAAAAAAGAAAAGAAAAGCCGATTGTTACTTAAGTGATAGACTATGGGCCCATGTTAAAAAAATGATGGGTCATTTGAACCACCAGATGACCTATGTAGAACGATATAAGAGCATAAAATAATAAGATTTAGCATTGTGCCGTCACTTGTAAGCTGTCCAACTGAGTGCAGGTGAGAATTCAAAAGTACAGGTAGAGTGAGTACATTTTGGTCATATATTTTTGAACGGCATTGTTACCATCGATAGATCCATGAAAAATAATACTAAAACGCGTAGTGCCGTAAAAAAATGGTGATCCAAAAAGTCGGAATTTTTTTTTGATTTTCCGACAATTTCCAGGGTGAATTTGGTCATTTGATACAGTACGGCATCAGTTTCATACTATTTCAATACTGCTTCTAATCCATCATTCCGCAACGCCGTAAAAAAATCAAGCGACAAGGGGAAAAAACCGAAGGTTGCAACCCCCTCTCTTTCCGTGGTCCAGGGGGTGATTTGACACAACGTCAAATTAATTTATTTCGAAAGTATTTTATGCATAGATAATATTTTTTCATATGCCGTACATTTTCGTTGGTTCAAAAAGTCTGTGACATAACGGCACCGGATGAGGAACCGTTTCACTTCAGTTAGACGTCATAGTGATTTTATCATATTATCAATTGTTCTCTTCAAAAATATGTTAATGCCGTACTGTATCAGATGGCCATAAAGTACCCTTAAAATGGTAGCGTCATTTTCATGAACCTAAAAGATATGGTCTGCATTAAAATGTACTTACGGCATCATTTTTTCCTAATTTATTTATGTTAATACTATTTTAAACATGGGATACAATGTAGAAAACCGCTATATTTCATTAATATATGATATTTAAATTACTGCAATAATTTGCAAAATTTCAGTTTTTGTATTTCTCCATAATTTTTTTCAGACCAGTTTCTTTTGAACGGAAATACTATATAACAATTGTATTTTACAATATTATGTTAGAAAAATAGTTCCCGTACAGGATCAAATGATTTTACAGCTTTATAAATCAAGAATACGATGAAATTAAGATAATTATTGATATACATTCAAATGAACAATCATTTCTTGACGGCATTATTTTTAATAGTACTTTTAAGTGCTAGATAATGTTTTGGAACCGAAGCCGTACTGTATCAAATCACCCCCTGGACCACGGAAAGAGAGGGGGCTGCAACCTTCGGTTTTTTCCCCTTGTCGCTTGATTTTTTTACGGCGTTGCGGAATGATGGATTAGAAGCAGTATTGAAATAGTATGAAACTGATGCCGTACTGTATCAAATGACCAAATTCACCCTGGAAATTGTCGGAAAATCAAAAAAAAAATCCGACATTTTGGATCACCATTTTTTAACGGCACTACGCGTTTTAGTATTATTTTTCATGGATCTATCGATGGTAACAATGCCGTTCAAAAATATATGACCAAAATGTACTCACTCTACCTGTACTTTTGAATTCTCACCTGCACTCAGTTGGACAGCTTACAAGTGACGGCACAATGCTAAATCTTATTATTTTATGCTCTTATATCGTTCTACATAGGTCATCTGGTGGTTCAAATGACCCATAATTTTTTTAACATGGGCCCATAGTCTATGAATAAAGACTCAAAATATGTTTCAATGTTAGATTACAAGAGTGTTCTTCAAAATATGAATAAATTACATACATTTAATATGAAAATGTCTTTTTTGTTAGTCCCCTGGCAGGCAAATTTAGAAAAATCGTAATATCTCAGAAACGACTTCAAAAAGTGACTGGCCCAAACACACACACTATATTTATTATATTAGCTATCTTATATACATAAATTTGTAGGGATATTATTTAAAAACTATCATCAACAAAATATCACTAAAAGTTGCCCAAATTTTGTATATTCACCCATACCTACAGGTCGATTTTACCTGAATTTTTAATAACGAATAATTTAAATGCTTAATGAATAACACGCTACAAGTACCTACAGTCAGCTGAAAAACACAATCCAATTGAGAACAGCATATTGTTGAATGCGCTGTAAAAATTATTACTCCGACCTCATTTTATATCACACGCTCAAGATTGTTTATTTTTAAAAAGGACCTCGATTCAGTCTCGTACTCGTATATGGGACAGGAAAATTTAGATTCACCTTGAATGTTTTTGGTTTTAACGCCTTTAATTTGATGACTTTTTAAATAGCGTTACATATTAAGAGGCATAAACAAAAATGAATCTGTGGCTGAATGAGGCCGTTTGAAATACTGCATGTCCCTTTTAATTTAAAAAGATAGGGTTGAGTCATTTTTGGATTTGGAACGAAGCGCGAAAAGATATATTGCGTGGTATTTAATAAAGTTTATCTTATATTTAGCTTACGGGTAAGTAGTCATTGTATTATTTGTATTTATATGATTATATAGGGGAGCATTAAGAGAGTATTTTCGAAAATATACACCTTAAGGCGACCTACCTTGGGGGTAGAATTTTATAAACGGGGGTGCTTGTGGTGTGCAGACGAAGTCGCGGGTGGAAGTTAGTAAATACCTAGATTATAACATTAGAATAGGGATTTATTATTTTATACACTACCTACTGGTGTTTTGCATTGCACCTCTATATTTATATATGTACTAGCGGCCCGCCCCGGCTTCGCCCGAATCCCTTTTTATTTATAGCCTACCTATGTCACTCGGGAACAGCGTAGCTTTCCAACAGTGAAATATTTTTTAAATCGGTCCAGTCGTTTTGGAGCCTATTCAATCAAAACAAACAAACAAACAAACAAACAAACTTTTCCTCTTTATAATATTAGTATAGATGTATAATATCGCTCGGTAAAAAAAAAACAATCTATTAATAAAATGCTACCTAATCGATTTTTTGAGTTGTGTCCATATTAGAATTCCTAGGTTTTGTGTTCATCCACAAATAGCATCGTCGGTTTGGCAACAGCTATAACTCATACTTACTCATACAATTGCAGGGCTGTGAAGTATTTAAAACAATCCTTTTATTCGTAATATTTTCAAGATATGCGGAAGTCGACGAAATCCTAAATAAGTAGTTAGGTACCTAATAATAATTTCTAATGCTTTCGTGATTATTACACGTTGGAATAAAACAACTTCGGATTTAACTCGCGTATTTTAATGTTTAGCTATCGTCAGCTCAATCGTGCCACTTTATTATATTATATGGGCCACATATATTATATTATATGGGAACTATTAAGTTTCTATAGCTAAAGTAAGTATGTATTACTGGAGTGGTTATTCTGTAAGCTACTTTTTGAATCTGCCATTTGTATTATGCTAATGTGTCTTGTCAAATAAAGTTGGAAGTTTTTTTCCAAATTATAATGGGAGCCAACTTTAGAGTATACTCTTTCCAATAAACAAAGAATTATCAAAATCGAACCACTCTGTAAAAAGTTATGCGTGATCATACATTAAAAAAAAAAATACGCGTTGTTGCTTACTCCTTGCGTTTATATATAGTTTTTATAGTTTTACTTTTAATTGGCTGCTGCCCTTTTTTATATATATATTGTTTTCTATTGTCACTTAGTTTGTTAGTTTGATTTGGTTAAGTTGTGTTGTGATATTGTGTTGTATTGTGTTCGTAAAGTTACTTATTAAATCCCTATATTCCTTTATCCTATTGTTTTCATTACAGTCCATTACTCACCAACACGCGTCGAATTGAGAACCTCCTCCTTTTTATTCGTCGGTTGATAAAATCAAATAATCGTATCGGCGAGTTGCAGCCCTATATGTACGTACAGATGAAACGATAATTTTAAGATGCATTGTTTGGTACTAAATCAGTTTTAGACACAGTTTACTGCCGTGGTGATATAAGCTAATAATAAAAACATCTTAAATTTTATGCCCCAATGAATATTATTGCTCCTTATATATTTTAAAGTTATTTTGGAGGTTAAACTTTATTGTTATGCCGCAAGGTCTTGGTTTGTTGTTGACAGGAGGATGTGTTGAAATAGGTATTCTATCATAAAATAATGGCCAGATGTATACAGGGTCATTGTAGTAAAGGGTTCCCATGGGATAAACTTAATGATTGTCTAATGTCTTTAAAAGTGCACCTTTTAAAAGTAGGTAAGTACCTAATTGTTTATTTTTATCAAAACTATGTAGGTACCTTTAAAACTACGCAACGGATTTTGAAGCGGTTTTTTTAATAGATAGAGTGATACAAGAGGAAGTTTATAACACCCATGCAAAGCCGTGGCGGATCGCTAGTTTTATATATAAAATTCTTTGTCCTGAATGATTGACTGACGGATACGCGCACAGCCTAAACCGCTGATCTTGGAGGGTGTGTTCTTTGTATGACGTAGACGTTCAATAAGAAAGGATTTTCCAAAATTCTACCCCTTAGGGGGTGAAAAAGAGGTACCTACATAGTTTGTATGGGACGTGATTCCTTAGTCTTTAACAACCTCCTATAAGAAGTCGCGTGCACAAAACTATTTTAAATATATATAAATTCCTTAAACCATTGAGCATTTCTTTTGTTTTGCATGTCACTCTACTTTCAACAGATAATCCACCGATAACAATACTTTTTTATAATCTTTGTAAACTGAAACGACCTTGGAGGTGACCGATAAATGAACAATACTCATGACGGAGGCGAAATTATTTAAAAATATTAATTACGTATTTATAGTCATCATCATGAATTGTGATCGTCATTTACGATGTCCACTGCTGGACATAGGTTTCTTTCAAGGTATATTTCATGCTGCCTCTAAATTATATTTAACAGTTCTAGATAAAAAAAAAGCACCTAAGTTATGACCTACACAATTTTAAATCCATCATAAATTAAATTTACATTTTTTTTTAATCTTCTCAGCATTTGTTGTGCACAAGACAGTGCCTGAACACTGATTTATGTCTATAAATACCTATATTAAGTTTATATTTAATATATTTATTGTACCTATTGAAAACAGTATACTACACGTTATAATATTTCATGAATCATTAATACTATTGTGTCCTTAATACTACGTATTTATAGATAGATTGAACGTATTCCTCAACTTTACTCTTAATGACAATGACGACATAGTTCTAATAGAGAATTGTTCGCTAAGATACGTTCCATTCATTAGTGCCTGAATACTACGTAAACAACTCTCGACTCTTCCCAGAAACTGAATCACAACTTAAAATGAAGTATTACTTGCATGTATGAATAATAAACATGTTTATATTTTCGCTATATTAAAGTCAGGTGTTCAGCGGCTGTCGTCGCAGTACGAACGCGACTCGCGGTCAACAACGACGTTCTATCGCTCGAAATACGAAATTCGCGCGCATATTCGAATTAAAACCATCGAGTGAAAGTTTTTTTTTTAACCAGCCAGCTTTTCAGAAACAATGGCTGTAAAAAGTTTCTATAGCTGAAGTATGTAGCATCGAAGTGTACTTGCGGGACTAATTTGCAACTGTTTACTTGTAATTAGCATTTTTAAACAATTTTGGTCTCTAAACGGGCTGTGTATTAGTTACTAGTGCGAACAAAAACTGCCATGGCGAATACGTAAGTGTTCTAAAACGTATATAATTATAATAAAATTCATATATGTATTAAAAAAAATGCACGAAAAAAAGCTTTCAAAATAAATGAATGTAATAGAAAAACGTTTATGTTTGTCTTTGATAAGCAATCATCATTCACTACTAGAAATAAAAAAAAATCACAGTGCCGTGGTTGCAAAATAAACATACAAAATTATCTTATCGACATGCTTAATCAGAACAGCAATAACATAATCAAATAAAGATCTACATTTTTGCCGCATTCCATGTTAAAAAGTTTGCCGTAAATATATGACTAATTTCGATAAATAATAATTATAAAAAGAAAGGTAAGTACTTGAACATCTGCAGCCTATTCACGGATGAAGACATTAGTTTAATACTTAAACCTTTAGCAGTGTTTCAACCCACATCGAAAAAGTCAGGGACATGCATAAAAACTTTCTTTCCGATAAGATGCACCGATTAATTTGGATATATCTTTTTAACCTAGGTACTTTTAAACTGAAAGGGAGGTTTTCAATTTCCAATTATTATTTCTTCATAAAGGAACTGATTTAACAACTCCGAAATTGATACCATTTTTAGGTCTCCTGTTTTATATTGTTAAAGAAAACAGTCGTATTTTTAATTATTTACCTATTATGTAACAAGGAAAAAATAAAACAAGAGTACCTAATAAAGAGATTTGTTGACACATTTTTAGCATAATCTAGTACCTACCTACTGATGATACAATCTCAAATATCAATTGCTTAAGGACTAAATAATTATATTATTATTACCTCTCCTCTTTCATCAGTAGATAAGTAGGTAAGGCTCTTTCACATAATCCCAAATGTAGACCAGATATTACTATAATATATTATATAATACTAGCGACCCACCCCGGCGTCACACGGGTGGTATAAACGTTCCTCTTGAATCACTCTATCTATTAAAAAAAAAAGTATCAAAATCCGTTGCGTAGTTTTAAAGATTTAAGCGTACACAGGGATATAGTGACAGAAAAAGCGACTTTGTTTTATACCTACAAATTATATTTTATGAACTTACCTACATATTAGATGTTAATAAACACGCACTAGGTTACCTACCTAAGTTTATTTGCCATATCATTACGTGGGCACAAAAGTGTCAGTGCATGTAGGAGTATCATTGACGGAACCTGATGCATCTCTTGACCTTCCCAAACGCATTAGATCATTATCAAGGTCAATCCTTAATTGACTGTCAATCCGTATTGATGGTCATCAGTATAGGTCATTTTGTTGCTGCTATTGTCGCTTTGTTACAATGAATGACTTAATTTGCTCTACTAGGTAGGTTTTTGTTAATGGTACATTTAGTGACACAAAAACTTGTGCTTAGAAAGGAACCGTTTTTTTAGCGTAGGTACGCGAATTTCTTGTCTAATGCACTAGTTTCCTAAGGCTGAAGCTGTGAGTATCATCTTGAAGGTGTACAAACTTAGGTCTCTCATCATTAGGTAGATCAATCTTCAATAAAATAAAAATACATTAAATCAGAAAATTCTATTACGATTAATAATTTATGATGCGTTTGCGTTATTACTCATTGGAATGAATCAAATGCCTGCAACAGATTTACCTTGCGTAGGTATTTATTTTATACTAGCTTCTGCCCGCGACTTCGTCCGCGTGGAACTCCTACTTTTTTGCAGTCGGTTAAAAAGTAGCCTATGTCCTTTCTCAGGCTCTACACTTTCTTCTTACCAAATTTCATCTAAATCAGTCCAGTAGTTTTAGCGTGAAAGCGTAACAGACAGACAGACAGAGTTACTTTCGCATTTATAATATTAGTAGGGATGCAAAATTTCTGCTTTAAAGATAATTGGAATGCTTTGACACTTTTATGCGTGGATTTTGCAATGATAATCCTTGATCTCGATTTCCAAAATTATAAACCTGCGAATATCAATAATTTTGACAAGTCCGAAAAGGTTGCGGTTGAACAAGAAGTTTATCTGTTATAATGCCTCACAAAAGTAAAAGAGGGAAACAAAATTACATAACGAAATGATTTCACTTAAAAACGTATTATACGGACTTTACGTTGATAAGATTTTCGTTCTAAAAGGAATTCCGTAGAAAATTAAAATTCCTACTCAAAAATATCGATTGATTTCTTGAGCGTACTAGGGAACCGGATAGATCGTACGGTGGTTTTTAAAATCCATCACAATCCAGCGATCATAATGAAGATCGAATCTAGATAAATCATAAAGTCGTTCTGATAAACTCATCACAGATAAGACTGCAAATGTATCTAACGAGTTCAGTTAGAAAGCTTGATCTAATCTTTATTTCCAGTTAGTGAACAATGTAATTGATTTGACAGCATTTGCATATTGATAATCAAACCGGTAGCTAAGTACAGCAATGATTGTAATTGGATCTTAATATTGGAAGTGACAGATATGTGGTTGAAAATTAAATGTTGATTTGTTTAGTCTCTTCATGTGTGGTAGACAGTACACACAGCAGTGTAGCGGCCAAGTCTAAAAAGGGCTGAGTGTATATTTTCACAGACTATTATTATTGGAGTACTTAAGTAATTTTTGTAAAATCTTATGAGAAATAAATATCTTAAATCATAAACCAATCATTCGAGTAGCAGTTTTATTGCCTATTTAAGACTAGGTGGCCAGACTTAGCTTATCATGTTTTCATAGGTCAATATAATATATTTAATACTAGCTTCCGCCCGCGACTTCGTCCGCGTGGAACCCACCTTTTTTGCAGTCGGTTAAAAAGTAGCCTATGTCCTTTTTCAGGCTCCAGACTTTCTTTGTACCAAATTTCATTTAAATCGGTCCAGTAGTTTTAGCGTGAAAGCGTAACAGACAGACAGACAGAGTTACTTTCGAATTTATAATATTAGTAGGGATTTTGGTAAAATCGAGACCGTATCCAACCGTCAAAAAATAATATCGTATTTTAATAACATTTTTATTGGAATGAAACTCGCGTATTTTATTTTATTTTCTAACGCTTCCAATGTGTAAAAACGCGAAGGCATCAGAAATTATAATAATATTTTTGATTAAGTACTTTAATTTTCTTCCATACAAAACTTTGTCCAGAAAACAACGAACACAAAATATCCAATTTGGTGCAGTCGTAAAGTTATGTGCATACGTTTCGGTATTTATTTATATGTACACATAAATAAGTAGATAGGTAAATAAAATAGGCACAGAGTAGTAAAATCACTTTAACAGTGAGATAAAGGATACAAGAACGACCAGGCAATATTATATGTAATTCAATCAAGGTTCTGGTTCCAGCGGAGACGGGTTTGCCGCCGGCGCCACTTCTATTTGCTTAGACAATATACGAGTTCAATGAACACGTTAAAAAAATGTTATTCAAGCTAAAACTAATATACTTATTGTAATGAAACATTTGTAATGGATTAAACTCGCACATTTCTTTTATTTACTTACGTTCCGAATGTCTACAGTTCTCGTATTTTATAAATTGACTGTTGTCAGCTCAGTTGGCTGCTAATATGGGAGCTATAATGTTTGAAAAACGTCAGCAAATAAAATAATAGGTATTTACGCGAGTTAAAAAAGTTATAATTGTTTAATTCCATTTGTACCTGATAACCTCAAAGGTTTCAGGAATTACCGTTTTACTTAGGTACTTAGTTATTACCAGTTTTACCATGACTTTCTGGCAAGAGTTTTTTTCTACGGGAAACAATAAAATTTTAATTTAAAAAAAAAAACAAAAAAAATGGATGAAAAATAAGTAGGTAATTGGCAACTACGAAGCCACTCTTTGCATGGTTCGACACGCTCTTGGCCATTTTGTCCTTCGCGCCGGATTGTTCTACTGACCGGCGCCGGCGCCGCAATCATTAGCGAAATGAGCGCAAAATCTCAATTAACACACGCTAATTCAATCGTGAAAAGCTTTGCGGTTGACGTCATGCTGTTCATTAAGCTTAGACCAAAAAATATCTAGGTATATTAACAAAAAACGACGAAAACACTTATAACATTTAGCAATGTACTTGGCTATACCTCATCAAAGTGCAAGGAATAAAAAAATATCTAAGGTTAACCATGCGATTAGGAATTCGAAGATGGGTAGGTAGATAGGTATTATAATTTTGTAGGGATTTGAAGTGTAATGATCTAAGTATTACGATTGGGTTCTTAGTTTCATATTATTCTAATTATACGCCCAGTTTCAATCGCAATAATTACCTATATAATATGGAATATAATTATTACCTACGAAGTCACATCTAAACGATTAGTTAGCTTTAATTATAAAGGAAATGGTCATCAATCAAATAGGTACAGTAATACAGGTTTTTTTATTGTTTTTGTTTGTAGTTTTTTATGTTAGATGCCTATTTGTGTGTGGTCTATAAATTAGCAACCTTGTTTGGCATTTAATAAATTGTTTTAATTGTTATTCCTACGTTTATATTCATCTTAAACTTGTACGAAGAAGTTAGAATAACGAAATAAGTAGATATCATGTTTATTGTATACATATTATTTTGATGAGGAACAACTTCTTTATTTAGAACTAGCGGTCCCGGCAGACTTCGTCCTGCCCTGCAAAGCATATTAATCAATAGATTTGACAGTTGTCATTGTTGCGTTTTAACAAATGAGATAAATAAGTACCTATTTTTTTTCTTTTTTTTTTTACTGGAACGTGATAAAAAGTATCCTATGTTCTTTTTCTGGCTCTAAGTTACCTCCCCGTCAATTTTCAGGCAAATCAGTTCAGCCGTTCTCGAGTTATATAAGTGTTGTAACAAACCCGACTTTCTTTATATATATAGATAGATAAGGTAATAGATACACAAGAAACCAAAATATTGCAAACATGATTTTGTATTAGGTACAAGGCTATTATTTGAAATAATGATTATAATATATTTACTAATTTATAGTAGGTACCTATTAAGACTAATTTATGGCAAACTACTATAGTTTAGTTTACCATAAATTAATTACTTACACGCTAGACTTCCGTCAGCTCAGTCGTGCTACGATTATGGACACTATATATAAAATACGCGAGTTAATTTCGTTTATAGTGGTTTCATTCAAACTAATTTTATTTTAGCTTTTGATAAATGAAAAACAGGATATGAAAGAAGCTATCAGTTGCTTTTCCACACATTACAAAAGTAGGTATAACAGTGACAGTTTTAAAACCACACTCTAAATCCCAAAAAACAACAAAATAGTATACCTACCACACGTCTTAAAAATATATCACATTAAAATGTATACAACTAAATGTAATCGAGACGACTATAATTTAAATTTAACGGTTGATCCGATGTTATTTTCATTCTGTTATTTATGAGGCGTCCATTTTGTTATTATATTTTAAAATCGGTCAAGTGGCATCCTAAATTTTGTTGCCATTATCCAATATGGTACAATAAAGTGCGAAATTTATGTTTGTTCTTTTTAATTTATTGACCATGGTTTGATTCTTTGTTCAGTTCAAATGGTGTTGCCAATTCATGAACTAAATTAGGTAGGTACATTTTTAAAATTTTTGCTTTCGTCTACAGGAACCATAATTTAAAAAAGTATTCGAATAACAATATTCCTGTTATTTATATAGTACTTAAGTAAATGATTATTTCATATTAGGTACGTATTTTTTTCTAGATTGGTACCTACCTAATTCTGTATATTTTTTATATCGTTTAATGTTTTTTTCTCGCTTAATAAATAAACAATCTAACTCGGTAAAGTTAAACGTTAACCTATTTTTCTAAATTCGGTGTATTTACCTATTTTAAACTTTACATTCCAGTAGGTAATAAATCTGTTTAGGTAAGCAGTAAATTAACATTGTTGGTGTTCTCTTATAAGTTTACAAATATTTTTTTTAACACAATTAGATTAAACCGATAATCGTGATGTTTAAGTAGATATAGCTAATAAAAATTATGTAAACATTTTATTTATATTATTTCTATGCATAACAAAAACTCTTATTACCGTTAAACCTTTTTCGCTTGGCAGATTAGGTACATATCTGGTTAAATTAAAAAAAAAAACATAATAAGCTATGAATGGCTATGATTTTATATTCTCTATTAGCTGATATCCTTTTCACTGCGGGTCAAAAAACGGAAAGTCATTGGATTAAAATATGCCAACCTGATTTAAATTAATAGCAGCTAAGTTAAATACTTAGGTACGCAAATGTGACGTTACGTACATTGAATTCTTTGTCCAATACAGTTTTGTGATTTCTAAGGTCTGTGTATACATAAAAGTGGTACTTAAATGTCAACTTGAGAACTAGACGACTTGCCACAGTTGATTCAGTCACGACTCTCACGATTTTATTCCGTTATTCCTTATCTGGATTAGCCCTTAGGTGCTACAGTTCGGACGTCATTTAAACGACTTTCCTTTGACAAATGTCATGAGTTTATGACCACGGCGCGACATGCAAGACAGATGTATCAAATAGAATTGAAACTGCAGTTCTAAAACATATTTAAGTATTGAAATTCATTTATTTCAATACCTAAGTATTTTACAGACTAACAGTTTACCTAATATACGAAAACGGAACTTAATCTAGTAAATAATTAGGTAATGTTTAATTATGTCCGATGTTTCGAATGCGACGCGGCAGCCATGGTCGCGAAAAAGGACTTAACTTGACTTTTGTTTTTGTATATTTCGTGTGTAATGGTAAAAGTTTAAATTACCTACTATAATAGTAAAATAAAAAATGTCTCAGATCACATGTAATTGTCGTCCGAGGCGAAGCCGAGCTTGACAAAAATGTGATCTGAGGCTTTTATATTTTACTGGCCGAGGTCAGCATACTATTTTTCTGTTCGATGAAGCCAGAAAGCGGAATATTCATTTAGCGAAGCGGCCACAAAGTAGGCGCTTTCTGGCCGGAGGACGGAAAAAAATATTTATATCATATAATCGTCTCGGCGTCATAATATATTTCCTAACGAACTGTCAAAGTAACGTTCTTTTGATTTATTTACCTTCCCAATGACATTAAGCCATTAAGGAGGTAGTCTGGAAGCCTTACTTAAGCTGTTTATGTCATTATGTATCGATTACAAATCTTTATGCGCCTACGCACTCCGGACGCCGGATATTAGTCCATATATCATAAATTAATGTGGGAGTAATGATAACAAATAAACGATGGATTAGTATTATAGCTATATCACATTCTGGGACTCGTTTTTGATGCAATGGATAAAAATGCATACCTACTTACTTGCATTTTATCGCGGCCTTTAATTCCTTGTTTTAGTGAACTGTGATTGCGTGTGTGAGGAGGTTATTTTGCGCCGGTTTTGCCAATTCATGAACTAAATGTCCACATGAACTTTACTGTCGATTAATTTCTATGCCATAGGTGACAAATTAAATGTTACCTTCGCAAAAGGATCATAAATGTTTTCAAAAACCAATTGATAGTTTAATACAGTTTGATACAGCTACTAGTACCTATTAATAAAAAAATCGAATAACGAATGTTGACCAAATTTTAAATAAAGAATGTGACGCAAAGGTTACCCCCAATGTTGTAATAGCTAAGTATATCATAAGATGACAAATTTCACGCCATCTTATCAGCAATAAGATTAAATTCCGACGTGTTATCTTAAATAACACTAATACGATAATTAAATATGTGGATGGGTAGACGATATTTACCTACAATATAATCAATCGAAATTTAAAATTTTAAAAAAAAGGTGGCATAATTTTATACCTACCATTTCAATCAACGTTTAAGTTATGATAGAACTGCTAGGCTTTTTTGTTTTTATTTGACAGCCTGTCTTAATTTTGTACTGACGTTTCAGGAACATTACTGTTCCTAATGACTAAATTAATAACATAGTGATAGACCGTTGTAAACTCAGTTTGCTAATCAGCATCGGAAATTATACTATGTACCACTAGCTTTAGGGCAGGGTTTCTTAACGTGGGGTCCATGGACCCCTTAGGGGTCCGTAGCTTGTGTGTCAGGGGTCCGCAGTAGGTCAGTCAGTCTAAACATATTTATTAGGAAATTGTGCAGTAAACTCATTAGAATCGTAGTAAGTGTAAAAAAAGTGCCAATAAAATAATTTTTGATTGATATAAATAAGGCTTTTTTTATTTCCAAAAATATTTATGGGTGGGGTCCGTGGTATAGTTTAAATTGTAAAAGTGGTCCGTGACTGCAAAAAGGTTAAGAAACCCTTTCCAGTCACGGACAACTTTTACAATTTACTACTAGACGCGTCACCAAGGCGCGGGCATTGATGAGGCGTCGACGTTCGGGAGACGCTAGATGTGGGGTGGCCCTTAGCCCGCGACTGCGCCTGCGCATAGGTAATTACTACTTTACACAATAGGAAAACGTATTTCCAAAACGATAGCCTTTGTGTTATTCTGATGTGTAAGCTATATTGTAAAATTCCATCAAAATCCATTAAGTAGTTTTTTCGTGAAAGAGTAACGAACAACTCCTTATATTCTTATATGACTATCCCTACTAATATTATAAATGCGAAAGTAACTCTGTCTGTCTGTCTGTCTGTTACGCTTTCACGCTAAAACTACTGAACCGATTTAAATGAAATTTGGTACAAAGATAGTCTGGAGCCTGAGAAAGGACATAGGCTACTTTTTAACCGACTGCAAAAAAGGAGGAGTTCCACGCGGACGAAGTCGCGGGCAGAAGCTAGTTTCTTATAAACTTTCGTAATACTAACTTGGTAAGGATAATTCCGTGAAAGGATCAGAAATTATTGTTGGAAATCATAATAATTATTATATCTACCGGTCAAGATTAGTGTCAGTTGTCAAAATAAATATGCAGGTAACCTTTTCAATTAGATTCCAAGTATGGTTAGATTTAAAATATAAACCGGTAACTATATGTTGGTACTTACCTACATTATAGGTAAGTATAGTGTGTTCGTAAGTGTCTAATTAGAGGACTGGAATGTCAAGGTTTATTAGCGGGCCGTCTTAGTTAGTCAACAATGTTATCTCTTTGGATTCTTTGCAAGTGACGTGTATGAAAAAATGCTAAATGTCAATATTTTTGTCTCTGGGCCAAGTCTTTAGACTTACATTAAACCTAGGACATACAGTGATCAAATGAAACTATTATATCATACAAAAGTATGCGGCAAAATAATTTAACTATTGGAATGAAACAACTATACTTAACAGTTTAAATTCACGTATTATTTTTTACACTGACGTTTTAAAAAATTTAACCGCCCATATTTGAAGCTGACTGGCTTACGGTAGATAGTCTAATACAAAAGAAAGAAATAATATACCTATATGTGTATGTAACAGGTATTATAAAGTACCTATATTATTCCAGGTGTCATATTTTTTTCATGTGGATGTATCTATTTGAAATTATAAATCTTCATAATTTACATTTTACTAATTTAAATAACTCGACAGAAAGAGTTCAGCGGAGAATTAAATTATTATTAAGAATTTGAATGTTTTTTTTCTGTAATAAAAAGTATTTTTATTTAATACATTTACTGTAAAACTTGACTATATATAGTAATATACCTATTACCTAGGTACAGTAAGTAGGCGCAATATCGCAAATAACGTGAGTTTTGCGTGGAAGAAGTTTTAAATGTTTATCATTTAAAACTTTCTCAATGATAAACTTCATTATCTTCATCTTCAATGAAAAGATATGAAATTACAATTATCAAAAAATATTGCAATGTAGGTAAGTACATATAATCATTCAAAGGTGTATTTTGTTTTTGAATACAACACGCGCTTGACCGATTCACATTAGTATAAAAAAATCGTATTTGACATCCTTAAGAGTTATACGGCGCCACTGGAAACAAACAAATTAAAATTTAACTTTATGTATAAAGTTTCAAGGTTCCATTTCATTTGTTTACGTCTTGACAGACCAATGACATTTCAACAAAAGATTTTGCCGTGTATCACATTATGCTAATTTAAACTCGATGAAATCCACACACGTTGAACCAACTTTATTTTACCGTTCCGAAAATACTTTTAGTTCCATATTCGAGTTTAATACCGCGAGTTAGATTCTAGGATAAGGTTTGTGGGAGAGCACAGTTAAAATGGTTTAGAATAGCGCCGTAAATTTGAGTCCGTTAAGGGCATTTTACGGCACGTGTGATTTATTGTCTTTGGCGGTATTGTTAAATTAAAACAAAGCCGTAGAACCGGATCCAAATTAAAAAGCTAAAAGTTATTGTTCTTTGTTTGAAATCGTAAATAGTCGATTGTTAGTTTTATTCCGTTGATAAATTTTGACAGGTTTAGTTTTACACTAGTTAACTAGCTTCTGGCCGATTTCGTCTACGTAGTATGAGTATACTTTGGATAGCTTATTTTTTAATGCCTTGGTAAATTTTACCTCCCTTTTTACCACCGAAAGGAATAATTTTCGTGATAAAATATTTTTCCTAAGACACATTTAAGCGATTTCAGCGTGGAGAGGTTACAGACAGACGGAGTCACATTCGCATTACTTAATCTGATATCAGTTCAGGTAATTAAAGTGTAAGGAATATTGTTAGTAGGTTTCTCAAAAGGATCTTATCCTATTAGGATTAAAATTTAATATAGCTATATATTGTATTATTATATAGCTATATATATTATTATTGGTATTAACCTATGCTTTTTACTCTTCCTTGAAAGAATGTATATTTGTAAAAATGTAGTGTGATTATTTTTTGTTTAATCTTGTCGAAGAAACTGCTGTGCCTTGAGATTTAAATTCGACTTAAATGGCGCCGTATTTAAAGTTGACCTATTTCTTATGACAGAATGACTAACGCCTAACCTAGTAATGTACTATTTTAGTCATTACAGTTTAATTGGCCCAATTCACACATGGTAAACTTCGGCTAGTGCTAATTTATTTTGTTTACAATGGAACTATTAAATACTTAACACAAATTCGCTCCTATAATACTGAGTGACACAATTCAAAATATGATAGATGTCGTTTACTACATTAAGAACTCTAAGTCGTCATATTTAAATTGGCAGTGACATGTTTCGAGTTTGGTCACTTTTATACTGAACAAGGTAGGTAATTGTTATTGAATATCATAATAAATAAAAAAGATGTGATTCTTGTAGGTAGTTTTTTTTTATTTAAATTAGGTACGATAAATATATTTGATTTAAAATACCTTAATTGTTGTTGATGCGAGCTGTGCATAATTTGGAAATACTATAAGATGTTGCGGTCTGGTTTATACTTTTTCATTAAGTAAGTATATGCACTTTTTATATATTTTTTTTCTTTTTATGGTTTTTAAACGATGTAGGTATAGTTTGATAACATTTTTGTTTATGCATTGATTGCAGTGAACTTGCAACGGCGTTTTTTTTCGTGTTTTCTCCAATTAAATAAAATCTTTACAATGTATTTCCCCTTGAAATATTTATAGAATATACCTATGCTCGTTTTGTTATAAACAGAAATAAACTGTTATTTAATAATTTCTGATGCCTTCGCGGTTATTATTACACATTGAAATGAAATAATTATAACAAAGTGAAACAACTATAACGAACTCAACTCTCGTAGGTATTTTATTTATTTTGCTGACGTTTCGTAAACTTTACAGTTCCCATATTCGTAGCCGATTGATAGAAAAGTTTTCGAAACGTCAGCAACTAAAATAAAACATCCTTTGCAATTGTTTCATTCCAATAAACTTATTTGATAGAGAAAAAAATAAATGTTATCTACTCTAAAATTATAATACTTAATACGTGAAAACCCAAAATCACTATTGAACAAAACAAATCCATTAATCAATCACAAGGTATATTGGTTACTGATACTTGCTTCAAGCGTGTGTTTTGTTATCAGCTTTGTTGGAATTGGGTCGACTCTCAGTGCACTACTCGCAGAACATAGAATATGAAATTGGGTAGAGCAATTAGTTAAATATGGCTACTATATAAGTAAAGGAAAAGGATTAGTAGGAATTATTCCGTAGTAGCATCTGCCTGTGACATCATCTGCTTAGGATTAGTACTTACTATACATGATCACATTAATACTATAAGGGCTATAGTTTATACCTAAGTGTGTTTGTTTGTTACATTTTCACGCAAAAATTACTCAATGTATTTTGATGAAACATTACAATAATACAGGTTAATACATAAGTATAACTTGTAAGCTATATTTTATAACGATATTGTGTAAAGGACTCTTCGTGCGCATACGAAGTCGCGGGCAGAAGCTAGTATAACTTTTTAAATGACTTATAGCTTAAGTCTCATTCTGATTTACGAGTTATATTATTGTAAACTTTCATAAAAAATGAGTATAAAACAACATATCCCTATAAACTTAGAGTTTATTATATCAGTAAGATACGATATTATGATTGTATCATTTGTCATAATAATTCTGAAACAAATAAAATATTAATTATCTTTATACTTAACTAGTGGTCCCGGCAGACTTCGTCCCGCCCGGCAAAGAAGCAATGTAGCGGCATTAATCAATCGATTTGACAGCTGTTGTCATTGTTGCGTTTTGTTATACTATTTTTAACAAATGAGCTATCTAAATAATTTTTTTTACTGGATCGGGATGAAAAGTATCCTATGTCCTTTTCCTGACTCTAAGCTACCTCCCCGCCAATTTTCAGCTCAACCATTCTCGAGTTATAAACGGGGTAACTAACACAACTTTCTTTTATATATATAATAATAGATAGATGCATGAGATAATGCACCTATTTAAGGTCATGTTAATAATTGTTTACTTCCTCAAGTGGGAGAAGTTTTTCCGATTCTTTGCTTGAAATGGATATTAAATTCTAACACTAATATAATCACTGATAAGACTCGCAAGTGTTTTAAAGTACCTAGGCAATTTTATCCTTTTAATTCTTACAATGCAAAGAAACCATTGCATAATATATATATTCATACTAAGAGGCGTGTTTAAAACCTCCCACCGTATAACCTGCACCCAAAGAGACAAAATCAAAATATTCTACGTCCATATTAATTTGGTTACTAATTTATTTATTTATATTATTTCTTCCATATGTAAGTACTTACTTACATATACATAATTATTTCGTACATGTAAGGAATATTTTCTGCAATACGATATTTGAGACCTCCGTTCATATTCTAAAGACACAGGATTAGAAAGTTCTCGCTTTCTATTTAGATACAGAATTACTTGTGGTACTTTACTTTGAAACAATAGATCGATATATCTGTCATTTTGCGCTCCGATGCAAGTTAATCTTAAGCTAACGGCCTGATATATAGATTACTAGCGGCCCCGGCAGACGTCGTCCTGCCCGTCCGATTGTTTCGTCAAAGATCTGTCAAAGTCTTCTGTCACTTCTTCATAGGGCTTCATATTTTCCTCGTTTTTTACACATTTTCCACTGTTTCTTCGCTCCTATTGGTCGCAGCGTGATGTTATAGCCTAAAGCCTTCCTCGATAAATATGGTCTATCCAACAAAAAAAGAATTTTTGAATTCGAACCAGTAGTTCCTGACATTAGCGCGTTCAAACAAACAAACAAACTCTACAGCTTTATAATATTAGTATATATATTAAGAAACGACTCAGAAAAGTTCGATATTGATTTAGTACAATAATCACACGATAAAATTTGTATAAAGACTATTACTTTGTCTGTCGCCAATATAAAGACTTGTAAAATAACTTCGCACCTTTACTAGAAAAGTGACAACTCGAAATATGCCACCACATAAATTCAAATTTAAATGTGCAGACTTAGAGTCTTAAATGAAGTAACAAAACTTTTCGAGATGTCACACTTTTCTAGTAAAGGTGCATTTTATAATATACTTAACACTTCTCATACCTGTTGAAATAAAGAAAGACTAGTGAGGGTTGCAATAAATTTGTCCCTGGCACTAACCAATGCGTTAAAAAATTGGTTACGAATGATCCTACAAACCTAACTTAATCTCCAATCTTTTTATTTAAAAGTACTTGTATTAATAAAGAATCTCTTCTTTCCAGATGTTTGCTGTTGCTTCTAGTCTGCGTACTTCATGCAGTCTCAGGGTACACGGGCCCTGATCTACCTCCAGGACCCTACTGCGGGCTCACAGGGGAATGCTGCAGAAACCGACGGGATTCCTGTGCTCATAGAATACTAGGTAATCTACCACACTCAAAGATATTTAGTTCTCGCTTCTGCCCGCTACTTCTACTCAATGTCATTATAAAATATAGCCTAAATATTATTCTGATGTATAAACTATTTTATTGTAAAGTTTCATCAAAAAGTTCTATTCAGTAGTTTTTTGCGTGAAAAAGTAACAAACATACACAATCACAAACTTTCCCTTTATAATATTAGTGTTATAAACATTATTATCTTGGACTTTGGAATGTGCAAAATTTATGTCGGTATCGTTATGGAGAATGTTCTCAGAACGATATGGAAAATATAAATGATTGGCTTTTCAAGTTACAAATTCCAGCGGCATCGTTTTAGGCTTCTATTTGGAGGAATGCCTTTATCGTTGACGATGTTTATGCGAATCAAAACCAGTTGCTGCTTGCATAGGCATTAGGGAGTTTTCCGTCAAGAGGAAAACTCCCTAATGCCTATGCAAGCAGCTTTTATTTTTCTTTTATTCGAGCTCCTTTGCAACATGAAGAAAGTGGCAGTTTAGATGTATTGTTTTCAATCTACAATAAGTATCACACATATCAATCTACATATATATCAATCTACAATAAGTATCATAATAAGTATCCTATTTGTTCTTTTTCAGATACTCTCTGTTACTGCGATGAATTCTGCGATCTGAATAGAGAACACGACGACTGTTGTCCAGACTATTTGCCAGTCTGCCGCAACCAGACCGCTCCAGACTTCATTATAGAGCCCTGTCGCTTCGGCGGACAGTTGTATATGCCTGGACAGACCGTGAAAAACAATTGTAATACTTGGTGAGTTGAATAACGTAGAAATTATAATAAAAGGCTTTTATAAACTTTAAAGAGTGAAGAAATCGTGCAACCCAAGCGGATTTTTAATAGAGATCCAAAGGATAAACCACAAGTGATGGTTACAGTTGGGCGCTGAGTGGGCCCTAGGCATGTGAAAGTTTACTCTTCCACACTACACTCACTACATACTGTCTATTATCAACTAGGATCGATATTTATAATACCTAGGTACATTAACCTAAGTACAATTACGTAGACAGGGTAACAATCTCAACGTACCGTAAAATCTTCCTAGAATTTGCCTTTTTCAATCCCGCTTAACAGTTGGCAAAGGAAATCGCTAAATTCCCTCACGTCCCAAATTATAAAGGTAAACAAATAAATAAAAGCAAAATACATGCGTTGAATTACTTACGAAACATTGTGTCACAGTGGATTCCTCTGGGTGTAGTTAATGGGAGTTCTGACCTGATTATTAAGCTTAAGACACCGTCAGCATCTCATATGAATCAAGGTAACAAAAACTGCTTAAAATACTGCACCCGACACTTTTAAATGTGCTGAATGATATATGTGATGGTTGGACTGTGATGCATTTGTTTTGGAGAGCGAACCAATTTAGATACACGAATAAGTGGACAAACGATTGACATCATCCAATTTTGAACACTTGATAATTATGTGTTTGTCAAGCAGATATCGATCTGACAAATACATTTGACATTACATAATATTATTATGATTTAGGGAAAAAAGTTAAAATTACCTAGTAAAAGAAGACAATGGATACGGTAAAAAAACAAAATTCTATTTAGTACGTCAAACAAAAATTATTGAAAACGTGTTTTCTTCTTTTCCCAATCTCACCATAAATGACAAAAATAATCGCTTGAATAGTTAGGGAGTGGGGGTCGTGACGTCACGTTATGGAATAAGCTGTACCATCTTTGTCATATATAACTAACACGTTTTGAAAATAACACAAGTTATTTTAATGGATTCCGAACCATCTAGACATTCAAGTTCGTATTGTTTACAATTATTATTAACATCTCAGTTGTCAGTAGTTCAAGTTACGTCTGGTATTAAAACTGACATTTGTTATAGCTTCGCGAAATTTTCAATTGATATATCCTTGGAACTGGATCCAGGGAATGTTTACTTTTATTACGGCAATTGTTTTTAATTTGCGGCTCTTTGATTCTATGATTGAATCGGACAACAAGACTTTAGCGTATTCGCAAATGTCTTTATAATTTTTTCGAAGAATTTTAAGTACCTACCTTTTGATATACCCCATACTTCAATCGTTCGCTTATACATACGTATGACTAAGTTTGACTACTAGAAAATGTCTCAAGACATTGTTTTCGCCTATTGTACACTTCAGTACCTACGTCTATTAAGCTTTGTGCAATAAAGTATAACTAAATGAATAAATGTATACGTACATACGTGTAGTTAGAGACACTCTTGTTTGTTCCTACCATAGTAATATGCTACGCACATTGAGACATTGTCATTTTTTTATAATTAATTATATAGGCACTTTGTCGTAATGTTAAATATCACTTTATTACTTCTCCTGAGATTCCTCTTACATGCTTATTCATTTTATGTACTTAGGTGTCATAATCTTCTACCCGGTGTAGGTATTTGAAAAATGTCCTAGATTTCGTTCAGATAGGTCCACCTGGATTTTTTTCTGTTCCACGACACTTATCTCGAACCGTTTCCCATCGCATCTTTGGCATTTAGGTCATTTTAGGTAGGGTAAAACCAGGATAGATGCCCCACTTTTTGAAATATCCTCCTAATTTTAAAAATATTAGTTTTACATTAGGTAATGTTTATGATTTAACTAGTTTAATCCTTTATGTTTAACTGTGATTTGTACTTTTGGGCCTATAAATTACAGATTTTGTATATTTTAGCTTTCTGTGATAGTCCTTTTTTGAGGATAGATGCCTACCCCTATGGATAGTTGCCCCGCCATGAAAATACTAAGGAGGATAGATGCCTGCGGCATGGGATAGACGCCCTTCATACTGTGTAATCGAAAAACTCAACCAAATTTTTATGTAGTTTTAATGACAAATTGGTGTAATTGCAGCCTAATGAAATAATAAAAAGAAATTAGCCGTTTTTCAAATTTTTTATTGTTATCTTTGGCTATATGCTAAATAAATTCTTTTATAAAATATTAATCACTTAAGTTTCAACATACATAATCATAATTATTTTTAGCAGCATAACGTCTACGCAATGTTCTCGATGGAATTCCAAACTGTCGGGATATTTCGTTTATCCCCATGATATTTTTATCTATTTCGTCGAAAGCTGACTGCAATTGTTCTGTAGTCCAAGAACATACTCGAGCTTGCACTCCTTCCTTTCTTTTGTATTTTCGTGGCATGGTTTTGCTACAATCAGTAGTAAACATATAAATAATATCACAATACAAAAAAATGCCCATAGTATTCACTGAAACCACATATGGGTATACATGGTCTATGGAGGGATACATGCCTTGAGGGGCACCTATCCCTTAAAAAATCAGGGCAACTATCCTTTTTGATAGGGATAGATGCCCTATTTTTTTAAAAATTAATAAAAAAACAACAGAGCAATTATTTACATCTAGATACATACGTGGTGAGTCTATATATTGACTTAATAAACAATATAACGGAATTAATGACTAATTATAAAGTTATAAAACAGCAAATACTAACCTTTAAAACTTTGACGTGGTTTTAAAATTCGCCGCGGAGATGAAGGCACACACGAGCGAAACACGTACTGACTGACTCTGGTGACCTGGCTGACTGTGGTGCGGGGTGGGTGCGGCTCTTAGTTATACTATTATTTCATAGTCGCGAGTTTGGGAAGTTAGGTTTTTTGAAAATGAGGCATCTATCCCACTGGGGCATCTATCCTGGTTTTACCCTACTGTTCTTACATTAAGACCTAGACCAAAGCAAAGCTTTGTTTAGTGCTCAAGCTTGAAATGTAGAAAAATATTTGAAGACTCAGATACAAGGCAATCATACTCAGTGTGTTTGCACATAACACCGTGACATCATTTCGAAAATTGTAATGCAGTATTTAATTTAGAAGTTGCGGTAAATGTTCAAGTGCATTACAATGAATTTAATTATAGAATACCCAGGTGTTCTAGGTCTCGTCTTGATCTGCTGTCAATCTAACAGCTGGCCAGATGCCAAAAACGTTATTCATTGTCAATGTTAAAAATCATCGCTTTGGAAAGCTATTATGTCATTTCTGATGTTTTCAGCTACTTGGATAGTTGTCGTATTAGTAAACATGACGTTATTTTTTCCACTGGCTACTGATGGAACTGTTTTTTGCTTTTATAAATAATACTAAATTTTGCACAATTATATACATTAAATCAAACTTATGAGAACTAAACAATTAATTTAAATGGTCTAGTAATAATTTTCCAATCCCAAATTCCAGCAACTAACCCGGACTTTTTTTTAATACATTTTATACGAATAAGACAACGACAAAAACTCTGAAACAGCCACAAAGTTTAATTTTAATTATTAAAGCAATCCTCAACTTTATCTCGGTTAACTAAACTAAGTGAAACTGCATATCAACAACAAAGACATAGGTCTAAGTTTGTTTTCATATTTGTCGTAAAATATACACGGACATTATATTTCCCGTAGGTACTTTATGTCGATGTGTGCTTTCACCGATTGTTTAAAAATGTTCAGAAAACTTTTCCCAACTTTATGACCACTTTTGAATACGTGTTAATATTTCTTTTAGTGTAAATAACTAATACTTACCTATTTAAAAATATCCTAGTAGGTATATCTATGCAATTATCTATGGTCATCTATATCTCTTCAACTCTTTGCATGGCTTAAAGGACTTGAATCCAGACCATACATTAAAAAAAAAGAAATTTGACATGGCGTTGGGTTTACACATTCAGGAAAAAAATAACACTACAGGTAAATAAAATGTATACATTGTTTAGCACATTTTATATAGACGACGACCTTCCGTGAGCTCATAATAAAAATGTGATAAGTGCCATTAAATTCTTATATACTTGCTTTGAAATAAGTTATAATGAGTGTCGCAAAAACGAAATCAAAATAGGTATAGTACAAAACTGGTCCTCTGAAATATTTCTATATATTTTAAAAGTAATAAATGGTACTATATTACGATGATTATTTTTATTCATTTAATATTTGCTTCAGTATAAGTTAGGGTACCTATAGCGGAAAGAGCATAAACGTATGTCATAAAAATGCAACGGATTAAGTTCGCGTACATTTTGAAACTTTTATAGTCCTTGTATTTGAAGCAGACTTCCTTTTGTCTTACCAAATAACCGAGAAAGCATAAAAAATGCGTTACATTTGCAGATTAGTATTTTGAGCACGCGCTAAGATATTTTGAGGCCGAGTGTACAGTTTTACACGTCATTCACACGTAACCCGTTTATGTTTATCCGTGATGTGATAACTAGATGGTCATTGTCGTTACCTCACTAGTGACACAGTATAATGATAATGAGCAAGATATTGTAGTCATATTATTATCACCTCATTTTTCATGTCGCAGGTGTATAACAAAGCAATTTTTTAGATTTTGTTTTGTAATAAATTGGAAAAAAACAATTATAACGGATTTTACTCGCGTATTTTATTAAAATATTAGTGAACTAATATTATTAATTATGATCTTTTTAGTTTTGTCAAGTTGGAACATTGACATAGTTATTTGGGAAATGGGTGACAAGGATTAAAAAAAAATGTAAATATGGTCGAGTGAGGTATTAAGTGAAAGAGAAGAAAATAGTGAGTTAAATAGGCGAGGTAACTGTTTGTAGCAAACTACATAGGTACTAATACCTAGTTAATAAGTACCTAGGAAATGGTAAGTAGTTAAGTACTTAGCATACTTTTTTTATAGTACTGTGGTAGTGATGTCACACTTGGCACCGAATAACGATTGTATTCGTTATTCACAAGGCGATTTGCTTTTGTTTCTATTTGTGTTTATTTAATAAGGCTTTTAAGGTTAAATTTAGATATGACTTAAATAAATAAGCAGGGTGACTCATGTTTTGATAGAAAACTTTAAGTTTTAAGTAAGTAAACAAAGTAGATATTAAGATTATTTCCGAATTTATAGAGATAATTGGCTTCCTGAAGAAAAATTGTAAACACTGAACAGTCAGCATAAAAAAATATATAGGTAGGTAAATCCGTTATGAGTAGTTTTATTCATTGTCATGAGAAATAAAATACCTACATTTTATATGTACCTATTTTTGTTTGAGCGCTGTCTTAGGCCCATAGTACACGGCGTATTTTAAACGCGCCGACGACGCGCGTTTCAGGAACGCGCGTCTTCGGCGCTGTTGACGCTGCTTGTTGCGTTTACATTGATGAAACAAGCGCGCGCATGAAGCGCGTATACTCGCGTTTGAAGCGATACAAACGCGCGTACAAAGGAGCAGAGTAGGGGCAAAACGCGCGGTATCTGCGCGCATAAGCGCGGTAGAGGCGCATTTTACGATCGCCCCGTGTGTTACTAGTAGTTACTAGGATGCGTTCAAATTGCGTTTGAAGCGCGTCGTCTGCGCGTCGTCGGCGCGTTTAAAATACGCCGTGTACAATGGGCCTTAAGCAGTTTAACACAATTATTTTAAGGTGCGGTAATCTTTACTGCACGAAGCTCAGTAGGTATTTATACTTGTCACGTAATTGGTTCAGTTATTTAATAAATTCCTTTATTATGTCATATTCATGGCTTCTGTATATATTATGTAGACGGAATTGCACGGCCTGTTTGTAGTCAGAGGTTAACTAGCTACGAAACTGAAGGTTGCGGGTTCGAATCCTGTTACGGGAAGTGTGGTCACGTGCATTTGTATCTGAGACTTAGGTATCATGTACATGTACTATCAACTGTGCTGGCGATGTTACACCTTTAAGGCAATAATCGCTTGAACGACCCTGGTACCTGGCGGCTGTGTGTGAAGCAACAAGTGCAAGCAATTTTTTTCTAAAATGGCGTACCCCGAAAGCATCCGATAGTACGTTGTCTAGTATCCTATAAACCTTGATTCCCTTACCACTACCTAGATCAACTAGTGTAAATTATTAAAAAAAATCTTAAAAACCGTTATACATATATGTCTTAAGGTGCATAAAAACATATGCGAAGCCTATTTTTTATTTCTGGTAATTCATTATAAGCACTATTTAGTAGGTACTTCCTACCTACTCAAAGTATTTTAGACATCAAATTTCATAAAGGAATCACCTACAGTGATGTCAATAACATTATATACCTACTTATAATAAAACTGATCTTTATTATGCCCATAAAAAACAAATCAGTGCCAAAATATTGTGCAAATTGATAGATGAAATGATGTCATTGTGCTCGACATTGATACGAAAACGATACGTACACCTAGATCTAAAGGGAGCTAACTCAAAAAAGTTACTTTTTCAGGAGAAGCGAAAAACTGGTTAACCTATCCATATGCACGCATGTGTTTTCTGTACCTGTATAGATTTATGCTTTTTATAATGAAGCTAGCAGAGTTAGTTTAAATCTGTTTTAGTGGTAAATGGATTTTGATGTAAGGAATCCGATGGTGTGCATAACTCAAATCTTCAGGTTTTTGAGTTAGCTCATTTTAGATCTAGGTGTGCGAATATTAACATCTGATCAGTATTGATACCCTCTAACTAACACCAATTGATTTCACATTCACATTTGGTACAAACGATTGAGGAGAAAAATATTTAGAAGGCATAGGTAAAATAAAATATGCGAGTTATATATATGCGTTACAGTTGTTTCATTTCAATAAATTTTGACAATGCATTGCTTTATATAACGCAACGTCCAAATTAAGGGAGGTGCAATGGGGGTTCAAAACCTACATATAAACCCGGTTGGGTATCAAATTAAAGAGGATCACATGTAAATATATTGTTATATTATAAAAGCTTTATTAATAAGTAAGTTTTAATTTTTTAATCTTATTAACTTATTTGTTTTCGAACATGCCTCTGGTCCCTCTGTTTTTATAACTTAGGTACGTACCTACCTAGTTAATCAACATATTCGCCTAGCATCACCATAACGTTCTAAAACTATTTATGCTCTAGTTTTTAATTTAAACGACACATTTTAGCATAATATAATAATTTTACTATGAGTCTTACGCTCTGTCAAGGTCACTATATCACAGCTTGTTGACAGATGACGCCACTAACGTCATCGTACGTAATTAATGTCACGCGACATATTTATTACCTCTACGATTTATGTAATACTAGCCGGCATTCTAGCTTTGTAGTTGTATTAAGGCTGTATAAAGCCCAATTTTTAAAAGCTTTTATTCAAATTACAATGTAGGTACATATAATATATTTACGGGTGAAATCTTGCACCTCAATTTTGAAGCAGATAACTCCAACCGATTGAGCTGAAATTTTGTACACACGTTCAGTTTTAATGACGATGATGAATGACGACGAATGGTTTACTATGTTACGTCATTCTAAAACCAAATTAAGGAGGGGTACAGTGAGTGGAAAATCAAACGTCTACAAAATATATAAAAAAGTGAGTAGGTAGGTCAAATGAAAGAGCATCGACGATTTCGAGATCACAAAAGATAATACTGGGATCCTGGGATGCTTGACACTGTATTGTTCTCACGTGACACGACATGTAAATCAGCTTTATTTAACTTGTATGAAAGCTCTAGTAAGGTGGCTTACCTACTCTTTTCTCAGGTGTACTTTCACGGTATCTATTCGCTAGGTACACTGATATTTTTATGATTCATCCATTAGTGCTTAAAACCGTTCTATCATCGTGACACTTGCACCTAATTTTAGATTCAGTCTGAAAAATTAGGTAACATTTTGTCGCACGCTGTTCATAAAAAAATTACAAGGTTGGACGTTGATGATTAATTTGTTAATTTAACTCTCTCTGGTCATAAGAGTGAGTACTAACTATGCTCGATTTTTACCAATGTCGTAAATATAATTTTAGCCATTAGTCGTATAACTTATCGTATCCAACTTCGAATCATTCGACTAATAAACAAAATATGATTATAATAAATACCTATAATATATTATAATGAATATAAAAAGATACTACCTATTATAATGTACTGAGTTCAAATGGTATTATGTTCGTAAAATAAGCTGACTCTGACTCTCATACGATATGTCAGGCCTTATAAGAGTAAATACCCTTATAAAGTCCTTTAACAGCTTATTATATGAGTATAGAACACGTGTGTTATCTGGGATGTAGGTAATATTAATGTCATACAGTCTATACCTGACAAAGCGATTTACACCTTGTACCTATAGACAGAGTAGTCGGTTTTCCTTAATTGAGTAGGTAATACATAAATAACAGGATTAAGCGGCTAAAAATATAATAGCATGTCTAAATCAATTAAACATATCGACATTTGACGAATAAACTACAATAAAAAAAATATTATACCAAACGTAAAATTACGTAATCAAAATTATTGGATTAATGTATTTTAAATATACATAAACAGTTTTGTGTAGACATTTATCTTGGTGAGATGACATCAGTTTTTTTTTTATTTCCTTGTCTGGTTGTGGAATAAATAAGTGGTAGTAAATTTTAAGATACGTTGCTTTATTTACGATTGTTAAATTGTGCTGTTTAAATTATAATCAAATTGTAAACTTTGTTTTATAAAGCGTTCACAAACAAACCAAAGTTTTTAGTCGCAAAAGTTTTTTAAGCTTTTTATTTATGTTTATTTATTATTGCATTTAATATATTTACGTAACAACGTCAACTTGATTTACTGAAAAAAATAAATTGTTAGGACGTACAGAAATTTGGTAGAATCTAACCAAATCAACAACCATCTGGTAACCCTAATTAGGGGGCAGGTACTAACTTGGAAAAAACTTCGCTTTTTTTAAGTACACTTATTTACATATCAAAGTATTAACAGATTACAATATCTAAAGTTCAAGAAGACAAGTGAAGAGCAAACATTAATTTTCTATATTAAGCAGGTACGCAACTTTTTCAACACTCTACTCAGCTATTGCTATAAGCACCTATAAGGAATCATACGTGAAACAGTTGATATTTACTTTAAAATATCCAAAAAAACTACGACTAACAAAGCAAACATTTAAAAAGAAGCGTAAAGTAAACACAACACCTCCTACCTATTAGTAATACAATTAACAAGTTGTCAAATAGGTACGATAGATTTACAAATAGGTACCTACTCAGTTACGTAGAATTCAATCTGTCAATGTAATTTTAAACCTTAACAGTTTCCAATAGAGTTTAAAATGTCATGTAAGTACGAATATTGGAGTACCAAAATGATTTATTATTTTTAAGAAACGTCGACATGATGATGATGATGATATTGAGATTGTTGATATTATAGATTGTTTGGTATTTTGTGTAATACGCACAATTTAACGTAGACTTGTGTTTAGAAATTATAGACACCTACCTAACTGAATAGATGACCCGAAGATCTTCGTAGGTTGTTCCGGTATAATTTTTTTTTATAAATATTTTCTAAATTCCTGAAAAACTTTTGAGTTTTTTCTATGCAAACCTTGTTCTGACAATCATAAACACAAAACAAAAATAATTGTCTAATTTGTTGGTGTCGATCGGAAGCTATATGCTCGTACATGCATTTCGGTGATTCGGAAATTGAAATGGTTTTTATGATTTCTGAAAGTTTCAAAATCATACGTAGGTACCTTACTCTATTCTGGTAGGTACTAACCTTATGCTTTGTAATATTAGTGTGAGTAGGCATATTAAGCATTATGTTGACAGTGAGTAATGAACAGAGATCGCAATAGGTAGTGCCTATTTACCTAAACTTGGCGGGAGGAGGTGACTAAGAGTGGTTACAACCACCAAAAATATTATTTATTTTTATCGAACGCGGGATTTCCCGGGATTTATAAGAATACATAATCGACACAGATTCACACTCAGCGTCAAATGATTAATAAAATGTAATTGTTTAATGCAAACATGTGTGTCGTGGTGTTTCACGCAGTGGTTTTGAAAATCGATCAAAAATGTAAGGTGTGCAAATTAAAACTCATTAACTTATGTAAAAAACATTTATTAAATACAATGTTACATTATGAAAACATTTTTAATCTGTATCATCATCAACATCATCAATATCAGAAGTATAATCATTATCACTACTATTGTCATCATTGTTTAAAGAATTATAATAAATAACCATTATTCTTTCAATGTTTTCGACTTTAAGACGGTTTCTAATAAATCAATGTAACAAGATTTACAAGTAAAATAAAACGTATTAATCCTTTTGAGGAATATAGAAAATGTTTATATTCCTATGCCTGACGGACCACTCGTATGAGTCACCTTTTGAGTTCTCAACGTAAGTTTCGGCATTAAACAATTACATTTCATTAACCATTACACCCTGAGTGTGAATCTATATCGATTATGTATTCTTATAAATCCCGGAAAATCCCGCGTTCAATAAAAATAAATAATATTTTTGGTGGTTGTAACCACTCTTAGTCATCTCCTCCCGCCAAGTTTAGGTAAATAGGCACTACCTATTGCGATCTCTGGTAATGAAGAAGCGGTTTTGTCGATAATAATATTTTTAACAACTCAATCAAAATTACCTTCGAGGTAAAAAACAAATGATAAATCAACTTATTAATATGGTAGTTTAGAATAACGAAACGTTTGTACCCAAGGCTCTATTATGTCATTACAATTAGCAAATCGGTTATATTACTTATCGTAAAGATTCACATTGAGATGTTGTGATTAATAGCCTCCAAATGCACCCGCGCGGAATTCAGTTTCTTAGTAGGTACTTTTAATTATCCTAATGGATATTTTTCGGGTATAAAAGATAGGTAGGTACTACTTACTTATGTATCCTATTTAAGTGTTATTCCAATACGTGATATACCTACCTATATCTATTATATCGAGAAGTTTTATTAATTTTTTTTAAAAAACAGTACCTAGATAGAGGCGAACTTCGTAGGTACCGCTTTTTTTAAGATTTTTTATTAACCAATAGGGGCTGATAGGTAGAAGGGTGAAAATGTAGGGTTGTACTTACTTATGTATTTTTCAATGCATCATCATCATCATCATAAAAAAATAAAAAAGTGGACCACTCTTTTTAACTTTTACGGGTATAAAAAACAGATGTTGGCCCATTTTCAGACCTACATGCACACATTTCATGAAAATCGGTTCAGCCGTGTCGAACTAATTTGGCAACAAACACACCTACACCACCACCTACAGTTGAATAATGATAACTTTTTTGTCAACAGCGAATGCAAGCACGACAAAGTGACCAAGAAGACTGAATGGCAATGTGGTTCTGATGAGTGCCTGATGAATGATGACGTCATTCACGGCGTCAACCGACCTGGCATGAGCTGGAGAGCGTATAACTACACGGAGTTCTACGGAAAGAAGTTGACCGATGCTCTTAAATACAAACTGGGTAAGCCAATGTCGATTAGGTACTGTGCGTACAAATAAGACAATGTATCTAGTCATTAACTATCGTAAGCTAAAGCAAGTAATGAGCATATTAGCCGCAAAATAACAGACACGGTAAACAAATTGGAATCGTACCGCGGTGTCGTCAAATGACAAAAAATTGTAGGACGTTCTCAGATTCGGTTGACCGACATTCTATGCGCCAAGATCTGGATGAGAGTAGCCATGAGTTCTATAGCACCTGTATGTAACCATATTCAGCTACTATATAGTTTAAATAGAACCTTGGTGCTGTCCATGTTCAGTAACGTGCAATGAGGGAAACCTATGTCCAGTTCAATAGTGAACTGACGACTAGGGCTAATGATATGACCAATGAAAATCAGATTAGGCTCAAGAGATTAGGTAGGCTTTTTGATCGCACGTCCAGCCAATGAGGGCCACCGCGTGTCAGAAATCCGCTAGATGCGCTAGTGTAGAATGAGGTCTAGCTGTCATGTTCCACCAATCACAGGCCAGTAGCTTGCCTCTCATTGGTGGAACATGACAGCTAGACCTCATTCTACACTAGCGCGCTTAGCGGATTTGTAACACGCGGTGGCCCTCATTTAAACGGTGTCCGGTTTGTCTAGCTTTTGTTGAGCTTATTACAATAATAAAAAAAGATTTTACATACACTCATTTTTTTGTCGTACATGATAATATTAATACTGAGACACAAAATCCTCAATAATGTAGGGGAGGTGTGTCCGGCCTTTCTACCCAAATGTCCAGCCAATTTGGCTGGTCTGTCTAGCTATTAGGTTTGGCGACCTGGCCACCCTTGATTCAGGTACTTACTAAGGTAGGTTATCACAACGCTTATGAGTAGGTACTATGGCATAAGCTTAAGAACCGGCACAGTTGCTTTAACTGCCATGTTAATGATCCCTATAGATATAACATGTTGCGCATCAACAATAATAACAGTTACAAAATTAGAATAAAGGTATAATTTACTTATAGTAGGTACCATTTATGCATCTGAGTCAACTTTGTAATCGGTGATGATGTCAAAAAGACCTTGTCATTTATAATAAGCATAAATTAGAGTCAAATTGTACTATTTAATCATTGTTTAGGAAATTCTAAAAATAAATAAATAATTATGACGTCATAGTAATTTAGCGTTAGAATGGCGTCAGCTCAGTCGTGCTTCGAATATGGGAACTGTAAAGTTTTCGAAATGCCAGCAAATAAAATAAAATACTCGAATTAAATCCGTAGGTAAGGTACTTAGTTATTTCATTGCAATGTGTAATGACCACGAAGGCATCAGAAATTATTATGATACTAAAATCAAATACTTCAATTAATGAAATAAAAAGTTTAAAGGGCGTTGCAATATTATGTTCCTAGCAGTAGCATTGCGGTTTTGAGACCGGAAAGTCCAGATTCTAAATTCCAATTAGATTGAGCCCACACATTGATTTACGCAAACCATATTTAGTGTCTTTCGATATTTGCAAAGGTGAACTACTCCTGCTATTCAGACGTTGGGTTCTGAATAAGGTGTTGGGTAAGAATTACAATAATAATATATTATTTGGTGGTAGGCTTGACAATGCCGATGTAGCCGCGCGCTCCTGTGAGCGAAGCTTTGATTCTAAAAAGGTTTAATGTAATATCATATATATATATATAACATGACGCATTAGTTAAGCCTATTTAGATTTTTTTTGTGCTTTCAAACTTCTCACTGCTTTGAAGCTTCTCATCTGAAAGCTCGCCTACCGTTTGGTTTTGCCGTAAAGGCCACCAGCTGACCAACTGTGCTTCAGTAATTTTTTTAGTACCTAATATATCGCACACCTCGATCTAAAGGGAGCTAACTCGAAAACCTGAAGTTTTGAGCTACGCACACTATCGCATTCCTGTCTACCAATAAAACAGATTTTAGCTAACTCTTCTAGCTTCATATAAAAAGGATAAATCTGTATAGAAATCTCCTTCAGTGCACAGGGACATACTATTCAGTTTTTTGCCTTTCCTCAGGAAAGCGCTTTTTTGAGTTAATCTGATGTGCGATAGGTACCTATATACAATGCAATTGGATGTTTTTTAAAAAAAAACTAAAAATTTAAAAATATAAAATACTTAGGATAGAAATCCAACATGTATAATAATATTATTAATTCACTTACATAGGTGGGTACCACTACTTAAATAGGTACATGAAAATATAGTTCTTATTTCTTATGTGTTGTAGCTAATTGCTTGTTGCCAAAACAATCCCAGTAAAATAAACGAATTTGCATTTTATAGTTTTTAATTTACACAAAACAATAAATTTAATAACACCTTTATTGTAATATGTAAAATATATTTGTTACAAAAAACACATTAAATTCACAAACGATTTCGTTCGCGCTAATTAATGTAAAAAGACGTTGAATGACTATAAATTGGCATTTAATATACATACAATAATCAATAACTGTCAAGAAAATAATTGAAGGAGTTGGACAAATTATAGCTACTCGCAGACCCGATTTTAAATATATATTGTATATTTAGTAAGTATAAAACAAAAATAACAGACGTCTAAGTAACTCAGCTGTACTAAAAATAATTACTTTCAGGTACGTTCCCGCTGACACGAGAAACTCTGCGACTAGGAGCGATAAATTACGATAAAGAAATAGATTATCCACGTGATTTCGACGCAAGAAGACATTGGCCGAACTTCATCTCGCCCGTTGTAGACCAGGGTTGGTGCGGCTCCGACTGGGCGGTCTCCATCGCCACTATTGCCTCTGACAGGTATTTTGTATATAAAATTACTTACTGACACAACCTAAAGGCTTGAAAGCCTCCTCTCAGGAGGATCGCCATCCGTTACGGTTTTGCAGTAAAGGCCCATAAGCTGGTCAACTGCGCTCAGACACTTCAGTATACAGTTACGTACGTACGTACTGATAAGTAGGTATCTATATTAACATACCGCTGCTGGGTCTTAGCTTGGAAGTTGGAACGAAATCCCTACTAATAAGGGACCAAGAAGTAAGTCACACGAATTTCATTAATTTTTTATCACTCCTCTCTGTCACAGATGGTCACGTACCTAATGCCTATAATTTGATCTACCGAATTTCTATGAGCAAGTTATTATCCGAAATAAAAACAAATTCAGCGTGTTAATGTCAAGGTGAATTATTCACTGCTGAATTGTAATACCTACCTACCGGTTATTAGCTATATGAAGTGCTAAAAGTATAACAAAATGAATCGAAAAAGAAACCAAGAGAACCTGACATTGCAGTGTGAATAAGCTCTTATAGAAATAAGGTGATCCAAATGATGGTAAAGGTCACTTTAATGTGCTGGATGCAAGCGGAACTGTTGACATCTTTCGGTTGATGATGAAGAGAAGTAAAAAGATAGTCTAAAAGATTGAATTTAATAATGACTTAACTCGAAGTGCCATTACGTGAGTTCAGATTCAAATGTGACGACTTACGATATTTAATCATGTAACATCCTACTTTGGTTGTTGTCACCTTTATATTATGGCGATAGTATACGTAGGTATAGAAAGATTATTAGCAAGTGACACTTCCACACAGGTGAAAGAGCAGGGCGCAGCTAGTTAAATATAACCATGACAATAGCAGAAAAACAAACTAATTCTGCACGCTCCCAAAAACGAGGTTATCACTTGTTTTTAATCACTTCTATTCATAAAATAACAGAACACTAACAATGGCATAATAACATTCATAGAGTTCGCAGCACTACTTACGTAGGTACTTTATTTATGAAAATATTTTGTCCTTGTGCCATTTATGTCATACCTGCTTATAGTTGAAATAAAATGTATGGCATGAAATTTCTTACAAATCGCACCTAAAGTGTAATACATATAAGTAAAATGTATTACGAACCTTGTTCCGAAGTTATTTTATTGGTATCGTTACCAATATCTCTCAAGTGTCAGGTCGAAGATGTTCAAGTACCTACACATTTGCATATGGCATGAGAATCATAAATCAATAGAGGTCGGCATATCGTAGGTGGCAGATGTCAATGCATGTAGTCTGTACAAGGTTTCGTTTATATAATATAATTAAATATACGGAACAAAAGTAACTAAAAGCACGTGTACCTACTAACCTACATTTTTATTTAGGCGTTTATATTATTAGCTAAAATATTATTGTTTTCATTCATTGCCGATAATGACACTATGCATCTCTATTTATTTTTTTACATCAAGAGTGCAAGAAGAGTGTAACATTTTAAGTTTTAGAGCAAATTAAAAGCATTGTCTCTTTGTTCTTTTATTTTTTTTATTAATTTAGATACACCGTAGCAGAAATGGGCGCAAGAAGGGCCTAAGGAAAGAACCTTCTATGTTTAAGCCTATGTTATTCTACAATCTTACTGATCTTGAAACAGTCTTAGACGCACCTAATTAAAAATGCAGTAGGTAGACGAAGCTCTAATTAAATTCCCACATAATGCGAATCATCAGCAGCATGAAATAAATATATGTATTTTATTACCATACCTTGCCTACAAATGCCGTGTTATGCTCTAATTACATGGTTCAACTTGTAAATTTATTTGTAAAATACCAAAGGCATTAGAGAGGTCGCAATAGGTATCTTTGGAATATAAGCCTCTAAGAGTCTTTAAGGAATATTATAATATTTTAAGCAACAAGTAAGCTCAGGCATGTTAAAAGTTATGAACTAGCAGGTGACAGGCCTACCCAAGATTTGGGCTTCTGCTTCGATTCTAGGTTAAATACCTGAAAGTTCAAATGTAATACAACATTTCACAGACAAAAATAATTCTAGAGGCCAAAAAACAAAAGCATACTTACTAACCTGCCTATCTAAATTTCTAAAGATGTCTCTTTATTTAATGTTAATTTCATCAAGCGAACATTTCAATTGTCTTGTTGACGATTCTATGGTAAGTATGTACATATATACAAACTTAGTATTTAAATTCTCTGGCATCTTATAACCCAACCACAAGACCTAAGAGGTACTAAAATAGCCTAGCACCCTTAGTAACTCGAGAGCTCTTTGCTTCCAAGCTAACTCAGCCGAATCACTAGTGGGAACGGAAGTAATAAACCTTAGATCTCACTATATCTTTAACCCCTAGGTCATAGAGTCGTTTTTTGAATATCCGAGGGACTTTATAGGTATTGGTTTCATGTTACTAGTGTTGTGTGAGACCACGGGACGTGATGTTGGTACGGTCCATTTTGCTATTTTATTTAATGTTAACGCTTCTATATATATCCAGCCTTTAATCCTTAATGAAAAAAATATCACTGTAAATAATATTATGTACCTACCTACCTACCTAAGTACTTCACTCTTACCTATATTAGTTTGTATTAAGTAGGTACACGTTTAACTTTCACTTATGTATGTATATAAACTTTATTGCACAGCAAAATAAATACAGAGGACTAAGCGCTAACAATACAAACGTACAAAGGCGAAATTATCCCGTTTAGGAATCTCTTCCAGTTAACCTTTGGGCGATTGAGAGATAATTAAATTATAGCGTAGGCGAGGCAAAAAATATGTGTTGATAGGTACATCATTTTACTCTATCAATTGTTTCCTTCTAGATTCGCGATCCAATCCAATGGCGCTGAAAACATGGTGCTGAGTCCTCAGACGATGCTGTCCTGCAACTTGAGACAGCAGCAAGGTTGCCACGGAGGCAATATCGACGTGGCGTGGAACTTCGCTGGATTCCATGGGTTTGTTACATATTATTATATTATTATTTAATCCCGATAGCCCATTTGAGTTTGTGAACGCTCGTTTAGTATCTACTTACTCGTTCCTTGTACAATTTATCCTAATCAAAGTTCTCTCTAAAAGCTAAACAAGGGGTTCAGGGTGTTGTCTAGGACTCTAGGCAATTACTAACGTATTAACACTTACAGATTACTTACAATTACTAACGTATTACAGATTAGTAGAAGAAAAGTGTTTCCCCTATAAAGCAGCTGTAACACGTTGCCCATACGCACGCGATGGTAACTTAATCCAAGATGGCTGCCCACCAGTCGACCGTCGAAGGACCAGCCGGTACAGCGTGGGACCGCCCTATAGGCTGAAGAAGGAAAGAGATATTATGTATGACATCATGCAGTCAGGACCAGTACAAGGTATGTGATGGAAATGGTAGCAGATCAGTAAGCCGTTATTCAAATTGACACACAACGGAGTTTATAGATAGACTAGCTTCTGCCCGCGACTTCGTCCGCGTGGAACTCCTCCTTTTTTGCAGTCGGTTAAAAAGTAGCCTATGTCCTTTCTCAGGCTCCAGACTTTCTTTGTACCAAATTTCATTTAAATTGGTCCAGTAGTTTTAGCGTGAAAGCGTAACAGACAGACAGACAGACAGACAGAGTTACATTCACATTTATAATATTATTATATATTATATATATTATATATTATATATATTATATATATTATATATTATAGTAGGGATGCTTGTATTAGAAGGGGTATCAAGTTTGGTCAACTCTTGAAAATCGATGTTTTTTTTCCTAAATATGTATAAATATCTTTTTTTAAATATTGGATTGCATTCGATTTCACAACCATTTAAAAATAAAAACGGTCCGCTAAAGGCGGTATTGCAACAGTTCATTTAAGATAGAGTTATAAGAATGACAAAACCAAAATAACAAAAGCTTAACGTTGCGTTGACTCTTTTATCTTTTAAGACTCTGTTTGTTTTTTCGTAAGGTCAGATAAGGAATCTCGTACAAGGTTGATCGTTGTGATAGGGGTCGTAAATATTTTGCCACCGTCTGTCTGGTTGTCCAATTAAGTAGGTATATGGAGAAGTTTTGTGTTTAAAATTAAAATAAAATCAGGCAATGGGCGTGAATTTCGTTTTTTTTTTTTGTTAATTAAGTTACTTGATTATTTATTAAGGGCCTCGACTAAGAGTGAGAAACTTGCGACTTACCTACTTACCTACACAACATAAACAATGTTTTAACGTTTTCAAAGAGTAAAGTATAATATAGGTAGGTGACTATTTAATTTACTGCTCAATTTTCTGTAAAATCGTTAAGGAAACAAAAACATAAATCATAGGCCCGTGCTGAATTGAAAACAAAAGGCCATTAACATAATAACGTTAAAATATGTGTTTGGACTTGAAAATACACTTGGTTCAATATTAAACCATTATTTCCTAAGTTCCTACTTAGGTACGCATATTTTAACTGTAACAGTGGGTACGTGGTTGGAATACCAACAAAGCTTTTCAAATGTTTATTAAAGCAGAACATTTTCTTCTAAGGCCAATGTAAATCCATTTTAATGAACTCTGTACCTAAAGATCTCTCGAACTATAAATAACTGCAACAAATAACTGATTATGAACTATGAATTCACTGCAGTTTTCCAAGGCCTTCGGCATGAAAAATAATGCAATTTAATTAAACACAATTAGTTTACCAACTGCAAACATACAAATTAAGGACAATCATAATAAGGTAAATGACCCCTATTTCGGCATGTTAAGGCTCTCAAGAGTTTTTGATTTTTTGTTAATTTTTCTGAACATGATAATACTTTGTAAGCTTTTCAGTGGTGGATATTGGTATTTTGACAGTAATTTAATGCATGAACTATATCATTTCAGTTCGAACTTTTTTTTAAATGAATTTATTTTAGGACCTCTTATTTGGCTCCTATTTCGTGATAAAATTTAGCTCTGCTCCTAAGTTCGTGAATTCGTGGCTCTTGGTTCGGGATAAAGTTTTCCAGGGTAAGTTATGTAAATTTCTTAAAAAAAAAACAATTACTTAATGTATTTTTACTAATTACAGTAGAAACTCGATTAACCGGACTAATTGTTGTCGTTAGGCATCCGGATAATCGAAAATCCGGTTAATCGAATGTATGAAAAATAGGGGTTTTATGCATATGTTGTACATAATGATATGTGTTAATTAAAAATAACAAATGTATATATATTAAATGACTTGTAGTTATTTAATATATTGGTCGGGGTTAGTCCGGTAGTCCGGATAATCGCGAATCCGTATAACTGAGGGCCAGAAAATCGAGTTTCTACTGTATTTGTAAGGACAACATTATTTAAATAATAAAAAAGATTTACTTGAGAGTGAGATCAATCTTACAGTTTTTATTGATGCTTAGGTAATTAAAACTTAATTATAAGTGCGTAATGTAATAATTAAAATTATTTGATAAGGCACATTATACAATTTTGAGGCTCTGTAAGCCGTCATTCCGTCAAGCCTTACTGACGCTAATGCCTGTTCTAGATTTTCTGCACTGTACTTTTTGTACGGCATTTTGTCGCTTGTCCCTGAAAATAAAAAGAACCAATGTTTCAGTATATTCTCAAAACAGCCTATCTATTAGGATCACACTTGTTTTTGCTATAAAATAATATAGAATGAACCCTAAAATTTTACCTGGTGCATTAAAGTAGGTAGGTATCATATAATATCACAAAGATACCTACCAGATATTTTAAAAATGCCCAAAAAAAATTCTTAAAGTGTCGATAATTGGGTGTTTTACCTTACCATTATCTATCACGAACTTAGGAAAAAGTGTCAAAGACGAGTCCCTTAGTTCGTGTCAGTGTTTTATTTTGAATAACCGCGCTTAATTTTGTAAATGAAGTTTAAAGTATAATAATTAATCATTGAATATTCTTTACGTCATAATTATACATAAAAATTACTAAAATTAACTGAATTATAAATAAAACTGTGCGAACAGTACATATGCATATTCACCTTAAAAATATAAACTTGGGTCACATTCAAACTTGTTTAATGAGAATTGTAGTGAACAAAACATATACCGAAATTAGCTCAAACGAAACTTAATTAATCAAGTTATATATTTTTCAATACACATTTAAATAACTTTAGTTTTTTATAATAATATGCAAGCAACCTAAATGTTTCAACAAAATCCTTAATTCGGTAGTATCACGAAACAAGGGACACATGAAAAATAACTTGTCCGCTACTTCGTGAGTCGAATTATTGCAGTTTTAAGGGATTTCTATACTTACGTATGATCATTTCTTATGCCCAATTAATTCTGTAGAAACCCATACAAGCACTGTTAAAAGTTTGATTCAAATGGACTTACCTTTGCCGTTCCATAAGCTTACGAAGTCGGAGAGTAAACCTTACGTCCACAAGGAGTACGCACACACCGCTCAGCTGTTTATGGCCGACTGATAGTTTGGAGAGTCGTATTAATTTCAATTTTGACACTATAAAATAGGTACTTGGTTTCTTAAATAGATTAATAGATAGAGATTTTTTATTCATATTTAATTAAAATAAATAATAATTTAGTTGCTTATTTTTTGCGCCAGAAACAAAACTAACGAAATTACGTACTATCACGAAATAGGAGCCTTTTACCTTAATATAGGTGTTGACGCATCACTTGTAATCCAAGATCTACAGTACTACAGTACTAGGTCCTACCTGATTGTGTTCACTTGGATTACTAAATTTATAACATAGGTACTAGCTGACCCAGCAAACTTTGTACCGCGTTAAGTTTTTTTTTCCAAATTTTCTCACCGTTTAAACCTTCCCTGGAGTTCCACCAACACTTCAAGACTAAAATTAGCCAAATAGGTTCAGCCTTTCTTGAGTTTTAGCCAGACTAACGAACAGGCATTTATTTTTATTTATATAGGAGATAGATAAAATATGTTTCATTCTATTATCAGGTGAAGGTCGAAGTAGGGTCGGATCTTCTACTGTTTCACCTAATATCACATGATTACCTTTCTTCCAGCCGTAATGACAGTGTACCAAGACTTTTTCCACTACCGCGATGGAATCTACCGACGCAGCAGACATGGCGACAGCAAACTACAGGGGCTCCACAGCGTTAGGATTGTAGGCTGGGGCGAAGACCGTGGAGAGAAGTACTGGGTAAGTTTGAATATCCCTAAACCCAACCTAAAGGCTTGAAAGCCTCCTCTCAGGAAACATACTGCAAAACTGCCCTTTAGCTGGCCAACTGCGCTTTAGTATTCAGTTCGAAAAAAAAAAAAGTTTGAATACCTATTATTGAGGAGACCTGCTTATTTAATAGAAACCGTCACGCGTAAAATATCTACATCTCTCTCTGCATCTTTTGCTTACGGTCTACAAAGGTACCTATAGAATGAGGTCTTTTGGTCATGTTCGACTAATGAGAGACAAGTTACTGACTTGTGATTGGTGAACATGACAACTGGACCTCTTTTTATACGTACCTATAGATTTTTGATACGAAGCGGATCCCAGTAGCTAAGCACATACAAAGTATTCCCTCATACTATCTTGATCATGGTTTAATATACCTATGTAGATTGTAGGTAATATGATTAAGTGTAAGCAAGTTCTTATATAAATACTTACATATGTACTTAATTATAACAACTTAATAAATACAAAAGTTACTTAAGAGTGCACCTTTTTGTACCGCGAAGTTGGCTATGGATTCTCAGGTTTAGAAAACGAAGGGTCAATTTCGCTTGCATCGGTCAGCCGCCTTCGGGCGCGCGAGCGAGAGGGAATGTCGTAACCAATATTCATGCTAGTGTGTGTGTGACAGCGAGTCTTTACACAATTTATTTGACTTTAAATTAAATGCCTACTTCCGTACCTTATTTTGGTTGGGTCGAAGTCAAGTAAATAGGTACGTTTTTGGATTAAGAAAATATTTACGTAGAGTAAACATAATACCTACATATAAATATATATACATACCTATATAGGAATTCTGCTTGGTTCCATTATTATAATGTTTAACTTAAAATAATATAAAGACAATTTACTTTCTTAGAACACTGCACAAAGTTCGACGAGTCCTCTGGTTTAACTAAAACGGGTAAAAATTGAAAATAGGCAGGTAGGTATTCACTTGGAATATTTACGTTAGGTACTTACCAGAAGGTGATGAATTCAAACCAGGAGTACCTACCTACTATCCACTAGAGCATCAGGTCGAATACCTATAAGCAAAATATTATAGTAGGTACCTACCTAGTACCTACCGTAGTAACAATCTTATGAATAGATGGATGAATATAGGTATGTAAAAATTTTAGGTACCTTAGGGTATGTTTGTTTATCTTTCAAGTAAAAACTAGGTACCTACTGAATGGATTTTGTTGAAACATTACAATAATATAGCTTATACATTAGAAAAATATATACTTAAGCTATATTTTATAACGATACTGTGTAAAGTTGGTACCTACTCATCGAGCGTAGACGAAGTCGCGGGCAGAAGCTAGTATACAGATATACATACAACCGAGACATCTTGAAACACCCCTGGCTGGCCATAAATGAAAAGGAAATATTGATAATACCAATCTATACTATACTTAATAATGATATATTATAAAGAGGAAAACTTTGTTTGTTTGGTTGTAATGAATAGGCTCAAAAACTACTGGACCGTTTTTTAAAATTCTTTCACCATTCGAAAGCTACATTATCATCATAATCGGGTTCAGCAAAATTTGGGGATAAGAAATCCTACTACTATTATAAAGGCGAAAGTTTGTAAGTATGGATGTATGGATGTATGGATGTTTGTTACTCCTTCACGCAAAAACTACTGAATGGATTTGAATGCGCCAAAGAAAATACAGACATTATTATTGTATTGACTTAATAATCTGATAGCTCACTTAGGTATAATTTACAATAGGTGATGCTTAGTATACGTATATAAAAAGTGATTGCTCCATAGATAAGTTACCTTTTGTGGGGGTTTGTAAAATGATTGAAAGAAAGTTAGATATAATATCGTGGAGTTGTATTTATTTCTCAAATTTTCATGGATTTTCGATTACCGATTATTTTTTAGTTTTATATTTATGGATCTATTAAGACTAAAAGTTAATTGACACAAGTAATAGGCTATAGAAAATAAAAAAAACAGGGATCCGAGAGAAGCTGGGGCGAATCGCTAGGTAGTAAAAAATAAAATTGAGGCCTCTGACAAATGCAAGCTAACCCCAAAAATGTAGCATTTCAATGGAGTGCCTACACCAAACAATAATCAACCTTGAAACGTAGATAGCACCATGTATGAATATAGATACCCATAAAATTTCTATGTCAAAAAAATATTTTTTATTAAAAAAAACAATAGGAATAACGATCTATTCCTATAATTATATAAGAGAGATCACATTCACAGTCCACCCGAACAGAACAGAATCACCTTTCTATTGCGGCATGATCAATTTCATGACTTTTAACTTCTTGTAAAGTTTGTTCCGCTATCCCGATCCTACAAAAAAACAACAAATGATTATGGAAACTGTAAAGAATCCGAAACGTCAACAAATATAAAATAAAAATACGCAAATACGCGAGTTAAATCCGTTAATAGTTGTTTCATTCCAACAAATTATATTTATCTAATGCTACTAGACTGTGCTTAATAGTATTTGTACAAACAGTAACTATGAGATACCTACATAATCATTTTTTTTAATTCACCATAGTAAATTTAATTTACAACATAATTATAAACTTCGCTATGACTTATTGATTGATTGCACATTATGTGAATTATAAAATGAGTGCTCACAGTTTCGTTTCTTGTAAATCCATGCGCTTAGTTTTTTACGACGAGCTGATAGCCAAAGCCTCGTTTTACTAGATTTTCTAGGATTTGCTGTGAAAAAAATCCACGCCGTTAAATTTTCACTTTCTACTGAATATATTATATGATATTACATATACATGTAGACGTTCGAGTATCGAGTGAAAGATACTTAAAGACAAAGTAGTATTTGAAAAGTAATGAAAAGACATGATCGCTTCGAGTGATTAAGTATAAAGTATATCTAGATAGGTACCTATTCCAACTGTTAATAAATAATAATAATATAAATTGATATTAGTACTTACGCATAATGAACAATCGTAATGAAATGTAATTCCAAGTCCGCTGTCACACAGTCGTCGTAGGTAGATAAGTAGGTATATAAGATCGTCGCAATAAAACCAATTCACTTTGTAATAATTCAGAAGTCCGTTAATCTAGCCGTGGTTGTTTTAGTTACTATTATTTATGAATTAATTATTAATAAGTAAACGTAACGTCAAAAAATCTGCACAATGACAGTCTATGACCGACTGGCAATTCGTCTTTGACCTTTGTTCTTGTCAAAACGTTCGGCGGCCGTCGGAATAATTCGGGCACGCACACAAACGCAAAACAAAACTTGCGTGAAATAAGTATTTTCTAATATCGCCATTTCATTAGAAATTATTTCGAAAGTACGAATTCCCCTCGTAAATTATTAATTGTGATATTAATACTGTAGTTATGGTTTATTTTCAATCTTGAGGATATTTCCGATGTTTCTATCTTTTGAAATCTTTATGAAAATCTTTAAATGTATGCGAACAAGTCCTCTGAAAATGTGTCTATTTTTCGTGTAAAATTACGAATCTAATATCATCTCTGATTGTAATATCTTACATAATCTAATAAAAATAACGAAAGTTAGACCTAGCTATGCCATATCCGATCATAATTGCAGAAAAAAATAATAATGTTTAATTCAAAATTCTTGAAAGAATGAGGAATTACGTTTTGTATGGAAGCGCCGAGCAAAGGAGCACTCTTAATAGTTGGTGATGCCTTCTCGGTTATTACACATTAGAATGAAACAAATAAACTTATAACAGACTAGCTTCTGCCCGCGACTTCGTCCGCGTGGAACTCCTCCTTTTTTGAAGTCGGTTAAAAAGTAGCCTATGTTCTTCCTCGGGCTCCAGACTTTCTTTGTACCAAATTTCATTTAAATCGGTCCAGTAGTTTTAGCGTGAAAGCGTAACAGACAGACAGACAGACAGAGTTACTTTCGCATTTATAATATTAGTTAGGATTTAACTCGCGTACCTTAGTATTTTATTTAATTTGCTGACGTTTCGAAAACTATACATGACCATAGTCTAACACTAAAACAATAGACTAGTCTATCGTCAAATAGTGGTATCGTCAGCTTGAATGTGGGAACTGAAACGTCATAGTGTCTTTTTAAAACAGTTCCTTATATCAAAGTAAGACTTCAGTGCTAGGTAACACTTGAAAATTAAGTTTGACAATATTTTTCTTACAGATCGTAGCCAACAGCTGGGGAACCCAATGGGGCGAGAACGGTTACTTCCGCATCCTGCGTGGCTCCAACGAATCCGGCATCGAATCCTTTGTAGTGGCAGCCTTTAGCGAAGTCATTGTTGCCAACGTCAGAACATAACATAGACAATACCTTATCACACCCCTCTGTGTGATTAGCCGTTCGGCAAAAACGCCTAAGGGCATGATCTGGTTCAAAACGTCAATAACTCGTAAATTTGGATAATCTGTGGTTTATTTAGCATCCATTTTTATTTCCATTGTCTATGAAAACAAAATGGACGCTACATTGATATTATGATTTGATGTTGAAATCTATACCTAGTTACCGCAAATTGCGGAATGTCTGCTTTGTGCTTGTTTTTCAATATTCTTAATTTTTTTAGTATGTAAGACTAACTAAGAGAAGTTTGAGTATTTTTGATACGAAACGTTGTTATTTAGTGTCATGATCTCCGACATAACCTATTACCGATTACGAAACAAACATACTTAAGTACTCACCCTAATAACAAAGCTAAAGAAAAGATTAAGATTTTATAAAAAAAATCCAAGCTGAGCTTGTAATGAAGAACTTTGTACTTAGTTTCGTACGAATAAGGCATCAATCGTACGTTAGCTTTTAAAACAACAAGTATTTATCTGGTACTTATCTAGTTATAATTTCGTAGGTACTTATTGAAGTTAAAGTAGTATTTAAAAAAAAAGTTTTGTTTGTTACTCATTATTTGTCAAACTTAATACTTAAAATGTTGCTTTTGCCTCAATGGCCCGACGCAAAATGACTAGACTATAATCAACAGCGCGTATTAAAATGAACTCTATTTTCTTGGAATAAAGTTTGAAATGGTATAACGAATAAATTCATTGCCTAATGGGGTGGGGCTAAATATATGTATTGGAAATAAATACATGTATGTCTTAGCATAAGTATGTATAACAATTTACAATCAACAGTACCAGTATTTCTCGCAATGTATTATTTTGTGAATCTATTACTGCCATTTAGTTAATAAATATTTAGTTTAGAATAAACAGTCTTTCTAATATTTAATCTTATATATTAAGAAGTACATACCATATCAAAATTCAATTCAACAACTTATTTTTAAACAAATTGTAAGATGTTTAAATAGTACAATAATCCAAATTGTACCTAACAATTATTTACTTCATTGTTCTCTTATATATATCAGCAATTGGATTCAAATTACAAACAAAACATTCATACTTGTTAATTACATATCTCAAAAAATATAGTTTATTTAAATAAACTCTTCTAAATTTAAATGTAAGATTGAGTACCAGTACATGACTGTATTTTGGGTCAAATATTTTTATGACAATAATAAAAAATAATAAATAATAAAAAAAGCTATCTATTTTGACATTTTCCATAGTCAAGTTCTTAAGCATCATAATTCTCATTTCAAAAATGTTACTTATGATTCATGGAATGCAAAAAAGTAATTAAATTACAAATGTACCTATAGCAATAATTTAGGATATGTTTATGTTGTTACTTATATCAATAAAATAGTATTTTATATTTAAATAAATGGCTAATAAACATTACTTTTCTATTTCAAACCTATCGCGCACGGAATCCTTTTTATACAAAGCTCCACCTCTCCTGTGCTTTCATCCTTGCAGACACTCCAATTTTTATACTTCTCCAAAGGACAGTAGGTAGAGACCTTAAGTTTATAATTGTAAGTACAAACAGTGCTCCAAAAATATTTTTGGCAATTCCTAAATATTTTTTAAATATAAGTCTGATATTAAAATATACCAATTACAATCGGTGATACAGATTATTGATAATTAGGTATTATTAAATAAGTACTAACTAGTTGATGGTTTGCTCTGACTGGCTATTCTATTCTTGGCAGCTTTTTCCACATTTGCTGCCCTTACCTGAAATGGTATAAGAAATAAATATATTTTATCTTTAAAAATTATGCTACTTAATCCAAAATTAAGCAAGACTATACAATGAAAAAACATTCATTAGTATGTACTATATATGTATACATATTTATGAATATTCATCATAAAGTCAAGTATAAACTCTGCTAGAATAAAGAAAGTGTCACAATTCGAAATATGTCACCATCTTGAGTCAAATCAATATATGACTTCTTAGAATCTTAAATTGAGTAAGTAATAACATGTTACTTTTTCGGTTTGTGTCTTTATTCTAACCCGCAACCTCTTTCTATTATAGTCAAAGATCCAACCAGTATACAGTAACAGACCCTCATATTATATTAGTAAGTAGCAAAGTCTATTATATTTTGGAATGAACCGCGAACTCTCAGTCCCACCTATCGCGTAAGTCCGGGGTATTACAGTACTGCCTACCTGTAGCGACTGGACTCTTTTGTGTAGACCCATCATAGAATTAGATATGGACACTAACTTCTCCCTATTTGTTGCTATATCTGCCAACTGAAAATAAAAAATACAAGTTTCACGAAAATAAACACTAACTCCATTCATTTATACAGAAAACTTAAATGAGTAACTAATTGTTATTTTTTAGAAACTATATAAAAACTTACTAGAGCATCAACCATTGCATCATTCTGCAGATCTTCAAGTTTCCTCCTTTCTGAAGTCAGCATGTTATGAACTGCATCCTGCCTTTCCCTAAAAAGCAAGATAATATGAAAGTAAAGAAGTAGTAGTTAGTTAAAGTTAAAGTAGTTAGTCTTTATAGAAAGGTAAGCATTTAGGTTCACTGTTCACCTAATCCACTGTTTTTCTTAACAATAACCATAGTTCATTGCTAAACTAGATAATCTCCCCACAAACAACTTGTGTAATGGGAATTTCTGACTAAATATAATACAACCATAGTAGTAAACTCAGTACAAAGTAAATTAAAATAATAGGTACTTAAGTAAGTACTCATACTTACGTTAACTCTTTTAAATGTGTGTTTATGGTGGCCAATGGTGGTTCATACAGCTCCATGATTCCTTTAGCAAGAAGTTGAATAGTTTTCGCATCGTCAGTCTGGTTCACGCTAAATAATAAGGAGGAAAATAAAAATGAGTAAAACCTAGGTAAGTACCAAAATAAGTTTGTATAACATAGATAAAATTAATCTGCTTCTTACTTTTCCATTTTGATGATATAATAGTGCGGGTTTCTTATAAGAACGATGAATACTTAAAACGTTTAATAGTTAATAGCAATACAATTCAAACTGAAAGCATAATAACAAAACTGCATTTCCGGAATTGAAAAATAAGTAATTCTGTTAGCAGTTTCTGTAGCGCCACTTGGCTAAAATTGACGGAGTTCAGAGAAAAATAGCACGTCAAATCTAAATCCGATTCTGTTTGGAATTGTAGGATAATTGGAAATTAATATGCATTCTATTCTACCAGACCGATGACAGAACAGTGAGTACTGAGTGACGGACGACTCCGGACGAGTGTCGTAAAGTGACATTTGACTATTTTTCAATTGATGCATTGAATTGTGACGTTTAATAGTGTTGTACCACTTGTATATAGTATATAAAAATAATAATGAATTTAAGTGTACCTGATCATTTAGAGGGTATTTTAAAGAACTGCAACGGATTTAGATCGTGTACGTTAATTTTTTTTTTTTATGGTGACATATAAACTTAACATAGTACCTATCTATTTTTAAATTAATGTTTCGCTGATATAATAATATTCATTAAAAATATGTTTATAAATATTTATAATTTATAATAATTCCATACTTAATTATAAAGAGGAATACAGCTAATAGTCTGGATTAGCTTGTTTCTATTGCTAGGTATAAAAATGCGTCATTACAGTCCGTTTAATGCAATTTGAAAATATTTTTGTCAACGCTTAAATTAAATATGAAAAATAATAAAATCCTTGTGCTTGTAGATGAGTAGGATATTTAAAATAAAAAGGCACCAAAACTTTGTACTATTTTCATAACGATGATTTTAATGCTGAATTGTAAATAGGAATAACGAAATTGAAATAAAATACATTTTACATGTTCCCAAACATCAAACATTCTATAAAACTTGTCTTCTTTTAAAAATATAAATGTTTTTTTTTCACATTAAGTCTATTATTATTATTATCTATGTGGATTGTGGAGTGAAATTGGTTGTCTATTGCGTCAAACGGAACGTTAGTTCTTATGGCCGCTAAGATTTCTCTTGTTTATTTGACGTTCGTTGCATTTCGTCAAAGAGAAAGAGGGGATTTCTTCAATTAACCACTAATATCAAGTGCGTTTGATCGTTATATTTTTCATTATTAACATTGTTAATACAAGCCGTCAATCTGGAAGTTTTACAAGTAAAATCTGAGGGCGGCGAGATGACGTCCATAGATCAGAGTCAAGACGACCCGGGTGAATTTTCCGATTCTCAGGACATCGAGAACAACTCTGCAAACGTGAGTTACAAATGAAAACCCCGCACAACAATTGTTAAATCAACTTTCGTTTAGGCAATAAAAGTATTACGCGGCGGGCACTTTCACCGGTGCATCGCGTGACTGTTAAAAAGAAATGGTCATGCCCATACCATTTCTTTTCGCGTATAATGAGGTCACGTTTTGGGCGCCACTCTCCGAAACGTTCTCGTTGTGTTTAGACTTTAATTTACGATTAGTGGTTTGCCACGTAGGATTTTGAAGTTTTTGTTTGTGTCATGCAACTGTTAAAGGTAGCTGGTTTTCAGGAAGGTCCGCCGGAGTCAGATTGTGACTCGGTCGCCAGTGATTCTGAGCACTCTGACCAGGATCCAGAAAGTCAGGTAGATATTGTTATTTGCATATTATTATTATGGACATTGATAATTATTAATTTTGTTGCTGGCTTAGGAACATTATCTTAGATATGTTAATGTTCCTAAACCAGCAACAAAATTACATATACATTTATTGAAGTTGTTGTTAACAATATTTTAATCAGTTCCAATATACTTGTGATATTATCTGTCTCCTTTCAAATATTTCTGTTGTTTATATATCATTATATATATATATATATACTAGCGGCCCATCCCGGCTTCGCACGGGGGGACTTAAGATTTTTTTAAGGCCTCAGAAACAATACTTTTCCCCCGTTTTTGAAACATTTTTGGTTACTGCTCCGCAACTATAAGACCTAGCGTGATATTATATAGCCTATGTTACTCGGGGATAATGTAGCTTTCCAAAGGTGAAAGAATTTTTGAAATCGGTCCAGTAGTTTCGGAGCCTATTCATTACAAACATACAAAAATACAAAAATACAAATCTTTCCTCTTTATAATATTAGTATAGATATAGATATATATATATACATACATATATATATATATATATATATATATATATGTATGTACCTATATCAACTCTCCCCTGTGTTATTTGAATCTGACCTTGAGGAGGGATATGAAGCTTTTGTACTCCATATTATAAAAGTATAACCTGTTTATCAAACTGTTTATTTATGTATTTAGAATAGTGTTGGTATTTAAAATGGTGTACTGTTGTCTAACTTTATAGTAATATTTTATATATATAGTAGGTATACTTCAAATAAATTAAGTTTAATTCCCAAAACAGATCACTATTTTCATTTACAAATTGCTGACTGACTGATTGTACTTTTACTTTTATTTTTTACCAGACAAGTAGTTAGTATATAAAATAAACAATAGTCCTTTAAGCATAATGTAAACATAACAAATAACATGAAGTATAATAATTTCTGATGCCTTCGCGGTTATTACACATTGGAATGAAACAACTATTAACGGATTTAACTCGCGTATTTTTATTTTATTTTAGCAAATAAAATAAAATAAAAATACGCGAGTTAAATCCGTTAATAGTTGTTTCATTCCAAACATGAAGTATAATTATGTTACTGGAATTTTAGATAAGGTCTGTGACCAACCAAACCATTCAATAGATACCATATCCTGTCATATTGATATGGATAGGGAATCATTTAATACAGTAGGTTAGTAAGTTCATGTATAATCTATGATTTGATCACAACATTTGGGCAATCTTATTGTCTCATAACCATGAAGGCTGTATTTATCTTAATTATATCTGGATTTTTGTTTGTTTTACTTGTTCTATATTGTTTATTTTGTAAAATTGCATCTCATATTTTATATTGCTAACACTACAAGACTAACTAAAATTTAAATTCTTAAATTCAAGCAAATCTTATTGTCGTTTTATAATATTATAACATTAGCATTGAGGAGGTTGATAATATCGGAACACACTCAAAATCGAATTTTGTACAGTCTTATTAGACTCCTTGTTCACTACTTTTATTTGATGTTGAGTCACCTACATATAATATCTACAAGTAATAATGTAATGTTTTTAGGAGACAGAGCGCAGAGTAGATGATGATGAGGATCGGAGTAATCCTCAGTATATACCCAAGAGAGGTACCTTCTATGAACATGATGACCGTACTGCAGCTAGGTGAGGAAATCATTACATACTATAAAGTCCCCAGTTGCGGCTGCCTGTATAGCCTGTATTTATCTATGTACCTAGCAGTCTTGGCAGACATATTCCTGCCCGTTCAATGTTTGTATGGGAAAAGAGCTGTTTTAAAGGTTTTCCCGACTATTATTCGAATTTTTCTCTCCGTAAAAACCATTCTTGGACTTCAAGAAACCCTTAAAAAAAGAATTGGGCAAATTGGTCCAGGCATTGTTAGTTATGCGTTGACCACTACATTTTGCGATTCAATTTTATATTATACATATTGTTGTATATAAAATACTCATACATATTGATGTATGAGTATTTTAAATGCAATTTTTTTGAAACCTTGCAACGGGTTGTATTGTTTTAAATATACATAACTGCTAATGAAGAATGAAATATGAAATTGCTATAGTTAATCAGTGTTACGAAATAAATTCTATTCCATTAAGAAACTCGTAAACAAAGAAACCTATATAGGTAGCTGCATTACATCAGCTAAATAAATGCAGTTAATTATTTGCAAGTGCAGCTTTCTAACACGCTCCGGCGCACACGGCGGCCGTAAATTCTTGTGTATTGTAATCTGTTATCTACTATGAAGCGTGCATGTGTGCATTGCATATATATTTCTAGTATTGGAGAAGATACTTCAATATCAATAGATCTGTTGGACATATCTTTATTAACTTTAACACTTCAGTGTTAAATAAAATAATAATTGTGCTTAATGCTTTTTTTCTTGATAGTAGGGAATGTTTCGTCTGCAATGAATTTTATAATTTATAAGGGCCCTGTAAGCGTTTAAAACATAATAATATAATTATGACATGATCACTTTAAACTCAACTATATTGAGTTCTTAAAACCGAGTCCTATAATGTTAATTGATTGATTCCATATATAAACATGAGTTTAATATTTCTTGTAGTAAAATAATAAATGGATAGAACACAATAATAATGCGGGTGATACCACTGCCGCCAATCCTTAGTTCTAAATATTGAAGAAATGAGCTACAACAAGGATTAAGTTTTGATACAACAATATAATATGCTCCTACTGCCATAATAATTAATCTACTTTAAATCTCAATATAGCTTATTCCTTGTATATTATCTTAATGTAGCTTATTCCTTAAATATTAAGGCCAGAGGAATAATATTGATTGTAATGCCCGTTGAATCGCCTGTAATTGTTGAAACTATATCATCAACTAGCTTCTGCCCGCGACTTCGTCCGCGTGAAACTCCTCCTTTTTTGCAGTCGGTTAAAAAGTAGCCTATGTCCTTTCTCAGGCTCCAGACTATCTTGTACCAAATTTCATTTAAATCGGTTCAGTAGTTTTAGCGTGAAAGCGTAACAGACAGACAGACAGACAGAGTTACTTTCGCATTTATAATATTATATCGTCAATATTTGTGTACAGCGGAGAAGAATCGTTGAACAAATCATCAGAAACTTCCTTAGAGAAGAAGGAGGGGTCGGAGCCAGCGCCAGAGCGCCGCCGTCCTCCGCGAAAATCAGAGATTATAGACAAGTGGTCTCATGACAAATATAATGAGAATGAACAGGTACGGTAATCAATGGGTACGTTCCACTTAACGCTCGCAATGCCGTCGAACACGACCGCTGAAATTGCCGTTCCACTAACGAGAAAACACCGCGGGCGTTGTAAGCGAATGTTTATAGGTGGAACGCACATCGTGAGCGACGAAAGCCCACTCTGACCCACCAATATTTTGTGGGCGAAGTGGGCGCGATGTGGTCGCGAACAGTGACGTCATCTATGACGTCGAGCCATCGCTCGCAACGACCACAGGCGTTAAGTGGAACGATACAGAGGGTGTCACGAGCGTTGCGGGCGCTTAGTGGAACGCACCCAATGTAGGTTTACATATTACACAAGTGTAGACTGTTAACTTAATGCCACTGTTTACCTTAACAACTGGTGTAGTTTTAAAAAAATAAAGATACTTACTTAATTTTACATTCCTTTTTCATATGGAAGTATGCATCAAATTGTCCTTGTGTTAATAAAATGCTTGTTTTTAATAGGTACCAAAATCAAGAGACGAGTTGGTGTCAATATATGGATATGATATCAGAAACGAGGATGCACCCCCGCACGCGCGGCGCAATAGAAGATATGGGTAATTAGAATACTTATCATAACTATTTTTACAAGGGTGTAAAAAGGTTGATTAGTATTTTTTATGACCTAGTTAATATACGTATGTAAGTAGTTGGAATAGTCTGGGGGCAACTCCCAAAAGTTACAGGAGGAGCAATAATAATAAAAGTACTTACAGTAACAATTCCATGAAGGTGAAGTCCTACAACAATATTTTGCAAAGAAATGTGTTAGTAAAAAACATGATTGTTACAGCTATTAGTATACAGATGTGTGACAACTTCGAAAACTGCACTAATATATGCATACAAATACAAGTACTTATTTTGGTAATTAAAGCGACATTGCATTACTGCGTTAAGTCTATTTTATCAGTTAACACACACATAAATTATACTCAGGTCTTAATGAAAAAGAGTGTAAGTGTCACACTGTCTTAGCGAAGATAGGGTTGTTCACGTATATTATTTTTCACAAGGACCGTACGATACTTACACCCTTTTTATTGTGACACAGTTTATCATAAACTATTTCTTACTGTCAAGATTTCAAGTCGTTATTGTCTTACTATTACGGCTTGAGTGAAAGTTCTTTCTTCTAAAGTTGTTCTACTTTTGACACAGTACAAATTATTGCTTTTGGTCAGTATAAACAAAGTTATGTAACCCTTTCACCCAAAAAAGTACTTCTTTATAAAGATGTATTCAATACTTTTGTTTCTTTAATGCGATTACATTCGGAAGGTATCGACATTGGCGGTTAGTCTGAATTATTATAGCATGTTTCTGCATGAAAATGATTTTTTTTAATGCTTTTTCCAATTGAAAACAAAACATAAGTTTATTAATTTGCGTATTGGCTATTAGAACATTTTTTTTGTTAATAAATATTAGGTAGTCAGGAAAAAACGTTGCTTATCCTTCTCATCTGCGTTTTTATTTTTAAGTGTATAATATCTTAAATATAATATTTTAGTTTTAAAAATTGACGTTAGGACACTTCTCATATGCCGGCTTGTGTTTAAACATAGGTAGTTAGTACTTCAAATTATTTATTTTAGTTGAGATTAATAATAATATATATGACGACTGGATTTTTAACCATAAAGAAGATTTTGTCATTGTTTGTCTGAGAAAAAAAATACACGTCGAATATTTATATCTAATAATCTAGTTGTGTGCTTAAATAGAATTTCGTTTTGTTTACCCAGTCGTCATCCCTGTATAATCTTTTATTGCATGTGTAAAATCTTTATATGCTTATACGAGCTCTACAAAGGCTGTTTAAGAGCTGTGTGTGGCTCTCATGCAGCTTTTGTACAACTAATAAAGAGGCCGCGCGCTTGCTCACTACTTATATATACATATATTTTCGTGATTAGTCGCGGCCCAAACAAGTATACTCGTACGTGGGAGGACGAAGAAGCGTACCGAAGACAGACTGCATCTCAAGGGCAGAGGAAACCCCCCAATCCCGAAGATTTCCCCGAACTAGAGGCTGCTAACAAATACAGGTAATAATAATAATAATAATAATAATATCTTTGGACAATTCACACCAATTGATCTAGTCCCAAACTAAGCAAAGCTTGTACTATGGGTACTAGACAACGGATAAACATACATAAATACATATAAGACATCCAAGACTCAGGTACAGATGCCAGTGTTCATCACACTGACATCTGCCCCTAGCAGGATTCGAACCCGCAACCTCCGGTTTCGTAGTCAGGGGCTCTGACCACTAGACCAGCAGGCCGTCAAATAATAATATGATGATGTGATATGAATAATATGATATTAATAATCTACCAATGAGTGAGAGTTCAGGGATAAGTTTGCCTTTATACATTGTAATCAGCATCTGCAGAAATTGTATTTATGACCTGTTACGTGCGATTATTTCATTTACATAAAAAAGAAACAAACTATCTTACTACCGAGCGTAATCGACTATTCACTTCGGATCACTCTTTCATATGTGTATTAATGCCACTTTTTATTTTTTAGCCTATTATACTAACGAATCTAGAGAACAATTATTTATAGAAATATAGAACCTTACCATTAATGTTTAGTACACAGGTAGACTATAAAATAAAATAAATCATTTTAATCTAGAAAAGAACGAGAACTAACAGCGGGCGTTAGAATTCGAAATATTCTTACAATCTTCATAATTTCAAAGGGGACTGAAAATGAAAGAAAAACATAATTCTTTACAGTGGACATTTTGTTTTCAGCAAACGGACCAGAGCCCCGCGGCCTCGCTCCAAATCACAACCGACCTCCAACGAATCACTAGAAAATGGCACAGATTTGCGTCGTAATGCTTCCATTAAGTCTAAGAAACCTGTGGATCGGTCCCGTCCCACCGCGCCCAAGAACGCACCGGCCAAGAACACACCGAAGCCAAAAGAGAAAATGCCGCCCATCGAGAATCTTAGCATTACCGCTTCAGTTTTCAATAATAGGTAAGTTTAAATATAGTAATTTATTGCTTTCCCAGTTATCACTACATAGTATAGAATAAAGACCTTAACTGTATTTGTACAGTTTTGCCATTCTTAAAAATCTCTTGGTAAAATACTTAGTAAAATTTAATGGAAACAACCTATATTCCTATCTATATATATAAAAGAAAGTTGTGTTAGTTACTCCGTTTATAACTCAAGAACGGCTGAACCGATTTGGCTGAAAATTGGCAGGGAGGTAGCTCAGAGCCAGGAAAAGGACATAGGATACTTTTTATCATGTTCCAGTAAAATAAAAATATTAATATAATAAAATAGTATAACAAAACGCAACAATGACAGCTGTCAAATCAACATTACCGGGCGGAACGAAGTCTGCTGGGGCCGCTAGTTTGATATATATTTTATTTTTCAGTCAAAATCAACCAGTGCGCAAAGTGACGACGGCTGTGGCCCAACAAAGGCCGGTGCCCACAGAGCAAGGGAAGAAGAAACCGACTGCTCCAGTTCAGGTTAGTAGCCATGTCAGGTAAGCACAAATAACTACATAAAATAGGTATTTTTACGAATGAAAAATTAGCTTGAAATAATTGACAATTCGCTAATTGCGTTAATGTATAAAGAGGTCAAGTTTCACCAATCACAGACCAGTAGCTTGTCTTTCATTAGTGGAACATGACAGATATCACCATGACACAAAACAATTCTAACGGAATTAACTTGCATACTTTATTCTATTTGCTGACGTTTCGTTTCCAATGTGTAGTAATAAGCATCAGAAATTATAATGTGGTTTTATATTTAATAGCCGGTACAAAATCCCGCACCAAACAAATCGCCCCCGCAAACGACGCCGCAACAGAAACAACAAGCGACGCAACAAAATCAACAGACGCAACAACAGTCGCAACAGTCTAATGCTGGTATGTGATAACTAATTGATTTTCAACACTTTATAAGTAAAAAAAAATTTTTTTGTGTAATTTGGTGCACGAAACCTAATTTTATTGATTTTTTTCTATACTAATGTAATAAAGAGTGAATAGGGTCCAAAACGGCTAGATCGATTTAAAAAATTCTTTACTTTTGGGAAGCTACATTCACCCTGAGTAACATAGGCTATAGAAAATTTTGAAAAAAAAAAATAAGAGATCCGTGCGAAGCCGCGGCTAACCGCTATAGGACTATAATAATATAGTCCTGGTTTTCGAAATTTTTTTTTTTTTAAAGTATGTACTTATATTGCTTTTCAGGGTTCCGGGGTTTGCTTTAAGGATAAAACTGAACCCATAATATAGTCACTTTGTTGTCCGTCTAATGTGATATTTTATATGTATTTAATGAATGTATGACTGTATGTTTTAGGCGCAGAATCTCGCGGAGGTAGCAAGCGATACAGCAGTTTACGACAGCGTCCACTCGCCGAAAATTATTCGCCTCAGCAACAACAACAACAGCAACAATCGCAACAACAGTCACAACAACACAGATATCATGCTGGTGAATTAATCTTTGGTTCTTGTACACGTTTATTAAATAATAGACGGGTAAAATTATTAAAAAACAATGCGCCAAAACCTAAGGATAATACAAAAATATATGATAATATTAATCTATCTTTATTAAAGAAAGTCGTGTTAGTTACACCGTTTATAACTCGAGAACGGCTGAACCGATTTGGCTGAAAATTGCTGGGGATGTAGCTCAGAGCCAGGAGAAGGACATAGATACTATCCATATGCACGTTCCAGTGAGTTTTCTATATAGATATTAAGCTGATTTGTTAAAAATAGTAAAACAAAACGCAACAATGACAACTGTCAAATCGACATTGCCGGGCGGGACGAAGTCTGCCGGGACCACTAGTAGGTAATATAATAATATTACCTATTATCATATATTTTTTGTATTCGTCCTTTGATTCCCACTAATTGATCTAGTCTAAACTAACCATACTAGTAGAAACTAAGCAATTTTTGTGCGATCAGAACCAGACATTGGATAAACGTACATAAATACATAGTAAAAAAATGTAGGAGTAAATTTAGTAGTCTCCCTATTTTCTTTAACAATGTAAGATTGCATTAGAAAAAGTTTGCTATTGATCTCTATTGGATTCTCTATATATTACGGTTTTTATTTGTTTGCAGAATATGCTGGTAATGCACCGCCGCCAGCCAACCAACACCAAGGCAGTCCCGTGCCTCAGATACATCCACAGCAACTAATGCATCAGGTATAATAGACTAGCTTTTGCCCGCGACTTCGTCTGCGCATGACAAGCACTCATGTGATCCTGGGGGGGTAAATTATCAAACACCTACCCTTTACTTTCTACCTTTCGAACCATTGAAGCCTCTATAGTTTCCTTTTATAAAAAATACCGGTTTGCCCAGGCTTCGCACGGATCCCAAATTATTTTAATTTTTTCTATAGCTTATGTCACTCGGGAATAGTGTAGCTTCCCAACAGTGAAATAATTTTTCAAGTCGTTTTGGAGCCTGTTCAATACAAACAAACAAACCTTTCTTCTTTATTATATTAGTATAGATAAAGATGTATTATAGAAAATAAAACCGTTTAATAAGTATTAGGGTGGATCTTCGAGCGTTTGAGACGCCGTTATTATCCTCTATATCTATATTTAAGAACAGAGTCAATAAGTAAAGAAAATTTGATATTATCCCCCGGTACTGTTACAAATACTATTTCAATCGATACATAATAATATTATTTGCAAACATTATAGATATAGAATAATATAGATGTAGAGGACAATGACGGCGCGCCGCGGCGTCCCAAACGCTCGAAGATCCACCCATTAGGTATTGGGATGAAACAACTTAAACGGATATAACTCGCGTATTTCCATGATTCGCACGACTGAGCTGACAATAGTCTTATACTAAAGTGATAGACTGTCCAATGTGTAATAACCGCGAAGGCACCAGAAATTATTAAGTACTAGCTTCTGCCCGCGACTTCGTCCGCGTGGAACTCCTCCTTTTTTGCAGTCGGTTAAAAAGTAGCCTATGTCCTTTCTCAGGTTCCAGACTTTCTTTGTACCAAATTTCATTTAAATCGGTCCAGTAGTTTTAGCGTGAAAGTGTAACAGATAGACAGACAGACAGACAGAGTTACTTTCGCATTTATAATATTAGTAGGGATTCTCTGCGTTAGTAAATATCTAATTCAATTTAGTTATCTGCCTACTGCCTACCCCCTAAGAACGATGGCGTAATTATTTATAGCCTATGTCCATTTCTAGGTTATCATCTATTACCATACCAAATTTCATCAAAATCCGTTAAGCCGTTTAGACGTGAAAGAGCAAAAGTCCCAACCAAAACGACTAAAAATCACTATCTCAATTTAGTTATCTGCCTACTGCCTACCCCCTAAGAACGATGGCGTGATTATTTATAGCCTATGTCCATTTCTAGGTTATCATCTATTACCATACCAAATTTCATCAAAATCCGTTAAGCCGTTTAGACGTGAAAGAGCAAAAGTCCCAACCAAAACGACTAAAAATCACTATCTCAATTTAGTTATCTGCCTACTGCCTACCCCCTAAGAACGATGGCGTGATTATTTATAGCCTATGTCCATTTCTAGGTTATCATCTATTACCATACCAAATTTCATCAAAATCCGTTCAGCCGTTTAGGCGTGAAAGAGCAACAGACAGACAGACAGACAGAGTTACTAACGCATTTATAATATTAGTAGGGAATTTATAATATTAGTAGGGACTAGTAGGGATTAATGTAAACTATTGCAATGTGTTTATTTTAGGTACATCGCAATGCGCCCGTGAACCAACAGCCACACGGGCCCTCTCCGCCGCATCAGAACATGCCGCAGCAGCCACATTCGCAGCAGGTAAAGCTATCATCAAATATATTGTAAGATCCACAATCCACATGTATATGGAAATACGTCTCTATTGCAATATATGTTAGGGTTCGTTATCGTCAAAACTACGTTTCCACACTATAAGCATGTTTTATAAGCTTAGGGGGTTAATTTTCAAAAAATCTTTCCATTGATCACCTATATTATAAAAGTGTGCGTAAGTGTGCAAAATTTCAAGCTTCTAACCCTTATAGTTTAGGTCCTGCGTTGATATGTCAGTCATTAAGTCATCTTGTCATCCCTACTAATATTATAAATGCGAAAGTAACTCTGTCTGTCTGTCTGTTACGCTTTCACGCTAAAACTACTGGACCGATTTAAATGATATTTGGTACAAAGAAAGTCTGGAGCCTGAGAAAGGACATAGGCTACTTTTTAACCGACTGCAAAAAAGGAGGAGTTCTACGCGAAGGAAGTCGCGGGCAGAAGCTAGTTTTACATAAATAGATTATTTGATCACCTCTACAATACAAACCGAGTATTTTTTTTAATTGTTTTACCTCGTCACTTTGGACGTGAATTACAAAATTTTCCTAATAGGTGCCGCCGCGTGTCAAAAAGTCAGTATTTTACAAATATATTACGTTATTACTGTCTTTGCACGAGGTCGTTGGAATATTTTTTTTTTCTGTAAAGAATCCTATTGAATTTCTTTTTACATCGACAGGTCCGCTTGGGTATGATGGAGCAACAGCAGATGGTGTCACATCCGCATCACACAATGCACAACATGCCGCAGCCACACAATATGGGTAATATTGCGTTATGTTTAACTACGATAACGTTAACTAGTTAGTGTTGTGAATGAATGTGAATTAACGTTAAATTTATGAACATAAACGAGTTAACGTTATGAATTAACTTGAATTAAACCACGTTAACTTCATGAACAAACATGAACGAAATAACGTGAATGTTATGAATGAAATGAATTAAAGTTAACATAATAAACACAATTCTTATTATCTCGATTGTTTTTCAACCAATTCAATTGAATTGGTTTGAAGACAATGCTTCATCTGACACTACAGTGTCATATTTTTGAACTTAATTAAGCTATTGGTGGTTAGTGACTGTTCTGTATTCAAACTATAATGGCTGATTAGTTTCTGACTCAATTGGGGTCTATTATAGGAATTTTTAATGAATTAACTAAGGAACGATTGTTCGCAGTAGCTCCGCCAATACAACAGGCTCAAGGATACGCGCCACCGGCTATGATGCCAGCACAGTACATGCAGGTTTGTATTTCATACCTCGTTATGTAAAATAACCGGTCAAGTGCGAGTCGGACTCGCGAACAAAGTAGCCCATACTATTATCGTCAAATAAATCACGTTTGTTGTATAGGAGAGCCCAAATATTTATTTATTCCTTTTTTTAGTATTTTGATACACTGTCTAACTGTCAGGATTCTTGAAACCTGGTTACGGACTCTAAAATAATTTATTTTTGCTTATTCGTTCATTTGTCGTTTTTGTAGCAAGGAGCGAATAACCCCGCAGTATTCGCCGGTCCGGCGATGTTCGCACAGCCGCCTCCAGCGCCCTATCAATTGTACCAACATCATAATTATGTGAGTACACAGTATATTTAATTGAATCAAAGGAAAGACCGACAAATTTACTTTACTGTTTTTACTTTCCATGGATGTCTGCGATCAGCGATATATTGGACTAGATGTTTTATGAGCTTGTGTCGTTGTTAATAATTAAAATGGAAATTTAATATCTGCGCAAAATTTCTAAATGACTCATGAAATATTTTGATACTCTATTTAGGACTCTAAGTCTGCACATTTAAATTTTAATTCCTTTGACATTTTAACATTTGAGTTGTCACACTTTCCTAGTTGTATTATGTATTGTTTTGTGTCCGCAGGCGACGCAAGCGGGCGGTGTGACATATTACCCAGTGGAGCCCGAGCCGCCGCAGCCGCCGCGCGCGCCCCGACGACCCACGGCCGCCATCCCCATAGTCCGCCCCGACAGGTAACATAATATACAACACTACTAAAAGACCACGAGCCTACGATGATTTGTCGAGTCGACATTATGTCATGTCGATGTAGTCTTATTCTCGCGGTTATTTGTCAAAATTCGGTACAGTTCTCGACAACGAGAAAACTTCCCATGACGATTCTCTTATTTCTTTATGTCGACAACGAAACAATATCAACACAATAAACCTTCCCTTTGTTTTATTTTATTGGAACAATTGTCAATTCAACATCTTACTTTTTCACTTACAGACCGGCTAATTCGTCCGAGAAAGAAAATATTGACCGAATTGTGGAAAATATGTTTGTAAGAAAACCCTGGCCACAGAACCAACACAACGGTAAGACCATCTTCATAAATTGTGTTTTGTTATTATAAAAAATGCGCTAGGCCGCCGCGTGTTAAAAAAGCGAGATACGTTAGTGTAGATTAAGGTCTAGCTGTAATGTTCCACTGATCACAGACCAGTGGTTTGTCTCTCATTGGTGGTATATGACCGCTGGACCTCATTATATACAGTCCCGTTAAATCATACGTATTATTGAAATTTGATTCTTGAATTTTAAGTCCAGGTTCTTATGTGATTGAATCTTAGGTCCTAGTGAATAAGGGTGCAAGTGTCATATAGTCCTAATGAAAAACGGCATAATGGTAAAATACTGCGTGCTTAGGACTAACAAGAACACGAATAGAACTGTAATAGTTTCAAATGTTCGAGTGTGGGATCGTGTTGTTACATTAAAATAAATTGTCTCAGATCACATGTAATTGTCGTCCGAGGCGAAGCCGAGGTTGACAAAAATGTGATCTGAGGCTTTTTTATTTTACTGGCCGAGGTCAGTATACTATTTTTCTGTTCGACGAAGCCAGAAAGCGGCAATTTCATTTAGCGCAGCGGCCACAAAGTTGGCGCTTTCCGGCCGGAGGACTGACAAATAAATAACTGCACAAAATGTAACGCGTAAAAGTTTCTTATTTATCTAAACCTATTTCAACATTATCATTATTTACGTTAATATGTTTTTTCCATTTGTATGAAGATATGTTTCGACATGAGCGACGCGCTCGATTGCATTCATATTTGAAGCGCAGGAGGCGATCGCATAGCAAAGAAGAATAAATGTTTACCATTGAGAAGAATATCAAGAATTTAAGTCGTTTTATGATTTATTTTGTTAGTATCAGTATTGTTCTGTAGATAGATATCATTTCCACTTTCACGATTTTCACACACGATAATAATTATATAATAAACGGAACTTACGTAGGTTATGTTGTATGTATATTATAGGATCTTATAAACTTCTGGTCTTTGCCACAGACCGCCAACGTGATTTCGATAAAAAAAGTCGATAGCAAACTGACGATAACAGTTTATTGTTAATATAGGAACAGTATTTTTTTCAAAACGTCAGCAGATGAAATAAAACACGCGAGTTGAAAGTGAAAGAAAAGAAGTCTGTATGTTTACCTCCCACTGGGGTGCTTTTTTGTCGTATAATATTATTATAATTAGAATTTACATTGCTTATATATTTTATTATTGTCATCATTGAGTCTACTTTTAGTCTTATGTAATACATTAGTATTTTTAATATTCATCACTCTTTTCCACGTCACATCACATGCGCGTCAAAAAACCTTAAGTGTTGACCCACTCAGTATTATTCATTTTAGTTTATTTTAGTGATGGGTGAGCGAACATAAGGTCGAATACTAATCTAATATTTTTTTGTACAGATGGCAAAGAGAAAAACGAACGAAGTTCCCAAGAGCCACAGAGCAAAGAGTCATCACAGCCCAACAGTCTGACGTCATCTTCCATATCAACCGATTCCAAGCCCTCTGACAACAAGGAGGTCGAAAAAGAGGTCGAAGAAGTCAAAGAGGTCGAGCCACAGGAGAGTATAGCGACCGATGCCTGACTGGTAAGGATACAACTGTGTGAGTGTTATCACACGAAATATTATAGCGGACGATAGAAAAGTGATCATGCTTTGCTTTACAATTAAAAAAGAAATGTTAATACTAATAGTTTAGTAACGGAGAAAATATGATTGCTCCTGTATGAAATTACGACCGTTGTTCTGCGAGCCTATTATGAACTGAAGCAAAAGGTTCGTCGTTACGATATTATTTTGTTATCGACATGTAGAAAGAAGAGACGACATCGACATGACAAGATTTCCCGTTGTCGTCAACGTTGATTTTTGACAGATTATCGCGAGAATAAGACGATATCGACATGACGAGATGTCGACTCGACAATTCATCATAGCCTCGCTGAATGTACGCGTAATCTACCGGCATTGATAGTAATATATCATCCCTTTATCAAAAATCTTATCATTTAATATACTCGTAATGAGGGCCACCGCGTGTCAGAACAGAGGTCCAGCTGTACAGCTAGACCTCATTCTACACTAGCGCATCTAGCGGATTTCTGACACGCGGTGGCCCTCATTGAAATGATTAGGTACTTGTGTGAGATTGAAAATACCATATTAGGTAGGTACCTAATATGGTATGGTATGGAAACACGTACACATAAGTATGTGTACGTGTTTCTAAACTTTTGGCAAGATTGCTATTTTGAAATTTGGATCTAGAATAGTAGGTGTATATATAAGTAAAGTGTGATCGTCTTAAAAATCTAGGAATTTCAAATTAACATTTGGCTGTGTTCTGATCTGAATGGGATATGTTTATTACCTTAAAATATTTTTTTAATATTGTAAAATAAATCTCAAATGTATTTTCGTTTTGATTTTTGTTCAATTACATCCCATGCAGACAGAATTCCTAAATTTTATATTCAATTGTATAAATGTAAATCATGTAATGAAAAAAAAAAATAAAGATAGTGGTATTTCTCAACTTCAGTGACCATTGACTAAAGAAAATAATAAGTGTTATGAAATCATTAAAATATAAGACGTATACGTACTTTAGTTTAGCTTCAATAGTTATAGCATCGTCGAATAAATCATGAACTATGTTTGAAATTTCTTTACTGTCATTGAATAATTTTGTGAGGGAATCCTTGTTATTTCGTTTGAAATTAGTATCTACAAATACTTTTGACATAATTATACGAAAATATTGTGAAGTTAAATTATATATTAGTTTCTGTCTAAAAAAAGGTGAAGGTACATTGGGCTTCATTTCTCTGACACGTGTTAACCCGTTACACGCTCTAGAGACACTTTTTGGCCAAAAGCCTTTTTTTAGACACGCTTATGTCACGTGTGACGAGTTAAATGTGACTTGAGTAATATAATGTAAATATTGAGGAATTCCAAACGAAACTAATGTCTATGGTGGATCTTGAATCTTTACTAATAATCAATACAAGGCCTCGAAACTTCGTTGGGCGCCTAAACGTCCCGCCGGCGGGGTTGAAGACGTGCCCGCAGGAATCTGCGGTTCAGTATTTTTTTGTGTTTTCCTTAATAAAGTAATATTTAATGAAAAGTAAAAATATGTCTTTTCTGTGAGCTGACAACCATTATGACACGTATCTTGTATACTCGTTTAAAAGTAATAAGTACTTTTTTAATAAAATAGATGTATTTTCTATGAGATGACTACCAATGATACATCTTGAGACAAGTGACAACTCAAGATCTATTTAAAGTCAAAGATATGCCGTAGATAATAGCATTTTATAGAAATACTATAATTAAATTGATGGTATTTGACCGTGTGTAAATTAAATATTAGAATGTTGATGTAATGGGGATTGCCCTTCAAAATTCGCTATATTAGTTCAGCTGTCATTTTCCACTAAAGACAGAACACTGGCCTGTGATTGGTAGAATAGCTAGACCAATCGTATCGACCCGATTGTATTTCTATTCTGAAATCTGAATCTGTAGTATTTGAATTGAACTTGTTTAATTTTAAACCAAAGTTCTAGTATGGTTTTAAATGTAAAGTTACTACTACTTTATTTTTTCTGATACATTTTTTTTTAATACACGATAACTGTATTTTTAAGAGTAGGTAGGTATATACAATTACTCAGTTGATTTTATCCAGAAGAGATGTTGTTTTAAATCTAATTTTAGATAGACAATGATCTACAAAGTAAGACATGTTTTAGAGTCATGATATATGATACGATATAAACGTATGTTGACTATTTTAGGGTCAATGATAGGTCCTACTTGATATCATTATTATAAAGCCAGCCAGTCTTGATACTCGAATTACACCAGTTAGGTATATACCCAGTGTTACAGTAAAGAAGTAATAGGCAAAAGGGAATTTTCATGTAAATAATATTAAAGAACTACCTAAGTATTTCTTAAGAATTATAAATAGACTTTTGATTTAATATTGACAGGATCAAGACTGAGCGGTTATACTATATATAGCACATTTATTTTGATGGATTAAAAAAAGGTAGTTTTGAAATGTTTTTAATTATTTTGAATCCAAACTGCAAATAAGTATATTATTATATTTTTCATACCCAAAAGTAATTCTGGATTTAAATTGTACAGATAAATTTAATATAACCAATGTTGTTAATGACTAGTCCTTTTTTATGTAAGAAATGGGACAACCCTAGGTGGATACACGAATATAATTAAGTATAAAAAAATATTTTTACTTTAACTGGCAATAATGAATGTCCTCGGGTTAGTCTCATAATTATGTTTTCCAATAAAATGTGAAAATGTTAAAAAAAAAAATGCTTTTGTAAACTAAGCTGGTTATTTATTACAATAAATCTTCCAAAACTCACAGGATTTCTTATTTTTTTCGGTAGATGTTTATTTTCCATATAGGTAATCCATATTCGAGGTTGAGGAAACTATGATTTACACTTCTGATCTGTTATTCGTTTATCAGATAAATCATAATGAACAAAAAAAAATCATGAACTTCTTTTTCCAAGTAGGACAAGGGCAGCGACCCAACAAATTTTGATTTTACTTTACAACTCTTGATATCTAAAAAAATAAATTTCGTTTTCAGATAAATGCACGCTAGCCCAAAAAAAAATACTTACTCGTAATATTTAAGGTAGTATTTATTACACATGTCATAGAAAAGGTTAAGTCTGTTTATAACAACCAAAAGTGAAGGTTAAGTGTGTAACGTTAAGATTCATAGTGGTTTGCCGTGCCTGGCCGTTATTGAGTTTCTTTGATTTTGTAAACAAAACTAACCCTTCCCTAAGTAGGTTGACATTTATATTATGTGAAACAATATACGTCTACGTTCCACAGATTCCTTATTATTAGGATATATTTCATAACATGCATTTTTTTTCTAGCATGATTTGAATAACTGCCGAATAACAAAGGCTATTGTTAACCAACTAAAAAATATAAATTACTTAGGTAAGTATCTACTTAAAAACTAAATAATTATAATAATATAACCTATATACCTATAAGTAGGTAGGTAATAACATTTTCGATCAAAAGAAATGTAAATTCGCTAAATCATATGTCGGTAGCAAGCACCAAATCAATAAGACTATCTTAACCGTTAGACCTACTTTTAAACATAATAATATGGCAATTGACATAACTATTTACCTAGCATATTGATACAAACAGTACTTGTTTGTGTCTTAAATAGTTCAGGGTTATTTAGGTATACATCTCTTAACTATCTAGAGAAAACTAGGTACAGTATATAATATATTAGGAATAATACTTGTTTAGAATAGGCACGATGACGGATTTTTCTCAGTCTATCAACTAGATTATCAAAAGTACATGTAGAGTAAAGGACATGTAGGTAATTTACGTCACGTGCGCCAATTAAGTAACTAATTTTTGGTTCCAAGGGGGCCTAGACAAGGTGCCAACGTTCAACGTTAACGCTGAACGTTGTCACCAAAATGTATGGGATTTGATAGCCACGAACGACTCACGAACGTTCGCGGTTGTCAAATCCCATACATTTTGGTCGTATGTTAACCTTGATCGTTGGGCACTTGTCTAGCCCCCCTTATTATCATTGAGAAAAGAAAAATATATACCTACTTATATGTTCAAAATTTTTAAAAATCTAACTGACGGACTCAATAGAATTTAGTTTTATTTAGGTAGGTACTTATTCATTCAAGTAAGTTCGTAGGTACTTATTAGGTAAGTACTTGTAAGTACCTCTTGTCGATAAAAAATACTGAGTATCTAGCAAGATACATTCTATGACACCTATATATGATTAGATTCAACAATGTCGTCCTTCTTTTTTCTTTTTTTCCCCTCCAAATCCGCGTAGATATCTTCTAAGCTCCTCATTTTTGTTTCTGGCACACAGAATATTAAATAGAATACGTTTGATAGGCATATGAAACTGAATATCCAGAAAGTGGAGTGGAAGCCTATCCAATCGTTAAGAGGTGTGAAGAGTTGAAGTAGAACGAAATCGGTGCCAAGAGATATTGCCATAATGAGCGTAGCCACAGTGCCTCGGTGCTGAAAAGAAATGAATTAAAATTGAAAAGCCTTTTTAGAAACAAGCATCTATGAATATAATGTTAGAACGACTTAATTAGGGCTACCGCGTGTCAGAAATCCGCTAGATGCGCTAGTGTAGAATAAGGTCTAGCTGTCATGTTCCACCAATCACAGGCCAGTAGCTTGCCTCTCATTGGTGGAACATGCCGAACATGACAGCTAGACCTTATTCTACACTAGCGCATCTAGCGGATTTCTGACACGCGGTAGCCCTCATTGATTTCCGCTGTACATTCAATTTTACACTGTAGGTAGGTACATGTCATCCTCTTTCATTTGATATCTCACTGGTTATTTTAGTATGACTCTAAGGTTGACTGGTAGAGGATTCGTCCTCGTACACCTACATCTATTGTTGAACCTAGACATCGCACACCTAGATGTGCAACAATTAAACAAAACGCACTCGAATATAGGTTGGTGTTTTGTTTAATGTTTGTGTTAGCTTCTATAACCTAGGTTCTACTTTTTCAAGACAAGATTCTTACCTGAAAACTGAACATTTCCGTCATGATCACAAACGGGAGAGGCTGTAGTCCAGACGCGTCGGCGAATATTGTGAAACAGAGCGCCACTATCGGCACCCAGCCCGGCATATACACCTTCACGCTTTGGAGGTAGAACCATACGCCCAGGAGACACATACTGAAGCCGGCTACCATGCTAGTAACTGCTAAGAGTGGCTGAAAAAAAAACATAGGTATACTTTAATAATTTCTGATGCCTTCGCGGTTATTATACTTATATATATTGGAATGAAACAACTTTAAGCGGATTTAACTCGCGTATTTTATTTTATTGGCTGACGTTTAGAAGCTTTTACGAATTCCATAATCATAGCACGAGTGAGCTGACAATAGTCTTATGCTAAAGTTAAAAGTAAAATAAAAAAAGCGAGTTAAATCCGTTTAAAGTTGTTTCATTCCAACATATACCGTCAACCGGGGTGTTTAGGAATGGCGGGGTGAATAGAGATAAAAACCCGGAAAGTTATAACAGTAGTATTTTAAAAAAAACTACCAATGACACAGAACACAGGGTGGTTTAAAATAATACTAAAATAGTTGCTTTCGGCAATGGCAACACTTGGAAAACATGTAGATGATGCTAAATTGTTAAACTAATCGTTTGAAGTTAGGCCTCTTTGGGGGTACTTTTTTTGCTTCCCAAATCTTCATCAAAAAAACATAGTTTCACTTGAAGTAAACACTTTGTATCGTGAAAAAGGTGTTCATTAGTCCATCCGGAACCTATTTTAAACACGGTATATGAAGATTTTCTTTGTTTTGTTAATAAAAAATGTAAAAAACTAAGGCATGGATTTTTTTTTAAAAAAACGAGGTTTATAGGGACGCACTAGGGTTCAATAGAGTCTACACGAGGGGTCAAAAGGCATGCCATTTGCGGTTTAAAGGAACGTAATAAGTTGAAATCAGGACGGTACAGGGTGCACAGGGACAGGGCTACCAAAACTTAGTTTCGTTTTGAAATAAGTGAGTAAGTGTATTTTACTCGACTATGGCAGAAGGAGGATTATATTTTTCAAGTTAATTGACGTATTTAGGTATGTCTGTATGCACGTATGCATAATATGTGCATGAATGTAAGTATATACGGATATTTATGTATTTATCTATAAGCGTACGTATGTAAAAAGTAAACAAAAGAAAATAAAAATACTATATTATTTGGAGAAAGTCGTTTACAAGTTTTATCTTAAGTAATAAAAAACATGTTGATATTTATTGGTCTCATTTATATTGAAGTTCTCCGTTGATCTCTTGTACAGAAATAAATACAATTTATTTTTTTTCCTTATATTTATTTTAATATGCATTAATTCTACAATATTGAGTAAATTTAGAGTACTTAAGTAGGACCACCTAAGTACTTACCTGTCAGCGTATCATATTTGTGACAACCCTGACCATTTTTCCCTATTGATACTTCTATTAGTTGCTATAGACCCCGTTTACAGTATAAATAGGGATGACCGGTTTTTATTTAAAAAAGGGGGTTAAAATTATATTTTTATGGAATATTTTATTATCAAACGATTCTCGGGCTCAAGATTAAAGTTTTAAAATATTAACATTGTTAACTTACATAGAAATATTCCGAGAAATTCTTAGTCAAAGTTCAAAATTGTCCCTATAGACCCCAAATGACGGTACTTTCTTAAACTAAATATATACCTACATATGTGGCTACAAAGAAAATAAAGATGATAGCTATACCCACATAAGTAAGTATATATGTATTATTTACTTATGTAGGTACATTGGAATGAAACATCTTTGACGGATTTAACTCACGTATTTTATTTTACTTTCTTACGTTTCGGAAACTACAGTTCCCATATACGTAGCAGGAGCGGTCAGCTCGGTCGAATCGAATATAGGAACTGTAAAGTTTTCGAAACGTTCGTTGTTTAATTTTAATGTGTGATAACCGCGAAGGTATTAGAAATTATTAATATGTTTTAGAAATTATTATTATTACCTATGGAAGTAGGTAGGTAAGTATCTTTCAATCACTTCAAACCTGTGATATGTAAGTAGGTATATATCTAACTACTTTATACATATCACACTAGAGGGTTCTTCACTAATTGATTAAGTTCCTACTTAGGTTTACCTACCAAGTTTAGCGAAAGTAAATATTTAACAGACTTGAAAACTTATTAACATTCGCTACAATACGACAATGTTGCAGTCAGTTTACTTTCATAATGATTATGATTGTATCACTTCAGACTAGTTTAATGACAACGCATGTCGGTCTGGGTCGATTGACCTATTGATTGATTGCATGTGTTTAATTGAAAATGGCACGTGTTTACTGATGTTAAGGGTTAAGTAGTTACTAATAACTGATAAAGTTCTAGCAAGACTGCAGAAACAGCTGAGAATTAGACGGTAGTTATATCTACGTAGGTCTATACTAATATAATAAAGAAGAAAGGTTTGTTTGTTTGAATAGGCTCCAAAACGACTTGACCGATATGAAAAAATCTTTCACTGTTGGAAAGCTACATTGTTCGTGAGTGACATAATTTATTACCTAAATAAAAAAAAAACAGGGATCCGTGCGAAGCCGGGGACGACCGCTAGTATGTAATAAAAGTCATAATTATTACACATTGCCATTTGCTTGCATTATTCTAAACTTGTACGGTAGGTACTTGATTTGTTGCTAATCCCATTTCGGTAGGCACTTATCTACCTATATATTACCTAGGTACCTTTCTTCACGAGTAGATGTATTGTGTCTTGCCAACTAAAAATTCTTCATTCACATTACGATTTTAAGTGTTCTCTTTGTCGCACCTATCATTACTTAAGTTTGAAAATCTAAAACTTACAGAGTTCTTTCATCACAAATCTTACAAAGTTTTATAGTGATTACATACCTTCCTGCCAGCCCGGTCGACTAGCTGACAAGCCAGGAATGAACCCACTATCTGGACGGCGGCTAGTAGAATGGACTGCTTATTTTCTGACAGTGATAAGCTCGTGTTTTTGTCCTCGCTTGCTTTTTCGAATATACGGCTGGCGAAAACCAAAACAGCTATGCACCCGCAGAATTCTCTCGTCAGATTAACTATCAGTGCTACCCAAAACGCTTTTACGGCAGTTTTGTCGGAAACTGAAAGAAAGGTTCGTGTTATGAACTAAAAATTATGATTCAAGGATTAACAATAATACCTATTATTTATATAAGTAGGTAATCTTAGAATTATGCATTACACTCGCGAGGTAAGTACCTGTAAGTAGCGAAAATGCTAACATGCCATGTTAGCCTTATTTCTTTACTAAGGTTTTGCGATTTAAGTACCTACTAAATCATTCATATCGGTGAAATTACAGTTTCTTTGATGAAATTCCTTTGGTCATAATATTACCTATATACCTATAGGTATAAACCATAGTAAAGAAATAAGGCTAACATGGCGCGTTAGCATTTTTGCTACCCACAGACAATAAAGAAATGCGATAGGTAAGACATTCAAGTAAAAAACAATTCTAGAACGATCCGTTTATCTATCAACCAATAAGCAATGTTGATAAACGAAACGCTAAAAAATGTTTATCGAAAACATATTTATTGTGTCAATTGACTCGACCTCTTTACAAGTGCTTTCAGGAAAGTCCTTGATATAGGCGCCCGTAGATGATTTTCAATTTGTCCATTAATTCGGTTGTATACATCTGTATGGTGTCAAATGGCAGTCTCAGTGTCAATTGGTGGAGATCTCTGATCTTTGCTTGTAATGGTTTCCTTATATTTTACCTTGGTTACCAGCCTAGCGATGGAAATTCCTTATTGAATATTAATAAGGAAACTTTTCATTAGGCGGTATTTCTCGAATGGGAATTGTCGGCTGAACATAGTTTTTATTATTGTTATAATTCCAATACTATTTTTCCAAAAAAGAGAACGTGATATTTTAAATATCTATTTGTTTAGTACCTATATCTAAGGTACTTTTATTGCTGAAATAATAATACTGGTCTATTTGATTTTGTTGCCCTAGATATGAAATTGATTTTTGGTCTATTTATGCGCACAATTAGGTAGGTAATGAAAGTATTAATGGTTTTGTAGAATTTGCGTTATTTTATTTCTTACATAGGTACCGATAATTGTTGAAAATATAACATATTAAAATGTAAAAATCATAAAAAGCCTTGAGTATTTTCATGAATATTTTCGTCATCTTTCACTTGAAAACATAAAAATTTGCAAGTTGTCTGGGGCAAAAAAAAATATTTGTAGAGCTGTATCATTGATTATTTTCGAAATTTACTTGGGTTTAGTTAATAATAATAAATATTTGTTTATTCATGTCACCTCGTTAAAATTATGTTTCCACGGTTACCCACTCGTGCAGAATGTTATTTCGACGATTCCTAATATTCGCCTTTGATTTGTCATTGCTTACACGCATCGGTGCATTACGTCGTCACAAAACGTAATAATAATTACGGTTCAAATAGCATTTGCCCGTGACACCGTCCGCGTGGAATTAGTAATTACGGCAGCCTAATTATTCTAATCTACTTAATTTTCAAATATTAAAAATAATTACTAAGAGTTTGATTTAGTGTTGTAAACTTGTAAGAGACCTTGTATCTGAATCTGTAACCCTCATTAAGAAATAATTATGCATTTTTTCCTATGTTATCTTAAATAGTGTCGAACTCTATATTATTATGTACTTTTTTTTTAATTTAGTTTTTAAGGTATTTTTTAAAAACGTACGTGACGTATTTAAAAAATACCTAGGTAATTGTGTTTCTTGCCATTATCAAGTGAAGATTTCAGAATCTTCGGTAGACCAGGTACCTTTAATATTCGTCAATAGGTACGTGCTTATGCTTACTCGAATAAATAGGTACGTGTTTTATTATGTTATACTTACACAACTTTCTAGGCGAGAACTTGAGTTCACTGGTGGTCTGTTCAATAACTAGACGATCCACCTCTTCAGATATTCTTTTGTCATTTTCAGGTAGCGATCGCAGCCAACTGAGTACCTTAGCCGTCTCCTAGGAAACCAAAATGATAGCATGAGTCACAATGTTTGATAAGGACCCAAAATAATTATAGTCCAAAAACTGGCACCAATTTTTAAGTAAATATTTAAGGCAAGCTGAAATTTAGTCATTTACTAGCTCTCCTACAATACATAGGTAATGCAGGCATTATCAGAACCTACTTAATATGTTGTCTAGACGAGACATGCATTTTACATAACAACTAGTAAAAAAAGGAGTGTTACACTTTGTTATGTACCTATTTGTGAAAAACGACACGACAAACTTATATATATACCCACGATAAATTAAATCTGGTAGGTACTTAGTTAATGTAATTCAATAGTTACTTGATATTATCCTTATTTTCCTTATTTTTATTTTCTGCTTCAGCTTCTATTTAAAAGAGACGGCACCGGAAATTGAGTTGTGATCGAATAAACGTGTTGAATTTTCTTTTTCAATACGAAAACCAAATCATACATAGCATACATACTTGCGAATAAACGCGAGACAACATGGTGGGTGTGTTATCGGATAGCTTGTTGAAAATGTGGTTGTTGACGACTCCTCTTTTTGTAGTTTTATACTTTTTTATTCTTTTATGATTTCAGAACTATTTTGTATTTGTCTTTTGTTTTATGTTCCAATTTAAAGCGTCAGTTGTTCAGTGGGTAATAAATAGTGTTAGAAACCGCTCGCTTTGTTTTAAATGTATTAGTTATTAGTTTACAGTCCACATTTTGGTCCTATCGTATCCGGATTTACCAGCGCGCCATCGAATTGGTCACCGTTAACTCAGCGCTAGTAAGTAACAAGACTGCGGCACGCGAAGAAGCCGCGGGGGCTCCTGCGGAGGCGCGTCTTCAGCAAGCCCCCGCGTCGGCATACCCCGAGCCTGGTCTAAGGCGCCCTCTCATTGTGTCTCGCGAGGAAGCAGCGGGGAGATAATTAAGTGGGTTTTTTCACCTATTGCCGAATGTGTTTTATAGAACCTTTCTTATTTTATAACGACTAATATGTATGAGATAAAGTAGTAATAATATAATGTAAGAATTACAACTGAGAATTAAAGTAACGTATGTAAGTGTTGTGTTTATCTACCTTCAACACCTGATATCTATAAATTGGCCGTCTACCCAAAGTTAGTTATTATTATTAAGTAAATAAATAAATATACTACTTTATGCCATACTAGCCGTCTGCCCCGGCCTATGTCACTCGGGAATATAATTATAGTGTAGCTTCCCAACAGTGAAAGATTTTTTCAAATGGGTCCAGTTGTTTTGGAGCATATTTAATCCAAACAAACAAACAAACAAACCTTTCCTCTTTATAATATTAGTATAGATAAATAACTTATTGGTGAGTACCTATGGTCTGGATCTTGAACCATAATAAATAACACATTAAATTTAGTCGTTCTCGCTCGAAGCTTTTTGTTTACACTTCCGGAACCTTATTAATAACTAGCTGTGCCCGCGACTTCGTCCCCGTGGAATAGTAGGTACCTAATTCTTCATATTTTCAACGTTTTTTACACATTTCCCACTGTTTCTTCGCTCCTATTCGTCGCAGCGTGATGTTATACATATAATAGCCTAAAGCCTTCCTCGATAAATCAACAAAAAAAGAATTTTTGAATTCGAACCAGTAGTTCCTGAGATTAGCGCGTTCAAACAAACAAACTCTTCAGCTGTATAATATTAGTACCTATAGATTAATAAGGTTTGTATTTTGTCTATCACGTTAGTTTTGATTTTTGAACGCTTTAGCATTTTTAACAAAAAGTTAACAATATAAACATTGGACAGAAACCACAAGTCCATTTATAGTGGTTGTAAAGGACGAGTTTCGTACATCTGCTGTCAAGTACCTACTATACAAATTACGCCCAGACTCTGAAAGGTCGGTAGGTACTGATCAGAGCTTGTGTCTTTGAGATAAAGTTACAGCATCTGTCTTATTTTGTGAACATACTCGTCAGATCTACTTCTGTTTGAAATATAAACTTTTTCTGCATCATTACGGAGAAAAAACGCTGCCAGAAACTCAGCAGAAAATAACTTTATAGGAACATATCAAACATTTTGATTCTAAAATTTAAACATTTAAAGTAGGTATAGGTAGCAATCCTTATTAATATTATAAACGCGAAAGTTTGTAAGAATATATGGATCTATAGATGCAAGAACGGATATATACTAACATGTATGTTTCACGTAAAAACTACTGGTTTATTTTAATAAAACTTTACAATAATATTATTATAGTCTAGGTGTATATCAGAATAATTATATAGGGTATATTTTATAACTCATCGTGCGCACACGAAGTCACGGGTAGAAGCTAGTGACATATAAATTTTTCGTATAACCTTACCTCATTCTTTCCACATTTCACCAAGTATGACGGTGTCTCCGGAAGCCGCAGTAGGATGCAAAAATGTACCAGGGGAATGGCCAGGAGAATCCACAGCACCGTGTGGAATGGGAGCAGATCTCCCAGGATGAATACGAGAAGGTTTCCAACCGTCTGAGGAGTAAAGATTGGATTTAATGATACCTATTTGTACCAGGCCATGAGTACTCATGAGTAGAAAAAATCGAGACCCCAGTAAGACTTAAACCTTCGAAGCACTTAGTTTGCTTTGTTTGCCTTAGTTAGTTTCTTGAAATAGGTACCTCGCTAAGTTATGAAAATGGTGTCCCACTTGGGTCTCGATTTTTTTCTAGTCTTGATTGGCGCAGGGCTTACACGACCGCTAGAGATTGTACGCACCGCGGTACCTACCAGTTTATAATTAATATTAACGGTTGTTTCGCTTATTATACAGCTTCTATACAGTCAATTTTCTTATTCATCCAAGTCTCAACAACCTTCTCATGTAGACTAAAGGCATTTAATAAAACGAACCCTTCAAAATTGTGCGCGAAGCACCTAGGCTTCATTTCTAGCGAGGATCAACAGGTGTTTATCTCTGAGCACCTGACTGCAAAAGGGTCCCGCCTACATTTCCTAGCAAGAGATCTCAAGAGATCAAAAGGTTATAAACACTGCTGGTCATCCTACGGCAGGATCTATTTACGGAAAACGGATGAATCTCAAATTATCCTGATAAACTCCGAGGAGCAAGTACAACGGTTATCTCAGGAATGACTAGGAACAGTCAGTTATGTATTGTCTTACCTCTGTAATTATCATTTGCATGCTAAATGTTCAACACTCTCTCCCATTTGTACCTTTATGACTTCTCTAGTAAAAAGACTCTCTCATTCCTATTATACAACAGCTAGTAACTTTAATTACACAAACACATACTCACACACATACAAACAAGACGCTCACTGCAATCTTATTACAAATGTTTACATATTTACTGTCTATATATTATTATTATCTAAGCCTCTGCACCTCAAACGTCTACGATACTTATCTTGGCCAAAGTCACACTTTACTATGCACAGTTTAACATATCTTATATATAACCATATACAAATAATGACATACATACTCCTAGATTATAAAAATGGATGACACCCTACAATCAATAAATGAAATTGATGATATTGAGATAGCGCATATTATAGAGTGTGACAATACTGAGGAGTTAATGAAACAATTAAATATAAATAAAACTGATTTTACGATTACGTCACAAAACATAAGGAGCATATACTGTAACTTTGACAACTTCTTACTAACACTGTCTAACTTCACATTTAAAAATGACGTCATCATTCTCACAGAATGCAGACTAAATTCTAATAAACCTTTACCCCAGCTGGAAAATTACGACTCTTACTTTACAACATGTCAACACAACCAGAATGACGGAGTGGTTGTCTATATTAAAAATACCTTGAAGCACACAGTAAAGGAAATAATGCTCAACCAAGCTTCTTGTCTCCAAATAGATATCTTAAATAATACTGTATTTTGTATTTATAGGTCCCCATCACATTCAAATGCGGAAGACTTTATTTCCTCTTTGAAAACTCAGTTGGAAGCCTCGGGTTTACAAAATAATGTTATTATTGCAGGAGATATAAACATCAATTTAAAATTTAAACCTTTCGAACCACTACAGGAATATAAGAACAGAACCAATTATTTGAACATGTTGTCTAACTTTGGCCTTTTAACTGGTCATACTAGACCGACGAGAGATAAAACCTGTTTAGACCATTTTATCCTGAAAATAAACAAAGCTCGATATTCCTCAACCATAGCAATTATAAAAACCTCTACAACCGATCATTTCACTACATTCCTATCTGTTTCCAAATTAAAAAATGCACCAGTTAAAAATAATACTAAAACTACCATTGACTTTGAAGCTGCATTGAAATATCTACATAATACTAATCTACAGGAACTGATGTTTTGTCAGGACCCTAATATTGTAAATGAGCGATTAACTTATCTACTAAGCGAATCCATAAAACAAAATACAAAAATCACAGTAACACCTAGTAGTAAACGTATCCTAAAACCATGGATCTCTCCTGGGCTACTACGCTGTATACGTAATCGTGATAAGTTACAGAGAGAATTGCGTAAGAGTCCATATAATGATATACTTAAAATAACCTACACACGATATAGAAACTTTTGTAATAATTTAATAAAAAAACTAAAAAGAAAATATGAGAGAGATCTTATTACAAAATCAATTCATAATAATAAAAAACTCTGGAAAAATATTAAAACACTAACTTATACTAACAACCCCAATAAACTTCACCTAGAATTACTTAATGTGAAAGCTACCCCTTCTGACTCAGCAAATTACATAAACAAATATTTTGCAAATATCGGTAAGGATCTTGCACTAAAAATCACTCCGAACTCCCAATCATGCTCTCCACTACAGGATCCCTTTACACAACTTCAATCTTTTGTTTTGTTACCTGTTAGCCAAGAGGAAGTATCTCTTACAATAACTAATCTAAAATCTAATAGTGCGCCGGGTTATGACTGCATACCTACAACATTCTTGAAACACATATCTAAAGAAGTAGTGCCGATTATAACTCATTTAATAAACCTTTGTTTTGAATGCGGTGTCGTCCCCAGCTCATTAAAGCAGTCAATAATCACCCCGGTATACAAGGGAGGGGACAAAGGCGACGTCAATAATTATAGGCCAATTTCTGTTCTACCTGTTATATCTAAAATCCTAGAAAAATTAATTAACGTTAGACTATTAAGCTTTTTAAATAAATATAACCTTATATCGGATTCCCAATTTGGATTTAGACGGCATAAATCCACAGAAGATGCGGTAATTGCACTAACCTCTCTAGTCACAAAAAACCTTGACTGCGGCAACAAGTGCCTGGGAGTTTACCTAGACTTAAAAAAAGCCTTCGACACCGTCTCTGTTCCCATCCTTGTACAGAAATTAGAGAAAATAGGCATTAAACTTGGAAATGCTGTAAGTGGACTAGAATACATTACTTATGGTGTCCCTCAGGGAAGTGTGCTGGGACCTACATTATTCCTGGTCTATATAAATGATCTTGTTAATATGACCATTCCAAATGCAAACATTTTTTCATACGCGGATGATACTGCCATAATATTTACTGGTAACTCTTGGGATGAGGTTAAGATCTACGCTGAAAAGGGTATGGCACAAGTAGACAACTGGCTCAAAATGAATATATTAACATTAAATACAAAAAAGACAAACTATATATGTTTTAGCATTTCGGATAGCACTCAGCCCAAAAACAATATGTCGATCCGGATTCACTCTTGTCCCTTTCCAACCTCGACTACATGTGGTTGTCCAACAATAGACAAGGTTGATCAAACAAAATACTTGGGAGTTATACTTGATAAACACCTTAACTGGTATCCTCAAATTGACCAAGTCACTTGTAGAGTTAGAAAACTAATTTGGATTTTTAGGGCGCTAAGACATATTGTACCAGGGAAGAACAATCAGGAAAACTCACGTAACATTTTAAACGAAATATATATATCCTTGGTCCAATCTGTCCTGGCGTACTGTATGTCGGTTTGGGGAGGGTCCGCAAAGAGCCGTTTTATTGGTCTTGAACGAGCTCAACGTGCATTAATTAAAGTCATGTACTTCAAAAAAATTAGGTTTCCTACTGACCAATTATACACAATCAGTGAACTCTTATCAGTAAGAAAATTATACATCCTTCATATTACGTTGAAGAAACATAAGATACTACCCTATAATAAAAAATACAAAAACAGGAGGAGAATAGGCATTGTAGCAGAATTTTCAAAAACAAAAACCGCATTCGCTCGCAGACAGTTTCCCTATAAATCATCACACACTTACAACAAATTGAACAAAGTACTTGATATTCACTCAAACATTTACCATGACTGCAAGAATAAAATCAAAATTTGGCTTAAGACTTTATCGTATGATGAGGCGGAGAAATTGTTGGTATAATATTTAAACAAGGTACACACACACACACTCGCCCACACACACACACACACACACACACACACACACACACACACACACACACACACACACACACACACACACACACACACACACACACACACGCGTAGAGAGAGAGAAAGAGAGTGGGAGAAATCTTAGTACATACTCTAGTTTTTAGTACTATTTTAACTTTATTAAAATTATATCTTTTATCTTTATTTTTTTGAATTCTTCTGTAATTCAAATATGATGTCATAAATAGCATGATTAACTCTTTTTTTTTTTTCAATTGGTTTATCTAAACAAAACAAACACTGTAATAAACTGTAATTTTGGCAAAACAACTTTAAAATTTAGATGAGTAGCTTAATTGAATAGAATTTAGTTAAATAATGTAACTCAATAAATAAATATAAAAAACATCATGTAACCTAAAGGAAGAGCGGTGTCACCCAACACAGGCTTTTTTGCTTACCGGGTGACCCCATCAACTTAGATTATAGAAAAAGTGTATTTTTTGCAATAAAGAATTTTGAATTTTTGAATTTTGAAGACTAGGGGTCTAGACGCAACAAATATCATTATCATTTATGATAATAATATGATATTGATCGAATTTTGATTGATACATCGTTGAAAATATTAGGGTTTCATTTACACAAATTTACCTACTTATTAACAACATAGGCCCGGCTTTTTTGTTCGCCCAGATCCCTTTTTTAGGGTTCCGTAACCAAATGGCAAAAACGGGACCCTTGTAGATTCGTCATATCTGTCTGTCTGTCTGTCTGTCCGTCCGTCCGTCCGTCCGTCCGTCCGTCCGTCCGTCCGTCCGTCCGTATGTCACAGCCAGTTTATTCCGAAACTATAAGAGCTACATTATTAAAATTTTAATAATGTAGCTCTGTAAACCGCATTAAGATTTTAAAATAAAATCAGAAAAAAACAAAATTTTTGGGGTTTCCTATACATAGAACTGAAACTCAAAAATGTTTTTTTCATCAGACATACTTGTGGGGTATCTTAAAATGATGTTAAGGTTTCTAACATATTTTTTTTTCTAAACTGAATAGCTTGCGCAAGAGACTCTTCCAAAGTGGTAAAATGAGTCCCCCCCCCGTAACTTCTAAAATATGGGCATGATAAAACTAAAAAAAATAATATATGATGTGTATTATTATGCAAACTACTTATGAGAATTGGTTTGAATGAGATCTAGACAGTACTTTTTTTTGAAACGTCATAAATCAAATTACCTAATTTATTATAAATAAAGATACGGAACCCTTCGTGCGCGAGTCCAACTCGCACTTGGCCGGTTTATTTATAGCCTGTGTTACTTAGTAATATGTAGTTTTCTAATTAAAAATAATTGTTAAAATCGGTCTAGTAGGTAATTTTTGAGTTTATTCGTTACATACAAAAATACAAATCTTTCCTCTTAATTATATTAGTATAGATAGTATTGACATAGGCCCGGCTAGTTAGCACGTATTGTATACTGAAATATACAACAAAAAATCATTGATGATTGAAATTTCTCAATTTATCAAATTGAGAAATTTCAATCATCAATTCGGGTTGTGTATTTTTGTATTATAAAATTGTTTTACCATAATGATTGTTCCAGAAATAATTAGCTATCAAAGCGTAGGTACTTCTGAAGCCGCGAGCACAAAGTGGTATAATTAATTTAAATTTTGGTATACAATATTTAATAATTTATATGTAAATAATATTTGATGTTTTCGCGGTTATACATTTAACTCGCTTAGGCGCATAGATTTTATTATAAAAAAAACTTTATTGTTAATAGTTTCTTAACCTTTTCAGGTCTGTTACCCTTATGTCCTAAATAAGTTCACTGGTTTTACGTACCTCTCCTCCCAACGACAAACTTGCCCGCTAGTCGGCGCTACGCTGTACGCGCTGCAGCGTTGTTTCGTACAGACTCGTTAGGTACTTTAAAATTGAGATTTGGAGACAACTACCAGCTTAAGGACCTAGGATCTAAACGTACTATTTATTACTTCAAACTTTTCATTATTTGTTTCAGGTACCCACGTAGTGGGTAGCGACAGAATACATTTTTTATTTGTGAGTAATAGGTAAGCAATATAAAATTAACAATTTTGCACAGTGACGTTGCCATGGTAACTTCTTAATGCTTGAATAGGTAATCACAATCGATGGCGTTGTGAAAGTTTATTCACGCTGGGGAGACTAGACAGGGAGGTAAAACTTCGTAAATAAATACAAAATTTTTGGCAGTTCGTAACAACCCTTGTTATTTGTCGAGTCATCTGGTTTCGACATTTCGTACACTTTAGATCTTGTAAAGGGAGCTAATTCGAAATCTGAAGTTTTGAGTTATGCACACCATCGAATTCCTTAGAGGCCATTCAAGTATATATTACGTAGGGTACGTTCCACTTAACGCTCGCAATGCCGTCGACCACGACCGCTGAAATTGCCGTTCCACTAACGAGAAAACACCGCGGGCGTTGTAAGCGAATGTTTATAGGTGGAACGCACATCGTGAGCGACGAAAGCCCACTCTGACCCACCAATACCTATATTATGGGCGAAGTGGGCGCGATATGGTCGCGAACAGTGACGTCATTTATGACGTCGAGCCATCGCTCGCAACGACCACGAGCGTTAAGTGGAACGATACAGAGGGTGTCACGAGCGTTGCGGGCGCTTAGTGGAACGCACCCGTAAACACTATTGGAGTGCGGAGGGCTTATTTTTGATGAAATGGGGGTGGGGGGGTATAGAAATTGACAATAACAGTAGAGCTCAGTCGTCAGCTCACTCGTGCTACGAATATGGGAACTGTAAAGTTTTCGAAACGTCACTCAATAAAATAAAACACGCGACTTAATTTTGTTTATAGTTATTTCATTCCAATGTGTAATAACCAAATTATCAGCTACGAACGATAGTTATTTCAATTCACCCTAGTTATACGGTTTTGTTTTATAGCGGTCAATGCACTTACCTGCGAAAATATTACAAAGGTGCCAGTCATTCCTCGAATGCTGTCTTCACTGATCTCTTTAACATAAAGAGGGCAGACTACAAAGGCTCCGCCAGACCCAAAGCCTATGAGGCCTCTTGCACCAATTAGGGCAATAGGTTGCGCGCACAGGAGTTTAACAGACCAACCCAACTGAAAAGAAACTGTCATTGAAAACAGTTCTGACAAGATCTCATTAATATTAACCTATAAACCCCTAACTCAAATCATGTTATTAATAGAATGTGGTTTTTGGGTTGCGAGCACAGAATTTTAACGGACCAACCCAACTGAAAAGAAGACGTCCAATGAAAGCCGTTCTGACAAGATTGCATTAATATTAATCAATAAATCATTTAACAGCGGTCCGCCCCGGCTTCGCAAGGATCCTTATGTTTTCTAAATATTCTATAGTCTATGTTACTCAGGGTGAACGTAGCTTCCCAACAGTCAAAGAATATTTCAAATAGTTCCAGCCGTTTTGGAGCCTATTCAATCCTAACAAATAAACCTTTCCTAGAAATTTATTATCATCACTCGGGAATAGTGTAGCTTCCCAACAGTGAAAGAATTTTTGAAATCCTTTCTGTTCGTTCGTTCCGTTCTGGAGCCTAATCAATCCAAACAAACAAACCTTTCCTCTTTATATTATTAGTATAGATATAGATAAGTGGGTATATATATAGATAGTATATATATAGGTAGATCCACTAACTCATCTTTGAAGGTTCTGGGTTTAAATCGATACAGAATATTATAATTAATTACCTACCTACACACTATACTTGCGTACCTCACAAACTATCAAGTTGTTCAGTTTCTACGAACTGTTCCCGCATATCAATTATGAGGTACTTGATTAGGAAATTTCTTGAATTCACCCACTATGTACCGAATAAATATGAGACATGAAACATTATATACAGAGCCTCGGGGAAAAGACAATTATAGTACATAAATATATTTTTTTATGCCCCCTTTGCGTACTTGTACGACACGGTCCGCCCCTGTTTCGCCCGGATTCCTTTTTTTTATAGCCTAATTATGTCACTCGGGAATAGTGTAGCTTTACAACAGTGAAAGAATTTTTCAAATCGGTCCAGTCGTTTAGGAGCCTATTCAAACAAACAAACAAACTTTTCCTCTTTATTATATTAGTATAGATGAGACCTATTTTATCTTATCCTTTGCTCGTGGAATAAATGAGACCATTGCAAGTAGTGATCACAGCGTGAACATTTATCTACAAACTTTAAAAACTTGAGAGTTATCATGGGCGTCCTTTCCATACAGACAAAGTCTCATAAATGTATGGATTGCCTACCCGGGTGCCTAACCATATAATCATTTCTGCCAGACTATTAATGTACTTATAATATAATAATTTCTGATGCCTTCGCGGTTATTACACATTGGAATGAAACAACTATTAACGGATTTATCTCGCGTATTTTTATTTTATTTTATTAGCTGACGTTTCGGATTCTTTACAGTTTCCATAATCGTAGCACGACTGAGCTGACAATAGTCTAACGCTAAAGTGAATTAAGTATACAGTTATGCAAACTACCTTATATTTAAATTACAAATTTTTACAAATTTCATAATTTAGAAAAGGGTAGTTTTTCAAAATTTGTAATTTAAATATAAGGTAGTAGTCGTGCTACGATTATGGAAACTGTAAAGAATCCGAAACGTCAGCTAATAAAATAAAATAAAAATACGCGAGTTAAATCCGTTAATAGTTGTTTCATTCCAATATACTTATAATAGTTATTATAATTATTATAAAAGAACTTACAGCAATAGGAATGGAAGCGCACAACAATGCATTCTTCCTTCCAAATCTGTCTGCAGCCACTCCAAATATAAACACCGCAATTGGAGCAAATATAAACATGATTGACGCCATCCACGACAGATGCAGTTCTGTGAGAGGCGGGTCTGCCGGGGACCCCGAGCTGATGAGGACCTGTCTGTGAGGAGATATCCAGCCCATCGCTGTTCCATAGGCCAGAATAGGCATGCACACTGTAATAAATGTACTATGTAAATGTCTGCAATATAGGAATTAAACTAATAACGGATTTAACTCGCATATTTCGAACAGCTCTTAGCTAGGATTATCCATAGCGGTAGCGTACACAGCCTTATGTGTTGACTTAAGTCTGAAGTACCTACGATAGCTCACTTTGCAGTCTACTCCACGACCAAGCTAGTACAGTAGATGAGTTCGATAGCTACAAGCAGTCTTCTCCGATACTATAGCCGGACTATATTCGAAAGCACCTTATTAATCCCTACTAATATTATAAATGCGAAAGTAACTCTGTCTGTCTTCCCTACTAATATTATAAATGCGAAAGTAACTCTGTCTGTCTGTCTGTCTGTTACGCTTTCACGCTAAAACTACTGGACCGATTTAAATGAAATTTGGTACAAAGAAAGTCTAGGGCCTAAGAAAGGACATAGGCTACTTTTTGACCGACTGCAAAAAAGGAGTTTCACGCGGACGAAGTCGCGGGCTGAAGCTAGTATAGTATATGTAAATTGTCTTTAGTACCTAACCCACAATAAATGCAATTGGCTACTTTGGTGTTTCAATACTCATTAATTTATATTACGACTAGCTTCTGCCCACAACTGTGCACGATGAGTAGGTACTTTACACAATATCGTTTTAAAATAATATAGGTAGACTATTATGTTAGTCTGATGTACATAAGATATAATATTGTAAAGTTTCTCCAAAATCCATTTAGTAGTTTTTGTGTCAAAGAGTAATAAATATACACACAAACTTACGCCTTTATAATATTAGTGTGATTAGTTTTAATTTATTACTGATTATTGGAAGAAAATTGTTTTACTTACCAATAATAGACATGAGAACTTGATTATGTTTACTTCCTTTAACTTCCATATTTTCTGAACCGACGTTATACACTTTATTAACCATTATGAGAACACTAATTACGAACGTAATATACACTCAACAAAACCACCAAATACGAAATGTATAGTCCTAATTTATCTATAATATATTGAACTCATGTATTTTGTTACGATATTTTATAAAATGAGAAAAAACTCTTCTAAGAACCTTTATAACAAAAGAAGGATGTGAAAAACGCCTTAATATACGACACGTTCGATTTTTGAATTAAACGTCAATCGAGACGCGCGCGCTCTTTCGACTGAGCGACACAAGTTTATGATCACGCGCTTTTATAATAACATCTCACTATAGTAATCAAACTTCTTACTATAGTAATCATACATTGTAGTTTCAGGAGTACTTAATGTTTATTTTGTTATAGATGATTAGAGTTAATTTTGTCATACGATTTACGCCAGAGACGATGACTTTTATTTGATAAAGTATCTTTAAACGTACCTACAGTAAGAAAATAAAAAGTTTCGTTAAACATCACTGTCAATTCCAAATTAGACCGGTCAAATTAGGAATTCACCTCGGAATGCGAGATACCCGGCTGTAATTTTGTAAATAGTTGTATATTGACATCCTTAAAGTTGTCTCAAAACCTACATATGGTAGGGTGTGAGCAACTATTAAATTTCAAGGTCAAAGTGTCAAAAAATCGTTATTTTTGTAAATTTCTCGTTTCCTATGGGTTTTAGCTTTTTGTCTTTGTTGGCAATATTGTAGAATACAAAATTCTCTACAAATTTTGTCAATATACCTACAACTATTTACAAAATTACAGCCGGGTATCTCGCATTCCGAGATTCTTATCTAATATAAGCTTAAATGACCGGATTAAATAAGAATTACCTACAAGGTGGAAAAGATAAAGTGCGTCAAATTTCATGAGAAACGGGGACCCTTCCCCGTTCGTTGTGACGTCATGAAGCCTCATGACGTCACAACGTGGTGAAAAGTTTAGCCAGAAGTGATGTCACGCGGAACGCTAACGAGCTATAACAAGCGAAATTTTACGTGTGTGATATCTTTTGATAAACAAATTCAGAGTTTTTTTCTGTACACAAGCCCATTGACGATTGTCGTTTAGTCAACTGCAACTGAAACGGTCCGCCCCTTTAGTAATTGATGTTATACAACAACGTACTATACAATAGCAAATTTCCCACACTTTGAACATAAAAAAGTCTATTCATACACAATTTATAATCAATGTCATAATTAATCTATACATCGTCATCTATTTAGCACTCTGACCATCGTCTTTCTCATATTGGAATCATAAAAGAAATATCTTTGCTTTTAAACCAAGAGAGGGAGGATATTTTTCATCTGTAATTATATCACTGGGTAAAGAAACCAAAATTTAATTTCGTCCCTCAGCTAGATTATTAAAAATTATTTGACACGTATTTTTTCTTTTATCAAATAAACGAAAAATGTAAAGGATAAGAGCTTAGAAGCTAAATTATTAGATAAATCTATCTTCTATCTATATATATAAAAGAAAGTTGTGTTAGTTACCCCGTTTATAACTCAAGAACGGCTGAACTGATTTGGCTGAAAATTGGCGGGGAGGTAGCTCGGAGCCAGGAAAAGGACATAGGATACTTTTTATCACGTTCCAGTAAAAAAAAAAGAAAAAAATATTTAGTTGATTTGTTAAAAATAGTATAACAAAACGCAACAATGACAACTGTCAAATCGACATTGCCGGGCGGAACGAAGTCTGCCGGGACCACTAGTTTCTAATAATTTCTGATGCCTTCCCGGTTATTACACATTGGAATGAAACAACTATTAACGGATTTAACTCGCATATTTTTATTTTATTTGCTGACGTTTCGGATTCTTTACAGTTTCCATAATCGTAGCACGACTGAGCTGACAATAGTCTAACGCTAAAGTGATTTATACAGTTATGCAAACTACCTTATATTTAAATTACAAATTTTGAAAAACTACCCTATTCTGAATTATGAAATACTAAAGTTACATTTTTGTTTAATAGTATTGAATTGTATAATATAAATTATTCCGTCTGACTAATTGTATTGACAACTAATGACAAAAATCTGTAATAGTTAATATATTTGACATTATATGTATAACAAAATCTTATTTTAATGGAATTGTAATTTTGCCGTTAATTATTGTTTAATCTTATTGTTCTTTGTTTTTGTTTCGACGATCTCAATATAAGTAGGTACATGTAATTTGACATAATAATGTAATTTTAAATTGTATGATTTTTGAGAAATAAATAAACCTAATCTAATTGTATAACATAATTAACATTTTGGGAATGACTGTTAGTTAATTATTGTTCTTAAATTAAATAAATAAAAGCACAGCTCTCCACAAAATAACTTTTGTGTTGTTGCTCTGAATATTATTTTCTTTTGTTGTCAAGTGCTCAAATTACCTAGGAATATATTCATCAAGGTTCCGAATGTGCTGGTAATTTCATAATTTTCACGTATCTTATATTTTCAACAACTATCGGCGTGTTAGTTATCTATCCCTACTAATATTATAAATGCGAAAGTAACTCTGTCTGTCTGTCTGTCTGTCTGTTACGCTTTCATGCTTAAACTACTGGACCGATTTAAATGAAATTTGGTACAAAGAAAGTATGGAGCCTGAGAAAGGACATAGGCTACATTTTAACCGACTGCAAAAAAGGAGGAGTTCCACGCGGACGAAGTCGCGGGCAGAAGCTAGTTCCAAATAAAATAGAAATGGAGCGAATCCTACATAATCGAGCGTACGTAAGCAAAAATAGATCCAAACTCATTTACAAATCTACTAGTAAGGCAGAACAGAATTATTGTAGGCCAGTGTAATCTATTTAGAACGGAGGAACATAAATTAAATTATAATGATGTATTTGAAAAAGGTTTTTATACCCATTCTTATACTTATAAAAAACTCAATTGCATAGATGTTGTAGGTAGGTACGACAATTTTTGTTGGCACCTGAAGTAAGTGTGGTGTCTATTTATATCCCGCATGCATTTATTAATACTTCATTGTCAAGGTAAGTATGATAAATACACTTAATTAGTTTCACCTTATATAATTTACAAGTATTTGTCGTCCTTTGGCACTATGTTTATTTATCTAGGTCGATTTTTTTGCATTTTTCCTGATTGCATTCATTATAAATAGACGGGCTCTACAATTATAGATGTAGGTCAGTAAACCATTACCATATAGGCAAGCGAGTTGTTTTGTCATTATAATAACTTCACATAAGCATCGGATTTCCTATATTTGCTATCTTATACAAGTCTAGCGTAACGAACGCAATATTGTATAGGTATATTATTGACATCTATACTAATATTATAAAGCTGAAGAGTTTGTTTGTTTGTTTGAACTCAAACTCAAACTCAAATAATCATTTATTCAGGCTAGGCTCTTACAGGCACTTGTGAATGTCAACGTTAAAATGAATATTCTTTTTCGATTCAGCAAAAAAAAACCTCTTGAGAAGAATCGAGAATAAACTCAATGTGGTATAATTTTTTCAATATAATAATATTACAATTTCACTTAAGAATAAATTATGTACAAATTACAATATGTATGTACTTAATCTAATTACATTTTTAAAAAAATATAGGAGAAAATAAAAAAAATAAAAAATAACAATAGGTACTGGAGATGTATAAGGTCTCCAGATGTCAAAAGACTAAATTAAATTTACTGGAAATGTAAAGGTTTCCAGGAGTCAACGCGCTAATCTCAGGATCTACTGGTTCGAATTCAAAAAATCTTTTTTTGTTGGATAGTCCATTTATCGAGGAAGGCAAGACCAATAGGAGCGAAGAAACAGTGGAAAATGTGTAAAAAACGGGGAAAATATGAAGCCTTATGAAGAAGTGACAGTTAGAAGACTTTGACAGATCTTTGACGAAACAATCGGACGGGCAGGACGACGTCTGCCGGGGCCGCTAGTATATTATATTATATACCTATATAAACGTGACGTCATCAATTTTGTAATCGATTGGTTCCATTCACTTACGCTGTGACAGAATGAAAATAAAATATGCAGCGGACGTGACTTTTCATTTGTACCTTATGTCTATTCCAAATGTAGAAGGTAATTCTAAGGGAGTTTCAACCGCCGTGAGGCCCTTGCCCTGATTATTGGAGGACTAGCCGCCCGCCCCGGCTTCGCCCGGATCCCTTTTTTTTATACCTTATGTCACTCGGGAATAGTATAGCTTTCCAACAGTGAAAGAATTTTCAAATCGGTCCAGTCGTTTAGGAGCCTATTAAAGCCGAACAAACAAACAATCTTTTCCTCTTTATTATATTAGATATATAAATAAATATTCTTTTTAAACAATATCAATCACTCGAGTTAACCTACTGTACCAAATTCTATTAGTTTAATTTTTATCAGTTTTCCTTAAGGAAAAAACGGGACTTTAAATGAGGGACTTTCCTCAATCTAAGGTCAGGTGGCGATAACTTGAAGATAAATATACGATAAATAGGGACATTACCTAAGCTGTATGCTAATTTTAGTTTCTGGGTAATATGATGCTAGTAGAGTAAGATCCTAGTGCCGCCAGACCTACGTCATTTTAGCAAAGCTGAAATTTCGATGACTTATAGTATAGTATGTGGTTAGGAGAGTATGCGTACTTACTAGCTCGAAAGCGGGACCCTTTCATAGATAGCGCGAACTAAAGGTGTTTCAAAAATTAGGTAAACTACGTCATTTCAGCAAGCCTAGATGTGACATATATAACTACGTGGTACTATTTCCAGACTCTTTGTAAGCAGCCAGACCAATCCAATGGGCCAATTATTCTCCCAGACACCTCAGACGCTTTTAAGGTACCTAAAAAATGGATCTCAAAGATAGATGAACATAAACATATCATGTTTAGGCTCATTCGCCTCGGTATGACAAGCACTTTCTAAACGTATGATGATGGTAGTGCTAATGATGAATCTTTAGTTTCCAACATCAACAGCACCATGACACGTTATGATGAGTGAAATTGATGCTTATGTTCTCTACTTTACGAAAACCAACCAGTCCTTTAGTAATCAAATTAGTAATTGGATTACATTTGTAATCGATTGACGCCAACACTAATTGAAACAAATGATGCTCGTCATAGCGAGTCGAATAAGCCCAAATACGATATGCCTATGATCATCCAACTTTGAGATCCGTAGTAGTCTTCAGGATTCATCATCAGCACTACCATCATCATGTGTTTAGAAAGCGCTCGTCATACCGAGGCGAATGAGCCTAAACATGATATGTTTATGTTTATCCATCTTTTAGATCCATTTTTTGGGTACCTTAAAAGCGTCTGAGGTGTTTGGGAGAATAATTGGCCCATTGGATTGGTCTGGCTGCTTACAAAGAGTCTGGAAATAGTACCACGTAGTTATATATGTCAAATTTAGGCTTGCTAAAATGACGTAGTTTGCCTAATTTTTGAAACACCTTTAGTTCGCGCTATCTATGAAAGGGCCCCGCTTTCGAGCTAGTAAGTACGCATACTCTCCTAACCACATACTAGACTATAAGTCATCGAAATTTCAGCTTTGCTAAAATGACGTAGGTCTGGCGGCACTGGGATCTTGGACTAATGTTTTCAGGGTTCTGTGCCGATTAAGAATAATCTGACACCTTTTAATTTTTTATTTGCAACCATGGTGTTGGTGTTACATAATATTTAACAAGCTAATCTGACATGGATCCGTTTTTTTTTATACTTTTTTTAGGACCATTCGTGTGTCTGTCAATTTGTACTGATTAAGGTTTTACCTATAAGGACGTGTAATGTAAATAAAAAAAAATGAAATATGGGGGTCAATTATTGGGTATAATAAAAAAATAACGGAATATAATTATAACAAAAAAAAAATAGCTTTTTTGTGTACCGATTTTTTTTTTTTATTTTTAATTTAATGTAATTCAATGGTGTTGGTATTGTAACGACTTTCCAGTATTAAATATACCTACAAAATCTAATATACTTACCTAATATATTTTAAACTGAATAAAACTGTAGGTACTTATAAATTACCCTCAGAGATAAATTTTAGAAAACATGGTCGAGTGAAGATCAAACGAAAGAAGAGACAATTAGGAGTTCAGGAATACACAATTTATCAAGCAAATTCACCGTTCGCATTTATAACTTTGTCAATTATTATTTCACAGGTAATATCCACTGAGTTGAGCGGCGAGTTACGTTTGTTTATCCTTCTTTATCTGTCATGGTCAGTGATAACTCATTACGGGTAAGTCCCTCAGGAATGATAATTGCCTTCGAGGAAATCCAATAGAGATCGGGATGTAAAACCTTTACGGGTACGTAAGTTTTCGCGCGAGGAATTATCTGTCACTGTCATATTTTTGCAATGCATTGCGCGCGCGACAGTTTTGTCGCTATCACGTGCTAGCCAGACAGTTATGCACGATAAGAGTGTGGGCAAATCGTACACCTAGATCTACAGGGTTAACTCGAAAACATGTTTGCGTTATGCATACCATAGAATTTCTTATAACAAAACCTACCTACTAATGAAACGAATTTATGCTTCATATAAAAACCGTACATCTATACAGAAAACTCCTTTATGGAAATATTACTTAGCCATTTACCACTTCATGGTACGAGATGTAACCCTTTTATGGTATGGGATAGAATTGGATTCTATGAAATCTAACAATAGTTTTATTTTGAACCTTTTTCTTGAAACTTTGGATAGACTTGGGAATAAAGCGCAATTATAATAATTTTACTCGCGTATTTTATTTTTATTTGCTGTGATTTCGCAGAAGCGTTGAACTTAAAAGTAAAAATAACAAAAATTCTGTTCATGACAAATTGCGATGAATATTTTAACAGGCGTTACAAATAATACCAGCGTTAGAAATTGATGTCTGGTAATTATGGGGTTGAATTTGTAGAAAGTTATTATAGGGTAATTTTATTCAAAATACCTAATATCACCACTCCTTAGTGATTTTGATTTAAATTATAGATACCTATGTAAACAAGTACTTATTTCATTTTGAAGCATGTTTAAAAACTCATTCCGATTTTATTCAAAAAAGGTTGAACACTCATACGAGCTTAAAATCCTATTAAAACCATGACAATGACATAGTCGTCTCGCATTCAAAAGCTAATATTAGCTATTATATTATTACATAAGGAGTACCTACTGAGATATTAAATTTCACTTCCCATAGAAAAATATTCCTAAAATATATTTCCTGTAGATATTCCTATCGTTTGTGAATAAAAGGTTGGTATTAAGTATAAAAATCATATTTCATTTCCTCGTTTCATGAAATTCCGGGAAATAATTAAGCATAATATGCAAACAGGGAACTGTGCTAAATTACAAATGATCACACTTCAAAAGCTTGCAGCGTTGGGTGGTTTATTTATTAGATAAATTATACAAGCTGGCTCGAACATGAGCCATACTCGAAAATATTAAGTAAGGTTCAATTACATATTTCAATATTTTTAAACCTATTAGAGATATAATATCGTATTTTAATTGAATAATTAGACTAAAAAAAGTAATCCACTCGCAGGCTTCGTCAAAAATATAGGTCGAGACAACATTTATTGAGATTTTTTATTGAAAAATAGGGGATATTGGTAGAGTGAAAATTTAGGGTTGTATCTATTTTCAATTTCGAACCATAACAAAAAACCGGAAATTAAAAAAGGGTAAAAAGGATATATGTATATACAAAAGGATATGAAATATTATATTATAGGATTTGTATGAAAATAATTAATATATGTCAAGTTGTGTATGTGAAGTTGTTGTATGTGGCTGATTGATGTTACCTTAGTCGAATAAAATGTAAGGAAATTTAAAAGGTTAACGAGTCCCGGTGCCATGGCGGGACAAGAGAGAAAAAGTAATGTTGGAATTGGAAACATTGTTATCAGACCTTCGAATTGATTGTTCAGTACCCATGAGTTTTTATATTACCATTGACCCAATTTAATATTATAAATATTTTAACGAAAAGACAGTTGATTATTATTTATGAAGTAGAGACCAGTATCTCTATTATTCTCTATCTTAACTTCCTAACTAATATAATAAATGCGAAAGTAACTCTGTACGTCTGTCTGTCTGTCTGTTACGCTTTCACGCTAAAACTACTGGCCCGATTTAAACGAAATTTGGTAAAAAGAAAGTCTGGAGCCAGAGAAAGGACATACTACTACGGCTACGTTTTAACCGACAGCAAAAAAGGAGGAGTTCCACGCGGACGAAGTCGCGGGCAAAAGCTAGTATATCCTAATCCTAACTAATATTATAAATGCAGAAGTAACTCTGTCTGTCTGTTACGCTTTCACCCTAAAACTGCTGGACCGATTTAAATGAACTTTGGTACAAAGAAAGTCTGGAGCCCGAGAAAGGACATAGGCTACTTTTTAACCGGCTGCAAAAAAGGAGGAGTTCCACGCGGACGAAGTCGCGGGTAGGAGCTAGTACTATATATAAATGACATAAAGAAGTTCAGTAAATGCTTTCCTATTCTCTGAATTCTACGGGAATGACGTCACGCCAATTTTTACTCATTAATCATCGTAGCGGATGTTACAGCAAGTATTTATGTGTTTGCGAAGCATTCAATTTCATAATTGATCGATTTTCGTTTTATTTGTGTTGCGCATCTTTGAATGTAGCTTTTGAAAAATATTCTTTGATATTGATATTTGTACTATTAAGCCCTTGGGACTTCCGCGTCTAAACGCTGATGCCGCGGAAACAATATTGTAGTTGTAAACAAATCTATACTAATATTATCTATACTAATATTATTAAGCTGAAGAGTTTGTTTGTTTTTTTGTTTGTTTGTTTGAACGCGCTAAACTCAGGAACTACTGGTTCGAATTCAAAAATTCTTTTTTTGTTGGATAGACCATTTATCGAGGAAGGCTTTAGGCTATATAACATCACGCTGCGACCAATAGGAGCAAAGAAACAGTGGAAAATGTGTAAAAAACGGGGAAAATATGAAGCCTTATGAAGAATTACTATTCCACGGGGACGAAGTTGCGGGCACAGCTAGTATAGTATAATATTGATAGAACGTCCCATCCTACTGGATTGTCGTTAATCAGGATTAGTTTCGAAGAATTTTCAAATATAAGTGGTTCACATCATAGTAGAATTACCTATTTTTCATTAATCTGACAGCACTTTGGCATAAATTTGAATCGCTACTACAGCCTTTTCGTTCTTAACTAGCTAAAAAAATCAATGTCGTATACTCTCAATTTACTTAGTTACGAAAATGAAAATATATTTTCTGAAATCCCCACAGAGATTGAGAATTTTTAATATACATTTCAGCTGTGACATTTGAGTATAAATTTATCTCTTTTGAATGAGAGAACTATGGTGAACTAGGGTGAGCGCACCTCGGAGCGCTCCCCATTTTGTCCAGTGGAGCAGTAACGGCCCCAGGGCCAACTGTAAACAGTCACTTTCGAAGCAATTAAGAGAACTATATACGGATTTAACTCGCGTATTTTATTTTATTGGCTGAAGTTTCACGACTGAGCTGACGATAGTCTAACATTAAAGACTAGCGTTAGACCATCAGCAGCTCTGTGGTAATACGAAGGCATCAGAAATAATTATCTTTATCTATTGTTATATATTTAGTATTTACAGAAGGTGCTACGCAAACTTAATGAGTAATTATAATATCCCCAATTAGTTAAATAGTAAAATATCGACCTTTACTTCTCAGAAGGTTGGGAACGTCTTCGTTTTCTTCCTTAAAATTGCTGGAATTCCACACAGTGCTAAGTAAAATTAGGAGCTCAAAGTGTCCATGAAATCGCAAAGTCGATTGTTTAAATACCAGTGTTTTTTCTCAGATTATATAAATTACTAGCGGCCCCGGCAGACGTCGTCCTGCCCGTCCGATTGCTTCGTCAAAGATCTGTCAAAGTCTTCTGTCACTTCTTCATAAGGCTTCATATTTTCCCCGTTTTTTACACATTCTCCACTGTTTCTTCGCTCCTATTGGTCGCAGCGTGATGTTATATAGCCTAAAGCCTTCCTCGATAAATAGTCTATCCAACAAAAAAAGAATTTTTGAATTCGAACCAGTAGTTCCTGAGATTAGCGCGTTCAAACAAACAAACAAACAAACAAACTCTTCAGCTTTATAATATTAGTATAGATTTAAGTACTATTAACACTCGTAGCTCCGATTTACCCATGGTATCTACTCACATTTTTGTTCAGTATACTTACTTAAATTACTACCTATCTATCTATCCTACTACCTAAGAAATTCGATGGTGTAAATAATTCATACCTTCAGATTTTTGAGTTAAATCCGTTATAATTGTTTCATTCCAATGTGTAATAGCCGTGAAGGCATCAGAAATTCATTTTTTCGAAGTTTTTAATTTCCTATAAATTAGTATGAATATACAAAGAATCACTATTATCTATAGTAATTACTTATTTATGAGATGGTCCAAAAATAATAGGACACATTAATTGAATTTTGACATCATGGTTATTCTTTTATGTTTATAACAACCTTTTTACTCTAAATAATTACACTGTTCATATTTCTGATCACCACGAAATAAAATTAATTAATTAGACGAGTTTATCTTAAGTAAAAATTGATTAAAAATTTAAAAGCGGGGATCAAATGGGTTTTATTTAATTTCTAGAAAAGTGTCAAGTTCAGGGTGCCATTTCCAAGACATGGGTTGCTTTGTTTTATTTGTTAAAATAAAGCTGCGTTGATAATGAGTTTCGAACAGGATATTACACCGTTAATAATTATTATATTACTGACTATGTCATACGGGAAAAGCGTAGCTTTCCAACAGTGGAAGAATTTTTCAAATCGGACCAGTCGTTTAGGAGCCTATTCAATCCAAACAAACAAACCTTTCCTCTTTGTAATATTAGTATAGATTACCGCAAAATATGATAAAATGGTTTAGGCTGTGCGAGTATACGTTAGTCAGTCATTCATGCTAAAGCATTTATTTATGTAGATTTTAACGCGTGAGAGAAAGCATTGAAAGGGCTTCGAATGTATTTGTAAAGATAGGGTCTATATTAAAACGCATAAAATTAATCGTCATAATTTGAAGTAGCATAACAATTCTAAGCATAATTGTTAAGTCAGCATAACATTAATAAGCATAATTGAAAATGCATAATTTTAATGCGCATAATGTTAATACTCATAACGATAAACTAGCATAAAAATAAAGAGCCTAAAATTATTTTTTACAAATATGAAAAATTATAAAAGTTTAAGTGTCTGTTCACAACCTCAACTGATTTAAATATGTTTTTTGTGTGCATAATGTATACCAAATTTTCAATATTCAAAATTGAAAAAAAAAGTTTTCATACATATACTTTTATTTTCATCTATTGGGGCCAACAAAATGAAAAAATATGTTTAAAAACTGATCTACTTTACTGGTAGCAAATCGATCCTGCAAGTGTCGCAGTTTTAACCTAACCTAACCTACTTTTTATGATAATTTTGGAATAAAGACTAGTATGATTAATATTATACACGACACTAAATGATATGTCTAAGAATAACTATTGAAAGTTTCTAGAATTGTTGTAATAATTTATGATGTCTGAGATAATTTTCGGTATCTCAATAATCGACTTTTCCATTTTATGGAAACTGTGGTGCCTCCTTGTTTATGCATTTATTTTACTATGCATATTAAAGTTATACCAGATAAAGTTATACTAATTTAAATTATGCTTTTTCATTATTATGCATTTTAAGCAGTATGCCATTTTATAATTATGCATATTGTATGTTATGCATAATATTGTTATGCCAAGTCTGTTATGCGTTTTCAATATATGACAATTAATGTTATGCTATATAAGGGGCACCCGTAAAGATAGTATACGAATAGGTACGTATATATAAAACCATCAGACCGCAAAGCAGTCACCCGGTAACACATCATATCCTCATTTCAAAGCACCCAATAAAGTCAACCCTTAAGGTCTCTAAAGTTTACTTCTCGTATTTATACGAGTATTTCTTGTAAATTAATGTAATTTAATTCAATCGAGTTTATTTATAAGTCTTCAAATTTACTTAGCTATTTTATAGTTAGGACTTATGAGTAAGTTAGTACTAAAAGTACTTACTACGTACTTACTAATTTGTAAAAAATAAACAAAACACCCTTAGGTAACCCAGGTATTTTAAACAATTAATTTTACAATTGTAATTGAATTTAGTAACCGCGAAGGCATCAGAAATTATAATTTTACAATGTTCTTAAGTAAGTAAACTATAAGGGTTCCGTTTTACATTTTGATGTACCTACAGAACCCTAATAATGTAGATTAACGTGACCTATTGACATAACGAATTCTCGAGTCGACATTATGTCGATATAACATTCGATCGTTGTCGACAAGGAGAAGGTTTGTCGTGTCGTTATTGTTTCGTTGTCGACATGAAAAAATAAGAGACGCAAGGTTTTTATAGAAGGAAATGAAAAAAAAAATGAAATATACAAAATTATTACAAAAAAATATGGCTGTGTCAATGAAGTACCTACTAAGTCAGATAGTTTTAAAAATATGTGGTGCCGGTGAAACATAACTTAACATAAGGTTGATAGATACTTCAGTTATTAGTTTAACGCTAGCCAATTAAATAAAATACGCGGGAGCGAATCCGTTTATATTTGTTTTATTCTATTCTAACACAGGAACAGAGTTCAGGAAATATTAGTACTTAATTACTTTCATGAAGTTCTCTTCAATAGTCATATTATTACGAGTAAAATAATATACAATAACATTAATTGATACCTAAAACATATCTGGCTTCTTTTTTTGCTAATTACCTCGTTAGTATCAATTGATTGTTTGATAATAGAAATAATTAGTTTCAATTACAAGCTGTCGTTTAATATATTCTCTGTATGAAACACTTTGCCGGCACACCAGTCGTTTCGCGGTGAGCGAACGTTCTGCACGCGTTTACTTCAACGTGTATTTAAGTATATGGGTACGGTTATAGTGTAGAACTTAACTTGGCGGAGCTTTGGATAACTTTAATTAGTAAGTATTTATTGTCATTTGTTTTTATTAACATTAAAATAAATAGTTTTAACAGTGAATTTTTTAGAGTTTTGAAGGTAGGAAGGTACTTCAATATAACTTGTGTGCTTTTTCAGCTTTAACTTTTTTTTAGCCTAATTATAATATTATAGGTCTTGTATTTTATATAGGTACCTACATAAGAAAATTCTGTTAAGATGACATTTACTTTTTGTAATTTAACCAACTATTATTAAAGTTATAATCGTATCTATAAAAAGAATCATAGGTACCTAAGGGTACCGACTTAATTTTAAGAATCATTATTTTTAAAATTAAGTAGGTACCCTTTTTTTAACGACATCAAGATTTTATAAAAAATACTTTGTAATAGGTAAATCTAGGTAAATTGTCAGTGCTAAATTCTAAAAGCCCCCAGTTCCACAAGGACCTATAAACTTAGTTTATGTCCAAGACTCAATAGATAGATAAGAATAATATTTCCTTTTTTTATTATCAACAACATAAGCTCAAAAATAATATGTATCGATACAATAAAATACTTCGAAAACATTAAAAAAAATCTTGTATTGACCCTTTTTTTTACATTATGGTTATCAGTAACACAATTTTGCATTAAAAATAAAAAAAATATATACTAAGTACCTACTTCTATCCATGAATGAATATTGATAATGATCACTTTGAATCCTACGTGAAATCGGTTAGAACCCGTGACGCTACAAAAAATAAAAATCAAAAATTGTTATGGAACAAGGGAGCCTAGACAAGGAACGATTGTCACCTACGTCACAAACGTTTGCGGATGTCAAATCCCACACATTTTGGTCGTTTCGTTTAACGTTAACGTTGAACTTTGACACCTTCTCGGGGCCTAGACAAGGTGCCAACGTTCAACGTTAAGGTTAAACGAAACGACCAAAATGTACGATTTGACATCTGAGAACGTTTGTGACGCACGTGACAGCCGTTCGCGGATGTCAAATCCCATACAATTTGGTCGTTTTGTTTAACGTTAACGTTAAACGTTGCCGCGTTGGCACCTTATCTAGGCCCCTTTGTCTAGGCCCCAAGTTCACTTGTGTAAAATTGCAAAATAAATCAATAGTCATGCTCACTCAAAAGGCTCTCCTACAGTGCCTTTGATGATGTCGTCACCGCCCTCCCTCTAATTGTAGGGGGAGGTAATGGCTCAAATACACGTCACACTTGTGAACAGATCCTGTTTACGTCTGCAAGAAGGACTTTAGAGATAACGACATACTTTTGCTTTGGAACGAAATCTGACTGAAGACAATAGTGTCTCATGTTACATTCCCTGTTTGATAATATTTAATTAATTACAACATTGTATGTGTACTTGTTTTATATAAGAACTAGCTTCTGCCCGCGACTTCGTCCGCGTGGAACTCCTCCTTTTTTGCAGTCGGTTAAAAAGTAGCCTATGTCCTTTCTCAGGCTCCAGACTTTCTTTGTACTAAATTTCATTTAAATCGGTCCAGTAGTTTTAGCGTGAAAGCGTAACAGACAGACAGACAGACAGACAGACAGAGATACTTTCGCATTTATAATATTATTCTTTGTACCAAATTTCATTTAAATCGGTCCAGTAGTTTTAGCGTGAAAGCGTAACAGACAGACAGACAGACAGACAGACAGAGTTACTTTCGCATTTATAATATTAAGTAAGGATTAGTAAGGATGCTGACACTGAAAATCCGTTGGACTTTTTAGTAAGGATTATTTAAGAATACAAAATGTAAATTTACTTTTAGATTAAGATTTACCACTGAGTTTCTTGCGATGTTTCTACCCTACAATTATCGTCTTTCTGAAATGCTAGTAGATTTGTCTGACGTATATTTAAGAGGGGCTAGACAAGTGCCTAACGTTCAACGTTAACGTTAAACGTTAGCACCAAAATATATGGGATTTGACATTTGTGACGTACGTGACAGTCGTTCGCGGATGTCAAATCCCACACATTTCGGTCCTAACGTTTAACGTTAATGTTGAACGTTGGGCACTTGTCTAGGGCCCAAGGTCTGTTTATTAATAAAATATGATATGGTGGTCAAAAGTTTGTAGGATATTACACATGGTGTTGGCTAGGCTGTTCTGTTAGTTTGAACTTGGCTTGACACGAAACCACGTAAACACGTGTCAAGATTGGTATTTGGTATCGATGCTGAACTACTACTGAAGTTGTTAAAAATAGATATGTTTTTATCCCAGCTCAGGAAACTCTCATACTGAACTTGAGTTCGGAGAAGGGATAGGATTGTAAGTGTTTTCGACCGTAATTTGAGCGAAAGTTGTCCCATTTTTACAAAAGAGTTTGTAATAAGGGGATCAACTATCTACGCTCTATTTATGTGTAGGTATATTTTATGTATGTCATTTTGAAGTTATCGTTTAGCATTTTTTCTGTACATATTAAAGTCTGTTGCGTAAAATGCTGTAAGATTATCTTTGTTTGCGTCATTGGCTTTCGCAATATTAAAATACAGTTCACACATCCTTCTCTGAAACCTATTTTTATGAATTATAGCGAGCAATTAGGTGAACACCATACAATTCGAAGTTTGAGTATGAGTATTATCGGTCAAGTGGTTGCGGAAGCAGATTAATAGGTCGAAAAGTAAGCATGTGGATTTTTTATTTTGTACTTTTCTTCAAAACCCTCTTTCGTAAAGAGCATTTTATTAAACTGTTTCCAAGTCTTAAATACTATATTTAACGTAAAATTACTTTTCTAGGTACCCTAATATAATAAGTGTAAAAGTTTTGGGAAACGAAAACTCATGTGGATTCGGTACCAAGCTTTTATTTATCTACACTAGATTCTCACCGCGACTTTGTCAGCGCATGATGAGTATTTTACACAATTTCGTTATAAAATAGCCTTTATGTCATTCAGATGTATAAACTAATTAATTACCTATTGTAATGTTTCATCAAAATCGATTCAGCATTTTTTGCGTGAAACAGGAATAAACAAACATTTATTATACATTCATACAAGTTTTCGCGTTTATAATAATAATAGGAATAGGATTTTTAATATCTAATAACCCGAGCAATGATTTTAACTAATGGCACAGAATAGATAATAGTACAAGTACAGAAGTTTCACTGCTTCGATGTTCACAAATGCCGCCTTTTTATGTGCCTACATAATTATTATTAGCAAACGGACCGCAAGCGAGCAGCCGACATTGAGCTCTCTGGCGTCGCGCGAAGGTTGACATTATTCCGCACCTTGTCAGACGTTCTGAATAGGGTTGTCAGTACTGTAGCTGCGTAAGAAGCGCGCGCGTGCATCAAGGGCCACTGCGCGGCAACCACTGACGATTCGCCCCAAGCATTGGGGAGGCCCGTAGCTCGGCGGCGGAACGGCGCGGCGGCGGAGTGAAACCCTTAGAATTAGAATTCTAAGGAATTCTAATCTTCTAATCCATTAACATCAAGTCAGATAATATCTAATTTAAATTTTGACAAAGACCTTGTCAACTATCATGATCAGAAACGTTGATCAAAACTAATCAAAAGTCCATCCAATTGAGTTTGACAAGACCGTTTCGAGAGATTCAATCTTAAATGGATAGTAGTTTAATTCATTTATTCATTAATCAATCAACCACTGATGAACCTTTGAAAATTCTCTACTGTCAATTCGGTCCTTGTAAGTACTCGCTTGTTTACAAGCGAATTTTTCTACTATTGTCTTGGTACAAATAATTATAATTAAAAACTAATGATACTGTTGAACCTTAAACATCAATTGTATTTCGATTGATGCATCGTAGTTTATATTTTTTGAGGCTGCTCTTTGAGCGTTTCCGGTGCCGTCATTGTCGTTTACATTTGTATTTAAGAACAGTAACAAAAAATAAAGTGATTACATTTATCCCCTGGTACTGGTACGGATACTATTTCAATTGATAGATACTTAATAATATTATTTGCAACCATTATAGATATAGATATAGATGTAGACGACAATGATGGCGTCTCAAACGCTCTAAGATCAGCCCAGTCGCATTTTGTAAAACTCAAACTCAAACTCAAATAATCATTTATTCAGGCTAGGCTCTTACAGGCACTTGTGAATGTCAACGTTAAAATTAATATTCTTTTTCGATTCAGCAAAAAAAAACCTCTTGAGAAGAATCGAGAATAAACTCAATGAGGTATAATTTTTTCAATATAATAATATTACAATTTCACTTAAGAATAAATTATATACAAATTACAATATGTATGTACTTAATCTAATTACATTTAAAAAAATATATTTTAGGAGAAAAAAAAAAATAACAATAGGTGCTGGAGATGTATAAGGTCTCCAGATGTCATAAGACTAAATTAAATTTACTGGAAAAGTTTCCAGGAGTCAAATCCTTACTAATATTATAAATGTGAAAGTAACTCTATCTGTCTGTCTGTCTGTCTGTTACGCTTTCACGCTAAAACTACTGGACCGATTTAAATGAAATTTGGTACAGAGAAAGTCTGGAGCCTGAGAAAGGACATAGGCTACTTTTTAACCGACTGCAAAAAAGGAGGAGTTCCACGCGGACGAAGTCGCGGGCAGAAGCTAGTATAAAATAAAATTACAGGAGAAAAAAAAGAAAAAATACACAAAGTAAAAAAGACACTATGATGTCTCTAGTCAGATTCGTTCAAAGAAAAAGTATGTGAATATCACTAAGTCCACACTTGCAGACATGAACAGCCCAGAGATAAAAGTGTGCACAGTAAAATTTTCAAAGTTACTATTATCATGCGACTTCGGCTGAGAGTCAAAATGCTCAACTAAGTAAAAAGCTGTGTTGCTCAAAGCATTATCTGAAGTAATGGATATTATAAAGAAGTAAGTAGGGATGTTGTAAATGAATGCACAAAAGTGTTCTTTAGGTAAATTATTAAGATTACTAAAACCAGTCAAATTTTATACAAATTACTATTTAAAGATACGATCTTCGACATATAATTGAATTAGTATATTCAAACACAGATTGAAATTCAATCAATGTATGAATATACTAATAATATTTAATAATATGTAATGAGATTTGGCGAAAGTTTGAAATTATAAATCATTGGTATTTCTATTTAAGATATATATATAATAAGGTATAATAAGGTTTGTTTGTTTATTGGATTGAATAAGCTCCAAAACGGCTGGACCGATTTTAAAATTTCTTTCACTGTTGGGATGCTACGTTCACCCTGAGTGACAAAGGCTATATAATATTTTGAAAAAAATTAGGGATCCGTGCGAAGCCGGGCCCAACCGCTAGTCTGTAACTTACCTATATATTTGCACGAAAGACGGTCTGACGAGAGCACGTTCTCGGTAAAGATTTATATTCCTACTAGCTTCTGCCCGCGACTTCGTCCGCGTGGAACTCCCCCTTTTTTGAAGTCGGTTAAAAAGTAGCCTATGTCCTTTTTCAGGCTCCAGACTTTCTTTGTACCAAATTTCATTTAAATCGGCCCAGTAGTTTTAGCGTGAAAGCGTAACATACAGACAGACAGACAGACAGAGTTACTTTCGCATTTATAATATTAGTAGGGATTCTATTTGTATTCCTAAGAGTCCTGATAAGCTGGAAAAGGTATTGTTCATAAGCTTATTCACTCTACGACTCGCATTGGGCCGATTTTCTGATGGCAATGTCCACAATATTTTTTTGAGTGCTCGACCCGCGCCTGATTTTTTCAAGCATTGGCGGTTATATATTATTATGTTTAATGGCCCTGAATTCCGAGGTTTTCCGATTTTTATTCTTTACTGAACTGAATAATTTCTGATGCCTTCGCGGTTATTATACATTGGAATGAATCAACTTTAACGGATTTAACTCGCGTATTTAATTTTATTAGCTGACGTTTCGGAGCCTTTACAGATTCCATAATCGTAGCACGACTGAGCTGATACGTCAGCCAATAAAATAAAATACGAGAGTTAAATCCGTTAAAGTTGTTTCATTCCAATATTACCTAACTGATTTTATTCGCGTATATTATTATATTAATATTATACTGACCTAAAACTTCGTCAACTCAACCTATTACAAATAGTCATTATTGTAAAGTTTCATCAAAATTAATGGGGTAGTTTTTGCATGAAAGGGGAATAAACATACATCCAGACATTCATACATTCTTACAAACTTTCGCGTTTATAATATTAATAGATAAAATGCGTCAGCGAAAGAAGTGTAATGGGGTATGACGTCAGGAGGATCTTTTACGGGCTATGAGTTTATCAATTTTTGTTTCATTGTCAAAACAAAAAATACTTGGATCTGATTTAAAGGCTTTGATAAATATTTCAATATACGAGCGATTTGATATAACGATTTAAACTTTGATAATGCCTACCAAATTTTAATACTTATCGCAAATTAAATACAACTGAGTGAGAGAGAAAGTAATAAACATATTTGATGTGTGCAAATTTTAATCAATATTACGATTCTACACGATCAAAAGGGTTAATTAAGGTTACAAATTACACATTGCATTTGAAAAATTGTTTTGTGAGCGGATTTTCGAGCGTTTGAGTCTCTAAATTTGAAATGTAACATTGGCCCCCTTTTTAAAAGCTTTTTAGCTTAGGTATGTATGAGCATTTTAACTTGAAATGTAGGTACGGATGAAATCCTGCAACTCAATTTTGAAGCAGATAATTTTAACCGATTGAGCTGAAATTTTGTACACACGTTCAGTTTGAATTAGGTGCGTCGGGGTAAGGTTGAACGAGATTTCGATGAGATAAACAATGTTTTTTCTAAAGCCTCATAATTTGAATCGTATGAAGCTGACGTATATGAAGTGATGTTTTTAGTAAAGTTAATGAATGGTTCTTCCTATCTTTCCACAAATGGGCCTAATTGAAGGTGTTTTTCATGTATAAAAACGATGGCAAAGTTAAACTTATTGCAAAAAAATCGTGGGGTAAGATGGAATGATGAGGGGGAAGATCGATATAGTTCTTAAAATCTTTTATATCCATTGTAGGTCCATTTGGGTTATATGCACCGAAAGCATATTTTTTTCTCTATTCAAATATTTAAATACATTTTGAAAATACCTAGTATTAACTACCAAAATGAAATTTTGTTAAATATAATATTTCAGTCTTACCCCACTTTGTATTCAGATGATATGCGGTTCTCAACCTTTTCTTTTTATATCCTAATATTTAAATTTTACTACCATGTACACAAAAAATGTAATCATTTCTTTATTTAAATAGACAGGTACTTAAACTAGCTAAATATATTACAACTTTTATTTAAAATCTTTTTTTTTACACATGTTTTCATGAGTTGTGAATATTACACTACTCATGAACGAATTATACAGTTTGACAACCCCTGACTTTTACTATGGGTTTCATAATCGGGGTAAGTTGGAAAAGAAAATATTGCCGTCTTGCCCCTGGGTTTTACAAGCGGTGTAAGATTGAAAAATATAAAAACTCCAAAAATATAAAAGATATGCAAAATCGGATTTTATGTATCAACTAAAAAAAAATTATCAATAACACGTATCAAAAAAACATATTTTTAACTTGCGTGTAGAAAAAACTACGGAACGTGGGGGAAGATTAAAAAACGCATTTATCGCTCAAAAACATACCTTGTCGAAAAATTGCAAAAAAAACATATGCCCTCACACCTGACGATTATCGCTGACTGAGATAAGGAGCGCAATGAAATTACCTACAAAACTCTGTAGTCAGTGTTAAAAAATATGCACGGAATAGGCAGCTATGAGGGGTTTTTCATTTTACTCTGTTTTTCATGTTACCCCGACGCACCCTACAATGCATGGTTAACTACGTGACAAGTGACGTCATTCTAAAACCACATTAAGGTACAAGGGGGAGTTGAAAACAAAAAGTATAAATATACTCGAGTGGTGTATTGCTGAGGATCACATGTAAATTGAAAAATTGGAAAAGCTTATAGTAAAAAAAGGTTTTTACTTTTTATCTTATTTATTCTAGAAAACAAAGGGAATGTGAATAGATAAAAAAAAATAGTAAGTCGTATTCCCTTCTATGTGTAAAACTGCCTAAATGTATAAATAAGACTCGAATTCAATGAAAACGATCCACTCCCGCTGAACAATGTCATTAGGTAGGTACGTTCGTTTATTTCCGTCGAGGTGTGGCTTACCACCCTAAATTCACGACACTTTCTTAAAGTACGTCAGTAAGATAATTGTATTGTTAGCTACGAGTTAATACTTTTATGGGCTTGTTTTAAGGGTACCTTAAACGGAAAAAAACGGAATCCTTACAGGGTCACTTTATTATTCTCCGTCGCTGTGTTAAGACAATTTTTCTCAGGAACGCGGAGATATCGAGCTGAAAATCTTATCAAATATTCAGGTCTAAGGAATAAATTACGATGACGTTCAACATATGAACATAAAGTTGAAAAACAAATCTAACAAATAAAAGCACTAATTTATACCCATCACTACATTGTTTAAAGCAAAGTCTGTGTTGCTGTCTGTCCATCCCTATATATACTTACTTGTATACTTAAATCTTTAAAACTATGCAACGGATTTTGAAACAGTTTTTTAAAATATAAAGTGATTCAGGGAGGACGTAGGTTTAAACGGTTCTAGTACCCGTGTGTAGCCGGGGCGAGTCGCTAGTACCTATATTAATATTCATAACAGCATTCCGTATTAAAAAAGATAAAGTGCGCATCAAAACTCAGCTGTAATATTAAGAAATCCTCCTAAGAAATGTATTTACAGAATCTTAAAATAATTACCCATTCATCATTTGTTAAATAAACCGATAAGTTGTAACCAATAAAAATAAACCAACAAAAATATGAGCGAAAAATGGATAGCAAACAGCGTGGGTAAAAACGCATTTACATGTCAACCGGAGCTGATTTAACGTTGAGTCAGGGGATATTTATAGTACAATTGTATGGTTTATGTATCGCGCTAGCACTTTTTGCTGCGGTGGAAACTGTAAGCTTATCTTATGGTTTTAGTAATCGTCTGCGGCATTGATATGATATTTCGAGAGCTGGCATGTATTTGGGGTGTTGGTGAGTAATAGACTGTAATGAAAGCAATATAGGTTTATGAACAATATAGGAATATAATTAGTAGCTTTACAACGAACAATACAACACAATATCACAACACAACTTAACCAAATCAAACTAACTAACTAAGTGACAATAGAAATAGGAAAACAATCGATATTTAAAAAGGGCAATAGTCAATTAAAAGTAAACTATATATACAAACGCAAGGAGTACGCAACATGGGGCAAGCTGAAATCTTGTCACAGGCCCTCCGTCGATATGTAAGTCAAGTCAGCTCTTATTATATCCTAATCCCAACTAATATTACAAATGCGAGAGTAACTCTCTCGACAGACATTGTTTATATTGGAAATTTCATTTAATTTGGTTCATACATATTAAATTGTATTATGAATTATTCTGTCTGACAAATTGTATTGACGACTAATGAGAAAAATCCATAATAGTTAATATATTTGACATTATATGTATGACAAAATCTTATTGTAATGAAATTGTGATTTTGCTGTTAATTATTATGAAATCTTATTGTTCTTTGTTTTTGTTTTTGACGATCTCAATATGAGTACATGTAATTTGACATACTAATGTAATTATATTGTATAAATTTTGGGAAATAAATGAATCTAATCTAATCTAATCTACTTACTGAACCGATAAATGAAATTTGGTACACAGATTGTCTGGAGCCTGAGAAAGGACATAGGCCACTTTTGATTGCGAAAAAAGGGTTATAAGGGATTTGACGAGTCGGTTCAGACGGAGTCGCAGGCAAAAGTTTTAAAAAAAGCTTAGTTCTAATTTCGGATCAGTATGCATTTTACACGGTAAGTTTGATTGCAACAGTGTTATCTGCTATGCACTTACGCAGTGCACGATAAGAATCGTGATTAAAATAATAATTGCACTTTCTGTTAATATACCTATATTATTAATTTTACATTGAATCGCGAAAGCAATAGAAATAACTAGCTTCTGCCCGCGACTTCGTCTGCGCACGATGAGTACTTTACGCGTCGTTACAAAACATAGCCTATATGTTATTCTGATGTATAAGCTATATTGTGGTAAAGTTTCATTGAAATCCATTCAGTAGTTTTTACGTGAAAGAGTAACAAACATCCATACATCCATACTTACAAACTTTCGCCTTTATAATAGTAGTAGGACTAAATCGATAAATCCATTGTACTGAAGTGATATATATACTTTTAAATTTGAAAAATAAATAGGTAGAATGTTTTTTAGAAGTAATTGACTAGTTTTTGGACAAAACACTTACATAGGTACCCATAATAATAATAGTTATGCTAGCCTGAGAGGTGAATTACAATATTATGTCAATGTTATGCTAATATCCAGAAAACTTTAGGTACCTACTGCTCCGATATTCGTAGCATACTAAATTGTCTGTAGTCTAGACTAAGTGTTGCCAACCGATTACTATTTTTTCGTAAATTTATGCATATATTTAATCTGTGCACAAATTATCACTTTCCATGTTTGTATTGTTTTTGAATCTGTATTTTTCTGTCTGTGGTTAGCGTCTTTTTTGCAAGTTACAACCAGTTTTGGAATCCACCGGCTATGTGTGTCCTGAATTTCCGAAGCGCTAGTAACGCCCCCTATTAGGTTTTAATTGTAAGTACTGTATAATAGTAAATTTTTTTGCGTGAAATGTAACTTTAGTATTTCATAATTCAGAATAGGGTAGTTTTTCAAAATTTGTAATTTAAATATAAGGTAGTTTGCATAACTGTATAAATCACTTTAGCGTTAGACCATTGTCAGCTCAGTCGTGCTACGATTATGGAAACTGTAAAGAATCCGAAACGTCAGCAAATAAAATAAAATAAAAATACGCGAGTTAAATCCGTTAAAAGTTGTTTCATTCCAATTAGTTTTTTATTATTAATAGTTATTTAATACAAGTGTACTTAGTGTACCTACTAAAATTAAGTGTTTATTTTCGAAGCCTACTCCCCAGCACTAGGAAATACGTAATATTAAATTAATGTATTCGAGTTAAATCCGTTAGTCTTTTCCAATGTGCAACATCTGTGCAAATGTTCGAAATAAAAAATACAAACATTATTCATAATAATTTCCATTTCAACGATTTGGCGTCAACTTAATAAAAGTAAACAACCTCTTATGGCTTCCACGCCTTTTTTAATGTCCCTAACATAGATTAATGGAAAAGTCGAAATACGGCGCCTATGGGACGGTTTTATGGGTAGTAAAAATAATTTCTTTGTTCGTAATGTACAGTTAAAAGGAATCGCAGTGATTCGGACGTGTAGGTACCTACTGGATCGTTATTGTCCATAACTCTTTTGGTTTTCTTCGTGAGAATAAAGACGAATTTCCTCTATAATCCGTGTTTGAAATCAATATTTTTGTTGGCAATATTTGTTAGCCTTTTAATAAGGCCTAATAATGTCTCGTCTGAATGTAATTGGGTGAAATATGATATATTATAAGCTTGTCTGCTTTCATCATCAAATATCATTAAGACGTTTAAGATGGTTAACAGGTGACTGAGATTAGATCACCTTTTCGTCCCATTTTTACGATTGCGCATCTCAAAATAAAATGTAATGTTTACTAAATTCTAAAGTACTTAATTACATTTTGCCCCGCCATTACACATATGTTACAGGAAAACCTGTAACGACGTCTTAAGTTGGGTTCGTTAAAGTCCAGTATAATTTGATAGATGCTAGGTATGTCACTACATACTGAGTGCATACCAGTTTATACTGGATATTGTAAATAGCTGCTTTGATGCCTATTTGCTGAGTAAGAACTGTACCATAGTCGAGATTGCATTTGGCTGGTATTATCATGAGCTGTGATCATGTGATCCTCTGATAAAGAATATCGTTCAATGTTCATGTAATTACTGGGGTCCACCAATACTAATATCGGTTTACGAACGAAAATAAAATTTCTAAGTAGGTAGGTTTAAGTAGGTTTAGGCTTTAGCGTAAGAGTAACGTCAGCTCAGTCGTGTGTGTTACGAATATGTGAACTTTTCGAATCGTCAGCTGATAAAATAAAATACGCGCGTTAAATTCGTTTATAGTTTTTTAATTCCAATAGGTAGGTTTGTTAAATTCAAAATCTGGTACATTTAGAGTTAATTTTGAACTTTTTTGACTAAATGTAATCATTTATTTAAGTACCTATATACCTACTTTTTTGCATAAAACTTAGCAGAAGTAATTGTATCTACAAAAAGCGAACTTTATGCCTATACATTCTTATGTTCGTTTAAACAAAATGTAACTTTCTATGTTTATACCACCATAAGTAGGTACTATCTTCATACACTTACCAGCATATCAAATGAATTTTGCGAGTTAAATCCGATATAGTTGCATTGTAATGTACTTACACAATTATAGCTGATAACCGTGGAAGTTTTAAAGTTTATTAACGAGTTAAATCCGTCATAATCGTTTTATTCGATAAGTGGGTACATATTATGTAGAACAGTTATTAATACATAAAAGCATTAATGATTATGAAGAACTATAAATCTTCAATTTTTAAATCTACCATCAAATCTTGAAGGAATGTAAACAAGGTTGTGTAAACGTCTTGCCGCTGTCTTTTAACGGCATATTGTACAAACATTTTTTTATTTTTACATTACATACTGCACTCCACTTTTGATAGCCAGAGAGCTGGCACCAATTTTTGGGTAGGTATTTGAGAGCTGAAAACTTGTCACATAGCTCTCCTACTATATCCCAACATGGATTTGTAGACACCTGAGTGGCGAAGCTAAATGAAACCCTATCTAGGTAGGTACTTACCTATTTTTTTATGACAAGTGCTAATATCCGACTAAGTTGTCTGGCGTATTTGTTTTGTATTATTTAAATACTATTAAACTACAACATATCAACTTACACATTGTCTCAAATTATTTTTTGAAATTTTGTCATTTTTTTGTCCTGCTACTTACCAGCCTGATCCGCAGTTCCTTGCTGCGAGCCTATGATGAGTTGTCGTCGAGAAGAAATATTGACAACGGCTCCCGTTAAATTGTATATCGTTGCCGAGTGGCAACGAGTGTTGCCAATAAGGAGAAATTTCGTTGGCGACTTGATAAAATGTTGCCATGTTATGGATATCTGTCTTATCTATTTATTATAGTGTTGCAAGAAACTACTTACATTTATTACTTGAGTGTTAGGAAACATTGTTAACATTAAAAATAAATTTTATTTTAATAAAAATAAATCGGCCAAGGGCGTGTCGGACTCGCGCACCGACATTAATTGACGTAAGTACTTATAATACGTTGTCGCCTTTAGACGACTAGTAAATGTCAAATTGCCTACATTTAAACGTCAAAAGTGGATACCTTTTGACGTTTGAAAGTGTTTATTAATCGTGAAAACAAAGAAAGTAAAATATTCAATATTGTTTACGTGACGAACTTTTAGTGATTTGCATGATATTCAATCAAACTATTTAAATACCCACCTACTTAACTACCTCTTGTTTTATTGAGTAAGATGATTAATACCTAGGTACTCTGTGAAAGAAAATTTCACAAAAAGCAAGTGCCTATGCTTATAAACCACAAATAGGGCAATATAATGGACAATTATTACCATGGACTACTTAGGTACGTTGAAAAATTGTTTTTTATCTTTCATAATAATATTGTTAGCTGTTAATGATATTAAAATAAAATAAGTAAGTATTTGACTATTAGAATACGGGTGACAATTAATAAGTAGTACTTATATCACACAAATTAAGTAACTACCTACTTAAGTAGGTCTGTACCTATTTATATTTTAATGTTGTATTAATGCTTTTAACTAAGTATTATTTTTAAAACATATATATTCCAATCAAGGTAATTAGGAAGGCAGGTAAGTATATACATATTATTATGAAAACATTGCCCATTTATTTTTCAGGGAATAAAAATACTAACCTAAATATGGCAGTAATAAAATGAACCCAGAAATATCTTTGAAAAACAATTGTATGTCAGCACTGAGCAGCCATCTAAATATTTTACTAGCAGTATCTTTTAATTAACTCAGAGGACCTCAGAATTTAAGTAAGTACCTACCTACTTTCGTTAGGAAGTAATATTACCTACCTAGCATAATAATAACCAATCTAGTTTGTCTGGGATTATTATTGATCTAATTAAGTAAATGTTAAATTATATGTAAGAGAGGTGCCAAATTGGATGGACATTAAGTATATAAAACAGGCTAATCGTGAAAACAAAGACAGTAAAGTATTGATTATATTACTTACTTCATTTAAATGAAAGATCAACCATATATTTCAAATTGAAATTTTATTAGAGCTACTATTTCAACATGTTTATTATGCCTACATTGCGCTGTTTCCTACATAAATGAAATCCTAGCAATTTTTATTAACTAACACTATGTCCATAATAGAACTTAATAAATAAACTAATAAAATTTTTAAGTTACAGGTGTATTGTTTATTTATTCAATTAATTAATTCAAGGGATATTCAAACAAAAAAAATATCCACAACACGCTTCGTCAAAACACAATATGTAGTTATATATAGGTAGGTATATCAAAAACATCCGCAAATATAATAAAATTGATCAAAATGGATGACATCTTGTCCCCTAAATTCCAATTACTTCATAGTCAATGTAATTCTTTTTCACTTTGATAATTTCAAAATGTCAGCACAATTGTTAGCTAACAAAATGTTTACTTATAGGTAGGTAGGTATATCAAAAACATCCGCAAATCTAATAAAATTGAACAAAATGGATGACATCTTGTCCCCTAAATTCCAATTACTTCATAGTCAATGTAATTCTTTTTCACTTTGATAATTTCAAAATGTCAGCACAATTGTTAGCTAACAAAATGTTTACTTATAGGTAGCTGATGTCAATTGTACAATCTTGGGAGTCAATGCAAGGTTCCCAGAAGAGTCCCCATGATTATGACGCATTTATATATATTTAATAACTCTGTTACTGAAATGGAGCTCAGCTAGAGGCTCCACTACAGTCAGATTGGGGTACACTTTCTTCTGGGTAAGTAGATATCTACTTGTGTAAAGAAATTTAAAAACCTTATTAAAAATATAAAAGTATTTTAAACAAAAAGTTATAAAAACATTTAATAATCTCCTAATATTTTAAAATTTGAATATTGTACAATTGCAGGTGTCAGAATCTGAGTAGGTATGAGCCTGGCTCATGACTCCGATTATTAATGCAGTTCCGAATAGTAGCAGAGGCAAGATGCACCCACTGGCATGACAGTACCATAGAAGTAATTGAAAAATATATTCACGACAATAACTTGCTGAGAAGAAGCACATAAAAAGCGCTCGATCATTATAAATTATCATTATTTCACTTGATTATTTTGTTTAATTTAATACCCATGCAATGTATCTCCTTATAATTATCCTTGCTCAGGATGTAAACTTGTGTGTGCATACCCGCTGACTACTAGGTAGGGTTAGATCAGGGTTTCTTAACCTTTTTGCAGTCACGGACCACTTTTACAATTTAAACTATACCACGGACCCCACCCATAAATATTTTTGGAAGTAAAAAAAATATATGTTACGATATGTTCTGTACTAATAAATATGCTTAGACTGACTGACCTACTGCGGACCCCTGACATACAAGCTACGGACCCCTAAGGGGTCCATGGACCCCACGTTAAGAAACCCTGGGTTAGATTAAAACAGAAAACAGTTTATAAGTATTTATTAATTTAAATAACACCTTTACACCATACATTAAGTCACCTACTTAGGTAGGTACTTACATATAGAATTTTATCAGTATTAAATTATAAACTAGCTCGGTGAATTTGCACCTGCTCGAAGAATGTGTGTGCTGTAGAACATTGACTTTAATGAGAACAAGCTCACACACAATTTCGGTAGTTTCATATTTTATAGATAGTGTGTCCGTGAAACTGTCTGTGTCTGTCTGTCTGTCTCAGTTTCCTGGAGAGATTTTGATAGCGCCAATTACTTGCAGAGCAGTGAAGGCTAGCAGCAACATCGGGATCTGTTGACCAGAAAGTAGAATGACATAGTTTGGTTAACCCAATTTTTGATGCTTTCAGACAGACTGATTTAACTTGTGTATACTGATTTTGAAAACTTTACATTTCTCAAAAAGTCATAATTCTAATCTTTGAATCACATTCATTCATATGGAAGTCCAAATAATTAGAATAATATATTATCTACATCCTGATATTCAATTATTTATTTCAAATTTAATTATTAGGTATTGAGATTAGAGATTGACTAGAGTGAGAGTCGATAATGAAATGCTTAATGACATAGCTACATACCATGTGCGCAGTAGTAGACACAGCACTGAAGAACTGAAGACAGCAGATGGAGTTATTTCAAGTGAAGCTCTCGCTATACAGATGGCACACCATGCAATACCTGGAGAAGAAGAAGTGCAAGGGTTTGCAATTGCGGAAAGGGCAAGCAAAGAAAAATGGGTGCAACATTGGTAGAGAAAATCAAACATAAATAAAATACAAACCGGTATTTCAGTTGCGATCAGTGCATGTAGTTGTAAAAATTGCTAATTGGTTAGTGCGAATTAATTATACAGGTAAAATTAAAACAAAACTTCACAAAGCCATACATAGTTAACATACAATTAGGGTCATGAGATAAGTACAATGAAAATTGTATTCACAAGACAAAATAAGTATATTGCACTTTATATAGCATAACGAACTTGGATCACACCAAATAACAATCGCACATCTAAGAAAATAGTATTAAGTACTTGCCACATTTGATGTTGAAGGAGTCTGACCCTGTTTTTTCAGACCAGTTTAATCAGCCAAGTAATTCAATCAAGGAACTTGCCTCAAATCGGTTCGCCATACGTCAAAAACCCTGACTCTCTTTGTATAAACTCTGCGTAAACTTTATAATTATATAGGTAGATTAACTTCTTTTTACAAACCATTACATCGTAATGGCGGGAAAATACACGATTAATATTTAATTTTATTGATGCTTTCATCTGACATTTGTAGTGTAAGTACAAACGTCAACGCAAACGCAACTACGTTCCGAAACCAGTTAAAGTAATCATTCATAAACACAATATTTTATACTCATTGTAAAATATTATTTGCTTTATTTCATATTATTTTTCGCTTCAAAATCCGCTGCGTAGTTTTAAAGATTCAAGCAATTATAGGGATGGACGGAGTATTAATTATTTTACCTTTACTTAATAAAACAAGAGTTATGTAAATAGTTTGGTAGCTTGTCCACGACAATAATGTTTTAGTTACGCTCGATAGCGTCAATTATCACCGCTCGAACATTATTATCGTTCCGTTCGTGCCTATGTTTGAATTTGAATTTTCTTTCTTGCTGCGTTTGCGTTTGCGTTGACGTAGGTATGCAGTGTTGCCAATTTAGCGATTTTGTCGCTAGAACTAGCGACTTTTGCATAAGGCTTAGCGACCAAAAAAAAATTTTGTCGTCAAAAATAGTTTAGCGACTTATCTGGCGACTTTTGGAGTACAAATTAACACAGTTCTAGAGCCAATAATAGATACATTTTTTGGAATGAAACAACTATTAACGGATTTATATTTGATATTTTTTGTCAAATAGATACAGAATTATTCAATGCCAAGAGATACATAATAATATGGAAAACGACAAACGCGATAGCGCACCAAATTCAAACCATTATAATTATAATTATGGTTGTTATGGTGGCAATCTTTGACATATCGTATTGTTCTTAAAATTTCTAAACGTTAATATAATTATATATATTTAATTTCTTAACTAGAGAGCGCTTTTTTTTTGACCTGGATGCTAACCGTCCATCGATAAGTTAGTAATGCCAGTAAGAATTTTTTTTTCTGGAATTTTAGCGACTTTCTGGCGACTTTTGACTTCAAATCTAGCGACTCCGGTTTCTAGGAGTTGGCAACACTGTAGGTATGACGTAAGTACACTACAAACTACAAATGTCAGATGGAAGCATTATTATTAATAAAATTAAATATTAATCGTGTATTTTCTCGCCATTACGATGTAATGGTTTGTAAACAGAAGTTAATTTACCTATATAATTATAAAGTTTACGCAGAGTTTATACAAAGAGAGTCAGGGTTTTTGACGTATGGCGAACCGATTTGAGGCAAGTTCCTTGATTGAATTACTTGGCTGATTAAACTGGTCTGAAAAAACAGGGTCAGACTCCTTCAACATCAAATGTGGCAAGTACTTAATACTATTTTCTTAGATGTGCGATTGTTATTTGGTGTGATCCAAGTTCGTTATGCTATATAAAGTGCAATATACTTATTTTGTCTTGTGAATACAATTTTCATTGTACTTATCTCATGACCCTAATTGTATGTTAACTATGTATGGCTTTGTGAAGTTTTGTTTTAATTTTACCTGTATAATTAATTCGCACTAACCAATTAGCAATTTTTACAACTACATGCACTGATCGCAACTGAAATACCGGTTTGTATTTTATTTATGTTTGATTTTCTCTACCAACGTTGCACCCATTTTTCTTTGCTTGCCCTTTCCGCAATTGCAAACCCTTGCACTTCTTCTTCTCCAGGTATTGCATGGTGTGCCATCTGTATAGCGAGAGCTTCACTTGAAATAACTCCATCTGCTGTCTTCAGTTCTTCAGTGCTGTGTCTACTACTGCGCACATGGTATGTAGCTATGTCATTAAGCATTTCATTATCGACTCTCACTCTAGTCAATCTCTAATCTCAATACCTAATAATTAAATTTGAAATAAATAATTGAATATCAGGATGTAGATAATATATTATTCTAATTATTTGGACTTCCATATGAATGAATGTGATTCAAAGATTAGAATTATGACTTTTTGAGAAATGTAAAGTTTTCAAAATCAGTATACACAAGTTAAATCAGTCTGTCTGAAAGCATCAAAAATTGGGTTAACCAAACTATGTCATTCTACTTTCTGGTCAACAGATCCCGATGTTGCTGCTAGCCTTCACTGCTCTGCAAGTAATTGGCGCTATCAAAATCTCTCCAGGAAACTGAGACAGACAGACAGACACAGACAGTTTCACGGACACACTATCTATAAAATATGAAACTACCGAAATTGTGTGTGAGCTTGTTCTCATTAAAGTCAATGTTCTACAGCACACACATTCTTCGAGCAGGTGCAAATTCACCGAGCTAGTTTATAATTTAATACTGATAAAATTCTATATGTAAGTACCTACCTAAGTAGGTGACTTAATGTATGGTGTAAAGGTGTTATTTAAATTAATAAATACTTATAAACTGTTTTCTGTTTTAATCTAACCCTACCTAGTAGTCAGCGGGTATGCACACACAAGTTTACATCCTGAGCAAGGATAATTATAAGGAGATACATTGCATGGGTATTAAATTAAACAAAATAATCAAGTGAAATAATGATAATTTATAATGATTGAGTGCTTTCTATGTGCTTCTTTTCAGCAAGTTATTGTCGTGAATATATTTTTCAATTACTTCTATGGTACTGTCGTGCCAGTGGGTGTATCTTGCCTCTGCTACCGGAGTCATGAGCCACGGCTCATACCTACCCAGATTCTGACACCTGCAATTGTACAATATTCAAATTTTAAAATATTTATTAGGAGATTTTCTTGAAGAGATGCAGGTTTTAGAAGAAACTGAACATAAATATTATGTAAATAATATAATTAAATATTTTTATTAATATAATTAAATAGTTTAAAATACTTTTATATTTTTAATAAGGTTTTAAATTTATTTACACAAGTAGGTATCTACTAACCCAGAATAAAGTATACCCCAATCTGACTGTTGTGGAGCCTCTTGAGCTGAGCTGCATTTCAGTAACAGAGTTATCAAATATATATAAATGCGTCGTCATCATAGGGACTCTTCTGGGAACCTTGCATTGACTCCCAAGATTGTACAATTGACATCAGCTACCTATAAGTAAACATTTTGTTAGCTAACAATTGTGCTGACATTTTGAAATTATCAAAGTGAAAAAGAATTACATTGACTATGAAGTAATTGGAATTTAGGGGACAAGATGTCATCCATTTTGTTCAATTTTATTAGTTTATTTAAGTTCTATTGTGGACATAGTGTTAGTTAATAAAAATTGCTAGGATTTCATTTATGTAGGAAACAGAGCGCAATGTAGGCATAATAAACATGTTGAAATAGTAGCTCTAATAAAATTTCAATTTGAAATATATGGTTGATCTTTCATTTAAATGAAGTAAGTAATATAATCAATACTTTACTGTCTTTGTTTTCACGATTAGCCTGTTTTATATACTTAATGTCCATCCAATTTGGCACCTCTCTTACATATAATTTAACATTTACTTAATTAGATCAATAATAATCCCAGACAAACTAGATTGGTTATTATTATGCTAGGTAGGTAATATTACTTCCTAACGAAAGTAGGTAGGTACTTACTTAAATTCTGAGGTCCTCTGAGTTAATTAAAAGATACTGCTAGTAAAATATTTAGATGGCTGCTCAGTGCTGACATACAATTGTTTTTCAAAGATATTTCTGGGTTCATTTTATTACTGCCATATTTAGGTTAGTATTTTTATTCCCTGAAAAATAAATGGGCAATGTTTTCATAATAATATGTATATACTTACCTGCCTTCCTAATTACCTTGATTGGAATATATATGTTTTAAAAATAATACTTAGTTAAAAGCATTACAACATTAAAATATAAATAGGTACAGACCTACTTAAGTAGGTAGTTACTTAATTTGTGTGATATAAGTACTACTTAATAATTATCACCCGTGTTCTAATAGTCAAATACTTACTTATTTTATTTTAATATCATTAACAGCTAACAATATTATTATGAAAGATAAAAAACAATTTTTCAACGTACCTAATTAGTCCATGGTAATAATTGTCCATTATATTGCCCTATTTGTGGTTTATAAGCATAGGCACTTGCTTTTTGTGAAATTTTCTTTCACAGAGTACCTAGGTATTAATCATCTTACTCAATAAAACAAGAGGTAGTTAAGTAGGTGGGTATTTAAATAGTTTGATTGAATATCATGCAAATCACTAAAAGTTCGTCACGTAAACAATATTGAATATTTTACTTTCTTTGTTTTCACGATTAATAAACACTTTCAAACGTCAAAAGGTATCCACTTTTGACGTTTAAATGTAGGCAATTTGACATTTACTAGTCGTCTAAAGGCGACAACGTATTATAAGTACTTACGTCAATTAATGTCGGTGCGCGAGTCCGACACGCCCTTGGCCGATTTATTTTTATTAAAATAAAATTTATTTTTAATGTTAACAATGTTTCCTAACACTCAAGTAATAAATGTAAGTAGTTTCTTGCAACACTATAATAAATAGATAAGACAGATATCCATAACATGGCAACATTTTATCAAGTCGCCAACGAAATTTCTCCTTATTGGCAACACTCGTTGCCACTCGGCAACGATATACAATTTAACGGGAGCCGTTGTCAATATTTCTTCTCGACGACAACTCATCATAGGCTCGCTGGGGTATAGTAGGAGAGCTATATGACAAGTTTTCAAATATCCTCAAATACCTCCAAAAAATTGGAGCCAGCTCTCGGAATGTAAGCAATACAATGTAATCGACAGATCTTTCTAAATATTTTCGCGCGAACCACTATTTTTTTTTTTAATTGAATAAAGCTTATGCCATTCACGAATAGTTTAGCTTCCCAATAGGGAAATAATTTTTTAAATCGGCTCAGTAGTTATGGAGCCTATTCAATCCAAACAAACAAACAAACTTTTACTCTTTATTATATTAGTAGGTATAGATAGTATGATACCTATAGATTTCAAAATAGGTGCTTTAGGATTACATAACAAGGAAGTAGGTAAAACATTTCTACAGAAAAAGTTTTATTTTCTATACTCCATACTAATATAATAAAGAGGAAACGTTTGTTTGTGGGGATTAGAAAGGCTCTTAAACGGCTGGACCAATTTGAATAATACTTTCACTGTTGGGAAGTTACGTTCACTCTGAGCGACATAGGCTATATAATATTTTGAAAAAAAAAAAAAAATGGGATCTGTGCAAAGCCGGGCCGAACTGATAGTACCTATTAAATATTTTTAGAAGACGAAACTCCGATAAAAGTATCCGGTCAAATGTAAAATGCGTATTTTATACTTCGCCAGATATTTTTTTAATAAACTACAGTTGAATAGATAATTAGAGTAATCTAAGTGACTGCTCACATTTTCTTTTGGGATTAGATTAACATGAAATTGGAGTATATTTTCTGAAAACTGTATTCAAAAGTAGATAGACTAGTGTTAGACAATCGTTACCTCAGTCGGCAACGTCCACATATAAAAAAAGCTCGAGTAAACTCGACCCGTTAAAGTTATTTAATTTAATGTAAGTATAATAAACTTGTAAGCATTAGAAATTATTCAGAGAATTCCTTCAAAATATCGATAATTTAAGAATTGCAGGTATGTAAATAATCAAGATGGTTGGGGACTTAACCTAATTTATAATTAAACATCCTGACCGCTTTTATCCCTTAACCCTAAGGGATTAGAATATAAATACTTAACATATCAAACCTACGGTATTTTGACCTCTAAGTAAATTATTTATTACCCTATGTTATGCACAAAATATAAAAACCGTAACCGTGTTCTGGTTACTATCATCATCATCAGCCTATCGCAGTCCACTGCTAGACATAGGCCTCTCCAATTGCACGCCACAGTGCTGGTAACTATAAACATGCAAAAAAAGAATAATTAGGTAGGGTGCGTCGGGGTAACATGAAAAACAGAGTAAGATGAAAAACCCCTCATAGCTGCCTACTCCGTGCATATTTTTTAACACTGACTACAGAGTTTTGTAGGTAATTTCATTGCGCTCCTTATCTCAGTCAGCGATAATCGTCAGGTGTGAGGGCATATGTTTTTTTTGCAATTTTTCGACAAGGTATGTTTTTGAGCGATAAATGCGTTTTTTAATCTTCCCCCACGTTCCGTAGTTTCTTCTACACGCAAGTTAAAAATATGTTTTTTTGATACGTGTTATTGATAATTTTTTTTTAGTTGATACGTAAAATCCGATTTTGCATATCTTTTATATTTTTGGAGTTTTTATATTTTTCAATCTTACACCGCTTGTAAAACCCAGGGGCAAGACGGCAATATTTTCTTTTCCAACTTACCCCGATTATGAAACCCATAGTAAAAGTCAGGGGTTGTCAAACTGTATGATTCGTTCATGAGTAGTGTAATATTCACAACTCATGAAAACATGTGTAAAAAAAAATATTTTAAATAAAAGTTGTAATACATTTAGCTAGTTTAACTACCTGTCTATTTAAATAAAGAAATGATTACATTTTTTGTGTACATGGTAGTAAAATTTAAATATTAGGATATAAAAAGAAAAGGTTGAGAACCGCATATCATCTGAATACAAAGTGGGGTAAGACTGAAATATTATATTTAACAAAATTTCATTTTGGTAGTTAAAACTAGGTATTTTCAAAATGTATTTATATATTTGAATAGAGAAAAAAATATGCTTTCGGTGCATATAATCCAAATGGACCTACAATGGATATTTAAGATTTTAAGAACTATATCGATCTTCCCCCCTCATCATTCCATCTTACCCCACGATTTTTTTGCAATAAGTTTAACTTTGCCATCGTTTTTATACATGAAAAACACCTTCAATCAGGCCCATTTGTGGAAAGATAGGAAGAACCATTCATTAACTTTACTAAAAACATCACTTCATATACGTCAGCTTCATACGATTCAAATTATGAGGCTTTAGAAAAAACATTGTTTATCTCACCGAAATCTCGTTCAACCTTACCCCGACGCACCCTAGTTCTAGTTGACACCATTTACAACTCTAGAGTCTAGAGTCTAGAACAGTCGATCTATTTATGATCTTTGTTTTGTTTTTGGCTTCGCCCCGTATAACAGAGAGGTGCCAATCAAAAAAAAAAATATGAAGAAAATGAATTTAATCATTTCTGATGCCTTCACAGGTATTACACATTGGAATGAAACTATTAACGGATTTAACTCGCGTATTTTTATTTTACCGGTACCTACTTTAGCGTTAGCATATTGTCAGCTCAGTCGTGCTACGATTATGGACTTAAGAATCCGAAACGTCAGCAAAAAAAATAAAATGAAAATACGCGAGTTAAATCCCTTAATAGTTGTTTAATTCCAATGAAAATTAAATTACTCATATTATTATATATGTTCTTGGAGCGGGTCTGTATAACCTACCTGACATACCTAAGCTAATAAAGAATGGCCCGACTAGGCGACTGACGCAGCATTTAGGCGCCAAATGAGAAATATTTTATTGGAAAATCCATTCTATTCTGTTGACGAATTCATTAAAAAATATAAAATTATTTTTGTTTAATAGATTATATTAAATTATTATATAAATTATTCCACCTGACTAATTGTAGGTATTGAAGACTAATGAGAAAAACCTATTATAGTTATTATATGTATTTGACATTATTGTTTAATCTTATTGTTCTTTGTTTTTGTTTTGACGATCTCAATATCAAATCACATAATTTGACAAAGTAATAATGTAATTATATTGTATGAATTTTGAGAAATAAATAAATCAAATTTAATCTAATCTATTTTGGTCTTATTCGGTATCTACAATATTCGCCTAAAACTGCGTATAATAATATGCTGTATTATTAGAATAGATATTTCTACACAAAGTTAGTCTGTGTTTAACTGGAAGATTGATTGATTGATGAAGATTCCTTTGGGCATAAAGTTTTGAATTATACCGCTGAATAGATCGTGGTAAGTACGAGTAGGTACATTAGAATGAAACATTTATAACGGATTTAACTCGAGTATTTTATTCGCTGACGGTTCGAAAACTTAACTAAGTATATTCTATTATAAACATATTTTCTATTGTCGTAATATTTTTTTCAAACGATCAAGTCGTAAAAAAAGGTGGACACATATTATAACGAATTTAAATGGATATTACTTTAGGTTGATGTTCCGAGAATTCAAATATTTTTCTCCATATTCGTAGAACTAGCGGCCCGTCCCGGCTTCGCACGGGGGGACTTAAGATTTTTTTCATAGTTTTACGATTGTTATGGGTAAACTATAAAAGATAGACATATGCTCTCGCGGACTTTTTTAAAGATAATGTTAAGATGAACAATTCACCCATAAAGCATTTTTGTATAACTTTAACTATATGCTCAGCGCACGCCACGGAAGGCCTCAGAAACGATACTTTTCCCCCGTTTTTGAAACATTTTCGGTTACTGCTCCGCAACTATAAGACCTAGCGTGATATTATATAGCCTATGTTACTCGGGGATAATGTAGCTTTCCAAAGGTGAAAGAATTTTTGAAATCGGTCCAGTAGTTTCGGAGCCTATTCATTACAAACATACAAAAATACAAAAATACAAATCTTTCCTCTTTATAATATTAGTATTAGTATAGATATAGATATAGATGAAGATGGGTAGGTATAAGATTCTCAGTCTATTACGATTACGTGTTGTATTTTTTTTATTAATGCGTAATGAATTGAACGTGAGAGACGGAATGTAATATGTGTACTTAGGTACAGTTGTATTTAGTGATTTCATTTCATCGGAAAAAGAGCAACCGAATAATATTTACGAGTTCACACACCCGTGAACAAAAACATGTATTGGAATGTATAAGTATTTTTCACGCCGCTAATAGCACACGACAGACGTTTCTGAAATGTTGTAAACAGACAAGGTTTGAAATAACATTTCGTAATTATCCGTTCGCTTTAATACCTACTTATGTTCAATAGGTACTATCTTTTTAAATGTCAAGCAGTAATCTAACTGGTAGGTACCTACCGTCAGTTTATCTTAGGGATACCTTATCCAACCAAACCAATAAAACTGATTTAAGCTAATTCTTTTACCTTCAATTTAAAATATATCGTACCTACTTACAAAAAACTCATGCGTGAATCCATATGCACGCATATATATGTACATACATATTAATCAGTTTTTTGCCTACCCTTAAAAAATAGCGTCACTGTTTTGAATTAGCTTTCTTTAGATTTAGGTGTCCGAGCTATAATACATTACCTACCATTTTTTATTATTTTTATTATTAACTAGCCTTTATTTATAAAATCAGATCGATAGGGAATCAATTTCAATACCTACATTTAACACGTGTTCTATCAATTCTGTTAAAGAATGTTTGCGCAAAGTTTTAATAGATTGATACAAACTTTGCACCCCTTTTGAACCCCTTACGGATAGAATTTCGTATTTTTTTTCTTACTGGACGCCTACGTGATTCAGGGAATACAAGTTTCAATCAATCATTCAGGACATAAGATCTACGTAAATTTATTTTCACTTTAAATAGATAGGTGCCTATGTCATGCTATAGTGAAACACTATTCTGCTTTACATCTTTATTCCCACTAACTGTAACACACAAGATTTTCAATTTTAATTTTGAATGGATTACAACAAATTCAACAAAATCGAGCGTAAGCTCCCAATTCTTTATAAGATAAAACTAAACTACTTTGTTTCTTTGTTTCAGAATTCAAGCGGACTGAAAAAGCAGTTCATAGAATCGGATCTCAAAATGTTTATGACAAAAGTTAAATCTTTCATATATCTAAATATTAACATTGTACTCATTATAAGAATATCAGGAATTGTAGCCATAGCACACAATGACGTAGATGATAAAATGATCGTATCGGATACAAATCCTGAAGCAGATAATTTTGATGACAACGATACGTGTGTAGGCGATAAACAATTTTGCAACCTGACTAGAGAAGAATATACAACTATGATGAATAACTATATATACCCACAAACATATGAGTGGGTATTAATAGCAGCTCACGCAGTGGTATTTATTGTTGGCCTGGTAGGCAATATTTTAGTGTGCTTAGCAGTATATAGAAATCGCGCAATGAGAAGCGTAACAAACTATTTTATAGTAAATTTGGCTGTTGCTGATTTCTTCGTCATTCTGCTGTGTTTGCCGCCGACGGTCGTCTGGGATGTAACAGAGACGTGGTTCTGGGGCGAGGCCTTGTGCAAAATTCTTCTATATTTTCAAGTAAGTTAATCATGTTTGAAATTATGGATTTCAGATCACGTAGTAATCGTAGCACAGCTGAGCTGATAGTCTACCGCTTTTATAAAATACGCAAGTCAAATCCGTTTACAGTTGTTTCGTACCAAAATATAGGTATATGTACTTGCTGTCACAGCAGACGTCGTTGTACCTGGCAAAGCCAATACATTAAAAACATTACTCCCCCTTTTTGGGTAATCGAGTAAAAGTAGCCTATATGTTAATTCAGCTACAGCCGGTCTTGCGTTAAAAATGGTGTAGGTAACTAACCCGGCCGTTTTCTATACTTCTATACAAATATTATAAAGAGGAAAGGTTTGTTTGTTTGTTTGTTTGTTTGGATTGAATAGGCTCCAGAACGGCTTGATCGATTTAGAAAATTCTTTCACTGCTGGGTAGCAACACTATTCCCGAGTGCCATAGGCTATAAAAAAAGATGATCCGTGCGAAGCCGGGGCGGACAGCTAGTATTCATATAAATGTGATTAGACGTTTGTTTATTACGCTTAAAACAACTGAATCGTCTTTGATTAATTTTGATATAGATATCCCATCTATCTACTTGTGAAAACTGGACGGACAAATAGGGGTTCCGATTTCTCTTCGATTCTTTGTATCCGAGGATTTTCGGGCAAATATTAACGTGATAACATTTTTCTGTATGTAATTTGATACAAATGTTTTTTGTTCCAGTCTGTATCAGTCACGGTGTCAGTATTAACTTTGACGTTCATATCCGTGGATCGTTGGTACGTAATTTGCTTCCCTCTCCTGCGGTTCAAGCTGACCACTCGACATGCAAAGACATCAATATTATTTATATGGACGGTTTCACTTATTTTTAGTAAGTACTGCCTTGAAACTAATATTTTGTTAAAGTTGTTTTATTCCAATGTATAATAACCGCGAAAGCATCAGAAAAAAACAATATTTGGTTCTTTATGTAATGAAACGTGACTTTGATTTGTCTGAATAGAGGTACGGAACCCTAAAAGCTAAGCTTTTACTAAATAATATTACGTACCTAAATGCTAATTGCAGTGTAATCACAAACCAAAGTCGACCAAAAAAAACAAGCAGCACGCCCGTACTATAGTTTTCTCGAAGCATTTCATTTGTATTAGGTATAAGCTATTTTTAATTTATTGACTATACCTACTTAATCACAAAAGCAAGCCCCTTTTATCTTAAGACCAATTCAAGTTGTAACAATTAAAATCTGATTACGAGATCGTTCTGTAAATAGCGTAAGTTAAATAATAAGAACCTCAAATAAAAGGTTTCTTAAAACAAAAGTTTTCTCTGTACAATTCGAATGAATGGGGATAGGACTGGCTTTTGACGTACCTACTAGGCATTATTTGTGTATTTTAACAAACAGATAGGTAATAAAGCACAAACGGGAATTCCTTTTAAATCATAAAATAAGGAAAATATCGACATTGGGATTCTCGAAATACTCAGCAATCGTTGCTATTGAAAATGTGCTCTGGTTGGAAAATTAATTCCGCTGATCTGTTTGAAATATCTAGTAAATATATGAACGGAATAGGCTTCTTCCCATCGCATGTACCCAAAAATCCGTTTCGTAATACTAATATATTAAATAATTTATGTCGCAGTTATAATTTACATGGCATCTATCAATTGTTGAGCCGTATAACATGACGTTTGTTATGTGGAAACTACTGAAAATAGTACATTACGCACCGAGGCCAGTAAAATAAGAAATGTCTCAGATCACATGAAATTGTCGTCCGAGGCGAAGCCGAGGTTGACAAAAATGTGATCTGAGGCTTTTTTATTTTACTGGCCGAGGTCAGTATACTATTTTTCTGTTCGACGAAGTCAGAAAGCGGAAATTTCATTTAGCGAAGCGGCCACAAAGTTGGCGCTTTCTGGCCGGAGGACGGAAAATATTATTATTATCATGTTCTTTATGCTCTACATAATTAATGGTATATATCACATTTATTAAAATAGAGTAACACCTCGAAATATTTTGTTACTCCATTTAAGACTCTAATTCTGCATATTTAAATTTAAATATTCGTGGTGATACATTTCGAGATGTCACGCTATCCTCGTAAAGGTGCGATATAATATCTTAATTTTCGACTCCATGTACTCTTTCATGTAAGACAAAGTTAGAATCAACATCCTCATACCTCGTTCAATACCTACATACTTATACCTTCATATATACCTACATAGATATTGAACGAGGTAGTAAAGAAAAAAGTAAATACACGTACGAAAGCAAACACATCGATCTTTTAAGTTAGTTTGCTCTGGAATCACTATTCGGGAAAATGTCACTCTGATAAAAGTAACTCATGCGTGCTCGCCCTTACATTTCTACCATTCGCATTCCACTTTTGGAATACGCAAAATGATGTGCTTGTAGAATACTATCGGGCCGCGCCGGCTTCGCACGGATCCCTAATTTATTTTCGGAATTCTATAGCCTATGTCACTCGGCAATAGTGTAGCTTCCCAACAGTGAAAGAATTTTTCAAATCGTCCAGTAGTTTTGAAGCATATTCAATACAAACAAACAAATTTTTCCTAAAGAAATTAGAAACCATCTCTTTATTTTTACAAATAATTAAACGTAAATTTGAGAAAGCATGGAAATACATGGGTGGATCAAAAAGTACCCGCGTTAAGACAGAAAAAACTTCTTTTTTAAAGACTTTTTTTTTATTTTTCTACATAATTTCCTTTAAGGTCTTTACACTTATCCAAACTTTTTGGCCACTTTTTTAACCACTCGAAAAATACGTTTTCTCAAAACCTTTAAAAACGCTTCAGATTCGGCAATCACCTCATCGTTTGAGCTGTTTTTTTTTCCACCCACGTATATGATATTTTACTTTTTCATGAGTGAGATAAATTCGCAGACAACGACCGTATCTTGGTCCGTTTAGTCGAATGAGGATGCATCGATATCAAAAAGTTGTCACTTACAGATATAAACCCCTGGTAAAAACCAGACTATAGGCGAGCTTCCAGATGGAATGATTCGAATTGAATTAAATTGTAAGCAGTTACTCGAGCGCACTTAGGAAGGTGGTGTAAATCCGTTGCCATGGTGATTGTTTACCGATAGCAATTCAATCGTGCGAAGCAGATGAGCACGATTTTTTAATGTATCTCCTATCACCAAAAACAAAGAAAAATAAGACATTGTGCAGTTCCATTATATCATTTAGAGTACTATACCTACTAATATAAGAAAAAGGAAAGGTTTGTTTAGATCGAATAGGCTCCAAAACGACTGGACTATTTGAAATTGAAAAACCCTTTCACTGTTAGGAAGCTACACTATTCCCGAGTGACATGGGCTATAAAAAAAGATGATCCGTGCGAAGCCGGGGCGGACAGCTAGTATAGTAATATAATAAAGAGGAAAGGTTTGTTTGTTTGGATTGAATAGGCTCCGAAACGACTGGACCTGATTGAAAAATTCTTTTACTGATGAGAAGCTACACTATACCCGAGTGACATAGGCTATAAAAAAAGGGATTTGTGCGAAGTCGGGGCGGACAGCTAGTTTATTATAAAATACCGCTATAATAGTATATTATTATGTGAAATTCATTCAGTAGTTTTTGCGTAAAATAGTAACAAATATCCATCCTCACATAGAAATAGTACGTACCATGTAGAAAGCTCGGGTAAAACCGCTGGTGTTTAATAATAAACATTGTAATATTATAACAAATTTTCAAACTGAGCACACGTATTATACAGTTGGTTGGTGACATAAAAAGCGTTTCAAAAAGTACGTCTTGATTAAATAATTATGTTTAACAAATACGTCGTGCTATAGCAGGAGAAGGTTATATATATGTCTTTATATGTTAATATAATGTGATGAAGCACTTATATTACCTGTAACTTCTGTGTGTTTATAGATTGTCCAGAGCTGATAGTATTGACGACGGTGAAAGAAGTTCCACTTCGTTTTGAACTGGAGTACTTGGTCCAATGCGTAGCTACTTGGTCCTCACAAAGCGATCTCATTTGGCACATCGTTAAAGTCCTATTTATGTATACGTAAGTATTCAATACAAGGATACTTTTAAGTAGATACATCTACATAATTATTATGTTTAAAACTCGTATTTTAACTTCTAACATCTTTGTACCTATTTCAGAAAAATAAAACCTTTTAAATTTTATTCTGAACTAACTTCGTCTGTTCCTTTTCAGTGCCTAATTTACTCAATATCATTTTAAAATATAGCCTATAGGTACCTACCTATGTTATTCTGATGCATAAGTCATATCATATTGTAAAACTTCATCAAAATCTAGTAGTCTTTGCGATAATGATTTTTATGTCTAAACTTAAGGGAAATCTAATAATTTCTGATGCCTTCGCGGTTATTACACATTGAAATGAAACAACTATTAACGGATTTAACTCGTGTATTTTTATTTTATTTTATTATGGAAGCTGTAAAGAATCCGAAACGTCAGCTAATAAAATAAAATAAAAATACGCGAGTTAAATCCGTTAATAGTTGTTTCATTCCAATTAAGGGAAATCTGTCAATACATTTTTTTAACCTAAGGAAACTCGAAGAAGTATTATTTTACAAAATTTCGAATTATAGTTTTTTTATAGGACGCTTGTGTTATATTAACGAACTAGCAGTCCGCCCCGGCTTCGCCCGGATCCCTATTTTTTTAATATGATAGTATATATTTCAGTACCTAATAAGCAAAAGACAACTACAATTGATATTTGATACTGATTTATCATTGTGACGTACCAATCGCTAATATTATTAAGTATAATAATAATATATCACACAACTAGCTCTAAAGGAAGCTCACTCAAATTCTCGAAGGTTTTTGTTATGTATAGTATGCCTTACATCCATCATAATCTATACAGAAATCCTGCGTGCATCCATGTGATAAATATGTTCATATATATTTATCAGTTTTTCGTTATTATATATTAACTATATTTGTAGACATTTGGTTTCCATTCCCACACTTTCGCTTCGTCGTTTTTGCAGTGGGAGGGGGGGGGGGTAATAATAATAAAAAATAAAAGCAATAAATGGTCACGTAAAGTAAGGAGTAAAAAGTATTCGGTAATTTTAACCTAATTACGCAGTTAGTATCAATTATTATCCTTACTAATATTATAAACGCGAAAGTTTGTATGGATGTATGTTTCTTCCACTTTCACGCAAAACTACTGAATAGATTATGATGAAACTTTACATTAATATAGCTTATACTTCATAATAACATATAGGCTATATTTTGTAAATATTATAACCCAGAAAACCTTCCTAATTGGAATGAAACAATTATAACAGATCTAACTCGCATACCTTATTTTATTTGCTGATGTTTCGATAACTTTACAGTGTTCATATTCAAAGCAGGACTGAGCTAACGATAGTCTTAAATACCTACCTTTAATTTTACTTTTAGGTTATTTGCATAAAAGAAGGGAATTGATCAATACTTGGTCTCTAATAACACTGAAGTGTTTGTACTAAATTCATAATTTATTCTTATAAATATTTAGGTTTGTCTTAGTTTCGACTATGAGAAGATATGATATTTACATATTTTAAAATAGAGTTTAGGGTTCAGTATAAATCATTTTAGGAGTTAATATTGCTTTATGCTACATTGGAAAAGAGTCACACAATTAACAGTAGGTATAGCTTAAAATAATTGCATAGTACGTCAGCTTTAGATTATAAAAAAATAGGGCAATCGTATGTTTTCTTTATCAAATGATAAAGTTACTTAGGTATAGCCTTATGAGCCGTCTTTAAGTTGATATGATGATGACGATGACCAACTTATCATCATATCAACTAAAAGACGACCACAGCTGGACGTAGGTCTTCTCTAACGATGTCCACATCGACCTTCTGTGAAATTGGCAATTATTACGGATAAAGTTTAAGCCCTAAACCTACCCCGGTATATTTCAGTGACGCGAATACAGCGTGAAGTGCGTCAATAGTTATTATTCCCAAACTGACGCGCTCTGTTTGCATTTTTTTTGACAAAAAAGTACTTATCGAAAGTTTTTTGAAAATGTTACTAAGTAATGTACTACAATAACATTTTTGTAACCTAGGTGTATATCCCATATAAAACTATACAGAACCCTTAAATCAAAAGTATTAGATACATACGCATAATAAATCATTTCAATCTATTTATATGGCTGGCGCGATTTAGTTGCGTAAAAATAGCAAAATAACAGGCTCATTTCATACCACGTACGTAGTTTGTTAAAACGAAAACAATACAATTGGCTGGATCTTAAACATTCTTTGTATTATATAAAAGAAAGTCGTGTTAGTTACTCCGTTTATAACTTAAGAACGGCTGAACCGATTTGGCTCAAAATTGCTAGGGGAGGTAGCTTAGAGCCAGGAAAAGTACATAGGATACTTTTCATCACGTTATATTGATTGATTAATGCAGCGCTTCTTTACCGGGCGGGACGAAGTCTGCCGGGACCGCTAGTTATTATTAAAGAAATACTGTTATTTTTGTCTTTAAAGAAGTATACCTACGTAATGAGTTGGTCTCATTGTAATCCCTATGTTTGGGACGGCACGACGGTCTCAAAGGAAAATCGGTTGTTTGCTACAACAAGGTTACTCGGTGACAGATAACGGACAATTAAATATAAATTAAAACTTCGCAGTGAATTTAAAAATAAAATTAAAGTATAGTTTTTCAAATTATGCAATAAAAATAATGCGAGTTTCTCTATTGAAAAGTTACATTTGGGGTTGGGTTTGTCAGAGATCGACGCAATTTAATTTTTTAGATATCATGTAGGGGTATGTGTTAAGTTAAATCCAAGTTTGTGGCGTTGCGTTGCAGCCTTGTTTTGTCAAAAAAGTGTACAAATCGCTGCTTTTCTAGAATAGTGTCACAACTCGAAATAATTTGTTACTCCATTTTAGATCGTGAACCGTCACATATAAATTTCAATTTAAAATGGTTATACATTTCGAGTTGTGACACTATTCTAGAAAAGCAGCGAAATAGTTTTTATAGATTATCTGACACAAAAAAATATTTAACACACTCAATATTTTATTGCATTTAAAATTATCTACAACATTTAATTTTGTTAAGTAACTTTTACTTTTAAAACAGCAAAAAAATAAGATATAAGCGAAGGGCCATGAAAATTGAAGAGAAACATTTGTATTTGTCGATACACCCAATTTTATTACAAACTTAACAAAAAAAAATACATCAGTTCTTGTGAAACTAAGCCCATAACCTATTTAACATTTCCATTGAAACGTTTTTTTTTTGGGTCAGTACATATCCTAAAAAGAATGATTGTAACAGTTTTGATTTTTTACAGGATTCCTTTACTTCTGATGACTGTTGCATATCATCAGATAGCAAAGGTTCTATGGAATTCAGAAAAAATCCCAGGACAAGCTGAGACCACTAAACTAGCACCTGCAGAACAGAGTAAGTACTATCGGATGCTTTCGGGGTACGCCATTTTAGAAAAAAATAGCTTGCACTTGTTGCTTCACACATAGCCGCCAGGTACCAGGGTCGTTCAAGCGATTATTGCCTTAAAGGTGTAACATCGCCAGCACAGTTGATAGTACCTACTCGTACCTATCTTATAATATTTATTTTTTATAATGTTATAATATAATTTGTTCATATTATTTATTTCTTTATTTTTATTTTTGTTCTGACGATCTCAATATGAGTGCATAAAACTTGACATAATAGTGTAATTATTATGAATTTTGAGAAATAAGTAAATCTAATCTAATCTAATAGTACCTACGATACTCGAGGTGTGATTATTTAATACATTAAAATTAATAATATGTATTTCTGAAACGGTTTCATCAAGTTGTTATTGTGGTTATACTACGGTACTATGGTTGCGTCAGAATATTTAAAATCCTCTTGTAACTAAATTTGAAATAAAATAAATTAAAAACATAATTCGACTTTTGAAAATAGAATTCTGCAGAATGTTTTACGTAAATTCCATTACTTTTTTTTTAGTTTTCAAATGGCTATTATGCCATAGATTATAAGCGGTCAGAATTATACCTATAGCCAGCCAGCCAGTCAAATTGTCGCTGTCAATAAAGATCTTAGATAGGTATTAGATTTTTGTATGTGTGAAAAGCACACAGGAGGCCTAGACAAGGTGCCAGCGTTCAACGTTAACGCTGAACGTTGACACCAAAATGTATGGGATTTGACATCCGCGCACGACTGTCACGTACGTCACAAACGTTCGCGGATGTCAAATCCTATACATTTTGGTCGTTCCGTTTAACGTTAACGTTGAACGTTGGCACCTTGTATACGCCCCCAGGTGTATTTTGGAGTAGGTACGTAAATATTATGTTTTAAATTAAAAACATGATGCAAACGAGTACCTAAGTACCTGAAAACTTGGGCTTACAAGGCCCTGTTTACTCTGTGTAAGTTTTGCTACAAGTCTGTACAGACTTTTGGTTTTATCGATTCCTAATGACGCCATTGAGCATACCCTAATTAATGTTAGCTAAGTTCATTGTGAAAACAACGGAATTTACAACCTCCGCGGCCTTGTATCGAAAACTATTACTAGTTAACAATTGTTCGAATAAGGGCTAAATTCGCAATTCTTTTATCGCTTGTTTGTGTTCGTAAATAGCATTTGTATTGGCGGAGTTTTGAGAGCAGTTCGCAATGTATTAGTAGACTAATAAAATTACATCATTCACAGAGCTAGAGAAGAAATTCATTAGGTTATTATATTGATTTATATTGATTTCGGTAAACAAGAAACCAACAAAATCATAATCAAAATGTCTGTTATCTTACTTTAACTGGAATAACATTATAAATCGTAATAATTGTATTTCATCAAAAACAATTTAAGTCAAGAATGACATAGGTAAATTGCGATGCTGTGTCCCTGATTTATAATCATCATATTATATCGTCATCAGTATGATACATACAAACACGTGACGTGGTATTACACGTATTATGTCATTTGTGGCCCTTCTTATATTTCACTAGCGGTCCGCCCCGGCTTCGCACGGATCCCTATTTTTTTAAAATATATTATAGCCTATGTCACTCGGGAATAGTGTAGCTTCCCAACAGTGAAAGGATTTTTCATATCGGTCCAGAAGTTTCGGAGCCTAATTAATCCAAACAAACAAACCTCTTTATTATATTCGTATAGATCTATACTAATATTATAAAGCTGAAGAGTTTGTTTGTTTGTTTGTTTGTTGGATAGACCATTTATCGAGGAAGGCTTTAGGCTATATAACATCACGCTGCGACCAATAAGAGCAAAGAAACAGTGGAAAATGTGTAAAAAACGGGGAAAATATGAAACCTTATGAAGAAGTGACAGAAGACTTTGACAGATCTTTGACGAAACAATCGGACGGGCAGGACGACGTCTGCCGGGGCCGCTAGTAAAGTATATAGTAAAGATACCGTCACGATGTGTTGACGTCACTCTATCCTGCGATAGCACGTGACGTGTCAATACCTACTGATGACGATGTATTCATAATAATTTATTTATTTACTTATGATCACCAACAGATAATAAATATTACCTACTATATCTTAATTCTATTTATATTCTCACTAGCTTCTGCCCGCGACTTCGTCCGCGTGGAACTCCTCCTTTTTTGCATTCGGTTAAAAAGTAGCCTTTGTCCTTTCTTAGGCTCCAAACTTTCTTTGTACCAAAGTTCATTTAAATCGGCTCAGTAGTTTTAGCGTGAAAGCGTAAAAATAAATATGAGATGCTTATCCAATTAAAGGTAACCACATCTTGCACAAATTTTAAACTTAAAGTATATGATTAGGTACAGGATGGTAAAACAATTAACTTCCTGCGTCCAGGGAGCAAAAATATGTTGTCACTTTTTTCTTAAATTGGTTGATATTATCATGAAATATATCGGCTCCGATAGAAGCCGCGACAGTTATAGATACTTATATACATCGTGACGATTAACAAGAATACACGTCGGATAGTTTACTGTCCTGTCTGACTCAATAGTGGCGCCCATAGTAGCTGGAAGCACGGTGCCGCGCGTAAAGGCTCAGGTGTGAGATCAAATCCCACTTTGGTTTCGATTTTTGCTACTCTTATCTTGGTACAGACATCATTTACTACCTTAGTAAATTTCATTATCTTGATATCGGCAAACACTATCTTACATGAATCTGCAGCGAGCTTATGATAAATGTTCGAGTCGACATCTCCTCATGTCGAAGTCTTATTCTCGAAGTTATCTATCAAAAATCGGTAACGTTGTCGATAATGAGGAATCTCTTATTTCTTCATAATATCGACACAACCAACCTTCTCCTTGTAGACAATGTTCTTAATATTATATCGACAAAATGTCGACTCGACAGCTCATCATAGGCTCTCAGGACTCAAACACTTCTTCAAACTTTACTATTTTTTTTTGTTTCAGCTCAACTTCGATCCCGAAAGAAGGCAGCCAAAATGTTGGTGGCCGTGGTTATCATGTTCGCAGTTTGTTACTTTCCAGTTCATCTTTTGTCTGTAATAAGGTACCTGCTTATATTCATTTAAATTGTTATTAGAACCAGTGTTGCCAACTCCTAGAAATTCGAGTCGCTAAACTCAAACTCAAAAGTCGCCAGAAAAAGTTCGTGGACACCCCCCCCCCCCATAATAATATACAAATGGAACTTAAATTAAATAAAGTTTGAATTTGGCATTGAATAATTCTGTGTCGATTTGACAAAAAATGTATCTATTATTGGCTCTAGAACTGTTTTAATTTGTACTCCAAAAGTCGCCAGATAAGTCGCTAAACTATTTCTGTCCTCAAAACTTTTTTTTGGTCGCTAAGCCTTAAGCAAAAGTCGCTAGTTCTAGCGACAAAATCGCTAAATTGGCAACACTGATTAGAACAACTAAGTTATTTTGTACAGTTGGTTCTAGAGTTTTACTATCAAACAGTGCCATAGGTGTCTGCTTGTCATGCCTACGTGACTAAAAGTGACCGCGAAACTGGTGGTTGCAGGTTCAAATCCTGCTTAAGGCAGATATCAGGTTATGTATGTTAAGGTATCCCTTATCTTAAATTTAATACCTACCCGTAGTACAAGCTCTGCTTTGAGACTAGATAATTTGTCGTGAATTGTTCAAAGAGATTTATTTATTTTTTCATTTTGGGTAAAAAGTCCTTCGACTGATATAATAGTATAGAATTCGAAGGATGTCATCGTTAAATGAACTAAAAATAATTTGGGACCGTAGCAACCAAAGACCTACTCAGTGAGTATAGAGAAAATCTTAAATGAAGTTCTTTGTGATATATAATATAGGTACTTATTTCATTTCAATAGGTACCTAAATAAAATACGAATTTAATCTTATCTGACGGACACACGCACAGCCTAAACCACTGATAAAAGAGACCTGGGGGGCTAGACAAGTGCCCAACGTTCAACGTTAACGTTAAACGTTAGCACCAAAATGTATGGGATTTGACATTTGTGACGTACGTGACAGTCGTTCGCGGATGTCAAATCCCATACATTTTGGTCATTTCGTTTAACGTTAACGTTGAACGTTGGCGCCTTGTCTAGGCCACCAGGTCTCTTTTATCAGTGGTTTAGGCTGTGCGTGTGTGCGTCAGATAAGATTAAATTCGTAAATTCGCGAACGTTTATGACGTACGTGACAGTCGTTCGCGGATGTCAAATCCCATACATTTTGGTGCCAACGTTTAACGTTAACATTGAACGTTGGCACCTTGTCTAGGCCCCCTGAAACATATATAAGGTTCTTTGTATGACGTAGTGGACGTCCGATAGAAAAGGACATTCCTAAAGTGGTGCGAAGTTTGTATGGGACAACGTGTATACTTGGTTTATTTAAAACATGAGACCCGCCCCGGCTACACAGGTGCAATAAACCTTCTTCTTGAATCACTCTGTCTATTAAAAAAAACCGCATCAAAATCCTTTGCGTAGTTTTAAATATATAAGCGTACATCCCTATGTACACACACGAACACGCTTTTTCTGTCCCTATATACAGGTGGGCCATAAATTTTTGCAAATAGCAACATTGATTTTTTTTTGTAAACCATAGACGTGGAAAGGCGCTAATGGCGGGGAAAAGTGCATCGTTTCTTGCAATTTTAATTATGATGAAGCGTTTTACAGGACCACAGCGTGCTTTTTGTGTAAAACAATTTTACAAAAACAATGATTTGTACGCCACTGTACGACGTCTTTTTCGTATTGTCTACGGATTGCGCCGTGACAATGATTATCCAAGTGTTAATTTACACAAGCCTTGGATTTTGAACAAGCAGGATCGACAACGAATATCAAATAAATTGTGCGGCCACGTTCAAGACGTTAAAACGACAGTAGGGGCTGCCACATTAGCAAAGGGCCGGCCCGTATTTCTTTGAAAAAAATCGAGGAAATAACGTAACTGTTAATTCGGTGGAATACGTCAAGATGTTCCAAGAGTTTTCAACCCCACGTTTATATGAATTTAAAGGATATAATAGAGACTTGGATACACCAAGATTGAGTGCCATACCATACATCAAACGTCAGTTTACCGGTAGTTAAAGAAATGTTTCCTAACAAATTGATTTCTCGCAGAGGTGATATTCCATGGCCTCAGAGAAGCCCGGACCTTACACCTTGCGATTTTTTCTTATGGGGATACTTAAAAAGTCGAGTGTACCGCAATAAACCGACGACAATATCTCAATTAAAAGAAAACATTCGCGAGGAGACAGCCGCGATCCCTCGCAGCATGTCTCGGCGAGTCATTCAAAATTTGCGTTGTCGATTGCAGGAGTGCCAACGACGAGACGGGGCACATCTCGACGATGTCATTTACAAAAAATAAATTTCAATAAATATCTAAAACATTTAATAAATAATCAATAAAATATAATTTGTAGCTTTATATCTATTAATGTTTCAAAAGTGCACAAATTTATGGCCCACCCTGTATATAGGGATATAGGGACAGAAAAAGCGTGTTTTATACTATGTAGTGATGTTACATAAACATTTTTTAACAGAATTGATGAGAAATGAACAGGTTTCGTATTTTATTGTAATAAATCTGCTAATGGGATTAAAAAGTACGCAGACGAACTCGCGGGCAAAAGCTAGTCAATTAGAATATTATTCTTGACCTTTTATTGTTGAGCGACTGAAGTAATTACTGAGTTAATTTTTAATTAAATTATACAACATTTGGGATCAGATGTTTTCTTTCCAATTACGAATGTTTGTAATTAGTATTTTCAACACATTTACTCGTAAAGGCTTGTTTTCAAGCTCAGAATATAAACAACACAAGTGTTTTTTACCATGAAATAATAAGTTCTTTGATCTAAAATCCCAATAAGTTAAGTGCCTCATTTCCATTCTCTTTTTAAATAGGTAATGACATTAAAATTTATGCCAATAAAAATCATTTTGTATTATGATAATTATGTAAATGTTTAGTTTTATTAAGGGAATAGCGAAAATATAAACAGTACATAAAATTTATTTGAATGAAATAACTATACCTATAACATATTAACTCGCGTATATTATTTTATTTGCTGAGGTTTCGAAAAGTTCACAGTTCTTATATTAGGTACATCCAGTCACCGAAAATATTGCCTGTCTCGATTACCATATACGCATCGCCAGCGAGGCGCGAGAAAAGAAATCTTGTTGACATTTAATATTTTTCAAAAACATAATAACAATAAAAATTTGATTAAATGTGTTGAAAAACTCGTGTGGATTGATAATTACATGCTAAGCACAATTACAGCAATCGTCTGCGACTCTCGTTTGTAATACCGCCTCGTGTGTAATGTTCAACTTACCACATCAGTATCACATTGAAATTGTATATACCTACTATTATCGCTGGCTTGTTTTTGTTTACTTACCCAAGTGAGATGTAAGTTAATCAGATGTCGTCTCCATAAGTAAACACGGGAACTGAGTATTATAACTATAGTACGAATATGTGTGTATAGCTTGTGGCTCCTTTATTGTGGTACCCGGTACGGTGACGGCTGGGAAATTAGATTTGGTCCCTAAATTAAGTATATTATTATTAAAATATTGGACACGTATTTTTTATTAAAGATGACAAATCTTTACATTTATCTGAGCACATCAAAAGTTCGGTATTGGGGGCTCGAGACGTCATGTATACTAATATTATAAAGCTGAAGAGTTAGTTAGTTTGTTTGTTTGTTTGTTTGAACGCGCTAATCTCAGGAACTACTGGTTCGAATTCAAAAATTCTTTTTTTGTTGGATTGACCATTTATCGTCGAAGGCTTTAGGCTATATAACATCACGCTGCGACCAATAGGAGCGAAGAAACAGTGGAAAATGTGTAAAAAACGGAGAAAATATGAAGCCTTATGAAGAAGTGACAGAAGACTTTGACAGATCTTTGACGAAACAATCGGACGGGCAGGACGACGTCTGCCGGGGCCGATAGTGTTTAAATATACCTACATAGAGATGTGGTGTCACTTCTGAATTTTTAAGGCGCATAAATAAACGCAAATCATTGTCATTCTTACTACTTTGATTGAGGAAAAACAAATACGTGTCCAATATATTTTGATAATCTACTCCATGAAGAAATACCGTTGTCATGCTTATTATAAAACTGCGGATTCGGCGAACTCCGAACCGACAAAGACATAAAAAAAGAATCATCCAATTTGGTGCAGTCAATCTAAAGTTACACGCGTTTTTACGTTTCGGTGGTTCATTTCTAATTACATAGATATGTCGAAACTTCATTAAATATTCTAAATTAATGTCACCCTATAATTATAATAATTATCATGCTAAATGCGAAAGGCTAATTAACCTTCGCCTAACGCGTAAGTACATAAACGTAAATAAGTAAATAAATAATATAATAAGTAAATAACGCGTACAGCCATATTTTTTATTAAATAGGTACCTACTAATAACAAAGACATCATTATTTAACGAGATAATAATGTTTTCTTACATAATTAAATTTCTTATTAACAGACAATGAATTTCCTGTTCTGTTAATAAGAAAGCCAGTATAAAAAATTTTGTTTGCGTGCTTCCAGGCTGATAAAAAGACTTTCAAAGAGTTATCTTTTTTGTTTTGTTTTTTGCAAAAGCAATTTTCAAGGAGTATTTTCTTTAGATTTATCTGCAGGTGGCATTTTAGACGAAAACATTTCGATTATTAATTCATGTTTGCACTTTTAAGGGATAGAACCTCTTCACCTTAGTTTTCTGCACAATTATCTTTATATCTACATTAAAATCTATGTCTAACTTAATAAAGCTACGTTATTTTAAAGTTTCGTTTTTAACAGTAGATTTTGCGTGAAAAAATGGCAAATATCCACACATCCCTTTAAAAGTATATATTTCCGCGCTTATAATTATTAATGAATAGCGGTCCCGGCAGACGTCATCCTGCCCGTTCGAAGTTCAAATTAACTTAACTTAGAAAACGTTTTTATGGGAAAAAGAATAGGGCTGTTTTTAGGGTTTTCCCGGCAATCATTTGAATTCTTCTTGTCGTAAAAACCATCCTTAGACTTCAACGAACATCTAGAAAAAAGAAATAGCCAAATTGGTCCAGGCGTTGTCGAGTTATGCGCTTACCAACACATTTTGCGATTCATTTTTATATATAAAGACAAAGACAATAATAATATTTGCGAATTAATCTCTATATATACACAGACAAACCAATTCAAATTTGAAATTGACGAGTTACGCTCATAAGTGAGTTAATGACTATTTCTGTGATGTGTTCGATAATCTGGCATACAAACATACCTATTGTAATATTTGTTAACATAAGCCAAAAGCCAATATTGCGATTAGACCAGCAAGTATATTGTGATATGAGGAATTATATCGGACGTACAAATTACAACAGTTGGCTGTAGGTACATATTGTTATAGAGTGAGATCTTAGTCACCATAGACTATACGCGATTTTAGGAAAGATAAGGTAAGAATACTTTTAGGATTGATAGATTCCTAAAAGGGTGAAATCTTAGTATATACTCTAATTTTTACTACTATTTTAACTTTATCAAAATTATATCTTTTGTCTTTATGTTTTGGAATTCTTCTGAAATTCAAATATAATGTCATAAATAGCATGATTAACTCTATTTCAATTAGTTTATCTAAACAAAACAAACACTGTAATAAATTGTAATTTTGGCAAAACAACTTTAAAATTTAGATGAGTAGCTTAATTGAATCGAATTTAGTTAAATAATGTAACTTAAATAAATAAAAATAAAAAACATCATGTAACCTAAAGGAAGAGCGGTGTCACCCAACACAGGCTTTTTTGCTTACCGGGTGACCCCATCAACTTAGATTATAGAAAAAGTGTATTTTTTGCAAAAATGAATTTTGATTTTTTTTTTGAATTTTTTGAAAAAGTCTATTCCATTACATTTTTTTTCATTCCTATAGATACTTAGGGAGTTATGAATAAAAAATATATGAATAACGGCTAAATTAATTTGGCTGAAAATTGGTTGGGAGGTAGCTTAATAATTACCCACACTTAAATTACAAGCGGTCCCCCCGACACGACGATTTTATTATAGAAATATTAAATCATTGGTACTTAATATGAAATTGTTATTATTATTATTTTTAGAGGACTGTTAAGATTTTTGTGCTTAGGGTTTGTTACATTTTTTATTGTAACTATGTAGGCTTTGTTTTTCCTACACTGATAAGTCAGGAAGTTCTGTGATTTCGTATGAGAATTTTTTTTTAGTCGAGAATATTTCACAATGCACACATTATGAGAGTATTATAAAAATATAAAAAAGTACATACTTAAGCCATTTAAAAAAAATCCGCAGAAAAAATACCGTTGAATCTCCAAGATGATAAATAAGTAATTATGCAGTATCGTTTATTACTTAGGTACATATTTTTTTTAAGTATGTACCTACCTTTGATCGTCTATAGTTATACCTATTACGTGCTAGAAAGTTACAAATAAGTTACTTAAGTATTTTGTGACATAAGTAGGTAGGTAAAAAATTATGACCTCAATAACCGAACCCAAGATACAAAATATTCATTATTGCAAACTGTCATTTGCTCGCTAATTTATGCTTCCATTGAAACCATATTGAAACGTACCTGTTTGATGTTTGCATTGCGAGAACGGTGGACGTCTGGATTGACATCACTTTGATCTTCAATTATATTTACAATTCATTATCTATTTATAATTTAGATGTTATTTACACAGTACAGTACAAGATATTATAGCTTCTGCCCGCGACTTCGTCCGCGTCGAATTCCGCCTTTTTTGTAGTCGGTTAAAAAGTACCCTATGTCCTTTCTCAGGCTCCAGACTTTCTTTGTACCAAATTTCATTTAAATCGGTCTAGTAGTTTCAGTGTGAAAGCGTAACAAACAGACAGAGTTACTTTTGCATTTATAATATTAGGTATATACTTAAGTTGGGATATCATTATGTATAAAAAGACAAGAGTAGGTACAAATAATCGAGACCCATGTGGGACTTGAACGAATTTCTATTCAGCCTGTCACTTGGAGTATTCAAAAATATTGGGTATTTTTTCTTTTCTCAAACAAACAAATAAAATATAAAAATAAGTAGTAGAAGTCTTTAAGTAGGTAAGAACTTTACTTTATTTGCATTCTATAAATAGTATCACTACAGATCCTGTTGGGCACAATTAATAATTTAGGCACTACCTTAAATACATATAAAATGATGACTAATAACATTAATAAATTAAGATCAATTCTTCCAATTCCGTCTACGGGACTATTAGGTCATGTACACGTTTTTGGCGAATCTAAACACAGTTCGTCGCTGCCGGCTCAGTGTTGTCATATATTTCAATTGTGAAGAGCCACGATTGAAGTATGTGAGCAATTAGGAACGCACGGTTAGTTTCTACTAAATTTATAATGGAAACTAGGTACAATATAATAATTAACAATTTCATATTAAGGTTATAATTAGTTAGGTATTCTATTGTGTGTTTAGTACTTAGTAAATAATTTAAATTCTGCGAAATTCTGCTGTCAAAGCTTACTATAATAAAGCTCACGGCTTTATAGAAAGGATCAATTTCAAGAACCCAAGTAGAATGACGCTAAAATTTCTTATGTAAGTACGTAAATATGTTGGGGTGGAGTAGGTTATAAAGATACTACATAACCTGGCCAACTTCTTACCGCAATAAGCACGTCTCTTATAAATGTTTTCTAAATATGCGAAAAACTTTTTTTTCTAACTAATGTTTTAAGTTATATATCTATATATATATGAAAGCTGTCAAATCGATTGCCGGGCAGGACGAAGTCTGCCGGGACCACTAGTCTATATCTATATCTATATTATAATATATAAAAGAAATGTAATATATAATATATCATATATAATATATTATAATATAATATATATAATATATTATATTATATAAAAGAAAGTCGGGTTTGTTACAACACTTATAACTCGAGAATGGCTTAACTGATTTGGCTGAAAATTGCTGGGGATGTAAGCTTAGACCCAGGAAAAGGACATAGGATACTTTTTATTACGTTCCAGTAAATATATAATTATATATATATATTAATCTCATTTGTTAAAAATTGCATAACAAAACGTAACAGTGACAACTGTAAAATCGATTGATTAAAGCAGGGCTTCTTTACCGGGCGGGACGAAGTTTGCCGGGACCGCTAGTATACTCGTAGGATAAAAGACAACTTCAATTGCGCTCATATTCTTATTTAATAAGGAAATGGGCTTTGATTTTCTGTTTGAAACAGGGTCGCTTTAACAATGGACTCTTGGACAATAGTCTAGAACGTTAATTAGTGATCTAAAATACGTGAAAATACGCGAGTTAAATCCGTTCATAGTTGTTTAATTTAAATAAGGGACTCAATACTTATTACTAATACCTACGGGTAATCACTACATAGTATAAAATAAAGTCGCTGTCGCTGTCCGTTGGTCCCTATGTACACCTTATTTTTTAGAAGTAGATAGAGTGATTTAAGAGGATAGTTTATAGCACCCGTGCGAAGCCGAGGCCAGTCGCTAGTTAGCTACATATACCTACTTACTTGAATATTTTGAAAAACCTTTAAAGAATATCGTGCTTGTTAATACTACTGTATTTTTAAAGATATTTATCCCATAGCAACAACTGACGACTCATTTTTAATAAAAGGAAGGAAGAATAATAATTTAATTACTTTGTCTTAATTGCGAGAAACCTTTATTTCACCAAATTGCCTGCTTTAATATAATGAGTAGGCTATCGTCTTTAGTTAAAAAAAAGGGATTTTCCTATCTATCATTTTTTTCATAATAATATGAAATGTCAGCCATATTTTACCGACGCTATTAGGTACCTATTATTCTTATTAATCAGTTTGCTAATTTTTATTTATATATGGCCTTCCGTAGTCAAAATAATTTATGTTCGTCTACTACTAATCAATTCAGTAGTTTTTGCGTGAAGGAGTAACACATATCGCACACCTAGATCTAAAGGGAGCTAACTCAAAAATCTGAAGATTTAAATTAAACACACGCTAAAAAAAAAGGATCCGATTCCTTACAACAATTTCGCCTCTCCCGAAAAAGTTACTTTTTTTGAGTTAGCTCCCTTTAGATCTAGGGGTGCGATATATACATACATCCATCCCTACATTCTTACAAACTTTCGCGTTTATAAAATTACCTAGTAAGAATTTAAAAACTGAGTAGTACTTAGTTAAAAAAATCGAAAAGATAATTTGCATAATGCTGGCTACGAATACGGGAAATGTAAAGTTTTGTAAACGTCAGTCTATAAAATAAAATACGCGAGTTATATCCGTTATAGTTATTTCATGGTAATTGGGTATTAACTGCGAAAGCATTAGAAATTGGTATAGGTACCTATAATATGTTGTGGACTGAGTAATTAATGAGGGTATTATACATCTACTAATATTATAAATGCGAAAGTAACTCTGTCTGTCTGTCTGTTACGCTTTCACGCTAAAACTACTGGACCAATTTAAATGAAATTTGGTAGAAAGAAAGTCTGGACCCTGAGAAAGAACATAGGCTACTTTTTAACCGACTGCAAAAAAGACGAAGACGAAGTCGCGGGCAGAAGCTAGTATTATATAAACGAATAATTTTTTTTTATTTATTATGTAAACTTTATTAGTTATAACATAGTCTGTTCATTATGAGTAGTAGCAATAGCTACTTGTTCATTGGGTACCTAATTTGGTATTAAAGCTCCATTGGAACTTTTGACATATCAATTTGAATAACACTACAAAAAGGTTGAGTCAAAGTAATATTAGGTACCAAAATTAAATAGTTGTGTAGTTATTACAGACCTGGAGGTGCCCTGATAAAATATCATCAAAGCGTAATCAGTCACTGTCACTTTTATTAATTAAAAAAAAGCTTAACTTTCTCGCAACAAACACGTTAATTAAACGCTGAAAATAATCAACTATATATAACGGATAACACTCATATTTCATTGAAATGAATATCGCATATTTTATTTGATTTCCTGGCGTTTCGAAAACTTCACTCCACTCACTCCATATTCGTAGCACGCTTTGCCGATGAGACTATCGTCAGCTCAGTCGTGCTAAAGTTACAATAAAAAAAACGAAATTATTAAATATGTTAATTACTCAATCTATGAGTATCTAATTTTAGCTTAGAATTTTGTAATCAAAGTACAACACCTAGTTTCCACAAAATCACTATGCTCGTTTGTGACGATGATTTTAATCGCAATTGTATGATAAACTCAAGATAAAGTCCGATAAATGTGATGTACGGTTAAAGTAGTTTGCTAAAAAGCCATTGTAATAATTATTATACATTCATGGAAATCCAAACAGAATATAATTATTATTTTATAATTAGGTATTTAGCGACCCGCCCTGGCTTCACACGGGTGCTATAAACCTTACTATTGAATCACTCTATCTATTAAAAAAAATCGGTTAACAATCCGCTGCATACTTTTAAGTATACATAGGAACGGATATACAGCGACAGCGTGTGGGTCTATTTAAAACGCATAAAATAAATCGTAATAATTTGAAGTAGCATAACAATTCCAAGCATAATTGTAAGTCAGCATAACATTAATAAGCATAACTGAAAATGCATAACTTTAATACGCATAATGTACTCGTAAATACTCATAACGATAAACTAGCATAAAAATAAAAAGCCTAAAATTATTTTTTATAAATATGAAAAATTATAAAAAGTTTAAGTGTCTGTTCACAACCTCAACTGATTTAAATATGTTTTTTGTGTGCATAATGTATACCAAATTTTCAATATTCAATATTGAAAAAAAAAAGTTTTCATACATATACTTTTATTTTCATCTATTGGGGCCAATAAAATGAAAAAAATATGTTTAAAAACTGTTCTACTTTTCTGGTAGCAAATCGATCCTGCTAGTGTCGCAGTTTTAACCTAACCTAATCTATTTTTCTGATAATTTTGGATAAAGACAAGTATGATTAATATTATACACGACTCTAAATGATACTCGTATGTCTAAGAATAACTATTTAAAGTTTCAATAATTTATGATGAAAAACTGTCTGAGATAATTTTCGGTATCTCAATAATAGACTTTTCCATTTTATGGAAACTGTGGTGCCCCCTTGTTTATCCATTTATTTTATTATGCATATTAAAGTTATACTAATTAAAATTATGCTTTTTCATTATTATGCATTTTAAGCAGTATGCCATTTTATAATTACGCATATTGTATGTTATGCATAATATTGTTATGCCAAGTCTGTTATGCGTTTTCAATATATGACAATTAATGTTATGCTATATAAGGGGCACCCGCGACAGCGACTTTGTTTTATGCAGTGAGTACTGACTACAGCATTTTAGTACCGAGATTGTAATTTCCGAGCTCAATCATATAAACACGTTTGGATTAACTTAACGATCCTGATGGTATTACTAGGATTAGAACGTGTTTGTTGATCGGTGACGTGTATAGTGTAACTGGAATAAGGAAAATACCTCTCGTTAAGGTACCTATTAGGTATAAAGGGATCTAGTCCCAAAGAGAGGTCTTTTCTACTCTTGTCTTGTTACAAATATCATCCTACTAAATAAACTAATTGTTTTATTTTATTAGCTGACGTTTCGGATTCTTTACAGTTTCCATAATCGTAGCACGACTGAGCTGACAATAGTCTAACGCTAAAGTTAAGTTTAGCGTTAGACTTCAGCTAATAAAATAAAAATACGCGAGTTAAATCCGTTAATAGTTGTTTCATTCCAATGTGTAATAACCGCGAAGGCATCAGAAATTATTAAACTAATTGTTTTTAAAGAAATTGTACCCTTTTCTTGAAAATATATCTGTGCCTATCAGTATCCGTCACCCGAACAATAACGCTTGGCTCTATTTATAGCAGAAAAAAGTTTTTTTTTTTAAAAACAATAACACTTCCACACCGAAAAACTTACAAACAATACTTACATTTGAAATCCAACAAAACTAAATAACTTTTCGGACTAACTTTTTTAAACCATTACAATTCTGGTAAAACATTTTTAAAGAATCATCACTTATTTAATTGAAAATTACGAAGGTACCTATAAGTAAATATTAAACGTAGGTACTCAATCCGCATTAATTCAAAAATATATATTGGGTAATTAAAATTAGCGATTGCTAATTGGATATGAGGCGCATACGTAGTGCAAAATGGCTGACTCGCTTGTACCTAAGCAGTTTACCAAAATATACGACCTGCCTAACAATTAATAATTAATTTAATTTACACACACCATTCTTTTTCTTAATACCAACCACTTATATGTAATCACTAGGTACCTACCTATATATTTAAAAGGTTGCTGTTAATAATTTGTGATGCTTTCGTGGTTATTACACATTGAAATGAAACATTTTTATTTTATTTTATATGCTGACTTTTCCTCGTTTTTTTTCGTAAAAAAGAACTATGAACAAATCTTTGTACATACATAGTTTGGTCTGCAGCCTGCTCTTGCCTTGCCCTGTACGATTGGCTTGTATGAAAGTTGCAATAGTATGTTTATAATTTGATAATGTTTTATCTCTTGCAGGTATACTACGGATATGCAACAAAATGATGCACTGTCTGTCCTGGCATTAATCTCCCACGTCTTGTGCTACGCCAACTCTGCAATGAACCCTTTGATTTACAATTTTATGAGTGGTAAGAATCCTTTAACTGTATTATCAAAGTACCTAATTCATTTTACAATTTTATTTATATATACCTAACTAGCGGTCCCGATTGGCACTAAAATACTACCCTCTTTTTTTTTGGGTAGTTGGGTAAAAAGTAGCAAACAATCCCGTCCTTATCAATTTTCATCAAAATCTTGAGGCATTTCTACTAAGCAACAATGGTCTCTCCGAAGCGCTAGTAGATTCACGTAATAGTACATTACGCACCAAGGCCAGTAAAATAAAAAATGACTCAGATCACATGTAATTGTCGTCCGAGGCGAAGCCAAGGTTGACAAAAATGTGATCTGAGGCTTTTTTATTTTACTGGCCGAGGTCAGTAAACTATTTTTCTGTTCGACGAAGCCAGAAAGCGGAAATTTCATTTAGCGCAGCGGCCACAAAGTTGGCGCTTTCTGGCCGGAGGACGGAAAAAGTATTTTTTAGGTTTATTAACTAAAGATAAGAGTGTTTTTGCGGCAATTACATAAGAGTTGAAATATATATGACAAAATTTAATTACTGATTGGAGTATACAACAAAAAGCGACGTTACTAGCGCTTCGGAAACACCATCATTAGCAGAAAATCAATTAGTTAATTTGTGCGGAGAATTTCATATTCTCAGAGCAGGGTTAAAATTTTGTGATTTATATACTTAATGTAAAATCAGTTTAGTGTTCTATCGTCAGCTCAGTCGTCTACGAACATAACAAATGTAAAGTTTTTAAAACATCAGTCATTTCATTCCAATGTACTATCAGAACCGCGAAGGCATCAGTAATTAGGATTTATTATAATAGACAGTGAAGGTATGGGTATATTATAATGAAACTAATTTTAAATGAAACGGCATACCTATTGAAGTCTATTTATATCCTGTTTTGATGATACCTCATTAACTAATACCCTTTTGGGAGCGACCTTATCATAATATTTTCTCTTTATTTGTGCTTATCCTTTAATTAAGTAGAAGTATTAACCCACAGGTAAATTCCGTCGAGAATTTCGTCGCGCATTCTTCTGTTCAGTGACACCAACATCCGAGAACCAATCTACTTTAACCAAGTTAACTTCAAGCAAGACTCGCAATTCTGCCAACATGACATACAACGACAAACATGGTGAATGCAGTACCACGTTTATAAGAAACGGTTATCAATACGCGTAGTGTCGCGTCAATTGAAAAATTGTTTTCATTTCATAATTTTAATTGGTTCGATCTCTTAAACACGATACACTGTCATTGCCATCTCTAGCTGCATCTGTAATGGGGCCCTAGACAAGTGCCCAACGTTCAACGTTAACGTTAAACGTTAGGACCAAAATGTATGGGATTTGACATCCGCGAACGACTGTCACGTACGTCACAAATGTCAAATCCCATACATTTTGGTGCTAACGTTTAACGTTAACGTTGAACGTTGGGCACTTGTCTAGCCCCCATGGTCGCAAATAATAATCTATTGAAACAGTACTTGTACCGGTACTAGGAGATAATTTATCTTTAGTATTTTTTACTTATTAATTATGTTCTTAAATGAAACACGGGAAAAACAATGAATGTCACCTTTTTTGTGAAACTGACGTTTTAAAGCCATCTATTAGCTTTTTAGGGAAACATTCTATTAACTGTTATTCACTAAATTGTACTTTTTTTGACATTCTTTGTTTTTCCCGTGTGTTCTTCAAATATGGTCAGAGACGACAATGACGGCGTTTTAAACGCTCGAAGATCTAACCTAATATCGATTAGGTTAGGTATATTGAAATGATTGCATTATTATATATTATAAGCAGCTGTATTTTATTTATCACTAGCGGTCCCGGCAGACGTCATCCTGCCCGTTCGAAATTCAAGTTAGGTAACTTTAGTTAGACAACGTTTGTATGGGAAAAGAAAAGGGTTGTTTTTAGGGTTTTCCCGGCAATTATTCGATTTTTTCTCGCCGTGAGAACCAACCTTGGACTTCAAAGAACATTTAAAAAAAAAATTCGCCATATTGGTCCAGGCGTTGTCGAGTTATGCGCTTACCAACACATTTTGCGATTCATTTTTATATATAAGATTTAACTCGGTTATGTTTAAAATCACAGCTTTGTTAAATACTAATGACTGACATTTAACCAATTATCGAATTTTACATGAAAAACAACTGTTGCTATATATCCCCTTTGTATATTTACCTAATGATTTATATGAAAATTGTATTCTTTTGAAAAGTGTAATGCAATTGTAATAAGAGATTTATCTCTTATTACAATGGCATTAAACATTAAACATTGTTTTATAATTACTGATATTAATTCTAATTAATATCAGTAGGTAATTATAAAACAATGTTTATTTCGTGGAACGTAGCTGTAGGTAAGTACTTATAGAAGTGTTTTCTCTTAAATACCTATAGCCCGTGTAGGTATATATTACTCGAATTGAAATTAAGATTATTCTACTACTATTATAAAGGCGAAAGTTTGTAAGTATGGATGTATGGATGTTTGTTACTCTTTCACGTAAAAGCTACTGAATGGATTTGAATGAAACTTTACCACAATATAGCTTATACATCAGAATAACATACAGGCTATGTTTTGTAACGACGCGTAAAGTACTCATCGTGCGCAGACGAAGTCGCGGGCAGAAGCTAGTTCATAATATAATGTTCGACTTATTCCATGACATTCGGGTCGGGTCGGTATAGATGGAGAAAATTTATGTAGAGATAGATGTTCTTACGTAGGTATTTAACTATTTATTTATAATAATAAATGAACTACATATTTTAGATCTTTATTAATGTTAAGATTTCATAATATCATAGACAATTTTGATAGTCATAAGAATGTTATAAACAAGCAACGAGAAAATCTGTTATGCCTAATTACTTAAAATGTTAAGGCATTTAATGAATTTATTTTAACATAGAATTTATATGTTTTTAAATGATATAGGTAGTAGGTAAGTACTTAATTGTTCTTCATATTGACGATCTCGGTATGAATGCATGTAATTTGACTTAAAATGTGTAATGCGTGATTATTGAAAAATAAATAAATCTTATACAATATAATCTTGTCATCATGTAGGCAGACTTAGGTACAGGTACGACGACTACTTAGGTAAGACAGGGGATTTTTTTTTATCATAGAATCTACTTTACTAATAATGATTTTGGATCTGTAAATTAAAAAAAGGGGCATTATTTATAACTTAACTTTTTACAATTGCGAATGTTTGCTACATGGCAGCGATTCGATATTAGTCACTTTTTGTATTGTGTCCGATATTTTCTAACTAATTAGGAATAATTGTGTAGGTATCTAGCCAGGATGCAAAGTTACTGTTTAATTATTTAAATGTATATAGTATTAGTTGTAAGGCTATTAATATAAAATAATATAACTGGACAAGTCCCTAGTGATCTATTTATTATTTATTGCTATGTTATAGGATCATTTTCGATTAATACTAAACCTAAGAATATAACCTCATCTGTACTCTGATATAAAAAGTGTATTTTATGACGACGTTTGCATTTTTTATTCTAGCTTTTGCCCGTCACCGCGTCGGCGTGGAATTGGTCATTACAACATTTTGAACCCCGTTTAAACCCTTACAACTCGTTTTTCGCAACTAAAAGCAGACTACCTGCCTCCTATCTCAGGCTTTAGACTATCTGTGTAATTTAATTTAAATCGGTTCAGTAGTTTTAGCGAGACAGACAGACAGACTTTCGCATTTATAATATTATTATTAGGAAGTTAACATTAGAATTTGTATGTTTGAATGAATAGTTAACTATTTCTTAACTGCCTGAAGTCAATAATACCTATTTGTACCAAGACAAGAGAAGAAAATAATCCAGACCCCATTGGTACATGAAGCAACTTTTTGTACCCTAATGGTATTAAACTATGATATTGGTCGAATATTGATTGATACATCGTAGCAAACTCTTGAAATTATTTGACGAAAGAGAGAATAGTGATGCTGACTGAGTAAGAAAACGAAATTTTATTTAGTCCATCAGTTACGTCATTAAAAATTATTGGGCATGTATTTTTTTTATTCTCAGATTAAGTAATAGTACAAGTGACAAAAGTAAATGCTTGAAATGTTCGGAAGTCGAGGCTACTGACGTGAGATAAGTTTCGAAACAATTTATATGCAAATTGCTCCGAAACGTGATATCACGATTTCCGACTTCTGAACTTTTGAAGCGCGTAGGTATCTTTATCATTTGGTTGTTCGCTTCAGAAAAGAAAAAATATGTGTTCAATATTCTGGTAATCCATGGATATAGAAAAACACATAATAATTTTTGATGCCTTCGCGGATACATATAGGTACAATGGAATGAAACAACTATAAGACAACCTCGCGATAGTCTAACAATGACGTACAATTTTCAAAACGTTAGCAAATATATTAAAATAGTTGTTTCGTTCCAAAAAAACCATCATCGTCAGTCATCATACCTTTAATTTTATGACGGAACTTGTAAGTGTAACCCTGTCACACTGGTACAGAGGCGAGAGAAGCAGCAAAACTATGAGGCAGAGCATCCGTATGGTCACACTACTTATCGATGGGTACTAAAGGCCACGTAAATAACTGTACCTTCTCTCGCCTAATAATAATAATAAATAATAGGAATAATAATGTGTTTTTACTTCATATTTCAGATCTCACTATGAATGCATAGTAATACGTAAATCAAATAAGATGCTATTCGAAAGCAAACAGTCGTGTGAATCTTGAATAACGTACGTAAGGTCGTTTCATTTTAATTTGCGGCTGTGTTTCACAAATTCTCCAGTTGAAACTAAGTAGGTACCTACCTACTTATTTGAATTGATTTATATAGTTACTTATATTATACGAAGACAAATAACATTACCTACTTAAATGTATTCCTGGTTTTATCGACTCTTAGGTAAATGGCGTCTTGTAAACAAGGCAGCTCTAACGTGAAATAAGACTTGAAGTTTAATTTCACGCGTTTTTGAAGTTTCGAGGTAAGATAAGTAAGGAAGGTTTTAGCTCAGCTATGTGTGATTTGCAGTATGTTTCGCACATTTAGTAATAAGTTGTAAATAGTTATTTAACATTGTATGTAAATACAAAATACTATGTTGATGTTTATCTATTCAAAATTTGTATAAATAAATGTATGTGTAATAAAAATACTTTTTTTTATTTTAAAAAATTTAGTTTATTAGGTACTATTGAATTTCTAATGTTGGTATACTTGAAATAATTTTTGTTAGACTATTAAGCTCTAAGACTAATTTAAATAGAAAACTAATAAAAAGAAAGTTCGTATATATATAAGATCAAATAACCTTTGTTGTTTACTTGATCCTATTTTGTGACTTGAGAATCAGTTACCTATCCGAACTCTGAAATTTAATAAGATATTATATTATTGTGTAAGGCCTTTTGACCTTTGTATAATTTTGTGATCCAATAGGTACGAGTATAATCCGACAAAGGGTTGCAAATATAAAATGCTGTAAATAAAAATCCACTCATATAAACACAAATACAAAATATCCACCATTTTACGTATCTATCTATACTAATATTATAAAGCTGAAGAGTTTGTTTGTTTGTTTGTTTGTTTGTTTGTTTGTTTGTTTGTTTGAAAGCGGTAATCTCAGGAACTACTGGTTCGAATTCAAAAAATATTTTTTTGTTCGATAGACCATTTATCGAGGAAGGCTTTAGGCTATATAACATCACGCTGCGACCAATAGGAGCGAAGAAACAGTAGAAAATGTGTAAAAAACGGGGAAAATATGAAGCCTTTATGAAGAAGTGACAGAAGACTTTGACAGATCTTTGACGAAACAATCGGACAGGCAGGACGACGTCTGCCGGGGCCGCTAGTTTAATTATATACTTAGGTAGATTACTAGTTTACCCAGCGAACTTCGTAACGTGTTTTTTTAGATTTTTTAATAAAATTATGGGTTTCTGGTAATTTTGTTCCTCGACAAAGAATACGTTGTGATTTTCATATTTGTACATATGTATATTATATTAAATTTAATAAATAATTATTTGATAGCTATTTCGAATATCGTCTATTTAATTATGAAGTTTTACTCGGTTATAACAAAACAAGCGGCTCGCCCCGCCACTTTTTTTATAGCCTACTAGCTTCTGCCCGCGACTTCGTCCGCGTGGAACTCCTCCTTTTTTGCAGTCGGTTAAAAAGTAGCCTATGTCCTTTCTCAGGCTCCAGACTTTCTTTGTACCAAATTTCATTTAAATCGGTCTAGTAGTTTTAGCGTGAAAGCGTAACAGACAGACAGACAGAGTTACTTTTACTTTTGCATTTATAATATTAGTAAGGATGTCACTCGGGAATAGTGTAGCTTCCCAACAGTAAAAAAAATTTTGAAGCCTATTCAATCCAAACAAATAAACAAACCTTTCCTCTTTATAATAGTAGTATAAAAGTATAAATTACAGTTGCGTTAAGCGCACTGACTTCCGCGCCATCTATGAAAGTTTTTCTTTACTACGTAGGATAATAGGAACCGTGCCCCTTTTACCGAGTAAATATTCGGTAACTGAAGTTTTCATTAGTTCTTAAAATCAGGTACAGATGGAGTATAATATGAATAATATTAAATATGTAATAAGATTCATAATGTTATTATAATTCATATGACAAATAAAATAAACCGCTCAAGTTCCATCGAAAACAAAAAAAAGTTTGCTTAAGCGCCAATCAATTTTGAATGCCAGTGATCTAAAAATTACTTAAGTACGGATTACAAAGAAAAACATGACGGGATTGTTGCTTATGTATCAATTTTATTGAAAGAGCAGAAAATGAAAAATATGAAAAAAAAAATGACAAAAATTCGTCGCTTAAATAATTAAAGATCAACTTCCTTGTCGTCGAATTTTCACAATGCTGAAGCGCCAAAAAAGTGCTCAGATCGCCATGAAACCGGACAGTTGTACAGTTCGACGCAAAAAAAAAATGCTTTCTAATGATATAATTAATATATTATAACTCATTTTGGCCAAAATGGCGCTTAAGCATTTTTCGCTTTCCACTGGCGATAATATTTTGGTATTCCTAAGCTTAAAGCGCGAAGTAAACAGAATTTGTACAGAACCTTTAGCATAAAGGTTTTCCGGGAGGATATTTCTTGGATCACTTTTCTTTTATACTTGAATAATGTTATTCGGCCTATTTTGTGTTTAGATTGATATTATCGTGTTATCTTTGTAAAATATTTCGATAGAATGAGAAATTATATTTTGACAAAAAAAGTTGTAAGTATGTGAAAGAAATTGTGTCTTCTTATAATAGCTTGGTATTGTTAACGGTTCTCATTATCTTCTTTATATATAAAAATGAATCGCAAAATGTGTTGGTAAGCGCATAACTCGACAGCGCCTGGACCAATTTGGCCATATTTTTTTTTTAAATGTTCGTTGAAGTCCAAGGATGGTTCTTACGGCGAGAAATCATCGAAAAAAATCGAATAATTGCCGGGAAAACCCTAAAAACAGACCTTTTCTTTTCCCATATAAACGTTGTCTAACTAAAGTTACCTAAAAAAAGTAAACTAAAAAAACGTCGACTTGAGAATCTTGAGTTTTTTTTTACGGCCTAGAGAACGTTTTATGTTAATAAAAAAAGAAGCTATTGATAAATCTGTTAGAAATAAAAGCTGACGTAATTTTTAATCGATTTGAGCACATTGCAGAAACTAACATTCACTTTTATATTATTTTAGGAAATATACATATTTTTTTCACTTTTTCGATTATATTGCTAAAAGCTGTTGATGAAACAGTTATAAAATGATATAGGGCATTCTAATAATTAAATGCGATAACCTAGTGCAGAAAAATTGCACTTACATAATCTGTCCTTTGGTTTATAAACGTCTCTATACATATACCTATATATTATAAAACCCACCATCAAAATCCGATATATTTTTTTTTTACAAGGAGTATTTATAATATTCTAACTGACTACCAAAAATTGCGCACTTGTGAATTTTATAAGTTAATTTTGTTTGCGTATCGGACTATAATTTGAATTTCGAACGGGCAGGACCGGGACCGCTAGTACATAATAATAATATATTTTTTCATACTTTTGTATCAAGGTATCTTATAACGTGTAGGTGCCTAACTATTCTTCAGTTGGAATCAGCAATTATAACGGACTTAACTCGCGTATTTTATTTACGAAAACGTTAATTGTAAAGTTTTCCAAAAGTCAGCCGATAAAATTAAATACGCGAGTTTAATCCGTTATAGGTAATTGTATCATTCTAATCTGTACTAATTATCGAGGAGGTATCAGAAATTATTATATAATTAAAATAGCGACCCGCCCCGGCTTTACACGGGTGCTATGAACCTTCCTCTTGAATCACTATATCTATTAATGACTTGAGAACCTCCTCCGTTTTTTTCGTCGGTTAAAAAAAACCGTATCAAAATGCGTTGCGTACTTTTAAAGATTTAAGCGTACATAGGGATATAGGGACAGAAAAAGCGACTTTGTTTTATACTATGTAGTGATTAATAGATTACGGTATTTAAATGGAAAATTATTACCAAGTGGAAATAAAAGCTGATTCAAAGATTGATATGAAAACCCAACCTTCTCAGAAGGGATGTTTGCGGTTAACTCAAGTTGTCCTATAAGCATTATTGTTTGAACGTAGAATATGATTTCAATAGTGCTTTCATTTGAAATAATATACTTAGAAAGTTCAACGAATTTAATTCAAATACTGCTTTCACTTAATTCGAGTTGGACTCCATTGAATTATAGTGGTCTCAAATTTTAACATTTAGCTTTGTCCAATGTTTAAACATTGACAAAGCTAGAATACCGAAGTTAAGGTAAACCTTTTTGTTTTAAATAACGAATTAATATTTAGTCTCAATTAATTCGAATAATAATATGATCTGAAAATTATTCTATAATTATAATAATATTATATATCATTGGAGAAGCTTAGCAATGACTGACATATCAGCGCAGGGCTTAAACTAGAAGGGTTGAAACTTGACAGATTGCATTTAAAAGATTTTTTTGTAGGTACTACTAATCGTAAAAAAAAAATCTTTCCGAAAATCACGTAAGTCCGTGGTGACTAAGATCTAACTCTATAACTTGATATTTGTTTATATGTATGTTTTTATTTTGAGTTGAAGGTTGTTGATATGTTTAAACCTAACTTTGTACCAAAATTAATACTTAGTTGATAGGTATCAACTAAGTAAATATTAATTTTGACGAAGTGTATTGCTGATTAATGTATCTTTTATAATTTTTATATTACCTATTATTATAACCTAGTCGAAATTGTTTTTGTTTTCAACTGCTTTTGTGATTATATAATTTTCTGGAAAATGAAATTCGGAGAAGAGTTTCTGTGAGCCAATACGGGTTTCTGATTTCGAACTGTTTTTGAAATATCTCATTTTTGAAAGCTTACGCCGAGTGGCTCCCGGAGGGGATATCCCATTCTTTATCTCAGATAATTTACGACTCCTTCGTTTGAATACGAGACTTACACCATTGAGAATTCATATAAAATTTAGCAATTCTTTTTTTCTATACTAATATTATAAAGAAGAATGGTTGGTTGTTTGGATTGAATAGGCTCCAAAACGGCTGGACCGATTTGAAAATAGTACATTACGCACCTCTAGGTCAGTAAAATAAAAAATGTCTCAGATCACATGTAATTGTCGTCCGAGGCGAAGCCGAGGTTGACAAAAATGTGATCTGAGGCTTTTTTATTTTACTATACTATTTTTCTGTTCGACGAAGCCAGAAAGCGGCAATTTCATTTAGCGAAGAGGCCAGAAAACTGGCGCTTTCCGGCCGGAGAACAGAAAAATATTTTATTGTTGGGAAGCTACTTTCACCCTGAGTAACATAGGCTAAAGAATATTTTGAAAAAAAATAGGGATCCGTGCGAAGCCGGGGCGAACCGCTAATCTACTATATGAACATAGGTACCTACTATTGAAAATATACATTGGAATAAAACAACTATGTATAAGCGGATTGAACTCTTTCGAATACGGGAACTGAATAGTAGCGAACGTCAGTAAAATAAAATACGCTAATTAAATCCGCTTACTTCGCTTACTTCTAAATTGTTTCTAACCAATAAAAAAAAAAAAAATTAATGAGAACCCATTTATGAATATTTTGGCCGTCAGGTGAAAAGAGCTTATCGCAAGATAATTTATTTTATAACCGATTGTTTTATAAACGAAATCCTGTTTTATTAAAAAGTTTTCCTTGGAGTCATAAAATTTGTGAAATTTTATGCAAATATTTGATGTCGTTCTTAATCGAAATCGCTTTCCAATATTAACGTCACACGGATAACAAATCTATACTAATATTATAAAGAGGAAAGATTTGTATTTTTGTATTTTTGTATTTTTGTATTTTTGTATGTTTGTAATGAATAGGCTCCGAAACTACTGGACCGATTTCAAAAATTCTTTCACCTTTGGAAAGCTACATTATCCCCGAGTAACATAGGCTATATAATATCACGCTAGGTCTTATAGTTGCGGAGCAGTAATCGAAAATGTTTTTAAAACGGGGGAAAAGTATCGTTTCTGAGGCCTTAAAAAAATCTTAAGTCCCCCCGTGCGAAGCCGGGACGGACCGCTAGTCTCTTATAAAGTACAAGAAATTAGATTTTGTTTATAAGAAAGTACGCTCCGGAATTTTCTATTGTTGATTATTATTAAACATTCATTTATTTATCGTTTAACTTTAAAATTCTATTATTTGAATAATACAATTATAAAGGACTAGCTGCCCGCCCCGGCTTCGCACGGATCATGTTTTTTTATAGCCTACTAGCTTCTGCCCGAGACTTCGTCCGCGTGGAACTCCTCCTTTTTTGCAGTCGGTTAAAAAGTAGCCTATGTCCTTTCTCAAGTTCCAGACTTTCCTCGTACCAAATTTCATTTAAATCGGTCCAGTAGTTTTAGCGTGAAAGCGTAACAGACAGACAGACAGACAGACAGACAGACAGAGTTACTTTCGCATTTATAATATTAGTAGGGATTTAACCCGCGTATTTTATTATATACTAGCGGTCCCGGCAGACGTCATCCTGCCTGTTCGAAATTCAAATTAGTTAACTTAAGTTAGACAACGTTTGTATGGGAAAAGAAAAGGGCTGTTTATAGGGTTTTCCCGGCATTATTTGATTTTTTCCGCCGTAAGAACCAACCTTGGACTTCGACGAACATTTAAAAAAAAAAATTGGCCAAATTGGTCCAGGCGTTGTCGAGTTATGCGCTTACCAACACATTTTGCGATTCATTTTTATATATAAAGATATCTATACTAATATTATAAAGAGGAAAACTTTGTTTGTTTGGTTGTAATGAATAGGCTCAAAAACTACTAGACCGATTTTAATAATTCTTTCACTGTTGGAAAGCTACACTATTCCCGAGTGGCTATAAAATATTTGGAAAAAAAAATGAAAAGAATAGGGATCCGTGCGGAGCCGGGACGGAAGGCTAGTTCTAAATATAATCCTTAGTGAATGACTGACGGTTACGTGCACAGGCTAAACCGTTGATCGCAGAGATCTGAAACTTGGACATTGTGTTTTTGTATGACGTATTCATCTGATAACAAAGGATTTTGAAAAATCCTACCTAAGGGGTGAAAAGATGAATAAAGGGGGGCTCTTTTTATTCAGTTAACGCATAACGGTAGAATTTTGTATGGAACAACGTGATTGTTTGATCCAGTATATTTAAAATTTACCATAACCATGTGTCGTGTATTTCATGTTTTATTGAATACTAGCTTCTGCCCGCGACTTCGTCCGCGCGGAACTCCTTCTTTTTTGCAGTCGGTTAAAAAGTAGCCTATGTCCTTTCTCAGGCTCCAGACTTTCTTTGTACCAAATTTCATTAAAATCGGTCCATTAGTTTTAGCGTGAAAGCGTAACAGACAGACAGACAGACAGACAGAGGTACTTTCGCATTTATAATATTAGTAGGGATTACCTCCTAATGAATTAAAATGTACGCGGACAATGTCAAAAAGCAAGTCATAATAAACAACAAGTACACGGAATTTCCGGCCTAAAAGCTCATCTACACTTAACAGCTTCCCCAGAAAGCTCGTTCCAATTGGATGGGCTTTTTTTATGCGAATAATTCACAAAACAAGTGTAAATTTGTCTTTATCGCGTAATCCAGACAGTGCTTGAAGTAAACGAACCGTAAGAAAATTTGTATAGTACACTCAGCGCGATTTTCCACTTAGTGAATTAAAATGACGCATAAAGACGGCGTGCATATTAAGTATTGGGTAGTGTAAATAAGAAATGGAAATTCTTAGATGTACCTTTTGTAGGTAGATATTTTTCGATTATGAGCAATAGATACTTTTACGGCTAGCTCCGTGACTACTTTCGAGCTATCATGTGTGTAGGTATAACCTTTTTCGAATAAAATTGAGTTTTCATACGTATATCATAATATAATTTAAAAAAAAAGCAGTGAGTATTTTTTAAAATGAATTTCGAAGCAATTCACCTCTAATAACATTCTTCCTCTATTTAATAAAATACGACACACGGTTTCCATGAATTTTGTTAAAGAGTGTTTATTAAATTTTTTCTATTTCATAATAATAATATAGGTACTAAATTAAAAAAGTTATTTGATTTTAAATTTACTGGAGACCGCTTGAAATTGTGCTTTTATATTATGATTCATAAGTATTTAGTACTTATGTACAAAACACTAAGGGAGTAAGCAATCATACAAGATCTATATTATATTTCTTATGGTGCGGACCGTTGAGTTTCTTGCAGCTTCTTCACAAGAGGTTTTTTTCGTAAACGGCATCTTCCTCTTCTGACCTTCATAAGAGCTTGTAAAAACCTAAATTGAATAAATATATTTATGACTAGCTTCTGCCCGCGACTTCGTCCGCGTGGAACTCCTCCTTTTTTGCAGTCGGTTAAAAAGTAGCCTATGTCCTTTCTCAGGCTCCAGACTTTCTTTGTACCAAATTTCATTTAAATCGGTCCAGTAGTTTTAGCGTGAAAGCGTAACAGACAGACAGACAGAGTTACTTTCGCATTTATAATATTAGTTAGGATTTCGAACGATGGTCCATCAATTATGAATGATTGCTGAAGCTTCTCTGAAGGTTAGCAAAGATTCTTGCTTTTCTAAAATATTTGCTTAAACAGTTTATAAAAATGCAAATTTAAAATTGGATCTCATAAAATCAATTTTCAAGTGCTTGGATAGCTTCCAATAGCACTTGCTTCGCGTGGTAACACTTTTATTATAAAAATATACATATTGCTTGATATATCGTTTTAAAATAATTATGTTCTAATATCATGATAGGATATAAAAATATATAGCTGGACTACAATGGCAGCTAATGCCGCTCGATCGAGTGTCTCTATATATCTTGCAAAAGAAAAATAATAATTAGAAATATACATACTGAATAAATAGTATTAATCATTAAATTAAATATAATAATGCGCATAATACATAGGTACTTTCTAAATTTATTTTTTATATTGTTTTTGGGAAATAAAAGATTTTTTAATTTATTTTTTTATTATCTTATTGTAATCGTTGGTAATTAAGCTTTGTAAGGATAAGGAAGGTACGGTTGATTGTTCGTATTTCACGTAAACGGGCTGTGATTAGTAAAAGGTAACATTTTTTAAAAATCGATTCAGGTTAGAAGTTGAGTGTTAAATTTCGCACGATTCGTAAGGGACTTATACGTTTTTTTTTAATACTTGAAGAAAATGATAGACTAGGTATTATATTATATAGACAATTTTCTTGCTAAGTCAGTTAATTAAAGTTGAAAATTAAGATGAAAAATGATGGAATGCTTGGACGTGAAAGACTTCATTAAGAGTGTTTTTATCGAGGGCAAAAACAGGCATTCATTTGTTTCCACTTTACTAGTAATTAGCTACTCATTACGCTTGATTCTAGATTAAAAAAATATTATTAGTCCATCGGTTATGTCTTTCAAAAATATTTTACGTGTGGATGTAGGTACTTTTGTCAATATATCAGAAAATGAGAAGGTTATAAGTCGAAATTCTGGTGTGAGGGGTTGTAGCCTTCCCACTCTGGTAGGCTCTTCTTAGATGACGTATACATAACCCCAGGGTTCACGACGAAATGCCATATCGTGAAAAAATCGTGCGTGGGGGTTCATGACGTCACTTCTTGGTGAATTAACAAAAGAAAAAAATACGTGTTCAAAATTCTTTATTAATATACCTAACGCTAAATTTTTCAAGTACCCATCCAATTGTAGTTTCATATGATAAGTCCAATCATTTTAAAGGCAATAAAGTAAGTACTAGAGCGTACGGCTTGACCGTTTTATTTTATTTGACCGCCTTTGGGTACCCAGAAGACGGACAGATAAACAAACACAGGAAATTTAAAGTTTAATAGAAACTCGATCTACTTCCTGCATTCCACAACACTAACAAGCATTATTTACTGTAGACTAGTTAACTTAGTACAGACTTACTGCTCACAAGTTTGAGCAAAGTTCGTATTGCTATTGTCACTATTATTGTATATATTAACTACAGTTCAATTTGTAGAGATTGGCTCAGAATATAATTATAGAAATAGTGTTTACTGTTTGAAGTGTTAAGAGTGTATTTTAGGGTTTCACACCTCAAAAGGAAAAAAACACACCTTTAAAGGATCACTTTTTTGTCTGTCTGTCAAGATCCTTTTTCTCAAAAGCGTAGATGTATCCAGGCAACGCAAGTAAAGTATACCTACAACCGTTTAAGTTGCAAGTTGCCGCAAATTTTCAGCCTTCAAATGTTTGCTGGTATTTTTATTATTTTTATTGACGTTCAAAATAATTAACAACAGTTTCCAAAGGTTTTCGTGCACCGAGATTAAGAACGATGTTACCTAATACGTTACTATGGACCGAGTTAATAATGCAATCATAAAACTGTTTGCAATCGCGAAATGAGTTTACAAAATATCCACGAGCATTTTAAAAATCAATTTCCAAAGCATTATTACTTCGAACCCTTTTCTAATGTTACAATGTTGTTAAAAAGTATAATGTGCACAATTTTAGCTGCTTTCGTATATACTTCAAAATCGAATAGAGTAAAGCCGAATTACAATGAATTAGATGATCACACGTTAGTCACAGATAGTGACTTGTTTCCATACGTGGCGGCCATTTTGAAAAAGACGACGTACCTCAGTGCAGGCGCATTAATCGGCGAAGAGTGGGTTTTGACAGCTGCTGATTCTTTGTATCTGTAAGTCATTTTTTAACCGACTTCAAAAATAGTAGGAGGTTCTCAATTCGTCAGAAACATTTTTTTTAGGCTGGTCTATTCATATTTATTTATCTTTTATTATATTTTACTGTACTGTACTTATTCAAGAAGCTAAAGTATTTTTCTATTTAGATTTTTTTCGAATTATTCAAACTACTGATATCTATGAAGTATTTTTTTTTAACAAAAAGCTGTGAAAGATGTTCATAGTAAATTAACTCTGATCTAAATCACTAATGATTTATCACAGCAAACTTCGCGGTTATTACCCAAAAATACAAAATAAATGCTAAACTAAATTAGCAATGAATACAGCAGTTTTTTAATTTGACGGCCTGTTGGTCTAGTTGACGGCCTGTTGGTCTAGTGGTTAGAGGCCCTGACTACGAAACCGGAGGTTGCGGGTTCGAATCCCGCTAGGGGCAGATGTCAATGTGTTGAGCACTGGCATCCGTACCTGAGTCTTGGATGTCTTATATGTATTTATGTATATTTATCCGTTGTCTAGTACCCAAAACACAAGCTTTGCTTAAAATGGGACTAGATAATTGGTGTGAATTGTCCAAAGATATTTATTTGATTTATCACGTGGTCAATTCTCATTAACGTATGTCAATAACGTACAATTCTTGCATTCATTTCGATCTGTTAATATTAATATTGATTGTATATCTAGAGCCTAGATATACCTAATGTGAAATCAGTATTAAAATGACCAAATAAGAATAAAGAACCCAAAATTAAATATTCATCAAAGACATAAGTCATAAGGATAGTTTACCCTTGTTATATCCCTTGGTATTACAATAATGGACATTTAATATTCATATAGGATTCACCTATTCATACAGAAACTGCGGTTCACAGTCCTCAGAGCTTAACGAGCTGTTGTGTTTTAATTAACAAAATGTATTCAAAAACTTTGTTTAACTTAAGTACTCAGTCGCACTCATTTCGAAAGGTTTACCGCGGCAGTAACACATACAAATATCGTTACGCATAATATATCCACACACATACACTTGTACATAACAGAGCAGTCTAAAAAAATTTTTAGGGTTTTTCTTCATATAGGTACCTACCTGTAGACACTGTTACGACTTATCGATTTTCTATTGGACATTTTATTAGGTACGTAAAAGATTGGCATTTAGAACTAAGTAGTATAATGTAAGTACGTTTAATAATTTCTGATGCCTCCGCGGTTATTACCAGAGATCGCAATAGGTAGTGCCTATTTACCTAAACTTGGCGGGAGGAGGTGACTAAGAGTGGTTACAACCACCAAAAATATTATTTATTTTTATCGAACGCGGGATTTCCCGGGATTTATAAGAATACATAATCGACACAGATTCACACTCAGCGTCAAATGATTAATAAAATGTAAATTTGAGGAATATAGAAAATGTTTATATTCCTATGCCTGACGGACCACTCGTATGAGTCACCTTTTGAGTTCTCAACGTAAGTTTCGGCATTAAACAATTACATTTCATTAACCATTACACCCTGAGTGTGAATCTATATCGATTATGTATTCTTATAAATCCCGGGAAATCCCGCGTTCAATAAAAATAAATAATATTTTTGGTTTTTTTGGTTTTACAGAATCTCGTACCTTCTTCCCTGAGAATCCGAACCACATTTTCAAGGTTCTGGTCAACGTCAGTTGTGGTTTCCGGCAGCGAATCGGTTCTCCAGATTGGACTGGAACGTTTCAGATCCCATCATAGTTTGGAGCAAAGTTGGTCGGAGCCTGGCCTTCATCAAGCGAACACGTTCAGCCCTGAAGTCAATATTCAGAGAGCCTCGGACGAGTCGGTGATCGCTTCCGGTATTGAACCTATTGATCACAGAGACGTCTCTGAATATATGCTTTTTGTCCGTCATGATGAAGTCGATCTCGTTTTTTGTCACAGTGCCCGGTCTTTGCCACGTCCACTTCCTTTGGGGCTTTTTCTTGAAAAAGGAATTCATCAAGAAGAGCCCCTCGCGTTCCAGGAAGTTGACGAGCATTTGCCCCCTATGATTTCTGCTCCCATATCCATGGGATCCTACTACCGATTCGTTACAATTTTGTACTCCCACTTTAGCGTTAAAGTCCCCCATGACAACGTTGTAATGGGTCTTAGTAGTGAAGTGAAGGGCCCTCGATATGTCATCGAACATAACCTCCACCTCATCATCCGAGTGTGTCGAGGTCGGTGCGTACACTTGCACCACCTTGAGGCTGTACCTCTCGGTGAGCTTGATGATGAGGTACGCTACCCGATTCGACACACTGGACACTTCGACAACATTGTCAGCCAGGGACTTATTGACCAGAAACCCAACGCCACCTTGAGATTGTTGGTCTCCCTCTCGAAAGTACATTAGGTGGCCTGATTCGAGAGATATGGTGTCCTCCCCCTCTCTTCGGACTTCACATAACCCTAATACGTGCCACCTAATCTTCTCAAGTTCCACCTCCAGTTGCGCCAGATGCGAGTCGAGCCGTAGCGTGCGTCCGTTGTACGTCGCCAGGGTCAGTTTGGTGTGATGGCCTCCCGTAGCCCGGAGATTCTTCGCACCCCCCGTCCCACCGTTACCATGGTCGCCACCGTGACCAGGAATAGCGGGACCGCCGGGAACTAGGGGCCGTGGTCTTTGGTGTGCCTTCATGGAGGTAAAAGCCCATAATCGCCACGCTGGGCAGGCGGGTTGGCGATCGCAGGGCGTAGCTTCTTGCTTCGATGACGCTGCTGCCCGTCATCGAGCGGAATTTAGCTACGCCTATGTAGGGTGGATATACCGCCATCAGTCGGTCGCCAGAGCCTCGTTCGTTGGACAGCAGGGTGCACCGCGTGCAGGTGAGGTTGGCTTGGGGCGAGTGATGATGATGGTTTCGCCCCCTCTCACCCTAATATATAGAATATGCAGAATATGCGGTTCTTATATTATCGCTTGCGTTATTATTTGCATCAGAATTTATTGTTGGTATCTAATTATTAATTCATAATGATATAGGAATGATATAATATAACTGTACTTGCACCAGATTTACTCGTGTATGCTATACAGATAATTTTAATTTCTCGGAATCTATTTAGAAGCTCTAAATCTATACTAATATTATAAAGAGGAAAGATTTGTACCTATTTTTGTATGTTTGTAATGAATAGGCTCAAAAACTAGGGGAGATAGGGGAGGGATGGGCACTTTTTCACGTAACTAATTATTAAAAATTAAATTAACAATATAATCAAAATTTACTTCCAAGGTGAGTTGCGCAATGTATTTGGGTAGATGTTTCATAAACAACAGTTTACAAATTATAAGCAGTCTCTAAGTTATACCATGATTTCAGAACCATGTCAAATGTGCCCAAAGCTCCCTATGGTAGGGAGGTACGGGCACCGGCTATGGGAGGTTTGGGCATGACATATAAAACACTTAATATTTATAAAATAATTAAAATATACAAAGTAAATTATGATCAAATATATAATCTCAACTTATATGTAATTACAAAAGTAATCAAAATAGGCTAATTACGAGCTTGCGGCTTCTTCAATACATAATGAAGTTTTGAAGAATACATCATGTGGGTACTTCGCAAAATTTTCTTCTTTTGAGGTAAAAAAATGTGAAGTTACCATTTCAATGAAGAATCTTTTATGTATCAATGTTTCAGATATCTTTGCAAGTGAAAGCAACAATATTTTCTTTTTATATATTTTCTTATATTGCATTGGGCATGCCCAAACCTCCCTCAAAAAAAGTGGCCATTGCTCCCTCTGCATATTTATTGATTTTAATATTCTCGTAAAAAAAAATTGTTATATATTTTACCGTGACTTGCAAACTAATTTATACCTTAGCACATATATAATTAAAAATAATATTAAAAAAGAACATACCTTCAGCAGGTATTTTTTTCATTTACTTTAAAATCATAACAAAATAGTTGCATTGATTGGTGTCGAAACTAAATATGCGCCTGTATTTCACAAATGAACGAAATAACACATATTCTATGGATGAACATTGTGGTCAGTGGGTAGACTAATGTACCAAAATAGGGAATTAAAAATATATATATTAGAATTGGAAATAAAGGGGGGTGCCTATGTCTCCCGACTGCCCGTCCCTCCCCTACCTCCCCTACTTTTAATACGATTTTTAATATAATAAATATTTCCGAATAATTCTTTCACTATTGGGAAGCTACGTTCACCCTGACTAACATAGGCTATAGAATATTTTGAAAAAAATAGGGATCCGTGCGAAGCCGGGGCGAACCGCTAGTTAACCATAAAAATATTGTTCTACGTTTTTTAGTACCTACGTACTTACTCAAAAATGTGTAGCAAACATTTTTTTTTCACATGTTACAGATTAAAAGATTCTGCAAGATTTCTTAGAGTTCGTCTAGGCAGCATTAATCACAGAAAAGGAGGTGTTCTAGTTCGGATAAAGTACTTCGAAATTCACCCTTATTTCGATGACTATAAGCCAGAGTATGATTTGGCACTGCTGAGACTGTCCAGGAGGTTACAGTTGACGCCTAGTTTGAATCCAATAAGGATACAGAAAAAGGCTAGGCAGTTGACTGCCACACATTTTTTGGTCACGACGTGGCCCGGTCTTGTGAGTTCCTTTTGTATCTTTTATATATTGATTAGTTAGTAGTATTCATTTTGCCTATAACCGGTTGAAATCACTTCCTTTTATTTATTACGATGTATCAATCGAAAATCAAACAATATCTATGGTTCAGTAGGTTCCACTAGTTATTAATGCTAATGATATTTGTACAAAGACTAGAGTAGAAAAAAATCGAGTCCCACTGGGGGTCCCGATTTTTTTCTACTCTTGTCTTTGTACAAATATCATTAGGTATGTTCAAAACTTTTTAGAGTTGCGTACCCAAAGGCTAAAACGGAACCCCATTACTGAGACCCCGCTCTCCATCCGTCTGTCACTAGGCTGTATCTTACGGTCGTAATACTTTAGCCAGTTAAAACTTTCACAGATGATGTATTTTTTATCACCGCTATAAGCGAATACTGAAAATTTTAATAAATAGGTATAAATACCTACGCTCTAAGTACCTAGGACCTACCTAAGTTAAATCGTATTAGTTGTACTCTCAAATATTGGTTAACTTGTACTACGATTTCGTCATGACTGTTGGTATAATATATAGGATTGTAAAGTTTTCGAAACGTCCGCGTCACCCAATATAATAAAATACGCAAGTTAAATCCGTTTATAGTTGTTTAATTCCAATGTGTAACAACTCCGAAGCCATAAGAAATTATTATATACAGATTGTTAATTTATAGTAATATACAGATTATTAAACTAACAGGACGTAAACTCAAGTGACGTCAGTAAGCTGGAATCAATAGAGCTCATCAAACGCCGCCGGCTACTCTCTAAGACACATTTACATCCAACCAATCCCGAGAAATGTACTGAATATCTGGATGAGTTAGTAGTGTCTGCAGCTAACTTGATGTGCTTGGATTTACCTTTAGGAACGGATCCTTGTGTGGTTAGTATCTATTCGAAGTTTCTGTTCTCTGTTACCTGTCTGTCCTTGTATCTTATAATAGGTACTACATGTATGTATATCGCAGCCTTTATTACCTTTCATTCATGCTTAACTTAACAAGCCATAACCATTTCCTACTGTAGAAAAGTAACTAGTTACTACTTTTATAAATAATACTAAATTATCTTTTCGCACAATTGTACAAATTAAACTAAAGAGTATTGAACAATATTACTTTTTCCTCTTTATCCAATCGTAGCGCCCTCCCGCATTCGAAAGCGGTCGTGTTCCATTTAAAATTGTCTTAGATTTTATTCAACTAAAATAACGTCGAACAGCCACAATAGTACATTACGCACCGAGGCCAGTAAAATAAAAAATGTCTCAGATCACATGCAATTGTCGTCCGAGGCGAAGCCGAGGTTGACAAAAATGTGATCTGAAGCTTTTTTATTTTACTGGCCGAGGTCAGTATACTATTTTTCTGTTCGACGAAGCCAGAAACCGGCAATTTCATTTAGCGCAGCGGCCACAAAGTTGGCGCTTTCCGGCTGGAGGACAGAAAAATTAAATTTCATCTTGAAAATGTTAACTATTATTCAAAATAATTTAATAGGCAAGTGGAATGAAACAGGTATTAATTTAACGGATTTATTAGCAATAGTCTAACGCTAAAGCACTTTAGCGTTAGATTATTGTTAGCTCAGTCGTGCTACGATTATGGAAACTGTGAAGAATCCGAAAAGCAAATAAAATAAAAAACGCGAGTTAAATCCGATATTAGTTGTTTCATTCCAATGTGTAATAACCGCGACGGCATCAGAAATTATTAATTTCATAATTTTTTTTTTAGAGAAACGCTGGAGCCCCAGTTGTTCTTAACGGTGTACTTTGGGGTATCACGTCATCCTGGAAACCAGAAGATTGTGACGTAGATAAGGCCCCAAGCTATGTGTCTCTGGTGGCAGCTCCTAATATTACCACTTGGATCCATGCCACTCTTACTGGAAAAAAGTGGACTAGGAATCGCGCTATGCTAGAACTAATAGATTATGACGCTGAATATGATAGTGATTTATAAATGAAACTCTTTTTATTGGTTGAAACATGATTTCCTCATAGATAGAGTCTAACTTCTGGGTCATTTCTCTCGGTGTCTTGCAGTTTTCCTTCAGAGTAATTTTAAAATAAGTCATAGCCGAAGTAATTATAAACATCACCATGGCATCCTTTTCCATTTGCTGCTTCGTAGGAGTCGTTGGGTGCTCGCGGGTTTCTCCAGCTCCCACTATCGCCAGAGGTAAAATAATCAGTTACTTGTTAACTAGCCCTTCTCTGATCTAGAAAAAATACCTTAATTAGGATAACAACCTGCTGACTGACACTAAAGAGTTCAGTGATTTCGTATAGATCGGAATGAAGAAAAATTTCCAAGTCCTCTGCTTCTGCTAAATTCAGTCACGTTTATAACAAAACTAGCGGCCCCGGCAGACGTCGTCCTGCCCGTCCAATTGTTTCGTCAAAGATCTGTCAAAGTCTTCTGTCACTTCTTCATAAGGCTTCATATTTTCCCGTTTTTTACACATTTTCCACTGTTTCTTCGCTCGTATTGGTCGCAGCGTGATGTTATATAGCCTAAAGCCTTCCTCGATAAATGGTCTATCCAACAAAAAAATAATTTTTGAATTCGAAACAGTAGTTCCTAAGATTAGCGCGTTCAAACAAACAAACAAACAAACAAACTCTTCAACTTTATAATATTAGTATAGATAAGAAAACTGTATAAACACTTGGTTAAAAAGATAACCTATGATATTTTGTTTTTTTACTGTAATTAGGTATGATCTAATTCAATAAAAAAATAGGTTACAGTACGTTACCTACACGTTATCAAGATTTCCGCATAAAAGTCATAATATTCATGAGATGTATCCCTCAAATATTGTACCAAACTTGGTTAGAAATTTGCTAAAGTTAAAGCTACAGTAACACGAAACAGCCTTAAAACAAATAAAGCTAAAACACACGACATAGGTACTTTGCAAACTCATGTTGAATAAGTAGCTCAAATTCCAACTTTATGCTCAAAGATGCACTGCAAAAGTGTATCTACAACAGTGTTTCCATTATTAACCGCTTAAAGTATACTTTAAACGCATTTGGTCGTAAATATCTTATTACATCTATACTAATATTATAAAGAGGAAAAGTTAGTTTGTTTGGTTGTAATCCTATTCATTACAATCAAACAACTCAAAACTACTGGATTTTAATAATTCTTTCACTGTTGGGAAGCTACGTTCGTTGAAAAAAATTAGGGATCCGTGTGAAGCCGGGGCGAACCGCTAGTCTCTCATTAAATTTGATTTTACAACACAGGACATCACAAGTAATGGCTGTATTTATAACTCCTGTAAGCAAAGTCAAACGTAAACGAATAATTTCCAATCACGTGTAATTTAATTAAAATTTAAGGCAAATATTATGTTTAAGAAATATAAAGCAACCTGTCTAACAATAACAAAAGAAGGTACTTACTTATTGTTATTGTAAAGTTACACAATACGTACAAGAGTATTGTGTCCATTATTGAAATTACTTCCAAATTAAGGAACATTAATAATACTTTGTTTTAAAAGTAATTCAGTGATTTGCGGGCACAGTGAAATTTGCGGAGCTGACTTCCATAGATATAGGTATATATATTTTATTATGCATCGCTGCTTGTTTTATTTTATACAAGCGGCCCACCCCGGCTTCGCCTGGATCCCTTTTTTATAGCCTATGTCATTCGGGAATAGTGTAACTTTCCAACAGTGAAAGAATTTTTCAGGAGCCTGTTCAATCCAAACAAACAAACAAACTTTTCCTCTTCAATATATTAGTCTAGATATCAAAGCACCGTCATTGTCATCTACATCTATATTTTAATGGTTACAAATAATATTACTAAGTATCAATTGAAAAAATATTTGTACAAGCACCTGGGGATAATATCACTTCGATTTGTGTTACTTATTGACTCTGTTTTTAACTATAGATGTAGACGACAATGACAGCGTCTCAAACGCTCGAAGAACCCACAGAAAGAATATATTTAAGCTAAACTGCTGGTAACCTCACTGGTCTGTATTCCACTAGTGCTTATAACTTGGTTAGTTACAAACTGTCTTTTCCAGTACAATGTTGTCAGTTGCTTCCGGGTTTAATACCTCTAATATTCAAAGTCTTCCTTTATAAACTTAGTGCTTTCTCTTATTTTGAAAGCCTTTCTCAACCAAATTAGTCACTTCGTTAAGTAAGGGAAAGCCGCCTTGTTTTGCTTAATTTGTCGTGCTCTACTTGGGCCCGTGCCTAGTATCTACTTTTACGACTGACATACAGCACACACGTTTCTTATATAAGCCTTATTTATAAAGGTTGTATAAGAACAAAATGACTGTCTTAAATAACTTTAGGATACTATTTAAGTCTCATAAATCTTTATTTCTGATGTCTTCACTGTTATTACAGTTTAAGGGATGAAATGAGGGAAACAACAGCCTGAAATACAAAAAGTGGGTTGTTCTTCTTGATTTCAGAAAAAATGTTACAGGCAGTTAGAGATTGAATTTACAAAAATCTTTTCTTAATGCTTTTCTACGTAGGTAATAAAAGGAACCCCTGTGTAAAATTTCAAGTTCCTAACCCTTATAGTTTAGGGCTTGCGTTGGTGTGACAGTCAAATTCTCTTTTTATTTACATAACTAGCTGTTCGCCTCATCTTGGCATGGATCCCTGTTTTTTTTTAGATATAATATAGCCTATGTTACTCGGGAATAGTGTAGCTTCCCAACAGTGAAAGAATTATTCAAATCGGTCCAGATTTTTTTAAGTTTATTCGTTAGGTACATACAAGAACACAAATCTTTCCTCTTTATAACATTAGTAGTAATATGTTTCAAATCGTCAAGTCTTTTCGAAGCCTATTCAATCCAAACAAACAAACCTTTCCTCTTTATAATATTAGTATAGAAGTAAATATAGATATAGATTTGATACTGTGATAGCTGTGAACTTCACTTCTAGGCTAGTCAGTAATTAATACAATGATAACATTATTATTATTATGCACTGTTTCTTTTTTTAATGAAAACAAATTATTAGTGCCGGTGCAAAGAGGAAACACCAAGCAGGTGCCTATAGCATTTAATACTGCTAATACTGTTATTTGGGTAATAACCAGGTTGCAAGCTACTTAGTGCTCCTAAAGGCTATTAACAAGAACCCTTTATGAAGTTTACATGTACGGGAGGTTCTATAATATATTAGGTTGTTTATACTAAAATTCTCTTTATTCTCGGGGTGTAGATATGTTCCGAAAATTTATCGTGAATACAGAAATCTTAAATATGGAATGGTAATGTATATTATTATGGGATTACAAAATAAAAAAAAGGTAGGTAATTATAATTTCAGTCTATATTGATTAGAGAAATTTGGAGTTATTTTTCTTGATTTTGTCAAAACACATAATCTGAGAGAATCAAGAAAAATAATGACCGGTTATAGTTTAAGGAGAAATGTTTGAGCACGGCGCGATCTTGTACCTACTAAGTAGGTAAACATTTAGCAATAAGGTCCTTCTTACAATTTTTTTAAAGTTAGTTAAATATACTGAAAAGTACCACAGCGAGATAGATTTATAGGTATGCAAGGTTCTTTAAGAAAACCACATTATATAATTTTTCGTCACTTTCAATATAGTTATTTTATCATTCTAATAATGTACAGAAAATGTTCGGTTTATATCGGATTCGACGAATGGGTCTAAAGCCGATACCAATTGTAAGGGTATATACGAAGGTTTTTTTGAAGGACTTATCTTGAATTGAAAACAGCTCTTACGGCATTCATACCACAAGTAAAGCTTTTCTAAAAATAATATGTAATAGGATTATAAAGAAACCGAGATCCACTTATTTTTATTGATCGATGCTCGTGAAGATACCTACCAATTAAAATGTTATTTCTTACGTAGCTTCTGGTGCCTTTACTTTTGCTTTAGACTATTCTCAGCTCAGTATGCTACGAATATGGGAATTGATTTTGGAAACGTCAGCAAATAAAATAGAACACGCGAGTTAAATTCATTATAGCAGTTTCATTCCTCTACTCTCTTTTACGACTGAAAGAGAGACAGTGACAGATGACAAAATGCTTTGTCATGCGACGAAAACCTTACGCACTAACCGTACTGTTGTTTCATTTAAATATGTAATAGCCACAAAATGATAACATATTCTTACTTAAAATTTTACTTGCTTAAAGCAGAGTTCAATGACTTCAAAATTATAGAGCTTGCTTACAACAAAAGCTCCTGTTTATACTTAGGTTAGGAAATTACAGGGTATAGAAGCATCATTTTATTAAGTTGAATGGCCCAAATTGGTTAAAGTAAAGGTTGTCTGCAATATATTACACAGGTCACTGAGCAGCCTTTTGGAAACCTAACTTATGGAAATTCTTTAATCAAAATTGTTAAGGAGATTTCTATTGAAAATATTTGCATGAATAGCGATAAAACAATGAAATTTTATTGGATCTTCGAGCATTTGAAATGACGTTGTTTCAAAACTCTTTATTAACATAATCAACAAGTAAATTAAGAATATATCCTTCACCTATATCAATTGATACTTAATAATAAATAACATTTGCCACTATTATAAATATTGCTGCTATAATAATAAATCTTTCACTGTTGGAAACTTACACTATTCCTGAGTGACATAGGCTATAAAGAAAAGGGGTCCTAGCAAAGCCGGAGTAGGCCGCTAGTCTTCTATAAAAAGATTACTTACTTACTTAGTCAGCTATTGTCATATTCTAATAGTTAGGTACTACAAGGATCAAGCAACACTGGTACATAATACATTCACATCGTGTAGGTATATATATATATATATATATATATATATATATATATATATATACACGATGTGAAAAACTGTATTATGTACCAGTGTTGCTAGTGTTGCAGTGTTGCAGTGTTGTTGTATATATATATATATATATGTATATGTAACTTATACCTATATATAGACTATATTGCTCTCTTGAACGGTTTGTAAACAAGCTAAAACATCATTCACAACTTTGATAACTTTTCACCGCATCAAAGACGACTAACCAATTTCCTGCTAAAGGAGAACCCTCTGCATAATTTGCGTAAGTTTTACCCTTTCTTGTATAAACCCATTTAAATCAAAATTATGATATCATTTTGTACCTAACCCTAACTTATCATTTATAGTTGAATTTATTTTTATTAAAACGAGTTGTAAAAACATATTTGCTTTTCTGTCATTAAACGTTAAACTAATCTGAAGCCCTGTTTTCCGCAGGTGGTGTTGATTCAATTATTTAATCTGTCCTTTTATACCGTAGCCTTTAAATACGGCTTGTCGAATAATATTCTACAAAAAAAAAGTTGTTTTTTTTTTACAAGGCTTAAGCTAAGCGCCTACAAAAAGCTAAGAGCAATATATGATTATGACATTTAAGTGTGCCAAGATATTACCCATCATTATAATATAACAAAACGGAGGAAAATAAAAATTCATTTAATAATACTTCATCCATTCACCAAGGCTGCAACAGCGGTGGCAAACAGAAACATCACAGACTCCAACATAAAGATAATTTCTGACAGCGCCGCCGTCTTACAAGCACTGAGTAGCAACACCACGACCTCAGGACTTATACACGAATGCCACAAGACACTGGAGATGATCTGCAAACCAACACGAAATAAGATCAAACTCCAATGGATAAAAGGGCACAGCAATTCTCTCGGCAACGACGCTGCCGACCAGTTGGCGAACAGGGGTTCTCACACAGTGCCGATAGGCCCTGCACCTTGCCTACCACTCCCCTACAACCAACTTAGATCTTGGCTACGTCAAACAACACATGCACAACACAATAATCAATGGACACACCTAGGTACCTGCAGACAATCCCGCGACAACCTTTTGCACCTCGATGCGAGGTTGTCAAAGAAACTGCTGAACCTAGACAGGCAATCACTACTCATCATCGTAGGGATCTTAACCGGTCACTGTCCACTAAACAAACACTTATATGTTCTAGGTACAACCGATAGCCCTCTATGTAGAGGATGTCTATCGGCCGACGAAACAGCTACCCACGTAGTCCTGGAATGCACGGGCGTAGCCGCTCAACGGGCACAAATCCTCGGAACCCCGAGGTCGCTCCGGGAATAGTTGAAGAATTTTATATGTAACAATCCAACAGAAAAAAAAGAATGATCGAAATGGAATTTGGATTTTTTTAAATATTAACTCTGATAATTTCTGATGCTTTTGCGGTTATTACACGTTGGAATTAAAACAACTAACGTAAAATAAAATACGCGAGTTAAATCCGTTAATAGTTGATGTTTCATTCCAATCAACTCCGATGTCTGGATTTTTGTACTTACTCTTGTAAGTAAAAACGCCAATTTAAATAAAACTGACTCTAAAAAATACCATCGTATAACATTATATACTTACTTAAGACTTGTTTTAGTGGCATAAGAAAACTTCTGTCGATGACAATGTCATAAGTACTTTTATAATTAGTGAAGCCTTTCTACTTTAGGACAAATTCCGACTAGAGACTTCTTATTCAAGTTATAGGTAGATTTTACTTCTATTTTGTTTGTAGGCAAGTAAAGATTTTATAAATTACTTAACTCCGAAAAATTACTATGAACTCAGCATAGCTATTTTTTCGCAGGTAATTTATAAAATAAAAGAAATTTATAAAAAACGCCTCATGGTGTTTCTTGAGGCGTTTTTTCTCATCAATGATGGTCTTTCCGAATTAAATAATAATAATAAATAAATATCTTTGGACAATTCACACAAATTATCTAGTCCCATTTTAAGCAAAGCTTTTTGCTTGTGTTATGGGTACTAGACAACGGATAAATATACACAAATACATATAAGACATCCAGGACTCAGGTACAGATGCCAGTGCTCATCACATTGACATCTGCCCCTAGCGGGATTTGAACCCGCAACCTCCGGTTTCGTAGTCAGGGCCTCTAACCACTAGACCAACAGGCCGTCAAATCTATACTAATATTATAAAGCTGAAGAGTTTGTTTGTTTTTTTGTTTGTTTGTTTGAACGCGCTAATCTTAGGAACTACTGGTTCGAATTCAAAAATTCTTTTTTTGTTGGATAGACCATTTATCGAGGAAGGCTTTAGGCTATATAACATCACGATGCGACCAATAGGAGCGAGGAAACAATGGAGAATGTGTAAAAAACGGGGAAAATATGAAGCCTTATGAAGAAGTGACATCGGACGGGCAGGACGACGTCTGCCGGGGCCGCTTGCCGTTGCTAATAAATATGATGTGTTTCTTTTTCTAAGAAATGATTTAATTGATTGGGTGTAATTGATTTGGAAGGTCCATTTTCTAAGAAATTATTTAATTTGATTTGAGTCTTGAATAAGAGAGTGAGAAGTGATTTCTTCTGTCTCGAAAAACTTTACTTGCGAAACCACTGGCTTAATTGTAAAATTGTCGCTGTGGTAATATTTTAAACCGAAGTTTAACTACGACTGTTCAAACTTTAACGCTTTATTACGAATTCAATGCTCCGTATTTGCTGCAAATATAATTCTCAACTATACTTGGAAATGTTGGCATTCTTGTCGGGAACAGACTACCAGAACATTGTTTAATATTTAAAATGGCAATTTTGTTTGAAATACTATTCTCACCCAGTACGATTTTACGTTTTTGACAGCTTCGTTTTTCAGCCTAAGGCAAAAATTTAACAGCCATTAAAGGTTCCAGCTTTCTCAAGAGGGAATCCTCTTGTAACAATATCGTGAGTTACTACTACTAAATTGCCATTTTTAATATTGAAAACGTTGTCAATAAGGAGAAATAAGAAGCGACTTCGACATAATAAGATTTCTCGTTATCGACAACGTTACCGATTTTTGACGGATCACCGCAAAAATAAGTCGTCATTGACTTCACAAGATGTCGACTCGAAAATTCATCATGGGCTCGATTACGGGTAAAAATTAACTGTGACCACATTTTCAATCACTTAAATAGGCACCTGTATAATATTATGTACGCGTAGGTATATCTTCCGATCGACGACATTAAATTAGATCGGAATATTGTCGGGAGGATTCTATCTAAGAAGAAAATAAAAATAAATAAAAAAAAATAGATAATAAAATTTTGCTTTATAATTTTAACTATAAACTCAGAACCTCATTATACACAATTTATAATAAATGTTCATAACAAATGTTCTTAACAAGCTTTTATGAACATATGTTAAATATTATGTTAAATTATACAATTTATATTTATTTATATAAACAAAAGCTTGTCGCAAAATCATTTTTTTTTAAAGTGCAACCTAATTTTAAGGCAAATGATAAGAAATCACTTAAGTCTTTTATACATAGGTAAGAATACTGTTATATCAAATCTTGCGACAAGCTTTTATTTATATAAATAAATATAAATTGTATAATTTAACATAATATTTAACATATGTTCATTAAAGCTTGTTACGAACATTTGTTATGAACATTTATTATAAATTGTGTATAATGAGGTTCTGAGTTTATAGTTAAAATTATAAAGCAAAATTTTATTATCTATTTTTTAGAGCATTTAAATAAAAGCTTTTTTTTTTAAATATTTTTTTATTTTTATTTTATTTTTTACTTTTTAGTTATCGTTGGTTCGGTTTCTTAATCTATCCATCTCCTTTAATGCATCATTGTTGCAAGGTTGCTGGCCGGTTAATCACCATTGTAATATCAAAGTACTCGTCAAGACGAATCAAATGAGCCCAAACACGATGGGTTTGCGTTGTATAGTCACGGAGTTCCTATGGCCACCTCCTGTCTCCATCATCAGACCCTGGTCACCATTATAATATCAAAGTACTCGTCAAGACGACTCAAAAGAGCCCAAACACGATGGGTTTGCGTTGTATAATCATGGAGTTCCTATGGCCACCTCCTATCTCCATCATCAGACCCTGGTCACCATTATAATATCAAAGTACTCGTCAAGACGAATCAAATGAGCCCAAACACGATGGGTTTGCGTTGTATATTCACGGAGTTCCTATGGCCACCTCCTGTCTCCATCATCAGACCCTGGTCACCATTATAATATCAAAGTACTGGTCAAGATAAATCAAATGAGCCTAAACTCGATGGGGTTGGCTCGTATAATCACGGAGTTCCTATGGCCACCTCCCGTCTCCATCATCAGATCAGCTCGATGGTACCATAATATTGCATTGTCACCTGATTCTACCATACATGTAAAATTTCAGCTAAATCGGTTGAGGGCAAGTGCCCTAAAATTAAGTTGCAAGATTCCACCCGAACAAACATCCATACATACATACATACATACATACATACATCGCAACTTAACTTTTAAAAATAAATTAAACGTCACCTGTCACTTCAACCCCTCTCTTACTCTCTGGATCTCATAGCGGATAGTCGATAACTCTATATTAACATTTCTAAGTAACTTTTATAAAAATAACTAATAAGAAATAAACCCTCATAGACTTCTTTTAATTAAATATAATACAGTATGAAGTTCATCAACTACATTTGTCCGGTTTCTTTAACCAACCGAATTAAACTATAAATTTTCTACATGTTTAAAATCTACCACTATTCGAAACCTCGATACCGAAGATTACGTTAACCGAGAGTTCGGTTAATAATGCAATTTCAAGAAAATCGAGTTCGCCTTAATTCAATAGCCGAGGCAGGATAGTAGCGGAATTCAATATAATACGAGTAAGACTTGATCCCAAATGTACTTCCTACTAACTTTGAAATAAAATAATTATTAAATAATGGAATTATGCTCTCGCATTTGTACCTATAGATAAGTACTACACAGTATGATAATAATATGATCGTAACGTAATACCTAATATTAATATACATATATACCTATGGGAGTTAATTACCTCTTACTTAATTATGTTATTTCAATAATTTCTGATGCCTTCGCGGTTATCACACATTGGAATGAAACAACTATTAACACTTTAGCGTTAGACTATTGTCAGCTCAGTCGTGCTACGATTATGGAAACTGTAAAGAATCCGAAACGTCAGCTAATAAAATAAAATAAAAATACGCGAGTTAAATCCGTTAATAGTGGTTTCATTCCAATATGTTATTTCAAACTAGAACAAATTTAACTCATATTAAAGATTTTTTTTTATCCGCTAAAACTAACTTATTACCTTATTAAAAAGGTAGTAGGTACTTTGAATTGAATTTGCTAGTTTGCATTTGATTTTTCGTATTAGGTGAACTATATTAACTATTTTTTTTTATACTAGCAATCCTGGAAGTGTCTTTCCTAAAAATCACGTTAGTCTGGGGTGATCGGGATCTTGATCCATAAATAAAACATTATGAAAAAATACCAATTCTTTTGGTATAGCTCGGTGCTACTCCAAAGTTTGCTACATCGCTATTCTAGAATAAGGTCTAACTGTCTTGTTCCACCAAATAGACAAGCTACTGGCTAATGTGATAATGGAACATGACAGTTGGCTTCCATTCCGTAACAATATCTTAATAATTAAGGGTTGATAGACATATTATGTCGTCATTTTGTTTTTTCACCTCAAAAGTTAACGATGATAAGACCAACAAAAATGTTTTGTTAACAAAGTTGTAATGAAGACTATAAGAACACAAATTTGTTATAAGAAAACAATAAAGAACTAACTGAAACGTGACCTTTTACGCATAACACAAACTTGAAGGATCTTTAAGGAACTTAGAATTCTATAATTATTCATTTAGGGTTTATTTTCACGGAGCATAAAAATATATTAAAGCATTTGTAGTAAACTAAATTGACGATAGGTTATAACATTTTGTTAATATTGGAAAGTTAAAGCAAAATACTAAACAAAATAGAATTATAGTGCCTTGGAGGCTTAAATAGTTATTAAATAAATAGGTACTTAGTTAGAATATTGATTATTCATTACATTTTGTTTATGAAAATCGTTAACTATTAATTAAGATACATGAAACCATTAAATCAAGATAAATTGTGTACTCGTTGTAGGTATCACAAAATACAGACATAAAATAAATCCTAAACCCTTTAAGATATCAGTTTTACTAACACAGGTGCTATTATTTTATTAAACCCTACAAAACATACGTAATACAATTTAAAATCTATACGTACGCCTTAAAGTTTAAAATGGTTTGATAAGTGTGGACTAACAAGGTTTTCTCACACGGATACAGTTTCAGCTTAGTCTAATTTATTACCTAGAATATCTTAGTGACCTAGATTTAAAATATCGTGACACGGACGGATAGAAAGATGTCTAATTAGGTCACAGTGGTCATATTCCCATATAAACACCTTCGGTGTTTGCAAAATTGAACTCACAAGGGTTGTCCCGATCTGCTAAAAAATCTTTCTATATAGTTCGGGCTACTAGACGAAGGTGGCCATCTCCCTTACTGCCCCAGCACTATTGACCTGCCAAGACGTGTGGTGTCTGTATAGTAACTCGGCTGTGCGGAGGTATAATTAATGTTAGGTGTCTAATTTACCTACATCATCCCAGTGCTAGAATGATATTAATAAACTAACCCCGTTAAGGGATGAATATGAAAATAAATACGAAATATGTTGTCTCTTACAAACTTTGCCCCTTTTTTTCACCCTATCGGATGCCCTCGTCATACAAAGAACACACTTACCGAGTTTCAAGTCTGTACGAAAACGGTTTGCAAGTTTGCAGTGACAATTGTCGCGTTCGTGAAATAGGACGCTGACACTACGTACCCAATATAATAAAGATAATAAAGAGGAAAAGTTTGTTTGTTTGTTTGTTTGGATTGAATAGGCTCTTAAACGACTGGACCGTTTTGAATGATTATTATTTGTATGACATACATTTTATTTTTTTATTTTATTGTTTATATTAATAATTAATCTAACATTGACTTGTAGCTGAAATTTGACATTGATAATTGTTTACTAATTGTAGCTAATAATTAATTTTATATAATTTGCCCTGACCTCAAAATTGTGTATGCCCTTGGGCGCAACATAGCGATTCATTACTACTTTAAGATCCTTTAACCTATTTTGGACAAATAAATGATTTGATTTGATTTGAAAAATTCTTTCACTGTTGGAAAGCTACACTATTCCAGAGTGACATAGGCTATTAAAAAAGGGATCCGGGCGAAGTTGGGGCGAGCCGCTAGTTATAATCTAAGGAGAAATAATTATGTGTAATTAAATAGGTAACCTAATGAAAACTTACCACGTAAATTTTCATTTCCATACCTTTTTCATTCCATTTTGTTGTAACTTGTTTTCGTTAATCCATTTAAATATTTACTTTTGAATTAATTTCGAATAGAAAACCTTAATTTTTCCGAACCGTCAATTTTCTCCTTACCCCTATAATTGAATTTCGTACGTGTCTGTGCGGTTTTAATTCGTGGAGGCAATTCGTACCTTTCCGTGGCTTACCTAATTTTACCTTTTCGAGGGATTTTGTTCAATCACTGACAATAGTGATAATGTAATGTACAATTTAACAATTTGGTGTTTGCCATAACTATAATGGTCAGTTGTGTATTCAGACCACATACCTACACAATGTCCACACTCAGGTGTGTAGTAACACACCTGACGTCTCCTGAATTGTGTATTTTACATTGTGCTGTAATATACCTAATTGAGATCGTTTTATATGTTCTGACGGATTCTGCTCTGTTCTTTAACATGGCAATGTTCGTACAAATCTTTTAGGATGTTTAGCGGTATCATATATTAGTGAACACTGAAGTCGACTGCGCTATGAGCCACGTGCTATGTGCTCCGCATATTCTATTTGTTAACTTTTCGAACATGCATGGCACGTGACTTGCACTTATGATGTTTATACACATGTCGTCGTTTACATTATAACTAGCGGTTCCCGCAGACGTGGTCGAGTTCGATTGTTTCGCCAAACATTTATGTCAAAGTCTTCCGTGACATACCGTCGATATTAACATAGAAAAGTGTTGTTAAGTGTAAGACTGATATAGGCATTTTTTAAAATTTTTCTTGCCGTGCAAACCATTCTTGGACTTCAACGAACATTTAAAAAGAGTTGACCGAATTGATTCAGATGTTGTTGAGTTATAGGTACGCTTACCAATACATTTTGCGATTCATTTTTAATAAGAAGAATGAAGAATAGCGGTCCTGGCAGACGTCGTCCTGCCAATTCGATTGTTTTATGTCAGTCTTCTGTTTGTTAAAAGAGTATATTATGTGTGATACTGCATGACGTGACTGATTTAACACCAATTTATAACCTAAAATATGGCTGTGGACTGTAATCTAATTAACTAGTAACTAATAATATGTTTAGTAAACAAAGCAAGTGGTTTCTTACAACGTTTAATACCAATTAATACAAAACAGTTCTAAAATCACAATCAAAGTATAACTGCAATAAAGAGGTTAAGTCTATGGTTCTTGAGGCATGAAAGTTGTTGGGGACTTACGTCTCTTAGTTAAAAATATGCTACTAGGTTTTGCCTGCCGCTTCGAATAGTAACTTACACAGTACCTATATATACAAAATTAAATTATAGTCTATGTGATACTCCGATGTATAAGCATAAGATGTATTACAACTGTAAGAATGAAACTTCATTCAAATCTTTCAGTTGTTTTTGAACGAGCAACGAACATCCATCTATGGAAACTTTCGGGATTATAATATTAATATATAAAAAAATTAAGTACAAATCTTTTAAGTATGAGAGCGTTACAAGTGGTCCTTGGCCGACGACTTCCAAGAGACAATGCTAACAACCTATTGTTGTCTACGTGTTTTATTGAACATTCAAAATTTTAATGCGTAGGTACCAAAAATGTATCAAGTATTTAAAGTAAGGTTTGATACAAAATTATAACTTCACTAGGTCTACATAGTACGGTAGTATGACCAGACAAACATTGAAAACATCGAGTTTAAGTATTAAAAATGAATTAATAATATAAACGGAATATTCTAGCACTGTATGTACATCTATACTAATATTATAAATCTGAAGAGTTTGTTTGTTGGTTTGAACGCGCTAATCTCAGGAACTACTGGTTCGAATTAAAAAATTCCTTTTTTGTTGGAGAGACCATTTATTGAGGAAGGCTTTATAACATCACGCTGCGACCAATAGGAGCGAAGAAACAGTGGAAAATGTGTAAAAAACGGGGAAAATATGAAGCCTTATGAAGAATTACTATTCATTAAGTGACAGTTAGAAGACTTTGACAGATCTTTGACGAAACAATCGGACGGACAGGACGACGTCTGCCGGGGCCGCTAGTATGTAATAATCTGAATGGCAGATTTATTTTTTGATTTAGTAGGTAGGTAGTCTACCTATTGACTATGAATGAAGAATTCCTCGAAAAATTTCAATTTATCATATTGTGTGTGTGTTTGTGTATAATATAATGATTACAAATTTCTGTACCGGAACGTAATACAAGTTTTTAGGCATAAATTATTTGTTATAAATTGTCCCTTCTTCAGAAAGGTTGAAATGAGTCTTATTATACTTTTTAAAATATAATATTCAGAGAGATTTATGATATAAAAGTTCAGAAAAACAAAATACTACGGAGAAATAACTTTAATTTCTATGTAATTCGATATTACAGTTGTCTACAAGAGTATTCCTGTCGAAGTTTCTATTTCCAGCAGACAGCTGTGTTATAACTTCCTATCGATGTTTAAGTACCAATATCTCAAGACTTGTTCTTTAGTTTTATCTGAAACAAAGTTTTCCGTGTCGTTGTGGTACAGCCATTTATTGTAAAGGTAGAATTGAGGATCACGCTTCACTTTAAGTACATGACCTATGATGAATTGTCGAGTCGACATCTTGTCATGTCGATGTCGTCTTATTCTCGCTGTTATCTGTCAAAAATCGGTAAGGTTGTCGACAACGAGAAATCTTGACATGTCGATGTCGTCTCTTATGTCAACAACGGTATAATATCGACAACGAGAAATCTTGACATGTCGATGTCGTCTCTTATGTCAACAATCGACACAACAAACCTTCTCCTTGTCGACAACGTTCTCAATATTATGTCGACAAGATGTCGACTCGACAGTTCATCATAGGCTCGCTTTCTACTAACCGCAACAACAACTTTAAACATGTACATTTATAATAACTTGTAATTTACGGAAGTATGTAAATATATAAGTATAAGGTATATACCTAGGTATTCGATGTGTTTTTCTTAGTATATAGGTATGTGTGAAAACCTTGCAACTTAATTTGAATCAGATAACTTTAACCGATTGAGCTTAAATTTTGTATACACGTTCTGTTTGGATGACAATGCATTGCTAACTATGTGACATTCAAAAATTAAACTCTCCAAAAGTCTACAAATATACCCAAGTGGGGTATCAAAAATGAAAGAGGATCGCATGTAGGTACATTTGATTGTAAAATTTTAAAAAAACTTGTTTTAAAAAAAGTTTATCACTTTTCATCTTTTAGTGTTATTTTCCATTCCCAAATTTATTTTATGTTATATTCTCAGTATGTTGTCTCTAGCATTTTATCTTTTTTACGCTTCGCTGATTATCAGGGTGTAATGGTTTTCAGTTGGAGGTTTCCTGATATGAATTCGCCGGAAAAAGCAACGGAATTCCGATAGGATTATTCCTATTATCAGAAGTCATGGTTGGTCAGTTTTCACTGAGATATTATATATCTGTGGCCAATCAATGCACCAGCGGCCGACACAGTCGTTGATCTGTTGGATATTTAGCCTACTGAGCAATCACCAAATGAACAATTGGTATGGAACAAATTGTTAATTTGATGATTGTACTAGTACAGACGAGGAGGTAAGACGTACGACCAATTAAAAAAAACACACACACAAACCTAGTAAGAATATTTTACTAAACTTTAAACATAATACTTACTTAGGTACCTATTTTAGAATTTCGGACTTTATTTGTGTAAATGTTGTATTGACTTGATTATTAATATAATTACCAGTACCCAAATCTGTATGTAAATAAATGACCATTTCAATTTTAATTAAAAAGTAACCAACCCGGACCTGATTCATAAACTGCTAAGTACTAAGTGTACCCAAATCAAACAGAATAACTGTAAAGTTTTCGAAACGTCAGCAAATCAAAATAAGCGTAACTGTTATATTTGTTTCATTACAATTTTAAGTTACGCATATCAAAAAAAATATTCAAAGGTGTATACAAACTTTCAACCTCTAGGGACTTTTTTAAAAAATCCTTTAATAAATTGCCTAGATATTTTTACTGTGGTTATTTGGGTTAGAACAGACCTCGTGCGCTGGCAGTAAATTGACAATTTTAAAACCGGATTTTAATATTCATAGCTGTAATTTACATAGTAATTACAGGCGTTGCCGATATTATAATATGCATAGAAAATTAATCATAAGAATCATTGAAATATATAAATATTTTTTTTACAATTAGTTACATAATATTAAAGTAATACATAATATACTACTAGCTGCAACCCGCGACTTTGTCTGTGTAGGATCTGTACTTTGGGTGGTATAAAATAGACTGATTTAAAATATATTGTACAAAAGTCGACTATTAGAGAATTATGATAACATGTACCTAATTATTGATCATATTAATTTACCGATAACCTGTGATTAAAGACAACTGCATATAAAATACATTATATATCAAAATGTCAACATTTAATACAACTATACAAAAAGTAATAAGCAAAATACAACGTAAAAGGCCTAGCGACCAGTCACCGACATCAACTATTAGAAATATCTCTTATATAGTTACCCATAAATCTAAAAAAAAAAATATCTATAAAGATTAGGATTAAATAGTAATTTGATTACTAAACAGTCATAGCTACTTCTTATATTTCTTTGGTGACAATAAAATAACTAGGGCTGTCATATTACGACCATCTATATTAATCTAAGCGAAGCCGCGTAGGTACTATTGCCAGAGCGAGTCCAGTTAGACGATACGATTTAAGTGTTTGATATACACTGAAACGTAAAAAATATGTAACTAATATTTTGAGAAACTAAACGTACGAATTTTAATAAAATGATTGTGCTCTGTGATTTCATCAGAGATAGATCATTGACTGATTTTATATTATTATACAAATACTTGACTAATTTTATACTAAAACTAGCGGTCCCGGCAGGCGTCATCCTACCCGTTCGAAATTCAAATTAGGTAACTTTAGTTGGACAACGTTTGTATGGGAAAAGAAAAGGGCTGTTTTTAGGGTTTTCCCGGCAATTATTCGATTTTTTCTCGCCGTAAGAACCATCCTTGGACTTCAACGAACATTTAAAAAAAAAATGGCCAAATTGGTCCAGGCGTTGTCGAGTTATGCGCTTACCAACACATTTTGCGATTCATTTTTATATATAAGAAGAAGAAAGAAGAAGAAGATAAGAAGAAGATATACGCGTCGACTTGAGAACCTCCTCCGTTTTTTTCATGGGTTGAAACAAATACAGAACTTACTTGCGCAAATAAACAATTCAATTAAAAAAGTGGGCGGTGATTGAAAAAATATAAAATAACGCAATGTATATCAAATTACAGTGCCTGACATCCTTTATGAATATCCAAGATACTTCAATGTTTATGATCCGTTAACGAATCCATGAAAACACCGTCATAAAACGACCGACTTATTACCGATAAACGGTATATTTCAGTACAAGACATAACTCCAAAATATGTTGAAATTTATCTGAATGTATTTTGGTATATGCTATCTATTAAATAAACGATTTATTGACAATAAAGGCAATACATCGTAAATTTCGTTCGTTACGAGCGTAACACAATACTTAATGACATTATTATAAACATTATATATAAAATTATAATATTATTATATATTAATTATTATTAATAATTATTATCACAATAAATACGTGGCAGATAAGATTTCACCCTCATCAGATGTCAGATTCCATGACAAGACGTAATTTTACCTTACATCATTATTTTTAACCAAACACGACGTTCACCACTGAAATGGAATATCCAACAATAATAAAATATTACAAAATATTTTCAATGGCGCAAATATAATTATTTTCAACAAATTATAAGCGTCCAGAATTTATTACTTCACGTTGTCAAAACGTAACGCAATTTTATGATAATTTAATTTAATGTTGTTTTGCAGATTTCTATCTACTTACACTAAAATAACATAAGTACTTATAAATAACATACTTAGGTACTATGCGAGGGTGGTACATTATGCCGTGGCATTTAGATTATGATATTAATAAGATGCTGTATGTATTATTGTATATCATTCAATTAAAATCAATTTCATTGGGACAGAGTGACGGCTCGGGTTCCCGGCCATATTATGTGTTTAGGATTTTTTTTGTACCTACCTACTCGTATTTTAATACTATTTACATAATATTATCTTATATTTTGAATACTTATCGGCTTAATCATAACTGACTTGTTCACTATTATTACACATTGGAATGAAACAATTTTAGAGAATAAAATATCGTACTGAGCTGACAATAGTCTTATACTAAAGTCAAGGCATCAGAAATTATTAACTATAACGGATATTTATTTAGCGCTAAACTTTCGTCAGCTCAGTTGTGCTACGAATATAGAGACTAAAAATTTTCGAAACGTCAACAAATAAAATAAAATGCACGAGTTAAATCTATTATAACCTATAAGTAGTTTAATTCCAATTATTCGCTCAAAAAAAATCAGAGCAAATCCTACAGAATAATTGATACACAAGACAGTGATTTCAACCCGTAAATAAAGTCAATGAGAAATGAGACCTGTTTTGTCACGATTACTTTTAATTTATATGACGTACCTAATAGGTAACCTATATCAAATGCCAACAGAGAGAAAATAGAAAATACCTACGCAATTTTCGACACACCGTGACATTTTGTTACGGCATTTTCTTGTCAATTCATTCAGTACTTTCAATGAAGATATATTTTGGTAGACTACAAATAAGTAAATATTATAAAAGAATATAAGTTTGTACCTATATAGGTACTTACTAACGGTTTAGGTTGTGCGTTGATCAGTCTGCCAGTCATTCGGGATAAACTATTTTGTATAATATATAGATATTTATTATGTATAAGATAGATTAAGATAAAGATTTTTTTTTAAATTGTTAGTTGTTTAATAAACACGCCCTCTTTAATTTCCCGTGTAAATTTTGTTTACTGTCGTTCCTCTAAGACGATAATAAATAACGGTATTTATCTACTAAGTAAATTTCAAAATTCGCTATCCAAGTTTATTCCTTGCAATGGATTTTAAGGCCGTTGTTAAGTAAACAGTAGCTAGGGTTGCCAAAATATTTCAAAGCAATTTTTTGAACATTTTAGATAAAACTTTTTGTACATTGTTGAATTACCTACTAGGTATAGGTATTAGGTTTAAGTGACAATACAGGATTTTTTGGAAATTCGTTTGGTAATATATTAATTACATCTGTGAATTGGTAGTTACTGTCGTGTCTATGATTATGTACAGAAAAAGAAATAGTCCGTTTTGTCATTAAATTGTCATGGATAAAAATGTAATGGTTTTATTGAATCATTTAATTACGTAAATATAAAAGTGGCGACGATGGACCAGAATAAACTTAAAAGAACTCGCGCCGTACTACGCGGCCAGTTAACAAAACTAGAAAACCAATTACAACAACAACGCACAGAAAATATTTCCGATACGGAAGTGACGGCTAGACTAACAAGCCTTGAAAATTACGAACGAAAATTCGACAACATACAGACTGACATTGAAGCAGGGATGGAAAATGACGAGCTACAATCAGAGATTGAAGAACGATACGTTACAGAAGAACACATTCTTCAACTCAAACTAAAACTACATGCGGCACGGCCGACGCCACCCACACCAGCGCATACAGCATCAATGTTCATGACAGCCGCGACGACGTCGTTCGCCGGCTATCCGGAGGGCAACACCCGATCCGACAATATAACACCAGCGATTCCCAAGATTCAATTTCAAGCCATGCAAGATAAGGAAAGTTTTAAAAATTTTGTTAAAAGACTGGAAACGTACTTATCATTTAATAACTACAACGATGACAAAGCGAAAATATACGCGCTATTAAGTTCCATTTCTCCGGAATTACATGAAAGGGCGTGTGAATTGTGCTCACCAGATGAACCATGTAACCTCGAGTACAGGAAACTTATTAAGATATTGGAATTCTTAGACCCTAAACCGAGCGTCTGGGCATGTCAGCATAAATTTATATCACGTATGCAAGCAGAGAGTGAATCGGCCGTTGAATACACTTCTCAACTGAGACGATTGGCTCAGGACTGTCAGTTCACGTGCACACACTGTAAGAAATCGATCTCGGAAAATTTCCTTTGCCTACAATTTATACGTGGATTACAAGACAATGATATTAGAACCAAAATACTACAAGGAACTGATTTAAAGAATCTGACAGATTTAACACGCACAGCTACGGGAATAGAGATGTCAAAAACAGATAGCGCTTACATTTCGCAAGCACACAGTTCGAAACACGAACCACCAATGTTACAATTGAAGGAGAAACTCAGCTTCAAACAAAATATTACAACAATCAGAGACTTACGGGGGAAATGCTTCCGGTGTGGAGGGCATGATCATCGATCACCAGAATGCAAACTTATTAATGTAACGTGCCGGAAATGTAACAAGAAGGGGCACTTGGCTCGGGTTTGTCTACAACGGCTCAGAATGAACAATCAGATCGTATCCAGGCACGGGGAGGTGCATGACGATATGGATGCCAATGTAGAAATAGTAAGTGACTCGGAAACAATCGATGACGACACGCCATGGGACACCAACATTATTAGATCACACAACACTGATAAATTTATGATTAAGGTGTTAATAAATAACAAAGCAATGGACATGGAACTTGACACGGCCGCATTGTCGTCGATCTCATACAAGAATTTCAAAACATTAAATACCGGACGCAAGCTGTATAAAACAGGCATCGTTATGAGAACATATACGGGAGAAATAATTAAGCCAGTTGGGGTAGCGTATGTCACATGTAAATATAAAAACCAGACATTTGACGAAAAACTATATATCATTCGACAGGATGTGGATGCAATATTTGGCCGATCCTGGATTCGGCGAATAAACTTAGACTTAGCGAACATTAATCTAATGAAAGAGGAAGAACACCCGAAGCTTACGGAATTGCTGGCAGAATTCAACGACGTCTTCGACGGAACCCTGGGATGCATACCCAACTACAAGGGTCATATCTCTCTGTACGAAGGATCAACACCAATTTTCATCAAACCGAGACGTATTCCATATGCGCTTAAAGAGAAAGTTGACAAAGAGATAGAGAGATTATGCGCAACAGGGGTACTGAAAAAAATTGACAACTCAGAATGGGGGACTCCAGTGGTGCCGATAGTCAAGCCCAACGGCAGTATTCGTCTATGCGCTGATTATAAGGTGACGCTAAACAAGGCTATAAAAGATGAACAGTATCCAATTCCAATCATAGAGGATATACTCGTGGAGATGAACGGCGGAGAGATATTTTGTACATTAGACATTAGTCAAGCATATCTACATATGGTGATGGATGAAGAAAGCGCCATGATGCAAACACTGAGTACACATAAGGGAACCTTCAAAGTTAACCGTCTATCGTTCGGAGTTAAAGTCGCACCAAATTTATGGCAGAAGTTTATGGATCAATTACTACGAGACCTTACCGGCGTCAAATGTTTCTTCGATGATATTATCATACAGGGATCATCGGAGGAGCAACTTCTGACAAGACTGCGCCAAGTTCTTGAAAAACTTAAAACAAATAACTTAAAGTTGAACAAGGAAAAATGCCATTTTATGAAAAAGAGCATTAACTATCTCGGTCACACCATCGATAAAAACGGTCTACACAAGAACAGGGGTAAGGTGAAGGCGATACTGGACACGAAACGACCTACTAATTGTGGTGAATTACGAACATTTTTGGGTATGGCGAACTATTACAACAAATTTATACCAAATCTGGCTAGCATTTCAAGTCCACTAAACAATCTACTGAAGAAGGGAGCTGAATACGAATGGACAAAAGAGAGAGACGAAAGTTTTAATAGAATAAAGAAAGAAATTCTCAGCGAAAGAGTTTTAATGCATTTTGACGCACAAAAACCACTAGTACTCGCTACTGACGCTTCACCAGACGGGCTGGGGGCCGTGTTGTCGCACAGGCTGCCCGACGGGTCAGATCGACCTATTGCCTTTGCATCACGCTCACTTACCAGTAGCGAAAAGAAGTACAGCCAAATCGATAAAGAGGCCACGGCTATATTCTGGGGATTAAAGAAATTTTTTCACTACTGCTACGGAAGAAAATTCATTCTCATAACGGACCATAAGCCGCTAACAACAATCTTTCACCCACACAGAACCTTACCAGCGATGAGTACGATGCGACTATTCCATTATGCTCATTTTCTTTCGGGTTTTGACTACACGATAGAGTACAGAACGTCAACCGATAATAGCAATGCCGATTATCTATCACGATTCCCAGTTGATAGAGTATCGTTAAACAGTATCGATATAAGTTGCGCTTTTCAACGAAACCAAATGAACACAGTTACAGTTGATTGGAAAAGTATTGCAAAAGAAACCGAAAGGGACAATGAATACAATGCACTGATACAAGCATTAAGGGCGGGGACAAGTGTGAAGAGACACGGATATAACGATAATGAACTAACCCTGCAGGACGGGTGCATCTTAAAGGGGTCGAGAGTTATGATACCTGAAAACATGAGACGCGCCGTTTTGGACGAACTACATAAGGGACATCTCGGTATAGTCAAGATGAAACTACTGGCACGGAGCTACATCTACTGGAGGAATGTAGATAAAGATATAGAGGAGGTAGTAAAGAAGTGCCGAGAGTGCAGATTAAATCAAAATCAACCTTCCCCTAGCCCATTACATAACTGGGAGGAGCCGACGGGTCCGTGGCAACGAATACATATAGATTTCGCGGGCCCAATACACGGGCATTCTCTGTTCATAATTGTCGACGCTTACACCAAATGGATAGAAGTGGCACCGACAAAAATCACAAATAGCGGGTGGTGCATAAAAACATTAAAGAAATTATTCGCTACATTCGGGATTCCGTTCACCTTGGTTTCGGATAATGGACGACAATTTGTTTCAAATGAATTCGAGACCTTCCTCAAGGCTAACGGAATAACGCATAAAACCTCAGCACTCTACCACCCAGCTACGAACGGTCAAGCGGAACGGTACGTACAGACCGTCAAGAAGGCGCTACGTAGCGTGAGCACGGAGGCAGGGAGCCTGCAGGACAAATTGCTGGATATAGTGGGGCACCTACGAAGAACGCCGCACGCCTCCACGGGAACTAGTCCCTACCAGCTTATGTTCGGCCGAGACGTTCGGACGGCACTACACGTAGCGTTTCGAGGACGCGCGACGGAGGGGAGGACGCTACCTAGACATTCCGGCGTTACACCTGCGAGATCCTTCGACGTGGGAGAACGAGTCCAAATTCGCAGCTATCATAGTACAGATAATAGATGGGAATTTGGAATCGTAAGGCAGGTTCTAGGCCGCCTGCACTACCTAGTGGAGACTGAGCGTGGCGAGAGGTGCAAGCGGCACGTAGACCAAATGCTGCGGTCAGCAGTAGCTACGCCTGCGTTCGATTCGTGAGGGAGGACTGTCGTGTCTATGATTATGTACAGAAAAAGAAATAGTCCGTTTTGTCATTAAATTGTCATGGATAAAAATGTAATGGTTTTATTGAATCATTTAATTACGTAAATATAAAAGTTACTTTAGTGACTAATGTCGTTAATTGTATTAAAATTTATACTTTAAACTTAAGTACATATTTTTATTTTTTAAATATTTATAAATTTAAAACCAGATTTATGCACAACACGCTTCACATCAAAAATATCCGCAATAAGTTTCTTCTTAAAACATAGACAAACATTAATATACCCAAACTGAAAGTTCAATCCGCTAAATTATTTACAGAAAAAATAAAATAATAATAATATTAAATATTAGTGACAACCCTAAAGGACCGTCGTTAATGAAACCAATTAAATGAGACATAATGTAACTGAACACCAATAAACAATATTGCATTTTGTTTTTAAACGTAAAACGATATTTTTTCACTATTATCAGATATTGTTCTGTGTAGAGAAGGTATATTTATTGTACATATAGTAAATAGAATTCTTAAATATTAAATCGTAGGTCTGTATAATTATAATATAGCATAATTAATAACCGTAGTGTGTTTTATGCTATACCTATTTTTACCTCGGTACGATCAACAATGTTGTATGAATGTATTGTTTATTTTTAGTAGGTATGTAAGTATATGTTTTTTTTAATTCAATTGGAACTCTTGATTTTCTTCCAAGTTTTAAATGGTCTTACTCAAGCGCCAGAAGACGTGTAAAAGTAGTTTATAATGGTCTATTTATTAATAAATCATTTCATTGGTTATTCTTAAGAAAATTTTACTTTCTTTATAAAATAAAAAGATTTTTTTGTGTATTTTATTTTTACCTTTTCCACGCACGAAAAGTATCTTTTCATGTTGAAGGTCGACACTGAATAACAAAAGCTTGGGAAAGCAGATGAAATCATGACCGGATATGACCTACCTTTTTGTTCATATTAGGAGCCCGTAAGTTACAGTTAGAAATTCTTTTTTTTTTTTTAATAAAACGACATAACGGATTTATCTCGCGTAAGTATATTATTTTATTGGCTGACGTTTCGAAAACTACAGCTAACTATCGTCAGCTCAGTCGTGCTACTAATATAAGAACTGTCAAGAAACGTCAGGAAATAAAATAAAAACCCACGCGAGTTAAATCTGTTATACCTAGTTTTGTTTTATTCCAATGCGGAATAACCGCGACGGCATTAGATAATTTCTTTTATATAATTTTCGATATATCTGTGGCGGTCCTGTCAGCACATTCCCCACAGTCACATAACAGATAAATTAAACAGCGATTTGCGCTGTCTCGATATCCCTACTAATATTATAAATGCGATAGTAACTCTGTCTGTCTGTCTGTCTGTCTGTTACGCTTTCACGCTAAAACTACTGAACCGATTTAAATGAAATTTGGTACACAGAAAGCCTGGAGCCTGTGAAAGGACATAGGCTACTTTTTAACCGACTGCAAAAAAGGAGGAGTTCCACGCGGACGAAGTCGCGGGCAGAAGCTAGTAGTATATAAGTCTTGTGTTTTATTAAATAAAGTAGTTATTAATTAGCGGTACACTAATCATAGTGACAACATACTACGTAGTATCTTTCATCTCATCTCATTTGCTAAATAGATTTTATCAAAAAAATATCAAATAATTAATATAATAATTTCTGATGCCTTCGCGGTTATTACACATTGGAATGAAACAACTATTAACGGATTTAACTCGCGTATTTTTATTTTATTTTATTAGCTGACGTTTCGGATTCTTTACAGTTTCCATAATCGTAGCACGACTGAGCTGACAATAGTCTAACGCTAAAGTGATTTATACAGTTATGCAAACTACCTTATATTTAAATTACAAATTTTGAAAAACTACCCTATTCTGAATTATGAAATACTAGCTGTGCCCGCGACTTCGTCCCCGCGGAATAGTAATTCTTCATAAGGCTTCATATTTTCCCCGTTTTTTACACATTTTCCACTGTCTCAGCGTGATGTTATATAGCCTAAAGCCTTCCTCGATAAATGGTCTATCCAACAAAAAAAGAATTTTTGAATTCGAACCAGTAGTTCCTGAGATTACCGCGTTCAAACAAACAAACAAACAAACTCTTCAGCTTTATAATATTAGTATAGATTAATCCTAATAAACCTAATAGGGGGCGTTACTAGCGCTTCGGAAAGACCATCATTACTGAGAAGAAATGCCATCATATCTCTCGCTGAAATTATACATCATTTTGTCAAATTTGGTTTGAAAATATATTCGAGAATGCCCATGGAAGATTGAGAAAATTTGAAAAAATAAATATTATATTCTCAATAAACGCGGTATAGCTAGGGAAATAGTGCTCGACACCCTGCACTTTTTGACTATGCGATGAAACTTGGCACAGTTGATCCTTAGGTAGTCCTGAGTGAATTTAGATCGGTAGCCATCAGTAGCCCCCCCGCATTTTGTGGGGGGAGGGGGGCAAAGTTCGACCCTGCCGCGCTTTAATTGAAGCAATATTTTTCTCAAACTTTAGTAATTATGTGGTGCGATATATCATTTTCGGATAAATTAGGGATGAGGAATTCACTTTTTGAATAAAAACAATGCACTTTCTTTCAAAAATAATTAATAAAGTAGAAAAAACTAGAAATTGATTTTTTATTTTTTTTATATAACTGCCTATATTTTTACTAAGTATGACAAAAATCTCAAAACTAAAAATACGATCGGAAAGCTACACTAATTAGCTTTTTAAAAATATATAACTTTATATATAAATAATTTAATTCATAGGAGGAAAAAAATAATTTTGATTGTCGGTCAGGGTGCTCTCAATGGGTGTTCGTCCGTGAAGTAGGGTTAGGTATTGTTTTAAACACACAAATAGTGCACATATTTTATAGTTTTAAATACAGTTGATCCTTAGGTAAACCAGAGTGAATTTAGACCGGTAGCCATCGGTAGCCACCACGCATTTAGTGGGGGGAGGGGGGGAAAGTTCGACACTTCCGCGCTTTAATTGGAGAAATATTTTTCAAAAACTATATTAATTAGGTGGTGCGTTATATCATTTTCGGATAAATTAAGGATGAGGAATCTATTTTTTGAACAAAAGCAATGCACTTTCTCACAAAAATAATTAATAAAATAAAAAAAACTATAAATTGAAATTTGAGTTTTTTTTATATAATTACCTATTTTATATTACGTATGACAAAAATCTCAAAACTAAAAATACGATCAGAAAACTAGACTAATTAGCTTTTTAAAAACATACAACTTTATATATAAATAGTTTAATACATAGGAGGAAAAAAATAATATTAAGCATCGGTCAGGGTGTTTTTAATGCATTTTCGTCCGTAAAGTAGGGTTGGGTGTTGTTTTAAACACACAAGTGGTGCAAATATTTTATAGTTTTAGATTTTTTACTACCTTAAATGAAACAAAGACCCGTTTCTATGTAAATACTTCGTTATATATTTTATTTTGTACTAAGGTATCACAAGATCCACTATAGACACAGAGGTAAGGTCTAAACATTTAACCTGCAGTTTTTATGCATTTACATTTTCCGCAGAATTTTTATTTAGGTATTCATTAACTTTCTTTACTTTACAACCGAAACTCAAATAAATGTACCTACCTACCTAAAAATACTGGCCCAGTGCGAGTCGGTCTCGCGCACAGTGGGAACCGTCCAAACCTGTAGGTAAATAAGTTTAAAAATATTTATATTATATTAATGTAACTAAAAATGTATGGTATTTACAATTTTCCCTTTATCTGTGCTAATAGATGTTGCTTGGTATAAAATTTAAAGTTTCTAAGTTCACGGGAAGTACCTTTTATATTTCCATTGCCATTGTCGAAAATTAAGTATATATAAGTTTGAAAATATTTTATTATATGATGTAACTAAAAATTTATAGGTTTTGCAATTTTCCCTTTATCTGTGCTATAAGACATTGCTTCGTACCAAATTTGATGATTCTGCATTCACGGGAAGTACTCTATAGGTTTTGATTTCATTGCGAGTGTCGAGAATTAGGTGTATAAGTTTAAAAATATTTTTTTTATACAATTTCACTAAAAATATATGGTTTTCATAATTTTCCCTTTATCTGTGCTATAAGACGTTGCTTTGTCCCAAATTCCATGATTCTGTGTTCACAGGAAGTACCCTGTAGGTTTTGATTCCCACGCGGTTATCAAAAAATAGGTGTATGAGTTTTAAAGTATTTTTTGTTATTTAACATAACTAATAATGTATAGTTTTTGCGATTTCCCCTTTATCTGTGCTATAAGATGGTGCTGCGTACCAAATTTCAAAATTCTGAGTTCATGGGAAGTACTCTTGGTATACATTTTGATTTTTGCGAGTATCGAAAATTAGGTAAGTATATAAGTTTAAAAATATTATTATTGCATAATGTAACTAAATGTATACTTTTAGCAATTTTTCCTTTATCTGTGTTATAAGACGTTACTTTGTACCAAATTTCACGACATTGAGTTCACGGGAAGTATCCTGTAGGTTTTAATTCTCTTGCGAGTATTTTGAAATTAGCGGCGGTTTGCGACATTACGGCTGTATTTATTGATTGCTTTGGTTTAAAAGTTTGATCTTTTCAGTTATATATTTAGAATATTAAGAACCCTAAAACTATAAAATATGTATATGCACCACTTGTGTGTTTAAAACAACACTCAACCCTACTTTACGGACGAACATGCATTAAAAACACCCTGACCGATGCTTAATATTATTTTTTTCCTCCTATGTATTAAACTATTTATATATAAAGTGGTATGTTTTTAAAAAGCTAATTAGTCTAGCTTTCTGACCGTATTTTTAGTTTTGAGATTTTTTTCATACGTAATATAAAATAGGTAATTAAGTATATAAAAAAACTCAAATTTCAATTTATAGTTTTTTTTATTTTATTAATTATTTTTGTGAGAAAGTGCATTGCTTTTGTTCAAAAAATAGATTCCTCATCCTTAATTTATCCGAAAATGATATAACGCACAACCTAATTAATATAGTTTTTGAAAAATATTTCTCCAATTAAAGCGCGGAAGTGTCGAACTTTCCCCCCCTCCCCCCACTAAATGCGTGGTGGCTACCGATGGCTACCGGTCTAAATTCACTCTGGTTTACCTAAGGATCAACTGTATTTAAAACTATAAAATATGTGCACTATTTGTGTGTTTAAAACAATACCTAACCCTACTTCACGGACGAACACCCATTGAGAGCACCCTGACCGACAATTAAAATTATTTTTTTCCTCCTATGAATTAAATTATTTATATATAAAGTTATATATTTTTAAAAAGCTAATTAGTGTAGCTTTCCGATCGTATTTTTAGTTTTGAGATTTTTGTCATACTTAGTAAAAATATAGGCAGTTATATAAAAAAAATCAAAAATCAATTTCTAGTTTTTTCTACTTTATTAATTATTTTTGAAAGAAAGTGCATTGTTTTTATTCAAAAAGTGAATTCCTCATCCCTAATTTATCCGAAAATGATATATCGCACCACATAATTACTATAGTTTGAGAAAAATATTGCTTCAATTAAAGCGCGGCAGGGTCGAACTTTGCCCCCCTCCCCCCACAAAATGCGGGGGGGCTACTGATGGCTACCGGTCTAAATTCACTCAGGACTATCTAAGGATCAACTGTGCCAAGTTTCATCGCATAGTCAAAAAGTGCAGGGTTCCCATACAAAGTTGAGCACTAAAAACCCAGCTAGTAGGAAGTTAGCTAGTTGTTTACAAAAGTCATCCTTATAATCATGTAGGTTATCAATTCAAGATATTCCTTAGGTAAATTGTTATAATTAGTTAGAAGTAGGTAGGTACCTACCTTGTTAAATAACAGAATACATCAAATACAATTTTTTTTTTTTTTTAATTTACTTTTAATTAACTGATATTTACTAGCTCTATTCCCTAATTAATATTAACTTCATAATAAATCAGCAGGGTATTTGAATTAACTTATCCGTCAAACTTTTTAGTACGGAACCTTCCTAAATACGACTTACCTCCTTTAATAATAACGTTGATATTACAATATACCTACTTTTTAGAAATAGAGTGCTTGGAGTCTCTCGAAACGTGAACAAAAGCATACAATAGGGCACGTTCAGGTTCAATAATATACTGAAGGGAATTAATTGATGAAACAGGACCTTTCAGGTATTCGATTTGACCTTAAGTGCACCCTAACTAAATTAGGTAACTTACTATATAGACATTTTGAGTACCTACATTTGCCGAAGTATTACTGATGTGTGGACTATACTAGGTAAGTGAATAGATAGTAGGTACATAATTTTTCCTCTTTTTTTTAAAATTATTTTTTATTATAAACTAGTGGTCCCGGCAGACTTCCTCCCGCACGACAATGAATCGATTTACTTAATAATAATAATAATAATAATAATAATATCTAATTCACACCAATTGTACTAGTCCCAAACTAAGCAAAGCTTGTACTATGGGTGCTAGACAACGGATAAACGTACATAAATACATAGACCAACAGGCCGTCAAAATTTGACAGCTGTCATTATATTTTTTTTTCACTGGAACGTGATAAAAAATATCCTATGTCCTTTTGCTGGTTCTGAGCTACATCCCCAGCAATTTTCAGCCAAATCGGTTATGCCGTTAGTAACTAACACGACTTTCTTTTATATAATAGAAGATATATACATATATATATATATCTTCTATATATATGTATATTCATTCTATGTATATATATATATATATATATACATTGAATGAAACAACCGTTATCGGATTTCGGATTCAACTCGCGTATTCTATTTTATTAGCAGACGTTTCGGAAACTTTAGTGTCCACATTCGTACTACGACTGAGCTGACGATAGCTTTTAGCGTTCTGTCGTTACGGGCATAACCTAGTAGGTACACCTTTTATTTATTTATTTTTTTATGCGATCAAAAATCGCATAAAAAAATAAATATAATTGTCAAATTCAGATGATGTTTTTACGTACACTTTATGTTATCTTATGACCTAAATGGGATCTTTTGTGCCTAGCCCTCATTTGGGTTCCAGGCTCCCCATACTAGATAGTAGGTAGGTTTCTATTGACGAAAGTGACAGCGAACTTTTGGTCCAAGATCCCAGAGCGATCTGACGTAACTTATTTTCTCACGAATGAAACCTAAAGATTTCAGTAGCGTCTCGTGTGCCTTGAATATCTACGCTCTTGTGAAAACTGTCCGAGTGACACCTGGGCTGGTACCGGGTGAGAAAGGTAAATTAGTAATTGGATTACATTTGTAATTGATTGACGTCAACACTGATTGAAACAGATGATGGTCATCATAGCGAGTCGAATAAGCCCAAATACGATATGCCTAAGATCATCCAACTTCGAGATCCGTAGTAGTCTTCAGGATTCATCATCAGCACTACCATCATCATGTGTTTAAAAAGTGCTCGTCATAGCGAGTCGAATAAGCCCGAACACGATATGCCTATAATCATTTAACTTCGAGATCCGCAGTAGCCTTCATCATCTTCGGATTCATCATCAGCACTACCATCATCATATTGTGATGTTGTCATAAGTGCTCGTCATACCGAGACGATTGAGCCTAAACACGATATGCTTATGTTCATCCATCTTTGAGATCCATTTTTTGGGAAGCTTAAAAGCGTCTGACAAAAGTTCTGGTTAATCAAAAGTGTCTGACACTTATATCCATTACTTTAAATAATATTCTACATGATATATTATATAAAAATCAGCCATGAGAAAATAAGTAAGATAACTTTTATTTTTAGTTACCTTTCTCACCTGGTACCAGCCCAAGTGTCATTCGGACAGTTTTCACTAGCGCGTAGATATTCAATTCACACGAGACGCTACCTACTGAAACCTTTAGCTTTCATTCGTGACAAAATAAGTTACGTCAGATCGCTCTGGGATCTTACTCTATTTGACAAAACAGGGTTATATTTCCTCAGTCGCGACTAGAGAAATAAAATATGGGGTTGTTTTATAATAATATGCACTTTACTGGTAACAGGTCATAATATTTTTAATAAGTAGATACCTACCAGTAGTAGTTGTTTCATTCCAATGATTAACTCGTGTACTTACTTTATTTTATTTGTTGACTTTCGAAAATTTTACTGTTTCCATATTCGTAGTCGACTGAACTATCGATAGTCTAATACTGCAACTGTCAGCCAATAAAAATAAAATACACGAGTTAAATCCGTTAAAGTTGTTTCATTCCAGTTACCTACCGTTAAAACTAATGGAACCTGGTGTTCGTTATAACTTACTTACATATCTGTAAGTAAGTTAGCCTTTGAGCTTTTATCGCCTTAATTCAGTTAACTGGATATTAAATCGCTAATATGCAACATAATGAAGTTAAAAATGCATTCTGAAAATTATTTTTAAGTTTTAAAGAGTTTATACGGAATGTGCTTTTCTATCCTGATGTTATATAACCCTAATATATTGTCGTGAGACTGGCTGAGATGCATGCTCTTCTAATGATGAACTGGCGAGTCGACATTATACTGAGAACGTTATCGACAGGAACAAGGGTTGTCTGGTTCAATATATTCATTAACTCAAAAGAAATATTACATTTCACCTAATGAGTAGATTAGTTTTTTTAAAAAAAGTAGGTACATAAACTGTTTGCAAGCCCTTACTTAAACACACAATATTATAACATGGTTAAATATTTCATAAAATGAATTACTTACTTAAAAATACTACAATAAGCTCAATATGTATCTTTTAAAAAATTAAAAAATAAAAATCAGATAAACTAAAAAAATATGTTCTTTTTTTTATTACGGGTAGAAATATCAAGGTGGTTCGCACTGTCTGTACTCGCAAGCCGCGCGCCGGTCGCGGCCGGTCAGTTGCTAAGACGTTGTCGTGTCTTTCGCTGTCGACATGAAGAAATAAGAGACGACATCGACATAACAATCTCGCTGTCGACAACGTTGCCGATTTTTGACAGATCACCGCGACAATAGGACGACATCGACATGACAATTTATCAGGCTCGCTGGACTTTTTTTAAATTAATAATTTCTGATGTCGTCGCGGTTATAACATATTGGAATGAAACAATTATAACGGATTTAACTCGCTTATTCATTTTTATTTGCTGACAGTTGCAGTATTAGACTATCGATAGTTCAGTCGGCTACGAATATGGGAAAAGTAACGTTTTCGAAAAGTCAACAAATAAATAAAGTCCACGAGTCTAATTGTTTCTTTTTCTTATAATATAAAACTAATTCTAAAAAACCAGTACTTAACAAGAACATAAATACTAGGTACAAAAAAAAATTAAGGGTTATATATGCGTATTAAAACGACCTCTATAGCCGTTGGTTTTAATAAAATAGGTATAACAAAATATTTTTACAGCCTTAGAAATTTTAACGAGAATTTATATTGTTAGCAAAAACATCGGGTATAACTCAACCCGATTTTATTCAAGAAAGGTATATAACTTACATAAAAGATTGAAACCCCTTAAAATCATAATTATTCGACTTTTACGTAGACGAAGTTGCGGACAAAAGCTAGTAGGTATACAATAAATGTTTTAAGGAATGTTTATAATAAGTATATCCGACGATTAATAAACTCAATAAAATGTGACTTAATAAAATCATTATTAGTGATACCGAGCAAAACCAATTGCATATTAAAAAAGCAATAATGATAACAGAACAACGATTGATAACATATATTGGATATTACTCCTATAATAATTCATGCGATTTCATTTCCAGAAATTACCTTGTTTGCTTTGGAATACTCCGAAAAGTACAGTAAACATTAAATACAAATTTCCTTCGTCCAATTAAGAAACGAGTTTGAACTCCGAAAGTCTTCTAGAGGTCGTAAACAGGATATTATTCGCCTTCATGTATATCAAAAAGGTATAACATAACAGTAATCAGGTACGTGATAAATTTACCAACACACCATATTATGCAAAATGAAGACTTTTAGAGTCAAGAGGATATTTTTTTCCGGAAGTGCTTTTTCAAATTAATTTGATGTTTCCTCGCTAAAACCGAAAACGACAAGCAATTACATATATCAATATAATTATTTCTGATGCCTTCGCTGTTATTATACATTGGAACGAAACAACTGTAGACGGATTTAACTCGCGTATTTTATTTTATTGGCTGACATTTCGGAGCCTTTACAGATTCTATAATCGTAGCACAGCAGTACCTACTTAAATATTGTAATTTGGCAAATAAGGTTGTCTGCATAATTGTATACAACACTTTAGCGTAAGACTATTGTCAGCTCAGTCGTGCAACGTCTTTTATCCATTATGATATAAACTATAAGAAGTACTAGAATACTACGCAAATGAAGTCGCGGGCAGGTATTAAGTACCTATTGAAATAATTATGAAATCTGTAAAGGCTGCGAAACATCAGCCAATAAAATAAAATACCTACCCGAGTTAAATCCATTAATTGTTGTTTCATTCCTATGGGTAATAACCGCGAAGGCATCAGAAATTATAGTTTAGAACAGTTGAGCATCAATTTGGCAGCTGTCCCGATGCCAGTTAATTGAAGTATTCGATTTGATTGTCAGTTAGTTCCTGAATGCTGTTGAAGCATAGAGTGTAAATGAAAATGCGTGATTTTTCTTCCGTTATTTATGCCAAGCAATATAGGTATGACACTACTGCCGTATTATATGCAAAGTACGACACACAGATGGCGCTGTAGCGATATTTTTGTTTGTAAAACAAAAGTAATAAGACCAAATAGATGTCATCATCATCATCATCATCAGCCCATCGCAATCCACTGCTGGACATAGGCCTCTCCAATTGCACGCCACTTTGCTCTATCTTCGGCTGCTCGCATCCAGCTCCTGCCAGCCATCTTACGCAAATCGTCACTCCACCTTGCCTGAGGACGTCCTACACTACGCTTGCCGAGACGCGGTCTCCACTCTAGAACACGTTTACTCCAACGGTTATCGGTTCTTCGGCTAATATGGCCAGCCCACTGCCACTTTAGCTTGCTAATCCGGTGGGCTATGTCGATGACTCTGGTTCTCTGCCGAATCACCTCATTTTTGATTCGATCCCGCAGAGAAACGCCGAGCATAGCCCTTTCCATAGCCCGCTGAGCGACTTTTAATTTGTGAACCAGCCGTACCGTCAGTGTCCACGTTTCGGCTCCGTATGTCATGACGGGTAGGACGCACTGATTGTAGACTTTCGTCTTCAGGCACTGTGGGAGTGACGATATGAAGACTTGACGTAGCTTCCCAAACGCTGCCCAACCTAACTGAATTCTGACCAACCTAACTGATGGCGGTATATCCACCCTACATAGGCGTAGCTAAATTCCGCTCGATGACGGGCAGCAGCGTCATCGAAGCAAGAAGCTACGCCCTGCGATCGCCAACCCGCCTGCCCAGCGTGGCGATTATGGGCTTTTACCTCCATGCAGGCACACCAAAGGCCACGGCCCCTAGTTCCCGGCGGTCCCGCTATTCCTGGTCACGGTGGCGACCATGGTAACGGTGGGACGGGGGGTGCGAAGAATCTCCGGGCTACGGGAGGCCATCACACCAAACTGACCCTGGCGACGTACAACGGACGCACGCTACGGCTCGACTCGCATCTGGCGCAACTGGAGGTGGAACTTGAGAAGATTAGGTGGCACGTACTAGGGCTATGTGAAGTCCGAAGAGAGGGGGAGGACACCATATCTCTCGAATCAGGCCACCTAATGTACTTCCGAGAGGGAGACCAACAATCTCAAGGTGGCGTTGGGTTTCTGGTCAATAAGTCCCTGGCTGACAATGTTGTCGAAGTGTCCAGTGTGTCGAATCGGGTAGCGTACCTCATCATCAAGCTCACTGAGAGGTACAGCCTCAAGGTGGTGCAAGTGTACGCACCGACCTCGACACACTCGGATGATGAGGTGGAGGTTATGTTCGATGACATATCGAGGGCCCTTCACTTCACTACTAAGACCCATTACAACGTTGTCATGGGGGACTTTAACGCTAAAGTGGGAGTACAAAATTGTAACGAATCGGTAGTAGGATCCCATGGATATGGAAGCAGAAATCATAGGGGGCAAATGCTCGTCAACTTCCTGGAACGCGAGGGGCTCTTCTTGATGAATTCCTTTTTCAAGAAAAAGCCCCAAAGGAAGTGGACGTGGCAAAGACCGGGCACTGTGACAAAAAACGAGATCGACTTCATCATGACGGACAAAAAGCATATATTCAGAGACGTCTCTGTGATCAATAGGTTCAATACCGGAAGCGATCACCGACTCGTCCGAGGCTCTCTGAATATTGACTTCAGGGCTGAACGTGTTCGCTTGATGAAGGCCAGGCTCCGACCAACTTTGCTCCAAACTATGATGGGATCTGAAACGTTCCAGTCCAATCTGGAGAACCGATTCGCTGCCGTGGAAACCACAACTGACGTTGACCAGAACCTTGAAAATGTGGTTCGGATTCTCAGGGAAGAAGGTACGAGATTCTGTAAAATGCAACGTAATGGCAGGAAGTCGAAGCTTTCGGAAGAGACTTTAGGGCTAATGAAGAAACGACGTGAAAACCCACCCGTCACTTCGTCAGAGAAAGGGATTCTAAACCGAGAGATTAGTAAACGCGTACGACACGATCTTCGGTCCTTCAATACTCTTTCGATCGAAAGAGCGATCGAGCAGAACCGGGGAGCAAAAGTGTTTGTACAATCTCTTGGAAGAAGCCACCTGACGAAGTTGACCACAGAAATTGGAGAAGTCGTTGCTTCGAAGCCGGCAGTCCTAACCGAAGTGGAAAACTTCTATGGCCGGTTGTACGCTTCGCATGCATCTCGACCAAATAGATGTATGAAGTAGTAAATTTCGTCGACTCGATCAGGGAGGCTCATCATCATCAACACAAAACTTCGCGTTAAGTCGGTGTGTGATTTCAAGTGCACAAAGATCTGTACAAATATCATCTATACTAATATTATAAAGCTGAAGAGTTTGTTTGTTATTTTGTTTGTTTGTTTGAACGCGCTAATCTCAGGAACTACTGGTTCGAATCCAAAAATTATTTTTTTGTTGGATAGACCATTTATCGAGGAAGGCTTTAGGCTATATAACATCACGCTGCGACCAATAGGAGCGAAGAAACAGTGGAAAATGTGTAAAAAACGGGGAAAATATGAAGCCTTATGAAGAATTACTATTCCACGGGGACGAAGTCGCGGGCACAGCTAGTTAACATTAAAATTAATGGTATTGAACCAATATTGATCGAATCTCTATTGACGCATCGCAATAAAAATATAGGTGTGGTTTATTTGAGAAATAAACTTTCATGGGGTAATTGCTTTTTCGATAAAGCTGAGTCTAAAAAGTTAAAGTCTATGTATCTTCGCAACTTATCAATAACGTAATTTCAAGCATAAAGTCTACTTATATATCTTAACAATGTTTTAACTTACTGATAATGTAATAAGTAAAAGTGCTATTGTGGGCTAACTGTGATTGAATCCTTACTAATGTTATAAACGAGAAAGTTTGGAAAAATGTATGGATGCAAGTTTGTCACTCTTCACGTAAAAACTGCCAAACGGATTTTGATGAACGTTTCATCATAATTTCTGATGCCTTAGCGGTTAATTATTGGAATGGAATAATGGATTTAACACGCGTATTTAAATTTAGCGTTAGACTATTGTCAGCTCAGTCTAGCTACGATTATGGAAACTGTAAAGAATCCAAAACTTCAGCAAATAAAATAAAATAAAATGGGAAAGTTTCATCAATTTATCAATCCATTCATCTAAGGGCAATAGATTCTATTGAGAGCGAAGAGGGATTGTATCAGATTTGCTAGAATTGCTCGATCATTGGAATTACTGTCCCAAAGTGATGTACAAAGATATGTCCATAAACTAAATTCACATATATCTTTTCTTTGAGTGATACAATTTATCTCTATGAGTCTACAGTTCAATGGGAAGAGTTTTATATTGACCCTTGTGATAGCATAAGAGCTATAACTGGGAGAGGATTGGAAAATGCGTAATTATATTGCAAAGTTATGATAGACAAGAAAGAAAGCAGAAAAACCTTTTGCTAGGGTTCTAGTTAAAGAATCCTAGCAAAAGGTTTTTCTAACGTCATATTACTCATGGAGCAATATTCAGTGGTTCAACGCTTTTAATTTTTGCAAAAATATCGAAATCACGTGACTCGCCTGGTCCCGAACAGCTTACAAATATTTGTATACAGTTCGGGCTGTTGCTTCCCATGTCTTGTCCTGCAACTACTGTACGATTTAACGGTTAAGCTGTAATCAAGCGACCTATCGCTCAGCTCTGATAGAAGTGACCGTTGAGCGAGCATTTCAAATAAATCTATTAATTAATTAATATATATTATAAACGCAAAAGTTTGTATGAATGTACAGATGTATGGATATCTGGGTGTGTGTTTGTTCCTCTTTCACGCAAAAACTACTGAATGGATTTTGATGAAACTTTACAATAATATAGCTTATACCGTTTATTACACATAGGCTATCATTTTTGAAGATATTGTGTAAAGTACCTAGTGTGTAGATGAAGTCTCAGGCAAGAGATAGTTTTAAATAAATTATTTAATTTTGATAATAATATTATAAATTTAGTACCTAGAGCTACTTTCATGTAGGTACATCTTAAGCAGCATTATGTTTACTAGAACAGTTATGTAATTTAAGGTAGTTAGGTGTAAAGTACACTTCCGTGAAATGTTATGGTAAAGAACCTTGTCCTCTTATACAAAAGGTGTAAAATAAAATTGTAACTTTAATAGACTTTCGACATTCTTACTGCCGAGCTATCAATTATTTATGTCGACTTAAACAATTAAGGAAAGAATAAGCTGATAAAACTAAAAAGCATTCTTTTGTTTCGTAGTTCTTTGTTTTTCTGCGTTCGAGCCTTTCTAGGGTGAGCTTTTGACCCGTAAGTAATTTTAATACGCCTAGTAACCAAAAGTTATAAAATAAACATTTGTTTAGTAATTTCATTTAATATTACTAAGTATACAAGATGGCGCCGTGCTAAAACTTGTTTCATAATTTACAATCTGCCAACATTACTTTTCTTGACTTTTCAAAATGTTACAATATTCTTAAAGAATTTGATGTAGGTACCTACCTTTCTTTCTTTCTTTACCTAGGTACTGTTTTAGAGCATGGCTTGGCTTTCCAGCTGGTTACATTAACATGTAATATATTATTACATCTTAGAGATCCTGGGGGCGTAGACAAGACGTTGAAAGTTGGCACCTAATATGACGTACGGCACAATCGTTCGCGGATATCAAATCCTACACATTTTGGTGGTTTCGTTTAACGTTAACGTTGAACGATGATACCTTGTCTACGCCCCCTTTTGTGCAAAGTTTTGATATGCTATAAACTATTTTTACTGGCCAAATATAGGATCACTGACGAACACACATTAATTAACATGCTGATCATTGCACGTGACAAGCATTAATTAATGATAATTATTATATTATTGCTTAGGTAGTTCTTTTAGATTTGTATATTAGATACCTACGTAAATATGACGGCCTTAGAATATATGTCATCGGTAGCGGGTTGAAATCGTGCTAGGGACAGATGTTAGCCTGAGATTTTATATATTAGTAGCGGCCCCGGCAGACGTCGTCCTGCCCGTCCGATTGTTTCGTCAAAGATCTGTCAAAGTCTTCTGTCACTTCTTAATAAGGCTTCATATTTTCCACTGTTTCTTCGCTCCTATTGGTCGCAGCGTGATGTTATATAGCCTAAAGCCTTCCTCGATAAATGGTCTATCCAACAAAAAAATAATTTTTGAATTCGAACCAATAGCTGCTGAGATTAGCGCGTTCAAACAAACAAACTCTTCAGCTTTATAATATTAGTATAGAAGTATAGATTATGTATGATCGATTGGAGCATCAGCATAGTGTACATTAAACTACTAAACATGTAAAGCTATTTTTTTTTAAATAATAATATAGGCACTTACCTACCTACATCGTGTTTGATAATTTAAGATACTCATTTGTTTGTTATTAATTATTATTGATACCTACTGTAAACATAAATCTTGTGATGCAAAATAAATCTATGTCTATGTCTCCCTAGAAATATATATAGAACCAGCCCAGTGTTGTATGAATTGTTCAAGAATTACGGGGTAACATAATATCCTCATTCCCTAAACAAAACGGAGTAGTATTTTTCATTCGAAATTCCTAAAACTTAAAAAAAAATTACCCCCATTTGTTCTGTTGTGTGATATGAAATTTGCTGGTGTTTGTTTTATTTATATTTTCAGATAAAGTGCCTTGACAGAGCCACAAAAAACAAAATATCTTGTAGGCTTAGGCTGGTTTTACACAGTTTAAATCCGAATCTAAATCTATAAGTTTTTTAGGTACCTATATCTATGTACAAATACATTTTATTTCATTTAAAAATATCAAGTTGGTAGTTATGATTTTACAGGCATTCAAAGCTTGCATAAATATCGAGTTCCGCCAAAAATTACGAGAAGACTGCGTGTGACGTCACTTTGCAACACTCGGCATAGTCGTTATTCAGCTGTAGCAGTAGGTAGGTATAGCACGCCATGTTTTGTCTCACATTAGTACATTACGCACCAAGGCCAGTAAAATAAAAAATCTTTCAGATCACAATGACATGTAATTGTCGTCCGAGGCGAAGCCGAGGTTGACAAAAATGTGATCTGAAGCTTTATTATTTTACTGGCCGAGGTCAGTATACTATTTTTCTGTCCGACGGAGCCAGAAAGCGGAAATTTAATTTAGCACAGCGGCCACAAAGTTGGCGCTTTCTGGCCGGAGGACGGAAAAATATATTATTATGTCCTATTCACTCAGTTGTCTCACGAACGTCAATGTACAAATTCACATGCATTTGCGTGCGTGTATGCGTGTATGAGATAGTTACAACGTGCGTTCGGAGTTCATAATTTTAATTGTCATAATTCGTAACGCGTTTCTGAGTCTTTTACTCAGATCAATATGACAAAATAAATTCAGAATAATAATATGATATAATACGAACGTGTTTAAACGAATGGTTACATTAGTAGCCTACTACGTATACCTAGTATTAGAGTGACTTATTTCGATAATATCCTACGCTTTTTCAAATTTTAATTTCAATGCGACGACTTTGAATTCATAATGGAGTAACGACATATTTTCAATTGAGTCAATATAACACGAGTGAATCGTATTGTATGTATTTCCGTGCGTTTTGAATTGAAAACCTGAGTTCATAATTCATCCAGATTGTGTAAAGCAAGCCTTAAAGGTCCCAAAGAATCCTTCAACTTCAACGGTATTTTTGACACGTTATTATGTCATTTTAAGCTACAAGCGCTCTCTCGGCTTAATATCATCACGTCCCTAGGCGATGTGAGTGTTAAAAAAAATAAATCGTTGTTTTTATTACACGCCATAGAGCAAATGTAAATACATTTATTATATCACCCTCATTTTGTCGACATATTGGTCGCAAATTTTCTCTTTGATTCAATAATTTTACACACTGATGTTGTTGCTTATGGCATTAACATGTTTTTTCCGTTAATTATGCTGTAGACGACAGAAACAAAACCTTATTTTTAGTATAATTTTTAAGGATATTTTTATACCTCTTTATTATATTGTCAAAAAGGTTGAGTTCCTGTCGTCAACATATGCCGTAAATGAAAATATGTTTACGGGGTATTTGGAGTCGTAAACACGACAATTAAAGTAGTTAATTTTCAATAAATAGGTTTTTATAATATCTTTTATAAATTTTCAAAGAGTTGGAATGAAACAACTGTTAACGGATTTAACTCGCGTATTTTTATTTTATTTTATTTGCTGTCGTTTCGGATTCTTTATAGTTTCCATAATCGTAGCACGACTGAGCTGACAAAAGTCTAACGCTAAAGTGCGATACTTTAGAAACGTCAGCAAATAAAATAAAATAAAAATACGCGAGTTAAATCCGTTAATAGTTCTTAAATTCCAATGTGTAATAACCGCGTAGGGATCAGAAATTATTAGAGTTGTTTTTTTTTAATAATTTATGTATAATTTTTAAACATTCAGTCATTGTCTTATTAAAAAACTTCACATTTGACTTTCACTTTTATGATTGTTGAACATTTTTTATTATTAACGGGATTTAAAAATGTTTGGTTAGTTATATTGATTCCCCTAAATATAGGGTAAGTACCTACCTAGACAAAAACAGTCAATTTTATTTTCAAGTAAATTTTGTGGTTACTGTATTTCTGTGCATTGAGGTGCAAACTAGTGTTAAGCTACTTACTACCTTTTTAAACGGTATTATGTTAACCCATAAATTCCGATATCCAATATAAGATAAGATTTATTTATAGTTTCAATTTTATTCACCCTGTTTTATGAAATCTGTCGACGTAAAAATGTCAATGGTGTAAGGATAGTATGTGAATAAAACAATGCTTTGTCCCAAGCGGTATAATAGTTCAGTGATACAAAATGGAAAAGGCTTAAGAGTCTCCTTTCAGGAGTCTCGCCACCCGTCCGGTTTTGCAGTGAAGGCCCATTAGCTGGCCAACTGCGCTCCAGTATTCAGTTCGAAAAAAAAAAACAAAAACAAAATGGTAGGAAAGTATTATTAAAATAATTGTTTCGTTCTAATCCTAACGGAAGCCTAATTGCGAAAAACCGGTAATTAGTTCAAAAGGAAATTAAAAAATACGGACTGTAGATACTTTTTTACGTAAGTACCGATCAATTTGATTGTTTATGAAGTGGAATTTGTTCTTATTAATAATACTAGCTACAGTTTTTGGAATTGTAATAATAATTATAATATTAACAACATGTTTTGTTTAAGTTTCAGAGGCAAAGGAAAATAATAACAACTGTACCTACCTACATGAAAAACTACGTAAATGACCTATGTAAAAAGTACCTAGGTCAATCAACTTGTAAGTATAGGTACTAAAATGATATAAGTATATATATATTTTTTATTTTTTTTGACATATTTGCTGTACTTAGATAATCTCTATTTCTCTACTAATATTATAAATGCGAAAGTAACTCTGTCTGTCTGTCTGTCTGTTACGCTTTCACGCTAAAACTACTGGACCGATTTAAATGAAATTTGGTACAAAGAAAGTCTGGAGCCTGAGAAAGGACATAGGCTACTTTTTAACCGACTGCAAAAAAAAAAGGAGGAGTTCCACGTGGACGAAGTCGCGGGCAGAAGCTAGTTATTTATATTTTAAGAATTTACATAAATCAAAACGATTTATTTAAATAAAATAGTAAACTTGACTTCGAAACCCACATGATTCTAGTAAGATAGTCCCTTGGACAACTAAACAGAATAGGCTTTTGAACCATTTAAAATTCAGTCAAATTGTAAACAGTCACTTTATTCTCACTTAATATAGGATGGATTTTAATTTATCTTTCATTTATTAATAATGAAACTTTTAATTTATAAGTTCCTAATTCTATTGTCTCCTGGACAACGACAAACTTTATATACTTACCTATAACGAACTTTTCATTTAATTAGTAAAGTAATAATTAATCAGTGATATTTCACAGTTTATGAATTGACTTTTAATTGTTATATTCATATTTGTAAATTTTGTAAACCTAACTGTTTTTTTTTAAAGTAATCGTAACGATAATGTAGTTTAGTAGAGAGGGACAAAATGGTTGTCCAGTGGACATAATAATATACGTTTGTCCCTAGGAAATACTCTAGAGTCCAAAGGAGATAGGTACTAGGATTGCAATCGCCTTTTTTTATTCTTTTTATGTAAAAAAAAACAAAAATATAACAAATAAAAGTTGATTGACCCACTATTTTTATAAGAATTTTTAATTATATTCCCTGAGCAATATTAATTTAATTTTCATTTGCAAAAAATAGTTTTGTCAGTTTCGTTGTAAGTTCATAATCAGTTTAAGCACATTAACCTCCTGGGTACATTTGTACTTTACGTAGTACATAAACAAATAAAAATTCTGCAGTCTCCAATTTAAATGGCAACACCGAAATATTTTACTAGAGTCATCTAGTGGCTTTGCCGGTTACGTTAAGACATTAGATGTCAGAATTATCACCTGTTATATAATTAAGAATGTCATTAGTGTGCACACGTGATGGTGTGCGTCTGCGTTACATTAAGTTAATCGGATTTCATCCAAATTTTTACTCATTATTGAATCATTATTTGGTTTCAAATAATATAGCAAAGCTTCACACTAGTAGTTTGAGATATTATTTCCATAAGATTAATAAATTATTGACTTGAAATGTAGATTCTACTATTTATGTCCTTTGCAAAGTACAACCGCATCTAACTAATTTTTTTACATTGAGTACCCTTGTACTATGTGAAGTACATTAGTAGTTTTCTTGCTTGTTTTCAGCATTAACAGGCATTAGTAACGCGAAAGACTTAAATTACTATGCATTTGATTATTAAAAAATACAGAAGCATGTCAGTGGTTCCAATTTTCTCACCAATACACAGATAACCATATTCCTAACCCTATGGTTAGATTTACCAATGAAACACATATTTATTTGAAATTCTATGGGACGTACTCTGAAATATCTTTTAAATATATATAAATTATAAATATTATTGGTATCAATATGATTATGGCTGCAATATAGTACTCAAAAATAACCATTTATTAGTCTAAAAAGAGACAAATTGTAAATAAAAACAATGGCCATAAGTTATTAGACTGAATTTATATAATATATTTACATGTTTTTTTGAATAAAAATGAAAATAATTCTCATATTTATGTAATCAATGGACAATCAATTAGCATTCTGTTATATTTTGTGCATGTCTCGTATTAGAATAGAAAAATCTAATTGAAATTGGACGTCATGAATATGATCGTCTAAATTAACTACCATTTTTTTCTGTAATACTCTAAGATTGACTGGTAGAAAATGCCGCAAGGTATTAAGTCCGCCTTTTATACACTTACTTCTGTTTAGTTTAATGCAATAAAGTATAAATAAATAACTTAGTATTGACAAAATGATTATCCCTTTACATGGAGACGTCTGATGCGCCGTTTTTTCCTAATTTTTATCCTAATCCTGTTGGTCTAAAAGTTTTTTCCTTAGCTAGAAAGAAGGTGTAGTTGGTAATATGGTAATTTATGACAGAGAAACTACATTTCTACACTTGTTCCGTCAATAATTTCTGCTGTATAATTCAGTTAACAGGACGTTTGGCTCCCGAACATATGCTATTTTTTGATCTTTACTTATGTTATGTACGCCTAATCGTATTGTTTCTTAGTTTCTTACGAAGGTTTTTATATTTTACGGTTATATATATCTTATTTATCTCCATAGTTCCAATATTTAAAGTATTTAAGTCCAATATTAGTAAGAAAAAAATGTTTTTCGTCTAATAAGTTGACAAGTTTAATGATTTTATGTTTTCTTAAAAAATAAAATTGTTTTTGGTAATTTTGAAACTTCCATGAACATATTATCAAGGAATCTTTAATTTTCCATTGATTAGTTACTTTCAACATTAATCTACATCGGGATTAATAAGAAAAATATCTAATGTCCTTTACAAATGACATCTTAGTTGCATCCCCTTGTTCTTTGAGAAGGACATAGTGAAAAACCCGATTTTCCAATGTTTGATTTTTTTAGGTATTTTTTTCTTAATTAGCAACTATTAAACAGAGTACATGCAAAGTTTTGAAAAGATATCTCAAAAAAAGTACGTCTGGAACTCAGGAGGTTAAAGTAATGAATTAATAACTTATAATAAAAATGTTAACAGAATTATTGTTTAATAAGTGAAATATAATTAGGTAATGTTAATTAGGCTATGACCTCATAATTAAAAAAAAACAAACCATAAACTAATTATAAAAAAAAATATTAATGGGCAGGTATCTAAAGGTCCGCTGACAGTTCGGAAACTTTTTCCTTTAAGAGTATAATTTAAACACAGAATAAACCGCTAAAATGAATCTTTATATGTATTGCTTACAGTCGTAATTCCGTTGATCACTTGATATAATAATTTTGTAAATAGCACAGATTATTTAACAATTATTAACTCTAGCCGTTTATTATTAGGTATACCCTTAATTGCGTGACCCTATTCACAAAGGAATATTTAAATATAATGAAGGACACAGTAATGAGGAACCGTAGTTAAATCTCTAGATCAGTACGTACCTATATAACTTGTGCTCGGAAAATGTAGATTCTAAATACCTAAACTTGGCGGGACATAATAAAAAGTGGTTAAATCCACAAAAAACAATAATTATTTTATTGGCTTGGGATCGAAATAATACGTACCTGCTTATTCAATCTATGTAAGTTTACGCTCGCAAACATTATTATTATTAATGATATGCTATGACATGCGTCTGAGGTAAGACCCATTATATAGGTTCTGCCAAGAGTCTGAGAAGTCTTGCACATACTCCTGTGGACCACTCATGCGGAAAAGAAGTAGGTATCCATCTCGGTAGCGCCAAGCTGCTCAGCTGCTCCCAGAAAAGATACAAGTACTCACGGCCACGAATTTTTCGTGAATCTATTTTTTTTATTTTCCTGCCCTTTTTTTTATATGTGGCACGGTGTCTACATTTTTAAACCGAATATAAATTTTGATAAATTAATGTTTGGAACTCTTTAAAATAATTTACGTAAAAGGTTGCCAAGGGAACGATTTGTTATTCGATTGAAGTTAATAAAGTTACGAAAACAAATTATGAATATTATAATTAAATTATTAATGAGTTTTTACAATGTTTAATTGTTGGGACCCAATTTTGTTCCTAAGGTGGTAAAGCAAATAAACAAATTAGCTGCGCAAGATAAATGACGTCAATAATTTAGCGATTTAATGGAAGCCAATAGTTATCACTATCGCTACAGAGTATAAACAAAGTCGCTTTTGCTATCCGACCGTCTTATATGCATCTTTAAATTAACGCAACGGATTTTGAAGCGTTTTTTTTATAGATTGAGTGATTCAAGGGGAAGGTTTATAGCACCAGGGTGAAGCCGGGGCGGGTCGTTAGTTAGAATATAAACTTCCCACTAGCTGATTACATACAATGATTTCGATTTGTGTTAATCGAAGAAAAATGTTATAATAAATAAACTATAGATAAAGAAATAACTTTTTAATTAATATTTTAAGTTATTTAATATTTTATCTTGTGAATCATACCATTTGACATTCTAATGAAACGATTATACCGGATTTAACTCGTGTTTTTTAATTATAAGTTAATTTTGAAAAAAAAAAATCAATGATTAAAATGAAGTCTCTTAATATAAAAACCAATCAGGAAACGTTCAAGACGTAGGTAACATAAATCATCATATTCATTTTCGTAATGAGTTTTTTTAGAAAAGTAATCAAGAAAAAGTCAAAAACTTTTCATCGAGTCTTGAATTTAGCCCACGCTTTTCGTGTCAACGTCGAAAAAAACGTTAAGAATACTTTCAGCTTGCTAGTGACGTCGCGTCGTTCGCACTGGCTTTTGATAAATTAACGTAATAAACATTCTTACTGCCATCTTGTAATTACTACTAAAAAAAAAATTGTAATAGCCTAAGATCTGTAAATACATATAATAATAATTTCGGATGCCTTCGCGGTTATTACACATTGGAATGAAACAACTATTAACGGATTTAGCTCGCGTATTTTTATTTTATTTTGTTAATAGTCTAACGCTAAGCGGGCTTTAGCGTTAGACAAATGAAATGAAATAAAAATACGCGAGTTATATCCGTTAATAGTTGTTTCATTCCAATACATATATATGTATTGATGTCCAAAATTTTTTTAGCTAACCAATTTTGATATAATTTCTAATATAACAAAATTGATTATAAAATATTAATTATCAGCCCAGTGAAGTTCTATGTAGGTTCAAATCTTCTAGTAAAACTTACAACTAAAAAGCAGATTGGACTTATTATTTCATTCAGTAGGTAACCTAATCTACCTACACAGCAAATCCTGTGACGTCACAAAATCCATACGACACGTGTGTTCATCGCATAAAAACCTTTTAAAAAAATCATAAAACCTAGACCGTGAAATGCTCGTTGCAAGTACTGCAGCGATTCGCTTCGGACGACCGTATCGCGGCAGTCGTACGCTGTTATTCGCTCGCGTAGCCTGCCTCTAAGAAGCGCGCGGGAACTCGAAATTCGAAGTGAATCAGTTAAACTTTTCACAAGTGAACAAAACAGGAATCAGATTTCGATCCCTCCGTAAAAAAGTTTGAACAATTTGTGACGATGTGAGTGTTATGTAAACGTAATTAATAATTATTACTGTTTATTATTAGTGATTGTGAAGTGAACAGTTCATTAGGAAATTGTTGAACGAGCGCCAACGTATGTAAGTAAATAATAACAATTATTATTAATTTTGGTTCCTGTTAAAGTAAGACGTTAATTATTTTTGGAATGAAAACTGAAGTTTGTTTGGTTCAGTTTTGTTATGCAATGTTTTGTCATGTAGAAGGCTTTTGTTCGGGTGCAGAGAACTTTTGAACTTTTTCAAGGTTCGTTGCTGTATGTTTGTTTTGTATTTATTTGTGGGTAGTTTGACAATATCCATTTTAGCAAAAATATAGATACTGTAATTATTAGGCATTATTTTTTTTTCAATTAACTATTTAATTTATTTATATATTACTTTGTATATATAAAACAGCTACTTTTGGTTTACTTTGACTGTTATGAATGTAAGTGTATTTCTTCTTTTGTTTTATTTAAATAATATAACGCAACTAATGAAAAGTTCACCAAACATTAGGTACCTACGGTCTATCACCATCAGTCATGCTAACAAATATTATGCCTACCTACCAATATGTTTCTTAAAAAAAGTTGGTTTTTACTTACATGGTAATTCTGACGATTATCAAAATATAAAATATATCTTAATTTAATTAATAAAAAAATACATAATAATATCTTGAATAAGGTATACAAAATTAAATGTTCAAATATTTCCGCACAAAAAAATAATTCAGTATGCACGAGGAATTATTCTGATACGCATTACAGTTACTGATAAAGAAATCGCAAGGCGCACAAAAACCTAGCTGATTGTTATTATTAAGAAAAGAACGCCCTTCTACGTGCTCTTTGTAATATTATTATATCGATTATTTTATAAACATTACCAAATTCGTTCTACGCATAAACCACACGTCTCACTTATCGCTGAATCAGCAATCCAATCCAATTACTTGCATAAATTTTGCTTACAAACGCAGATCGTGTTGGCGATAAGAATGTTTAGGATACATCAGCTTCCTAATTTATCTACGCATATTATCGTAACTAGTATTATAAAGGCGAACTCTGTCTGTCTCGCTTTCACGCTAAAACTATCGAATCAATTTTTATTTTAAGTAATTGTAAAATGAAATTTGGTACACAGTCTAGAGCCTAAAAAGAATATGTAGGCTACTTTTAATCGCGAAAAAAAGGTTGATACTAAGTAATCCTACGCGGACGGAGTCACGGCCAAAAGTTAGTATTATCATAATTATAAGTATCTGTGTTTCTGTTGCCACTCTAACGATAAATATACTAAAAAACAGAACCTCTTACAAGAAACGTCATTTTTTAATTAATTTTTTTTGGGCAACAGTAGGTAATAAGTAATTTGTTTTTTTCGTACCTATGTGAAGAAATTATTATAATTTACATATTAACATTAGTGATCGTTTTTCTCCCTATATTTATATATTTATACATGTAATAATTAGGAATGTTAAAAGATTCAATTAGTCACGATGTTCAACAAAGTTTTAGTTGTCTTGATAATAATATCATTATCTTAAAAAAATTAAAATTACCTACTTAAAAGCAGTGGGTACGATAATTTATGCATAAAATCGCGTACATATCAAATTCTACAAATGTATTTGATAAATCAAAGTGTCTGGCTTGCATTAACGTGACATGCCCTTAACGTTGACCTTCAACTAACACATTAATGCTAATAAAACTTATAAATTTGGTTTCATTAGATAGGTGCGGAACAGAGTGACGCAAGCTTGCTCCGCGCATTTGTAGGTACCCAACACACAAGTTCCATAAGCTGTATAAAGACTCAAAAAATCAAAATCAAATTAAAACAAAAAAATCGTTTATACACATTGGAATGAAACAACTATTAACGGATTTAACTCGCGTATTTTATTATATTAGGTGACGTTTCGGAGCCCTTAGCAATTCCATAATCGTAGCACGACTTCTTTCCAGTATAGGTATAATAAACGCGAAGGCATCAGAAATTATTACAAAAATTCGTTTCTACAATTTAGGCTAATACAAGTTCTTATGAAGGTCAAAAGATACCAACGTTTCCAAAAAAAACTGCCTTAATCTTAACTTCCTAATTAATTTCATAAATGCGAAAGTAACTCTAGTCTGTCTATCTCTCTTTCAAGCTGAAACCATTAAACCGATTTAAATAAAATTTGGTACACAGTCTACAGCTGGAGAAAGGACATAGGCTACTTTTAATTGCTAATTCCATGGGAACGGAGTCGCGGGCAAAAGTTAGTATCTATATTTAAACCTTGGATAATTCTAATGCACACAGTAAAACTACCTTGGTTGCGAATTATGTATATGTACTTATTATTTAATTTGTAAGTAGGTATCTTATAATAAGCAATCGATAAAATTAGCACTTTTTTAACAATTTTCGGTAGACGGAAGTAGGTACAAAGTACGTTGAGTCCGTTTTTTATGTTGTTAGTCAAAGTAGCTTCAAGGAAACCCCATTCAGGTATTTGGCTTCGTATTTTGTATACGTAGATAAGTAGTCGAATTTAAGTAATGGACGTCCCGAAAGAGGATGAACTCTTTACAATTCGCATGCAATTTCTCTCTCTTTTACGGTGTTCAATTCACTATGTCGTATCCTACACTCCTTTTATTACGAAGTATACCAAACTGGGTTACTATTCTGGCAATGTGACAGAGCCATAACATTCATGATTAATAAAATTATTTATGAATAAATATTACTGAACCTTGAGCTTCGTGACTTTTATATATATATATATATATATTTTAGTAGGTAGTAAATAGACAGTATATCGTGAGTAAAAGTGTGTCACAATAAAAGTGTGTAAAACGTTCTTCAACCCAATAACACGAAAATATATACTTTCCTGGAAATCATTATTATTAATAACTGGAACCCATAACTTTGGAAGATCGTTCTTTCAAACACATTTAACTTTGTTGGGCTGTTACCAAAACACAGCTTTGTTTGGTAACATAATATTTCACGCAAAAATATTTTCTGCACGATTTATGAAACACCAGATGTGTTCTACATATTATACGGGAGCAGTTTTTATACCTCCGCAAAGGATTGGTTTGAAGACATAAAACCAAAACACGGGTGCGCCTAAGATTAACTAATTTTTACAATGTCGAATATCGAAAATCCGAAAACGTTGTTCTTTTAGCAGGTATATTGAGTCACGTTAAAAAATAAATAGGTAGGTAAGTCAATTTTAAAAATTGTATTTTTTTTTTTATAAATACTATGGCATACATATACGATTGCTAGATTCTGTCTGAGACTTCGTCTGCACACGATAGTATTATGAGCCTCCGTTTTCCCGCCTTAGATGGTGAATTTTCAAAAATCCTTAGTGCGACCCTATGTTGTGGAAATTTTCAAGTCTCTAACCCTTATATACCTAGTTTAGGCATGCGTTGATATAATTATCAGTGGTTAAGTCGACTTCTCCTTATATTTACTAGGTTAAATTAGTAGATGTAGCGGTGCTTAGTAGGTTCAGACATTGAATTGTAGTTAAGGGGCCCTAGACAAGTGCCCAACGTTCAACGTTAACGTTAAACGTTAGGACCAAAATGTATGGGTTTTGACATCCGCGAACGACTGTCACGTCACGTACGTCACAAATGTCAAATCTCATACATTTTGGTGCTAACGTTTAACGTTAACGTTGAACGTTGGGCACTTGTCTAGCCCCCCAGGTCTAATTTTCAGTCTGTTTCTGTGGACGTTTTTGTATTATGAAATTCGATGGACGATTAGGTAGGATAAGTATTCTAGACGGAAAGTGTTATGTCTACTTTCAGACGGAATGCCGTAAATTGTGTGGAATTTTTTGCGTAAATTAGTAAAAGCGATGAGGCGATGTGTTTAATAAATAATTGATGTTAAAAACATAAGTTATATTAAGTAGTTAACTCATTCTCATGTCTCCTCTGACTGTACTGGATAGAATGATTTAAAAGTAATTGCGTCTCTATTCCAATGTAATTGTAATATAAATACTTAGTAATATAATCGTACTTAGTTGTAATAAATTGGTTGCTTTGGTCTAATTAAGAGTCAAAAGCAATTTAATCCCAATCTAGCTTTAGTTATAAACCCATTGTCATTTATTACGATAATGTTTGTAAGATGTCTGGAGTTTAACCACGAAATTTGAAGATTTTAGTCTGAAATAAAATATGGAGTAGGTATTAAAGTTAAAAATTTACAATAAATAAAATAATAAATGAATTGAATTCCATAATTTATATATTTATTACGGTAGTACCTACTTAGATTTTGTAATTTATAAAACAAAATAGTTTGCATAATGAAAAATCACTATGGCGTTAGACTATCGTCAGCACAGTTGTGCTACAAATAAAGTACCTAACTGTAAAGTTTTCGAAACGTCAGCAAATAAAATTAAATATGCAAGTTATAATTCCAAATCGTAATAATCACAAAGAGGTCAAAAAATATTATTTAAAGTTAAATAAAAATATTGGGTTACATTTTTGCAACTTAAAAGAAGTGCAAACAATTTTGGCAGGTTTATAATATTTTTGTAGTATTTTGATTACAAATGTTCTTAAGGATCAAAATCGTTTTGATTACCTCACACTTTTTATGATAATATTTATGAGAGTACCACGAGCGAAAGTGATTTTGTCACCATAATTTATCTAATTTACTATTTCTTTCTTTAAATGACAAAGAAATTTAGGCTCCAATTTAGTGAACACCCCCGACACTTGATTTACGTTCACTTCGTTAACCCTTTAAATTATTCTTTTTTGGAAAATTTTGTACCTTAAGAAGAATTACTTTGAACATACCTACCTACTACAGCACGATTGTCTGTTATAGTTTTGAATACATTAAATATGAATAATAAGATGTAATAGGTAGGTAGAATAAGGTAAGTAGGTTGGAATGAATTGTTGTTCCAATGTGTAATAACCGCGAAGGCATCAGAAATTATTAAGGTAAGTAGGTACTAAAAGAAGACCTTCAATGCAAACACATGTATTTTTTTTCTTATTAATCTACTTACTTATATAAGTATTTCTCTAGAGTTTGAAGTATTATATAGCTGCAGCAGTAAGTATTCACTATGGCTTGCAAAGTAGGTACCTACCTACTATCTACTTTATCTATACTAATATTATAAAGAGGAAAGATTTGTTTGTTTGTTTGGATTGAATAAGCTCGAGAACGGCCGGACCGATTTCAAAAATTGTTTCACTGTTGGAAAGCTAAACTATTCCCGAGTGACATATACTATAAAAAAAGTTGATCCGTGCGAAACCGGGGCGGACAGCTAGTATATTATATTTTGACGACTTACACTGGTCGATTTTCCGATACCTACATAGCGTCATACATTCCACTTTTTTTACTTGCAGACTCATTATTGTCTGTTTTTAAATATTCTTATAGATTTATCGCTTATCTCGGGTATTGTGTTCTAATAATATCTTCCCGGTTTCACTCTGTCTGTCGAGTATAGTTTTTCCTTCTGTCGTTTATACAACCATGACTACTAAACCAAACCTGACAGTGACTAAGATAATTGGAGTTGCCAATTACAGAGAAGGATGTATACTAATTAATGTCCTATACGAATATCAAATAGTATTTGTGTAGGTACCTAGAATATATGTACTGATATTATAATAATTTCTGATGCCTTCGCGGTTATTACACATTGAAATGAAACAACTATTAACGGATTTAACTCGCGTATTTTTATTTTATTTTATTAGCTGACGTTTCGGATTCTTCTGTTTCGGATTCGCTAAAGTAACTTAGTACTTTAGCGTTAGACTATTGTCAGCTCAGTCGTGCTACAATTATGGAAACTGTAAAGAATCCGAACCGTCAGATAATAAAATAAAATAAAAATACGCGAGTTAAATCCGTTAATAGTTGTTTCATTCCAATGTGTACTGATATTATTATAAAGGTAAGAAATCATTGTTATGTAAATGATTTCCCAGAAAGGACTCAGTTTACGGTCACGGAAATGTAATGTGTTATAACTTATTATTCTTTTGTGGTTATAACACGTAGGAATAAACTATAACGGATTTAAGTCACATATTTTATTTTATTTAATGCATTTCTTTATAGTTTCCATATTTGTAGCCAATTGAGCTGACAATAGTTTCATTCTAATGTGTAATAACCGCGAAGACGTGAGAAATTATAATTGTATCTCAAAAGTGAAACCATCTAGCTTCCGTAGTCCATGCTTTTAGTAAAAAAACGCGTCCACTTTTTCATACCTAGTAGGTAGGTGGGTAAGTTGTAGGTAGGTATCAGCTTAGTTTGGGACAACATGAATCAGTGCGTATTATCCAAAACTATTCACGTAGGTATTTATTTACAACGAAGATTTTTACATTTACATAAATACATTTATTCATATTATATATATCATATTATTATTCACTTTAGCGTTAGACTATTGTCAGCTCAGTCGTGCTACGATTATGGAAACTGTAAAGAATCCGAAACGTCAGCTAATAAAATAAAATAAAAATACGCGAGTTAAATCCGTTAACAGTTGTTTCATTCCAATGTGTAATAACCGCGAAGGCATCAGAAATTATTACATTTATTCATGCACAGACCCTGAAAACTATCAAAGAAAGGTTTATCGGAAGTCGTCTGAATGGAAACCGATGATTGAAAATACGTTAATGCCTTTTCCTATGTGAGCAGTCACATAAAAAACCCATTTTTTACAACTTGCCCTTTTTCGGACAGGGTGCCAACAACATCAATTTTATTAGTAACGAAATAGAAACGCCCCTACCAAAATAACGTAGTGGAAGCAATAAAGACGGTATCGCGAAGTGAGTATTTTTGCTACTGTTTGAAAAATTGCCATGTTATTGTCGGTTAGAATAGATATCAACCTGTAAATTATATTGAACCGAGTTCCTCTATTTATAGAATACTAGCTTCTGCCCGCGACTTCGTCCGCGTGGAACTCCTTTTTTGTAGTCGGTTAAAAAGTTGCCTATGTCCTTTCTCAGGCTCCAGACTTTCTTTGTACCAAATTTCATTTAAATCGGTCAAGTAGTTTTAGCGTGAAAGCGTAACAGACAGACAGACAGACAGAGTTACTTTCGCATTTATAATATTAGTAAGGATTCAAAGGTTATACGTTCAATAAGTTCTGATCTATAAACTAGTTGAATTTTAGATTTCTATAAATAAAACGAAGTCGGGGTAGTTACACCGTTTCTAACTTAAGAACGACCAGACAGATTTTGATGTAAGTTTTCTTTTCAATTTTTCTTCTATATGAATATAATAAAGAGAAAAGGTTTGTTTGTTTGTTGAGATTGAATAGGCTCCAAACGGCTGGACCGATTTGAAAAATTATTTTACTTTTGGTAGGCTATGTTCACCCTGATTAACATAGGCTATAGAATATTTTGAAAAAATTAGGGATCCCTGCAAAGGGGCGTGAACCGTTAGTTATATTATAAACGTGAAAGTTTTTATGTATTATAATATATGGATGTCTGGATGAAATTAAGTACATAAGTATCTATATACATATATATTTACTTCTTTTTTACAGTAAATATTGAATTAATTATACCTAAAGGTTAAAAGAACTTTCTACGTTAACCTTACCCATTATAACTAGAAACCTTAACAAAAGGTAAGTCAAAATGTCAAGTAAGTTATTAATTCGGGTGCAAGTACTTTAAAGATCCTACGTAAATAATTACTCTGTCAGAATCAATTAGAATTCGATCGACATCTATGATTTAATACTATTAATGAAATGATAATGATACGAGTACTTGAATGTACCGAGACAATAGAAATACTTAAATGGCGCTGAAGCGATATGTTGCTAGTAAGACAAGTACAACAAGATTCAGGAAGATTTCGTCGACTCGATCTTTGACGCCTATAGTGTAATTGGATAAAGCACGATAACTCGCGTTAAGGTATATTCAGGTTCAAGTTCCACTGGGGATTTTTTTCTACGGCCTGTTGGTCTAGTGGTTAGAGGCCCTGACTACGAAACCGGAGGTTGCGGGTTCGAATCCCGCTAGGGGCAGATGTCAATGTGATGAGCACTGGCATCTGTACCTGAGTCGTGGATGTCTTATATGTATTTATGTATATTTATCCGTTGTCTAGTACCCATAACTAAAGCAAAGCTTTGCTTAAAATGGGACTAGATAATTGGTGTGAATTGTCCAAAGATATTTATTTATTTATTCTAATCTTATCTTGGTATAAATATCATTATCCTACCTCCATATGAACTACTCGAATATAAAGATATGGTACTCTTCACTTAATAATATAACTGTACACACCAATATCCGGACAATAACGCTTTGCTGTAATTATAGAATATAAAAAGTTTTGTCAAGAAAATAAGACTTTCTCGCCGCAAAGTTTTAAACAATAAACTTGAAAAACAAAAAAGTTACAATTTTCCGGAGAATTTTTTAAACCGTTTTTAATTTCTTATTATCAATTAAAGCCATATTGATGATAATTTTTTAAATGAATCATCAGTCACATTAATTGTTATTTATTTGTAAATTTACTTTTTCTTATTTCATTTGTGGGCTATTATAAATATCATGAGCCTGAGATAAGAACATAAAAGCTGAATTTAATTGAAAACTAAATGAACTGACAAGTGGTGTTAATGAGGTGGATAATTAAAAACTTGGCACCTTTTCAGACTTGGCCACGTTCAGTTTTAAAAGCTTTTGATAAAACATGCCAAAAATAACTAGGTAAATAATTATGTCAAATTTGGTTCAGCAAAAAATATGAGGTACGACAAATTGGATATGGGAGAATAGCATTATTGTAGACAATTTTAAATTTCCGTCACTTTACTTTTTACCTCGCTTCTACGAATCAATGCGTAGCATCAATATTTATGCAGATTTCCTTTTTTTATTTTCTGATATTAGTACTGTAGTTTAAAAATGAAGGCAGTCTTGACAAATATAAACAAACTCAAACTTTTCTTTGGTAAGTAGAATTGTTGGAGCGAATTTTCAAAACAATGTTTCCTGGAGAAAGCAGCCCAAGGGCTTTTTCGGGTTGCTGTAACAAAAAAAGTTTAAAAATTTCTTGTACAAAAATTCAAGTGTACGATTGCCAAAACGAATGCTGATAGGCAAGGCTTTAACATTTACATAAATTAGTCTTCAGCGAATAAAATAATATTAAACAAATACGCGAATGACGAGTCCAATCTATCAGTTTCCGCGCAATAAAAATACCAATTCCATTTCAGTCCTATGCCGACTAAACGTTCGTCAAAAAACAAATAAAACCAATTTTATAGCCAATACGATCCAATAATAAAACAAATCCGTCGACTGCGTTCTCGCTGTGAGAAGTCTAAAGGCCATTTTAGATATCCTCAGATTTTTATTATTGCTTCAAATATTAGACCAACGGCAATAAAATGTTGAAAGATTCATGTGTACGAATAAATAGGGCATTAGGTTCTGCCGCTGTAGCTGTAGGTCAGAGGCAAACAATTGCAAATCGAACATACGAGATCTTACCATTGCTCTTCTAGCTAATATTTCATCATCATCATCATCAGCCCATCGCAGTCCACTGCTGGACATAGGCCTCTCCGATTGCACGCCACTTTGCTCTATCTTGGGCTGCTTGCATCCAGCTCCTGCCAGCCATCTTACGCAAATCGTCACTCCACCTTGCCTGAGGACGTCCTACACTACGCTTGCCGAGACGCGGTCTCCACTCTAGAACAAGTTTACTCCAACGGTTATCGGTTCTTCGGCTAATATGGCCAGTCCACTGGCACTTTAGCTTCCTAATCCGGTAGGCTATGTCGATGACTCTGGTTCTCTGCCGAATCACCTCATTTTAAATTCGATCCCGCAGAGAAACGCCGAGCATATCCCTTTCCATAGCCCGCTGAGCGACTTCTATATAATCTGCCGCACTGTGTGGATGTGGTCTATGGTGCCGTATCCGCTCCGAAATCCAGCCTGCTCCGGTGGTTGGAATTCGTCAAATCTTCGCGCAAGACGGTTCGTGATCACTCTTGAGGACAGCTTATAGACGTGACTTAGAAGGGAAATGGGTCGATAGTTCTTCAGCAGGGTTTTATCTCCCTTTTTGAAGAACAAGATGACCACACCTCTACTCCACATCTCTGGAGTTCTCCCTTCAAACAAGAATTAAAGGTAATATTTATAGAGTGAGATTTCTGTCAACCTTAGACTAACTTGATTTTAAGAAAGATGACATTTAGGATTTGTAGTATAAAATACCTAGAAAGGAATGGATACTGGAAAAACATAAAAAAATGAAATGCGCAAGAAAATAAAGTACCTAAAGCAACAAAATTAAATTACACCTAGAAACAGATTAAAACCATGCCCATGATTTTAAGCTAGTTATAGTAAAATTATTATGTTAGATACTAAAATGTTGCAGTTCTATTTAAGTTTCTTAAGCTTGTAGCGTAATCTTGTAAAGAACTACCTATTAACTCTAAATCAATTTTGGCACGTTTTCCATTCTGGGGCAAATATTGGAGGAATTGCCTTCCATGTCCATGTATCGAACAACTGGTATCGTGGAATTTAATATCGTGCTCGATACCGAATGGATTCTGACGGTAATAGATGCATTGTAACATTTCGTTATTAGGAATTCAGCATGATTGTGATACTGTGTGAAATTACGCGAATACGCACGTTGTGTAGGTACCACTTACTTGTATGTCAATGATAAACGACTCTTCAACATTTTTTTAAGGAAGATAATTATATGGGTGGGTCGTTCTTTTTTTCAATTGACAGTGAACCGACGTTTTCCAGTTCTTTGGTTTATCGAATTATTGATTATTGTGGTTTCGGTATACGATTTTTCTTTTCGACAGATATTGCTTTTATTTTTGGTGCTTTTTCATAGAGAGGCAGACTACACGAAAATACTTCCATCTTCGAACCTTCCACATTAAATGCATAGGCACTCAAACCTAGTACCTATAATTGTCAAATATAAATTTATATATGATCGAGTGTCGTAATAATCTTTTTAGAAAACTTTTTAAAATTGAGTATATGTATACGTACCTAGATTTATATTCAGCTTCATATTGTTCTCATACCTTTGTTCGTGAGCTTAAAGCTGGCGGTAATATGAGGAGCTTTCACATCCGCGAGCTAATATGGGATATTAAGGATATGTGTGAAAGCTCTGGTGATCAGGGTTGTAACACTAAAATTTTAAAAATATTTTAAATCATAATATTATCGTTTTAATTTTGAACAGACCGTCAACCTCCAACATCGACATATTACGAATTAATTTACATTTTTTTTTAAAGACCAGTTTTTCTGCTTCCGTACCCGCATCTCGCTCGTCCGCCATTGTTCAAAATATGCAGCAGCATTCAGCATGGCAACATTCGCGCCAATCATAAATAGGCGCGAATGTTGCCATACCTTAAATATACCTACCACTAAGACAAAACAAATAACAATACTTTTCAAAAATCATTACGTTGGTAACCCTATATTAAGCTGCTGGAAAAAAAGCTGGATATCGAGAACTGGCAACTCTGACTCCTGGGGTTAAATAAAATGAAAAATGTCACGTACTGAATAGAATTTCTATCTTATCTTTTCTTTATATTTTGACCTTGGCCATTCACATTTGAAATGCATAACTTGTAGGATATCGAATGACTTAAATACTTCAAAGATTTTTAAGAGGAAGTATTGTCTTAATGTTATTAGGTACGTATTGGAGTAAAACAATTATAACGGGTTGGAATGAAACAACTATTAACGGATTTAACTCGATTATTTTTCTATTTTCCTAGTTCAAAAAAAGCTTTTTAAATGGAAAAATGTAATGGTCTCAAAGTTGGATCCAATTACAAGTGACTAATTAATTTAATTTAATTTTCCATTAGACAGAGATTACAAATTGATTATGAAGATTATCACTCTAATGTTGTCGTTTTGTAGGAAACGATAGTTAGATAGGTAGGTATAGCAATTTCAAAGTAATCGTGACCTTTTTGATTAAGTTGATTGTTTGATTTAGAACGTTGGAAAATAATGTTTTGCATTTATTTAAAGATAATGACAAACTCAACTCTTTTGGCTAACATCTATTTAAAATCATGACCTTAAATTTTAAGGATAATCCACCTCAAAGATTTTGTTTTTTTTAGGTAAAAAAAATCAGTTTTTTTCATGCATTGATAATACATAGGTACAACCCTAAATTTTCACCGCAACTTCTATTTATTAATAAAAATTCCCAGAAAACGAGCTACGAAATTCGCTGGGTCAGCTAAGTAGTACCTATATAAGATAATAAATACAGTTTTATAATGTGCATTTTGACGCACTTAAATGAGAAATAAAATCCTTCTCCTGAAACCGGAAGTGAAAAACAATTACGCAATTAACTACAGGCCAAACAATGAAATCCAACCCACGCTATTACGAGCCTAAACAAGACGTCAAAGTGTGGTATGACAAACAAACACTATATCCAGAATAGAATGTTTGTAAATATCTATTTATATAGATATATAAACGATACTATGCTACCTGATAGTTGATCAAATAAGTAATATATATCGTAACAGTCAAGGGGGCCTAGACAAGGTGCCAACGTTCAATGTTAACGTTGAATGTGTTGTGTGTTTTTGTGACAACGTTAACGTTGAACGTTGTCACAAAAATGTATGGGATTTGACATCCGCAAACGTTTGTGATGTAGGGGACGGGTGCTCAAAGCGGGCACCGTTCCCAAAGCGGGCACTGCTCGTAATATTGCCGTTTTAAATAAGAACATGTTCGTTAATTGCGACAGTATTCCGCGCCGCTCGCGCAACTCGCGTCATTCGTCCTTCTCATCTGCGAGCACGCTGTTATAAGCTACGCCAAAAAAATATTTTTAGCTGCTTTTTGTAAAATATTTTAACATATGTTTCGTGTGTTCTCTCACTTTTTAAGCTTGCAATACTAATATCAAGCATGTTAGTTGTTACTTACATATCAGGTCGCAAAACTGTTGCTTTAACCTCCACGTTTGGTAACATTTATAATTTTGATTAGCTGGCATATTTTAAATGTCAAGAAAGGCAAAGTGGTCAGGTCAATGCGGGCACTGCCCGATCTATGAAAAACAGTCAATGTATTTTTTTTGTAAGTATTACTTACCTACTTACAAAAAAAATACTTACTGACTGTTTTTTCTTTAGATTGAAGCTGTTAAAACAAATAAAAACGAAGAGCTGACTATTAATAACCCAAAAAATCAAGAAAACTAAACCTAACCCAAAGAAAATAAAAATTAAGACTAAGCCTGCCGAGTACTATCGTTGTTTTGAATTCACAATACTGCTGAGAGATTAAAATAGATAATTTAATCGATATATATTGTTTTTTTAACTATGGCTATCCCATTTTGGTTTATAATAGCCTATGTCCGTTTTGCCCTTAGCGCGTGCCCGCTATAGGCCACCCCCCAGGGCAAAGCGGGCAAACGTAGAGGTTTCATAAATTGCTTATAATTATTTTGTCTTTATTTTTTTGAGGAAACAGACATAGGGATATCGAAGAGTATTAAATAATGCACCTGGTCGTAAAGAAATTAATAATATTACTAAGTTACAAACCATAAATTTTTCAACTTTCCCTTAAGGTGCCCGCTTTGAGCACCCGTCCCCTACGTGACAGTCGTTCGCGGATGTCAAATCCCATACATTTTTGTCGTTTCGTTTAACGTTAACGTTGAACGTTGGCACCTTGTGTAGGCCCCTAGGTCCTATAGGTATATACATTGTTATCGTCAAGAGAGTATTTGAAAGCCTTGGTGGCATATTCGATGCTGACTGTACCTTTAATCTAGAGTCCGGTACTCTCTTTAAGATACTTTCCTTTTAGACTGAGATCCCAATAACCCCAGACTTACGTGATTTTAGGAAAGGTGAAATTTTTAGGATAGGTAAAAAGAAAGGAATGGATACTCGCTAAGCTGAAAACAGGGCAGTTTTACAGGTATCAGCAAACGTTAAAAATAAAGCTATTTTTTACCACGGGAATGGGATAAAAAGTATTCTATACTTGAAATATAATATCGACTCTGCAATGATGAGCAAATAAAATTAAAAGGCCTAGAAGTGAGATGTCTTTCATTCCCGACTTATACAAACGTGGCTAGCAATATCATTTAGAAAACAAAATGTGGGCGTACTTCACTTATTTGTTACCAATTTGCGAGGGTTGAAGTCTGTTAAGTGGGCGGCGAACTTTTCTAACTTTTAATCGTGACCATTGGTTATGAATTGCAAGGATTTCACATCACGTGCTCATTTATTTTTTTAGTAGGACCGAAGCTCGCTCGCAAACAAAAGGCATTTTTTTCTGGCGTGTTCGCTGGAATGAATACAGTATACCTTTCAAAAACACCTTCTTGCCATTTAGTAGATTAGATTCGATTTATTTATTTCTCATTATTACATACATTATAATTACACATTATGTCATATTATATGCACTCATAGTGAGATCGTCAAAATTTTACAATATAAAATAAACAAACACATAACAAATATAATTAAAACTATTTTACAAATGTCATTGTTATAATTTTTCTCTTTAGTCGTCAAGCAAATTTAAACATTTTAGCGATAGGTTATATATATCCATACTAATATTATAAATGCGAAAGTAACTCTGTCTGTCTGTCTGTTACGCTTTCATGCTAAAACTACTGGACCGATTTAAATGAAATTTGGTACAAAGAAAGTCTGGAGCCTGAGAAAGGACATAGGCTACTTTTTAACCGACTGCAAAAAAGGAGGAGTTCCACGCGGACGAAGTCGCGGGCAGAAGCTAGTATAAAATATGTTTGGGGTTAGTAGTACCTAAGTTGTATATAGATGGCGCTGTACCGGTCAGGGAGTTTTTCTGTATCGCGCTATAGAGATTTCCCTCAGTATTCATATATAGAGGCTCTTTATAGTTATTAAACGTGCTTCCAAAGTAACGAACGGGTTTTATTTTCAAGTGAGAATGAGAATCAACATCAACACAGTGCCTCTTATTGATGTAGGAAGTACATACAAAATATAGCTACACTAATCCAGTTCTGATTAATTGACTATCGTGTTAACGTACCGGTTTACGACCTGGATACTTGATATTTGCTAGACTACAGTGTCCATATATGTGGGTTAGTACACTACTATACGTTGAACAATGTGTTAGGTAACTACTAGAATAAAGTCTGAGGGAAAATAGGGGTTCTTGTCCACTAATCTTATTATATAAATTCACTAACGACCCGCCCCGGCTTTACACGGGTGCTTTAAACCTTTCTCTTAATTACTCTATCTAATAAAAAAAACCGCATCAAAATCCGTTGAGAAGTTTTAAAGATAAGCGTACATAGGGATATAGTGACAGAAAAAGCGACTTTGTTTTATACTTTGTGATATTATATTAAACTATTATCAAATGACGTATAAATAACCAACATTATAATTAAATATATACATAATGTAAGATAATTTTGTATAGATAACTTATCATAACATTAGACATAATTACCTACTATATATCGGACTTAACTCGCGTATTTATTTTATTTGCCGAAGTTTCAAAATAAATACGGATTATTTTAACTTGCTAAAACGTTATAGTTGTTTCATTCCAATATAATATTTTGTACATTCCTATGAGTAATAACCGTAAAGGCATCAGAAATTATTAATAAATATAACTAATAATAAATAATGTAAGTGGTTAAAAGTACTCAATCAAACATACGTTTTATATTCCTTAATAGTATTTACATCTGAAAAATATAGTTGTTCTTATCAATTACTTATCATAAAGAACATTTAAAACTGGATAACGTCCAACACGTGTAGGCATTAACACAACCCAAATCGTCTCCGAATATTTTTATATATAAAACGTATTATAAAATAGTTATTTACAGTTGGTTCTTATCTTTGACGTGGCTTTTAAAAACCTCTCAGTAAATGTATTCATGACTATTTTAAAATCAATGCAACAGAACAAGTGGCGCTGTAAATATGTAGATTTAAGGCCTAATAATAAACTTCGTTTAAGTTTAGAAATAATTGGCGGCCATAACTAAAATGGGTTCTCGTAATCATTTCTAATGCTTTCGCGGTTATTACACATTGAACTAAACTGACAGTCTAACGCTAAAGTTATTTTTACATCATGCAAACTACTTCATTTTATCTATACTAATATTATAAAGCTAAAGAGTTTGTTTGTTTGTTCGAACGCGCTAATCTCAGGAACTACTGGATCGAACTAAAAAAAATCTTTTATAGTTGGATAGACCATTTATCGAGGAAGGCTTTAGGCTATATAACATCATGCTGCGACCAATAGGAGCGAAGAAACAGTGGAAAGTGTGTAAAAAAACGGGGAAATTAACTATTCCACGCGGATGAAGTCGCGGGCCCAGCTAGTAAATAATAATATTTAACTACCAGCCTATTTTACTATGTTTAATTCTACGCAATATATAACTATTTTACAATGTAAGTAAATAAGATAAATACGAGGCGTTTCTAGCGCTTCGGGAAATCATTACTGAAAAAAAGTGCTGCAAGAAATTCAGTAGAAAGGCAATTTATGGGACAATTACGTACAAAATAAGAAATATTTGCAACGTTTCTTTTTGTTTCGTTCAATGAATTCTAATAATTATCTGAGTATAATATGAGCAGCCAAGCTTGGTTTTTGCTATATAAACGAAAACGTTATAGTAAAGGATACAAACCTATATCGACCTTCACCGAGCACATAGAAGAACGAAATATATTTTAAAATAAATCTTGTACCTATATGAGGTACCTACCTATTTTATATTGAAAATGGGTTGGGTAAAAAAAATCCTGTACAGACGAATTTAATTTTTTTTTTGTAAATGTCTTGTCTTACATTTAATAATTTCTATACTCAATTTATTATATGTAAAATTTGTTTTATCCTATTATCAGCTCGGTAAAGGTCTATATGGGTTCGAATCTTAGACTTTTATAGATAAGTTAGAAGTTAATGCATTCCACCCGAAATTGAATTATAATGATTATTTAATTTCTTTTCATTTATTCCGTGTAAATTATGATATTTAAATTGCCAATCTCGAATTTTCCAATTACTTATATTAATATTAGGGGCAAGATAAGTTTAAGTGGAAATACGGGGAAAATGATTTTCTCACAGAAAAAAGTACCTACTGTAGGTAATACCGAGATTATGTTTTGACCTCGGTAGGTTTTTTTTCTGTACTTACCTACTTTGTTATTAGTTTATGGACTTTGTAAAGAGATTTTTTTACTATGACTAATATATTTAAAAAATATATACCTACCACTGTTGTATACAAATTTAGTGCAATTTCGACTGTTAAAGAGAAATAAAGCTGTCCGGTTATAAGTTAAGAAATAAGTAATAACGACGATCTTGTGTTACTACTTTAATGATACTTTAAAAAATCAATAAATTATTTCGTTATATAGGAACCTACAATGCAATCTTCAAAATATTTTTACATATCCATATTATAATATATCCTATCTATTGGAATGAAATAACTATTAATGGATTTAACTCGCGAATTTTTATTTTATTTTATTAGCTGACGTTTCGGATTCTTTACAGTTTCCATAATCGTAGCACGACTGAGCTGACAATAGTCTAACGCATAAGTGTTTTCAGTCTTGTCGAGTGACAAGATAAAGTGAAAGCAATGTACATTGATATTATTATAAAATATTTCATTACTGTGCACAATATTTGAGGTCCTTAAATTTTTAAATTAATTTTCTAAAGCCATCAATCTTTTCTTTTCTTTAGACATACTACGCTGAGCTTGACTTTTTTGAGCTTGATTTCAGACTGATTCTACTCATATTTTTTTTTGACAAATTAGAAAAAGAGAAAAAAGCCTTTTTAATAAATGACAACATAACAAGAAAACACTGGTAATAAAAAGGTGGAAATTAAATAGGTATGCCAAAAAAAAAGAAAATTATGAAAGGTTAAAGGATCTAACCAATAGAAGAATAGTATTCACGAATAGAAGTCAAAAAGGGACTTCTATTCACTCGTCTCAGTCCATTTTCTCGGTATTTATAAATTTGAATCAAATTCTGTTCAAAATTCTTCAGTCAATATTTTTATAAGATCCGACCTTTTGAAGGTAAAGATGAAACAAACAGATAAGTACGATAAAAAAACGAGCGCGTGCTGAAATTAACGTGACTTATCAATAAGTACTAATATTATATTATTATAAAGAGGAAAACTTTGTTTGTTTGGTTGTAATGAATAGGCTCAAAAACTACTGGACTGTTATTAAAAATTCTTTTACCTTTCGAAAGCTACATTATCCACGAGTAAGATAGACACTAGAATATTTTGAAAAAAAAAAAATAGGGATCCGTGCGAAGCCGGGGCGGGGCGAACGTCTAGTATTTTAATAAAGTTGTACCTTTTATAAATTTCTACTAGCGACCCGCCCCGACACGGATGCTATAAACCTTCCTCTTGAATCACTCTTGAAGCAAATCAATACCGCATCAAAATCCGTTGCGTAGTTTTAAAGATTTAAGCGTATATAGGGATATAGGGACAGAAAAAGCGACTTTGTTATATACTATGTAGTGATTTCTGTTTCTACTAAACTACAACTATGTAGGAGAAACCAGTAGTTTTACTTTTGGAGTAAACCGCGAAGAGACAGATAGTTCAATTTAGTGAAACTTTAAATCCTTGTTTAGTTTAAGGCGGAACCCTTTGAAACTTATACATTTCGGGGAACAAGAACGCCAAGTACTTAAAGTACTCATTCGACTGTAAGATTTTTTTTAATATCGAAAATAGGGCTTAGGCGTATAGAATCAAATAGTAAAAATATGATGTTAGTATTAGTATGAAACAACTATGAACGCATTTAACTCGCGTATTTTATTTACCTAATTTTATTTGTTGACGACGTTTCAGAAAGTAAAGGTACCGAAACGTCATCAAAAAAAAAAAAATAAGTACGCTAGTTAAATGCATTCATGGTTGTTTCATTTCAATCTATACTAATATTATAAAACTGAAGAGTTTGTTTGTTTATTTGTTTGAACGCGCTAATCTCAGGAACTACTGGTTCGAATTTAAAAATTCTTTTTTTGTTGGATAGACCATTTATCGAGGAAGGCTTTAGGCTATATAACATCACGCTGCGACCAATAGGAGCGAAGAAACAGTGGAAAATGTGTAAAAAACGGGGAAAATATGAAGCCTTATGAAGAAGTGACAGAAGACTTTGACAGATCTTTGACTAAACAATCGGACGGGCAGGACGACGTCTGCCGGGGCCGCTAGTGTGTTATAACCGCGAAGGCATCAGAAATTATTATGATGTATCTGTCACGTCACATCTTATACAAGTACCCACTATATTTTTTTCCATAATTAAACACTTATTTTCCTGTTTGGTTTGTTTTGAATTGATACAATACTCGTAAGTTTTGTTACAAAATTATTGACGCACCTGATTCTATCGTAGTCATACATACATATCCATACGTTTTATGCTAACCTTCTTTTGTCATTTATGAGTATTGTGTCATAGATCAATAGGTTTCTGATATTTATCACCTGTTTTTTTACAATTGGCGTTTATATATTACTAGCTTCTGCCCGCGACTTCGTCCGCGTGGAACTCCTCCTTTTTTGCAGTCGGTTAAAAAGTAGCCTATGCCCTTTCTCAGGCCTGGAATTCGTTTAGTCTGGAGACTATCTTTGTACCAAATTCCATTTAAATCCAGTAGTTAAGGCGTGAAAGCGTAACAGACAGACAGACAGAGTTACTTTCGCTTTTTTTTTTTTTTTTTTTTTTTTTTTCGAACTGAATACTGAAGCGCAGTTGGCCAGCTAATGGGCCTTCACTGCAAAACCGGACGGGTGGCGAGACTCCTGAAAGGAGACTCTTAAGCCTTTTGGGTTGGTTTAGGGTTTTTAGCCCTGACCGACCCGAGGGCCCCCCAAGGTGGGGGTCGCACCTCGGCTCGGGCCGTCAGGAGGTGTGTTGACACGACTATTATGTTGCAAGGGAACAGAAGGTCCCTGCGGATAAGTCCGACGCGCGCCGGGTGTATGTGGACGTCTTCGACCCCGCCGGCGGGGCCGCTGTAACACTATCGAGTATGCTAAGTGTGGGTGAGGCCGCATGCCGCGCGGCAGCTGCCTGTGTGTCGGTGTACGGTTTGTGTCCGTGGGAGGGGGCGCGGCGGCCGCTATGGCAGCCGTGATCGAATCGGGGTTACTTTCGCATTTATAATATTAGTAAGGACGTTGTTATATCACTTTTTTCCTAATGATTGTAGGTATACACTATGTTTCCGTGATTTCATGCACGTATAATTAGAACTTCATATAGCCTACCTATGCGTTAATTTTAATTTATTACAGTTTTATTAAAATCCATTTAGATCTTTTTGCATAAAAGTAACAAACATTCATCCAAATTTTACCGTTAAACTTCAACAATAAAACAAAATACGCAAGTTAAATCCTACCAGATTGAACAGAACAGTTACTTTTGTTTTATTTCCAAACGAAGTTTTAAAAACATAATCTTCAAAAAAAAAGTATTTATATTTATTATACTTTTATATTTCCAAAAGGCTCGTTACGACACTTCGCTTCCTTTAATCCCAGTAATGGTCTAAATCAACTAAGAAGCTATCGCAAAAATTATTACAACAAGCACTTTTACATTAAATATACATAATAATATATCTACTGTTGATTGATTGATCTCTTGTAGTGAAAAGGGTACCTACTACCTATATCTACAAGCATAATATTCTGACTTATGTATTTTACAATGACGATCATCATTAATATTAACAACTGAGTTGTTGAGTTAGTCCTTAGTCTATAAATACTATATATACTATATCTATACTAATATTATAAATAGGAAAGGTTTGTTTGTTTGGATTAAATAGGCTCCAGAACGGCTGGACCGATTTCAAAAATCATTCACTGTTGGGAAGCTACACTATTTCCGAGTGACATACCTAGGCTATAAAAATAAGATAATCCGCGCGAAGCCGGGGCGGACAGCTAGTATATAATAAAGAGGAAAGGTTTGTTTGTTTGTTTGGATTGAATAGGCTCCAAAACGACTGGGCCGATTTAAAAAAATCTTTTACTGTTGGGAAGCTACACTATTCCCTGGTGACATAGGCTATAAAAAAAGGGATCCGTGCGAAGCCGGAGCGGTCAGCTACGCTAATATTTTAAATACGAAAGTAACACTGTGTTAAGCGTCTCTTGCCACTTTATTCTAGCAGTTGTTACTTCAATATCTACCTATATGAAGAAAACAGACATAGAATCCAACCGCCCCTACACACCTCATGCTCTGATCACACGTACCGAGTTTAGTGGCGAGACAGCAAATTAGAACTCGGCCGAAAGAGTAGGGTGGGCGAGTAGGTGTTTACACACATTTTCACATTCCTGGTGACAGTGGCGAGTCAGTTCAGTTTCGAAATATTCGTTAGCGCGTCAACATGAATAATAATAAAAGCAAAAATTTTAAACTTTATCTAGCTTCTCATACCACTGTTCTCCTTATACGAGTGTTCGTGTTCATACCTGCCGAGTGGCGAGCGAATCGGCTCGGGGTAGGCTGAGAGGCGTGCGGGGGTGAGCACTAGGCCTAGTAAACAAACCAAGGTCCGAGAGGCTCGCTCGCCGTTTTGCTGGGCCGAGTACTAGGCCGAGTACTCGTCGCATAGTACACACGAACCGAGTACTCGGTCGAGGACACTCTCTCGCCTCTCTACTCGGTACGTGTGATCAGGGCATCACTTAAATGAATAGTTGTCAGTATAAACGGCACTGCTTAGTCCCCTACGGAACACTTAAACGTTGTTAATCACGAACGCCCACAGCCCACTTGCAGCTATCATCACCAGAAATAATGGTCTCTGACTAAAAATAGACTTTCGTCGCGGAAAGACATTTAGAAATTTAGAAACTTGTCATCTTTCCGGTATTAACAAAACCTGTTATGAATGACAACTAAATATAACTGATTGTCATTTTGATATTATTTGAGTCAGGTTTCGTAGTCATTCAATCATTTGGTTTGTTGTATAAAAGATAATATCTTCTACCTGCGACTTAGTATGCGCACGATAAGCACCCTCGTTTTACCCCCTAAGGGGCGAATTTTTAATAATTCTTTCATAATTTTCCCTTACGTTATAATGGAAACGGTATCACGGCATTTTCTGACCTTCATAATAGCTTGTAATAGCCTTAATTTAATAAATATTTTTTTCATTTTTAATTGTGTAACTAGCCTGACTTTTTAAAATTACTTACTTTGTCTAATTAAATATTAAACACTTTTGTAACGCAATGGTGCTTATTTTCTTAGCATCGGTGTATCAGGCCTTTTTTTGGGGATGCGAACTTTAACAAAATTATGATAAGAAATTTTATCACAGGTTTCCGCCATCTAATTTGCATATTTTAGTGGAAAAAAACAACGGTTTCTTACTGCCATGAAAAGTAAACATTTTGTAAATTCTTGGAATTTATCGTTTACCGGTAAGATGACAACAAGTCTCACCGTTAAAATGTAGAAAGTATACATTTCCAAAAATCATCAAGTAGGTATATATAATTATTTCTGATGCCTTCGCGGTTATTATAGATTGGAATGAAACAACTTTAAGCGGATTTACCTCAAGTGTTTTATTTTATTAACTGACGTTTCGGAGCATTAACAGATTTCATTTCAGCACGAATGAGCTGACAATAGTACAAGACACAAGTATTGTCAGCTCAGTCGTGTTACGATTATAGTTAAATATTAATGATATTTTTAGCTATGGTGTCAAGTGATCCAATGGAAAGGTTTTTAAATTTTTTAAGCCCAATTATTCCTAATTTCCATATTTCGAGTACCTACCTACATTATATTATTTAAGTAAGTACACCAAAGATCTTCAAAACAATCTAAACATCTTCAGTCGAAATAGTAAACTTCCAGAACGAGCACTTGTGATCGGAAATTCAATTATGACATAAGTAGGTATTCTATAAGTAGTCTAACCTACAGTGCTAGAGGTGCTATAATATGATTAGAGTAAGCAATACCGAATATTAACTTATCGAAGTAAGTAGATACCTGTATTAACTCCAAACAGGAAAATGACTATGGATTATTTACGATATGTCAACATAATACATGATACGTCTTATAAATTATTCATAAGGCAATCATACATTTTGTCATGTCACTGTTATTTGACGTTTGTCGAAAATTAGCGATGTTAATTTTTATAATTAGGTGTATTGAATATAAGTAGGGTAGGTATATAATATAAGTAGGTAATATAAGTTGTATGATTAACTTCCTGTTGCGTTTTTTACGGCGTTATATCTAAATAATTATGGTCTTTCTGAAGCTAGTAGCCTCTCACGTGTAAAAGTAAGTACTTTTTAACCCCCGACACAAAAACGACGGGGTGTTATATGTTTGACGTGTGTGTCTGGCTGTGGCATCATAGCTCCCTAACGCAGGGACCGATTTTGATTGTTTTTTTTGTTTGAAAGGTGAGTATGTCGGGAGTGTTCTTAGCTATGTTTGATGAAAATCGGTTCAGCATTTTAAATTGCAATAATAAACAAAAAGATTCTACTTATGTAACGTAAATTAAATTCAGCTTACCTACAGTTATTTTTGTTAATTACTGTCCATTATTACTATTACTATTCATATAACTGAGGCTCATCTAATTTGAGAATGTCACTTACTATAATTATTGACAATCTGCATAGTTTAAAATTAAAACAATACATGAAATACGTCGTCTAGGTGTACAAAAGCCAGCTAGATTTGTGTACCTATTCAACAATATTGCGAAATCCGTAAGTTATCAAAAAAAATTGGATGCGAATTTTGCCAATACTAAACAGAAAATTATGAAGACAGTCCATTAAAGTGCCGCGTCACGCAGTGTCACGGTTTTGCCACTAAGCGACAGTACGGATTTCGAGTTCTAACGCGCCTTATCGTCACTTTCGGTTTTATTGAGAAAAGAAAAAAATCTAGTTGAATCCTTATTTGATGATGACGTAATCGACGGTCTAATTCTTCCAGCCCTTATCCCTTTATCTGGCATTCTGGGGTCAGGTCACCTAAAATCGAGTCCCTTCGGGCTTCTTTAATGTCTCCCTGTATTTTTGATCATTAAATAAGTAATTAAATCTCTTTGTATTGTTGGTTTGCGGCCATTACTCTTGTTTTGGTCAGCAAACCTTCTATTGAGAACTTTGTCGAAGAGATAAAGATTTTCATCTCGATATTGTTTCGTTGGCGAGATGAAGAAATAAAAGAGACGATATCGACATGACAGGATTTCTCGTTGTCGATAATGTTACCGATTTTTGACAGATCAAGACGATAAGACACCTTCGACATGTCAAGATGTCGACTCGACAATAATTCACCAGTGAGCCGATAGCCGATAGCGCTGAATAGCGCTATCGCACATGAGGGCGTAGACAAGGTGCCAACGTTCAACGTTAACGTTAAACGAAACGACGACAATGTATGGGATTTGACATCCGCGAACGTTTGTGACGTACGCGACAGTCGTTTGCGGTTGTCAAATCCCATACATTTTATTGCCAACGTTTAACGTTAACGCTGAACGTTGGCTTGTCTAAGCCCCATGATCTTTGTTGGTTCTTTTAGTATGCCTGTATAGTATTTTTACCTAGTCCTTTCCAGGTAAGGAAATATTCCTTGACACAGGTATGTAAATACATGTCGTAAGGTGCTCTTAGGCTGAAATTACATTGGATCCACTCTGAAACGCTGTCGTGATACCCCGAATTATTTTCCTTTGAGGTTATTATGTATATTAGGTTTCTTCGATGAGTGAACCAATACGTCATTATGTTGTCAAAAGGTTTTTTCGTACATATTTCTAAGCTTAGGAAGCGTTCACTTTAAAATTATTTGAGAGAGGTTTCGAAGGTTTGGTAATGCAAATAATAATATTATAAATTGATCAAATTTATTTGGAAATGTCAAAGTTAGTCAGAATATAATATTTAATTAGGTGCGTGTAAACTCAAACATTTCAAAACAACTGATGAGTAAAATTAAAGTTGATAATTATTAATAGGTACAATAGCAATTTCAGCGGAAAGGGTAGGTAGCCCAAAAAAGTTTAAAATTTCCTTAAAACTTTTTGGGTAGAATTACCTTTTATACCGATATCCTTCGTTTTAATCAGTACCAATTCAAAGAACTCTCTCAATGTAATTGAGAGATTCCTTTGAATTTCATATTATACTTTTGGGGCATATTTAGGAAACAAAAGCAAAACATGTTTATATATTCATTTACAGGTACCTACATAAATATGTGTACGTTTGTTTACCTACCTAATGTTTGATGAGTAAACACGTTGCTCCTAACTTTCGTGAAAAACGTAAAATATGGTGAATAAATATGTAGTATCGTAATAAAGCTAGTGAGGGAAAACAAAAGAAAATTTTAATTTTTGCAATTTTTTCACCTTTTATTTAAAAATAAGTTATTCACCAATTTAGTCACAATTGCACTTGACTGCTTTACTTTTAAAAAAGGAAAATACATTTTTCTGTCCTCCGGCCAGAAAGCGCCAACTTTGTGGCCGCTTCGCTAAATGAAATTGCCGCTTTATGGCTTCGTCGAACAGAAAAATAGTATACTGACCTCGGCCAGTAAAATAAAAAAGCCTCAGATCACATTTTTGTCAACCTCGGCTTCGCCTCGGACGACAATTACATGTGATCTGAGACATTTGTTATTTTACTGGCCTAGGTGCGTAATGTACTATTACCAATTAGCCATTGGAATGAAACAACTATAAATGGATTGAATTCGTGTATTATAAACGGATTTTAGCACGACTGAGCTGAAAATCGCGATAGTGTAACGTTTAAGTTACTTTAACGTATGTACTACGATTATGGAAAATATAAAGTTACCGAAACGTCAGTCAATAACATAACATACATGAGTTAATTCCATTTAAGTAAAGTTGCTTCATTCCAATCTGTTAACCGCAAATTCATCAGAATTATGTTTGCCGTCATTATTTATTTTAGATATCCTCCGGCAGTGTCAACTGACAAAAGTTTTACAAGTGAGAAAGCATTAAACACGTCCATATTCTAAAATGTATTGCACAAGTACGAGTAGAATATCCAAGACTTTATTGGCTGAATGCAGTTTGGGTCCGTATTTGCGGATGCATACAGAAATAGTTTGCTTTAAAAAGACCATACATAGTATGAGGTGTAGAATGCAATTACCCGTATAAATTTACGCTGGGAATTTAGTCGAGCTACGCCCGAGCTTCTATTGTAGTGCTTATACGTGAACAAATGACGTTTGATCTAGAAAACATGGAAATAACAATGTTTTGAAATATTACAGGAACTTTTACGCAGCGAAGTATTAAACTTCATAGTTATGTGGGGGTCGATTTTTATTTATTTATTTATATTAACTTAAACCTATCATTACAGGTCGCAGACCTAATGCGATAGACTTAGTAAAAATAATAAACAATAAACGTACAAACGTGATACAAAATATAAATAATACCTAGATAACAACAATACAACACTAATTAAACGTAACAACTAAAACCAAACCTATGTATACAAAAACAAATAGTACTAGGTATATAAAAATGATCAGCTTCATAGTCAGGTGGAGGTCGCATGGTCAAAATCAATGTTTGTATGTTTGGGGCCCTTCAAGTATTATTTAAGAGTTAAGATTTAGAACCATTTGGGGGCGGTCTTCGCTTTGCTTATTTTTTTTGATATGCGGGAGAGGGTCTAGGCGTTGATTAGGTACGTCAGCAGTAGTAGATTGCTCATCTTTGTCATTTATTATCTACTTGATGTACAAAGAAAATTATAACAGTCATCATGACGATTTTCGCGTTGGTGAAATATGGGTCCGAGTATTTGGGGCTTATTAGATATTAAAATAAAACAATTACCTATTTATTTAATCTCTTTGTAGCGTAACAACATAATTACATAAATTGAAGCGATAATTTAAGGCGAACTTCTCTTTTTAAGGGATCTCTTACAGTTAACCTTTGTGCGATTATAACTGCCGTGACTTTCAAAAATTGAAATTAGGTAAGTGGGAGCGAAACATACCTAATTAAAAATGAATTTCTCTGGAATGTAAACTATTGTTACACTCTAGGTAAGCGTTTACAACACCTATGTACTTACCTATAAATATAAAATAACAATTTAGATAAACCAACCCAATAAAATCACGCAATGCGTCTAAACGTGATGATAAAGTATTGCCTACCAATATAATCGACTTATTGTGCACCTGATTTTATTTATAATAAAATTTAATGATAAATGTAAACAACAGTTAACGTAAGTAAAACTTTATAAGATGCACAAAATAAAATATTTAAATATTAATCCTTTCTAAAGTTTTTTATTGGTTACTATTATCCTTTTTGCCCGGATACCTATTTTTATTGGTCCATAAGATTTTATCAAATAATTTCTGATGCCTTCGCGGTTATTACACATTGGAATGAAACAACTATTAACGGATTTAACTCGCGTATTTTTATTTTAGTTTATTTGCTGACGTTTTGTATTCTTTACAGTTTCCATAATCGTAGCACAACTGAGTTGAAAATAGTCTAACGCTAAAGTCAAAGTGACTTTAACGTCAGCGTTAGACTATTGTCAAATCAGTCGTAAAAAAGCGAGTTAAATCCGTTAATACTTAGTTGTTTCATTCCAAGTAATGAATGTGTTTTTTTTAAGAGACTTGTACTAAGACAAGAGTAGAGAAAATCAGCTGTCGATTCAATCAGTGATCAGTAACAGCTGTAACTGGAACAAGTAAGTAAGTAAGTGAAGCATACAATACGAGTATGTAATAGTACATTACGCACCGAGGCCAGTAAAATAAAAAATGTCTCAGATCACATGTAATTGTCTTCCGAGGCGAAGCCGAGGTTGACAAAAATGTGATCTGAGGCTTTTTTATTTTACTGGCCGAGGTCAGTATACTATTTTTCTGGTACATCTCGTACTTATAAGTACGTAACATAATTGTTTTATCTTTTTAGTTTTATTAAAATGTGCCTTTCCAGTGTATTTTAATTCTTTTATTAAAACAATGTACCAATCTGTTCACTGCAATAAGGACGGAAGACAACAATTTCACGTCGAACGTGCCAGACATACAATTGTAATGAAAAAAACACCTTAATACAGACCGTTAACGTCTTTTATCCAATAACTTTGAGAGCAAATGACAAAAGCCACTTCAGATTTTCTGTTAGCGACCGTAAATTAAAGGAATAGAACTCAAAATTGCTTTGGAAACTTGACCTCCTGATTGTAAGGCATTTAATGGCCATTCTATTTGCGAGTCTATTGGACTGTGGTGTGATTTTAATTGATATCGATAAAAAGTGGAAATAGCTTTGACATGTTATTTACGTTTATAATGGGGGTGTGACAGAAATAAGCTAGATGCACTAGTTAAGTGTAGAAAAATTCTAGTTACTCACATACTCTCACCTTTACCGCTAAAAAATGACAGCATAGTGTTTAAAGATCTTTTATAATATGGTCCTAGCCTACTAACTGTAACTCACGGTGGGTCATTTCACATGTTTTTTTTTTTAATGGGCTTGTAGTCTATACGTAATGTGTAGTAAAATTTACTAATTTATCATTTAAGTAACCCTAATCATGTAGGTATACGTTGTTCTCCTAACGTAATCCGCAAAACAAAAAAAGATCCATAAACGGAAGGTCTCAATATGGAAATTACAATTATTAAAATTCCCTGCAAATTGTCAGGTTTATATTTAAACGAAATTTTTTCAACCAGCTATCAGCCCTTTTCGCGGTTAATTTACATAAACGTTTTCTTTTATTCGTCGATAAAATTATACACATTTCAATTCGATTTATTTTTGGTGAAATTCTGAAAAAGATTTCTTTATTTTTTTGGCAGAACAATTTCTCTTTATCTCTGTTGAATATATTTTCTCGGTATTTCCAGCGCTGTAAATTTAACCACCTAACATGAAAACAATGGCTACCAAATAAACGATAAGTACATAAAAATAAAGAATAAAATATAAAATTCATAGATAACAAACTTGTCTAAGTAGGTATTAATGATGTTCTATTAAAATTAATTTCATAAACCGGAGTTGAGATCCTTTGAAAGTTAAGTCCCAGCATTCATACTGTGTTAACAAACGAATCACTTTTCCTAAAGAATTCACTGCTAAAAAAAACTGCCTAACGACCTAACGATCACAAGCAATTGAAATACCTACCTACTATTTAGAAATGAAAACAAGACTAATAATAATTTCTGATGCCTTCGCGGTTATTACACATTGGAATGAAACAACTATTAACGGATTTGACTCGCGTATTTTTATTTTATTTTATTTGCTGACGTTTCGGATTCTTTACAGTTTCCATAATCGTAGCACGACTGAGCTGACAATAGTCTAACGCTAAAGTGATATATACAGTTATGCAAACTAGGTACCTTATATTTAAATTACAAATTTTGAAAAACTACCCTATTCTGAATTATGAAATACTAAAGTTACATTTCACGCAAAAAAATTTTTTTTTTACTATTATACAGTACTAAAATTATTTAGTAAGTATTAAATTTTTTTGCGTGAAATGTAACTTTAGTATTTCATAATTCAGAATAGGGTAGTTTTTCAAAATTTGTAATTTAAATATACCTACTTAAGGTAGTTTGCATAACTGTATAAATCACTTTAGCGTTAGACTATTGTCAGCTCAGTCGTGCTACGATTATGGAAACTGTAAAGAATCCGAAACGTCAGCAAATAAAATAAAATAAAAATACGCGAGTTAAATCCGTTAATAGTTGTTTCATTCCAATGAACAAGAATAATCTCAATTTTACGACATTTCTAATTCCACTTTCAAACTGAACACCAGACCTATTAGGGTTACCAACCAATTCTCATTAACCCGGATAAAAGGCACATGAGGTTTATCCCTTTTGACCAAATGTTGCCACAAAAACGAACGTGATAAAAAGTTAATGTGCTCAGAAACATGGCTTAGGAACTTTGGAGGTAAAAGGTTTGCTCTTTGAAATAGATTAGCGGATCTCTGAAATCTTTCAAGGCAGACGGAGCTTAAGACAAACAAATACAATTATGTATAGGTTTTCATAAACATTTATTTGAGATATAGAATTTAATTCTAAATCCATCGCTTTTATTTTAAGAACGTTGTTTTTTAGATAATTATTGTTATGACTATAATTTTAAGGGAAGAATTCTTCAACGCTGGTTCTCTAGACATAAACAATCGATAATTATAGCATCTGAATGAATGCATAGTAGTGAAAAGAATCATTTGCACTAAAAAAAAAATATTCGTTTCGTTCCGTTACTGTGTCTAAAGATCCTTGTATTATTTGTAATCTGATGGTATATATCCATACTATCCATATTATTATGTAATAATATGTAGGTATGTCAACTAATTTAGTTTCCCTTAGATTTTTTTAAACACACTACGCTTTTAGAGTGTAGGTATTATTTTATATAAGGGAGTAGATGTATTTTATCATATATTATTATTTGTACCTGCCAAACGACGATTTCTTAAAATACGGTTAACAATTTACTCAACGCTATTACGAAATGCATTTTCTCCAATACAGGAACCGACGTCGTTTCCACTTTCCATCAAACGTCGATGCTGCAGAAAATATTCAGATATTTCGAATAACGCAAGATCCCAGTTTTATAAAACTAGAGAGAGGACTTTAATATACTTCAGTTTAGTTACAACTAACAAATTCTAGTTCATTTTGTTATTACTGTTGCCTTAATAATAAAAACTGATTAATAGGTAGGTACATTGTTTCAAAGTGGAAAACGATAAAAAATTTCAGATTATTTTATTAAAAAATATTGGTTGATAGAAATTGAGTGAAAATTTAGGGCGGTATGTATTTTCCAATACTGGATCATAAAAAAAACTTTTAATTTTAGGGATTAAAAAAATAGACGTTGGTCAATTCTTAGACTTACCCGATATGCTCACAAAATTTCGGAAAAATTTGGTCATCGGGTCCTGAGTTACCGTTCTCTATTTTCGATGTGACACTCAGTCGCACTTAGTGAAACAAGGAAAAAAAACAAAAATTCGAGCTAAAAATTCAAATTGACTTTGATGATAAAATTTTGTGTCATATTTGTTTTATGGTAGTAAATTTATGCTTGCTAATATGAATTTGGGAAAAGTTATAAAAATAATATGGGAAGTTAGATAAAGACATTAACTAAGATCAAAATTTAGTTACAACAGGACGTCAGAAATATGCATTCGTTGCTGCAATAACACAAATAAACACTAAAAGTATTTACAGATGATTCAAATTATAATTCACTGAAAGGTTTCGTAAGTCTCGAGAAGGTTACCGATAAAACCTTTGAGTAAAATGGAACTGAAAAGCGATGTACACTTTGCCACTAGGAAATTGGGTTTATCACTTGGAAGCAATATCTTCCCTTGGGACCGTATTTCCTGAGTGAAACATGTCGCTCAAAGTACTATGTGTATTTTCCACCCATACCAAACATAACAAAAACCAGATAAATTTTGGTATGAAGATACATTCAACTTTGGGGAAAACTGAATGTTTTTTAAAAGTATCTGCATCTGTATCTGCGCACAAAGGGTATTTTATATTAACGTTATAAATACAGTAATTAAATCAGACACAAATGTGTCTCACTTAAATACTGCTTTTTATTACTATTTTAATTACATCTTCTACGAAAACCTTTTTTTTATAATTTTATGAGAGAGTATTATAAATATTTCTAAGAATAACATTTTTTTTTTCATTAAAATGAGCAAAAGGTAGGTTTGTAATATTAACTCCAATAATTCTCAACAACTTTTAATAGAAAGTAGAAACTAGTTCTATTTAGATTTAAATAAGGTTCCTTTGCGATTTGTTTTCAAAGAGAAAAACCTTTGCGTTTGATGGAACCAAACTTCTAAGATTAGTTTAGGTCTTGGTACCTCTGGATAGGAAAAAGCTTGCGGTCATCCTACCTGGTCTAGATTCGGTTTTTTATTGACTTTTTGATTTGTATTTAAATAGGGTTCCTTTGCAATCTGTTTTCAAAGAGAAAATCCTTTGCGTTTTATAGAACCAAATTTCTAAGATTAGTTATGATTGCGTTCATCCTACCTGGTCTACATTTGTTTTTATATATTGACTTCTTGTTTTTTTTTCAGTAAATAGAGCTATCTAGCTTTAGACCTTCTCCTAGGGCCGCATGACCTTACTTATTTTCTCACGAATAATAAGTATGTACCTGTGGCAAAAACTAGTGCTATTTCTTGTTAGGTTACTTCCCTATGTACGCTTAAATCTTTAAAGATACGCAACGGATTTTGATGCGGTTTTTTTTAATAGAGTGATTCAAGAAGAAGGTTTATACTACCCGTGTGAAGCCGGGGCGCTAGTACTATATAAGGGATATAGTAAGGTTGATAATTTCTTAATTTACTGATAGAAGTGTAGAGGACTCAGCAAACAAAAAACGTACAGGTGTGAATTAAGAGTAATTCACACATACATGTTGCAAAGCTGCAATTGCTGTTTCAATACACCTATTCAAGTAATTCTGTCATTCTCAAGTAGTGGAAAAAATTATCAATATGTACATGTTGGAATGAAACTAGGTAGGTAGGTACTATAAACGGATTTAACGTGCGTATTTTATTTTTTTAGCTGACGATTCGGAACCTTTACAGTTTCCATAATCGTAGCACTACTGAGCTGATATATTCTAACGCTAAAGTCCTGACTTAAAATTCCGAAACGTCAGCAAGTAAATAAATACGCGAGTTAAATCCGTTTATAGTAGTTTCATTCTAATATGTAATAACCGCGAAGGCATCAGAAATTATAAATGTATTGGACGAGAACTGAGTTCAAATCAAAATGTATGGGATTGGATCGGAATGTAAACAACAGTTGATTAAAACTAATTAATCTTTATTAGCAAAATTACAACTGAACACCATTAGTGACTCGCCATCGAATTAGAGTTGTTCAGTAAACGAATGGAAAAGAGAGATCTTTTCCATTTGTTCCATTGAATAAAAAAAAATATTGAATGAAATCTCGTGTCATTGTGCTTCAGGTCGCACTCCTTCCGAAGAGGAGAGAGGTCTTTCTATAAAACACTCGCTGACCCAGCGAAATTTGTACCTACCATGTTATTTGAGATTTTTTTTCCAATTTTTTTTCATTTTTTGAGTTTAATCTAGACTAACGAATACTTGTTCATTTTTATAAACATTATTTGGTAAATAGATAAAAAACGGCATGTTAACAATAATAGCTGATCCTGTAAATATGCTAAATGTCATCAAAAGCAAATTTTTAATTTTAAGCATTAATAACTTTGAAAAAAAGGCTATTCAAAACTCACATAGTGGGGCCGGGGTTTATTAATTTTCCCTTCCGTCAGATTTTATCGCGTCCATTAATCAAGAGGGTAGTGGTCTGTACTTGTCACATTTTGCTTTCAAAAATACCTAAATAAAGTGTTTTAAAATATTACCTTTGTAACGATACGACGCACGGGCTCGAGAACTTTCTCTCGCACCCTACGAATACGTCATCCAGCCACCGAGTAGCACCGAGTCCACCCGAAGATGCACGAGGATTTACTATAAAACGACAGCCGCGCATCACCGATCATCATTCAGATAGCAACTAGCCATAGCGGTAGCGTACACTGCAGCCCTATGTGTTGAGTCAAGTCTTGAGGATCATACAGCTAGGAACCAGCCATAGCGGTAGCGTGCACTGCAGCCCTATGTGTTGAGTTAAGTCTGGAGTACGATAGCCCACTTGCAGTCTACTTCACGACCAAGCTAGACAGTAGAGGAGTTCGATAGCGACAAGCAGTCTTCTCCGATACTTTAGCCCAGCTATTGTTCAGCGAAAGCACTAAATTGTAATATAATTTGTCAAACTGTCTTCTGTTAACTTCAATAAATGCAACTGACTACATTGGCGTTTCAATACTACCCTACAATTGGCGCCCAACGTAAAGAAGAACTACCGGCTATTTTGTAATAAGTATACCCAACACAAAATTATAAATTATCAACTACCCTACAAGTGGTTTGCAACATAAGAAGAACTACCCGCTATTTTATGATAAGCATACCCACCTCAAATTTATAAATTATCAACTACCGTACAATACTATTATAAATTGGTAACTACCTTACAAAATGAGCCAAAAAGAAGCAATACCCGACACAAAGGATAGTGGAACAGTGTCTTCAGTGGCATCGATTCAGTTGACACAAGAGCAGTTCGCACAATTATTAAACCGTATACCAGGCACAACAATGTCTACCAAAAACTTTGTTCCCTGCACCATACGATTCTATGGCGAAAAAAATAAAACTAAAGTGGACGATTTTATCAACTCGATTAAATTGTATAAGGAAATGGAGCACATAAGTGATGAAGACGCTTTGATTGGTCTGCCGTTACTGCTCAAGGACAGAGCAAGTGATTGGTGGCAAGGCATGCGAGCCGAATGCAAAACATGGACAGCAGCTTTGAAAGCCATTTACGCCGCATTTGCGCCTCAAAGGGAGCCTCACGACATTTATAAGGAGCTATTTTCATCACCACAAGGTAAAAATGAAAATATAGACGATTTTCTTTGTCGCAAACGTCTCTTACTGGGAGCTTTGCCAGCAAAGAGGCACAAAGAAGAGGAACAGATCGATTTTATCTACGGAATGTTGAAATGGGAACTCAGAAAAACCATCTCGCGTTCCGATGTAAAAACATTTTCGGATCTGATGGAGAAAGCGAGACACCAGGAAGCTTTGGAGGTGTCAAAACCAAGTACCTTTATAAACTCTCAAACTAATAGAAGTAACATTAGATGTGTTTATTGCTCCAAGAAGGGTCACTCTTACGAAGTTTGCCGTAAGCGCCTAGCAGAAATGAAAGGCAATGATTCTAAAGGAAGTAATAGTGTAGCAAAACCGACAGTATCTTGTTATGGTTGCGGAGCACCGGGAGTATTCAGGAGCAATTGTCCTTCTTGCTGTACTAAAGAAAGCCCACCGAAACCAGTGACTTTTTACAGCATAGAAACCACAAGGGAGACTCAAGCAAAAATACCTACAATTGAGGTGTCGATAAACAATCGCAGTGGCTATGCACATATAGACACCGCGGCGCGCACGAGTATTGCTGGTGAACATCTGTACCAGTTATTAAAAGAAAATGGTGCAGTATTCACGGAGCGTATGGCTAGTGTCAGCCTAGCAGACGGAACAGTTTGTAATAGGAAACTTCTGTCAACCACTACGGAAATAACGATTGGTAATCGAATAAAAACAATCACTTTCACAGTTATCCCAGATGCCAAAGATAATCGTACACTATTAGGAATCGATTTCTTAGAACAAGCGTGCATAAATTTACACTTGCCGCAACGAACATGGCATTTTGCGGATAAGCCTGATGAGGTTTTCCCATTCCTCCAACTTAAAGATGAAAGGAAAGTACCAATTTTGAAGGCCGCGATCAAGTTAACTTTCGAGCAAGAAACGGAAGAAACTTTACCTGATTTCTTGTTTTGGGCTCGTGAATTGAAGCATTTGTCTCCATTACCACAAACGCCACCACCATTAGAAGAACTTGACATTTCGCCGGCGAAAAAGCGAAAGTGGCAGGTGATCAAATTGGATACACCACCACCACCGGTCCGACCACGAGAACCAGCGGATGCCGCTTCACAAATTGATCCTCGTATTGATTATGTTTCAATAAATCCTACCTCATTTTACTCGATTGATATTTTATTACAACCTCATGAAGGTCACTCTCTATCAAATGAACAAAAAAATTTGCTTAATAAGCTTTTAACCGAATATAACGCCATTTTCTCTAAAGAGGGTAATCCTACAACCTATACTGAACATAAGATTGAAACAAAAGATAGTAAACCTATAGCAGTAAAACCATATAGGCTGTCACCAGTCAGGCAACAGCAACTTAAAACAAAATTAGATGAAATGATAGGTAATGATATTATAGAAGAATGCGACTCACCATGGTCTGCACCCGTCATTTTAGTACCTAAAGGGAAAGACGATGTAAGAGTATGCGTAGACTATAGGAAGCTCAATGAAGTTACTACTCCGGATAGATATCCTTTACCACGTATTGATGACTTGCTTCACCAAGCTAAGGCCATGCCATTCATGTCTACTATTGATTTACAGTCAGGCTATTGGCAAATAAATGTAAATGTCTTAGATCAAGAAAAAACTGCATTCATCACACCATTCGGAATGTACAAATTCAAGAGAATGCCGTTTGGTTTACGAAATGCTCCGGCAACATTCCAAAGATTAATGGATAAATTCATTCTTGGACTACGAGCAGAGTGTGTCCTATGTTACTTAGATGATATTATAATAAGGTCAAACTCATTCTCACAGCATCTACAAGATCTACGTGAGGTATTCGAGAAATTGAAACTTTATAACCTACGAGCTAATAGAGGGAAATGTAAGTTTGGTTGCTCAGAAATAAAATATCTGGGGCATCTTATAGTCCCAGAGGGAATAAAGGCAAATCCTGAAAAAATTAGCGCAATCACGAATAGACCTGAGCCTAAGAACCTGAAACAACTAATTTCATTCTTACAAACGGCCTCATGGTACAGACGATTTATTAAAAACTTTGCGGATGTGGCAAGACCATTAACTAACTTAACAAAAAAGAAAGCCCAATGGAAATGGGACAAACAACAACAAGACTCATACGAAACGCTTAAATCCGCACTTACCACATCACCGATACTAAGGCAAGCTGATTTCAAATCACCTTTTACTATCAAAACTGATGCTAGTAATTATGCTATCGGAGCAGCTTTACTCCAGGGGGAGGCCGAGGATGAACACCCTATCGAATACGCAAGCCGATTGTTAACGTCAGCAGAGAAAAACTATACTGTGACTGAAAAAGAAGCACTTGCTATAGTATGGGCAGTGTCACGTTTTAGAGGATACATAGAAGGGTCTAAGTTCATCACGATCACAGATCACCAACCATTGAAATGGTTATTAAATTTAAAGTCGCCAACAGGCCGCCTCGCAAGATGGGCATTGCAACTTCAACCCTACAATTTTGAAATAAAATATTGTCCCGGGAAAATAAATATTCTAGCGGACAGTTTATCGCGACCACCATGCAACGAACATAATGAAACCTGTATGATATGTCAAGTCGAAATAGACTTACCTAGAGCAAGTGAAGCGAATATACGGGAAGAACAGGAAAAAGATCAGGAGCTAAAATCCATAATAACTGCTTTAGAAAATCAACCAGGATCTGAAGATTATATTCAATGGTCCAGAAGAGGATACCTAATGCATAACCGAGTCCTATATCGATTCACACCCGATCAGGAAGATGATAATACAAGATTAGTGGTACCCAGACATGAAATACCAAAACTCCTGAAAACATTTCACGACTCACCTACAGCCGGCCACCTCGGTGTAGAGAGAACAGTGAAACGAATTGAAAATAATTTCTTTTGGAATAAATTAAGAAAGGACGTTATACTTTACGTAAAATCATGTATTGAATGTCAAAAGTATAAGCCAACGAATCAAAAACCAAGTGGTTTATTTCAATCCACACCCCTATATCAAAGATTTGAAGTTTTATCTATTGATTTATTTGGACCATTACCTAAAGGAAAGAATGGGGAAAAATGGATATTTATCGTTGAAGACACAGCTTCACGATGGGTGGAACTGTTTGCGTTGAAAGAAGCTACTGCTGCTCAATGTGCCTTAACTTTATTAAATGAAGTTTTCCTACGATATGGATTACCGCGCCGCATCACAAGTGATAATGGACCACAATTTATATCAGCTGTAATGCAACAGCTTATGTTTTGTCTAGAAATTAAACATTCTCTAAGCCCGGTGTATCATCCAGAACCTAACATAGTTGAACGAAAAAACAGAGACTTAAAATGCCAAATTGCAATATTGGTAAAAGACAAACACAATCTGTGGCCTGAGACCTTACCTGCTATACGTTTCTCAATGAACTCAGCGTATATACAAAGCACGGAGTTCTCAGCCGCATACCTTACATTCGGAAGAGAAATGAGAACACCATTCGAAATCTCGCACGATTTCAGCGAAATTGTTCAATCAGAAAAATTCATACCTGATATAACGCCTGAGCTAAAAAAGCTGGCAAATATTCTTCTCGTCGCAAGGGATAATATGGAAATAATGCAGGATAAAAATAGATCCTTTGCAAACAAAAAAAGACGTCCAGATCCGGGTTATAATAAAGGAGACCTTGTACTGGTGGAAACTCACCCCATTAGTAGTCAAGATAAACAATTTTCTGCAAAGTTTGCACCTAAACGGGACGGCCCATACATTATTATTAACAAGTATGGTAGTTCAACCTATGAAGTTGCTAATGTAAACGATCCGGAAAAACCAATTGGGAAATATCATGCTTCTGCAGTAGTAAAATTTGTACCAAGGCCGGACGAGACGACAACACCCATAGTCCCTATTCGACCTCGAGGAAGACCAAGGAAAGTCCAATCTAACTAAGTCCTGGCACTCGCACGGGACGTTCACGAGCGCCAGAGGGGGAGATTGTAACGATACGACGCACGGGCTCGAGAACTTTCTCTCGCACCCTACGAATACGTCATCCAGCCACCGAGTAGCGCCGAGTCCACCCGAAGATGCACGAGGATTTACTATAAAACGACAGCCGCGCATCACCGATCATCATTCAGATAGCAACTAGCCATAGCGGTAGCGTACACTGCAGCCCTATGTGTTGAGTCAAGTCTTGAGGATCATACAGCTAGGAACCAGCCATAGCGGTAGCGTGCACTGCAGCCCTATGTGTTGAGTTAAGTCTGGAGTACGATAGCCCACTTGCAGTCTACTTCACGACCAAGCTAGACAGTAGAGGAGTTCGATAGCGACAAGCAGTCTTCTCCGATACTTTAGCCCAGCTATTGTTCAGCGAAAGCACTAAATTGTAATATAATTTGTCAAACTGTCTTCTGTTAACTTCAATAAATGCAACTGACTACATTGGCGTTTCAATACTACCCTACACCTTGAATTTTTTACTTTGTGTTGCTCTGTCAGCTAAAATGGTTAATAATATGAGCATTTCACTCTACACATTCTGAATAATCTTTACATTTTGGAAAGAAACAACTATTAACAGATTTAACTCGGGCATTTTCTTTTATTTGCTGAGTTCTCATATTGATTGCAGACATAGTTAACGAGTAACACCTGAAACAAAAAAGAAACGGAAACGGATATGACGATATCCGAATTGTAAAATCAATATACGAGAATGAAATCCGTTACAGCTGTTATTCCAACAGGTATTTCAGAGTAAATATTTGTATACTGCGTACCACAATTAAAATCAAAAGTGATACGGTAAACGCGTGATAAGCCTTTGTGTTTTTGTTAATGTTTCACGCCGTCTATTTTCTGACACATAGGTAAACTGACTGTTTTACTGGAGAAATATACAAATGAAGCGGTATAAAAAAAAGTAGAGAATTTTACGTAGGTATATGAATGAAAAAATAAAAAAGAACGAAAAAACAACTTATAATCTGATTGAAGCGAAAGGTCACAACCTACGCGTGATCGTCTTTACTCCTTACGCGTTTATTACCTATACGTATTTGTAAGTAAATTTTATATAGTAACATGCCTTTGTATTAACGCTCGTGAACCTTTCACAATACCCGTGAACCTTTCTACTTTAATGAATTCTTGATAGCAGCCCTCTATCACGGCGACGTCCCCAAAGTACACGATATGGTTTAATTTATCACTTTTTGCCTTTATATCCTGAGCATGTATTATTTTTGTCAGTGAAGTTGATAGGTAATAAAAATGTCAACATTATGAAATTGACTTTTAGACGTTGATAATGTTATAGAGATTCCTGTCACCCCAGACTTACATAATTTTAGGCTAGGTAATCTTTGTAGGCTGATCTGGTTCAAATTTAAACAGTTTTGGTTGAAAATTGGTGGGGAAGTAGATTAGAACCAGGAGACGGATATGGGTTACTTTTTATCCTGTTCCCGTCGGAAAAAAATACATGTTTTTTCCACCTTTGATACCTGCAACATGTAAAACTGTCATGCCTTAAGTTTAGGAATATCCAATTATTTCTAAGTTGGATCTTCCATTAGCGAAATATCAATAAGACATGTTGTACTAAATCTTCCTAAAACTCCATTACGCCTATAACGTTTTGTCGAAACACTATTCAATTTGTCACAAATACCTTATCACTTTAAAAAGCAAATGAAAGAGTTCGTCATAAACTGGTCAGTCCATTCGTTCTGCTACGATAAGATCAGTGCATTAAGAATTCCATGTACGATTACGTAATCGAAGAATGATTACAGTGGTGCTAAAAGAAACTTTTGTAACATAAAATGGAAAATATTGTAGTACCATGAGGGAAGGTTTTGAACTTATTATTTCAGTAATATCGTCAACTCAATTCGTTTTTACGAATTGAGTTGGTTGACGATTATCGTTTTAAGTGGCAATAATTTACTTCTTGTGACATAAAAATATTTAAGCGTTCGCCGAAACAGAATTTGGTTCCACTTAAAAAAGTAAATTTGTTGTAGGAATTTCATGGAAATCACTAAGCGCTCACAATGAGTATGATTTAGTTCCAAGGAGAAAATGAAAGTAATAAGCCCAAGTAGATATTAATTCTATTTCTACATACACTAAGTCGCGGGCAGAACCTATTTTATAATAATATAATGAACTTTGAATTTTACACATTTCTGAATAATCCAACTTTAGTGTGTAATAAAATGATATGCGAATGCAATATATTTCCATGAATTCATATTCTGTAGTCGAATAGTGTAAATTTATTACATGTGCTTTGACTTTTATAGTTTTTAATATCTGAATACCACTCCAGTAGAACGCTTAGGTCGGTTTATATTACACCCACTGCTATAAGATTTTTTGTATTCACAATAAAACTCTTATTACAAAACGTACGTATTTACGTAGGTGTGTAATTTTAATACCATTCACATAGAACATCAAAACTTTAAGTGTTTGCAGTGTCTAGGTTTTTTTAGCTTAGGTAGCTTTGTTTTTTGTTACTTAGCTACTTTAAAAGAATCCTTCAGACACTGCTGAGGTTGCGATTCGTAAGGGTGCTACAGGATAAGAAGTTTAATAATATTCTTTAATAATTTCTGATGCCTTCGCGGTTATTACACATTGGAATGAAACAACTATTAACGAAACGTCAGCTAATAAAATAAAATAAAAATGCGCGAGTTAAATCCGTTAATAGTTGTTTCATTCCAATGGCCTACATCTACTTAAGTTTCTACTATGTAGGCTTGAAATTAAGCCAATAGGTACATAATATTATTCCAAATTTCATTAGGTACTTAAATACGTAACCATTTCTCTTACATCGAAAAAACTAATAGCAGAATTAGCAATTCAATTATACAGGAGAATAAGCTTTGTTCTATAGCAATTTGTTCAAGAATGCTGTCCAATACACAAGTTCCAGATCGTGCACGTGCCCGACACGGGACACATTTCAATGAAAATGTAATGTTCACTTATTATAAATAATAGGTTAGTAGGTTGTATAGTTATGTTATGGTACGGTATTATAGTCCCAGATATAGCACCAATTTTTGGGTAGGCATATGAAGCAAGCTGAAAACTTGTTATACCTACTTATAGGCATTCTACTATATACAAGGTATAATAAACATTTGAAGATAGTTTATAACACCACATTTCATGTTTTTTACGTTGCTACCTCTTGCTTATCCGATTGCTATCAGGAATGAAATACATATAATGTAGTAGTAAACTGAGCAAAATACATAAGACATCCAAGGCTCGGATACTATGCTAGGCTCGAGTTCATCACACTGGTATTTTCCTCTAGCAGAATTCGAACCCGCAACCTCTAGTTCCGTATAGTCAAGAGCTCTAACAACCAATCAAATATTCACAAACCCTTTAAACAAGCCTATGAATTTCTTATTACCTTAAGAACTTCATTTTCCTATGGTATTAGCAAACTTGAATTCAAAACGGTTGAAACCACAAGCCAGTTTAGTAAGCTAACCTTAGATCAAAGAGAATAACTACTGACCAAAATGCTTTTCACACTATCCTGAATACGTTAACGGTTGCTTTACGAATAGAAGCTGTTAAACAATATGTTAACTAATTTGGGAACCTACACGGAAGAGGCGTTCTAGAACCCAGAAAGCTAAGAGAGGGATGAGAGGTAGAACGAGTGCTGGCGGATGCGTTAGAGAAATCATTCAAACTTTACGTTAGACTATCGTCGCCTCAGACGTGCTACGAATATAGAAGCTGGGAATTTTTCGAAACGACAGCCAATAAAATAAAATATAAGAGTTTAATGCGTTATAGTTGTTTCATACCAATGTGTAATAACCGCGAAGGCATCAGCATACCTTAAAGTCAGTAATTGGAGTCTTTTTCAAAAATCTCGAGTTGCTCTTTTTTATTGTTAATAATGATATTACTTAGCTGTAGGTACTTTATAAACAATAGTTACCTATGTTTCCAAGCTTAAATTTAGATGGATTATTATTCTGGAAATCCTGGGGTCAATAAACAGAAATAACAATTATAAATGTAATTAGACATCTCATGTAGGTTTAATAAGTAGGTATACCTAATATATTGTAAAAATCACGACGGATAGTGTATGGATGCACTCCTCGGAAAAGGCTCGACTCATTTTCATACAATTTTATATACATACTAGCGGTCCCGGCAGACGTCATCCTGCCCGTTCGAAATTCAAATTAGGTAACTTTAGTTAGACATCGTTTGTATGGGAAAAGAAAAGGGCTGTTTTTAGGGTTTTCCCGGCAATATTCGATTTTTTTCTCACCGTAAGAACCATCCTTGGACTTCAACGAACATTTTAAAAAAAATTTGGCCAAATTGGTCCAGGCGACGTCGAGTTATGCGCTTACCAACACATTTAGTGATTCATTTTTATATAATTATAAGAAGATTCGAAGGTAAAATATATTTCATACATAAAAGTCTGTGTAGGTACTTTATGTACGTAAATGTTGGCACTCGTTTTTATACTTAATCATCTCCTTATTTCATTTACATTGAGTAAACGCTACTACGGCATCTTAAAATATCATTTGATGTTTAGTCTCCCATTTAGGAAATTTATTTTAATGAAAGGATTTGATCTTAAATTTCATTAGAGCCCTTGATTACTTTTACAACATAAATAGAAATTCATTTGCTCTTTAATTAATTTAAGATTACAATTGGAGCATATAAATAGCCAATTGCTAAGTGATTTTATAATTTACTCCCAATAAAAAGTCATAAAGTTTTTCCAAAAAAAAATCAGGCGCGTGCGGTGAAAGGTGACCATGGAGACGCCAAGGTAGGCAGTATTGGCTCTCTATACATTTTCGATATACCAATTGCCTATACGGAATACACGCTCAAGCTACTCATAATGTACTATGTGTAGATCCACAATATAATAAAGAGGAAAGTTTTGTTTCAGAATTTCAGACGACCTGTTGGTCTAGTGGTCAGAGGCCCTGACTACGAAACCGGAGGTTGCGGGTTCGAATCCCGCTAGGGGCAGATGTCAATGTGATGAGCACTGGCATCTGTACCTGAGTCTTGGATGTCTTATATGTATTTATGTATATTTATCCGTTGTCTAGTACCCATAACACAAGCTTTGCTTAAAATGGGACTAGATAATTGGTGTGAATTGTCCAAAGATATTTATTATATTTATTTATTATATATTTGTTTGTTTATTTGGATCGAATAGGCTCCAGAACGACTCTACCGATTTGAAATTCTTTCGCTGTTGGGAAGCTACACTGTTCCCGACCTAGGCTATAAAAAAAGGAAACCGTGCGAAGCCGGAGCGGACAGCTAGTCGTAGTATATTTTTGGGCTTGTAGTACGCTGCCTTAAGTTCGAATACCCATCGAATAGTTCACTTCCGGATACCAGCACCTAATTTTAGTAAAGGTATTGTTAGGCATTTCACCAGGACGGCAGAACTGCCCGGAGATAGTCTCTGAGGTACCTAGGATTCCAGTAATGACGTCATTAAGGTGGCCTCCGCCGAGTTCTACAAAACTTAGAAACTTTACTATAATTAAATAATGATAACTGCAAAATAAGCGAATCCTGCCAGTAATTGCTAAAGTTATGCCTTAAAAACTATAAGCGCGTGAAACCACGCATTCTCAGAATTTTACGGGAGTACACTATTGAATAAAATAATCTGCCCATATAATAACTTGCTGGAAAACGCGACTCGCCCTATACGAGTATCGCTCCATATAACAAACAAGGACCGTCGCCGACCGCAAGCGAACAACTTTACTCTGACACCGTGATGCTTGACGTGTACAAAACTTTACATACCAGTGTAGGACCCAGAAATATTATATTAGCTATTTGTTTTACGTTCCATTTTAAATAAATAATTTATATTATTATTTATGGATGTTGGCCGATTCTCAGACTTACCTAATAAACTCAGGTAGCCGTTTCGGAGGATATATATAGGATATGAAATCGCTTATGAAGTAAGCTAAGGAAGGTGTAGGCACAAAAGATCCCACTAGAGTCGAAGTGTATCCGAAAGGATATCAATACGATAAGAAAAGGTAGAATAGAAATTACATGACTGTGTGTAGTTTAGGCTGTCGAAGTTAATGTTTAACATGACATAATTACGACCATGTCATAAACTCAATCTGATATTCAAGTACGTCGTAAAGTTTTATGGTTGATTACTTAATAATATCGGACGGTAAAATTAAACGTTTACAGATATTTTAATTGTTGGTAGAATAAATTGAAGCTTTCGATTGATCCGATGGAAAAGTTTTTTTTGTTTTGCATAGTAGGTATAACTTTGTATAATTAAAGTTATAGTTTTTTAACCTGAATGTTAAATTGGAATAAAACAACTTTAAACGGATTTAACTCGCGTATTTTATTTATTGGCTGACGTTTCGGAGCCCTTACAGATTTCATAATCGTTAAATATTCTCTGACCTGATTTTCGCAGTCGTGTAAATAATATATTGTTTAGCTTTGTACTCACTATAAAGAAAAAAATATATTGTTTATATACTTAGGTACACTAAGATTATAACCAAAATATATAACTTCTCTTCATGTTTTCATGTTTTACAGTTGCGTATTTATTTATCTTTGCGCTCTCAACAATTCTAAACGCATTAAATCATAAACAATATTCTGTGTTTATACCATGGTCTAGATTTTTCTGTACAGTCAGCATCAATTAAATATCAGTAGGGGTCGAGGTGCTCAAATATATCAGTATCTAAAAAGCTAGGGCGTGTTCCGATATTACAATATAATTATTTGACGCTATCTGTACTGTGAGATGCATGTCTGTGGTAATAATAACGTTTAAAAAAAAATGACTCCATTTGCTTGATTAATGTTTTCGCTTGATGGATTTTGTTTTAGTATTTGAATCCAAATACCTACGTCATTTTAGCTCAATTTATGACGAGATTTATTATTGGGTTATTTATTACTTTTATAATGTCTGCATAGTGTATTTTATTACATAACTTTGTACCAGCATTCTTTTACGCAAACATTGTCAGCCCATTTTTTACACAGAATGTGGTTATTTTTTTAACAACAAGTCAAAAAAAACCAGTACATAATATATTGCAAACGTCCATTAAAAACAAAGATCTAGTATTGACCCTTCCCAATTTCTTAAGAGTACCTAACATTATGGTTATCACTGGTAGCATAGAGGTAAACTTTCCACTAAACGTGCTCTATGAATCCGATGTAAAAATCTGTAAGAAGGTGGATATTCGAGCGTTTGAGACGCCGTCATTGTCCTCTACGTCTATATTTAAGAACAGAGTTAATAAGTAACAAAAATTTGAGTGATATTATCCCCCGGTACTGTTACAAATATTATTTCAATCGATACTTAATAATATTATTTGCAAACATTATAGATATAGATGTAGACGACAATGACGGCGTCTCATACGCTCGAAGATCCACCCAAGAACCGTGACGCTACAAAAAATAATAATCAAAAACCCTTGTATACTTACAGGTAAACATCTGCGCAAAATTTAAAAATTACCCAATTCATATACCAACTAGCTGACCCGGCGAACACTTCGTACCGCCCTATAATCAAGAAATATCTGTTTAATTTTTATCTGAATGATAGATTTTTTTTTCTTACATAAGAACCTTCTCCTAATAATGACAAATACAACAAAAAAGAAATGGTGAAATTGGTCCAGCCATTCACGCGTGATGTCGTGACAACGGAAAACGGGTTTCATTTTTTAGATGATAAAAAAAAATCATTTGTAAGACATAAAATGGAAATGAAATCTATTAAATATTTTAAACCCTTTGATACACTTGGCAATTACTTGTCATTACTTTAGTATACATGGAGATAAGATTGATTTCCCCAGAGTAATCATGTTATGTTACCAAGTCACTCAAGATTATTACAGGTCAAGAATTGTGTAGTTTATTCGTAAGATCTCGCGTTATTTTAAGAGTGGTACTTTATCAATTTAATGCTTGCTAGAAAACAGAGCTATGCTATACAGTAAATTGTTAAAAAAGGTTGCATACAATATTGATAACGTCAAGAAAAATAACGCTGGCCGGTTATAATTTACTGAAAGTTTCGACACAGCGCCATCTTGTGTTTTTATTTTTGAATTTCGACTAATTATTTCACAGTTTATTATTATTATTATTTATTACCTACAGTTTAAATTTAGTGAGCATTAATTATTACCATGTCGTAATTTAACGTCTCGTGGTCAGTTTTTGTTCGCTTATTTTATTTCCATACAATTTAGTATTCATTTGTTTCTATAGCGTTCGTGAATTTAATATTTCACTTGTATGGGGGGCTAGATATTATTATTTAGCTATTTCAATCTAAAACAATGTTTCTGTACCTATATTATGACACTTAAATGTATGAAACCCTCGCTACGCTCGTTAATCTCGCACTTTTTCGTCATTTAAATAAATCAAAAAGTAGGTATAACACGGGTGTTTAATTATTTAAAATATATCACGTCTCGTAGCCACTTGTGTTATTATTTACAAATTCATGACGTATGTACATACCACTTAATATTCATAAAGAAAATATTGAATAAGTTTCTCGACATGTTCTTTGAATTAAATTCAATATTTATACAAACCGGCAGATTGTGTAAATATCACGGTTTATTAGTTTTGAACCGGTTAAAAACTCCAGATCAACTTTTATTTATTTAACATGAAGCATTTACTTCTCTTTCAAATATTGACTTTGCAATCGAAAGAAAAATTGGAAAGGAGTTTTTTAACAAACTGTCAGGTGTCTGCTTCAATAATTCTATTTCTGAGTTTAAGTATAACACAGTTTTGGTTAGACGCCAAAGCGTTAATCTTATCCACGTTATTGCAGTTTTAAATCCATAAACAAACAAAATATCCAAGAACATTCCAGAAATAAAGAAGACATGCCAAGATAAAAATGAAACGAGTAATAATGAGTTTGCGAAACCGCAGGATTAATTACGGTTATTTTCCAAACTTTTGGTGTTTACGTGATAAAAAACAGATGGGATGGTATACTTTGAAATTTCGACTCGGTCATATTGTAAAATTACCCTTGGCAACTCAATTTGATTTATGTTTGTACGTTAAAGAAGCATATTCCGATAGATTGGTTAAAAAACTTTTGAGTCCATTATTTTGAACCGCCGACTAAATAACGACGGAGTGATATAAGTAAATCTGTCTCTGTGTGTGTGAATAGTCTCATATCTACCAAATAAACAATGACATACAAAATTTGGTGAAAATTGGGAGAGCCGTTCGAAGAAGTGCGACTACTAGCGTTACGTTAACGTTACGTGACTTCAGTTTTGTATATATTTGAAGATGTATTTAAGAAAACTAGGTATTATTTGAAAAAAGTCTATCTTGCAAATGAAAATTTTAATAAAATATTATTTTATTTAAAAGACAGGCAAAATGGATGCGAAAAAACTTCTAAAGTATTAATATACCTACTATTACATTCTGCTCATTTTCAACCGACGAAAAAAACGGGGGAGGTTCTCAATTCGACGCGTATATATTTTTTTTCTCTATTACTAAAAGTAATTGCAAAAAAATATAAACTTGATAATAATATCACGATCTCCATTTTCAAATGAAATTATGTTAAATAAACACAGTTATCAGAATAATGTCTTTTCATACGACCTACGTTTTTAAAAGTTTGATTGACGTTTCCTATTAGTGGACCCTTTGTTGTGGTCATAGCGCGAACGATTTCTGTCTAGTTCAAATAAATATTTGCATTTTCATAAACTGGCGTCCAGTTATTAATGGATTCCGTTTTTTAAACTGCGGTTGGATAGTTCACCACAGGGTTATGACGTCACTGTTAGCATATTTCATAAATATATATTCAAGCTGTATAAAAGATTGACTGCCCGTCCGATTGTTTCGTCAAAGATCTGTCAAAGTCTTCTAACTGTCACTTCTTCATAAGGCTTCATATTTTCCCCGTTTTTTACACATTTTCCACTGTTTCTTCGCTCCTATTGGTCGCAGCGTGATGTTATATAAAGCCTAAAGCCTTCCTCGATAAATGGTCTATCCAATAAAAAAAAAATTGAAATCGAACCAGTAGTTCCTGAGATTAGCGCGTTCAAACAAACAAACAAACTCTTCAGCTTTATAATATTAGTATAGATATAAGGGTTCTCTTTCATTCAGCTTTTGAAAAGCCTGTATAAAAGTTGTGTTGCTTGGGTTGCTATACTTTGTAAAAATAATAACTATTTTTGGACTAATTGATTCGTCAACATTATCTATATTACCGACACACATATAATAAATGCCTAGTACTTATTCCTCCGAAATGCCTGGACCGATTCTATGATATATTGTGTGCATGAGGTTGGCAAGAATCGACCAACATCTATTTTTCGTAGCATTTTCAATACATCCAAACCTAAATTTTCGCCCTTACACCATCGACCTAAGTTTTTAATAAAAAATCACAAAAAAACTCGGTACGTACGAAGTTTACTGGGGCAACTAGTATTATCTAAATATTTTCCAGATAAATCTGTGTGATATAAATATGAAAAATAACTATAAATTCCCTTCAGGTTTGAAATCAAGTCACAACCGCCGACCCTTGTCAACCCAGAGCTACTTATCACAGCTTTTTATTACTAAAGGTCCCGTAAACCGACGCGGAAAATGACAAAAACCCTACATGACATACCTAACCCTTGATCTTGAATTTGTACCTCAATTTATAATGCCCTACTACACTTTCTTCGTTTTTATTTACTTTAAAGGATACCTCTGGAATGATATTATAATATTTGCCAAATTTTCGAAGATACATATCGATATTAAGATCAAATCGCAATGAACAAAATCAAATTGACATACTTACAGCGTTTCAAGACTAATTTGTTTTCCTTGTCAGAAATTTCTAACGTGTTTTAGAGAAGGACCTTGACGCAGTTATAGGATCAATTAGGTTTATATCTTCTACCTAACTAATAATTAACTTGTACATGTTAATAAGTCTTATAACGTAGGTACTCGGGAAAGGGTGATTACGTTATTATATATTAGGTTGGTAATCAAAAATACTTATATTTTCTTTTATAGTACTATTTTGCTTTTTGGTATTACAATGGGTTTGTAGTTAAGTTTTAATTTACTGTTTTCGAACATGGCTCGGTATTTTATCTAGTAGTCCTAAATAATAAAAACAGTTTCGATTGTTCAGATACTATTTTGACTCCAAAAACCCTAATTCAATAGGTAATATTGTGTAACACAAAAATAATGATAGCCCACTCAGCGCACAAGTTATATAGTTATACAAAAGCTGTATAAGAGTGTTGGCTCTCTTATAGTAGTAGCAGTAGACTTTATACGTTGCTTTTAAAAGTCTTTTCATACAGATGACGTGTTCTATAAAACAAAGCTTAACCAATTTCAACATTCATAATAAATTTTTCGCGTGACTAAAGTCCTTAGTACACATAATTTTATTCAACAGTAAAAGTAATTCAGGCGAATACTAATGGATGCCGCTGATGAAGGTAAATTTAAAGAAATAGCCTGATGCCCTATTGTATGACGCAATTGGTTCAAAATCCTTCTTTCGATGTATGTCAAGATGTTACCTATCTTTGCAAACCAATTGAATAGGTACATTAAATGCAAGCACGGTGTTATTATACGAAAGTTAATGTTCTAAAGCAAATTAATTCTGATGATTACGTAACTCAATTAGTTTGGGAGTAAACCAATTGAGTTACGTAATCAAGAGGTAAGTCTGGGTAAAATCGGTGCGAGTATCAGATTATAACAACAAATTTTAATCAATTGAAAGTTGTTAATAGACGGCTTTAAATTAGTTTTATTGATAATATAATCTATGGGTACATTTCTGAGTTATCTAAAGTTAATGAACTATTACTTTGGTTTGTGGTCAGAGCCCTTGACTAACTATAAACGGATTTAACTCGCGTATTTTATCATTAGGCTATCGTCAGCTTAGTCGTGCTACGAATATGGAAACTGTAAAGTTTTCTAAACGGAAGGAAATAAAAATAAAAAACGAGAGTAATATCTGTTTCATTCCAATCTGTAATAACGGCGAAGGCATAAGAAATTATTACGTAAATATATACGTAAGTCATTTTACAATTATGTACGAGCATTACTGAAAACCGATATGTTGTCATAATTTCACATGATTGTCTCACAACTTTCTCGAACATAATAAGCTATGAAATTCAATCTATGTGTAAAGTTCTCATCTTACATGCCGTTGATGATCGACAAACGAGAGTATCCGCAAACACTTTTAGTTTTCTTGCAAAAACTACAGGAAATTACTATAGAAAGTGTAAAAAAAAGAACGATTTTAGTCTCCTATTAGTTATTAGTTACGATTATAACTTCTTCGTCCAATGATATTTCTTCGTCCAAATATACCTAATCATAAAAAATTACGCTAATTGTTGGAATGAAACAACTATTAACGAATTTAACTCGCGTATTTTTATTTTATTTGCTATAATGTACATATTATAATGGTATTGAACCAAAAATATCGATCGAATTTCGAATCGACGCAAGTAATTTTGGGTCCTAAATATATGCGAGATTATTTAATACAATTTGGACAATTTTTCATTACAGTAATAGAAGTTACTGTCCTTCATTTTGGTAGATTAGATCTGCTCTCAATTTAAATCAAATTGTTAAAACCTTAAGATTCTTTTGTAATCCTTTTCAATTAACTAAGTACCAAGTCTTAGTAAAGCAGTCAAGTAGTAAAGCTTCTTAACAGATTAAAATAGACTTCATTTTATTACGTAAATAGCGAAAATAGTTTTTTGTCAGGAACTGTTTTACTAAGTCCTGGCTGAAGGTTGTTTTTAGTCCCTTTATTCATTGTCATTGAGATGGTATAGATAAAAAATGTTTAAGTTTATCAATTGCGTTTTGTGTTAAGACGTTTTATGCCACGTCCCAGGACCGGGATAAAAATATCCCATGTCTCCTGATTCTAAGCTAACGCCCGACTAATTTTCAGCCAAAATGCTTAAGCCGTTTTTGAGTTATAAATAATGTAACTAATACGTTTTCTCTTTTGTACATCATCATACTTATATTATAAAGAGAAAACTTTTGTTTGTTTGGATTATATAGGCTCCAAAATGACTAGTCCGATTTGAAAAAATCTTACATTGTTGGAAAGCTAGATTATTCCCGAGCGACTTAGGCTATAAAAAAAAGGGAACCGGGCGAAGCCGGGGCGGGCCGCTAGTATAGTAGTAGGTATTACTATCTAATTGGTAAACTAGTGTAGATTAGACAAATAGATATCCTCATTGTTGTGTACCTAGTACGTGGATAAAAATATAAGGACTTATTATTCGCAGACTTGTTAATACCGATAATAAATCATACTGGCATATTTTCCTGACACAAACAAGTATGCGAGTAACTCTGAAACTATTACATGTTATATTTTAATTAAACATAAGCGTTGAATAGGGCTGTGGCCACATCTTCGGGTTTGATCGGATAAATAGAGTGCTTAAAAATATTATTAGTTTTGATATGGCGATGCGCAAAAGTCTACATAATATGACAATTCTATGATACATTTTAAATGATCTACCAAGAATTGAACTAGTAAACCTGAACTTAGAAAAAAGTTACAAAAAACTTAATAAGGAGCCGTTAAAGTATAAGCATACGCATAGTAAAAACATAGTCGCTTTTTGTCCCTATATCTCTATGTACGCTTAAATCTTTAAAACTACGCAACGGATTTTGATGCGGTTTTTTTAATGGATAGAGTGATTCAAGAGGAAGGTTTATAGGACCCGCGTGAAGCCGGAGTGGGTCGGTAGTTTATTATAATTATTTATCCTCCCTCCCTCCTTTTTCCCGGCAAAAATAAGCTTATACATACATAAACATAATATGGCTACTGCTGACGTAAGAACCAACTAGACACCTCATTCCCCATGTCATGTCATCAAAAATAACAGATAGACAGTGTTACACTTAAAACATTAATAGGAATGAGAAGTATCACATCACATCACATCACATCATCAGCCTATCGCAGTCCACTTCTGGACATATTCTAGGCCTCTCCACTTTGCTCGATCTTCGGCTGCTTGCATCCAAAGAAGAAATATAGCTATTGCTATTAAGATTTCATCTTCACTACACAATCAGAAGCCAGGTCTTGTAAAGTCTGGCTTGTGCTCTACGCTTTGCACTGTAGTGCACAGCATAGAGTGAAAACACTTCAGTTGTCGCTATGAATAGGAACTTAAAATTAACAAATTACTCGCAACAGAGCAGTAGACTTCCAACGAAGCTTTCAAAATTGGATGCTTTGTTAAATAGGAGAAAAGAAACTATGAAGTGTTTTGCATAAGGTTATAATTACTTGACGTAGCGCAGGCTTCCAAGGTCTGAACACTTGTGTCAGCGATTGCTTTAGTTTTTATGATTGTTTATGGTTTTTATTTTTATTTTAAAAGTTACATTATATAAACTAAAAAAGACTGTATTTATTATAATTGATAATAGTCGTTAGAACCAGGAAAAGGGCGGTGCGGGACCGGTCACTATACAGGTAGTCGGAGTAGATCTAAGTAAGTAGATTGGTGAATTTCTTTCAGTCAGATTAATGATAAAATTATAGATTAAATTAGATTAATTTCTTTGTCACAATTCATACAATATCATTAACTAGCGACACGAGTGCTATAAACCTTCCTTTTGAATCACTCTATTTATTAAATATCACCGCTTTAAAATCCGTTGCGTAGTTTTAAAGTTTTAAGCATACATAGGGTTGGTTTATACTATGTAGTGCCTATTATATTATTATGGCTGTTGCAATTAATTAATCATGACATTTTATTAAAGCTTGTTTTATCTGAATTTCACAAGTTCGACACAAAGTTTTGTTTACGTAGGTAACTTTCAGTGTAAGGGCACTGAAAGTTACCTACGTAAAGTATCTTCAATTCGTACCTAATAATATTGTTTCGCGAGAACTTGTTGTGTTTCTGGAGCAAACCTAATAAATATACTTAAATTGTTGTTTATTATGTATTCATTACGCCTACGTTAACGTGTTAATTAGGTTTAGACTCATGTAATAGGATAAACTTAATTTTCTTGAGTAAATGTTTTCAAATGTTGACTTCTCCACATTAGGTATGCAAAACGTTCGACTTAATTAAATTTATTTTTAGAATGGCGTTAAGGAGCCTAAAAATTTTCAGCGTTGTACTTTTATTTTTTAATCGAGATTCTTTATAATAATAAATATGTAACAGGTACCCTTATGTCAAAATTGTTCTGTTTTATAATAATAATAATTTTTTGCTCATTCTTTCGTTTAAATATATTATTTCTCAACAACCTTTATATCGTTCTGAAAACTTAATTATGATTATTTTTATGTAACTGAACCTTCTCAAAAATCTATTTATTTATGCATTTATATTAATATATAAAAATTGAAGGAACTTGTGTTTAAATAAATATAACAAACTCTGTTTGTATACAAACAGTATTAGATGTGTATTTGTTTATTTGTATAAAACTCTGTGAAGCAACTTTTCACACAATTTCTCCGGTAATTATCTGAATACGTCATTTAGGTCTTTCGAAATATAAACTAACACTGGCCAACAATGTACAGGGTCTTAGCAAAAACAAAATAGTAGGTAGATACAGTTTGTTCATTAAAAAAACCTGTCTCGTTTCTATTTGAAAGTAGCATTCATTAACTTCGCACGCTATTTTGTTTCTGTCACAGTTTATAACAGGGCAGCGAGACAGCCTTCAAAAATTTATTATAATAATAGGAACAGTTGTTCTGTTAGTTATTTACGTCTAAAATATTTTTTTATCTTAGCAGGAATAGGCAGTGAAATTGCTGTTAGGACAAGATATAAAACTTATGAGTTAATTTTTTTAAATTTATTTTACTCAATATATAAATAATAATATTATCTAATCACACATTCGTAGAATGATATTTAAAGTGAATGTATATTATGCTTATATCCAGCTGCCAAACGGCTGGACCGATATTTACGAAATTTTGAGTGCATATTGGGTAGTTCTGAATTCTGATAATCGGCCATCATCTATTTTTCACATATATTTTCTAACTAAAAAAAATTTGGCATTGAAAAATACATAGGTACAACACTAAATTTTCACTCTTCTACCAACCATGAAGTTTGCTGGGTCAGCTAGTTATTATATAGAATTTAGTTAAATACTATCAGTATTATAGAATTTAGTTAAATACTATCAGTATATCAATAAAAGGCAAAATTTTAAACGACTTTTTATCTAAATTTATGTATGGTTAGATAGGTACCTAATATGCTTGAAACCGATCACTATAGAAATTCTTGGGGTTGACTTATGTTCTACTATTGAAATTAACACGATGATTAGAATAAAGAAAGTTGAAAATACTTTTGTATGTATAAAGTGAGCGAGCTTTAGCTCGTTGTCAGACAATGTTAGTTAGGTAACTGTTTATTTTGGGCATGTTATCATTCTTTTAAAAACACTGTCACGTCAAACCCGACTTAGGCGAGGTACCACAATGTTTTTCGTTTGTTAAATAAAAAAACGACTTAGTCTAAACAAACTTGAAATACCGTACAACCACGCTATTTTGCCCATTAAACCTATCTTTGCCCAAGTCAGAACTTTTGATAAAAACCGATATAAAACAAATATGGCCAAATGCACACTGTTTTTTTAATGTTTAGTAGAAAGTTGACTATATCTGCTGTCAATGTCGATAAATGACCTTGTCGTACCGTACTGTAGTCGCTAGTTAGCCGCAGTTAAAGATGAGGGTGTTTTTTGGCGGGCCAAAATACTTCCAAAAACTTCTGTCCTAAATCTTTGTACGATGTCTCTACTGGTATAGATTTTTGACAGTTACAACTTTATAGTTAATGATGGTGAAAGACAAAGTAATGCTTTATGTTATTTAATTACCTAATTAAGTTAGTGTTTAGAATAAAATAGTAGGTATTTTAATCTCACTGGTGTTTATTATGTCGTGTATTATATTTTTAAAGTTGTGTCATTTACTTATTTTTTTTACAACACTGTCTAATAGAGAATATTTATTTGTCATTTTACCTCAAACAAATCATTATATTTTCATCGCTCAGTCTAGTAAAAAGACAAAGATTAATCCGAATCACGGTTTAAAGTCACTTTGTCACAAAAAAATATCCGCAACAGGCTTTTGTTTTGATTTAACTTGTGTTTGAATCACTTCGTTTTTTTTCGTTGTCTTAAGAAAAGACAACACAAGCACTGGCACACAAAATGACAAATCCAAATCCTCGCACAGACTTCCTTATTTTGGGTATCTCGATTATATTATGTATTTGAAAAGCAAAAAAAAATATTCTAAATCGTGGTTAACTGTGTACAGGTGGTTAGCTGTTGTACTACTGACCCTACCAAAGTGTTTATATCGATCTGTTTATCTGTTGTCTCGTCACGTTCAAACCGATTAAAAATTAAATTTTGAATTATAGACCATAGAAAAGACATTTTAATATTATTATGATAGTATTTAAATGAGAATAGACTTCAAAAATCACTGAGTCTGACGGTAGACTTTTGTCAGACGATTAGATGTTAGGCTTTTTTTGTCTTTTGTGTCAAACAAAATAACAGGAAAAAGCTAGTAATAATACTTGATCAAATATAAATGGATTATAGCCGTGTTGATATTACAATGTAAGCAGAATTACGGAAAGAATTACATTATTAATATGGAAATGTATGCCGTATGCCAAAAGCGTCAATGACTTAATGTTATAAGCTGTGAATTTGATAAATTTTGCAGAATTGTTGGAATTTCATTTAAATTGTACCTAACGTCTCATAATAAACACTACTTTGAAAACCGAGCCAATCTAAAAAAAAGAAACACTTGACGTTAATAATCTACTAACGATTGTTGAACGTTGGCGGATGTCAAATTCCATAAATCTGAGTAGTTTCGTTTGACGTTAACGTTGAACGTTGGCACATGGCTGTCCTGAATTGTAATGAAATATTAAAATAAATAAAAATCTAGTTTCTGTGAATTATTTCCTACGGTCTACTACTTATTTTTTATTAGTTTTGAAGACAAAACCTAATCGTAACATAGCTTCGTTCTTCGTTGTGTCATTCTTAAGATTGAATCGTCTCCATATATACTAATTATTGTAAGTGATTATGAACTCAATTGATGTTATATTTTTTTTTACAGATCACAACGTATCGGTCTAAAGAAGATGACCCTGGGAAGTTTAATGATTATAAATGAAAAATGACTTGAAGTCGAACAAAATGGCTCCAATCATAAAATCATCTTGTAACATAGTCATAATGATATTGCTTTGCAATCTCTGTTTTAGTGCTAATGGACATTTACCCAAAGATAACAAATTTATTAATAACATCTCACTTTTTAAAAGTTACATAGATAGTAATGACATCAGTTCACTATTTTATTACAAGTTCATTAATGAAATTGATATAGATAAGAGAATAAGAAGAGAAATTCAGTTAAATGAAGAACAACTTGACAACACAGAATATTTAACAAATAATGTAAATGTAAGCGAAACGATGCAAAAAGAATTAAACGATAAAGATAAACTGATATCAAATGAAACTTTCTCGGAATACGATACAAATAGTAATGATACGATCATAGAATGTGTTGGACAGCCTGAATTTTGCAATATGACTGAAGAAGAATACAGAGAAATGTTGAATGACTACATATTCCCTCAGCCTTATGAATGGGTGTTGATCACAACTCATGCAATAGTCTTCATAGTGGGGTTAATAGGCAATGCTCTGGTTTGCATTGCAGTGTATAGAAACCACTCAATGAGGACTGTAACCAACTATTTCATAGTAAATCTGGCGGTTGCTGATTTTATGGTGATTCTCATTTGTTTGCCACCCACGGTGCTCTGGGATGTGACTGAAACGTGGTTCTTTGGTACTACGATGTGCAGAATTGTCCTCTACTTTCAGGTGAGTAATCCGTTTGGTAAGAAAGTAGTGTAATCAAAAGTACTAAAACTAGGACAACAAGATCCTAAAATTTTTAGTGATTTTTTTTATGTATTCTTAGGTAGAATTCAGAATGTGTCGAGAAATTCAAGTATTTGGGTGTGTAGTGATGATTAGAGGGATAGGAAGGTAGAACTTTCAGTTTATTTCGCCCCTTACCGGAAATCACTTTAAACACAAATATGCATTTTCACACTGGTTCAAAGAACATTCTTGTTATATAAATGTAAGGGTCGACCCAGTTCGAATACACTTTACACAGGCTGAAATGCGCTTTTACAAATATTTTCACTTAATTCAATAAAATGCGCGCATGGCCATTTTTAGTAACTTTTAGGAGGGGTGTGAAAAACGGTAGTAAAAAACAAATCTACTAAAAAATAAGGTTGTCAGTATGATTCTTGTTAAAACTGCTAGATAATGATAAGATAAGGTTGGACACGAAATCTTTTATAAAGATGTACCTAAAATACAAGGAGAAATAAGAAAATTCGGACTACAAAGCGATGTAGCACTTCTGTTTGTTAAAATGTTAACCAAATTAGGGTGGTAATTGAATCAAGAGACACCTGAATTTATAACCTCAGGCAATCCATTGTTTCACCTCGTTTTATCTTTGTAATTGGTTACACTTCAACGGGATCTTCTTTTGGACTTGAGTATTTTATTTTCTTTACTTTTTCATTTAAGTGATCATGTTATGTAGATATGTTTTTCATAAAATTTAAACAAAATTACCAAATGATAATGATGCTTTCGTAGTCATGTTACATGTAGATATTACAAAAAACATTCACAAATATGCTCTTGTTATATTAGGTATAGGTAATGAAATAAAAAAACTTTAAATTCTCACTTGTTAATGGTTTTGTGTTATTAATAATTGTTTAACGTGAAAATTTCAAAATATTAATAATTACCAAAATTTATTCCACCCGGATGAACGCTTTGTCTTTATAATGTTCAAAACAAAAATAATGAATGATGTCCATTTTGAGAAGAGATTGCTTAATTAGCAAATGGAAAATCCTACTTTACCTTTTGTTTTTTTTTGACAAGATTCTTTTCTTTCCAAACCCAGAGACCCGTAACGCAATTAGATGAGTTTTTTTTCCAAAAAACAAACGCTTTTGTCTATTGCGTCCTTTTGATTTCAAAGAAACTGATTTATTGTTTTTTGGAATGAGAATTGTATTATTCGAATAAATGTGATTCCACAATCTTTAAGTAGGTAAGTCACGAGTAAGCTATAAAAAATTAAGATATTGTTTATGTTCATTACTAATATTGGCCAGTACTTAATATTGGTACCTACCTACTGTTTAAAATCTGATGGTGTCAGCTGAAACTTTTTTTTATTTGTTTATGGTCTTGTAGGTTCCTAAGTTAATATAGTTACGAATGAATAACTCTTCTTTTTGGAACTTTTGAATTCTTGTAGATTATTTTTTTTCTTATCTTTACCCAAGTCAAATCGGAAACCTCGGTTTTACAGGATCTATTTTTTCATATTAATTAAATATATTTGACAATTCACATCAATTAATCCAGTCCAGAATTTAGCAAAGCTTCTACTATTGATAATCATATCTAGTATATGACGAATAAACATACATAAATACTCGTACATGTAATGGAACATTTCTGACATAAAAAAAATCAACGCTAGACTGTAATCAATATTGCTACTTATAAAGCATTTAAATACCTAACACTTATGAACATTAAAGATCAGATTTATTAAGTAGATTTCTATACTTTATAATGACATCATACGTAGATAATGTGCCAACGTTCAACGGTAACGTAGAACGTTGGTACCTTGTCTAGGCTCCCTGCGAGCCTATTATGAACTGTCGACAACATGTTGTCGACAAGCAAAAGGTTCATCGTTACGATATTATTTTGTTATCGACATGTAGAAATAAGAGACATCAACATGACAAGATTTCTCGTTGTCGACGACGTTGATTTTTGACAGATCATCGCGAGAATAAGACGATATCGACATGACGAGATGTCGACTCGACAATTCATCATAGCCTCGCTGGACATGAATATTAAGTATAATAAAATATATAGTAAGAGAATACATATTAAAGACATTTATGTCTAAAAAGTAATTCTTCTATCTCCTAATATCAACTGTAGAAGTCGTATTAAATTATATAGCTAGCTATTATTATTTATCTATTTGAACTTATACTTAACAATATTTTCTGTTGGACTGCCGCATGCAGTTCAGTCTGCTACAATTATGGAAACTGTAAAGTTTTCGACACGTCCTCGTGTAAATTAATATACACGTTAAATCCGTTATAGTTCCTTTGTTCCTTGTAACTATTTGAGGTTAAATGGATGTTATTAACTGCTAGAACAAATGTAAATAATTAACTCAAGCCTTACATAGTTAATTGCCTTTATAATTAGTAGGTTTGACATAATGTTCCCACGAAACAAAGGCAACGAAATTAATTAGATTTGTCTTCGGAGATGAAATAATTAACTTTGTATCCTTTGTTTACTTAAGGGATATATTTGAATAAACCCGGATTTGATACGTGTGAGGAAATAGCAAAGTGATTTAGGGATTTCTGTTGGTTTATGTTCAATCTATACATTTCTTATTCGACTTGACTGGGGAGCATGTCTGGATCGTTTGAGTTGTCCCATTAATTTTCCTATTTAAGGAGTCTGCCCACTACACCGTATCATACCATGACCGTGCTATGAACGTGTCAGGCAGAAAATATTCTTTGTATAGAAAAGCATGATACTATGTCCACTAGACCGTTCCGTCACCGACTCGTACCGCCTTACGTATTACCTTCCGTGCTTGATACGTTCATAGCACGGTCATGGTATGATACTGTGTAGTAGGCAGTCTCCTTTAATTGAAACTAGCGGCACGGTTTCGCATGGGTCCCTGTTTTCTTTACATTAATATATTCGATGTTACTCGGGACTAGTTGTCAGTCGGAAATAGTATAACTTCCCAACAGTCAGAGAATTTTTCAAATCGGTCCAGTCGCTTTATTATTCAATCCGAACCAAGAAACAAACATTTCCTCTTGACGATATTTGTGTAGATATAAATGAATCACCCAAATGTTTTTGTATGCGCATAACTTCCGGTCGACTGCACCACATTGAATAATTATTTTTTCATTGTGTTTGTTTATGCCAGCACAATGTTTGTATAATGGCGCTCGTGTGCCATTGAACAAATTCTCCTAAAATAGATGTAGGTACACGACAAAAAAGGAATTATTCAATTTTGTGTGATCGTTCGTAAGTTATGCGCATCCATCATAAAATTCGGTGATTCATTTATATTTATAACTAGTGGTCCCGGCAGACTTCGTCTCGCCCGGCAAAGCATCGATTTGACAGTTGTCATTGTTGCGTTTTGTTAAACAATTTTAATTTTTTTTTTTTACTGAAACGGGATACAAATTATCCTATGTCCTTCTCCTGGTTCTGAGCTACATCCCCAGAAAATTTCAGACAAATCGGTTCTGCAGACTTCGTTCCGCCCGGCAAAGAATCGATTTGACAGCTGTCATTATATTTTTTATTACTGGAACGTGATAAAAAGTATCCTATATCCTTCTCCTGGTTTTGAGCTACATCCCCAGCAATTTTCAGCCAAATCGGTTCAGCCGTTCTTGAGTTATAAATGGAGTAACTAACACGACTTTCTTTTATAAAGATAGACACGAGTATAAGAAAACCGTGTTGTCCATGATGTTATAATTTATTGATTTATTACAATGTTACTCATATTTATTCTAGCTACAGAGGAATATATACTATAGGTATATTATTATTTATTTATTATTAATTTCAACCAATTGCCGTTTTCTTGACGGCCTGTGGGTTTTGTGGTTAGAACAGGAGCTCTGGTTCGTAGAAACTGGATAATATTTTGGATTTGAATCCAGAAGAACACAAGTTGTACCTGAGTTTTGCATATTTTAAATGTATTTATATCGGTATATCCGTTATCTAGTAAGTACCTAAAGTACTAGCTTTGTTTAGTTTGGGTTTAGAGATACTAGAGTAATTTATATTTTCAAGGCGAATACGTTCTAGGAAAGAACAGCATTTTAACTAAAGTAAGTTTACAAAGTGCCCTATATTTGTTTTTATGTATGTAACTACTTTATATTTGCTTTCACGCTCGTAAGAATCTATTATGCTATATATCCCACAAACATAATTCATTTTTACACATGACTAACCTGCCATTCTCAGTAAGAAACCTAATTTTGTAAGAATTACAGAACATCAGTGTTATTTGCGGGGTTGGCAAAATACACTCATTTAATACATACCTACACCAAAAAAGAGAAAGGGAAACTTTAGGTACCTACCTCAAAAACAATTTCCTAAACAAAATTATAAACTCAACCAGACTAGAACCTACGGTTAGCACTAAGTACTAAGGCTTTTTGTCGCGTGAGAAAGCATCTGTCAATGTCACTATCAGATGATGTCTCGCGCGACAAAATACGTTACGTGCTAGCCCTATAAACAATATTCCGTTAAAGTGTGACAAAGTTAAAAGTCTATGAAAACAGATTTTAATTAATAATTATTTAATTTCGGTCTCTTTTGTAGTTATTACACATTGAAATGAACCTATAATGAATTCAACTAGTGTATAATAATTTATGATGCCTTCGCGGTTATTACACATTGGAATGAAACAACTTTCTCGAAGCTCCGAAACGTCAACCAATAAAAATAAAATACGCGAGTTAAATCCGTTGAAGTTGTTTCATTGCAATTAACAAGCGTATTTTATTTTATCTGCTAAAGTTTTGAAAAAAAAATACAATTTTCTTAAACGTAGCCTACTGAGCTGACGATAGTATGCATTTCAAGTAGATAAAAGCATAGTTTAGGCTATTCACGATAAAGGTACGTTTTCTATAAAATATAATATATAATTTAATTCTTAATCTGTCGAAAAAAAATAATTTACCAGGGACTTTGACATTATTGGAGATTAGGTAAATATAATAGAGCGTAACAGTTCACTACAATATTAATTAAGACGACATACTTTTACGAGGGAAATAAAAAATCCAACACAAAAGACATCAAAAACTCCTATTTCAATTTAGATCGCCAGCATTAAATTCTTGGATAAAATTAGGGATATGTTTAAATTAAAAATTAATTTAGTAGCTACCAGATATGAATAATATAATTATGTCTTATCTATATAAATATTATAAAGCTAAAGGATAATAGGAGCGAAGAAACAGTGGAAAATGTGTAAAAAACGGGGTAAATATGAAGCCTATATGAAGAATAACTATTCCACGCGGACGAAGTCGCAGGCACAGCTAGTTAATAACATAATTATGCTTGTCGCCTTATATCGGACAATATCGGTAGACAGTATGACGAGTAAAGTGACTGTACCCACACTGCTCTTCCTCCTTTTAGAAAACACTAACTAACATGAACCAATCACATGCAGGCAGCGGAAGCTTTATTTCCGAGTAAAACAGTAGTAAAAAACTACGATTCATTCTTAATGAATTAAATAGCATATTCTAGAAGTATGCCAGGACAAGGTGCCAACGTTCAACGTTAACGTTAAACGATACGACCAAAATGTATGGGATTTGACATAAGCGAACGACTGTCACGTACATCACAAACGTTTGCGGATGTCAAATCCCATACATTTTTGTGACAACGTTCAACGTTAACGTTGTCACAAAAACACACAACACATTCAACGTTAACGTTGAACGTTGGCACCTTGTGTACGCCCCCAGGTCTCCCTATATTGGTCACGGCAACGTGCGATACTGTCCTCGATCAACGTCACATGACAATCAATTTCTGTCCCGAACAATAATAATGTCATTACGTGAAACAGACCTAATTTCAATACCAGAAAGTTACAAATTGATTGGCAAATGTGCCCACTTAATTAAGGAAGTTTAGCCAAAATTGGTTAGCTCGATGATCGAGTTCGAGTTCCGATGGTTTTTATTAGGTGCATACGAAAAGCAATTACGCATTTGTATGTACTGCGGCATGCACGTTCTAATAGCAGTGACCCTGACTAGTGCATTATTAAAATAGTGCGTGTCTGACTATTTGACTCTTTCACTCGCAATTTGTTAGAAAGAGATAGATACTCGTGATCTTGATAAGAAAGAGGGTTGTGCTTACCTAGATGTTAAAGAAGAACAACACAAAAATAATGGTTTCATAAACGAACACAACACAAATTATAGCTATTGAACTGGCTTTAATCTGTTAGGATTTTTAAAGACGAATGAAGAAACTTAATAGAAGGTATGTAGGTATTATTATTTCGAGTTGGGGACGACTGTGTGGTGACGATCGGGTGATCAGTCCAATAGTACGGGACGGTTTCACCACATTATATATAATACTAGCTTCTGCTCGCGACTTCGTCCGCGTGGAACTCCTCCATTTTTGCAGTCGGTTAAAAAGTAGCCTATGTCCTTTCTCAGGCTCCATACTTTCTTTGTACCAAATTTCATTTAAATCGGTCCAGTAGTTTTAGCGTGAAAGCGTAACAGAAAGACAGACAGAGTTACTTTCGCATTTATAATATTAGTAGGGATAATATATATATATACCTATATATATTCAGCTGCGCATATTATTACATTAACTATTATTGCTATGTTAAACACCTACTGCTAAATAGTTTCACCTTACAATTTATAAGTGTAGGTACAAATTAAAAGTTGCTTCTAAAATAAAATGTAGATGAGACAAGATTTTCTAGACATGCCTAAACCCGGCCTAGTACTTTCGGTCTTTCGTATGTAGATAAGGCAAATCCGTAGCTTAAATATTCATTGTATTTATGAGGTAGAAACGTAAGCTCCGCTAAATTTATTCCATGTTGTTTTTTATTCCCTTTTTCGTGTCTTCAGTTGTGTGAAGACCTTTTTATTGACGTGACGGAGATTTGACGGCATGCGGCAGTGATGTGACATCACCCTTTGGCCTTTAATAAAACGATCTTTACCTAACGTTAAAAGTTTTTTTTGAAAAAAAAGAATAACAAATAACTTTGGGGTGGACCTTTAATATTTCGGGGTGTGAAAAATAGATGTTGGTCGATTACCTGGTATGTACATAAAATTTTCAGAGGAGTTCGGCAACAAACAAGGTGACACGAGAAATTTATAGTACAGGGATTTGGTGTACCTACTACTAGAAAAAAAAAACATTTTTTTTTTGTTACAGTCGGTATCAGTGACAGTGTCAGTACTGACGCTCACCTTCATCTCAGTGGACCGCTGGTACGCCATCTGCTTCCCACTGCGATTCAAGTCCACCACCAGTCGCGCCAAGACCGCCATTTTGGTCATTTGGATGCTGTCCTTGCTCTTTAGTAAGTATTTAATCATTATCATTACACGACATTATCAATGAGGGCCACCGCGTGTCAGAAATCCGCTAGATGCGCTAGTGTAGAATGAGGTCCAGCTGTCATGTTCCACCAATGAGAGGCAAGCTACTGGCCTGTGATTGGTGATACATGACAGCTGGACCTCATTCTACACTAGCGTATCTAGCGGATTTCTGACATTTATTTAAACAAAAGACGTCCATTGCTGAATGTTAACTAACCAGAAGATTACCGTGTAAGATTTGTCTTCCATCACTTTCGAAATTTATCTTATTTGCAAAAATATGACAATGGAAGGTGTCTTCTCATGTGGTAAAAATGTCACATGTGGCCTTTTAAGTATTACGTAAATTTAGAGGTTTTTTTCGGTACCCCGTTCCATGAATGTAACGTTAGAAACCATTTTTATTTTTAACTTAAAAGTCATAAGTTATCTCCCATATGCTAGTAAAATCGTTATAGTTGTTTCATCCCCATATTCATATTGTGTTTTAGTAAAAACATTACATACAATTACGGTTTTATTTGGATATCACTCGACGGCGATGGAACATTAGGCCCAATGAATGAATATCATTTCCATGCGGCTACTTTAAGTCCCTAGGTTTTTATTTAGATAATCCATACAAATTCTCATTCACCGTATTAGATAGCTATTGTAGCCACTAGACCCAAAATATATTTGGCTCCACCGAAGTTTACTCAAAACAAGTGGTTGCCTTTGAATTACAAAAGCAATATTAATTTACGTATGAATATTTATGAACATTTCAAATTTAAGTTTTAAGTGTTAAAGTTTCAGGCTCGACTCCCTTTCGAAAACTAAGTTCAGATAAGTGTGTTCCAAGATTTAACCAGCGACATCTGTTGACCCTAAACTTAAGCTGAAGTGCCATAAGTCAACTGTGACAATATTCGCAAGCTATATTGTTGTTTATTAATCCGTCATAATTTTTAATTCAAATTTAGGTATTGAAAACCTATTTAGGAACTTTTGTATAATTTTCATTGTCTTGATTAAACTTTCATCGAAATATTATGTTACTACCTATTTTATTAAAAATTGGTAGACCAGTTTCTAAATAGGTTTTAATTTTGTAAATAAAATATTTGTTTATTCAGCATTTGGGATGGTATCAAAGTTGATGTTTTCAACAATGAGTTACGAAAACAAACTTTATATTTCTAAAAAATATCACTAAAAAATGTTTCTTTAATCGTTAAGTAGTACTCGTATTTTTACCTTCATAATCGATCGGCTAACATTGTTCTATTCCTGTCCTAATCGCCTTGTGGTATGAGATATACATTAAGACCTGTACCTCTACAAATATAGGTACCTACTTACATATACAACATTTTATGAAAATCGGTTAAGCCATCTCGGAGGAGTTGATAGCACTCCTACACCGTGATTCATTTTTATATGTATTTGGAAATATATTTTATGTGTAATTGAAAAGCCTATCGTGCATATGTATAAATATACCTTAGAACATACTGACATAAATAGGAACTAAAGGAGAAATAATGAACATACATACCTGACATAAATATTATGTTGTATTGCGCAGTCAGTAGGTAATATGAACTTGACAGTCGAGAAATGTTAGATGTTAGATTTTAAAAAGCACTCAGTAAACTGCATTCCGACAAACTTTAACTGCATCAACACTTTGCAGAACATCTGTCTGAAGATCTAATGTTGTTTAAAATTCCATTACCATCTTTGAAGAAATGTTTGCTTTTGCGATTTTCCATGTATAGTTTGAACTTTTCGAAAGGATAAAATCACTGTAGTGTACACTCACATTAGATGTCTAAAATTTTTTAACGTAATCATTTTTATCATTTCTATTTGCCATAATAACAAAAGCAGGAAAATCCATCCATTTTCATAATATAGAAAATAGAAAAAAAATATTCAAATTCACCTTGTCATATATTATTATGAAATGAACCTGGTCCTTTTTCTAGGATGTCACACTAATATATATTTTTATTTTAATGTTAGTTTTAGTGTAATTTGAGGAAATATTTTAAAAGTTACTATTCAATTTCTTGCAAAAGTGCTAGTTACTTTAATAATACTTTGTAGGTAGTTATTATTAGACGCAATATATTTTACTCCATATATCGTCGGTGCGACTGCAATAGCGCGTAAAAGCAATTTGCAATACCGCGTAAAAGCAATTTGCAATACCGCGTATCAGTATTTTATCAATTTTTTAGGAAGAAGAAATAATTGGTTACCAATTGACACTCAGAAATCGATGGCGCAAAAACTATTTTTTGCTAATTTCTGTAAATACGCAGAATTGCAAATTGCTCTTACGCGCTATTGCAGTCGCACCGACGATATAGTATAATATTATGTCCGTTTATGCTATCAAATTTTAAGTTTTTACCATCGTAATAATTTCTGATGCCTTCGCGCATTTTATTTTATTTGCTGACGTTTTGGATTCTTTACAGTTTCCATAATCGTAGCACGACTGAGCTGACAATAGTCTAACGCTAAAGTCACTTACTTTAATAGTTGTTTAAATCCGTTAATAGGTAGTTGTTTCATTCCAATGTTTTACCTTCGTAATTTACAAAAATTTTGTCCTCCACAGATGTTCCAGAACTAGTAGTTCTTCAAGTTCAGAGGAAGACGGAACTTCGTTTTGACGTGCAGTATTTCATGCAATGCACCCCGACGTGGTCTGACGACAGTGAACTGAAATGGAGTATAGCAAAAGCACTCTTCCTTTACACGTAAGAATAAATTAGATTAGATCAGTGGTTCTTAATCTTTATAGGTCCGTTACATTTATGACTTGACTAGGGTCACTGGTTTTACTCCTTCTTGTAACGATGAACTTGCGCGCTAGTCGGCGCTACGCTGCCGCGCTGCAGCGCTGTGCTCAGACTTGTCGCTTTGAAATTAGGCGTTCGAGAAAACTACCAGTTGATGGTTACCCCGCGAAATACAAGTTTTACCCCGCTATATATTATTATTATTATAGTTAAGTATATAATCTGAAACCATCACAATTATTAGGTGAAAAACAGCAGCTTAAATGTCAATGTTCAAATATTTAAATGAATATATTATAGTCAATATAATATTATTATGCATGACTAATAAAAAAAATACAATCGTGATTCCTTTCTAATACTTATAATATAAAACTCATAAAATACGAGACTCGTCCCGTTTTTAAAACGCTTTAAGTACTTTTTCCCAGAAACTTGATTCAAACGCAAACAGCTCTTAGGATTTAAATTACATAGTTAAATCCGAATTAAAACCTCGGAATCAGATTACGATTTTATTGCAGGTTACCTTTATCGCTGATGATGATCGCATATTGTCAAATTGTACGTGTCCTGTGGAGGTCAGACAATATCCCGGGACACGCGGAGTCACACAAACTGTGTACCACCCCTACAGGCCAAAACAACTGTAAGTTACTACCATAATTTATTATAGTACCTACCTAACTATGCATGTTTCCTATATCCTTACTACTCAGTATGACAAACGCGAAAGTTAGTAAGAATGTATGTATGTAAGGATGAATGTCTGAATGCATGTATAGGTAGGTACTCTTTCACGCAAAATCTACTTAACAGATTTTGAAAAAACTATAGATAAAATCAATTATGTGAAATAAATCTTTAGGCTACTTTCTTTTGTATTTTTTTTTATTTACCCTAAAAATGCCTTAGGGTTGGCAGCAAGTCGACGCACCACGCCATCTATCCACGCCAACGCGTCAACTGAAGGACAGCTGCGCTCGCGCCGAAAAGCAGCCAAAATGTTAGTAGCAGTGGTGGCCATGTTTGCTGTTTGCTACTTCCCAGTACATCTCATCTCAGTATTAAGGTATACTGTTATTAATATATTAATAATAATTTATTAATATTTGCATTAAGTGTATTAAGATCTAAAAGATCTTTCGTAACACTAGGGGAGTTATGTGACGTGTAAAGAGACTTTTTTGGCATAAAAATACTAATATGGTATTCAATTTAAAAAGGATACTAGGACAAACTATACTGCGGGCTACTAAGACAGCATAGTTGTTTTAAAAGGTATTTTTTTTTATTAGCTGAATAAAATTCTTGTTGGTATGAACTTAATAATTCATTACGTATACCTAGGTATTATGTTTTAGTGAATACATATTATATTATGTAAGTATATAAGACAAAATCAGTTTATAACTCGAAAATACGAGAACAGGGCATATTTTTATGATTTTTTAATAACGATTAAAAGATCGAATTGAATGAACAAAAAAAAATACATTTTGTATGTGGAAGTTTTTTTTAATGCTTTCTCGAAAAGGCGGTTCAAAGTTCTCCGGCACCGCTATTGTGTTAATAAATATAGGAATGACGTAAACGATAAAATTTCGCGAAATTTAATACATATTAAAAATATTGCACATTTTTTCTGGTCTCATAATGAAGAGATTAGTATTTTCCTTTTCATAGGCACTTTACTCGATATCAGCCTTAATATTATACTGATCCCTATAATTAAGTATCTACTATATCAGATGATTCTAGCCTAACGCACACGCTATAACTTCAAATAGTTCTCTCTAAATAATATAATTACTTAGCTAATGCATCAGCAACATAATTGTATCCAATCAAATAAATAATTATCGATTTAAATGTGATATGCCATGAATCATTGCGCCGAATTTACCATTATCGTCGCATTCCTCAAATTTGGTCAATATTCAGCCCTAAAATTAGAAAGTTTTATGTATTTGAGTAGGTATTAGAAATTTAGTTTTCACTACGATATATCAATCGAAATATGATAGACATTTATAGTTTAATATCATTAATTAAAGATGATGCTTGTATCAAGACAAGTGTTAAATTTGTCTGAATAGATTTAATTTTAAAAAGTTAGATATAAATTATGCATTGAATGTCGATAAATAAACTACGAATTCCAATTTTAAAATCTAACCCTAGGTTCTTTATGAACCGAGTAGCTTAAAATGAAACAGTATGTTTACTAGAATAGTGATACAAACATAAATTTGTAGTTCTCCATTTGAGAATCTAATCCACCACCTTTAAGTTTAAATTAACATGGTGTCATTTAGAGTTATTTCTCTATGCTAGTAAAGCGATATTTATCTGAAAGAAATGAAGCAATTACTATTTAATAATTTCTGATACCTTCGCGGTTCAGAATAGGGTAGTTTTTCAAAATTTGTAATTTAAATATAAGGTAGTTTGAACTAGTTTGCATAACTGTATAAATCACTTTAGCGTTAGATTATTGTCAGCTCAGTCGTGCTACGATTATGGAAACTGTAAAGAATCTGAAACGTCAGCAAATAAAATAAAATAAAAATACGCGAGTTAAATCCGTTAACAGTTGTCTCATTCCATTTACTATTTGTTTATACAGGGTGGCCTTCAACGTGCAGCAGAGTGACCTGATAACATTCGTAGCACTGATTTCTCATGTGATGTGCTACGCCAACTCCGCAGTCAATCCACTTATATACAACTTTATGAGCGGTAAGAAACACCAATTTTGATGCTTTGTGTATCTTTTATTTTGCCTGTATTTTTATTTGCTACGACTTTGAGATATGGCGTTTTTGTTGCGTATAAAAGTCATGACATAGTTTGCGGCTCTTCTGCATCGTAAATGTCTCGATACAGTATTTTGTGGGGTGAGAAAGGATATATTTTTAAGTCTCATGCGATCCTAGTAATAAGGGCTTAAGTGTGTAACTGCATGTATAAGGCTTATACCATTTTTCACTGGGAGGTTTAATGCTAATACAGACAAGCGTTAGAACTGCAAATCGTCGCTACAAATGTCACCGTGTGACTTATCCCTTACGATTTTGTAACTTTTTTTGTTATTTCTACTCAATCTTTGTTTTCATTGGTTATAGTTAATAGATCGTATAAAATATAAGTAGGTACTATTAACCAACTTATATTTTATTTATATGTCCATGCATATGCTTCTAGAAAACAACAAACACAAATTAACCATAAACAACAATTGTTACAAATTGATACTAATATAATATTATTATTACAAATTCTAGTTCTAATTTTGTCTATTCTAATTAAGTCTAATCTATTCGAGAAACTTCAACGATATCACAACTAGATAAAACAATAACTTCCAAAAACTTTGCATCACGCGATTTCAACAAACGAACCAATAGGGCGAAATTCAATTGCATATTTTTTATTACAAAACTATCAAATATATATACGAGAACTAGCGGCCCCGGCTGGCGTCGTCCTGCCCTTCCGATTGTTTCGTCAAAGATCTGTCAAAGTCTTCTGTCACTTACCGTCAATCACTTTGTATATGGGAGTGTAGAAAGATGTTGATTTTACACTTTTTCAATAGGTATGTTTTTTAAATTTTCTCTACTTACAAACCTTCCCTGGACTTCCACGAATTATTCAAGACCAAAATTAGCCAGATCGTTTCATGCGTTCTGGAGTTATAGCATCAGGAAGAAAAACTCGACTTATTTTTATATAATACAAGACACAAGATTGTATTATTTTTTTCATATATGTACTATAATTATAATCGTTATAGTGATATCTGGCTATGAAATCAGAGTTTGCGCTTTCGATTCCTGATTCCTTCTAGGGGCAGATGTCATTAGAAACTTAACTTTGTAATTATATAGACTAGCTGTTCGCCCCGGCTTCGCACAGATCCCAATTTTTTTTCCAAAATATTCTATAGCCTATGTTACTCAGGGCAAACGTAGCTTCCGAACAGTGAAAAAAATTTTCAAATCGATCCAGCTGTTTTGGAGCCTATACAATCCAAACAAACAAACCTTTCTTCTTTATTATACTAGTATAAATAGAACACTGTAAAAAGTACCTAATAAAGAAAACATAGCAAAAGAGGCCGTCTAGCAGACAATCGCCAACGGTGGGTACTGACTAAAAAAAACTAATAGTAATCTGTGCATTTAGTTTCGCCCTAACAAAGCATTGTCGTGCCTTCGCTTTGTATCTCAAAAGCCCTTCTCTTTTATCCGTGAAAAGATTTTTATCTTTGTATATCTTTGTGCTTTTCTTTATTTACGTTTTTCCCTTTATGTTTCTATAACGTGACGTTTTAAAGGATCTCCTTGCACGATATTAGTTAATGCTTTTGACGAAATGTAAAAGAGCTTTATTTAACGGGAAAGAAACGGAAAGATAATAATTTCTTCTTTTAATAATTGTAACTGCGTGTAATAATTGAAAGAGGATGGCTGATGAAAATAAAATAGGCATATTCTGACTTACATTAAAATATACAAATAAGTATATAAAATTTATAAAAAAAATTCTTTAGTAAAGTAAGGAGGTTACCATATTAGATCGATTTACGTCATAATAGAAGACTCAAATTGATAACAAAGTTGTTTTTTTTTTATTTCATAACATCATGAATATAGTTCAGCTTTTTCTTATAACTCATTTCTTAATATATGTATTTAATCTAATTTTCTGCTTGTTTATGAAAGCGTTACAAAATAATTTTGCTTGCAGGATTTCCCGGTTTTTCAGGTTAGTAAATATACCCCCGTCACAGTAGATCGTTTACTTGTCACGTCACTGTAACACCTTTAAATGAACACCCTGATATGATAATTCTGTATAGCAATAATGTCAAACGGGGTAATTACGTCAGGGATACACAGGGGTAATTCCGTAACATACCTACTTAATAATGACGAAACATTATAGATAGTGTTCATAAATATTACTAAAAGATAACGTATAAACATACTAAAATTGTGCAATTTTTAATATGAACGAATGATCATTAATTTTATACTAACTTCTGATTCCGAACAATCAGAGCTTTGTACGAGTAGTTGAATTATTCAGCAACATAGCCTTGAGATCGTCATCGCTCTTATTGAAAATTACCTTGATAAACCACCACCAATCTTAGAGAAATGATTATTCTTACAGCCATAATTATACTTACTAGCATTTAAAGTAGATAAACAAAAATTTTATGATCCATTGCAAATCATACGTACCTATTAAATAATAACACAAATAAAAGTGCACCGTATATTTATGTAATATTATCTCTAAACACAAGCGCACTGTAAATAATACTGCACCGTTCTACACCAATTTCTTTAGAAAATAAGAATGAAAAATATTTCCAGCAAAACGGGAGTGCATGTAAACAATTCCGTACACAACATAAAAGTCTCACTTATTTTTAACGACACACTCTGCATCCTTAAATTTCGAATTTATTTGACAAAATAGGGTTGTATCTCTCGAATTTAGATGCCTACTTTGTAATGCGTTTATATTATATAGTTGTTTGGAGAACAATAGGCATGAGGGTTTTTTTTGTCTATCAAGTAGCTTACCAAAAAATATTGGACACGTATTTTTTTCATTTCGTAATCGAAAAAAAAAATACAAAGATACGTTGGTGGGGACTTGTGACGTCACGTTATAGTACCTACCTATATAAATTGTACCCCTGTCCCGAAATTTGGAAGCATTTATTTTTGTATTTTTTTTAAAAGAAAAATTACGTTTCTAATAATTTTTGATTATAGATTTGACTAAATAGACTTTTAATTTCTTTATACAATCGTTTTCCATAATAGGTAAATATGTATGTGTAAGTACTGTCGAATTGACTACGTGATTAGTTATAAAATAATATATGACTTACCTACATAAAAACAATTCATAGTCAACTACCTGACCTCGACCTGATCTTTGGCATTATTTAAATAGAACTCTACGTGTGTACATAATATAAAATCTCCTAAAACCTAATGAAATTAATTATATAAGTAAAAGAAAAAGTATAACTAAGTTGGTATACCTACCTGTTCGAGAGAAAAATTCTAAACGTTGTTCTGTAAGGCAAACAAAAATAATAACTCTGTTATTTCTAAATCTATAAATCTTTGAAGTCAAAATTAAACAATATTACTTAAATTAGAAACATCGAAGATGTTTCATTAAAATGTGTAATTTACGTCATTATTGCTATAAATTACCGCCGTTGGGCATTTAAAACTTAATGGATACTTAAGTATCGAAAGGCTCATTTATTCCTACGAAAGTTCAATATAACAATTTGCTTTAAATCTTTGGACTAAAGGATTTTCCAAACTGCTTTACTTCGAAACTATCTACACTTCTCGCTTTTACGACAAAAGTCTTAACTGAATATATTTAATGATTGTTTTCGTATTAGTACGAACAATATTTATTACATTGTTCGACTAGTACAAAATAAACGCACTTTAGGTTTTTGTCATTTCTAAAACCATATTTTTCTTCTGTATCTTTTCACTTACTTTGTATTGGCTTTTCAACATTATTTAATATTATGTAGCTGTATTTTGTTTCGAAATAAAATTATTATTTTTTCTAACATAATAGGTACGAAGTACATTACCAAAAATTATTATGTAGGCACAATATTTAATATATTTAATATATAATATTTTCTCAATCTAGCAATAAAATTAATTGAAAAGAAAAGCGCTCCAAAAGTTCGAGTGTCCCAAATTTTTGGAGCCCTTGCTCGTGACGTCACGTTACGACGTAAATTGTTCCACATCCTCGTGACGTCATGTACCCCGCTCCCGAACTTTAGAACGTGTCTAATATTTTTTTTTAAACCTAACTAACGGACTAAAAGGAATTTAGTTTTCTTTACCCAGTCGTCATTTCTATTCTATTATGTTACGATTTTAAAGTTATGAAGTACCTACTTGACAATAATTATGATAAAAAAATCTTCCTTTGCTTATTTCCAATATAGGTGTTGATCATTTCATGACAATAACTACACATCGCACTTAAATGTTTCATCATCACCTTGCTATACTTAATATTAATTATACCTTTTCAATTCCTGTATTTTGTTGTTATTTAATTTTACACATACAACCTTTTCTTAGATACATTATGTGATTAGGCCCCTTAAAAAATATTCTGATTTGGTACCTTAAAGTTTACAATAAGCACATATCACATTTTGATCGCACAGACTAAATTTTCAGATAGTATTGTTTTAGTCAGTACCAAAAACATTCTTAACATGTTGTTATTGTTACAGGAAAATTCAGACGCGAGTTCTATAGATCTTACTTCAAATGTTTCTGCTGTTGCCATGCTCCTTTAACACCAGACCGGAATGGTACGTCGTTTGCTCCAATAGGAAGCTCCAGAGCAGCCACAACCAGGACAATAGTCCGTAGAAATGATTCCTGCGCAAGCTACAGATTGACACATTTGTCACCTTCCAACCACAACAGTATAAATCGAAATTTTACCAGAAACACCAACACTTCCTTCATTGAACAGATTAATGGCAATAGGAGACCCAAGCTTCGAGAAGATTCCATCAGTGAGTCTGCAACCAGGTTCACGTTGACTACAGATAACTGTAGAGATTGACAATTGAATAAGGACATTTTCAATAGTGACTTCAGAAACACGGGCGTCGACACTTACATAGCTAAGAGTACGAATAGCATCGATTGTAAACCTTATTACGATTGTTTTAAGGGAGGTCCATCTGGCAAACATCAGTATGTTAGTGATGAGCAACACAGTGATACATACGCAGACTATCGTGACACAGAAAACGAGTGGAAGGAACTTTTCACAGTCAAAGATGACAGCAAAAACGGGTTTACATTTAAATTTAATCGTAGCTTAAATAGTTCTCAATTAAAAAATAAGAGAAAGGTAAATGTGTTTTGAAATGTTTTAAAAAATATATCATTGCTGTCGTGAAATATGTGAGTGAGAAAGTTGTTGATTCATCATGGATGATATTTTTTTGTACGTCTGTTGCTAATTTTTTGTGTAGGTATAAGACTGCTGTTAAATTGCTTTATGAATCCTGTATAAAAAAATGTGTGTGAATAATATATGAAATCGATTAATTAATTGTGTACACGTCTAGCTTTTTTCTCTAGTGTACTGTGTTATGTGACTTGAAAAAGATAAAATCGTATTATTACAAAGAAATATATGTTTTTATTTACTACCTTGGGTAGGTACTGGAGTGTATAGTTTATAATACTATATTTAAATACATGTATCTTAGAAAATAAAGACATTCTGTGACATTTATCTAAGGACAACTGTTTTATCGCATTTACTTACAAAGTACGACTATTTAAAGTAAGTATTATTATTTTATAGAGATAATGTTAACATTTTCTAAGTCATAACATATTGTTCTGTTTTCATTTCTTTGAGATAAAATGGACCACAATATAACTCTTAGTTTTCATTTTGTTGAAATCGTGACTAAATATATTTTATTACGTAAGAAATCTGATATCAGAATTTCGGTTTCAGTAATTTTGTTGGGTGAGACGTCACGATAGTCGAAATACTTGCTTAACCACTTTAAAATAAAGCTCAAATTCCATCAAAACAAAGTTAAATCTAAAGCGTAATCCGTAAAAATAGTACCTCCGATTGTGTAAACTTCCTGTGCACTTAACGTTTGGCTTAAAACGAAGAGTTCCCTTTATTCGACAGATTTGAGAAACAAATTCAATTTCATCACTCTCCATCTGACATTGATTTGTAAGAATGTAACTTTCAATCTGTTTAAGACTGAATGATATCTGGAGTGGGTATTCTTTCTTTTAATATAGGTACTAAAAAAAACATATTTAGCCGACCGTCTAGGTAAGACGTAATACAATAGAAGCTTTTGAAATTATCAACGGATCTCTACAGACCACTGGGGGACTTTTTAAAGACGTATTTTATTTTTTTTATCAGAAAAAAGAATTAAGAGCTTTTTATTAACTTCGTTATTAGGTACTTTCATACAAAACAAGATAATAATATGGATTTTAAAAATAATTGTATTTTCTGTCCTCCGGCCAAAAAGCGCCAACTTTCTGGCCGCTGCACTAAATGAAATTACCGCTTTCTGGCTTCGTCGGACAGAAAAATAGTATTCTGACCTCGGCCAGTAAAATAAAAAAGCCTCAGAACACATTTTTGTCAACCTCGGCTTTGCCTCGGACGACAATTACATGTGATCTGAGACATTTTTTATTTTACTGGCCTAGGTGCGTAATGTACTATTTCTTATGGCTGCAACCTATTCGTTTTTGTTTAAAACCCCTGTATTTGTATAAACTCTTGCATGCCTTTTATGTTTAAACACTTAAATTATAATTATCCAAGAGAGCCATTCCTGATTAACAGAAGTTATCAAAACTTTCTGGTTCGTATTATTTCAGATGTCGAATGAAAAAAGTATGAGGCCAAATTGACCTTCACCGAGTTGATAACTTCGTTTCTTTGTATCCATTCTTGGTGCTCTCCTACGTTATAAAAGCAATAACAGTGCAAAATTTCAAGTTTCTAACCCTTATAGTTTAGGGTTTGCGTTGATATGTCAGTCATTAAGTTAGCTTCTCCCTTTATATATTACTAGCGGCCCCGACAGACGTCGTCCTGCCCGTCCGATTGTTTCGTCAAAGATCTGTCATAATCATAAGGCTTCATATTTTCCCCGTTTTTTTAACATTTTCCACTGTTTCTTCGCTCCTATTGGTTGCAGCGTGATGTTATATAGCCTAAGATCCTTCCTCGATAAATGGTCTATCCAACAAAAAAAGAATTTTTGAATTCGAAACAGTATTTTCTGAGATTAGTGCGTTCAAACAAACAAACCAACTCTTCAGCTTTATAATATTAGTAGGGATATCAATTACAATACGTAAGCCCATTCTTTAAAGGGAATGTAGGTAGTATGGAAGTCTGTTCTCGCTTATCTGTTTAAGTTGAACAATGTTTACAAAGAGCTTAATTATTATAGTCCCGTTTACATAAATACCCTCTGGGGAAACAATTGCTTCGGCACAAGGAAGGAATAATGAAACTTTGTCGTGAATTGCTACACAACGTAGTATTCTGGTTGCGTATTGTATCGTAAATCCTTACACGCACCTTTTAAAGTGTTGTCTAAAAATCTAAGCATGCTAAGGAACTAACATTCTAACTCTATTGTGTTACCATACTAAGTGCAAAAATTGGAATGGTAGGTATCTCTTAACACCTCCATAAAGGTAGAATTTAGGATTACCCTTTGTTTAATTTTGTTGCATTTTAAAATTAGTAATATTTCCGTACGCGGCATAATAGGTACACATTCCATAGCACAACAAAATGTTTAGTATATCCTTCGATTGGTTTAAATAAATATCAAAAAAGCCCTATACTCACTCAAAAATTGCATATTAACGCTTATCTTGTTGAAAAATAACGGAAGAAAAAATATAACAGTCGCCCGCAATTGTTCGTGCTTTTCGTCTTCATCTGATACCGCGCTCACGCGCGTAATGTTGGCAGAATACCCGTTCCCCGTTCGAATTTAAAGGAGGTTGTATACATATAAAATAAAGTGTGTGTGGTGCTATGGAATGTGTACCTATTACGAAGCGTACGGAAATGTTACTAGTTTTAAAAATAGAACAAAATTAAATACCATTTCTCATTCGATGCCTACGTCATATGAAGTACACACCCAAAAGTTTCAGGTCTCTACAATCAGTGGTTTGTGCGTTGACCCGTCAGTCAGTCGTTCAGGACCAAGTTTTATGTACGACAATACACATACTACAGTTCCACAGAGTTTGACAGAAATCATTCTTATAAAAATACTTTAGCATCATTTTTCAATCGTCTGAGTAGGTATCAAAATCTTGGATAAATATCGAGTAACTGACGAGCTTCAAATTCCTATTTTTTTCTGTAAAATTTAAAATAACATTATTTTGCTATTGTACATATTATTATCGATTGCAAAAAAAAACTGTAGGACTTTTTTAAAATCTGTTATATAAAATCCGAATATCTATTTGTATAAGTACCACTTATGTTTAAAATAATACCTACTATATATTTTACCTACTTAAAACAAATTTGTAAAAAATAATAATATGTGAATTAGTAATTTCTAATTGTTAGTGCTTTCTTGTACATAATATATTTAATTGTATATATAAATTTATACTAAGCTAGTTTCAGTGAGAATAAGAGATCTCCATTATGTAAATAATTTTAAATAAAGGCACTAATAGTTTTAAAGTTTTTGGTAATTAAAGTGCGAATCAACTGAAAGAAAAACAAATTGTGGAAAACAAAGTTTATATCGTAACGTCATATTATTATAATACCAAAGACAAAGAAAATTGTTTTTATTTGAGTAGATAAGAAATATATTAAGTTACAATAACTAAACATTATAAGTAAGTATTACAATAACTTCACTTCACCTATTCAGAAAAAAAGTATATATATTTTGTATGTTATTATATCGAGTTTTATCAGATTTCTATTATGACTTGAAATCATATATTTAGAGGAAATATTACATTACAGTTAAACAATAATACTAATATATTTATAGGTAATGATATTTTTGTACAAAGATAAGAGTAGGTGGATAAATTGTTTTTAGACCCCCAGTGGGTTGGAACCCACGCCTATGCCATTACACCATAGGAATCCATTGACAGGTCATCGAATTTCTCTACTCCTTTCAATTTGGTCTTTGTACTTCATTGTTTACACGGGAATCATTCGCCTAAAAAAAATTTTATACTCTTGTCTTTGTACAAAAATATCATTAAGTATAATTAAAAACTAATGGTATTGAACCAAAAATATCAATCGAATTTCGATTGATAGATCGTAGTTAATACTAATATATTTTTTCTCAAAGGTAAAGGGAAAAATCGGTAGGTAATGCTTAAAAGTCTTTTACTAAACTCAAAATTCTACAGATTTTACATGAGCACAGTTATTTACATATTGCTTATATGTGACAAAATCTATTATTTGGTAAGTGGCGGATCTTCGAACGTCATTAAAAATAATATAATTTAGTATATGATGATTAGAAACAGTATTTGTACCAGTACCAGGAGATTATAAAATCTATACTAATATAATAAAGAGGAAAGGTTTGGTTGGATTGAATTGGCTCCAAAGCGGCTGGACCGATTCGAAAAATTCTTTCACTGTTGGGAAGCTACGTTCACCCTGAGTAACATAGCAAAAAAAATATGGATCCGTGCTAAGCCGGGGCGAACTGCTAGTAATGTAATAAGAGGGCGATGACGGCGTTTCAAACGCTCGAAGATCCACACCAGTACTCTTTCGTAAAATTTAAGTTTTTTATTTAATTAAGAAATCAAAATTGTAAATAGTTTATAACTCTGTAAATTGCAATATTTCTATAATATATTCGTTCCTAATGATGTGTAAGCACCAAACAGACGTATATGTGTGAACGTAAATCTAAGGGAAATGTCTAATTTATGTTATCTATGTGATTTTAAATAAATGAGAGAAATTGGAAACCTTTACTTTTTTTCTACCAAAGTAGCATACCCAGCGTATTGAAGCTGTCATGTTTTATGATTCAGAGATAAGCTGCTGACCTGAGATCAGTAGAATATGGCAGTTGATGGTCCAGATTGTATGAATAGCCGTATATTAATATACATGAGCAATTCTTATTCGTAGGTATATATTTTTAAATAGATGTATTATAAATATATACAAAGATTCTTTACGTAGATTTCTAAGACATATAATAATTTCTGATCATTTGCAGTTATTGCAGACATAAATGTCGATTTGTCAATAATACACTTTAAAAAGATTTGGCTCCATTAATAATGAAAAAAAAGAAACATTTAGGTATTTTAAATTTTAAAATATCCATAACCGTACTCCATAGATTCCAACCAGTATTATTTGGCATCAGCTGACGTTGTCAAAATTTGACGCAACCTTTTTTTTAAATTGATTTGCTACGAGCATGACTCGGTTTTTCAGCCAGAACAATTAAAAAGAAAAAAGCTTTCAGACACCAAGCCGAAAGCTATCAACGTAACGAATGAAATGGAAAGGGAAAACAAAAAAAAAAGCTCGCCGAACTTTTGTAGACACAAGTTCAGCGTCAGTGTCCTATGTCGATTTATATGAAAAGTTTCGTTGGTGTCGACGTGCCCGCTACACGAGCAACAGTTTGACAGCTGTTTTGTAAACATTTCCAAATGTTGCCATTTTGTATTCTCTAGCGTTTAATTAGCTGTCACTGTCGTCTCAGATTATTTAAGAAAAGAGTCAAAATTCAAAGGACTATTTTAAGTAATGCGTAAGCTATTTTCAAAAACCACTTATTAATTCTTTAGATTTTTTTTTTAAAAAATAATAGCTTTATTGCGCATCGTATACTTATTATATTAATTAAATGGACACCATCAGCAACCTAATATTGATTTTCTATAGATTGTCAACATAATAATTGTAGTAATTTATTTCGACTTTTTAGATAGCTGTTAAAATAAAGATTACTTTGATGCTTTTTCAACGAAACAACTGAAATGTCGTTTGTCTTAGATAACAAACATTTTCGGATATTACTTCAAAGAGTATTTTTTATTGCAAATGAGCTATATCTCTTTTGAAGTTGAGTGATCCAGATCATTGGGAATATGGTACAAACGTACCATATTCCCAATGATCTGGATCACTCAATCATCCCCCTAACAATTTACTGGTACCAGTACCAGTAGATTGTGGGGGGGAGCCATGTGGGCAGGCAACTTCTTAAAGGCTAAGCATCTAGGGTTGATAAAATAAAACTACTGTTAACGGATTCAACTCGCGTATTTTTATTTTATTTTATTAGCTGACGTTTCGGTTTCTTTACAGTTTCCATAATCGTAGCACGACTGAGCTGACAATAGTCTAACGCTAAAGTGATTTATACATTGATTGAGCTAATCAAATAAAATAAAAATACGCGAGTTAAATCCGTTAACAGTTGTTTCATTCCAATGTGTAATAACCGCGAAGGCATCAGAAATTATTAAATTATTAAAATAAAACTATTTATGTTTCTAAATGCCCTTTCATGGTACTTTCTGATGCGAATGCATTTACGAATATGAGAACAGTATAGTTTTCGAAACATTAGCAAATAAAAAAAATATATACGAGATAATATAGAGATATAAAGATAATATAAGAGAGTTAAATTTTGGAAAAATATATGTACTTACTTAAAGTTAGTAGGGTACTTAAAGAATTCTCAAGGTGCTCCTCTGAAAAGAAGTTCAGCTAAGTCATTGGTAGGTATGTTTTACGTAGTGAAGGTGAGAGAGTTATACGGTCACTTTTATTACAATCCGTCTGATATCTTGTAATAAAACAATAATGTAATGTTCAAATAAAATAGACCGTAAAAGACTCGTTGAGAGCTAAGTTTGTAAGATGCTCAACCATTGAGTCTTTCTTTTATCATTAAGTACCTAGGTACTGAAGACAAAATATTATTCCATTTATCTCTCGTGTTTCGAGGATCTCGATTTTTCCTACGATTGTCGTAGTACTAATGTCATTGTTATTTAAGTATATAAAAAGTACAAAAAAAATTGACGATGACGGCTTGTGACGAAAGACTTTGACAAATCCTCAGAAACAATCGATCGTATAGAATGACGTCTGCCGGGTTACCTATGTATCACTGATAATTAAAATACCTTATATTATATTAATAATTATAATAAACTTTGAATTTAGCACAGGAGTTCCTTTTATAACGTAGGAGAGCACTAAGAAGAGAATATACGCAGACGAAGTCGCGGGTAGAAGCTAGTACATAATAATCTAAAATTCAGGTATGGATTCACGTCACATGCTCATCACACAAATAACTGCCACTGCTGCACTGGCAGGATTTGAAGCCGTAACCTCCGATTTCGTAGTATGTAGTCTTTTGCCTTGGTTTCAGTGCTACCTCTTTTAATGTGGCTACAATAACAATGCATACTGCTTTTAATTCTAAAACTTAACTGCTTTCCTCCCTCTAATAAACGATTTAACAATTCATTTTATTACTCAATGGAATTTTATTTGAATAGAAATATGTTAGTCATAAATTGTTTTCGTTGATACTGTAAAATGGCTTACAGTTTATGGTAAGTACCATTTTATATTTTGAATTACGACTTACAGACTTCGACTTGGGTATATTGATAGTTGAGTTTTATTTAGAAATAAATAGTAAATTTCAACGGTTTCCGAGCATTATATCTATGAATTGGTTGTCTATCCAAGTTAGCACATATTCTTGCGAAAAGTAGTACGGTCTGTCGGCTGGCCGGCTGGCGACCATTATCGTGCTTGATTTTGAATCCATTGATACAAATATATACCAAAAAATCTATGTACCTATAAATATGAATTGCTCATGAATATTAACATAAGGGTAATTGGACCCTCTTACCCACATAAGTACGCGCACAGCTAACAATAACGCAATACTCATTGATTATTACATAAATTATTTCACCCAATAAATAATAAGATACAGTCTTACATTTCTAAAGGTTAGTGGGCACTAACCTATATCAGTTTATGGGCACCCGTAATGGAAACTGTCAAATGCGCCACCCGTTTAAAATAAAACGTAAAACTCTGGATATAAAATTCAATCTGTCTTGTGCACAGACTTGCTAGATATATGCCAATAAATTGACAAAGCTTCGGCAATTTGATATAATACTCTACTGCCTACACGTTAAGGTTTCTTTTTGTCTAGATAAATGAAGTAATTAATTAAACTCGACTAAAAGGTAATACTATAAAATTTGACCTTAATTGCTTGTAAAGGGGTGACAGACACACGACTCTTTATTTTGAGCTGAAATAACCCTTTTAAAGTGTAATAACGACGTGGGTACAACCGTAGCATGAGTCATTGCTTATTAGAGTTCAGTAAAAGTTTTCGTTTCATTTTGGACTCCAGCTAAAACGCTAAATACACAATGCAAACAACAGATATACCTATGATGACTGGGTAGATATATGTTCCCATTTCTGAAACTCTTTATTTTACAACAAAATATTTACAAGAACACAAAAGTTAACACATAAAAATTTATAAAAACGTAATTAGCATTGCCTTCCTTCTTTTTCTTTAACAGAAATAAAGTTTTTAAAATCAAATTCGATTAAAGAGTTAGATAATAATATGGTTTGTATCTAATTCTTGTTTTAGCGCATTTCTTCAATGTTTTTTATATTAGAGAGATGTATGATATTTAAGACCTCGAGCCTGGCTTTGGGCTTACTGGTCGTAATTAAACTTATAGGATTAGAACTCGTGGATTAAATTGTAATATAGCATCAGTTTTATGACCAGATGAGGCTATATAATTACATTGCGCGTCTTCAATGAGGGCCGCCGGGTTTCAAATACCTATTCGCTAGATACCTACGTTAGTATAAAGTCCAGCTGTCATGTTCCACCAATGAAAGACAAGGTACCTACTGTCCTGCGATTAAAAGGTATTATAATAATAATGAAGTGTAATTTTCAAATGCGCCCTATGACAATATGCGGCCTACCTGCAATAGTATAATCCTTCCTTCAAACTACTCTCAACTTTTTGTTAATCAGTCGACCGACGACATAGCAACGACGCGCGTGCGCACTTTCGTCAGCATCAACTTCTCTTGAAGTAAGTACTATATCGTTGTGTTACGAGTGGCTACCGAAATTTTAGCCCGTGAACTTTTCTCGGAGTGGTGTTTAAGGGCAAAAGAACTCGAGTGATTGACATCATTTTCCTTTACATTTGCCCTAACCATGCACATTGTTAGAGTCCGTAATTGAAATTCCATTGTTACATAAGCTCAAAAAAAATCTATATCTAATCTTTTACATAAAAATAAGTCGGGTTTTCCTTCCTGACGCTATAACTCCAGATCGCACGAACCGATTTGGCTAATTTTGGTCTTGAATTATTTGTGGAAGTCCAGGGAAGGTTTGTAGTAGTAGTAGTAATAGAGAAAAATTAAGAAACATCTTGAAAAAGTGTAAAATCAACATCTTTCTATACTCCCATATACAAAGTGATTGACGGTAAGTGACAGAAGACTTTGACAGATCTTTGACGAAACAATCGGACGGGCAGGACGACGTCTGCCGGGGCCGCTAGTACATAATATGTCGCAAATATCCATGAAAAGAACAGATATCAAAAACCATTGTGGTACAGGTTTACCTGCGGAAAACTTGAAAATGACGCAGAATACACATGTAGTTTTTTTCTTGTCGATTTAATAATTATAATAATATTTATTACGAGATTAGGACAACCTCCTTGTTTTCTGTTTCTGTTGTGGGCATTTATGTATGTTATGATTTTGATTTGTGACTGCCCACCTATAACATACAATGTACATAAAGAACGCAATAAAATAATCGAGAACTGGAAATGATATAGGTACTTTTGTATCAATTGTCTACTGTATCATAGGACTTAAAAAAAGTTAATGCACGATCTTGGAATTAATACTGCACAGTGAAAAACGGGGAGTCTTATCGATACGTCAGAATGATACTGGTTCATAGTTTCAGCGCAGCGAGATATGAAAATATATAGAGCTGACAGTTCCATTAGTCATAAAATAGAAAGAAAAAGTACAAAGATTTTGTTTCACCTATTTGTTTAGCGGAAGAAACTAAAATACGTAGGCACCTAATTAATTAAGAAAATGAAGTTAATACATCGTTAATAGGTATCTTTTATTTTAAATATTTTCTGAAGCCTTCGCGGTTATTATACATTGGAATGAAACATTGAAATGAATCCATTATCGGATTTAACTCGCGTATTTTTTTTGCTGACGTTTCGGATCATGTACAGTTTCCATATGCGTAGCACGACTGAGCTGACAATAGTCTGTATAAGTCACTTTAGCGTTAGACTGAGGATAAGTTACTAATGGCAACATTCTCCCTGGTCGATGACTGGCTGTTATGTATATTTTGACCAATGGCGGACGAGCGAGAGTGTCCAATAAACGGCAAGCCTCTGGTTGGAATGGTAGATATTTGTATAAACAGTATTAACTAATTCGTAATGTTTTAATTGTCGAGGTTCCATCCTGGTAATTAGTAATTATTACAAGTTTTTTTTGTATAAATGTCCAATCTGATCGACGATTCCTTCTATATCCGTATACAAAAGCACAGCGGTATAGAAAAAAAGTTTGCTTTGCCGCGTATTGTTTCAGCGGATGTTTCGACGTTGCACTCGTTGCAGATTTGTATGCAGAAAATATTTGAAACACAAAAGTCACGGTTTCAAGATACGTGTTGACATAGATTCAAGTTTTCATTACATAACGTATAGATAGTAGAACTAGGTGAGGTTGCTGTAAACAACAGGCTACAAATGAATGGTTGGAATAATTAGTACCTACCGTATCTGAAAGTTTTTTAAGCTTCACAGGAATCATGCACTTGTAATACACGACCTCAAGGTAGCGTTGAAATTTAGTATATGAAAGTATAAGTACCTACTATTTTCAAATATTACGCGGACAAAGTCACAGGCAAACCTGTAGTTATTAAATTGACATCAAGTCAGTCACGTTTCTATTTTAACAAAGCGTAAAATTTATACGGCGGCCGAAGTAGGTAATAAAGTAATTTTATAAAAACATTTTCGTGTAAACCTGTAAGAAATGCCTGAATATAAATTTATGACACTTTAGAGAGTGAGTTCAGAGACTCGTAAAAATGTAAATCTTTTCTTTTACTCTTACATGGTGTGTTATGTACTCGTATTGAAGAATGTATCAATTATAATTGTTGTGTTAATACTTATTGGTATTATTTCACATGATAGGTATCTGATGCTTTTGTGGTTAGGTACGATGCATTGGAATTAAGTAATGGATTTAACTTGCATAATCTCTCGTGATTATTGATAAGTATTGTTAGGTATATGTTTTAGTTTTTGGAAACGATAGCTTATAATTTTGACAAGAAAAGAAATGGTGACCGTTTATAGTAATAGTAGTTTGTAGTTAGTTAGTTAATAGTTGTTAGTAGTACCTAGTTGTATAATTAAAGTATTGTACAAATACGCAAACACTTAAGAGTGTTAAAATACTGTAATATTTTTCTAATTCCCACAATGCTTTTTCTCTTAGTCGAAAATCGTAACGACTTAGCGTCAACTAAACACTAGCTAATTCCTTTTATAAATTCCCTTACAATTTAATAGACTAAGATAACGACAAACAGCCATAGAACATAATACAATTATAATTGTCATTGGGACGGGGGGGTAAGTAAATAATTGTAATAAATCTGCTTACGTAGTATTTGAACAGCCCCATATATAATTATCAATTATAAACACAAGAGGAACATGTTCGGTACACAATTATATAATTATAGCAACACTAAGACTGTTGTCAGCTCAGTCGTGCTGCGATTATGGAATCTGTAAAGGCTCCGAAACGTCAGCCAATAAAATAAAATACGTATATACCTATTACATCGCGTTGCTTGATTAAGTTTAAATTTTAATTAAGTTTTTGAAATATTAAACTTGATCTAATATAATAAAATACCTACAAAAGCATTCTCAGATTTCAAAATTAAATTATAATAATAATTGTTCTTTGGTTTTCAGTAGAAGTCCTAGAGTAGGTACATAGTTCAAAAGGTTTAATTTAAGTTTCAAGTACCTACAAAATGTTCTAACTTAGAAAGTCTTTGGTCAAATAGGCATTTCATATAATATATATAAATTATATTAATATGCTATCACTCGACATATCTTATGTTAGGCTTTGTCTATTTTTAAACAAATACTTACTTTAAAATTTTGGGTTGAGTAATTTGAAGCCTAAATAAGTATAATATTAGTAAATATTGTAAAAATGAAAGCCGCTTGCAAAAATAAAAAAATAATCATTTGGTGTATAGCTACGACGACTGGGTAAAGAACATGAGATTATAGTAGGTAGTTAGAACATTTTATTCTTAGTAGCCTCAGACTGCTACAAATATGGATACCTACTGTAAAGTTTTCGAAACGTTAGCACATAAAGTAAAATACGGAAGCTAAATCCGGTATAATTATTTAATTTCAAGTAGTGCAAGGGCATCATAAATTATTAGGTATAAATATGTTTTATTAAAACAATAAAAATACTGTAACTTTAGTTTCAAAATATGATTTTATTATACTTTTTAAGTACCTACGTGACCTGAACATCTGTATTTAACGGCGCGAATATTCAAAATTAATAAAATTAAAATTGCAGCGCGGTTGCATATTTAATCTGCATTGCCAAGTAACATTTTAAAGCAGAATGCGTAAATAAAATTGTCTCGTTTATCCTACATCATGTCCTTTTTTAAAAACATTAAGAATATATTCTATCGACACAATATTTTATTTATAGAAAACCAAGCCCCCAAATTATTCACCTCATTATTGGTAGATAACATTATTGTTTAAGATCTAAATAAGTACCTACCTAATTTAATAGTCACCCAGTATCACATAGGTATCAGGTGCGTGCATTATAAAAGGAACCCCTGTGCAAAATTTCAAGTTTCGAACCCTTATAGTTTAGATCCTGCATTAATATGTCAGTCATGAAATTAGTGTCTCATTTTATAGATTTGCATATTGATAAGTAAAAATCGCTTCAATAAAACAATATGGTGATTTCTGATGCCTTCGCGGTTATTATACATCGGAATGAAACAACTTTAACGGATTTAACTCGCGTATTTTATTTTTATTTTTATTGGCTGACGTTTCGGAGCCTTTACAGATTCCATAATCGTAGCACGATTGAGCTGACAATGGTCTTGTTCTATAGTTACAATATGGGTTAATATTTCACTATTTGAAACATTACTTTCTACATTTGGAAAAAAACTTGATCGACGCACCGTAGGCAAATAAGACGAAAGCAATTCATGCTTCAATCCGTAATCACTCCGTAATTTTCCTTTGAGCATTACTTCAACTTTCATACCACAAAAAAAATCTAACCCTTTGGAACTGTAAAGTCGGCTAGAGGTAGACAATAGTGAGCCATTGCCTGCAGACGCAGACCTCTTTAAACCTAGAGTGCCTCTGACTTACAAAGAGCGTAAATGAGGTCTCATTGATTGAAGGGACGCCTATGCCGACGCGACATTCCTAGATATGGTACCTACCTATATATATACCTATGTGACAAACAAAGCCATATCGTGTAGTAGGTGTATATTATGTTTTGGATGAAGTGATAAATGGGCCTGAAGTATCTGGGCATTATAAAAATTACCATTAAGAGACGGCAGTTAAATCTATACTAATATTATAAAGCTGAAGAGTTTGTTTGTTTGTTTGTTTGAACGCGCTAATCTCAGGAACTACTGGTTCGAATTCAAAAAATATTTTTTTGTTGGATAGACCATTTATCGAGGAAGGCTTTAGGCCATATAACATCACGCTGCGACCAATAGGAGCGAAGAAACAGTGGAAAATGTGTAAAAAACGGGGAAAATATGAAGCCTTATGAAGAAGTGACAGATCTTTGACGAAACAAACGGACGAGCAGGACGACGTCTACCGGGGCCGCTAGTAATAACTATAATTAAATTGCTAACGTATCATAATCTATTATATCGGAACCTATTTTCACAAATTTATAAGTACACTTACATTATAAATTGATCGCCAAAGTGATGGACATTATACATGATAAATAGTCGAACAATTTTTACTATCTCATAATAATATCTAATGCCCCCAAATTATGTAAAAATTATGTAGATATAATAGCCAATTTATTACCTACTTCGTCCAATATTATGCTATACCTAATACTTTCTAAGCTCATACAAATACAAGTAAATTCGGTTTTGAAAAATTTACAAAGACTCGAAATCTCTTTTTTAAACCTATTGAAGGAACAAAAATAACTTAGAGACAAGGGGAAATCGTTACAGGTTTTCTATTATGTTATAATTTCTGATGCCTTCGCGGTTATTACACATTGGAATGAAACAACTGTTAACGGATTTAACTCGCGTATTTTTATTTTATTTTATTAGCTGACGTTTCTTTAGCGTTAGACTATTGTCAGCTCAGTCGTGCTACGATTATGGCAACTGTAAAGAATCCGAAACGTCAGCTAATAAAATAAAATAAAAATACGCGAGTTAAATCCGTTAACAGTTGTTTCATTCCAATTTCTATTATGTTTCCAAGTTTCTTGGCGGTTTATCCATATTATCATCTTATTATTGAACTTGTAAGTACATATTACACGCGGAGTATGTAATAAAACGGCGTATTTTTTTCACTTCTAGAAAAATTCGCTATTTTCATAAAATCGATTTAAAAACTTAATGAAAGCCACCTCAGGATCGATAACGGTCTCTAATACATTTAAGTTCACAGTAGTAGTATGAAGGACTATCGCAAAGGTATGCTGCGAGGCTATGATGAATTGTCGAGTCGACATCTCGTCATGTCGATATCGTCTTATTCTCGCGATGATCTGTCAGAAATCAACGTCGTCGACAACGAGAAATCTTGTCATGTCGATATCGTCACTTATTTCTACATGTCGATAACAAAATAATATCGTCGACCGTAGGTTCAATTATGGTAAGGGACAAAATGCCGAAAATGAGTTAAGTATACAGTTTTGTTCAGAATTTTGCGCTCTTTCGAATGGTGTATTCGAAAAAATTCTAACTCAAAAAAAATGTTCCTTACCATAGTGATTTTTAGGGGTCACAAGTCAAATTATCCCTCGGCCAATAATGTATCTGATAATTTTTGAACAGTAGCATCTTGGAATAGTGTAATTACCGCTGTGAACTCAAATTAAATAAGGTAAGGGTCTTCGCATTCTATTAATTACATGTACATTGTTTTTCATAAAGAGAAAATAAAAAATATCACCCATACCTTAAAAATATTGCACAAGTTTTAAAATATTTGTCCCTTACCTTAATTTACATTAGCGTACCGAAGGAGATGTTACCGTTACACTAATTTTATCATAACAACTCGGGATGTGTCGCCACATGAATTCAAATTTAAATAACTAAGACATAGAGTCTAAAATGGAGTAACAAAATATTTCAAGATGACACACTTTTCTAATAAAGGTGCGATATAAATATTATTATCGTAACGACGAACCTTTTGCTTATTATGCCTATTATGAACATAATAGGCTCGCTGATAAAATATCAACAAACCTTTCTTTCAAACTAATACACACGAGTATATGCCCATTCAAGGAAAATTTAAAACAACAAATCTGTTAACAAGAAAAAAAAAACAAACGCGTTATTTTCTTAACAAAGAATACAAAATTATTTGTACTCCGTATGACATCACGAGCTTTTATTTGATTAAAAAAACACAAAATACGTGTTTAACAATTTTTGATAATCTACTTTATGGACAAAGAAAAAATATAATCATGCCTATTACTACCTAAGTAACAGATCGAAGTAAGCGAACCTTATTAATCATACACAGCAAACTTCAGTCAACAGATGTTTTTGTAGTTTAGCTAGTGTTCTACTATGACCTATATCTAGCATGCAATATGAACAGTCAGCCTACCTCGTTGTAAATTATAAGCCCTGGTTACACTTCAAAGCTAGACTTCAGCACAATACGACATAATTACGAGTACCTACAGCAACATGTGACGCTGAAGACCGTATTACACAGATTTAAAACAATACTAGATGAAAACTCTATCGTGAAATGTCATAATACTTAATTATGTGGGTAGATATTTCTGAAGTTATCGGTTCTCAAGAAATGTTAGGAGAAAGGCATATAAATTCCGATAGCATTGTTCATTGCGCTTGATAAATTTATATATTACCTATTATTATAAAAAAGGAAAAATACTAAAATTTTTACATACTTACTTAAATAACTTTAATTAAATATAAAATTTTGAAAATAAAAATTACGTCACGTCACGATACAGTTTTTACAAATCAAACTTTGTACAGATTACTCTAAAAACGAATCCGGTTTCTCGCGAAAAACTGTATGTAATTAGAAATGAAGTTCTGATGATATTTTAAAAGTCCACTATAATATATTTTTGTGGATAACTCTTAATTAATGACGCCTTCGCGGTTATTACACATGGGAATGAAACAACTAATAACGGATAAAGTTTCTATAATCGTAGCTCGACTGACCTGACAATAGTCTAACGCAAACGAATATTTATTTAAACTTCTGCATAATAATCATTATTTAACTCTAATCCTTCTTAATTGATGTTATATATGTATTATGTACGTCTGGTGATTTTTACGCTGTAATTTTACTTCACCATGAAATGGGTAAAGGGGCTTATGTAATAATTTCCTTCTCATAGTCAAATATTATAATTCTAATAATTGAATTATGAGTATTTCGGCACAAACGTTATTTACGTCAAAGTTGTCATATAAGTATATAAAAAGAGAAGCTGCCTTAATGATTAACATATATAATTACCTCATTAAGTTTCTTACTACTCAAGTGATATCTTGGTGGTATATCATAGGTGGTATCTTGCGACCTTCATAAGAGCTTGTCAAAGCCTAAATCATAAAAATATAATTTTGATTTAAATTTTGATTTACGCAAAGCCAAAACTATAAGGGTTAGAACTTGACATTTTATACAGGGGTTATTTTTATAACGAACTAGCTGACCCAGCGAACTTCGTACCGCTTACACAGTTTTTTTTTCTTTTTTTTTCCATGTTTTCTCACACAGTTCCACAAACATTTTAAAACTAAAATCAGCCAAATCGGTTCAGCCGTTCTCGAGTTTTAGCGAGACTAACGAACAGCAATTGATTTTTATATATATAGATAAGAAAGGATCTTTGAAAGTTTACTAAGGAGGGGGTAAAACAGGCGTGCGCAAACGAAGTCGCAGGCAGAAGATAGTTGGTGTATAATACGCAATCCTGATTTAAAGTTGGAATTAGGCTAGATTCTGATGGCGATACAGTGATAATTTTGTAAGAACTAGTAACGGACTTTGTCTTGTGTAGGTATTTTTAAAAATAGCGAACTTACAAAGTCCTTGAATAATACATTTTAATCTTCCATCGTAAAATCCTAATGGTGTGAAAATTTATCGGATGTTCCTAAGATTAACATCATTGTAAATTATGATTATGAATTGACTTAAGCCGAGGTCTTAAAATGTGACTTAAAAGCGTTTCCATTAAATTAATTTTGTACAAAATTTCGTTTACGTGCGTCGACCTTTTGTTTTAAAGCGTTTGTTTTTGTCAGATTACAAAATATCTTGATGGGATTTTTAATCTCAGTTAGGTACTTACCTACCTACTTAATGCTGGAAATGTTTTATCAGTATCATTTCTTAACTTTTTACTCGGTACTCCATAATTGGTTATTAGTGTTATTACCCACACATTGGAATGAAATAAATATAGGTATAACGGATTTAACTCACATAGATTTTTATTATATTACTAGCGGTCCCGGCAGACGTCATCCTGCCCGTTCGAAATTCAAATCAGGTAACTTTAATTAGACAACGTTTGTATGGGAAAAGAAAAGGGCTGTTTTTAGGGTTTTCCCGGCAATTATTCGATTTTTTCTCGCCGTAAGAACCATCCTTGGACTTCAACGAACATTTAAAAAAGAAATGGCCAAATTGGTCCAGGCGTTGTCGAGTTATGCGCTTACCAACACATTTTGCATTTCATTTTTATATATAAGAAGTACATTATTTGCTGACGTTTTGAAATCTGTTCCTATATTAGTAGTACGACTGGACGGACGATAGTCTAACAAATCGTCAGCTCAGTCATACACTACTTCAGTTATATATTTTTTAATGAATTTCAGTTAAAACTTCTTTTGCTCATACGAAACGTCATAATCTGATATTCAAAAAAACCTTCTCATTTTATTTCAAAGTTAAGCATTTTATAAATGAAATTGTATTGCACGTTATCTGAATAACGGATTTAGTTAACTCAAGGGTTAAATAACCTAAATCTGAAAAAAACCGTTTTGATTGAATACGAAATATAGTCAGCGATTTGTAGCACAAGTATTATAATTTATTATATTGAAAAAGATGTATGCCTAAGGCTTCGCGAACGTAATTTCGATTTTCACCCCCTTCGGTTTTTATCTCCGTGAATTTACCAATATCTATATATATAAAAGAAAGTTGTGTTAGTTACCCCGTTTATAGAACGGCTGAACTGATTTGGCTGAAAATTGGCGGGGAGGTAGCTCGGAGCCAGGAAAAGGACATAGGATACTTTTTATCACGTTCCAGTTAAAAAAAAAAGAAAAAAATATTAAGCTGATTAGTTAAAAATAGTATAACAAAACGCAACAATGACAACCGTCAAATCGACATTGCCGGGTGGGACGAAGTCTGCCGGGACCACTAGTTTTATATAAATACTGAAACTTACTATTTGAGGTATGAGTCTTCAAAAATCATTGACATTTTTCCATTTTTTAATCGTCAAGGTCAAAATAATCAAGAATTTGATTTTACTCCCCGATTTACCCTTGCTCACTCACGTCATTTTATGAGAGATCTCTATGCAGCATTTCAAACTCTTTTTCAGCTGTAGGTAGATACATATTACATAAGGTGATATAGTCTCAGCTTCTACAGCAAAACGTGATTTATCGAGGTACGGAACCTCTTGTTAGGCGAGTCCGCGAGGCAAAACGTGTTTTTTTGCCGTTTTTATCGAGGTACGGAACCTTTAGTGCGCGAGTCCGGCTCACCCTTGGCCGGTTTATATAGATACGAGAGGGCACTACAATTGATTGAGCGGGGCAGCCATGCGGGTTTGAAACTATTACCAAATACAAATGAGTTTTGGGATTACATTTGAAAACGCATCGGTGGCTTTGAGATCCAATAAAAAAGCTTACTTATGTAATACTAGCGGCCCCGGCAGACGTCGTCCTGCCCGTCCGATTGTTTCGTCAAAGATCTGTCAAAGTCTTCTAACGGTCACTTCTTCATAAGGCTTCATATTTTCCCCGTTTTTTACACATTTTCTAGTCGCAGCGTGATGTTATATAGCCTAATGCCTTCCTCGATAAATGGTCTATCCAACAAAAAAATAATTTTTGAATTCGAACCAGGAGTTCCTGAGATTAGCGCGTTCAAACAAACAAACAAACTCTTCAGCTTTATAATTAGTATAGATTATGTAAGTTTGTAGATTAAATAAAAACGATAACTTTAAAATTGACTACAATTTTCGGAGCAACGTGTCACGGCGCATAGGTAATATTATTATGCTAGTACTTCTTTTTATTTTTTTTTCATAACTTAAAGACATCTTAAAGGTTGTTTTTTGTAATGAATATTGAAATGAAAAACATAATAATATTAACCGATTTACTCGCGTATTTCTTTCGCTCTGAAAACAATTGAGACCGTAAGAAATGCTAAAATTGCAGTTTTATCATTTTCAAATTAGTGATCGATTTTAAACGCACCTACAAATGCCAATCGATAATAGCGATCGAACGAAACGAATGCAAACTTGTGTGAAATAAGGCAGAGCCGAACAGAAATTAGTAGGTAAGTTACATTCGGACTTCTAATATTATCTGTCTGTCTGTTACGCTTTCACGCTAAAACTACTGGACCGATTTAAATGAAATTTGGTACAAAGAAAGTCTGGACCCTGAGAAAGAACATAGGTTACTTTTTAACCGACTGCAAAAAAGGAGGAGTTCCACGCGGACGAAGTCGCGGGCAGAAGCTAGTTTAACATAATTTTGCCTCTATAAAATATACCGGGGTTAGGTATACAAAAATAAACCTACTGAATAGGATTTGCGTTAACCTAACCCGCCGTATTTCACCCGCCTACATGCATGTGACAGTTAAGCTTAATAGAGGAAACGGTTAAGTACGTCCGCCACCTGTTCTCAGGGTCCTTAGCTAACTTATTATATGTCTATCAGCAGACATATAAGGATATGTTTTCGACACGTTTCCTTTAAATACTTATTGCTTTATTCGTTGTGATTATGGTACATGCATGGTGGTGATTCTCTAATCACCATTTCTATCCCTCTGGATAAAAAGGCGAAACTTACAGTTTTTCTCAGGCACGCGCTTCATACCGGTAATCACTTTAAAAACATAATTCGCACCTTGATAATCAAAACGTCATTATACAAAAAAGTCGATTTTTGGCTACGAGGGTTTGAAGTTTACAATCAGAAAAAATGTGACAAACATATACTTTTTTAATAAATTCGTATGTTTAAGTACGGTTTTACTAACTACAAGATACCTTTTATTATCTCAGGTATACAAATATTTTTTTTATTCATAAACGGCTTCATTATTAAGGTTTATGTATTTTTTTAGTGTCAATATTCCACAAATTTTTACATAGTGTCAGTTTTCCATATTTTTGTTTCTACATTTTTTATTTTTTATGGGCAATAATGACATCATACCTTTTAAAATGTTTGCATTTTATTTAAAACACAGTTTAAAAGTATTTAAACAACTTTATATTTCACTTGAGATTGTTTAGTTTGTCTATATGATTGAAATTTCTACTTAAAAAGCCTATTTCATGCATGTTTTTAGAGTTGTTAAAATAAAACCATCACCAAATTCAATTTTTTAAATTTTCCACACATTTCAACTTGAAAAGCTTACTTAAATCTTAATAACGTTTTGTCCAATAATTACGTAATGTAAAATCTTAGAATTACATTCAGAGATTCGCTTGCATTCGAAGTGACAGTGAATAAACTGATGAAAAACTGTAATTCGTTTCGGGCATTTTCAGATCTCATAGTTTCTGTATCCTCTGAAGATGGAGAAGGGTAAATAAGCGCCGCATTATGCAGAGCAGCAAAAGAATGAGTTAAACCGAATTTCAGTTAACAATCACCAAATATTCAAACAGTTATTTGGTAAAAGTCAGACATTTTTGCAGGCGTTGCAGAACATACACTACAAGTTTCCGTGACTGAACCTGAAGTGTATGGCAATAGGTACATAACAATTAATGATTACATTACTTTGACACTTTATTTAACTACTAAAAGCTAGTAGAAGAATTGACAGAACTAGATGATGAAGAAATGCTAGAACTGCTCAACAGATTAGGAGGTTTTTGGCATTAGGAAATTTGCTTCTAGTATTTTTATTGGTTTTCGTGGTTTGGCAACTGTTTTAGATGAGCAGGATAAGTAAATAGTAGTATTCTTTTATTATAATAAAACTACAAAAACAAATTGTATCATTATTAGAACAGAAAAACTTTCGTTTCAAGTTAAGTCGGTACCTAATTTAATTATCCCTTAAATAGATTACCGTCACTAAACCTGAAGTGACTCTCTCCTTTGATTAAAATTTATTTTCCGTGATGGCCAAAAAACTGATAAAAGTGACATTATACAAAATAATACAATAACCCTGTCTTAGTTAAGTCGAATTATAAAAAGAATATTGTCATTAAGACTAAAGTGACGTTATTACTTTAAATTTTAATTTGAAAAATTTAAAAAAATACGTTATGTAAAAGTGTCATTTTTTGTATAAGATCATTATTCCGTTAAAAAAGACAGTACTTTCATAATAATTTTAAGACGTAACGACATTAAACAAAAAATGACGAGCTTCTTCGGCGAGAAACCTCTATCACTGTCAATTTACGCGTTGCTAATGATAAAACGCCACTATTCCGATGAGTCGAGGTCTCATCCCCACTAAATGACAAAACGACACTAGCGCCTCCAGGCGCTGTAAGTGGAGTTAGAGCCACCAGTGTCTTTGTATTATGTAGTTTACTGTTAGCCCAACTAGATGGCATTATTAGTTTAAAAAGTGCGTTTTTCGTATAGTGACGTTTTGATTATCAAGGTGCGATTATTATTATCTTTTTACTCTGGTTCAAAGATTATTCATGTCTTAGGAATGTTAGGGTCGACCCACGGATAGCTTAATCACACTTTACACAGGTTGAAATGCATCTTTACTAATATTATCACTGAATTTAATAGAATGCGTGCGGAGCCATTTTTTGATATCTTTGGAAGGGGAAAGAGGTGTAGGAAACGGTAGTAGAAAACTATTCTACTATAAAAAAGACGCTAGTATAACTAAATCCACCACATGGCAACATGTTTTGAATTATAAAACAGTATATTAACTATGCCACCCTGTAGTCGAACTGCAATGCGTTGATTAATTAGGTTCCTACTTACATTATAATTTTGTCATTAGCTTGAGAGTATTAGGTAATTAGTTAATTACATTATTAAATTGGGAATAAAAGTATCTTATGTCCGACTTCTGGTTCGTATCTTCCTCCTCAGTAATTTTCAGCCAAATCGGGTCAACCGTTCTTGAGTTATTAATAGTGTAACTCACACAAATTTCTTTCATATGCCTAGTAGAATATATACGAAATTGCTATAGCAACATCATTAAAATCATGACGTCAATAAGACGAAGATTAGTCTGAGAGCATCATTACCCGAGAACCAGCACACTGACGTGACAGGATTCTGGAGATAGAAATTCAACGTTAATTTTTTCCACAGCGGATGCTGAGGGAACCCTGAGAAAAATTCAATTTAAACCATTCGCCGCAAACTCTAATAACTTTAATGTTATTAGAGCTAAATGGCTCTGGTGGCTAACTGTGCAAAGGAACCCACACGACGTGGCGGTCAGAAGAGCAAAATATCGACAAGGAAATAACATTATTATACCATATCGCACACCTAGATCTAAAGTGAGCTAACTCAAAAAAGTTACTTTTTCAGGAGAGGCGAAAAACTGTTTAATATGTCCATACGCACGCATGAGTTTTCTGTATAGACATATGCTTTTTATAATGAAACTAGAAGAGTTAGCTTAAATCTGTTTTAGTAGGTGGGTTATGCTGTAAAGAATCCGATGGTGTGCATATTATATCAAATCTTCAGATTTTTGAGTTAGCACCCTTTAGATCTAGGTGTGCGATATATGATATTATCCAACGTCAGAGAAAATTTCTGATGCCTTCGAGGTTATTACACATTGGAATCAAAACATCTAATGACTATAGGTATACGAACTGAAAAATTTTCAATGTTAATGAGAAATTAAACAAAAGGAACGTCAGAAAACAAAATACACGAATTAAGTCCGTTATAGTTATTGCATTAGAATGTCATAATATAGTTACCAGTTATTTTCACAACTCTGAAAGAAAATTTGAATTCGGAACCGTTTTTGGAAAGTTGTGCATTTTAGTCATGTGGTTGTCAATTCTAAAATAAATATTATTTTCTGTTCTCCGGCCGGAAAGCGCCAACTTTCTGGCCGCTGCGCTAAATTAAATTGCCGCTTTCTGGCTTCGTCGAACAGAAAAATAGTATACTGACCTCGGCCAGTAAAATAAAAAAGCCTCAGATCACATTTTTTATTTTACTGGCCTCGGTGCGTAATACTTACCTTTATTAACAATGTTAATTCATTTGTTATGAATGGAAAGTTAGCCCCTATTTCTAAGAAACGATATGACTGTATCTTTACATTCTGCTCTAGATATAAACTGTGTAAATTTATTACTACGTTGTGTGGATAACGTGGAAATTGCGTAAAATCTTTATCAAAGTGCGATCTTATGCAGATGTAACTTTTTTTTACCTACTTTTAACAAGAAAAATAAATTTAATCGTTCAATGATAAACATTTTTCTGTTTGATAAATAAAAATATTATAAAATACTCGTAATTGTAAAACAAGCAAACCAAGTCAAAGAACTTATTTTTTACCACTATGCCCGTGCTTAATACTAATTCAGAGTTTGCTTAATTATTTTTATATTAAATGGAATATTATTTAAGCTTATATTATTAAATGTCAAAGCTCTTTTAATTGTTGGTCTTAAGCAGGCTACGTTTTAAGCGTTTTTAATATTATGCACACACTAATCATTTACTTTTATGAATTTTAATCTATGAAAATTTTACAAGATATTTTTTTTGTTAATAAAATATCTATCAGGGGTTAAGTATCAGATTATATTCAATGTTAATACCTAAATCTAATAAAATTAGGAAAGTTTGCTTCGTACTCACACGCTCTGAAGGGATCCTGATCATATTCAAGGCAAGCCCTAGACTGTAATCACCAAGGAAAGCGTAGACGTGGCCATACTGACCTGCAAGCCTATGATGAATTGTCGACTCGATATCTGATCATGTCAATATTATTATCGTCTTATTCTCGCGGTGGTGATATGTCAAAAAACGATAACTTTATCGACAACGAGAAATCTTGCCATGTCGATGACGACAACGGAACAATATCGACACGACAAACGTTCTCCTTGTCGACAATGTTCTCAATATTATGTCGACAAAATATCGACTCGCCAGTTCGTCATAGGCTAGCTGGCGGTGCGGCGGACGATCGCCGCGGAGACAAAGAGCTTAGGGAAATCCTGGAGTGGGTTGAAGCGTGAAGTTCAAGACCGACCGGCTTGGCAACACGTTGCGGAAGCCCTGTGCCCCATCTAGGGGATATAGAAACATAACTCAATTCTACTTGGAATGAAACAACTGTAGTCAGATTTCACTCGTGTATTTTATTTTATTGGCTGACGTTTCATGTTCATTCCTATCTATACTAATATTATAAAGCAGAAGAGTTTGTTTGTTTGTTTGAACGCGCTAATCTCAGGAACTACTGGTTCGAATTCAAAAATTCTTTTTTTGTTGGATAGACCATTTATCGAGGAAGGCTTTAGGCTAAATTTTTGTTGGATAGACCATTTATCGAAGAAGGCTTTAGGCTATATTATAACATCACGCTGCGACCAATAGGAGCGAAGAAACAGTGGAAAATGTGTAAAAAACGGGGAAAATATGAAGCCTTATGAAGAATTACCATTCCACAGGGACGAAGTCGCGGGCACAGCTAGTGTATAATAACCGCGAAGACATCAGAAACTATGAAGTCTACTTTTTACTAAAATCAACCCTTTAAATATAATTTAAAAATCCCCGGAACGCAATATCAGTAAGTTGATCATCATCATCATTTTAATTATCAGTCATTATTACAATGAGTGGACTCAGCGCTGCCAATATCATTCAAAAGAGCTAATTTATATTTAAATTGGTATAATTATTTCTCAAACCTTATTAAATTAGACCGAAAACACTAGTCGAGAAAACCCAGCACACCAATAAAAATAAAAGCAAACCTCAGCGTTCTTCTAACGTATTTTATTGACTTTTTCGTATCAAGGACTGAACTAAAATTCCCTAAATAGCTCGTAACACCCCACTAACCTTAAAGAAGGTTTAACACCGTTTTAAATGCTTTTCCCTCGTTGGCTTTTAAGGAGACCTTAAACCTTTGATGTGGTACTATTTGTCTATTTTATATTTGCTTTTCGAATTTGTATGTCAAATTTCAAAAGGTTGTATTTATTAAGCTATCTGTCTATTTTATTCTTGAATTTGTATGTCGAATTTATTTAGAGCTTGTATTTATTAAGATGTTTCTTTGAAGATTTGTTTACGTTTTTTCTAAGGTCGAAAAGCGTTTGTCATTTTTATTTTACAAAGTTTTTACCTTTGCTTATTAGGTATATTATTCTTAATTTCTAGTAACAAATTAAAAATAATATAAGAAGCAAAGGTACCTAGTAAGGTAGGAATATAGGAAAAATAAAAATTTGCTCAAATTGATCATACCTAATTTGAAAAAATATTATTATTTAGATATTCTTTCTAAGACTGTGGCCCCGAACGTAGAAATCACCAGAGAACCACCGTAGGATAAATTAATAAATTAATGGGTAACAAAGAACCTTATAATGTAAAAAATACCTAACAATAGTACATTACGCACCAAGGCCAGTAAAATAAAAAATGTCTCAGATCACATGTAATTGTCGTCCGAGGCGAAGCCGAGGTTGACAATAATGTGATCTGAGGCTTTTTTATTTTACTGGCCGAGGTCAGTATACTATGTTTCTGTTCGACGAAGCCAGAAAGCGGCAATTTCATTTAGCGCAGCAAAGTTTAAGCCACAAAGTTGGCGCTTTCTGGCCGGAGAACGGAAAAAACTATTAAGATCGAGGAAAGCTCAGTTCTCCTATTTGGTCACAGAGAACATTGGAAAAGGGTAATAATTATGTACCTTTTAGCTATAGGTATTTATGTGGCAGTCGAATCGTATAATCCGCCTTATTACAATAAAGCTAGCGGTTTTGCAATACGGTGGTTAGATTCGGTAACGATTGTTGTTATTGGTGATCGTGATCATATTCCATAGGAATACCTATGGAATATATCGAGATCCCTTCGAAATATGTGAGTAAAAGAACTTTCTCAATATTGGAATGTAGAGGTTTCTGTAAGCTGTAGGTATTAACTTCGAATAATAAAAAACGTACCTACCTATTATAAATAAGAAAATAACAAGAAAAGAAAATTTGGTTAGGTTGAGACTGCGACCAAGTGACATTCGAATTGCTTTAATTATTGCTTGAAAAGGCAAAAAACTAGCCGTTTTACAAATATAAATGTATATCAATTTATATATTTATTCACCGTAACATAGTTACTAATATATCATGATATATTATATAAATTGACGGGTCAAAACTAAGGCATGTAATGTGATTTACATTTTAACGTATTGCGCGATTCGCTGCCTTTAAGAACGCACCCTCCACTTGAGTCAAAGGAATATTTGAAATTCTTGGGACATGTTTATTTAAGTAGGTAAGATAAGGTCCTTCTGTCACTTACGTTTAATATTCTCATGTTGATATTACTTTTTGACAACAGAAAAGAAAAGGTCGTTGTTTACATATTCTGTAAATAATAAAATACCTAAGTAAGTCGAATTTGTTAAAATTTTAAGAGCTTTTGTTTAAGAAAAAACTAATTACACACCTAGGTACAAAATCAACTAAAGTTAGGTCTATCTTTAGTCGAATGGAATAAAATAGGTAAGTACCTATTACAGAATAAACTTGCCATATATTTTTCATAATGAAACTACATATTTACGATCAATTTTCTGAGGAAATAGGTATTTTTTTATGTTTTGAAGCGCTTACCTCTGTAATTTTTTGTTCGATTGAGGAAAGAAAAATACGTCCACTAATTATTGGTATGACTTAAAAAAAATACCAATATAACTGTTATTATTATTAATACCCATTATAATTATGTTACTCAAAAAGTTGTATAATAGTATAAGAGTCCATTATTCCTCCATTCTACAGCTAATATAGGTACTTACCTAAAACTTGAATTTTTCCTGGTCTACAGTAATTTTTGTTTAAACATAACACACTACCTACCGAAAATTGAAATAAAATAAAAAATATATGTTATCTACATTACATCTATAGGTATTATATAGGCATCGCAAGCGCAATATATTCTTATAAGCTTAAAAGCAAATGGTAATAAAAAGATTTTATATTTCGGGATTGTATTTATTGCATTCCTCCTGAGGATGCCTCCATCAATCAATTATTGTTGAGAAAAAATGAAAAGATGCCGCAAAAACGTTTTTCTTTTTATATGGCACCGCAGATAAAACCCGATATTCCAAAACTTTTGTATTTATAATATATTATATAAAATTCAATAAGACTGAATATCTAATCAAAACGAATTTCGAAAAAACAAGTCAGTCGCTATTATTAACTAATATTAAATGAAACATTCCGTTTTTTTTGGAAAATAACATGCAGATTTACTGCCGTCTTAACTCCCGCGGGAATTAATGAACGCTGTTAATTTTTCAAGTAAGTACATTTGAATTGTAATTCTGATGAAAAACTGAAATAAAAGTCCTTTGGGAAGCTCCGTCATATTTAGAGAACGAAATCAACTGAAATATTCATGTAAGAATTTACATCAGAAGAGTATAGTATATAATATTATAGAATCTGTGTGAAAGAGGATATGACAAAAGTTGTAAATATTAAGATATTAGCCGATAGAGACATATAAACTAGCGGCCCGCCCTGGCTTTGCCCGGATCCCTTTTTTATAGCCTACCTATGTCATTTGAGAATAGTGTAGCTTTCCAACAGTGAAAGAATTTTTCAAATCGGTCCAGTCGTTTCGGAGCCTATTCAATCCAAACAAACTTTTCCTCTTTATAATATTAGTATAGATAAATACTGCACTGACCCCGAATAATAAGATACGGAAAGAGAAATGATGACGTCATTTAGCGAATAACGTTCGAGAACAAACAATTCCACATAGCAAAGAGTACCTCTTCCAAAGAGCACTCTTAAATGATGACATACTCAACAGTTAGGTACGGAGTTTTTACGGTTTAATAAACTTTGAATCTGTCCCAAAAACTGTTTGAAAGAGTTATAAAAAGTTTGACGGTCATTAACTCTAATGATGAAATAGTCAGTTTTAGATCAAATTTGGGCTCGTATGTAATCTATACTAATATTATAAAGCTGAAGAGTTTGTTTGTTTGTTTGAACGCGCTAATCTCAGGAACTACTGGTTCGAATTCAAAAAATATTTTTGTTGGATAGACCATTTACCGACGAAGGCTTTAGGCTATATAACATCACGCTGCGACCAATAGGAGCGAAGAAACAGTGGAAAATATGTAAAATATCGGGAAAATATGAAGCCTTATGAAGAATTACTATTCATTAAGTGTCAGTTAGAAGACTTTGGCAGATCTTTGACGAAACAATCGGACGGGCAGGACGACGTCTGCCGGGGCCGCTAGTCTTGTATATGTACCTAATTATTTTTTAACGATCTGTAGGCCTATGATAAGAGCCCCTAACTATGGAGTAAGTTATGTGTTCGGATCCTGTTAGGAGTAGATGTTACCAAGCGCCTACAGCAGTAGTGAGCATTTTAAGTAAATTGTTTAGTATTAAAATTCATTAATCTGTTATACAAACTTAGAATTTCGGAATTGTTGTAATTATTATAATAATGTTACTACTCAAACTTTCATAAATCATTTCACAAACGTGACGTGGTAATGATGGATTGGGTTCATGTAAGAAAGTATGACCTATTTGTATTACATAGATTGATTAGACACCGAGTTTGCTAACAGATTAATAGAGTAAGAATTCCTTTCTTTATTTTTCTTTAACAAATTTACGGGATCTGTCCAAAAATGCGAAAGACGTGTTGAATATTCGAGTAAGGAAGCAACAGATTTCTTAACTGTTCTCTCTTCCTTACTCGCATTGTACGATTTCTAGAAGCGATTAATTTCTGATGCTTTCACGGTTTGTACACATTGGAATAAAACAATAACCCATAACGAATTTTACTAGCGCATATCAGCAGCTCAGTGCTACGAATATGGAAGAATGTACTATTTTTTAAAACATCACCGTTTTATATATTACATAATAATTTATTTTATGTTATATTATTTTATCATTAGATTTATTTAAATACTTTTAAAAAAATTCTTACAAAGTAGGTACCTTCCTTTTGGAACAGTCAATTAGAATAAGAGCTTTTATCCGAATTTATCGTTAAAGATTTGATTGGAATGAAGCTTTTAGGAAGCTTTTATTACGGTTTGTATAAATCTTGCTTTCTCTTTTATAACTCGGATATTTATAAATTTGGAAAATTGTTTCCTAAATTGAAAATCAAGATTAAGTTGCTTCCTCCCGATTGTAGCTATTTTTAAGTTTCCAATTTTAAAGTTTGAGATTACAATTACGGTGTTATCTTTATCCGCTATACTATATAATATCTCATTGTTTCATTCCAGTGTGTACCTATGCGAAGGCATCTGAAATTATAAATATAATAAAAAATAATATAATATATTATATGGATACATATAGCATAAACATGTATGTACTTTAAGTGCAAATTTAACACAGATTTTCTCTTAACATGCGGAAATTTAAAATTTTCTATCCATCTTCTTCGAGCTAGCTTTGAAATTGATTGAGTGTAAAACTCGATTAATCTATTTTTACAGGAAATTGAAATTTTCTCTCCTTGATTTATAACGTAAAGTAACATCACACAACCCTTTAGACGCCTAGTCTTTCATAACCCATCATAGGTACTTTATACAAACTCTTTATAGACATAATATATTTTCTAATATCCGGCTATGATATGAGTATATAAAATACTAGCGGCCGCCCGCCACTTCGTCCGCGTGGAACTCCTCCTTTTTTGCAGTCGGTTAAAAAGTAGCCTATGTTCTTTCTCAGGCTCTAGACTATCTGTGTACCAAATTTCATTTAAATCGGTCCAGTAGTTTTAGCGTGAAAGCGTAACAGACAGACAGACAGACAGACAGACAGAGTTACTTTCGCATTTATAATATTAGTTAGGATTAGGATAATGCATATTACGAGGTGGGTAAGCAAAAAACTTGCAGTAAGCTTATATGTATTATAATCTATACTAATATTATAAAGAGGAAACGTTTGTTTGTTTGTTTGGATTGAATAGGCTCCAGATCGGCTGGACCGACTTTAAAAATTCTTTCACTATTGGGAAGCTACACTATTCCCGAGTGACATACGCTATAAAAAAAATATGATCCGTGCGAAGCCGGGGCGGACAGCTACTATATATATATATACATTTATATCTTTGTATCATTGGAATTATTATTGGATCAAGGTACAAATACAATCTTTTCTGAATAATTTGAATGAAACCACTATAAAAGGATTTACCTCGCGTATTTTTATCGTAATAAAGCATTAGACTATTGTCAGCTCAGTCGTGCTACGATTATAGAATCCGTAAAGATTCCGAAACCAATAAAATAAAATACGCGAGTTAAATCCGTTTATAGTTGTTTCATTCCAATGTTTGAAATATTTGTTGTCGACAAACAAATTAAAACTATAATAATTTCTGATGCCTTCTGGTTATTACACATTGGAATGAAACAACGATTAACGGATTTAACTTACGTATTTTTCTTATAGCGTTAGACTATTGTCGGCTCAATCGTGCTACAATTATGGAATCAGTAAAGATTCCGAAACGACAGCCAATACAATAAAATACGCGAGTTAAATCCGTTTATAGTTGTTTCATTCCAATGTTAAAAATATTAATTATTTTGTTCTCAAAATAACAAATAAAACCAATTTCTTAAGGGACAAGTTACGGTAATCAGTCAATGATCCTTTATGTTAAGCCTTCCAAATCCAAGGAACCTGTACTGATAACGCTAATGACGGAAATACGGGGTGATGTTATCAGGTTTTGGCGCTGACTACATAGGCTCGGTCGATGACGTCACTCTAGTATCTGATCGATGACGTCAACCAAGATTAATATATACCATACTAGCTGTGCCCGCGACTTCGTCCGCGTGGAATAGTTATTTCCCCCGTTTTACACATTTTCCACTGTTCTTTCGCTCCTATTGGTCGCAGCGTGATGTTATATAGCCTAAAGCCTTCCTCGATAAATGGTCTATCCAACAAAAAAATAATTTTCGAATTCGAACCAGTAGTTCCTGAGATTAGCGCGTTCAAACAAACAAACAAACTCTTCAGCTTTATAATATTAGTATAGATTTCACCATCAACTGATTAAGCCCGTAGACAATCTACAACTTGGTTTTTCACCAACTCAATTCTCAAGAGCTCTAAAACAAGTAAGCAAGTTGGAATGACTTTTGAATCCGATAGAAGTTGTAAAATAAAAAGTAGGTACCTTGTTTATTTTGCGTTAACTGCAATTGAGCCAATGTTTTTATATTAGAAGTAAGAATAAAATAAATAGCCTTATATTCCGCGACTGACACTGAGAGAATCTTTAGAATTTGGCGACTAAGTAATAAATAGGTACCAACATTTTGTACGATATCATTATGAGTTTCATTTTACCCGAGCGAAGTCGGGTTGTCATCTAGTAATAACATAATTTATTCAATTTTAGAATAATCTGTACAGGCTTGGGTGAATCGTAAATTTTAATCCCTTATTAGAGCAATCAAGTACAAGGGTAAGGGAGGGACTAACGAATTTTTACAAGCCGGTGTCAATTATGCTAAACAAAGGGACAATCGATGCAAAATTATTCAGCTTCGTAGTATATTGAAGACTCTGTTACATAAGAAATACTAGCTTAAATAATTTTTGATTTCGCAGTTATTACACATTGGAATGAAACAACTATAAAAGATATAACACGCGTATTTTATTTTATAAGCTGACGTTTCGAAAACTTTACAATTCATGTATTCATGTAGTAAATTTAATGTCAGTATATTAATTAAAACCAGTGTGGTAATATAATTTGTATAATGAAAATTTCACATAAACAGAAATGTGTGCCAAAGCTAGTTTTTCATAATAGCTCGACCTCGATACTACAGTCAACACATTAATCACCAATATCTTTACACCGCCCAGCCATTATTCCACGTGCCGCTAAATTAAGGCAAATAATAGGAAGATGACTGTACAGATAAAGGTGCGGAACGATTATTATTTCGTCTAATACGTTAACCACACGTAATGAAAAACTGTAATTTCTCCTTTTAAACCCCACAGCTGCGCACGGTCGAGCACACGTGGGTATAAACTAGTTGTCACGAATAGTGATTTGTCCGAAAACCGAATGTTCGGCAATTCGGCCAAAGTGCGGATATTCGGCACAAAATACATTCTTGTGGAACTTGGGTATTAGATTATTTGTTTCAATTGTAAGTATTTGAGTAAATGACGACACGGCACACTTTTGTCAGATGATTATAAACAACGACAAAAAGCATAATCTTTTCCTATTAAACAAATGGTGAAAAGCTTGTTTTTATCCATCACATATGGATGCAAGCAGCCCAAGATCGAGCAAAGTGGCGTGCAATTGGAGAGGCCTATGTCCAGCATTGGACTGCGATAGGCCGATGATGATGATGATGATCCATCACAACTTACCGCTGGCGCTGATCAATTTTACTTGTGTTGTCGTCTGGTAATACATGTAATCTTGATTAATATGACGTTTATTTTTCCATGATTTGGTACGGAAACCAAAAAAGCTTTGAGATCGAATTTAAATTGAAATATACTAACGTGTTTCGAGTGAATTGAATGAAAATGAATATTATAAAATCGAAATGAATAATGCAAGTGAACCGCAAACAGAGTGCAATTTACATTTAGAACGACGGAACAAGTGATCCATACATTTGTATTTCTTCTCACACAGTTCTCCGAAGGTGTCGTATGTTTTATGAATTTAACAGAAGTCATGTTTAATGAATAATGTCGAGTAAAATACGTTATAGTTGGAATATAACACTATAATGGATTTAACTCGCGCATTTCCTTTATTTGCTGACGTTTCAAAAACCTTAGTAACGCCTATTTGTGTTATCTATTTGTATCATAGTTGATTTATGCGAAGAATGAAAAAAAATCGCTCATACACACGTACTGTAGAGTTATAATTATAATACTGCTATAGCACCCGTTTAAACCTTCCTCTTGAATCACTCTATAATTTAAAAATAAAACGTTTCAAATCCGCTGCGTAGTTTTAAAGATTTGAGCATATTACTAAGGGAGGGACAGACAGCGACAGCGACTGTGTTTTATATTATGTACCTAGTGATATAAAGATATTGGATAACAAAACAAAACCGCGTAAATAACAGAAACCGGCAAGTCAGTCCCGGATTAATATAAAAACCTAATTCCCGAAGAAAGTCATCCATTATTCTACGTGTCTGTTTTCTGCGGCATAATTAATTGACCAAGAATAACTACGTTTAGAAAAAAAAAAGAAATTTTCGAACATTTCTTGGGAATCCATTTAAAATTAAAGTAAAATAATACTTATTGGAATTAAAGAAAAATAAATAGGTAATCGATGCTACTAGACACAATCGGCATGATCTTAAACTTTTTTATTTATGTCGGAACATAAATAAAAAAGTTTAGCGGAAAAATTGAAATTACCTACGTAAAATTTCCTTAAAATTTGTAATTTTCCTCGAAAAAAAATTAATTGTTTATTGCTCAAAAATATTATCCTGAACATAACAAACACAACAAAAAAAATCGACCAGTCGTTTTAGCGTAGACTGAGGGAAATAGGGATTCATTTTTATATTTATACTAATATTGTAAAAAAATAGGTTTGTTTGTTTGTTTGGATTGAATATGTACTGTATATAAACATTTTGCATCCTTTGTACACAGTTATACAATAAACAATTTCTGATTTCTGATTTCTGAATAGGTTCCGAAACGACTGGTCCGATTTGAAAAAATCCTTCACTGTTGGGAAGCTACACTATCCAGAGTGACATAGGCTATAGGGGCGGGCAGCTAGTAGGTACCTACTAATAAGTAGATAAAAGATGTAAAAAAGCAAGCAAAGATCATAATATCACAAACTTCTCTTTTTGTTTGAATAAAGCCAAGTTCGGTCGTCTGCAGGCGTTAATTACTTGTGATAAATTGAAGTATAACTTTGTAAGGATTCTTATTAGTCTTGTAATCTGAAATTCAAGGCGTTAATAATATTTCAACGCCGTGCTCACGTCTGTTCATAGTTTAGATGGCATTTACATAATTTGCATATTGAATTACCTACATTAACAGCACTGCATGCTAGTAGGAACTTAGTTCATATATAACTTTATAATTGTTTCGCCATTTTCTTTGTCTTTCCAGTAGATTACCAAAAATTATTACACACGTATTTCTTCTATTTTCAAGCAAACAAAAATGTAAAGAGATACATGGTTCTAATGTTCGGGAGTGAAGGTTCGTGACGTCAATTTATGGTATATCTACTATTAACCTTAAAGTGACGTCACGAGCCGTCACTCCTAAACTTTTGATGCTCTTATATTTGTCATTTATTGTTAAAGAATAAGTACCTGCCCTATATTTTTTCACAATCTAACTGACGGACTAAATAAAATTTTGTTTTAATTCATTGAAATATATTCTCTCATGTAATAATAATATTATACAATATGAACAACGTCAATGGATCAATTAATAGAGCAATTTTCGCATAAAAGAAAACGAAATTGATAATAATGACTGGATACAGTCCATTCATTTACAACTATCATTATTTCTCATACAGAATATGACGTGACAAAAACATAACGCCTTTGTTGTTTGATTAGTAATGAAGAATCATAAGTATAATACAATAAAACCTACGTAATTAAGTAAGTCTTGCACGACTTATTTATGAATGAAATAAATAAGTCGTGCGATTTAAAATGTATATAAATTACTTTTAACTGAAAGACGTCCACTCCACTACATAGTCTCCATTCTCTTACTGAACCAGACCTTTCCCAGTTCGTCCACAATTTGTTAGTAGGTATTTGTAAATATGTATATTATTGAAAATCTAAATAAATAAAAATTAATCACTGAAATGTATGTACGAGCGATTTCCGATCGACTGCACCAAATTGCATAATTATTTATATGTTTTGTGTTGACAAGGTTTTTATAGAATAAAATTAAAAGTTTTTCGGCAATATAGAATTAGTAATAATAAAAAAATGGTGGTACAAAGTTCGCCGGGTCCGCTAGAGGTTAATATTTGTAGACTCGAAATTAAACTTTGTGGCTGTTTGACGTTATCTTAGTCGTATAAAATGTACGGAAATTGAAAAAAAGAACAAGCCCGCGTTTTTTAGTCAGAGAGGACTACGATTTTGGACAAAGAGGAAAAAGAAACGTGGGGTATGGAAAAAAATATTATTAGGCCATTTAAATGATTTTTGCAGTAGGTACTTATCTACTTTTAATTGTATAATTCAGTTATTTATAAAATTTTAAACCATTTCGCGGTCGCCATTTTGGAAGACAGCAGAAAACAGATTCAAATAAAAAATGCTAAACGATTTGAGTGATTAAGGTGCCGTATCATAATTACACATGCGCGATAATTTTCAACAATAAAAGAATGATAATCTGATATTTAAAATTTATTACAACCTTTTTGTGTCAAATCACGCTAGACCACAAATGGCGTTTGACAGCACAATAAAGCAATAGGATTAAGGATGGAGCTAAATATAGCGCCGGCACGCGATGATAATGTCACAGTGTGAAGCTATTCGGTAATGTATTAATCCATACTAAGAGCTCGTAATCGCTGATAACAAAAGCCAAATTTAATGGAGATTTATTTAAACCGTATTGCACAAAACACTTTCATTCTTTAGGTACGTTTTTAAAGGCATTTTACAGATTTATTTATAGTTTATTAGCGACCACGACGGCTTCCCCTGGAAGCTATACTAACCTTCCACTTGAATCACTCTATCTACATAAAAAAAATGATTCAAAATACGTAGACTTAAAGATTTTTTTTCAAATCGTTGTTTAAATTTAGCACACGCGTGTAGGTACAAAAACAGTGACGTAAATAAATTAATTTAAAATGTAAAGGTCGTTCTCAGGGACTAAATAAGTTCTTACCTATGTTTTTTAATATTAACCTTCTGTTTTTACACGGTTTGTTGTTAAGTCGCGTGCCATTGCTGGGCAGGTCTCGTGGATGAAATGATGAAACACATTTCAAGCCATTGTTGCAAAGTTTTTATCTTTTCACGTTAATACTTCACAAACTGTGCTAAACAACTACGTTCAACAATTATAAAAAAACATACTGAAACAAAACAATGGCGGACTTAGGTCGTTTTCAAATTTCGCACAGGTAAACTTATACCTTAACATTTTTTTTTAATTTTATTTTTTGTATCGTTATGGGTTCTAACAGATTTTACATAGGTGTCTTAGTACGTAATATCAGCATCCATTCATTGATAAAAGTAGGTACTTAGTATTCGTTTTTACCTATTATTTTTTAATGGAAAGTTTAATAGGTAAGTACCTACTTTATTATAAGATGTAACCAATAATGGATGTTTGCGATATAATATATTTCTTTTTGAGCTTGTGTCCAAACTCACCCTGAATTTTCACCTTCAATCATCATCTATATTTAAAAAAAAAAAAACAAAAATGCGGTACGAAGTTCGAAACTAATTTCTATATGTAAATATAACTTAAAAACTAATTTCTATATATAAATTTGAATGAATCCCCGCTAACTACTTCTGTTTATAATTAATTTATTCACGGGAGTGATTGAAGTGTGGGTGTTATGATTAAAATAGGATTGCATAAATATTTGGAGTCGGCGACCTCTTCAAGGGCAATGAAACACGTCTGACGTCAGATGTACTGGTACCTATCAGTCAATAGAAGTAGGTAATCACTTCTACAACTACGAATAGGTATAACTGCGAAAATAACTCGATCAGTCTTGTCTGTGTTTGTTTCTGTGTGTCTGTCTGCCTGTGTGTGTCTATCTATCTTAATTTGTCTGTCAGATTATCACGATTAAACCTTTGAAATTTTGAGTTTGGGGTTGAACGTTGAACCTTGTCTAGAAGCCCTGAAGAAGAACGCAGGTAGGTTTTTCATGAAAGGTAAATTTCACCACCACATTTCACGCCCTTTTTACTCCGCAAGGATATAAGGGTGAAAAAGGTAGTAGGTAGTACCTACTATAAAAGTGCGATAGGGAATAAACTTCCCGAAGTAGGTACTAGTTAATTTTATGCTAACAAAACCGCAGACAGCTGCTAGACTAGCATAAAATATTATTACAACCTAGAAGCACCCACCGCTTAATATTATTTGTGGTAGGTATATCAATAATTAGACCTTATTAGATATAATAATTTATAATACATTGGAATGAAACAACTTTTAACGGATTTAACTCGCGTATTTTCATTTTATTTTATTAGCTGACGTTTCGGATTCTTTACAGTTTCCATAATCGTAGCACGACTGAGCTGACAATAGTCTAACGCTAAAATCAATAGTTGTTTCATTCCAATGTGTAATAACCGCGAAGGCATCAGAAATTATTATAATTTATAATATTTAAAAGAATTATTATTAATAATAAAAAAACTAAAGTTATTAATAATAATAATTGAGCACAAAACTAAACGACCATTTTAATATTAAAAATAAGAATTAAATAAAAAAACTTGCCAAGTGAGATTCTTTATAAAATCAAAAAGTCACGACTGTTGTACGGGGGCTCCCTTAAATATTTATTTTCTTCATATTTTAAGTACTTATTTGTTGTTATAGGGGCAACAGACAATATCGAAATGCATATTATTATAATATGGATATTTCAAATGGCTAACTATTCATGAGATACAGCGTGGTTACAGACTGACTAACAACGGAATCTCAGTTATAAGACCCTGTTTTACCCTTTAGGTACGGAATCCTAAAAATAAGGATTGCCTAAAGCAGATATTTTTAGGAGGTAATCCATTAACTTGAAAGAGAGATGATAGGCAAATTTGGGAAACCTTAATGATGATCACTCTTTTTCGATCTCTGTTATTGCCGTCATTTGTTTTTAGAATTACATATTTTTTTTTCAGATTTCTTTAAAGGAGTAAATGATAGGGTTAATCTCTTATAGTTATTACCTACGATAGGTATATGTAAACAAATGAATATTATTAGTTCAATTTAGTACCTATTGTAAATGACTAGTATCTTTTTACTCATTGGATTATGACATAATAATTTCTGATGTCAAAAAAAATCGTCAGGTGGCCATCTTTTTGTAGTAGGTAAACGATATCAAATCTAAATTAAAACCTTTTGAAATTTAATATTGAATTTGATAATAATGTATCTTCAATGAAAATTTGATGGTTATTTTTGTTGTCGCGTGTTTGAAATAAATTCCTTTTTCAATAAATTATAACATAATGTTCATATGAGGTAAGGTCTGGTTACTTTTACAAAAGGCAGGTTACATTACGTTACGTATTTATTCTCATATTATATTTGGCTTTATTTCATTCACTTCATTCTTTACATATTATTTTATTTTATACTACTTACATTAAAACAAAAACATAGATAAGAAAAGATAGTGTTATGCGACAAACAAATTAGACGTTGAACATTTGGTTGGGTTAAGTTACCCCCTTAAGATATAAGTAACCGGATTTTGCTATAAGTTCATACAAGAATGACTTGCAATAATATATAAAATAATTTATGAACCATTAGTAGGTAGCTACTTAGATTCAACACAGTTAACCATAGAATAGTAACCGCAAAGGTTTACGATCGTACTATACTTAAGCGACTTTTACCGTTCGTTCCTGCCCTGCTGTAACAATGGCGTCGATGGCGTAGATAGGTATACAAGCTCAACACAATGGCAAGGTGAACTTTACTGAATGAAACTACAAAACGGCGATTCTGAACAGGTTTAATAGCAGTTTCATTAAAATGGGGTAAGTACCTCATCAGTATCGACTTTTTTAAAGTCCTTAATAATTAAAAAATATGGTGACTGTAAATTGTTGTGAATTCTTTTCTACACCTGCGACCCTGAGCTTAGACAAGGTGCCAACGTTCAACGTTAACGTTAAACGAAACGACCAAAATGTATGGGATTTGATATCCGCGAACGTACGTCACAAACCTTGTCTAGGCCCTGATGTCGTCTTATTCTAGCGGTGGTCTGTCAAAAATTTCCAACAATAAGAAAGCTTTTCATGTCGACAACGAAACAAAATCTACACAACAAACCTTCTAGTTGACAACGTTCTCGATATTATGTCGACAAAATTTCGACTCGACAGTTCATCATAGGCCCGCTGAAATTAATAATTGATAGAAGACTGGAAGATATTTTTCAGTCCTCCGGCCGGAAAGCGCCAACTTTGTGGCCGCTGCGCTAAATGAAATTTCCGCTTTCTGGCTTCGTCGAACAGAAAAATAGTATACTGACCTCGGCCAGTAAAAAAAAAAGGCTCATATCACATCGCCTCGGACGACAATTACATGTGATCTAAGACATTTTTTATTTTACTGGCCTTGGTGCGTAATGTACTATTTTAGTCGTAGTTACAAAAACGTCATTTCAGTCTAGGATTAATAAGAGGCTATGTGAATATGTGATACTTATTGCAGCGTCGGCTTTTTAAGTCACTGCATCTAAAAGCATACAAGCTGCAATATTGCTTCAACCGTAGACAGAGGCATACAGAAAAGTCACTTTGACTTAGATATTATTACATGATTGTTAGAAATCAATCAAGTTTCGTAGTTTACCCAAGCCTTGAACCACATGATATTTCTATATCCCATGAGTATTCGAACCTCTTTGTTATTTCATTGTTTTTTCCTAGTAGGTAATAGTAATTGTAGTGGATCAAACGTTATTTCTTTCAACCAAAAATAAAATACAAAAATAAGCACTGTGGCAGTTCTAAAGTGAAGGCTCGTGACGTCACATCAATTTTACCTCAATTCACTGACAAACTGTTAAAAAGCAAATTTTCGTCATTTTTTCTTTGATCGGAAAAGAAAAAAATCAGTCAAACCTATTGAGGTTGATCGATAAAGAAAATATCAGTCAACCCTATTGAGGTTTGACGTTTTTTTTTTATGCATCAAGTATTTTTTTCTTTTCTCGATCAAAGAAAAAATGTAAAAAACATATTTTAGGACAATTCCTAAAGCAATATTTAGCACGTGAGGTTTTAAAGTAAATATTGTCCCAATACCTGATTAAAAACAGTCGGGTGGGGTCTCACTGTTGATTTTCGTCGTGTAGAACCGTTAATATCATTGTAGGCAGTTATTTCGAACACCCGCTGTTTACGTATCCTCTGTGTCGAATATTTTGGGCATTTTTAATTAAGAATGAAACACGACATGCCGCCGCAATTAAGTAGATAAAAGTACTCCAATGTTTATCGAATATTTTTCGTGACCGCGCATTTAATTAATTCTCACACGTATTCAGGTATCTCATTATTATTACGATATGCATGAATGATAAGAATATTTAGTTATTAATAAATATAATATCCTGATTTGAAGTCCTTGAGAAACATTAAGGTTAAATGTGGTTGATAACGGAAGTACTTATAGGAAAAAAATCTTTATAAAATAATAATAATAATAATAATAATACTATTATAAAGGCGAAAGTTTGTAAGTATGGATGTATGGATGTTTGTTACTCTTTCACGTAAAAACTACTGAATGGATTTGAATGAAACTTTACCACAATATAGCTTATACATCAGAATAACATATACCTAGGCTATATTTTATAACGATATAGTTTAAAATACTAATCATACGCAGACGAAGTCGCGGGCAGAAGCTAGTAAAATAATAATTTCTGATGCCTTCATGGTTTCTTTGCAATTAGTTAAAGCTTATGCGATTATTATGCATTAACTAGTCGTCCCAGTGAAAATAGGTGTTAATGATAGATGAGTGAATTTTTTGGAGAAAGTAGGTATATAAAAAGCCTTTTTTGCAGGGTGAATGTGATTTTTTGAATATTTTTTTTTTATATACACTTTATGCCCAAGTTATGAGGTCACTTTACTATGAGCAGTTAGGTAGGTACTTCTAAATCCGAAAGTAAATAATTTACACAGATGTAAACTATACTTACTTATATAATAACATTGGTGTAATAGATACTAACCCAACAAGCAAAATCAGTACTTGTAGTGCTCTTGAAGCCTATTTTTATTAGACTTATAAGATACTCCAAGTATGCTACAAACAAGGATTTGGGCGCAGTTATAGGAGCATTCTTTCTTATAACGATCTTATAATGAACTAGCGGAACGTCAATAGGCCCTATAATACGCTTACAATTGTTTTACCGTAGTACAATTGATCCTATAAAGTCCTGAGACTACCCATTTATAAGTACTATAACTCTTATTACTATCTGAGATGAGTATCATACTAGAGCAATTTTAGTTACAAAGTATCTCCTACGAATATACTTAGTTATTTTTTGTGGCCGTTTTCTTTTTAATTTATCTAATACAATTAGTAAGTAGTGAAGAGTATATCTAAGTATTGAAAATTACTATATGTTTAGTGTGTGAAATTACCGGGGAATTCATTTTTATTGTGAATGTCCACCATAATTTGTTGATTTTAACAATGCCCATGGAAAAAGCTCACATAATCATAGATGTTATTGAAATAATATTCGTACATTAATTGAGAACATTCGCCATTTTCTAAAAGTACTCTGCATTGAGTATATTATAGGACAATTATAGGTAAAATTGCACCTATAGCAGTTTTGATCCAGAGCAATCGTCGCCATATTTAAACGTATTAGCGTTTCGTAACACAAATTCAAACAATGATTGAATGACATTTACTAGTAAGGTGTTTGGTCAAGTAATTTATAGGATTGTTTCATCTTATAAGGCTCTAACCAAGTACAATTTGGGTTATAAGAGCATTGGACAAGACTAATAGCGATGTACACTTTAAATAGTCTCAGCTTAGTATAATATAATGTCTTGTACTCTTACAAAATGCTACTATAAGATCAATATTATTCAGGACTATTTGCTCTTTCTGCAAACTGTTATAGGAGACTAAATCCTATAACTATCTTATAAGACGCTCTTGTAGCTTACTACAAGCATGTAAAATAAAACCAAATGATCTTAAGACTATCTACGCTTGTATAATGTTACTATAAGTAAAAGTATCCTATAACTGTTCTGTGCTACAATCTTGTAGCATACTATAAGGATGAATTATAAACACTAATGCTCTTGAGTATGTTACCGCTTATTCAAAGCTATTATAAGTAAATGACTCTACGTCAATGCCTTTATAGGAACGTTATTAGCAAATTAGTACTTATAGTCTTTACTTATAGGAGTACTTTGCTTGTTGGGAAATTATTATATTAAATGAAGATGAAAGGTTTTTTTTTGTTTGGATTAAATAGGCTCCAAAACGATTGGACTGATTACAAAAATGCTTTCACTGTTATTCCCGACGGCTATAAAATATTTTGAAAAAATCAGGAATCCGTGCAAAGCCGTTACGGACCGCTAGTATGCAATATATATCATAAACAGCCTTTTAGTTTACAATTTTTTATGCAAATTCAAATAATATTACAAATTCAATATAGTCTAATTAATAAACTTTATTTCGTATCAGATATTATAAATATTTTTCGGTAAATTAATACTCAATACTCATCAAAATTACTTTTGTGGCTAAAATTTAATTAAATTGAAGTTCTCCAATTCAATACTTATTTTATTTTCTATTATAGGTAACTATAACTAAAATTAATCTTTATTCCAATCAACGTGGAATCGTGAAAAATATTTTATATATTATAATTTTATATAATACTAGCGGTTCGCCCCGGCTTCGCACGGATCCCTATTTTTTTCAAAATATTCTATAGCCTATGTTAGTCAGGTTGAACGTAGCTTCCCAACAGTGAAAGAATTATAAAAATCAGTCCAGTAGTTTTTGAGCCTATTCATTACAAACATACAAAAATAGGTAGGTACAACTCTTTATAATATTAGTATAGATATAGATATTATGTCGCTTCAATTACGATTTTTTTCTCTTACGTAGTATTTAACTAATACGAATAATTAATAGATTCCTTCGTTTTAAGATTTTTTTTAATTTTCAAACGTGTAATAACCGCGTGAGACGGCATGAGAATTATTAACTTCACATTAGGTTATTAATTTAAAATGTTCATCTCTAACTGAAGTTTTTTCTACTTAGCAGCACACACCAAAAGAAAACATATCTTTGGACAATTCACACTAATTTATCTAGTCCCAAACAAAGCAAAGCTTGTACTATGGGTACATGACAACGGATAACCGTACATAAATACATATAGGACATCCAAGACTCAGGTACAGATGCCAGTGCTCATCGCATTGACATCTGCCCCAGCAGGATTTGAAACCGCAACCTCCGGTTCCGTAGTCAGGACCTCTGACCACTAGACCAACAGGCTGTCAAAAACCTCCCATAAACAGAAGTTTATACAGATTTTTTTTTATGTATAATTTCTAAAGTCACAATTTACGCCTCACTTTTGATACCTCGCTCAAACATTTGAGATACATATCTATATCTATATATGTATATAAAAATATTCAGTTTTTTGCTTTACCTGAACAAAAAAGTTTTTTTTTTCAAAAAGCAAAAAACTGATTAATATATCCCCGTACACTGAAGGAGTTTTGTGTATAAATTTCTACTTTCTATATGAAGCTAGAAGAGTTAGCCTAAATCTATTTATTGGTAGATAGGTTTTGATGTAACCATTCGATGGTGTGTATAACTAAAACTTCAGGTTTTCGAGTTCCCTGTTTTATGTTACTTTTATAAAAACGAACCCACACAAAATATTATGGCACGTGGCCGCGTAGGCGTGGAAGCTCCCGAAATAATCCCCTAAAAAATCTTCCAGTTTTAAACAAAAATATATCGTACAGAAACTCCTAAACCTTACCTATGTTGAAAGGTTTCTTATTCATACCTGAAAACTCGAACTCCTTACCTTCGTATACTTCTTCAAAACTCTAGTCTGATTGGAAGCAAACTTCTGTTTCAACTTTCAGGTTTCAGGGTATAACAAACTGCACGACATAAACTGTACCGGACAAGACACATGCCCAGAGTAACGTCTTAAAAAAAATTGAAGAAAAGAGTCAATACCCAATCATTATTATTAAGTACTAGCTTCTGCCCACGACTTCGTCTGCACGCGATGAGTATTTTTAAAAATCATTATTAATATAGCCCATTGTTATTCTAATGTACATGCTTTGTTTTTGTAAGGTTTCTTCAAAATCGTGTATATCATATTATTATAAGTACAACTCGATACTTTACAAAATTCTCTTTCTAATTGAAATAGATTTCATATTTCATTAAAATTTTCTAATTGAAGAAATAGATTTTTCTGTACTCCGGCCAGAAAGCGCCAACTTTGTGGCCGCTGCGATAAATGAAATTTCCGCTTTATGGCTTCGTCGAACAGAAAAATAGTATACTGACCTCGGCCAGTAAAATAAAAAGCCTCAGATCACATTTTTGTCAACCGCGGCTTCGCCTCGGACGACAATTACATGTGATCTGAGACATTTTTTATTTTACTGGCTTTGGTGCGTAATGTACTATTATGTGGCTTAAAATAACTAACAATAATACAAACATTTTAAATGGCAAAGAGACAACACAATAGGTACCTACTTATCTATATAAAAATATTTACCTACCTATTGTATTAATTAAAAATCTGTTTCTTGTTTAGACAGCATTTTCTTTTTAATGTCACATTGTTAATACCTTTTTTACAATTTAAAAATCTGTTGTTATTCAGAAGGTGTATAGGTATTAAGCAAAGAGTTTCGTTGGTAACACCTTAGCTTTATATCAGAAAAAAATAGTAAGTAGGTATATTGAAGTAAGTAGAGCCTATTCTAGTATTTTGAGCCTACCGCTAATGAACTAAAATACATGTAAACAAAATGTTGACATTTCTCAGGTACCTACACTTTCATGAACTAACTTGCACGTACCAGACTACTTTCCCAACATCTTTAAACATTTCTAAAAAGTTTTGGAGTTTAAAACTTATCCAGCACTTCAAAGATACGTCGATAAGTTGAAGTTTTTATAATGTTGTATATCTTTTATTAGCGAGAACTTTAATAACGAGTAAGTTCTGTTTACAGAAATAAGTAGAATACATACCTACATAGTTTCGCCGCGTGATCTCGTAATATTATGTCCACGGCGGACTAATAAAGTAAACCATAGAAAATCTTCTTTATTAAAAAATGGGAGCATAATAAATATGAAATTGCCGCTTGTACTTTTCTGTTAATTTAGCACCTTTGTAGATACCTATATGTATAAAAAATGTTAGAAATAAGTTTTTGGAATCCCAGTCATGAGTAGGTTTGAGTTTTCTACTCCTACTTTGGACTACTTTGGATTTTTTTTTTACATTAACGCATTCACTGCCACCGACGTATATAGGTATGCATCGGATGCACTAGGTAATAGTGCGTTGGATTCACATATGCGTCGGGGGCACTGGGCAAAGTGCGGAATCTGGCGAATGCTCAGGAAAAGAGCAGCTTTGTAACACTAATAATATAAAAAGTAATAAGTAAGTATATAGATACACGATGGCTGGCAGGAGCTGGATGCGAGCAGCCGAAGACCGAGCAAAGTGACGTGCAATTGGAGAGGCCTATGTCCAGCAGTGGACTGCGATAGGCTTATGATGTGATGTCATACTTACTTAGTATAAGTATATAGATACACATCTATATACTTACTTAGGTACATTAGGCACACAAAAGTGAATCATCTTACATAGGCCTAAGTATCTATACCATCACAATTCACTGATCAAACACTTTTATACCTATCAATTTATGACAGGAATTTTTAGAAGAAACTATGTTTGGAAGTATGTAAGTATCTTATTCATAAATATGCTCTATAAGAAGGTAAGTACAATAAGTACATATCGCACCTTGATAATCAAAACGTCATTATACGAAAAAGTCGATTTTTGGCTACGAGGGTTTGAAGTTTACAATCAGAAAAAATGTGACAAACATATACTTTTTTGATAAATTCGTATGTTTAACTACGGTTTTACTAACCACAAGATGCCTTTTATTATCTCAGGTATCCAAATATTTTTTTTATTCATAAACGGCTCCATTATTAAGGTTTATGTAATTTTTTAGTGTCAATATTCCACAAATTTTTACATAGTGTCAGTTTTCCATATTTTTGTTTCTACATTTTTTACATTTTATGGGCAATAATGACAGCATACCTTTTAAAATGTTTGCATTTTATTTAAAACACAGTTTAAAAGTATTTAAACAACTTTATAAGTAAGAGGTTTTCACTTCAGATTGTTTAGTTTGTCTATATGATTGAAATTTCTACTTAAAAAGCCTATTTCATGCATGTTTTTAGAGTTGTTAAAATAAAACCATCACCAAATTCAATTTTTAAAATTTTCCACACATTTCAACTTGAAAAGCTTTCTTAAATCTTAATAACGTTTTGTCCAATAATTACGTAATGTAAAACCTTATAATTACATTCAGAGATTTGCTTGCATTCGAAGTGACAGTGAATAAACTGATGAAAAACTGTAATTCGTTTCGGGCATTTTCAGATCTCATAGTTTCTGTATCCTCTGAAGATGGAGAAGGGTAAATAAGCGCCGCATTATGCAGAGCAGCAAAAGAATGAGTTAAACCGAATTTCAGTTTACAATCACCAAATATTCAAACAGTTATTTGGTAAAAGTCAGACATTTTTGCAGGCGTTGCAGAACATACACTACAAGTTTCCGTGACAGAACCTGAAGTGCATGGCAATAGGTTAGGTACATAACACATAACATAACAATCAATGATTACATTACTTTGACACTTTATTTAACTACTAAAAGCTAGTAGAAGAATTGACAGAGCTAGATGATGAAGAAATGCTAGAACTGCTCGACAGATTAGGAGGTTTTTGGCACTAGGAAATTTGCTTCTAGTATTTTTATTGGTTTTCGTGGTTTGGCAACAGTTTTAGATGAGCAGGATAAGTAAATAGTAGTATTCTTTCATTATAATAAAACTACAAAAACAAATTGTATCATTATTAGAACAGAAAAAGTTTCGTTTCAAGTTAAGTAGGTACCTAATGTAATTATCCCCTAAATAGATTACCGTCACTATACCTAAAGTGACTCTCTCCTTTGATTAAAATTTATTTTCCGTGATGGCCAAAAAACTGGTAAAAGTGACACTATATAAAATAATACAATAACCCTGTCTTAGTTATGTCGATTTATAAAAAGAATACTGTCATTAAGACTAAAGTGACGTTATTACTTTAAATTTTAATTTGCAAAATTAAAAAAAATACGTTATGTAAAAGTGACATTTTTCGTATAGGATCATTATTCCGTTAAAAAAGATAGCACTTTCCTAATAATTTTAAGACGTAACGACATTAAACCAAAAATGACGAGCTTCTTCGTCGAGAAACCTCTATTACTGTCAATTCACGCGTTGCTAATGATAAAACGCCACTATTCCGATGAGTCGAGATCTCATCCCCACTAAATGACAAAACGACACTAGCGCCCCCAGGCGCTGTAAGTGGAGTTAGAGCCACCAGTGTCTTTGTATTATGTAGTTTACTGTTAGCCCAACTAGATGGCATTATTAGTTTAAAAAGTGCGTTTTTCGTATAGTGACGTTTTGATTATCAAGGTGCGATATATTATAATGTTCTGTACTAACAAGTTTACCAAACAAATATACCAAGTCTCACTTAACTTACTTATTTTATCAGTTTCTAGGAATATTTCAATATCGTATCGTATTCATGCGATTGAATCCGTTATCCTATATTGCTATCCGACGTTATTGCTTCCTTTTACAAAAGAAAACTAAATTGAATTTCTTATAAATTCAACTGGATGAACATTTATAATAATAGATGCATACTATGCACTTACTTTGATACTTAGGTACTTATTTATATATTTGTATAAGTAGGAAAGATTTATGAGGTCACAGACCTATTAAATCTGTTGCATCAGACCAGAACCGCTTTTTTTAATTATCAAATTATAAAACACTAGCGGCCCTCCCCGGCTACGCCCGGATCCCTTTTTTTTATAGCCTATGTCACTCGGGAATAGTGTAGCTTTACAACAGTGAAGGATTTTTTAAATCGAGCAGTTGTTTTGGAGCCTATTTAATCCAAACAAACTTTTCCTCTTTATAATATTCGTATAGACAACACGTAAAAAACGTGATACCTTGGCATGATGTGTGACCTTTAGTTCACGTGCAGTCAATTCCATCAAATTTAGAATACGTTTCATTCAGTTTCTGTGATCGATTGGTATTTGTCCTATAGCACAGAGGAGCACCAAGAAAGGATTTTTGAAAATTTGATAATTCATCCGCTAAGGAGGTAAAACGGGGGTGCTTATCGTGCGAAGACTAAGTCGCTATTGATAAAACATTCATCAGTCAAAGAACAATTTTAATACATTAAGCGTGAAAAGAAAACATGTCGCTAAAAATGAGTCCGTCGTGTCAGAAAAAATAAAATGGCTTCCAATGTTAAAAGCTCTTATACGTAGAGAAAAGAACTTCGTTACGCATCAAGCACGCATTGACGGAGACAAATTGCTTGAACACGTTACAAAATAAGTACTTTTCAATACACACTGCCAGTCTATGTTGAAGGCTTTCTTAGGATATGATGTCTCATGAACCGTGATAGTTAGCCAGTTGAAATTTTCACAGATAATGTTTTTTTTTTTATATTGCCGCTATAAAAAAGATTAAAAAAGACAGTATATTATAATAAATAGGTACTAGCTTCTGCCCGCGACCTTGTCCACGTGGAACTCCTCCTTTTTTTGGAGTCGGTTAAAAAGTAGTCTATGTCCTTTCTCAGGCTCCAGACTATCTTTGTACTAAATTCATTTCAATCAGTCTAGTAGTTTTAACGCGAAAGCGTAACAGACAGACAGACAGAGTTACTTTCGCATTTATAATATTAGTAGGAATAGGGAGTTAAAGGGGCTCCCATAGAGCAGACAGATTTTATGCCGTTTTATTTATAGATAAATGGTAGAAACCCTTCGTGCGTGAGGTGATTGGTTTTGAAAAGTGACATAGGAACAGTTTTATGGCATCGCCAGCGCGAGATGCGGAAATATAATAATATACTTGTTATTTACCTTTTTTGTAAAAATTACGTACCGTCAATCTTTTTTGGTAGCGTATGAAACACGTGTACAAAGATCATTACACACTTCTTTAACACGCTCGCGTAAATAGACAAGAACAATATTTCAGAACACTTAAAGCGCTTCTGTATCTCAATTTTACAACACTGTTGGGTATTAATTTCTAATAGGCATCAGAAATTATTCGCGGTTATTACACATTGGAAGGAAACGACTATAAACGGATTTAACTAGCGTATTTATTATAATTTCTGATGCCTTCGCGGTTATTACGTTTAGCGTATTTGTTGTCAGTCATGCTACGATTGTGGAAACTGTATAGGTTCCGGAACGTCAGCCAATAAAATAAAATACGTAAATCCGTTTAAAGTTGTTTCACTCCTATGTATAATAACCGCGAAGGCATCAGACATTAACTATGTTAATACTTTATCTAAATATAACGGCGTAAGTGATGCTTAACCGCCAAAATGGTACTTTTGGGAAATGAATTTCAAAATTTTATTTGTTCAGAAAAAAAAATCTGATAATTTCTGATGCCTTCACGGTTATTATACATTGGAATGAAACAACTTTAACGGATTTAACTCGCGGATTTTATTTTTATTGGCTGACTTTTCGGAGCCTTTACAGATTCCATAATCGTAGAACGACTGACTTTTCACTTCTTTTAGCATAAGACTATTATTCAGCTCAGTATTTTTTTTCCTAATAATATAATTTGCTCCACCACGGAGCAGTGTGTACGGATATGTAATTAGGTGAGGCCTGCTCGTCATTTCACACGTCCGTATCCGATAAGCATTCAGGTTATGTTGTCATGAGGAGCTACAAAACTTACATTTATTTTACGATGGCGTGTGTAAGAAAAATTGTTGCAGGATACTTTGCTGCTACTTTTCGGACTTTTTACTGCTTACTTGGTAGTAAAGAGTCTAAGGTCATGTGAAACTGTGAAACCCTTAGTGTGCCACTGCGATGCTCTCGCCCGATGTAGAATAAAGATACTCCAAATACCTGGAGTCAGGAGACTCCGGGGACTCCTGGAGATTGCGACAGGGAGATACGTACATAATACGGTATATGGAATCGGTTATGGAGAACCTGGAGTAAGCTAAGGGAGGAATAAGCACAAAAGATCCCACTTGGTCAAAACAGAAGAAAGAACCTTACTAATAAGGTAAGATGAAGTGATTAAGGCCGGTTGGTGGAATGGTGTGAAACTTTATAGTCTTCATAGACCTAAAGACTGCAAGTTCGAATCCTGCTAAACGTTAATGTTTCTTAACTAAGGAGATCGAAAAATATTAAGAAACAATTAGTACCTATAATTTAGCTACATCGTCGGACTAAAATAATACCAACATATTTATACATACCTACGTGGTAGGTCGCATAATGTATTGTCCTCGTTATGAAGTAGGTAAATGTAAATGAAATGAAGATATGTTTACTTTTCAATATGGTCCCCTTTATTATCAACGCTCTTATGACATCTGCGAATTAGCATTTTAGTACCGTTATAATAGTACGTTTTGCCCTTCAAATGGCCTACAACAGCCGTTTGCAGCTCTTCGTCGTTACACAGTCTACAGGCCAAATTGCACGGTAATACAATCACGAGAAGCGAATCAAACTCACCTTGTAATAATAGGAGTACAATTATCTAATGATACAAGGACGTATGTATAAGATGTCTACCATCTAATATTACCTCATAGCACTGCGAGCCTATTATGAACTGTCGACAACATGTTGTCGACAAGCAAAAGGTTCGTCGTTACGATATTATTTTGTTATCGACATGTAGAAATAAGAGACGACATCGACATGACAAGATTTCTCGTTGTCGACAACGTTGATTTTTGACAGATCATCGCGAGAATAAGACGATATCGACTCGACTATTCACATAATTATAAAAATGTGAGTGCCTACCATAGCGCATAGTTTCACGTCCTTGCCTGTATATAACCTACGTGTAATTTATAAACATAATTGCAAGGAGTTTCCAAATAAATTAATATTTATGTTACCTTCCAAAATTCTACTCCAATTTTACATTATGTGTATGGTATTATTAAGAACTTTGAACTGTGGGTGGTATAATGTATAAAATTAAAGGGATGAGATAAATTAGATAGGTAGATAAAAATCCATTTTATCTACCTATCTAATTCATTCACAGTAGTCTTCTTCTTCTGACCTTTATAAGAGATTGTAAACGCCTAAATTAAATCAATGTATTTTTTATTTTGATATTGACCAAAAAATACCTACATGGCAACACAAATAAAAACGTGTTGTGGTACGTACCTACACATATTAAGAGGAATGTAAAACAAAAGAAATTTCATTATTTTTTACTTTTTTACTAATCAGCCACCTGCTTAAAATAAATAATAGATACAAGGTGACTTTTGTGTGTGTGTGTGACAAGAGTCATCAGAAAAATACGTAATCATTATGTGTTAATCCTCTCAACGGGGCACTTTTTTTTTCATGTTACCAACATTTATATAAGCTGAAGCTTAAACGAATTTTACAGTGACGTCAGTGGACACGTTTCTCTAGACTCTAGAGCTACCTCCATATTATATTCTAACTCTATGTTCCGAAGACATCTTTTACTTTAACGGAGACCAAGGTGACAATTTTAGAGCCTTGTTTATTGTGGGTAAATATTACCTCTTTTGCACGGGTAATCTAAGTAAAATACAAGAACGCTTAGGGGCGCCGAGTTTGGGAAATGTTGACTCTTTCCACTCGGTTGCGCAAACTTTATATTATATTTCAGACATGTACGACTAAGCTGTGAAACATTTTTGTGCAGAAATTTTCAGCGTTAACTTTTACTGCTAAAGTTTACTTTTGTACGGACGATTGGCGATTGGCTACTCACGTTGACGTTGTTAATTGGAACTTGTATAAGTAAATAAAATCAGTTAGTCTGTATAATTATGTATGTGTCTTGTATTGTAGGTATTGTCAAACAACAACAAGTACAACAACCAATAAATAAATAATAGCTACCTATCTCTAAAGTATTTATTTAATAGAAATTATAACGCAGCAGTAAAAAAAATCTAACCTCAAAGAGCAAAAACAGATTTTGTATGTCTATACTAATCTATACTAATATTATAAAGCTGAAGAGTTTGTTTGTTTGTTTGAACGCGCTAATCTCAGGAACTACTGGTTCGAATTGAAAAAATCTTTTTTTGTTGGATAGACCATTCATCGAGGAAGGCATTAGGCTATATAACATCACGCTGCGACCAATAGTAGCCAAGAAACAGTGGAAAATGTGTAAAAAATGGGGAAAATTATTATATATGAAGAATAACTATTCCACGCGGACGAAGTCGCGGGCACAGCTAGTAGAATATAATTAGCGGAAAATTAAAACAAAGTCTAACGGATTACGTAATTTAATGTTACCTACTGTTAAAAACCTACAAAGTGACACAGGTGTTTATATTAGATAATAATCAATTCGTCGTAATAACGCATGATCATTTCTTACTTCCCTACCTAATTACCAACTTGTATTTAATTTTATTATAGTCATCAAAATTTAGCCGCGAATAACATTTCATTATAAAAGCTTTGCTTGTATTTATTTGTTTTAAAGCACAATATAATAAATATTTAGAGTGCCTACCCGGCCTTCCATACGTATATACACACATACATACGACATTGCACGCGCACATGTAAATAGCTGTACCTAGTAAATACCCAAAGTGAAAAAAAAATCCTTTTTACTAATGACCTTTGCAGTAAAAGCCATTCTGTTTATGAGTCAGCAATTTGTACAACAACAATCAGTTGGATATTGAAAGTAACGCTGATACTACAAAATATTTTTAACGCATTCGTACAACTTTAAATTGACAATTTGGATTCAATTAAACTTTAAAATGCAAACACACTAGAGACCTCGAAATTAAATCTGGAATAATTTCAAATTACATTCTCTAACATAAATAGAATTATACCTATGCTTAACTAAATAAGTACTTGAGTCATTAATTTTGCTTTTATTGAAATGTAGTGTAAAAATACAACAGGGTGAGATCTCAGATACCTCACGTAATAGGTACGTGATTTTAGGACAGACGGAATTTTTTGGATCCATAGTATTAAATAATATAAGAAAAGAATGTATACTCGCTAAGCTGAAGGTGGAACCGTTTTACAGCTACCTGCCAATTTTCAGCCAAATATGTTCAGCGATTCTTGAGCTATAAATAGTTTAACTACCTTTAAAACAGGAATAATTTAACTGAATCTAAGAACTCTAGACACTGAACCACGATTAAATAGTAAATAGTAATTAATTAATTATAATCTGTTTATCAATTCACGATTCTTTATTCTCTTAGTAAACATATACAAGAAATTACGCAGTAGGTATGTACCAAGTTTACAATCAAAACAATATTCAAACAATCCCGCTAATTATACATGCCTACTCATAACTACTATAGGTATTTATGTAGGGACAGTATAATAGCAGTCGTAATCGCAAAGCGTCAAACCCTCGAAGCTACCTCTCTCGGCAAATCGGTTATGTTAGTTTAGGAAAAGCGATTTACCTCACTTAACTTGATTTCATATAACGCCTTTGTTTATAACGAAGTTATGCATGTTTTGAAGTCATCAGTATCTTGACGGATCTTTTAGTAAGGTGATCTCCATCGATGGTAGTATTATGAAATTTGTAAGCACTTTTAAAAGCTTAAAAGCCTACCGCTTGTTATATATCTGTCGTAGCCGGATCGTATAATCCGCCGTATTACATTCAGGCTAGCCGTTTTACAAAATTGGGCCGTTTTATAATAGGTACCCGTTTTAACGATTAGCCGGATTGTGGGTTCAAATCCCACTGGGGTCTCGATTTTTTCTACTCTTATCTTGGTATAAATTCAAACCAAAACTGTGGTTTAAAAGTGCTTTGACAAATTTATTTACACCACAACTCGACATAAAAACTTTCTATAAAATAACAAAAATCACAACAATAATAATGTTTCTTATCTGTGTCGTTCTGATATTTTTATGGGCACATTTATTGGTTAACAGCATTCAAATGTCCACTGACTAGGCTTTGGAAAGTAATCCCTATGTTCCACAGGCATTGTTTTGTTTAATTCTGAAATACATTTAATTTATTTTTCCGTCCTCCGGCCAGAAAGCGCCAACTTTGTGGCCGCTGCGCTAAATGAAATTTCCGCTTTCTGGCTTCGTCTAACAGAAAAATAATATACTGACCTCGGCCAGTAAAATAAAAATCCTCAGATCACATTTTTGTCAACCTCGGCTTCGCCTCGGAAGACAATTACATGTGATCTGAGACATTTTTTATTTTACTGGCCTTGGTGCGTAATGTACTATTATTGAGTCTTAGAGTATTAAGTACCTAGCTCAATTGTTTTATTGATCTTCAACGGACTCATGTATAATACCATCACATATTAAACGTAACCTTTTTTTAATAGGTATTTGGAGATTTAAATGCTAATGGTCATCACATTTAATCCTAATATAATTCGAACTCGCAACGTCCGGTTTCGTAGTCAGGATCTCTAACCCTTATACCAAATCGTTGGTATCTATTATAAACCGCTGTCTTAAATGTATATGTCATTACCCTAATGCTTTAGAACTTAGTCTTCACATGTCACTGAAATAGTTTAGGGAGTAATACGAACAACTCACGAGTTTGTCCCATTGTCGGGTTAGCGGCTGACGGTTCAAAAGGCACTTCAAAACATGCTGTGAACAAAATTATCATTATTCCTTATAATAAATAGCCTCAAACATAGCAAAAATTATTGTACTATAAGCCCTGTAAAGATTGCGATCCAGCGAGGATGCTGGCAGTATTTTATAAAAAGTTTAAAAGTATTCTGATATTTTAAAGAAAAAAACAAGAGTAGGTAATAATTTCTGATGCCTTCGCGGTTATTATACATTGGAATGAAACAACTTTAATTAAACGGACTATTTAATACCATTATTATTATTATTGATCACTACGCATAAGACTATTGTCAGCTCAGTCGTGCTACGATTATGGAATCTGTAAAGTCTACGAAACGTCAGCCAATAAAATAAAATACGCGAGTTAAATCTGTTTAAAGTAGTTTCATTCCAAAACAAGAGTAATTGCATGCGGTGGATGATGAAAGTTGAGATTCAAAGTGATCTTTATTAAAGGCCTCGAACGGCTGAATCCCTACTAATATTATAAATGCGAAAGTAACTCTGTCTGTCTGTCTGTCTGTCTGTTACGCTTTCACGCTAAAACTACTGGACCGATTTAAATGAAATTTGGTACAAAGAAAGTCTGGAGCCTGAGAAAGGACATAGGCTACTTTTTAACCGACTACAAAAGGAAGAGTTCCACGCGGACGAAAACGCGGGCAGAAGCTAGTAGCATATAAATACCTACTTATAACCCGGCTAAGTCCTGAGACTGCATCCGTATCTGAATACTGCTCAGTAGGATTCGAACCCGCAACCTCTAGTAGTAATGGAGTATGAACACTAGACTAACAGTTCAGTCGATTTATCTCACAACTATATTGGTGAGGTGTTTTGGCTGGAATTTTACCAGTGACCTCAATCTTCCTTAGGTATGCGACCAGATAATTCTTATAACCAATACTAGCTTATACCCGCGACTCCATCCGAGTACTTTTTAACTCCGTTAGGAGGTGAAATTCAGTAAAAAACAAAAGACGTCTTTAAATTCTGTTTAACCTAAAATTTTAAATAGATTGAACCCAAGAATCTCCTTGTCCCATATGCATAAACTCTGCGCCCCTTTTTCAAACTTTCCTACGTAATTTCGGAAAATTTACTGATATATTACTACGTAGATAGAAGATCTGCCTACTTGAGGGCAAATTCCTACACTATAAATAAAACCACTTAAAACTCCTGATCCGGAAATATATCTGAAGTCTAATACGATTTACAGTCATAATGGAGGTCAAACCGAATTGTTTCATCTGAAAACTTCTCTCGATAAGATTTTGTCTATAGAATGCCCAGATCACTTTAAATGTTAGGGAAAGCAAACCGTCGAGGAGCCAGGGGAATTCGACCGAAGTATAAATCTCAAAAGCGAGTGGTTAAAAGCTTCCGAGTTCACTTAAAGGTGAGTGATTTCGAGAAAATTGGTGAGGAATTATTTAGGGATCGAAATTCATGACATTACAACCATTAAGCAATTTTGGTCTGTTTTCGTAGGCTAAGATCAATTTTAACGAATTGTACCTTAAATATTGAAATAATGAGTAATTTCAATTTTAACTTCAAACATGAAAATCATCTGGTATAATATAAAATGGCTGGAGGCTAGGAAGATGCATAATTAAATAGTGATTTAGTTAATTAATAACATAACAGAAATTATAATGAGATCATAATTAAATTATGACAGAACTATAATGATCAACTAGAAATGTACACCCTTGTGTAATTCTAAACCGACAATCTAAAATATAATAATTTTCCGGGTAAGTAATTTAATGTTAGATTAATTATAGCAATTTGGCACCGTTTTAATGCTATTGAGATATTTCACTACTAGGTGGAATATTATGTTATTTATCGCTGGATCCGTTGCACGATGGATCGGATGAAATATCGTTAGATTTATGGTCCTATGTAAAATGATGGATTGTTGTATCTGGTCGTTAATGGGCTATTGTCCTAACACTGTTCTAATATTGGATAATTAAATTTTAGTCGTAACTATTATTATCTATACTAATATTATAAAGCTAAAGAGTTTGTTTGTTTGTTTGTTTGTTTGAACGCGCTAATCTCAGGAACTACTAGTTCGAATTGAAAAATTCTTTTTTTGTTGGATAGACCATTTATCGAGGAAGGCTTTAGGCTATATAACATCACGCTGCGACCAATAGGAGCGAAGAAACAGTGGAAAATGTGTAAATAACGGGTAAAATATGAAGCCTTATGAAGAATTATTCCACGGGGGCGAAGTCGCGGGCACAGCTAGTGTTTAATAATAGTACAGGTTTATATTCCTCTTAGGCTGATTTTAAAATAAAAATATTTCTTACAAAAATAATAATTGTTATCATAATAAATTAAGGGAAAGGGTTAGTAACAAAAGTCTATGAAAGAGCTTTCGTTCTGCTTCTACTGCTTCTATACCTATTTCATATTTTGTTCATAGTAAATATTCAATTCTGTATTACACACAGCAATTTCTTTCAAAATTGGATTAAGAAGTAAGAAATGTTTATGTTTTTGATCATTTCTGTGGCGGCGCGTGACCCCTCGCCACATATAATATCATAATATCAACATTGTATACTGCATCATCAGTTCTATCGTTAATCATTATCATCACGTACAGCACGGTTGAGATTAGCGATAGAATTAGGTATATAGTGTTGACGATTCCAACTAATAAAGCAGTCTGTAAATTGCTGTCAAAGCGTTTCCATTCTCATCCTCACCCTCCGAAGAAGCGTTCGGTAAAATTTCCTTCTTATTAACCAAATTTTTTCACAATTAAATAGACGTTGTTAGATAAAGTATTTTCAGGTCTCGTATCTCTAAAAAAATTTTTTCTTTAATCACTCGCTGTCTCTCGCTTCACCAGCTATTTCTCAATTTGATATATGATCCATCCATTTCGGGAGCGAAATAGCTTACCGAAACGGATGGAACTTGCGGAAAACTGAAAATTACCCCATAAAAAAGGGGAAAACTGTTAAACTTCAACAGCGCGCGAATAAAGATGTAACTGTGAAATAAATAAGGGCGAGCAACACAGATAAGTTGTTATTAATGCGCGGCGTGCCAACTGTGGCCACTTTGGCAATAACTCTTTAAATGGTCTGAGTCACAAAAATGCACACTCTTTGTTGTAGTTAATTGTAGTTCCCCCATATCATCAAACTAACGACAGCCACTGCTGGATTTTTTCTCCCAAAGCCTTCCACAGTACATAGCGGCCGTTTCCGCACTGTCGATATCCAGAAAATTTCAGCGACCTTCACCAACACCTCTAAACAAGTGACATCCGACATTTTGATCCGACAATCGATTTAAGGACTATCACTATATTAAGTCTAGTGATTAAGGTCTTTAAAACAAACCAATTTACATCGTTTTTAAGCCAAGTGTTTTACATAAACTCATGAGTCCAAGGAGCACTGCCAGTGGAAGGTATCAGTCTAAAAAAGTTATTCATGAAGCTCACGACCCTCAGCTATGAGGAAAATAACTTAAAGAGTAGGATTATAAGAGACTTATCGATGATCGAAACCGACTTTTTGATCTTTTGAAAAGTTACAAAACGTCCCAAAAAGCAAAATGAGCACTAGTATGATAATAGCTAAAATAAAAGTACTACTTTTATTTTTCCTTAATTAATAAGCAAATTTGGGCGCAATCATATGAGCATTTGTTCCTATTATCTAACTTATAATCAACTTGTACCATTTTTATGAGCCTTATAACTTTTTTATTAGACTACCACTATGCTTGTTGGGATATATTCAAACGCTAGAAACTCGTGGCTTACATCGTGCCGTAAGTTATTTCTCTTCAACGTGTACTTTTATCTTTTTCCTTCTTTATTGCATTTAAACAGAACTACAGAAAGATAACCTCTATTAAATTATTATGGATTGTTAATCAGTAGATTTAAAATAAAGGGTGTTAGATCTCAAAAAGCTACGTATTTAATCTACTTTCTTATATTTATTTACTATACAAAAAATATGAGCATTTTACAATAAGTACTTTAGAACAACGAAGGCTTTTCGCTCAAAGCAATATAATACAAATAGGAAACTAATTAACTGTCACGTAATTGATAATAAAATTTATAATGACAATATCCTATTGATATTATAAACGCGAAAGTTTGAAAGAATATTAATATATGACTGGATATTAATGAAACTTAACAATAATATATCTTATACAACAAAAAAGGCTACCTATATTTTATAACATTATTAATATAATTATGTAAAATACTCATTGTAAAATGCTCATTATGAATCTTAGAGATTTAACAGGTTTTTTATATTTAAGTATCGCGTACGTCTAATTGTATTGCCAAAAAATATTTCATAATTTCTAAGCCTTCGCGGTTATTACATATTATAATGAAAATACTGTACCTAACTGCAATTAACTTGCGCGTTTTATTTCATTTGCGAACTTCGACGATGGTCTAACGCTAAAGTGCATTAGCGTACTTACTTTAGATTCTTTTCAAAACGTCAGGAAATTAAAAATAACACGCGAATTGAATCTGTTAGGTATAGTTGCTTCGTTCCAATATAGGTGCCTACGTACTATTGTCAGAACTAGCACTCTGGGGAACTTGACTCTCAATGAGGAGAAGTGCTAAAAATAGCGCTCTTTGGAATAAAACAACAAGGATTTACTCTCGTAGAGAACATTTTACGTTTATGTTTTAAAAACCTTCCGGAATTTTAGTAATTACTAGCGGCCCCGGCAGACGTCGTCCTGCCCGTCCGATTGTTTCGTCAAAGATCTGTCAAAGTCTTCTAACTGTCACTTCTTCATAAGGCTTCATATTTTCCCCGTTTTTTTACACATTTTCCACTGTTTCTTCGCTCCTATTGGTCGCAGCGTGATGTTATATAGCCTAAAGCCTTCCTCGATAAATGGTCTATCCAACAAAAAAAGAATTTTTGAATTCGAACCAGTAGTTCCTGAGATTAGCGCGTTCAAACAAACAAACAAACAAACTCTTCAGCTTTATAATATTAGTATAGATGACATTCCTAATACGTCAAGTTGAGGACAGCAAACAACTGGTTTATGTATTCTTTATTCCAATGTTCAATAACTTCAAGAGCATTTAAAAAGCATAAAAATCAAAATACACGAGTTAAATCCGTTATAGTTGTTCCATTCCAATGTGTAATAGCTGCGAAGGCATAGGATATTATTAAGTACTAGATTCTGCCTTCCACTTCATCTGAGCATTATGAGTATTTTACATAATTATATTAATCTATACTCTATACTAATATTATAAAGCTGAAGAGTTTGTTTGTTTGTTTGTTTGAACGCGCTAATCTCAGGAACTACTGGTTCGAATTCAAAAATTCTTTTTTTGTTCGATAGACCATTTATCGAGGAAGGCTTTAGGCTATATAACATCACGCTGCGACCAATAGGAGCGAAGAAACAGTGGAAAATGTGTAAAAAACGGGGAAAATATGAAGCCTTATGAAGAATTACTATTCATTAAGTGACAGTTAGAAGACTTTGACAGATCTTTGACGAAACAATCGGACGGGCAGGACGACGTCTGCCGGGGCCGCTAGTAATGTTATAAAATATAGGTAGCCTTTTTTGTTGTATAAGATATATTATTGTTCAGTTTCATTAATATCCAGTCATATATTAATATTCTTTCAAACTTTCGCGTTTATAATATCAATAGGATATTGTCATTATAAATTTTATTATCAATTACTTGGCAGTTAATTAGTTTCCTATTTGCATTATATTGCTTTGAGCGAAACCTTTGAGGGCGGTTAAGGGTAAATCGAGTCTCGTAATCGAATTATGAGGTGATTTCTATCTTAATCGTCGCCTAAAGCGATGTTAAAAGGCCTTTACAAGTAAATTATTAAAATACAGAAAAAATATTTCTTTCAACAGTGATAAGTTACTGTTAGATTTGTAAAAATAATGGAAGTAGCGTTATTTTTAGAAATACTAGTGGAGTGCCGTAAAGCATGAAAATCGCAAAACCTAGGCATACAGGGCCAGTCAATGAATCGGTATTAAAAGGGTTTTAATGCATTACAAGAAACGTATTTTTTTTTTAAACCAATTAACTCAAAATGACAGATTTAAATGATAATTTCAATTTTATATCGAATAAATTGTATTTGTGTAGAAACTTTTAATTTATAAGATTTTTCCAAAAAAATAACGATTTTCCAAAAAATACGGTATTTTACAGAAAGTCACCCTCACCGCATGCAGCATATTCTTGCAACCTTCTTCAGTTCGCCGGAGTGCCTAACAAATATTAATACTGAGATAACACTTCAATCATTATTATTAAAGCCGCGTACAATATAGAAAAACTTATCACTATTTTCTGTCAAGAAAAGTAATATAAAAGTTTCTATAATCGTTGCGGCGATTGGCCCTCAAAGTAACCTCGGTGAAATCTCATTCACAAGCTTAACTCGATCTTGGAGGATAAAATCGTAGACCGTAAATCTGGAAATGGTGGTAAACATAAACGTATTTGTGCAAGTTGCAGCTGAATTTTTATACCTAAATGTTTACCTATTCGTTACCTTAATAATTATGTTGCAAAATACTATCAACTAAGAGCTCGTTCCCACTATGTTGTCTGGCGGGACGATTTTTTATCGGGTGTCGGCGCCTCTGTTCACACCTTGACTATCTTTACATAATTATATAAATCATCTTCTGTACGTGTGTAAGTGATTGAACTCCTACTAAACTGGCTGGACCGATTTTGATGATTTTTTTTGTGTGTATTCCAGGGGGTTTGAGGATGATTTACATTCACAATACGGTCAACTAAATATTGTTTTTATGGGACAGGACAACGTCTAGCGGACCCGACAGTAAGATCCAATCCGATGTAAGATCCGACACAAAATCGTTGTCGTTCGTATTTTTTAACAGCTTCTATTCTGCCACTACGACACACGATTAAAAATCATCCCGACAGACGACATAGTGGAAACGAGCTCTTAATAGAAACTGTTGCTTAAATAGACAAATATTTAGTTTCTCTTCGGCTAAATTATTTCATGTTTCACGTTTTGAATAATTTCAAGGTTTTCTTTGTTATTAACTAACTGGAATACCGTCCAGTTATAATCTCTGCTTGAAAATTAAACAAATGTTGCAGCGGAACTCGCGGCCTTCCTGAATTGTTTTATTAGGTGTCTTCAATTATTTAATTCATTGAAATTTAATGAAAATAATATTCAAAATTAAACGAGATCTAATTTCGTTTCTACAATCTTACTATCCTGTCTGGCTATATTTATGTTACCTTTTCACTCCTTGACCATTAAAGTGATTGATATAAAATTGAGTAGGTACTTCTAGAAATATTTACAGTCCCGGGGATATAGGATTATTTTTATCACAGCAATGACGACGAAAAGGAGATTTACTGTTAACTAGCGATCCGCTTTGGCCTCCTTCTTACCTTCCTCTTGAATCACTCTAACTAATTAAAAGCCTCTTCAAAATTCGTTTCCTAGTTATAAAGATTTAAGCATACATAGGGATAAACAGACAGCTACTTTGTTTTTCATTATATTATTGTAGTGAAGAGGTGTGTTAAAGATTCACCAAAACTACCCAAAGTACTTGTTTACCGCTCAAATTATCAGAACGTGCGATTCCGGAATTACACCCCATCCTAGAGTATATTGTGTGTAATATAATCAGGAAGCTGTTGAATATATAACTGTTATTTGATTAATGGAGCTGATTTAATATGACTAAAATATTATTAAGTTTCTTGGTTGGTACAGAAACAATTGTTATCACCACATCTAATTTATTTATGTAGGTACTTACCTGTATTATCTATGTACCTAATCGTCTGAGTTCAGTCAGGTATAATCTCGAATGTCTCGTTTATGTCAGGTAAGATAAAAAAAAATATTTTAATTGGTTTTTAACATTAAAAATGCAACATATTTGTGCAAGTTGCCATCCTACAAGAATAAACAAACAGACGAATTAGGTAGTTTTAGTTATGATTTTAAAGAAATAAATTTTATTTAACATCCGAAGTCATTTTAAGTTCAGGTCAATTATTATTGAATTTTGAATTTGTAGCGTCTTTTCTTCGTGGTTGATGGAGAAATAAATTATTTTCTTATTGATATCTAATCATTCATAAAATCGAAATAAGTCCTAATTAGGTAGGTACGCTAATAAAAACTATTGATTAATAAAAATGTTGAATCGGTTTTTTTTTCATTAACAATAAACCGACGTTTTCTTTTATTTTTGGTTTACCTGATTTTTTTAATAATTATTGTGATTTCGGTGTAGGATTAAAAAAAAGGATTTGCTTTTATAAGGAGTACCTACCTAATTAGAATTTGCTTTGCGACATAATGTTACAGAGTGGACTTTCAGCAAAGACCATACGTTTCGGTTTACAATTATGTCACGACATTCTATAAAAAACAAAAGTATAAAAAAGAGATAAGCATCTGAAGCGTGCGGGAAGATACGCAATACCTCATTACAAATACCATATTGTTTTAGGAGTCTTCATATCTTTGCCCATTATGACGTACAGCGTGGGTGACCACGTTCCAGTGTCGTAAAAACCACATAATATATTATTCGAGTGACAAAGGACCTCATAAGAACGCAATCACTCAAAGAGAAAGGAAGAGGACATTAGAAGATAACTATGCTTAGCAGTGAGCATCAAAATTAGAGGGTTTAAATTAAAGTTCAGCGAGATACTTTAGTTTATTACGACGCACATACCTAGTTTTTTTTTTCGAACTGATTACTGAAGCGCAGTAGTCAGCTAATGGGCCTTTACTGCAAAACCCGACGGGTGACGAGCCTCCGGATAGGAGGATAGGCTTTCAAGCCTTAACGCACATAGAACAAATCATAACAATTGAAGAGAGAGAAAAATGGCGCCACCTAGTGGCCACGCGTGTAGTTAATCGTTTACAAAGTTGCCTACATATTAGGAGTTTACAAAGATAGATTGATAGGCTTCTTATATATTTTAATGCAATAAAAATATTATAGCATTTGATTGTTATAATACTTATAATATGCATTAGTTAGTAGAAATGTCACTCGGACCCAAATTGTTTTCTTACCGTGCTCTGCTTGTATTGGCACATTGTACGTGCTCCCGTCGAACTGTGTGTATATTCCCACTAATTGCAATTTCGTCCGGTTCGGAGGCAACGACCTGAAAAAAGCAATACAAATTTCCCGAATACATCCTTATTTGCTTATTTACTATTTCCAATATTTACTACAAGCATAACACTTTATTTACTATTTCCAAGTAAATCTATTTGTCGCCAAAATAAAATTATTTTAATAGGTAGGTAGGTATACAAATTGGATCGAATGCGATAAAAGTACTCGGCTTAAAGAAATAACTTCAGCTTATTCACTTATTCAAATGTGTAGGAATCACACAAGCATCAGAAAATATTAAGTTTAATTTGTGTGATACCAACGCAACACTCTTAAAAGTAGGTAATGTTTAACAGGTACGAGTAAGTAGATATATACATTAATTAGGTATTTGATTTTTCAAATCCGCTTACTATTTAATATACGCCGAATGAAAATTAAATGTTGAATTTCCGACATAACTCGGAATACTATGAACAATTACCGGTAAAGAATTAATTTGGTTCTCTTCTAAGAATTTAGTAGATATTCGCTAGCAGTCGTTTGAATTGGGATATTAAAGAGTAGATAATTCCACCTCTTTTTTAAATAAATATTATGTATTTTGTTTATTTATGTTACACAAAGACGTTACGTGTAGGTAACGTAAAATAAACAAAATGTACAAAAAGCAAACTTGTTTTAACTGATTGGAATGAAACAACTATTAACGGATTTAACTCGCGTATTTTTATTTTATTTTATTAGCTGACGTTTCGGATTCTTTACAGTTTCCATAATCGTAGCACGACTGAGCTGACAATAGTCTAACGCTAAAGTGATTTATACAGTTATGCAAACTACCTTATATTTAAATTACATTTTTTTAAAAACTACCCTATTCTGAATTATGAAATACTAATGTTGCATTTTACGCAAACGAAACTGTAAAGAATCCGAAACGTCAGCTAATAAAACAAAATAAAAATACGCGAGTTAAATCCGTTAATAGTTGTTTCATTCCAATGTGTAATAACCGCGAAGGCATCAGAAATTATTTGTTTTAACTGGTTCAAGAAAGTAAAAGATTACATAATAAATATAATTTTGATACCATTTTGAAGTAGGTACAGTTATTCGAATTAGGTAGGTACAGGCAATTATCGGTAGTATAGAACGAGCCTACTAATGTTGTTTACTAAGGCTCTTTGACATTTATCCTCAGATGGGGGCTAGACGAGGTGCCAACGTTCAACGTTAACGTTATAGGATTTGACATCCGCGAACGATTGTAGCGTACGTCATAATTGTTCGCGAATGTCAAATCCCATACATTTTGGTCGTTTCGTTTAACGTTATCGTTGAACGTTGGTACCTTGTCTAGGAACCCTGAACTCTTTTTAACAACACTATTATAGCGTTCGACTATTGTCACCTCAGTCGTGCTAAGATAATGGAAACTGTACAGAATCCGAAACGTCAGCGAATAAAATAAAATAAAAGTACGTGAGTTAAATCCGTTTATAGTTGTTTCATTCCAACTCTATATTTATATGTTTTGCAATGCTGGCTACCTTTATTTTTCAGCAAATAAATAGTGAACATAACTCGGTGCTCACCAAGAAATTTACTTGACAAATTTAATATCTCGTTGTTTGCACGCTTCCTTTGAAAATAGAGCGAGAATTCAACAAACGTTTAGCAGAGAAAAAATACTCATTAAGTTTTTAAACAAAAATAACTCAGTTGGTAATTGGTTTCTAAGAATTAGTACTTAGTAGATTGTGTAATGCACACTTAATATAAGGTATAGAGTCTACCTCTCACTATTGTCATTACTAATTCTTTTTTTTTTATTTGAAAGATATTATTAATTAACAGGTAAATACCTCGCATTGGAATGAAAAAAGTAAATGGATTTAACTAACGTATTTTATTTTATTGATTGACTTTTTGAAACCTTTACAGATTCCATAATAGCTGATGATAGTTTCACGCAAATAATCAACTAATAAACCTTACTGACTGATATTAAGTCAGAAAAGATTATTAGTTGATTTATTTCAATGCGTAATAACTGCAAAGGCATCAGAAATTGTTAAGTGATACTTACCTACCTATTTATATTTCTTAATTCAGGAATGTAATACGGGTATATGCCATATCTACCTATAGGTTCAGCATTATGGCGTGTTCAGTTCTTATCAAACGTTGATCGGCTTTGTAAAGACGACTTATTTAGGTACGTAATGAAATTATCTGTAGTAGGTACCTAATACCTACACTGTACCGATTCCGTAATCTTCTTAAGAACTTTAAAGAGCAATTCTTGTACATACTTACTTCATATAAATTAATGTACCTATGTGTGTATGTATTGCAGAGCATTCAATATCAAAATCACGTACCTACACGACACAAGCAAATTTTCAAAGAGTATATCCGTACTTTTCGGTATCAAGAGGGCGTAGATAAGGTGCCAACGTTCAGCGTTAACGTTGAACGTTGGCACCTTATCTACGCCCTACGCTACCAAAATGTATGGGATTTGACATCCGCATACGATTGTCACGCACGTCACAAACGTTCGCGGATGTCAAATCCCATACATTTTGGTCGTTTCGTTTAACGTTAACGTTGAACGTTGGCACCTTGTCTAAGCCCTCTTAAGATTGAATTTCAAATTGGTTTGCAATATGTATCAAATAAATTATTGAAATTTAATAATACCACAATATTAATTAAAGTTTACGCCGTCGAAACAATTTATTATAAGACAATCTTCTGACCGCGCCGCGACTTCACCTGCGACTAGCAAGTCTAGCAACACCGCTTTACCTCTTTAAGAGTTAATTTTCAAAATACTTTCTCAATGCTCCCCTACGTTAAAAAGCAAGCTTATCAAAATTTAAGGCTACATTTGCTTTTTTATTCGTATTCGAGCATGGTTCAGTTTTTCAGCTAACGTATTAAATTTTACACATAATAATATTATCATCTATTTATATGCAGCAACTCGCAAATTCATTCCCATTTGCAACTAACCCACGAAAATAGTTTACTTTGTGAAAAAATCCATCAATTTTGGCCTCCGCTAATATTTGCTCGTCGTGAAATACGTGTGCCAACATTGCAGACACGAGAAATTTATGGGTAGATGAATATTGTAACTAAATTTTCATTTATTTATCAAAGCACACCACATCACATAATATACATATATACATATACAACATTCAATAATAATAATAATAATAATAGCATTATCAAGGAAATACAATCTGATATAATTATTATGACAATTTTGGAGTACATAGCATTTATAGAAGAAACTAGCTGTGCCCGCGACTTCGTCCCCGTGGAGTAGGTAGTAATTCTTCATAAGCCTTCATATTTTTCCCGTTTTTTACACATTTTCCACTGTTTCTTCGCTCCTATTGGTCGCAGCGTAATGCTATATATAATAGCCTAAAGCCTTCCTCGATAAATGGTCTATCCAACAAAAAACATTTTTTGAATTCGAACCAGTAGTTCCTGAGACAAGCGCGTTCAAACAAACAAACAAACAAACTCTTCAGCTTTATAATATTAGTATAGAAGTATAGATAAGATTATGTATTGAAATGAAACAACTATTACCTACTTACTTAACGGATTTAACTCAAAATAAAAAGTATTTTTTTTATATACCTATACAATTTTTAGTACATTTGACCAACATTTTAGATTTGACAATGCTATAAAGGGGAATGGAGAAAATATTTTAATTTTATAGTATTAAATCAAAAAAGTTGAGTTAGAAATACAAATAATGCCACGACTGGCGAGGTCAACGTTCGGGTGAGTTACTACCTATTTAAGTAAATATAAAAGCATTTTGGAATGAAACAACTATTAACGGGTTTAACTCGCGTATTTTTATTTTATTTTATTTGCTGACGTTTCGGATTCTTTACAGTTTCCATAATCGCAGCACGACTAGCTCTGACAATAGTCTAATGCTAGAGCCAGCAATAATACGCGAGTTAAATCCGTTAATAGTTGTTTTATTCCAATATGTAATAACCGCGAAGGCATCAGAAATTATTATAAAAGCGTTTAATTTTAAACAGGCCAAGCAAATAAAATATTCAAATTCATCAATACATTTCAGTCAGTATCCAATTTACTAAATCGTTTACTGACAAACGTTTTATTGTGTAATAAATCAGATGAGATTCCGCGGAGTTCTTTATGTAAGACCGCGGATTTACTTTAAGACTGATTGGATTGTGCCAATCTAAAACGTGACGGACTGGAATATTATAGAAACGAAAGAAAGAAAGAAAGAAAAGAATGAAAGTTCCTGAAAGTAATCAAATATACTAAATACCTGTCAACCCTGAGACTATGATTTAATTGGGTAAGATTTATTTACTTCTCATTATTTCATAACATTCAATCATGTACGGTAGGTATAGTTTATTTTCTTTGTAATTTAATCATTTATATGATAACTTACGCCGTTATATAAAGTATTTACACAGTTGTTTAAACAGAATAATAATGAAACAAATATACCTACTTAAAATTTTGTAATTCAATAAATAAGGCAGTTTGCATAGCTGTATTAATCACTTTAGCATAAGACTATTATCAGCTCAGTCGTGCTACAATTATGGAATCTGTAAAGCATCCGAAAACTCAGCCAATAAAATAAAATACGCGAGTTAAATCTGTTAAAGTTGTTTCATTCCAATGGATAGATAATTTACCTATATAAATCTATTTCCGAAATTCAATATCAATTGCCATATGTACTAAATAAACACTGTAAACGGATGATGTTTACAGTTGAAAAATGAATAAACATTTAAAAAGTTATAATGTCAAGTTGTTTAAATAGGTAGGTACTTTAATAACACTTGGCTTAAATTAAGACAAGACAAAAGAATATCACGTAAAGTGTTACAACACGCTGTGGTCAGCTTTGTATAAAATTATTTTTTTATATTTTTAACAATGTTCTATACAATACAATGCAAGAATCAACACTGAGAATTTGAGAACAGTAAGTGTTGCTTCTAGTTATAATAATATTCAGCATCAGCGCCTGATTTCTACGATTTTTTTTTTCGACCTGAATACTGAAGCGCAGTTGGCCAGCTAATGGCCCTTGCAACTGCAAAACCGGAGGCTTTCAAGCCATTAGGTTGGGTTTAGGGTTTTTAGCCCTGACCGACCCGTTAGTCAGTGGGGTCGCACCTCGGCTTGAATTGGAAAGTTAGCAGGTATGCACACACTTTAAGTTAATACTGGCATTGCTTTATGTCATACTTATTATCATATCATCGTTAAAAAATAAGTAAAGTCTGACGGTCCTGGGACCTTGGACCATAATGACATTGTTAAAATCGTCGTGCGCAGACGAACTTTCGGGCAGTAGATAGTTTTTTTTAATCTTGATCTATATATATAAAAGAAAGTCGTGTTAGTTACACAGTTTATAATTCGAGAACGGCTGAACCGATTTGGCTGAAAATTGCTGGGGATGTAGCTCAGAGCCAGGAGAAGGACATAGGATACCTACTTTATCACGTTACAGTGAAAAAAAAAGAAAAAAATATTAATCTGATTTGTTAAAAATGGTATAACAAAACGCAACAATGACAACTGTCAAATCGACATTGCCGGGCGGGACGAAGTCTGCCGGGACCACTAGTATTTATATAAAATATCTTCTTGGACTGTGTAATGTCATGCACCAAAGTGACGCTGAGCAGAACTATTATATTCATAATTAACAACATAGATAGATATAGCCAACTGTTCAATATCAAAACCATAAGTTTATATCTTCAATTTTCATTTGAAGAATTTCCTAATAGTTCATGTTACATTTGCCCTTAACAAAACGAGGCTCTCTCTTTTTCTGATTACTTGCACTAATTTGTACTAAGTATAGCTTTGTTGCAAGTTGCAACCAACTTGTTGAATGCCGAAGGTGCGTTCAATCGAAAATCAACCACGAGGCCTTTGAAAATCACTTTCCGGTTCACAGATCCAAAATCCATTAAAATTCTCAAAGACAACAAACGTAATCCAAAGCAAAACCTTTAAAGCTGTAGCTGATCAATTTTCCTAAGCACCTAAACGACTTTTTTGATTACAATTTCATTTAAAATGGGAAGAATTTCCTTTTCGGCGACTGTTTGCATATAGGTACACTCTTTTCAGTACTATAAATAAATTCATTCTTTTCAATACTATAAATTATTTCCTTTATTATAAAAGAAGAAATATAGGTACCTAAGTACAATTGAATTTTGAAATTGATCATTCCACGTTAATCAATCAAATTATCCAATTATCTTTGAGTAACTACGTGTTTCCATTAATATCCCAGAATACGCCATGGATACATGCTATATCATATTGCTAATTTATATAAAATATCGAGTCTAATAAATAAAGATAAGATTTACAACACCGTAGTAAAGATGTTGTACGATCTACCTAAATACGAAATCCGAGATAATTATAATGCCGTTCAGTTTTTGTCGATAATGTGTCGAAGCCAATAATAGTAGGTGAGTACATACTTAATATTATAATCAACTTAATAATGGGGAATTATTAAAACAACAGCGAGCCTATGATGAATTGTCGAGTCCACATGTCATGTCGATGTCATCACATTTTCGCAATGATCTGTCAAAAATCGGTAACGTCGACAGCGAGAAGTCCTGTCAAGCCGATGTCGTCTCTTATTTCTCTAAGTCGACAACGAATTAATATCGCCACGACAGTTATCATAGGCTCGATGGCCGTAATACCGAACCGTAGGTATTTGTCAGGAATTCGCTATGCTTTATTATATCATACTTATTTTTGATTGAGGTCTACAGGAATGCGGTCAAATGCCCGTAAATACATTCCTAGCTTTTCTTTTTCTAGATTATACCGCCAAATCAAGGTACATGAGAAGAGACTAGTATATATCTGTTACCACAAACTTCCGGAATCCGTATTGTGAAGTGGTTTTACTGAGAAATGTGTTTCTTAATAAAACCGTCCCACGTTCGAATTCCTTTATAATTATGACTTGAAAGGAGTTAATAGTTATATGGTGCACATAAAGAAAGGAAGATCTTTAATATTATGTGCTTAATTGTACCTAAGTAGGTATAAATTGAGATACAAACTAAAGTATGGTAGGTTCACAATTCGATACAGTATTTTACGTGGAAGTGGCGAACGAGCATTACGAGCACCGAGTTTATAATTTTTAAATCCCACGAGTTTCAAATCATGATTATCAACGCACTTGCGTGGAATAAAAACGTTTTTAACTGCTATTTGCAAAAAACTTAAAATAAAAAAAAATTGTCAATAACATTTCTTTTCCGCATTAACGACGCGTACAAAGGAATCGACAAACAGCCAATCCCTACTAATATTATAAATTCGAAAGTAACTCTGTCTGTCTGTCTGTCTGTCTATTACGCTTTCACGGTAAAACTACTGGACCGATTTAAATGAAATTTGGTACAAAGTAGGCGCTTTGTGGCCGGAGGACAGAAAAACGTTTTTAACTGCTATATGCAAACAACTTTTACAAAAATGTAAATTGTCAAACAAAGGTAATCGACAAACAGCCTATATTCTGTATGACTACATCTGTGACTACTATAAAAAATACTTTAAGTATATCTGTAGAGTAATTTTGTATCTATGTATACCATAATTATAACTTAGGTATATAAAAACGGTACGCGTGTAACTAATTACTAAAGTTCATTTTACTGGTACCTATGATATGCCTCACATATCTAAACAGGCTAAAATATTCACATCGCTCATAAACACGGACTTTTGTAACCTTGACCAATATTTCCGGCATGCGATGCTCTATTTCCGGAATTTTAGTGCGACGACCCAGATTTTTTAAAATTGTATGGTTGAGTAGATAGTAGGGTATAAACATGCAAAATGAGTGTTGACAGCTTTCTCAAGACTATTTTATTTTTCCCAGTGTTTAACGTCCTTAGACAAGGATTTCGGCGCAGTTATAGGATCAATTATTCCTATAACTAACTTTGATCAACTTGTACAAGCCTTATAAAGTAGGTAGGTAGGTACTTGAAGCGCAAGAACGATATTTGTAAATTGAAGGCTTAATTTTTAATAGGACTTTGCTTGTTAGGAACTTTCCATTTTAGAAATCTATTGTACGCATAACTTCCCATCGATTGCATTGGTTAATTCTTGTTAGAGTTCCGTACCTCAATAGGAAAGGCGGAACCCTCACTCACTTCGTTGTCCGTTTGTCTATCTGTCTGTCTGTCAAACCCCTTTTAATGAAATTTATATCAAATACTTACGTCTATTGTCCATTAAGGCTGTGAAAAAACTAACCTCCTAAGCTAACGTAATCGAAAAATACTGCCGTTTATGTCGCAAAGTGCCGCTTATCTTCGGCAAATATATAATTTTAAGAAATGTTTTAAAAAATGTAGCGGTTCATCAGCCAGGTCAGCTAATATATTTTTTATATTTAAAAATGAATCGCAAAATGTGTTGGTAAGCGCATAACTCGACAACGCCTGGACCAATTTGGCCAATTTTTTTTTAAATGTACGTTGAAGTCCAAGGATGGTTCTTACGGCGAGAAAAAATCGAATAATTGCCGGGAAAACCCTAAAAACAGCCCTTTTCTTTTCCCATACAAACGTTGTCTAACTAAAGTTACCTAATTTGAATTTCGAACGGGCAGGATGACGTCTGCCGGGACCGCTAGTTGTAAATAAAATACGCGAGTTAAATACGTTACGCGGAATGAAACAACTGTTCCATACCAATTAACATTCGCAATTATTGTACTAATATAACTTTTATGGCTTTCATTTGTTTTACTAAAACTGAAACCACTTTTCCAAATGTTAATATTATTTCGAGCAGTTTTTCCATTAGAAAGTAGGTTTTTTTTTTTTTTTTTCGAACTGAATACTGAAGCGCAGTTGGCCAGCTAATGGGCCTTCACTGCAAAACCGGACGGGTGGCGAGACTCCTGAAAGGAGACTCTTAAGCCTTTTGGGTTGGTTTAGGGTTTTTAGCCCTGACCGACCCGAGGGCCCCCCAAGGTGGGGGTCGCACCTCGGCTCGGGCCGTCAGGAGGTGTGTTGACACGACTATTATGTTGCAAGGGAACAGAAGGTCCCTGCGGATAAGTCCGACGCGCGCCGGGTGTATGTGGACGTCTTCGACCCCGCCGGCGGGATTAGAAAGTAGGTCATAATCTTCTATATATATAAAAGAAAGTCGTGTTAGTTACACCGTTTATAACTCGAGAACGGCTGAACCGATTTGGCTGAAAATTGCTGGGGATATAGCTCAGAGCCAGGAGAAGGACATAGGATACTTTTTATCACGTTCCAGTGAAAAAAGAAAGAAAAAAAATTAAGCTGATTTGTTAAAAATAGTATACCTAACAAAACGCAACAATGACAACTGTCAAATCGACATTGCCGGGCGGGACGAAGTCTGCCGGGACCACTAGTCTTTTTTAAAATGTAGGTATCTGTTTAGGTATATTATTTCTTATTATATTGTCTGTTTATACAATACATGAATTAAAATTAAAATCGTATTCGTATTTATGTCGGAGTTTTTTTGTATGTATTTAATTAAGGTTTCAAATAACTACCTATATAGTTATCACAAAAAAAAAAAAAAAAGTTCTTGGTAGGTACATAAGTAATTTTGTTTTTTTTTACTAAACCATACGCATAAGTATTATATTCTCTCATTTAACTTGTAAATAAAAGAAAACAAACACGAATTTCCAGTATGAATCATTTATAACCCGGTGGCTTATGACTTAATTTGTGAGCAATGAAAAAATCTTGCCACAATTCAATTTGAACTTTATATGCAGATAATAAGGTGGAGAATACTTCTATTCAAATACTCCGTACAATGACTGACAAGACAAATAACGAACCTAGTTGTAACAGTTTATTGCAACCGTAGACCGGTAGATGTTTTGTATTTTGTAGATTCTGAAGTCCAACAGTTTCTAGAAAGTATTTAAGTAGCTACTTAAAGAATCATCTTTAAATTGTCTTTAGTAGGTACCTAGGTTAATTTCGAAAGGCGATTTCGCCTCGTTATTTTATGTATTTGTTTTACTTCTAGCCTAACCCCTTGCCCCAATATGCTCATGTTTGAACTCAAATATTCTATAATCAAAATCAAATCAACTATAATTAGTACTGAGGTTATCGTCAAACAAATATGCAACGCTCACGCGTTTCACTAACTCAAATCGAAAACCTCGATTACGCTTGAGCGAATACCATTTACGTGTAGGTGTACAAAATTTCAGCTCAATCGGTGAAAGAATCTGCTTCAAAATTGAATTACAAAATTGACTAACGTACAAGAGTTACTACGTATTCTTATAATAGCTTCTAATAAAGTCAATAAGCAGGTAGGTACAGTTAGTAGTGTAATATCTACGGCACCACAGAAAGATTCTCGATAATCTACCTCGACTGATATGACCTCAATTATTCAATCTGTTTCATACTTCACGACATCAACGGAAAACGCGTCTATTAATATTTTATCTTTGAAGACGCTACATGCATCACGTTCCAGCCACTATTGACACAGTCAGTTCTACAATCCACACAGAAAGACGTGTATTTAGGCAACCCTTATCGCATAGACACAAGGTTCAATTTAGCACGAAAATATTGGATTAACTCACAAAAGAATCCCTTAAGATATAACTTAAGTGTAACGGATTTGAAATGTATTTTCAAAAGATTAGAGCTCGTTTTTCAATGTACATAACGGATAGTAACTTATGGTGATAATTTGAATTTTATCTGTTAAGTCGTTGGGTGTATTTTGCTTTCATATTTCATGTGCAAATATAGTTTATAAATTTATTATAAAAGGGTGTTTAGGGAAATAATAGTTTTCAGTCAGTATTCAAATATTTTAGCAGCAGTGTGTAAGTGTTTTGAAATGGTTTACACAATTAGTTCTGGGAATGATGTTGAGACAAACAAAGATTTGGAAAAAGGATGTGTTTGGAAGGAGTTTCTTTTCGCATTTTTAGGTATGTAGGTATTAATAGTTACCTAATCTTTTAATAGCAATTCTCTATCATTGAAATCTTTTATCATAACGATGTGTAACTATTATTGTTGTTTTTATTATCTGTAAAGTTATTGACGATTAGCAACATTCGGATCTTACGTGTTGATATCACAATGTTTATTTAATTTAGGTATTATTATTGTTTTGTATTAGTACAACCTAACTTTCTGAATAAGTAATATATACCGGTTTCTCATACCTATATATTATTATATTCAAGAAATGCTCATCAATACTACCTTTATTTGGTACTATCTTTATTAAACTTTCTGAATTTCTGGCCACTTGTTTAAGGACTAATGATTCTAAATTGATGATTAAGGGTACCTATAAACCACTAACGTAACTTTCCGATGTGTCCTACTTTTATTTATTACTAGCGATCCGCCCCGGCATCACAAGGGTGCTATAACCCTTTCTCTTGAATCACTCTATCTATTAAAAAAACGCTTTTTAAATCTGTTGCGGAGTTACAACACTATACCAGAAAGGTAAATACATTAATAAAATAGTTTACCTACAACACTATGTTACATTTAAATTTAAATTCACTTATTACTGACACATTTGCGTAATAACTGAATTGACCGTCGCGTTACCACTCCTACTTCAAACGACTTTAAGTGCGTTAAATTGATCCAAATTAGATCACAAAAGGATGGGATCTAATGTCAATTTATGCCATTATGTCCGGCTTTGCACGAACAAATTACTTTTTCCAAGACAAATTTAAAAACAAGAATCTTTCTAAATCCATGTAGAATATTCTCTCCAAATTAGGAAGTAAATATTCAAGGTCAAATATGCTCTTTTTGAGTTAAATTCCTAAATTTAAAACTAATTATTTCCCGATCAGTACAATGTAAACCCTAAGGGTATAATACCCTAATATAATAATTAGATACCTAACTGATAAATTTTGATCATTGATAACAATGTCGCGGCTTTGTAAACAGCTGTGTAAACTTTCATAAATGTGGAGTAAGAAGTAAAAACAATGGACCGAAAACAGAGCAAAATGACGCAATCACTAATGGATATAAAAATAGCACCACACATTTGATTTATTATTTAAGGACACATTTATATATAATATACTTACCTAATATTAATTTACTTTTACCAACTTCTTCTTTCCTTAAATTACGCTCATGTGAAACACAACATCGAGCATCTTATAAGTATTATGTAGGTAAAAAAAAACATGTGGACTTATACGGTTTTATCAATTCTAATAGAATAAAGAGGAAAGGTTTGTTTGTTGGTTTTGATTGAATAGGCTCCAAAACGGCTGGACTGATTTGAAAAAAATTGTCACTGTTGGGAAGCTACGTTCACCCAAGTAACATAGGCTATAGAATAGGTATTTGGGAAAAAAATAGGGCTCCGTGCGAAGCCGGAGCGTGCCGCTAGTATTTCATAAATGAATAGTCTAAGTGATGTGTGAATTTTCCACAGCATATAAGTATATCTGAGGCATAGTGTAATCATATAATTTTTACCATTAAACTAATTTTCAGCAAGTATCCCGTTCTTCACACACGGTGTTCAATCCACGACCCTGACATCTACAGCCCACGCTGGTCACTTCATAGCTCAAGATGGCGTACCGTGGAGCACCACTGCTTTTATCCTTGGCACTATCGTCTCAGCACCGATTCTGTGCTATGTGGCTGATAGGTTTGAAAGAAAAGTCTCAATCTTCATTATATGCTTAGTTCATGGGGTAATTATACCATTTAGAAAACAAAAGCAACAATTATTTACTTGTACAGCTGGTAGTATTACTACTTCGTGTAGGTACCTAGGTTGTAAGTGATGCATCAATTATCGTACTTCTATTAGGTTCCATCTTTTCACCCCAAAAAGACTATCCAGGACTAAAAATATCCATACCTACCTAATTTCATCTAAATCGCTTTAGAGATTTAAGGTTGACTCTTCATTAGTCCTTACCTATCTATAAAAAAGTAAGTTAAAGTGTTGTGAGTGCTCTTTTTTCGTTTTTTATCTACTTTTCGGATTGTGCAGTTGAATCAGAAATATTAAAATATATACACAACTTTTTTTAGGAGAACCTCGAACCTTTAAGAAGTCTCCTAAAACATGGAACGCTATTCACCTATAATTTGAAATACCTACATGTTTATCTAAATCAATAAAGTTATTTTATTATATTTTCAGACGTCCTGTATTCCATTGTTACTAGAAATAAACGACATCAATATTATAATTTTACACACATTAGCAGGCATTTCTGCTGGTGGCATTTTCACCGTTCTTCCCTTATATATCAGGGAAATAAGTTCAATAAAAAATCGAGGATTGGCCCTATCTTTGATGATTCCAATGACTTCAGCTGGATATTTGATGAAATTGGCTATGACTTTTGATACGCTGATATTCCTGATGGTAGCGTTGGTAATAGTTCAAATGCTGGTAATATTTAGTTTAATTGAATCACCGAGCTACTTTGTGATGGTTGGCAAATACGAGGTTGGTATTTGAAATATATGTATAACCCATATTACAAAATCTAATTAATAATATTATAAATGCCTATTAGTAATAAAAAACAAGCTAAATACAGTAGGTACTCAGAGTATTCTTAAAACTACTTTTTTTTAAAGAAACTTTAAACGTTCTTTAAACTATTTAGATGCAGACAGAGAATCAATTATTCCTAAATCTGACTTATAATCAACTTGTACAATGTTAATAAGCCGTATAACAAGAACGTTATTAGTAATTTCTTAAATATGACTTATAGGCATTTGTTTTTATTTATTTTGTATTCGTATTTTTTTATTACCTATTTTCAGCGTGCACAAAAAATAATGGCAACGCTTAAATGTTTACCACATGATCATGAAACTGTTTTAGAAAATATAACGACACTCAAAGACGAAAGTAATAGAGCGAAAGCAAGAGGGAAATTGCACATGGTAACTATTTGTAAGTAAAAAAATGTTTTCATTAAAATTTGTTTATTATGTCCAATGTCTATAAAAACCTATTATAAATCAAATTTTAACTGTAACGAAGGATTACCCTAACGTTAAAGTTACAAACGTTTTTCATCTATACTAATATTATAAAGAGGAGAGGTTTGTTTGTTTGGATTGAATAGGCTCCGAAACGGCTGGAACGATTTTAAAAATTATTTCACAGTTGGAAAGCTACGTTCATCCTGAGTGACATAGGTATATAATATTTTAAAAAAAAATAGGGATCCGTGCGTAGCCGTGGCGAACCGCTAGTTTTATAATATTGACACAATATTTTATGCTATTTTTATATCATTTCGTGATTAATTGCAATCTTTTGAGAAAATAAATATCTTAAACCGCATTTCAATGGGGGCCACCGCATCCTACCATCATCCGCTAGATGCACTTATGTGAAATTAGGTCCAGCTGTCATGTTAGCTTGTCTCCCTTTGGGGGAACGTAACAACTAGACCTCATTCTACACTAGCGGATTATAGACACGCCCCATTTAAAAAGAAGTAGTGTCAGAATACAAAGAAGTTTACATTTCCAGTAAAAAATCCAATTTGGCGTGACGCTACAAAAATTGGATTAGTTCTTCAAACAACCATGATTTTGGGAGGAAGTATAGTGTTCTTGGATCAAAATAAATCTCTTGAACAGTTAAGGATAGCTGAAGACCCTGATAAACTACTAGTTCTTCTCTGTATGTTTGCTGGAAGTCTATTTTGTTTGCTGGCTATTATATTTATGGAGAGAAAGGTAAGTTTTGGATACTATAAAAGTAATAATGCCAATCAAACGAAAAATGGTACCATGAAAATTAAATGATAGTTTGTCAAAGTTCCGATGATTTACGTAAAAGATTAAATCATGCCATGCGTTTTTTACAGATATCTATTTTTTTGGTTTAATGTAATTCCAGTAAAGCGTGATCAATAAATACCTTGTGTTAATTTACAAGTTAGAAAAAATCTAGTGCTATTCCAATAAGAAGCAACAGTTGGTAACAGGAAATTTATTCAGATTCTTGAAACATTTGGTAGATTTGAAAAAAAACCTTACATCATTCTGATTAACACATTTCTTTGATAACTTGCATCTGTAAATTTAGCTTGGAAAAATTCCAGAACGATTTCACCAAAATTAACTCAACATAATCAAGAGAAAATTGGATACTTTTTGTGCTTTCGTTTAATTTATACCCTATCAGTACCTAATTTATACAATTATCATTTTTCAGAAAAATGACTTATATAAAATAGTGTTCTAATATAACTAAATTTATTATGCCTATTTTACTTTTTCAGTACCTACTTACATTCGCGTATTCAGTAATGGTTCTGTCAATGGGGGTACTGGCAGTGTATACCCAAACTGACTTGACAGTAACGCTTCGGTGGGCTCCAGTAGTATCCCTAGGAATACTTGTCTTTGGGTATGGAATATCATGGGGTCTACCAACTGTTGTGATCACCGAACTTTTCAATTTAGAGGTGAGTTTTTCTCAGACTTTTAAAATTGTTCACTATCACTTAAGAATTTTATTAAAATAAGATACAATAAATAAGAGATGATTCAATGAGCATTAAATAGTCTTTATTTTGAATCATCCCTGGACAGCGGGCTTGGAGATATTCTTAACATAAAAATGTTAGCGTCTAGATGTTATATTTCGTTCGTGATGTAAATACTAAATCATTCAGAAAATATTCCTTTAATATTTTCGGTCATTACCCCTCGAAGGAGATTAACGATTCGCAAGATTTAAATCGGTATTTTTTGTCGATTTGTCACTTACACATGCGTCTAGGTGAAGCGCACCTTGTATCTAACGACATCCATGCATCCATGTAAGATTGATGACAGTTTGATATCTCCCAAACTGCGGGGGTTGCGCTTTGAATTTTAATAAGTAAATACCTATATTCGTTTGCGTACCTACGAAGATTAAGTCTATCCTTTTTAAAAACCGAGGTTCAGAAAATTCTGGCGAAATAGTACATTACGCACCAAGGCCAGTAAAATAAAAAATGTCTCAGATCACATGTAATTGTCGTCCGAGGCGAAGCCGAGGTTGACAAAAATGTGATCTTAGGCTTTTTTATTTTACTGGCCGAGGTCAGTATACTATTTTTCTGTTCGACGAAGCCAGAAAGCGGAAATTTCACTTAGCGCAGCGGCCACAAAGTTGGCGCTTTCTGGCTGGAGGACAGAAATAATTATTTATTTGTGTTTAAGCAGCTTTACACACTGGTAAACGAACGTAAACTAAGTAGTTTCTATTACAATAGGAATTTATAAAGAAACACTACACCTGTCATCCTTCATCTCACAAAACTTTAATCACTCTCTACACACCGCCGTCCATTGGTATTCATACCAACAGCGCATTTAGCAGCACGGCACGAAGCTACCTAGAATGTATATAATAGAACGAACAAGCAAGCATGGGTACGGGGTCTAAGTGCAATGCTGGGGACTTCAGAGTCTGCTGAGTATATCTGAGAGTGATATTTTGAGTATTATTATTAAGTTTCTGGGCCCATTTGTGGCGCATCGACCACTGCTGATCTATTTTGCCGGTGCTCTATGAGTAATATACTCTGGCTACTGGCAGTTCTTTAGCAACTCTCAGGGATACGTCGGTAACCGTCGTTCTACGGATCTCATTGTTTCTGATCTAACACCCAGACTCCGAACAAAGCCCTTCCATTGCCTTTTTAGTCACTTAGTTTTCAACTACAAAATTGAAAGTGTTTTCAATCAGAAGTTCCAGACTGAATGCATTTTTTACTTATTGTCCTGTAAGTCTGTACCTCTATCTGTTTGTGAAAGTTTCTCCATAATGAATGTTTGCTGAGCTATCTACCAATTCGTTGAAAATATTACATTTTAAGTGTGTCTGGACAAACAAACCTGAGTTTTCACGGCACACAGACAACATTAATTAAGTAGGTACTGCGATATCAGTTCTTTACAGATTAATCACACCCGAGGTTCAAAATGTAATAGTCTGGTCGAGAAGTGAGTTCTGTGAGAAAAATCGATCCAGTTATCTTAAAAATAATATATGGTAATTGTTGCATTCGATTCAGAATTTAATTTCGAGAAGGGGTTTTTTTTCCGCCATTGAAAATTGCAATTTCTATAAACAATAAACGTAGTGAAGAAAAGGTAGTGTCCTATTTGTAGCTGTTACTCGTAAAATATTGAAGTTAGTTGAAATTTTAAAAAAGAGACCTTTTCTTCACTACGTTTATAGTTTATAGAAATTGCAATTTTCATCTATTCGATCGATTTTTCTCACAGAACTCACTTCTCGACCAGACTATAATGACTAAACAGAATTTCATTTTCTTTACCCAATCATCATCCCTATCATGACAGTTCGTAATTCATGTTATAAAATGTTTTTATCTAACATGCAATGTAAGTGTGTAAATTTGTTAATGTGTAAGTACATAAGTGTAAACTGTAGGTACCTACGTGTGAAATATTGCAAGAAAATTTTAAAGCAATTGAAATAAAATATTTACGCACGTTCAGTTTGGATGATAATTAAATACATGATTAACTATGTGATGTCATTGTAAAACCAAATTAAGGGTACAAGTGGGAGGGGAGGGAGCGGTCAAAAATGTCTATATATATACGCGAGTGGAGTATCAAATGAAAGAGGATCACATGTACATGTTCTTAATAAAGTTTTCGATTTTATTCATTTCAGATTCGATCACATCAACTGGCATTTTTGTACACTTACTCTCAACTCATTAAACTGGCACACGTACACTCCTTCCCTTATATAGAAGACTACATGGGAATTTACACTTTATTCTATATATTCGCGAGTGTAAACTTATTTGGAGCGGTGTACTGTATATTCCATATGCCAAACCTGAAGAACAAAAGTACGCGACAAATCGAACGCCAGTTAAAAAGGATACCGCTTTTGAAATTATGATTTAAGTTTCTTAAAGAAAACGTTATACATTTTAAATGTCTGTGATATTGCCTTGTTAGGAAACGATAAACATCATGTTACTGTACGTAGGTATAATAAATTATATTTAATATTAGAATTTGTTTTCATTTTCTTCGTGGGTTATCTTGTAATGAGATCGTCCCCAACCTATACCTACGAAGTTTTTTTTCTTTCGTATAAAAGAAATAAATTATCATTGGAATGAAACAATTTTAAAGCTTGAGCTAACAATAGTCTTATGCTAAAGTCTTAACTGTAGCATAAGACTATTGTCAGCTCAGTCGTGCTACGATTATGGAATTTGCAAAGGCTCCGAAACATCAGCCAATAAAATAAAATACGTGAGTTAAATCCGTTTACAGTTGTTTCATTCCTAAATGTATAATAACCGCGAAGGCATCAGAAATTAGTAAATAAATTCTCAACTAAACAAAAATATTTTGTATAGCATGTGAATTTAGGTCAAACTTTGAAATCCTTTATTTCTTCCTTTTATCTCAAACCTAAGGATTTCTTCAGTGCCTACATAACAAGATTAGTATTATTCATTGAAAGCTCCTAACAAAGTTAAGGATGTATCTAAATTCAGCAAAAAACTAGATCCTACTTCCTTGTGTACTTCTCTAAGACTAAAGTAAAGTACGCTTTGCCGGACATGCAATATTATTATCGTCGAATTTTTTATATTTTGAGTTGTAAGTCAAATAGGTACCTACCTACTTAAAGCATACATAGGTACTGTAGGCTTCGATCGCTGGTATTTGATAAATTACTAAGTATAAATGAAAGGCCTACATTTAATTTCTGGATTGTATTTCAATAATTAAATGTAAAATGGCGGATGAGTAGCCTCATCGCATATTTGTTGGAACCAGACTGTCAGTGTTGCCACATATTTTTGTATGGATCGTACAGGTACTTAAATTTTATTGAATTGTTTAAAATTATATGTGTTAAGTTGCATTTTCATATGTCACTGACCTAAGTATCGCTGTTTTAATAGAATAGTGACACAAATTAAAATATTATTACTTACCTATGTGATCAGCGTGTTTAAAATTTTAAGTCAGTAAATTTCATCACGGTTCGAGTTGTGTTGACGTGATGACATCACTATTCTATTAAAATAACGGTACCTATGTCAAAATTAACTTAATTAGTCAAGTACCTATATTAAGAATTGATTGGGTGTGACAAGCAGACACACAGACTTTTGAGTACAGATTTTTCATATAAGTACCTACTTAAAAAATATTGATTGTTAAAACGATATAGACCAAATCACAAAAAATCAAGAAAAGATAAAACTATTTAACGAACACGACGAAAACAACTCAACGTCAACTGCATACAACAAAAAGGGAATATGGTACTATAGAAAACAACAAGAAAACTCTTAGCATTCCTGAGACTTTCCGTAATGACACTTAATTAGATCAGCAGCCTTCTCTGCTATCATAATTGTCACAGCTCCGATCTTAGCAACAGGCGTCGAAGGTATCACACTGTCATCAACAACTCGCAGTTTCGATACCCCTTTGACTATTAAGTGGCTGTCAACTACTGATCCCATACGACAGGTACCCATTGGATAGAAAGCGGTAGTCCCCAGTGTTTTCACGTAGCACTGCCAATACTCCTCACTTTTGAATGGTATATCATCGCATTCTGGTAGCGGAGGCTTGGTAAAACTGCCTTTAGCTTCTAACATGTACGTGGTATTCTTAAACTGATACAACTTTTGAACAGCCGCTGAAAGCTTCTCCATATCTGACTTTTCATTAAAGAATCCGGTTCTTATAATTGGTTTATCTTTAGGGTCCGTGCTCCGTAAAGTCACAGATCCTCTAGAATCGGTTTTAGTAAGAATCACTAGAAGGAACACTTTTTCTCTATCGGGTTCAGTTAACAAATAGCTGAGAGCAACCGGCAGGTTCCAATTGAAATTGACAAACAGAACATAGAAAAGAATTGGCGATAAAGCTCCAAACATTGAGCTCAGAAGTTGTACGTTTGGTTTAACCTGTCCGACTGGGAAATTACCACCGATAATAGGTATGGGAAATGAACCTAGATTAAACAAAGACAGAGCGGTTTCCAAAGCAGATCCTATATTTCGTTTCCCATTAAATCCCATGGGAGCTACTATGTGATCTTGCATATTCTGTCCTACAGGTAAATCAGATATGACATCAATACCGAGACTCCTTAAATGTTCTTGTGGACCGACCCCAGACAACATCAATAGTTGCGGTGAGCTAAAACATCCAGCAGAAAGAACAACTTCGAAATTGGCATACACGTTTAATTCACCATCGCTATTAGTAATGGATACACCAATAGCTTCATTTTTATCGTTAAATAGGATCTTAGTAACCAAAGTGTTTTTAAGTAGGTGGAAGTTCTTTCTTTTACCAATTGGTACTAAATATTCCTCTGCAGTGCTTGCCCTCCGACTAGGACTCTCTCTAATTTTTAAATAAAATTGTGAGTTTCCAATGGGTTCCGAGGTAAGTGGGTCAAAAATAGTCCTCATCCCTATTTCTTCATACGCTCTAAGCATTAAATCATTCTTATCTAAGAATGTTTGGCTCACAGTGTGATTTTTGACACTGAGCGGTCCCTTATTAGAATGATAGTTGCTTGTTGGCCCATCCATAATTCTTGTATCAAGCATGTTTTCAGCTTTCTTGAAATACGTCAAAACAGAGTCCCAATCCCATCCCTCGTTACCTTCCGCAGCCCAATCGTCAAAATCTTCTTTTGTTCCTCTGTAACATACATTATAATATATAATAGCCTACATAACTCCTTCAGAACGTTCAGGGACAAGGTATAATATTAAAAAATATGTGAAAATTTATTAGATTTAAAATTAGGTACCTTTCATAAACAAGGTGATCTAATGATGAACTCCCTCCCAGCATCTTGCCTCTGGTATAAGATACACGGTGATTATTTACACTTTGAGAAGAAAAGCCGTCGTCTTCCGCGTAGTAGTCCCAATCCCATGGAGAGTGAGTGAAGATTGGCCAAGCCCCGGGTATCTGTTATCAACAATTCAGATTAAAAAATCATGCATAATTTGGAGCATTATATGTATAGTGCAGCCTAATTATCGCAAGCAAGCATGTAGCAAAATAATTTGTCTGTTTGTGTTAAAAAATATGATAAAAATTCTATGATGTCTAGTTGTAACTTACCGCGCTGAATATAGGAGGGTTTCCACCAGCTTCTATGAGCAGAATATTCCAGTCCGTAACTTCCGTCAGCCTATTGGCAAGTACTGAGCCGGCGGTGCCTCCTCCCACAATAATGAAGTCGAAATGTTGTCCATCTATAAAATACACAGAATAATTATCTTTCGTTGCTTCGTCTTCTAGATTAGAATTATACACTTGTAGTTCCACCTACGGTGTCGCCATTGCACACTGAAATTGAGAGACAAACCAATATCCAAACACACCAAAAAGAAAAAAAAAAAAAAAAATGAGTTTGACATTTCGCTACTTTCTTCCGGTTTACGCCATTCACAATTACAGTGCTCCGCCATTTGCATTTACTTCTTCGCATTAAATAAGTTATTCAGTGTTTTATATAAAATAAAGAAGCATTATGGGAAAAATAAGAGAAGAGGATCAAAATCATTACGAATATTTGATACACAAAGTCAGAAAACTGGAAAAGAAAATGCGCGACCGCCACAGACGCAGGCGCCGGCACGTGTCTTCAAGTTCGGAATCTGGTTCAAACTCCCCGAATACACACATGGAAGGTTAGTTATTACCTTATCTGAACAAAACTATTAATTTCTAGATATGCGGTATGTATTTATGATAACAATAAATACTTTTTATTATTATAACCTACACGTATAAGGTTAGTATTGCGGGCAGTTTTAGGGGCTGTCACTTTATTAACTGACGTGAATTTATACGAGTGATGCGAGCAATTTTTGGGATTGTTACTTCACCGTTATAGCTGTATGTTTACTATAAACAAGACTGCGTACATGATGAGTTACATATGAACTACATGTGTTGCGGGTAACCGATGGGGTTATCACTTCACGTTATTTTGTCGTCAAAAATACACACGAATACCATTCTATAATGAATATTATATTGCAATGTTCATATTATTAACTCATGTCGTCGTCATTTACAGCTGATGGAACTCCAATCGAAATGGATACATCTACAACTGAAAAGGAACTTAATGTTACCTCTCCTATCACACCGGCACCGTTCACGAGCATCGCCCCACCGCCTTTTTCTCCTCCGACACTACCATTGCCGCCTGCAGAACAGGAGATTGATGAGATTCCGCCACCCAATACAGAACTCGATAGTTTTATTTTAGAAATACTGGGTGAAGATCCTTCCATAGTCAGGCAATATGGCAAGGAGATACAGAACGACCTCGCTGTAAGACTACAGCATACAGCTACATCAGGACTGTCCAAGGAGACACGTAAGGAGTTAAATGAAAGATACTTGCCTCCTAATAATTGTACACTTGTTGATGCACCGGAACTCAACCCGGAAATAAAGGCCGCTGTATCTGAAAGTGTCATAAAGCGAGATAAGGGTATCGAGTTAAAACAGAAACAGCTGGGAAGAGCCATTACATGTCTCGGTGAGGCTCTCACTATCCTTTTGTCTAATGAAGATAAGGATACACCTATGATAAAGTTATTAATGGATGCTTGCCGTTTACTGTGTGATATTCAAAACATGGATTCTGTCACTCGACGAAATTTTGTGCTTTTCAATCTTAAAAAAGATATGAAAGATCAGGTACAAAAAACCAAAATAGATAAGCTTCTGTTTGGCACGGATCTAGCGGAAACATTGAAGACAGCAAAAATAATATCAAAATCTGGTGCAGATCTAAAGCCAATAGCTCCCTCGAATAGACAGACAACATCTAAGAACAAAACAACTCCATATCAGGCTTCGTCTGCTCCACCTAAGAGGAACAATTTAAACTGGAAGGCGCCTCTGAATCGCAGGCCTCAGGGGACTCAGAGGAACAAGGAGCCTGCTCCGAGGAATCAGCACGCCAACAACTCGCGAACATCATATCGAGCGCCGCAGCACAGATACAACAACAACAACAGCCGACGTTAGAAGACAACTCATCGGTGAGATACGCTGGTAGACTTTCAAACTTTTTCGATCAATGGTTATTGTTAACCAAAGATCCAGTTATATTATCATGGATAAGAGGATATGAGATTACTCTATCTCATCCTATTATACAAAGGCACCCCCCAACTAATAGAAATCACTCTATTAATGATAAAGTTCAAATTTCAAAATGTATCCTTGATTTGTTAAATTCTGGGGCTATATCTGAGTGTGAGCCTTGTCATGATCAATATTTATCATCCATTTTTTTAGTTCCAAAGCCAAACGGAAAACATAGATTCATACTTAACTTAAAGGAATTTAATAAATTTATTGACACTAAACATTTTAAACTTGAAGATCTCCGGACAGCTCTTAAACTAGTTTCAGAAGGATGTTTTATGAGTACATTAGATTTGAAAGATGCTTACTTTTTGATACGTATACATAATAACTCTCGAAAGTACCTCCGTTTCGAATACAATAACAGATTATATGAATTTAATGTTTTACCTTTTGGCCTTAGTACAGCACCATACATTTTTACAAAAATTATGAAACCGGTCATAAGACTACTAAGATCAGCTGGGTATTTATCTACAATATATTTAGATGATATTTTTTTAATAGGAAATTCGTTTGAAGCATGTTTAGAGAACATTACTATTACTAGACAATTATTGACAGCCGTAGGTTTTGTCATAAATGTCGAAAAAAGCAACTTAATACCCTGTACTATTTGTAAATTTCTAGGCTTTTTAATAGATACTAAAAAATTCCAAGTTAGTCTGCCAGATGATAAAGTAAATAAAATTAAAAAAGAACTTACACATTTTAAAAATGTGAGTCGTTGCAGAATACGGGATTTTGCACGTTTTGTAGGATTATTGAACTCTGTTTGTCCGGCTATAGAGTATGGCTGGCTTTATACAAAACATTTTGAAAGACTAAAGTATCTGAATTTAAAGGATGACCCTACAAATTACGATAAATACATGAACTTACCTGTTTCTTTGTCTTCAGAGTTCGATTGGTGGTTTCAGGCGATCAAGCAACCTGCAAATAAAATTAAATATGACGACTACTGCTTGGAAATTTTTAGCGACGCTTCTACTACGGGGTGGGGGGCAGCGTGCGGCGAGGAGACTGCAAGCGGTCCCTGGTCTGTAAAAGAAAGCCTTCAGCATATTAATTATCTCGAAATATTAGCAGCTTTCTATGGGCTGAAAATATTCGCAAAAGACTTAATTAATTGTCAAATTCTTCTTCGTGTCGATAACACGACAGCAATCTCCTATATAAATCGTATGGGCGGCGTTCAGTTTCCTCACCTCACGCAAGCTGCAAAGGATTTATGGCAATGGTGCGAATCCCGAAATATTATTGTTTATGCATCTTATATTAGGTCCGCTGAAAACAGCGTAGCTGATGCAGAATCGCGCCGTTCACACCCGGATATCGAGTGGGAACTGAACGATTCTGTTTTCTTAGAGATTATTGATGTTTTTGGTCCGCCAGACATTGATCTTTTCGCCAGCCGACTTAATAAAAAATGTGACAGATACGTGTCCTGGTACAGGGATCCTGACGCATTTGCCATTAATGCTTTTACTATATCATGGTCTCATTATTATATTTATGCTTTTCCTCCTTTCACAATGATTTTAAAAACTTTAAGAAAAATTATAAAAGATAGAGCTACCGGCATTGTAGTAGTACCTCTATGGCCAACACAACCGTGGTATCCACTTTTTAAAAGAATGCTTTTGTCAAAGCTTTTATTTTTTAAGCCTAGCAACGATTTAATTTTGTGTTATTCCAGCGACCGCAATGTGCACCATCAGATTACCCTGGCTGTCGGAGTCTTGTCCGCGAGTCGCTATTAAGAAAAGGGATACCACCTGGATCCATCAAAATAATGATAGCTTCCCTATCAAATAATTCTATTAAGCAATATGATTCATGTTTGAAGAAATGGCACAAGTTTTGTATGTTAAATAATATTAATTTATTTAAGATTTCGATTCCAATGATAATTACGTTTTTAACTCAGCTCTATGAAACAGGTGCGCAATATGGTACATTAAATAGCTGCAGATCAGCTTTATCGCTTATTTTAGGACCTAAGGTCGGTAGCGATTATCAAATTAAACGATTTTTTAAAGGGATTTATAGAATGCGCCCTCCGTTACCTAAATACAATCAAACGTGGAATACTAGTATAGTTTTAAATATTCTAGCATCTTGGTATCCTAATAAAGATCTTGACCTAGATAAAATCACTAGAAAGCTTATCACATTGCTCGCTCTTATAACAGCTCATAGGGCTCAGACATTTACTAAGATACTTATCAGTAATATTGAAATTCAAACAGATAGGGCTATTATTAAAATTCCAGACTTGATTAAAACATCAAGGGCGGGTGCAGCTCAGCCTGTACTTACCTTCCCCTTTTTTAATGAAAAACCAGAGGTCTGCCCAGTAAGGACATTAAATGAATACTTGGACATGACCAAGTTGATTCGTGGTAATACTCAACCTCTTTTCCTAGGCCTAAAGAAACCCCACAAACCGGTCACTTCCCAGACGATAAGCCGCTGGATCAAACTTACGTTAGCGGAATGTGGTATAGATATTACAGTTTTTACTGCTCATAGCACTCGACATGCGTCAACATCAAAGGCGCACAGTCTTGGTCTAAATTTAGACATCATTAGGAAAACCGCAGGATGGAGTGGTTCGTCCAATACCTTTGCTAAGTTTTATAATAGGTCTATTACAGAGACAGATGATTCTTTATATGCTAGAAGTATTATAACTAATACCTAAGAATGTGATTATTTGTTGATTGATCTCATAAGATTTAATTACTTAGTTATTATTATTTTCTATTTTTATAAGTGATGACTTTATTTTCTGATTATGGTTGTTATCAAAGAATTATTTCTTTTTAGTAAAACTTCTGTTAAATGATACCTTTGAAAGTGATTTTTTTATTTTAAGAAATTAAAAATGTTTGATTTGAAATGAAACTAATTTTATTCAATATTTCACAAATTACTCTCAAGATCTACAAGTGTATAATTCTAATCTAGAAGACGAAGCAACGAAAGATAATTTATGATTAAACGAACTTACCCTACGTGACGTTCTATCATAATTATCTGAGTTGCTTCGTCGAATAGATTAGAGTCCCGCCCGCCCACTTTCATTTGGCCCTTAAGTGAAATATCTCATAAAAATAGGTAAGTGTGATGTTACACTTCTGGGTATCTACCCAGAAGGGCATCTGCCCTGAAGGTGTTGCAGGTACAACACATCAGGTAGTATATTAAATTGGTAACTCTGAACTAAATGACGTAAACCGGAAGAAAGTAGCGAAATGTCAAACTCATTTTTTTTTTTTTTTTTCTTTTTGGTGTGTTTGGATATTGGTTTGTCTCTCAATTTCAGTGTGCAATGGCGACACCGTAGGTGGAACTACAAGTGTATAATTCTAATCTATTCGACGAAGCAACTCAGATAATTATGATAGAACGTCACGTAGGGTAAGTTCGTTTAATCATAAATTATATATCGCTTTAGAGCAGACGCAAAGGCGGTGGGTATAATTGCTACTATATGGAATGCACGCCCTAGCTAAATGAAATAGGTCCTCACTAAATGCATAAATATATAAATCACTTACTGGAAACAGTGCTCTGTGCTGGATAGGTCACGCTTACAAAGGCGACTATAGTAGTTATGATCTTCGTCAGAGTCCCTAGAAGGTCCAGGCTTCCCAGATTGAAAGTAGTTGTGACGAAGGTTAAAATATCCCTCAAAAAATCTATGTTGCCTGACAACAACCTGTTAGAAAAATAATATTATTAAATATGCGACGAAAAGAGGGTGATGAAAAGAAGGTGAGATTTATAATTTAAAAATAATACTAACGAGGTTACTGCAGTTATGAGCTGGGTCAAGTCCCCCATATGGTTCAGGTTAGTCTCCTGACTTAAGGCCTGAGAAGCACTATGCACAGTTTCCGATAGAAACTCCATGTTACCACAGCAACCTGTTATAAATAAAACAGGTTAAAACAGATTTCCATGAACTCATTAAAAGGCGCCTTAATAGTACAAGAGTTCCATAGGAATATTAAAATTTAACTAGTGCAAATATTGGATAAGAGTAAACACCTGCTTCCATATCGGAAGTGCGCTCCACGCGGTGCTCAAGTCCATATGGAACATGCAGGCATGATTGTTGGGCAGCTTTAAATCATCAAAAGAGACACTGCAGCCAGCAAAAGAACTACTTACACCTTTCATCGTATCGTCATTTAAATAATAATAAAAAAAATAGAACATCCAAACATGTATTGTCAAAATTGTAGTGAATTCAGATTAAAGAACTTTATTATTACGTACATCATTACTTTGTAATCGTCTTATTGAGAATCTCACTTACCGGTAGTAGTGCCAAGAACTGGAATGGTGATATAGTTTTGATTTCTTCCTTATATAGGTACCTCCTTAAAACATTTAATTCATAAGAAGTTTACACAGATGTCAGTGACAGTGATAATACGTAAGAGATGAATTCGATTATTGTGATAATTAAAACAAAATCAATAAAATGCAATAAACGTATGTTATTTTTAAATATGCTGTGTGTCCTTAAGCCAACGGTAAAACTCAGAGAGAAATTTTCCATTTATTTTATTCCCAACAACTGTTTTATGATATTATCTTTCATTCTTTATTTTAACTCTCCTTTTACGCTATTTGTGATTCTAACGTAGCAAATTTAAAGTAAGGAACTAAACTACAAAATACTTGGCATGTAAGGTAAGGGGTGCCATTGTTAACGAAGTACTTAAACAATGCTTATGCTTGAGTTTAGGTATTGGTTTTAATGACAACCTACATAATATATATTATTATTATTGTAGTGGTAGCTCATAGTGGAAAGCTTCACTTCCATGAAATTAGGTGAGGTGTCACCCATTTTTGTAATGTATAACCTTATTTTTTCTTATCTTCTGTACTAAGTATTGAAAAACTTTTTAGACCAAACGATTTGGGAATTATCATTTTCAAATCTTTAAATATAAATAGGTAGTTGATACTTATAAATGATATTAGGTAGGTAGGTAAGTACAACTAAACAATCCCCCAAAAATAAAAAAAATGAAAATATTCTTTGTATTTATCAAATATAAAAGCATGATACAATTAGGCCTGGTTCCAAAGAAATATCTGATTCCTTCCGAATTCCGTTACGTTAATGGCTAGTTGAGTATTATAAATAATACTAAGTTAGCCATTACAATGAACAACAAAATATAATAAAAGAGACATAAAACGGCCCCATAAACAGACCTTATATTATAGACCAAATATCAAGAACCGGGAAATAATGTTAGAAGATGTCGAAGGAAGCTAATATTTCAGAGATAAATTATAGAAAAGCTTTAGGTACTTGATGTGAGTTTAATAAGTGAATAACGTATTTGAATAAATAAGTAATAAAGATTAACAAAAATAGCCAGTGTTGTACAAAAAATAACAATAAGTACCTAAATACTTAACAAACGCAACAAAAACAAATGAACAACAATGACAAGGGAATAATACTTAAAGAAAATAACAAGAAAACTCTTAGCATTCCTGAGACTTTCCGTAATGACACTTAATTAGATCAGCAGCCTTCTCTGCTATCATAATTGTTACTGCGCCGGTTTTAGCGACAGGAGCCGAGGGCATCACACTATCATCAACAACTCGCAGTCTCGATACTCCTTTAACGTTTAAGTGGCTGTCAACTACTGATCCCATACGACAGGTACCCATTGGATGAAAAGTGGTTGTTCCCAGTGTTTTCACGTAGCACTGCCAGTACTCCTCACTTTCGAATGGTAGAACATCGCATTCTGGAAGCGGAGGCTTGGTAAAACTGCCATTAGCTTCTGACATGTATGTGGTATCCTTAAACTTATACAACTTTTGAACAGCCGCTGAAAGCGTCTCCATATCTGACTTTTCATTGAAAAATCCGGTTCTTATAATTGGTTTATCTTTAGGGTCCGTACTGCGTAAAGTCACAGATCCTCTAGAATCGGTTTTACCAAGAATTACAAGAAGTAACACTTTTTCTCGATCGGGTTCAGTTAACAAATAGCTGAGAGCAACTGGCAGGTTCCAATTGAAATTGACAAACAGAACATAAAATAATATTGGCGATAGAGCTCCAAACATTGCGCTCAGAAGTTGTACGTTCGGTTGAACCTGGCCTACTGGGAAATTACCACCGATAATAGGTATGGGAAATGATCCTAGATTAAGCAAAGATAAAGCTGTTTCCAAAGCAGATCCTATATTCTGTTTTCCGTTAAATCCCATGGGAGCTAATATATGATCTTGCATATTCTGACCTACAGGTAAATCTGATATAACATCAATACCCAGACTCATTAAATGTTCTTGTGGACCGACCCCAGACAACATCAATAGTTGTGGTGAGCTGAAACTTCCTGCAGAAAGAACAACTTCGATATTCGCATACACGTTTAATTCACCATCGCTATTAGTAAGAGATACACCAATAGCCTCATTATTATCGTTGAATATGATTTTAGTAACCAAAGTGTTTTTAAGTAGATGAAAGTTATTCCTTTTACTAATTGGTACTAAATATTCCTCGGCGGTGCTTGCCCTCCGACTAGGACTCTCTCTAATTTTTAAATAATATGGTGAGTTGCCAATGGGTTCCGATGTAAGGGGATCAAAAAGAACCCTCATTCCCATTTCTTCATACGCTCTAAGCATTAAATCATTCTTATCTAAGAATGTTTGGCTCACAGTGTGATTTTTGACACTGAGGGGACCCTTATTAGAATGATAGTTGCTTGTTGGCCCATCCATAATTCTAGTATCAAGCATGTTTTCAGCTTTCTTGAAATACGTCAAAACAGAGTCCCAATCCCATCCCTCATTACCTTCCGCAGCCCAATCGTCAAAATCGTATTTTGTTCCTCTGTAACATAAAATGTTACAATTTAAAAACTCATAAATACCCTGCGTAACTCCTTCAGAACTTTCAGGAGCTGTTAAAAATCGACTACAAAATTATTTCATATCAATTTTAACTTACCTTTCATAAATAAGGTGATCCAACGATGAGCTTCCTCCCAGCATCTTGCCTCTGGTGTAAGATACACGGTGATTATTTACACTTTGAGAAGAAAAGCCGTCGTCTTCCGCATAGTAGTCCCAGTCCCACGGAGAGTGTGTGAAGACTTGCCAAGCCCCGGGTATCTGTAATTATTGATAAACAACAATTCAGCATAGCCCAGCCCAATTAGAGCAAGCATGTTGCAAAATAATTTGTCTGTTTGGATCTGAAAGTGTATTGAAATTTGTGTCATGTTTACTTACCGCGCTGAATATAGGAGGATTTCCACCAGCTTCTATGAGCAGGACATTCCAGTCCGTTACTTCCGTCAGCCTATTGGCTAGTACTGAACCGGCGGTGCCTCCTCCCACAATAATGAAGTCGAAATATTGTCCATCTATAAAACACACAGATAAGAATAAATAATTACATAAAATATAAAGCGCCTGATAATACGTGAGTACGTGCAGTATGTGCGCATATTATAATATTGCATTTGGTAGAAGAGTGGGCACTCTATAATATATATTTTATACTAGCTGACCCTGTGAACTTCGTACCGCCTTAGCGTAGCTTTGATGCACATTTCTTTTTTTCTTAATATTTTTTCCCGTAAGAACCTTGTACAGAGTATTAGAAAACTACAAAAGAAAATCAGCCAAATCGGTCAAGCCGTTTTCATGTTATGTCGTGAAAACGGAAAACGGGTTTCATTTTTATTTATATATAAATGTAACTGTATGGAATAAACGTCCTTGCTGAATGAATTAGGTACTGTCAATGAAATATCTCTACTGTAGCTGTCTCTACAAATATAGTTAGTTTTCAATTTACTTTTAATTTAAAATATAAAATCTCACTAAACACACACATCATAACATATAAATCACATACTTGTAACGGTGCTCTGTGCTGGATAGGTCACGCTTACAAAGGCGACTATAGTAGTTATGATCTTCGTCAGGGTCCCTAGAAGGTCCAAACTTCCCAGATTGAGAGTATCTATGTTGCTGGACAACAACCTGTTAGAAATATAATATTATTACTATTAAGTATGTGGTAAAAAGAGGATGAGAGAATCATTTACAATATAAAAGTAATACTAACGTAGTTACAGCTGTTATGATCTGCGTCAAGTTCTCAAAATGGTTCAGGTTGGCCTCCTGATTTAAGGCCTGAGAAGCGTTATGCACAGTTTCCAAGAGAAACTCCATGTTTTCACAGCAACCTGTTTGGAATAAATAGGTTTACATAAACTCTTCAAAAGGCACCATAACATCACAAGAGTTTTATATATTCAAATATAATATAAATGCAAAAGATAGATAAGAGAGAACACCTACTCTCATATCGGAAGTGCGTTACCCGCGGCGCACGGGCACGTCATCTGCGCATTACGAGTACTTTACACAATATAGTTCTAAAATATAACCTATAGGTATATTATGTTATTCTGGTATATAGCTATAGTACTGTATATCAAAATCCATCCAGTATGTTTTCGTGAAAGAGTAACATACATTTCTTACAAACTTTCGTGTTTCATGTCATTTTTAAATATTAGTGGGATTGGTAGGATGAATCTCTATTTTCCTTCATCACGCTATCACATCTTTAATTCTTTTTTGGTTGTGTTTGTTATGGTAAAGAGAAGGTTCTTATATAAGAAAAAGTTACACGGGAAATTATAAATTCAAATTTAAGTACCTCCATATTAATGACAACGACCATCAAATCAATGAATTAATAAAAAACACTGAATCATACATAAATGCAGGTCGGATTAAATTGGAAACATAATGGGAATAAATATTAATATTTCTACAAAGAAAACGTCATGTCGGGGGGCCCGCTTGTCACTTAGGTGTTACTACTTAATACCTACAATCTACCTAAACCTACGGTCCCCCCGACATGACGTTTCTTTGTAGAAATATTAATATTTAGGTAACTAATATTAAGTTTTTATTATTGTTATACTTTTTAAAGGGCATTTAGGTTTTTATGTCGGGGGTTTGTTAAATTTTTAATTTATTTTTTTATTTCATACTTTTTGTAAGTAAATATCTACTAAGTACTTAAATTATTATTTAAGTAATTTCCATTTCACGTGGAATTTTGTAATGTACATGTTATCCTCTTACATTAAATACCCCACTCGGGTACATTTGTCGATATTGGGTTTACCATTTACACTTTTACTTCCCATAGTTTTTGAACTACTCAACCGATTTTCATTACAATTTCAATTTTGTAATCTACACGTGATCCTCTTTCATTTGATACCCCACTTGGGTATATTTGTAGACATTTGGTTTTCCATCCCCACTTTGACACCCTATATTTTTTGAACGACTCAACCGATTTTCATTATAATTTCCATTTTGTAATGTACACGTGATCCTCTTTCATTTGATACCCCACTCGAGTATGTTTGTAGACTTTTATTTTTACATCCCCTCTTTCACCCCCCCTAATTATTAAACTACTGCGCAGATTTTCATCAAACATAGCTAAGAACACTCCCGACATATACACCTTTCAAACAAAAAAAACAGAATCAAAATCGGTTCATGCGTTAGGGAGCTATGATGCCACAGACAGACACACACACACACACACAGACAGACAGACAGACAGACAGACAGACAGACAGACACGTCAAACTTATAACACCCCGTCGTTTTTTCGTCGGGGGTTAAAAACAAAATCAAAAATTGCGAAATACTTAAGTTGTAGATACAATAGCTCATGTAGATCACTTTAAATGGGGATGTATAGGACATAATTATTATTATGCTGCCTAATGGAAAGGACAAATGCAGAAAACAAGTTACCTTATGGTATCCAAGAGTGGAATAAACGTAGAAAAAAAGGGTGTCCAAAAACAAGATGGAGAGACAATATTCTGCGTACTAGACCAGAGTACAAAAGGATAGAGTTCAGTGAAAAGAACTGGAGAAGGCCTTTGCAAGGCATGCTTCTTAGGTAATCATTTAATGATCTTACTGAGAATCTCACTTACCTGCTGGTTGCAGTGCCAAAAACTGGAATGGAAAAAATAGTTTTGATTTCTTCCTTATATAAGAGTCAGTGATATTTAAAATTTCAAAGAAATGAATTCGAATATTGTGATAATTAAAAAAATCCCAGCTTTAAATGTATGTCATTTCTAAATATGCAGCGTGTCCTAAAATACAGCACCAAAACTCAGTTTTTAGAGTAGGTCATGTCATATCGTCGATTTTGTTAAGTAAAGTTTACCTACGATTTTTCGAATTAATCATATGGTAGGTGCCTACAAGGTTTCTAATATTAGGTAATAAATCAAAATCAAATTAAAATTAATTGCGATAGTCTTACGCTCTTTATCTTTCATTATTTTTTAACACGCATTTAATGCTATTTGTGATTCTAACTTAGAGGTTAATTTAATATAAGGAACAAGACTACAAAATACTTGGCATGTAGGGTGCATTTTGCTTAAGTTTAGGCGTTGATTTTAGTAACAACCTGTATATGCACTGCAAATAAAGTATTCTAAATATTTAATAATGCAGTCTTCCTTAAAAGGGGAACCTGAGGAGGGTTGGTCACCCATTTTGATTATGTAAAAACTGTATTTTTTTTTATCTTTTGTAGTATTTGAAAACTTTTAAGGCCTAACAACTTCAAAATTTTTTATCCATTGATAATTTGAATAAGAAGTAGATCGTGTCACCATTTAATTATTTTTTTATTAAAATTTCTTATTATAAATTTTTACCATGTGCCTCCTGTGTTTGGGAGACTTCTTTATCTTTCATGGGGAGCTTTGATCCTAGAGGGATCGAGTCTCATAGGTACGTGTTAACAAGATATTTACTGGGTCATCGCATAACTGATTTTTATTACTTAAATAACTCAATTTTAACTCAAGAGAATCACGTCCATCATGTGTTAGCGGTTTATTTCTTCTGACTAACTAGGAAAGAATAGTAAAGTAGATAGGTAAGTGTTTTGTTTTCGTGTTTACGTTTTGGTTACTAAGTATGCGTTTGATAACCAAATCGCCAAACGCAGCCTGCGATGCAATGTGTTCCAACCGATGCCGTATCTCCCCATTTAAGTACCTACCTACTTATGAGATGTGAGACGCATTTACCGACATTTACCGCGCATCCGTGCCGAGCCGTTGCTATGCGCATGCAATTTGTCTGCGTGACCACCACCACGTTATCATCAGCGAACTAAATATCGTATTCTCAAGGCTTCGAAGCCTCTGGAAGCTCGACAACCGCATAATGTCAGATACTGCGAGCCTATGATGAACTGTCGAGTCGACATCTTGGCGACATAATATTGAGAACGTTGTCGACAAGGAGAAGGTTTTTTGTGTCGATATTATTCCGTTGTTGACATAAGAGACGAAAGGACATGTCAAGATTTCTCGTTGTCGACAACCTTACCGATTTTTGACAGATAATAGCGAGAATAAGACGACATCGACATGACAAGATGTACATAGGCTCGCTGGTCAACACGAACAATATCTATCACCCGAACGATGCACTATATCCTTCGCCAAATTTATTTGATTTCGTTTAATTTACTTACTTAGGTAGGTAACTAATAGGTAAATTATCTACTTTCGTGATTTCCCGCCGAGCAAACATCCTAACTAATATTATAAATGCGAAACTAACTCTGTCTGTCTGTCTGTTACGCTTTCAAGCTAAAACTACAGGACCGATTTACATGAAATTTGGTAAAAAGAAAGTCTGGAGCCTGATAAAGAACATAGGCTACTTTTTAACCGACTATAAAAAAGGAGGGGCTCCACGCGGACGAAGTCGCGGGCAGAAGCTATAATCTATAATTATCATAATTAGTTAATATCCTAATAACAATATACTCGAATAAGAAAGTCCTCGATGCTAAATCAACAAACTGTAAAAAGTAGATAATAATACTTAAGTAATTCTGGCAAAATCTGAAGAGGTGTTTTAACACAAAATGTATAGAGTTACTATGAAGATAATTGAAAATTCTGTGGTACATGTTTAAATTGGTATTATCATCATACTAGTATTATAAAGAGGAAGTATTTGTATATTTGCATATAACGAATAAACTCAAAAAGTACTGGACCGATTTTAATAATTCTTCCACTGTTGGAAAGCTACACCATTCCCGAGTGGCATAAGCTATAAAAAAGAGGGATCCGGGCGAAGCCAGGGCGGGCCGCTATTATAATAGTTCGTAGGTATATTTATTGTTTTTATATACATCAACAACAGTTAAAATAATCTCTTTTGTGTACAAAACTGTAAAAAGTAGATACCTACCTAATTGTAACGGATATTTAATAAATAACTAACGAATAAACGCCTTTATCCGTCATGATACTATTGATTGCATACAGATTAAGTATATCTCGTTCTATTTCGGCTTTATTTTGCTCAAAATATAAACACACGATTTCGAAAATTAATTTATCAAGTAGGTAGGTAAGTATCTACTTTAATTCATTAAGAAAATGACCAGTCTCAAAATAAAAATATGCCGCATACGGAGTGCAAAGTGTACAATTTGGATCGATTTCAACTCAAGTCTTATTACGAAGAAGTTTTGGCATTAAAAGTGAATATTTTTTATAACAATATTAGTACCTACTTTAATATAATATTACTTGCTTTATCAATAACTAATCACTACATAGTATAAAACAAAGTCGCTTTTTCTGTCTCTATATTCCCATGTACTTACGCTTAAATCTTTAAAACTACGCAACGTATTTTGATGCGGTTTTTTTAATAGATAGAGTGAGGTTTATAGCACCCGTGTGAAGCCGGGGCGGGTCGCTAGTAATTTTATAAAGTGGTGCATTGCTATCTCTGTTTGCATTAAACTGATTCTTAAAGATAATTTATTATTAGTATACTGATGATAAGGAACTTTTTGGATTCGATGTCATCATAGGTATCTTTAAGATATTATGCACATGACGTGTGAATACATGTCATAAATATTATGTAAAGTATTATAACATTATTTTTACTGTCCCTCGTGAGGTCTTGTAATATTATGAGACGATTTTCTAAAATTTTCCCTTTTAACTTTTCATTTATGGTTCTTTTACCAAAAGTTGTAGATAATTTAAATTGCAACAAAAAACGTATAAACTTATTTTTGTAATACCTATGTATAGTTTGTCAGATAAACCGTAAAAAACATTTTTCAACCGACGCAAAAGGTCAGGTTTCAAATGTTTATGTAACTAGGCATAGGGAGGTCCAATCTCTCAAAATATAAACAATAGAAATATTTTATAAATTTTATTAAATATAAAAGCATAAAACAACAAGGTCTAGTTTTAGAGAAACATTATACTATAATAGTTATTGGTTTCTGCTCCAGTTTCAGTCCAGAAAATATACTAACTGACTCCATTTAATAGATAACACAAGTAACTAGGTAGTTAACTATTATAATAAATACTTGAACATTACAATGAACATCAAAGAATAATAAAAACACTAAAACGACCCCATACAACAAACCTTATATTACCTATAGACCAAATAACAAAAAACGGAAAATAAGTAAAAGTATTTAACAGACGCAACAACAACAAATCAACAATAATAACAAGAGAATACCTACTTATAGGAGATAACAAGAGGACACTTAGCATTCGTGAGATTTTCCGTGATGACACTTAATCAAATCAGCAGCCTTCTCTGCTATCATAATTGTTACAGCACCAGTCTTAGCTACAGGCACCGATGGCATCACACTATCATCAACAACTCGCAGTTTCGACACTCCTTTAACGTTTAAGTGGCTGTCAACTACTGATCCCATACGACAGGTACCGGTTGGGTGGAAAGTGGTAGACCCCAAAGTTTTCACATAGCATTGCCAATATTCCTCACTTTCGAATGGTAGAACATCGCATTCTGGTAGCGGAGGCTTGGTGAAACTGCCTTTAGCTTCTGATATAAACGTGGTATTCTTAAACTTATACAACTTTTGAACAGCCGCTGAAAGCTTCTCCATATCTGACTTTTCATTGAAGAATCCAGTTCTTATAATTGGTTTATCTTTAGGGTCCGTGCTGCGTAAAGTCACTGATCCTCTAGAGTCGGGTTTAGCAAGAATTACTAGAAGGAACACTTTTTCTCTATCGGGTTCGGTTAACAAATAGCTAAGAGCAACTGGCAGGTTCCAATTGAAATTGACAAATAGAAAAATATTGGCGATAGAGCTCCAAACATCAAGCTCACATGTTGTACGTTTGGCTTATCCTGGCCGACTGGGAAAGTACCACCGATAATAGGTACAGGAAATGAGCCCATATTGACCAAGGATAAAACGGTTTCTAAAGCAGATCCTATATTCTGTTTCCCGTTAAATCCAACGGGAGCTAAAATATGATCTTGCATATTCTGCCCTACAGGTAAATCTGATATAACATCAATACCCAAACTGGTTAAATGTTCTTGTGGACCGACCCCAGACAACATCAACAGTTGCGGTGAGTTGAAACTTCCAGCAGAAAGAACAACTTCGATATTAGCATAGACGTTTAATTCACCATCGCTATTGGTAACGGATACACCAATAGCTTCATTATTATCGTTGAAGATGATCTTAGTAGCCAAAGTGTTCTTAAGTAGATGGAAGTTCTTTCTTTTACCAATTGGTACTAAATATTCCTCAGCGGTGCTTGCTCTTCTACTAGGACTCTTTCTAATTTTATAATAATATGGTGAGTTGCCAATAGGTTCTTCGGTAAGAGGATCAGTAAGAGACGTCATTCCCATTTCTTCATACGCTCTAAGCATTAAATCATTCTTATCTAGGAATGTTTGGCTCACAGTATGATTTTTGACACTGAGCGGTCCCTTATTAGAATGATAATTGCTTGTTGGTCCATTCATTAGTACAGGGTCAAGCATGTTTTCGGCTTTTTTGAAGTAAGTCAACACAGAGTCCCAATCCCAGCCCTCGTTACCTTCCGCAGCCCAGTCGTCAAAATCGTATTTTGTTCCTCTGTAACATAAATTGTAACAATTAGAGATCTCATAAATCCACTACACAATATAAACTACTGTAACTCAGGAGTAGGAGCTATAAGATTCAACAACCTTTCATAAATAAGGTGGTCTATTGATGAACACCCTCCCAGCATCTTGCCTCTGGTGTGCGCTACACGGTGCTTGTTCAAACTTTGAGAGGAAAAGCCGTCGTCTTCCGCATAATAGTCCCAATCCCATGGAGTGTGGGTAAAGATTTGCCAAATCCCGGGTATCTGTTTAATAACATAACACTTAACTAATGTAGTAAAAACTCATAGGTATAATTTAGAGCATTCTGTAGCATGAATAGTAACGGTTGCCAGCAAATTACAAAATAATTTGTCTATAATATGTTATAATATGTTATATTAAAAATTATATAAGGTTAAGAAGTAACTTACCGCGCTGAATATAGGAGGATTTCCACCAGCTTCTATGAGCAGAACATTCCAGTCCGTAACTTCCGTCAGCCTATTGGCAAGTACTGAGCCGGCGGTGCCTCCTCCCACAATAATGAAGTCGAAATGTTGTCCATCTATAAAATAATATATAGTTGGAATAAATAATTGCTTACAATAAAAATTATATACAGAACAGGTCTATACTCTTATCATATTATTATGGTGCCTGTATGGAACCTTTAATAAAGGTACTACCAATAATACCTTTCTTACTAAATACGATACGACAGCAGATACTGTTGCTGAATCTGGGAATACGGTACTGACCCCGCCAAGTCGACGGCCGTACTGTCCTTTTCTCAAAACAATTCAGACCATTTTCGATTTAATTTACTCTTAAATTTGTCATGAAAAAATGTCGTCTTGGTAGGTACATAAATTATCTTGATAACATTACTTACTTGTAACGGTACTCTGTGCTGGATATGTCACGCTTACAAAAGCGACTATAGTAGTTATGATCTTCGTCAGGGTCCCCAGGAGATCCAGGCTTCCCAGATTGAAAGTAGTTGTGACGAAGGTTAAAATATCCCTCAAAAAATCGATATTTCCTGACAACAGCCTGTTAAGAAAATTATTTATTAGATAATGAAAAAAGAGCGAGAGAATCATTAATGAAAAATGTACTAACGTCGTTACAGCAGTTATGATTTGCGTCAAATCCCCCAAACTATTTAGATTAGCTCCTAGATTTAAGGCTTGCGGAGCATGCTGTAAAGTCTCCAAAGGATTCAGCTTATCTCCAAGGTGTAAAGCCTGTGGAGCGTTATGCAAAGTTTCCGACAGAAACTCCATGGTACCACAGCAACCTGTTTGAAGAAAACAAGATTTGATTTGAAGATCATTAACAAAAGAGCACAAAATTTCCAAAGAAGACGTAGATACAAAGGAATAAGTGCATATACCAGACTTTATACAGGTTATATAGAACTTGCATGATTTACCAGAGCGTTATGTGATGATACAAAGTTACGGACTTGCAGGCTCTAGTTCTCTCAATACATATTTCGCGCAAATCACATGTCTGGCTAGATGCTTCATATAAATTGCAGAGGCATAATATTTTTAACGATACTTTATTGCTGTGGTTGTCAAAAAGTACCTACATTAAATAAAATATTAATATGCCTTAAACTCATCGCCATCCGTGTCCAGACAAGAATTTTCAAATTCAAAAATTATTTACAAAATATTATTTTATTACCACCAAATGAATATGTCTGTGAAAGAAAAAACTCAGCACTTAATTTCCAATCAACTTCAAATAATAAAACTCTCCTGCGCACGAGTATGATGTAGCCAACCACTGAGAAAGTGTGAAGTGGGTACACATGTACACAGTTCAGATAAAATCGTTTTATAGCGGATGGTGACTTTGGGTACCTACATTTTTATTTACTCTACAATCCGTAATTTAAAGTAGGTACCTACTTAGTTACGGCTAAGTAGTTAATTGTATCACAAATGATTTATAATAAGCATCAGAGGTGACGAGTGCCAAGTATGTACCTAACTGGGTTTATGTGTTTCAATTATTAGAGAGAAGTAACTACCTAACAAAAAAAGTTGAAAACTTAGTTACCATCCCACTCATCGTCATCCGGTCATCCACAATTGGAGGGATGGTACTGAGGAAAGTAATTTTAAAAGTGATTAAAGAAAGAGCCCCGTTTTAAAATTTGTACCTATACCTACATTATCTATACTAATATTATAAAGCTGAAGAGTTTGTTTGTTTGTTTGTTGTTTGGTCTTGAATTATTCGTTGAAATCCAGGGAAGGTTTATAAGTAGAGAAAATTTAAAAAAAAACATCTCGAAAAAGCGTAAAATCAACATCTTTCTATTCTCCTAGGTCTAAAGGGATCTAACTCAAAAACCGGAAGATTTGAGTTATGCACACCATCGGATTACAGCAAAACCCACCTACACTAAAACAGATTGCAGCTAATATAACTCTGCTTTATTATAAAAAGTATAAATTTATACAGAAAATTCATGCGCGCATATGGACATATTAATCAGTTTCTCGCCTCTTCTGAAAAAGTACCTTTTTTGAGTTAGATCCCTTTAGATCTAGGTGTGCGATATACAAAGTGATTGACGGTAAGTGACAGAAGACTTTGACAGATCTTTAACGAAACAATCGGACGGGCAGGACGACGTCTGCCGGGGCCGCTAGTCTAAAATAAGAAAATACCTACTTGAAATATTTTTTTTAAACAAATGAAAGGCAGAAAGGGAAATTAAGGCTGTGGCCATGATGACATTGACAGAAGCTTTCAGAGAAAAAAATAATTATAATTAGACTAATGGTACCTCAGGAAGTTGTATATTCCATTAAATTAGCTAATATTGCGGATAAATCAGTTTACTCAATATCCACGTACGTTTTATGATACATCAGAACATTTGAAATGAAATAAAATATCCTTAAATCGTGCGATTTGCACAAAATGAGAGAACTAGCCTGTACAATAGTGATGATTTGATAGACAAATACTAACAGCATATGCCATTACCACATATTTCTTTTTGGCACGCACTTAGTTTTCTACTTTAGTAATTTGAAATAATTTGACGTAGGTATTGTTATAATAGGTATATACATTTAATTATGACACGAAGTCATTTTAAGTTTCGGTATTTTTATTTAACTGGAATAATTATTAGTCTGAGATTTTAAACGTAGGTTATTTAACGTTACTTCCACAGACGTTCCATTTTAAAATGGTATCATTACATCAACGTTTTAAAAATATTACAAAAAAAATAAGATGTTGTTATTATTATCTAAGTAGGTATCTTCTTACCGAACGCAGAAGGGCCAAAGACTGGAATGTCAAAATTAGCTTGATTGCTTCCTTTTATACCATCTAGGAATATTTTTAGAAGTTTACATAGGTGTTATCTAGTCAAATAATAATTTGTAAGTTTTGTATAACAAATTTTGTAATAGACATATTGTTATGTATTGTAATCGACTTACGTCAAAGTAAATATATAAGTACGTATGATTTAAATGGAAGTATGTTAATTAAACAATTAGTATATTATTTTTCCATTTTCCTATTATTAATAGATCATTCCAAAAATTAAAGACGTCATTCTAACGGCCTTGATTATTATTTATCTACATTGACAATGTTAATTAACATCACAATGTATTATTGTTAAGGTCAGGCTTGTTTTTCTTATAAATATACAGGAAAAAATCATTAAAATTCTACCATTCAAGATGGCGTTTTCCATAGATTAAGAAAGTAGCAGCATTATTTGACCAAATTTTAAGCAAACTTTTTAGCAATTGTTTTTAAATTATTATTTTCCGAGTGACATGCATTTATTTGCGTTAGGTACCTACATTGTGAGCAAACGATCCTTTTAACAAAGACGATGTCGAATCCGTTGTTTCCGAACTCTCAAAAGGTTCAGAGGAAGGTTCTTAACTTGGGGGTAATAGGTACCTCTGCGAGGGGTACTTGTATTTCGCGGGGGTAACCACCAGCTGGTAGTTATCTCGAACGCTAAATTTCAAAGTGACAAGTCTAAGCATGTAGTCGTTGGGAAGAGGGGTACTTAGAATCAGTGACCCTAGTTAGGTTATAAGGGTAATGGACCTAAAATGACTAAGAACCACTGATCTAAGGTAATTTTCGACACTCGCAAAGGAATCAAAACCTATAGGTTACTACTAGGGTGTGCAGATGTCACCCCTGCTAGTACCTCGCTACGCTCATACTGAAATTTCCCGCACAGTTAGGTACAGCTAATGAAAGCACCTGTTATATTTGACAGGTAGGTACCTATATTTGACATTAGCGGTTCGCCCCGGCTTCGCACGGATCCCATTTTTATTTTCAAAATATTATATAGCATAGATAGGTTACTCGTAGATAATGTAGCTTTCAAATGGTGAAAGAATTTTTAAAACGGTCAGTAGTTTTTGAGCATTACAACCAAACAAAGTTTTCCTCTTTATAATATTAGTATAGATTCCATGTAAGTAAAATAATCTAAATCAACAAATTTAACATACCTACTTATCTATTCTTGTGTAGGTAACTTTATTAGTAGGTAGTTACCTACTTACTTACCTAATGATGTTATTTATTTGTACTGTAGGTATTGTCATATTTAATTTCGGAATTAGACGAATATCCGTAACTCGGCAATTTAGTACCAAAGTAAAAATTAATATTTTTAGCTTTTGTACTTATTTAGGTGCGAGATCTTTGATATTTTACAAATACTAAATAGAATATTCTAGCTTGAATCTTAATTATTATTGGGATTAAGCCTAAGTCGGTAATTAAATTTTGAATCACGAAGTAAATCAGAATTTCTCGACATTGTTAGGGTTCCTATTTATTACTGATACTCCGCTGTCCCTCTATCGCCAGCTGGCTGTATCTAACTGTAATAGTTACCTAACTACCTACTTCAAATTATCATTACAAATTATGTATGTACCTACTCAAAGGTATTTCTGTTTCAGCTATGAAACCAGCAAATACTAAATAACACCCTGTCGCGACTGGAGTTGAAACAGAATAAAATAGTTACCTACCTAAGTAGATAAGAGTAGGTGGATAAGGCCGCGGAAATGGGCAATAAGTAACATAGAGGTAACGTAGAGTTTATTCGTTACTTTAACGCAGAAGTAACGTATAAATATTGTAAGGTTGAGTTCATAATAAACAAAAAAACTCGTATTTTTGTACTTAATCTTATTTTTTTTTTATTTCGTCACTGTAAGGCCGCGGAAATGGGCAATAAGTAATATAGAGGTAACGCAGAATTTTGTCGTTACTAAACCTAAAATATTACTGTGACTACTGTTGACATTAATTCATTTTATAGGTTTTTATTTATAAATCATTTTTATTAAAAAATATTTTGTCGTTCACTTCATGTTTTTTGACCCAGATTCAGTTGTCTTTCCTGATTTTAGACTATTTTCCATCAGCGCATGCTAATCTTCCGATTCCATCTTCAATCCCTGGTAATTATTTTAAGCAAAGTTGAAAGTATTAAAACCATAATCCTCTTTTTTGTGTTTGGGAGGTTAATCATAACAATGTGGACAAACCTTTAGGTCACCTCTATTATACCTATCGGTTAAGAGTAACGTAGAGGCAACGCGAAGGTAACGCGAAGGCACACTTTAATAATTTATAATTCAAAAACTATAGTAAATTAACTAGAAAACTCTACAACAATGTGTACTTAAGTATTGCCCGCATATTTATTTAAATTGTAATTAATTAAATATTACCTTTTTACCTTTAAAATTCCCCAAAAACTGACGTAACGAAGAACCGCACACGACTATTTCCGGTACCTTTTTTGACTATAAATGCGACAAAATAGCTTTTTTCGTTTTTCTTTTTGCTTTCGTTTAAATTTTCGAGTGAGTATTTTAAAGTCTGATATTGATAACGAAGGATGAGTAACGTAGAATATCTCGATTTTAGTTCAAAAAATATAATGGTCTACAGATCCTATTTAAAATAGTATAAATATTATTTACATAATAATTAATATAATCTTTAATCTATCATACTTTTGATATTATTATGAAGTGAGAGCTAAACGAAATATGCATAAGAAAAGCGTCCATCTCCACTTGAAGTGGTCAGGGTACCCTTGGGACGACGCCATTTTTGAGCTAATATTTTAGAAATCAATTTTTATTTTTTTTTGTATGACTTCTTAGATTTATTTTGTTAGCACATTTGTAACCTACTTTGAGTTCAAGAATACAGTAAAAAAAGATTTATTACGATAACTTTAATATTGAATTTTTTATGAGGTCGTAAAGTAAAGGACAACTTTTTTTTTGAAATATTGCATTTTTGGCGGCCTTACCCACCTACACATTTTGTATAGGTCTGTAGGTACAGGTGAGCAGAGATTTCTCACTTTTTACACAATATTGAGCACTTAAGAGTAGAACATCCACTTTTCACGAGCAAAGTATAGGGTCCATTATTTTATCCAATACTTATATAAAAATTGGGAAAACCATAACATTTTAGTTGAGTACCTACAATGTCATAATAATAATTATTATATTGTAAAGGTTTTTAAACTTGTAGGTAAGTATTCGGTCTATCTACAGGTTTGTACGGAATCCTCGAATCTAAGCCATTTAAAAAAAAACAGGAAACTGTCAAAGTCTGTGTTGAGGCGTTTTAAACACAAAATGTAGAGTTCTACGTAGAGAAAGATTTTTTTTGCTTTACTTACTACAAAATCATATTATACTTAGTTCGTAAATTTAGCTTTTTTTTAATATCAATAACAGCAAAAGTTATCAGTTTTATATTAATTTTATGTAGGTACAAAATTGTAAAAGGTTGGTATTATAAATTATTTTGACGTTTTACAAAAAAACGCCTGTGTCCGTCATGAAAGAACGAAACTATTGTTTGCTTATTTGTATGCAAACAAAAAATCTTGTAATTTTCTATTTTATTCTTGTAAATAAACAGAAGATGTAGTTATCTTTCGAAAGTTAATTTATCAAATATCTACTTTATTCATTGTGAAAATGGCCAGTCTCAAAATATGCCGCATTTGCTTACGAACGGAGTGCAAAGTGTACAAATTGGATCGATTTCAACTCAAGTCTTATTATGAAGAAGTTATGGCTTTAAAAGTGAGTATTTTATATCGATATTACAAATATGTAAATGTGTAACGTAAGGCCTTCCTTTATCATTAACACGCACTCACTATAATATTTATAAAGTGGTGCTTTGATCTCTGCTTGCATTAAACTGATCAACCTTTTAGATTATTTATAGGATTTCTTAAACAATTAATGGATATTAATGTTAGAACATTTATAAAGCTAGTGATTTTTCTACTAATATAACAATTAATCTGTTATTTATTCAAAAACCAATGAGGGCCACCCCATGTTAGAAATCCGCTTGATGCACTAGTGTAGAATGAGGTCCAGCTGTCATGTACCACCAATCACAGGCCAGTAGCTTGCCTCTCATTGGTGGAACATGACAGCTAGACCTCATTCTACACTATCGCATCTAGCGGATTTCTGACACGCGGTGGCCCTCATTGGCAAACAACAACACTCTACTAGCTTTTCTTTACTAATATTATAAAGAGGAAAGGTTTGTTTGTTTGGATTGAATAGGCTCCAGAACTACTGATTTCATAAATTCTTTCGCTGTTGGGAAGCTACACTATTCCTGAGTGACATAGGCTATAAAAGAATATGATCAGTGCCAAGCCGGGACAGACAGTTAGTTATTCCATAATTTGAATGACAGGAACAGTTCATAATAAGATGTGACTTACTAATGTGGTAAATAATTTTCTGTTTTCATTTAAAGTGTTATTCATTGATTTGTTTTTTTAGGTGAATGAAAATGATGCATTGCCACAGTACTTCTGTTATGAATGTGCTGCAATGCTACACAAGTTTCATAAATTCAAAGAGAAATGTTACTGTGGCCAGAAGGCACTTAAAGAGATACTTTGGAGAGGTCCTGTAAGTACTATATTAATCAAAAGTTATATTGAAATTGGTAGAAATATTTTTGAATTTGATTTAAAAAAGAATTGATCCATATTAATATTTTATAATATAAAGTTATGTCTGTTTGTTTTCTCTTTATACTTAAAGTGCTGATTTGTGAAATATGTAAAAATGTGAAAATTGGGATTGAGATAGTTCAAAGGGAAAACATTAGGATAGATTTTATTCCAAAAAAAAACAGTACTAATTATATGAAACTGGGCAGTAGTTTGCTATAAATGAATGATTTCCTTTCAGATTACTTATGAATCCGTCTATAAAATAGACCGCACTGCCAAGAATCTTCTATCACCTTTAGAAATAATGACTGTTAACAATCTTGTCCAACTATTTGTTGTCAAAGACACGGAAACATTTGTAAAACCTGAAAACCAAACTATAGATAATGAGGAGTCAGAAAAACCAGATAGTCCTGCCACGGTTTTTGTAGATATAAAGAAAGAAGTAATAAAATTAGAAAATAAGTTAATTAAGGAAAAGAAAGAAAGCAACGGTATCAAGTACAGCAATGTAACACATAGAAGAACAAGATTTCTGGATGCTAGCAATTGGAAGAAATATAGTTTAACAGAAGAAGAGGCATTGAAAGAGTTTAGAGAGAGAGCGGAAGATACTAAATATCTGAAAACGGTGCATAAATGTGTGGATTGCTTCAAAGGTTTCTCCAAAAAGGAAATGTTGAATAGACATATACAGTTACGACATAGTGAGGTAAGATTTATAATTGTAAGTAGTAACTTAGTAGTAGCAGTAGAGTACTATTGCTATATTTTTATATCTTCTATCTGTAATAGATATCTAAGAACTCTTTATACATAATTAAAATAACAAAAAAAATACTAATTACTCTATCTCAACCGATAGATAAGTGTCATTCTACATTAATTGTTGAAGTAAGCTCATTTTTCATTCCATTATATTGTATTTCCGATTTCTAAAGAGCCTACGCCAATACACGCGAGGTAAGTATGCAGGGTAATACTTCTGAGGTGGCCACACGCATGCCCTACTTACTTCTGTCGTTTTGTCTTTTCTTTACAGTCGCTTGGTTCATTCGAGTGCCGGTTCTGCCACATGCGGTTTAAATGGGACAGTCATCTACGAATACATATGAGACAGCATTTCACCAAGTATCAGTGTTTACGGTGTCCTTTCGTTTGTAACTTAGAGTAAGTAAGGCAAAATAAGGATTGTTTACATTAACAGGGCCAGGCCGATGATATCATTGATTGTAACTCTCATTGTGCTAATACTCGTACATACTGTATGTATATTGCTTAAATTTCAGAAATTCAGCCCTACTTCACGAGGAATATCACAGTGGAATACCCAGGAAATGTATACATTGTGATGAAGAATTCAGGTAAGACATAATAGATTTAATTAAATGTATGGTTGCCAAACTCCTCTGTAACGGTTTAACAATTTTTATGAAATTTTGTGTTCATGTAAGGTAGGTCAGATTCAACATTGAAAAATTTTTCACGCAGCATTTTTCTAATAAAAATTCTTAAAAAATTGCGGTACACAGGTCACTAGGTCAGTATATTATGTTCCTGTCATAAATCCATATCATTCTTTCAGACATGCATCGACATATTACACACACATGCGCACGGCACATCGGAGCGAGTATGTGTGCACACTCTGCGGCGTTTCCTTTGTAAGTGAGACCGGCTTGCATCAACACAAGAAGGTTAAACATATCAACAATGACGTGGTAAGTAACACCACCAGGCCCCTAGACAAGTGGCAATCGATAATAGCTACCGTACGAAACAACTGCGAAATTTGTATGCAGTTGACTTACAAAAAACTGTCTAGCGAACTTAAATTGAACTAATAATTTCTGATGCCTTCTCGTTTATTACACATTGGAATGAAACAACTATTAACGGATTTAACTCGCGTATTTTTATTTTATTTTATTTGCTGACGTTTCGGATTCTTTACAGTTTCCATAATCGTAGCACGACTGAGCTGACAATAGTCTAACGCTAAAGTCAGCAAATAAAATAAAATAAAAATACGCTAGTTAAATCCGTTAATAGTTGTTTCATTCCAATGTTAAATTGAACTGTCGAGTCCACATCTTGTCAATGTCGTCATGTTCTCGCGGTGATCTGTCAAAAATCTGCAACGTTGTCGATAGCGAGAAATCTTGTCATGCCGATGTCGTTTCTTATTTCTTCATGTCATGACAACTGAATATGACGTCGACTCGATAGTTCATCATAAGCTTGCTGGTGATGTTTCGTTCACGAATGTCGATTCTATAAAATGTTGCATTCATTTCTTTCGATTGCTATTATCACTCCTTATAGTCCGTCAGTTTAATTATTAAAAAATATTGGCTCCTGAAATCACGTTATGGTATCAATCGTACCACGTGACGTCACGAGCGGCGAAAGCATCAGAAATTAAATTAAATTAATTCGCTTAATAAGTCTTCATTTGCAAATGAACCTTAACCTCTATTATATAAAGTTGATTTTTCAGGATAGTACAGAGGATGATGACGAAGTAAATACGTACTGTGAAAAATGCGATATCAGATTTGAGACAACGAAAGCATATGAGGAACATATGTTTCATTCTGTCTTACACGCGGAAGGAGTGGAGTAAGTATATTTAGTTTTGTTACAAAGATTAGCTCATTTCTTCAAAAATGATCGTCAATTTTGTATTCCCATAATTATTTCGCATTAAATTTTTCAGACACGAATTACAAGATGAAATCTCGATACCGAGGAAAGTTCTCGGGAAACGACTGAGGGCTAAAGTAAGTTTATGTAATACTAGCTTCTGCCCGCGACTTCGTCTGCGCACGATGAGTACTTCACACAATATCGTTATAAAATATAGCCTATATGTTATTCTGATGTATAAGCTATATTGTGGTAAAGTTTCATTCAAATCCGTTCAGTAGTTTTTACGTGAAAGAGTAACAAACATCCATACATCCATACATTCATACTTACAAACTTTCGCCTTTATAATAGTAGTAGGATAATAATATAGCACACGAGATAATAAAAGTGCATACCTTTCAATTAAGTACCTTTTAAATTGTTGTGTCTGTCGACCTGTTTCACAATATTCATACTTACCTAATAGTTATCTGTCACTTAACAACAGAACAAAACATTGATTAAGCTCTAAAGAATCAAATCTATATATTACTAGCTTCCGCCCGCGACTTCGTCCGCGTGGAACTCCTCCTTTTTTGCAGTCGGTTAAAAAGTAGCCTATGTTCTTTCTCAGGCTCCAGGCTTTCTTTGTACAAAATTTCACTTAAATCGGTCCAGTAGTTTTAGCGTGAAAACGTAACAGACAGACAGACAGACAGAGTTACTTACGCATTTATAATATTAGTAGGGATTATGTACATAAAATAATGTCGACATAAAATATACTAAACCGATTTTAATGAGCTTTTGTTTTTTTATTTATCTTAAATAAATATCGGACAAATAAAAAAATAATTTATCACTACATTCCGCAACGTTTGTTTTAATCTTGCCTATTTGTTTAAACATAGTAGGCAGGTACATATTATGCCTCTTAATCACTTTACTTATACTACAACCTTAAATATTTCATAAAAGTGGAATTTATTTTATCGACTAACTTGTAAGGATTGTTGCGGTGCCACAAACTGTTGTCATAGCAAAGTGACAGGAACAGAACATTGTAGCACCGCACCGCGACAAGCTAGGTCGCCATTCAATACTGACAGATTCGTATTTGTTTCAGATAACTAAGGAATTGCGAAAAAGGTTAGCATAACTTTTAATCAACTTATTTACTTAACAGTTAAAAATAATATTCTTCTTGAGTTGTTAATCAACCTGTAGCAGTTTCTCTTAAATGATTAAAAAATTACCTACCTACACTAAAATATATTTTTCATTCATCTTACCTGAAATGAATAATCGTACTTACCCAACTTTAGAAAGTACCTAGATTTTTTTTGCTTACGACTCTTTTAAGAAATATTTTGAGAACAAAATATAAGGCCGGTGCGTCACTCATTTCTTTCTGGAACTTGGCTGAATTAAACTTTAAATATTTCACAGGAAACCGCAAGACGAACAATTCACTGCTTCTGATACCAAACGACGGAAAAAAACTAAAAGGAATCGGAGAAAACCTACAACTTGCCATCAGGTAACATATCAGTAAAAATCTTTTTTAGGCAATAAGTACAGATTCTTGTCGAATTTTTTGTGTAAACCTAATTGACACGTTTGTCATCGACTAAGTACGTTATTAATTATTACACCACTATTATATCGCAAACCTAAATCTAAAGGGAGCTAACTCAAAAACCTAAAGATTTGTGATATGTACACCATACAATTTCTCACAGCAAAACCTACCTACCACTAAAACAGACTTAAGCTAAATCTTCTAGCTTCATGTTATTGACATATTAATCAGTTTATGCCTCTCCTGAAAAAATAATATTTTCTTTGGAGTTAGCTTTAGATCTATGTGTGCGATATAAACTATACCCTAAGTATGTTTATTTTATTTCAGTGTGGTAAACATTTTGAGACTCAAATGGCTTGTATGAAACACCATCTAGCGGAGCACCCGCGAACTTCATTTTATCCTTCCACTGAGAGGCATATTTGTGAAATTTGTGGCGCTTCGCTTGCGGTAAGAAAGATCCTTATTACACAGGCAATAGAGTTCATTAATGTGATTTTTATTTATATTGAAGATCTCCCTATCCCTACTAATATTATAAATGCGAAAGTAACTCTGTCTGTCTGTCTGTTACGCTTTCACGCTAAAACTACTGGACCGATTTTAGTGAAATTTGGTACAAAGAAAATCTGGAGCCTGAGAAAGGACATAGGCTACTTTTTAACCGACTGCAAAGAAGGAGGAGTTCCACGCGGACGAAGTCGCGAGCAGGAGCTAGTTAAATATACATTACGAACTTACGCATACATTCCATACATGTATGCTGACACGATACCGTATACCTCCTGCTGCAATTAATTCTTATTCCATATATTCTAGCCTGGAAGTGTGGCGATGCATCAAAACATGCACACGCGAAGCACGATGTTCCCGTGCGAGGAGTGCGGCAAGCAGTTCCACTCGAGCGTTGGCCTGAAGCGACATCTAGTGGTCAGTTCAATAATATATCAATACAGTCGGTTCGCCCCGGCTTCTCATGGATCCCTAATTTTTTTCCAAAATATTCTATAGTCTATATCACTCTGGAATAGTGTAGCTTCCTAACAGTGAATTTTTCGAATCGATCCAGTCGTTTTGGAGCCCATTCAATCCAAACAAACCTTTCCTCTTTATTATATTAGTATAGATCAATACGCCCGAGTAAATCTCCCAGACAGAAGGTGGAAAAAAATCGAGATCGCCAGTGGGATTCGAACCCACCTGCATGCCTTTACTAGCGGTAGCGTGTTGACCTTTACACCATAGGGACCACTGTGACTAATGAGTCGTCGAAAATTCTGTACTCCTTCATTTTAGTCATTGGACTTTCTTGTGACATTACAAGTGAATATTTCGCTTCAGCGCCATCTGTGTGAAATGCTTTATAGCACTTAGCACACGCGATTGGGTGACTTTGCAGTTACCACTATTTACGGTATTGAACTAAAAATATCGACCGTTCACTAATGCATAAAATCATCGCACCTTTATATCCATTTTATAACACAATTTTAAAATGAAAGCCATTATAAAATAATGCATAATATTAATCTGTTTAATTTCAGACGCACACTGGAGAGAAACCTTTTCAATGCAGTCTTTGTGACAAGCGATTTACTCAAAGCAACAGCATGAAGCTACATTATAGGACATTTCATTTAAAACAACCATATCCTAAAAGGTGATTTTTCCTATAATTAATGAAAATAAGTATTATATTTCTTTAGTAAATAATAATTCTCAGTTCGTAGCCGACTGAGCTGACAATAGTCTAACACTAAAGTGTTAATAACGGTCTGGGAACTTAAAGTTTTCTATGCGAGTTAAATCCGTTACAATTGTTTAATTCCATAGTTTACTAGAAAATACTTTTTAAAAGGGTCCTAAATTTAACATATACAATAAATTGAACTGAATCTTACCTATATTGCGTTAAGGTTCAATTCTGGCGTATATTAAAATAACCTTACTCGTTCTAGGAATAGGAGAAAGAAATCTCAAGATCCTCAAGACACCGTAGATGTATCTGACTCTGCGTCAGAGGAATCCGACGATAGTTTGCCGGAACCAGAAATAGAGTTACCAAACCTCGGTCCGGAACTTAAACCGGTATCTAATGTCATGCCGGAAGAACACATTTCCGACGAGACCGTCCATTATTTGACACTAACTTAATGGCATTTGTGGATCATAGGTTTAAGGTTCCGTACCTCTGAAAAATTTCAACTGAAGTAATAGTGTTTTTCAACCTTTTTTTGTATGTCACGAGCCTCATAGTATGAATGATATCTACGTTATCTTGTCGGCGGAAATTTTACAGTAAAAAAATAATAATAATAATTGTAAGTTTTAAGAGTTCCCTTGATCTGCGACTCTACTCCAGAGGCAATGCGACCCCCCATGGGGTCACACGTTGAACAACACTGCCATAAGGCAGTATTATTATTGGCTATAAAGCCAATTTACTCTGAAACAACTAGACACAATGAGTTGAAACATGATATACATTATAATACGTGTCTAAGTATAATAATATTATTATTATTTAATTTATCTATTGTAAGCAACCTTTAAACCTAAGTTTTGTCATCTATCTATTGATATGACATTTTAATATAAGGAATAAAATAAAAAACTGGTGTTTTAATATTATTGAAGTGGTGCACAATAGATTTTAAAAAACCTTGATTTCCGAATTGGCGCCAATGGGTAAATATTTTCATATACCTATTGGTATTTTTCAACCGACGAAAAAAACGGAGGAGGTTCTCAATTCGACGCGTATATTTTTTTTTTTTTTTTTTTTTTTTTTTTTTTTTAATGTATGACCACGCATAACTTTTTACAGAGTGGTTCGATTTTGATAATTCTTTTTTTATTGGAAAGAGTATACTCCAATGTTGGCTCCCATTATAATTTGGAAAAAAAAATCCAACCTTAAGGGTAGGAAAATAAGGGATGATTAATTTTTCACGCACCGATTGTATCGTATGACCACGCGTAACTTTTTACAGAGTCGTCTGATTTTGATAATTCTTTTTTTATTGGATAGAGTATACCTCAAAGTTGATCCCATATAATTTTGGAAAAAAAAATCCTACCCTAAGGGTGGTATAATAGGGGTAATTTATTGTTTACTGAAAGTTAATAGCAAAAACAAGGTAGGTAACTATTTTAAAAGTAATTAAAAATTAAGCATGTAATAATTTGTATAAAGTATGGTCACAGAAAATTATGAAATAATAACTTTTTAATAAAAAAATTTAACCGCCGAAAAAAAACTAAAACGCAACAGAAAACAATAGCGCACTGAAAAGTAAAAAATAATAATTCTGTCTTTTATTATAACGACTATTACTTTTGTTGTAACGTCTGTTATTTTTGGAGTCGGTGCCAGTTGGTGCAGCAACTCTTCACTCTCAACTCACTAAGGTGCTCAAGTTTGTTTGAGGCTGGCACCGACTCCAAAAATATCAGACGTTACAACAAAAGTAATAGTCGTTATAATAAAAGACAGAATTATTATTTTTTACTTTTCAGTGCGCTATTGTTTTCTGTTGCGTTTTAGTTTTATAGGATGTATTAAAATAATAGGGCGTTGTAAATGTATTCACATTTAATTTATCTACTAAATACTATAGAAATGTAAATGGAATGAAAGTCATGACTCTTAGATATTCATAACTTTAAAGTTTCTACCACATTGTATAGAATGATTCAAACAAATGAGCGAAAATTCTACACAATTGGATAAGTATGTACAATTCAATGCAAAAGTTCGTTCATTTTAATTTCCAGCCGCCCATTGCAATAATATTTAGCTTATTTCTTTTTACCGAAGTACCCCGTGTACAATACAATCGTTTTTTTTCTGCATAAAAATAGCCTCTTGGCAGCGACATTAATTTTTCTTAAGCGTTTTTCTATCATTATGTTCATAAACCTATTAGATTTAATCTAGGTAGTTTTAGTAATTGTCTCAATTTTGAAGCAACGCGTTAATATAATAAACGCATTTATAAAACTATAAAAATGCACATGTAATACTGACGGCAAAACAGGAACCTGTTCATCTACAGACTTTTTTCTTCTCTTTTTTCTCATTGGACAGATTTTTTAATGTATGATAGTCCTTCCAGCAAGTACCAATACACAAGCCAACTTGGCACTTTCCACACATAATTGTGACTTGGCTCCTTCGGCCAAGAGCTTGGCATCTACAGCATCGCCGTCTGCTTCTCCTATTTTTACCACTTGGCGTCTCAGTGTGCGTTGGATAATGATCTTTCTTACCATCCAAACGAACCTCAATACTTCTAGAAACTGGTTGGTTATGAACTTTGTTCACGCCATACTTAGAAGCCAACATTTCAGCTAATTCGTACCTAAAATTCCTATGACTTTTCGCCTTCTCACAGCTAGATTGGTATAACACATATGCGTTAAGTATACTTGAGTTTAGAAGCCGTCTAAAAACCTTAATATACCATTTCAGACCTCGTTTTCTTTCCATTGTATACGACATTTTCTTTTCTTTGTCTACGTTACATTTGTTATAATCGTGTAGAGCTAGAGGTATCCTTGGCAACATATGACTTAGACTATTCTGTGTTACTACAACCATGTCTGGTTTGTGATATGTCGACACAATGGTCGTTAAATCAATATCCTTCCAAGATGCTATAGATATGTCACCGCTCTGCCAAGACAGTAGCTCGCCCTTTTGTAGCCTTTTTTCATCCACATTCTTAATCACGTCTGGTATTTGTGGCTTCTCTCTATTCACTAAACCGATTACATCAGTTTGTCGCGTTTTTAAGTAACGTGTTAACGGTATTTGCGTATAACTTGCATCCATTGCAACAGTATGACCTTTATCTAGAAAATTCTGCATTAGTTTTAGGGTGGTTTTTGCTTGAGATCGTTCGTCGGCACATCTGCCAGTCTCTATGAGGAATCTTAGGAGATACCCCGTTCTGGCTTCATACAGTTCGTGGGATTTGAAACCGAACTGGTCCTTTTTGATGCATTTTTCCCAATTGAACTGACCTTTCCAAAGTGGCGAAGACTCGTTCAAACTCAAATACTGTCCAGGCATATACAGACCACAAAACTTCATATTACAATAGTCGATTATGGGCTTGATTTTTGCCAACTTTTTCTCATTTCCAGTTACTTTTGAGATTAAAGATTCGTTATCAACAAAATGCAAAAACCTCAGGAGTAACTGAAATCTATTCCTGCTCATAAGTGATCTAAAATTGGGCAACTCCAACCGTCCGGTCGACCAGTAATCGGCAATTTTTTCTCTGTGACAAAATGGCATGAAAATTAAAACTGCAAAAAACAAGTATAGTTCTTCTACGGTAGTATCCTTCCACCTAGAGAGCCTAGAGGTGTTAGGGATCCCTCCTTGACTCTTCCACTTTGGGCTGATAATTTGCCAGGCGTATTTGTTAGTTTCATCTGCGATTTTTTGCATAATATTCCTATCCCAAATGGAAGTGAAGAGTTCATAAGGGCATTTACTGTTGATCCTAGACCCTGGTACATAATTGTAAGTTTCCTGTCGCCCCGAGAACGTACAGAAGTCCTGTGACCAGTAGAAATGTTGGTTCATTGAATCGTATGTATCAAAAGTTTCTTCTGGAAGCGGTTCTTCTTTCACGACAGAATGGTATTGCACAGAGAGTAAAGACCGTATGAAATCCTCGTCATCTGCCTCGCTTCCAGAGTCTACCGAAATTATGATGTCAGATTCCTTTGATTTCTTTTTATGCTTCTGCAAGAAAATAATTTTAAAAACACTTTAGTTGCTTTTAAAAATACAATTTCAACGTTCGAAAATCAATCTTTCATTCCTTTCTTGACATAATTATGTTTTATTAGATACATACCTTAACTCTTCCCGCAGTTTGCATTTCACCTTCGTACGCCGCATGCGAGGCTGGATCATCTGAAAATTGCAAAAAGAACAATTCTCGCAAAATGTTACAGCTCAATATATATTGACGTCAATTTGACAGGCAAAATGACGCCAATGTAACATTAGCTTGACACATTATTTGCCAAAATTGCTGTTTTTTGCAATTTTCCAGTGACCCTAATGCGGAAGCTAATTTTACATCTTTAACCCTTTTCTCCTGTACTCTCATCATTTTTTGTCTTACCGAAAAAAGGGTTAAACGAAACGGTTTACGAGAGACAAAATAATTAAGTTGAATTCATTAATTGGGTTCCAAACATTAATTACAAAAGACAAAGAATACTACGTATCACATATAGTTAAATTACCAAACTGCATTTTAAGTAAGGTTTAAATTATAGACAAAACAAAAGATAATACACGTTTAATTACTTAAAAAACATTGTAATACCTTAGTTGATTAAATTCTACACATCGAAACTCGAACCTAAACATAGAAAAAAAAATATACACCTCATCGCATATTTATTAGTAAACATTATCTTTAATCCTTAGGATTTCCGCAAGCATCGATTTATTAATTTCTAGATATTTCGCGCGTGTAATACGAAAGTTAAAAATGGTCATTAAAAACGACATCAATAATAATTAATTCGTGGGTAATATCTTAGTTTTTTATCACTTCCCAATGCACCTTGTTTTTATTGCTAGAATATATACAAAATGGCCAGTCATTTTAATTTTCATTCCAAGCGTTTCAGAAAAAACGAATGATATTTTATTAGGTACCTATTACAGGTTAGATATACCAGATGTAGCAAAAGTTGGAAAGCATTATTTAACTAGGTATATTATTAAGTAATTTCACTCCATGTGGAGTGAATGAGGTTTTTATTTTGTTTGTTAGGTTGGACATAATAGATAAACCTCCAGTTAATATGCCTAAAATTAAAATGTTCTATGACTTGACAATCACTTGAGACAAGTTTATTCATTTTAATAATATGATTCACATGGGCCGCCGCTTGACAAAAATTTTTAGATGGGCTTGTGTAAAACGAGCCATGTTTCACCAATTAGAGACAAGCCAGTGGCCTGTAATTGGTAAAACAGGACGCAAGACCTTATTCTACGCTAGCCCATCTAGTTGATTTTTGACACGAAGCATACCTCATATAGCGTTTCCGTTTTCTGTCAAAATAAAATGCAAAGTATAATTTAACAAAATTTCAATGGACAGTGCAAGTTCATGTTTGTCATTTGTTATTACAATTATCAACAAAAATTAGTTATGAAATTATGAATGCAACCCTAGAAAGTAGTTTTGAACTTAGGTAGCACAGATATTCAATATAAGCTGTATAAAGCCTATAAAATGCGTGCGCTCTTATACAGACTTCGTACAGCTTAAAAAGAAATGATGTGCTGCATGCACTTTTGAACAGCCTACGGCAAAGTAATTAACGCCGACACATTCGTAATATAAACTAAAATCAAATTATACTTCAAACATGAATACGATAAAACAAGAACATGTTTCTAACTTTTTCCATCCTTGTTTTTGTCGTCCTCCGGCCGCCTGCCGAGTAAATCGCGCTTGCAGCATTTGTCCTCCTAAAATAAATACAAAATAACGATAAAAATAACTAAGTTTTAGTCAAATGATCATACACATTGTCGACACAATAACTTCTGATGGCTTCGCGGTTATTACACATTGTAATGAAACAATTATAACTACGAGTATAATTATATTATATTGTTAAATAAAAGCTTTAATAATTGGAATGAAACAACTTTGAACGGATTTAACTCGCGTATTTTATTTTATTGGCCGACGTTTCGGAGCCTTTACAGATTTCATAATCGTAGCACGACTGAGCTGACAATAGTCTTATGTAAAATACTTTTACTGTAAAGGCTCCGAAACGTCAGCCAACAAAATAAAATAGTTTCATTCCAAAGTATAATAACTGCGAAGGCATCAGAAATTATTAGCTTTAATAATCCGTAGTCCATAGTTTATAATAAATACTATAAACGCGAGAGTGTAAGAATGCATAAAGATGAATGTCTGGATGTATGTTTGTTACTTGTACGCAAAAACTAAAAACAAAAAACAAAAATATTTAAGTAATGAAACTTTACAATAATTAGCTTACTTTAACATCAGAATAACACATAGACTATAGTTTACGTGGATATTTTGCATAGAGTGTGTGTGATAAACTACTCATCGTGCGCAGACAAAGTCGCTGGCAGAAGCTGGTACATTAAATAAAAATACAAATGTACTTACAATGTCGCTGTCGCTTGACTCGCCGGTGTCGCTGGAGGAGTCAGTGTCGTAATGGCCGAGGCCGGGCAGCACGCCGACGCACCGCATCGCGCCCACCTCACCCGCGCCCGCGCCTTCCGCACTGCTAACAATAAACAAATCATAAGTCACTAGCTACTAGTAAATAAAAAGTGCAATTATAATCTCTGATGCCTTCACGGTTATTACACATTGGAATGAAACAACTATTAACGGATTTAACTCGCGTATTTTTATTTTATTTGCTGACGTTTTGGATTATTTACTTTCCATAATAGTAGCACGGCTGAGCTGACAATAGTTGAAAGCTAACTTTAGCAGCAGATAAAATAAAAATATGCGAGTTAAATCCGTTAATATTTGTTTCATTCCAATGTAAAAAGTGCAATGTTTTCATTAGACAGACAGACTAGCCACTAGTAAATAAAAACTGCAATGTTTGTTATATTAAAATAATTCTCAGTATATTATTTCATACTCGGTATAACTATGATTATTGTTAACTAGTGGTTCGCCCCGGCTTCATACGGATCCCTAATTTTCCTATGTTACTCAGGGTGAACATAGCTTCTCAATAGTGAAAGATTTTTTCAAATATATCAAGCCATTTTGGAGCCTATTCAAACCAAACAAACAAACAAACCTTTCCTCTTTATTATATTATATAGTAATATAGTATAGACATGCTTAACACCTTTAAGTTACGATAAGCTCTACAAGTGTACAATTTCCCTATTTGCAGCTGTCTACCTGATCATCAGGACATAGCTAATAAATAAGGTTACACAGTTATTTGCAGTACATAAAATGAAATTGTAATACATTTACCCAATGGAATATAGGAATTTTTGCAATTGCTCTGATGAAATGGTATACATAATGATATTTACTTGTTACTGATAAGTCCATTTTTGGGTGGTGTAGCACCTTTTTCACCTTCCATGTCACTTGCTTTGCGTTTCCTCACAACAACCTGCAAGAGAAGATAATTATATAATAATAATATAAGTAATAGGTACCTACCAAGAATTGGACATTTAAAGAAAATAAAGTTAACTATGATAAGATTAGATTTTCTTAAATAAAAAGTTACCCCTTGTAGTTTATTCTTCTGCTGTGGAGGAGGTTGGTTATTTCTTGCCGGTGCCAACTGCGCTCGAAGACGAGTCAGCTCTTCACTTTCGGCTAAGTTTGAAACTCTCTCTCTGGAACAAATATTAAGTAGTATTAAAATTTTTCAACAATGCCTGGCCAGTTTAGTTATTCTTTCAATACGAAAACCACTTCAGAAATTATGAGTGCATGTAATTATGGGAGAATTACCTGAACTCTTGCATTTCTTTCTGCTCCTCAATAGTTATTTGTTGAGCTGCTTTAGCTTTGCTGCGTTCCACCAGATCAAGGAAACCCACTTCATCATCATCTAAACCTCGAATCATATTTTCTGTGGAAAATCAATAGTAAAATTAAAATTGGAAATGTTGAACTTAATGGTATAACTGATGGATATTAACTACAATCTATCAATCGAAATTCGATTGATATTTTTGGTTCAATACCATTCGTTTTTTAATTATAATGATGTTTTTGTACAAAGACAAGAGTAGAAAAATCTTAGACATCTCACTGGGGGTCTAAGATTTTTCTACTCTTGCCTTTGTACAAAAATATCATTATAATAACCTATGGATGCCACCTCTTTAGGTTTTATCTGGAGTCTATGGATACCAATAGTGCCTACTGATTAAGCATCTATAAATCTGGGCTGGTTGTAAAATCAAATGTCAAACAACACCACATATTAGACAACATGGTGAAGGCTTAGTAAATTATTAAGATAAATTTCCTATAAAAAGTTTCACCATTCGAAAATCATGCTGGTTGAGGACTAGCTGAGTATTGTTTGTGTGAATTTCTGTTTTTAGTGTTTTTCTCTAAGGTAGCAGCCCTAGTAAAACTTAATATAAGTAGTTTAATGTACTGTCTAGAAAAGAGTAGCTTCTGTGGTAGTTAGCAGAGATACATGACAGTATTTTATGATCATACTTAATTTGTGTGTCTCTTCATATTCCGCTTCCTTTCGCATTCTCTGCTCCTCGAGACGCGCATATAATGGCCTGGTGTCATAGGGCTCTTCTGGTGCCTCTGTAATTTCCATAGAACATACAATTGATATAAGACTTCGTGAATATCACAATAAAACATGGATAGATTCAAAACACTTTCCGTGTCTGACTAATTCCGACATGATAGAAAAAACTAAGCTTAATTGTAGTAAGACTAAGTACCTTACTTATCAAAAACAAAAAGGACGTATGAAAATCATGTCATAATTGATTTTTGATCACCTTTAGGCTGATCCTCCGTTCGCACTTTATCCCATTCTTCCTGACGCTGTCTCCTTGCTTCCAATATTTCAGATTCTGATATAAATCCTGAACTCATTGTGTAGTGATCTAAGAAAAACACATTCAATAACAAAATAAATTCTCACATAAGCGTTCGTTTAGCTAACCTCCTAATCACTCACATTAATGTAATCATTTTTTTTATAATTCAATATTATTTATTTACAAAGGTTGATATCATAAATATGTCCTGTAATCAAGATCTCGCTTTTCCAAATATTTATGTTGTGAATAATTATAATATTAAAAAATAAACCGTGCGCTTACTATTTTAACTTATCTTAATATTTGTTATTGAAATTATTTTATTTCTAATGTAATCTAATGTAAATTATAGATCTTCACTCTGCCTAACAATCATTTACTTATAACAGTATTCGTAAACATGCAGCTAATGTCACTCAGCTGCGCCATTCTGTCATTGTGACATTGTCAGATTGTACTGTGAAGTACTGTCCGTCGACCGTCACTGATCACTCACTTTGCCTATATTAGTAGTGCCGGTTTGTGAAATCGCAATCTAATTAATAAAATACGTCTGTATAACTCTCTCCTCAATTTTATAGTAATTAACTAACATGTCTGAAACAGAAGGTAACGAGGTCGCTACTATTGACAGTCAAAAAGAATATGTGGAAGACGGAAAAAACAAAATGAATGTAAATTGTAAATTTTGTGGTTCTATGATTTTGGATAAAAAAACCGCAGACTATCTGAAACAAGAGGTGAGTTTATCTTTTTACTTATAGTTACTTTTAACATGAATCATGAAATTGGCAGGACGAAAATGCATTGAGTAAAATGACAACGTAGATAATTTCGAAATCTAAAATAAATATGTACTTAGTTAAGTATAACGAAGTGATGTGTTCATAGACATACATATTAGGTCAATATACACATGATGTTAAACTGAACTTCTTTTAAAATTGCCTAAATTATGATTTACTTCGCAAAATTTCAGAAAGAACTACCCCTAATGCAACAAGACACAAGGAAACTGGGAGAGATCCAGAACGAAACAGTCTTCGAGTTCTACCATGTGGAGAACATGTATAACTTCGCAAACATAGGTTTTACGCATACAGTTGATAATTATAAATATTTAAGTTGTGCAGATTGTGACGCTGGACCTGTGGGCTACTATGATTTGAATTCTAAACATAGTTATGTAGCATTGTCTAGAATTGTACATTCTTAGCTTTATAATTGTATGATATACTGCTCATTTTTAATACATAATACTATATTGGAATGAAACAACTACCTATTAACGGATTTAACTCGCATATTTTTATTTTATTTTATTCGCTGACGTTTCAGATTCTTTGTTTCATTCCAATGTGTAATAACCGCGAAGGCATCAGAAATTATTACATAATACTATAAATAATAAAATGTACTTCATAGAAACAACAGTTAACTAAGTCAGATTTTGTAAGTTAAATGCAACTGAAAATCACTGTTTTTTTAAACATACAGGAGTGTAATTAAACATAATGATTATTTATTTTACAATATACTTACCAAAATAACCCCAAGCACTACTCATAGCTATATTTTTATTAAACTGTATTGAATATTAACAGAAACTTGGTTAATTCTGTAAATTAATAAACCTAATTTTTGTCTCATGTTTGTGTCATACATCCTTTGAATTGATCTTAATATACATATATTTATTTAATCTAACATAATTACAATACTTTAGTAATATAACATACATAGCATTCCAATATGTTTCGCTACATTTTTATTGTAAGGGGTATAGCACAATATTGTTATCTTAAAAACGCAAATTCTGTGCAAAGCTTATTAATTAAATAAGTACATTTTGTATGTTTTTATTGTAATATACTTTTATGTAACATATTAGGTATTTTTGATTCCTGAAACCAGCTTAGAAATTAATTTCATGGCATAAAAATTTTACTCAAATATAAACCTTATCCTCATCACGTTAGAATTCAATAAGTAGTTATCTATCAATCTACCACTACAAACATATCAGCCAAGTAACGAGCACACGAGCACAGCTACTGACTCACAATTTCATCATACTTGATATCCGTTTCCGTGGTGTAGCGGTTATCACATCTGCCTAACACGCAGAAGGCCCCCGGTTCGATCCCGGGCGGAAACATAGTTTTTGTTTTTTTTTTAATAATTTTATTATAATTATTAAATACTTAATCATAATAATATACATTATATTATGTAAGTACTCATAAATTTAGCAATAATAATTAATATGAACAATAATTATTGTTAGGTACCTACCTATTGACTGGCGAACAAAATAAATATTAGCGGTCCTCCTAACAATAGATAGGTGGTACATACACAACGCTTGGGTATTTATTGTGCAAATAATATAATATGCCTATTATGGTGATAAAATTACTCAGGTAGGTAACGCTCTTTACGCAATGAAATAAACCACCGGTCAATTAGTTAAAATAAAATACTTAATAAAATAGTAGGTAGGTATTTTGCATATTACCTATCATAATTATAAGGTAGGTAAGCAGATAATAATAAAATACCTACGTTCGGATGTACCTACCTACGTGTAACCTAGAAGTATAAAATGGGTACTAAACTATAAACTAAGTGCTAATTCTTTGTCAAAAATGACGGATAGATGACAAATTAGGCAATATGTCAACATGCATGTCACGGCCTGCAAATTGTGACCTTAAGAGACCACAAGTTCGAATACACTTAATCTGTGTGTCAAACATTCGTGTAGTAAATTAGTTAGGGATTTAGAAACATTTTCAGGTAGGTAGGTATCTATAGGTACTTAGTGCCTCTCCTATTGTTTTTGTACGTTCATAGGACTTAAACGATTAGCGAGTGGTAGATGACCTATTTATCTTAAACCTAAGTCTTGACGATTGGTTGCTAGAGCTAGGCTGCCTTTTTGAGACGTTAGTTTAGATTTGTATTTTTATGAATTACCAGCTATCCACCCCGGCTTCGCACGGATCCCTTTTTTGCCTATATCTATGTCACTCGCGAATAGTGTAGCTTCCCAACAGTGAAAGAATTTTTGAAATCGGTCCAGCCGTTCTGGAGCCTTTTCAATCCAAATAAACAAACAAACCTTTATAGATGACTGTTATAATAGGTATAGGTAACATGTTTTTGAAATTAATTTTTTATTGATTTGAAAATTACCTCCCAATAAAGGTCCGTCTTTCGAATTGCGATAAAAAATACGAACGATTTTTGAGGTCGGGAGCAAGGTCTGCCAGTTTAGCTAGGAAATTACTTATTGCCCTAATTAGGTAGGTACTTGAGTAGTACTTAGATAATTTGTTGTGCTTAGCAGGGTCTATAACATAGTCATAAAGATTTCCTACTGAACTGTACAGCGTCAGCCACAAAATTAAGAACTACCTACTTAAATGTTTTACTCAAAATATGATGTTTCACTCACGATATCTATCATTAAGATTCCAGTTAATGATGTAATTGACGTGTAAACCTAGCTTTTGCATTCATGTTTCTATCCTTGAGTATTATACTGCGGTTTTTAATGAATGTGGTTTAATATACGTACCTAGTCTATATAAAATGTAGTCCATACACATACACAGTGCTCATTTCCTGATGACCTAAGCCGAGATTAGACTTCATTTAAGAGGTCTTTACGAACCAGTGACGGGTTTGAATTCTTGTCCAGGTCGCGATAGTAGGTAGGTACCAACTGCAACTTTTTTAGCTCATCAATAGGTATAAGCGGTGATTGTCCGCCCTATGCCTACCTAAACAGATAGGTTCCTGTTTAATAAGAGGCTTTAATTATAATACCTACTGATATAAATGAGTAGATATTTAGGAGCATTATTGCATTAAAATCTCCCGTCATAGCGATGTGCTTAACGATTTTTTTCATAATATTTTACTAGAGTGGTCCCAGTAGACCTCGCGGCGTCGTCCCGCCTTATAAAGCAGCGCTATAATAATATGAATCTAGTTAATGTCTTCGCAGTTATTTTTAATTTTCTAATTTTCCGAGCATCTTTTAACTTTTTCTTACGATAAGAATAAGGTATATTCTTGTGATAATAACAATACGGCAATACCTAACAACAAAAAAGAATATAAACTAGTAGATACAATGTTATCCAAAAATACTCATTTAGGCAAGTCTCTAACAATACGCCAACATAATTAATACGCACTACGTAATTGTACCTACCTTCTGACCTCTAACCTCATTCTCATACACAAAATACCTTGATAGAACATTACTTTTCTTAAAACCATAGTGAAAGCTCATACAAATCATACATCCATTGATGAGGGCTTATGATGCAATTAATGCATAATTGATCGACGTTACATCATGGGTCTTTTCTGCATGTAACTTACTTGAATGTTGTGATAAGCAAATGTCATCGTAAGTCTGAAGATACTAGCCATACTACAGGATACCTAGTTGAGACTGGTCGGTAGAAGTTAATAAACCCCCAAGGAAAAAACAACGGGGTGTTATTGTGTAAATAGGTTAGGTAGGTAGGTACCTACTTAATAATTTCTGATGTCTTTACGGTTATTACACATTGGAATGAAACAACTATTAAGGGATTTAACTTGCGTATTTTTATTTTATTTGTTAACGTTACGAAAACTTTACAGAATATAGGAATATTCGTACCACAACTGAACTGACCAATAAAATACGCGAGTTAAATCCGTTACCTATATTATAAGTAGGTAATTGTTTCATTCCAATACAGACTTATTTTCAAATATTATTATGTAGGGAAATTGGATTTTCATTGAGACAGTAGGTAAGCTAACACACTAGATGGTAAACAATATTGGTGCAAAAATAAAATTATTTATTAAAAACAGCGCTTAACTAAAAGCCTCCGTTATAATACATGTAACAAATTTTCGACTAAGTTATTGAATAATAAAATACAATTGAAGTAGGTACTTAAGTACCTTTACCTACTGGCCCACTCTAGGAAATCTTTATGACTAAATACTTGAAATATTTTAAGGTTACCGCTGTAACAAATAACAATTTAAAGGGTATAAGTACCTAGGTAAGTATACAATCAATACAATCCTATAAGTAAGTATATACAACAAACTTGATATTTTTACCGTTTTAACTTTTCGTGCACGAGTCAGACTCGCACTTCGCCGGTTTTAATAAGTAGGTAAGTGTAACGTGTATCTACCTAATATAAATAGATACCTAGTAGGTACCTTAGACTTATTTTACGAGAAATACATAGGAAAATAATAATAAAATACTGGACACACAATCTCATAAAATATATACCTACTTAAAGCAATATCTAAAACATACCTAGCTTAGAGTAAAAAGCTCATAATATTATGTCTTGTATGTACCACGCCTGTCAATAAAGCAATGATATGTGGCCTCATATGACTGAGGCCAACCAAATGCAATAAAACATAATAAAATAAATAGATGACCCTGGTCAACTTTATTCGTCTTCTATTGAGGTAAACTCACTAAATACCTAAACAATATCATTGGATAATAATTTCTGATGCCTTCGCGGTTATTACACATTGGAATGAAACAACTATTAACGGATTTAACTCGCGTATTTTTATTTAATTTTATTTGCTGACGTTTTCTTTAGCGTTAGACTATTGTCAGCTCAGTCGTGCTACGATTATGGAAACTGTAAAGAATCCGAAACGTCAGCAAATAAAATAAAATAAAAATACGCGAGTTAAATCCGTTAATAGTTTTTTCATTCCAAAATATCATTGGAATTACACAGCTATAACAGATTTAAGTCGCGTATTTTGTTTTATCTTATTTGCTGACGTTTCGAAAACTATGGTTGATAGATGATAGTCTAACGCTATAATACAACGAGAATATTGTGAGCTCAGTGCTACGAAAATGGGACCGATTTTTATTTGTCATGTTTTTTATTTATAATTCAAGATGACTGTCGAAATAACATCATTATTAAATTAATTTCCTACTTACTAAATAATTAATTAAAAACATCACAAGGCCGTGACATGGGAGCTGAATTTTCCTTACATTGATATTTTAATTAATTTGGGCACATTTCCTGTCATACCATGACAATCTTTTGACGTTAAAAAAACAGTGTTATACCTAATTTGTTAGGCTCAAATTGTATTTCATTAGTAAAGCCTGAAGTTATACTATACCTAGTACCTACATGCAAAAAGTCAATTTATCGCTTATTCCATTAAAATAAGTGTTGAAATTAAACGATGACCGTTTAAGCGTCGTTATTAAAATTGCACCTTCCGTAACGTATTTTAATTAAGAAATTACTGATTCGTAAAATTGGCACTACGTACTATCTTTGTAGGTATACTAGCTGTCTGCCGCGGCTTCGCACGGATCCCTTTTTATTATAGACTATGTCAATCGGGAATAGTGGGTAGCTTCCCAACAGTGAAAGAATTTTACAAATCGGTCCAGTCGTGTAGGAGCCTATTCAATCCAAACAAACAAACAAAATATTAGTATAGATATAGATTAGTATATATAGACAATAACATCTGTGACGTCAAACGTGACCTCCCCTCTTATCGTCTTACAAATTATTTGTCCTAAACTTTGTTGGACGATCATGATCCCTCAAGACTTCAAGACTATGCCAACAATTTGCATGTATTAGCGAGTAAAAGCTAGCCGTTACACAAGAAACAATTACAAATAGGATTTCAGTAGGTAGCTATTTCTATCAAACCAATAAGATTATACTAAAACGCATTTAATAAGCGGTTATGTTCGAAGTAGTATGTAATAAGAGGTAATATTTATTAATTGTGCTGCTAAGTTGCTATTTTGTGTAATAATTTACATGCATTTTGTTTTGAATTGCTCTGGCGCTCTGGTGCGTTGAAAATATGCCTTTCGAAAATAATTTCACTTGCCTTTTCTTCTTTTACTTAACTATGAACTATAATGTAGGCACCTATGATCGTAGCATAAATTACACTGACGACAGGAAAGCGTTCTCTGTCCGCTGTAAATAGGCGTAAATTATGTTTTCATTTTAGATTCATCCATACTACATTAATATGGGTAACCTGGATCTATTATAATAATTGAGTAAATACGAATACACTTTGGTCCTTATCAATGCGACTACTCATGTTAAATTATGCATTTGTCAAAAAAAAACAGAATCAAAATAGGTTCATTCGTTTGAGAGCTATGATGCCACAGACAGACACACACACAAACACACACACACAGACAGACAGACACGTCAAACTTATAACACCCCGTAGTTTTTGCGTCGGGGTTTAAAAATAGACAAAACTGATCCCTGTTAAAATATTTAGGTATAGAGAGTGTGTTGCTATTATCCTTTATCAAATAGGCATTTCATATTGTTTTAGCACCAGTTTTAAATACAAGATAAAGTCATTAAAGGAAGATGCATAATTGCGTAAGTAAATTGTATCGTTAACTTAAATATCTAGTACCTACGTTATAAATTATGTCTTTTTATTGAAAGTACTTAATTGTAACTTAAATTGATTAAGTCGTTTAATAGATTTATTACAGTTGTTTTAGGATTAGTCCTAACATGCAAAGCAAATAACATGTGAAGCCAGAAAAGCGAGCGGCGCTTGCGAACTGAAAGCCGTTATTGGAGAGGTCTTTTATAATTATGGTGAGGAATAATCTGAAGAAGATAACTGGAATAAGCTGGATGGGACCGATAGACATAGACTAGATGGAGAACATAGGCGGAGAAGACCTGGAAATATGGCTATGGAATTATGATGATGATTTTATTTGTCTTACCTAAAGCTAACATAGGTAAATCATTAACTAGCAATATTAACAACTACAACATACAAATTGCTCCAATTTTACTTTATTACGAAACTAGCGGCCCGTCCCGGCTTCGCACGGGGGGACTTAAGATTTTTTTCATAGTTTTACGATTGTTATGGATAAACTATAAAAGATAGACATATGCTCTCGCGGACTTTTTTAAAGATAATGTTAAGATGAACAATTCACCCATAAAGCATTTTTGTATAACTTTAACTATATGCTCAGCGCACGCCACGGAAGGCCTCAGAAACGATACTTTTCCCCCGTTTTTGAAACATTTTCGGTTACTGCTCCGCAACTATAAGACCTAGCGTGATATTATATAGCCTATGTTACTCGGGGATAATGTAGCTTTCCAAAGGTGAAAGAATTTTTGAAATCGGTCCAGTAGTTTCGGAGCCTATTCATTACAAACATACAAAAATACAAAAATACAAAAATACAAAAATACAAATCTTTCCTCTTTATAATATTAGTATAGAAGTATAGAAGTATAGATTGCTACCATGAATAACCTTTCACTAGCCATCTTGAGAATGTAGGTAGGTAATAGAAATTCAGAAAACAATTAAATGTCATAACTATATTGTAAGTCAGTGTTAGAAATCTACTCGCATTTTGGGAGCATAAGGTATCACACTCTTATGGATGTTGTAACAGAGATCAATTTTGTCCATTTATGACACATGGTTAGCTGACCGCGACATGTGCAGGGGCGGGGTAGAGGACAAAAGTGTATTTGCATTTACTCAATCGTTATAATAGGTTCAGATTATATTAATATACATTTATCGATAGGTAATAGATTGAGAGAGAAATACAGTAGACATTCAGTTAAGAGCCGCTCGGAACATGATGTTTTGATTATGAAACTTAACGTAGAAAGGTAGGTTACATATTCTATACCAATATTATAAAGCTGAAGAGTTTGTTTGTTTGTTTGTTTGAACGCGCTAATCTCGGGAACTACTGGTTCGAATTGAAAATTTTTTTTGTTGGATAGACCATTAGGGAATGCAATCTCGTTCTCGCGAGATCTCGTTTTCGCGAGATCTCGGCGTTTTAAAGCGAGATTGATCTCGGTCCAAAAAAGAGGCGAGATCTCGCGAGATTAACGAGATTGAACTGGAGTATAAAAACGTCTTATTCGAAGCGCGGCCGTAATTCTTAAATCGTAATATAAAGACTTGTGATTTTAATTGAACAAATATTTTATTTGATTGGTATATTTTGTTAATTATTAATCTGTAATTTTCGATGTTCTACTCGGTACAGTAGATATAGTATGTTATTTCATTGTTAATAATAATATTTCAGTTTAATAGTCAACTCAAGTTTTGTTTGATATAATTTTTTTATTGTTATTTGATAGATAAATACGTAAAAGTATTCTACTTAAAAGTTTATTTAAAAAAATTAGATGGTTTCATCAGTCTATGTTGAATGCATAAAAAAATCTTGAAAAAAACGTGAAAATGAATGTTTTTATAATACATACTTAAAGTTATTATTATTATTTTACTCATTTATTCAAATATTGTTATTACTTGAAAAAAACAAACACAAAACAGCTAATCTCGCGAGATCTCGAAATTGCCGAGATCTCGCGAGATTGATTTTCATAAACTCGCGAGATCTCGCTTGAGACCAATCTCGCGAGATTTGCATTCCCTATAGACCATTTATCGAGGAAGGCTTTAGGCTATATAACATCACGCTGCGACCAATAGGAGAGAAGAAACAGTGTAAAATGTGTAAAAACGGGGAAAATAACTATTCCACGCGGACGAAGTCGCTGGCAGAAGCTAGTATTTTATATTTAAATTAATCTTAATTTCTTGCTAGTCCTGCCACTACAAGTTGGTTCCAGGTCCTCCAGTCGCATCCATCAGATTCCAGCGACCTTCCTCAGAATATCAGGATTCTTTTGCAATACAAGCTACTACTTACGTGTATAGTAGTTGTTCTGCGATCGGCACTCAAACTCCTGTAATAGGTAGCAACTATGTCCTTATAATATACTAGCGGTTCGCCCCGGCTTCGCACGGATCTCTATTTTTTCAAAATATTCTATAGCCTATGTTAGTCAGGGTGAACGTAGCTTCCCAACAGTGAAAGAATTATTAAAATCGGTCCAGTAGTTTTTGAGCCTATTCATTACAAACATAGGTATAAATCTTTCCTCTTTATAATATTAGTATCTATAGACTAGCGGTCCAGGTAGACATCGTCCCGCCCGGCAAAGAATCGATTTGACAGGTGTCATTGTTGCGTTTTGTTAAACAATTAAAAAAAAAATCTACTGAAACGGGATAAAAGTATCTCTATCTTGCTACTTTCGGTGGACATTTCGTTTATAGAGAACTAGTGCCATATTTGGAATTGAGACACTTTACTACCAAAGAAGCGTTTCATTCTTCCCACATAATGCCATAACAATTTACTGAAACAGAAAGTCAATTTATTAGCGAACGTTTAACTACAACAAAAATATTTGTTTTTTGTATTGTTATGTTTGTGTTCGAAGTTGGAACATTTAGGATCTTTAACACTGAAGAGTAAAATTATGCTTAATATAGGGAAAGTGTCTTGCAGAGGTTTACGGATACTTAGGAATGTACCTACCTATCTATTATGTTTGTTGCGTACTCCTTGCGTTTGTATATAGTTTTTATAGTTTAATTGGCTATTGCCCTTTTTATAAATCGATTGTTTTTGGAATTGTCAGTTAGTTAGTTTGATTTGGTTGAGTTGTGTTGTGATATTGTGTTTGTTTGTAAAGTTACCTATTTAATTCCTCTATTATTCATAAACCTATTCCATTTAATTACAGTCCATTCCTCACCAACAATGTTATTGTTCAAAGATAAAAAAAAAAATGGTAAATGCCTAAGTTTCTACTAGTACATGCAAGCAATATGGAAGCTTAGTTAGTTTTCCATATTGCTTGACCATATAGCATAAATATCGCGGTCGCTTGCTGAATAACCGCCTTTGCATTAGTCGGCAATTGTTATTTTTTTATAGACCGTTTTACTATGTGCGGTAACATACATGGGGTATCAATATTCATACAGTCACTTCATTATTCATGGAAAAAAGTGTACCTACTTATTAAAAGTTAATGAGCAGTCAAACGGTCTTTACTTATTTTAATTTTTATAATTTATTTTATTTCTCTTGCATAACCGAATTAAGTTGTATCTAAGTGTTGCACATAAACTAACTAAAAAACAAAAGCAGGCTTATTACGTATTGTCAAAAATACATACAACCCAAAATTTTCACTCTTCTACCATCAACCCCTATTTAAAAAAAAAAAACACAAAAAAAGCGGTACAAATTTCGCTGGGTCAGCCAGCAGTAGGTACTACATGCGACTATCAATGTGACTCATCATTTTATGACATTCCTTCACTTACCTGTAATAAAAGTGTCTTTAAAACTACAAATAAACAAAGAGTGTAGATAACAAATTAGCATTGGTAACCGTATAATTAAAAACGTCCCAACACATAAATAAGACCATTGTCTAATTTACGAAATACAAAATTCGATTGTGTTTAGCGCTAATTGTTGGATCTTCATTAATTGATGTCAAACCCCCAGAAATGCGCGAAAATCTCACCATGTTATCGAGATCTCTGGTGGAGAGTAAATGTTACTGAATCGTAGGCCACTTTGGATGGTTAAGATGGTGGTGGAAAGGTTAAAAGCGAGTGGTAAGATTTAACGCGTGCATTCAAGTCACAAACGTCAGCCACTCACGGCGTGTATTTTTTTTTCGGAAGTTCGTTTTTTTAGTGCCAGTGTTGTGATCTTCAGCGGTCTTCCGTGATTTGAGTTGTATTTTTTAAGGTAGGTTTTTTATTTTCCATTTGACATTGCATTTTAGATATTTTGATAAAATCAGAAGTTATAGATAAACATCGGTCTGCTAAGAATATGGGAACTATAGAATTTTCGAAATATATATTTAAAATAATATACTCGAGCTAAGTCCGTTGTAATTGTGTCTCCAATGAATAATAACCGCGAAAGCATCAGCAATAATTATGGATAAACATGTTAAATTTTAATTTCTGATGCCTTTGCGGTTATTACACATTGGAAGGTAACAACTCTAACGGATTTAACAGCGAATTTTATTTTATTTGATGATGTTTCGAAAACTTTACAGTTCCCATAAAGTACGGCTGAGCTGACGATGGTCTATCGCTAAAGTGATTTTAAATTATGTTTATTAGATGATATATAGCTATTTTTTATAATAGGTATACTTACCGAATACTTAGGTAGGTACAGAATACAATGAACAATATCAGTTAGCTATTAAAAAAATACAAAACAAATAAAAATCGATGGATCGATAGATTGCTTAATCCAAACAAAAGATTATTTTTTATGTCAATGAAGTTTCCTCGATCTATCGATACTGGTATTTAATTACTCATTATTGTCATTATGTATGTTATACTCTTCTCACTACAAATACTATGGGAAATATTCAATCGAGGGCGACGTCGTATTGTACTTTTCATATACTTACTTACATTATAGAGATTTTAGTTCATTTTTCCTTAAATAGCTAATACAAAGTAATATTTGTCATAACGAATCATTAGTTGAAAGTACAGCACTAATAGCAAAACTGTGTTAATTGTGAAATGATTTTTTAAAGATTTAACATTTACAAGATCACACGCTTTGCTAATACGTAATATTATGTGGATAATAGAATTTAGAACGAAATTTTATGTTCGTCTGTGATTATATTAGGCTCAATAATTTATGAAGCCTTTGCGGTTATTATACATAGCTGAGCCCGCGACTTCGTCCCCGTGGAATAGTAACTCTTCATAAGGCTTCATATTTCCCCCGTTTTTTACACATTTTCCACTGTTTCTTCGCTCCTATTGGTTGCAGCGTGATGTTATATAGCCTAAAGCCTTCCTCGATAAATGTTCTATCCAACAAAAAATGATTTATTTGAATTCGAACCAGTAGTTCCTGAGATTAGCGCGTTCAAACAAACAAACAAACAAACAAACTCTTCAGCTTTATAATATTAGTATAGATTGGAATGAAACAACTTGAATGGAATCTGTAAAGTCTCCGAAACGTCAGCCAATAAAATAAAATATGCGAGTTAAATCCGTTTAAAGTTGTTTCATTCCAATGTACATTAGGCTCATTTTCTAATTTTGAGACGGTAAACTTGTTCTACAACAATTTTTTTTTTGTAGCGTCACGGTTTCTAACAGATTTTACATAGGATTCATAGTGCATAGTATTACCTTCCATTCATTGATAGAAGTAGATTCCCACTTAGTATTATTTTTCCCCTATTTTTTAATGTTAGCGATAAACAATGTTACGTAAATAATTAACAAAAATGTACCCATCCTTACAGACATCAATTTTACTAAGTTATGTTTGGGTCGAGGTCAATTGACAAATAAATATGCTGCCGAAAATAAAACGTTACCTACTTTACAAGACAACTTATTACTTTTAACTGTCTTTATGAAACTGAAAGTTTTGACTTTGGATAAAGTTGGATATTATGTTCGTCAAGTCGTCAGAGCCCCTGACTAGGAAACTAGAGGTGGGGGTTAGAATCCCGCTACAGGTAGATGTCAATGTGTTAAGCTCGAGCACTTGTACCCGAGTCGGATGTCTTATATGTATTTATGTATATTTATATCCGTCATACCCATAGAAGCATAAAATTTGCTAAGTTTGGCTCTAGATAAACTAATGTGTATTGTCCAAAGATATTTATTACAAATTTGTTTAAAAAATTTAATACTCAGATAATTGTAGATTATCGTAATTTATTTTGTAATTGATTTTCTTTAATAATTGAGTTATAGTTTCATATTAAACATCATGTAGAGCTCTTTACAATGCTTTTCCTAAAACAGAATCTTAATAAACATTTTTATGATCTTCATTTTAAATTAAAGTTAAATACAGCGGCCCTTATATAACTTTAACTCGTTAAATAGTGACAGATGACAGAACTCCGAGAGCCTTAACTTGAGTTAAATGTGACAGAAACGTTACTAAGTATTTATTTTAATAATAAGTACTTTGATACAGAACAGCATCACTAGAGGCGAGTAACCAGAGTGTTAGATAATTCCTCATATAAAAGTATTTTTTACGTAAGGTACCGTCTTATTTGCAGAGATCGCATTCTTATAAATCCCGGGAAATCCCGCGTTCAATAAAAATAAATAATATTTTTGGTGGTTGTAACCACTCTTAGTCATCTCCTCCCGCCAAGTTTAGGTAAATAGGCACTACCTATTGCGATCTCTGCTTATTTGTGTCACCTATCTCACTACCTACGGTATAAGTGTAAAATAGCGCTTTCTATCAGCTGATATGTTAAATAGAAAATCGAAAAGGACAATAAATAATAAAGTCAATTGGAAATACATTATCACATTATTAAGGACAAACAATCATCAGCATCAATCATATCCTTTCATCCCTCATCGTATTTTAAGTCATAACCCGCGGTATTAAGGTTCAATTCGTAATAATTGTATCACAATAATGATAATGATATAAATTGCGTAATGATCATAATATTACGATGATTCAAGATAATGATGGTCGAATGTAACATGGCTTTTTGTTTAGATTCGAGCCTTTATCTCAAACAATACTGCTGTGTTATGGCCAGAGGCCTGGACTAAGAAAATAAAGGTTCGAATTGTGCTAGGGGCAAATGTTATATGAGCACGGCCAGCACGACTTGCACTTGAGTATTGCGAACCTATGATGAATTGTCGAGTCGACATCTGGGGCCCTAGACAAGTGCCCAACGTTCAACGTTAACGTTAAACGTTAGCACCAAAATGTATGGGATTTGACATCCGCGAACGACTGTCACGTACGTCACAAACGTTCGCGGATGTCAAATCTCATACATTTTGGTGCTAACGTTTAACGTTAACGTTGAACGTTGGGCACTTGTCTAGCCCCCCTTGTCATGTCGATGTCGTCTTATTCTCGCTGTTATCTGTCAAAAATCGGTAAGGTTGTCGACAACGAGAAATCTTGACATGTCGATGTCGCATCTTATGTCAACAACGGTATAATATCGACAACGAGAAATCTTGACATGTCGATGTCGCATCTTATGTCAACAACGGTATAATATCGACAACGAGAAATCTTGACATGTCGATGACGCATCTTATGTCAACAACGGTTTAATATCGACAACGAGAAATCTTGACATGTCGATGTCGCATCTTATGTCAACAACGAAATAATATCGACACGAAAAACCTTCTCCTTGTCGAGAACGTTCTCAATATTATGTCGACAAGATGTCGTCTCGACAGTTCATCATAGGCTCGCTGGAATGTATTTTTGTCCTTTGTCTAGTACCCATAGTAAGCTTTTTAGAGTTTGAGACTAGATTAGAAAGATATATAGCTCAGTAAGTATATGAGAATTACCACTCGGCCGTGAGTTCGAAGTCTATGTGACCATGAACTTTTTATCGTTATTTTGTGTCATCATAAAAATATAAATAAAGATTTCATAACATTCAACGATAAACACTTCAAAATTTATGTGCAACATTTGACTATTGCATTTAATGACCGCCACTAAGAGGTTGAAGGTCTTGAATAGGTATTTTACAATAAAATATATACATTTATCAATCATGTCATGTAAAGTGATGTAAACTAGTATCTATTCTTTGTTTGTGTAAATTTCATATAAGTCGTTGTACCTACTTAGAGTCAATCGACATTGGACTAATCTATACCTAGGTACCTACTAATATAATAAAGAGGATAGGTTTGTTTGTTAGTTTGGATTAAATAGGCTCCAAAATGACTGGACCAATTTGAAAAAATCTTTCACTGTTCGGAAGTTACACTATTAATTCACAAATATGACATTTGTTGGCTATATTATATTTAAAAAAAAATAGGGATCCGTGCGAAGCTGGGGCAGACCGCTAGTCCTTAATATATTTCTAGAGCAAAGGCTCTACCTGTAGATAATCGTCCCACTGCTGGGTATTATCTATAGGTACTATTTAAGTTTAGGCTTATTGACCTATGGTAAGTAAATGTTTAAAAACCTTACCTTTGACCTTCAAACCAAAAGTAACTGAAATTGAAATTGCAAAATAGGTACTCATAAAATATTATTTCCCATCAAGTACAATCAGCAAAATTGCCGACATCTCATAAACATACGACATTTCATTTTAGCCCTCGGCTACCTATATGTTATTACTAAAGTGTCTGTCATTTGCACATAGCATAGGTTTAAAATAATGATGTCTCAATTTGTCATGTTTATATCTGCTTATGACATGTCTCAGTTATGACATATTATGTTTATATTTATTGTGACTGGTTATATACAAGCAGGTAATTAAAGTTTTATGACTATTTTCAATTGAAATCAAAGTGTAAAGTTCGTGAGTGGGGGCTAGACTTAGTGACGTCATTTCGCGGTGAAAATAGAGACAGGGTGTCAGTCCGGGAAAGGTTTTACAAGGTTAACTTACAGTAATAATAAGCTTTAGACCACGTGGTAGCCACCGATAAATTACTGATTTATAGAAAAACAAATAATATTACGATTATCTAATATCAAAGAGCCATGACGACAATTTTTTTCTTAACAATAAATGACAAAAATAAGCATTTCAAAAGGAGTAGTGTCTTGGCTCGCGTTATGGTATAAATTGTACAATAACGTGACGTCACGAGCCCCCACTCCCCAACTTTTAAAGCACTTATTTGTATTTTTTTATTAATTTAAGAAAATAAAGAATACATGTCCAATAATTCGTATCAATTTGCACGGACTAAATAAAATTTCGCATTCTATCCCGACCCCTATTTCCTTATACGAATAATTACCACTTCGGAATACTATCTCGGAAGCTCCAAGTGTCGCCATTAAACAGCCTCGTATCTAAAATGGCAGGACTCGCTAGTAGACCTTCAACTTTCTTCGACCTTAGACCTCGCTGACTGCTGCACTTTCGATTTCACTTCGATCCCAGACGATGCACGACCGGGTATGCATCAAGATGCGCTGAGAGTTATTACGTGTGGCGAGAGGATGACTTGGGGCCCTAGACAAGTGCCCAACGTTCAACGTTAACGTTAAACGTTAGGACCAAAATGTAGGGGATTTGACATCCGCGAATGACTGTCACGTACGTCACAAATGTCAAATCCCATACATTTTGGTGCTAACGTTTAACGTTAACGTTGAACGTTGGGCACTTGTCTAGCCCCCCTGGAATGTACGGGAACAACTGAATTACATTTTTAAATGTGTTGATAAGAATGTGATTCTTACGGGCCGATTTGAGTTGTTTTTTTATAGGAACTATTATGATTGTAAACCGGTTTCTGCGGAAATTATTATATTCTCGCAATATTAAAAAATTGTGTACGTACTATCGGATGCTTTCGGGGTACGCCATTTTAAAAAAATTGCTTGCACTTGTTGCTTCACACACAGCCGCCAGGTACCAGGGTCGTTTAAGCGATTATTGGCTTAAAGGTGTAACATCGCCAGCACAGTTGATAGTACCTACGTATTATTAAAAACAAAAGTTACGCGTGGTCATAAATAAAAAAAATATTTAGGCTTGAGAACCTTCTCCGTTTTTTTCGACAGTAAAAAAAAGCTTATTATCAAGAGTTATCAAGTTATTTTATGTAGGTATAGATTATTTAAATATTTCACTGGTAAGTTGGTCTAAAAAGCAAGTAAACTATTTGGATTGTTCTGCGGTTTGTTAAGTTTTGTTTCTTATTAAATTATATGAATTGGGTAGACACGATTCAACTACCTATGTTCTTTTCTAAATATTCTAATTATTACCTACAACTTCTTTTCATTTATAATATATAGTAGAATTATATAACTATTATATAATAATATATGGGTACGATAGGTCACACCGTTTCCTAGTTCCGAGTTCACTGACCCTACATACGCCTACTATGCTTCCTTAAATGAAAAAGATGTTATTTCATTTACTTTTCACACTACAAAAGCCAGTTCTCCTTTTTTACTTAAAATATTTATAAATTCTCTATTTTCTTAAATTGTACCAATATGAGTGGTACTACCCATGTTATTACATTTCCGGGGCCGCTATTAAGGGGAAAATAGTCATGGATCTTGTATGACTGTTTGCTCTCGAATAGCGGACCTGATTTCTATCAAAACTGACATTAAATAAATATCGGTTAAGTGCGAGTTAGACTCGCGCACCAAGGGTTCCGTACTATAAATAACCTAGTAGGTATATATTTTTTTAGATGATGTTCTCCCACACATTCCACCTGCAAATGTAAGTTGGTACGCACAATATTGAGTGATTTACCATGTTATTTTAATATCATGGACTTCTTATAGGTTTTTCTATAATTTATAAGGAGAAAACTAATTTCTGTATTTTTTTCAAAATTTTAGGTTCAGTAGTTTCGGAGATCAGGGGGGGAGAAATGGTAAATTTTCGTCTATTTTCTTGAATAACTTGGAAACTATTTATTTTAAAATTACAAAAAAATACATTTAAGATCTTCTCAACAAGACCTTTCATTTGATATGCCACACGATGCAGTTTTCAGAATTTTTTTTTTTAATTTTCCCTTTCCCTCCCAAAAATGACCCCCCATATACAGATTTCATTTGCTCACGTCACACCTCTTTGTTTGGGTCACAGGAATTGATATGTGTACCTACCAAATTTCATCTTAATCGGTCTAATAGATTCGGAGATAATTGACTGTAAGCGACGGACGGACAGACACACGAGTGATCCTATAAGGGTTCCGTTTTTGTATTCAGACGTACGGAACCCTAAAAAGCGACGTATTATAAGAAATATAGCATCATTCAAACTTGAAATCGCAACGCAAATTTTTAAGTCCAGGTACCTACATATTTTGAGCTTATTATTAGACTATAAGGTAAACTCTAGGTATAATATTAAATTAAATAGGTATTGGAATGAAACAACTGTTAACGGATTTAACTCGCGTATTTTTATTTTATTTTATTAGCTGACGTTTCGGATTCTTTACAGTTTCCATAATCGTAGCACGTGAAACGTCAGCTAATAAAATAAAATAAAAATACGCGAGTTAAATCCGTTAACAGTTGTTTCATTCCAATGTGTAATAACCGCGAAAGCATCAGAAATTATTAAATAGGTATGTTTCTTTGCTACTATTATTTATATTATCTACGGAAAAATACCTAAATATAAATAATAAATTTAAATAAGTAGGTAATTATCATTATTTTGATTAATATGATTATAATCTTCATTTCTCCGCGTAATTACTTCCGGACATTTAAATTTATTTAAATAACGTTTAGTCACGTAATTAACTACCTAAAAGATAATTGTGCAATGCATAATTATAATTGTTGTAATAGTAAATTGTTTATGAAATATTTACATAAATAAGATAAAATTTAGAATCATTTTTTTTATATGAGAAATATTTTCGATGTAAATATTTTTCAAAATGTATAAGTAAAATATAGATCCTCCTGATCCCGATAAATACGAAGGACATTGCCTTCCCAGATTAGGATAATATCTTCCAAGGTCAGGGTAATGTCTTCCAGAGCCAGGACAATGTCTTCCAAGGTCAGGATAATGTCTTCCAGGGTCAGGACAATGTCTTCCAGGACTAGAACAATATCTTCCAGGATTAGTATAAATAATGTCTTTCACGACCTCTATTAACATTATTATATTAATTGGTTTATTTTGTATTAAGTAAACAAATAGGTATAACGGGTTTAACTCTCGTATGTGTTTCATTTTATGTTTACGTGAGTTAGTTAGCAAACAAATATAGTATAAACAACGCTGTCAGCAAATAGAAATGCAACCATGAGCTAAGCTATAATAAATAGGTAATTAAGTACGAAAGGTTAGATTGATTATGTTTATTATTAGTACTAGAAGCACTTATATTACTAAAATTTTGTAAATAATATATAATAATAATAATATCTTTGGACAATTCACACCAATTGATCTAGTCCCAAACTAAGCAAAGCTTGTACTATGGGTACTAGACAACGGATAAACATACATAAATATATATAAGACATCCAAGACTCAGGTACAGATGCCAGTGTTCATCACACTGACATCTGCCCCTAGCAGGATTCGAACCCGCAACCTCCGGTTTCGTAGTCAGGGGCTCTGACCACTAGACCAGCAGGCCGTCATATACTTTTAATACTTAAAACGCAACGGGGGAAATAAAGATGAGTTCTGTTTATGCACTTGTCGTTGATACGGCAAGTAATTATCACCTTTCTAGCTTCGAGTAGGAAATGAGGAAGCAACTGTATGGCCACTCGTCGTTTAAAATAGGCTTTTATAAATTTTGTTGTCTACTTTTATGACAGCACTGTAAAAAACATATACTTACATACACATTACAGATACTTAAGTAATGAAATGTCGAAATGGTTTACAATTAAGTTTGTACAAAATATTTATACACGGGATATACCTACCTAAGCGAAGAATAAGTAAAGTATTTATAAGTCGCATGAAACTTGAATTTGGATGAAAAATATTCAAAAAGATTCTTAAGTTGATTTCTTTGAAATATGAATGGCATTCATATTATGCTACCTACTATTTGCGTTAAGCATAAAGGCATGACCCTAATTATTATGAAATTGACATCAAAATAATCTCCCATATACAGACAAACTCTGACCTTTCGCAAACTATTGTTACGTTTACATTACATCATAATCGGATACTTTTTGATAATATCATGACGGTAACAAAATTACATCTTAACAAGAGGTGACCTAGAAACATTGCTGATGTCATATTAGATATTTAAATTTTAATTGTAATTACATTATAACGAATCTGAGAGCCAACACGTAAGATTACCGTTGTAGGGAGACGCATCTGTGACTTGCTTTTTCATTCACTGTGTTGTGGAGGGTGAAACTATAAAACTATATACAAACGCAAGGAGTACGCAACACTGCTATAGGATATTCTGATAGTGACAGAATAATATGTTTTCTCGTGCCTCCTTACATTCTTTGTTCTTTATCAGAAAGACAGATAACTCATAATAAAGCTATATTCTGATTTTATATAAAAAAATATTATTTATTTAGGACCTAACCTAACCCTGGCTATATAATGGCAAAATTTATATTATACTGCAATAATTTATTCTCCTCAAGTACAATTATTATAGTTGAAAATATTTGACAATACGTACCTACTCATCATCAGCAATTAGACTATGAACGGCATAGTCTATACTAATACCTACCTACGCCAAAAAAATCTAGATATATCTGTATACATACGTACGTTACTGCAAAAAATATAGGATGAATAAACTTAGCGCCACCGGGTGCAAATCTTCCTTAAAAACCACCAATTATAATTACTGTTGTTAATAGGCACTTTACGAAAAATCTTCTGATCCCTACCAGTTATTTCCTCAATGTCAAAACTTACAAGTGTCAAAAGCTAACAATTTCATCAAGTACGTTGCCAAATACGAATTGACCAACCGCAGTCAACTCGAAATTACGAGTTTCATTCACGTTAAACTTAAAACAATGGAATATCTCATTCAAAAGGTTTTGCATAATTGCCTGTGCATTCGCACCCACAATTAATTGTGCGTTTTTATCATTACCAATCTTAATTTTTGCTTTGTTCAATTCAGTTATGATTACTACGGCTTCTTATTTAGGATGGGAAGGAGGGTAATGTGTTTTTTCCAATAGAGTGAGTTATGGTGCAGTACATGAACAGTACAGGTTAGGTACTTGCTTCTTTCATGAATCAAACCCAAAGTACAACTCGACTACTTTATTTTGTTCTGGAATAAATTATTTACTTAATAATAAGAGAAGAATATTAATTTTATACCGGTCGTTAACCTCAATAATTGATTAATTAATATTATTTGTACAAAGATCAGCTTTTCGTTTCCCGTTCCCGCGACTTCCGAGATTCCAGGAGGCATGCCGCTGATTGGCCACTTTGCCTCGTCGGCCATTGGTCAAAATATATACTAGCTAATCATAGAACAGCACGAATGTTGCCATTCGTAACTTAAATTTACCACTACGTGTAAAACAAATAACAATACTTCTCAAAAATATTCTTCACTTTTATAAGTCGTTTCAGCAAAAATCCATTTCGTTTGAATACAGAACTGAATTATATAGGGCCCTTAAGTTTCCAGCCATATAGGTACTACCTAATAACCCTCTTTAGTGCATCTAGTCTATCTACTTACTTGTTTTCACTATCGGTGATGATACCTGCATATTTGTTCGTGATGTTTCGACATTTTCGACATTTCGTATTGAGTGTTTTGACTGATACGAGAGACCAATTACTGGAAGCGTTGTTTGTGAAATTTTAGGTTACTTTTATACTGCTATTTTCTTCTAACAAGTATTATTTATTTAAATTTGATTTCATTTTGTTTTGTCACGTGATAAGCTTTCGTTAGTTTATCTCGATTACATACAGGCATTATCTATGCTATAATCTATAGGTACTATAATAATATTATAAAGCTGAAGAGTTTGTTTGTTTGTTTGAACGCGCTAATCTCATGAACTACTGGTTCGAATCAAAAAAATCTTTTTTTGTTGGATAGACCATTTATCGAGGAATGCTTTAGACTATATAACATCACGCTGCGACCAATAGGAGCGAAGAAACAGTGGAAAATGTGTAAAAAACGGGGAAAATATGAAGCCTTATGAAGAAGTGACAGAAGACTTTGACAGATCTTTGACAAAACAATCGGACGGGCAGGACGACGTCTGCCGGGGTCGCTAGTAATATAATAAAGAGAAAAGCTTTGTTTATTTGTTTGGATTGAATAGGCTCTAAAAAGGCTGGGCTGATTCGAACATTTATTTCCTACCCTAAGTAACATAGGCTATGGAATATTTTGAATAAAATTAGGGATCCGTGCGAAGCCGGGGCGAACCGCTAGAGTTGTATAGAATCAATTACTAAGTGCCACAGTTTTACTGGACCTTTTACCTCCTTTATGAACAACAGACAATCATATCAAGTATAAATTTCACACCATTCTATGTCAAACCAATAATCAATAAATCATAATATTGTCTCGTTAAATTTGAATTCCACAAAGTCTTGCGGCAGTGCGCTCTAAATAAATTACCTACATGCGCAGGCGCATGATGTTATCTTAAAGCAAAAAACTTATATTCTCACGTTGTAACAATACCCACGTTTGCCATTTGCCAGTGTCATAGCGACGACTACAACTTTGCATATAGGATTTTGTAAATGATTCTGTGACGTTCGTTGATTAGGAAATAACTACGTAAACTAAACTCTTCAGGGAGTTAAAAACAGTAGGCACTGTTTTTACACTAGCTTTGAACCATAATATAATAAAAAAATAAGTCGGGTTTTCCTTCCTGACGTTATAACTCCAGAACGCACGAACCGATTTGGTCTTGAATTATTCGTGGAAGTCCAGGGAAGGTTTTTAAGTCGAGAAAATTTAAAAAACATCTTGAAAAAGTGTAAGATCAACATTATTGTGATTGACGGTAAGTGACAGAATACTTTGACAGATCTTTGACGAAACAATCGGACGGGCAGGACGACGTCTGCCGGGGCCGCTAGTAATATAATAAATAGTAGGTAGGTACTTAGTAAATATCTGCGTTTTTACTGTCGACCTTTGTTCTTACTTCTTATTAAATAACGTTAACCAATTATACTTTATCACTTAAATCATTGATGTTACCTTTATCATATTCTAACAGGTACTATCAGTAAAAAATGATATAATTTGAAAGCAGTTTTATGCTACGGATTAATACGATAATCTATTTCGACACGACTGCTTTCTTTCGCTAATATACCTACGTTTGATGTCAGTTTCTTATCTTTAGCATTAATCTCTTGTTTAGAGGATAGGCTTTTTAATAATACCTCAAATATGATCATGTAATAAACAAAACGTGTTTGCAAACGTAAAAGCACCTTTATCAATATCTAGATCAGATATACTTATATAATTCAATGTTATTTTTACGTTTTTAGAAAGACGTACTAAGAAGGTACCTTCTATTTTCGCTTGCGTTTATGGCATCACCACTATTCTACAAATATAAGTCGATATGTACGCAATGATTGCATTTCAATATCACAAAGGCGTATTCATCAGCAGACATTAAAATTTCTTCTACAATGACCAGAAGATTATGAATTATAACATACTCGACAGCGTGAGGGGTCAAAAATGTATGTCAATTGTAACTCAAAACATCATAAGTCATCAAATACGACCTCAAATACATTAGAAACACTCGCGTTGATTACGCAAGCATTACGTACTTTATCAAGTGAAGGCATTTATAGGGTCAAAAGACATGTTTTTTTAAAGTAAGTACTAGCGGTCCCGGCAGACTTCGTCCCGTCCGGCAAAGAATCGATTTGGAACGTGATAAAAATGTGCCAAATCGGCCAAATTTTCAGCCAAATCGGTTCAGCCGTTCTTGAGTTATAAACGGGGTAACTAACACGACTTTCTTTTATATAATAGATTTATTAATTTATCTCGGTACCTATGTTTTTTTGCACAAAGAAGCTTAGTGCTTCGCAAGGCTTCCTTTTTATGCTCTGAACGACATAACGCGGCAATGTGACTAGCAACCTACCTGTAGAAGATTTTTTTTTTATTTTTTTACACGAACTGAAAATTAATAGCAATCTTATCCCTACTAATCCCTACTAATATTATAAATGCGAAAGTAACTCTTTCTGTCTATCTGTTAAGCTTTCACGCTAAAACTACTGGACCGATTTAAATAAATTTGGTACATAGAAGGTCTGGAGCCAGAGAAAGAACATAGGCTACTTTTTAACCGACTGCAAAAAAGGAGGAGTTCCACGCGGACGAAGTCGCGGGCAGAAGCTAGTATTTACATCTATGAGAAATGTAAAGCAGCTTTCAAATCTTTATTTAGAAGGTTATCGACTGTCATTGCTGTCTTCAAATTTTGTAATTGTTTCTGCTAAAAAAATGCAAATCACCGATGATCAATGGTTACGACAAAATCACAGTCATCGACGTTGCAAAATGTATGTTAATATTATTATGGCATTATGTTATGCACCGTTTGTTTTTGTAAACAAAGTTGGCGATTTATTAAATTATAGATATTTGTTTAGCTAGTTGACATAAATCTCGTAAAAATATAACCCAATGTAATGCTCGGCGGAGCGAAGCAATGTGCAAGTTTTAAGTTTAATCTATATAATTTTGCATAGAACATACTTACTAGTAAATACCTATGTATGTACTGTACTTACTGCGCTTTAGTAATTCTATACGAGTAAAGGTGTTGAAAGACTTCTATAGCGTAACTATACAACTATAAAGTGGGATTGTTTGGGACTAGGTGAGTTGCAAACTTGCAACCAAGACCGATTTGTGTCTATAGCCGTGAGTCATACTACGATTGTATTTAGGTAAATATAGCACAAAAAGTACGTAGGTACTTTTTACCGGTCCTTTGTTTTTCTACCTAATATTTCTGTTAAGATTTTACTAGCGAATACATTAAAATTTACTTAATATAGACATACTAGTACTACTACTATATTATGATAAATCAAACTTGCATATAAAAAATATAAATATATTACTATAATATATTACTACATATATTACTATAAATCACTGCACTGCAATGCCTTTGTAATGTAAAATATCTTGTTGTCTGTGTTTGTGCCTTTTCTGTATTCTTTTTTTCTCCGCGTGTCATCCGTTCAGGTTTAAGCTGAAAACCAGCGTTGTGACCCCCCGGTCGCAACAATAATGCTAAGCTTAAGCCTTTTCAGTCGACATGAACCTAGATATCGTTATTACCTAAATTAGATATTGTAATCACTGTAAATTGTGTCTACTGAATAAACTAATTCTTATTCTTGTTCTTAAAAAAATATAGGTAAACGTATAGTTACATCGAGGTTAGTATTAGGTATAAGTATATGATTTTCTGTTAATCTGAAAACAATAGGTAAGTACCTAAGTTATAATTAATTATGATTTAACCTCCAAAGTCATAAACTGAATTTTACAAGTAATCGATCGATCTTTATGTTCTTCTTGACAGGTGTTAAATATACAGATTACATCTTGTAGTCACCTCAGCAAAAGTTACATATCGTCTTTTATAATACCAAAACTTTACGACAAAATCTATAAATTTGAATGCATATTCATTAAATCTGTAAGTTTCGAACCTAATATAAAATAAGACGAAAACATTAGGTAACTAATTATTTAATATAGAATTTGACCACCTTTTTCGAGTCTACCTACGTAACACTTGTTTAATAATAATTTATTTTAATATAAATTTATAAGTCGTTTTATTTATTGTCTTAATTTCTGTTGTTGTTTCATTAAAGATCATGTCATCGCATTTAAATATGAATTCCCATAAGGACACATTTCGTGTTAAGTCTCTATTTTATTAAGGCAGAAATGTAACCTATTAGATGTCAAGAAGGTAATAAATAGGTGTTAAGTTATTATTTCAAAATCTTTAGCTTATTAACATTCACGATTTCATTCAAGTATATTGTCAAAAATGACCTTTCGCTTTTATAAAAAAGTTATTATGTCGATTTGTAATTAATCAATAATATAACGTAAGATTCGTGACGATGAAAAATATTATGTTAGGTACTTGTTAAGTACTACTATTCAATATTTTAACAATTAAATTTTTTTTTGTATTTTTCATTATCGGTTTGTACCAATCGAGTGTTCAATCAATTAAATATTCGTCATTACCTATGGAAGTAATTATTTATTAGCTGTCCGACCCGGCTTCGCACGGATCATCTTTTTTTTATAGCCTATGTCACTCGGGAATAGTGTAACTTCCCAGCAGTGAAAGAATTTTTGAAATCGGTCTAGCCGTTCTGGAGCCTATTTAATCCAAACAAACAAACCTTTCCTCTTTATCTTCTTTAAATATAAAAATGAATCGCAAAATGTGTTGGTAAGCGCATAACTCGACAACGCCAGGACCAATTCGGCCAATTTTTTTTTTAAATGTTCGTTAAAGTCCAAGGATGGTTCTTACGGCGAGAAAAAATCGAATAATTCCCGGGAAAACCCTAAAAACAGCCCTTTTTTTTTCCCATACAAACGTTGTCTAACTAAAGTTACCTAATTTGAATTTCCAACGGGCAGGATGACGTCTGCCGGGACCGCTAGTTTATAATATTAGTATACATAAAAAACTAATACGTAATCAAATTTATATAATATAAATAAATCTAAACCACACGTACCTATATCTACATACATATTATTACATCTCAGCTAAAGCAAAAATCTTTAACTATATGCAAATAAAATAACACATTAATTTGTATGTTAAATTTACGACTCTAAATTGCCGACGCAAGATTAAATTTATGAAATTTCTTTAAATTACCGCAATTGAAAATAATCGAATGCAAAACAGTACTAATTGCATTTATAGTATTACGGATGCATTACGTCATCGTAGAATACATAATAGGCATGTTATAATTATGAATAATAAGATAAAAAAATGAATTAATTATAAATTGACCAAGTCACTTTTATTTTTAGCCCAACAATAATAATCATGGGATTGAATGAGCATATGCAATTTTATGAAACAAATTACTTTTGAGAACTACACGTACGAGTACGTAGTTATATAAGTACCTATATTCGTAAACTCTAAAAGTAAGTAAATCAACTTATTACATATATGCATATATGTAGTTATATAAATATATAAGCTGATTAACTTTTAGAGTTTATACTTATATTAAAGCTTGGCGCTTATAGATAAGTATGTACACGATAAAATAAACTAAATATAATGTGAAAAAGTGCTTTGCGGTATTACCTATCTCCTGAATACTTAGGTATAAACGTGTGTGCTGGAACCGCACGAGCAAAAACATTCGAATTCAACAGAATATTTTCTTACCTATATCTATACTAATATTATAAAGCTGAAGAGTTTGTTTGAATGCGCTAATCTCGGGAACTACTGGTTCGAATTGAAATATCTTCTTTTGTTGGATAGACCATTTATCGAGGAAGGCTTTAGGCTATATAACATCACGCTGCGACCAATAGGAGTGAAGAAACAGTAAAAAATGTGTAAAAAACGGCGAAAATAACTATTCCACGCGGACGAAGTCGTGGGCACAGCTAGTATTATTATATTGTGTAAGATTCATGTCATACAAAATGCGACCACAATTTCTACTAGAATCGAATCTATTCAAGATCGATTGTCGATCGATTATATTACGTAACATCGGTTCCGTAAAGATGCGTTGCCGCATTGCTAATAAAGCGGTATTGAGGTCACATATCATACGAAAGTAATAACATATTATAAGTAAATAGCTTAAACCAATGTTATTAAGAAATTGTTGTCAAAATAACAATAATTGTCAAGAATATTCATCTTCTAGCTAGTTAAAGACTATATTGTTTGAGTTTTTTTACGTTGGATCTATTATGTTGGTACCTATGTATTTTGAGTTAGCGAACGTTTTTATTTTCGACTAGCGGCCCCGGCAGACGTCGTCCTGCCCGTCCGATTGTTTCGTCAAAGATCTCTCAAAGTCTTCTGTCACTTCTTCATAAGGCTTCATATTTTCCCCGTTTTTTACACATTTTCCACTGTTTCTTCGCTCTTATTGGTCGCAGCGTGATGTTATATAGTCTAACTAAAGCCTTCCTTGATAAATGGTCTATCCAACAAAAAAATAATTTTTGAATTCGAACCAGTAGTTCCTGAGATTAGCGCGTTCAAACAAACAAACAAACTCTTCAGCTTTATAATATTAGTATAGATTAGTATAGATAGCTAATATGTTGTACATTATTTATGAATGAAAAGCCTTAATGGGGTTTAACAGGTGGACGTATTGCGGAGCAATTAGAGCTTGAATGCATGCATAACCAAAGTACTAATTCAACGCAGACGAAGTCACAGGCTAAGTATATAAAAAAGTACTGTACCTAGTTTGAATCCTTATACAAACTTCCACCCTCCCTTTTCCTCCATTAAGACTAACTTACGAGACTAAAGCTATCCTATGTCTTACCCCGAGACTCTATCATCATAATCAAGGGCGTGCATTCCATATAGGCACAATGTCACTAATGCATGAAGTCAGGCGCCAGGGTAGGCACCCTGGCGCCATACTTACGCTCCCCTCACTGCACGCGCCTGATCATAAGTATACAAAATATGATCTATTTAGACATATTTTCACATTTATTTGTAAAATTAAATTTTGGATAGTTATTTCGTATTTAGGGTCTCCTATTCGGGGTTAAAAACACTAAATAACTACAGGATTCTCGAAGGTCGCGCGGGCCCTGGAAGTCCTAACTAATGTGGATAGTACGGATTTAAAATGTAACCCAATATTATTACAGTACACTAGCCCAATATTATTGATACCATTACGGAACACTTTCTAACGTTTGGTCTAGACATGGTTCCCAAGACACTAACAAGGTACCATCGTGACTTATTTGGTTATGCTCCAGTGAAAGTAACATTGATAGTGATTTATTTTATATTTGTTGAAATGATACCATCTTTAAACGAAACTAATATTCACGTCCGTTCAAATTTAACGACAGTTAAGAAAATAAACAATATGATACATCTTTGGCGACAACGTTGTAAAATTATAAGATACTAGCTTCTGCCAGCGACAACGTCCGCGTGGAATAGTTATTTTTTCCCGTTTTTTACACATTTTCCACGGTTTCTTCTCTCCTATTGGTCGCAGCGTGATGTTATATAGCCTAAAGCCTTCCTCGATAATTAGTCTATCCAACAAAAAAATAAGATAAGATTTTTTCAATTCGAACCAGTAGATCCTGAGATTAGCGCGTTTAAACAAACAATCGAACTCTTTAGCTTTATAATATTAGTAAGTATAGATTCTCAAAATAATGACTTACGTATAGTCTAGAGGCGTTACGGTTGTAGCGACTATTTATTTTGTTTATTTAAGGATGGCAACATTAGAAGGTTGGCTGAATAACATTATTATCTAAGTTCAATAAGATACAGGGTGACATACCTAGTTAATACATAGGCATATAGAGGTATGAAGTATTTTCTGTTATATATTTCTATTATTCTTACTTACTTAAAATTATTTTTCATTGTTGTCGGATATTTACCCATTGCTTTGTTATAATATATCTTCGACATTAAGTAAATAGGTCGGACATGAGCCTAACAATAATATTTACCGTAGACCTGCTAACAGTGAAAATGCTTGTTTCCTTACATAATTTGTTACTATGTAAAATTTGTTACATACACATGAAAGTAACACATTTTAAATGTACACGTTTATGTAATGCGTGACTGGGTCCTATTTGTGAATGTTTTGATTGTGGATATATACGAGCGTTTAGGATGCTGCGTTTTTTTTACCGCCCAGTAGTGTTTCATTGTGTAATAAGTACTTACCTACCGTAGGTATTACTTCACTGTAGGTATTTAAAGCCCTAAGGTATATTTAAAAAAAAATCCCTAATCAAAGTTTCGTACCTAATCATTATAATATAAATTTAACATAATTTAAAATAAAATAAAAATTCTTATAGATCTTTAACGTAAATTTTGTCGCTTACAAATATGGAAAGAATACAATTCTAATTAAGTCTATTACAGTGGTTTTATTCTAATAACAAAATCAATCGTTACAATTGAAAATGTAATAGGTAGGTAGGTACTTCAAAATAAGACCTTCAAAACACTATTCCTGACGCAACAATAGATATTCTGTGGGTTTCCAAAAACCACAAAATAACAGAATAGCATGTTTTATGTCGCCGCGTTTCGTTCGCTTACTTATACGCTGTCAACTTTGACATTTACTTACGCAACAGGTCACGGCGGTCATCTGCCAACCAAAATCTATTCAAAACAATAGACACTCACAAATCGTAAAATGCAGGTCATAACCAAAACGAGCGAATTCAATATTTGAAACCACTAATACGAAAACAGTTGAAATGTTGAAATTACTGCAAATCTTAAGTTGCTTTTGTATCCATTTAAGATATTAGACGAAGCGTGTGCGGATAAATCTTATGTAAGTACCTACCTACCTACCTATTAGAAACATAGGTATTAATTTTAACGAAGCTCGTGGCTAATGAAATAATAACTAGGTAGGTAATAGGTATAGTCTGAGCTTTTTGACGAACCATATAAGGGGATTATTTTTAGTAGCTTAATCATGCAACTGTGTGATTATTGAGAAAATGTATTAATAATTTAACATATAATTTGCAATTAAACATTAACAGTACCTACTAGGTATATTTCTAAATGCACTATCGTAACAACAGTTAGTGAATCTCAATAAATAAACAAACTTCATGAATAATTAAAACGTACTGTCATACAACAAATATCAAGTTTCTTAACTTTGAGATCGGAAGTTAGAAGTTCAGTGTAGGAATAATTGTGTGACTAAATTTTGGTAATTACGGAAGCTTCTAAACATTTGATAAAAGAAATAATAGTAATCATTGGAATGAAAGAACTTTAACGGATTTAATATGAGGTGCTACTATTATAGAATCTGTAAGAGCTCCGAAACGTCAGCCAATAAAAATAAAATACGCGAGTTAAATCCGTTAAAGTTGTTGTATTCCAATGTATAATAAGCGCGAAGGCATCAGAAATTAAAAAATAGTATTGCTATAGGTTATATAAGTGGAGGTACCTACTACCTTATAGAAGCAATGTACCTATATGAAGTACTTAGTAATTTAAAGTACCTAATTCAATGCCTTTAACTACCATAAATTAAGACTTGGCACATAACATGTTTAAAATTAAACAGAAGATAATATTTAAGTACTTACTTAACAATTATATGTAAACGAAGCTAAATGAACTCTTGACATGTCACAGTATGAAATTGTTATATTTGCGCGCGCGCATCTTGCATAATGTTGACTGCTAGTGTTTAGTGAGTTGCACAAATAGGGGAATTAGCAGATTTTCTTACGAAACATAAACGGTGGCATTGTAAAGTAATCTTAGGGTCTGGTTTTATATTTTACTAGCTTCTGCCCGCGACTTCGTCCGCGTGGAACTCCTCCTTTTTTGCAGTCGGTTAAAAAGTAGCCTATGTCCATTCTCAGACTCCAAACTTTCTTTGTACCAAATTTCATTTAAATCGGTCCAGTAGTTTTAGCGTGAAAGCGTAACAGACAGACAGAGTTACTTTCTTTTTATAATATTAGTAGGGATTAGTAGGGATTGCATTGGGTCTGCATACAGAAAATAATAATTGTGCATCGGACATTACTGATATTCCTGTGATTTTTTCTGAATTAAAATTATTTTGGAAAGGCCCAAAAAATCCATAATTATTAATAAGCACAGACAAATTACGTACATTCAAACGTGCGTCTTCCCAAATGTAACACTGTATGGACCACTACGTCTGTATAAAACATAATTAAGTACCTACGTAAGTATATTTAATATGCCAGACAGTTACTTACCTTTGAAAATATTATATTCAAATTTAGAGTTACATATTTAAGCTCTTGTTGCAAAATGCTGAATTCAACGATTGTCTACCGACACTTCTAATTAAGTTGTATATAAATTGGAATGAAACAACTATTAACGGATTTAACTCGCGCATTTTTATTTTATTTTATTAGCTGACGTTTCGGATTCATTACGGTTTTTATAATCGTAGCACGACTGAGCTGACAATAGTCTAATAGACGAATCCGAAACGTCAGCTAATAAAATAAAATAAAAATACGCGAGTTAAATCAGTTAATACCTAGTTGATTCATTTCAATGTGTAATAACCGCGAAGGCATCAGAAATTATTATATATAAATTGTATAATAGCGTTGACGCTTATGCAACTGATATAATATTAGGTCCATGGAATTATACATGCACTTATAGGTCCAAACAGTACTAAATTTAATTAGCAGTTTAACGTAAACTCATGGTCGAGGCAACCAGTACTACACAGGCTAGGTGCGAAGATAGCCCATTGTTAGTTAGGCGCGTTCAAGCGATTTATCAAACCTGGGAGTCGAACCCACAATGCACAATGCGTGGAACCGAGACATATTACGCAAACTACTTTGTTAGTTTTTTAGCTTAATTTAGATTTTGTGAATAAAGTAATTAAGTTTAGGTTTTGAAAGTTGAAAGTTGGTTAATTTCATAATGATGATGATTGTAAATTTATAGATACCTACGTTCATTTACTATTGGTACAAGTAGTTACTTAATGTCGAGAGTTTAAGGTGAATCGGTGGATGGGACAGTTTATACGGTTCTTCTTTTGATATTTCTTCGATAACTCTAGGTAACTAGAGCATGTGTTATTTTAAATCATCCTGAAAACATATTTATGTGTGTCAAAAGAACGCATTCTTTATTTAATATAAATGCGCGCTAACCGCGTTGTGTAGTATTTTTGTTAACTTTTTTTTTTAAATATTAAGTAGTTTAAAGTTAAAAAAATTATAGGTAAATACAATTACTAAATTAGTGTAGAATGAACAGGTGTTATAAACAGAACTCCCGGTATTTTATTCCTGATTTTGTTAGTTTTGGCGTCACGTCACTATATTACAATTTTTCTTTTGAATAATAATTCATTATAGCGAGACGAAGAATCTGAGGTGGTAAGATGTAAGACGACAAAAAATACTTGGCCTTAAGGGAAGCTGTCAATGACATTATGACGGATTTCGCACGCGCGGTGCCTTATTCTATTTTATGATAATTTGACCGTGAATGGAAAACATTGAGGCTAACATGGCAATTAAATACCATCTAATTAATGAATACCTATTCCACCCATTGTTACTAAATTAAAGACTACTCTATCAAGGTTAATTAGTATCTCATGGGATCGAACTTGAATGTTTTTTGCGAAATAAAATAAATTGGATAATGGTACCTATTTGTTAATTTATATGAGGATTAGAATAATTGGAATTGACCTTTTTTATAGAACTCCTTTTAGTAGTATAGGCATGCTATCTTAGGTATAAGCTATTACACCTGTATTTTATAATTTCGATCCAATTTTGCAAATGTGAATAAAAATAATTTTGCTATAGGTAAGGCCCTATAGCCTGTACACATAGAGGTCATAACCTTCAGCAAAATGATTTGATATGGAAACTCAGTGCATCTTTGTTTACATTTATAGATATTGTTCGAAATGATATACTTACAAGTGGTTGTAAAACTAGTTTCCTAATTTTATGATAGTCAAAATATATGTTTAAACAAAATTAAAAATGTTTTTCTATTGTTCCAGATGGCACGGTGGTGCGCTTTGATAGTGCTTGTTGCAGTTCTAGGATGCGTCGGTGCAGCGGATTCACCAACCCGATTGCGTAAGTTGTTTACTAAATACCTACTTATTATAGATAATAACTATATTTTGGACAGTTAAGCTTATCTAAAATTAACCGGACTAATTTAATAACAGTATTAAAATACTATTACTGTTATTAGCAATGTATTCAACAATTAAACTACTACTTACAAGTCACTGACACTTAAAAGCTGATAGTCAATCAAATAACCGCTTTCAATACAATAACAGGTATAATAATATAATATAAAGATATCACAAAGTAAAACTGTGTAATCGCTACATATATTTTTGCAACAAAACAAAAAACATAGGTAATAATATCTGATGCCTTCGCGGTTATTACACTTTGGAAAAAAGCAATGGTAACGGATATAATTCGCGTATTTTATTCAGCGTCAGCTCAGTTGTACTACGAATACCTATGGGACCTGTAAAGTTATCTAAATGTCAGCAAATAAAATAAAATATGAGAGTTAATTCCGTTATAATTGTTTCATTCCAAAACAAAGATCGATCTACATTCAACAAGTTGTTAATATGCAATAACAACAAATAATATGTTTACAGAAATACGAAAACGAGCTAGGACTGGTACGTACACTGTATTACACTTTCCATAGTCGCCAATCCAATGCTTACACTACCTCACCCCTTCTATACTATGACCTCACTATATCACAAAATAAAAATCATATACTTTCGTACTTCACGTCTCTTCACTTTTCGACACTTGAACACTTACGATTTCTACATTATCGTCTTTTGAAAATAGTTTTGCACCTAAATATTATAAAAACAAAATGAAGCAAAGTGTTTCTTACCACCTATTACCATGTTGTACAACTTTGAAATGTCACAAGCTTGTTTACAAATGACACTTTACACTTTGCTATTTTTCACAAATCGCGTTCATTACTCAAAACTGCTTCTTATTTTGTGTGCCACTTGATATATTATTGATTGAACCGTAATTAGTTTTTGCAATAGGTATCTACTTATAAATATTGGGTAGTAAAATTGTACATAAAGCTTCGTTATATTATTGTAATTATTTTGTTGGTTTTTATTGGTGTTTATTGATTTCTTCACTTTTTTAATTGGTTACTGTCTTTCCTATGCTGGTATAAATCCTATTTCTAATTACTTACTTTTCTACTATCTTTGTGTATCTAGTTATTTATATCTCTGATGTAATAAAAAAGTTAATCCCATGTTTAACCATATCTGTTCTTTTAATTTTTCCGTACAGTAGAACTGTATTTTTCCTTAATCATATTTACTTTGATGTATTTGAGAGTGTTTGTCCTCATTTTTGTGTATTTGGAATATTATTGGTGAAAGGAAACCTATAATTCATAATTACCTTATCTAACATTTCCATTATCTAAATCTTCTGGTTTAATACCATTTTGTACTAAAATCCCTAAAACTACTTACTCTGGTGCTGTTTTTTTCTCATCGTTACTGATGATTCCTGGTCTTCCAGCTGACCTGAGTCCAGCCAAACAGGCAGAAGTGGATGAGATGGTTAGCAACCTTCTTCAATGGATACAAGGGTTTTACCAACAGAGGAATAGAAAAGGTTCGACAACGTGAATATAAACACTTTTGTTCTTGGTCCACAACCTCTGTATATATTATTAGTAGGATCGCACCACTTTTAGGTAGATATTCAAAAATGTATTTACTATAACATTAAACTGCTGTTTCAGCTCGTCAATATTTCGGAGGAAAACCAGAAAGACCACGGCCTTTTGAACCTGCCAGCTATCTGCCACCAACCGGATACCCTCCAGCAGGAAACAGACCAACCCCGTCGTATAGTGAGGGACCATCGCCGTCGAATCCCCCTTACCAACCAAGCCAACCATCACCAAGCCCGTCATATCAACCCACACAACCTGACCAACCTTCATACAATCCAACTCAACAGGATCAAACCCCATATCAACCGAGCCAACCTCCATACCAGCCCAGTAGTCCGCAGCAACCTAGCCAGCCACCTTACCAACCTAGCAGACCTGAACCACCAACTTTTCCTCCAAGTCAACCGACGCCACCTGCTTACCAACCGAGTCAACCTAGCCAGCCTAGTCAGCCTAGCCAACCGTCGTACCAACCGAGCCAGCAAACTCAGCCCAGTTATCAACCAAATCAACCTACATCACCGTCGTATCAACCCAGTCAACCAAATAAGCCTGATGAAACCACACTGCCACCTTACGAAACACCAGACAATGGTAGCGATGGCAGTTCACCTTCACAAACCCCATCCATCCCTGATGATGATGACCGTCACCCTCCTCATATCCACGCTATTACTGTTGACTGTGGAAAAGAAATGATGACTATCAACATCGAATTCAATAAGGTCTACAATGGTATTATTTACTCTCAAGATCATTTCAATGAGCCCGAATGTGTTTATGTAAGAGAAAATTCAAACCAAGTAAAATACTCCTTTACCGTTAGCTTGAACACCTGTGGAACAAGATTCTTCAGCGATTTCGAGAATGAGGGTCAAGCATATTTGGAAAATGTTTTAGTTTTGCAAAATGAACCTGGCATCCAGGAGGTTTGGGATCACATTCGTCGTGTGAGATGTCTGTGGGAAGGTAACCTTACTAAACAGTTAGTGTCATCTTTAAGCGTCGGTATGTTGAACCAAATTACAAGTAACTTCAGTGGAGACACTGCAATGGCCCGTCTAGATATTCAAACTGGACGTGGTCCTTTTGCTCCGGAAGCAAATGGATTAGTGAAGATTGGAGAGATCATGACTTTAGTTGTTTCTGTGACAGGCGACGCCGGGTTCGACATCTTCGTCAGAGAATGTATTGCTCGTGACTCTGAAAGCCGTCATGTCGTACCTTTGACCGACAGTAACGGTTGTGTATTGAAGCCAAAGATATTTGGATCTTTCCAAAAGACAAGGGAAACCGGTAACACTGGAGCCTCTATCATAGCGTATGCATTCTTTAACGCTTTCAAATTCCCTGATGAGATGGATCTCATTATCCAGTGTGATGTAGAGTTATGTAAAACTGACTGTGATGTTTGTCCTAACCCTGGTAGCATAGAGCCAAGAAGAAGGAGAAGGGACCTGATTCATATTGGAAATAGAACGGCGGAGCCTGTGACTATTGGCAAAGGCTTAAGAGTAGTTTTTGCTGAAGATTTACCGCCTGAAGCGAATGTGAACAACTTTTGCGTGTCCCCGGTCGCCGCAATGTGGGGAAGTATTTTAGTTCTATTTGGATCTCTGATGACAAGCGTCGTAGTGTCATATTGCTGGCAAAAATCACATGGAACAGCGAAATTTTTATAATTTATGTAAAAAAAAATCGTTAGAACCATATTCTTAGATTTTAGTTTTAAATTATATTCATGTCTTATCTTGATGAACAAAAAACACACAATATGAGATTTTATTATATTATCATAGTGTAAATAATATACTTAATCGAAATTATTTTAGCAATACGGCGTATTGAAAATGTGTAATTTTATACTTACTTACTTAGTTAAGTATTTAAAATTTGTAACGTATTTCAAAATAAAGTATTTTATTTTGTTATGCTTATAAATAACACTGCCAGTTATAATTATATTTACTTATATTTTTTTAAAGAAATAAAGTTATTTTAAGATCAATTTATCGAGATAAAACTTTCAAAATATTTAAATACAATTATCATTTTGTATTTTTTTTATATTAGGTATTTAAGTAATCTTCCGGATTTTACTGTAAATAGTAGGTTATAATTATTACAATGACAATAAAAAAAATTGTACCAATATATATATTTTTAATTTCTCACCCTTTTTATTAATCCCATTCAAATTTAATAAAATTTGAATTTAAATTTAACCTTTGATATACATAATTTATAATATTGGGTACATATTATAAATTATATTATAATACTTACATAGGTAGGTAAAGTAAATCTTATAATATAACTAGAATGTTATAGAATAGTAACTTTTGATGAATTATACACAAATGAACTTACAAGTAGGTAGTATATTGTTAGGTATATATATAAGTGTAAGATATTAATAATAGGTAGATTAGTTAGAATTTATTATAAAACTAGGTGACGCGGTGAACTTTGTACTGTGTTTCACAAGATTTTTCCAAATTTCTTACCACATAAAATGTTTCAAAACCAAAATCAACCAAATTGGTTTAGCCTTTTTCAGGTTTTAGCAAGACTAGCAACTAGCAAGCCTATAATGAATTGTCTAGTCCACATCTTGTCATGTCGATGTCATTTCAATCTCGCGGTGATCCGTCATAAATCGGTATCGTTGTCGCGGCCATCTGTCATAAACATATATTTGATGTCATATGATTGCCGCAATCATTGTTAAGTATACAAAATATTAAAAAAATGTTACGATGAACTGCCGTTTAACGAACTTAGATAGAATAACAATGTCACGGGTTCATTAATCCTATCATATTAACGTAGCTTTATTTTAATACTTTAAAGCATTTATAATCTTTTCAGACACCAAACAGATAACAAAATATTTATGTTACTATGTTATTATTTTCACAAAACGTGAAATTTTACGCATTCATCAGGGTACTAATATAGCGTACATGGTGAAGGTGCAATTTATACACCAACCTTATTTTATACTTAACAAATAGGTAAATCTATACTAATATTATAAAGCTGAAGAGTGTGTTTGTTTGTTTGAACGCGCTAATCTCAGGAACTACTGGTTCGAATTCAAAAATTATTTTTTTGTTGGATAGACCATTTATTGAGGAAGGCTTTACGCTATATAACATCACGCTGCGACCAATATGAGCGAAGAAACAGTGAAAATTGTGTAAAAAACGGGGAAAATATGAAGCCTTATTAAGAAGTGACAGTTAGAAGACTTTGACAGATCTTTGACGAAACAATCGGACGGGCAGGATGACGTCTGCCGCGGCCGCTAGTCTATAATAAGACAAACCGACCAGCTAGAACCAAATTGATGGTAGAGATCAATCACCGAATCCAAGGTCTAAATAATAAATAACTTTGGATAATTGACTCTAACTAAGAAAATATATAGTACTAGCGGCCCCGGCAGACGTCGTCCTGCCCGTCCGATTGTTTCGTCAAAGATCTGTCAAAGTCTTCTGTCACTTCTTCATAAGGCTTCATATTTTCCCCGTTTATTACACATTTTGCACTGTTTCTTCGCTCCTATTGGTCGCAGCGTGATGTTATATAGCCTAAAGCCTTCCTCGATAAATGGTCTATCCAACAAAAAAAGATTTTTTGAATTCGAACCAGTAGTTCCTGAGATTAGCGCGTTCAAACAAACAAACAAACAAACTCTTCAGCTTTATAATATTAGTATAGATACTATAGGTAGGTATTAGTCAAAAGATGAACATAGCTACATAATAACATGCCATCCAAAACTTGCATTCAAATACTAGTGATCATCAGTTATCGCTATTGTCGTAGCTTTAAAGTCTTTTACCTAGATCCGAAGAATAGTCTAACATCCTGGGGTAGGCTTTAAAAAATTTTAGGCTTCCTCCCAATAAAACAAATGGACCAAGCAAAATTATGAATCATAGTTTTTATGGTATAACTACATTACTGGATTATTTTTTTATTAGCTCTCATAATCTGTGCATACTGTGTCAGCTGATGAGAAACTAAGATAAATAAATTCTTACTTAGTAGTTCATTTTCCTTATTGTTTTAACAGATTTTAGGGTTCTTCAATAAAGGGATAAAACCTTAGGTACTTAATTAAAATTGTATTGAAAAATTACTTTATATTAACTCTGAGGAGATTAGTTTGGTAAGTATTATTTAAAACAAGGTTGTTTTCTGGTACATTACATATCGCACACCTAGATCTAAACGGAGCTAACTCAAAAATCTGAAAATTTAAATTAAACACACGCTAAAAAAAAGGATCCGATTCCTTACAACAATTTCGCCTCTCCCGAAAAAGTTACTTTTTTTGAGTTAGCTCCCTTTAGATCTAGGTGTGCGATATTATTATTTATTATGTCCATAAAAAACTCATCGTCGCAACATTTTTTTTTTCTTAGATATCAGCCATATAAGTAGGTAAGTATTGGTTATATTTTTTTTATTGCTATTAGTACCTCATTTCGTGGATAGATGTATTAAAAATGTTGCATGATTTTAAAATACAGTTATTGTTATTACAATTGATGAGCCTTGTAGATTTTTTTACAAAAAACAAAAATGACTCTTTTTTTTCAGAATAAATTTTAATTCAACTATAAAAAAAAAATTTAATGCATTACAGGGAGGAACCCTCTACCTCCTTAAAATAAATTAACTATAGAAATGTTTATTTGTACAAATACCTTATCTACAACAGAACTAACAATCTAAGAAACAACACGTGGAGTATTAGGGTAGAGAAACATGTTAAACGACCATTATCATTTTAATAATTTCTAATTATTTAAATAAAAAAAAGCAATTGTTGTTTCAAAATTCGTCTTCAGAATGAAACAATTGTAACGATTTATGTGAGGAAAATTTCAACACAATTTTATGCACTCATTCACAATGCATTGGTTTGTAATACTAGTAGCACCAAAAACTCTCCAGTAAACCCGAAAAGATAATATTATTTGCCAAAATCATATTATATTTTTTAAGGGTAAATAGGTACATTTGTTTCTTGTTGGTCCTTCGCCTAAGTGTTTGGTCGAGCGTATTAAACCCACAAGAGATTCCTTTTAATAATTTAGTTTTAGATAATGTAACACTAACGGGCTTATTTACCTTCTTTAATAAAGTGTTTGAAATAATCTAGTGCAATAAAGACAAATAAGGTTCTTTGTCAGTAAACTTTGTAGTAAGATGATCGAAATCTAATTAGTTATTGTGGAGACATCAGAACAGTAACATCTCAAAAATATTTAGTAAATTATATTTTTAAGAGCAAAATGGGAAAATCTCTTCTAATTCAAATTTTGGCTGCTGTGGCTAGTAAGTATTTATTTATTATTGATTTTTATGATAGAAGTTATTAAATTTCACTTTATTTTCAAACAAAGAGTTTAATAGTTAAGGCGCCAATTTTTTGATCGCCATCGGATTTTCAATTGAAATTTGATTTCATCAAGGTTTTTTTTTGTAAATAAAGCTTCATAAAAAGCAGCTTACATGATTAGCACCTAGGATAACTACCTAATGCCTATTGATCAAGACAAGATGAGGATCAGTTTTCATTCAAATAATAATATATTACGTCAATACCATACAATTTTCTACTTGTTTCGTTCGGTTGCTATTACTGATTGACACTAAGACTTGTCTAAATGACTTATGACCCGCTATGTGGTCAGTTTTCGTTCGCGTTTGTCAGTGTCATAGAATTTGGCATTCGAGTCGTTGCTTTTATCGATTCGCACTTGTCTAGCCCTCCAAAATTTTTAACAATGTTTTTCTATTTCAGTTTCTTTCCTTGGAAGTCAAACAGGTTTCATCGTAGCGTGGCCTTCAAATACAGTGGCGATTTTCGCGTCAAATTCCACAGTTCTTTCCAAACCCATGACACCAGTTGAACTGTCACTCTTCGGTAGTTTAGTGATGGTCGGAGCATTAATAGTCTCGCCATTCTGCGGTTTAGTCTTCAATAAGCTGGGCAGAAAATATGCTTGTATATTTTTCGGATTACCTTTTGTGGTAAGTTATAAGCATTTATTTTTTTATCAAATTTCAATTTTAAAATACCATCACACATTTTTGTCATAAAATATAGTGGTCAATATGCAAAAATACAACACTGCTCGTTTTTACAAACTTTACTATTAACTGTATATTAATTTTGTCTGCTTAACATTAAAGAAGAATTTTAGTAAAATAAAGTGTCTTTAATACAAAATGCATTATTCGCTCATTATTTTTCTTATTGCGAGTATTTAAAGAATCTGCTCTAGTTTTTTACTGTTAAGATAATCAATAAGGCCCACGTAGGCAACTCTTTAACTAACATACTATTTTTTACTTTTATTTCAGTTAACATGGTCTATAATATCTCTTACATCTAATGTGACCCTAGTATTAATAGCGATGGCTTTATCGGGCATCGGCGTTGCTGGTCAGGCAGTGTCTCCCATCTTCATATCAGAAATTGCAGAAGACCACATAAGAGGAGGTCTCTCTGCTTGCGCTGGTAAATATAATCTCCTATTCTTTATATTACTTTTATTTTTAATCCATTGTGTTTACTTTTTCTTTCCTTTTTTAATAATAACAATATTTATTCAATTGTGTTTACTGATTTTTTTTCCACTAGATTTATCAGAGGATTCCGTAAACTGGATTCCTTAGTTACTTAGAATTACACAATTAATATTATACAAGCGGAAGTTTCTGAGTAGGTGTATGAATCAAGATTCATACACCTACTTTACTTGGATGTTTGTTACTTTTACACTCTTACTTCTGAATGGATTTTTATGAACTTTTACAATAAAAATAGCTAATTATGAAGGTATAGTGTAAAGTAAAGTCGCGGGCAGGACCTTATGTTATCTTATCCATGCAGTCCTCTCGGATGCCTTTCGATCCGCGGGCAGGACATAGCTAAACATACATCTAAATTTTAGTAATAAAATTACAATTACCTACAGAAAAAATCTCTAGGTCGTTAGAAATTAAGCTCACATCCTTGATGTACTGTGACAATTTGTTAACCACAGTCAAATAACTTAAATAATTTTCTATTACAAAAGACACGAAAAAGTTCTTGGTTCAAAGTTGACCATTAATTTGTATTATTTTCAGGTACTGGATACTTCTTAGGTGTCTTGATATCATACATGATTGGAGGATATTTTGAATATCAACAAGTGATTCTCATCAATTTGATTATGGCAATAAGTTGCCTGGTTTTCTTTTTTATGCTCAAGGAGTCTCCGATTTATTTGTTACTTAAAGGAAAGGAAGAGGTGAGTTGTATCGCTTGATAATATCAAATTGAAGTTATTTTTAATCCAGTTATTTATAACATAATTATCTAACTATTATTTGTTAACGAGATACCAAGGTTATACAAATAGCTAAGGTCTAAAATAGTATTCTCAGATCGAGAACCAAACATTGTTAGTTGAAGATTCTCAAATAATTATTTTTGAACTTGAAAAACAAATCTAACTTGTAAATATTTTTTCTTCAGGCAGCAGCAGAATCCATAGCATTTTATAGATGGAAAAACGTTTCATCTAAAGAAGTCCAAATAGAAATCGCTAAAATGAAGAGACATGTGGACCCTAATCTCGAGAAAATGTTGACGGAAAACAAAGGTAATAATGCCTTTAGTCTTTACATTACATTGGCTTTATCGTTATTTGCTCTTGGTCTAATAAGTAATCTCTTGCCACCTGCAATATAGTAATAAATATAAATAGCAAACGGTGTTCATTGTTCTTATCTTGTTCTATAAAACGGAAATAATTGTACCTGTGTAAAGTTACTCAAGTATAATGATCCTAATCTGGAAGGTAAGTATGTCTAGGAGACGATTAAACATCTACAATCGTTGATGTTTCAGAATACACTTCAAAGATTTGTGAGGAACAAATAGAGAGACAAATTGAAGATGGATGGAAGTCTCAAATTAAATTCTTGAGTAAGTGAATCTTTTCATATACCTACTGATAAACTTTAGAATTTATTGTTGTTCTTATCGAATACAACGTACCTCCAAAAGTTCATAAAGAACTATAATATTCTATATATCATAAAAAGTTCATATAAGTGGTCTATATAATATTAACGTTGTGTAGATCGTGTTTGCCTATCTGTCTAGTAGTCAGAACTCCTGACTATGAATCAGAAAGTTTTGGGTTCAAATCCTGCTATAGACAGATGTCAGTGTCATGAACACGAGCATTTGGATCAAAAGCTTGGATGTCTAATATATCTTTAGTTTGCGGTAACATCAATCGGTGTAAATATATTCTTTTATTTATATTCGGTCATTATCATTATAGAAAACTCGAAGTCATCGAAGCGAGCTTTGTTGGTCCTCATCACATTAGTATTCTTGTCAATACTTATGGGATCCATAGCTGTTCAGGTCTACGCTGAACCATTATTTAAGAAGGCTGTTCCAGCAATTCCATCAAATTCCTGCGCCATTCTTTTGGCGGTAGTCTTCTTGGCTTCTAGTCTACTCTGTATACTGCTAATTGACAAGTGTGGGAGGAAGGTAAAGTAACTCTTTAATTTCTTATATTTACTTATCTGAAAACCTATCTCTGACAGCTTCTTTATCAATACTACCTTAACAATCATAAGCTTATTTTGTATTTTAATTAAGCTTTTAATTTCATTCTCTCCTTGAATTATTTAGTGTGACATTTTTTCTTTTCTTTAATACTTATTTTATTATTTTCAAAATTAAGCCATTATTGAGTGTCAATTCTTAACATATTAATTTTATGTTTATTATGGTCTTCAGCCCCTCATGGTCATATCGTCAGTAGTATCTGGTATTTGCACATTGCTTTTGGGATCTCAACTGCAATTCGACTGGGCGCCTGACTGGTTCGCTGCATGCCTCATCTACGTCTACAGTTTTGCCTATACCCTTGGAGCTGCCATAGTGCCTTTCATTATAGTCGCCGAGTCATTCCTTCCAGAGGTAATTTCAAAATTTAGTTCTTACATTTATATATAATATATGTTAGATTAGATTTAAGATGATATTTTCTTCAAGTTCTTGTTCATGTTTTCCTTGTACGTTCTGTATAAATATTTATGAACACCTAAAAATAAATTTGAGAACGGCTTGACCGATGTGGTTACATATGATTTTGAAATAATATACTTTGAAGTCCAGGGTAGGTTAGCACGGCGAGGAATGTAGGAAAAATTTGGAAGAAAAAAAGATTCTCAAAGAGCACGGTACGAAGTTTACTAGTATTACCTATATAAAACACTTTAACCAAACTTAACTTAATGTGGGTGGTGTTTGATTTACCTACATACTTACTACTTACAAATCAAGTGCTCTTTTGTATAAATCAAACAAAGAAAACGTTTTATTTGAAAGGAAAAGCCTTTGACTTTTGTTGTAATCTTTGTGGAAATTATTTAAATATATTTTTTTTTTTCAACAGGTCCGCGACCTTTGTAACAGCATAGTCTTCGCTTGCAACTGGCTTGGCTGTTTCATTTGTTTGACTGTCTTCAGCGTTCTTTTGGAGATGACAGGACCTGGAATATTATTCTACGTCTTTTCTGTTATTTGTTTTATTTGTACTTTTTATACTCATCGTTTCTTACCTGAAACAAAAGGCTTATCAGTAGACCGGATACAATTGGCGTTTTTAAATGATTGCAAATAAAACTAGGCATAATAATAATATTATGTTGTTTTATTTAGTTGTGTTACCTTGTTGAGAAAAGAAACATGTCAATATACTCTTCCCTTTTTTTAAGTAAAGTGCTGATGATTTCGTAATAATAATATATACCTAGTATCTACAATTTCCCTAAATTATTTCCACTATAAAATACGAGTAAGTATTCCTAGAACAGACTTGACCAGACCTTCGTTAATATTTTAAGGCCTGGTTTACTTAGTTGCCTATGAACTTACCTAAACCTGCTTATACCTACTTAGTTATCAAATTAATCTATGAAAAGTGAATTATAGGTATACCTATGAATAGTAAATATGATGCATTATTATTTTTTCAACCAAATTAATTAATTTAAGGTAGTTAGTTGATAGGCACATGTTAATTTATTAGAAGGACTACTTTAATCAGAAAATGGTTTTTTGATTACTTATTTTTTCATATAGTTACGTGTTCATTTCACGTAAGGACATAAACTAGTACACATTTTAAAGGGAAAAGACATTTAATTTTATTACCTACTCTAACATTTCATAAATTAAAGCAAGTGAAAGAATGATGAAGAAAAGGAAAGAGAAGATAAACAAACACGAGTGTTTATTAATAAATATAATTGATAAAGAGTTACAATCTGCTTTGATACCCTTAAATATTGGACCAAATTTTTTCTTGTCACCTAAATTCGACATTACTAACAACTTCATTACTCCAATAAACTATATCGCATACATCAAGTGTGTTGTAGCCATTGTAACCTTGATAGTAATTCACTTCTATCGTTTTAATTATTATAATATGCAATATTTCACAGATTTCAACAAAAGTTTTATTCAAATCAACTTGACGTATTATCTTCTGGTCTATATATTAGTCACTACTTTCTCGTACATTCTAAACATCTTCCAAAGTAATAATAACGTACTTCTTATTTTAAAAATTCAAAACATTTTGAAAAGTGTTACCATTGACAAGCATGAAGTTTTAGATAAATTCAAATTTTGGAATTGGATGAGTTTCTGACCATTTTTATCGTATACGTGTTAATTACTTCGATTTGTTTTTATTTTGATCCAATACGTAATAATATTATGCAAATATTTTCAGTGTTTCCTTTTATGATTTTCGATTTTAATATAATATATTTTATGCGTATCATATCATTGCTTGAAATAGAAATGTCAATGTGGAATTCAAGAGTCTTTCTTCAAACAAAATATTTTAAAATCAGTAATAATATTTATTCGAAAAGAAATAATGCTATGTTTCAAACTTATGTGGAAATTATTAACAGTTTTGAGCTATGTCAAAAACTCTACCAAGCCTTGGTAATAAAAAGCATAACACTTACATTATATTATAATAATAACTTGTTATTATAAACATTCTTCATCATATAATTCAATCCTTTATATTTCAGATACTTTATTCTGTTTTCGAAATTTTCTGTCAAATTTTGATGAGTGTTCAATTATTTATTGAGTTTTCAAAAATACCTATCAATAATTCTCTCGCGGTGAGTTTTTTTTTCTAGTCTACAATTTATATTATAATGTATGGTATCACAGAAAATATTGTAGACTAGCGGCCCGCCCCGTCTTCGAACGGATCCCTATTTTTCAAAATATAGCCTATGTCACTCGGGAATAGCGTAGCTTCTCAACAGTGAAATATTTTTTTAAAACGCTCCAGTCATTTTAGACCTATTTAATATAAACAAACAAATCTGCCCTCTTTATTATAATTAGTGTAGATGAAAATGACTTAAAATATATTACTAACCAGCTTCTGCCCGCGACTTCGTCCGCGTGGAACTCCTCCTTTTTCGCAGTCGGTTAAAAAGTAGCCTTTGCAGACTTTCTTTGTACCAAATTTCATTTAAATCGGTCCAGTAGTTTTAGCGTGAAAGCGTAACAGACAGACAGAGTTACTTTGGCATTTATAATATTAGTAGGGATGTTGGACATATTGAGAATACCTACGAAAATTGCAGCATGACCTCGTGCCAAAAGCTATAACCTTATTGTGGACTTCGAAGAATCTGGTGATGCTGATCTTATTGTGCCGCGCCTGTGAAAAGTTTTACCTAAGCGTCCATGAAGCAGAGGTTGCTAGTATCCAAGCTTTAGGCGTTGATCAGTTAAATACAGGTTTTAATATTTTTTTTCCTAATTTTTACATGCGCTTCTACCGTCGTCAGTCTTTAGTTAACTGTACTAAAAATCACGTTTGACTACGATATACTGCTGTATGTGCTCTTATGTTACACTTACCTAAATATAATTATTTTGCCTTCGAGAATTAATAAATTGTCAATTTCAAGTAGACGTATATTATTATCAGGCAGATATAGGTAAGTATTGATTTTTGGAATAAAAAAACTATAACGGATTTAATTCGCGTGTGTAAAGTGTCGCTGACTATCGTCAGCTCAGTCATGCTACGAATATGGGAACTGTAAAGTTTTCGAAACGTCAGCCAACAAATTAAAATACGCGAGTTCTTGTTTTCCAACGTGTAATAATCGCAAAGACATCAGAAAATATTATAAGTACCTAGGGAACTTTTTATAAAACTCAATTTTATGTACCTAATAACGATTTAGGCGTTTTAGCCTATCAATAATTAAATATTACAATAGATCAAGAGCAGTTTGATCATGCACGATATTTAGGCACAAAATATCCTATTTCCTAATGGGTCGAAGTGCATCCGAAAGGACCCCACAGATAACATAAGGGCCCTAGACAAGGAGCTAACCTTCAACGTTAACGTTAAACGAAACGACCAAAATGTATGGGATTGGACATCCGCGAACAATGGTGACGTAGATGACAATCGTTCGCGGATGTCAAATCCCTACATTTTGGTGCCAACGTTTAACGTTAACGTTGAACGTTGGGCACTTGTCTAGCACCTCTTGTCTACAGGCCCAGATCATGCATACTTAGCCAGCTTTATCTCTTGTTATTAGATTTCAGAAGAACCTGCAAGAAAGTGGTTCGCTTTAACAGCGTGAATTATAGCAAACTAACGGCTTGCAGCTTGTTAGAAGTTGACGCGACGCTACCCCTTAAACTCCTAGCCGCCGTAATTACATATGTGGTTGTATTACTGCAATTTGCTATACAATAAAGGTTATAAGTAATGATTGGTGTTTAATTTACACATTGAATGGTGGTGATGTTAAGGTGAAACGGTGAGTAGGACCTTTAGACAAGTGCCAAAAATAGTTGATGGATTTGCAGTAGGTATATGTGATGAAATGGAAAATTGTATAGAAATGAATTATTACCAGTAGATTATTAGGGTAAAATGGAATCCTATTAAGTACTTACTAAGATTCTCTGTTCATCCGTCTTTCACCAGGCTGTACCTATCTCAAGAACCGCGATAGTAAGCTAGTTGATATTATTACAGATGATGTAGGTATTTCTGTTGCCGCTATAACAACAAATAGGTACTTGAAAATATAATCCAATTAATAGGCGTCTAGGGAGCTCTGATTTGTTTGCTATTTTTTTATAAATACGGAACCCTGCGTGGGCGAGTCCATTCGCACTTAGGCGATTTTATAAAATTTACAAGTTTTTTGGCTACTGGAAAGTGAAATGTTACGAAGAAATTGATATACTTACCCGCTCATTATATATTTTAACACTTATTCAAATAGCGTTAATATTTTTATAATGTGGCCAAATATAAATATAAGATAGATATTGCCACGTTGTCGATGTCTACGTGTAAGTTTAAAAGAAGGGTATAAGTACAGACAGCGAAATAGATAAGAAAATTATTTCTTTTTATTTATTGGTTTCTTCGAAAATGCCGTTTTTGAAATATAATATATAAAATATTATTATTATATTAAAAAATAATACCATACTTACCTACATGAAACAACTATGAACGGATTTAACTCGCGTGTTTTATTTTATTTCCTGACGCTTCGGATTCTTTACAGTTTCCATAATCGTAGGACGACTAAGACTGAGCTGTCTATAGACTAACGCTAAAGTAGCTCAGTGTAATATATAGATTTTGTAAAATAGTCCATGTTAGTTGGACATGACCAAAACAACAATTTTTGACTTCTAGCCCGTTTTTAATTATAATGAAAATAAATATTAATATTAATAAAACTATTCAACCCTATAAAAACATTGTTTTTGCAATATTACTATAAATATCATTATTCTCTCGCTTATTCAAACAAAATTAAGCGTTATCTGTCACTGTTTGTTTAATAGTGAAGTGTCACTTACTTGTCAAAGGTAGGGTAGTTATGCCAGACAACAACGAAACAATTATAATAAAGCAATCTAAATTAACTTAAATTAGCAAAAAAAGCTATTAAAACCAATAGTCGAAAATTTGCTTGGGGGCCAGTCACATTTTTTTTGTAGCCAGAAGTGGACTAGATGAAAGGCAAAATAAGATATAGGAATAATAAAGGCTTAAAACGCTTTGACTCGAGAGTTTGTTTTTCTTTGTAAGGAACTTGTAAGCGCAGAGTAAGCTAGCATTCAAGCGTTTGTTACGTAAGCACTTTCTTGAACATTACTTTTCAAATTGGGTAATTGTTGTTATTTATTTATTTTTGTTTATCTATAGTAGTCGTGTAATATCTTCCTATTTAATATTGTATTTATTACTATAATATGTTTATTATTTATTTTCGCCTTCACATGCTCTCTGTTTATTTCAAAGGTTGACTGGTAGAGAATGCCGTATAGCATTAAATTCGCCTTTTGTACATTACTTAGTTGTTTTTTTGTACAAGAAATAATAAATTAATAAACTTGTATCGTGCTTTAAACTAGGGGATTTGTGCGCTTATTAGTTATAGGATAAATTATTCTTGTATCTAGCTTATGATCAACTTGGTAACCTTATGAGGTTACCTTTACGATACCGTAACCTAGGCTAGTACCTAGGTATTATGTGAAGAAGCGCGAGAATGTTATTAGACGTACATTTTATTATAGGTCCACTATGCTACTTCGTTGGGTAGTCCACTATTATTTGCTGCACTTCTTTTCAGCGAATCTATTGCATTTAACCCGTTAAAACTCGTACTATTAAACTATATAGGGGTCTTATATAAAGGGCCTTGTTGGGAACAAAGTCTGTATTTTATATGATAACAAAACAGTAATTGTAGGATATCAATTAGCCGCAATAGATAGTGTACCTAAGTAGTGTGAGTTCTGTGTTAAAAGTCTATGCTGTAGATGGAAATATGTGACGAATAAACAATACCGGAAAAGTGTTTTAACAATATAAAAAGCAAATGTGAAAAAGTGATTAGAAAAATGCAATAATATTATACAAGGCATTATAACTTTGACAGGGACTTTAAAATGAAAGAAATGACTATCAGAATGTTGTCGGTTTTAACTACGATTTTAAAGTAGGTATATAAAACTAAATAAGTACGAATCTGCTTGTTACGTAGGTACTCAAGTTAAACTAGCTTCTGCCCGCGACTTCGTCCGCATGGAACTCCTCCTTTTTTGCAGTCGGTTAAAAAGTAGCCTATGTCCTTTCTCAGGTTCCTGACTGTCTTTGTACCAAATTTCATTTAAATCGGTCCAGTAGTTTTAGCGTGAAAGCGTAACAGACAGACAGACAGAGTTACTTTCGCATTTATAATATTAGTAAGGATGCATAATAACTTCAAGCATCAGAAATTCTTATATTAGACACCATTTTATTATCTATATTAAAATTAAGTGAAACATATTTTACTTATTTTTCATTCAATAGTATCTTTTACCCTAAAATGCCACTTTTAATCCCAACTTACTCAATAATTATATATGTACCTAATCCTAGTTGTAAAGCATTCAAATAAAACTCCTCCATTCGCTCGAAACGTGTCTAAACGATAGTGACATAATTACACGTCATACTATATTATGTTTAATTAATATACTTTAGTTGTGAAGTTTCTCAAACCGTGAAGTGAGTTATAAAAATGACCAACGAAGCAGAGAGAGTGAGGCCGGCTGCGCTTTTCAAACAACTTTTGGCGACTATATCAAGTTAGTTCCATCTTTATTAATGGTTTGTACTAATGATTCAAGATCCCAGTCAGTCCAGACTTATGTGATATAGGAAAGATGCCCTCTCATATTACTGTGCCCTTTGCAGAACGTCACATCTAAAACTGCTTTATATTGTATCTACTGACCTTTAAGCTATGTGTTGGGGATCGTAGCGATAGATACGATTTAAGACTCAGCTTCCTTGAAACTCGTTTAATGACAGAGCAGAACTAACACTAAGACTAATAAAAGAATAATATAAGAAAAAAAAAGTATAATATATAGCCTTAAAAAGTATATTATTAAAAAGGTCGCATTCCTGTCGTCAACACTATGTTTTTTTACAGTTGCCTTCCTGACCAGCCTTACCGGTTTCGTCTATGCTTGGCCTTCTTACACGACAGAGAACTTTAAAAGCAATGAAACTGTCTTGTCTCACTCCATGTCTTCAGCGGAAATCTCTCTTCTTGGTAGTTTGACGAACATAGGCGGATTGGTAGCGACACCGTTTTGTGGTTACGCCGTTAATAAGTTTGGGAGGAGGTATACTGCCATGTTGTATGGTTTGCCATTTGTTGTGAGTACCTATTTATAATTTATTATTGGTTACATAGCTATAATAATAATTAATATCTATGTAAATAACTAAACTAATTAGGTATGTTTAAAAACGTATTAAATAGTTTGTATAAAAGCAAAGTTGTATTTACTTAGTAGGTATGTAATACAATTTTTCCACTATAGTGTTAAATACTAAACTATATCCTAACAACTAAATTGCACATTGCCAGCCTAAACACTTTTGTTAAAAAAAATAGGGTCTGATACAGCCCATCTATTCCAACCAGATCTGCAGGTTAGTGTTGCGACAAGTTTTCAGCTTGTCTCAAATACCTGCCCAAAAATTGGTGCCAGCTCACTGAATATACCTTTTTAACGAAGCCTATGAATGGACAACTTTTTGGACATAGTAGTTTAATTATTTTAATAAGGCAGAGAGTGGTTGAAACCCATTTTAACCACTCCCAGTTACGGTCCACCTTTTGTGTTTAGGCTCTATCGATTCCAAGCTCTGTTTATCACATAGCATTTCATTTCAGCTATCCTGGACGATTATATCTCTTACAAACTACGTTCCTCTAGTCATAGCAGCGGTGGGCTTGGCTGGGTTCGGGGCAGCAGGGCAGGCCGTGTCAGGAGTGTACATATCAGAAATCTCTCAGGATGCCATAAGAGGAGCTATGACATCCAGTTGTGTATCTGGTTTCTTTATTGGACTACTGCTCTCTTATATATTGGGGGGATATTTGACGTACCGACAGGTGGTTTACGCGCATTTGACGATGTCAGTTATGTATATACTGCTGTTATTCTTTTTGAAAGAATCACCAGTGTTTTTGTTGCAGCAAGGGAAAGATAAGGTAATGCTTTATATGTTAAGGATATAAAAAATAGTTGAATAATTAAACACGTTAAGTTTACTTGAACTTTTTACTTTCAATCGCTAATAGCAATTTAACCGAATGACACCAATGAAAAATATTATAAAATTAACATAAAATATGAAAAACGAAACGTGATGCATATTCAGCTTTCGTTTGCGTATATCAATTCCATACAATTTTGGTTTTATTTCGTTCTGTTGCTATTTTACATTCACACTAAGACTTGTCTATGTCTAGGGGCCATTGTTACAATATTTTTAGAATGTACATTGCAGTTATTCTATTATTAGGTATATAAAAATAAGTCGGGTTTTCCTTCCTGACGCTATAAATCCAGAACGCACGAACCGAAAGGTTTGTAAGTAGAGAAAATTTAAAAAACATCTAGAAAAAGTGTAAAATCAACATCTTTCTATACTCCCATGCATATACAAAGTGATGGCCGATAAGTGACGAAACAATCGGACGGGCAGGACGACGTCTGCCGGGACCACTGGTTACAAATAAAAATGAAAAAGAACACTTTAAAATTTCTTTTTTTTATCTTTTCAGGAAGCCGCAGAGTCAATAGCGTTTTATCGTCATGTATCCGTAACGTCCAAAGAAGTTGAAATTGAAATGACTAAGATAAAATTACAGCTTGATCCAAGAATAGAAATGATTCTTCACGAAAAGGGTAACTACTTAGCCTATTCACAAAAAAGAACTATAATAAAAAAACATGAAATTGCTTACAAACTGAAAATCTCTTCATAATAACTTCTGATGCCTACGCGGTTATTGTACATTGGAATGAAACAACGTTCACTTATTAGAGTCAGACTATCGTCAGCTCGGTCGTGCTACGAATATGGAATCTGTAAAGTTTTCGAAACGTTATCAAATAATACGCTGGTTATACCCGTTATAGCTGTTAAATTCTAATTTGAAAACCTTCCCTTTTTTTTGAAGTGAAAACTTCTTTAGCGGCGCTGAGCACTTTTTTTGTATGGGTAAAAACTTTCAAACTCGCGTCAGGGTCACGTGATGCCTCGCGTCAGGGTCACGTGATCCTGATCGAAAATGCGTAAGATGGGGAAGGGAGAGGAACTAGTATCTCCCACTCTTCTACCGTGCCTGAGTGTGCTACTCCGTTTAGGTGGCACAGGGCGCTTGCGCGAATGTCGTGTGTGTTTATGTACAGCGTGCCACGCGTATCCAAGGATGGTGACAAATTGTCATATTTGTGGATAGCGCAATAAATAAACATTGTGTTCTACCTCATAAATGATAGAACTTTTGTACTTATAATTAAACACAACGTTCATATTGAAGTTTTCACTTCTGCCGGCACTCCACCAGTGCTATTTTTTTAAATTGGTTAGATATATTAATGAACAAGCATCAAAAAGCTGCAGCTCAAACTAAGTACTCAGATTGACTATCAGGGCAACCGTTGAGACATTAAAATATCTACTGACGTCACAAAGATAATTCCATATTTATACAATTTAACTAAGCGTCTGCAATATTATCATTAGTTCACGTGCCGCTGAAATCCTCGTACAATTGAGCCTGCTATAAAGATTTTTGCAAATAGCAACTACACTACAACGGCAACGTCAAGGAAATGAATGCTAGTTGGTCATAATTGGCAAGACGACTGCTTATCTATATTTGTCCATCAAGTAGATTACGAAAAATTGTTGGATACATATTTTTAATTCGAGTAAGAAATGCAAAAGATAAGCGCTTCAAAATTTTGGTTTGTGACGATAAATTTTACCATAACGTGACGTCACGAGTGAGCCACTCCCGAACTATAAAAGCATTTATCTTTGCCATTTTTCGTTTGTTTTTCAAAAGAAAAAATACTTGTCTAATAAATTTTGTAATCTAATTGACGGACTTAATAGAATTTCCTTTTATACAAACCCAATTTAAAAAAAAAATCTGCATGACGGGCGTTCGCGTTTTAAGGTTTTTATTTTCTTCTTTTAAATAGGTACAGCATTTGCGTGCTTATTGGTTTTATTGGACAATAAGCATGCAAATGTTGAAAATCTATTGAAATTAAATTTTGATGTCTATAAATATGTTTCTTCCTTTGAAATTTGGTAAACATTAGTTGAGTGGTTCTTGATATTAAATAGCCTTGTATAGTGATCCCAATCTTTTTATTATGTGCATATAACTTATCTTTGTCATTTGCATGAGTAGCAGGTGCAATAAATTAACTCACGTGCACTTTAAACTATAAATACGAGTATATATAATATCATAAGATGAGCGTCTGTTATTTAAAACAAAATGACAGGTTAATGGAACCCACATCTACCTACATACATCACATATTCTGTGTCATCAATACCTCGATAGACCCCATCAGATTAATACATTGATCAAGTATAATAAAATAATTACCTATTTTTTGTTTTTTCAGAACCGAATTTAACTAATACATTGATTAACGACGAGAAAAATGAACTACCAAAAATTGAGTCACCATGGACTTTTTTATGTAAGTTAAAATTATATAAAACAATAATAATTATAACAAATATTATATATACATTAGATTCACTACATTGAACAAATTCATTAGTGTTTACTGAACTATTGAAGAGTCGTTCGACGTTCTATGTCGTTTTTTTAACACAAATGTATCAACCTTTTTAAACCTTTGTTTAAAAGTAATTATAGAAGGAAAATGATCATCACTACTTAGTATAAAAGAAAGTCGGTATTATCCGCAGTCTATCCCTATTTATAAAGGTTTAGATCTATAAAACTACCCAATGGAGTTTATTAGAGTTTTTTGTTTAATGCATAGAGAGGTGTATATGTATAATACATATATAATATACTAAAGATACATTGCTAATTAGTATCACGAGTAAATAATATAATTATTTTAATTTTTAGTGAAATCGGAATCTTCTAAGCGTGCCTTAGCCGCTGTGTTAATAGTAATGGCACTTACTATAATGATGGGATCCATCGTAATTCAAGTTTACGCGGAGTCTCTCTTCAAGGAGGCTGTGCCTTCGATGCCTCCAAATCTTTGTGCCATATTCCTGGGTGTAACCTGGCTCGCAGCTTGTCTTTCCTGTGCTGCTATCGTAGATAGATGTGGGAGAAAGGTATTTTATAATTTCTAAACGCATGATGAACCTTATTTTTTGTAATCTTGAAAACATTTTTAAAGTCATAATATCTTTAGAAGATAAACAAATCTTAACTAACACGGATTTAGTGGTGAGAATGATAATAGTAAAAGAAATATTACCTGGCTATTAGATGAACAGAAAAATATGTCATCTTTATTCTGGTAGAAACGATTATTAATATTTTGGAATTTCAATTCAAAGTCATAATTGAACTCTATAATCAATTAAAAAAATGCTTTAAAAGGACTTTATTTCCAAAATCGAAATGAAACTAATATTTTTACCAAGACGAAAATAGAAAATTTCGTTAACAGTGACAATTATATATAAATATGGTAGCACAACACCTCGCGTTAAGGCGTGCGTGGAATCACTCTGGGATCTCGGTTTTTCTACTCTTACCTTAGTATAAATATCGTAAATTAAATTAATGGTATTAAATTATAATAATGTTATTATAGCGATCTAATATCGATTGATCGGTACGTTGCAGTAATACTTAAATTCAAAATATTGTCGTTTCAGTTGCTGTTGACGTCAACTTCAGCTGCTTCAGGCGTCCTCTGCCTGTTGTTGGGTACCCAACTCTACGTGCACTGGGGTCCCCACTGGGTCACAGTTTTCGTAATATACGCCTACTGCTTCATATATACCCTCGGTGCCGCTACTGTTCCTTTTATATTGACCGCTGAAGTATTTTTACCTGAAGTGAGTATGCACCTATTAAATGTTTTAAGTGATGTGGTCGATTTTTAACATTTTTTGTGAAATGAACAAATGACTTTACAATATTTGCTGCGGGTCTTGTTGCGAGAATCGTCGAGTCGACATCTTGTCATGTCGATAAGTTTAATTTTGTCGCGGTCATCTGTCATAAATCGGTAACTAAACTGAAGAAAGTGACACAAAGAAATGTTGTCATATAAATTAATTATTCCGAACACTAAGATATTAAATAAGTAAACACTATAAAGACGATATCGATATGGCAATCTTTCCTTATATCAACGTGGCGAAGTTATGACAGATGACAATGAAAAGTTATCGATATGACGTCATTATTCGATGATCTTAATGTTTCTTTTCCAGGTCCGAGGTCTTTGTAACAGCATTTCAATGGCCTGTATGTGGATTTTCAACTTCATTACTCTCATCGTTTTCAATCCTCTCGTGGAGTACTTCACTCTTGGCATGGTCTTCTGTGGTTTTTCCGTGATCTGCTTCGTTGGGGCTTTATACAGCCACTTTTGCCTTCCTGAGACCAAGGGTCTGCCTGCCGACAAGATTCAACTACTCTTCTTGAAGAAAATTAATAGGAATAAAGTTTGAAGATCAAAATCAGTTTTTCATTTGTTCTGTATGATTTTCTGGATATTGTGAAAAAACAGAGTAGTATTATAATGTTATTTTTGTATAAAGACTAATAGTATTGAACCAAAAATATTAATCGAATTTCGATTGATAGATTGTAGTTAATATTGAACAGAGTAGTATGTTTAGTAGGAGGTAATATCAAAAATAGTGTAGTAACAACCATTAAAAACCTTATCCATATACATAATAGTGAAACTTTGAGAGGATAATAGATACTGAAGCCTATTTTTAAACTGAATGTGACATTGTAAATAGTCGATGAAAAAGTAAAGAGATATGCGGGCCTTGACTCTCATAAATGGATAAAATCATTGTAAAAGAGGATAAAAAATCTGAGATAGATGATGATAATAATGACAACTGTGAGGTAAAATAAATATTTGCAGGGGGATAAGATATAGTTTGCCAAAAACTGGAAAAGGTCCATAGAGTAGTCTAATAATTGCAATGATACGTATATATCCTTGATATATAGCTCTTAGGAAATGATAATTTATGTCTAAATTACTGATATTACCTCAGCAGATTCAACAATATAAAAATACCTAATATATACTACTTAGAAATTTGATTTAATATTGGATGAAATAATGACTTCAATAGCATACCATAATCTCAATGAAGATGAAAATTATGTCTCTACTTATCTCAAAAAGTTTGGGAAAGCGTTGTCAAAGAAATGCCTTATTCTCATGTATACTAAATGGGTTCACTCATGTATCGCCAGGTACTTGCATTTTGAAAATCATTTGATAAGAAAAACAAAAGATTATAAATAGGTAAGTATTTTTTTTTATTATTCACACTCTGATATTATTGAATTCTAACAGAAATAAACTCGACTATGCTTATGTGGGCATTTAATTTAAAATACATATTATCGTAATATTGATTTTTCTACACGCTTAAATTTATCAAAACTAGTAAAATCTAATGTAAATAGCTTGCATAAGATCCATCTCTCGTTCTGAAATCTTTGCAATCTGATAACAATTTGAGGCTGGTTTCATTATCTAATTAAGGATATTTATGTATGATACTTGTCAAATTGTCTTACATATGTTTGTCTTTGTAATGCTAGTAAAATATGACTTCATGGAGAGTTTAGTTGATTTAATCAGTCGTTAGTGGAATTTCGCGTTACATTTACGCTTCGTGCATATCGTAGTAAATTTAATTATGGGGAAGTTGTACCAATTTCTTACGGCTACGGCTGGTGAGTTTTATATAAAATGGAAAACGGAGCTAAGCTTGAAAACACGATAATGAAACCTTATATATAAATATCTGTCTTTTGTCCAAAATGAGTGACCATAAAATTGGACGAACATATTCATAGCACGGCTGGTGTGTAGTCTAACACTAAATTACCTATCGTAACTCAGCTCAGTCGTACTACGAATATGGGAACTGTAAAATTTTACAAACGTGAGCAAATAAAATAAAATACGAGAGACAAATCTGTTATAGAAAAATTGACAATAGTTATTTAAAGCTCCGAAGCAAATGATAATCAACAAAAAATATTCGCTAACGGTTAACAGTAGTTGGATTTTTTCATATATTTTATTGTTATGTTATGTTATCAAGGCCGTTATTATGTGGCTAAGGAATGTGGACATTTGATATGCAATCGACGCTGATGCATATTCTGGTTAAAAAAGTTTTTGCTCGTTTTGTGAAACATCGTCTCTCAATTCTTTCGTATGTTTAGACATAAAAATAGATATAACTTTTAAAAAATATATTTCTAATTTCAGCGTGCTTTGGTTCTTTCCTGATGGGTTCCTTAAATGTATGGCCATCATACACTCTACCACTGTACACGTCACCGAACACCACAGTTCTGACAACTTCTATTACCAGTACTGAGTCCTCTCTAGTTGGCAGTCTACCTTCTCTGGGAGCTATGTTGGGCACCCTGGTCTGCAATATGGTGATCAACAGTCTGGGAAGAAAAAGAGGAGGGTTGGTCTTTGCTTCACCTTTCTTGGTAAGTTTTTACTTAAAACAAAGAAATATTATGTATTAGATATTTATTTAGAAACATAAAAACTACATACTTAATTGTTTCTACCACAACATTATTGGGTTGAAAATTGCTCCTAAACTGAACTTTTCTGTATTTTGACAAACCTTAAAAAATATTGTCCCAATAAAGTATTCATCACGAAAACTATGCACTATAAGCCAGTTTATTACATTTACTTTACTACGTATTTAAAGGACCTTAATTTATTATTACCTAACCTAGTCTCTAAATAAGCTATAGTTGTGAATGTACTTCGGTTTGAATTAGCCGTTCAATTTATGAAGTGCATCGGACCGGATCTTTGAGCGTTTGTGACGCCGTCATTGTCATGTCTAAGTTAAGTATCATCTGAAACAGTATTTGAACTAGTAACAGGAGATAATTTCTATTTTTTCTCTTATTGGTTCTCTTCTCAAAAATAGTCTGAGACGACAATAACGGCGTTTCAAACGCTTGAAGATCCACCCATTTAAACTCTTATTCTTAATGATCAATGCACATTGTTATTGCAGCTCCATTGGTTAATTATTCAATTCTCATCGTCATCGATCCCTATCATGATTGCAAGGTTCATCGGTGGTATCGCAGGTGGTGCTAACTTGGTCTACGCACCCATTTTCATATCAGAAATATCGGAGCCTTCGATTCGAGGCACATTAGCGTCAGGTATGCTTTATGATACATGCTTTCAAATTGAAATGATTTGCTTACTATTAAAACGTGATTGGACATAAACAATCTGTATTACCGTTATATTTTGTTAAAGCTGTCATTATCACGGTGAGTTAACAGATGGTTCTCTTTCCTTTTTTTTGTTAGCTATAAATTTTGAGTGGTTTCTGGCTAGTCAATACAAAAAGTACTGAGACAAAGATCGTTGGAAATACTTGATCAGTAACGCCCATTATGAAATTTATTAATTAATTAAAGAGGGTAATGTTTTACTGGGAATAACGACGGTGACGTTTGGCGCAACCGCTGATTTATTATAAATAAGAGATAAAGAAGTATAAACATGATTTCCAGGTTCAATATTTTTCTACTGCCTCGGAGTCCTGGTGTCATATCTCAGCGGCTGGTTTGCGAGTTACACTGTAGTTATCTGGATCAATATAACTTTGTGTGTCGTAAACGCAGTGCTAATTTCAATAGTAATGGAAAGCCCAGTTTGGCTATTGAAAGTTAAGAGAGAAGAGGTATGGGTATTTACTTCTTATGATTAGTAAAAAAATCAGTTTCACTATTTTCATTTTAAACTATTAGAATACCTTCAATGGAAGATTTTGTAATATATTAATGATATATAATATATATATAGGTAAATTTATTTATTATTCATACCTAATTAGATTATGCAATCTATGAATCTTTAACAAGTTTAAGTTTGTTGTTGTTGGACTATTGCTCAGAGCCAGTTGCGGGTTCGAATTCTGCAAAGACAAATGTCAGTATGTTTATCCGTTGTCTTGTATCCATAGTAGGTACAAGCTTTGGCACTAGATCAATTGGTGTAAATTGTTCAAAGATAATTTTGAGTTAAGGGGCCCAAGTGCTTGCTAGCAGTACCGGGATCGCCAAACCTGCTAAAAAGATAGTTCTTACTTTGGGATTTCTTCTCAAAATCAACTCTATTGTTACAGGATGCGCTGCGGGCATTAGCCCATTACAGAACTGGATCTACATCATCTAAGGTTGTTCTGGAGGAGATGTCAGTCTTGAAGCAGCAGCTACTACCACCTGTGGAGCTAGTTGCTGTGCGTAGTGGTAAGACATCTAATAAAAACAATCGAATGTTTTACTAGGTGAAAAAAAATGTGCCATTAAATATAGGCTTAAGGACAGTTCTAAAAGCATTTTAACCGCTCTTATTTTTCCTGTTATTAATCATTTTTCTATGGAGTCTGATAATGGAGCGTTCACTACGCTAGTGGTCCCAGCAAACAATCAGTTCAGGTTCCTAAAATAAATTGTTTTGCATATTAACAGTTATAAAAAAAGTTGCTATTAAGAAAATAACCAAGCGCTAATAAAAAACAATTAATTTATTCTTATTATTTTAGATGTAAATGAAAAAGACGAAGACGCAGAGAAAGAAAAACTTAACGACGAAAATGTGGTCGTAACACAACAGAGAGAGTCAGCGATCAAAAAATTGTGTAAGTACCTACTATTTTTATGTGTTACAATTATGGTATTTTCTTATTAGGCTAGTAAACTAGTATAATAATATTGTTATTGTATGAAGGAAATAATTGCATTAATGTACCTAGTCAAAATAACAATAAAAATCTAAAACGATTTTTCGTCCCGTAAAATTCACATCATACTACCAATAAGTAGTTGAATTGAAGATAGGCGAGAGTAAATCGCGAGGTATAACTTGTTTTAAATTAATGGATATGAGGTAAAAATAATTTATATGTGGACTAAAATATGTTTATCATCAAATTGCACGGAAACTTTAAATCTAACTATAACTTACTTGCATCAAAGTAATCGCTGTGATTGTAAAATGACTGTGACATATTTATCTTTCAGTGAATAATAGTTTGACGTCACAGATCCTTGTGTACTAAGATCACATAAGAAATATATATTTATTTTAATGGTACTTACTTATACAAACAAGTATAAATGTATACTCAATTTGACTTTGGTAGGGAGAAGGCAAAGCAGAATCTATAAGTAACAATAAATCGAGTAGATACATAAAATTAATTTGATTGTTATGAAATTTGAGAAGCAAATAGTAGACCACTGTGGCGGCCTTATCGCATTATTTCTATTAGATCTAGGAGTAATTAGAGCTCCTAGATCTAATGTCTATCTGGCGGACGTGAATGTGGCGATCGCATTGGAATGATGCGACAAGATCACCACAACCACAATAGAATTTTCGAACCTGCACATGAACAAAGCCTGTCTATGGGCTGTGGCGCTAGTAGATTAAATTAGCAATAATATTCTTCATTAAAGTTTTTTTTTCTTAATTTCAGTTAAAAATCAGTGTAGCCGAAGAGCCTTCATTGTTGTAGGAACTGCTCTTACAATGCAGGTATGTGCTGTGTTTTCACACTTATCATGTGACCTTCGAGTTGATTCAGAAAACGTTAAAAGCAACCTAATTAAATAGGTACTGCAATGTAGAAGAAAATACTATCCATGTGATTTTCGAGTTTATTAAAAATCCATGACTAATGAATTATCAAACAAGCATAGACAAGTCAAACTTATCAAGGCTGTATAGATTTCGAAAGATTAACAAAAAACATAAGTTGTTGTTTCTTTGTCGACATGAAGAAATAAGAAACGATATCAACATGACAAGGGGGGCTAGACAAGAGCCCAACGTTCAACGTTAACGTTAAACGTTAGGACCGAAATGTATGGGATTTGACATCCGCAAACGACTGTCACGTACGTCACAAGTGTCAAATCCCATACATTTCGGTCCTAACGTTTAACGTTAACGTTGAACGTTGGGCACTTGTCTAGGGCCCAAGATATCTCACTGTCGACAACGTTACCGATTTGACAGATCACCGCGAGAATAAGACAACATCGACATTTTAGGATGTCGACTCGACAATTCATCATAGGCTCGCTGGATCCTGATCGATTGCATTTGTTTTAAAGAATATCATTGGTTTAACACATCAAGTACTTAATTAAAGTCATTTTTTGACTCAGGTGTGCATGGGTATGGTAGCAGTCCAGGTCTACGCCAAGGAGCTGTTCTCGCAGGCTGCGCCTGAGCTGTCTTCTGATTTCTGCTCAGTGCTCTTCGCAATGGTACTCCTGGCTGGCAGTATGGGAACTGCTGTCATTGCTGACAAGGCTGGTCGTAGAGTAAGATTGTTTAATGTTTAGTTTCCGTTACCTTTCTATAGTTTCTTTTTCAAACTGTTGGGAACGCTATACCATTCATTGCTTGTATTATAGTTGCTTAGCAACACGTCTCGCTATTCGAGATACAAAATCCATAAAAAAGATTATAGAGAATAATTTCTGATGCCTTCACGGTTATACACATCGGAATGAAACAACTATAACGAATTTAACTCTCATATTTTGTTTTATTTGCTGACGTTTTGAAAACTTTACAGTTACCATATTCGTAGCTCAGTCGTGTTATGAAGATTGGAATTGTAAAGTTTTCGAAACGTCTACTGACTCAGTAAAATAAAATACGCGAGTTAAGTACGTTATAGTTATTTCATTCGAATGGAAAATATTTGTTTACAGGTCTTGGTAATAGGATCGTCGGCTGCGGTAGCACTCTGCATGGGTTTGCTAGGAATCCTACTCCAGACTTCTGTGGCACCACCCTGGGTATCCGCAGTAGTGATTTTGGTATATTGCTTCTGTTTTAACTTTGGAGCTGGATCGGTGCCGTATGTGCTGCTGGCTGAGGTGTTCTCACCAGAGGTTAGTATTCAAAAAAACATTTTTTGGAAATTTTGAGTTCATATCTCGTTGGTCTGTGAATCGGACAACATCTATTTTTATACCTCAAAATTTTAAGGGTGGTCCACCCCAATTTTTTTTTAAGTTTTTGACAATTTTAAGATTTAGCATTGAAAATACATATATTAACCCTAAATTTCCACTCTTGTACCATCAACCTCTTTCATCATCGGTTCGTCATATCAGCCAGTATTTTTATAATAGGTACAATCATTGTAATACTCGACTTATCGTAAACTATCTTTGATATATCTTTTTTGCAGGTACAAGGTTTAGCTTCAATGATCCTAGTCGAATGGGTTTGGCTATTAAATTTCAAGTTGATTGCTGTTTTTCCACATATTAAAACTCTGATTGGACTTCATGGTTCTTTCTACATTTTTGCGGTTGTTGGCGCTGGCAACGCTGTCCTCAGTTACATGAACGTTCCAGAAACAAAAGGACTATCAAACAAACAAATACAGGAAGTGTTTTTAAAATAAAAAAATCTTTTTTTTTACTGTGCTTTTATTCCTTCAACGGCTCTTTGAAGTAATTGGTAGAAAACGTGCGAAGAACGCGCTTCTATAGTATTGTAGTGACTCTAACGAGTCCTGTAGCGAGATTGAGTAACCTCAATTAAGGATTAGAATCCTTAATATTTCGAGATTAGAGACAGTAACCTACTTTAATACTATATACCTAAAGGCTTAATATGTTTTTAACATCAAAGATTATTTATTTAGGATTTATATTAAAATTATCCTATGCCGAAATTTATTGACTATGTAATTCTACCTAGTCAATCCTACTACTATTATAAAGGCGAAAGTTTGTATGTATGGATGTTTGTTACTCTTTCACGTAAAAACTACTGAATGGATTTGAATGAAACTTTACCACAATATAGCTTATACATCAGAATAACATATACGCTATATTTAATAACGATATAGTGTAAAATACTAATCATACGCAGACGAAGTCGCGGGCAGAAGCTAGTAAATCATAAAAATAGGTTATACAAAACCGAACATACCACTTACTATAATAGGTACATAATATAATTATCTAGCAAAGCATAATAATTATATATCTCAAACTTACAATACTTATACTTACAGCTTTTTTAAAGTTTGGAATAAAATCAAATGACAGACAAAATGCGAACGATCATAGCAATCTAGTCATATAAATGAGAAAATTGTACTATGACAATTAAATATGTGATACACATACTAAGAAGAGTGATCGGTAAACGAAGATCAATTGGGAGCAAACGCCATACTTTATATAGAAGAGGTCTTCCTTTTATATAGCGCAAAAGGTTATGAAGATCCTTACTGAGATATTTATCTGAAAGATAGCAGTTTAACATATTAAGTTAAATAAGCAGAGGGCTGATTATGTAAAGCATTTAACTGATCCGAATGGCTGTTACTTAAAACGCTAAAGCGATCACTTTTGCAATCCGTTTCATGAAACCAATGCAAAAAAAAACTTTATTCGCTCCCTGATTGTGTTATCACTTGGTTTGAAATAGATTCCAATTGGTATGCTTCGACACGCTAAATCGCTCACTTTGGTATTGTGTATTTTCTCTACCTACCATAAACGAAGTCATATTGGTTTGGAGACTTAAATAATTGTTAAGGTTTAGATTGAAGTAAACCAATTGAGATTGCTTTTGAACCAATTGCATTACCTAAAAAAGGCAAATCGTGAAGCAAAGATTCAAGGATATAAATTTAGTACTTGTTCTTGATATGGGGCAAGAATTGTATTGAAACATAATATGAAGTCAAAAGTATTTAGGTCTGTATATACCTACTTATTAAAAATAAGCAAGATTAAAGTTACAATAAAAGATTAAGTCACATAAAATAATTACCCTTTTCATCTAATAGTAGCTCATGTATTATCAATTTTATCGCATCAATTTGAGCACCAATCATCTCCGTTATTATTGCTGGTAAGCATATCTGAACTGTCAGATGCAGTGCATAAGTAGCATTACAGGCATGCAGAATTAATTTCTAAAACGTAAGACCTTTTTATAAATTCCAGTTCTCGAAAAAACCTTTCACTAAAACTAGTCCGAATTTTAAGATAAAGTTAATTAACAAGGTAGCTTAAAGCAAAACAAATAAAAACAATACAACATACTTACGTCAGTTCGTGTTATTAAACTTAGTTGATGCCAAATTATTATCATCCATTTAGAAGAATCGAAGATGAATCCAAACATGAACTAAAAATTAAAAACATGATAATTAACAGATTAAACCTTTAATTATTTAATTCTTAGGTCTATTTAGATAGATAAAATACGGACATACCAATGAATCATGCGTAGATCTAATTTTATCTAAACAATCCGCAACAGCCTTAAAATTCTTCTTTACACACTTCACGTCAGTATCACGACGACGAAGAAAGTATTTCAAATTTCTCAAACGTATGTATATTTGGTAGAACATCAGGAATTGTGCCACTGGTATGAAATCCATACCCAATATTGGGACGTGTGTCAGAACTTGCTGCAGCAAAGTATCTCCAAACATACATTTAGCATTTAAGCAGTATAGAGAAGCAAAAGTAATTTTAACAGCAAACATGATCAAGGTGTACATCCAAATCTTAACATAAATATAAGGATCGGAATATTGTCTAATTCTACTATCTTCGTCAATTTGAAGCAAGTGGATACAGAAATCGTACAAGCTGTATTTCGCTCGGATGAGAGCAAAAAATGTAAAAATATGTTGAAAAAAATTCACAGACATCCAGACATTTTCTACTTGCTGCATGTTGCAAAATGCTACACTCAATACACCTAACATCATTATAGCCATACATACTGACGAGCATTGACAAAGCAATTTAAATTTGGGCCGAACCGTCTTGATAAATCCGTAATCCAAACCAAATAATAGATATTCGGTTAGGAAAAACCAGAGGAGTAACTTCGGCAACCGCTTTTTTGGCTTCTTCACATTTGAGATGTAAATTATTTTCACCGTAGATAAATCCATTTTGGATTTTGAAGAACTTTGTTTATGAAAGTAAAGAAAAGCTGAATCTCTGTAAAAGCGAACTTTGAGATATTTCAAAGCTTTGAAAACTGTAAAAGAAAATAGTTTAAAGTAATATTTAAAGATTATTAATGATAGTTCCTAGTTCATTTTATGTGTTTAGCTATCAGATGCCTTACTCATTACTATATTTATGTTTGATATTCTGTTTGAACATCGTCGTTTAATCGAACTAATGTGTATTTGCAAATGCTATACACCTTTATATTTGTTATTGCAACATGCATCAGAAACGATATTAGACAATAATATTTGATGTAAATATATACAACAAGGCTGCATTTTAATTGAACTATATAGATAAGTTCTAGTAAATTTTTCACTGAATAATATTTACTAGTCATTTAAAAATATTAGAATCTATACTTATCATAGTATAACAAATTAAGTAAAGAGATTTCAATTAATTAATCAAATTTTAGACACTTATAAATGGTATTAACAGGGGCAAGGTATATCACCGAAGTTTAATTTCGTTTCTTTATTACTTTTGCTCCCGACTTCGTCCGCGTTTTTAACCCCATTAGGAGGAATATAAAACGAAATACATCTACCATTCATTCTATTAAGCAATCTGCTAAATTTCTCGTTTGCGTGATACTTCTAAATATATACGTAGGTATAAACTTATAAAATTATTTTCATCTCCTTAATAGTAGAATTTAGAAAAAATCCTTTTTGATCGTATTTTTTTTATTTTAGAAATATAAAAAGAAAAATACGTATATTCCTGTACGCATTCAACATTTCAAGTTTCTCCAATGTCGCCATTCAGTAATCAATTGAAAAAATGTATCAAGTAGGTAAGTACCTAATTTATTTGAACATGGCTTCGTAATTTGTTTATTTTAATTCATCATAAACTTTATAGTTAGGTACTATCATTTGTCTATCATTGCAGATTACGGAATTTCCATAGTATTCAGCAATCTTAATCGTAATAAAATATTTTATTTCTTTTTAAACATACAGTCTAGAATTCCGTATCTAATACTTGAACATAAAAGGAGACAAGTCATATTATTACTATGAAATTTCTACGAAAGTGAATGGAAAGAAACAAAAAGTAGACCAACGAAAGAAGATGAATGAATGGTCATCCCGTTAATTAGTATGTCTATATTATATAACATTTATTCCAAGAAACTTTTTCAGGTCAGAATTACTTTTTCCAGAGACCTTGTAACTGAGAGACATTTTTCAATTACTGAGCGAAGATAGATCCAGCATTTGTTTTGGATCTCTGATTAATTCGAAAATGCCTATCTATTACAGATATCCACAAGAGAAGCTGGACATTAAAGAGAATTCTACACACGATATCCATAAAGGGTTTAGGAAATTTTAAACAGAAGATGTACAGACCAGTAAGATAAACAATTGAATTTTCGGCTTAGATTAAATCATGTTCTATCTAAAATAGGTACCTACATGAAATAAGAGTTAGCTACTAAATTCTGCATTAATCTAGATACATGAATTTTCATCCAATGGACGTATTTCTTTGATCGTAGCCCGATCAATAACGTAGGTACCTATATAATAGCTCCAAGAAGCGTAGATCCGGATTAAAAAGAGTTGGATTTTTATCCCGTTGCATCCAGCTGCATTTTAATATTGCCATTATTAAAACTGCAAAACGTTTTAAAGCGTTCTAACTATAAGCAAAAATTGTGGTCATGTTTATGCAATGATTTGAAATTATTAAGCGTAAGATGTTTATTATAATATAATTGACCAAATCACTACAATTATAATGTCTGTTTGCAGATGAAATCCCCAAAGCGTGCGTAGATTATAGTAAGAAGTGATAAAATGATAAATGTGAGGAGATCATTACTAGTTTCAGTTTGTGAGAAGAAGCGGACAGTGGTAAAAAAAATATTGAAAAATGTCTCTTGTAAGACAGTTTCTTTGTACAGGAATAAGTAAGTACCTAGTGAAGATACTTTAGATTATTCTTGCTGATTATTACCGTAAAATTTTAGAATAAATTTTATCTAGTTACTCTTTATTTCTGTTGGCTTGTAATATACACATCAATGCTATTTTAAAATTTTGATGTATTTATTTATTTTTATCATTATATAACAATAACTGTCACTTTCTACAAATCGATCATTATTGTCTATCGATTTTGAGAATCTAATATTTATAATTCTCGTAAAACCGCGAGGTTTTTGTTGTCGAACTCCTCCAAAACGGCTGGACTGATTTTTATAATTTCGTACGCATATGGGTAGGTCTGAGAATCAAGCAACGTCCGTTTTTCATACCTACCCTTATATGTTAAAAGTGCCGCCCTATTCTTTTTTAAGTTTTTGAAAAAAAAAAGTTTTTCATGATTTGGAATGCCAAAACTACATGAAATGCAAAAATACATACAACCCCAAATTTTAAAAAATTAATCGTAGAGAACACGGTACAATTTGCTGGGTTAAGGTACATTTCAATAGTTGTTATTCAATGAACTTAATTTATTTTCTAATTACAGTATGTTACCTCTGCATGAGTATGGGGGTGACATTCACCTTTCCTTCATCAACTCTCATCCTCTTTAAGTCAAATCAAACTACGCTTCATCGGCCTATGACGGATGGAGAAATAGCACTTTTTGGCAGTCTATCATCTATTGGTGCATTAGTAAGCACTCCATTTGCTGGCTTCCTCTTGGATATCATTGGCCGTAAATATTGTTCCATTGCCTTCTCGATGATGCACGTTGTAAGTATTAGCCTAAGGTCCTACTTTATACTATGTACAGAGTAAGCTCACTAATCCGGCAGTATTAAAAATTGAAGGGTGCCGGATTATTGGAATATTCGGATTACTGGATTATAGTGAAAAAGTCGTAGGTAATGAATAAAATAAAGCATTTCGAGGAAGTAAATTGATGTAATGTATTAAATTACCATGTAGATAATTATATGGGTGCTGGACGTGCCGGATTAGTGAGATTACACAGTACTTGTATTAAGCTATACAGTCATATAAGCATTAGGTAATATTAAAACTTACATAAAATAAAAAACACATGGAGATATCTATAGGTATAAGAAAAAAAAACTTAAATTGAATAAATATAATTACATATGTTTTTGATTTGATTTTGAAATAAGGTAATGATTTTAATGAGATTTTAGGTTACAAACAAAATTTTAAAATGACCTTTACGAGCAAGAGTGTTGAAATATATTTTTATTTACGTTTTAAAATTTAAAGAGAGACCAAATTGTTAGTTAAAACAAGATATCTATATATTATCACCACAAGATTTATGATAACAACGAGACGTAAACAGAATCTTTTATTAGACAAATCCATTTTATCATTTATCTTGTTTATGTTTTAATTACAACCAAGGTTTCTAACACAACCTTCATTATCATAGACCGCGTGGTATTCAGGAAACAAATATATATATATATATATATATATATGTTTACTGATTTGGCAACTTTATGTGCTGATGGGAAGGACCTTTACAATAATATTTCTGCAGCCAGCGTCTAACTTCCACCCCATACCAAACGAAAGGAATGCAATATTGTAGAGAATAAAAAAAAGCCTATTATAGTTCAGAAAAGTGGTCAGTTTTCATTCGCGTAGGTATTCTTTTAAATTTTGCATTCGTTTTGTTCGGTTGCTAATATCGATTTTCACTTGTCCAGGTCCTCAGCTAATAACCGCGTACCTTCGATCCTATTTGGTGAAGTCTTAGTATTTGCTTGATTTGTAAAAAAAAACCTATAAATGGGTCTCGTTCTTTTCTAGACTATGAACTGACCTTTCCTGTTTTTTTTGGTTTACTGAACTATTGATTTTTGTGGTTTCGGTGTACGGTTTAAAAAAATGCGTCTGCTTTTGTATGGACTAATTAAAGATAAGTATTTTTTTGACAGAGTATACTTTTTCAAGTGACCACGTTTCGGTTTACTACTCTGTCACGGTATTCTATGAAAAACAAACGTATGAAAAATGCTGGTTCGAAAAAGTGTAAGATTACAACATAATATTCATAGATAACAAAAATATACACGTTTATTCAAATGTTATAAAACCGTAAATATCAGTACTCTAATGAGATGCTTTAATAATTGTCGGAGGACAGATTATAGTCAGTAGAAAAGAAGACATTATCAAAATGGTCGAAGATGAAGACCGGATATAACATATTATGAATAAACCATTATCATTCTTAAACTTGCTCTGATTGTATGTTATATCTTCTTTTCAGCTGGCCTGGACATTGATGATAGCATCAAACAGAGTTGAAGTGTTGCTTACAGCGATCTATATATCAGGAATTGGTGGTTCTGCCTTCCTGGTAGTTCCAATCTATATCAGTGAGATTTGCCAAGAATCTATTAGAGGAGGGATGACTTCAGGCTCCATGATTTTCTACGCAGTTGGGATGATTGTATCATATAGCATAGGAGGATGGATGGACTATTGGCCTATGCTTTATGTGTGTTTATCTATTGCGGTAGTAGGCGTGCTACTACTATCACTACTGAAAGAATCGCCAACGTTCCTAATGAAGCGAGGGAGAGAACAGGTGAGTTAAAGTTTCATTCCAATGTTTTTGACAAAAAATATTTTGTAAAGTTGGTGAAATAAAAACATTTTTACTGTCATTTACAGGAAGCGCTAAATGCCATTGCTTTCTTCAGAGCACAGAATGTCAATTCTAAAATAGTTCAATTAGAAAAAGAAAATATATTACGAGCATTGAATCCCGATCTTGATGATGACACGGAAAATGGTAAAGTAGAATAAGGAATTCAAAAACCTTTCAAATGTTCTTTAGTCAGTACGTCACTTCAAATGATGAAATTCAACATACGCTTCGTTTATTGCTGTTTATTAAATATTTTTATCAACTGCGACGTTTGTTCGTCATAATTCTGTAGTTCCATAAACATAATCTAGTTTGGGGTAAACCCAGTTTTTTACAACAATGAAAAGAGCCAGTCACTGATAATACCCCATTATCTTATGTTTATTTTTGGGCTTTAAATATCATTTCCTCTTAACCTGTCTATCAACGCCCTTATGATTGTCTCTCTTATGGATATTGATCTCCCAAGGACAACTAAAACGTTCCCACGTCTTTTGCATTCTAACCACTGTCGCTAATAAGCATATTATTGGAATGAAATAACTATAACTGATTTAACATTTCTGAAACTTTACGACTAGACTGACGATAGCCTAACACTCCTGTTAGACTATCGTAAGTGTAGTCGTAAAGTTAGTCAACTCAGTTAAATCTGTTATAGTTGTTTCATTACAATGTGTAATAGCCGCGAAGGCATCGTTTGTAATACAATGGAATGGCACTAACCTGGTTTATAAGTATAGGTATAATTATTATTTTTGAATTCGAATTTCTGTTTTTCGATTTTTATATAGGTACATAGATTAACACATATGTAGATACATTTATAATGCCGGTGCTAGTTCTAATATACTTTAAAACTGAGATATAGGTAATACTAAAGTATTAATCGGTTTTGAAATTTTCTCCAATAATAAACTTTTCCTTTTACAGGCGTAGCTTTACAGGCACCACATGAAAAGGATAACGTTAAACCAAAACAAAAACGGCCCGCACTATCCGTATTCAGTTTCATTAGTAAGTATATTATAAATTTATATCGCAATGAATACATTCTGAGGTCCTCGTGAAAAAGTTTTGTATTGAATAAAATTAAATAAACGTAAATTTGTTTAATACACGATCAATATGCAAAATAATCCGCGTGAAAAAAGGATAATCACTAAATCGGTGTCAAGTTAGCATTATACCTCGGAATGATCCGACACAACTTCCGTGGCTTCAAAGTTTATATTTTGACACATATATAATATTATAAAGCTGAAGAGTTTGTTTGTTTGTTTGTTTGAACGCGCTAATCTCAGGAACTACTGGTTCGAATTCAAAAATTATTTTTTGTTGGATAGACCATTTATCGAGGAAGGCTTTAGGCTATATACCATCACGCTGCGACCAATAGGAGCGAAGAAACAGTGGGAAATGTGTAAAAAACGGGGAAATTATGAAGCCTTATGAAGAATTACGATTCCACGGGGACGAAGTCGCGGGCACATCTATTTTGGATGACATTATTCACAACGTGTAATAATTATTATTTCTTCAATTACAGAAAAGTCGTACTCGACTCGACGAGCTCTATTCGTAGCTCTAGTTCTCATGACTGCATCAATGTTCCAAGGCTTGGTGGTAGTCCAAGTGTACGCGGAACCTTTATTCACTGAAGCCATTCCACATATGTCTGCAACATTATCCAGTGTTCTGTTCTCTGTCGTAACTGTAATTGCTGGTTTATTTTCTGCATATCTTACTGAGAAAGCTGGAAGACGGGTAAATAATATTTTTGGACAATTTACACCATATATATAATTACATATGACAATTGACGAAGATTGAGTTGCGAATCCGATATTTGCACATTAGAATTTATATTTAGCTTTCGTTAGATCTAGGTAGTACCTACATAACCGGATGAATATTCAACTTGCATGGACAGGATTCCATAATAATTTCAGATGCCTTCGCGGTTATTATACATTCCATAGAATTCCATAGTTCTTTATATAACTTAAAACAAAGGAAAAGACAACAAATAATAGGTTCAATAGCTGCCAAATATATCTATAATAGGTCCCGCTTTAACATAAAAAAGACTGCTAGTTTTCAGTCCCAAGAATTGATTTAGAAACTGCATATTCATTTATTTTTTAATAACCGCGAAGGCATCAGATATTATTACTTTTATTTATGTTTTCAAACTACCTACTGCAAAACCACAAATTAGTGCCTGAACTTCCAAGGGGGCATAGACAAGTTGCCAACGTTCAACGTTAACGTTAAACGAAACGACCAAAATGTATGGGATTTCCCGCGAACGTTTGTGACGTACGTGACAGTCTTTTCTAGGCCCCAAGATTACATTTTTATCCTTTTTTTTTATTTCAGCCTCTTCTGATGTACTCTTCCATTGCATCAGGAATCTGCTGTCTACTTCTAGGTTCTCAAATCCACGTGCACTGGGCTTCTCACAAAATAACTGCTGTATTCATGTTTATGTTTGGGATCGCCTATACATTGGGAGCTGGTAACATACCTTTTGTTCTGAGTGCTGAACTATTTTTGCCTGAGGTTTGTTCAGTTGTTTATCATTCGTTTTATTATTTCAATTTGATTGTTCCCTCCAATTTGAAAAACATATATACAATAAAATTCTAAAATTACATTAGAAGAAGAAGAAGAAGAAAAAATAAAACAAAAAACATAGCTGATAGGAGCTTTGTTTTTTGTTTTATTTTTTTATAATTTTTTTTATTAAAGTAGGTACTTAGTTTTTGAATAAAACTATCAATGAAGACTGTTTCTTATCAAATAAGATAGTCGACCAACCTGCGTTTTAGTTAAATATTAAAAGAACGAATTACCACTGCACTTTTGATTGACTATTAAGTTGGAAATGTCCTGCAAAAGCATCTTGCTTTTTTACTATAGTTCATTTGCTGACTGTTGAAGATTTTTATTTGTTTCTTTTTTCATTTTCTAGGTAAAAGGCATTGTATCAATGTTAGTCATCGAATGGACTTGGCTCTGCAACTTTATCATTCTCCTCATCTTCTTCCCATTGGTGGAAGCCATTGGCCTTGGACAAGTCTTCTACATCTTCGCCGTTATTTGTTTCTTAACAGCCGTCTTTACATTTTTCTTTTTGCCCGAAACTAAAGGACTACCCATTGATGCTATACAAACTCTTTTCAGCAGGAAAAGACACCCTGTACCCAGTCACGATAAGATGTAATAAAGAAATTATTTCAGACGCTATTCTTTTATTTTTTTTGGATCTTTTATATTGAAAACCAAAGATAAGTATTTGTACATATTGTGCAATAATTAACGCATTAATAATTATGCAATGTTTGTTTGGGCTATTTTTAATGAAGTCGAAGGAACTTAATGAAATTAGATTAAAAAAGCATGGAAATACAGTGAAACTTGTTTAAGAGGGACCTGGATAAGTGAAAAACCTCCATATCTGGAACACATGCTGAGGTCCCGGCACCTTGGCTATGAATTACCTCTGTTTGTAAGACAAAAGCAACCTCTTTATCTGGGATAAGTTATTTCTATTTTCTTGTCATAATTACCTCTATAATTGAGAAGTCGCGTGTATTTATCTCTGTAACTGGGATAAAGTCAGTACGTACACATAGGCTACCTCGGACCTCGGATGTCTCCTCTCTCTTTTACCTACTCGAACTTCTCTAAATCTAAGGTATAACTTAGTTTTAATGAGGTTTCTCTATTAATCGGGTATTTATTTAAAAAGACCGAAACGAGGACAAAATCTTTATTATTACGAAAAAAAACTAAAATTAACGTCAGTGCCCGGATCAGTAAAATAATCAGCCTCCAACTTTTAATAATTTTGTAAATGTCAACAACGAATTATTAGTTTCAGGAGAACTGTCTTTAAACCACATTTTTGATATTTTTTATGGAAAATAGTGAGTTGTTTACAAAATAAATACGTTGCTTTATTAAATACACCTCTATAACAGAGATTACCTCTTTTCTTACCTCTGTTAATGAAACCCTCTGTAAATGAGAAGGGTATTTTTTTATACCTAGACATCTGGGACACTGTGTAAGTGGAATACCTCTTTAAGTGAGACTAATTTACAGGTCCCTTGGAAGACCCAGTTAACCAGGTTTCACTGTAATTGAAATAGAGTTTTTGACATTATTTAGTAAATGATACTGATATAAGTACTGGTAATTAATAAAGAAAATTATCACAAGAAAGTCAGCTTACAAATATTTGCACAGTTGACAAAATATTATCTGATTTCATTAAAAAGTAACACAAAATAGTGCCAATGTATGTGAAAGACAAGCCATAAAAAAAGCTTTGCTTTTTACTGCCATTCTAATTTTTCTTTTAATAATCTGAACGAAAATGGCACAAAACGCTGTAAATAGAAAATTACATATTTACCTGTAATTTTTAAAATGTTGAAAAGAAACAACTATTAGGATGAATCTTCGAGCGTTTGAGACGCCGTCATTGTCCTCTACATCTACGAGTATATTTAAGAACAGAGTCAATAAGTAACAAAAATTTGAGTGATATTATCCCCCGGTACTGTTACAAATACTATTTCAATCGATACTTAATCATATTACTTGCAAACATTTAATTATAGATATAGATGTAGAGGATAATGACGGCATCTCAAACGCTCGAAGATCCACCCATTAACGGATTGAACTCGCGTAAGTATTCTTCGTTTCGATTTTTTTACAGTTTCCATAATCGTAGCACGACTGAGCTGACAATAGTCTAACGCTAAAGTAAAAAATACGCGAGTTAAATCCGTTAAAAGTTGTTTCATTCCAATGTGTAATAACATCGAAGGCATCAGAAATTATTATTTTAAAAATGGTTAAGCGATAGAGGTTATTTTGAATAACAGTTTAAGAAATATAATGTACTATTTAACTACAAAATATATACAAAATGTACAATGTACATTTAATAATACGCTACTTTGTTAAACAACTTTAAATATCTGTTTTCTTAAAAAATGTATTAACAGTGACAAGTGACTGCCAGCCACTGCCAGGATATCAGGGACGAAAAATCGTGGCAAAAACGCAAAAGGATTTTAAGGTAACCTTGCGAACCATTTTTGGTGCCTCCTATTCAGAGCCACCTATTGGGTAAATATCATTGAAATGAAGAATTACCGAGAAATTTAGTATTTCTCCTAGTATGGTGACTATGCATTATGTAAAAACTGCCGGAATTCTACTTTTTTTCTCTTTCATTGGGGTATCGTAAGCAATAGTAACTAAAATAAATGTTGAATATAAAAATTGCGCATGATACGTTTTTTCTTCTTCTATTGTAGTGGTGTAGGTGGAAAACTAATGCTGACATAAAATAATCTATTTTAAAGTCGATGTAAATTAAATTTTCCGTTAGGTCATCTAGTTAATTTTATTACCAACTTCTGCGCTAACAATGTCTGTTAGTTCATCGAATCTAATCTAATTCATGGGAAGAATGTAACTCAATTATTTTTTCATCTATAAATCTAATCTGATGCGATTGGTGAGTTAATGTCTCAAAAGAAATACTGTTTCATATATCGACTCCTAGATATTTCTTTATTTTAACTACGGAACCTTTTACAAAGTAGCCAGTAAGTACACAGTTGTTTATTACATGAAAATATTTACATAAATCCTTTCCCATTACGTAAAAAGCCACTCATAATGACGTGTCATACTCTCGGTTTATATTATTTAATCCTTTATATTGCTATATTATATTTGCTCTGTGGAAACTTAAATTTGATAGTAAAAGGCTAGCCTTTAAAAATCAGTGTTACCGGAGGCTCGGCGAAGAGCAAAAGGAGGCCAAATTCGTACAATAAAAAAGAAAAAATGTCTTCCATGTTGAGGCAAATTCTTTGTACTGGTGTTGGTGTGTATTAAATTTTATAATATATTGTGAATATTATATTCAGTAAACACAATTACCATTTAAAGCTTACAAGTCAGAGGTATGGACCATAGGTCTGGGTTTTTCTGGTCATCAGGCATTGCATTGCCTTTGGTCGCAGAGTGGGTATCTGGGGCAATATTCTTTTATTTTAATCTGTATAGGCTTTAGTATTTGGACTATATAGTCCAAATACTAAAGCCTATCTCTTGACAATTTTATTAACATCACGGCGAATATGGTACGGTACAGGCAAATAGGTAATCTAATGAATTTAGAAATTTGTGGCTGACAGTCAGCGTTAAAATGAAAACCGTATACAAGAGGTGATTATTAGGTAGACTAACTAGCTGGTGATAAACTAGGAAAAGTTCTTAAGGTCTGTCTCTTAAGGATGCCAAAAAACAATCTACCTACTTAGACAGAGGCGTCATAGCTTAGTGGTAAATAAATGAACTAGCAATCATAAAGTCGCTGATTTAAATCTTATCGGTAAGAATAATTTTGAATGCCCACATTATTTCGTCATGCGACCAATCCTATAGAGAAAAAAAAATGGTTAATCATGGGATATTTCTAAAAAAGCCGTGATTTGCAGAAGGACAAGTTAGCTAAATTCTTTTACCTAGCCATAAGGAATAGTTTGTACAATTATCTTTGTCAAGAAACCCTTTTCTTTTATAGTATGCTACCTGTGCATGAGCATGGGAGTTACCTTCACCTGGCCCTCCTCAACCAGCAATCTCTTCAAGCATGAAAACTCCACCCCCCTTCATCGCGTCATGTCGGACAATGAACTGGCTCTTTTTGGCAGTCTCTCGTCCATTGGAGGAATGATAAGCACACCGGCTGCTGGTTTCCTCCTGGATATTATTGGCCGCAAACCCTGCTCAATTTTATTCTCAATAGTGCATGTTGTAAGTTTAAGATTATTCATAGTTGTGTTTATAATTTTATGAGCATCTCCACCGTTTACGCTGATGATATTGCAACACCGAGTACACAACAATTGCTAATGGCCGCGTAACTAACTTGCAGAATTTATAATAAGAGCTTTAAATTTTGTCAATTGCTTCGTGAATTACATTTTTGACATTGTCTTTTTCTTTCAGATAGCGTGGTCACTGATTATTGTATCAAACAGAGTGGAAGTACTCTTGTTCTCAGTTTTTCTATCGGGAATTGGAGGAGCGGCATTTCTGGTGGTACCGGTTTACGTCAGTGAATTCTGCCAGGAATCTATTAGGGGGGGAATGACCTCAGGTTCCATGATTTTCTATGCCGTTGGCATGATCGTATCTTACTCGATTGGGGGTTATATGGACTACTATCCAATGGTGTACGTTTGCTTGACCATTTCCGTCATTGGAATAGTTTTGTTGTCATTTTTGAAAGAAACACCACTGTTTCTAATGCAGAAAGGTAGAGAAGAAGTAAGTTGAGTTTTGTTTTTATACATTACAGCACACCTATCCCATAATATTCTGGTAATACCGATATATATTTCTCAAAGTTTATCCCATTACAATAATACGTAGACGTAGGTACTAATTGTGCTGTCGTTGTAATTCTATAGACCAAAAGACAAAAATTGTGTACATAGTTTTAAACTTCAGTCATTACTTCCGATTTCTTCTTACTCATTAATAGGGTAAAATTTTAAAGAATACAATGCTTGTCACGTGTTTAAACTTGGTGGACGTTTCTACATACGCCTGTTTTATGTAAAAGCGACCCAGTTCGTGTTTATAGCCGTATGGCCGGGGAATAACCAGAATTCAAAGAATAATTTCTTCGAATTCTACTTATTCCTCGGTTTAGCCGGAATTGTCTCGATCGTTTAGTCTTTGCGTACAGTTATGCTTGAATTAATTTCAATGTATTAATACCTTATTACGTTTCAGGAAGCCAAGAGGAATCTAGCTTTCTACAGAAATACAAGTGTCGATTCCAAGATTGTCCTGCAAGAAATGGAATCTATAAGAAGAGCAATCAATGCTGATTTGGACGATGACGTAGAAATGAGTAAGTTATCATAATCTTGTAAAAACCCTTTACAAAATGAATTCAAATAACTGAATAGCATAAAGGAACTCATCTATATATACACAACTCTGAATAAAAAGGTAAATTATTTTTATCATATTATTATGATAAAAAGAGCAAAAAGCAAAATCTTTTCCAAAGGAACCAAAAAACCAGTCCGGAGATTATTAAATACCTACCTAATACATAATACCTTAATTTTCTAATTAAATGCAACTATTAAAACGAGGTTAACAAATTCCGTATTATACAAATCATAAGTTTGTTTCATGAGCCTAATTAATAGCAATCATATTCTTCACAAGTTTTACAACGCCTAAACCGAAAATTAGTGGTAAAAAGCTGCTCTAATAAAAGTGACTTAACTCTAAAATATTATTCACAGCGTGAATCAATTTTAAATGTGATGGCTTTTTTGTTTCTGTCGCTATTCTTTTTTTTTCGAACTGAATACTGAAGCGCAGTTGGCCAGCTAATAGGCTTTACAACAAAACCTCACGGGTGGCGACCTTACTAAGAGAAGGCTTTCAAGCCTTTAGGTTGGGTTAGGGTTTTTAGCCCTGACCGACCCCAAGGGCTCCCCAGAGTGGGGGTCGGTTTTCTATTAAAGTAAAAGCTGTATGATTTTCATTTGTTTCAAGCTTTTAAACACTTAGCTACCTAGTCTAAATCTTATCTAGATCTCATCTAGGTTTACTTTACACATAAAAAAGCAATTAATCTTTATTACGAGTGCTTAAGCTTATCTAATGAAACTACGTCAAACAAATATAATACAATAGTTAGTAAAATGTTGCAATTATTATTTTATTTTCTACAACAATTTTCCTTGTATATTTTTAATTGAAATTCAAACAAAGTTTTTTGATAAGATTATTTTTTTTATTTGCTTTGGCTTAACTAAAATGAGCCGGTTAAGTAATAAAGTTTTTTAAAGCTGTACGCGGTTAGTATGAAATGTTGCGTTGTAAATTTTATAAAATTGTATAAATATCGTATGTTTTTTTAAAGTAAGTACAAATTTTGTCTTTTATAACGACTATTATTTTGGTTGTAATGTCTGATATTTTTGGAGTCGGTGCCAGCCTCAAACAAACTTGAGCACCTTAGTGAAGAGTTGAGAGTGAAGAGTTGCTGCACCAGCTGGCACCAACTTCAAAAATATAGACATTACAACTACAATAATAGTCGTTATAAAAGACAAAATTATTATTTTTCTCTTTTCAGTGCGCTATTGTTTTTTGTTGCCTTTTAGTTTTATTTCGGCGGTTAAATTTTTTTTAGTGTTAACTTATCAATTTTCGGCATCCGATATCGTCTCTTAGCAAACGGCAATGTTAGCTGAAATTATTTTCGTACGTAAGTAATTAATTTGAATTGTTTTTGTCTTTTGGCCTTTAGACCAATAACGGGCATAATTGCGGCTAGGTTTAAGTGTTATTATTATGTAATTAGCATTAATTGATGACTCAAGCGGTTTTAGCTTAGCGATGATATTCTACCTATTCCCAATTTATGACTAACTAACGACATAATATAACATTACATTGGATCACTCTATTAAGAAAACCGCCTCAAAATCCGTTGCGTGGTTTTAAAGATTAAATCATACATGAGGACGGACAGACTGCAATAACGAATTTGCTTTATACTAAGTATGTAGTAAAGTACTAGCAAGTATTCATTATATACTACGTCATAATTGTTGTTTATTTACCTACATATTCATAATAATTACCACTTGTGACGATTGTTTATTTAACGGTAATGCTCATAATAAAGTTATAAGAATAATGCAGGTGAATAACATAAATTAAGATAAGAAAATTTATTTTTATATTCACAGTCACACCGGAAGAACACAGTTTGAAACCGAAGGAGAAATCTAAGGAAAAGCTATCTTTGTTTCGATTTATTCGTAAGTTTTTCATAATAATTTCTGATGCCTTTGCGGTTATTATACCTACACAATGAAACAACTGTAGACGGATTTAACTCGCGTATGTTATTTTATTGGCTGACCGTTCGAAGCCTTTATACGATACATAATCATAGCGCAGTCGTGCTACGATTATGGAATCTGTAAAAGCGAAACGTCAGCCAATAAAATAAAATACGCGAGTTAAATCCATCTACAGTTGTTTAATTCCAATCGTAAGTTTATCCCTATTATTTACACTTTTAACAGTCTCTGATGCCTTAACGGTAATTACATTAGAAGATTATAACGGATTTAACAGGCGTATTTTTTAACAGTTTCTATATTTGTACAACTGCTGACGATAGACTGACTTCAGCTCAGTCATATATCAAATTGATTGAAGCTTACGTTACGTCTTTACTTTAAACCTACCTTTAATAAACTAACTTAACAGTCGTTTTGCAGGAAAATCCTACTCCACACGACGAGCTCTCTTCGTTGCTTTAGTTCTGATGACGGCCTCCATTTTCCAAGGCTTAGTGGCCATCCAAGTTTATGCCGAGGATCTTTTTACTAAAGCTATACCAACTATGTCACCTACTGTAGCCAGTATACTCTTTTCCGTCGTCACCGTTATCTCTGGAATGATGTCTGCTTACTTGACGGATATAACTGGCAGAAAGGTATTTAAGTGATTCTAGAATTCTTAATATATCATACCATATACCTATTTTACATTATAAAGGCAAAAGTTTGTATTTTTATATGTTTTTTACCCTTTCACGAAAAAACTACCGAATGGATTTTGATAAAACTTCACAATAACATAGCTTCTACATCATAATAATAAATAGGCTACATTTTATAACGATATTGTAAAGAAACCATCGTGCGCAGACGAAGTCGCGGGCAGAAGCTAGTAGGTATATCATAATAAACACCAGACTGAACAAACTCTCTCCACAATGGGACAAACACACATAATACATTTGTCTTATAAATGGGGTTCATAAAAACGGGTTCATATACTTATCCCATTAACTTTTACCACTAACAGAATTCAAAACTGGAACCTTTGGTTTCGTAAACAGAGTTTCTAACCTTTACACCACCAGGCCGTCAATTTAGACTAACACGGCAGTGTTTCAGCCAAGTTCGTAAAAGAAAATGTCGATTCACCTGCAATGTGTATATCTACTTCAACCATTTAGATCAAGTACCAAAGCCACCACTTAATAAGTTTTACTGTATTTTTTAGCCCCTGATGTTGTACTCATCCATCGGCTCTGGTATTTGCTGCGTACTCCTCGGCTCGCAGTTCCACGTACATTGGGGCTCACATGCTGTCACCGCTGTCGTCATGTTCCTGTTCTGCGTAGTCTATACGTTGGGTTCAGGGAACATTCCTTACATATTGAGTGCTGAGATCTTTCTACCGGAGGTAAATAAAAAAAATATAGGTACCTACTTAACCAAAAACACACAAGATATTTGAAGATGATAGCTAAGAAACTCAGTGTAGGACAAGAGTGGTCGGAGCCATATATTTTGGGCGGATCGCATGATCTAAAATTTTCCTAAATTTATTTTTTAAGATTTTTCAAAGGACAAGTACGATATTAGTCATATGCCTCTACTTGCGCTTGACGTTGAAGTACCTTACTAGAATGCTCTAGCTACACAAACCAAAAAAATAGTCAAAAGAAAGCAATGATATTATTATACCTGTCTACCATATAAAGGCTTTTAAAATATTCCAGGTCAAAAGCTTCGTGTCTATGCTGGTGGTCGAATGGGCTTGGCTTTGCAATTTCATCATTCTCTACATCTATAATCCCCTGGTAAGCGCAATAGGACTTGGCGGTGTTTTTTACGTATTTGCCGGCGTTTGTTTTGCATCTGGTGTTTTCACATTCTTCTATTTACCTGAAACAAAAGGGTTACCTGTAGACGCCGTCCAAGTTTTATTCAGTAAGAAGCGACAAAGGCAAACGTCATACGCGTAGCAAGAGAATAAATATTTTTTTGAATGCCTGCTTTTCATTTGTCTTTCTTCAATTTCAGTAGATCTTAGGATATTCAAAATAATTTCCTTCAAACATTGTCATAGTTTACCAGTGGACGACGATAGGCTGATGATGTGATGTGACGTGATTGACATAGTATTAGTCAGATACAGATGAAAAACCTTATTGACTTTGCAAGTTGCATTATCCTCACTGTAACTTAGTAATATTATAAACGCGAAAGTTTGTAAGAACGTAGGTAATGTTTGGATGGACGTCCGGATGTAGGTATGGATGTATGTTTGTTACTCTTTCAAGCAAAAACTACATAAAGGATTTTGATAAAAATATAACATAGCTTATACATCGGAATAATACATAGGTAGGCTATATTTTTTTAAGCTAACGTGTAAAGTACTAATCAAACGCAGAAAACGTCGCGGGTGTAATCTTAATGTTCAGTGTACTTACAACTATCGTCGGCTCAGTCTGTACGAATTGAACTATAAAGCTTTCCAAACGTCAGCAATGAATAAATATATACCTATATTATGTGAGTTAAAACCGTTGCTTTATTCCAGTTAGTAATAACCGCGAAAGCATCGGAAATTATTTTCATATTTATAACGTTAAAGTTGTCCTCCAACTTACGCTAGATGGCGCTTGAGTAGAGTTTTATAAGGTACTTATTAGTGATAATCATTAAAATATTAATTTAATACTGATCAGAATACTTTGTAGTGGTTAAAGTCGCAAGTATTAAACAAGTACAAGTGGAAATAAAACACTTGAAACAGCTATCGACCAGCTTAAAAATCCTTAAAAGTGACACAAGCGTAACAGGGGTATGGGGTATGACTGCCTTTTCAATTGATCCTTAATAATATAGCACGAATTCTTTTCTGGAAAAAAAAGAGAAAATTTAAACATTATTACCTAATACATCTTATAAGAAATAATGATAAAGTGGTTAATTTCTTAGTATCCAACTTTGTATGAAAAGGTACTCCAGTTTTCCGCTAGATGGCGTTAACTGTCAGTTACATCGCGATTACGTTTGTTCCCCCTAAATTACACAAGACATTACTCTAGTTATGAACAAATGGATGTTTTTAAAAATGTATTTATATATGTTTATCCAATTTTTTTAAATGCCGATCACGCGCTACGAGCATGTGGAATCGGCTTTGTTAATCACTCTAAAGTCTAAAACAAAGGTCGCTATCGTTGTCTGTCCATTTCTCTGTATGCCTAAATCTTTAAAACTACGCAAAGGATTTTGGAGCGGTTCTTTTAATAGATAGAGTGATTCAAGATAAATGTTTATAAACATTAACACGCTAGTCTATACTAATATTATAAAGAGGAAAGGATTGTTTGTTTGTTTGGATTGAATAGGCTCCCGAATGGCTTGATCGATTTCAAACATTTTTTCACAGTTGGGAAGCTACACTATTCCCGAGTGACAAAGGCTATAAAAAAAAGATGATCCGTGCGAAGCCGGGGCGGACAGCAAGTCTATTATAAAATAATCACAGTACTTATGAGTAATTTAAGAGAGAGACAAAATGCCTAGGTAGGTACCCTATAATTATGCATTTATAAGTCGCGATACACCCGCATAAGTTTCGATTCATTATCTGTCGTAAATAACGCCTGACGTTGCATCGATAGCGCTAGTAGTGCGTTGCAGCATCAATACAGTCGCGTGTTTAATACGACACCAGTTACTAGTCGCAAAGATATTAAATATTAATTGCAATAAGCATTTAACGTAGATAGGTAAGCACCTATTGACGCTTACGTACTCAAGTAATGTATGTACAGACTGTTAAAACATTATAAACAACAACACATTGTCATGGAATGTTGTTTCCTTCATTAGAAGGAAACAACATTCCATGACAATGTGTTAACCTAGGTAGGTATATATCGCACACCTTAATAGGAGTACATACCAATGTGTGCGATATGGCAGTATTAAAAAATTCAGAAGTTAGATCTACATGTAAAGGGAGCAAACTCCTAAATGGTATTAACCTAGGTAGGTATATATCGCACACCTTAATAGGAGTACATACCAATGTGTGCGATATGGCAGTATTAAAAAATTCAGAAGTTAGATCTACATGTACCTAAAGGGAGCAAACTCCTAAAGTTTTGAATTATGCACACCATCAAATTCCTTATAACAAAACCTACAAACAGATTTAAGCTAACCCTTCTAAATTCATATAAAAAGCACAAATCAATATAAAAATCTTTTTTTTTTTTTTTCGAACTGAATACTGAAGCGCAGTTGGCCAGCTAATGGGCCTTCACTGCAAAACCGGACGGGTGGCGAGACTCCTGGAAGGAGACTCTTAAGCCTTTTGGGTTGGTTTTGGGTTTTTAGCCCTGACCGACCCGAGGGCCCCCCAAGGTGGGGGTCGCACCTCGGCTCGGGCCGTCAGGAGGTGTGTTGACACGACTATATAAAAATCTATATAGAAAACCGCTAGTGCCTAGTACCTACCTAATATACACAAAATAGTCACTTATCTGTTACTATACGTACACACTACATATACCTACATACACGTAGATACTTAGGTATCATTCTAATTATAATTTTATTAATATAATGAAAACAATGTTGTAGGTAACCGAATGAAACATGAATGTAGGTCAATGGTCTCATGTTATTGAAAATAGGTAGCGGTTTGTATTAACTTACAATATAGGTAACTATTACATAATATACTTTTCAAATCGTTGGCAAAACCATGCCTACTGGCCTCATATATTTCACAAAACAATATCATTAGGTACTTACTTATAGTTATTTCTTTGACTGAAATAAAGCAGCTGTGTTAATACTGAAAACGTGAAAACGTGCTTAATCAATACATAGTATAAAACAAAGTCGCTTTCGCTGTATGTCCGTATGTATGCTTAGATCTTTAAAACTACGCAACGGATTTTGATGCGGCTTTTTTTAATAGATAGAGTGATTCTTAAGGAAGGTTTATAGCCCCCGTGTGAAGCCGGGGCGGGTCGCTAGTTGAAAATAAAAAGTTGTACTTACCGTTAAATAAAATACCTAATTACTTACCTAATCCACATCACTAGGCCAAAGGTAAGTACCTACCTACTATAAAAAATAACAAAGATACCTACCTAAAATCAACTCCTGTGTAATACATAATTATTACTGCCTTAAAAACAACGGCAAATGTAAATTAATTAATTTACGAATGAAGCTGTGAAGTTTCGAAATGTCGTTATAATAATTTAATTCCAATCTAAACAATTAGGTATGACGTGTAATAACCGCAAAGGCAACAGAAATTATAAATTTAACTTAGTGTAATGTCATAATTTATAAAATTTATTTCATTGGAATGAAACAACTATTAACGGATTTAACTCGCGTATTTTAAAATAAAAATACGTGAGTTAAATCCGTTAATAGTTGTTTCATTCCAATGTGTAATAACCGCGAAGGCATCAGAAATTATTAAATTTACTTCATTTTAAAGCTACGCACTGACTTGTAATATGTAAGTAAGTATATTACTTATCAATAAATATAAATATAAGTATGATTCATTGCATAAATTACGTACAGACCGACCAATCTACATTTTTTTCTTCATGCCAATTTACATGTATATTATTATGTTTAAAACAATATTTACATAACAAATAAAATATATTTCAAAGCATTGCCGTGGTACAATTTACGTAGAACATATTTTCTACGCCAATTAATTATATATTTTAATTAGTTACCTAGATATATTCAAGTCAGTAAGGCTCTATTGAACTATTTTTTCTATTAATTTCAGAAAAACAATTAAAATTGATTTAACTAGCGTATTTTATTTTAGTTTATCCTCAGCTCATATGTACCTAACAATAGGTATAGTACCTAACTGTAAAATTTTCTAAATGTCAGCAAATAGAATAAAATACGCGAGTTAAATCCCTACTAATATTATAAATACACATTAAAATGCACAAATACACATTAAAAACTCAAAGTTCATAATCGTTTAACGTAGTAAGTTAACCGTTTATTTGAACTTTGCTTTGCACGATACTCAGATCGTGCATTGCCGGCAGTACCCGATTGGCCTTCACAGAGAACGCACGGCGTTTCAGACAAAAAAGTTAAAGTATTGTGTTATAAGTTTATTCTTATTTTCTGGTGAGTTTTATAACCTTAATACGATGACATTGTATTTAGAGAGAGAAGTTTAAAATTTAACATTTTAAAAGTTGTTATTTCAATCTGAAATAAGTTAGTAACGAAACCTGTTTTTTGTTTCTTAAATACGAGTTGAATGTCACTTGGTTTTGTTTATTTACTTACTTCGATTCTCAATCAAAGTAATGAATGCGGTTTAAGGTGCATTGTAATGTATACTTGTTCAATATCAACATGTATGTATGTGATTTGACTTCATGTCCTGTCATACGTTTATTTATAGGTAAGTGCTCTCACCCTTCTTCGGTTGTTAAATTGAATCCAATTGTACTAAATAAAGTAATCGTTAAGGAAAAAAATAGTTTCTCTGGATATATTAATGTTGGATTATTTATACTTTACTGCACAAAACTTAACACAAGTAAGTGTACCATCTTAGAGTCATACAAAATAAAAAAGTTTTTAGGTCCAACTAATTACTTGAAACTAATAAAAACACCTTATTAAGGTACAATATTATCATCTCGGCCATGACACCCATGACATTTCTTATCATAACGAAACTATATTTAGATATTTATGTAACTACTTGTTTTAGATGTCAATGAACTTATTCATAATTGATTTTTATAGGAGAACTAGCTGATCCAGCGATCTTCATGTTGCGTTTTTGACATTTTTTATTAAAAAATATACGTTGATGGTAGAAAGGTGAAAGTTTTGGTTTGTGTGTATTTTTCAATATTTTATCAAGAAAAAAATATAAAAAAAATGTCCAAAAATTAGCGCGACTCTTACTCACAATTGACCAGTTTTTTTATTTAGGAAATTTCAATGTATTTATTGATAACAACCAGTTTATAGTAATAATTTCTGATGCCTTCGCGGTTATTACACATTGGAATGAAACAACTATTAACGCTATAGCTATATTAGCTAATAAAATAAAATAAAAATACGCGAGTTAAATCCGGTAATAGTTGTTTCATTCCAACAGTTTATAGTATTCATAATATTAAAGTACTTTTTAATTGCCTCAATCATTCTATGTGTAAATACAAATTATATTCTCTATGTCAACTCGATTATGAAATAAACTGGTTTCATTTCTTCCTATAGTAATAATAAAAGGTAATCGAAGAATTTCAAGAGGAAAATATTTGGATCTTTGTCAACCTTCCAACCATAATAGAGGTCAAGATCCAGACAAATACTTATCCCAAGGAGTGTTAGTATCAGACGGACCTTAAGAGTAGACAAAAAAGCATATAAGAAATTGACAAGTGAAAGATGAGATAATTCTAACAATTTTTTACCGATGTCCTTGACAATTATCGATATGAGAAAATGCATGCACATTAAGTCTTATCTTTAGATAACTTAGTTACCTACTTTAAAAACTACACTTAAGTATAGGTAGATAGTGAGTTCAGGCTAGAGTCTATGAGGGTTTTATAAATTTACCAAGCCTCAAAGTAATTTCAAAATTTTCTTATTACAGTTACTCTCAATGAATCACACGTGAAATAACCAGGATGACAGAAAAGACAGGAGTTCGCTTCGAGGAAGCGGAACGAGCTCGGCCTGTCGTTCTCACCAGCGTTGGATTGGCTTGCGCCGCTCTTGCCTGGATCGTTAGAAGTTCTGGACTGCTGACATCTGCAGTTGTTCTGTTTGCCGGGTACCTCATGACCGGTGACAGATATCAATGGATCTATATTTGCAAGAAAACATTCCGTCGCGATGGCTTGTAAGTTCCGCTTCTATCTTAGACAGCTTTACATATAATTATGTATTTAGTATCTTCTACCCGCAACTTCGTCTGCATATTACCAATATCTTCAAGAATTATAGCGTATATTATGTTATTTTGATGTGTAAGCTATATCATTGTATAGTTTCTTCAAAAGTCCATTCAGTAAGTAGTTTTTGCGTGAAAAAGTAACAAACATACTCATACATCCACATCCAGCGAGCCTATGATGAATTGTCGAGTGAGCGTTGATCTATCAAAAATCGTACCGTTGTTGTCAACTACGAGAAATCTTGTCAAGTCAATGTCATCTCATATTTCTTCACGTCAACCACGAAACAATATCGCGACAAACCTTCTTGTCAACAACATTCTCAATATTATGTCGATAAAATTTTGATTCGTTATTTCATCATAGGCTCGCAGATATCCAAACTTTTGCGTTCAAATATTAAGTCATTGTGTATGGAAAAAACTGGATAGAATTAATTACAGAGAGTACCTACCTAGTACTACCTACTCTACTAATTGCGTGTAAACAAATGACAGCAATATCACAAACAATGACACCTAAGTTTTAACTGCTCGAACAGTAGTTACATTGATTGTTTTTAAAAACTGTCAAATACCGTATTATTATGAAAATATTTCCTTTCATTTGCATTATCGGGGTTGCATAGGTCAGAAGAACAATGCCGTAGTATCGGGTTACTGCAAGCCGTCACTGTCGACCGTCCGTTAGTGGCCTGGTAAATAGTACAAAGTTCAACTATCTACCTTTATTCGTTATTCTTTATACAACCAAATACTTTAGGTACCTAAATTACAAAACTTGCATCTATATATGTATTTTTACGAGTATTTTGTACTTAGGATTTTTGTCTTTGCTGTTTCGGTTTCCTCTTTATCATCTCCGTAACTATTGTTTCGACAAGCTTTGTTCTACTATTTAATAACTGACTCATAGTAATATTATACGTATTTCACTATTTCATTATACCACGCGGCGCATGTCAATATGATTATGCTTCTTTTCTTTCTGCATCCTTAGTAGATAACACCAACCCACTTATGCTTATCCCTTAAATAGAGATCCCATAGTAAATCACTCCTTAAGCCCTTAATGAGTAAGCAGCTCTTCTATACACACTATTTCAAACATGGTCTCTAGAAGTACCTACTTTCAGTCATGTGCCCATTACACACAGCTTGTTAAAGTGATATAGATGTCCCGGTTTAAATTAGAACGTATTAACAACACTGGAATTAAAATAAAAGTAAGTACAATTAACTATTATTAGATTTACCAAATTATATGCCTTGTTTTTTAGGAATAAATATATTATTCTTTATTGTTTGTTATTTTTTTACAGTAAGCACCAACGTTGGTACTTATTATCTATTCATGAAGACAGGATTAAAGTGTTATTTAATTGTAATATTCCAAATTAGGAATCGCCTATTGGCCTTGTATCTAGATAATCTTTGTTTACGACGATAAGAACATAAACCGGGAAACGAAGTGATAAAAAAATATTTTTATAAAATACTAGCGGTCCTGGCAGACGTCATCCTGCCCGTTCGAAGTTCAAATTGACTTTAGTTAGACAACGTTTGTAAGGGAAAGAAAAGGGCTGTTTTTAGGGTTTTCCCGGCAATCATTTGAATTTTTCTTGTCGTATAAACCATCCTTGGATATCAGCGAACATCTAAAAAAAAGAATTAGCCAAATTGCTCCAAGCGTTGTAGAGTTATGCGCTTACCAACACATTTTGCGATTCATTTTTATATAAATATATAGATTAAATATAGAACGATATGTTTTTCTTTTTGTGTTAATGGTACTTGATAACGATATTTTAGATTTGACGACTGAGCGTTGTATGTTTTTTTTAAAAATGCGAGTAGTTGACTTTTATAGAAGTTTTAAGTTCGAACATGAATGAATATAGTCGCGCAAGGAATTACATAATTGAATAGGGCGAACTCACCGTTTGGGGCCAACTACTACTTAGTATTATAAGTTTTCTATAGATATCATGTCCCCTATCTTTATAGATGGCGGTTCTTGATTACATTTTAACAATTCAACATGCATGCCCGCATCGCAATCAATGCTCTGGAATGGTAATTGCTCCGTCCGGTCTATTCCACACTATTGCCAAGCAGAGTCTTTGTTAGTTATGCGCTCCTGGTATATCGGATAGATTCATTATAAAGAGTTACGTCATATAAATACGAGTAACCTTTATTATACTAAAATCGATAAGTTTTACGTTTTATTTCTAATGTTGTTAACTACTGAATGGATTTTGATGTAACATTTCAATAATATTGGTGATACGAGTACATCAGAATAACATATTTTACGGTATTGTGTAAAGTACTTATAGTGCACAGACGAAGTCTCGGGTAAAAGCTAGTATTAACTTTAACTTTTGGGGGAAGAATGTTTCTATTTTTCCTACCGCCAAGTTTCTTTTTTATTATTTGTAAATTATTTGTTTTTACGTAACTTTAACCGCCGATTTTTGTTTTTTAATTTGCAAATTATGTAGGTATTTGATAATACTTTAAGTTGCATCTACGTTATCTATTTAATGATAAGAGCTAACTAAACGTATGTGAAAACTAGTTCAGATTTTGTCTTGAACCCCACTTTTGCTTACCTAGCTGTACTAGTTCATTCATCCCCGTCGGGCAATCGCGTCGCCGGACGCCTCCTATTACGCATTGTGTCACGTTCGCACAAGGTGTCTCTTACAATTGCCTGTGGACCTTGGCCTCTTCTGATTGCCTGGTACTCGTAATTTGTTTACCGGAATGATCAATGGCTTCCTAAACACGGCTACGTTGACTTTTTCCTCCACTTTAGAGTGCCTCAGTTTGTCGGGTTAATTTTTTAGTTTATATAATACTCAATTATTCAAAAACAGCTGCATCGCACCGACTTTGTTTTTTAAAATAGGAAATAACATTGAAGTTTTAGAGTAATATTGCTAGCTTTCTAAGGAAAGTACTTATTAACATTTAATAATATTTTCAGAGGTCTCCGTGTACTTCTTAAAACAATATTTAGAATATGGCTGTGGGAACGGAATGGAACAAATGCAGTGACCAAATGGGCAGAAGTTGCAAAGAAGACTCCCGACAAAACCGCTTTTATTATGGGAGATCGCTCGCTAACTTTCAAGCAGGTCTGTAGATTGAAATTTGTACATAGGTATACCTAGGCACAATTAAAATTTGACATAAAATTACTGAACCATTTTTACTGTAAAAATCTATTTTTTCTTCTTTTATTTCAGGGTGATGAATTTAGCAATCGCATAGCTTGGTACTTCAAGCACCAGGGATTCAAGAGTGGCGAAGTGATAGCACTTTTCATGGAAACTCAACCGGAGTATGTATTCATCTGGCTGGGCTTGGCGAAGCTAAGAGTGGTCACAGCGTTGGTTAATTCAAATTTAAGAGGAGCACAGCTGGCATATTGCTTGAAGATAGTTGGATGCAAAGCATTGATCTTTGGCGATGAAATGACTGAAGGTGAGTGAACCTTTTTATTATTATAATTTTCTTATTTCCAACATAGGTAATATTATATATATTTGGTAGCGTTTAGAAAAGTGTCCGAACAAATCATTACATTAAAAAAAACACGTAGCAACTAATAAGTGTAGTTAAAATATTAGGTACTAAAAATGTTTAGTTATTGAAATATGTAGTAAAAAATTGTCGCCACTTTTGTGAAATTCCTTATTGTTGACATCTTCTATTGTCAATTTTGACATTTAAGACTTGCCATTACAGTTAATTACCTCAGTAATTTAATAAATTTATAACCACTTTGTTGCAAATGGAACTGTCATTTCCACCCGTTCCACCTATTAAACTCGACGTAATCATTTCGCGAAGAATGGTATTTGATGTTTTTTCCACTATATTTTATAATGCACATTTTTATTACGCTTTTACGTCTTGAATCTTGCATTCTTTCAAAATTTTTTGTACTTAATATAATTTTAAACTTGTCATTTCTTACACAAGATCTTGTCAAAACATTGTTGCATACTTCCGCTCCGGCGGGCTTATAGATCTGTATAAAAGGACTTGTTATTTGATTCAATTGGATAATTTGGTGTGACCTTTATCACTTACGCGTGTTTATGAGTTTATATCACGTAACGTTCGATGCAAAAATCATTCCTATAAAATAATCCATTGGTGGGATAGTATCTTTCTTATATTTTATCCTATTTAAATGTGTATAATACATTAGCTCGGGTTATTCGGGTCATTTTTACACAAACTTTTCGAGTAGGTATACCATTATTTTACCTATATTGTATTGTATTTGGAATTGACAAAACACGAATCTCTTTTAGCTATCAAGGAAATTCAAGAGGAAGTACGGGATATACCACTATTTCAATTCAACTCTCCAGACAAGAGTTCCTCTGCGTTACTCCAAGATGCCTCTCCTCTTGCTTCAGACTTGACTGAAATGAGTTCTGAACCAATTACTGATATTGAACCTGCGAAACCGAGAGATACCTTGTTATATATCTACACCAGTGGGACTACTGGTCTACCAAAAGCCGCTGTTATAACTCACATCAGGTGCGTAAACTTCGTTCAGAATGTATGGTACCTAATCAAAAAATATGATAGTTTAGTATTTAATCATTTCTGATGCCTTCGCGGTCATTATACTTTGGAATGAAACAACTTCAGACGGAATTAACTCGCGCATTTTATTTTATTAGCTAACGTTTGTACTGCAAATTACTATACTTTAATAAGTTAGATAACATGCGCATGCTGTTTACAAAATGACTCTTAAACTCATATTCTCGTTTTTTCTTCCTACCTGCCTAGATACCTCATGATACCACTAGGAGTCCATAACTCTTGTCAGCTTACATCAGACGATGTGATCTACGACCCACTACCTCTTCATCACACCGCGGGTGGAGTGCTGGGCGCAGGACAGGCGCTGGCGCATGGCAGTACAGTAGTTCTTAGAAAAAAGTTTTCTGCCTCGAATTATTGGAGTGACGCAGCCAAGTATAAATGCACCGTAAGTTAATTCATTGATTCTAAAAATTGAGATTTTCTGCAGTTATTGCTATTAATAGTTTTAAAGTCAAATAATTTATTTATTTTTATTTTTATTGGTTTTGAAAATTAATCATAAAGATCAGTATTATCTACGCGAGCTCTTTTTACAACTGGCAAATGAATCAGATTTTCCTTATCAGGAACTCAGGAGATGTTAATTTTCTAGGTAGCTCAATACATAGGTGAGATTTGCCGTTATGTGCTGGCTGTCCCACCAGGACCCCATGACAAGTCACATAGTGTTAGAGTGATTGTCGGAAATGGACTAAGGCCGCAGATTTGGCAGGAGTTTGTTGACCGCTTCAATATAAAAAGAGTCTTGGAGTTCTATGGAGCTACTGAAGGAAATAGCAATTTAAGTAAGTATTTGACATAGGTAGGTAATAATGAAAAGTTGCAAAACAGATTATGAATAATAATAAGGTAAGCATGTATTGTTAGTGACCCTTAGCTCTGTCATAAAAATATGCAGTTTACGCAGTTCGGATGGATATTTATGTTTTCTTTTTTATCTTTGCAGTAAATTTGGACTCTAAAGTTGGTGCGATTGGTTTTCTGAGCAGAATGGTATCTTCGATATACCCTCTTACTCTAGTCAAGTAAGTTTAAATATACCTAATAATTATAAAAATATTGAACTTTAGTCAAATGTTTAAAATGGACTATCCGTTTCTTCAAATGTTAAGCTAAACATATTTGATGTGGTTTTTAATGCATCTAGTAACTTATTTTAATATAAGTAAACTAAGTATCTTATAAGGTAAATTTCACTGTTGAATTTTTCAGATGTGATGAAATAACTGGTGAAATACTGCGAGATAGCAATGGAAGGTGCATAAACTGTGGTCCTCACGAACCAGGTAAATAAATCCAATACTAGTGAATGAAATTAACACTGGGAAATAAGATAATTAAGAACTCCGAAGGAATAATATCGTCAATATAGACAAAAATGTTTTCATTCATTCGGGTTACATATTGTACGTAGTCGCATTTATGCATGCATATTCAAAATCATTCAATACCAAATATCGCGAAACTTTATTGCTGAAAAATTAGCTATATCTATAAACAAACTTTTCTAGTTCTCTATTCTCAACCTGAAATGTGTTGTAATATTTGGCGAGTTCTAATAATTTATATTTACGCTATATTTATAACATTGTCTCAAGTTACAAAACAACTTTCTAACGCTCTCTTCCTTGGAACATAATGAACCTATCTAAATGCAAATCGAATTCCTACGTGACATTATAGGTAAAACCAATTTTTATAACGCTTCCAGTATAGTGCGTGACATTTAAAATTTTTCCTCATCGAGTGAATCGGGTAACACAAAATATAGTAACTTATTATAACTTATAAGCTGATCCGGCGAACTTCGGATCGCCTTAATTTATATTTATAAATATGTATATATAAATATTAATTCTCTTTTATACACATACCTTATCCTGGCAACAACAAACACAAAACAAAAGTAACTCTCCCATGAGTGATTCATTTCTATTTATATAGATTAGTACTTACTTACTGAAATTAAAAAATAATTAGAAACGCCTTTTTTGCAGGATTACTTCTCGGCAAAATAGATGTAAAGAAAGCGATGCTCACCTTTTCTGGATATGCGGACAAGACAGCTTCCGAGAAGAAAATGGTTCGAAATGTGAAGGTAGAAGGAGATTGTTATTTCAATACTGGAGACATCCTGGTGATGGATCACTATGGGTACTTCTACTTTAAGGACCGAACGGGGGATACTTTCAGGTAAACTATTAGCAAATAAAACTATTGACCCTTTAATTGGCAATGGTTAAAAATATTACACAATAGGCAGCACTGTTGGTAACAATCTTATATCAGAAAAATTTAGCTAAATTATAATTATTTTCTTTTATAACATATATACCTGCATTATTAGACCAGAACCATTCATTTAAAAAATATAAAAATTTCTTTCAACATTGGAATATTTATTACTTACAAATTGATTTAGGCGCAATTCAACAAAAGTGCTTCAGATACATTTTTTTATATCTTTCTCTCTAATATCATCGTTATGTTGCTAATTTATGATAAGTATTGTATTGTCTACATCTTATAGATGGCGAGGTGAAAACGTTTCTACAGCTGAGGTGGAAGGCGTAATAAGTACTTTAGTTGGTTTAAAAGATTCTATCGTCTACGGTGTTTCGGTAAGTTAGAACTTTTAATCATCAAATTATTTTAGAAAGGCATTTTACGTTTCACTTGTTTGTGCTCTTGTCTGTGGCATTTTTATTCCTAGTTATCTGTAGGCCAAATAGCTTTCATTAAATCTTTATAAGTACCTATCACATAGTAAAATCGTACTTTACCGGTAATGTGGTAATTTTCTCTTCTAGATTCCCAACGTCGAGGGCAAAGCAGGTATGGCAGCAATAGCAGACCCTGACAAGAAACTAGATCTCTCCCACCTGACAAAATGCCTTAAATCCTCTCTCCCGGCATACGCTAGACCCCTATTCATAAGAATCCTACCAGAACCACCGTTGACAGCAACCTTCAAGCTTCGAAAGAAAGAGCTAATAGAACAAGGGTACAATCCAAACCTTCATAAAGACCCTATGTATTTCATAGACCCGAAAACTGGAGAATGTGTACCCCTGACAAGTAAAGTGTACGATGACGTGATAAAAGGGAGCATCAAGCTGTGATATTACTTGCCAAGTTTGTTTTCTATCGAGCATTTATGTAATTTACTGAGAATTGATAATTTCTGAAGAAGATTGAAAAATGTCTGTTTGTGAACTACACTTAGTTTAATAGCGAACCATACTGATATGCCTTAGCATTCTGAAACGCAAAACTAGCCTTCAAATGAAGAAAACCTAATTTGTTTGAAGACTGTCAATGCATTACTAAAAATTCTAAAAGTGATAGCTTTAGCGTATACATTCGAGAGCGTACCCTATCTCTTAAAGGCGATATGATATTATACTTTACAATTGTGATCATTATTTTGTAAGATAAATTGTATATAATGTTATTATAATTTAAAAATTAACAAATTACTAGATAGTGGTATGGACATTTGCCGTACTATCTATGATGTTCATGTTCCTTAAAACAATACAATTGTTCAAATATAATGACTATGAATCTCCAAGTGAAAAAGGGGATAAGTCCTCAACATGCATGCATACACATATGCCCTTTTTACTTCGCCATATGACAATTAGACCCTTTTTCACAAAAATCCTAGAAATATACATGTACCCATAGCAGATATATAAAGAATCACTAGAAAAGTGTCGGGTACCTACACAGTTTTTAGTCAAATAATAAATTAAAAAAAAATATTTTTTGTGATCGTCTTATACCAAAATTATTGACTGATGTGTTACTATAAGAGAAATATATATATTTATTAAATCTTTCACTGATTGTATTGTCTGTAGTTTGTTTAGTAGTTCATTCTTGCAAATAAAATGTGCATAGATTTAAGAAAAAAATCTATTCTTGTAATATTTTATGACATAAATGATGAATATAAAGGAATGTTGTCATATTTTTTTAACAAAAAGCATATAGGTATAACGTTATAAATCTACAGGTAAATAACTGTTTCCTGTGTGACTGACTGACGGATATACTCACAGCCTAACCCGCTGATGGTAGAGGCCTGAATTTTAGAGGCTGTGCTCTCTATATGACGTAGACATCCGATAAGAAAGGATTTTCCGAAATTCTAACCCTAGGATCGCCTACGGTTTTTGAAATGAACGTCAATATTCTCTTAGGCTTATGTTAAACTAGCGGCCCCGGCAGACGTCGTCCTGCCCGTCCGATTGTTTCGTCAAAGATCTGTCAAAGACTTCTGTCACTTCTTCATAAGGCTTCATATTTTCCCCGTTTTTTACACATTTTCCACTGTGTTTTTTTTTTCGCTCCTATTGGTCGCAGCGTGATGTTATATAGCCTAAAGCCTTCCTCGATAAATGGTCTATCCAACAAAAAAAGAATTTTTGAATTCGAACCAGTAGTTCCTAAGATTAGCGCGTTCAAACAAACAACCAAACAAACAAACAAACTCTTCAGCTTTATAATATTAGTATAGATAATAATTGAAAAACTTTATATGTTACTCTTTTATTTATTTCTTATTAAATACATCCAGCCAGTGATCAAAAATAATATCAAACATGCAAGAACATTTATTACGACCATACGCCATTTAACTCTACAACAACGGAACACTTTTATAACTTAAGTAAGTAATATAATTTTAACATGACATTAAAACAATCAAATTACTTTTAGATTTAACCAATGAGAGTATTTACTAAGTAGAATTCGAGCAGACGAGTCTTCAATTCAAACCCACACTGGAAAATTACATTGGTTTTTCTGCTTTTCCTAACTGCTGTTTTCTGTGCCTACGCCAAGAAAAACGTGATCAAACCACCAGGCAAATGTTTCTGTCATATAATTATATAACATAACAGCTAGATCTCATTCCACATTACAATATAATACCTATAACATATTTTTGACACATGAGCGTCGTAACATTTCCCTTGACATCATTTTGTATGTATTTTTTAAACACTTGTTTTCATTATATTTTGAAATATTATTGTTTAATAATATTCAAAATAAATTTCTGATGCCTTCGCGGTTATTACACATTGGAATGAAACAACTGTTAACGGATTTAACTCGCGTATTTTTATTTTATTTCATTAGCTGACGTTTCGAATTCTTTACAGTTTCCATAATCGTAGCACGACTGAGCTGACAATAGTCTAACGCGAGTTAAATCCGTTAACAGTTGTTTCGTTCCAATATTATTGTTTCGTTTGTAATTGTAAGTATCGCAGTTTCCTTCTCGTGAATTTTGACGTTAAATTATATTAATACCATTCGATTATACATTCATTTATAAATTTTTCCATACTGTTATATTTGCAAATTCGAACTTCGAAGATTTAAAGAGTAAAAAAAAAGTATTATCGTGTCCCGTGTCATTATTTAGTCTTATGCCAGCAAGAATTGACTCATTTGGATTAATTTAAACACTGAGCAATATTTAAATATTTACATAATAAATAATATATTGTAATATTACATTATTTAAGAAAACACAGATGTTCGTTTTTCAATGAAAGAGGTATTTACTTTTATTTCAATAAGGGATTAAAAATATAAGATGAAATAGTAGAATATGTAGAACTGCTATTGGTAAATTTTATGTTCAAAAAGTAGGTTAGGAACACAACACTGTTCTCAGTAACACAAGTATAGATACTATATATTTAACAGATTTTGTATCTAATAGGTGCCAATTATTGTCACAAATAGGTACTTTTAATTAAGTAAGTACTTACTTAAAATTTACTTTTGTTGTATTGGGGAAGGTAACAGAAATACAATTGTACTAAGCACCACATATTTTTCTTAATATCTTTTATTTTCTACGAACATCTGTATTTCTTCACATCAATCTCATAAAATCTGGTAAATTTAATGAATACCTATCTAAATAACATTTAACATCAAAAGCTGTAATCAATACAAAATATACAATTATTTTAAAATATAATTTTTATTATTAAAATTTGGCTATTCGTCCTACCTATTCTAAAATTCTTACATAAGGCTTTGATTTTGCATTCACTTTGCTCATTTACTAAACGGTCTCGACAAACTAAAACAGAAAGAGTGATAAAAGGATCCATCAAGATTTCTTTCAGATATATTACGTAGGTATATGGTACTATATTACTGATAGCATTTTTGTACTACAGACCGTTACAGACGGTTTTTTTAACACTTAGAGGATTTATGACGGGAGTAACTATAGACAATGTAGGTAATACAACTGTACGTTATTTATCATTAAAACACATGTATAACTTAATGATACTATTAAACTCACCTTCAGTTCATTATGTAAATTACATGAAGTAATATAAAGAGCAAAATTATGTATTTTAATTTTAAGAAATATATCTCGGTATCTTCTGAAATTATTATTACTACGAGTATAATTTTCCTACAATTATTATCAAAAATAATTATGGTGACACATGCTGCATGTGTTTTTAATATGATATGTTAGCAAAATTAAATTTTTTATTCACTTAAGAATCATAATCGAAAACCATTGTTTAAATCCGTTTAAAATTAAGTTTTGCATGTTTTGTAATTTGTTTATTCAAAACAAACAACCATATCAATTACTCATCAATTTTTCTCTTCGAATTTACCAAAATGGGTCCTTCTAAAAGTTCTATTATTTGCTGTTGAGATTTACCTTTAGTCT